>OY756434.1:11440836-16481570 GCA_963576905.1 Mystacides longicornis | reverse complement strand
GTCTCCGTCGGCTGGACCGATTTTCATGGTTTTTGATTTGTTGTATTCGTCTCCGTCGGCTGGACCGATTTTCATGGTTTTTGATTTGTTGTAATTGGTCTCCGTCGGCTGGACCGATTTTCATGGTTTTTGATTTGTTGTATTCGTCTCCGTCGGCTGGACCGATTTTCATGGTTTTTGATTTGTTGTAATTGGTCTCCGTCGGCTGGACCGATTTTCATGGTTTTTGATTTGTTGTATTCGTCTCCGTCGGCTGGACCGATTTTCATGGTTTTTGATTTGTTGTATTCGTCTCCGTCAGCTGGACCGATTTTCAAATTTCTTGACAGCGCAAATTTATTTACGTAGGTAAGCAACCATTAAGTTTCGAAACAAACATATTTACCTTTATCAAGACAGGTACACAATATTCGATAATTGCGTATTAAAACAATATGATATGATCATGAAAATATTTTTTTAAAAACTTTATCACTTCAGTATGGCAATAATTTGCCTAATTTCACTGATTAAATTTTAGGTAAGGAAACTAACAAGAGGTTAGCTCGAGTATACACGAATACTTATAGTTTGATAATTCTTAAAAATGTGGACAACTATTTGCTACGATGATCGTCAATTATTGATGTATCGCATGAAAGAACGTTATATATGTATTCTAAAAGTATCGAGAAAAGAGCCTACAAAGATTTTTAGAGATTTCTTTGCGGTCCATTTAAAATTCCACGAAATCTTATATATAAAAATGGAGAGCTATTTCGCGTGGTCATCGGATGGCGCCTTAACGGCTGGACCGATTCCGCTAATTCTTTTTTTGTCGTGTAGGCTTTTATCAGGAGAGTGTTCTTTTAGAAGAAAAAAAATAAGAAAAATACATGAAAAATTAGATAGGTAATTTAAGAAAACTAACTAAAATGGAGAGCTATTTCCCGATGTCAACGCATCGCGCCTAAACGGCTATACTGATTTCACTAATTATTTTTTTGTCGTGTAGGCTCTTATCAGAAAAATATTGATTTAGAAGAAAAAAATAAGAAAAGTGCATGGACAATTAGAAAATTAAAGAAAACTATAACAATGGAGAGCTATTTCCCGATGTCATCGCATCACGCCTAAGCGGCTGGATCGATTTCGATAATTCTTTTTGTCGTGTAGGCTTTTATCCGGAGAAGGTTAAAATAGAAAAAAAAGTGCATGGAAAATTAGAAAATTATTGAAAACACAGAAAGTAGGTAATCTTTTTAGTACTGTTTGCAAAATAATTTGGTCTACTTTTGAATTTTAACTAATTAACATTTGAAAGAACTGTCAGTGGGTTGATAGTTGTTGCGATTGATAGAAGGCAAATGTAAAATATATCGTATGAAAAAGATTGATTGGATAGGCCATATTATATTCATTGCAATTAATTATTATGATAGGTTTTGGTAAGTTTTAATACAAGGAATACCTATACATTATTGGAGTATAAGGAGTTTCTAAAATTTTCTTTATTTACAGAGATTTTTAAAACCGTCAGCAAACAAAATCGTATACATAACTTTGCTATTAAGGAGTTAATACTTAATTGAAGTTCATTTTATAAGGAGTTTAGGTAAGTTTTAACACAATGAATACATGATTAGGTATAATGAAGAACAAGTAGAATATTTTTTTGTTTGTTTACAGAGATTTATAAAACCATTAAACTGAATTGTTTACATGATTGACAACGAATACTGATTATAAACTTAATCGAAAAAAAAAATCTTAAACATGTTCAAAAGAAGGAAATTGGCTGGGAGAAGGGTTGGCGGTGCACTAAGACCTCTAAGAAGGTCTCTTTTTAAACCACAGTTGATGCACAATGCAATCCTGATACCATCCCTGATTTATGGGAGTGAAACTTGGACATGGACGAACAATTTGGAAGTTGGAATAAATGCTGTGGAAATGAGATCACTGCGTAGGATATGCGGAAGAGACTGATTGATAAGATGAAGAATGATAATATTAGAAGGGAATGTGGAGTGGATGTTAGTGTAGTGACTAGAATGAAAGTGAATAAAGAAAGGAGGTTCGGGCATGTAGATGAAGAAAATGAACGAAGAGAGAATGACGAAAGGGATATATGAATCTGAAAGGATGGGTGCACGCAGACGAAGCCGACCTCGAATGACATAGACCGACCATATCGTTGCTGTCTTACAGGAGGGCCAAGTCAGAAGTAAAAGAATTTTTTTTTCGGATTTTCGCAAACATACAGTTTTTTTTAACAAATAATAACAATATAATGAAAAGTACAATACATAAACCAGCAAAGTTTGCAGACATTACTTACTTATTCTTTAATATCAGGAGGGTTCTTCCTCTCCCCACTCTACATACACTACACACCATCAAGTATTAGAAAAAAAAACACTTATGAACATGTATGCGGAATGTTATGCGTTTGGAGGTAGTGAATGAGTTTGGATTGGAAGGAATGGAAGTCCATACTCTCTGCCTACCTCCTTCGGGAATCAGCGTGATGGGTAAAAAACCATTGACACCTCAATGCGTATTTTGAATCGGTACGGAGATATTCCTTATCGTAATTTGATCAATCAATCAATATTATTTTAACTGAGCAAAATAACTATTAAAATATCGAATATAATGACAAACCTTAATTCTTTTTTTACATATTAACATCAAATCAATCAAAATTAAAACTCCCTTTGAACTCCATTCTGGAGCAAGATGAAGCAATAAGAACTCTCCATTGCACTCGATCTTGCGCAATGATGACTTCCTCCCACACCATATTAACATAAGTTAAAAGTTTTTGATGAAAAAATAAACTCAGACCCAATAAATGCAGCGTGGTATGCAGGTTTTGCTAATGCCAGTAAATAGTCATTCATATTAAATAACTAAAAAAACGAATTTGAGCTCTGTTGCATAAAACCATAAAACCCATATTATTTATTTCGATACAAAGTTCGACGGGTCAGCTAGTATTATATAGATTAATTTTTAATAGAAAAATGGAATAAGTAATCGAAAATCTTTGTTAGAGGGAATGAGACAACAATGTATAGCCCGTTCTAGTCTAATAACTGCATACCTATTTAAAACAGATAAAATGGACCCTTTATGTATTATTATGTACATAAGTCATTTTTAATATTCGATTATGTTAGTTATGCTAATGTTTACAGAACTTTTGAATATGTTGTTTTCTGTCTCGATTAGGTACTCATATCAACGAATCGTATAAAATATTTTAGAAAAATTATTAATAAAAAAACGGTTTTTATTTTTTTTTTTGAATCCTATAAACTTGTTGTCAAACGTCGTAACTCAAAATTGCAACTTTATATTTGATTTATTAGCCTTTTTGCGTATTTTTTTCAAAACGCACGGTCCTGTATTTTGTTTTCATATAAATGAGATAAATGATCAAAATCTCTGAATAGAAATATAAATTCTGCTTAAATATGACAAAGAATTAAATCGTTTTTGAAGTAGTTACCAATTATTAACATTTCAAACGTTTAAACTGTTAAACTATTCCGCAAGTTAACTTCGAAACACACCCACATAAACAAGACTACTTAAGATAGTAATTAGCATAAGTCATCCAGTTAACTATTCATAATGTATGACTAATGGGCAGATGGGGCATTGTTTCACAAAGGTGACGATGCGTTTATTTGAGGTGTATCAAATGAAATGACACCGCCGCTTATGAGAATAAGTTCAGGCCTGTCCGAGAGCAACGTACAGGGAGATTTCGTAATAGAACTAGCTTGCACGCAGAAGAACACGGCTGCAGGTACACTCATGTGTGGGCTTGGTTCGGCCGGTGATCAACCCTGACCCCGTTAGATGGAATCTGCGGAAATGTACTATTGTGTACCACTGGCCTCTTCGTTTTTAATATCGTCAATACAGACTGGTCTGGCTCTTTCGTCGCTGTTATTAGATTAGTATGATGTTCTCACAAACATTATACACTCAACGTGAAACTGAACAGCAAAACAAGATGAATTTGCCCACCATCATCATCAACGGCTTGCCGAAGTCTCTGTTTCATGAACCCCTTATGTCCAAACACTCACGCATGTCGTCTCTCCTTCTGGCTGTTGGTGTGGTGAACTTTATACTCTTTTCATTCCAATTTCTCGCGACTCAAGCGATCAAATTTTCCACGACACACTGCGTTTGCCCCTACATCTCTGCGAAAATCCATCGGTAAAATATCCAACAGTATTTGATATTAGAATAAAGAAAAGAAATAAATAAGGAGTCTTCACTTATTTTTACATTAGTGAAAATGAACTACTACCAAGCACCCTCGGCCGAAACCATCAACAGTTTAAAGAAAAGAACATTATTTTTAAAATAAAAATAGTTCCGGTAGGTAACAGCAGGAGAAGAAATTCTGTTCAATTAGTTTCACGATCATTAATTTCAAAAACATGCATTTAAAACATTTCTTCATCTTCATCAATTTGAATGAAAATCATTGCTGTTTACTTCGTTCATTAAACGACACAGCTGTGGGAACATCGCCATACAAGATGACCCGCATTGATTAAAGTATGAAATGTTCCATTCGCCATTGTTGGTTTGTAAAGAAACACAAAAATCGGGTGGAACCCGCTATTGACAGCACAATCAATAATATATAAAGAAAGACAATATTGTGGTAAATTGACAGCGAAGGACAGATGTCACTATTCACCTAAATGCGCATTTTCAGACCGAATGGTCAGCACCAGTCAGCGCTTCGGACAGTGGACCTGTTAAGGATTGCGACAGAGCAGATTACCTCTCGGAGACAACATATTGAAATTTTATAATTTATATGAGCGACTGTCACAGGCACGTGTTGCTTGCTACCCACGATGTTATTATAGTAGGCGCAGTCATGATACAGAAAAAAGATTAGACCATACGATTACTATATTTTGAGAAAAAGGAACTACTCATCTTAAAACATACTAGTGGTCGACCAGTGCTCGAAATTCGACCATAACTAATGTAAATTATAAATTTGAACGTTATGAAGACTGAGCGAGCGCTATTTCACAATTTTCTTTCAAAAACAATGACATGGATACGTGAAATTTGAAATATATTATGTTCAAAGTTTTTTTTTCTATTATTATTAAAAACAAACAATATTAATCTATTCTCAATTTGACCACAGATAAACAAAAGAGTATTTGCGTCTGTGTCAATGTCAAATACGTCGATGTGTGTGAATATCAAATACGTAACATTACAGTAGTGTATTTTTTTTATTTATTAAAATTAAAGATTTACAAAGTATATAAAATTCACATGACACAATAGGTACATAATATTTAAATACAATAACTCTGTCGATAGAGCAAAGCTCGTGTTCGACAGAGGAGCACAACCAACAGACATCACAGCTTACTTACACAATATTAATACATACAAGACAATACAAAACTTTCTCGCCCCGTGTGTTACTTCACACCCTCCAAGATAAACGCATCTTCAGATTCGCTCACAACAAGGAAATCTCACACAATCATACATCCACACTGATAATCCAAACCTGGACTGCGGCCTTGTATCTTTCGTACCTCTCTTATCATTCTTATTGCGGATGGTAGGCTGTTAAAAAATTTCCGTCCGAGATAAACATAGTGATGTTGGGCAGTTGAGGTTCGAAACCTCTCAACTACAAAGCTTCCCAAAAGATTTGCTCTCATGCTTCTCACCGGTGTAGACTCATATTTGTATTTATGAAACATGAGCAAGCAATTTTTCCGGTATATTTTTTCGATGGGAAGTACTTTGCACTTCTCAAACAACTCTTTTGGTAATGTTTTTTTATGTATTTTTTATGCAAAATTAAAAAAAAAATTAGCATTCACCACTCCTTCTCTATAAATAAACTATAAGTGTGCGAAATTTCATACTCCTCCGTTCGCGCAATTTACGTAAATATAGTCACAAAGTTTTTGCTTCACGTATTAATATATAGATTATTTATATCCACAACGCGCGAAACCTTATCCAAATGTATAGATGTGTACTTATTGGTTTTTTGTCAAACTGTAAGATCATAGATCAACAAAAAATGGTCAGAATCTTAATGACATGCGCGTTGAGAAAGGTTTGACCAAAGCGGCGTAGGTTCCGCAGAGCCCAGCGCAAGTACAAGAGGATTGCACCACCGGCTGACGACAGCCTGTAGTATTTTATCAATAACCACTTAATATCATTTAGCTCCGTAATGTGTGTACAAACATTACATCAATGTTGTTGGGCTCCAAGGTGAAATGATTTATTGTAATCTATTGTGATTTCGTGAGTAAATATTTAACTTTAAACCGATGATTGGAAATTATCCATCTAGAGGTGCGTGCTTTGTGTTACTTCTTTACTCACATGAAGGAAATGATAAAAAGCAAATAAAAATTAAACAAACCAATTAGTGTTATACAGTAGCTATCACATTATAATTTCATACATTTAAGTCGTTATTTAATACTGGATCCTGCTACGAGCTTTCAACAAACCATTATGATGATTTATTGTCTATCTATATTAACTGTAACAAGATGAAATTTTGAAGCTTCTAATCCATATTCATTTGAATTTCTTTTAGTGTTATTTCGAAGGATGGCTTAGTGTGATCACATTGCGTTAACAACGCTCGCCATTACGTGGTAATGTTTACGTCTCCGAAACTCCTAATCATGAGAACTCTCAACATGTTCAACATGTCAAAAATCCCATGCATACAACAAGTAAATGTTTAATAATTAATGAAACATAGAGATAAAAGTTGGAAATTATTAGGAACAAGAGAGCAAACAAATTTAAAGACTGCGATGCTGTCATGTATTCGGCGCCAAATACATATTCAATTGTATCGCCAAGTTTCGTACAAATTATTGATAAAATAACAGCATTTTAAAGAATAATCTGGTTGGAATAAAAAAAGGCTGGTTTTACATGAAGTCTGCTCTTTTGTGAAAATTGTTCTTTAAATGTTCAATTTTCAACCGTGTGAAAAATACTTATTTAATTTAATTTCTTTTTTATTGAGACAAAATAACACTGTATGAACTGGATTTCTGCTCTTAAAAATTACTGCTGAAATTCATAGTATTTTATACAAGTAGTGATGTGGTTAAAAAATAATATAAATAACTAGCTTTCCCGACAGACGTTGTCCTGTGTTCCTGACTATGAATATTGAATTCGAATTTGTATGGTGATGAATTAATTATCATTTGACCAATGTGATTCCGAACGATGCGTCTGTTTGAAATCATGTAGGTATATTCCATCCGCATTCTGTCAATCGCAGTAATTGACAATTTCTGTCAAAATTTCAAAATTGGAATAAAAATTATAAGGTAAAAAGTACTAATAAGGCTGTCTATGTAGAGTTTTCTTTAATTTTCTAATTTTCCATGCATTATTCTTGGTTTTTTTCTTCTAAAAGGACATTCTCCTGATAAAAGCCTACACGACAAAAAAAGAATTAGCGAAGTCGGTCCAGCCGTTTAGGCGTGATGCGATGACATCGGGAAATAGCTCTCCATTTTTATATATAAGAAGATTAATAACGACGTGGGTATATCTTTGTCAGTCGACTTTTTAACAGTGCAGACGTATCTCGTGTGTCAATTTGTTCGTTAAATATTCAAATATTACTACCCTAGTTAGTAGGCATCGTATCGAATTATCAATTGTGGAACGTATAAAGATCGCTCTTAAGGGATTCGACCGCAAGTACCTGAGTCAATTGATGAAATCGAGGAATACGAGGACGAAATGGCTTTACGTTTCAACGTCATCACTCATCAGCACAAGATGTATAGCAGAATCGGAGCATATTGTCATGTTTTCTATCTCTCAGCATCCTCTTCAACCTGCCTTATCGATAAAATTACAAAAGCCTATTATTGCTTTATATTTGATGTGACATAAAATAAGTCAAAAGCCGACAGATCTCACATCGCTTGGTGCCGTAGATACTGCATGTCTTTAAGTCAGTCATCGGAATGTCTATGTAAATGTTGCGAAAGATGAGCATTACCGCATAAAGCACTACTTGATAGCGCCGCGCCGTGAGGAACAATAATTCCGATGAGATGAAGCGAGTTGCATCGCAGCCGTGCGTTTAATTGATTTGAGGGAATACAATTTAGATACTTGAGGAGTTCATTCGTAGTGCAACATCGCACAATTGTACGCAAGTGCTCTTATATTCGGTTTAAATCTGCAGGTGTAAATTGACATTTCTCTAAAGACTCCAATCTTATTTCTAAAAAATTCGTTGATCTAACGATCACGTCTGATCCACCAATCAATTTTTAATAGCTACAAATTGTCGGTTCTGTAATATTATGTTATGCTCTAGTCCTGAAACAGGACACAAGAATCCAGAAATATTTGGAACCTTTTGAAATTTCGAGTATTTATTCGAAAAGACAACATGTACTCGTATCGTATTCAAAATAATGAAATTATGGTGAAGTGTGGCGATTTGGTGTTAGAACTGTAATACCATTTAGGTATACAATAATATAGTAACACTAAGATAGTACCGATTGACATACAATAAAGCAGATGAAAAATCCAGCCCTGGAATCTAGAGTCTCTGTAATTTATTGACTGGCATCTCGGGCAGGCATAGCAATAATATAGATTTATTTTTATTTATTATTATATAAACAACTTAATTTAATTTTTTTACAATTACTCAAATAGGTATCTAATTTTACATACATATCAACTGAATTAACTTCTTCTATATACAAACTTAGCATATTTGAAGCGAATAAGAAAAAAGAAGCTAATAAAAATCTGGATAAAAAATATTAGTAGGTATATTTTGAAGAATATAAAGGTGCGAAAACAAGCAAAAACAAAGCAATTTTTACGATGATGTGTAATGAGATTTTTTTTTTTATAACAATATACACAAATGTTTAAGTAGCGAATTTATCAATGGCAGAGAACACAGTTCGCTGGCCTGATGAAGCTGGGCGTAACGATTAAAAGCAGTCAGTACTCTGAACCTATGTATGCAGTGTCGAATAGACACAGATTGTATGCAGCGTAGACAGCAACGGAGAGATCTCCTAACGATAGTGCAACAAGTTGTCAGCCGCTAGTAGGTTGCACGGCGTTATTATGGGGGGCTTAGGTGAAAACTAAACTAGACACAAGAAAAAGACTTGACCTCAAATTACCATCGAATCGGCAACAAATCAACATAACAACGCTGTGTTGCTACCGTCAGCTGTAGCAGTGGCTTTTCTACATCAATGAGAAATGCAGATGTGAATGGTTTGTTAACACACAACAAACCAAATTCCAATGCACAATCCGGAATACTTCATCACAAACGCAAGAATTTCAACGTTAACGTTGTTACGATACTTTTTGCCCGTTTTTTTTTTCTATTTGTTAGGTTTTTTTTAGGCCAGCTAACCTTCGGTATTCTACAAACGGGCTCAGTATTTTTCCAAACAGGAATAAACATCTTCTTTTTATCATTTTATTCCAGACAATAAACATGAGAATAACAGCCAATACTTATGGATCGCAGTGTTCTCTTTTTTTTTTGGTCAGAAACAGAGCCATGGTTCAAATTACTAAAAAGCTAATTGGACAACGCCAAAGGCCTTCTAATTTAAGGAAAGTGAGACAGACATACATTCTCCCTTTTAGGAACCCCCCGCACACCGCAATCCAGCCCGGAGAAGACCAATCCGCAGCAAACCCGACCCGCACGAAACCGACCCCCTAGCTCGATTGAAGCAATCAAACCAAAAGCATACACTCCTATTCCTCTCCTATTCCTTTTACTCCTGACATGGCCCACCTTTAAGATGGCACTGATATGATTGGCCCACGTCAATCTAGATCGGTTACGTCTCCGTGCACCCATTCTTTCAGATTTGTCGGGTTTTTTTTATCGTTCTTTCTACATTCACTCTCTCAATATGCCCGAACCACCTCAATTCTTTTAGTTATTTCCATTCCATTTCATTTCAACCATCATCTCTCACCTTATCAATCAGTCTTTTTCCGCATATCCTGAGTAAAGATCTCATTTCTACAGCATTTATACAAACTTTCAGATTTTTCGTCAATGTCCAAGTTTCGCTCATACCTTTAAACCTCGTGATCTTCAAAATCTACTTGGTCATTATTAAGCAGAAGTCAAGTGAGATGTTTTAGTTTAACTAGTTAACTCTGGCATTCTCAAATGATAATTTAATTAAGTACCTATCATAAAATAAAATTTATGATCGATGTATGCTAATCAAAACATCGGTCATAAAGCAATAAAGTGCTTAGTTTTTATGCGTTTGTTTCATTGTTTGATAATATAGTTTTATCTCCAGATTAACATTTAAAAAATTGATTTGATTGGGAAACGCGACGTATCGGGTCAAAACATCACACCGTCCGTCCACTCGTGTAAAGGATTGTGTAACTTTAGGATTCGACAGTGATAGCGAGTATTGCAGAAGCGACTTGACCGTTAACACGATGAGATGTAACGAAATCTTTACGTTTGATAAAATTTCTCAAAAAAATTTACGAAAGATACGAAACCTTGTTTAAGAGCTTTTTCGAATATATATTATAGAATAAACCCAGAACACTTACTGATAACTGAATGACCGACTTACGCCGCCTACCCATCGTTTCCCCGCATGCCACACATGTATGGGAGTTCTGTGTTTGATAATACACATGCACACATACAAGTAACGCCAAGGGCGGATACAGGGGGGGTCATGGGGTCATGACCTCCCTCTGGGCTGGGTCCAGGCCCTATATATTGTCTATTTTTAAGTATAGTACTTACATTTATTAATAAAATACCTACTTTTCTATTATGATCATAATAAAATTATAATTTCTTGTGGGTCATGACCCCTCCCTGAATTTGTCCGCCCTATAACTCTTTAAATGTTTGTATAAAAATTGTTGTTAATATTCACAATAAAGCTTTATTTGAAGTGGTTGGTGACCCAGCGGTTACAACGCCGGCTTTCGTACCTACTGCGGACGTCGTGGTTCGATCCCAGGTGCCGACCATCTTCCTCTTTCACGACACAAGCTTTCAGTAGCTTACTGTGAAAGAGTCAAGGAGTGTATTTGTGTTCACTTTGAGTGAGCACAGATTCATTTAAAAAAAAAAAAAAAATTATTATTATTTACTATGTAACCCCACCCCCTGGCTCCAATGCTGGATCCGTCCTTGAGTACCGCGGACGTTAGGTGTCAGTTATAAGTGGACAAGAACTTAATGTACCTACAGCCATTAGTACACCGCGACCGCCCTGGCAACGAGAGTATATTACAACAAATCATGATATATACAACTAACGCGTTGGTGGTATAAAAGTGAACTAGTACAGAAAATTTGAATTAAGAATTCTTTACAATAAATTCTCTTTATTAATGCGACGAGATAAAAACTAATGTAGCGAAAAGTGAGAGTGGACGGACGATGTTTTCGGTATCTTCTTTCGATGATGCTGCCTACTGATATATGGATGGACGTTACAAAATCAAATCACTTTACATCTTTTAAATTAAATCGTAGCTCGAGCCAAAGAAAATTGCTCATTAGTTTTAACAAGTAAATAATTATCGTTAACAATCAAAACACTTACTTCTACGGAAGCGAAAATTTATATTCTAGAGAAATTGCACCGTATACAATATCCAACAGCCTCTTTATACTGAAAGCACGTTACCTTACTTCGAAAACGTTCGAAATTTTTAGCAAAGATGAGTGAAACTTTAATGTGAATGTTTTTCTTACATCCATTAAGGAGAAGAGCTTGCCTGTGCTAGTATACAAATAATCAGATGATTTTTTTTAACCCTGTTAATGGACATCTTTGTATAGGTATATGAAACGGTAGGGTGAGATGAGATTTTTATTTACAACAGAAAAACACAAAATTAGATTTCCACGAAGCAATCAGTACGACTTAGAACATTGTTTGACCTACGTGCGTGAGGTCTCGAACAAGAATACTTTTATTTGTATTTCATTTACGCATTATATACGTAGCTTTCCATAGGAACTGAGAAACCATATTAACACAGAATACAAAATTATTGTTGAATCCCAAAAACTGTTCATAAAATCTACAAAAAGCGATTTTGATAGTTCGAACAAATCAGTATTAGGTAAAGTAGAATCTCTTCGTTGATCTTAATCATTGCCTTTGTATTGTGTCACAAAAAATCACAACAACAGATAACTAACTATATCTCATTACCATCAGCTACTTGTTATACACACGTGTTATGAAGGAATTAGCATCGGGGCAATTGGCCCAGTGGTTACCGTCTCTGTCTCTGTCTCGGACGAGGGACGCAGGTTAGAATCCTGCCTGGGGCATGGGATTTTTCCACTGGGGCATGGGATTTTTCCACATGTTGAACATGTTAAAAATTTCCATAATTATCGGGGATTTGAACATTACCACCTAATGGCGAACGTCGTTAACGTAAAGTGATCACACTAAGCCAGCCTTTGATATAACAGTAGAAGACGGTCGTAAGCCCGTAGTGGTTTGTTCATACCATTTAAAATCGAATAGTATTAGTAAGTCATCACTTTTTTATATATTCGTTAATAACTACTATTGAACTGAAAGTGCATTCTTGATACAATTATTCCATTTTGAGAGAAGCAGCCTTTTGTAAAACGTAAGCATACAAAAATAGTCTGAAAAAAACATGATATAGGTATATGGGGAATAACAAAATAAACATTTATTTTCTTAAATACTTTTAGTACTTAAATAAATCGATCAAATAACGAAATTATTAAAATGATTCTTCTCAATTGGATTGTGGGAAGCTATTGCCCAAGGCGATAAACTGAGGTGAATGTTATGATCCAATTAATTATTTATTTTATAACAATGGATAACTTGCAATTGATCATAAAAATGAAGTAAGTATGAATACTTACATAAATGGGGATGGATGGACTCACCAGCATGCGCATGTGGGATTACACAAACAATTGACCATCTGATTAACGCGTGCCCCATATACGCATTTGAAGAAGGACTACAGGACTTGCACGCACTGACGGATGACGCGATCCAATGGCTTCGGTCTCTGGAGGTCAGATTGTGAGCGACCATAAGAAGAAGAAGAAGTATGAATAGTTAAAATAGACGAAATAAAAAAGGTAAATTAACATAATATTAACTGGAAGAAAATAGACAAAAATAGAAATTACAGGAAAAATATGCAGTTAATATTATACGAGTAGGTATTGTTTATGAAGTCTAGAAAAAATGGACAAGATCAGAAATGCCTCTAAGGAAAGATAATAATTACTATTGATAATGTCCACAAAGATTAGAAGAATAGATCAAAATCATAAATGCCCGTAAGAATAGTTTATTAAAAATATCGATATAGGTAGTAGGAGAAAATAGATAAAATCAGAAATGTCCGTAAGAATAGTTTATTAAAAATATCGATATAGGTAGTAGGAGAAAATAGACAAAATCAGAAATGTCCGTAAGAATAGTTTATTAAAAATATCGATATAGGTAGTAGGAGAAAATAGACAAAATCAGAAATGTCCGTAAGAATAGTTTATTAAAAATATCGATATAGTAGGAAAAAATAGACAAAATCAGAAATGTCCGTAAGAATAGTTTATTAAAAATATCGATATAGGTAGTAGGAGAAAATAGACAAAATCAGAAATGTCCGTAAGAATAGTTTATTAAAAATATCGATATAGGTAGTAGGAGAAAATAGACAAAATCAGAAATGTCCGTAAGAATAATTAAAAATATCGATATAGGTAGTAGGAGAAAATAGACAAAATCAGAAATGTCCGTAAGAATAGTTTATTAAAAATATCGATATAGGTAGTAGGAGAAAATAGACAAAATCAGAAATGTCCGTAAGAATAGTTTATTAAAAATATCGATATAGGTAGTAGGAGAAAATAGACAAAATCAGAAATGTCCGTAAGAATAGTTTATTAAAAATATCGATATAGGTAGTAGGAGAAAATAGACAAAATCAGAAATGTCCGTAAGAATGGTTTATTAAAAATATCGATATAGGTAGTAGGAGAAAATAGACAAAATCAGAAATGTCCGTAAGAATAGTTTATTAAAAATATCGATGTAGGTAGTAGGAGAAAATAGACAAAATCAGAAATGTCCGTAAGAATAGTTTATTAAAAATATCGATATAGTAGGAAAAAATAGACAAAATCAGAAAAGTCCGTGTGTGAACGTCCGGTAGGGGCAATAAACTCGGTACAAAAAAAATGCTTATTAACATGACAACAAAGGAAACGACAGACGCTGTAAAAACTCACACAGAACGGAGCATAGAGATTTCAATAATATGAAATATGACACAAGCTGATGGCCTTCAAAGAAAACTACTATCCGGGGAGTGCTAACAGAGGAGATGTATGGTAATTGATGATCACAATAGTACCGACTCTTAGGAACACCTGCCGGAATAAATTAGCAATTACAATATCTCGTTTTTTTTATTTATTTCATTGTTCGGTACTCATGAATGGGGACTCTGTGACAAATTGTAATTATAATTAAGATGAAACGGGAGATATTTTCACCAACCGCCAATAGAAAATAACCATGAAGATTAATCGTCACTTAATTACAATATCTAGTCGTGTACGAACATATTATTCCAATTAATACAGAAACAATAATATGGCATTCATACATGTGTTTGTATTTCACACGATTCAAACAAATTATTACCTAATTGTATCGATTCCAACGAATTCAATACTTACTCCAAGTCTGTTGAAAATAATATTGTTTACCTACACGATTGGTTTTCGATGGATAAATCGGATAAGAACCAACGATGGCTGGTTATTTTAATGCACACCAATTAACGCTACATTATCAAACAATAGAATATAAAAAACAAGTAACTCTGAGAGAGATTCAGGAAATTCTTACCATAGGTAGGTACTGTATAAATCTGGAAATTTAAAAAAAACTTATAAAAACCCAAAGTTTACCAATAATTTTCATCTTTGGTTGTTCGCTTACTAGTTCTTTCAAATTTAGTTTTGGACTACCTACATACTAGGTACTGATTTTTATATTTAGGTATCTATAACTAAAAAGTCTCCTATATCTTCTCACAGCAATAAAGTATAGCTTCATTGACTGGGACTTTTATCAGATTGGTTGGCAAAAATGAATCTTGTTATATAGACATGCAGTCGTTTATAATAATATAGATACAAATTTTTATTTTTATTTAGTTTAATTACTTAAAAAGCAATATTAAAGATCTTTAAAGTACACTCCACTAAGAAACATAATCACTTTTATGCTAACCAAACTGTCAAAATGTCTCATTTTTTAATGCGAGTCTGTGTTCTAGGTTTTGTATAGAAATTTGTGCAGCATTCACAGCCTCACGCGAAGTAAGTTTGACATTCAACATAAAGACATATTAAAAAAATAATTTGATTCAAGTTTACACGCATAGATCATGATCGTGTAACACTGTGTTAATTGTTGCTGATGGATATTTAAAAAAAAAAGCCAAAAACTTATCGTCCCCACGTCTGATTGGACATTTTTTATAGCCCTCTTACGTATATCAAAAACAATTCACATTCACAAAAAATCTAATTAAGATTCAGGTTGTCACAACATACTTAATATAAAGTTTCGTGTGTGCGTAACATTGCGTGCGTTGATTTTTCATCTTCGCGCGTTATCATAGAACAAGATCGAAAACCGAAAAAATTTTACCTGATGTGCGTAAACGAGAATCATTTCTATTACTCTGAACCACGTCATCTTTTTACAGTATGTATATATAAAAAAGTTAATGAAGAATATACCTACTAACCAAATGGTAACTAAAGATTATTATACAGAAAAATCTCATATTTGAGAAAATGATTATTTTTGAGTATAGATGAGTATTTTTTTAGTATGAATGAGTATGAATGAGTATCTCATTGTGTATTTAGGGAGAATGTAGGGATGGAAAGTGTGAAAAAGAAATCGAACGTAGGAATGTTGCTGGTAAGGGGGGGCGGTCCACTAAGATCTGCTATGAGAAACAACAACGTCTCACTAAAAAGCTAAAAAAAAGTAATAATAATATAACACTTTTCTATACAAAGGTGTCAGTATAGCCGGCGGGACTTATTGCCTGAGGCATTTTTTTCCAGTCAACCGGTCCCGTCCAATCTGAGACAGGCCAACCCCGGGTACAAAACACTTAGAAAAACTCTGACCCGACCGAGAATCGAACACGGGACCTCGCATCTAAAGTCCACGCTAGTACAACTAGTCTACCGAGGTCAGTAAAGTAGGGAATAATGCAATCCTGTAATCATAAATGATGATGGATATGAGACGTGGACGTTGGAAATGGACGTGGTGTTAGTGTACCTACACCAGATATCATGGCTGAGAAATATTTCAGAATGGACCGGAAGGTTTGTTCCTGATACAGAACATATTAATTGAAGATCAACTATTACAATAATTGACGAAACGTAGATAATAGGTATACTCTGTTAGAAATATAAGAACAGTAAAGGGTGATGTTTGAAAACATTGTCAATTGCGGAGGTGGTTACATGGAATTCGTTTAAAATATAAGAAAATGCAGTAGACAAAGATTAGAGTACATTGTCTCTAAAATTGTAAATCGATAATGTCATGTAAGTGAAAAATCAAACTGTGGAAAGTGCTGAAAGTTTTTAATATTTATCCCCTCATTATCAAAAAACCTTCTCCGAACGACAGAAATGAGAACACTGCGCTCTATAGTGGGCGTAACTCTAATGGACAGCGAACGGAACGAGGAAATAAGGCGAGAGAATCCCCAAGAAATTGTCTCTAAAAAGATTAGGTAGGTACCGATAGGATATCTCCGGTTAAGTTTGACGATTTAAAGCAAGACGGGTATCAGCTAGTTTCCAATAAGTTTGAATTTGATATTTATTTATTTATTTATAAATCAACGGCAAATTGCCTTTTAAAGAAAATAAAAATTATAAAGAGAGCAGCAAAAATACAAAAAAAAAATAAAAAAATACAATACACACAATATCTAATAAAGTGTACATGTCTGACATTTGTTCAGTAGGTATAATAAGAGGTTACAATAATACGAGAATACATTTAATAGGCTAATGGATGACTGACGACGGTTGCCAGAAAGATGATTAGAAATCTCAATTTAAAATGACACATAAGAGGAAAGGTATTTGTAGTAAGTGATTGAAAAGGACGATAAGGGTATGATATATCCACATCAGAAGTATCTCAGGTCGCTAAATTACTATGCATTGAAGAACGTCGAAACAGAGCAAGGTAGGTGGAACAATTCCATAAATCAACTATGACAGAATATTAGTCAAGTGTGCCAGTGAAAAATAATGAAGTCAATCAGTCCTAACAAAATTTATCCAAATAACAAGAGTCATTCATTGTCTCAACAAAATAATAAAACAACAGTTGACATAGATGGTGCGACGAAGAAAACTACAGAAAATCGTCAATACCAATGATTGAGCTGAAAACACAGATTACAAGAGTTAATTAAGGAAGGGACAGAGAAAGAATTGGAATATCACACGCTGCCTTGGCGAGCGTATGTTATAGATATTGTAAGCTTTAGTGATTACAATAACAAGCATGTACCTCCGAGTATGTATAGTATTACACAATTCTTGGCAATGAAAATTAATTATCCATCGGTACAAGATAATAATATTATTAAAATGAAGTGAATGCGTAAGTATCGGCTCGACTAAAAGAATGAAATCTGACCTTCGGGTCATCTGGGAATTTAGTTAATTGAAATAATTAAGATAAGGTCAAACGTTCGAATTAATGGAAGGAGTTTTATTCCTCTATTCTAAAAAGATGTAATTGTGTATAAATATAATATAAAATAATGAATAAATCTGTATAATATTACAATAGTTCAAGTTATAACTTTTAAGAGTTTCGGTAAAATGGTGTCATCATAGCTCCGCAATATTATGGCGGGGTTGGAATCTTAATTATTGTCGTGCAAAGCAACCTTACAGAATACCTCGGAAAGCTCCGCAGCCCTTACAAAATTCCTTCGAGTTTCTCACTTACGTTAGTAAGGAAAATTCGGAATAGATATACGATTCATGTAGCTAGAGACAGGAAGGCCTATTTTCATAATATGAAAAAGTATGTTTAATTTATTTTTATAATATGAAAAAGAGTAATAAACTCGTCTTATTATGATCTTGAACCTCTTCTTGTAGAATAATACAGAGAGACTTGATCATAGGGTGATTCATATGCGGCAAGTAATTTAAACAGTTCCATTCGTAAATTAATAATATTCTGAATGTTATTGGTTATTTAAAAGACATTACAAAGAACGCACCATCGCGGTGTGGTTGTGTTAAAAATTTTCAGGGCATTATTAAATTGCGATTGGAATATCTTGTTGAAGAAACACAAAGCTATGAATATAACTAGCTTATAGATTTAAACAATGTGTTGTTTTTTCAAGATTATATTGTGAGCTCGACAGTTTTCGTCCATCTCTTACGTTCTCCCCGATATGATGATCGCACCAAAAATTTTCAAAGATTCGCGTGGCAACAACACCGCGCGGCTACGGCAAACAGAACCAATGTAAATAAGAAATTTGAAGTCAAGACACGGAGAGGCCGAGTACGGAACAGTGATTATATTTGATTATTCAATAGGCAGACGTTAATCAGTGATATCATAATATCGGCACAATGATAGATATTACATTGTTCACACGTCTCCTATATACCTCTTCTACTCTTGACTTCTTATGTCATTCGCCGTAGCGGAGGAATGTCAGCGACATCTTTATACTCGGCCCATTGAGTTATCTGTTTCATATACGTATTTGTGGTATTATGATCGATTCTTTTTTTGTACACGAACTTCTTTTTTTTTCGATTTGTATCAACATAGCTGTTAGTATGAGGCCGATCTCTGTAGTGCTGGAATCGACTGGGATGAGGCGGTGAGGATCGCAGGGAATAGGGTGGCGTGGCGAGGACTTGTGGAGTATATAATATGCTCCAACTTGGGAGTGGACATGGTCATTGAGAAGGGTGTGTGTAAATCTCATGGGTGTTTATTGTATACAACGCGTATTCACGCACACACCCATGATACTCTTAAACGTACGAAAATAGAATCGATGACTATTTTAATTACTAAATTATACAATATGTTAAGTAATAAGTTGCTGGAATCGACAGGGATGAGGCGGTGAGGATCGCAGGGAATAGGGTGGCGTGGCGAGGACTTGTGGAATATATAATATGCTCCAACTTGGGAGTGGACATGGTCATTGAGAAGGGTGTGTGTAAATCTCATGGGTGTTTATTGTATACAACGCGTATTCACGCACACACCCATGATACTCTTAAACGTACGAAAATAGAATCGATGACTATTTTAATTACTAAATTATACAATATGTTAAGTAATAAGTTTCTTCACGTTTCGTGTAAACAAAATGATGGAGACAATAGTTTAGGTCAATGTCTTTCAAGTTGTTTAAATATCAAGTGTCACATAGACGCTATTCGGTTAAAGGTAATAAAAACAAAACATACGGCAGCAATGTGCGAAGTGGTTTGGTGTCCTGGCGATTACGACGCCGACGCCGGCTTTCGTACTGTTCCGTGCAGAGATCGTGGGTTCGATCCCAGGTGTCGACCATCTTCCTCTTTCAAGACACAACCTTTAGTATAGTTTACATAATTATTGAGAAAAAAAAACAATATGAATACATATCCCGGCAAACGTCATGGATCAATTTACTCGTATAGAAATTTCTTAAGTTAGAAATAACGGAGCTTTTCTTAAGTTTCTTAATTCCTTTTAAGTAAGTAAAATGTATTACCGCCAAACACCTTCTACCTTCTTTTATAGCTCGCTATTTCTCCAATAGATGGCGGTGGCAGTTCGGTCTGAAAATCCTTTCCATACTAAATTTAAATGTATATTTTATATCTTTCTTATTCATTTATTCAACTTCTTATTAGTTATTCTGTTATACAGAGCGGAGAAGAATCCAATAAATCAATCGTCGGAAGATCTCGAGTTATAAGTGTTCGCACTAACCCGACTTTAATTTATATAGTAGATTATACAATATTCACGCTTGAACTAAGCAAGGCGGTAGCCAGAAGTAATTTCGGAAGGGGTTTAGCTTAGTCGTGTAGTGGAATAGTACATAGGAAACCATAAACGGGTGCGCCGTATGCAACTCCAGTTTTTTTCCCATCAAAGATCAAATAATCCCCTTGATCCACCCCTAGCTACGACCTTGGAGCTAATAAAAAATACCAGGTGATAAAGTCATCACTGTTCTTAGTAATGTTACTGTCTTGTATGTCATAGTTGCGGCAAAGATTAACTGTCGTTTCTAAGTTTGCTTATTTTATGTTTCTAGGACCACCCTGCAGTTTATTTTACTTTTTTTAGCTGTAGGGCTTACAAGGGAATGAAGAGTTTTGCTTATTACTGAGAAACACTGATAAGAAGATGTATGCATGACAGAGACTACTTGAAATATTGGGATCCGAAGGGAGAAAAAGTTTACACTGTGAACGATATAATTGGTACCAATCTAAAATGCTCTACATACCGACTGCGGAAAATTCGCCTATACAAAACCTGATGAAATATTAGAAACATTTCTAAGAAAAACTAACTACCAAGCTGCGGGTAAGATCTGTTCGAACACTCTTCAAAGTTTATATAACGCATCGAAAGGGAAATGGTCTAATATCAGTGTGGTGTTGAAGGCTTCCGTGCATGGGCCAGCCGTGGGTGAACAGCACTTCTCGCACCATTGAATCAGACACAGAGATTATAACATGTGGGCCGACTCATCCATCACCGCCAGTACACGATTCACTTCTGCATAAGGTGTTTGAAGTATACCACTACTTGCGTCATTTTTTTTTTTCAACAACGAACGTGTGTATCTATGGAATATATCGGAATAATGAGCAGAGAAAATTGTACACGAGTTATTTTCATACATAACTTCGTCGTCGCACACGAAATATGAAGCATGTGTAAATTTTAGTGAACGCAAAATTATATCCAACTGCAAATTTTAACAACACTCACTATGAAAATTTTACACACGAATGAAATTGTGCGTGCAACAACAACACTTTGTAAAATAAGTTACGGCTCGAATTGTTTAGTTTTGCCAAACGAACACGAGTATCACTTACAACAAACTTTTTTTAAATGAATCTGGGCTCGTTCAAAGTGAATCCACTTTTGACATTTTCACACTAAGGCTTGTGTCGTGAGTGTGAGCATACCGGCACCGGGATTTGAACTCACTAGCCTCAGTACGCTTTGATTACGAAAGCCGTCGTCTGAAGCGCTAGGCTATCCCTATATTTTTATTATGAAGAATAATGAACAAAGGGAAGGACTCGAAAATTTGTGTAAATTGACATGAATTCAAAACTCAATTTATGATAATCTAGTTAAGCTTCTATAGGGGATGGATTTCATGTTGTTACAAAACCTTAAATTGAATAGCAATTTGTGTCTCGAGAGTTAAAAAATGTAACTTTATTAACCCCACTAGATAAAACAATGTGTGGTAAAATGTAAGAACGATAGTTATTTTTGATTTTTCTTACTAACTCTCCTAACTACTGAATAATAACAATTTTCAAGCAATCGTTTATAACTCTATCACGAAAAACATGTTTAAATAATAAAAGTTTAGGTAGGTACTCTAAAAGATACTAACATAATATTATTACAAAATACAATAAATAAATCGATGTTTGATACATCAAGTCGAAAAGTGATATCACGTACCTACTTAAATATAAAACATTTCGAAATAAACAACATTTTCGCGTTACTCAATTCTATTCAAAGAAAATTTGCATAAAACGTTGAACTTTTGTCAAATTATTGTATATTTTCGGAGGCATCAACAATACGACGCTGAACGGTACATATTATCATGTATCTATTTCTTATAGAACTGTTCATTTCAATACATACAGCTAGTATATTTACACAAGATACACGTTTGAATATTATGATTAACCAATCGTTTGTCGGATACTGAAAGCAATCATTCTCTTGTCTTTCATCTAAGGTTAATCCTTGCCGTCTACTCCCAATTGTTCATCTACTGCTATGATAAATATAATAAATCTTGGTCAAACGAATGGAAGACACAGAAAAGGAGGAGAAACTGACAGAGATAAAAAATAATACCATAGAGTATCAGATATTCAGGTCGACAATCAGGTGAAACTGGTAGGTAATCATGTTTTCAAGAGGACAACAAGCCAGTAGGCCTAATCAAAGAGAAATATAAAAGAAAAAAAATTGAAGATAGTAATGTAGTTCGCCTCAGATGCAACGAACCCTGATTGGTAGTTTATTCAAAGCCTCATCGGTAAATACATAGGTGGGTGGTGATTGGCTTCTGTTTCACTATTCTCATATTTTATAATTTGACATATTAAAATACGCAAATGTTTTACATCAATTATTATTATTGTTTTACTCACTATAATTATATGCACACGTATAACAAACCAAAACAATAACATTTGAATATTTTATTAGAAGGAGCAGGTAACGTTCAATTATAGGAAAATCCTTGTGCAGTCGAATTAATACATCAGCTATTTTTAGATAAAATCCTTGTATACGTGATGCAATTAGCTATTATAAAGCATTCTTATCACGTAAACAAAACACAACAGTTTTGTGAGCAATCGTCTCTCTCTACGGAACTACTGCCTAAAATATCTATCAAATGTATATATTACTAGCTGACCCGTCGAACTTCGTCCCGATATTTCATTACTTATGTTACTCATCGATCTAAAAATCAATCCATCAAAAACAGATATGGTGGTATATAGATCCATGAAAACTCATTTTTGGAAAATTAGAAGTATGTAGGTTATTAGTAATTTTAAAAACATAATCAACTCAATGGTTTCTAAGTAAAAATGTTCCTGATAATTTTAACTAATCAATCTATTTTAAACGATATATTTCACATTCGCATTCTATCAATTGCAACAACAATCAATCCACTGATAGTTTTTTCTAATGTCGATTGATTAAAATTAAAAAGTAGAACAAAATTATATTGTAAAAAGTACTAAAAATTCTTTGAGTTTTCTTTAATTTTCTAATTTTCCATTCAATTTTCTTATTTTTTTTCTTCTAAAACAACCTTCACCTGATAAAAGCCTACACGAGAAAAAAAGAATTAGCGAAATCGGTCAAGCAGTTTAGGCATAATGCGATGACATCGGGAAATAGCTCTCCATTTTTATATATAAGATACAAAGATGACAAGCGAAGATTTCAACGAACGGTCTACAATAAACTACCTTGTACGTGGCTAAAATTATTCTTGTTAAAACATCAAGTTAAAACATTCTTCAATTATTACAGAAATGTTTAATAATACCGAATATGGTCACACGGCATTGACCTCTTATGATCCGACTCTAAGAAATCTTAAAATAAAACGAGCCATCAAGTATGTACCTTCTTGTATATTCAAGAACGCAAGAAAATATTATAATAATTAAAATATTGTTGATAGCATATAATATTAAAAAGATATTAGAGTGTCAGCCTAGAACAGGAAGAAGGGGAGTAGGCAGCCCAATAGCCAGATGGAGGGAGGATAAAGTGAGAGCGGCCGGCCGGAGTTGGATGAGGACGGCGAGATGCAGAGGAAGGGCGCTTCAACAAGAAGACTAAATCACCAGTAAGGTTAAAATTTCCGAAACTCCTAATCATGAGAATTCTCAACATGTCAAAAAATCCCATCTATATGACAAGTAAATATTTAATAATATAATTAATGAAAAATATAGCAAACAGATGGAAATTATTGAGAATAAGTAGAGCAACCAAATTGAAAGTCTGCGACTGCTGTCATGTATTCATTTTTGTTAATGTCTCAATAATGACGGGAAGGGTCACCAACGAATTCCGTGCAGGTTAGCAGCGGGTATAAGGGACTCACACAATTATTACAAAAGTAGGTACTGACCGAACCTAATACTCTATTAGACGCTTAATGGTAGGGGTTTCATTATTTCAGAAAGTCGTGCTGTCTCTCTCTCCTCTGTGTAATCTAGATGTGCCTTCATTGTTTAATTCTCACTTACTCTTTATATTAATAAGCTAATGCGGACTGAGATCACGTATATATATTTCAGGATAAAGTTGTTGGATGCGTGTATATATATTGTATATTATAATTGTCACATGAGTCAGTATAAAGTAACGTCGTCAATCAAGCGCGTACCTACCTGTCTTTATGTTACACCCTCTCAACAAAGTATGATACAAATCTTTAATGAAAATGCGAGGCTTCTGAAACGATTTGAGGATAACTTATTATAAAAATTGTGATTATATTTAAAAAAAATATATATATATATATGATACTAAACCGATAATAAAATCAATCCCAAAAAAAAATAATCTTGAGATCGTGAAAAATACCCGAGGTCTGTTGTTTTGTTAAAGTTGTCATAACTGCGTCAGTACTAAATAATATGAAGTTTTTTTTGCATACGATGTTCGTAAATAAGTAAAATACGTGTAATCCGATTATTGAAAAAAAATGAATAAAGAAGGAAAAGTTCCGTTCGAAATTTGGTAACGAAGGGGAATGAGTGATACAAAATGTTAGTGATAAATGTTTCCTTGGTCGGGATAAAATACCGTGCAACCTGAATTAGGATGGGCAACCTTCGGAAAAATGAAGGGCATACTAAAAAATAAAGATATACGAATGAATCTGAAAAGAAGGGTATATGAACAGTGTATCCTCCCCGTAATCACCTATGGCCTGGAAACCATTACGCTCACTGCCAATACTGTACATAAATTAAAATCCTCACAAAGGTCCATGGAAAGACAAGATGTTATTAGGCGTGAGTCTAAAAGACAAAATAAGAAATGAAGAAATAAGACGCAGAACTAAAGTCATAGACATGATGGACCTTGTTGCTAAACAGAAATGGCAGTGGGCGGGACATGTGGCCAGACAGGGAACGGAGCGATGGGCACCCAGAATCCTGAAATGGAGACCGTGGGATAAAAGAAGAGGAGTGGGCCGACCCCAAAAAAGATGGGCCGATGATATTATCCCAGTCGCGGGCAGAGGGTGGATAAGAAAAGCACAGGATAGAGGAGAGTGGAAAGAAATGGAAGAGGCCTATAATCCAGCAGTGGAGAGATGGCTGAAGAAGAAGAACCTGAATTTATGGAGAGCTCTTGTTGCCTCCCTATGCTCCTAAGAGGAGTTCAAAGGAAGTTTTGATTGATTGATTATTATGCAGGAATGTATCCTGCCGTGATAAGGTTCAAGAGTCCGGATCTCTCGAAAACGAGTGCAGTGCTAAATAAAATGTTCAAGAGTCCGGTTGATAGTTTATGAACCCTAAAAAATCCCGGATTATCTTTAAAAGAAATTTCCATCCAAAAATAATGAAAAAGACAATGGCACTATAATATCATTTGCTTTTATTTTTTGTAATTTTCTTGTCGTAAACATAAAACCACATCAAAAGGTAGGTATATTATGTTTTTGTTCGTCAGAATTCTGAAGGGATCGCCCGCCGTTCGATGGTTTAGAAACTTGGTTTCTAATTTCATCCAGACTTTATAAGCCAAAAAAGAAGTACTAAGACGCTGATGAATAAAGTGCCACGTTTCAGAAAGAAGCCGAAAGGAATGTGAAGCGACAGAAAAAGGGTGTTTGCAAATTAATTGTTAAAATGACGACCAAAATTTCAATTTTATCAAAAGTAAATTTTTCCCCAAAATTACCACCATCAACACGAATTGCTTTCAATAACTAACTGCATTTGTTGCTATTCCAAAATACTTCTACATATATATTAATTATTATTACGATAGATAAAACAGCACTTCTCAGTTCATATCTTAATAGCAAGAAATTCTATCGGGATTAAATTTTCTATTGATTTTTTAAAGAATTAACAAAGATTATACTCAAAATTTTAAAATAAATCTTTATAATAAAGTAGCTATCTAGCTAAAGAGCAAATTAATGAAGACTAGCGCAACTCTAAAACAAGTATCGATCAGAGAAAGCTTACAAACTAGGTGCCTACGATATACATATACAGACTTACTATTCATGTAGAAATAGGTACCCGTTGCAAATGGGTTGAAAATCAAGGATGCAAAAAGCCCACTTTTTATTTTTAGTAATAAGTAAAAGAAAAACTGAACAAAAAAATTTTAACAATAGGTATATTGAATAATAAAATTATATATTTTTTTTATTAATCTCAAATCATTGTACGAATCTAAGGAGTGTGATGTACCTATTAGAATTAATTAAAAGACAACTTTCAGTGGCGAAATAAGCGAAGGTCAATACGGATATGTCAGCAGAATATGGGCAAAATATGCAAAAACATGTCGAGTGAAGTTCATTTCGTGTACTAAAATAATATGATGTCCCGCCAAAAAACCTGAAATGGAAACCGAATCGAAACCTAGAGGTTCAGTCGACTGCATTCTAGACTGAAGGCCATGCGTTCGATCATTTTCATCTTTCACAGAACAAGCTTAGATTAGCTCAGACAGAGCTATGACAAAAAGTCAGATTTATGATTCACGGTGACAATAGCATATTATATTGAAGACAAAGATAACGAAGGAAAATTTACAATCAATATCCCTAAAAAATGCAAACTTCAAGAAGAATTCATAATGAAAAGTCTTTTAATATCCGGAGAAATTCGAACGTAGAATCAAAACAACTTGTGCGAACCTTGAATAAGTTGGCGTCCGCGTACTCGCAGATACAAACACCAGACCACTCTATATGGATGGACCGCGTTGTAATAAGAAAGTGTAGAAGGAGTAGTTGATACATTCCACTGCATAATGTGCGTAATAGTGAAATACCAAACCATTACATACTAAATGTTGGGCCACTCTGGCAACTACAAGACAAACGAACAATTTTCTCGCATATCGACTCACTCGACAAGTTGTATGTAAAATTAACAGTAGGCAATCATTTGATTGCTACTGTTAATATTTGTGAACCCACGGTTAATATTTTTAAGTGTTTGAGAAAGAGAGACATATAAAATACCTTTTTTGGGGAGTTTTAGGCTATTCGAATAAGGAATGCTAAGCCAAATACTTACAGCAAGTACATTCTTATTAAAACCCGAGTTGATAGGGAATATCTGACCACTATTAAAGTGTGATGCAAGCTAGATGATGATATTACAAACGACGAGATACTGAGTTGAGCCGAGGAAACAATGAAACTCCTAAAAAAGTTGCCAAACAACGTTATAAAAGGATCGGCTATAACATCAGGCACCCGGGATTGTTCTTTACCATCGTCGAAGGAATTACTAAGGGCAAAAATCATAGAGGCCGCCCCAGAGATAACTATATAGACCAGGTAATCGGGGATATGCGCTGCACCACCTTATAGGAACTAAAGAGAGTAGCGATTGACAGGGAGAGCAGGGGAGAAACGAAGAACATGCGTGGTGCAGACCAATCGAATGATGGTAACACCAAGGAACAAGAAGGCTATACTAGAATGAAGAACGGTACGCCAAATACGAACAGCATGATAAATATTCGTATAACAGCAAAAGATAATAGGGACTTTTTTTAACTAATATTAAAGTCTGGGAGTTGCCCTACTAATGTCACCTAGAGAGAAAAGATAAAGACGTGTAAATACACCTGCATATCTCAAAGCAAAAAAATCTATGCTTGGTAACAGCCTTATTGATAGAATAAGAAATGAAGAAATTAGAAACAGAACCAAAGTGGTAGACATCATGTATCGCCTATCAAAACTGAAATAGCAATAGAAAGAACATGTTGCAAGGCAAGATCCAATAATATGGACCCCTAAGATTTTGATATAAGAACAGCAACCAACAAAAAACAGCAAAAGATATGAAAGAGACCAGTACCGAAGGCTAAAAATATGAGACACCATATAATTGAATGAAAGATTTAGGTTCAACGAGGTGTTAGGAGAAGGCAAGGTCTCAAGATCCTAACCAGACTTCAGGGGGACCTGACAAGCCATAACGGTAAAAATAAGATCCTTGGTAGAAATCACTGAACGAAGTAGCAGGTGTCTGAACCATTCAACTCAACCCGAGAATACAATCGCAGAAATAAGTTATGCAATGGCACGGTAGGCGTGTCATGAAAATTGGTCGGACGGGTGTGCGAAATCGAACCACATGGGGTCAACATTGAGTGTGTGTACTAATAATATATCAGGTTTTTACAAGAAGTACAATTATTTATCATGATAAGATATTTTTCACTCAATATACTTATTTGAAGATAAATTATTGTCAAGAGATTTTTAATATCAAAATACATTACATTCGCAGCTGATTAATGAAAAATTAGGTTGTAGCAACGACCTTATAAGGTTTATAAAAACTGTAAAGGGAAATATGAAATTGTGTGAAAATCCCAAATAATTGGAGTATTTTATCACAGTTTATAACGAACGATCGGTAAATTGTAAAAAAAGTAGACATAATGACATTCAAGAGAAATATAGAAGGCGAAAAAAGTATAAAAGCAGATTATTGAAACAAAATAGAAATATTTCAAAATTTTTAGTAAGATATTAGGATTAAAAAAATAAATGACTCACTGTTTGAAAACTTTTTGAAGAATACAGAAGTTGAGAAATGTTTTACCTGTAAAAACAAAAAAACAATTGATTAATAGACCAAAAGATGAGGAGGCGTATTCAGAGTTATGTAATTGTAATGTAAAGTCTTCAAATGTTTATTGTATTTCGCACGAATTTGGCGCTGTTGTAACAACTTGTATAAATAATACCATCTTCTCCTTCGTTCACGGTCAAGGTTCGATTGAATCAATAACCATTACTTCAAGGCGCTAAACAGCTCACAAATTCTAATCAAACATCCGCCAATCTGCCCGCACAATGATCATTACATACAATGATAACACATACCATATTGTATTGTGTAAGGAGAAGAGGAAATCGCGATGGTCATTGAAAACAGCCAAGTGTTTGCTTTTGGCCGTTGCAACATCTCTGAATTGTCTTCCGATATCGACGATAATATAGAAAAATCTCACACATAACGTAGAGCCATAGGAGTGTGAATCGAACAAGGTCCTGGGTAAACATTGAGGACTGCGCATTACGCAGGTAAATCTCTTCGGGGTCACAGTATGGGTGTGACGTTGACCTCTGACTGAATGGTTAATTTAAAAAAATCCTCAAGTCCACTATCGTCAAAAATGAGTAGATTTTTTTCTCCATAACATTTTTTTTTTGCATGTGTGTGTTTTTTTTCGTTTTTTAACCATAAACAATATGTCAAGGTCCATTTGAAATATTGAAATATCTTTGTTGTCAAAATACGGACTAAGGGATTTTTTGAAGTTGGCCATTCGTGTTTATTTCGCAAATACGTGTGATTTTTTGTTCTAATATTTTGATCGTTCGCTTAAACGGAAAAAGGTGTCCGTCATAAAGAAACTGTTTTTTGGCAACAACGCAATAAGAACCCCGATAAAACTTAAACAAACTATCTTCGTAATTATTGGGCTAAAAAATAAATAAACGTAACACACCTATTTATAATGTGATTATTGCTAACAAAAAAAAACAATAAGGCATAAACTTGGATGCATTTTTGTTCGACAAACAATGTAATAGCGCCTAGAACGCAATATTGCTCAAAATTAAATCTTTATAATGTGCTAAACGATCGAACAATGGCCTTTGTGTTTTCGACATTTTGAAAACAAGGCGCGAAAAATATTAAAAAAAAATAATGTTTTGTCGGTTATTATTTGAACATGTGTAACAATTATTTTTACTATTTCGTCATCGTTTTGAAGCAATCGCAGAAACATCATCGCGTTGCACAGACGTGTCAAAACACATCGTACAAGAATTAGCAAGTCGGTTGTTTGACTCGTTCGAGACCTACAACTTCCGTAAACGGGTTCCGGGTTCCGCAAAGAGTGTGTCGACGGATTACCAACTGCAACTCTGCGAATTCAATTAGTTCATTCATAGATGGTGAATTATTACTTTGAGCTAAATATTAAACCAAACGGATGAACTAAGAATTTTGTACTTCAATCCATTTCATTACAAGGTTGAATATCAACCATATTTCCCCATACCAGAAATATGTATGAGAATATCAACATCTCGAAAAAAAGTCCCATGCGGCCATCAAATTCTCACGAAATGACGCGCATTGGTTTCCTCTATAGGTGAGTGGGAAGATTTGTGTGTTTCAAATCTTGATTTTTTAACGAATATGTAACAACTAATGACTAACAATTCATTACTGATGTTCCATTTTTAAATGGAACAAACCACTACGGGCTTACGACCGTCTTCTACTGTTATTTCGAAGGCTGGCTTAGTGTGATCACATTACGTTAACAACTTTCGCCATTAGGTGGTAATGTTTAAGTCTCCGACACTCCTTATCATGAGAACTCCCAAAACATTCAACATGTCAAAAATCCCACGTATACAACAAGTAGATATTTAATAATTAATGAAATATAAAGATAAAAGTTGGAAAATTTTGAGAACAAGAGAGCAACCATATTTAAAGACTGAGGCTGCTGTTATGTATTTGGCGCCAAGATATGACTATATCCATTTTTGTTAATGTCTCATATTTATTACCTATTGACTTTGTTGGTGCACAACGTTCTAATTATGTCTAAATAATTTATTAAATTGGATTTCCAACTCAATTAAAAAAAAAAACAAATATCCCGAAGGGGGTAGGCAGAGAGTACGGACTTCTCCAAAAAAATTCTTACATGAGCGCTAACCTCAAAAAAGAACCACTTCTCTAACCGCAACGAAAAATATTTATCGTTTGACAAAACCAATCACACTACAATAATAAATAAATGAGGAAATATTTTTCATACTTATATTATTTGCCTGTAAATCGATAGTTACTACTAGGACAATTAAAACGGGTGTTATTGTTATTATATCGACGAAAAAATGTAATACTTGATCAGATATTCCTATATACAAAGTCACTACAGGAAGTAATGTCAAAATGTCCGCAATTCTCATCGTGGTAAAGTTAGGGGACCCTTCAAGTGACGATATAATAAGTACTAAAGAGTCATTATTTGTTTGATTGTTCTCACTATTATACAATGAAACAATTAATGGTCATTTTGTTCGACGAGTTTTGCTGCAAGTTCAATGAAAGAACAAGACACTCTGTGTAAATGGGCTTTTGAATTATTGTCGACAAAAATCTCTTGATATCGGAATCAACCTAAGCTAATTATGCGATACATTATCCTATAACGAAATCCATCCCATTGATAATAATTGGCATAAATTAAAATAATTGGAAAGGTTATTTGAACAACCATTAATTATGTCGTTTGTTCTCACAGTTTAATCGAATATCAATGAAACTGGATCCCAAAAACATGTGGACACCAAACTTCTACGACGAAAACTAGTTTTTATCATTTTTACATCCATGGCGAACATGGGAATGTAAAGGGTTCAAGACGCGATCGTGGCAGATGCCATGGAAAAATAATGAATAGATATCTTATATATAAAAATGGAGAGCTATTTCCCGATGTCATCGCATCACGCCTGAACGGCTGGACCGATTTCCCTAATTCTTTTTTTGACGTGTAGGATTTTATCAGGAGAATGTCTTTTTAGAAGAAAACAATTAAGAATTATGCACGGAAAATTAGAAAATCAAAGAAAACTCTACGTAGACAACCTTATGAGTATTTAGTCAGAAATTGTCAATTGGTGCGATTGACAGAATGCGGATGGAATATACATGGTTTAAAACAGACGCATCGTTCGGAATCACATTGGGAAAATAATAATTAATACATCACCATACAAATTCTTATTCAATATTCATAGTTAGGAACACAGAACAACGTCTGTCGGGAAAGCTAGTTGTAAATAATTAATTTAACCCTTTAAGATTTATAAGGAAGAACTCGTCAAAGCCTTGGTCCTTTCAATATCCCTAAAACTAGCTGACCTGCCCGTCGACTTTCGATCCCAACCCAGAATATAAAAATAATTTTCACTTATTACATGAATAAAATGTGATTCAAGACATAAAAACTTAATTAAATTTAGCTAATAGTTTGTTGCATCATGTAATAGTTATCGTTTATTCGGATGCGGGATGAAGTTCGATAGCTCATAAGTTTGAAATCAAAACAATTCCTCTATAATTGCTTTACTTTTTAAAACATCCAAGAGATGGCAGTGTAGTAAGAAATAAATCACATTTGAAGCCTGTTAACTTATTGTATATATAATTGAAAGAATAGACCCCATTTTAACCAAAATAACTCAATGATTATTTATTTATTCTACGCAACTAAGTTGCTTTTACACTACATAAGTACAGTGTAACTGTAATAATAGAATAACAATTTTGACACCAACAATAATAATAGATATGAGATATAACAATATCAAATCGCCGTGGCAGCTTACACATTACTCATCCATAATGCAGTCAAAAATGCACACACACTCACACTCCTTCAGCATTGCAATCATACATATGTACACATGCATACATATGTATGCATTATGGTAAGATTAACATATCATTCTTCAAAACCATTGTTTAAAGACTGAGATTTTTTTTCGATCTACTTACTACAAGTGAAATTCACAGAGGTATTAATACATAGTGGTGTATTTTTTAAGCCCTTCACTAATTTTCGTGTTCTATGCTCTATGCGTATGTATTAAGAACTTTTAGCTTACTGTCATACGAGTTCTGTTTGTATTGAAGCTATTTTCAAATTACACTCAGGAATTCGCATTTCCGCTCTATCTCAGACAAGTTTAAGGTCTGTACAAATTACACGATATCATTGCATCATTGAGGCAGAGACATTATTCTATAGATTTTGGAATTTCGAAATACTGTTGTTTTAATTTGAATGTATGCCGTTTCATTTTCATTAGGATACGCAGTTAGGAAAGTGTCATTCGTCAATGAACAACCGGAGATTCCAAAAGTCTGCGTAATCCACGCATAATGCCTGGTAGTCATAGACAAAGTAAGTACCTCCATAATTACAGTAGCGACTCCGGTAATTCACAGTCAATTAATGATAATGTGCGTAGAGAATGAAATCTAAAATTAAACAAATCCGAAGCGGCTGTTTGTTTAGACGAGCCATCATTGGGATTCACAGGCCATATATTATGTAAGACAAAACCTGATCTATCAGCAAACATTACAAGTAGAGGAGACTTTTCAACCACGCATGTCACAAAGACAATATTTAGTTAGCAGAACCTTGAAATTATTAGCTCCACTAACAGGATATCCAATTCAAAAGTGCCGGACGAAGATAAAAAAAAACACAAAATTATCTGTTTTTTTTATTCGCTAAATGGTGTCGTAAAATCTTGCATAATAAGAAAAAATGCCTGCACTGGGACTGTGTTTTTCTGCTGCCGAGTATGCATCGCCTGTTTGATTCTCCTCTGCTCATGTGAGGCATGTGGACGTGGCTGTAAATGAAACAGCTAGAACAGTTTCTGGGTGCTTACAACCTACCCGAGTGGATGAACTATACCCGATTATTGGTATTGCTCCTCCAAATATTAGAAGAAGGGTGGCGGCAGATTCGGAAAGGACAAAACAGCAGGAAGACCCAAGACATCCTCTGTTTGGCCACGAGCCCCCGATGAAGACTGAAATCTCGCAAAATTTTCCTGCACACTACATCTCTCCTACAAATACCACCAGAAAGGGCTCGCCAAGAATGCTGGATTAATCAGTATAGCGGGAGGCAGGTCATGTTGTCTGAGGCTATGGGGCCGGGACATATTTTACCCTACGGCATATGGAAGACACTGAATAGGTTACGCGTTGGTGTCACAAGGTGCAGGAAGAACCTGCACAGGTGGGGTATAAGTTTGGAGGAGGCTTAAAGGTATACAATAAAAAGCATGTCTCGATGTTACAAATTGTAAAATTTCAATTTTAGAAAACTTTGATTTTTTTGAGTTTTTCAAACTGTTACTGCAAATAATATTTTACTGAAGAAAGATAGTGTCGAGGTGTCGAGTGTTCTGAGGTATTAATGCGAAAAACAGCGTAAGTAGTGTAGAAGACAACTACTAGCAGAGGGAATGTTCGAAGGCATACAAGAAATCGACCAAGAGAACCTATAGGAACCAGGTAGTCGATAGCGTTCCCTGTAGCAAATATGAAGGCTTAGAAAAGGATTACGAAGAGCAAGATAGTGTGTGGGGTGGGAAGTCAACCTCCAGTGGTCCACCACAGGTAACGCAGATAGACAACAAATAGGTGCTGCTACACAGCAATGGCGCTAAAAATGATAAAGAAAAAAGAACGAAAATATAGTGTGTAAACTGATCTCAGCTAGATGCAAACCAACAGGAAGGTTATGCTGAAGAGAAAGAACGCTGGACTTCTGAGATCGTAAATTTATTCAAAAAGTTATGTCTCAATTCAAACGACCAATTATTAAAAATTTACATCGGAGCAGACGTCTCGATTGAACAATGGGCTCATTTGAATATTAATTAAATACCACAAGAACATACGTACAAAATAATTCGAGATATTTTTAGAATTATTACCGCTGCTACGTGATACACATCAAATTTGGGTGAACATCATGCAGATATCTCCTTGATATTTTTATATATAAAAAAAAATACTCATTGTAGTGATAGTTTCTGAATGAGAAATTAAAAAATTCGATCGCCCAAGGCAAAAGCTGTAAGGGCAGCTAGATATGGGGTTCCCCAATCTGGCAGGCTTCCAGGACGATCACTCAAAAGATGGAAGGATAGTGGGAATCCACGTCGCAAGAGGCAAACAACACAGCAGAATATAACAGGCCAACAGACCTCGAAAAGAGGATGAAGATGAAGATCGCACAAAGAGAACTCGTATATCTTTTATTTTTATAACTGTTGAAAAACATGTTTTTTACAAAACAAATTATAAAAAACCTTATCTGGAACTATTTTTTACCACAGTCAACGACGCATATGTTCAGAGGACACGATTAGGTATAGAGGTACATGAAACATAATATTATGCATCAAAATTTTACGGTAGATATTCAAAATTCAAATTCAAAAGAAACTTTGTTTACAGAAAAATGTTATACAATTATTACAAATATTATGTTACTAGCTGACCCGTCGAACTTCGTCCCGCCAGAGAATTATTAATAAATAATATTAACTTTTGTTGACATAAATGGCCATCACTGACATTATCAAAAATATAAGGTCTGAAATCTGAAGCAAAATGAATGGACATAAGTAAATAAGAACAAAAATGTTTCATGGAATTTAATAGTGATTGATTACTTGCTTACTACATCACTCAACAAACGAAATGCATTGAGAAAAGAAGAAAATGACCATCATATATTTTTTTTCAATTTTGCTACAGTTAATTATTTTGATATTACGGTTCCTTCAAAGTATATGAAAAAAAACATGAAGCTTACAATATTGCATGAGAAAAAAATACGTAAGCTTATATACTACAAAAAAACGCAACAATTAGAGGTTAACATTGTGCACAACCAATATAATATAGACATATTATCTTACCGACCTCGGTAGCCTAGTGGCAAAGGCGCCGACTTCAGATCAAGAGGTCCCAGGTTCGATTCCCGGTCGGGTCAGAATTATTCTGTGTTTTTTTTTTCTAACCCAATTTCTCGAGATACTAACCCAAATTTATTTTTATATATTTCTTTATTAAGTTAATGGCAAAAAATTTATATATAAACAAAATAACAATCATAATATTTTTTCACAACCTATGAGATTTACAACATACTTAAATATAGAATAAATATCAATTTGGCAAGACAGAACAAAAATTATATAAAATAAAAATAAGAATGTCAATCTTAAAAATGATTAAAAAAGAATCAGAAATAATGGAGCATGCAGTAATATAATAGAGATGTCAACTATTATCAACAAAAGCAAATTAAAAATTAAAATATGTCATGTTAATAACATACCTATATTATGTGTATCAAATGATATGAATATAATGTCATTATGTCACCTATTGATATTTGATTGAAGCTTTTACACTAAAACACTTCAAAGCATATTCGATAGATGGCAGCGACTAATTAACATTTTGTTCATTAAAAAATATTAATTTTATTGTCTATGAAAAAATAATATGAGAATGTGTAATGACACTATGTAAAACAATATGGAGGGATAAACTGACATTTCATAAGTAAAATAAGCTAAATAATAATTGTTTTACTTTGTTGCAATGTTTTTAAGTACTTCTATGGAGTAAAATATTTTAAAATTTTTATCAGGTCTGGTAGCTACATAATTACTCATCTATCTGGCTACGACAGTTTGACACAAAATGTGGCCATAAATTTTTTAAAATGTGTCAAATAACAAAATGGAGGAAATATTTTTCCAAAATCTTTCTTTAAATCTTTATTTATTGAGAATAATAAGATTTGAATAACATTTATATGTATAACAAATCAATCTCGAATTATTTTATTACATTTTCATACAGTAATACCAAGATTCCATTGTACGTTTACATGAGTAATTTTGTTTCCAAAAGATGGCTTACTGTCTTTTGTGAAAAATTTGTATGAAGATCTTAAAAAAATAAAGTTTTTTAAATAGCTCTAAATATATTAAAGTTAATTTATCAAAGAGTATTTAAGAACGCTCTCTGGAATTTTGCACGGCTTTTCGCATATTAATATCTGACCTTTACGTTTGTTTTCTATGATTGATGCTGTTTCAAAAATATAAATAAATAAATAAATAAACGGACTAAAATATTATGTAGATTAAACTGATATTTTCCCTTGATTTTTTTTTATATAACCTCTCCAATAGAGCAGAGCTCGTGTGAGGAGAGGAAAATGGATATGGTAACATATAACGATAATTCTCTTATTTTATGTTAATTACCTACTTAACTTTTTTTCTATAAAAGCCGAAAGGACTGCCAACAATAACATCATAGAAATATCACAGAGCAATAGAAGTACACTAAACTTTTTCTTTGTAAACTCCCGAGGACGACGTGTCGAGAACCAACAATGACAATCCTCCGAAACATTCGTCAGTGGACCGGACTGAGAACTGTGGGAGATTTGTTCAGGGCAGCTGAATATAGGGACGCTTTCTCTCAAGTGGCCGTCGACGTCGAGGGGATCCGATAGGACACTGGAAAAAGAAGAATGACAATCCTAAATTGGAACCTACCGCTAATTTGAAAAATAAAAAAAGTCATATTGTAACCACAAATAATAATGCTTGATGGATTTTGGGGGCCTTGTAAAATCGTGAATCCTGAAGAATATGATAATATAACGATGAGCTGTACGGTATTCACAAAACTCCCAAGATCCCGGAATATATTGCTTGGGGAAGGCATGTTCAGAGAACGGGTACGGTCTTCACGGGTACCAAAAAAAATCCTGGATTCAAAATGGGATAATATTCTTTACACACGAATGATATTCAAACAAATCTTACCCAACAAAACTGCGAATGGAACAACATTAGCACATCTGAGCATACTAGAACGAGGTTTGTATTTCAAAATAATTATTAGTCACATCCTAGATAACTAAGCTATTCTTGTGTTTGTTGTCATGTAAATAATTCCATCCTGTCTGATGGACTATTTAGAATCAAACAGTAACATCAAGGTTCCTAAAGGTCGGTTTTAGAAACGACAAAACAAATATCCGTTATTCAAAAATATCATTTTATTGTTGGTTACTATCGTTCTAAATGTTAAGTATGGATTTGGGAAGCTCGCAGCACTATGGAATAAAAGGTCTAAAAAATCGGTCGGAAGCAATGAGATTTATACCAAATATTTTATTTTCGCAAGTTTTCACCAGTTTTTCTTTGCAAATATCCCATAGTGCGCCGTCCACGTTTTGTCAAAAACTTGACTAGCATTGTTATTTATTGATGCATTTGAGGAGTCTCAGAACCCAAATCAAGGTCAATGCACAATAAATAAAATGAAAAATAAATAGGTACTCCATATTATACTGGAAGAAGAAATTTCACAATATAGTAAAATTTGTACGAAAACGGAGAACAAACTATCAGTTTACGAATGGCTTGCTGACATTCCGTTCCGTTAGTAAAATCCAACCGAAATTCGAAATTTGATTAACAGATGTTTATAAGGTCGGGCCTTAGAAACGATTGACATGCAAGTATGTATTAACATATATTTATTAAATCAACAATGTTACATTTAAAGATTTTATTATTCTGCAACAAACTTTGCCCCTACGAATAAATTGGTATCGTGTTTTTTTGGAAAATAACAAACAAAAGAGTACGATGTATTTTCCTCTTGAAGATCGAAGTAATTATCCATTATTCATTTTCCGAACGAGATTTATTATCATTTGAATCGGAGGTCATTGAAAAAGCGTGTATGCAAGTGAAGAAAATACAATGAATTTTGACGACTATCGTAATTATATGCTGAAATTCGCAACAACAACACGTCATTAATACGATATTTTGAAAAAAAAAAAAGAAACAGAACTCGTATTTTTTTAATAAAATAAAAAAACAATGTGTTCATAATGGGTTGGAAATATAAAACCACTTCTTAAAATGTATTAGATTTTATTTTAATTATTAATCGATGAACAATGATTATCATGCATTTTGTAGACGGTATCGTTTTTTTATTACGCAAAACTGCAACGAATTAACATTTTATATTGAGAAATTAATATTAAAATCATTCGCACCATGATAAAAAAAACATATGTCTTCTAAATTTAATGGATATCCAAAAAAAACGACAATAGATATTTGAAATGTATATATTATTCAGGCTACAATGAAGAAAGAAAGATAGTCTTAGACATCTGCTACATGGCCTAGAATAAAATGTCAGTTTACTTAATTGACGGTATCCATTTTATCTGCGGCTTACACTATTAAAATAAATGAGAACAAGATTTACAAAATGGAGCTGACATCGCGTCGCACGTAAGCGGCTGAACCAACTACGCAAATTCTATTTTATTGTGTTTACTATTATCAGGAGAAGATTCTTATGAAAGAAAAAAAAATAAGACATTAGAAAATTTAACAAACCTAAAGTAAGTTACCTTCTTTTCTCTTTCTATTTTTGAATTTTAATTGACGTTTGACAAACTTTCAGTTGATTAATATGTTGAGTTGATGATATTGTCATAATGTATCCTGTAAACATAGTTTAAAACAGATGTATCCGTCGGAATTATATTTTTTTAAAAGGTTATTAATTTACCAATATACAAATTTAAATTCAATATTCATACAAAAGGCAGACAAAATAAACCACGGAAATATAAAAATTGTGTTAACGTTGTTGCATAATCAACAGGAGTGCGTTGTAGAAGTTGTGCACACAATCGCGCCTTGCAGCGGATGTAGTACTATAACTTGAAACAAACAGTTGAATTTTGTGTTCATGCAAACACAAACGCTTTAATTTCGCAGTTGCGCGTAAAATTCGATAAATGTACAAATTGTATTAACTCTTTTTTTTACCCATGACGTCGTGTCAAGTGATGGTAGGGATAGAGAGCGGACCTTCACTCTTTCCTATACATGCACACTTCTTTCGCTTCTTCTACCGACAAATCATTTCTCATACAACCTCTCCTATTTCTCTTACTTCTGATCTGGCCTTCATTGAAGACGAAATCGATGTGTTCGATCCACGTCATTCTCGGTCGGCGACGCTATCTTACTTACACCTTTCCCTTCAGCCTTATAAATTCTCATTGTCGTTATGTTTGCAAATGTATACATTTCCACCCCTACTAAACATATTTCCCAAAAACACATTCTCATTCACTTGCTTAAGACATTCATTCACATTTACATCAATTTATTTACGCGCGACGAACATAATATATCATAGTCCAGTTGTACCACATTTTAATTCATAATCTTGTCAAGACAAGAACCAGTATTTCGGTCGAAAGTTCGAGAATCGAATTAAAAAAAAAGTTGCAAAAAAGTTAAATTGACTCAAATACTCGATAAGTTTTTCTCACTTTTTGTGTAAAAATAAATAAATCTCCGACGTAATTATCAAAAAACGCAGATAGCTATAAGCGGATTAGGTATGTACTAAAAAAAATTATGTAGAAGAAAAAAGTTAAATACATAGTAAGAAATGTAAAAAGTAGAAGAAAAAAATAATTCACGTGGAAAATTTGTATAATTTTATCTCATTACATAGAAATATATTATGAATATGAGATCCATTGGTTACAAAAATCACATTCTGTATTAATTACTGGGGGTCAGCAACTATCACGTGACTAATCCCTAGTAGGTACCGAAACTTCGTGTCTACACAAAATCAACAACAGATCAGAAGCGTGATCTGTCTGGGGTATGTGTGACTGTGTTTACATCCGTTTCAAAACAATAAAACTCACACATCATTAAACTGCGAACTTAGAGAGACACCGACAAATTCACGACCCTAGACATCCACTTTATGACCACCGGATTGTGCCCCCAAGACTGAAGTCAAGAAGCAGTTTTCTCCAGTGTACACAAGACCTATCCACATCAGAGGTAAAGACCAGAGAGGAGTTATGGAGACGAAAACTTGGTGACGGACTCTGGATGGCGCCATCCGAGAGCACAGATAGCGCACATAACCTGGAATACCCAACCTGGAAAACACTGAACAGGTTAAGAGTGGGAGTATCTAGATGCAAATACAACCAGCATAGGTGGGGTTTTCTGGAGGGCGATAGTGTGGATTGCCACTGTGGGGAGGTGCAGGACGACCCTCACTTACTGCAATGCCCGCTGATGACAATTACCTGCAACGAGGAAGACCTACAATCCGCAAACGACAACGCGATATCAGTGGCAAAGTCTAGTCCGGACTCGAAGAAGAAGAAGAAGAACTTCGAATACCCGATTCAATTTGAATGTTGAAGTTACTCATGACTAGTTAAAAAAGTCCATTCCTTCCGAAGGACTCACACTTGCGTCCCTTACTTCTCCACGCTGAGAAACTAACTAAAGCTGGCATGCTGCTATAAGATAGGAGAGTTGTGTTGTACCTACATACATATACATAATATATCACTTTTCTGCTGCAGCTTTGCTCAGCTCTTTCTCCCTCACGGGGATTAGGGAATAGAAAAGTTAATAACGGTCGGGAGAGCACCTGGAAAGCGACCCAGAGGCTCCTCTTCCTCTTGCTTCATCCTTTCCTCTTACTCCATCCATGTCCCTCACTCTTGGCCTTCATCCCTTTACCCCCAGCTGAGCTAAACTTAATCATATATATGTAACAACTAATGACTCTAACAATTCATTACTGATGTTCGATTATGCCAATAGGCAATAAAGATGAGACATAAACAAAAATGGATACAGTCATATCCTGGCGCCAAATACATGACAGCAGTCGCAGTCTTTAAATTCGGTTGCTCTCTTGTTCTCAATAATTTCCAACTTTTATCTCTATATTTCATTAATTATTATTAAATAATATCTACTTGTTGTACACATGAGATTTTTCGACATGTTGAACATGTCGAGAATTCTCATGATTAGGAGTTTCGGAGACTTAAATGTTACCACCTAAGGGCGAACGTTGTTAACGTAAAGTGATCACACTAATGCACTGGGTTCCTAGGGAACGGTCCGTCGTCTGACAAGACGGCGTCTTTCAAAATTATATGACAATGTTTTTCGTTACTACGGAAACAATATTGACAACGTTCTCAACTGACATGTCCACCGCTGTTTATAGTAGCGGCGTATCCGTAGGAAAACAACGCATAAGCCAGCCTTCGAAATAACAGTAGGAAGACGGTCGTAAGCCCGTAGTGGTTAGTTCCATTTAAAAATCGAACATCAGTAATGAATTGTTAGAGTCATTAGTTGTTACATAGTAGTCATATATATATCCATATCACCAACACAGAGACGTGAAAGAAACATCCGTCATGAAAAACAATCAGTCCGTTATGATGGCACCGGGGAAATACGGATTAGGGGGATATTAGAAGAATGGAGACAAATATAATACCTAATGATTACTTTTACGAGCCGCGTGACTTATAAAAATACAGACATTTGGCGATCACGTGCAGGATATTCCAGTCAAAACCCGTACGTCTTTATGCGGCCATTAAATTTACCTATGGACTGCGATATTTTAGACATCGATTTAAAGATACGAACAAACAAGATTTGGAAATTAATAAAATATATTTTATTTGGATGTATAAACATAAACTTTTAAATTATGTGTTTATTTCGTAATATTTTTTTTTTGTATATTTTATTGTATGTACCTATATGCCGTGAATATGGAAAATAGAAAAAAATACCACCGTTTATTTTGGTGTATAGCTTGATGACATTGACGATTCCTTATATACGCTAAAAGTATAAGTCTAACAGTTACAATTGCACCAATTTTTGTCCAAAAACGTGCAACAGAAAGAAATTCTATTTCAAAAACGTGGTGAAAGAGAGAAAATGTTATCCAAAAAGTTGCAAGAGAAAGAAATTGTAATTCATAAACGTGTTGGAGAAAGAAATATGTTATCCAAAAAGTTATGCAAAAAGTTGCAAGAGAAAGAAATTGTTATTCATAAACGTGTTAGAGAAAGAAAATGTTATCCAAAAAGTTGCAAGACAAAGAAATTGTTATTCATAAACATGTTAGAGAAAGAAAATGTTATCCAAAAAGTTGCAAGACAAAGAAATTGTAATCCATATGAGTGTCTGAAACTGAGAGAAAGAAAATCAGAGAGCGACAATTCGTACAGCGACGAGAGTGACTTCTCCGTACGCAATCATAACACGACTACCAAGTGATAATGAGTTTGATAATATGACATGTTAATTGGTTTCAAAGGTTCACAAATTATTTCGGCCGTGGCACACTTCATTCTTTCTGTGAAGAAATACCCGATGTGAAAATCCAATACGTTTCACTACAGCAATATCATTATCCGTTCAAAACTCTAAAAGAAATGCGTCAATATAATAGTATCAAACATCTTCGCAATCGTTGTCGAAACAAAGTGACGTAAACCATACGACGGATGAAAACGATTAAAAAAATAGATTCAATGTCAGCTCAAACTGCAATCTATCTAATGAAGTTCAGACGAATGACACTGGGTCACGATGCTGTGAAAGTTCAACGGAACATTTTGACTAAAGTACAATTCTATATTGAAAATGGACTATATCAAGCCCGTCAGTACAGCTGTACAAAGATTTTGTTATTTTTCATCTTGTATTATAATTCCTTTGGCTTTTCGAAAGACTCAAACTCTTGCAAACGCACCACCAGGATAGAAAAATAATACAAAAGATTAAATTTATAGTCAGCGGTAGCTAAGTAAAAAAAAAAATATGTTGATAGTTTTCCGTACAAGAATTTTATGAATCGATGGTAACCGAGATATTTAGTGCAGGGGATGATATGATGGTAATGCCGGTTGATCTAGTCCATCTAATGTTCAACCCGCAAATATACCAAAAAAAAATATTCTTCGATCGGAGCAGAAAACCTCATTATGGCTAGAATCTTTAGAAATTTGAAAATACTGTCAAGGGTTAACATCTGATATAGTTTCAAGTAACTCTTTGAGGAACTTTTTGGAAAACATTGATACGAAACTGAACATTTATGTTTACCTACAAATTAAAGTGTTATCAAATTTAAGACAGTTTGTATTCTTCTTCGGGTGACTAACATAACTAAGCATAAGATGGAAAGAGTAACAATCAACTAGACTAGACCGAAGAAAAAGGCGTATTAAAAAAAAACAATAAGAAAAAAATCAGACATGCAAATGAATTCGATTTGCAGGAAATCGAGGAATGCCTTATTTATGACACCAACAAAACACTGAACAACACATACAAAACAAAACATTAAACGAAAACATATATTGCCCATTGCTCCAATAACAAGTATCTTCCGCAAAGCTAGAATAGCCGGTACCTATTGAAATATGACAAGGCGAAGAAGAAGTTACATATGTATATTGTATTGACCGCAAAAGAAAGTTCAACTGGTTGAAACGACAGTACATAAACAAAATATTATATCGATATTATTTAATGACAACTCATTTGCTTGGGTGAACTGAAGCTTCGTAACCGTGCATTACCACACCGTCGCGGTATCGAAATTGAAATGAAATCATTTGAAAAGCAGTTCATTCTTAATCGTTTATCGGATGGAATAAATAATTATTAATTACTTTAAAATGGGTATTTAATACGACATAGTTAATACTAAGCGAGACTCTGAAATAACGATGGAGTAACGTAGAAGATGGTTGTAACCACGTTTCAGTTCGAGTGCAACGGATAGTTCTTGTTGCCGACCTATTAAACATTGCGATGTAATCCAGTAGCTCCTTCAGAAATGGATGTATCTTTCCATAACTTGTGTTTCGATTGTTTCGGTAAAAGATAAGATAATCGGATATGGATTGGAGAGAGCTTCTAATGATACAATAGCCTGTCTAAGAGTGAAAACACTTCCGACCGGCGTCGATCGCCGCAAAGAATGTAGTAGTCTATAGTTCAATCATTTAAACGGGCATGCCGGAAAGCGGGTTCCTGTTTTTATTGTGCGTATCCCCATTCAAATGCATATAAATTAATAATAATAATTATTATTTATTCAATGACAAATAATACATTAAGAAATAATACACAATTTAGTGACTCCCTCCACTAGGCAATGCTTGTCTTGGAGAGGAGGTTATTGATCAATAAAATAAAATACCTATACTTAAGAATAATACAATGTAATAAAAATTACAATCAATCAATGGAATCCAGTAAACAAAGTCATCAAATACAGATCATTAAAATGTGAAAATATTAATAATAATAACAACAACAATAATAACAAAAAAAACACAATAAAAATCAAAATGGAAAAAAACGGTACCATAAATAAAACACCTACAACCCAATGAATTAATAGAATTTTAAAGTTAAACATAAAAAAATATAAACATTCTTTGAGCTGGTCGGAATCGGCGTTCTACGTGTTTTCACCCTAACGTAGTGAAGATTTCTGAATACCTATATCTATTCTAAGCTTGCGTGACATTTAGGCTGGCGTGAAGTAACAAACCCCTACAGAATACTTCGGAAAGTTCCGCAGCCCATCCAAAATTCACATGAAAGTAAGTGAGTAATATTCGCAATACTGTTACTCATAAGACACATTACTATACCAAGACCAAAATCTTTCGTCCAAATTTTTTTTTCATTATTTAAGCGCTCTCCCCTGCAATGGTTTTTATACGCATATCTACAGATTTCATTTTTCAATTTTTATCGTTTCTTTTATAGTGTATAAAAATTTATCCAGCGATTATATTATTATATTCGTACATTTTTTTAAATTTATTTGATACTTATTATAATGTGTTCACTTGGTGATGACTATGATCACCAACATATTCGATCTATTTAAGGCTTGCTACATGTTATATTATTAACTTAACAAGAAATCTCGAAATGTTACCGACATTATAACGAGCTATACAAATTAAGTAGTTATGAAGTTATTTGTGAGAAATGTGATACCGGATATTCAGTATCTAACCATGAACTTAAATGTTGATAGTAACACAAACCAGCCAAAATTTAAAACAACCAATAATTTCTCATCTGTTCGTATCGAGCATAAATCGGTAATAATTGAACCGAGCTGTTACGTGCGTAGTATGCTTTATCTCGTTCTTGTAAATTGACGCGTGGGAAAGCACGAGGAAGACAAAAGCATGATCCGCTTATTCTCAAGGTAATGTAATATAGTGAGCAAAGTAGGTAGTATACTCGTCGTGTTTACTTTCGTCGCGTCTGTCGGGACAACTTTTACTTTTTCTACAGGCAGCGCCGGCCCACAGCACCGTGGCGGTATGTTCCGTCATTCATCCTCCATCCGCATACTTGCTGCAGGTGGATCGTCTCGTCAATGTCACAGCGCATCCAGCCACGACAGTTCTACGGCTGTTATATTACGGCACCGCACGTCCGGAGATAGATCCGAATGGTGATGGTCTACGCGAAAATATTTCGTCACACCATCAACGCACAATTTCTAATGACAATCAATATTTCGATATAGTAATTTCAGATACCTACTGGCTATCGTTGTTGCTTTCCACACTTCCATCCCCGAGTTTTTGATAACCCATACGTACGAAAAGAAGAAACATAGTGTTTTGAGTTTCAAAATTCACCATTTTCTTGGACTAGATCTTGAAAATTTTATTTTTGACTTCAATGTTGCAAATTTATTTGGATTTTCTTAGAAAATAGAATTAACCATTTAAATAATTTGCAACATCTATTGGTTTAATGACAGCAATTAAAAGGTTGGTTTTATAATACAAAAAAATGACTATAAAAATTATTTACATAAAAAAAAGTTGAATAATTTATCCAATATTGTTTTTTTTTATAAAAGTTTATGAAAGGTTTTTCATTGAGTCAAATGAAGTAGTGGTACCCAAAGTATTTTGACTTCAGTTCGTTAAAAGTAGGAGCCTGTCGTAAAATGGGGTGGTACCCCTTAAAATAATCTTAGTATTTCGTGATTTTTGTTACATATCAAGAAATATCGTGAGATGCAAACTTGTTGTAGAGAACAAATTAATAGAGTATGTGACAGAGTTAAAATATCTTGGAGTCGAAATCAGCAGCAGAGGAAACCTCTATGAGGAGACCATGACACAAATAAATATAGCTGCAGCGGTGTCTGGGTGCCTGAGGAATACCGTATGGAGAAACAAACATATGCGACTAGATAGTAAGGTTCGTATATATAAGACCTGTGTACGACCCATAGCCACCTACGGAATAGAAGCCAGAGCAGACAGCGCTAGAACGAAGTCCCGACTGAGAAGCTCTGAAATGAAAACACTAAAGAGTATTACCGGAAACACACTGCGTGATCGCATAAGGAACAACACCATCCGCAACATGTGCAACACGGAGGACATCGTCAAATGGGGAAGGCAACGAAGGCGAAAAAACGATCATGTCAGACGACAGAACTCCTCGCGTCGCCCTTCAAGGCAACCCTGAAGGAAGAAGACCGACGGGAGAACTACCAAAGCGATGGAGAGATAGTTAACAGTCGACCTCCCAAGAGGCTGAAACGGCAGCACAAACAGATCCGCAGGATCTATGAAGAGAGGAAAAATAAGAAGCTTTTTTATAGCAAATATATATACCTACTAATGTTACATACCTAATACCCAAATTATTTTCTTTATTCTTAGGTGGGATAAAGTTCGGAGAGTCAGCCAGTCTACTAATAAGTTGTTACTTTTAACTTCAATTGAGACTAACCTACCACTGACGTTCATTTGGCTGTATTATGTACCCTTCGTATATTTGGAACAAGTCAACTAGAGACACGAAGTCATGGAAGGTGCAATGCACAAACTGTTCAGAGAAACGGCATTGAAAGAAGCGAAACCCGAGACAGTATTCTTGAGATATCTTCATAACGTTAATGTTAACATGATGCATGCAATATTCATCGTTTTGTAAATCCATTATAAATCATTACGAATTTCACTGATACGCCTTATAAACTTTTATGTAGGTATTTCGGTTTTAACTGTGAAAACGGCATTGAAAGAAGCGAAACCCGAGACAGTATTCTTGAGATATCTTCATAACGTTAATGTTAACATGATGCATGCAATATTCGTCGTTTTGTAAATCCATTATAAATCATTACGAATTTCACTGATACGCCTTATAAACTTTTATGTAGGTATTTCGGTTTTAACTGTGAAAACGGCATTGAAAGAAGCGAAACCCGAGACAGTATTCTTGAGATATCTTCATAACGTTAATGTTAACATGATGCATGCAATATTCGTCGTTTTGTAAATCCATTATAAATCATTACGAATTTCACTGATACGCCTTATAAACTTTTATGTAGGTATTTCGGTTTTAACTGTGAAAACGGCAAAGATAGCAAAGCGATTACGTGTAGGTACATTACCTGTTAATGTCCGAAAATTCATTTTTAACATTCCATTACGAGTATTGTACGACAGAACATAATTTTGGTCGCAATACGTTATGAGGTATGTGCCAATTTTAGTGCACCCATTATCAAAAATCACTGCACTGAAATTCGCTCATAAGAAGTCATATTTCATGTAATAAATCTTACGAATTAATCAATGTGTGCTTAAAATATTTTTTAAATACTTATCTTTTGGAGTTTAATTAAAATGACTGCAAAAGAGAATAATATTAGGTCTTTACCTATGAAATTGCCGTTTTGTATGAAAAACTTAAAGTTGATTTTTTTCAACTTTTTTTTATTTCTGTTATTATAACTAATCACCCATGCAATCAATGAATCTTTGCCAATGAAGCAGTAGTATATTGTTGCTCTTCTTGTAAAAATTACCTGCAAGGGAGGCAACAAACTTTTCCAAGGCATTTTGTACTGTCTCTCGGGAATTGATTTTTTTTCCCGCTAAAAGGTTGTCCAAATTTTGGAAAAGGTAATAGTCGATAGGTGTAAGGTCTGGAGAGTATGGTGGATGAGGGAGAACTCTCGCAACTTGGAGACTGTCTTTTGTGCAGTATGGGGTCGCGCGTTATTGTGAAGGAGCAGCATGGATAACCGATTGACCACAGCTGGTGTAGATGAGCGAGTTCCTCCATCATTGTCTTCAGTTCTTCACAATACACATCTGCAGTAATGCTCATCTATTGTGTAAGAAGCTGTGATGAATCACACCGGCACTAGACCACCAAACAGTGACCATAGCCTTTCTAGGGGTCATTTTTCGTTTAGGGTGTTGCTTTGGTACTGAACCAGGATCTAACCAATTTGCTGACCTCTTTTGATTGTCCAACAGAATCCAATTTTCGTTTCACATAACAATTTGGTTCAAAATTTCTTCATTTCTGCGACTGTTGAGCAGCGCAAGGTAGATGTCGATGCGTACGTTGCACTGGCGAACGTTGAGTACATGATGCACTCATCTACCAAGCTTTTTATGTTGTCAATTTGTCGGAAATGGACCAATATTGTTTTGATATAAACATCAAAAGCTGCTGCTAGCTCAGCTACTGATTGAGTATCATCAGCTTCCGCCATCGCCTTTAAATCATCATCCTTGACCAAAGTGTCCGGACGGCCAAGTGGTTCATCTATCAACCCAAAATTTCCAGAGCGGAACCGGGCAAACCAATAACAAGTTGTACGTTGGTTTGTATGGTTCTCTCCGTAAGCGTTGTTGATGTTACGTGCCGTTTGTGCCGCGTTGGTTCAACGATGAAACTCATATTCCATAATTACACTAATTTTAAAAGTATTCATTAGGACGAAAAATTTTCAAAATAATGAAAAAAAAAACACTTATCAAAAAACAAAAGACTGATTTTCAAAAAAGAATGTCATATTTATAAAACAAAATAAAAATGCATTTGAAATTCCTAGCCAATCAAAACTTTTTTTGTTGGAAATGATCAGTACCTACTGAAAAACGGCAACTTCATAGGTAGAGACCTAATATTTGAGACTAATTCAAAAGGGATTCCGTCCAAAGCCCAAAATCTAGATATTATAGTGGTCCAAACTCTTTTGGTAGCAAATCTTAAAAAAACATTTTTGGTTTTAAATTTTATCTAACTATACCTACTCCCTTTGAGGCTCTATTGTTCGCTGTATTTTATCATCCTTAGGTCAAAACTAAACTAAACACACAAAATGACAAAAGAAAGCGATGACGGTCACCCTACGCATGTTTAATTTCGATGAAGTGTGCGCGTATTATATTATTTGATGAAGTGTGGGCACGTAGGTACGAGGCGCATGGCACGGCGCGCGTTACCATAATAATAGATTGACAACACTCAGATTGTAAACAATATATAGAACCAACAGCAATATTATTGCAATTTGTTTAACAAAACTACACACAAGTGTTGACAAAAAAAAACAGCGAAACGTGTTATTGACTAGAAAATCTAATCACATTATGCTTCTGTTTATTTTCGTACTACGATTTTTATAAACACTTTAGGCTTTCATTGACGAAATAATTGCCCGTTACTTTAGAGACGGTAGCTGATGTGATTTTTAAAACAACAGTGTTCTCCCAGTTGTCACATAGGTAGATTTAACTGACTAACTCTTCCTTTTACTCCCCACTCACATATACATAGGGAGACAACAAGAGCTCTCCATTGCGCTCGATCTCGCGCAATGTGTATATATGACCTCCTCCCACACCATATACAGATCCCTCAACTCTACCTCGAAGGAACGAAACACGGAAAAAGAGGGTCTTTCTCGCCTTCAAGACCCTGACAGAAGGAAGAACAGCACTCTCCTCGGCCAACCGTCTTTCGGCATAATTAACTCATGCCCCAACCATGTCCACCTGCTCTCTACAATTAAAATCAACATTCCAAATATAAAAATCAAATAACAGCAAAACCTGCCGGATGACATGCATGGTGAAAAGGGTCATGAATTGTTTGATTGTCTTATAATTCCGTTTCATCGTCCCTTAAGGAGTCCTAATTATTTGATTATACTATAATATGTTTAGTTTAATTTAGTAATTAAAGGGTCCCAATTTTATTTAACCACATTAAGAACTGTGAACAATTCTACATTTTGTTGTACGAAAAAACCTCTGATCAAGTAAGTACCTACCACATATTTATTCGATATAACATTTCGCGCAGATACCTGTAACTATCAAAATAACTATCACCTTACCGTCGAAAATTATAAGTGTGAAAAATATTTCGCGTTCTGGTTTGACAAAATGCTTCAATGAAAATACGTAGTTACTGACGGACTTACGCAATTATTATATAGGATTATGATATTCGCTAATCAGTTCTCAGCATGAAGTGTTATACATACAATCGTTTACTTGAATGTATGTGTAGGTACATTAACCTCACATAGTAATAGATGTATAGTCAAACAATCATTCTAGATAGACTATGTCGAGAAAGTCGAATATTACGTGCGATATACAGGTGGTTCGGTGGTATGCACCCCAGGTTTAAAAATAAAATATTACACACAATCCTTTGGAGCAGTACGAAAATTTCTGTGTGATTTCTTACCTGTAACACAATAATAATATATTCAGTGGATACTTTCGACAAACAACACTTGGTTTTATATATTTTACAAAGTGTTCTGTCAACCTTGAACGAGAATTCTTCAAATATTAATGAACTATTTTATCAATATATTCCGACCGAGGCATCTATTTTAAACGATGTTTGCAGCGCCAATTCTGTCAATCCCGCCAATTATCAAACCCCAAGTTTACAGCAGACAATATAAACATATTTATTTATCAACTAGCTGACCTGCCCATCGAACTTCGACCTAACCCAGAATAACAAAAAAAAAATTACTTTTTGCATACCTACATGAATTTACAAATACTTACAGTTTACGACATAAAAACTGATTTAAGTTTAGCTAATAATTTATTGTATTCTGTAATAATTATTGTTGATTCGAATGCAGGATGAAGTTCGACGGGTCATAACTTTGTAATTCCTCGATAGTTGCGTAGCTTTAAAAAAATCCAAGAGATGGCGCTGTAGTAGGAAATATGTCACATGTGAAACGTGTTATGTTACTGTATATTATGTTGTTGCAAGATTAGACTCCATTAAAACCAAATTTCATTGAATTATTATGATAAGAAGATACCGACAGAACACTGAACTGAACACAAATAATAAAAATCATGAAACAAAGACATAGAATCTCCAGTGCTCCAATAAAATGTATCTCCCGGGTGCTAGTTTTCAAAAACACGATAACGATAACATGAGAAAAGTTAATCGTTAAGTTTTCTGAAATGTTCCATGTAGTTTTATTAATTTTTTTTTCTTCCAGAAGAACCATATCTTGACATCAACAAACACAAAAAAATAATTAGACAAGGTCCAGACGTTCGCGAATGATGCAGTGACCAAGGGATATAGGACAACATTTTTAAATATCAAATCTCTATAACTCAATCAAGTTTTTTTTATTCATTTTAAGACTGAGTTGCTTTGTGTATTGTAAATTGACGATTGGGAATGTGTTTATTATTTGTTTTATTGACGCCATCAAGGTACCTACTACAGATAGCGAAGGAATAAATGAATAAAAACAATTAAAACTTAATAATTATTATAAGATCAATCATATAATTTTTAATAGTCACACCCGAACACCCTGTATAGGAAAATATGTAAAGAACATCGCAGGTTAGGTGAATACTCGTAATACATTGATTGTAACCCTCAATCTTTTTATGGCCAAATTTGAATATTATTTCTTGTTAGACCTACGAGATGACCATAGATTTAATTAGCAATAAATCAAATAAATAAGTAAGGTACTTGCGCAGGTGGTACGCCACCATGCCATGACCCCTGCCCTTTGAATAAAAGTTCAAGGGTATAGGACGTGAAAAAAAGTAACACTTTTAATTTTGGCGGTCTAAAATATCGAATATTGGACGGGATCCACTCCGATGGGGAACTCTAACGGCGATGCCGGAGTACCGGTTGCCTTTTTAATGCGAGTAAAAAGGAATCTCCTAATTCCTGTAATACTCGGACGGTAGAGGGTCTTACTCAATGTATATTAGTATTATTATTAACCTGACAATGTATTGCCTGAAAAGATAAAAAAAATGTTACATCCTTCCTTGTTTTCAAAAAGAAATCGGAAATAATAAGAAAATTAAAAAAATCCTGGTGAGCAAGACCGCTAAAAAGTAACCAGGGTTGCCAGGTGTTCGGTATTTTAGCACCGTGATCGGTTTTTTTAGTGTATTTTCAACTTGCCGGATACCAAATTATGAGAATGACCTTTTTTTGTGAACTATCATCTTTTAGGATACCAACACCGGTATATTTTTGGAAAAGACCTGGCAGTGGCAACCCTGCTATATATAGTAACTTGGAATTCGGATTTAACCAAATACTTTTCGTTTTTATTGACCAAAGAGGTTTGGAAAGGCTACGGGGAAAAAAGCAAAACTGTATAGGAGTAACAATTGAATCGCCACCACTGAAAGGTACCTACGCAAACATGAGAAAATTACATACAGACAGTGCGAAGTGACACAGTGACATATACGAGTATGTAGCAGATTATACGACAATCAAGAGATTAACCTTCATCTTGGAATACTTTTAATGTCTTACATAATGGAGATGGTGATTAATCCATCGCGAAATACACACGCACAATTACCGTCAATTTCAACAGATGTCACTATCATCGCACTTGAAAAATATCTAATAGTTCCTACCTAACTTTCAAAATCAATCAAAATAATAGTACAATATAACATGAATGTAATAAAAATCATTATTATGGTATGTAATGTAATACGTCAGACCACCAAGACACCAAATAACTTTGGCAATACGTCAATTGGTAGTTATTCAATAAAGAAACAAGCATTTTCATCGATCATACATCAGTTTCCTTTCGTAAAAACCTTAAATTCTCCTTTTTCCGAGAGTGCTTTTATTCGTCAAAACTACCAATTATAAGAATAATTTCATTATGTAATTTGCATAATTTAGGAATCATGAAGATTAGAGTAATGTAAATCATTTCTATTCCTGTTAAACAGAACGTACCTATATACAGATAGAATTTTCAGTCCATCTATAGGCATATTTTGTGCAATTTAAATATTTTTGTTAAGCTGATTTTCCTACTGAGATTCGGGGAAAATTCAAGGCTTGTTCAAATTGAAAGCATTACTCACTACTGTACACATTTAAATGTTATTTACATAAACAACTATGACTGCTATGCGTTACTAGCTAAATGTAGGAATTATAAAATAAACGAACGCTGAAACATTTGTTCCATTTGTAATATTCAGATTTATAAAATCCCTTTGTAAAATTTCAGAAGAAAAGTGTGAATAATATTTTATACGATGGTAGCCTAGATTATTTAATTCGTCCGCTTTTGAACAGTTTCCTGAAGGTGATTGATGCAAACCCCGCTGTCATTAACTCTGTCAACATACATAGTTATTTTTTCAACAATTTTATTACTAAGCTAACCTATTTTCGAACTCCGAACGTCTTCTTCTTCAGGCTATTTGATTTTAACACGTTCGATCTTCGAAAACCGGTTAACTTAGTAATAAAATTGTTGAAAAAAAAATTAATATTTATTTTAATAAGTTCCATAATATGATAATATGAATATGATCGACCAAGTAGTTACAGTCAAGAAGATAAATTATCGTGACTGTTAAAGATTTCGAAAGCATAATAATCATGAGTGATCAAAAAAAAAAAGATTGTCGTTTTATGACATTAGGTTACGAAAACAATACAAAATTTTGCAAAAATCGAAAAAAGACCAGTGGAACCATGAACCAGATCGCATGGTGATTAAAAACCATGATCCAATCCACATATCGGTGCGGCATTGTAAGTTTTGAAATTTAAATAAATTAAGAAAAGTGGTGATAGGTTATAGTATGTGGGTTTGTAACCATTTGTACACAGCGTCAATTATAATATTATTATTGACGACATTTTCAAAGATCAGAAGCGGCAGGTTGTTGTGGTGCGCGATGGCCACATTCTCCGCGTGGTGACTACAGTGGCGCAGGTAGGTACTAGACAAACCAGTCCGCACACACCATGCCTATTGCCTATCGCCTTTATTTTGAGATCAGTCAAACAACCCACTTTCATAATAATATGTACTCATTTTTATTCACGTAATAATCATATGTATAAGCGCGAGAACATAGGCTAATCTAAGCATATTGCACTACTGAGTTTTTTTTTAACATGGTGCGATCCAGTGCAATATGCTTCGTGTTAGAATCTTTCTTCAACTAGGTGATAACTGAAATTTTGTTTATCGATTTTAGTCAAACTTACAAATTTTAGTTTTCCAAACTATTAGTCATAAGACATAGGTAGAGACTGGAAAATTTCGTGATCGCGATAAACGAATTTTTTTCGCGAATTTCGAGGTTTTTACGCAAATAGCGCGAATAATGTGATTTTCAGAAAAATAACGCGAATTTCGTGTCTATTTTAATGAAATAATATGATTTTGTAAAAATAATCAAAGTGGAAATTATCATATTATTTGAATTACTTGGGTTGACTGGCTTAGATTAGATTAATCTGGGTTGGCTGGCAGAGATCCTTCGGGATAAGTCCGCCCTTTAAACTTTCAAAACTACTGTCGCCACACTGTACTTTGAATCGATAAAGGTATATTTATTTATTTTTTATTTTACTTTAAATAACAAACAATAATTTGGCGCTTTATTGTTTGGAAGCGATTTGGTTACTTTGTTCTAATGTGGACTTCGAGGGGTTCTTCTCTTTGTACATTACTGTGGTAAGAAAACGAAGGGAAAACTTTGTTTTGGCTACACTTTTTTGGATAAGCTCACCCAAAAAATTTCCAAGAGTCCCAGATCATTTACGCCAATGTCAACAAATGTAAATAACGCGAATTTCCCTGTTTTAGAGCAAAAATAACACCGAATTTCTCCAAAAATAACACCGAAATTCACAAAAATAACACCACTGTTTTCCAGTCTCTAGAGATAGGTACTTATGCAGTCTCAAGTTTGGTATCTGTTAGCTCACTTCACTCTTGCTACCCATTCAACGATTACGTTGAATGGGTAGCAAGAACATTTTTATTGTATAAAAAATATACAATTTAGCAATTTTTTTATTCTATAGTATATGGATACACTGTTTTATCATTTGAAATTAATTATTAAACGGTTGTAGGCAAGCCCCAAGTGGTCGATAGCCCAAACGTTCAGCGGCCGACTTTCAGTCTGAAGGTCGTGTTTCCGGTGCCTACTCTGTTTAACCACATAGTTTAGCTTGAGTAACTTGATAAAATGTCAATGTAATATTTTCACTCGAATTTAACTATACCTATAGGTAGATAAAAGTACGAAAGTTTCAGGGAAGCGCATAGACGAGAAAACTCTAACTGCTTAATAAAAAAACTCTGATCAGTGGAAAAAAAGAGTTCAGCGGTAGAAAATTTGCGATCAAGCCGTCGTCGAGGTAGTTTAACCCATATCGATTGATTGCGAGCTAATCTCTGTATATTTTAGCCCGCCATGTTGGATTTTATGTCAACCGACAATGGTTTCGAGTGTACAATAACGCTTTCTGTAATCAATATACTGTTTTTAAGTTTTTTTCCCGTCCAATTAGGTGCTCCCTTCTTATTTTGGTCCATTTTGTTTTGGTTTATCATTTTGATAATAGAAATTTTAAACAAATAAAGCAAATATTGCATTCCCGTAATCATCGAGGTCTTACAACCATGATGCACCAACAAAATTTAAGATAAATATAATGACGTTTTGAAGAAAATATTCAAAGAGTACTTTTAAAGTAGGTACAAATATTAAAATTGATGTGATCAAACATAAATTACTTCATTTTGGCTAAAACATAAAGGTTTCGTGTGATTTTATAAGGAATAACAATATTTTGATAATATAAAATAAAAAATAAAAAAATAAGGTCTGGCACCTCTTCTGCACCTACTCGAAATCATTCAAATCTGACATAGCGCATTTCGGTTGTAAGAACTCGCGTTGCCGGGCTACTATTTTGTTTGTTTACAAAATTTTGTATGAAATGCCATCTTCATACATTACAAACTCGGATAAAATATATTTTTATAAATTAAGTAAAAACTGATCGGTGAGTTATACGTAATCTTACGATTAACGAATTTTTCATAAGTAAGACGGTAAGAGATAGTGTAAGAAATACATAGTGAATGGACTAATTCAGACTTCCCCACGTGGCATTTCACGTTTATCCCCATGGTAGACGGCTCCCAGGCAAATCTCAAAAAAAATGGAGGGGCAGCTGAGAGTTGACCTCGCAGGAGGCTATATCCCCACCTCCTGAATTACAGGTCACAAAGCCTTAGCTAATCATAAGAATAAAAAGGATTAATGTCATTAAACAGCCTAGATATCAAACGTGACAGCTAAGCTATGGGCACAGCAACGACTATGGGACCGATACGAGCGGACACTGCGAGTCAGTATGCGTGTGTATTACAAAGAGATTTATTATTTATCTTAGTGGCGGTTTGTTTTATAAGAATGACCCACAAATTCGGAGGCCCACAGCTCCCAGTGCGTAATATGCATTCAACGAAACCGGAAGAGAAATCGGTGAAAAATATTTCTCTCATCGCTCCGCGGCAGTGAGAATGTACAGCACATGTGGCCACACCCAGCGGACACCACTACCTGCAGATCAAATCATTCAACGGCCATTGTTTCTTCTTCAAAAGAAAATTGCAATCTTAAGCGGATATCAGTTAACCTTGGATGTCAAGAGCGACCTAGAAATCTGTCACCATTGCGTTAAGTATGTTTGCTTGCGATTAATTTGGCTGCCACTTAGATGACGCTGTTGCCCATCTATCAACCCGTATCGCAAAGTAGGGGAAGATCTCAGAAGCATTAAACTTACTTACTTACTTTGCGTTTCCGGTTACACTTTGCCACACCAGTAAGCAGCGACAGTCATCGCCTTGTCGTTCGCAAGGATAAGGTCTTGCATGTTACATGTTTCGCCAATCAGCGGGCATGTCAAGAGGTGGTTGTCGTCCTGGAGCTCACCACATTCACAATCTGTTTCGTCAGCAGAGAGGTAGCCCCACCTGTGTAAGTTTTTCCTGCATCTGGTGACACCTACCCTAAGTCTATTGAGGGTAGTCCATAAAGAGTACGGTAGCTGTTCACCCGTACTGATGCCTTCACGTGGTGCCATCCACTGCGTTGTTTCCAAGTCCTCTTGCCACAATTCTTCTCTGCGTTGCTGTGACGACTCAACAGGAGAAGTGGTCTTAGTAAAGCTATTCCTGGACTTAAGTCGCAAAGCAGCCGGCTGATGGTAGTACAATAAGTGTCTGGGGTCGTTAGTCTGTTTATATCTCTCTGCATCTGCAGCCGTCTTTCGCCGAATATGTGGTGGAGCTATACCGATGAGTGGATACAATTTCTCCCTCGGTGTTGGTTTGAGGCATCCTGAAGTTATCCGGGCCATCTCGTTTACAGCCACATCTACCTGTTTGGCGTGGGCAGATTTCTGCCAGACGGGACACGCGTACTCCGCGGCAGACAAACACAAACCCTGGGCTGTAGCCCTTAAAACCGACGGCGTAGCGCCCCATGAAGTACCAGTGAGCTTTCGGAGTATATTATTCCTAGCACATACCTTTTGCTTGGTGCTGGTGCAGTGTTCTTTGTATGACAGCGTTCTATCAAGAACAACCCCTAGATACCTGGGTGCACTGCAATGCTCTATTCTCTGCCCCATCCACTCCACGCTGAGTTCTCTTTTGGCTTCTCTATTTTTGAGATGAAACACAGATAGCTGGGTCTTTCCTGGATTCGGTCTGAGATTATTGCTTTTATAGTATTCCCCTAGCACCCTCAAAGACTCCGCCAGTCTCTCCTCCACTGCCTGAAAGGTATCCTCCTGAGCGGCCACGGCGGTATCATCGGCATATATGAAGTGCCTGGTATTAAGGCCAGCAACGGGCTGATCATTCGTATAAACATTGTAGAGAACCGGTGCCAGAACACTTCCTTGAGGGAGGCCGTTTTTCTGGTTTCGCCATCTGCTTTTTTTACCCTGCAGTGTGACAAAAAATCTTCTATTGGCAAGGAAAACTCCAACCATCTGCGTGAGTCTATAGTCCCTTGTTTGAGTGTAAAGTTTGCTAAGTAATTTTTGGTGTTTGACTGTGTCATATGCCGCAGTCAGATCGACAAAGGCAACACCGGTCACCTTTCCCCTCTCGAAGCCATCCTCTATGTGTTGTACGAGGTTCAGGATCTGGCCCGTACATGACTTCCCTGGTCTGAAACCTGCCTGTTCCTCTATTGTATTCTCATCCAAAAATTCAGATATTCGGTTCAATATCAATCTTTCGAGAACCTTGCTAAGCTGACAAGTCAGTGATACTGGACGGAAGCTTTTGGGATCACTTGGGTCTTTTCCAGGCTTTAAAAGAGCAACTACTCGTGCTTTCCTCCACAGCTTTGGGATTTTTAGTTCTTTAATGCACGTATTCATCATTGTCAGCAACCACAAAACCGTGGCTGCTCCGAACTGTTTAATTTGCTCTGCTCTTATTTCATCCAGACCAGCCGCCTTATGCAGTTTTAATGTTTTCAAAGCTAATTCCATCTCATCCAAAGTGAACTCCCGATTCAGGAAGTCATTCTCAACCACTCCATCCCTATCAAAGCGCTCCCTTGTTATTCTCCCTTCCGATTTACCATTCAGGAGCAGCTGATGGGCAATCTGATTAGGCGTGACCGTGCAAGGGTTAGGTGGGGCAACTGTTGGATCGTTGCTCAAGTTTTTAATAGTTTTCCAGGCCTTTCTGCTATTTTGCTTCATGTCCAGATCTTCCACCATCTTGCGCCACTTCTCTGCTCTGGAGTCTGCTATGGCTCGCATAAGCTGTTCTCCTGCCTCTATGGTCTCTTCAGAAAATGGATCCGTCTCAAACAGTCTGCTATAGTCTTCGTTTAGAATCTTAGAATCACTCGTCAGTCCGGATATATAATTGACTCTGCATCCTCGAGGTATAAATCTTCTTGATATTCTGTGCACCACCTCCACAAATGATTCGTACGATTCCGGTATTGGTACGATATTGATTATTTCTCTGTCAATTGCCTCCCTATACGAGTCCCAATTAGCTTTTTTAAAATTAAATTGTCTTTTGAATGGTACTTTATTAGGTTGAACCATCGGCACGATATGACAGGTTATGGGTCTATGCTGGGTTCTGGGAATTGGTTCCTCTACCGTCTTCTTACACTGTGTTACAAGTCGTTCGCTTACAAAAATGTTGTCTGGATTATAGCCTTTCTTCCATCTAGTGCTGTTGAAGGAGGGGGGCAGCTTGGGGTGGTGTATAAGCCGCATCTTGTTGAGCTCCGCCCATTCTTCCAGTTTTGCCCCATCATCGTCAGTCTCCTTGTAACCCCAAGCAACGCTGTGGCAGTTGAAATCGCCCATGACAATTTTGTTCGCATTGTTATAAAAGTTAGGAGGGGTTATGAACTTAAAATCACTTGTTGGAGGTTTATACACCGACACTGCTATGCAATTATCGAGTTCCACCGAAAGGACTTCCACATCATCCGTTCTGTTGGCTGTCACGGATTTGATCTCAATATCAGATTTAACAAATATGGCACTACCGTGCTTCTCGTGTGGGAGTTCCGCCATCAGCTCCATCCCCTGTATCCTAGGTCTAGGTGCGTCAGGCCCTCTGTGTGTCTCCTGCACCATCAATATGTCACAATTCAATGTTCTTGTCAATTCCGATAAAATAACTTCCTTATCCCTACTGATGCCCTCAATGTTTATAGAGGTTGTCTTGAATGGTCCTGATAAGGACCTTTTGGGTGCGTGGCTCACCGGTGGTGAAAGGATTGGCCGGCCGTTATGGCCGTTTCCAGGGGGCGCCAGACTGCATGGGTTTTTTCTCATTGTAAATTTCTTCGCTTTATTCATCGGTAATGGCTTTGTAACATTTATATCATTCGCTTATTATTCATTAATTTATCTCTCAAATGCAATCTTTCGTGGAGGCTCCTTTCATGCCCCCCAAGAAGCATTAAAGAAAAGTTTGTTGTTCTTATTTTTCTCACGGCTCCAGGATATAGTTCTCTCTGATTTATGCGTGAATCACTGTTTCATATTTTATCTTAGTTAAATATCCCTAACATAATAATAGGTATTTATTTAACAGCATCAGGTTAATATGCTTTGCGATGGTGATTTAAATCTCAAGCTAAGGAAAAGAATAAATAAATAAATTTATACTTCTCTATACAAAGGTGTCAGTATAGCCGGCGGAAATTATTGTCTGAGACAGTTTTTACCAGTCAACTCAACCGGTCCTGTTCAATCTGCGACAGGCCAACCCCGGGTAGAAATTTCAAGTGAAAAAACACTTAGAAAAACTCTGACCTGACCGGGAACCGAACCCGGGACCTCTCGATCTGAAGTCCAAGCCACCACTTGTGACTAGGCTCGGTTAGAGAATGGAAAGAATGGTTAAGTATTGCGTGTGATCTATGCTTCTGAAATGTGGACGCTCAAGGTGAGTATGATGAATACCATAGAAGCTTATGAGATGTTACGAAAAATGTTTCGCATTCCTTGGACGGATATGGTCATTCACAGCAATTCGGAGGTTTTGAAATATTAAAAGATAATAGTCGGGGGGAACTTGACTGGGCACTTCAAGAAGAGAAAGAAAGAATCATAGGTATATCTTATATCAATGGAATCTTCGTCTCAGAATTTCGATAGTACGTATTTTACATGTGGCTTAGATCACATTTAAAGAAAACAATTTCTTGGTATCTTGTGCAGAATAATAACCATATTATGCCGAGACACGACCACATTGCAGTTGTTAAATGTAGCAAATAAGAACGTACCACTTTAGAAGTATTGTCTATTTGAATACAAAGCAGATGCAATTTTCTATGAACATTATCAATTGTTTGGGCACATGACCTGCCCAATAAATTTGAAACCATCCTACTCTTTGAGCAATGTGTCGGTATGCATCTTTGACTAAGCGTTATTTGTCAGTATGCATAATGATAGGAGTTGCCGACATTATCGGACGACTGGCAGGGCGATCTTATCGCTCGACTAGCTGATAAAACGGACAAAAAGCCTTCTGTTCTGTCGGCCTAGGACTGCAATTTGAAATCTGCTACGCTGGAGGGACAGCGTAAAAGCCGTAAGTTCTATGTGGCTGAGGAGTTGGCCTATGTCCAGGAGTAAATATGGGCTAATAAGAAGTATGTGTTTATAAATCGAAATATTTCAATTTTGAGCTGTCTAATGGGGGAATGAAAGATATATGTTAATACGCTAGAATCTGCCATGCTTCGTGCAGTGCATCGATTGCACGTCTATGCATTTTTATCGATGGTTTCACATTTATTTATGCAACAACTTAATGATTAATTATCATAAAAACAATATTATTTTAATTTCTTTTTTTTTATTTAAATATAGTTGCATAATAACGAGATCCCGCTAATTGTTATATTATACTGAATCGTCTATAATTAGAGATGGGCATTATAACGATAGGGACCGTTCAAGTATTACGTAACGCATTTTTTTACATTTTGACCCCCCCCCCCCCCCCGAGATGCACCGTAACGCTCTTTGTTACCCCTCTTCCCATTCTCTAAACGTTGCCTAACGCACATATTACAACTATGTATGCCTCAAATCACGATTATTACTGGAAAGTAACTAAATACCTTTAATGTGGCGCCGGTAATAGAGTAGTAACGTTTTACAAGAATACCCCCCCTCCCCCCCCCCTTTTGCGTTACGTAATACTTGAAGGCTCCCATAGCTGATAAAAATATTATATAAATAAAAATAACGCCTATAACGTTATTAATATATAACGATATTTATAAATAATAGTTAGAATAAAAATAATAGTCAGGTAATATGAATGCAATATTAAGTGAATAAATTAATACTGATTGAAATTGTGAAAACGATCTTCTTTTTAGGGAAAAGTAAAGTTTCCACATACCAAATTTTAGAAATGACCTTTTTTAGGAAAAAGTTATGTTTCTAGATACCAAATGTTCATTTAGGCTTATAAAATAAAATAGCTTTAAGCTTTTAATATTAACGTTATTTTCAATTAACGAAATTGCTATAACGTTTTTGAATTTAAGCCGTTAGTCCCATCTCTATCTATAATGTGATAGTCAAAATTCTTTTATTATTATTTGGGACATTGCATCACAAATTTGATAAGCATGCTCGAGGTCTACGGGAGGAATTAGCCAATGAAAGAGAGCCTTCCATGGCAGACGAACCTTCGTGCCAAAATTCAGGCAAAAATAAAAACCTAAAGGTCCGATACTGGCCCCGATTCGATGTGACCTCCACGCCTCGAGCAGGTACCAAAAAGGGGCCGAAATTCGGCATCGATCAGATATAGTGTGCATAAACAAATGAAAAAGGTTCCAGATGGTGTACAGACTATAGCGGAGGGAAGCTAACTTCTAACTATCTAATTATTGACTCTATATACCTAAACGCACTTCCAGCAGACTCAAAATAGGACAAGATTTTACTACGCGAAAAATATGCCACGGCTAGCTACAGTTCAACAAAGATCCTGCCTATTAACAATTTTACTGACTATCTCGCGTGTATTTACTGATTATCGATATCACTATCAAAATAAACGTGCAATTACTTTATTTATTTATCGACGAAGTAATTAATCTTCTAGTCAAATTACGTACTATAATACGTGGGTTGTCATTAAACCGCAAGCCCTTCCTCATTAGAATTCCAAATCGCTCAATTGCTTCGGTCTTTGCGCACGAACTTTTTCGCCAGTGAATCTCATGAACTGAACTGAAAAGCATCCAAATCATCAACAACCCATTCTCTTGGACAGTCATTTGGGGACGGTCTTCAGCTTGTGCCAACAGCCCTCCTACCCATACCGTAAGACCGTAGTTGATGAACAAAAAGTGTTTAATATCAATACATATTTTGAAATTGAATCCAAACCAATAAACGAGTCAATCAATCAATCAATTCTCCCTTTTACACCCCACTCAGGGGCATAGGGAGGCAACAAGAGCTCTCCATTGCGCTCGATCTTGCGCAATGTTTATGACCTCCTCCCACACCATGTCCATGTCCCTCAGCTCTGCTTCGAAGGAGCGGAACACAGTGTGAGAGGGTCTTCCTCGTCTTCGGGACCCTGATGGGAGGAAGAATAAACGAGTATCGCGTTTTAATAAAAATAGAGGCCCAAATTCAGGTTTGCTCGCATGTTAATGACGTGAAGTAATGATACGGAGTTTAATGTAAATTTTATTGAGAAATTGCTTACTTTTACTTAGGAAGGCGCGACCAATAACTTAAACAATATTTATTCACTTAAATCACTTTATATTATACATACCTACACACACGGTCTTGTTTCATAGATAAATATTTCGATCAATATTGTGACGATCTACGTGATCCATTTACTGAATCGGTCTTATTTTTTCATTAATGAGTTAGGTATGTTCGATTTTTACTAAAAAAATCAATTCAATTCAAGTTCAATTATTGTGAAAAAAAGATCAATCTTTCAACAAATATTAATTTTTAAATTCATATTTTTAATATTGAAATCATAATAATTTCTTCATTTTACATCCATCAAACATTACATTCAGTGGCGTACCGAGGGGGGGGGCGGAGGGGCGGACCGCCCCGGGCGCCTCTATTAGCAGGGCGGCAAAATATGCTCGCGCTATATACGTCCAACTTATAGAAATGACCTTTTTTTTTTAGGAAAAGTTATGTGGGGGCGCCAAAGGGTGTGGTTCCCGCCCCGGGCGCCAATAACCCACGGAACGCCACTGATTACATTACATTCCATGGAAACAGAATTCACCCAAAGATCAACCATTTATTCAACGTATCTTTTTCATGAAAACATTGAGGTGTTTGATGTTTATATGACCTAAGTCCTAACTCATTCGTAGGTACACACCCCATTCTAATGATAATTTCAATGTCAGGCACGAGACTAGATACTATTATAAAATTGTGTGTTTGACAAAATTTAATGGGATAATTTATTAAATAGGTGTTAATACACCAAAGGCGTATATAAACTTTGCAATAATCCCTTACAATAGGTAGGTAATTGAAATCTTTGGAAGATGATATATCGGTTAAACAATAGGAACCATCCGAAAAATAACAACTAATGACTCTAACAATTCAGTAGGTACTAATGTTCGATTTTTAAATGGAACAAACCACTACGGGCTTACGACCGTCTTCTACTGTTATTTCGAAGGCTGGCTTAGTGTGATCACTTTACGTTAACAACGTTCGCCATTAGGTGGTAATGTTTAAGTCTCCGAAACTCTTAATCATGAGAATTCTCAACATGTTCAACATGTTGAAAAATCTCATGTATGTAACAAGTAGAAATTAATAATACATGAAATATAGAGAAAAAAAGTTGGTAATTATTGAGAACAAGAGAGCAACCAAATTTAAAAACTGCAAATGATAATGTTGTCGGACTAGTTGATATAGGAATACAATGAATGTTATCTATGCAAAAACGCTTCGTTACGTGCTGTTTTCAAACATCATAATGAAAAACATTGCTGTATTTAAAGAATGCAATCGAATGGCAACTAATGTCTATAATATCAACTAGAGCTACAGCGAAGTTTTGACTAATTTAGTAAAAAATAAGGCTAACAAAATCCGCTTCTTATAACACATTTTGTTAGCCTTATTTGAGAGTTCATGGTGATTCAAATGTTGTGTATGAAAATGCAACTACACACAAGATTGACGAGATGAAATGTTCAGATTCTATCCAACTAAAATCGATTGATCGATTGATTTGGAGAGTTTTGGATGTATCCTATGAAAGATTTACACTAGATTTTTAGTGATATAGATTTTGCTGAAGTGAACACAAAATACATTTTCGATATCTTTCACAATATTAAGCATAAGCAAAATTTGTCTCTAGAAAATGGGAGATTTTAGCACGACAAAGTCGGTTTATTTTCTGGTTTTAGACATGCACCATCAAGGTTTAATATATAGATCCGGGTCAACTTCTTGGCTCAACTGTTTGGGGTTTAGGAACTGTTTACGCAGGTTCAGTGGAAGATAGGGTAATTTTTATAGATAATTTAAATTTCTAGAAGTATTCGGCATCTTGGTATACCTATCATAAATACAAACAGCCTTAAGGGTTTAGAGAAACAGACCCACCGGAAGATGCTAAATACTTTTTAGACCAACGGCACCACCAAAACAGAAGTTTGCTCTACGGTAAACGGTCGCGTCGCGTCGAAGGATCTCTTAAGATACCGAAAAAAAGAGGAAGAAGATATCTGGAATGCGACACTCTTCAAAATAATTCAACATAATTGAAAACGAGAAACTCGCGCGTGCGGTTATGTCGAAATCAGTAAACAATGATCATTTATGGCCATTTGTAAGTACGGTATGTGAATGCACCACACACAATATTATCATCAATAAAATGTGTTACAATATATGCGGCGATCTTCTGCAAAACACGAGAAAGTTGATCATGTTTGCAGTGAGTGTACCAATGGCTGTATTTTATCCATGCCTACTCGAATGGCACCAACTGATACCCGTTGTTTTAAATTAATATTCAACGTAAAAGGAATAATCGGTTTGTGCACAAAGAAAGTCGTTGAAACAGAAATACACTAACACCTTGTAGCCCTAAAAACAACACAAAGGTAGCCATAAAACTAACGAAAGTCAATCATAATATTCAGACGTTTGAAAAACTTATTTTTCGATTCTTTTTTCAAAATTTAACAGTTCGATAGTAAATTTAATGAATGCATCAGAAATATTCAGTTCCTTGAACCGTCTGTATTCTGAATTCCTATTAAGACAAGAGGGGAAATCAGTGACATTCCCCCACCTAGAAAAGCTCAAGCAGGTGGAGGGAGTCTATGGGCATTCATCATATTCACTGCACCCTTCTTTTTGAGGTGGGGAAACCGTTTTTGTAATGATCCGAACTTTTGAAGATTTTCAGTAAAATATTTAACTTCTAAGTTTTCTAAGATTCATTTTATGTGTTACATGCGCTAGGAAATAGGATGTAATTTGACTTGACTTAGTTTATTAGAAACAAATCGAATATTATTAACTTCGTGTTTATATATCCGGATGGTAAATTCTTTGTAAAAGAATATTACACCTTAACAATTTTTCACAGATTTCACTTTCGTCAAAGTAAATTATATACTCGCACTAAGGAATATAAATTAAAATTTTAAATACATTAAATATACTACTTATTATGCTTAATAATGTCGAGGTATATATTGCAAGTATATTAAGACTATAATAATAACCATAATATATAGAACTGTATACACACAACATTCAACTTTCTATGACACAGAAACATCACCACATCACACACATACACCTAGACGCGTACACACCTTACAGTTATTATTAACATTTAAATTAATAAATTGTGAAAAATTGATGTATTTTAAAATTTTGTAGTAAAAATAAACAAGAACTTTTATCTTTTCACACATCAAATAACGTTTATGTAATCAATGTGATTTTTGTCTATGAACAAAATTTATCAAAAAATATCGAAGTTTTTATGAAAGAAACTAGATTTAATTTCCACTGAAAATTAAAGATCCAATATAAAAGTAAAATGTCTTTCACTGAAAAGCGGGAAAATGAAAATATAGTGAAATCTAACCTGACAACTCGAAATTAGGCTCCTTGATAACTGAAATCCAGGAGGTTTGATTTTCACAAGAGTGACAGCTTTTCTCCTTAAAGGTATTACTTGAGTAAACTGACACAAAATTTTCTCTTGAACACGGGCACAAAGCCTACTAGACCCCAAACACGCCATAGCCGAAACTATTATGAACTGATCACAAAATATTCACCGCGCGGTGGCGGTCCACATTCACATCCCCACTCACAGCTGATCGCAAATCAGCCATATTCACCACCGTCGATAGACGTCAAAGTCAATTCAGTGTTACCATATTATGAACAACATTAATTTTCAGTGATAAAATAATAACTTCGAAAAGAAAATACCATACAATAAATGTACTTCAACACCTTATTCATACCCATATTTTTGCTATACTTTAGCATTCTTTTAATAAAAATTTACGTTCTTTTTATGCCTCGATTTCATTAACATTTAAAATGTAATAAAACAATATTTAAGTGTTTAAAATAATTTTAAGAAAATTTCAAACTAGTTTTGGCACCAAAACACAAGACAAAAGACACTGAGGACGAGGATTCATTTTTGTTTTAAAACGTTTCGATATTTTTTCATAAAATTTGCTTTGATTTATGATTATCACTGCCTTCTATATTAATTATTAATTAGGCTAAATTAAATTGCTCATAGACAAGATAACTGTGAGAAAAACTGGTAACATTTTTTTTAATGTATAGTTCGAATCCGAAATCGAAATAATAATAATTTTAATTGACAGTTTGATTGGCGTGTGGGGATTATTTTGTTAAACTCTATTAAAGTTTACATTAAAAATGGCAAGAGCTTATTTAGAATCCTTCGTATACACGATTAAACACTTTGAAAAAATGTTTTTTACATCATTATTTGGTAAAAGTTTTCCGCCTCCAGGTAACTCCTAACCTTTCCGAATTTTCACGCTTGTCTTATTTTCTTGAATTAATTTATCAACACTGCAATATAACTGATTCTGTTCATGTTTTAGTAGCCATTTCCTGCATTCCAACCAGTGACTTAGAATGTAATGTTCAAGTTAAATCTGAACAGTTTACATTGAAAGATTTAATTGGCGATGGATTTTTGTATGCGGTGCCAAAAAGCAGGCGAACGGTGGAAAGGAAATTACAGAGAAAATTTGGTGTACCAGGATATGTTTGGAAACCTTATTTACCTAAGAGACTATTACTTTGCAATGAATGTGGCCATCACCATGAAGTTGGAGTACTGTGCCGTAAGTGACAATGTAGAATGCTGATTTATTTTCAGCATTCTCACTCTTAATTTAACTCTTTCATGCCTGAAGCCGGAAGCTATCTGCTTTCTGAACTCTGTTCATTGATAAAATTATGATGGCCCAAATAATTATTTGCTTTAGTTGTTTTTTTTTTTGTAATGCTTGTTTTTTTGTAATTTTGTTTTGCTGTTAATGATACATTCAGTCTAATTACTCTTTATTTGAATTTATAGCTAATTGCTACCAAATAACAATGAAAGAGACTAAAGAAATGCAAGACAAAATCCAAGATGATCTAGGACTGTCCCCAATTGACAAGGAAGTTATTGTTTTATATGAAGGAGATAACCGAGAACAGGTATGGACACTAATTTCATAGACACAGCAAATGGAAATTTAGTAGAGTATTCTTATCCCTCTTTTTATTTTATTTTTTTATTTCACGGCTATGTGCCATTAACAATATAAAACATCTACAAAGAAAATTGATAAAAAATAACAAAACCTCACAAAAACAATAATCAAAAGAAACGTACAATTTCATTAACTAACTGTAACTGAAAATAAGATATTGGGTTACCCAGTAACGCTATATGGAGGAAAGCGATAGGTATATATAGTTACACTCATTCAAAACAGAAGAGAAAAGGATATATGTGTAGTTTGATCGACCACAATTATTAGGAATAAATGTTAATTGCAAAAAGAATTTGATTGATTGATTTGATTAATAATAATTCTTCTTCTTTTCCATGCCCATTCCCAGTTCATCTGGAGTCGGCCCTCCTGGTACGTAGTCTCCATGTCTTTCTGTCCTGCGTCATCTCACTGGTCAGCTGACCCTCCCTCAACTCTCTCGCGATATTTGTCCACCATGTGGCCTGTGGACGACCTCTCCCCCTGGGTTGTGTGGGGATGTTGAGAGCCACCTTGACCACGTGATCGTCCCCCCTTCTATTCACATGTCCATACCATCGGAGTCTTGTCTCTTTAATTTTCTCCGGGATAGGCGCGACCCCAAAACTTCCACGAATATACTCGTTTTTAACTTTATCCAATCTTGTAACCCCCGCGGACCATCTTAACATCTTCATCTCTGTTGTATGCATTTTCTGTTCGTGTCCCTTCTTTACTTCTTTACTCCGAGCCATAGAGCATAGCCGGAAGAACACCCATCTTGTACACTTTGCCTTTGGTCTTTATAGGCATTTTTGGGTTGCATAATACTCCCGACAAGGCTCTCCACTTCATCCAACCTGTGTTCACACGGTGAGCTACATCTACATCCACCGCTGCATCTGGCGTTATTATAGATCCTAGGTATTTAAACTGTTGAACTTTTGGAAGAGGAGCGCCGTCTATATGTATGTTAGTGTTATCTGCATTGCCGTCAAATAAGCAAGGCATGTATTCCGTCTTTGATCTGCTGGTTCTAAGTCCACTGTCCTCCAGAGCAGTCACCCACTCATTTAGAGACTCTTGCAGCTGTGCAGGGTCTTCATTTATTAATACAACGTTGTCCGCATACATCATGCATGCACCATGGTAGCTCCCTTTGAATATGCTTCGTCAGGTAATCCATCACTACATTAAAGATCAGAGGACTCAAGGCAGAGCCCTGATGGACACCGACTTTTACATCGAAGGGTTCACCGTAGCCTGCGGGACTCTTAACTTAACCCTAGTGCTACTATCTTTATACATATCTTTTAGGAGATGAATATATTTTTCAGGGACATCTCGAGCATGAAATGCTTGCCAAATCAATTTTCTTGGGACTCTGTCAAATGCCTTTTCCAGGTCAATGAATACCATGTGCATATTCTGTTTATTTATTCTACTCTTTTCCAGCATTATTCTTATGGCTTGAATTGGGTCTGTTGTAGATTTTCCAGCTGAAAAGCCGAACTGATTTGGTGTGAGTGTTATTACCTTTTACAACCTTGCGTTTATTACCTTTACCCAGATCTTAAAAATATATGCTGTGAGTTTAACTGCTCGATAGTTCTGGCATTGGCTGGCATCTCCTTTATTTTTATAGAAAGGAATTAAGGTGCTATGTTGCCAGGCGTCAGGTATCTTGTTACTTGCTAAAATATTATTGAAAAGTATGGTGAGCCAATCTGTTCCTATTGATCCTAGTTTCTTAAATATATCCGCAGAGATTTCATCTGGGCCATTTGCTTTATTATTTTTCATGTTCGACAGCGCTGTTCTCACTTCCTACTTTGAAATTTCCTCGATTGGACCCAGGACAGGGGTCAGAGTTTCAAGCTGTTTGCTTGGGAATTCCTCGTTAAGCAGCTCTGAATAGTATTCATACCATCTATTGTTAATTTCGATCTCCGACGTGAGCAGCTTTCCGTCTTGATTTTTAATGTATTTGTTCGTCTTTATGTCAGCTGTTGCTTGGTGTCGATGTTTGGCTATTTTAAAAATTTCCCGTTCATTAGTAGAGTTTTCTAATCTTTCGTAGAACTGTTGGTTTGCTCTTGCTCTTGAGATAGCAACCTTTTTCTTCGCGAGGGTTTTTAGTGTTTTGTATATCTCTTTATCCTCCTCAAGATTGGTTTTCTGCCATGTCTTAAACGCAAGTCTCTTCTCTCTTAGAACCTCTTTGACCTCATCGTTCCACCATGATGCATCCCTATTGTTATTGAGTCTTCCCCTAGACACCCCGAAGATATTTGTCGCCTCCTGCTTGCATTTACATTCAAAATCAGACCACATTTCATCCACGGACTGAAGTTTGTTCATATTATTTTCCAGGTATCGAATGATTGTGTCTGCAAATGACCTACCTTTTGATTTATCGTTTAGTTTGTGCCATTTGATCCTAGGCGTTCGGTTGATCTTTCTCCTCAGTGGTGTTGTCATAGAGAAGTCTGCGACTAGGAGTCTGTGCTGTAAGTGGTTCGCCAGGTATAACCTTGCAGTCCCTTGATCTTTTGACATGTTCTCTATTGCATAAAATATAATCGATCTGTGATGAATTTCCTGCGCTCTTGTAAGTGTTCAAGTGATCGCCCTTCTTTCTATAAAATGTATTAACTATTGCTAAACTGTGTGAGATAGCTAGGTCCAATATATGTTCCCCCTGTGAGTTTAAGTTACCATAACCGTAGCCTCCGTGCACCAGACTATAATCTGTATTCACCCTGCCAACATGCCCGTTTAGGTCCCCAGCCAGGTATTTGATCTCGCCTTGTGGTAAGTTCACCATCAAGTCATCCAAATCATCCCAGAATATCGTCTTTTCCTGATCTGTGCATCCAACTTGAGGTGCATTTGCCGAAATAATATTAATAGGGTCTTGATTTTCCCATGCTATCTTGACAGCCATCAATCCGTCACTAACCCTGTCCACTGCTCAAATTCTCGTCCAGAACTATTCCCACCCCATTTCTTTTGCACTGTTCTCCGTTGTATACAATCCAAATTCTTTTCAAATATCTTCCTCCTCAGATCCTTAGTAAACCATCTGGGAAAAGAAGACTTCACAACCGTTTCAAATGGGACACACATCTTAATAACGTCATACAAGATATTGTAGAAAGATAACACAACGGACTCCACATTATCATTTCTCAAAAAGGACCAGTCATATCCGAAAAGAAGCGTCTTAGCGTCAGAGTAGTTACATCTTTTGTAATTGAAGAAACTGAAAGTATTCTGATCGCGTAGTGATATTTCCGGCAGTATGTCTACAACTAATGGAGGGTGGAAATTATCAACCGGCAACACAGGATCATGCGACAACTCAACATTGATGGATTCCAAATTTGAAAACACCAAATCTAATAATCTAAACCTATTCTGATAATGGGATGTTTTTTTTCCTTTTTGTGCCGCTAGAGGCGCCCTTGCTAATCCGGTCTATTGTCAAATTCAGTGTTGCCAACGGGGGCGATTTACTTCTTCTTCTTCTCATGGTCGCTCACAATCTAACCTCCAAAATATCATTCTAGTTTATTTCAAATTAAACAACTTATATATTATTATACATGATAACTTACAATAGGTTTAGAGTAATCATTGTACATTTTTTACATACTATTACAAATAAAATTGTTCATCTTTTTTATATACCTACCTAAATACAAATTAAAAAATACAGAACAGCACCCCTGAGATTTATTCTCAAATTTATGCGCAACAAAATCAACAACTTCTTAGCAACACAATGGAAAACAAACTTCCCAACGTTGGCATCACTGAAAAAAACATCTCTACGTTGGCAGCACTGAATTTGACAATAGACCTGATTAGAAGTTCTGCCACCTAGTGTGTATTGTCGGAAGCTCCCCAGAAAACTTCCCATTGAAAATATTGTTTATTTGAAAGAAGTTAAGAAAGTTCAGTGCATCAACAACCACAACCGCGCCATCACAGCCTCCGCCACAAGCATACAGCACTCCCACACCATTGATCCACGTCACCTTAGGAAGGTTGAAATCCCCAACAACTATAAAATTTATACCAGGATATCTTTCATACATGAGTTCCAGGTCCGTACAGAAACTGGTATAAACCGACACATCAGAAGATGGCGGGATGTATACTGAACAAATAATTTTCGTTCTTGTGGCGATTTGAATTTTGACATAAACCTGTTCCACATCTCTGTTCCTTGGTAGTAGTCTGGATGATGGATAGCCATTTTTCACAGCAACCAGCACTCCACCGCCTCTCTTCTTCTTACTGGTATGAGAATTCCTGTCGCAACGATAGATCTTATGATCGGTGAAGCCCAACTTCAAGTCGACAATAGATTCGTCCAGCCATGTTTCAACACGTACACACTGTAGTTATTACCTGGTAAATTTTGCCTTAGTTCGCAGAGTTTAGTCCGAATCCCTCCGGTGTTCTGGTAGTATATTAATACAGAATCTAGTCGTTTTTTGCTCTGTTTTTTAGTATTTTTGGGTGACTGTTCACGAATTTTACACACAGGACAGTTTCACCCGATGCCTTTCTTTTATCCACCTCAGTCCAAAGATCTCTTAACTGGTTCCTTTACATGGGCGTCATATCGCGTTTTATTCTAATATCAGCAGGTACTCTCCGCCTGTTCGACATAACTCGCTGAGCCAATGAGGCGTCTTGCCGCAGTTTTTTATTAAGCCTCGCCATATAGGTCATTATCACTGGAGATTTTGACCCCTAGATATTTGAAGGTTATGACACGTCCTTATGGGAGTATTCTTTTAATTGCACCCTTGAGGTGGAACTTTCTCCACAAAACGGCGCTATATCCGAATAATAATAATACATTTTGTTTTTTGTCCGCAGGCAGAGGAGTTTTGGAAAAATAAACGTATTGTGGAAATGCCCAAAGCTAGACCTACTTGGTTTACCAAAAATCTTCTACAGAAAACTACTCAGAAACCAGCAACTTCAACGGACATTGAACCATCAGAATTAGCCTAAAATTTATCCTTTTTCAATTGTAGTTTATTTCAAAATAATACTTATGGATTTACCAAAATAAAATGCTGTTTTAATAGAAGTTGTTAAATTTTTTTTTGCATGTTGGTATGACAACGGTTGTGTGAGTAGAGTGCGCTTAGGCTCAGGGTGTTTGTAAACAGTGAGATCGATAAAAAAATTTGTTTTCCTATACAAATTTTAACTGCCTATCAGATGTGTTACGTCAAAGGATCACTATTTTTTGGTTGTGTGTGACTGAAAATAAAGTAGGCAGGCATTACAACATTCACAGATTCATTTAGTTACATCATTAACACATTAGACATGTACAGATCCTTTTAATAAACAAAGATAAAACCACAATGTTTTGTTATCACTGTTTATGAAATTATTTAAATAAGTATGATGTCATCATCTAGAGTTATATTCCTTTTCATCGTTGATTATTACTTAAATTTGTTACAGTTTTGCATAAAACATCCTATATGGCCGACATATTAACATAACCAAATTAAATTTTATCAAATCAATTTCAAAAGTGTAAAAGTTGCAATATTGAAGATGAAATTCAAATTATTTTCAATGTTTAATTGTGCATTAATATGTATACTGTTATTATATTATGTTAATAAATCCTCGTGCATAGATGGACCGGGTGTGTGTATGAGAGAAAAACAGTTAGTCCTTTTTTACCATAAATTTTGTTGTAAACATAGAGAGATATGTAGATTTATTTTCCCTATCAATATTACTGTACTAAATAAAAATATATGATTGACACCTTTCACAATCTATTTCCAGTATTGAAAGTCTTTAATTTGTATGTCAATGTAAATCTGATGAAAGCAACTTGATAGAGTTGCTAGGGGGTGTTAGGTTGACATTGGTGCAGGTAGGAAGATGTGAAAGTCTCAGGGGGGACCAAAGAAAACAGGAATTGCCCTGCAGCGGAGAGGAAGATTGGAGATATCTATTGTACAACCCAGTATCCACTAAAGACACGTCTCCAGACTTAGTGTGCAAAATTTGTTTGCTGTGAGGGCATCAGTTTGCCTGTGAGATTTTTTAGTGAAGTTTCCATTTGGTTGAAAAACGTGATGGCTGATTGTTAAGAGCAACACACGGTTGTGAAATTTTGTTTCCAGTTAAAGAGATCGGCTACGGAAACTATAGTTATGCTTGAAAATGCATAGGAGGATGCTGCCCAAAGTAAAAACAAGAGTCAATAAAAAGAATTTCAGGTTTTAAAAATAGAGAAAAGTCAATCGAAAATCAATCCCATTCATGGTTTTTTTCTATGACTGACTGTCCTAGAGTGTGGTTGTGTTTAAGTGTCAAAATTATTTCTGTTATTTTGAATTAAATTTAATAGTTGTGCCAGGAATTTGTTAGAATTGACCTCCAGGTTTTTTTTTTGTTTTGTTGTTTTTCTTTTTTATTACTTTATTCATATCCCAGATATTAGATTGAATGAAGATTGGTTGAAGGAAAACACTATACATTCCCAACCCCCCATTTTGCGCTCTCTTTTCGGTTCATTTGTGGAGAATTTTATGGGCTACAACATAATTTACACCGATGGATCAAAATCCCCTTCGGTGCCTTTTGTCGGGTGCGCATTCTTCGACTCAACATTGAATATCGAAGAGGGATATAATTATGCAGGCATTGATTCATATTCATAATGAAAAAATTCATTGTGCAATCATTTTTACAGACTCACTTAGCTTCCTAAAAAAATTATTGTCCTGTCCATTTAAGGGTGAAACAAATCTGTTGGTCAATAGAGTGAAATCTCAACCTGTATCTTCTACATTGCAATCAGCAATCTGTAGTTCTGGCCTGGCTACCTGGTCACAGGGGTATTGCGGGGAATGAGAAGGCAGATGAAATGGCAAAGGGGGCTTCAGTCTCCATGTGTGGGAAGATCAATCAAATTCCATATACTGACTTGATTCTGGGTTGCCAAGGGAGTGCATTAGAAGAATGGGGGAGGAGTTGGAGAGTCTTTGGTTTTGCGGAGTCGATGGTTTGGAGAGATCCAGCCACATATTCCCAAAGTTCCCTGGTTCTGGAATATGAATATTCCAAGATGGCAAATTTCTCTGGTCTGTCGACTAAGGTCTGGCCACAGTCTGTCTCCTGCCCACCTCCACAAAATAAATATTTTAGATACACCTCACTGCGTTTGTGGCTCAGGATTGGGTGATGCAAACCATTTGATTATGGAATGCTCACACATGAGGGTTACAGACTCTTTGATGGAGATGCTGGGGAGTGGGGTTTCCTACCCAGCTTTCGCTTGTTCTTGCTGATCCATCAAAGAGTATTGTGAAGTCTCTTGGTTGGTTTGCTCGGGAGAAGTCTCTCAAACTTTAATTTCTTAACTATATTCTAACTACTACTATAATATAATAACTACTATAATTTAACTTTACTTGAGACTGACCAAGAACACCAATAAGGCGAAGGTCAAAAAAAAAAAATCCCATTCATGACACCCCTCAACGTTAAGAAATAACTAATCGGTCGACGAACCATTCATTGACTTGGTGGATGTCTGGAATGTCATGGGTTTTAATCCAAAAGATTCTATTTAAAGGCTTGCACATGAAAAGAGTTGCAGTCAAATTTGTCCCTCACAAACGAGCCAAGGTAGCATTGATTTCAGGCATTTTTTTGACCAATAACATCATGACACTGTGTGCCCACCTCTCCTTACCATTACAGGGTCCAAAAGTAACATTTAATATACGACATGAAATTAATTAATAGTTTTTATCAAATAATTGGTTGTAGGTATGTGATAGAAAAACAATTATTTCTACATATTTTCTTCATTTTAGGTATAATATTACTGTACAAGTATCTGAACAAAAACCCTATCAAGTCAGGGAGATGACCTGGTGCTTAAGTTTACCCTCATATAAATGTTCCAAATACACCATCAAATACAAAACCGAATTCAAGACACAAACAATCACCAAAACACGACCTATAGAAGAATGCTGCGAAGGGTATGCTTTGAATTCCAATGGAACTATGTGTTTACCAATATGTAGCAACGGGTGTTTTCATGGTATTTGTGAAGCACCAAATATATGTGAATGCTCCGAAGGGTATGCTTTGAATTCCAATGGAACCATGTGTTTACCAATATGTAGCAACGGGTGTTTTCATGGTATTTGTGAAGCACCAAATATATGTAAATGTGTGGGAGGTTATGGAGGACCCGACTGTAATATGAGTAAGTATTACATTATTGGTTCTATAAATATAGCTTAGTACCTATAACTTAAAGTAAAAATAAATAATTATCACAACATTCTAAGTTTGTCTAGATTCTTGTGTCCATTTTTAAGGGCTGTGTATGTAGATCGTAACGAATATATCAACAACTGATGACTGACTAATACTGCTCAATTTTCAATATGTTATGTACAAAACACTGCGGGCTTACGACCGTCTTCTACTGTTAGGCTGGCTTAGTGTGATCACTTTACATTAACAACGTTCGGCATTAGCTGGTAATGTTCAAATCCCCGATAATTATGAGAATTTTCAACATGTGGAAAAATATGGGGCATGGGATGAATCATCCCACCCGGAATCTAGGCAAACTTAGAATGTTGTGTACCAATCAAGCCAAGCCAAGAAAATCGAACAATATTAGTCAGTTATCAGTTGTTGATATATTCGTTAAATAATTATCACAAATGTCCAGGTTGCCCGCAAGGTTTATGGGGTGAAAACTGTGTTAACTTGTGCAAATGTCATAATGCTGCTGATTGTGATCCATTGAGTGGTGAATGCCTGTGTGCCAGGGGCTTGCATGGAAAAGACTGTTCTACTGATAAAGAATGTGCTACAGATAACTGTGTTGAAAAATACGAAGGCTCAGGCATCGAAGGAGTGGGTGTGTGTACCACAGAAAAGCAGTAAGTCCATTGAATTATTATGTACCCACTACGTTCTAAAAGCAGAATCTCTTCATCAAATAAGGCAATGAAAAAGAGTTGACTGGTTGCAGATTCTCTATTTATTGTATTATTGCTATCTCGCTTCGAAGAATCTTTCAAAATCGACAAACGAAAGATAAAGAAACCATTCAAATAAATTTGGTTCAGCCCTGAATATACTTGTATTCGCTAATTGAAACAAAAGAGTCCTTGCCTAGCATTGTCATTATTTCTAATTAAGACAATCTGCAATAATATATTGACACTTCCACTACATACTTTTTCTTTCCCTCTCTACCTTATAAACAATAATGCTACATTATATTAGCAAAATTGGTTTGGAATGCCGCATCTTGTCATTTAACCCAATGATTTTTAATCAATAATTAATGAACGTTTAAAGAAGCCAGGTGTTCATCCCACCGCTTCTCATTTTTTGGACACCTTTCTTGGCAAAAGATCAATGATCTCAAGAGCAATATGGTTTCATGCATTGTGGGATGTTTGCAAAAGAATTCATGGTTTTGCAGTGATATAATATATCTTCTTTAATGGTTCCAGACCCAACATGTCCAAGGAAATCCTAGAGTTTTCTGACATACCAGCACAGTCTGCTCACATATGCTCCTGCCCACACATCGGGCTTTCTCATATCTTCAACACACACATTGGACTAAATACTACAATGTTCCCTTCTTATTCTTTTTTTATTTTAGGTATAATATTACTGTACAAGTATCTGAACAAAAACCCTATCAAGTCAGGGAGATGACCTGGTGCTTAAGTTTACCCTCATTCAAATGTTCCAAGTATAAAGTTCACTACAAAACTGAATTCAAGACACAAACCATCACCAAAACAAGACTCGTAGAGGAATGCTGCAGTGGGTTTATTTTGAATGCCATTGGGACAGCGTGTTTACCAGTGTGCAACGATGCCTGCGTCCATGGTATATGTGAAGCCCCGAATATATGTAAATGTGAGAAGGGTTACGGAGGACCCAATTGTAATATGAGTAATTCCTTGAATTTCTAAAATTATTTCTGTAAATTTTATACATATATTTACGACGGAAACTTATAACTAGGATATGAACATTCTTTAATTTGAGCTAATGTTTGTTGCCACTCATAATATCCTACTGTTGTCTGGGGTCTGACAGACTCGTAATTTGATTATGTAGGCCACACACGCTCCGGTATACCTGCACAGGTCGCCTGCGCAGGCAGCCTGTTCAGGTATACCGGAGCGTGTGTGGGTGTAGACCTGCGCAGGCGACCGGAGAAGAATCAAAAATCAATTCTTTCACAGGTTCACCGGAGCGTGTGTGGCGGCACTGCGGTCGCCTGCGCAGGTCTTTCAGTAGTTTCCCAGCGTTTGCGTGGAGTGGTTGAGCATTCCTTTAATTGCATATGGCTCAGTCGGGAATAGAACTAGATGAGTTTTTTAATAATAATAATATTTTTATATTTAGTATATAGCATTGTATTTTTTTTATAGTTATACAATGATGTATACTTCATATATGATATATTATTATTTAATAAAAATAAATATTTTAAATAATAATAGGTAAATAACACTCTTCTATACATCCAATCCAAACTCCCTTAACGCCCTACTTAGGGACATATGGAGGCAACAAGAGCTCTCCATTGCGCTCGATCTTGTTTATGACCTCCTCCCACACCATGTCCAGATTCCTCAGCTCTGCTTCGAAGAAGCGGAATGCAGTATGAGAGGGTCTTCCACTTCTTCGGGACCCTGATGGCAGGAAGAACAGCGCTCTCCTCGGCCAACTGTCATTCGGCATCCTTAATACATGTTCCAGCCAAGTCCATCTCTTCCACATAATGGTAAAAGTGATGGGCTCACGCTGGGTGCGCCGACGTATAGCGTCGTTCGTGATGCGGTGGTACCATATTACACCCAAAATTATCCGGAGGAATTTTGGTTCTTCTAAACATAGGTGTCAGTATAGCCGGCAGAACTCAATGCTTGAAGCATTCTCTACCAGTCAACCGGTCCCGTCCAATCTGAGACAGGATTCCAACCCCGAGTAGAAATTTCAAGTGGAAAAACACATTGAAAATTTCTAACCGAACGGAATCGAACCCGGGACCTCTTGATCTGAAGTTGGAGCCTTTGCCACTAGGCTACCGAGTTCGGAGCTTTGAATTTTTTTAAATATTTAGATTTATAAAAGAAAATAAAAAATAAAAAAATTTGAAGTAAAATAACAGAGAAATTCCGTACCGACCGGGATTTGAACCCGGGACCTTGTGATCTGAAGTCCACGCCTATAACCAATACGGTAACGTACCGAGGTCGATCAAATATATTATTATCATTTCTGGGCAGGCAGCTGAAGCTGATGCGCCCAGTCTCCATCAATTACACCACACTCTGTCAAGTCCATTCTTGAAGCCATTAACACTATCGGCAATGACCAGACACTGTGGCAGTCCATTCTAATCGTTCACAATTCTGTTGCTCAGGAAATTCTTCCTGGGATTCAACTTGAATCTTCCTCCATCCAATTTTAAGGTGTGTCCCCTCAAGTGTGTATTCCCGTTCAGACAAAACATTCCGCGAAGCTCTGGGCAGTCATAGTAATCATTCAGGATCTTAAAAGTTTCTATCAGATCCCCCCTCTTCCTTCTATCAGCCAAGGATGTTAAATTTAATGTCTCCAGTCTTTCCTCATAAGATAGATTTCTCAGGCCCGTACCCAATTTGGTAAATCTCCTCTGCACTTTTTCCACCAGTAGGATATCTTTCTCAAAGTACGGATTCCAAATCTGAAATCCGTACTCAAGGACTGGTCTCAGGTATGTCATATATTTTAGCAAGTAGAGCAGGGGACAAGCAGCTGAAGGTTTTCCTAATGAGGTACATCAAACTGTTAGCTTTTTTGGTCATTGTCAACAAGTGTGGCTCCCATTTTAGATCGTGGGACACTATAATTCCCAGGTCTCTCTGCTCCCGAACCGGCTTGAGATGGATGCCGTCAAGGATATATGTGATCCTGGGGTTAGCCTTATATATATAGTCGGTAATCAAAAAAATTAATAGCTTTCTAAGTAACTGCGCAGGCCGCCTGCACAGGTATACCGGAGCGTGTGTGGCGGCACTCCGGTCGCCTGCGCAGGTCTACCTTACGGTAGACCGGAGCGTGTGTGGCAGGCATTAGATAGCTTTAGAATAGATTGTCTGTGCCATAGAAATATGTTAAACTTTTTACAACTGACAGCTCGGGGAAAAGAATTTGACTATTTTATTTATAGGTATGTTTCAGATCACTTCCTTAAAAGAAACACTTCCTTAGTGGACAACTAAGTTACATTCAGGCACTATAATAACTTCCCAGTTTGAAATACAGACAATAAAATGTTGATGAAACTCGCACTCATCCGAGCAAGAGGAATTAACAATAAGGAAATAAAGGGAGAGATGGCATTAAAGACTTGTTACACTGGGTGCCTGCTTAAAGCATTGTGTTGCTCCAAACAAAATGAGAAGTTCATGCCTTTAAATTATAGTTTTATTACACCTCTAGGGAATTGCAATTCAAAAAAAATTATGAAGTTATGTTTTTTATCACTGTTAATTTGAAAATAGTTGTTAAAAGTCGGCTTGATTTATATCACTATGATATTGGTATGATAATGTGTTTCATTTCAATCAAAACAAATTCGTATCATAATAATTCATGATGTATAATTTCAGATTATAAAATATTCATTATTTTCATAGATTATAAACATATCTTAAGACAGTGATAAATATTACAAACAGGTACTAAATCTATGGAAAATAACAAAAATACCTCAATCAATGTATCAACAGTAATATTTAACTTCATAGTGGAAAAGGTATATTCAGCATACCTATTTGTAATTTCTTACTAATAATCGTGATTGCTTACAGTTAGGTATATTATTTTATTTACAAATATAAAAAAAAATATTTATAATTTAACATGTTTTTAAGCTGTTGATAGTTTCGGCCGAGGGTGCTTGGTAGTAGTTCATTTTCACTTATGTAAAAATAAATAAAGAGTCTTCAGTTTGTGCTACTACGAATTACTAATTCGTAGTAGCACAAACTGAAGACTCTATTTATTTTTACATGTTTTTAAGAATTTAAAACATTATTCTTAATAGTGTGCTTAAATATCCCCCTTTTTAAACAAAACAAAACTAGGGTACATTAAACTTGACATTACCAAGTACTTCAGTAAGCAAGAGGACTGACTTTAATTTGTGGTGTTGTTTCCATAAAAATAATATTATATAGCTACTTACTTAATTAAATTATAAAATAAAACTCACGTAGAAAATAACACCATAAAGGACAAAACCAAACAGATTAGATTGGTCATGTGGTCTAGATGCTAAATGCTGAACAAAAGATTCTAATTTAGATTCCCGATTAGTTCAAAATTAGTCTAAATAATAGGATGAAAAAGGTTGGTAGGCTGGAGGTTACGATGCCGGCTTTGGACTGTATTGTTCGGAGGTCCTGGGTTCGATCCCAGTTACCGACAATCTTCCTCTTTCACGGCACAAGTATTTGTGTTCACTTTGACTGAGTACAGATTCATTTTATTTAAAAAAAAATGAAAAAATGGAACTCGCACTATCACAAAAAATTATATGAACTCAAACACTTATTTTCAACTGCATATTAACTCATCAAGAATGTAACCAATGATTTTCAAAAAAAAAAAAAAAATATGTTAATCTTTTGAATATATCAACGTGAGATTGAAGCAAGAGTTTGCACTGATATGAATTAATGTTAAAGTGCAGCAAATTGTGTTGTTTAAATATATAAAAATGGAATTATTATTCTTGATGCATTTCATTAAATTTTTACATGATATCCTGTCTCAAATTGGACGGGATTAGCAACATTAGCACCTTTATATAAAAAGTTTTGTTTAAAATGCATCCTTTTTAGCTCACTCAGCAAGCTTGCAATTTAACAAAGCTTGTATTGAGAGTTCAGAGAAAATTTTTACCTGGGTTTGGCCTATCTCTGATCACACGTTACCGGTTGGCTGTGATGATTGCCTCAGGATAGTTGCGCCCACTATACAGGCGCCATTGATAAGAAAAGAGTGATTTACTTACTTTTAAATATAAGATTTTTTTTACTTAAAATTGTAATCTAAAGTAATTAATCTAATATCACAATATAATAAGATTAAACGTTTAAATATATTTTTAATAAGTATGCAACATAACACTATGAAAAAAGTCCAAAATATAACGCGACTCCAAAATTTTCATAAAGATATTCAGAAAAAGAAATTTATAAACAAACTCAGAGAATATAAAATTCAACTAGATAAGCCTTTATGTAATTATAAGTAAAAATCTAGGTTACATTCATTTCTATATTAAAGTCTCTCGCAATTAAACAAAATAAATTATGCAAGAGTTGTTAGCATGTTAAGGGACCTCCCCTTACTACAGTAGTAAAACACGAATTTAGCATAAGTAGACTTTTTAACAGAAAGTAGGTAAATAGTCGACAAAGATTGCGTGATATTTGGACTAATACGATATATTTCATCAAAATAAACACTTACATAAAGCCACCAGATGTGGCTTTGAAGATTATTTTAAAGCAGATATTATTGAATACAAGTATCATATATAGTAAATGATAAGTTTGACCGTAACTTGGTATTTTTGATTAAACACTTTAACCACTTATTGTGTTTTTTTAGGTGTACATAACCAGCTGACCCATCCATCGAACTTCGACCTAAACCAGAATAACATAAATAGTTTTGACTTATTACCTGAATTAAACACAGTTTTACATAAAAACTTAATTCAATTTAGCTAATAATTTATTGCATTATGTAATAATTATTGTTGATTCGGGTGCGGGATGAAGTTCGATGGGTCGTAAGTTTGTAATAAAAACAATCCCTCTATATTTGCGTAACTATTTAAAAAATCCAAGAGATGGTGGTGTAGTAGGAAATAAGTCACATATGAAGCGTGTTACGTTATTGTATATGTTGTTGGATGAATAGACTCTATTAAACCCAAATTTTACCGAATTATTATGGTACTTAAACTAAAAAATAAAAAAAAATATATTTCAACAATTTACATATTTCTCCTTGGTCCCAAAAATTTCAATAACAAAGAGTGAAAAATTCTAATTCAATAAAATACTGAAAACTGAAATAATTAAACATGAAGTAGGTAGCCCGACCTCGGTAGCCTAGTTGTACTGGCGTGGACTTCAAATCCGAGGTCCCGGGTTCGATTCCCGGTCGGGTCAGAGTTTTTCTAAGTGTTTTTTCACTTGAAAATTCTACCCGGGGTTGGCCTGTCTCAGATTGGACGGGACCGGTTGATAAGCAGGCTCGAGGTCTATGGGAGGAATTAGCCACCGAAAGAGGGCCTTCCATGTCAAACGAACCTTCTTGCCAAAATTCAGGCAAAAATAAAACTCCGAAGGTCCGAGACTGGCCCAATTCGACGCGACCTCACGCCTCGAACAGGTACCAAAAAGGGGGCCGAAATTCGGTTATCAGATATATAGTATAGACAGTGTGTATAGACAAATGAAAAAGGTTCCTGATGGTGTACAGACTACAGGGGCTGGAAGCTATCTTTTAACCGTCTGACTCTTGACTCTAAATACCTAAACGTACTTCCAGCAAAGACTCAAAATAGGACAGGATTTTACTACGCGAAAATTATGCCACGGCCAGCTACAGTCGATCCTGCCTATTTACTATTTTACTGTCTACCTTGCGTGTATTTAATGATTATCTATCTCAATATCAAAATAAACGTTCAATTACTTTATAGACGAACAAATTAACCTTCTAGTCAAATTACGCACGGGCTGTCATTAAACCGCAAGTCCTTCCTCATTGGAATTCCAAATCGCTCAACTGCTTTGGTCTTTGCGCGCGACCTTTTCGCCAGTGAACCTCATGAACTGAGCTGAAAAGCGTCCAAATCAGCAGCAGCCCATTCTCATAGACAGTCATGTGGGGATGGTCTTCAGCTTGCGCCAACAGCCCTCCTACACATATGTACCGGTTTTATAACTTTACCTTTATCACGGCGGCGAAAACTAAAATACAAACTCTATCTGTGCGCGGACAGACGCGAACTTTTAGTAAACTCATTCATAGCTCGACTGACTAAAATTACTCTCACGGGGAACACACCAATGTACCTACTTTTACAAATGAAAATTCTACACTAAGCTTACTAGAAGGTTCTAAATACGAAATTCCTATCCAGATTCAAAAATAAACATTAAAGATAGGTCGCACCACTGGTATCGGAAAATGGGGTAACCCGCGAATGACAGATAACAATTCGCAACGTGTATTTGACAGGTGACATGTGAAAACAATACAGGTAGGTACAGGCTGCAATTCGATAAATCCGTTGGCACACAGAGATCATAAATATGTCGTTGCGCGTCGGCCATATATCTCTCATCTAAAACCACATCCAACAACTTGCTCATAAGCATGCTTGGCGGGGCAACCAAGCAACAAACAAAATACCACACAAAAAAACATCTCTCTGTGTCCATACCAATTCTAATATCATAAAAATATGGTCACTCACCCAAAATCCAGCATACCTTCGAAATAAAAGCACCAATGAAAATAAAGCACGTCACATTCATAGTTGGAAGTTAAATTATCACAGGGGCTGTCCAATCTAATGATCCGCCACGCGTCCTCCCCTATTTTGGCCAGCCCAATTAAACAGTCAATATATTATAATAATTAAACACCTTAATCCACCTCTAAGTTTTATCAAACGCGAATTTATCAAATGTAATATTTTAACCTCCATACTCAAACACTTCAACACAAAATTTAAGAACGTCTCCCATCGGGGCGTAGATCATAGTAAATTTCTTCAAAAATTATTTGTCCTATCGAGGGCCAAATATGCTATTTCAAAACAAAGGAAACCTTGCCTTCTCTACTAATCCCTTTAAACAACGTACATCCATTCAATGTGTAAAAATACCAAACTTTCTAATCTGTCATAAACAAACAAGCAACTGGTTTTCAAACTCTTTACCATCGTGTTCCCAAATTTTCAAATAATGCCTTAACAATGTTATTTTGAATTACAAGATATGAATAAATCCCTCACATCACGGTTGACTGGAAAAAATTGCCTCAGGCAATAAGTTCCGCCGGCTATACTGACACCTTTGTATAGAAAAGTGTTATATTATTATTATTAGGTAGGTAATATAAAAAAATTATAAATAGAAATAAATTAACTGAATACAGCTGAAATACTGGATAAATTTTAAATAGAAGCTTATTGAATATATGTAAACAAACTTAATAATTTATCACAATACATATGCAACCAGCCTCGTTAAGCTCTCTCTCTCTCTCATCGAGGAAATCCCAAAAGAAGGTTAAATGTCTGAAGACACAGGTCCACAAAACATATTTAATAAAGAATCTAGCCAAGAGAAAGCAGCTGTCAAATAATATGTCAGCACGGAACATTCCTCTTACAACCAACTTTTTTTTTTTTTTTTTTAGCACTGCACTCGTTTTCGAGTGATTCGGCAACCAACTTCTTCATGGCTGGTTTAAATAACCTATCTATCTCCAATCTTTTGTTAAAGCTCTATCCTATCATTCCATTTTCGTGTTTCAATAAACAAGGCAAGGGCGTAGCAGAAATGAAGATATTTCTTTAGTTAAAAATCAATGCGACTGCAGTTACGTTTGGTTTTTCTACTGTTCCCCCTACGTGACCAAGATAAAGCAGAAAGCCCCTCTGAAATTATTTTCTGGCTACAGCCTTTAAACATGGATAAGATTTCTATCCAAATTTTTTATCTATCTTTCAGAGTACTACAAGCTATGGATTCTATAGAAATCAGTTTTAATAACCTATCTATAGTAGCTTGTGATGTTTATTACTAGTGTTTTTCTATTGTTTTGCTTTATATTTTCCTACATTTTGACGGATTTGTGTCACTTTAATAGCAACAAATATCTGTTTTCTTAAAAAAAATCCTTTTATATGTGATTTAGAATTATTAGAGCCCGGAGTCTTTGAGGACGAAGGTCATAGCCGTAAATTATTTGTTGGTCGCCATGCCATTATGCCAAATTACAGTTGGGCCAGTGTACAAGCGCATCTGAGACCCCCGCTACGCTTCTACTTACTTCTTAGCATCCTACCTGGTCTTGCAATAAGCGAAACATCAGAAATCGACAATGTAGTTGGTAACGTCTGCATATGATAGAGACAATCTTACCTGAAATGCTTTTGTAGCTTGACTTCACTTTAGCGCTTGTCATTTTCAAGGTCTTTGACGTATATTCATAGAAAATAACAGTTTATACGACAACTCGGAGGGCTAACGGATAGAACTCCTATCTATTTTTAGTGTGGCTGTGTTTGTTTATTGAAAATGCAGGTAACCATGGTTAATTCTCGGAAAGCATTTAACAGATTACTACGGATACGTTATTGAAATCAGCCATTAGCAATTCGAATAAAAGTATTATAAAACAATCATTAACAACACAAAAAATCTTGCTCAATTATACGCCTTAGTTAAAGGTTTCTTGCACCTTGATTTGTAATAATCAGATTAAATCACTGTTAAACTTTTTACTGATTTTTTGATCATCCAGCTCCAAAAAAATCAGAATCATGGATTTATATTCTTAGGCTTTACAGCCAGCGTTCAATTGACATCTTCCATATTAAGCATATCTTGTCCTAAAGGAGATATACGGTGAGCCACCACGTCAATTAACTCCGTGATTGTTTTTGTAGACGAAAAAATAAACCTTCTTTTTCAAGAATAAAGATGATTGATGAGATTAAATTTAAAATAACTGTTAACCCAATTTTAAAAAAGCCTATCATCTTTAATACAATTACTAAAAATATTTTCCAGCAATATTTTATGACAAAAAAGATTAAGTGAATTTTGTTTATCAAGCTTTTTCACCCTCATTACGAATGGAGTTTGTCAGATATATTTACTGGAGATGTAATTTGATTAAGAGGTCACTCGTAAATACATGTGATAACATACAAAACTGCTTATCAAAATACAATGAGTTTAGATTATTTTTATCAATATTATTCCAATAGTTGTTATCTACCCTTTTGTATTTATCTAATTATTGTACAGGTAAAACAAAATTCTCATCTTCAAATGAATCATGGCTGTCTTCAGCAAAATGGGTTTCAACATGCTTTTGAAATTTCTCGAACGAGAATGCCGTTTGAAATTTTTCCCCACACAGAGGGCAAATATATTGATTTTGTTTCTTTTCTATACTATTTTCATCGTCATTTTTATTCTTACTATTTTTGATATTGTTTAATAATTTACTAGTGTTTTGGCTGCAAGAGGAATCGTCGATATTGTCATGGTATGAGGTTGAATTTGCGGGTGTCGCCCATCTTGTAGAACTGTCTAACACTTCGGTCTCTGGTGATTCAATACCGGTATTTTCTTTAGATAAATCTATACAGGATTTCATGGTGCTACATTGTTGATTAAGCTTCTCTTCTGAAAAATTACATAGAAATAAGTTTAATACATGAGTTCTTAGAGTAACAATCAATCAAGGAAACAAACAGATTTTAAAGGCATGGTCAATACAATGAGTAACTTTTTTCCAAGACCCTCCACCACCCAAGTAAAGTATATTATAAGACCCAGACATCACCGTAACCGTAAGGGTCCGCATCAGAGTGAACGCCAGCTGATATTTATTTTTTGTAAAACTCCAAAACTTATTCTTATCATCTTTTTTTTCAATACTTCTAAATTACAAAGTTTATTAAAACAATTCCAGAAATATTAAAAAAAAAAAGGTGTTTTTAAAAGTAAAAGAAGTTGGGTATGAAAGAGGGATATTATAGAAAGCGTACAAAGATGAGAAATAAATCACAAATATGTTGAGAATAAATCACACTCAGGAACATAGAGAAGCAACAAGAGCCCTCCATTGTGCACATCACAGGGGGGGGGCAAGCTGCCTCGCGCAAGAAATAAGCAGGTGTCAAGGCTTTTCCTATGCCTTTTCTGACACAGATCTGTGTAGTAGATAGTGAACGTGTCTCACACGTCGATAGGAATAAATATATCAACAATTCCTACTTTTAAGTCTACAAATAAGCAAATTTTAGGAAACTTATGCATTAGTGGGAGTTTTCAAAAGATCAAAAAGCTACGATGAGAAACAATGAAATGAACAGCCTATTTTGACAGGTAGAGCCAACTTGTTATGGACACAATAAAAATAAACCGCGAACCGACCTACTAAGTCAATGAATAATGTAGAATAATCATTCATCCATCATGCACACATTATGTTGGCTCCGAGTTTTCTTTTCATAAGCACAACAAGTGTGGTTCTGAAATCAAGAGGGTTTGATGAAGATATTTCTTTAGTAAGTACCCATGCGACTGTGCACCCGTTTGTTTATATCTAAGCGACTAAGCTAAACTCTATTGTGCGTAAGGCTGATTATTATTACCCAAGATAAGAGAAAAATACAAAAGAACATACCTAATTTTTTGGCTTCCAAATTATTTAAACAAGTTTTCAAGTCTTCTTGTTGTTGAAGTACAATGTCTTTCAAATCCATTAATTTTTGGGTATACAGTTTAATATCTGCAAAAGAATCATTACTACCATCACCCATATAGGTAAATCCCATTGTGTCAATATTTATATCTGCAGCTTTTTGTATTTCAACCATTTGTTCATACTGTAATACCAGTTCACTTTTTTCAGCGATAAAACTGTTCAATATTTTCAAAGATATTTCTTCCAAGCTTGCTTCTAAATCTTCTTCTCTTTCTTCACATTTAGCAACCAGCTTAGGGTTGGGTGACGGTTGTGTAAAAGTCTGCGATCTAATCAACTGAGGTATTGTTACTTTGCTTTCGCTTTCCTTTAATTCCGAAACTTGGGATGTGCTAAAATTAGTGTCCTTCATATGCACATCTTCTGAAAAAGACAAAGTAGCTAATCTATTCCACAAATTTTTATTCTCACATGCAACCATAAGAACATGTTGCGTTAACTGGGCATTTTCTTTTGATAATTGCGCTATTTTGGCATTTAATTTTCCAATATCGTTATCTGTTATATTTTGTTCTTTTGCTATTGCACATTGCTTGCTAAGTTTTGTGTTCTCGTCTTCTACAGTATGAAGACGACGTTGCAATAAATAGCACCTTTCTTTAAGAGTCTTAATTACTATGTTTAACGTTTTTACACTGTGAGTTTCATTGGATTTATCATACAGTTTGGCACTAACAGTAATTTCATCCATATTATCAATTACTAGGAATATATCAGCAGTAAAAACTAGGCATCAAATCATAGATAACAATTGCACAATATTGAATTATTAATAACCTTATTTGCACAAGTAGTCGTCAATAAAATTAATATGGAATACTTTGAGTTAGAAAATAGAAACTGAGATAAACATTCACAGATACTTAGAGCTTATGACAGTTCTACTATGTTGTCATATAAAAATGTTGCTAGAACGCATCCTATTATATTGCTATTAAAAAAAACATTATAACAACCTTAGAGTAAGAGAATACTAGTAGTATTCTCTTACTCTAAGATAACAACTACTATAGCCGACTACTACTTACGTAAGTAATAGTCGGCTATGCTCGAGGTGTATTTTTCGCATTTATTCAACGAAAAAAGATGTAAAAATTGAAAACATTAATATGAATCGATTAATGTGCATTGCCGGAAAAAAAAGAAGAAGAAGAAGAAAGCAACTGAAATGTCTAGTAATATAAAATACTAGAACAATTTTTATTTTTCCTATATTTATGAGGAGGTTCTTACAATATTGTTGATAGGTTTGGTTCGTCTAAGTCACAGACTACTTATAGTCTAAGTACTCAAACTAATAAAATAAACCCTCCAGAATAGAATGTTTCTATTTTTCAGGTAATAATTTGCTTTGTTTGATATTTTAGTGCATAATTAATAGTTGAGTTATTTAAATAAAATTAAATTTGATATCTATCTGAAATTGAAACTTTTGATCCAGAGGGGGGTCACGACCCACAGGAAATTATAATAGAAAAGTAGATATTTTATTAATAAATGTATGTACTGTACTTAAATATAGAAGGCCTGGACCCAGCTCTGGACTTTCATGACACCCTGACCCCCCCCCCCCCTTGGATCCAGCTTTGGTGCCAGGAGGGGGGGGGGGTCACATAGAAAAAAAGGTCATTTCCAAAATTTTGAATCTTGAAACAACACTTTTCCTCCTAAAAAAATATAATTATAATAGAAAAGTAGGTATTTTATTCAGTGGCGTATCGAGGGGGGGGGCGGAGGGGCGGACCGCCCCGGGCACCTCTTTGGAAAGGGCGGCAAAATCTGCTTGTGCTATGTTATACACGACCAGATTGATAAAATGAGAATTTATATTTTGACCAAAAATAACATTTAATTTCGGGTTAAGGTCTTAAAAAAACATTTGCGGGGAATCCGCAGGTAGGAAAATCTGCTGTAAGTACTTATGCAAATTAAAATAAAAAATATTCAAACTTTTTTTATTTTGAAATATTTTATTCCATTTTTGTGATTTTTATATGGGGGGTGGTTCCAAATTATATAAGTAGGGAAGGGCGCTAAATTATATGGGGGGGGGGGGGCGCCAAATTTTAATTCCGCCCCGGGCGCCGAAAACCCACGGTACGCCACTGATTTTATTATTAAATGTAAGTACTGTAATTAAAGATATTTTTTCTGTAAAGATATATTTATTTATTTATTTACATATATAAAAATCAATCATTTTTGTACAAAAAATCTCAACTAGGACAAGCCTGTCTTTGAGATATAAGACCTGGACCTAGCCCAGAGGCAAACGCGGATCCAGCGGGTCATGACCCCCCTGGGCTATGTATTCTCAAGTACAGTAGTGACATTTAATTAATAAAATATCTTTTCTAGTATAATTATAATTTCTTGTGGGCCATGACCCCCCCTCCTGGATCTTAAAAGTTCCATAATATAACAAATTTAGGAAATGACCTTTTTTTAGGAAAAGTTAAGTTTCTAGATACCAAATTTTGGAGTTGTAGTAAAAAGACTTTCTAGAGGTATATTATGTACCTAGCTCAAATACCTAGTATAGTGTATGTGTTCAGAGACGCATATTTTAAAATCTTCGATAACTACTGACATATTTTGTTTTAAAGTACTTCTTGATCTGGATCACGGGTGGATCCAGGTGGGTCATGGAGGTCATGACCCCTTCTGGGCATGGGCGGATCCAGCTATTGGCACCAGAGGGGGTCACAAAGTAAAAAAGGTCATTTCCAAAATTTGCTATCTGGAAACTACTCTTTCCAAAAAAAAAGGGTCAATTCAATGATCCAGGGGGGTTCATGAACCACAATAACTTATAATTATAATAGAAATGTAGGTATTTTATTAATAAATGTAAGTACTGTACTTCACATTTAAAGGCCTGGATCCAGCCAAGGGGGGGTCATGACCCCCCTGACCCCCCTGGATCCGCCCTTGCATCTCAGCCTGGGTTTTCCAATGCTCCTGCTTCCAGCGGGTCTCCCACAGAAAACTTCCTTGAGTACGGACGGTTCACTCGATCTTTGAACATGACCCAGCCAGCGGTGTCGGCTAGGCTTTATGAATTTTGCGGCGTTGATATCAACATAACATTATCATACAATTCATAAAGTTCTAAAAACATTTAAAAAAAATGACAAAAAATCTAAATCGATTTTAATATTTTAGTACATACTTGCAACATTATTTGCGGTTGTTGACGACGAGTTCCTATTTACTCCAAAGAACATGGTCGCCGGAAACTGCCGAACCAACCCGAAGTGTAATGAAGACGACTGTATGATTGTATTAGTGAGAATGATAATTTGATGCTATTTGTATTACTTTAAATTAATTCGGGAGGGAAAGCTGAAGAGGCAAACCCTCCCTATAATTATTATAACCTAACCTAACTCAGTCATGTTGTCATGTAAATAGTAGAAAGCTTGCTAACGCTAACGTAAAATAAAAATCAACACTAATAAAATCATACAGTCGTCTTCGTTACACTTCGGGTTGGTTCGGCAGTTTCCGGCTACCATGTCAGATGTCCCTTGGAGTAAATAGTAGTTCGTTTGTTGACGTAACTATATTGACAAAGCGGAATGTTTGCTAGAGAAAGAAGCAAAAGGAATCAGTGGGTTTTTGTTTTCCGTGTAACTTGTCGTCCGGTTAACCCGCATAAGTGTAAGGTTTTGGTTATAAACCGAGCTATTTACTGCAATATAAATAATTTTCAATAATAAGTGCATACATCATAGTTTATATTCATGCTTTTTGAAATGTTTTTTCTTGTTTTGATAATTAATAAGTGAAATAAGCAATTTAATACCTTGGTGATGAAAATATAATTTGTGTGGATGTAAACAAGATAGAAACAAACTTACATAGTGTATGTTATGTTTTTAAGCAATAATAATTAGTGTTACAATGGCTTTTGCTGATGTAAAATAATACAACTGTAAGTAATCTTTGTATACCTTGTTTAGAGTAAGTTTTGCGTTTTATAATAGGAGTTTGGTTCATAATAATGTTTTTGAGTCATCCATCAACATAATAATATAACCTTTATCTACTTATTACTGTTACTAACAAATAGACTTTGATCTGTTAATAAGTTATTATAAGCGTTACAACACAACTATTTACACTAGTAAAATTTTGTATTAATGCAATTTGGCTTAATATTATTTGCCTTAATATGTAAAGTTGCTTCCTTCTCGATATCTCAACTCTTAAACTTTGTTGACGTTTTTGTATTACGCTTGTACTAAAGGACTTACAGTTTACAGTACGCAGTATATTTATGTAGGCTGTAACTGTCCATTTATGAATTATGTATGTACGTGTATAATATTAATAATTTGTACGAATTGTTCGCTTGATAAATTAACATCCCGAGAATTTAACGATACAGATCATTCGATTGTTTTTAAAAACATTGCATTAGGTATTCTTCGTGTGAATTATTCATGTTAATATAAAATATTGTGATCTTTATGTACCCCGTTTTATATTTTTTTAATCTTCATTTTGCCAGAACACTTCTTAGCCAATATTTTGGATTGGATGGAAAACGTCAATTTTGTAATGTTAAGTCCATAAGTAGGTAGGTACCTACCTAATATTATGGAAGTACACTCAAAATGTCACTGCATTGCGAAGATTTCAAACGAACCTCAGGGATATCCATTGTTTTATTTAGGTACATCTTTTTTCCATTATGAAAATGCCTGGTAGCATAATGGTTTTGTTACCAACCTTTGAACTGCGTACCTACTTTGTAGGTCGTGGATACTCTCATAAAGTCATAAAGATAATAGATATGTACCTACTCTAATCGTAGTGCCAGTGGCGTACCGTGGGTTTTTACCGCCCGGGGCGAGCGCTGACCTTGGCGCCCCCCTCCTATAAAATTTGCCCCCCCCCCGAAAATAAATCTAAATAATTAAAGGACCTAAAGATATTTATTAAATAAATGATTTTCATTTACCTACACTTACATCTCAACAATATAGTATAAAAAAAATCAATTTTAGGACAGAGCTAACATCTGACAGATTTTTCTACCTGCGGATTTACCGCAAATGTTATTTTTAAGACCTTAACCCGAAATTAAATGTTATTTGTAATCAAAATAAAAATTCTGATTTTATCAATCTGGTCGTGAATAGTATAGCGCAAGCAGATTTTGCAGAGGCACTAACAGAACACTGAATAACACATACGCACAAAACAAATAATGAAACAAAAAACTATATAGAACTCTTTGCAAAAAAACATAGAATCTCAAATTTTCGAAACACTCTCGTGAGACACTGCGGAACTCCATTATAAAATGTAAATGAATAAACAAAGTGTTTTTTCTTCATTTACATTTTATAGAATCTCAAGTGCTCCAATAACAGGTGTCTTCCGCATAAGTAGCTATTACAAAGTTGTTAAGTTACACGATTAACGAATGTAGGTAAAATCAATCAAATCAACCTGGTGGTTGTAACAACGAATTATGCACATTTTGGTCCCGCCTCAGAATCAATAATCATTGTGTTAACTTGTTAGCTGAATTAAATTCCATTCTATCGCAATCGACTGGGAACATCTTGATAACGACCCGTAATGGACCGCGATCTACCACTTGGTGATATCGCGCCGCCAGACTCCTCCGTTGTCTTTAGATTGATGCGTTCAACAGCAGCAATAATTTCAGTAATCATCTCCGATGTGAGTCGCGAGGCAGCGTCGCTGGCGAACAACATAAATAATAGGCAACACTATATTAATGTCCAGCCATAGCCAGCCGGTTTATGCATCTTGTGCAAAAAATATTCAGCTCCGAAGTATTTTTACATCAAGTTGTGGGATGTTATGAAGTGCCACGAATTATAACCAAAGTGTAGGTATTGATATTCAGACCGCCAATTAAACGCCAATAATCTGGAAATTGCCGCTAAATGAATTCGTCATTTCGGTTGGAAGGTTATTCGGTAAACAAAAATGTCAAATACCGAATTATTATCGTTTCGAAGTGACCAGTGTTTTTTTAATGGTGTTATAAAATAAATATGTCAAACTGTGAACTAGTTGAAGTTACATTGTTCTTTAACTGTGTTGAGTGAAAAATGCTGTGTTGAGTTTTTTTTTTTATTTCTATAGGAAGAAAAATTACCTTCTACAAACTGGGACAAACTAAACGACCTGAGGTAAACAATATTCACATGCTTTATATTCTTCGACGTTTCATCGTCATCACTGGCACTACAGCCCATTGTGAGCTTCGGCCTGCTCCGGAATTTTTTGCCCTTTTCCCCCCGTTCTTTGCCACCTCATCTTCAGTCTTACTACCACACTATGTTGTTCTTGTATCAAGAATCTTTCTTGGAGTTCTGTTATCCTCCATTCGCTGGACGCATCCTCCATTTTCGCATCACTGCAATATTTCTCTAGTTTAGAAGAATTCCCTTCATACTACTCTTGCAAATACATACCAGAAGGGCATTTTCGTATCTTCTCCTAGGTATACCTACCCAACATTCTGCACCGTCCACAAGGGACTGCTGGCTGCAACAATGTTTTATACAACAGCAGCATAGTGTTTCTTGTCAAAAGACAAGAGTTGAGATGTCTGTGGATATCAAAATAGCATTTATTTGCCACGGTTATTCCTCTTTTGACCTCAATAAATACGGGTAGTGTTTATTTCCACATAGATACATTGTTTTTGATCAAAACAATATAACATCCGTTGTTATTAACATTGATACTTGTATAATTTCATTATCAATAACAATTATACTTATGTTTACTAACAGATATGGACACCACACTTAACAAGATCAAGGTAACCAGCGAGAGCATTACCGTAATGAAGAAGAACACGACTAATAAGGGATTCGAACCCTCACTTGCGTTTTTCGTAGCCCATCACTCTAAGACCTTTGTTGAAAGTGAACGATTTATATTTATGGGCCAGAGATCGAAATATAGTTGCCTGTCTCTGATTTCGATATCCAGCGTTCTTTTTACTCTGTAGATATAGATTCTTCAAACTAGCCTGCAAGTCAAAAAATTGTTAATGACAATTATCCCTGATTTTCAGCCAACCTATGACTTATGAAGTGGTTGGTAGCCTAGCGGTTACGACGCCGGCCTTAGTGCTGTTTCATTCGGAGGTCGTGGGTTCGATCCCAGGTGCCGACCATCTTCATCTTTCACCACACAAGATTTATGTAGCTTACTGTGAAAGTCAAATAGTGTATTTGTGTTCACTTTGAGTGAGCACAGATTCATTAAAAAAATTTAAAAAAATATATTTCCAATTCCACATTTGCTTTCATTTTAGTATTGGATCTGACTTTGAAGTGAACACAAATACACTCTTTGACTCTTTCACAGTAAGCTACTTAAGGCTTGTGTCGGCACCTGGGATCGAACCCACGACCTCCGCGCGAAACAGTGCAAAAGCCGGCATCGTAACCGCTAGGCTACCAACCAGTTCTTATTCTTTCAAACATTTTTTTTACTTTATTTTGTTAAAGTTTATCATTGAAACACTTCCACTAAAGATTGGAGGTTCAGTCTAGGTATTACATAAATACCTAATAATATTATAAGAATAAAAAATTGGATTTATGATAACACTTTTGATATTCATCAGGCGATAAAAGCTTATTTGTGAAAAAGCCTCATCCAAACATTAATAAAGATTTAAAGACTGAATCTCCATAAATTTTATCTCCATCGTTGCAAGTATGAAAACTAGTTTTTTAACTCGTGAATTTAAGCGTGGGTGAAAATTCATACCAAAAGGGTTCGCACTTCGCAGCTTGGTCAACCCACTCGTACTTGTCAAGCGAAATTCAAAAAAGATATACCTACCTATTATATGGGCATGTATTATTATGGGAAGTATTGTTACTATATTATATTATGTTGTGTCGCCCACATGTTCAGAACATTTAGCGAAGACGCTAACACCCGTTTTATGTCCATCTGTGGATTCATAGTTTTGGTTTGTTGCCAAATAATGTTCCTGGAATAAAATGTAGAAATAGAATGTTATTATTTAATTATTGTACTCGCAGGAGTAATAAATTTAGACCGGTCTGAACGTAACCTGCTATAAATCAAACACCAGTCGTCATCCTCGCAATCGAGGCTTGTTATGTGTTTTGGATTCTTTCTTAGACCATTGAGCCCCAGCTTTGACTATTGGAACGATGGGCTTATAAGTTGTAACGGTGTATGGCGATGATCCGACCAGCACAACGGTGAGCCTAATTTAGGTGTTAATCTTTAACTGAAGTGGTTAGTATTCCTGTGGTTCGACTAAATTTGACATCTAAGTTCTGTCGAAGGCTTTCGTATTTACAGCGTAATCGGTGCCAACCATTTCCACTCTCAACACACAAGCTTTTGCTTAGTGTGAAAGGTATCAGAATAAGTGTGTTTTGTGTTCACTTTGAGTGAGCCATTCATTTAAAAAAATCCCAACGTCTTTATTTAAACATTTCTTCTGCACGGGATTTCATCTGCTCTTTTTTTAAATACATAGTTTCATATTGGGATTCTGCAGACATTTTATGATACTTCACTCAAACTAAATACAAATTTAGTATTATAACTTGAGATGGGCATTATAATGATAGCTGATAAAAAAATATTACTTAGTTAAATATAAATAACCCTTCTAACGGTATTTATATTAAACGATATTTGTAAATATTAGTTGAAAAAAAATAATAGTCACGCTAATATTTTTAAGCAATAGTAATGGCATACCCTCATTTCATTAACATGACAGTTAATATTAGATGAATATTTTTTGGAAAAATTGTACCTTTTCGGGTACCTAATCTTGGAATTTTTTTTAGGAAAATGTTAACTTTCATGATTTAGGATTGTAAAATAAAAAAAGCTTTAAAAGCTTTGAATAATAACGTTATTTTCAATTAATGAAACTGCTGTGACGTTTTTGAATTTAAGCCGTTATTCCCACCTCTATATAACCTCCTTGGAGACTAGCGATTCCAGGTCGACATTAAGTGCGTAGTAAAGAAGTTTAATAAATTATTATTTTTATAGATCTTCCAGGTCATGAACTGTGGAGATTCAAAGAACGTGACGATCTACCGTATTGACCACAACGAGTGTTCCTTTAATTAAATTAACGATTATTAAAATAATATCTAAGTACGCTGCATATTGAATGCACTCAGGAAATGGTTAATAAAATCATCATGTCAATATCTTTAGAACTTCTTCTATGTTAAAATTAAAATGAATTCTTATTAAATTTTTAATATATTTTTGTACTTCTACAAGATCAAAAGTAGGTAATACAGTATAAAGTTTGCGCCCGTATTCGAAGCCAAACGCCACACCTTTACGAACAAGACAAGACAGTTCTAACTCTAATATTTAGGCGACTGACCTCTTCAATAACGTACCAAATAATGATATGTAAAAACCTTGGGCGAAACTATTTTTTTACTTTAACTTGTAAGGACAATAATTATTATTAGAATATTAACTACTTGTCTACTTAGGAATGTGATGATAATGCATTCTCTTGGACGTTGTCGGTAGCCATAGTTCAATAACCTTCCCACCTTGTCCATTTTTCATATTGCCCATAAACCAGATACCTACACAAAGGGCGTGCCCATCTTGTCTTTTTTTAAACTTAGACGTTCCTGTATGTATTTTTTATATTCATTGGTAACGGAAACTTTTTCATTAGGTTCATCATTATTTATTAAATCCTTTAGTCAATGTTTGAGATTATGTCTTATAAAAAAAGTATCTTCAGTCTTTCTTGAGCATTCAAAGCAAAACCCAGATTGTAAATTAGTAATTTAAAAAAATTGATACATCAACTATTAGAAAGACCATCCATTAGCTCACAATGCTGCAACGCTTCGCGTCCATGAATTTCAACACACAAATGTTTTTGAGAAAGTAGTTACCAATCTGTAGATCGAGGCCCAATGGATTCAGAACGCAAAAAAATCGGGCTATGAGAGAAAGAATTTTTATTTCTATTCCACTTGCATTTTGCATCACTGATTCTGTTAACAGAGATAACTGCAAACATTTTGTACGATGCGTTGTTTACTAGCTTGTTTCTTGTATAAACAAAGTCCCGTTCACCTTGAAACTTGTGTTTAATAATAATTATAGCTCGTTATACTCGCCGCACGCTGTCAATAGAAGGATTCGTCCTTCAGTGTGGCTTTGCTACTGCGATTTTTATTTCGATATCGTCCGCATTGTAGACTCTTGGCTCGAGTCCAATTACATAAAGCAAAATCCAGTAGGTACCTATACTCATTTTATTTTTTTAAATACGAAACTTCTCTGTATTGCGAGTCTAATATAGCTTCATAGACGAGGAATCCCGTACCCCAATTTTCTATGAAATCCGCCAAAGCTTAGAATCCGCAAAAAAAAATATAAAAGAATATTTTATGTGACATAATAATTCCTCTAAAATGACCCACTATTATTCGATCAATTTATGCTGCAAAATTTTAGAAAAAGCGCTTTAATGACAAAATAATTCGTGTTAATTTCTTTCTCAGATCCCTCTCTTCAAAACAACAATCAACACAAAATAATGTATTATATTCTACTAGCTTATACCCGTCGTGCTTTACGTTTTTTATTCCGATTGTCAGGCTTGATCGGTAGGTAATTAAACAGGTTCTAGTCTAGCTTCCCATTGCTTAACATACCACTTTAACTGACATAAGCACAGAAAAAGAAGAATGACACTTTTAATGTTTATTAAAATTTTGTATGAAGATCCTAAAAAATAGGGTTTTTTAAATAGCTCTAAATATATTGAAGTTAATGCAGCAAATTGTATTAAAGAACCTTCTCCGGCATTTTGCACGGCTCTGTGCAGATTCATATCTGACGTAGCATTTGTATTTTGAGCGTCATGCTATGACATATGGTAAAAAGCAAATAAAAAACAAACATTTCTGAATTATTATATAGATAATATTATTTTGTTCTTGCTTTCATCATGAAATATACGTTAGTACCTACCTATGTAGTGTTATTTCTCGAATCGAGATGAATTTGTTTGAGAAAATGCAATTTTGGCGGTCATTATGAGAATATTGACATTGAAAATAATTATTCGCTTGAAATCACTTGTAGCTAACTTCACTTTGATCAATTTCATAGCAATGTTGCTCAAATTGGTCGAAGCCGCCAAATTCAAAATTTTAGTTTATGCTATATTTTAGCTGAACCGATAAGCGAGCTCGTTAAAGGCATGTGCTTTATTCGCTTGTTGCAAGTTACATATTTAGGCATTACAGTTTGTAGGTATTCACCTATGCACCGGCATATTATGCAGTATAAAAATAAAAACAAAGCGCCAATTCAATTATAATAAAAATCTGTCATAGGCACATTTTATCAAGAATTCTACAAAAATCAATATACGTAGGTACCTACCTAATTATTCTCAAAAACTTTTGAAATATGTATGTAGTCTTGAAAGAGAGAATGTGGGTTACTTTATTACAGACTCGTATAGACATACTCAAAGATTTGTCTTGAATTTTATTTTTTAAGCCATTTAATATTTAAAAAATCTTTTAAATACTTTTGTTTTTATTTTGTCCATCAAGTTCGTCTTAACAGTATGTTTTATTCGCCTATTACATGCATATTGTATATTAGCAGTCTGAAGAACATTAATTTGTGATTCATAATAATTGTTATTCAGTATGTCTGTTACATGTTAAACAGATCATTATGGAACACTTCATATCGTATATTATGTACTTTTATACATATCACCTATCCTATAAGTGCTATTAAGAATAATTATTACAATAATTTTAATATGAACATTAATACGCTGCCCATACGAGCACTTTTCAAACTTCAGATCAACATAATCACACAATTTATGCATTTTATGAGGCCTGCAAAACTTTTTTTCTCGTACCTACTTGAGTTCAAACTCTGTATACCCAATATAAAAAAATGTACGATAAAACGACCTGCGATTCTTATGTGGGAGGAGGTCATAAATAGTGCGCAATGGAGAGCTCTTGCTGCCCCCCTATGCCCCTAAGTGGGTTGCAAAGAGATTTGATTTGATTGATTTTGACAAAATTTGTATATTCTAAAATCAAATACTTTGTATATCTTCGTCATTTGCCCGTTTTCTTTCATTTGCTGAACCCAGAGCTCATGCATTTTTTCCTGTCGCATTTCTCTCATCTGTATCTGAACATCTCTTGTCAATATTTTTTTATAAAACATGAATCTGTGCTCATTCGTAGTGAACACAAATACACTTTTGACTTCTTTCACACCAAGCAAAGGCTTGTGTCGTGAAAGCGGAAATGGTCAGCACGGCCGGCCGGGACTCGAACCTACGACCTCCAATACGTTGTACGTACGAAATCCGCCGATTGATACCACTGGACTACCAACCACTTTATTGTCAATTGATATGCGGCATTGAAATGGGGCCACATTAGTTTGTGTTGAGAAATACTACAGGAAAAGAAATGAAAATTTTGAATTATTTTCAACAACCAAAAGCCCGTTCAAACACATCAGCTGATAAGAAAAATCAACCAATAGGCTCCGTCACATTTTTTTGAATACCTTCTCAAGGATTATTTTCCTAACACCGAAACATGATAACCGGGCCTACTCACCAGTAGGTACAATAATATTATCCTATACATAAGATAGTTTAATAGACTGACCCCTAGTTTCACACATGTCGGTTTATCACGGTGACATTTTTCTCACAGTTTTTTAGAGTAGTTAAATATGAACACAATAATAATAATAATCTGTCGCCCGTCTAGTTATCGAGTAATTAACAGCGATTAACTTATTTCAGTAGCTCCAATTAAATCCTACAAGTCTGTCAATATAAGTTGTCATATAGGAGTACACACTATGTAGAGTGATTTGTTTCTAGCTCATGGTTCAATATTTCTATACACAATTATCTTGATACTCGTATGAAATGTCTTGCAACAGTTTTTTATCAATCGTATTGATTGATATATTATTCTTCTGTAACACTGACACTGTGATTCATATAGGTCATTCATTAAGTAACGGTGAGTGTTCACAAAATGAGCGCCCTCGAGCCTTTGGAGATGTGCTCACATGGCAGAAGTTTGAACATCATTTGACAAACCTTGTGAGCAACCTCATTCACCAGGCGTGAGAAGAAAGATCGAGGGTTACAAGCGGACTGGAAGATGCCAGGTTTAAGTTAAGTTTGCGGCATTTAAGTGTGCGTTTACACCAAACGAACAAAGATCCGAATCTAGAAACAGAGCACACTGCTTTATTTTTTGGGTGATGTTGGACATCATGGAAACAATAACAAGCAATAACTAATAAGTGGCCAGTGGGCGATGACAGTTCTTTCTCTGTTATTTCCTTGGTGACCACATCTACCATCATGAAAATATACTATATTTTCCAACTCTAGCTCTATGTTCGCTTGGTTTAAACGCATCCTAAGAGAATTGACAAGAGGTTTCTGAACTGTGGAACAAGCGATCCGAGCGGCCCTGGAGAGAGAGGTATTCGCTTGCCATTCACAGTGATCGACGACGTTTAGACATCCTGTCTTGAAACTATAGGAGAAGAAGAACAGTGATTTTTTTTATAATAGCGATTACCATCTTGAAGATCACCAAATCGATGAAAGATGTGCCTCAGGTCCAGATAAGCATATCGGCGTTGGACCATTGCCCTTACACTTCCGTTAGTTTGATTCTACCTATGTAGGTGCACAGTACTCGTGGAGTAAGACGGTGACGACAATTTCGATGCAATAATGACGGATCAGTGACTTCCTCTTAAGTTACTCATCCTCCTCTAATGGAACCTTCATTCTGCGTGATTTGCGTATCGTCTTATTATCCATTTAAGCTCAATTTACGCCATTGTTTTAACTGGCGTGTGACGGTCCGATTGCTAATCTTTTGATAAGTCACGTCAGAAAGATGCTGTTGACTCATCGCATTTAGTAACCCCCAAAATCCGAGATCAACTCTCCCCATCGTTGACTTGTTGATACCCTGGGTACTGGGTAGTATTTAGTACGGGGTTTTCCTATTACAGGGCAAAACATTTCCCCCACTGGCGTCCAACAGGGCTGAATCACCAACACATGTCTATCGATTGTTGGCGCCTTTAATTACAAACTATATTACTGTACGAACTTTGAATATTCAATACCTTCGACACACTGACACTGTCGGTTAAGCATCGTCTTCTGCTATAGTTTTTTGGTCAAGACTAGAAGTAAAACTTTAAATTTTTGATGCAGTAAAGATTACTTAGTGTTAAAAGATTAGTTAGTGTAATTAACAGGATAAGCACCTACATATTTTGATAAATTGGCAAGTTTTTTAAAAAGTTAGAAGAAAAAAATTATATGATTATTTTTTTAAATCGTCTTAAATTAACTAAATTGTAACTTATTTTGATATTCAATGTTTTTGCGCAATAGAACAATAGAAACCGTACACAGAAGGTATCTAAGCATTTGCAATAGCTCAAACGATTTTTTTTCCATATCAGCTAGGTACACTATGAACTTACTACTGCATCGTCACATTATTTGAATTACACGCCTTCCGACAATGAAATTCACCATGACTGTGAACTACGGAGTGAAATAAATGGGTCCGTTCATTGTGATACTGTGTCCCGTTATAATACGCGATAATTATTACCGCGCCATCAATGCTATAAGAGTATAAGTAGTAATGCCTCGCTTAACTCCTACCTAATCTTATAGGATCTGGGGCGTGACTCCAAACTCCGAACAATATTATATTCAGTCAGTGATATTAAAACAATATTCACTTTTGGTACAGTGTTATCCTCAAAGTGATGTTTCGTTCAAAAACATATCAACTAAGTACTTCTACATACCTACATAATATATTTTGCTTAAAACATTTTGCGTGTCTGTTGTTTATTTATTTTTATCACACAAACAAGCAAACTATCTCTTAATAAATCCATTCACATAAGGAAAAATATAAACAACATATTAAGTTGTTTCAACACCACCCAAGATACCACTGTACAATTATTGGAAGGAGTTTTCAAAAGATCTAAACGCCGCCAAGCTAATGTTTTGTTTCATGAAACAAGATTGGTGATTCTCGCATAATGCAATGTTGCAACGTGCAAAGTATGATGGTGGAACGGGGCCCAGCCCCCGTATATAGACAAATTCAAATTGGCGTTCGACTACAAACGAAGATTTCGCTAATGTATAGTGCGAAAATATTAACTGTCCACTGGAACATATGAACAATTTATTATTTAAACCAAACAATGGCACTTAAAAATAAAATTAAAAAGTGGACGGTTAATTTTCTCCCTACTCTACATTGTCGAAGAATTCGTTTGTAGTCGATCGCCAATTTGAATTTGTCTAGGCCCACAGATATCTACTGGTGATTTTTCTGGTTGTCGTTAGTTACTGATTTTGATTTGTGGTTAGTCTAGCAGTTCCATCGCCGACTTTCGTATTGGAGGTCGTGGGTTCGATCTCAGGTGCAGAGCATATCTTCCTCTTTCACGACACAAGCTTATTTGCTTACTGTGAAAGAGTCAAAAGTGAATATGTGTTCACTTTGAGGGAGCATACATTCATTAAAATAAACTACACTCACAAACAGTCTTACACAATAACAAGCATTAAATACAATCGCCAGTTGCTGCTTAACAATGTCTTAAAGATTTGAAATGGTTTATTATATTCCACCTCTGAAACAATGCAATTGGTTAAAAACTGCAAGAATATACTGCTTAGTAAACTACGCGAGAATAATCACTGGTTTTGACGGTTACATATTATTATCTTTTCCTCGATTAAACTCGAAGTAGATACCCTTTTAAGCTAAGTCAAGTGTTGTGTTTACAAACCTTTTGACATGGTTTCGGTTGTTTAACCAGAGTATAAAACGATTATACTGAGGTGGGTGGAGTATTTGAATGTTTGTAATCGATACATCCACAGTATGTCAGACATTTGGTTACCTTAAACCGTGGATGACGCCTCTGATAGCGATAGACCTCCATCGTAAAATTGTTGTTCTGTCGATATTGTGACAAAACAAAAATGGCATTAATCATCAAATTAGCCAACAGGAACTTTTAGTCGCCAGTGCGGTTCTGCTTGAGGGATCACCACTGAATATTAGCATCATTTTCATAACTAACTATTATTATAACATAGCACAATGGTCTTAACGTGGAGGTATTTGCATAGTTTTTTACCATCACGAATATTGACGTCATTGTGTCAGGCGATCCATGATTTGCCATGAGTCAACATGATATTTTTGTCTATCGTAATAATAATTTCAACTTTGTACCTACCATTTTTTTTCCTATCGATTTCTATGTTAATATACCCACCATAATATAATTGGTATCTTAAGGTGGGGTTAGACTAAATGAATGAGAATCAGAGCAAGATGAGAACATTCATAATTATTGATCTTCCGTACAAACAATTTCGTATAAATATTTTCACGTTTACAGCGTTTTCTTATTTTTTTTTCATAATATATACGGCTTTCGCCTTTAAATATTTATACCAAGCAAATGTCAACGAGCAAGTGCCTACTAGGATTCTGAGGCACATGCTCTAGAAGTCTAAAAAACAAACATCTCTCAACAGATGACAATAAGGGCCAATTATTATAATTCTTAAATTGTCTGTGACCGGTACTGCACTATGTCTACTTTGAGTCTGAAAATGTAAGTAATTACAGGTTCTCCCTCATTCATATCAAACGAGCGAGCATACATTCTTTGGTACAACATTCGAAGGTAAAGCAACACATATCTCTGTCTAAACAAAGAGAATTTGGTGGAATCGGATAGAATGAGCATTCGCTCGTTTAGTGTATAACCGCTTTTACACATCTCTCAGATCGTGCGATGTAAGTAGCCTTTCGCGGATACTAACAGCCAATAAGATTTCTTTCAACTTTTGGGCGGTCTGCATGGTCTTGAGCTTCTTTTTAATTTATTCTTTGTGTCCTGTAATTGAAACGGTAGGGTTTGCCTCCTGCGAGGTCGACTCCCAGCCGTCCGTCCACCTCTTTGGTTGTCTTCCTGGAGGTCGTCTTCCATGAGGTTGGCCGTGCAATGCCATGTGAGGTTGTCTGAATAAGACCATTCTCCTCAAATGGGCATACCAGAACCTTCTTCGTTTCCTTCCCCATCTTACTATCTTCTCGACCTCGCAAATTTTCCGTACCCTCGGATTCCTTTCTCTATCTCTGAGGGTCTTTCCGGCTTTGCTCCTGAGAGTTTTCACAACTCTCGTCGCATTTTTAGTCGCAGTGCATGGTATCTGCCCTGGACTTGATCCCGTATCAATATTCATCACACCGAATCAAGATAAACGTGTGTGATGAATATTTCACAGATGAATGCTATGCGGTGATTTGATATTATGACAATAAGACAAGAGAGCTTACTGTTGTGTATGACACCTAATGGTCAGCCTCCACTCCACTACACTAATGGTACGAGTATCTGCATAACACTGTCGGGTACATAGGGTGATACCGACATGACCGCCGCTCATTGTTTATTGAGGTTAACATCACTAAGTCACTAACACCATACGCGTACATCCTAATAGACAAAATACACAGCATCATAATATGCTAGAGTTAGAATTGTACCACAATATAAGTGTGCGTTTATACCAAACGAACGTAGAGCCGGAGCTAGAAATAGAGCATACCGGTATACGGTACTTTCTTTTATCATTGGTATTAGACACTACTTATGAAAACAACAACGAGCAATTTTTTTTTTAATTAAATGAATCTGTGCTCACTCAAAGTGAACACAAATACACTCTCTGACTCTTTCACAGTAAGCAACTTAAAGCTTGTGTCGTGAAAGAGGAAGATGGTCGGCACCTGGGACCGAACCACGACGTCCGCACCAAACAATACGAAAGCCGGCGTCGTAACTGCTATAGTCTTCCAACCACTTAATTAATGAGCAATGACAGATTACGCCAATAACGCGCGCTATTCTGGTTCGTTATCGTTGTTGTTTCCTCGTTGTTCAAATCAACGATAATCTATTTCCAGCTCTGGCTCTATGTTCGTTTGGTGTAAACTCGCCCTTAAGCAGAAATAAGTGTGCGAAATTGCAAAATTTCATACTCCTCCGTCCGCGCATTTTTCGTAAAAAAGGTCACAATTTTTTTCTTCGCGTATTAATTAATATAGATAATAGGTATATGAGCTCTGTAGTGGTCTTTTGAGCATCCTATATATGAGGAATGAGACAGGAAATCGAAAAATCAGATTGGTACCGTGAGGTTGACCAATGACCATCTCACACCCTTAAATCTTAACAGGTCAGATACCTTTCTTCTTATGCGTCCTCTTAAATGTGTGATCTTTATCGATTTTGCGATCGTATTGGTTTTATCTAATTCTCGAAAACATATACAGTTGGGATTATAATATTTTCAAGACGATGTATTTGATGTGAGGGATTTAGTCAGGTGTAAATTATTCAACATAATATTGTTGTCTTTTGATAATTGAAAGTTTGAGAATGCGATGGTGGAAAAGACTTTGAAAAACAGTGGCTTGTTTGTTTATGGCATATAAGAGAGTTTGGTATTTTTACGCATTGAATGGATGTATTAGGAAACCATTAGAAAAAAAAAGTTATTTAAAGGGTTTAGTATAGAAGGCAAGGTTTCCTTGTTTTGAAATAGTGTTTTTTGGATTCACGACGAGTTCATCGAAAATCAATTCATCGAAAACGAGTTCATCGAAAATCAATTCATCGAATGACCAATTCATCGAAAACCATTATTTTGAAGATATTTTAGAGAAATTGTTTATGACCTAATAATAAGGTAAAGCTTCAGTTTGGTCACTCCTATAAATTAAAGATGGCGGCGATTTTGACATACGTTGGAGTATTTATTTTTTATATATTATAAGTTTATTTTATATCATAGGCATATGAAACGGTTATTTACAAATTAATTACCGTGTTTTCACTTGGAGAAGTGCCCGGCTATCTTATTGGACCTTTCTTTTTTTTTTACTTTATTTATTTATTTATATAGATATTTTTATTTATTTGTTTATTTGTTTATTTATTTATTTATTAATTTATTTGTTTATTTATTTATTAATTTATTTTTTATTTATTTATTTATTTAAACTTTTCTCTGTTATCTACTACAAATATCAATAGATAATTATCGGTCAAAATGTGATAGATAATTAATTAACGACGACAAATACTAAAATACGCTTTTCGACGCAAAGCTGATATCGATACAAAAAAAAAACAAAGAAAAGTGATAGATAAAAATAAATATCGCATACTTTGAAAGTGTGAGATATTTTATCGCACGATATGAAAATAGGCCCATTTTCTAAATTGAAGTCCAAATATCTCAACACGAGAGTCCCGGGTTCGATTCCCGGTCGGGTCAGAGTTTTTCGTGTTTGTGTTTTTTCTCTTTGAAAAACAGTGGCTTGACTGACTGGAAAAAATTGCCTGAGGCAATAAGCTCCGCCGGCTATACTGACACCCTTGTATAGAAAAGTGTTATATTATTATTAAAGCTTCAGTTTAGGCACTCCTATAAATTAAAGATAGCGGTAATTTTGACATACGCTGGAGTATTTTTTTAAATTTTATTTTATTTCATCGGCATATCAACAGCTTATTTATAAATTTATTAACGTATTTTCACTCGAGAGTGTCCAGGGGGGTGTCCGAAGGGGTATGGGGGGTTCCACCCCCCAAATCCCCCTCCTTAACTACGTTCCAACCTTAACCTAACCTATTCAAATCAATCGAATATAAAATAACCTCGAAATTATTAGGAGTGACTAAATTGAAGTTTTACAAAAAAAAAAAGATTACAGGGTTTTATATACAAAAACCCAGAACCCTGAATCGAATTGCATTCTAAATTGAAGATCTAATATTTCAACATTTGACAGTTTGTGTGTCTTAAATACCTTAAAATATTTATTTTCGATGAATTAGTCATTCGATGAATTGATTTTCGATGAATTGATTTTCGACGAATTGATTTTCGATGAATTGATTTTCGATGAACTCGTCGGTTACCTGTTTTTTGGATAGGTACTTTGTAGGACAACGGATGTTTTGGAATGCTTTTAGTTTGAATTCGGAGCTCGTTCACCTATAGTTTAACATCTCTCCACCTATAGTTTATCGCAATTTTGTTTCCTAGTTAATTAATTTTTAATATCCGTCGCTTGTTGTAGTTTGTCGTTGAAGTGTTATATTTAAATACGGAAATTGTTAGAGAATGGCCTGTAGTAATTTTGAAGTGTTTGACTGTTGAGTTATAGCATGCCACATATTTAGAGTTTTTGTTTATTCTGTTTAGAGTCCCGCGATTGTCAATTAAACCTTCAGTTTAATTATGGTTATTATTTATGGAAGATTTCCCAATCCAGGGGAGGCGAGGAACGAGGTTTGGAGCAGGACAAGTGGAATACTATTCCTGATACGTGTGAATGTGACGTGAATGAATTGGCAAGACGGTTCGTTTGACATGGAAGGTCCTCTTTCAGTGGCTAATTCCTCCCGTAGGCCTCGATCATGCCTATCATACCAAGCTACGAACTGCCCTCAATGTATATAAAATGTAATAGTTTTCAAGCGCATTTTTATCAGAATGTTTTTGGTAAGCCAATCCTTATCAATAAACAAACAAACAATAAAATATTCGCACCACACCTTGCATACTTCCCACCCTGATATACCTAGTTTATTACCATTATTGCGCTTACAATATTGTTATTACTTCTTATCTCCGCGATAATAATCGCTGTTCGGAGTGTTTGTCTGCGCGTTTTATCATACTTTTCAATACTTCAGGCCTCTATATAGTCAATTTTAGTTATAAAGCTAGTATAAACGTGATAAATAATGCCGTACTTTCAGCTGCTAATCAGGGTTGCCAGGTGTTCGGTATTTTAGCACTGTGTTCGGTATGACAAAAATACCGATGTATAGGCGGTTCGGTATTTTTCCGATTAATTTTTCTCCCTAATAATAAACCTGTCCTTTCCGGATAGGTACCAAATTTTCGGAATAACCTTTTTTAGTGAACTTTACACCTTTCACCTTGAGAATGACCTTTTCTTTTTTTGAACTTTCCGGTTACCAAATTTTGAGAATGACCTTTTTTGTGAACTCTCATCTTTCCAGATACCAAGTGGCAACACTGGTACGGTATTTTTTGGCCTATTTCCTGGCAACCCTGCTGATAATGTTTCCGCCTGATATGAAACCCTGCAAGTGTTGTAGGTTTGCGAAAAAAAATCGCTATCTATTTTAGATCGGGAATATCTAAAGTGGATTTCATGGAAAAAGTGTAAAAAATACTTAAATCGCTGCCTTGTTGTCTAGGCGACAAAATCAGAGTGGTGACCTAGTTGATTGTTGAAAATTTGTCATGTTGATGCGAAGAGGTACTTATCATGTTCGACCAAGTGATCAAACATAGATGTCGTTCTCAAAGCGGGGGCAAAACTATGGCAGAAGTGAAATCAAAGGAACTGAATTTCACTGGGTGAAAAATATGGAAGTATTGCTTCCACCCCCTCTTTGGTGTCTGAAAGGACTCGCGTGAAGGGTTGAAGAATTAAGTAGATACTTAAAACTTAGTCATAACAACAACATTTATAGGTATGTTGGTATGTAATAAAAAATAATACGATAATACAGTATATTATTTTATTGTGTAATGCAACAGATAGTTATACCACGTCATATTATATTCAATATCATATTGTCCTTTGTAATATCATATTAAATGTACCTAATAATAATATGGACATACTCAAATCATGTTACGGTGTACAGTATTTTGATCATTGTGAAATGAAATCATAAACGTATAATTATCAATGTAGGTTCGGTCAGACAGAATTCGTTATGTAAAATTTGAGACGAAGTCCTAATGTTTGTATTTGTGTGTTTTGCAGTAGGTAGATATTTGGGAGTAGATAAGATCGAAATATAAGCCCATTTTGAAAGCGAGCTGAAATTTTTACTTTTCTTCATAAGCATATTTTTGCAAATAGTTGCTCCTCTTGCAACTACTATCCTGCCCTAGGCTATCCTGTTTTGTAGTGTGATTTATTTATTTATTAAATTTTTGCTACATTTATAAAAAATATGATGAAAAAAAAAATACAAAAATATTCCCAACTAGGCAAGCATGTCTTAGGGAAAAATATATATAACAAATTGGTATTCAATAATATAAATGTTAGAACTTAATAACTAATTAGTGATGGGAGTCTATTTTTGACTTTTCATTCATACATTCCCTTCTTCACATCATGGCTCTCTTATTCTCGTGTTTCTCACGCGGTATGTCCGAGGCTTGTCGGCTTTTGTCCTCAGTGTATTCTATCTATAATATTTTTCATTCCATTAATTTACCTTGGTTCCATCTAGCATGATGTAAGCTGTGGGTACTGGGTATTGCTATTCACCCTCCTATTAATTGCCTTCGTAGTTTGTTAACTTCCCGCAGTGTTCAGGGTCTTTTTGTCACGATGAAGTTATTAGGTATGATGATAACAGGCAGCCCCTATCACAACGAAATAATATTCCCGTTGTGTCCCTATATTGGCTACACATGTAGCCGTATTTGGGAGTATTAAGTACATATCTTCTAATTTTGTTGAACAGACTTGTCAACCACTACTTTTAAATGTATTAATTTATAATACTCGTAATTTCCTACAAATTTGTTAAGCGTATGTATGCCATTATTTTTAAATCAAAACTTCTACGAATATATTGAAATCAATTTCTATATCAATCAAATCTATGGCTTGTACTATTTACAAATGAGTGTGATAGACTTTATAAATAAATTGAATTCTTTATTATTTAGTTATATTTTAAGAAAATTTACGTTATCAATATTATTGTTCTACTTTTTCCACGTTGGTGATCCATTTTCGGGTTTCTCCACGTGTAGTCCCGTTTTCCAGTTATTATCCATCCATCTTTTCAGGGGGTTTTCCGCTAAAACGAGTTCCACGTGGCTTATTGTAAAATGCGAAGTTAGGGAGTCATCCTGGTATTGTCCATTTTAATGGTATTGTCCAAATTAATGTTTCGTTCTCTTATAAATCCATTGATTTAAATGTCAATGAAATGTAGAACTGAAACACTGAAAATTTTAAATCTTTTCAGAAGATATGGTACAAAAAGTTCGACTTTTGCCTTTGTCGTTCGATACATAATATCAAGACTATGCTCCAGGATTCTACTGTGCATTGGAAATATGTAAGACCAATAATTCTAGCTACACCTAAGTAGAAAACCTACCTAGTTTCCTATGTTGATTTCAGTCGTTTCTTAACCAATATGTAACAACTAATGACTCATGATTAGGAGTTTCGGAGACTTAAACATTACCACTTAATGGCGAACGTTGTTAACGTAAAGTGATCACACTAAGCCAGCCTTCGAAATAACAGTAGAAGACGGTCGTAAGCCCGTAGTAGTTTGTTCCATTTAAAAATCGAACATCAGTAATGAAGTGTTAGTCATTCGTTGTTACATATTCATTAAGATCTAGCCAGTAGTTTCTTGTTTGTTTTTTTTTTATAGAATTGTAGGAGTGATAGTTATAATAATGCAATAATCAGTGTCGGTCTGCGGGTGCGCCCTGGGACTCGTTATCACCGCTGATACCCGCTACCACTATAGAGATACGTTATGCTATGTACATTAACCGTTTGTTGTTAGTTCGACAGTGAAATTAAAATAAATAATGATGCACCATTACGCTTCCTGGTAGGCGCACTACTAACTATGCTCTTATCGTTCATATAAAAAATCATTATTATGAATCATAATATAATAATTCATCATTTTGTTTTGTATCAAATCTATCAGAACTTCTGCGGTTATATTAATTCTCCATTGTTAAATTCCCCTACGAAAAAATCTGTCGTCGTAAGTATTAAAATTAGATACATCGTGTAAATTTAATAAATCCGACATGCACAGTCCTATATCAAGAAGTGGGTATCCATCAGTAACATTCGCCGAAGTCAGCTTTTGGACGTTTAAACAAAGAGTGGTGGTTTGAAACGTGAAATCAAATCAATTTCCTATGATTTTAGCGTCTGTAATACCAAAAAATTCTGTGATTTCTATCAAAAATAAGTAAATTAATACTTGCTTACTAACTCCATGACAGTCAATGACAGGATTATTTGTGTTAAAATCTGTTTTTAGTATACTCTTTAGCGACTCCATTATATCCATAACTGGGTTTCATGCCTGCTTTAAAAAACGTATCTTTCTTGTGCCTTCTACATACATTCGTTTCCTCTGCCCGTGTCAGCATTTTTCTATTTGTTTAAACCTTATAACTACTCAACCAAAGAAAAACCAATCCAGATATAAATATGAAAGAAACCTTATGTAAATGTAAATATGATTTAGAAGACAATCAAGTATCCATGTACCTACCTGCCTACCCGTACTTAGCTTAGAGATAATAAGGTTGTATTGAGTAATTATGCATTCCGTCTTGGGTTTTGCTGTATTGTGTTAAATGCCTATTGTTTCCTAAGAGAAAATACATGAGGTCAGGTATTATAATTTATGACGTACGTAGAATACGTATTCTCATTGAACTATCTACCTACGTTTGTTCACCGTCATCTTTCATTTTAATTTTTTATTAAAATTTCTAAATCTCTTTGTTTTTAATAGAGTATTTTAATTATTTATTCAATTGATTTAATTTGATTAGCATGAAAGTTTACGTGGTATTACGAAATTGAGACTGCTTTTTACATTTCTAATATGGCATTATATTTCTAATCCTTTTGTTGATATTTCAATGAAAAATTGAAACATATCGATTGTCGCTTCGCATACATACTTCATGCCGATAAAGCTCGGTCTGAAGTCGAAATATTAACGACAGCCTCCAACGTTAACAATTTGTTGTTATTTCCATAGAGATAACGTAAAAACTGTTGATCAACGTGCGTTAAACAATGTTGTTCCAAATTCCGAGTCGAAAAAATAATTCCGACAGTTGTACAAAATTAACGTTAAACGTTACCTCGAAATCTATGGAAACATTACGACGCTGCTGTTATAGCGAAGTCGAAACACATTTTTATTGGTTTGGAAACCATTTTCAATTTGGTTACCGTTAACGTTTGGAACGTTAACAGTTTTCACGTTTAACGTTTTTTATTTCGACTCGGCTCCTTCGTCGCTTACGATAAACATAAAGGGTCGCTCACGCAAAATTTGCAGTTAGTAAAAATGTTTCATACCCTACGGATATTTGTTTTTTTAAATATACATCAGTCATTTACATTTACTTCATCTATGAAGAATGTTTTTTAGCGTCGCGATAAAAATGTCAAGTGTCCCTTATCACAGGGTTAAATCAAGATCACCAACTTAGTTGTGTCATTGTCTGGGGGTAGTACATACATGGTAGTAGTTGACTGTGTAAACATTTCACAAACAAAATACATATTTTTATTAAATTGTCATATAAATACACTTGTGCACATTGCATATAATAGCGTTTATTTCAAACCTCGGCCATGCGGTTAACCAAGTTCAGTGTTTTTTTTTTCAAGAATCAGTTATTAATCTTATAATACCTATGTATAGTTTCTATTCCAATGCTATTTTCACAATAAAACTTGACTTAATACACGTTACTCTTATTAATTTTATTTTAACTATTCTCAAAATGCTGGATAGGTCAACAATTTGGTAATATCAAACAGTCAACAATTTGGTAATATTTTCATACGACCGTAGTAATCTTAATATAAGCTTAGAAATTCAAACACGAATAGTGTAAGATTAGCATTAAAAAGTTGCTAGCTCATCATTTGGTAATAGTGTCACTTTCGATTATCCGTAATCATACTAAGCTAGTAGTTATCATATCAACAGTATAATAGTAGAACAACATTTTTAACCCGTAGTGGTCAAATTAAAATATTATTAGAATGATCACTTTATAATAATGTGAACCTAAAATAAACTTATTCGATTGTTTGGGCCGAAGGTGCTTGGTGGTATTTATTCATTGTATTAGAAATGATAAACGAGTCTAAATTTTGTAATACCACGTTTTATTTTAAGAACCATTAACCGGTTTTCGAAAGCGACTGCTTTCTTCCTCAGATGAATTTAGAGTCTAACTCCATCTGAAGAAGAAAGTAGTCGCTTTCGAAAACCGGTTAATGGTTGTTAAAATAAAACGTGGTATTACAAAATTTAGACTAGTTTTTCATTTCTAATACATAAAATAAGCTTGGTTATTTTTCTACACCTTCTGCACTCAGGATTTTTTACATTCCGATTAATAATACTTAAAAAAAAACGTTGGTTTTCGAAAACCAGTACAATAATAATAGGTACTTTGATTATACATGATAGAACTGAATGAAAGCGTTCTTTATTATTTATTTATTATTATAAACAATACATACACAGTGATAATGAATATTTATCTCCAAATATACTCTGAATCCTGTTGATATGACATTTTATAAATTACATCATTTTAATTGTACATTTTATGTAATGTAGAGTATCGTTTAGTTGGAGAAATCCCCTTTTGCGGTGAGTCTGATGATATAACCGATATATCTACGACCACCGCGAACCACACGCATTGATTTTTATTGTCACCATTGTCATTATACCTATCTATTGTGAAAATGTATATTGTGATCTCGTTAGAACGGTTCTCGCAATTCCCTATAGATGTCCCAATATTTCCTTAAAACAATATCTACCATCGTTACAGTTTCATAATGATTACAAGAAACCTTTTAACCATTGGACAGGCAAGCCTGTTGTTTGCGCTCATCCAAACATTTTAATTATTTTACTAAATGACCATTATTTTGAATAACATAATATGTGATGTACTGTATACCATACGATAAATAAATGATATAACAGGCCAGTGGCGGATTAACTGTCAACAGCGCACTATAGGCAAAGAGCTTGACGCCCCCCTGAGCACAATAGTTGGGAAGTAGATAGGTTACTATATGTATGGGCGATTTTGCAACAATGAAAATGGAAACAAAACTCAATTTTTTGTGTATATATAAAAAACGTTTCAAGGAGGTTAGTATTTATTATGTACACATTTTAAAATCTCGCCGTCCAAGTTTCTGTCTTGCGAAACTGTTAATGATATCATCATAAACCAAATAAACCACTTACTTTGATTCGATGTTAAGCATTTCAGGCGAATTAAATCGGTTATCTGACATCGTTTAACGAAGGTAGTTATTCACTCACTTTAGACAGGAAAAGCTCTGCTCACCGCTGCTGCAGTTGGTTATAGCTGTCGCACATTCTTAACGCGATGTCAATGTTTGGATAAATTATTTCCATCTGTTTTCTTCTAACTATCTTCAAAATTGTGTTGGTTGTACGCGGTTGTTCTTTTTCTTGACTTATGGTAATCAAATATGATCGCAGATGAATACATTCTTGTAGAAATCATTGTTCCAAGTCCCCAGCATATATATTTATCAAGAATTTTGCTTTTTTGTACTTCTTAGATGGACAAATCACTCAAAAACGAAAATCCGTCGTAATATTTTTTGTACACATCACGTCTTTTTTGAAGTTCCGCTACAAGGTTGTCTATTATGACCAAAAATACCGACACTTTGAATATCTTCTGTTGAATCATCTGGTGTGAATTTCCTCTTTCGCTTTCTTTTTGTGTCCTATTCGTATTCCATTACTAACGAGAGTTCGTATTCCTTTACCAACGTCTTGCTCTCATATTTCTCAAAATTTTCCCTTTCTTCGGAAATTATATGCATCAGGCTGTCAGCTGTCATACATGTGGATAACTGTATAAAATGTCAATATCATTGTAGGTACGTTTTTGTTGGTCGTGTTGATGTGAGCCAAAATGAACCCCCAAAACTCGGTCATAAAAGCCGTTTCTAATAGCTCCAATTTCAATCTTATGCTATTTGCTTCACACGCAAATGCGCGGCGCCCCTTCGACACTGGCGCCCCTTCGACACTGGCGCCCCTAGGCGGCCGTATAGTAGTGTGGGCCGATTTCCTTTTTTCCCTCTATTGCTAACGTAATAGTTATATTTTAGTGCTAAATGCTGTTTTAAATACGTATGCATAATATTTTTCAATTCGAAAGATATCTTCTGTCTCCGAATTGAGCTCAAAGTTTCAATAAATTGTTAAATTTGTCCTATTTTGAAGCAGGTGTAAAGAAAGTAAAAATATGTTTTACATAATATTTTTTAAGATTGTATGCCATAAAAATGATGGAATAATCAGTTCTGTATGATATAAAGCATAAAAATGCAATTTTGACGTCAACAAATTACATAAGAGTGCCGCGAAAAACATTAGAAAATCTCATAAAATGAGAAAAGGGTTACACATACCAGTATTGTATTTTGATGGCCGTAAAGCCAAAGTTTTAGGCTAGTGATTAGAAAAAGTGGTCAAAAATACATATGAACAATAATAAAAGAGAGTGCTAAAGGAAACTGATTCTAAATTGATGGAAAATTTGGAAAACCGAAACCGATAGAGAGATCGATTACAGTTTTCTTTTCAAAAAGCAAAATTTCATTTGATCTTTTACTTGTCGTCTGAAGTGATGAAAAAAGTGTAGGTTAATGCCGGAAAACATGATTGAATAATTAGTTTGCAGGAGAAAATACTAATAAAACCATTAGAATGAATTTTTTGCTAACCACAAGTAAACCCAATTGAAAGAGTCGCCGGTAATCTAGAAAAAAATACGACAAGTAACAATTATTTAGGTTTTTGTATAAGATGTTGATATTGATTTCTCAAATCATCATTCGCATTCTGACCAAATCGGAAAACAACTGGAAAAGTAAAAAAAAAAAACAATTGATATGTTCCAGGTGATTGCAACCGAAATTACTATTTTATCATTTCAAGATCTACGAAAAGATCAATTATATTTATTCCAAATCGGCGCAGTCATACCAACAGAAACATTTTCTAATGATTTAGGTAACTGAGCTCTAGGAAAAATATTCCATGTTAGATCGCTAAACGAAGCTAATAGGATTCTGCGACTGCGATTCTTTCATAAAGTTTGATGACCTTAACTTATCTTTATTGTTAATGTTTGTGCACCAAGTTACCTCGCAACTGATCCCGTTACCTATGGAAGTTTAATTTCTTATCCACATATTTATCAGATGATCAAATCTGTTATATAAACTGTAGGTAATTACTAAAAGAAAAAGCTATTTCACTCAAAATACACTATGTAGTAAGAGAATGAACCGCTCGCCGGATAGTGAAAGCTCGAATCACCTGAAAACACGCATCTTTGATTCTTGAAGTACCGAAAGTAAATTTTGAAGCATCCTTTTACAAGAACTACGTTATAGACAGACAGCAAAATGTAACAGAAACACCAATCGACAAGTATCCGACGAAACTCTTACGGCATTCGTTACATACAATGGCGAAGATGAATAAATACAGTTTCCTGAATTTTCCTCGTCATATCCAAAGAGTTTGATGATCTGTGAAATTGTCAAAGAAGCCTCACCAACTTTATGGAGAAATTTATCAAGAAAAGATTATGTAAAAGCTTAGAAAGCAACGAGTAAAAAAGATATCAAACCCAATTTATCAAAAACAATCACTGCAAAATAACATAACTTCATAATATACTTACTTTACATAAGAAATGTAAAAATTTTATTTATAATTTTTGTGTAATTAAATAAATAGAAGTATGTACTTGAATTATCTGTGAAAAAAAAATAATAAAAAAACAAGGCCGTAATCATTTTACATGATTATTATAAAAATGTCAGTTAGTATGGGATATTTTCGTCCCATACAAAACTTCAAGGTCGATTCGGAGACAGAAGATATTATTTTATTGTCATGAAATTTTGTAGATAGCTATAATACATCATAAGGCAACAAATTATTACTATTACATTAAGATTAGAAGCACTTTTTTAACTTCCATACTAGAACGGCCCAGCCTACCGTATAGTCCGCCTGAAGGATAATCCGCCACTGTAACGTCTCTTATTGGCCTGAAGTCCAGCGTCTCTTGGAAAGCACAGCTAGGTTCGAACATTGCCGATTAATAATAAATAAGTTTATTTTTCTGAAATTACAATCCTACAATTAAACACTTCGAAAACCCTGTTTGTGGGTGTAGCATTTAGAAAAACATTATATTTATATAATCAATACCTACAGCTCAACGGTCGGAAGAATTGAGGTAAAAAAAAAAGAAATAAAAAACAGAGTACGTAAGTAAAAAAAAAAAAACAAATAAACAAAAACAAAACATAAACACAAAATAACAGTAGCAGGGAATACAAATACCCTGCAACTAAACACAGTAAGTACCCAACAAGAATGACCATTTACCAAACACAGAATTAAGGAAGTAAAGCGTTATATGAAGATAGGCAGTGATCTCCAATTCACGTATATATTGCTTGACGTGCTTTAGAAATTTAGGATGCATTAGAGTTTTCATTAGAATTTTTTGATACTTACGTGTAATGAATGAAACATGAAAAAGACTATGTTATCTTTGGTGATTTCAATAAAGACCTTTTTGGCCTGATGACCTCTTTGGTGTGATAACTCTTTCTCTGTTGGATGAGTCACTTCGATTACTCATCACCTTTGCAACACATTTCTATTAAAAAGTATAATTCATTCTTGTTATTGTTTTAAACATTAGTTTATATATTAGTGTTCTTTAGAATTTACGTCAATGGTTGTTCTGATTAGTGGTCATTTGTATCTGGATCAGACGTTAGCATTCTTAGAACAAAACTTCTTATCTTAAACGAATTTTTCACGCGTGTAAACCGCACAATAATAATAAAATACTTGTAGCAGAAATACCTATTTCTAATTTTTCATTTTCGGTAACTGCCTCCGTTGGTCATACAGGATTGTACCTGAAAACATGAACATAATGTTCCGGTTTAATTAGCTGTCAGGTAAGTATAATTTTCACTAGTGATTTTTCTACCCAGGATCACCATTGTGTACCTATGTTTAGGATTTCGAATTGGTTTGTTTATCTCCGCTGGGCCTCCTGCCAACTTTGTGAATAAAATTGTAACAAAACAGAAAATGTTTAATATTAAGTGACACTTTCTTTATAAATACTGCATAAGTAAGCAGATGAACTTTTTTAGACGATGAATGTGTTGGTAAGTAAATAAATAAATAAAACTCTTATAGAAGAGTATATATACATAGGTGTCAGTATAACCGGCGGAACTTAATGCTTGAAGCATTCTCTACCAGTCAACTGGTCCCGTCCAATCTGAGACAGGATTCCAACCCCGAGTAGAAATTTCAAATGAAAAAACACATTGAAAATTTCTGACCCGACCAGGAATCGAACCCGGGACCTCTTAATCTGAATCGGAGCCTTTGCCACTAGGCTACCGAGGTCGGTAAGTACCTATTCCGCTTGAAATTTTTCTCGGTTCTGGCATTTCCCTGTGACTATGAAAATTAGTTTCAAAGAATACCATTCATTTCAGGTTGTAAAATATTCGCGTAGGTATACAATATTATTACTCATAGTAGTCATAGTATATGGAATATACACATGAGTCTTGTGATCGGAATTCAAAAAAAAATAGATTTCGCTGAAATTAATTTTCTCGGCGTTTTCGAGGGTGTAGATTCCAAAAATGCAAAAAAAATTCCGCGTACACCCGTACGCGTACGCCAAAAATGTGTGCGCGCACTCATAACGAAACCAAGGATGGATGCGGCAGTTTGTGCCAAGTAAGTATAAATGGACAGGGTGATGAGAGTCAGCAAATCAGTATGAATGAACTTATGAATGCGCTTAAAAAAGCAAAAAATGGGAAAGCGTCAGGTTGCGATAGGGTAGCAACGGAGCTTATCAGGTATGGCGGCCGAGTGACGCTGCAGTGGTGCCTGGAGCTTTTCAACTTGTGCTGGACGGAAGGCCGTACCCCAGGTGACTGGAGGAAAGCCATTATCTGCCCTCTGTACAAGGGGAAGGGCTCCCGGTTGGACTGTGGCAACTATCGTGCAATCAGCTTGTTGAGCAACGTGGGTAAATTATACAGTAGAATTTTAGTAGAAAGGGTTAGAACAATAACTGAAAATAAAGTTTGGGATGCACAAGGGGCTTTTATGAATGGGAGGGGGTGTGCCGATCAGATCTACGCTCTGCGGATGATTACGGAGAAGCTTTTGAGTAAACATCAGAAGCTTTTCTGTGCATTCGTAGATTTGGAAAAGGCATATGATAGGGTAGACAGGGGTAAATTATGGGAAGTTCTATCAATGTATGGAGTGAATAACCGGTTGATTCGTGCCATTGCTTCGCTATATTCGGAAAGTACTGCGTGTGTGAAGGTGAACAGTCACCTTTCACCGGAGTTCTATCTTACGAAAGGTGTGAAGCAAGGGTGCGTCATGTCACCCTGGTTGTTCAATTTGTTCTTTGATTTTTGCGTCAGTGGGTTAAAAGATATAAATATAGGGGTTGAATTGAATGGTATAAAGGTATGTGCGCTTATGTATGCAGATGATTTAGTACTTATGGCTGAGTGTGAAAATGATTTGCAAGAACTTGTGTCAAGTGTGTTTGAAAATTGTGCAAAAAATGGTCTAAAAATGAATGTAAGCAAAACAAAGGTGTTGGTATTTGAAAGGGATGAAGCAAGAACGAATTGCAAAGTAACCGTAGAAAATGAATGTCTTGAGCAAGTGAATGAGTATGTGTATTTAGGAAGCATGTTTAGTCGGGATGGAAAGTGTGAAAAAGAAATCGAACGTAGGAAAGTTGCTGGTCGCAGGGTGGGCGGTGCATTAAGACCTATAATGAGAAACAACAACGTCTCACTACAAGCAAAGAAACTAGTGCATAACGCAATCCTGCTACCATCGATGATGTATGGTTGTGAAACGTGGACATGGACGAAAAAAGAAGAATGTAGTATAAATGCAGTAGAGATGAAATCTCTACGAAGAATATGTGGAAAAACTTTATGGGATATGGAAAGGAATGAAAATATTAGGAAAGAATGTGGTATGGAAGTAAGTGTTGTGACAAAGATGAAAGTTAATAAGTTGAGATGGTTTGGGCATGTGGAAAGAATGGATGCAAACAGAATGACAAAGAAAATTCATAAGGCTGAAAGGAATGGTGTAAGAAAGCGTGGGCGACCGAGAATGACGTGGATCGAACACATCGATTCCGTCCTCAAGGAAGGCCAGGTAAGAAGTAAGAGAAATAGGAGAAGCTGTATGAGAAATGGTATGTCGGTGGAAGAAGCGAAAGAAGTATGCTTGGATAGAAAAGAGTGGAGGTCCGTTCTCTCTGCCTACCCCTTACGGGGCACGGCGTGATGGGTAAAAAAAAAAAAAAAAAAAAAAAAGCACTCATAACGATGTGATTGAAATTTGGTAGAACGGTTAGCCCCTCGATGTAGATGAGTCAGTAAAATCTTGAGATCTGTACCTTCAGGGGAACCCTCTTAAAGTATCCAAAGAAAATTTCACTTGTTCTAGAAAAAGGGCTAAAAAAGAAAAAAAAAATTCTTCGATTTTCATAAAATTTGGTATATGGGTTGTTCTTATGCTCCTATGCACGTAAAATTTGAGGTACGTAACTTTAGTGGGTCCCTCTTAAAGTACCGATTAATATTGAATATGTAGTTCTAAAGCAGATAATAAAAAGCTCCAATAATAGTCGATATCAGTTTCTATAATAATTCCAAGGATAAATTCATTTTAATCGTAAAATTATGATTTTTTATACAAAGATATGTTTTACACGAAAAGGCTGTTATAATATACCTACTATGAGTTCTGGGCTACCCTAGTTTAGCAGCTTTTTTCGTATAGGTAGGTACTTTTCTCGCATCACTTTCTGACATTCGTGTGTTCTGCATGGAATTTCCCTGTTTCTGTTTCCTAAATTCATTTATAGGGATGATTAAATTTCAATCAAAAGTTGATAATTTTGCGATTGCACGTCATATGGATACCGTGTATCGCTTGTTGAATAATATTACACGGAATTGCATGAAAAAAATTAATAATAATAAATTCGCAAGTGACTATAAAAAATTTCATCCGGCAATACCTAGGTTATGATTATCTGTATATATAAAAATGGAGCCGTCCTATTCTCCTTGGTCATGGTGGCATCACAATTTGAAAATGGAACTATCTTCTATTGAACACAGCGTTGCGTGGCGTGCTAAACGCATAGGTGACTTAACGTTTTAAACAAGATGCCGCTTGAAGTACGTAGTAAATAATATAATATTTTTTTTAAGTTTTGAGTCTTTAGCTGTGTACCTACCTGCCTCCTATATTCGTGTCTCCATAATGAGTACAATCCAGCTATCGCGCTGTAGGTATTTGAATGAGGTAATATCGGTACAGACGATTTCAACCGTTAAAAATTGCGATGATGGTATAAAGATAGATAGTGTTTTACACGACATGTACGAATCGTCTATTTCGGTATCTGTTCGGCATTCTCGCAACGATGTTTACTGTTAAGCATTGCACATAACCAAAAAACTAGATAAGTTGGTATATGAGTACATGCTAAGCACGCGTTTGCTAGTAACGAGTTTTCACGCCTATTCCAATAACGCAGCGATCGTTCCAACCTGAATTCAACGTTTTTTTTCTACTTCACGCTTTATTGACTTAAGTCTTTAGGATTATACCCTGAAGTTAACAAGATGGTAAGTCGATACTTCTATAACAGTAATAACAGGTGTCCGCGGAAAATATTATTTTGACAAAATATATTACGATAGTTTTTGTGCTAAGTAAAATTTGAACCCTTTGAGTGGCGATATACCTATAAGACAATCAAACAGTTAATGGCCCTTAGTTGTTTGTCCTATAAATCAGTTGGTTACGTATACGCCTATGGTCCGATAGGTTTTGCTGCTAGTGTGTTAAACGAGGAACATTTCGATCTACGGAGTACTTCTTCTTCTTCTTTACCTGCACTTTCGGGTCCTCCCAACGTTGGCGATCACTTCGGCGTACTTGACCCTGTCTCCTCTGAACAGCTCCTCCACAGTTTGTTCGGATGCCGGTTCACTCCCGAACATTGCGCAGCCAGGACATCTGTCTCCTGCCAGGACCTCTTTCCCTTCAGTATAAGGTGAAGAAGATGGTACTTATATCCTCGCAGTACATTGCCCAGGTATGATATTTTTCTGACAGAGAGCTGTTGTCAATTATACAGAGAGTACTGAAAAATAAAAATACGTACCTACCTACACATGTAAACCGTACTTGGTACATATGTTATTATGTTTTGCACATCTCTGTGGTTAACCCCCCTCGTTGTCAGAGATACTCTATATATACCTACTCTTTACATACCATCACAGATGATGACGAACACTTACTGTAGTTACAGAAGTTGCGTGTCTGGCTGTTGGTCAGATGTTGGTAGCCCAGTCATGTTATAAGAACATTTTTTATAAAAATACTATTATATATTATGGAGTAATACCTAATTACGACATATAATATGATTCACACTTAGTTCCATTAGAAAAAAACAAGTACCATTGAATCGGATTATAATTATAAATCATACAATTTGTAAAACGCGATAATTATATTGTATTGTCTAAGATTATTCGTATTCCCCCGTTCATAATCTGAAACAACAGGGATATTTTATCCATATATTATTTAATGCGCGTTTTCGCGTGCATTTTATCATTTCATATTTGAATGACTGTAGGCAAGACTTTTATGATCTCTCGGAGGACATGCTGCTCGATCTGCGGTTGTGAATGATCGAAATGATTATAGCTACTATACTCGTATATTGCTGAATATAGTAGCGACAGTAGCGTACAAATGTCATTGATTCCTAAAACGCCAATACTATTCCGTTAGTATAAAAGAGGAGGAAACATATTGTGTCAAACAATTTTCAGTTAGCTAAAGCGAGATATTTTTTTTTATAATATTATGTTCGTGTGTGATGTGAATGTGCAACTTTTGATTACCAAACTCGTTGCATATGTTAGAGTAGAAAAAGAGTGCTGGTGATGAGTACCTACTGGTTGAACAGATAAAATACGCTAGAATTATGGTATTTTTTTTAAAGTAGTGCTAAATTGAGGTGGGAGTAACGGCTTTAATTCAAAAACGTTATAGCAGTTTCATTAATTGTAAATATATCGTTATTTTTAAAAGCTTGTTTATTTCACAAACTTAAATGAAGATCATTCCGAAAATTTGGTATCTGGAAAGTTAAATATCTTAAAAAAGGTTCATTTCCAAAATTTGGTAATCGTCAGCCTAATATTTTAATTCAACTAACTTTTAAATAAAATGACACAGAAAAAAATATACCTGCTTTTAATCAGTCAACTTTTGATGCAAAAATAACAGTAGTCACGTTCCACGTTTTATTATTAAATTTTAATTTGAACCATTACGGACTTCTACTGCTGTTTCGTATACTGTCTTGTAGTAAGTACTTTTTTGTATCAATAAACAGTACGTTATCTTGAATTAGGAAGAGCAGTAGAACTATTCATGAAATTTCATCTCTGTATCTTCAAATTCTTTTAAATTAGTAGTAAAAGCTACGCTATTTTGGCAGAGGAGTTTGAAAGACAGGTAAAGAGGCCCTGGTCCAGCAGTGGACTGGTGTATCGTGGTTTAAGCCCTGCACTCATTTTCCAGTTATTCGGTATACTGTATGTATTTGTATTGCGCTTTTGCAAGGCATAATGTCTTGTTTCTCCTACGTTCTGGTAGTTACGTTACGAGTTTGTAAGGTACAAAACCCACGCTGCAAATATCCAGACTTTCTCTCGGTTGTTTTGAAATAGCTGCATTTAAAAGGTAAGTGTAAATTATTTCGCCAGTGGTCTATATTCTAAGTTCTAACATGGAACTATAGATATTATATAATTTCATTCAAAACTGCTTATAAAATCCGCCTACGAAAACGTCATCCTAAATAAAATATATAATGCAGCTGCTGTTAAAGAGCAAGATATAAATAAAACATAAGATATTTAGGTTTTTAGAAGTTAAACATTATACTATTTCAAAATTAGTAAAGTGTGCTCTATTCAGAATTGCTGAATTTATTTTTTGAAGTCAACTAAATTCTCAGTAGAAGCTTACTTTCTATATAAAATAAGAACGTAGTACGAAAGTTACGGTTGTGATAAAATGCAATATAGTAAGGGCATGAGGAAAGAATGGATGCAAACGGAATGACAAAGAGAATATATAAGGCTGAAATAAGGTGTAAGACGACGTGACTGATTGAGAATGATGTGGGTCGAATACACCAATTCCATCCTCGAAGAAGACCAGGTCAGATGCAAGAGAATAGGACAGGTTGAATGAGAAATGGTACATTGGTGAAAGAAGCGAAAGAGATGTGTTTCGATAGAAAGGGGTGGAGGTCCGTACCCTCTGCCTACCCCATGCATGCGGGACACGGCGTGATGGGTAAAAAAAAATAAGGGAGAATCAGTATAATTTTAAGCCAAAGCGTATTTTATCGAACTAAATAAAAATATTAAAAAAGATCGAATACATTTTTCAAGTTATTTTCGTACCTACTTATATGAAATTCATTTCGAACGAAACCTCAAGTAGGTAAATAGTTTTGTATGTGTGAAACAACCTGAGAGGAACTACGAAGTCCCTGAGTTTCCTTGAATAGTATGCATGACAGGATGTTGTATGGGGCTATGCAGAAGGATGTGGAGACCAGATAAAATGAAAAGTTTTATAATATGCCAATATGGCCAAAGCGTGTATTATTTTTTAAAAGAATTCCTTATAATTGTGATTTAAGTGGTTGGTAGCCTAGCGATTCAGTCAACGACTTGCGTTCTGAAAATCGTGGGTGCGATCTTCGGTGCTTCAATCATCTTCCTCTTCACGATACAAGCTTTGCTTAGAATGAAAGATGTCAACAGTTAGTCTTCACTTTAGGTGAGATCAGATTCGTTAAAAAAATAGGAACCTTTCAAATGATGAGCTGTTGTCAGTCATCAAGATCCGGAAGATAGTTTTCTTATTTGGGCCTTGTTCTACAGAAAGAGAAATATCTGATTACATAGGGTAAAACTGAAGGAACACTTAGTCTCCTGTGACCATGAACACTGGTGAATCTAATAAAAGACGGATGCCCTGACTGCGCAATTAAAGGGATTGGACCGGTATCTGAACTTTAGAAGCTGTTCCTAGCAGCATAGACAGGGACAAGTTCGCCCAATTGATCACTAACTGACAGGCCACACAAAGAAAAAGAGAAGATTATGCTCACTTAGTTTTTACTCTGAAATGTCTTTTCGTAAATAAACAGGAAAGATATGTTATAGTATTTTCGAGTACCCACTCCTCATAGGTACCTACAGAAATGTTTGTAAACAATAGCCAATTACCGAAACTAAAACGTATTGATCAGTAGGCTAGTAGGACGTCATTAAAACGGAAATGGCCTATGAATTATGGACTCGTTCGTTTTCGTGGAATATGTTTTTTTTATGACATGCTTCGGTTGTACTTCATGACTACAAATCGCGGGTTGTAGCATTAATGCTACAACTGATTATTTCAAAAATTCTTGTTTTTATAAAATAATGTTTGCCTTCATACGCAGTAGGTTTTGAATTAGTTAATAAATATCACCTACATTGCTGAAATATTTTGAGAAGCGGTCAACAAAGAAATTTCTTGTAGGTATGATTCCTATTACAAACGCGGTATTTTTTTACTCTATTAAAATTGAAACATAATCATTTGGCTTTTTTTTATTTTAAAAACTCATCGAACTGTTTCATGATTGATTTGAATTATCTCATGGAAGATATCTAACATTCGATTCTAAAACAATTGGTGGTTGGTAGACCAGCGGTATCAGTCGACGACTTTTGTATTTACAGCGCACTGTACTTTGCCGACCATTTTCACTTTCACAACACAAGCTTTGCCTTGTGTGAGAGGTCGAAAGTGTATTTGTGTTTACTGTTGGGTGAGACCAGATTCATTTTTTATTTTAAAAAAATACATACGTACATACATTCTACCTTTAAGGCACACCGCAAGCCAGCCGGGTGGAGACCAATCCGTAGCATACCCGACCCGCACGAAACCGACCTCCTAGCTCGATCGAAGCAATCAAACCAAAAAGCCGGCCCGGACAAATCAAGCCGCGAACTACCCCCAAACCAACCAGCAATGCAGGGGCCTAAGCTCCATTCGGGAGCATAGGGAGGCATCAAGAGCTCTCCATTGCGCTTGAAGGTGTCCGAGGCACATTGTGCCTTTTCTGACCAATTGAGATTTAAGGACGTGAAGTGGTCAACCACACGGTCCCGATCTGATTTTTCGTTTTCCTGCCTCTTACAGGATGCTCTAAAAACCAGCAAAAAGAGCAGAGGTGCTATTCTTCGCCGGCAACCTCACGGCATAATAAATTTAAAAAATAGTTAATGTATTTTGTACGTGAAATTTCAAAATTAATATGGAATAATACGATGTATACAGCACTATCGGTAAAAGGTCTATAGATGTCATGATTTCTAGTGTAAAATAGTTCCCTAGTTGGAGCATATACGGACTCCCGCGATTCTAGCAGCCGCACCCCAGTCAACACTATTGCTCTAAAGGTCAGCTTCGTAGAGCCTTTTAATTGTTTGAAGGGGCCTACCGCGTCTCCGATTATGACCTTCGAAGCAAATGAACAGTTACACAGTTGATGCACTGAAACCACGATATGATGCATTGGAAAGTGCAGTAATGCATTATTTTCTAATGAGTAGGTACTGAAATGCTGAAAACAAAACGTAGGTACATCAGCTACTACTTAACGACATTTTACAGCCTGACATAGAGCACGTGCCGACCATAAAAATATTGTAGTTTATTTGTGAATTTCATTTAATGCACCAGATGTGTTGTCGTGGTCTCCTTCCGTTTTATCATAACTACGTTATTTCGTATATTTCCGGTGCATTTAACCATCTGCCAGACGTAGGAAGTAAATAATGACTACATATTTACATACTCTTGTTAATATTATTGCAGTGCTGTCAGTTCCTCCCAACACCTAAAAATGACTAACTATTGCTTATTACCTGGGTAGCCTACACTAAAAAAAGTCTAGATGTGGTCCCAGGTTCAATTTAAGATAAGGTTATTATTTTTAGAATCCTATCTCACATTGAATGGGACCTGTCAAATTGTATAAACTATCAAATATATCCATTCTGGTCTGGATTTTTTCGGGTTGGTAACCTTTTTGACCAATTTCGACAATGTATCTAGAATCTATTAGATTTCTGAGAGTAGAATTGATGTAAAAGAACCCCTTAAACTGAGCAAAATGATGTCAGCTCTCAATCACGGCTGTCTGAGATTTGACTCATTGTCCGTCGAAATTCTTTCCCAATACTTGGTTAAAAAAACCTCCAACAAATTTGGCAACAGACAATTTGTTTGCATTATTGTCACACTAGAAGTTTGTTTGCTTTAGCATTTTTTATGAATCTGTCCTCGTCCAAAGTGAACACAAATACACTTTTGACATATTATTTCATATAGAAAGCTAAGTTTGTGCCGTGAAACAGGAAGATGGTCGGTACCCGGGGATCTAACCTACCACTTCCGCTACGATAATCGACGATTTTGAACCGCAATGCTACCATCGGATACCAATCTAGAAAATTTTAATAAAATACCATACATAGATAGGTACCTTCTCTTGTCATATACGGATTTTGTAGGCCAGATGTAATCATTTTATTGTTTCTATTGTCGAAGAAGGACTTGTTCTCCTCCTTCAAAAATCACCCAGGTGGGCGACAAGCTGTCAAGAGTAATTCCTACCTTCTGGTGCTCTTCCTCGGTCCTGCTCTAGTGGTCTTCCTTCCTCTATCGTCGAATCATCTATTTCAACTTGAAACTCTATGAAGACTTATTGAAGGATGTCTATAGCAGTCCACTCTGAGGTAGAACACCTCTGACAAGAAACAATAGGAAGCACAATTGTCTTAAGGAGTTGGCTAGCTCACCAAACTCAGAAATTAAAGAGATTTTCTTAGAGATGTATTTACTTTTGTTATGTAGCATGAGACTGTTATCACTGGAAACCAAATAATGGTTTATTTTTATCTCTAGGGTTGTGAAGTCCGAGATTTGAAGAGGAGATTCTATAACAAATGTTTGTGAGATAAATACAAAAGCACAGATCACTTTGAATTATAGTTCGTTTTATTGCAGGATAAACACATTTATTGTTACAGCAAAGTTTGACACAAATACATACACTATTTATAAGGTTTTTAGTGATTATTTTGTGATTTAGTTATTATGACAATTATTATTATTAAGTTACAATTGTTTTCTGTCCTTTCACTGTATCAGCACTTTGTAAGGTTATTTTTAATTATGAAGTTTGCACAAGCGATACGAATATTGCGCGGGAGATGCAACACAAACGTAGTTTTTGATCTGAAGCACAAATAAACAAATCGGGAGATCAGTGTTTGAAATTGTAATCATTAATTTAAATAAATGATACTATTAGACTTTTCGTAATCCCGAATATAATTCACGACATTTGATGTTAATACGATTTGCGCGGCAAAGACGCCTAGAGACCTGTGGTCTCCCTTCCGCGGGTAGAGGCTTGTGGTGGTTGAATGCGTGCCCGAACAGGTGAGCGAGGGGTATATATATTCTTTGTGAAGGAGACGCGGTTAGTGCGGTGTTGTTGCATCAGCCGAGGGTAGTTTTTGAAAGTGGACTGTTCCAACAGTCAATTCGTCTTATAAAAAATGAATTTACCCAAACCGGAACATATTAATGAACCAATCACAGACCCGTATTCAATGGTCTCCTTATAAGGAGCGTTACCCACTCAAATAGTCATGTGATGCGACAACACACCCGAAAACTTTAGTGGTTGACGGAAAGTTTAAGTAATAAACTTTCTATTGATAATATGATTTTATTTCAATTTTATAGTAATTCAAACGATTTAAATTTTGAATTACGACATTCCCCTCTAAGTTATCCAAAAAAAATTATAAAAAAAAGGAGCTGAAGTAATCCTAGGTGGCTATTCCTGGAATTGGTAACCCCTGGAGTACACAACGAAAGAAAATTAAATTCAAAAATTTTCAAACTTAAAAATGACCAGAAAATTAGGGGGTAACAAAACTAGTAACGTAGTGCTGATAGGTGAGGCAAGTTGACATAAGTTTAACAAAATTAAAAAAAAATTATTAAAATAATTTGTAAGTGAAGTCGAGCCTTAAAGCTAGTACTTTTGTATGGGATTCTAATACATACAGGCAATCCTTTCTTTATGTTATGAACAAAAGTGAATGCAGAATACAATCCACTTTTCGTTAAGGACTCAATTTACTCTCTTTACACTTATACAATTCAAGATCTCTTTTTATAGGAGATTATCAAAGATTATTTCATGAGGGAAGCAGGATTCTAATTAGATTATTATTTCAAGTGAGTAGAAATGTAGCAAAATTTATACATATACAAAATTAGGAGGCAACAAAATGCAAAGTTATACAGTAGTACAGTAAGGTTATTTTAATTTTAAAATTATTAGCAAAATGAAGAGTGAATGCGCTCTTGACACAATCATAATGATGGAAATATTAACGAGTAGGAGTCTCTCACACATAATACTTTCGCTTAATGTACAGGCTTCATCAATCATATCATTCTATCATAATTCAAAAAAAAATGCGCATAAGAAAATTACTATTAATTCATTCATACATCTCTGACTCCAACTTAGTGACATGATAATTTAAGACACTAGACTCCATCATGAGACCATATCGTAGGCTTAATTCACATAATATATTACACATAGAATTAATTAATATACATTTACATACAATACATAAGTATATAGTCTTAAAATTAAGTGAACCTATGAGTGTCCTGGAATTTATTATTATATGTATGGCTTTAAATTGCTTCTTGTCAGAATACAGAGTGTATTCTGATTATCACTTATTCACACTTATATATCACTTGTAACAAAATTATTATTTGAGACACTTCCTGACTTAGTTATTGCAAACTCAAAGTTTTATAGAGATACCTAATTTATTGTTTGACAAGAAAACATACCGGAGGTGCAATGTACAGAGTTCACTATTTTAGAGACATAAAAATAAAAAATAATAAATATTAAAATTTTCTGTTTGCCCATAGTTTCACAGAAGAGTTTGAGGATGGTTTCTCAATGCTAGCTGAACCTAATAGGTGACCATAGGTTCGAAGTTGCTGAGCGCCAGTAATTTTTTACAAAAAAATTACAAAAATTCTTAACTTTAATCATGTCTTATAGACAACTATACTTTAAAACTTAAACTGACTTAGTAAGCGTCCTTACTTTGTCAAGTAACTAAATTTCTAAGGAACTAACGTCTTTAGTCGTATAACAGTCATATACGCATTGGAATATTATACGTCACGATGAACTATTCAATTGAAACGAACGTTATTTCCAAACGTTATTTTTCAGCGATGTACGTATTTTATCATGGCATCAAGCAAGGGATGACCAACTGATAGACGAAAGAGAAAATTATACATAACAGGGAAAATATGAAATCTTACTCTATTTGGCAGATTGCGGGATGTAACGCTTTTGCGTCACATAATTAACGTATCTGACCAAAACTTAGACTAATAATGGACTTATTTTTAGCCAATCCATGCTATAGTGTGTGACGATCCGGACTTTCGTCAAATTTTTGCAGTAGGCCTACTTATAATTAAATTTACCACAAAAGGTCTTCCTCATTAGATACTCTCATGGTTTCGTAGAGGGAATTCACCAATAACTAATATCTAATTTATTGATTCATTATTGAATTCAACAAATCCTTCCTGATAAATTCAGGAGTATCCAACAATTTACATTAGTCATTAATTTCTCTTTGAATCAATGACTCTTTCCTTGCAGAGTTCTTCAACTATACAAGGAGTATCAAACACATTACATACATTTATACATTAGAATGCATAAAAAAAATCATTATAACTAACTAAGGTCTAAGACATGAGTCTTACACAACTCTAAAAATTATGACTTAAGAGTCACGAACAACTTGTACTACTATTCCCTCCACAGTCCTTATGACTGGGCAAGTTTGAGTCAAGTACTTTGTTGGGAGGGAAAACAAAAATTTCTTCACACAAATAATAAACAATGGGTTATGTAACCTCCATATCCTTCTCCTGAGCGGTAATTAATGACGTTGATATGTAAGGGATTTCGTTCTGTACCAGGACAATCCACACGTTGGAAAGAAAAGAGGATGCGCTGTAACACTTGACTCTGGGAATTACTAAACTTCTATACTAATGGAAACTGTTGGAATTCTATAAGAGATCCCTTCAATTAGGTTCCATAAGAAAATTGTACTAGGGTTGACGATTCCTGACTACAAGGAATAACAAGGAAAAAACTCTTATTTAACACTCAATACGTAACAACGGAAATTTACGAGGAACGGGAAACGACCACATAACACTGTTGTAGACCAAGTGGTCTAGAAATCTAACTTTGGCGAAACTTAAGTCTGGTTTATGTTTCATTACATTCTCAATTAAGGTAGTATCGAGTACCATATACTCTCTAGAACTAGATCATGTCTTCATCCAATGTAGTTATAATATAATAGTAACCACTTTAAATTTCAACATACGCCACTCCAGAACACATGGATTTCACACGAGAATGAAACAATTAATACCGCAATTAGAATTCGTAACCATTCGTTACATCATCCTACACGAAGGTAATTAACACAGGGGTGTAGACGGAGACTTTAATTCGTTATATCACAATAAAAGAATTTCACTTATTACGATTAAAACGGGTCGGTTTTCCAAGGAAGAAATTATACGAGTCGCTAGTTACATAGGCAGTCACTGAAACGTAAAGGTACAAGAAGATATTCAACTTAATATGTTGCGGACACAGTGAGCAAAGTTAACAAAATCTATTTCAGTAATTCTATACGGAAACTTAGGAAAACTAAGGCAACCAGCTATGACAATCATTACATCCTTGATAATTGGTATCTACTGAAACCGAACTCTAATGGTTATGTCTATGAGTTTTCCTTCATAATTCAATAAATTTTCCTGCAAAAACTCTTAGAAGGATTCAAGAATTACCTATACAATAACGCATACTTCATGTATTAATTATGCATTAACGAAATTTTAACTAACAACTATGGTTTGAGACTAGAAGTCTCAAACAACTCTAATATTGACTGAATAGTCACAACTTAACCTACGATAACTAAGGTCAATGACTGAAGACCAAGTTATATATCTTATCTTATAGTAACATTTTCAAAATTATAAGAAACAAAAAAAATAAACAATGGGGTTTTGCTTCATGCCGGTAAACGGGTTTTATTTTTAAACGTAGGTTGGCCTTAAACACACATTTAGAAGCAACAAGAGAATTATGTGAATAAGGTTCTACAAGGTTGATGGTCGGAACTAACAGGTCAGCTGTTAGGCCGAGTCAACCGAAATCACTCCAAGTGGATATTTGACATATGGTCAAGTCCTCGAGCAAACAAAGAATATCTGGGTACGTGCGTATTTTCTACTGAAATATACTTGAAGAATCTGGATTGTCTCTCGACAATAGAAACTATACTTCTACTCGTAGTTTACATAACAGGGTGTCGCCGTCGAAATGTAAACTACATGTGTTTTGGCTAGGCCGTAGGCTTGCACAAAACTTGTCACGTTCAAGAGAGATATACTTGTCAAAGTTTGACTATATCTTTCGTATGGAATTTTCCCACATAGGGTCCCGTAAAATCCTTTAATTCATATATAGTACGTGATAACCTTTTTACTACAATACATTTAATAAACCGGGGTGCTAACTTCTTTGAATAATACTGGCCAGCGTTTGACTGAGTATAAGATTTTCTCCATACGACTTGACCTAATTTTAGAGATATATCTCGTCGGCGTAAATTATAACGTGCGGCGCTTTTGTGAAAGGCCTTTACTAGGGTATGAGAGATTGAATCATAAAATTTCTCTAGGTGAGAGATATCGTTAAGACGCTGTTCTATGGGGTCTGTACTATCTGAAGAAGGAGATTGATTGACTTGAAGAGTTCTGTAAAAAGATGCATGTGGGACGCTTTCATATCCGAACATTAATAAGTGAGGCGTGTGACCGGTAGCGATGTTCATTGTAGAATTGAGACAAGAACAAATCTTAGGTAAGTAGGTACACCAATCTCTCTGATTCTCTTGTACTAACATGGCGAGTAGGGTGACTACCGTTTGGTTATATCTTTCAGAAACATTATGCTGGGGGTGGAAAAAGGCGTTATAACGGAGATCTTTAATACCATAGGATGCAAGAAAGGAACGGAATTCTTGCGAGACAAACTGCTTTCCGTTGTCCATCACAAGGCAGCGGGGAACAGAATAAGGAAGAAATATGTGATTCTCCAAAAGTTGGATTACATTACGGGAGGTAGCCGATCTTAGCGCAAACGTCCACAAGTATTTTGAAAAATTATCGACCACAGTCAGAATAAAAAGGTTCTTTTTATGACTGAGGGGGAAAGGTCCAATGAAATCTAAGCTAATTGATTCTAATGGTCTGGTTAGGTTCTTAGGGAATAGAGAAGTACCTTGGGGAGGTTGATTATTGTGCTTGTATCCCTTACAGGGTTCACAATTGGAAACTATCTGTTTGACGAAAGCTAAGAGACCTTTACAATAATACGTACGTGAAATGAATTCGTAGGTTTTCTGAACTCCTGGATGACATTGTTCGTTATGATAAATTCTAATAAGTTCCAATATGTGACACTTAGGAACTACTATTTTCCACAAATAAGAAGGATTGTTAGAAATTGAATCCTTTTTGTACTGGGAATATCTATACAGGTGACCATCATTTATCATGAAATTTGGATAGCTCTGAGGTTGTTTTTCGCAAGAAGAAAATAATTTAATATAAGCTGAATCTGAAATGTTAGTAAAAGGTTCGGGAACAGAAACTGGGGAAATAGGTATTCTGCTTAGACCATCTGCAAGATGATTTTCGCATCCTTTCTTAAATACAAATTCAAAATCGTACTGGGATAATCTGCACGCCCATCGCGCAAGGCGACCGCTCGGTGATGAAATTGAATTTAGATACTTCAAACAACCATGGTCACTCATGACTGTAAAATGCGTTCCCTCTAAATAACTCCGAAAATGATGAATTGAATCTACTATTGCTAACAATTCGCGCTCTGTGGTGCTGTAATTTTTCTCTGGGGGGGAGAGTTTCCGGGAATGATAAGCTATGATGTGTTCCATGCCGTTAGCATCCTTCTGAGAAAGGAAGCTTCCCAAGGAAATTGCACTGGCATCGCAGGTGAGAGTGTACGGTAAACTGTAATCGGGAGGTTTTAAAACCGGTGCTGACGTCATTAATTTTTTTAAAGTGTTAAAAGAAACTTCAGCCTCTTCTGACCATATGAACTTACGACCGTCATATTTGTTACTGGTTAATTTAGTGAGGGGGGAGGCTATTCTAGAGAAATCCTTAATAAAGCGACGATAATAGGCCATTAAGCCAATAAATGCCCTTACCTGTTTGCTGTTTGTTGGACGCGGATAATTTAACATTACTGATACTTTGTCTGGGTCTGTTTGTATCCCATTACGGTCTATTACATGGCCTAAATACTTTAAGGTGGACTTACAAAATTCTGACTTACTTAGTTTTATAGTTAAGTTGGCTTCTTTTAATCTTGACAGGACAATACGTAGGGTTTTTAAATGGGACTCGAAATCTCTAGAACAAATCAAAATATCGTCTAGATAACAAAATACTTCAGTCCTCAAATCAGGAAATAGGGTGTCCATCAGACGCTGCATTTCAGCTGGAACATTTTTGAGGCCAAACGGGGTCACGCAAAAATGGAAGAGACCACGGTTCTCTACAAAGAATGCGGTTTTCTGTTTACTATCCTCTGCAAGCGGCATTTGCCAAAAACCAAGGCTGAGATCTAAAGCTGTTAGGTATTTAGTGTCACGTAAGTTATCCAATATGTGATTAATATTCGGGAGTCGGTAACTGTCAGTTTTCGTAATTTCATTTAGTTTGCGGGGATCTAACACTAGTCGACCAGTACCGTCTTTCTTTGGGACAATAAATACGTTGTTTAGATAGGGTGACCGTGAAGGCTCGATTACGTTCATTTGTAGCATAGAATCTACTTCTCTGCAAAGTTGTTCTCTACGGACGTGGGAGGCCGGGTATGTACGTTGTCGCACTGGCAGAGAATTTCCTGTGTCAATCTTATGGCTAACTAAATGGGTACGGCCGAGACCTACCTTCTCAAATGCTATCTGGTCGAATTCTGTTATAACTGATTCTAAAACTAATTTTTGATTGGGAGAAAGATCATCTATTGAATTTAAACATCTAGGGGCACCAGTTACCGAGCTAATTTGATAAGACGATTCAGTATTTGATTTCGTGTTTGGGAACAGAGGAGGCACTAACTGTGATTTTTCTAAGAATGGAGTGCCCAAGATGAATTGATCGGTCAAGGAAGGAGCTATTATGAATTCTGTCATTAATACCTTATTATCGAAAGACAAGGGAAGAGTGATCTTGCCGATGGTGTGTATTGGTGAGTTGTCAACACCACTAATATTCCTAGGGCAATAAGTTGGTGTAAAACCGACTTCCGCGAAAGATAGATAAAGGTTCCCTCCGAGCACATTGATTGCTGCTCCGCTATCTAAGAGACCACGATAAGATAAATGAAAAATTTTAAAGTGTAGAAAAGGTCTACGATCACTGGCATTGGAAATTTTTATCGAATTTACCTGCAAAGTATTATAGAATAATCTAACACAAGCAATCCATGCTTTTCTCTCGTTTGTGCAGGTTGTAATATCTGGAGAGGTTCTAACTGGATTGCCTACAAGTTTTTTGCCTTAACTAAGGGAGGTGGACGAGAGAGATCAGGCACGGAGATTTTAGAAGAATTTCTAGAACGAGTAAACCTAATTTGGTTGACCGGGGCGACCGTTGGTCTCTGAGGAGTTCTACAATTACGCGCTATGTGTCCCATTTTACCACATTGGTAACATTTGACCACTGGAGTAAGGGGTTTCCTAAATAATACTGGGTTCGGAGGTCGTATGGCAATCGAAGGAGGATTTTTAAAAGAAGGCTTGGGAAGAGCTACAGTGATTGTCTCTAACTGGGTACATAATTCCTCAATTTGCTCGAGCGAGGTGGGTTGTGTGGCTATAATCATAGATGCATATCTCTGGTCTAGTCCGCGTTTTATAGATTTAATTATCTCTGAGGCCCTGAGGGGAGATTCTAAAGATTGATTCAATATAACAATTCTTGAAATGAAGTCTCCAGCACTTTCCAATGGCAACTGGGTCGCCGTGAGTATTTCTATTCTCCTTAAGCTATTCGAATCAGGGGTGTCAAATCTCTTGATATAAGCTGACTTGATGGTTGACCATGATTTTCCGGAAAAATTAGAAGCTCTATGAAACGTGAGAGCCCTATCAGCAATAAATTCTGGCAACGAACTACCCAACAACTCAATAGGATAGTTACGAGAGACTGCGAGCTCCTCAAGACGCGTGAAGAAATCTCTGACATTGGATTTACCTACAAAGTGTTGAACGGGCCATGAGGCGAAGTTGGTAGAATAATTTAACGTTCTGACAGGACGAAGTTCTTCAATGGGGTCACAGGAAGAAGAAGAAGTGGGTTTTGGGTCTATGCTGATAGTTGACAGTTCCTTCACAGGTGTGGTCATAGTACGAGGGAGGCTCGTCATTGATTCAGTTTCTGAACTTGAATCATGAGTATGAATTCCTGAAGATGTAGACATATCCCCACTTAATTCAGCATTATAATCAAAACATTGTTTACGCAACGCAAGCAGTCCCGCAGACGGGTTTATTCCACGGATTCTTAAAGCTTTGCTCAACGTTTTTGAATTCGACTGTGCGATTCTAGGTATGCTAGTATTATTGGGTTCCATTGTTTGCATTTAGTAGAAAGAGCAGAGAAGAAAAAAATTGAAAAGAAACAAAAATTCAATTAACAGAGAAATCAGAAAAAGACCAACTGGTACTTACAGCAATAACGTGGTTATTATAAATTGAATTTATTCTGAGCGTATTTTAAATCAACATCAATATATATGCAATAAGTGGGCCGTTGTTGATGAATTTATTTTTAACAAAATTTATTAATAACAATAAAATTGGTTTTAGTCAATTTTGATTTAAAACGGTAGTATCCTATCAAACTATAAGATATTTGAAAAGAGAGAGAATAAAGTGACAAGGTATTATTACCAATAACAAACACAAAAAAAAAACTATACTGGTTTCTTAGTAAAATCATTAACTCTTCACTAAGTACCCATTTATAATTGGGAAAATATCCTCTAACTATATTGAACAATATGCAAAAGCCGTACCGCATAATATTCACATACAAGGTATTTTCCGCGTCTTAAAATAACGAAAGTCCCTGTTCTATAAGTAGGTATGCATGTCGATGAGAAAAAAAATATCAGCTGATTAGTTCACGGTCAAACTTCCTATGCCGAGAAAGAAGGTATATTTATAACCACAAGTAGGTACGTACGTACTTACGAGAAAGTTCTACAGCTTCATACACGCGCGGTATGTTGCGTCAGATGGCCTTCACAATTCTGCGATGCAAACAGCGGACCTATGCATATTCATAAGTATGTGTACTTTCGGTTCCTGTTCGTACCAGTGGGGAGAAGCACACCGCTTCACCTCTCGTCCCCAATTCCCCGGCAAGAGCCCTGTTGCACGTGTGAATATTTTACCCCGCGACCCACACACTCACTTCCTTTACTTTATACCCCGAGTTGGCTGACCTTGTTCTAGCCGCGGCAGGATACCCCTCTCTCCGCTACATGCACACTCAACCCTTCTGTATCCTTTGTTCAAAACCGGTTTGTGGCCTTGCGTCGTCCAAGAGCCAGGATACCCCTCTCTCCGCAACATTCACTTCCCTTCCGAAGTCTAAAGTTGTACAAATTTTATCCGCGCGAGAATATTTCAAACTTATTACGTTTAACAAAGGATTTCGTAATGCATTTGTTTATTTTAAATTCACGTAATATTAATACTGTCCAAATGTGTCGTTCTGTATTTTACTAACGCTAAATTGATTAACTTTATTCGTATTAGGAGAGAGTGGAAGAAATGGGATACTGAATTGACCAAACAACTCTTCAGAGTATATTAATGATAGACAATCCAGCATCGATCCCACTTTAATCTATATCATAACACGGCAAGTTTCACTGTAACACAAAGGGAAAATTTCTATATCTTGAACTCAAGATAATGACGCGTTTATACATGGCATTAGAGAGAAAAAAAATTCACGGGGCCCGGCTAGCTCAGTCGGTAGAGCATGAGACTCTTAATCTCAGGGTCGTGGGTTCGAGCCCCACGTTGGGCGCCAAATTGTCGAAGAAGGACTTGTTCTCCTCCTTCAAAAATCACCCAGGTGGGCGACAAGCTGTCAAGAGTAATTCCTACCTTCTGGTGCTCTTCCTCGGTCCTGCTCTAGTGGTCTTCCTTCCTCTATCGTCGAATCATCTATTTCAACTTGAAACTCTATGAAGACTTATTGAAGGATGTCTATAGCAGTCCACTCTGAGGTAGAACACCTCTGACAAGAAACAATAGGAAGCACAATTGTCTTAAGGAGTTGGCTAGCTCACCAAACTCAGAAATTAAAGAGATTTTCTTAGAGATGTATTTACTTTTGTTATGTAGCATGAGACTGTTATCACTGGAAACCAAATAATGGTTTATTTTTATCTCTAGGGTTGTGAAGTCCGAGATTTGAAGAGGAGATTCTATAACAAATGTTTGTGAGATAAATACAAAAGCACAGATCACTTTGAATTATAGTTCGTTTTATTGCAGGATAAACACATTTATTGTTACAGCAAAGTTTGACACAAATACATACACTATTTATAAGGTTTTTAGTGATTATTTTGTGATTTAGTTATTATGACAATTATTATTATTAAGTTACAATTGTTTTCTGTCCTTTCACTGTATCAGCACTTTGTAAGGTTATTTTTAATTATGAAGTTTGCACAAGCGATACGAATATTGCGCGGGAGATGCAACACAAACGTAGTTTTTGATCTGAAGCACAAATAAACAAATCGGGAGATCAGTGTTTGAAATTGTAATCATTAATTTAAATAAATGATACTATTAGACTTTTCGTAATCCCGAATATAATTCACGACATTTGATGTTAATACGATTTGCGCGGCAAAGACGCCTAGAGACCTGTGGTCTCCCTTCCGCGGGTAGAGGCTTGTGGTGGTTGAATGCGTGCCCGAACAGGTGAGCGAGGGGTATATATATTCTTTGTGAAGGAGACGCGGTTAGTGCGGTGTTGTTGCATCAGCCGAGGGTAGTTTTTGAAAGTGGACTGTTCCAACAGTCAATTCGTCTTATAAAAAATGAATTTACCCAAACCGGAACATATTAATGAACCAATCACAGACCCGTATTCAATGGTCTCCTTATAAGGAGCGTTACCCACTCAAATAGTCATGTGATGCGACAACACACCCGAAAACTTTAGTGGTTGACGGAAAGTTTAAGTAATAAACTTTCTATTGATAATATGATTTTATTTCAATTTTATAGTAATTCAAACGATTTAAATTTTGAATTACGACACTATATTAGTCGTATTATCGCGGTAATGTAAACCATAACCCGAAGATGAGTCATGAAGCGAGACTTTCTAGCTAATTATTTCACCAATGTCACACTATCGTCGAGTATACTAAACAAGTCTTCGATGCTATGCTATGTCTGTCCTCATATTGAACACGGATGTACTATAGCATATTTCTCGTTACTCCATTGCTTGCTTGCAAACTTCATAGAAACACTTATTCTAATGACGAATGTCTTTCACTCTTCTGGTTCTTACTTTCTTTGGTGCCAGATTGATTTACACAAGATGTAGATTTTTTTTTAATTACTTAATCCGCATTCGCTCCCTAGATGGTGAATGTGGTCGCCACAAAACTTCGCCAAGCATCTGTATCCTGGGCTAGATCCAGGGCGTCATTCCAATCTAAGCCGGTATTCCGAAGATCTTCATCGTTGTCTTTAATCGTGTAGATTTAAATATTATCAAAATACGAATTGTAAAGAATTAAGGTGAAAAAATTCTTCTTGTTATTGTTTTATTAGTCCATAGACAACCACTTCTTGACGTATGGTCCCTTTTTAAGACTTCTCGTTGTCTGGCGATCTTGAGCAACCTGCACCTAATTGGAGACAGAGGTCCTCACGTTATCATATCTGGAGCGTATAGTCGGCTGCGACTTTTTGTCTAGTTATTTTCGTCCAGCTGTCCTTCCATCTCTTCGGTGGTCTTCCGGGAAGGCGATGCCCTGGTAGGATTTTATTTGCCCCTATGTGTGGCATTCTAGATTCGTCCATTCTGTTGACGTGGTCTCTCCAAAATCTTGGTATATCTCTGCCCATCGTGCGATGTCTTCGCTCCCACAGCTCATGCACATGTCTGCCTGATATCGACGTTGCGCATTCTGTCTCTCAGCGTCTTCCCTGCGATTGCCCTTAAGACCGTCATCTCTGATGTTCTGGACAGGTTTTTGTTTTAGAATTGTCGGCTCTTGTTTCCACTGCGTATGTCATGATTGTAATTATCATAGAAACGAATTCCGTCTGACAGACGATAATACCTAACGTATAATAATACCTAAGTCATAATATGTATGAAAATTTCGCTTGGGGTCAGAGTTTTTGGACGAAAATAGCGAGTTACGGGCGGACTTAACCGATTATAATATAGTATTAGGTTCAGCAAGCGTTACAACTGTTTATTTTGAATTTTCATATATGTATTTACTTGGTCGGTTACCGCGCTGTTCTAAAGAGCACACTTTTTTAACTCTATTAAGATACCATAGGTACACGGATGGCAATATAGTGATTAGTGTAGCTGTAGATGGAATTTTATTCTAGGTGGGTGTCTCACGGCTCTACATAATGTTTTATTTTCATAATCATCTCATATTATGCTACATTTACAAGCTTGCCACGGTTTGGCAAACCACCGCAAACACCAACGTGTAAATGGGGTGTTTGCCGTAGCTTGCCAACGCTTGTCCCGATCTGGGCAAGTGTCAGTTTTTCGACACAGGTGAAAGGAATTTGCGGCAAATGTATTAAAAAACCTACGCGCACGCCAAGGTGTAAATGGCGTCCAAACGTTTGTGAAGGCTCGGAGTTTGTGGTGGCTTGCCAAGCCATTTCAAGCGTGTAAATGTAGCATTACAGTTTGAGTCAAATCAACATAAGAGTATATGTATATTTGTACAGTATATTGTATTTACTGTGACACACACTCGATCCACTTCCGCCAATTTGGTACGTTATTTTTATTCAATGTTAGATTATAAAATGTGACATTGACCCGTAATTTTGAAAAGGACATATCACTACTTACATGGCCTATGTATATGGCTAATCTTGTTTCTAAGCTTATCTTTTAGATTTAGATAAAATGTTCTCAAACCTTTTTCTTTCGTAGACCCCTTGGCATTTTTTCGATTATGGCATTTTTTCGATTATGGGTATACCCCAATTTCTCATTTTGAGAGATTTAAATGTTAACATTACATTACAGCATTGTAGCGTGAAAAAAGTTGAAAAAAAGCAAATGTTAAGTTTCTTGTCATTTTATTACTATTTTAATTTCATGGACAAACCTTTTTTTTCGTAGACCCCTGGGGAAAATGTAGACCACTATGGGAACTTCCGGCTTAGGCTTAGACTGATGTTGGAATCTACTATCGCTCTCTATTGGCTCATAATTATTACTTAAGTCGTTTCACGCATCATTTTTCTTTAAGTGCATATTTTATCAAAATTGAGTGTGAATCATATAAAAAATAGTTCATAATTACATTTTGGTTTGTAAATCTCACTCACAGTTTAAACTTACCTACTTCTTATTTTACGTGCAATAGGACTTACACATTGCTCATATTTTTATGTGCACCGTCGTCACTGTATTATTTCCATAATACATAATGTTATGAAAACTTAGTAATGCGTATTAGGTATGCATATCTCGCATGGATCTTGAGAACTACGGTTCTACGCGTACGGTGGGGTACGCCCCAAGTATGAGTATATTGTGTGCATTTTATTGCAGATTGCTCGTTGCAGTTATCAATTCTGCTATCGTAAAATTCTTAGGTGAACGAAATAGCGTGACAGAAATAAACCAACGCCACTGAACGTTGACTCATTCATTCCTATCAAACTGGACGGTTTAAAATGTAAATGGATGTCATACATTGTGACAGATGTGAACTTGACTGTTCTTTTTTAACGACAAATTTGGACCAAGTTTTCAACACTGACCATCAAGAGACGTGACCACTTGGACCACGTCCACTAGAATTTCCCCATTGACGATTCGTTTGGAGTGATGGACGAATGGCCTGACGCGGTTGTATTTTGTACTGATTGATAACCGACTCACCCTATCACTCCACATCGTCCATTTGGTTTACGCCACTCTTTTTGGAGTGATGTCGCACCATTTCAACGGGTGGAATTATCCTGAATGGGGGACCTTAAATCAAATCATTTGACATTGCATTCGATAGTTTTCGTATGGGGAATGTTGTACAAAAAATCCTGTCATCATGAATCATGGGTACCTATATTCAATGTTCCCATTATTTCGGCATCCTGTATTACTGGCTTTGCCGTGACGAGACGCCATCATTCAAACATACACTTCGATTTATTTATAAACCTCTTGAAAAAAATTCAAAAAGGCGTCTATTGGTAAATTGTGAAAATACATAACATACAGTTTGCAATGTGTTTTTTTTTTTTTTTTAAATTACTCTTGAAATGGCACTCCTATTGGAGGTTTCCGACTATCTGAGAGGAAATTTTACAGTCCTTGACAAGTCCAATACTACATTGTAAATTAATTTGAATGCTATGGTAAATGATGATCAAATATTTAATGTATTGGAATGTTACAATACACCGACAGCATCTGTTTAAATACAGTATCGAATATGCATATTATTTACAACAGTTAACAGTAATCAACACGGCTGAGAGGCGAACATAAATGGTAATGCTCATACTTACTCATACCACAATATTAAAGAACAGTTCATACATTTAAGTGTATTCTACGAGTATATCCCTTTGACCTGCTGAACCTGGCACAGTACTCTACTCACACCAACACCAACAGCCCACAATACTCTAAAACTATACAAACTCTGTTTCAATTAATATCCGCAATCCACAAACTTCTTCCGCAGGACTCTTGAATGTCTTGTCTTCGCTTAGGTACTTGTATGTACCGTAGTACTTACTTTACAGACAAGCTAATTTCTTGTGGTATTTCCAAAAAATCAGTAAGTTCCAAATAGCAAAAAAAGCAAACACTTCAAGTAGGTACCAGATCTCATGAGAATCTATTTTATCATATAAATTACTCGTATCCATTGTAGAGATTTTTGAATGCTTATGAAAACTGAATAATTTATACATAATATTACCAAAATTATAATTTCAAGTATGAGATTCATGCGGTCACTACACTCACTACAGACAGACGCAGCCAACTGGCTGAGAAACATGCAACTGAATTTGTAACCGCCAGGCCAAACATGCCATATGCATTAAAAAAAGCGATAATTAAAATCGATCTGCAGTTTATGCTTGACATACGCAATTATTTTGTAAATAACTGAATTATTGTAGACTAGGACTAGAGGATAATAGCGTACTAAAATATAAGCAATGGCAAAGATAACCTCATCTTACTTTATCCTCAACTACATAAGGAAAAGAGAATGCACAATTTTGGGTACAATGTTCTCTTAAAATACCTAAACACAGAACAGCCTAGATCTGGCTGGGTGATATAAGGGCAAAATCAACTTCCACGCTTTTCAAAAGTACAAGTTGTTAATCCGTCTCAAATACCTACCCAAAATAATTGATTAACAGTTTTTCTACGGGAATGAAAGTCCACAATATCTCGTAGGTATACAGGTGGGTGTTGTAAATTAATGAATCGACTCAAAACCGAGTGGTTGTGTTTCGAAATATTGTGTCAAGTAAGAGAGGAGCTTGGTAAGTATATTACGGTACGTTATCCCTTCTTCATCCAATTAAATGTCATTAACCATTGTCCCCATTTTGTTAGGTGACCAAATTGGAAGCCCTATATGATCACCATTGACAGACTAGATACATTTAGTATTGTGCAGTGTTTATAATAATTTTTAATTGTTATCCAATTATAGAATCAATATTCATTAACTTGAACTTCAATCACCACCTACGTTTGTTATTGATTTATTGGATGATCTTTGTAACTAATCGGTTCGCTTTATATCAATCCAATTAAACATTAGTAAGAACTAGGTATTATGTTACTCATAGTAGGTATATGGAATATACATGAGTCTTGTGATCGGAATTAAAAAAAAATAGATTTCGCTGAAATTAATTTTCTCGACGTTTTCGAGGGTGTAGATTCCAAAAATGCAAAAAAAAATTAATTTCCGCGTACACCCGTACGCTTACGCCATAAATGTGTGCGCACCCATAACTCATAGTAATTCTTATCAGATTTGATTGAAATTTGGTAGAACGGTTAGCCCCTCGATGTAGATGAGTCAGTAAAATGTTGAGATCTGTAACTTCAGGGGAACCCTCTTAAAGTATCCAAAGAAAATTTCACTTGTTCTAGAAAAAGGGCTAAAAAAGAAAAAAAAAAATGTCTTCGATTTTCATAAAATTTGGTATACGGGTTGGTCTTATGCTCCTACACAAGCACGTAAAATTTGAGGTCCGTAACTTTACTTCAGTGGGGTCCCCCTTAAAGTACCGATTAATATTGAATATGTAGTTCTAAAGCAGATAATAAAAAGCTCCAATAGTCGATATCATTTTAAAGTTTCTATATAATAATTCCAAGGATAAATTCATTTTAATCGTAAAATTATGAATTAATATGCAAAGATATAATGGGAAGTTTTCTGGGGAGCTTCCGACAATACACACTAGGTGGCAGAACTTCTAATCAGGTCTATTGTCAAATTCAGTGCTGCCAACGTAGAGATGTTTTTTTCAGTGATGCCAACGTTGGGAAGTTTGTTTTCCATTGCGTTGCTAAGAAGTTGTTGATTGAGTTGCTAAGAAGTTGTTGATTTTGTTGCGCATAAATTTGAGAATAAATCTCAGGGGTGCTGTTCTGTATTTTTTTAATTTGTATTTAGGTAGGTATATAAAAAAAGATGAACAATTTTATTTGTAATAGTATGTAAAAAATGTACAATGATTACTCTAAACATATTGTAAGTTATCATGTATAATAATATATAAGTTGTTTAATTCGAAATAAACTAGAATGATATTTTGGAGGTTAGATTGTGAGCGACCATAAGAAGAAGAAGAAGAAGTAAATCGCCCCCGTTGGCAACACTGAATTTGACAATAGACCGGATTAGCAAGGGCGCCTCTAGCGGCACAAAAAGTAAAAAAAACATCCCATTGTTTTACACGAAAAGGCTGTTATAATATACTATGAGTTCTGGGCTACCCTAGGTTAGCAGCTTTTTTTAGTTTGTGGAAACTTTTGTAATATGGATCTGCATGGTTTATTAAATTATGAACTGTTTTAATCCAAATCTTATAATATACCTTAAAGAAATTCGGGTTAGTCCGAACACTTATAACTCGAGATCGGCTGAATAGATTCTTCCGATGTTTGACTTATTAGTTTCTTCTCCGCTCTGAACAACAGAATAACTATTAAAAAGATGAAAAATGCATAAGAAATACTATAAAATATAATATTAAAAGTTAGTATGGAACTGGTTTACTGGCAACAAACGCCATCTGTAAAAAATCCACAAAAACACAAATTTTATTTAGGTACTTGAAAACCACTAGAGTCAAAACATTGGTACATATACCTATAGATTTTTGATAGAATTTCTTTCGAGCTTTCAGAAATAATTTTGTAACATTCAAACATATTATTTTTGTATAAATTACAAATTTGAATCAATCTTAATAGTAAGAATATGTACCTAACAACTAATGACTAACAATTACTGATGTTCGATTTTTAAATGGAACAAACCACTACGGGCTTACAAGACCGTCTTCTACTGTTATTTCGAAGGCTGGCTTAGTGTGATCACTTTACGTTAACAACGTTCGCCATTAGGTGGTAATGTTTAAGACTCCGAAACTCCTAATCATGAGAATTCTCGACATGTTCGACTAAAGGACAACGTATGTCGGGAAAGCTAGTTAGATATAATATTTTTTTAAATTTAATTGAGATCATTAAATACCGATGGAATGACCATCGATATTAAATCTTCATGAGGATTATACTCTGTATAATATATGTAATAGCCTAGATTTTGTATACATTGTAGAGTCAGAAATGGTTGAAGTGGTTGGTAGCCGGGTGGTCACATTATGACGCCGGCTTTCCTACTGTTTCGTACGACACAAGCTTTAAGTATCTTACTGTGAAAGAATCAAAGAGTGTATTAATTTGTGTTCACTTTGAGTGAGTGAATAAAAAAAAGAAATTGAGCTTCAAATTTTGCAATTATCTTTTTAAGATATTTTTTCTTCTAGCACACTTTCGTCCAATACTGAAGTCTTTTGTAAATTTGTATTTTCTAAGATTAACAAAATGTGAGTCAAAATCCTGGAAAAGGCACAAGAATCCATTCCATACATTTTTGGAACATGTGTAATGAGATTTTTATATGAAAGCCAGTTAAGATTTACTATCATTTTTCAAAATGAAAATAAATACACTTTTTTCACACTAATCGAAGTTTGTGTCATGAAAGAGGAATGGTCGACCGTCAGTATGAAAGCATATTAGTCTAGGATCCACCTTCCATTTATTGATGACGCTGTTAGTATAGAAACTAGTTGTTGTTGTTATATTTATGTTAAATACATCGCAGTTTGATGTGAATTATAATTGTCAGCACAGTAAAATATGTCAGATTGATAATTTTCTTCTATTGAATTAATATTACAACATTATATAATGAATTTGAATAATAATTAGTGAGTCATTGCCCTGCTTCTGATTCATTCATTTGCATGTCTACTCTCTTAACCACATAATATATCTATATAATAATTTAGAAATGTTTTTTTATTTGCCTTTGACAATACTTTAACCGTATATGTGAACATCACGCTCAAAATACAAATGCTAAGATAGATATTAATATGCCCAGAGCAGTATAAAATGCTGGAGAAGGTTCTTAAATACAATTTGCTGCATTAACTTTAATATATTTAGAGCTATTTAAAAAAACTGTATTTTTTAGGATCTTCATACAAATTTCTCAAAAAGACTTTTGGAAACAAAATTACTCATGTAAACGTTGAATGGGATCTTGGTATTACGGTATGAAAATGTAATAAAATAATTGTAGATTGATTTGTTATACATATAAATGTTATTAAAAGCTTATTATTCTCAATAAATAAAGATTTAATGAAAAAATTTGCAGTTTGATTTTGAAGTATGACAGATACAAATCACCCTCTATGGGTGGGTTGCCCAATTAATATCAAAGCAGGCAATGTATGTAGCTAAGATTCAAACCACAGAGCTCTCTCTATGAAAATTTGCAAATTATGTCGGTAGGTTCGTATAATATTTTTTTTATTATTATAGACCTCCAAAAAAAAAAAAATATTATACGAACCTACCGACATAATCAGTATATTTATATTATCTGTGGACATAATTTGCAAGTTTTCATAGAGAGAGCTCTGTGGTTTGAATAGGTTCGTATAATATTATGAGGTCGGTAAAACAAAAATTGTAAAAGTGTCATTCTTCTTTTTCTGTGCTTATGTCAGTTAAAGTGGTATGTTAAGCAATGGGATGCTAGACTAGAATCTGTTTAATTACCTACCGATCAAGCCTGACAATCGGAATCAAAAACGTAAAGCAAGACGGGTATAAGCTAGTGATCTATAAGAGAGAAGCTTAGCATTGCCGAAAATGACTAGGGTTGCCAGATGTACGGTTTTCGACCGAACAGTCCGGTTTTCGTTATGCTTGTTATCAATAATTTATTATTGTTGTTATCTTTTCTTTTATATGGTCAGATTCAAATTTTTTACTATATTCTTCGAAATTGGCATTACATTCAATATTTTTTATTAGTAATTATAAACTATTTGATAGTTTATAATTACTAATATCTTGTTTAGTGTAATTCTACTGATGTCTTTTTGAGAAGAAATAATATTAGAGAAATAATGTGCTGCTGCGTATGGTCCCAACAAGTACCACTTGACTGTTGTTAACCTCATACAAACATTGGGTGACATTCGATTTTTTATTTTTAATATTTTAGCGTTAACACAGTGAAATTTTATATTTTTACTGTATAATTAGTTAAAGGATGTACCTATGGGTTTTGTTGTGTCGGGCTTGTTGATGACAGTGAAATTAATAATCTATCTTCAGTCACGTGACTATTAGATAAAGGAACCAATTATCATTTGTTATGCACATCCATAAAATCTCTCTAATAATATTTGTACTGAGTGGTTTAAGGTCACTAAATGGCAGTACTGCATTGCTAGGAAAACATACCATAAAGTCAATGGTATTAAAAAAACGAATAAATCGTGCAAATAGCCTCTTGATTACAAAATTTATGGTCGTAAAGCGAAAACTGTTATATATTTCAATATTTAGTTTAAATGTTATTTTACACAATTATTTCATGACTAATGTAGGTATCTATTTGTTGCAGGTTCACCATGATGAAAGAGGCATTTTGGAGATGGATAGACATATCAACAACGTTATAACATAAACAGTCAAATTTACCCTTAAGTAATGCTCCATATTGAATAAAATCTAGTTCAAAAGGGTGTAATTATTCACATACAACATTCAAAATGGAATTCAAATTATTATCTCATTTAGATTTATTTCTACTAAATATCCTATTTATCATCTTATTCGTTGACCGAACCTCATGCATCGAAGGACCCGGTGTTTGTACCAGACAAGAACAGTGAGTATTTATTTAGTTAGTAGCTTTAGCCCGACTGCCCGACAGACTTTGCTATGTCTTTACTATGAACATTGAATTCGAATTTGCATTCTCACAGATGGATCTGTTTTAAACAATGTTTACAGGGGACATTTTGGTAATCATACTATCAATCAACTGACAGTTTGTCAAACATCAATTAAGATAATAATAGAAAAGTTTAAAAGCTCTAAGAAGATTACCTACCTTAAATTTGCTTAAATCTTCTAATGTTCCTCTTTATTTTAGCTTCTAAGGGCCGATCTTATAAACCAGAGACCAAATATCCATTACTTTATTGATGGTTTACTAACAAATTGCTGTACTGAAATTTAAATAACAAATTTTTTTAAGACGGAAAAACGAGCAAATGGATCATATTTCGGTTTATTTGGTTTGACTTTTAACTAACGGTTGTTTATAAGACCGGCCCTAAATCTTCTAAAGCTTTACATTCTTAATTTATTCTTTCATAAGAATATTCTCCTGACAGTTGCAAACACAACAGAAAATGAATTAGCATAGAGATTTTAACTCATTACAACAACTTATACTTCTTAGTTATTCAACCATATTTTGTCGTCTTCAGGTACACCATTACTGTACAAGTGTCTGAACAAAAACCCTATCAAGTCAGGGAGATGACCTGGTGCTTAAGTTTACCTTCATTCAAATGTTCCAAGTATAAAGTTAACTACAAAACTGAATTCAAGACACAAACCATCACCAAAACAAGACCCGTAGAGGAATGCTGCAAAGGGTTCACTTTGAATTCCAACGAGTCGGCGTGTTTACCAGTATGCAATGATGCCTGCGTCCATGGTATATGTGAAGCCCCGAATATATGTAAATGTGAAAGGGGCTACGGAGGACCCAACTGTAATATGAGTAAGTCCTAGATTTATTTTCATCACATTATGTCCTAGTACTAATCTTTAAAAAATTACAAGAGAAAAACTAGTACTAGGACATCACATTATGTCCTAGTACTAGTTTTTCTCTTGTAATTTTTTAAAGATTCCAATAATAAGTCTTAGTGAACCAGCCACCCCGCTGCCAATCACTTTCCTATATTCAATATCTTACAAATTTAATTATTAAAATTTGTTGAGATAAAATATTGATTAATTTTATGACTGTGCGCAGGTTGCCCGCAAGGTTTTTGGGGTGAACACTGTGATTACAAGTGCAAATGTCAAAACGAAGCTGATTGCGATCCCCTGAGTGGGGAGTGCATTTGTGCCAGAGGCTGGTACGGAAAAGACTGCTCATTAAAGTGTGCCAAAGGAACATTTGGTCTCAACTGTGTGGAGAAATGTAAATGTGCCTCGGGGTCCACTTGTGATCCCATCACCGGCGAGTGCATCTGTTCCAAGGGCTTCTCTGGACCACTGTATGTACCTATACATTTTTACATTCTACAATTTGTATGTCTCACAAGATTTCTTCTTAATGCAATCATAAACTTTATTTTAGATGTGACCGTCCATGTTCGGACGAAGATTGTTCAGAATGCCGTTGTCAAAACGGTGGGTCTTGTTCAGGACCGAATGGTGCGTGTGTCTGCACAAGAGGCTGGGTGGGTGCGGCGTGTGCTGAAAGATGTCCCTTTGGTCGTTGGGGGGACAGGTGTGCACTGCGATGCAACTGTCACAATGGAGCCGGATGCAATCCTGAAACAGGCACATGCGAGTGCCTGGCTGGCTTTGCCGGAGACAAATGTCTCGATACCTGTGATTCGAGACATTATGGAACAAACTGTATAGAATTGTGCCAATGTAAAAACGAAGGATTGTGTAATCCTGTCAATGGATCATGCACTTGTGCCAATGGTTGGAAAGGTGAATTTTGTGATGTGAGGGCCTGTCCGGAAGGTTTGTACGGCCCAAAGTGTGACCAACATTGTGAGTGCGGCGAAGCTACTACGGAATCGTAAGATATTCAAAATTTTTGGCTTCTTTTATTAGTTACTAGCTTTTCCGACAGATCATGTCCTTTCTTTACTATGAATATTGAATTTGTAGGATTTATAATTACCTATTTAACCAATACTAGTGGTCCAGTTCATTGGTCAAAATTCGACCATAATTAATTTAAACTAAATATATTTAGCGTGCGGAATTTCACAATTTTCTTTCAAAAACAATGACATGGACACGTCAAATTTGAAATGTTGTTTACAAAGATTTTTCTATTATTATTGATAAAGATAACCATGACTACAGATAAACAAAGTCTGTGTCAATGTGAAATACATCGAAGTGTGTCAAATACAAAACATTACAGTAGTGTGCGTAATGTTTTTATTATTGATTTAATCCATTTTTATGTATGATTTTAAAAAAAATATTAGCATTCGCCACCCCTTCTTTATATTAACTGTAAGTGTGCGAAATTTCATACTCCTCCGTCCGCTCAATTTTTGTAAAAAGGGGCACAAAGTTTTCCATTCACGTATTAATATATAGATAATTCCCAAAGATGCATCTGTTTTAAATGATGTTTACAGGGCACATTCTGGCAATCACACTATCATTCTACTGACAGTTTGTTAAACGTGAATTAAAATTAAACAAATAGAAAAGTTTATATTGTCAAAAGCACCAAGAAGGTAACCTACCTTGTTTTTTTTTTCCTCCTGACAATTATAGCAAACACAACAAAAAAAGAATTAACAAAATTCAGATGTCCAAATGACCAATGAAATAGGGCTCTATTTTTATACAGATTTTAAAGATCTTTTATGGCTTAATATCGCTTGGTCTTCCAGGTGTCACCCGTGGACCGGAGCTTGTGATTGTTTGCCCGGATGGGATGGAAGATACTGCAAGAGGCAATGTCCTCTACTAACCTATGGTAAAGGATGTAAGAAGACCTGTGCGTGTAAACATGGTGCTCTGTGCTCTTCAGTTAATGGTATGTATGAAGTATTTTATTTTCATTGCCCTGTTTTTGGCAGATATTTGTTTGCAAAGTTTGACTTTTTTGTATTTCTTCATAGGTACTTGTGTTTGTGCTCCTGGGTACCGAGGAGAGTTTTGTGAGCTGCCGTGCGAGAAGGGCAAATATGGAGCTGATTGCGCACAAGACTGCGAATGTAAAAATAATGCTAGGTGCTCGCCAGAAACGGGCCAGTGTAATTGTACCGATGGGTAAATAATCACATTTTATGCAAAGTTGAACAACCTTAGCTAGCCTCTTTGATGTCCAAATGCATCTATTAGTTGTGTGTAAAAGATTTTACTACCTCAGTTGGCAAATGCCTGTTTAAACTGAAAGTAAATAAAACTTACCTATTGAGATTTTCACAACAAAGCTCCTGTCATTTATATAATTAGTATGTTACCATTTTTAAATATGTGTAGTATGTTTGGTTGTTTCATGGCTACCATGAATGTATGTTTTTCAGATGGGAAGGTCGCAAATGTGAAAGACCATGCAATGGTAAATTTTACGGATACAACTGCAACAAAGAATGCAAATGCCAGAATAATGCAGCTTGCAATCCACAAAATGGTAAATATCAATTTGTGTATTTCTTTTTTCTTAGCTTAACTCATTATAGTAGTTAAAAATACAATCACACTTAATCTGGGTTCACTCAGCCAGCTAATTATTCAGCTTCTATTATCTACAGCTATTCAAATTCAATTTTCTCTTTACAACTATAAAAAATGGTAGAAAAATTTCAGCAATATTTGTTATGAAAAATAAAGGATTACAAAAACGAATATATTGTATTGTTTTTTTTTAAACTTGTTTTATCACACCATTTAGAATCACATGGTTTACGACTTTCGCGCATAACTTCGACCCCTCCCAAGTCCAAAGCAACAAAAGTTAAAAAATGTGGTTTGATGATTTAAAAATTAAAAAGAGTTAGGTACACATTCACAATATTTTATTGAATCTTAAGAATAGCTTTCGTCTATCTAACTCTTTTATCGCTTGTTTTGACGAATTTAAATTGCTCTTAGGGCCGATCTTATAAATGAGAGACCAATATCGATCGTTTACTAACAAATTGTCGTACTGAAATTTGAATAACGAATTTTTTTAAGACGGAAAAACGAGCAAATGGATCATATTTCTGTTTATTTGGTTTGACTTTTAACTAACGGATGTTTATAAGACCGGCCCTTAGTAAACTTTCACTACAAAATTGACTTACATAAAATATTTATGTAGGCATCATTCTTTTGTTTTGTTTTTTCAGGAACGTGCATTTGCCCGCCAGGATTTTACGGAACTCTGTGTGAAATGAAATGTCCAGCGGGATACTTTGGACGTAATTGCGAACATAAATGTAACTGTGTGTCGGACACGAGTATCGGGTGTGACCCTGTCACCGGGGATTGCATTTGTGCGGACGAATGGGGAGGTGAGAATAAATATTGCACTTAAAGTAGTTAGTTTCTGCTAGTATTCCCCATGTAGATGAAGCATGTCACTTGATGGAATTCCTCTGTGTAGTTAGCTCTTGTAAATATCATTTTGCAAAGTTTTCATTTGCACCTTTAAACAATATAGATTTTTTTTAATTTTTAAATACATAAAATTAAAGTACAGGTAAAATACCAGTATAACAAATTACCTACTCTCATTTTTTGTAATTATATTGTAAGTTATTTTGTTTTAAAGAACAAACTGTCCATACTAAAAAGTAATTAAAGTTTTTTCTTTAAGTTTTTAAGAGACTGTATTAGGAACAAAATTTAATCAATGATTTTCAATATCATTGAAGACGATAAAGACCCTCTCAAACCATGTTCCATTCCTTCAAGGCAGAGCCGAGGGATTTGGGGAGCAGCCAGTCTAGACTAATTCTGATTTGAGGTGGTTGATAGACCAGCGGTTACGACGCCGGCTTTCACACTGTTTTGTGCGGAGGTCGTGGGTCCGGCCGTGTCGACCATTTTCCGCTTTCACGACACAAGCATTTGCTTACTGTGAAAGTTGTCAAAAGTGTATTTGTGTTCACTTCGAGTGAGCACAGATTCATTTTTATAAAAAAAAAAAATTCAAATTGGCGTATGATTACAGACGAAGATTTCGTCAATGTATAGTGCGAAAAAATGAACTGGAACAATATAAACAATTATTTAAACGAAAGAAACACACTTATATAAAAAATATAAAAAGTGGACGGTTAATTTTCTTCCTACTCTACATTGTCGAAGAATTTGTTTGTAGTCGATCGCCAAATGCAATTTGTCTAGGCATGCAGGTCGTTGAAACTGCGAGATTGAGCAATGAAGAGCTTTTGTTGCCTCTCTGTGCCAAAAAAGGGGATAATTAATTGATTGATTAACATTATTAGACAAATGAAGCACTTTTTCGAAAAATTATTTTCATCCTTACAATTTTTGTTATACTGGTATTCAGACTGAAATATTTAATTAAATAAATAGTTTAGAGCTATCATCACATGTGTTTGTACTTTTAGTTTCATTTCTTAATCTATTATCATTTGTCAGTCTTTCAACTAAACAAAATAACCAATTTAAATGTATGTAGAAATCAAACTACTTGAAAATTGTTACGTAAAAACTCTCACATAAATTTCTTCACTTTGATGAAATACTAATACGTTTTGGGTACAATTTTCTTACCCGTAACAAAAATAGTTTCCTACTTGTACTAATCATTTTCTCAACTCCCAACACGCATGAGGATATTTTCTGTGATGGGTTGTTTGATTATTGTTTTCTTGTGAGTAATCTGACAGAATGATGATGCTATTAGGTTATCGTTGCGAAACTCAATGTCCACACGGATGGTTTGGTGACGCCTGCAATCTAGTGTGTCCGTGCGGAGACAACGGGTCTTGCGATCAAGAAACAGGCGAATGTTCCTGTGGTAAAGGATGGATTGGTACAAGATGCGAAAAGTCATGTCCTCATGGCTTCTATGGACAAAGATGCATGGAAAAGTGTGCTCCTGCACCGCCTGGTGCGTTTATTTTTTTTTATTTTCATTTTATTTTTATTTTTTCATCAGTTTTATTTTAAACCATCCTAATATCCAGGCAGGCAAATTTTTCATAAAATCTTGCTTTTGAGTTAATGATTGATCTTTGGCCCTGATTTCTTTGTAGCTTTGTTCCACCATTGCTTATATTCATAAAAAAAATGCATTTTACGATCAATCAATAAGAATATTTTGACATTTCAACATTGCGTTATACAAGTTGTTGTTAGTAAAATTAGTCACTACTAGATTTCGTTATCATAAATTGCAAACATTTTGTTTTCATATAACAAGATGGCTTCGCAGTTTACGCCTAGTGCAAAGTAAATTGGTGGAATGGGGCTCAGTACTATTTGGTTGTAAGCTCAATACACCTCAAATAAATGTGCAGGTTATCAATGTAAAGTAAAAAACTGTAGAAACATCTATCATGCACTCACACTCATGCAAAACAAATTTCTCACAATTTTCATTAAATTAACTGGTCTTTGGAGAATTTATTTCACTAAAATCATTTCCGTTGATACATGCGTCTAAATCTTCACAATGAAACTTCGATTATTCTGTTTCAATATTGTAACCTCTTTTAAATTTTCCACTTACTCCTAACATTTGTTCTTCAAACCTGCTGAATTCTCTCTTGATTTTGATAAATTTTTCTTTTGAAATATATGTGAGAATTTCAAGTTGAGATATTTTTGATTTTGTACATAATAGTCGGTCTATCTGTTCTAAACATTTCAGTATAACTACATACCTACTACTAAATTAACAGCATTTCAAAATTATCTAATGACATTATTCATATTGTATGTATATACAGAAGCATTTAAACTTTATTTCATATACAGCCGGTTTCATAAAAAGCTTCAAAAGAACACTTTAGTTAAAGTTCCTTTTAAAATTTAAAGACTCCTTTAAGCTGACGCGTTTCATAAAAAATATTCCAGCTAAAATTTGAAATGTCCAAAAAATATTTTAAAGTTGGTAGCAGTTGGTAGTGTTACCATGGAAAACTATGGAAAACATAGATTGTTTACTAATATTTTCGCGGAATTTCTGTTGATCTGTCAATTTCATTTCTCAATAGATCATCAAAGTGCCGTTTTTTTGTGTTAATTTATTATTATGGTTTATGAATTAGTAAAAGAAATCTCTAAACAATAATATTCTGCCCGTTTTGCTATGTTTTCCGCCCTATTTTAGTTATTTTTGTCCACAGTTTCACCGCATACAAAATGTTTATCTTTGTGACAGAGAAAGCGCCACGAAATTTTCTATGAAGTTCGGTGGTAAAAATTTGAACTACCTAAAGTCGATTTTAGCTAAAAATAATAATCAACAACGGTACTTTAGCTAAAAGTCAGTTTTAAATGTCGTTTTATTGTTATGAAACCCGTTATTTTTTAAAGGGAGTTTAAAGTCTCCTTTATTTTTTATGAAACCGGCCGATAGTGTTAAAATGGTTTGCTTATCAATGATAAATAATATTTAACTTCATTACTTAAATAGTACGTTTCCATCACAAATATAACATTGCTTATTAATTAATAATTTCTTTTATGTGTAGTTAAAGGATGTCATTTTTACATTTATGTTGTATATTTTTACTAGCCATTTTTAAATGTTCGATGATTATTGTCCATGATTTTATTATGATTCCTTGAAAAGTAATTTTGAGCACTGCAACGAAGCAGATTTTCGTAAAAAAAAAATCAATTTTGTAACACTATTTTATTCCTTTTGTAAATTAAATTTTCTTTTATAAACTTAAGTTTATTGTGAATTTTTAATAATCTTTCATATTTATAATCTTCGAAATTCCATTAAATAGTAAAATATTCGTGCCTCAATGTACATTTATAACTATGTGAATCATTTCAGGTACGGAAGCGTGCAATCACATTACAGGAAAGTACAAATGCAATGCTGGCTACACTGGTATGACTTGCGAACATCCCTGTCCAGTTGGAATGTATGGGCTGGACTGTGTTAAGAAATGTGAATGCAAAAACGGGATGTGCAGTCATATAACAGGTAGACTATTACTCACTTTGATATAATTTTTATTTATTATATATATTCCGATACATATTATGAACTATTTTATGTTTAATAGGTGAATGCTCGTGTTATCCGGGATGGACGGGAGCCATCTGTAATGAGCCCTGCCACCCTGGGACGTGGGGAATCCAGTGTGCCCAGAGATGTTCCTGTGGTGAGCATGGTCTTTGCAGAGGGAGTGATGGACACTGCACATGTGATAAAGGGTACACGGGCGCACACTGTAATGAAGGTTAGTACTCTTATTATAACTTGTTTAATAGCCCCAATATTATTGATAGCTTCTTACTTATAAGTGAAATTTACAGAGTTTTATTTAAAACCAAATAAAACTAACCAATGATAAGATCGGATTTCACAAAGTTACCACCGAAAACATTAGTAAATTCAATTCTTTAATTTTATTACTTTTTATCTTTTTTTTACAACGTACATACACATTTTTGTGATTTTTTTTTGTAATCTAGACTCAATAGATGCGCTTTAGAAAATTTAATTTAATTTTATAAAAAGCTTTATAGTGAAAAGTCCTCATCAGTCTTGAATTGTGTTCAGCTGTGAAGCGTGCGCGAAGCTGTGAATCTCGAATATTTCGCAGCCATGACATCTGCCTTCTCCCAACCCCTCTATTTTCCCCTTCATAATTAATTGGAGTAAGGTGTATTTATCACTCCTCAGCACATGACCCAAATAGGAGATCGTACACGTCTTAATAGTCATGAGTAGCTCACGGTCAACTCTGGTTCTATGCAGGACCTCCGAGTTTGTAACTCTATCAGTCATTTCGAAGACTTCTATTCATTGTGTTGATCTTTAGTGTCCACGCTTCGGAGCTGTATAACAATATTGACCAGACGTAACATTTTATCGTATGTTTAAAAGATCGAATAACGGTAATTTTAATTTGCAAAATGATGGGCACCCACTGGTTGATGAAGGGTTGGGAAAAGCGAAGAACAAAGTTTATTTGATTTATTTTCTGAACTATGCTACTTTATGATTCCATTTTTTTGTAATTTAAAAGATCTAATATTTTAATGCTCTCCATATCTATACTTTCACTATAACAAAATGAGCCCTCTATTGCGTTGGATCTTGCCTATACAGGTACTTATGTTGTGTTTTTTTCAGTTTGCCCAGAAGGCTACTACGGAGAGCACTGCATGAAGGCCTGCCAATGTCCGTCGGACAATTTCATATGCCACGTCGCGGATGGATGTGTATGCAGGCAAGGATTTACAGGGTCTAAATGTGAAGATCGGAAAACGGACACAAGAATCGGAGTAGAGCAATCAAGTAATACACATTTTATCTTATTTTCCTCTAAAGTTCCTCCTTCATTTCTTACTTAATCTTCTTACATGAATATTTTGTATATTTTTAGGTAGTAGTGGGGGTGTGGCTATCGGTGTCATCATTGTCCTCATACTGTTGGGTGCCATAATTGCTCTTGTATTTTATTACAAACGACGTGTTTCTAACCTCAAAACTGAAATTGCTCATGTTCAGTACATCGCTGATCCAAGCTCGCAGCCAGGTTTGTGAATTGTCACTATTATATAATAATTTTATCTAGTTTGAATAAAAACAAGTTTTTTAAATTGAGTTTCTATTTTGTTTTAGATCGTCACCATTTCGATAATCCGGTATATTCTTATCAAGGCGGTGTCAGCCGTAGTGAAGATTCTAATAATTTGCTCAACAATATGTTAAAAAACAATTTATCTGCCAAGCAGAATAATACAGACTTTGAGAAGTTAAGAATGGTGGGTGCGGCTGGTTCTTCTGGGGATTCAGACGAACGTGAGTTTTTATTTTCGCTTCTCACAGAAACAATTCATATTTTTTATTAATGTTCTTTAGTAGAATAATGCGATTTTGTAATTTTAGTGTATGACCACACCATGGCGCTCAAAAACAGAGATGCGGATAAAACAAATCCCAATGTTTATCATTCCATAGATGATGAGAAAGTTGTAGATCATGTGTATGATGAAATCAAGCATAAAGAAGGATATGGTAAGCTCTATTTACATTGTATTCTTTTTCTGTCTTCTTACCACTACGTACGTAAGTGTACATATATAGATCCTAATTAATATTATTGGTGTTTACCGTGTAGTAATTCATAATGAGAACGAAAAAATACAACACAAATAATTTGTGTAGTATAAAACAAATATTTATTCATTCTCAATATATAGATCTTCTCTAACTTCTTGTGCCCTGTACAGCTTCTTGTCTAACTTCTTTACAGCTTCTCCTTCTTGTCTAACTTCTTTACAGCTTCTTCTCTAACTTATTGTGCCCTGCCTTTGGATAGCTTTCACCCTAATAAGTTGGCTTATTTGCTCAATTTTCACGTTATCTGCCTAATTATGTGTTTACTCATTTATATATTCCTTTAGAGCTCTAGATTGATTCTTTTATATTGTAAATATAGTGGGAAATATCGACCAAGCCACTAAAAAAAAAGAACTCATGATTCAACATTGTTCAGAAATGCGCAATTTTCTTTACCAATCCCCTTAAGATCTGAGCAGAGAGAAACAGATCTATTCTTTTTTGTCATAAATTCTTTCCTTCCTCTACTTTCAGCCTTACAAAGTCTTTTTGTAATCCTATTTGCATCCATTCTTTCAACATGTCCAAACCATCTTGACTTCATAGAGCTCTCTCTTCACGTATTGTTATCAACACTAATAAGTTTTTACAATTACTTATTATGAAAAAAGTCTAATTCATCTTTCAAGCCATTTTATACTCTCAAATCTTCGCCAGCTACTATCTTGACTATAAGTACTGTTTGTTTCACCATTATCTTTTTTTTTGCAGAAATGGAGTATGATCATTTGAATTATACCAGACCCGCAACATCGTGGAGACCGCATTATCAGAAAATGCCCAACGGTTTCCTCCAACCTAAACTGGATAATGATAAGCAGAGACCTCCATCTCCGACGGGTTCTACTATAAGCAATGCATCCACAAAGAAACTGTGATCTGTTTTTTTTTATGAAACAACAATGGGTCATATTTTATTATGCACCAAATTGCATTGCCTATTTTTATCAGATTTTGACGGCGTTTAGAATCATTTATGTTTGAGAAATCGATTTGTAGATCTCCTCACCACTTGTCGATTATACATTAGATATTATTTTAAATTTATATTTGAATTTAGTCAATTTTCTATAAGTACACAGATATATACCTATTATATTTCCATGCGTGAGCATTTTAAATTAATTTTAAACATATAAATATTTATTTTATTAAAGTATGAACTGTACATATTTTATAGAATATCTCACAAAAAGACTTTTTAGATATAAAAATATTGACAATACTAAGTGTACTATGTTTTTTTATAAGAAACTAAACAACTGATGAAATTCTTGTTTTGTATAAAAATTCTTAGAACCTAAGTGTAAGCGTATCGTGTTGTTTGTTGGAAATTTTATTAGATCTTTGATATGAAATTTTACTCTCGTGAAAAAATTGCCGTTAAATGTGCGTGAAATATTGTGTTAAATAATGAATTCAGTAACTTTACACCAGCGTAAATTTTAATTTTCAATCCCCTGCATTATTTATTTTATAAATGAAATGCCAATCTATTTGACACTTAAAAAACTCAATTGACGTTTGTTAAAAATCATTTTTGTTGTATATGCTGGTGCGTATTATGTGAGCGTATAGATCAGCGGTCGTCACACTTTTCTGTTCAAGGGCCGCATAGGACAATGTGCGCTATCACTGCGGGCCGCATCATGGGCGACACCCCCTCCCCCCCCTTCACTGGATTGATTGAAAATAATTGTGACTTTTTTATTTTGAATCACTTTGGGTTACATAAAGAAAGTGTGAAAATATATTTTCTTCCCCCCCCCCCCCCCCCCGCCCTAAAAAAAATCCGTGGGCACACATAGGCCGCATAAGGTATGAAGGAGTCCCCTCGGGAGTGAGATAAGGGAAACCTACTGTTCCATCCAGTCCCCGTTGCGGACATGTCTTGTGAAAAAAGTTTTGTTGCTTTGAGTGCATCGGTTTGTCCGTCAGTTTTTTTTTTAAGTGAAACAACCATTTCCATTTTGGCGAAAAACGTGATGGCCGAAAGAACTACCATTATGGATTTCAATCCAGAGAGAGATAAAATCAAAATTCAATCTTCCTCAGGTTGACCGACCGACCTTCAATCAGGTTGTCAGTTTCTATCTTCCGCGGAAGGAAATGTGACAAATGTCGTAAATGTGACGAATAAAAATCAATTCGTAAGCAAAGATCATCAAGCTGTCCGTGGATATCAAAACACTCAATAGTTCATGACTTTGTGGAACACGTAAAAGTCTGGTGAAAGATGGGTAGCACGAATCCTCACACTACCGCAGAAACAAAAGCAAATTGAATTTTCTAAAGAGAGTTTGAAGCTCTGTGGTGAAAATTCTACAAGTCTTATTGTTCGTATTATTAATGGGAACGGAAACTAGGTATTTCATTATGCTCCTGAGAGAAACGAGAGTCAATAGTCAATACAGTGGGTAAAGAAATCTGCAGGACTTCAAAGTCATGAAATCGGTCGAAAAAGAGTTTTTGCTTAATGACTATTTCAAAATAGGCCAATGTAATACCGCATAAGCTTTCACTAGCACTATACATGGTTTTGTATGAAGCAATTGAAGATTATCGTGAAGGAAAATTGAAATTGGAAAATGTCTTGCTCCTCGACGACAACGCGCCGATTCACTAGATGCGTATTGCGAAGGCTGGTATTATTTTATTTCGATACAATGGTTTCCAAAATTTCAATCAACTTCCTAGCCCTGGTACCTACCGACAATTTTCGTTTCCGAAACTGAGAAATAAACATTAGTGGAAAGTCATTTTCCGACGATGAAGAGTTCAAAGTGGCCAATAACCACTATTTTTCAGAGAAGGATAAAAAATATTTTAAGATTATTGAAAAGATACAAAAATTGGCATTTTAAAAAGCGCGTACGGATTGAAAAGACTAAGTATATAGAATTGTATAATTATTTCAGATTTTTCTGTCGATATTATCCCATACCAAGAATACTTTAAACTCTCCTCGTATGTAATTAATATAAAAAAAATGAATTTTATTAGAATTGATATTGACTCCCGTTTTCTGTTTAATTAACATTGTAGGAAAAAAATGATTTTGGTAGTCATTTTCTATTGAAATCGCTCGACGCCTCGCGGGCCGCACAAAAGTCTGCAAGGGGCCGCAGATGACGACCACGGGTATAGATAGACAACCTAAAAAAGCGTTTATCAATTTATAACTTAAATCTATGAGATTTATTAATGTAATGTTTTCTATTATTCCTTTTAATTTAAGAAAATCTGTCTATTCAAAACCCAAAAAGATTTTTTTTCAATATCTATGTTGCAGACGAAATCTCTTGTATGCAACTTGAGCCGTATGCAACTATGATGAAAACATATTGTATTTAACATCATGCTACTCGAGGTTACTTCATATTTTAGTTTGAAATCAAATAAAGTCATAAATATAACACCAAAGGCAAAATCATACAAAAGTAGCTAATTTTTATCTTTTGGTGCAGCTATTAAAAAAACATGATTATTTTACATGGCTGGATCATGTGTTGAGACAGCACTTTTATCAGGGTATAGAAACTCAATTTAAAAAAATTGCTCATGATTTAATGCCTATCTATGTTTCTTAAAGTAGACTTAAGTGTAATTCTTGTCAATTTTCTTATCCTCGTTACTTCAAAAGAGACATCATGTTTTAAAGTGGTTTATCCACACCTTAAATCACAGTATTCAATGTTAAATAGTTTGTTCACATCTCTAATTATTGTGTATTAACTTTCCAAGTGGCAAAACATATTTTTATTAATATTTATGCTATTTAACGTAAATTTGACAAAACACTCATAAATCAGAAAACTTTTGATTTGCTTGAGAATTTTTCTTTGAAACTTTTCAATCTATGTTTTGTAATGAAATTATATTTTATACTTAAGTAATATTTTTTTAAATCATGTTTCTAAATAATTACATTTTATATTAATAAACATGCAATATTCAAAGAGTTTCTACTAATTGGTAATTGAAAATATGAAATCCTTTATATTAAATTTGCTATGAGTTTTTGTATTTGATTGACTAATAATTGATATTTAAAATGTGTATGTTTTGATTTGTGCCAATTATATATATTATGAATTGAGAATTAGCTGTACGTACACAAGTATAAAGGTATTCATTTTGTTAATGTTCTGTGATAGATATATAAGGATTCTATTCTGATAATATTTAATATTGTACTATGTAAAAATATATAAATAAATCTTCTGTTAAAACTATTCACTGTGTTTTATCTCTAATATAAATGAAAGTCGGGCTAGTGCGAACACTTATAACTCGAGATCGGGTGAATGGATTCTTCTGATGTTTGATTTATTGGATTCTTCTCCGCTCCGGATAACAGAATAATAAAAACGAAGACACTAATAAAAAGTTGAAAAATGGATAATGGATAGTATAAAATATAATTATATGGAACCAACTTTCTGCGACGCGTCAACGCCATGATGGTAGTTCCCTCTCATTCTCGCATACGTGATTTACGCTCTTACAGTAGCCCATCCCACTTACTCCAATTATGTTCATACAAAGTCAACATCGGGCACATAGAGGTAGAACGTCTGCGCGCGCATTAGGGTGCTTCTTAAGATTTTAATTTGAAAATGTCAACTGGTCACCCTGTCATTCAGTTCTACTATGTAAAAAATGGAACTCCGATTTTTTTCAGAATTTTAAAACATAGTTTAGGGGTTGCTACCGGCTGTTGAAAATTTGTATAGAAAATGTATGGAGACGGAATCTTAATTGGCAAATTTCCTTACAGTTATTGTTATATGCTATGTATCTATTATATCAAAATTTTTTTTATTTTAAATTTCTGTAAGATTTAATTCTTAAATAAAAAAAATGTTTTTTTTTAATTTTTTATACCAACCTATGACATTTTCTTCGAGAGGTAGCGACCCCTAAAAGTTGTTTAAAAATTCTAAAAAAAAATCTGTAGCAATAAATTATAGCATAGAATAAAATATAGGGATGACCCCTAAAAAAATAGAAAAAAATTTTTTTTCAACCATATAAGAAGCACCCTAGCGCGCATATTATATTCTCGCGTTGTTCCCGCCTGAGTTTTGAATACGAATGAAATATGGATGTTTTGGAAATATTTAAATGTTAATAATTTATTAGCTTAACTCAATCGAATTAATTATGTATTTTTTATGGGGGCGCAGTGGACATTATATGAAAGGGCCGCCTCAGGTTAGAACCACAGGACAACGTCTGTCGGGAAAGCTAGTTCAATTATAAAACAACAGACTCTTCCTATTAAATTATCTCTCCTTGCCTTTGATAAAAAAGATTTTACTTTGTGTTTAATATTTCCATTTTTAATTAATCATCTTAAACCGGATGTTCCTTAAACATTATCACATAAAATTCGTCCACATCATTCTTGGTTGATAATTTCTAAAGATCTTTATGTTATAACAAAAACTTTATAAGGTAAAGATCCGTAGCAATTGTTGTGGAATAGGTTTCTAATACATTTAACAAGAAATAAACATTTCATTTGTTTAAAATATATATATTTTCTATGATATAATAAAACAATTAAAATCACAAAACAATCAAATAAATTGAAGGAAATTGCTTTGGTGAAATTAATATACAGCTTATTACCTCCTGACTCAATTCCTTTTTTGCTTGGGCAAAGAAAAAAGTTATCCCTATTGAACTAACATGTCGTGGTATTTTTCTTCAGAAAACGTTAACTATTAAATTTAATTATGTTCTAATACTTCACATTCTAAAACAAACTAGAAAAAAATCCTATTCAAGAAATTTAATCAGAACAATCCCCTGTGTTTCTCATTCATAATTTTTCCAAGTTATATCAATAAAAATTGATTAAGTTTGTCCGTCTCGGTACTTTGATGAAACATTAACCTCAAAGGAAATATATTTCATACATATATCAATATCAATCTAACTACAGGAAACATTTTTCATGCTTATATTTGCCTGTAATGCGGTGTTCAGACGGGGCGATGTAAGGCCAGACGATTTCGCTTGCATAAAAAAAATATCGCTCGGTCGCCCATTGATCGTCTGATGTGTTCACACGAGTCCACCGACATACATTCAATCTGTCAGGTGCGCTGATTGTTTTAAAAATGGCGGACGTCGAGGTAGAAGTCGCGGAGTAATTGGAGTTAGTTGAAAATATTGTTTTAGACGATATAAAAAGACTCCTAATTGAGGAAAAATAAAAAAAAACGCAGATATTGGGTGCGGAATTGGATTCTAAGGAGAAATAAATTTAGAGCAGTGCTGTCAACTGTCAAGAAACAGAACATACGGACGCCGCGCATATCTGCGCATGCGTGAATCGTTCCACCAGATACAAAAGTTGAAAGGCGTTCAACTTGAGACGATATCGCTTTCAACCATTTTTATCGCTTCAGATTTATCGACAATCTGTTCACACGGTTCAATTGGCTGGCGATATTTTAGTGTCCTGGCGATATTCGCCTCGTCTGAACACCGCATAAGACGATAGTTGCTGCAATTAACAATAAAACGTATCCACGGGAAATATGACATCGAAGAAATATGTGATACTTATTTGATCAGAGGAACCTACTACACAACTGTCGCTAAAGGAAGTAATGTCAAATTGTCCGCAGTTTTCAATGTGGTAAAGTATAATTGGGACCCTTTAGGGAATGATATAACTAATTTATAGGACAAACAAACTATGAATGACCCTTTTTATACCTGTTACCCAACAGGTTTCTCTGCTAATATAATAATATTCAAATACCACCACATTCTAAAACAAACTTAAAAATACCATTTGAGAACTTTAGGGGGCGTTCAAGTATTACGTAACGCACTTTTTGAAGATTTTTTACCCCCCCTCCCCCCCATGTAACGCGCCGTAACGTTTTTCTGTACCCCCCCTCCCCCCCTAAATGTTACGTAACACCCAAGTTACTATTTTTTACTCAACTCTCGTATACTACTATTTATTGACATAGCGTTGGCAAGTCAGCATGAGAGCCTTTATAGGCCAAGAACAGTAGTTGATTATGTAAATCCCCCCCGCTTTTGACGACATTATAGTATCTACAAACTCACTTTAACAACGCTTACTACAAGCAATTTGTGTTTATGCGTACTGCGTGTTTAAAGCACTAACAAATACTAACAACGAAAATAAAATAAAAATGACCTAAGTATAATACAGTCGAGGGATTCCCCGTAAAAAATAAAAGAAAAGGTTTGCTAACTTAGGAGAGCGAAATGAAAATTTCGACATACAATGCAGTCGAGGGACTCCCCGTAAGACGTAAACGAAAAAGGTTCCTTTTTAAACCTTTTTACGCAGAGCAATAAAATTACATACAGTAGAATTGACGGACTCCCCGCAAAACATAAACAAAAAATCGAGGGACTTCCCGTAAAACATAAACGAAGAGGGTGTCCAACTTCAGAGAAAAAAAAACAAAAATGACGTACAGTACAATCGAGGGATTTCCCGTAAAACATTAATGAAAAGGGTGGCCAACTTCGAAAAAAAAAAACAAAATGACGTACAGTACAATCGAGGGATTCCCCGTAAAACATAAACGAAAAAGGTTGCCCAACTTGGAAGATTTATTTCCTTTTTTTTTTTATTTAAGAAAAAAAAACGTTACGTGACGCGTTGTTCGAACCCCCCCTCCCGCCCTTGTAACACACAGTAACGTTTTGCATGACCCCCCCTCCCCCCCAAATTGCGTTACGTAATACTTGAACGCCCCCTTATCCGGAATTTTTCATCTACAGTTTTTAAACAATATTAATTAGTAACTTCACGCAGGAAGAGAGTAATGGAGAATAGAGAAACTTCACACAGGAATAGAGAAACTTTACACACAAATAGAGTAATGGAGGAAATTATGATATATTATAAAACGCTGAATGATTAATCTAAAGCTACGGGAAAACAAAACTATTATTATTACCAAGTTGTAGGATAACAGACCAGTTGACTAGAAAAATTGCTTGAGACAATGACTTCTTCCATCTATACTGAAACCTATGTAATTTTAACTGCTATCTTTATATCTAACTTCTAGCATCGGATTTAAGCTTAAAATGTGTCAGATTTTTTTATAATACTTAAGGAAAAGGATATTAGATATAACCACCCACATTATGCAAAATATGCATATATTTAAGTTAAAAAAATCATATTTATAATATAATTTTAGTTATTTTTTTAAGTACATAAACAAAAGCACCAATTTATTAATAAGTTGTCAAATTTAGGTATAAAATAAAACATTAATGACTTTTGAAAACAAAAATCTTAAAATTTTAAGAGATTAATAAATAGTACATAATACACTCACCAGTTAAATTAAATCAAAAAGATTAAATTGAAAAAAAAAAAACTTAAGTACGAACTTTATTGTAGAAAGAAATCTATTGCAAATTTTCATCTTTGATATAAAGCTATGGTTAAAAAAACTGGATAACTCCAAATAAAAAAAAATGAACAGTAACAGGGAAACAAATGTTTAAATACTGTAGATGTTTTCAATGTTAGCATGTCAGCTCTTAAGGACCATCTTAGGGATACATTTTAGTCACCATTGATATTTTTCTTGAATATTGTTTCATACTTTGAATGTGTTTGTTTTGCTTGAATATTTAAAAAATGGAGAAAATAACTGAGAGATGGATGAACTTATTTTTGTAATCGGTGTCTTATGTTCATATTTGTACCAACTGAGAATGTTTTTAATTATCTTACTTTTTTATATAAATAATGTTGTGTATTTTTGTATTTTTGCATTGGGAACACCCATTTAGCGTTATGATGGATTTAATAGCCTATATCGGCGTGTCAAAATGTTTTACATATGTATACCTACCTCTGCATAATTGTTTTTGTGTGTTTTTATGAAATTGACATCTCGTTTAGTGTTTGAATCGTGTGGATTTTATCTTATAAAGGAAATCTTTTATATTGTGTATGTATGGTTTTATTGGATTTTATAGTGTTTTATAGTCTCAAATTTGTGTATTGATATATTTAATGTTTGTATGATTGTAAATTTATGATTATTGTATATTGTTATAAAAAAAAAAGGCTCTTAAGCCGTACAATGAATTAATAAATAAATAAATAAATAAATAAATAAATACAAAATTTAATCATCATAAAAATATTTATGCAAATTCTTACATCAATGGAATGTTACTAAAATATTTCGAGAGTAACTTATATTTTCTTCACTGCACCAGCATATCACTGGTCATCGGAACAATTATCTTTTGAAATTACAAGGTTTGTTTAAAAAAGATTTAGTCCTAACTTAGGTCAATAATGCACTAAAATTTTGTGATGAGTTTAAAATTTCTAATCAAAATATTTTGGCATACATGAGAAATGTTTTTCAGTACAGTATGAAGTAGTTTACAATATAAAATTAAAGATTCATTCTCTGAGGTGAACTTACAGTAAGGGTGAACTTACCTATTTTAATATAGTGTCAAAACATACATAAATAATTGTATAGTGGAAATAAAATACGCACTAAACGCCAAAAATGAAAAAAATTAGTTGAGTATGAGGAAATGTTCTATAAACCATTGCCAATAGCCAAAATATTGCACTAAGTCCATATCGATGATCAGTGGCGTAACGTGGGTTTTCGCCGCCCGGGGCGGGAACCAAATTTGGCGCCCCCCCCCCCCCCATAATATATAATAAAAAATTTACCAAAAGTAAAAAAAAATATTTCAAAATAAAATAGTAAGAGTTAGCACATGAAAAAACAAAAAAAAAAATTTTATGAAAATAAATCTGCATACTGAAGGTCGTGGGTTCGAATCCTGGTGCCGACCATTTCCAATTTCATAATACAAGACTAAAAATTCTGATTTTGTCAATCTGATCGTGTTTAGTACAGCGCAAGCAAATTTTGCCGCCCCCTCCCCCCCCCCCCCTCGGTACGCCACTGCTACATAAGCAACCAGGTCATTGTTTATGAAAGAAAAATTTGAAATAGCGCTCAGTACCCGTATTCTAAGATTTATCGGAAGGTAGTCACGGAAGTAAAGGGAGTAATACGATACATTTTATATGGTAACGACAGAGTGTTATTGTATTTAAATGTTATGTATTGTGTCATATGAATTTTATATACAATCGATTTACGATTTTTAGTTTAGTGTTTATTATCAAGTTTTTTTTTATTTGTCGGCTCATTTTGCCGCCCCCTGAAAAGTGCCGCCCGGGGCGGACCGCCCCCTCCGCCCCCCCCTAGTTACGCCACTGTCGATGATCTAAAGGTGTAAAAAAACAGATCCAAAACTCATCGTAGTACTGTGTCTATATGGGGGAAAAATCAGTTTTGTTAGATTATCTCAAAATGAATATTTTGGTGCTTAGTGCGTATTTTATTTCCACTATAAATTTTTTTTTTAAATATTATATGTTTTCTCTACTTTGGTCATTATAAAATTAACCAATCGGTATCCAAATATATCATTATTGTATGTAAAAGTGTGAATGAAAACACGCGGGCCGATTTATTAATGCGAAATAAATATTATAGCGATAAAAAACGAATCTATATTTATTTTCTTTCGTTGGCTGTCAAAATACTTAAATAAATTTCAAAATTGAGAGAAGCTTTCAGTATGGACCAAATTTGCTTCGGGAACGACTGGTTGCTCATCCTTAATCTACAATCTGAATCTTATCATAACTATTCTAGTATTGTGTTTGATGGAAAAAATAATAAGAGCTTTACGTAATAAAATATGCGGCTAATTGCGAGTTGAGTAGAGATGATATTAAAACTTGAATTAGCCAAACATCAATTAGCTTTTAGGGTTGTCACTTAAAAACTATAGAGCAGAAAGACTAGTATGGCATTAATTGCGTTTATGGAGGTGATAAGATATCTAGAACTTTGGACACCAAATCAGGATTTCTGTAAGCGATTATACCACCTTTGTTACACCACTGATTAACATTGTCAGTGCCGCTATTTTTAACATCGTCTATAAAGTATGTTATTTCAGAGTTATCGCTATCGTTCACTTCGTTAAGAGCTAAGTTGAAATCCAATATCCCACCGTCCAGAGCATTGAGTATAGCATGAGGTCCGCAGGTGTCCCATTTAAACGTTGTTCCTTTTGATAAAATATAAGCATCGGCATAACCTAGTATAACCATCAGCAATTTATATCCAGCTCCGGCAGATTCGATGAGATTGTAACCAGCTTCATTTAACAACTCTTTAATGATAACATTCTCACTTGAACTTATACAAATGGTTGGCGGAATGTTTTCTTCCAACTTCTCAGTAGAATCCTTCATTGGGTTGAAAAATATTCTTTTTCCCATATAACTTATACCCCACAGGCATCTTCCTTTTGAACTGAAAAATAAACAACTCCTCTTCAAAATTAAAGATCAGTAAAAAAATACTGATGGTTTAGTAAAATTTAGGTAGGTACCTAAAAAAAATGGAGGTTTGTGTAGTAAAAAATAAAATAATAAGCCTTGTTATTAAAATTATCTATGAAGAATGCAGTTAGCCATATAAAATTGACAAATTAAGTTTATCATCAAAGAGTTAAAGGTGAGAACTTTAAATAGAAAATTACAAAAATAGAATGTATGAATTACTCGTTATAAAATGGTTGGTTTAGCACTCCAACAACTGGCTGTCCCGTACTTCGGTTGTAAACTCCGATCAAGACTGTAACACACTGCAAACCGGAAAGGCTAATACGACCAACACTTACTGCTTCATTATCGCCATTTATGTACTCTGCAGTTGAATCTAGATAAAAAGAAATAAGTTTATTGTATTTTTAACAAATAACCTTACTAGAGAGAAAAAGTTTATTTGTTATCCCGCTTGACATGATGATTAAAAAGAACAAGATGAAAAAAAAAGACAGCAGCTCATTCAAATAAATATGCTCTGCCTTATTACATTTGCTTCAAAAAAGGTCACTTATCTAGCATAGTAATTATTACTACGTAAAACTATTCGTGATTACTTTTTAACGTGGTCACTATTATTATTTCCACTCAAAAACATTAACTACAACAGAAAATTTTGAGTGTTTTTCTCAAAAGTCGATTCTAGTAGGTAGTACATAAAGTTCATTGGCTAGAAAAGCATTAGCTTATTTCAAAAATAAAAGAAAAAAAAATTTTACCTATGGGATCTATCCACACTGCCAAATCATCTAAGGATATTTCCAAATCCAAACAACCACTAATTTTGGTGTTGATATCATCCATGAGTATATCTTTATGCACTTCCACAGCCAATAACTCGGCAGCTCTGTTATCTCCATCTAGCACTTTGCAAAGAAGTTCGGCTGTTTCAGCTTCAGTTTGTTTCACTTCCACAGTTATAGTCTCACCAAGTGTGTTACTGAATGTGTTACTTTCTTCACCGCGAATGAAATTTTTCAGTTCCGGAAACTTATTACCAAGTTCGTGCTTCACAGTTTCTTGGATAAGGACATCAGCGAGAGTCTTAAAATCCTTAACAAACCGTGGATTGGCATCTTTGGTTCCCTTTTCTTGTATCAGAAGTGAGAATAGTTCCTGCTTTGTTCGACAAGCTCTGGCAATATTTGAGGCTTTTTCAGAAACAGCTATCAAAGTTTGAAGTAGTTCTGTCATCTTGAAAACTTGAACACACACTTCTCAATCAAAACTTAGTGCCACCTTAGTTTTGAGGTTATTAAACGTTAATATGAACCGTTATCAAATTACTAATAAAGCCATATCGGAAGTCCACCTTTGGGAGTAACAAACCGCAAAGCGTGATATGTTACTATAATCAAATTATGACAATCAGGTCAATAATGGAATAGCAATAACTCAAAACAATGACATCGATCATACGTCATAATGTATGTTAAACATTGTTTGCTTTATGTCAGAATATTGTTTTATTTATTTAATATTGTTAATACATTTCACCATCATTTCACTCCGTTTTTACAGTTTACAGTCACCGTACACAAATGTCAATGTTTTACAGTATATATTATATTATCTATGATATCATTCTCGCATTTTGATGTTTCGCAACACTAGAAACTACTAGCAACATTGAAAATACCTACATCAACCTACATACTCTTCTATTTCTGGAGAGAATCACCAAAAAATGTACGAAATTGAAAGTTTTTGTTTAAGGCTTGTAATAGTATAGGACATATTTTGTCAAGTAATTAATGGGTTGGCTGGAAGAGATCCTTTGGGATAATTCCTATCATTGATTTTTTTTCATCAATGTCCTTTATCAATAAAGTTTTATTCATAACTTTTTGTTGACTATTATTTTGTCTATTCTACTCTAAAAACTCATAAACTGTTAGAACTCGTGGAAGCCACCAGCTTAATCAGCATTAAGCTGGTGGAGAGGCAATTGCAACGGTTGAACTCAAACAAATATGTTCAAGAGTTTTATATACCGATGCTGGGCCTAGTATGACAATTTACATACCCAAGCTTTTGCAAAAATTGTCTAAAAACTAAATCCTTTTACTTGAATGTTTGTCATAATTTAATTAATTTATATATCACCTAAGTTATCCATGTAGCTCTCTTTTTTGAAACCTTCTTCTGACTGCCACCACATTTTCAAACTTATTGCCCCAAAAAATGTGTTTGACATGCCTCATCTCGTTCTGGGGCTTAAATTCATTTTCGATCAAAGGGCTTTTTTTGTTCACAATGACTTTACATAGTGATTCATGAGGGGAGTTCGCCTTATTTTTTATAGCTTTCAAAAGTATATACTTTAATATCCTAAGGTCTTTGTTATTATCATTTTTTTTTCAAAATATGAATGTTTGCTCACTCAAAGTGAACACAAATACTCTCTTGGATTCTTTCATAGTAAGCTACAAGAAGCTTGTCGACACCTGGGATCGAACTCACCACCTCCAGAATAAAACGGTAGGGAAAGTCGGCGACGTAACCGCCAGGCTACCAACCACATTGTATAACTTAATCCCTTACTTATTATTTAGATAAAATAGTAACGTTTATACCTATAATATCTTCTTTGACATTCAAGATAAATAAGATAACAGCTTCCATCACATGGCATCATTACATAATTATAAAAGAGCCACCTTCTAATATGGCCTCCAAGTTGAAACAGAATTTACAGAGACTGACGAGTCATTCAGACGATGTAATTTTAGATTTCATTTAGCGCCATACAATTTTTCACCTTTTAATTTCATTTAGAACCATACACCCTAGTCTTAGCAACGCTTTCAATAGAAAATATTTATATGTATCTCTACTAAAAGATGAAGTTCTTTGCAGAAGTTAATACAGAGATTGGTAAAACTGCTATACTTATCCGTAACTCAAGAGGTGACTATGGAATTTAAACCCGATAAATTTTGCAAAGAAGTCTCTTGCAAGGGACTCAAACAACTAGGATTCCAAGATCTGTATTTGTTGTGTGGTCAACTCCATAAAAATCAATTCAATTCTCCCTTTTGACCCTTTAAGGGGCATAGGGAGCCAAAACGAGCTCTCCACTGCGCACAATCTCACACTTTCAATGACCTCCTCCTACGCCATATCCAGATCCCTCAGCTCTAACACGGTATGAGAGGTTCTTCCTCGTTTTCGAAAACCTGATGGGAGAAAGAAAAATGTTCTCTTCGGTCTTTCAACACAAACTTATACTTTTTCGGGATGGAATTACTGAAAAATTTTTTTTTTATTTATACCTACTCCTGAAATTTTCTTAGCTAGAGAGAAACTGCTTTTTTTCCAAAGGGGTAGGCAGAGATAACGGACCTCCACTCTTTTCTATCCAAACACATTTCTTTGCTTCTTCTACCGAAATATCATTTCTTATACAACCTCTCCTATTTCTTTTGCTTCTAACCTGGCCTTCCTTGAGGATGGACTTTAGAATTCAATTCACTTTAATCAAAGACAATTAGAAATCTCTATATATTTCACCCAACATTTAGATTTATTCTAAAGGCAATGTGATTTACACAGTTCTGGTATATTCGTAAAATTTTGTGAATCTCCATATTTTGTTAAATATTTTATCAAGTTTACATTGAGCATGAGGTTTATACTTTATGATGGTCCTTGAAAACAACAACTCATTAATGGAGTACATATCTAATTGTTTTGTAAAGATAATTCAATTATTTGTGTATTCAAAGCTCACATAAAACTTTAATCACTCAAGCAAATACACTCAAACTACAAGTACATTCTTACATTAAAATTTGTCATAATTGACTTTACTTGAATAATAATTCAAGTTGGTTGCAAAAATAACCAAATTATAAAATATTTTTAATAATAATAATTGTTTTATTTATTCGCTTACATCCAAAAATGCCTTTTTATTTTATGCAACCAATGAATTTCAAATCAGAGCGATATTGAACATCATTTCACAAACCATAAGAGTTTTGGGTACAATTCTGAAACTAAGCTAGGTTCGAATCCTGCCAGAGGCATGCTTTTTAGACATGTCTCTATTCTCATGACAGTTTTGGATAATGATATTGGACTGAAAACTAATGACAGGCTTTCAATAAATATACAATTTATTTGTTAATGTGAAAATTGTAGCAATCTGTGGTTTCTTTTGGAATAACTGTTCACAGCCACCAAACTAACAAAACTGACAAAGGGGAAATAGATCTAAGTATAAATGCAGTATAGACCTACGTTATGTAGAGTAATTTAGGTATAATAAAATATCATTTAGATAAGAGATTACCTTACATAAAAAAACATTCAGTACCATTCATGTGTGAGTTTCAAAAGGAACAACACATCTGTGATAAAAAGTGTTTATTTAAAAAAAAAAATGCGAAATGATATTGAAAATAGTGAATCTGCATTTGATAGAGTACTGCATTCAGTGGGAGATGATGGGAAATTTCAAAAGCGATTCAATGTCATATTTAATTTTCTTCTTGCTGCATTGACGACCATGGTGTATATGAATCTCATAATGGCCCTTACTATACCTGACCACTGGTGCTATGTACCTGGGAGAGAAAAAGAAAATAAAACTACACAAGAATGGAATGATATAACTCTACCGAGGTAGAACCAATCACATATGTCTCAAAATTATTATAATATGTATATTATTATCTTATTTTTTTTATCATGTTTATACTATTTATTTTATTGAGTCATTTTATTATTTACTGTGTTTTTTAATATAATTAACTACTTACCTACTTTGGATTGTTTGTATTGCTTTTGACACATTCAATCATATATTTTATTATTCTAAATAATATTATCAATGATTTAATTTGTATATAATATGTTTTGTAAAAGCAACATTGTTGTTGTGTGGAATCAATAAAATAAAATAAATAAATAAAAATTTGCCAAAAGTTCATATTTTAATGGTTCTATTGTATTTTGCAGAGAAATTGACTCTTCCGCAGAATTATCTCGGAGTTCCTGTAAAATGTTTAACAGCACATATGACGCAGAATCAGGAATATTTTCAAAAACAAATGAAACAATGAGTAAGGATACTTTTAGTGATTTTATTTATGTTGTTGTGACAGTGCACTTGGGCAACTAATTGCAGTGTGCTACCATACTATCAGTCTTTCAACATTATCTTCATAAAGTTGAAACAATCCAGTGGTTTTTTTTAATTTTACTTACACAATAATTTTTGTCTTAAAGCAAGGTTGCAGTGATAACATGCACACTTAATTACTGCATTTGCACAAATGTAACGCAAATTTGAAACTCTGATATATTTAGCAAAATATTTGGTGTTCAAAAAAGAATTTAAAGAAAGAAAGATTCATTTCAAAACTATCCTGCAATCCTGTTACCATCAATGTGAAACGTGGACTTGGACAAAAAAAAAAGACTAATGTAGTATGAATAGCTCTATGAAGACTATGTGGAAAGACTCCGTGAAAGGTGGAAAGGAATGAGAATATTAGGAATGTGGTTAGGAAGTTAGTGTTGTCACAAAGATGAAAGAAGAGACGGTTTGGGCAGGCTGAAAGAACGGATGCAAATAGAATTCTTCTTTCTATATCCATGTGCGCTCCCTAGTGGGAGCAAATGGAATTATAAAAAGGACTTATAAAACTGAAAGAAAAAAAAGAAACGTCTAAGAGGGCTTGTTTGATTGAGGGTGACGTGGATCGAACATATCAATTCCGTCCTCAAGGAAGGCCAGTTCAGAAGCAAAAGAAAGAGTCGAGGTTGTATGAGAAATATTGTGTCGGAGGAAGAAGCGATAAAAGTGTGCATGGATAGAAAAGAGTGGAGGTCTGCTTTCACTGCCTACCCCTTAAAGGGTGTTCTGCCAGGCAGACGCGATCCATTCTCCTAAAAGAGAGAGTGAAGGTTTTTTTAAGGTATCTATGAACCCCAAATTTAGCAGGATTCCAATTTAAATGCAAATTTTATTCAGGCTAGTATTAATTATTATAATGTCTGGGACTGGGAAATTATCTCAGAAATATTAACCATTAATATTTCAACAATATTTGATGGTGCATCGATTAAGAACCACTCCAATAACCTAATCTATCTGAAGTATTTTATAAGGTCAATGTTTAATAAGACAGTTCAAAGATCAACAATTGAATATCATAGTTTTTCTATTTTTATTTTATCAATGCCATTGCTTCAGGAAATCAACATCAATAATATTCTAAGTGTATTTCAATCTTATGGTTCCAGCCTGTCAATATGGATATGAATATGACACAGAATGGTACAGTAGTACTATCCCGACCACAAAGAATTGGGTTTGCGATAAAGAGTTATATGTCAGCAATGTTTTAGCAGCTTGTAAAATAGGAGAAGTATTTGGGGGGTTGGTATTTGGTTATTTAGGTGACATGTAAGTATTTCACTAATTCATCTATATATATAAAACTGAATGTTTGTTTGTGTGTGTGTACTCGATAGATTCAAAGACCAATGAACGTAAATGAATTGGTGATCTGTTCTGCTAATGTCGGGGAAGGTTTAAGCGGAGTATGAGTTCAATACCACTCCTTGGAGGGTAGTTACAAGTAGAAAAGGTTAAAATGTAACAAACATTGCATAAACCAGGAGTAAATTATTTTTTTATTCTGGGTTAGGTCGAAGTTCGACAAGAAGGTCAGCTAGTTCATAATAAAAAATAATGTAGTCTTAAAAAGTTATCCTCATTTTACTGAGTTTAGTTTTGTTTGATCTTGTTGATAATTGATGCAATAAATGCAGCCCAAATTCAATATGTCCAACACTGAAGAAATGAAATTTACAGTACAATGAATTTTCTGTCTATAAATTACGTTCAACTTCAAAAGAATTACCTTTTAAAATCGAAAGATTACACCAAAAAGTTTGTTCTAAAATATGTTAATGATTAACAAATTAAAATATCGTTTCAGTATTGGTAGACGACCTGTCTTCATTTTGGCCACTGGAATATCAATGATATGTCGTTTAGTATCTGTCATGGTGATAGATTATTACATGCTATTTCTCATAGCATCGGTGCTGGCATCTATCCCTGGTATGACAGCTCCGCAGGCGTGCCAAGTTATACTCATGGAGACATCCCCAATGGAGGACAGAGCTTTTATAGCCCAATACCAAAATTTTGGATGGACAATCGGTCTCTCTGCGTTGCCTCTCATTTACTGGATATCAAGAGACTGGACGTATTATCTCATATTTTCCTCAGCACCTCTAATGTTGTACATTCCACTTGGCTTGTAAGTTTATACAATATGTTACATGGCTGAACTAAAAGAATTCCGTCCTACTCAAAGCAGTTCTTTTCAGTTCCTCCCCAGAGGTCCAAATTTGTCCTCTTGTGCATCCTTTTGTGCTGATCGATACTTAAGAATTTCATAAAATAAAATATTCACTTTCACAATATTCAACACATCAGAAATGAATTGAAAAATTGTACACACCATGTCCAAACTCCTCAGTTCTGTTTCGAAGAAACGGAAAACATACATTTTCTTTACTCTTAAAACAATACATACATACATATACATTCTCCCTTTCAGGCCCCCCGCACAACGCAAGCCAGCCCAGAGAAGAACGATCCGCAGCAAACCCGACCCGCATGAAACCAGCCCCCTAGCTCGATCAAAGCAACCAAACCAAAAAGCCGGCCCTGGACAAATCAAGCCCGCTGCGAATCGCCCCCAACCCAACCAGCAATGCGGGGGGCCTACGCCCCACTCAAGCATAGGGAGGCATCAAGAGCTCTCCTTGCGCTCGAAGGCGTCCGAGGCTCATTGTGCCTTTTCTGACCAGTTGAGATTTAAGGACGCGAGGTGGTCACCCACCCGATTACCTGCCTCTTACAGAATGCTCGAAAAACCAGCAAAAAGAGCAAAGGTGCTATTCTTAGCCGGCAACCCCACGGCAAAACAATAATTATCAGTAAAAAAATATCAATATTCATCAAAGTCTAGAAAATTTTGGCAAATCTTTCATATCACTACTATCTTTAACATTTTTGCTAATCAATTTTATCATGTATCTTCTCTCAAACAATAAAGATCTAAGTATTTTTTCCAGTATACAAACTTTATGTGGGTAACATTATTAATAATTAATTTAATTACAGCTTCATGATAGAATCTCCAAGATGGCTTTTAAGTCGTGGAAGAGTTGCTGAATGCATCCAACAATTGAAGAAAATATCCAAAATAAACAAGACAAAATTACCACCAAATGCATTAATAAATTTAAACAATGTTACCATAAAACCTGAGAAAATCTATGGTATTTATAGTTTGTTTGCAAATTGGAGACTTGCAAAGAACACAACATTGCTAGTGCTATCATGGTGGGTTTTTTATATTATTTTTTCTTCATATAAATGAAAAGTTATACATATAATGCATTTTATTTATATTTTGTTTTTCAGGGTGGCAACATTGTTGAGTTACAACACCATAGTATACAATGTGTCAACTCTAAGCGGAAATCCTTTCCTCAATTTCTTTTTACAGTCTATAGCAGAATTACCGTCTTACATGTTGGGAAAAATTTTGTGTGAACGTATTGGAAGACGGTTTTCAGGAGCATTAGCCTTCTTCGTAGGGGTATGCAGCTTAGCCTCTATAATGCTGATAGCAAATGGTAATACATTCTTTATATTTAACACAATATCTTACCTATATATAAAATTGATTAGCTATGCGAGCTAAAACTCAGGAAGGCTAGATCGATTTGACTAATTCTGTTTTTTTAATATTTGTATAAGCTCAAAGTATTCTTAAATGGTGAAAAATAATGGGATAATTGCGAGGAAAATAGAAAAAAAAACAATTTTATTTTCCCGTACAAAATGGTCATAAAAAATCGTTGTTTCTGTGGTTTTGACTGAAATTAAGAGTATAGAATAGGTACTTATTTTAAATAAAACTTTGTTTATTTCACTTTTTTTTTTTGTGTTTATTTTATTGGCAGAGACCTTTCGGTCACACGACCATCTTCAGTGCCACAAATACTAGAACTTAGATAATACTAGAAAAGTTCTAGTATTTGTGGCACTGAAGATGGTCGTGTGACCGAAAGGTCTCTGCCAATAAAATAAAAACAAAAAAAGTGAAATAAACAAAGTTTTATTTAAAATAAGTACCTATTCAATATGGGATTTCACAAAGTTTCCGCCAAAAACATCAATAATTTGTTAAGAATATAGGCCTAGGATGTAGGTAATACCGAGTTTAAAGGGTCATCTAGTAGGCAATAAATAGAGGCCACGCAAAAATGGATATGATAATATCCTGACACCGTCTAACAAAAATATTGTTGCTGAAAAGTTTTTCATAAAGTTCAATAGATGTCTCATCATTTCACTACTTGTAACAATAATTATATCCAAATGATTGACAGTTTTGTACGCCCAGCTTGGCTGGGGTCAAAAGTTTGAACCCTTCCCGGGGAATGGGATTTGTCGACATGTTAAAAAAAACTCATGATGAGTTTGGAATTTGACCATCTAATGTCGAACATTGTTAAAAACGACAATAGAAGACGGTTGTAAGCCTGTACTGGCCTAAATCCTAAATCTTATAATATAAAAGAAAGTCGGGTTAGTGTGAACACTTATAACTCGAGATCGACTCAACAGATTCTTCCGATGTTTGATTTTTTGGATTCTTCTCCGCTCCTGATATCATAATAACTATTAATACGTTGAAAAATGCATAAGAAATAATACAAAATATAATATTAAAGTTAGTATGGAACGGATTTCCTGCCTACAAAATCTAATTTTCATAAAATGCCTATACCAGTGTCTATGATAAAGTTTTATTGGAATCCGATGAACTGTATTACAGCGCATAAAATATGAACCATCATATTTATACATAAAGATGATAATTATTGTGTACTACAGTAGGTGATAGGTTCATAAACCGAAATAAAATATTTGCTTTCAGATCCCGGCTTAGGCTGGCTGCAGATAACCTTAGTGGTAATAGCTAAGTTTGCAATTTCAATGTGTTACTTCGTGGTGGCTCTGCAGTCACTGGAAGTTTACCCGACAAGTGTGCGACAAACGGGTTTCACTTTTGGTTTGATCACTGGAAACATTATGAGCTGTTTTGTCCCGTACATTGTATATTTGGTAAGAACAATGTTTTAAAGTAATCATAATCAATAACCTATCTAACTCATATCTTGATAAAACTCTGATGTATCTATTTGATGTTTCTAATAAACAAAGAAAAGATAGAATCTATCTTTCAGAGTACCGAGAGCAATGAATTTCAATAGAAATCAGCAATAAAGCGCTTTGATAACCTGTCTCATATTCTAACCTATAATATAATGTAAAAGACCATAAATCTGTGAAGTTCATATTCATACAAAATCAAATTTCAATGGTCAATTGGAGGGCTACCAGATAGAAATTCTATCTATCTTTAAAGTGACAATCTTTGTTTATTGAAACGCTAACTATTGTTATTTGCTGAATAGCATTTAACAGACTATTACGTTACTGAAACCGACTGTAAATAGAATGTGCAATAATGATTTAACTGGAATAGAAATACCAAATCATTTTAATAATATACTATTAATAATTATTTTTATATGAAATGAATGGTTTTTCCAGGGTCTAAACTACAATGTCAGATTTCCATATTTAGTGATTACATTATTGTGCTTGATTGGATTTGGGGGACAACTGCTGTTGCCTGAAACATTACACCAAAAACTGCCAGAAACACTGCACGAAACTAAAACGTTTGGCATGAATCAAGAGTTTTGGACAATACCCAAGAAGCGGCAAGACAGTTACATGTTGGCCAATCTCAAACAAAGTACTAAGTATGGAAGAGAAACTAGTGAGATTGAAATGTGAAATGTTATTCGTCAACATCATTGATATGCTGTACGACACCACTCCAGAATAGTGTTTTAACTCTTTTGTGACATTATTTTTGGTAGCCTTTTTAGAGCCAGGGAATCATTTATTTATTGTGTTTGCTATTGTCAGAAGGTTCTTATGAAAGAAAAAATTGAGAAAGTTGCGCGGAAAATTAGAAAATTTAAAGTAGGTAACCTTTTTAGTGTTTTTTACAATATAATTTTGAAATTAAACTGGCGTTTGACAGAAACTGTCAGTTTTTTGATGGCTGGTGTGATTGATAGAATGCTGATGGTTAATATTTGGTTTAAAACAATAATAAGAATAACATTTGGTAAAAGGTAAATAATTTATCATTTACAACTTCAAATTCAATATTCATAAGGATTATAGGACAATGTCTGATGGGAAAGCTAGTTTTAAATAATAGCCTAAGTAATGGTAGGTATAGCATTCCGTAAGATATTATAAACACACAATATTAAAAAAATGACATATGACTCACATTTTGTATGACTTCAAGGGCAGTTTTTTGCATTTTACTCATTTTGAATACAATTGAAAAAAAAATAACGCCAACAAAACAGGTCATATGCATTGGAGTATACGGTAACCCATACTGTGAGTAAAAATTTTTAAGACATTTATAAGCACAGGACTCATTTGAAGACTACGCGGGAAAAACAAGGAATGTCACAATTTTTCAAAAATTGAACTAATGATGCCATCTGGTGGTCGTTCGGCAATACTTTTCAAAATAATTATCCATTTGCAGTAAAAACACTCGTAGTCCATCTCAGTTCGCCTTTTTAATTTGAATAGACTGGTTAAAAACAAGGAATGTCCAAGCGTAGTCGACAAGAACAAGGAATGTCAGTGCGCGCACGCATCGTGGGGGGGTCAATCCATTTCAAATCACCCAAAATGAATAAAATTTGTTGCTCGACATTTTTAATTTTCCTGATTTTTTTATCATGAGTTCTCTATAAGTAGGTAAGCACAAAACACACATTATTTTTTTTTTAAACCTCATAGTTTTTTTTTGGCGGCCATTTTGAAATTGGAGTCTGAGCAAATTTCGTACAAAACGTGGTTTACGGAAATTTTATTTGCTAAGCTATTTTTTAAGATATCGGAATAATTTGAAAACCTGTGTGATCAGCATAAAAATGATCTTTTAAAAGACATTATTTTAGTAATTCTTTAAAGTTAAAAAGTTGGTCAATTTTTTGCTGAAAAAGTTTGAAAAAAAATCATAAATCGCTAATTTTTAAGACCATTAAATTCAATGAAGTAATAGAGACTCACTGTATTTTTTTATATCCATGTATTGTCTACATTTAGGATTATATACAGTATAAATTTTAGTTCTGAGAATATACTACTTTTTTGTCTAGAGCTTTTCAAAACTGCCCGAAAATCAAAAAATCACAATTTTTCAAGGTCAATATCTGAAAAGGGACTGAAGGAAATCAAGTGAAAAATTTTCTGAATGTTCTTTATCTAAATAGAAATACCTCATAAAAAAATGTCGACTGAGACTCAACAATATTTTTGGCCCACCTTTGTGCACTAGCTTGTAAGTGCACTGAAGTGTACTACTGCGGCGTTTGTACTGAAATTAATTTATTTATTTTCTCAAAATATAGTTGAGTCTCAGTCGTCATTTTTTTATGAAGTATTTCTATTTAGATAAAGAACATTCAGTAAAATTTTCACTTGATTTCATTCAGTCCCTTTTTAGATATTGACCTTGAAAAATTGAGAATTTTGAATTTCGGGCAGTTTTGAAAAGCTCTAGACAAAAAAGTAGTATATTCTCAGAACTAAAATTTATACTGTATATAATCCTAAATGTAAACAACACATGGATATAAAAAATACAGTGAATCTCTATTCCTTCATTGAATTTAATGGTCTTAAAAAGTAGCGATTTTGTTTTTTTTTCAAATTTTTTCAGCAAAAAATTGACCAACTTTTTAACTTTAAAGAATTACTAAAATAATGTCTTTTAAAAGTTCATTTTATGCTGATCACACAGGTTTTCATATTATTCCGATATCTTAAAAAATAGCTTAGCAAATAAAATTTCCGTAAACCACGTTTTGTACGAAATTTGCTCAGACTCCAATTTCAAAATGGCCGCCAAAAAAAAACTATGAGGTTTAAAAAAAAATTAATGTGTGTTTTGTGCTTACCTACCTATAGAGAACTCATGATAAAAAAATCAGGAAAATTAAAAAAGTCGAGCAACAGGGCCTGGGTGATTTGAAATGGATTGACCCGGGGATGATTTTTCAAAATTATGATAACATTCGTTCGGTTCTCGATGTGGAAGGGAAAATACTTGAATAAAGTCACCGATAAAAAAAACGAGGAAAAAGGTGGATTAACAGACGTGATGCGGAAACTTCGGTTGCAAAGTCATACCTGGTGAGAACTGGAACTATAAACGACTCAAATTTTTCGAAAATATTTCCAAACATGAAACAAAAGTTTTGCATGTCAAATTCAATGCTCTGAATTCAGTCAATAAACAAAATAGGATTGATGTCAGTAAAAACTTTCAAACAAAGAAGACCTCGAGGACGAGAAGAAACAGCAAAAATGCATGATGCATCATTATTTAGCTATATTGTGACAATATCTAGGCAAAATGAAATGAAACAAATGCCTGTATGTATGTTTCAAAGCGTTTTGTAGTATTCATGGCGTAAATAATGGCAAGTTAGAGTACATACAAAAATCTTTACCTACCTACAAAACCATCAAAAAGATTTGATCTATAATAAAACCTCATTTGAAATTCGGTTTCTGTAAATTTGTAGTCGGAATTTAATTTATAACATGGTGAAAAATGGCTATTTTACGAGAAGAGGCCCTTAAGTACAGTGAAATGAGACAATAATAATAATATAGCACTTTTCTATACAAAGGTGTCAGTATAGCCGGCGGAACTTATTGCCTGAGGCAATTTTTTTCCAGTCAACCTGTCCCGTCCAATCTGAGACAGGCCAACCCCGGGTAGAAATTTCAAGTGAAAGAACACTTAGAAAAACTCTGACCTGACCAGGAATCGAATCCGGGACCGCGGATCTGAAGTCCACGCCAGTACAACTAGGCTACCGAGGTCGGCAATGCAAGCATATGAACAGACTAAAACGCCTTTCAACAGATACAAGACTACCATGAAAAAACATTTGCAATCATTTAGAGTGAGGCCTAGTCACTATAGAATGAAGAAATCTTCCCAAATTTTATATGGAAATCTACCCCATGAATAATAAAATAAAAAATGTTACTTTTTAATAGTTTTTAACAATGTTATAACAAACAATATAATTTTATATCTATATACCCATGTAATAATAGGTAATCATAATTTACAAAAAGTAGAATAGTCACTGACATTCCTCCTTCTTTTCAATTACAAAATATCCATATTTTCGTGTACTAGTACCTTTACGAGTTTTTAAGTTGTATATTGTAATTTGATTGATGTTATGCAAAAGTTAATAAGTTTACCTATTGATATACCGAAACAAAAACAAAATATAGACATTTTAATGTAAACATATTGAATTACAAAGTTTAAAATTCGATTTTCTCAAAATGAATTCTAACTGACATTCCTTGTTTTTCCCGCGTAGTCTTCATTTTATATTTGTACAAATATTCATAGACATGTCTCGTATTGTAGATGGTTGAGGAGCGAAAAATTTATATTTTGGTACAATAAACTCAATTGCTGTAAAAGTGCCATATGACCCATATTGAATGCACAATGATGTTATATTGGTTTTATGTTTGCAAGAAGAATAAAAATTTGGTACAATATAACTTGAGTTTTTTCTTTTATATTCATTCAGAATTCAATTCAGTTAATTTAGGATTGATATTGTTCCCAACTAAGATCAATAAATCAAAAGAATTTAGTTTGAGAGTTATTTTAATTCTTCTATTCTGAAAAGTTATTTTGCTTTAACTCTTAAATTAAGGAGAATTTTGAAGAATTTCATTCAAGAGACCATTTTATGATTCCGTACTATGTGGGGTGGGCACCTGTTATTGGACATATTTTACTTATGTATATTTTTCCTTTTATTCTGTTTGTGTCTCCACATTAAAATGAATTGATATATAAAAATGCTAGTGAGAACTGTTCCACAGAGAATCACACATTACCCAATTTGTCTTCCAAATGATTACTTAACATTGGTAACAGCAATGAAATAAAAATTTGATTTTAGTGGCATTAAATATACCTATTTATTAACAAAAAATATTACCCAAATTACTTTTTTTTGTATTTACGTTTCTTTCTTCTACTACTATCATCATCCGATGATGATGATGATGAAGACGAAGAAGAAGATGACGACGTCTCACTGCTACTACTACTTGAAGAAGAACTATCTGAGGTAGAATATTTACGTTTCCTTTTTTCTTTCTTTTTAGGTATTTTCTTTTTCTTCTCTCTTTTCACTTTACGAAGTTTGTCCTGAAAACAGTAAAAGTAGCATATTAGATGATTGCTGGAATTTGGGAATAGCACATGAGGAAGGGGGATTATATAAAATCTTTGTATGGAGCATAAGTCATCATTATTTGGTGTATGTGCTGTGTACAGGGATTGATTTGATCGCAAGTACCTATCTACACCTTCTGGACATGGGTGTCCTATGGAAACCATGGTAACAAGTAGATCGCAATCGACCGGTCATTCGCCAGTCAGAAAATGATTGATAGCGACATGATCAACCATTTTTTGAAAAATATGTACAAAATTTTTCTATGTATTTACCAGGAGACGTTTTTTGAAGTAAAAAAATCTAGCGGCAAAGTAAAGACTTGTCTTGGGAACTTTGAATCTATTGAAAACAACTTCACGAAAGGAATTTTTGCACGTACAGAACTTAAATACTACTAAGAAATGCATCAACCTTTTTCTTCTTTGACGATTTGTCCCGTTTGTCATTTTCAAGTTTAATATCCAATGGCAGTCTGGCGGGTAGTCTTACTTCATCCACTTGTTCAACTTTGGGACGCTTGCTGACCTCTGTGTGCGCAGATTGTTCAACTTTGGGAGGCTTGCTGACCTCGGTGTGCGCAGATTGTGCAATCTTTGATAATGGAGCACAACCCTCCTCTCTAAGCAATTTGGTTTTTTCATCAACAGGGTTTTTCCCTTCTTTAGGGGCTTTATAGTTTTCAACATGGTCCACTCGTAAAGTCCTTCCTAAAATCTAAATATAAAAATTATTATTAACAATTATTTAGACAAAACTATTATTATCAACTACGGGTTACTTGTCACCCTGTGACTTTGTCGTCTGTTTTTTTTAGGATAGCACAATGATAGTAAACAGTAATGCGGTGTTCAGACGGGTCGAATATCGCCAGGACACCAAAATATCGCCAGCTAATTGAACCGTGTGAACAGATTGACGATAAATCTGAAACGATAAAAATGATTGAAAGCGATATCGCCTCAAGTTGAACGCCTTTCAACTTTTGTATCTGGTGGAACGATTCACGCATGCGCAGATATGCGCGGCGTCCGTATGTTCTGTTTCTTGACAGTTGACCGCACTGCTCTAAATTTATTTCTCCTTAGAATCCAATTCCGCACCCAATATCTGCGTTTTTTTTTATTTTTCCTCAATTAGGAGTCTTTTTATATCGTCTAAAACAATATTTTCAACTAACTCCAATTACTCCGCGACTTCTACCTCGACGTCCGCCATTTTTAAAACAATCAGCGCACCTGACAGATTGAATGTATGTCGGTGGACTCGTGTGAACACATCAGACGATCAATGGGCGACCGAACGTTATTTTTTTTATGCAAGCGATATCGTCTGGCCTTATATCGCCCCGTCTGAACACCGCATAAGTATCTACATCTTGATAAATAACAACTATTCATTAGAGAAGGAGGAGTGAAGGAATTTATTTATAGCACTCTTCCTCCCCACTCAAAACTCTAAGTGAAAGTTGTGATAGATCTTTCTAGATTTTAGTGGCTGTGAGTTCAGAGTTTTGTATATGTTGTGTGAGTGAGTGAGAGAAAGATATGAGATAAGGTTATATGTGTGAAAGAGATAGATGTAGGGTATAGTTGTCATAAGTGTTGCAAGTAAGGGATGAAAGGTTACTACGTGGAAGGGCTGAATGCAGGTATATGAGGTATGGCCGAGAATGGAAGAGGTATGGAAAGGCAGTCGTGTTTTGTGATCCTAGCATGCAAGGCGTGTGTGCTAGTGATTTGTATGGGCGTCCTGGAGTTTAGTAGTTTGTTTTTGTGTTAATGTCGATGTTTTGTTTGTAACTGTTTGGTATCCTGAATAAATTGTGTATTTTCAAAGGAGTTGTTTAATTAAATTGCGCCCACAAACTTTTAAGGAACTTTTCGCTGTGATAATTGAAATAACCTAAGGAGAGCAGATAACAGTTGGTATGAAAGTAAGTGAAAGTTGGTATGAAAGTAATAGAAATAGGAAATATAGAGTTGCATTCAGAAACCATGTGGTAGTGTTAGATAAGCAATAGCTGCACACCTTGATTCCGTTCAAATTATCAACAGCTAATATGGTTGATCTTTGATCTTCGTAACATAGAAAGCAAAATCCCTTTTGTTTACCCGTGTCTTTATCTCGAACCAGGTTAATATTCACTATCTCTCCATATCTGAAAATAGCATTTTATTCAAAATTAAATAGTTTGTAATTTATATTTGAACTATATTGACAATTTAATAAAAAAATATGTCTTACTGTGAAAACACACATATGATATCTCCTTCAGTTAAATCATATGGTAGCCCACCAATAAATATCCATGCACTGTCTTTGTATTGGTCATGCCACGAATTTTTACCACCTAACCTGATATCTTGTTCACTTAATTTTTTTATATTTTTTACATTCCTAAAATTAAAAATAAAATCTATAGAAAGATTCAAGTTCAATGGCATATTGAACCACATAATTTGGGGTAATATATCATTTATTTGTTATTTTTGATAATTATCGTTAACTTACGTCAAAGGATTCATGGTGACAATAGAACTATAATGAAGAGTTTTTTTGAGTCAATTTCAAGCAAATATTTCACATATTAAAAACCAACATTTCAAACGTAAGTGAATAATTAATGATGTTAAACTTTAAAAAAAACCGCCTTATGTAATTATGGGAGCAATATTTGGTTCACGGAATATAATACTACTTTTGTTTGAGGTTTAAGTTTGGTTATTATCACAGAACACAATATACTCTCTAACGAGAGGTTATTATTTTTGTTGACACCGTTGAAACCACAGAACACATATACTCTCTAACGAGAGAAGAACGCCAACTTCATAGAAAAAATATGCAAACACGGAAATTGACAGATGGCATCTATGTCTCTCGCTCACATCTTTCATGCCCATACACAAAACCGGGAAATTCAAATATGGGTCGGTACAATGCGCACTAGCGACCAAAACAGTTGCATTCTAGTACAAAAATGGGATATGAAAATATCCCATCTTTATACTAGAATACAACTGTTGAATCATTTATCCTGAAATTGGTTATGATAAAGAATTAAAATGCAGCAGTAGTTAAATGTGGCATTTATTTTTATGCAAATAATAAAACATGTAACAATATAAATAGTATGTATTATTGGTATCTATTACCTACATAAAATAATACTAAGCCAAAATATATTATCAATAACAATTAGTTACTCGAAAAAATATGTTCAAACGACACAATACATCCTGATTCTACTTATTATTAAAATCACAGAAGTAACCACTGCGGAACCTTTTTTTACCGTTAAAAATGACGAGTACGTAGGACTTATTACAAAATCTTTTAAAAAGGAATACAATGTGTCTTTGATGGTATGTGATTGATTATTATTATGACACCACAGAATAAGGAACATTTCCGATACTTGAAACTCATAATAACAAAATAATAAAGTAAACGAAAGATTCAATGTCTAGAACCGACACACAACCACTTGTAAATATTAATTACACTATTATGAGTCTTTGTTTTAACATCTTTTACGTGCATACAATAGCGTAGTGGTAAAATCTCAAAACAAAACAGGAGTCCATTTGTCGAATCAACACAAGAGTCCATTTGTCAAAACAAAACAGAGTCTATTTCTCACAAACAACAGTATCTTTCTTGATATCAACGAGACCATTTTTCACAGCGATACGAAACACCGATTCGACTTCACACAAAATTAATAACACAATCTCCCGAGTTGGAAACAGGAAAAAAACGGAATAATCAGTCAGCGCCCGTCTAAATAATAATGGCTGAAGTTGTTTGGATGTTGTTTGGCAACAAGATCAGTGTAGCCAGCTTTCAAAAAATAAAAAAGTTTTGCAACATTATTTTTCGAAATCTGGTGTCTTATAAAGAAATACATATTAATTCACGAATCAAAACACCACGTGATAACATAATAATAAATGTATGTTTTTAATATTCACTCTAAAGTTCATATTTCGGAATTATTTCATAATCGGTAATTCTATTTTTTGCGTCTGTTATACAAATTTCGATACCATACAATACCAACATTAGCATCACGATGTACCAACATCAGCATATTCTTGTTGGCAAGTACCAATACCAGAGTTAACCCCCCCTGGTTGAAACTGGTTGCTGGTTGACATCACTTTTTCTACGGGCATTACTACTTCTTCTATGCATTTTGGCTATTTTTCTATGGATTGAAAGGTTACGAAAGGTTAAAAAAATTGTTGGCAACATCAACAACTAACAAAGAAACACCGGTAAGATTATCATCTTTATAGGTGGTATTGACATAAAGCTCGTGGTTAACGTGTGGTGAATCATTTTTTAATAAAATTTAAGCCATAAAACAACCAATAAAAAATATATGATTAATCATTTCGTATATTATTCGTTTTTAGACGAATGTTAATAATTTATTTTTAGCTCTCGTAGTCATGGCCTGTGTATTTTTCGAAGTTGTTGCATTTGTTTTCTTTTAATATGGTCGTCCGAGAGAACCAAAAGTTTTTAGAGCTTTCTTTAGATCTGAGGTTGTGTTTTGACAATAAAAATTTACGGCATAACTCACTGCACAGACTAAATACTTATCCCAGTGTATACCCATCAGGCAAACCTCAAATAATAACGTCACCCTTTAGTAGACGACTATAGACATTACACTAGCGGGGCAGTAAGAGCACGCGTACCATTGGTTCAGAATTTCTGGTATAATGAAACGTCCATAGAATAAGAAGAACTGTATTAAACGTCAACGCAACGTTGTTTAGATTTTTCCTCTTGGACGCACTTGGTCACTTCTTGGATGTATGGCGGCATGTTGACCATGAAGTTTCGCCGTATTTGCCAGGCCGCCAACTGCAGAGTGCAAGCAAAGAAAGGTTGGTAAACATAACAATACACATTTCCGTTCGGTTCCACAAAGCGGTGTTATTGTTTTTTTTGATGTTTTGTTTATTGTGCAAAGCTGGAGTGGACGCCATTATGGCCCATATTTTGTATTTTATTTCGTAGTGGCAGTTTACGGATTACTATTTATACAATGGTTTGAAAAAATAAGGTAGGTGATTACTATATTGATTGTTACTGCCTTTCGTAACAATTGTTCCTAAAAGATCGTCTATTTTGTTGAAATATATTTGCCTACTCCAAGAATCTTATTGTCAATCTATTTGTTACCTATAATTGCATATTCAAACTTCCTTATTCATGTAATTGTAAATCATCTTAACCCAACTTCCATTAATAATATCCTATCACGGTAATTATTTACTTTAAGGGATTCTTCGATTTTTCATATGAATCACATCAAATTTATATGCAGATTGGTAAATAAGCATGTTATGGGTTGATTTGATAACATTTAAAGTATTTTATCAACCAATTTTAAGTAAAAATCAATTTTAAAAGTTGCCTATTTTCTCATACAAACCTATCTTTCACAGAGTGACATTTTATTTTTTGATTCTAAAATTGGTGTTTTTGTTTGAAAAATGAAAATATTGTTGGTTATTGTCATTTAGTTAGTCACTTTGGATAGATTAGGGGATTTGATAACATCCTCGATTGATAACACTACGACTTGAAATAGGTTAGGCTAGGTTGGAACGTAGTTTTGAATTTGAATTCAAACACCAATTTTGAATTTGAATTTAATTTTGAATCAAAAAATAAAAATCACTCCCTGAAAGAAAAATTTGTATGAGAAAATAGGCAACTTTTAAAATTGGTTGATAAAATACTTCAAATGTTATCAACTCAATCCATAACATTAGCTTATTTACCAATCTGCATATAAATTGATATGTATTTCATATAAAAAATCGAAGAAGCCCTTAAAGTAAATAATTACCATTCAAACTTTTCTGAGTTGTGGTACCGTGCTCCATGAGTGTATGATCTTGTTGATAATTTTCATATTCCTGTGGTAGTTTTGACTATTGAAATGACCTCTGTGAGTGTGAGCAGACACCAAGGAGGTGGTTTAACTACCAAAAAAACTGGAGGGTGATAGGCATGCATTTTGTTGTCAATTCTCATTAGATAGTAACTAATATCATTGTGAAATTTCTGTTACAGGTAATCTCGTTGTATAGAAGTTCAAAAAGAGGCTTATGCATTATTCAGGTGATTATGATTACAAGATATATTAGAGAAAATCAATCATGGTTTCACCGATTCTATAAATTCAGGCCAGAGTATCAGACAGAATAGACAGGTCACATGTGCTTGCAAGTATGTGTGTGGGCTTACAAAGAGCTCCTTTCCTGTAATTTACTCTCACCACTGACCCATCAATCTCTTACTGACACACCATTCCCCTGCACAACCAAAACTAATGCAATGCGGACAGTGTAGTTTTTGACACCCCATCTATGAGTTTTTTTATTTTAGTTCTAGGGAGACCTTGGTCTTTAAATTAGCAATACAAAGATTTTGCGGGTAATCCTCTCACTCACACCTCTACAGCATATTATATTATGCACTTAAGCCATTTTGAACTGATTTATTTACTAGTTTCTTGTTTTTGTTTAGTTTCCACTGGTGGTCTTTTCTCAATATTTGTTTCCTAAGGAACAATAGCTCCACATAAATAACTTTTTTCATGCATGCCCATTTAAATGGATTGAAACCATAGACAACATTCTTTGCACCAGTCGGAACTGGCTTTCTTTTCTTTTCTCCGTAAGGGATGAGAAGCAGATCATTTTTCGAAGAGCATATAGTACCCATTAGGATAATCCAGTCATTTGGTTTTAGATAGAATTTCAGATGGCTGTGTGTTCTGCCACCCACATTGAATTTATTATGAAAGTCAACTATACTTTTCAAATTTCTTGAATCTTTTTCCTCTTTTGTGGTTTCTACTATGTTTCACATTATGTTACTGAGGTTATTTTTTTCAATTATTCATTTATCAATATCCTCCTTTTTTTTACTCCATTTAGGGGCATAAGGGAGGCAACAGGAGCCCTCCCCTGCACTCATTACTGGGCAGTTTTGATGACCTCTTCCCACGCCATGTCCAGACAACTCAGTTCTGCCTCAAAGGAACGGAACACGTATGAGAGACCCAGTTGGGGTTAAGGATAGCATTCACTTCGACTAACTGTCATTTGGGATCCGCAATGAATGTCCCAGCCATTTCCATCTCCTCTCAACTCTGGTGGAAGTTATGGGCCTGTACTGGTTGCGCTGGCATGTAGCATCCTTCATGGTGCAGTGATACCACCTTATGTCCAATATCCGTCGCTGGCACTTTGATTCAAAGGTGGATACCTTTTACGCCTTGGAATTGTTCAGGTGAGGAATAGGTACCACATTTGCATCAGTTTACATCTAAACGCTGACATTTTCCATGCTTTTCAATGCCTTCGTTCTTTTTCGAGCGTTAGGGCTTTCCATACCTTGGTGAGGTTGTTAAAGGCATCACTTGCTGTGCTGATATTTTAATCTACCATGCTCAATCATTGATGGATATTGGCAAATGTTTATCGGATAAATGGTTGATAGACCAGCGGTTACGACGCCGGCTTTCTCACTGTTTCGTGCGGAGGTCGTGGGTTCGAATCCCGGCCGTGTCGACCATTTTCCGCTTTCATGACATAAGCATTTGCTTACTGTGAAAGATGTCAAAAGTGTATTTGTGTTCACTTCGAGTGAGCACAGAGTCATTTTTTTGAAAAAAAATAAAAAAAAATGTTATTCGCTATGAGCTCCGTCTTACTAGCTTTGACTCGAATGCCGAGGCTTGCTGTTTTCAGAGTCTTGAAACACCGCTCTGTAATTCCTCCACTGTCATACTGAACAACGCTTGGTCATCCACATACTCCAGATTGCACATTTGACCATCTCTCTGTGTTGCTAATTTATCTCTTGCTCCCAAGAGAATAAGAAATATACATTTCTAAATCTGTAAAGTGGTTGGTGGACCAGTGGTACCAGTCGACAACTTTGGTACGTACAGCGTATTGGAGGTCGTGGGTTCGAATCCCGGTGCCGCCAACCATTTTCCACTTTCACAACACAAGTTTTGCTTTATGTGAAAGATGTCGAAAGTGTGTTTGTGTTCACTTTACGTAAGCCCAGATTCATTTAAAAAAAAAAAAACAATGACTGGAGATTAATTTTAAAAAAAAGTAACAAATGACTAGAGAGTTAAACTCTTTACAATGTTTGCTAATCAATTTCTAAGTTGTAGATAAATGTAAGAACTGTACTTCAAATTGAAGGCCTGGACCCAGCCCAAGGGGGGGTCATGACCCCCCCCCCCCCGGATCCGCCCTTGCTCTTATGTTCATTTGGTATAAACGCACCCTTAGTTGGTGTTCCTTATTGCTAGATGTGTATTATTCCATTTCAAATCTACTTATCTATTGAAACTTCCAGAATCTGATGCTGCAGACGACTATACCAGCCTAAGAAGTATTCTGCTACTACTCGTACATCACAACTTGTTGAGAGGACCAACTGTACGGGAAATTCCACTACCTACCTTTAAATGAAAAAGAAGAGGAAATGCTAGGATAGTCATTCTGTTCATCTAAGATGGTAGAGATTTAGTTGCAAAGAATAATCAGACTATAGTTGTATGCCTACACTTTTTACAAATAATGTTATTCTATATTATGTTTTATAGCTGATTATAATAAAAAAATAATTTCATCTAAGATTTTTTATTCCTTTTCTTATACAGTGTTACACTTAAAAGTCTGTCATGAATTGTGTGTAAAATGTCTGAGAACAATTCCGCAGTTATTAACTCTTTGACAAGCACTGAGGAGATTAACACTATTTAAAAGCTGCTTATGATGGAAGAAATAAAGTCTACGTAAGAAATAATCTCTGGTTGATCTTGGACTATTCATTAGTCAGACAGGACTTATACAGTTAATATTGATATAGAAAAATGTGGAAGAAGTGTTAATGAACAGAAGGGCACGAGACATTTTCCAAAAAGTAAACTCAAATTGTCCCTCATGATTTGCAGGACTGCATTTTTATTGGTTGGATTTTGTTTTCATATCATAGTAATTTAAACTTCATTATCGGAACGATGAGAAAATGAATAATTATTTTTAAAGGATAAAAAAGTTGTATGTTGACACAGGAAAAGAGTATAGGTTTGAGGTAAAAATGATATTTTGAAAAGTTGTTTGAATCCGAGGATGGAAGCGACAGATTGTACGAAGTAGTTTGTAAATTAATAGAACTACAAAAGTCTGCAAATTATTGTGTATAAACTTATGAACGAGAAAGAAAAGGGATCCGCCCTTGACAGAGGACCATACCTTAGGTGACTGGAGGAAAGCCATTATCTATCTACTGTATAAAGGGTAGGGTTTGCAGTTTACTACGGTAACTATTGTGCAATCAGCTAGTTGAACAATGTGGATAAAATATTCAGTAGAATCTTAATAGAAAGGGTTTGGTACGGGTGTGCTGATGTCTTTGTTCTGCGAATGATTACCGAAATGTTCCGAGTAAGCTTCAGAAGCTTTTCTGTTTATTTGGAAAAGGAATATGGTAAGGTTAAGATAGATTGGGATGAGTGGACGACAGGCTGATTAGTGCGAATGCTCCGCTATATTTGATAAGTTCTCACCTTCCGCCTGAGTTTTATCTTAGGAAGGGTGTATCATGTGACCTAATGAAAAACAAATCCGTCATGATGATGGAACCTGTAGATTCTGTGTTATTTAGGTATTCTATTTAGCAGAGGTGGAAGGTGTGAAAAGGAGATTGAAAGAAGGAAACTGGCTGGTAGAAGGGTTAGCGGTGCACTATGACCTCTAATGAGAAATAAGAACGTATCTCTTAAATCCAAACAGTTGATGCACATGCACAATGCAATCCTGATACCATCCATGATGTGTGGGAGTGAAACATGGACGAAAAATCTGGAAGTTGGAATGAATGCTGTGGAATTGAGATCACTCCGTAGGATATGCGGAAAGAGACTGATTGATAAGGTGAGGAATGTGAATATTAGAAAGGAATGTGGAGTGGATGTTAGCGTAGTGACTAGAATGAAAGTAAATAAATTAAGGTGGTTTGGGCATGTAGAGAGAATGAACGAGGAAAGAATGACAAAAAGGATATATAAATCTGAAAGAATGGGTGCACGCAGACGAAGTCGACCTCGAATGACATGGTCCGATCATATCGGTTCAAAAGAAATAGGAGAGCATGTATGCGGAATGTTATGCGTTTGGAAGCAGCAAAAGAGATTTGTTTGGATAGGAAAGAATGGAAATCCATACTCTCTGCCTACCCCCTTAGGGAAACGGCGTGATGGGTAAAAAAAATAAAACTATACTGACACATTTTTACTCGTAACAAGAGTTGATTTATCAATTTATAAACCTCTGATAGTAAATTAATGTTATACAAAACGTAATATAAAATCAGAATGCAGATAGTGAGAGCCCATCGTAAGTATCTATAATTATTAAGTTCAAGATAAATGTAAGATTAGTCTAACAAACAGCTGGCTAGGTGCAGCCAAATATGGATGGTGTAACTGGATAGGCGATTGGAGCTGGTTAACAATCACTTTAGGCTGTAGAGAAATAATGCAGCTTTCTGTGAGCTCAAAAAGAAATATATGAGGATAAAGAATGCAAATGGTTATTGAAATCCGTAAGATGAGAAAGGTAAATGTCTTAGGAAAAAAATGGGTGCATGTTGCCATAGGAACATTGGGGGTGAAGAGAATTGTTTGAAACCGAGAAGTAATTGCAAATGAACAGAACTATGAAATTCACAAAATCAATAAATAAATAAATAATGCTTTATTGTTACAAAAAATGCAGTCCTGATCAATCCATTCACGAGAGTCAAAGGGCGGACTTATCCCGCACGATCTCTTCCAGCCAACCCAAATTACAAACAAAAATAATAATAAGAATACAGACAGTAGAAAGCAAAATAATAATCACATGAGATCACACAATGTAGAGATAAAAATAAAGATTTAAAAAGGTAAAATTCATACAAAATCAAACTCAAATAAAACCAAACACAAACCCACGTAAAATAAATTAAAAACAAATCCAATAAATTAGAATAAATTCAATGGGCTAAAAGAAATTCATTAATTATTCAAAATAAATTCAAGTAATCAACCAAAGTTCAACACATTACAAGAAGTCCAAAATAAATTCACAAGAATTATAAATAAAATACTCAAGATCACACAATGAAAAGATAAAAATAAAGAGATATAAGATTTGAAAAGGAAGTAAAATTCATACAAAATCAAACTCAAATAAAATTAAATACATACATAAAATAAATCAAAAACAAACCCAATAAATTAAATGAACCAAAATAAATTCAATAATTTTTATTTTATAAGGCAATCCACCCGATCTCGAGTGATTTGTGAATTCAATAAAATAATAACAAGATAAAATACACAGCATCAAAGAGTTGGGAAGAGGGATCCTCTTTAAATTTGGAGTACGGTTTTTCCTTGTCGTCAGCGATTTTTTAAAAGTGTTAATAGTCTGTGAGCCTCATATATAGAGGGGAAGTTGGTTCCACAACCTTGCGGCACAAACGGTGAAGGACTCAGAATAGAATTGTGAGCGATGGGATGGGATGAGCAGCAATTTATTTTGATCAGAACGTTGGTGCGAACTGAGAAAGGTGAATCTCTATGTGAGGTAGTTAGGGGAGGACGGGTTTTGAAGTATTTTGTACAGCAAACAGAGAGTATACAGGTCTCTTCTCTCTCGCATGGTTTTCCATTGAAGTTGAAGCCTGTATTCAGAAATGTGATCATATTTTCGTAGAGAGAAGATGTACTGTTTTGAAGACGTTCCAATGTGGACTCGACCTCCACTGCCATATCTAGATAGCAAATATCGGCATAGTCAAATAGTAGGTGAAGCAAGGATTGAACTAAGAGCTTTTTAATATCTGGACTGAGGAAATTTTGGAGTCTTCTAAGTGCATGAAGTGATGAGTATCCGCTCTCCAGCTCCGCCCTCCAAACCCCCCTAAATAATTATGTTCTAACCTAAGGTTAGTTAACAGGTGCTTACTAACCTAATTTTTTAATGAATTGGTAGTAATGTCAAAGTACGAGTAGATCTCAACAGAGAATTTATATACGAGGAAAGGAAAGGTGCAAGGTTCGGTTGAAAGAAAATGACGCGGATCAAACACATGGATTCAGTGAAATCCAAGTCAGAAGCAAAAGAAATACGGGAGGTTGTATGAGAAATGGTATATAGGTGAAGAAGCGCTATTTTGTTTGAATAGAAAAAAGTGGAGGTCGGTTCTTTCAGCCTACAACTTAAAAGGAAACGGCGTATTTGGTAAAAAATATTAGTTTAGCAATATAATAGAAAACACTCGCTAATGGCAAGGTATTGGGTATGTTTTAACGACTTTGATGTCGGTAGCATAAGGTATTTGCACCGAAAATAATTTTAGTCTGAAAGATTATTTTAATTCAACTGATGGTAATGCCGTAATGTTCCTTAAATATTTACATGAAATATAACTAGGTTTCTTTAAATTCTAATAATTTAGTTATACCGATTAAGCATTAATAAGAACCGCATATTATTATATATTTCAAAATTTCGTTGTCATTACGTGCTCATTACTATTATATTATTAAGCTGTCAATTTCAATTATTTTTGACATTCCCGCATTCTATATTTATCTTGATATCCGTATAACGCCATCTACTGTCAGAAATCAGAAACACAATATGCTACTAACTTCGTGGTCAACATGCTCCAATACATAGGGTGCGAACACGTAGAAAGCCGATTCCGACACCTGCCGACCGGCGCAAAGAATGTTTCTATGCATTTGAATGGAGGTGCGCACAATAAAAACAGGGGCCCGCTTTCAGGCACTAGCACGCGACGCGGGCATATTTACCGGAATGAATTGGACATTCTTTTTTGGGCAGGCAGACGCTGGTTCTGTCATTTTTTCTCTTGTTGTGTCATTACTGTCATGTCGAGTCGTCAAAATATTATTATAACTCGATGGATACCGGGAATTTTATTGCCGCGGGTTTTGTTAAAACTCTTATTTAAGATAAAGGAAACAAATTGCACAGCAATAAAAATGCCGTAGACAAAAATGTTGGAGAGAAATCTCGATTGGTAAGTTTTAATAACAATTGATATTCAGTGTGTTTATGTATCTACATATTGCAGTAACACATGGTTTTTAAATAAGAATGTGTGGATATTATTAGAGACTTTAAAGATCTTGCATGGGCATCACCACATTCCCAGCTTTAGTGAAATGTTAACAATGAATCAGGTCACGCACCTGAGGAAACACAAGCTTACTCGAAGTGAACACAAATACACTTTTGACGCCTTTATAAGACGAGTATTTGAAGAATAATTATTGATTTTGATTGAGCTAGATATGGGCACATCATCTATAAACTGCTCGCCTATAGCTTATTTGAAATACAGTTTCTCTAACCTCCAAAGTCAGTTGTAATGAATTTGTAAGAAGTGCCCACAATAGCCTTTAGAACTATGGAATAAAACTGTTTGTAATTTTAAAACGTTTTATCCTGAATGTTTTTGAAATGTTAATGAAAATTAACTGGAAGATATCTCTGTCCAATGATAAACTCACCCTCTGTATATTTAATTGTATAGAATTTTATTGTTTTGTAGAAATTCATAATAAATCATTCTTATTTCAATAACAACTTATTACATGTAATGTTATTTTCATTTACAGAAATTAAACTGCGAAAGAAATGGAAATATTTAAGGAGCCAGTTCGCAGTTGAATATGATAAAATTCTACCATTAGCTCAGAAGATCCATCAACGACAATGTACATAAATGGCCGTACTATCAATTGCTCTTATCTCTTAGGGATATAGTAAAACCGAGGCAGTCAAGTGGAAATCTAAGAGGTCCAAATACACATGCAAATATTGTTTTAGAATCCCCAAATGATAGCTTCCTGTCTTCTCAACTCCCAAGAGCTATCAGTAAATTTCCAAATACAGTCTTCTTTATGGTCGGAGCAGGAAGACATGCCATATATATCTGCAAGCATTCCGCAGTTGCAGGAAAAGATGCATGTCATCAAATATGTATGTACGATAAGTCATTAGATATTATTATTTTTACTATAATTAATGTTTTCAGACAGGCAGCTATGCTGATATGTTTGATCTCATAACAGTATTCACTTGTTCAGTCTGTCAAGTCCACACTTGAACACATTAACTCCTGATGCAGAAGTTAGAGTGTCTCCAAGCAAATAAATATTAAGGATCATCTATTATCATTTAGAAGCAGGTTGCAAAAATTAGTAAAAGATTGTTTAAACCAGTCAACATTTCCTACTCTATACTTCACAAGGGATTTATAACAATCACCCAGTACATTTGTTATCAATAGAGATATTAGCGAAGATGTTTATTTTGAAGAACATTATTTAGAAGAAATTTAATTTGTATGGAGGTGATTGGTAGTCCAATGGTATCAGTCGATGGCTTGCATACACACAGCATACTGAAGGTCGTGGGTTCGAATCCCGGTGCCGACCATTTCCACTTTCACAACACAACCCTTTGGTTAGTGTGAAAGATGCCAAAAGTGTGTTTGCTTTGAGTGAGCCCATACTCATATTTTTAAATATATAGGTACATATAATTTTTATTCATGATTGTTGCTTTTATTTCTACATTTGTATTGTCTTTCTTTGTTTTATGCCATATTCATAAACAAGATGTCTTACTGTGTTTTGCAGAAAGTGCTTGGTGATGCTCGCATTTATAGGAGAAATCACACCATCTACAGATGAAATTCCGCCACCTACCGAAAATTTCTCACAACATTAATAGCACCAATTTAGCATACATGCAAAATAAACAGTTTACCTTTTGATTCGACACAGGGATGAATATCAATTTATTGTTTATTTCACACAAAACCTTATTTCATAGAGGATTGCACAGAATATCTAACACACTCCATTTGCAGACATGGCTATCTAATTATTTTTTGCACCTCGGTAACTTTTCAAATATCCTTGTTACAAGTTTTATTTATCATTATAATTTTATGGAAAAAAGCAAGCCTTTTTTATTTAATATTGAATCAAACCTTCTTTTCTAAATTTCATGTGATGTCAAATTAATATCGGTAAGTACAAGACTGAATAAATTCTTACCTCTATTCTAAAACTCGTATTTAATTTCTTTACTCAAGCCGAGCCCTTTTCCCTATAAGAAAACCAAACTATCTATCTTTCTCTAAAAGTCTACCCTCCTTATTATTCAAGACCATAAGAGCTCAAGGACCTAGTGACATTCTTGAGGAGACCTTTATATATAGTTCTATCATAAAACGATTCAAACATGAAGCGCTTTTCAGAGACTACCGTCTCCATTCAATCAAATGTTTAATATTCTGTAACACAAGTTTTTCTTTATAAGGAGGGTAATATATTGAACTATAAATGTGTTCTATGAATGACAATGTATAGACAAAATATATTCATTGAAATAAAAAAATGTGTAGTTTCTTTTTTTACTGTAGAGCAGTCGACAAAGAAGTCCCACTGTGTGGATAGATAGAGATATCGCTTCCAACTATGAAACGAGGAAATTTAAATGGAACGTAACTTAACTTGTCTGCTTGATTTGTGTAACTTGACTTATTTTTGAATCTTGAATTACTTCTCATTGAATATATTTTATTATTTATTTACTAGATGTGAGAGTCTCTCCTGTCTAACCACATGCACGACATTTATCTATAATATTAGGTATTTTCTATATTATATTATTATTATTAGGCTCCTTACGGTTGTTTGCTCAGTCTTTTTGTACCAAACAACAGGGACATATTATGTTATCAAGGGTCTTATTACCACTGTATGGAGCCATTGAATATAATTGGAGGATAAATCTGTTTCCAATCTGGATTTTTTGTTAAGAGTACAATAAAGAAACCTATGACTTTTTATGAACTTAATAGAGTAGTGCTGGGGGTATCACCTACTTATTATGTATTAGTTTATTTTGCTGCTTTGGAGATAAATTCATAACTTTACCCTATATTTATACTTTTTTTCTATAACAGGAAATATCAATGTAATTGCCACTTGCTAACCTGATCGAGAAATCGTTTTTGTGTACTGCTAGTAATGACTGTACAAGTTTATTTTTGTATACGTACTTTCATTAATTAACCATTATTATTTTAGGTTGAAATGCACTTTAGAGACCTACTCGTACTTTGACATTACTACCAATTCATTGAAAAAATTTGGTTCGTTAGCATGTTTTCTAACTAACCTATTTTCATGACTAACAGTCATGAAAATAGGTTACCATACTTCTTCACAAGCACCCCCGAATCCATTTTACCCTCTGCAAACCGAACATATTTGAATTTTTAGCTTGAGTAGATCTCTAAAGTACATTTTTACCTTATTATAGAGTGAGAAAGTTAAAAAAAACATTAAAAGGACAAAAATGTATCCTTATCAACATAATGAAGCACTAATGCATTCAGTTGATCTCATCGAAGCAGTTAACTTTATTTAGAGAAACAGAAAAGAATTCATATTTCGAAATTGTACTAGGTGAGTAATCTAGGAACCACTTCATGTTCATGGATAGCCAGTGATAAAATAAATCCAAATTTAGCATCCCTAACGCAAACACGTCGAAGATTGCACCATAACACATCCTGGAGTACTGGTAGGAATCTTTCCTTGTCGTTCTTTAACTTTGCATATTGTGGTATCCGCCATGGGCGCCATGTACAAACCGATCACAATTAATGGGATGAACGCTTGTAACTTTTAATTTTATTGATGGGCACTAGATGAGAAAAAAATCATAATTTGAAAAGTTTTTCATTCATTACAGCCAATTATGTTATTGACAGTTATTAACTTTGACCATGACAAGATCACAAGCATAGAGTATGGAGTATATAACACAGATTGCTAGACCACAAACAAACTTTGCCGGCGTTCTCTGTGTCCGTGTACCCAGCGCAAATTTAAGCGGGCAACGGTTTCTTGCAACCGGAAACCCGCCACCTGCTTTCTACGTGTTCTCAGCCATAGTCGGTGACCAAGTGCGTGCAAGTGGCACGCTCCGTTGTTTATGGTAGACGTCATTTACACGACATGTCATCCGGTTTCAATAATCAAAGTCAATCAAAGTGATTCAATTTCTATTTACCGTATGTAAATTTTACTCTGAATTGGAGGTGTGATAATAATATTTTCACTATGAGTGTAATTTGTGTAGATAAAAATGTACTATATATGTGTATCGATTACGAAATTTGGTGGAAGGACTTAAGTCAACATAAATTTAATAAGTTTTTGATTCAACCTAACCTAAACAATAATACCGTTAATAAAGCATGTATCAAACAAGCAGTTGTATCGAAAGATGGATCATTATTAGCAGTTTTGTTTTCTAATAAGCTCGTATTCCTGTTTAAACTACCAGAGGTGTCACATTTCAAGACTTTCGAACTTCAAAGAGCTGGCAGCAAACTCTCATTTTCCAATGATTCCAAACTCTTGTTAGTAGCTGATAAAACAGGGGATGTATTTCAATTTGAAATCAACCTTGATTTAAATAAAGGAAGCCAAATTTTAGGACATCTTAGCTTATTGACTGATATATTGATGTCACACGATGATAAATATGTTTTGACATCTGATAGAGATGAAAAGATCAGAGTGTCCAATTTTCCCAAAACTTACGATATACAATCGTTTTGCTTAGGCCATAAAGAATTTGTAATATCAATGCAATTATTACCTCACAACGAAAACTACCTTGTGAGTACTTCGGGAGACGGATGTGTAAAGATTTGGGACTATATTATTGGAAAAGAATTGTATTCCTCAGACATAAATAATTATGTTAAAGATAAAAGTTTGATTCATAATTTTCAAAAAACGATGAAAGATATTGATATAGACACAAATTGTTTACCTATAAGCTTAATGTCCTGCTGCAAAAAAGGAGAATCTTCATCCTTGATAGCCATTTCGTTGCATTCTCTTCCGTGCATATTTGTATTTGAAATATCCAGCACTGATGATTCATTAGTTTTCAATTTATTTGATGAGGTTCATTGCAGTGATAATATGTATGATGCTAAGTTAACATCTGACAGTCTTTGGGTGCTGTATTTAAATGGCTCATTGAAATTGGAACAGTGGTGTCAAAAAGTGGATAAATATACGCTTACAGCAAGTGAAGTTCTTAAAGAATATGACTGCGCAGAAAGCAGTTTTATAGATAAAAATGAAATAAAACTTTTATACAAGAGAAAATTTGATAATGTTCAAGAATATAAAATAAAAAAGAAGCAAAGACTAGGAATTGATTAACATGTATTTTATTGACAAATTTATTTTGTGCAAATTGATAGTTAATCCTGATTGTTGTTGAAGGGATACATTGAGAACAAAATATATTGGTTGCAATGACCTCTGCAAAAAAATTAATCGGAATAATCAGCAATAAATGAATACCTTGAAATAAAAGTTGTTTTTATCTTCAGTAGCCCTTTTATTCTAGGAATTACCCAAGATAAGCTAGTTGTCGGCTTTATATTCACTGTAAATCAACATTTTATTCCTACTTATGTGAGGGTATCGGCTTGTTGTCCTTTAATTTCAAACCTTAAAAATATGCAGCCGTACTAATAGAACGTTATTCTTCGAATGTACGCAGAATACGCAAAAGTGGAATAAGCTATAACAAGAATAATTTCCATCCCAACTTTATTCCTGGCTACCACTGCAATCTTCATATTTTGACACTTAACATTCGAAAACTTGCAACAAGTCTGAGCAGTCAATGAATCGAATCGACCATCAGATATATTCGTACATACTCGCGATATTACGCACACAAACTTTTTCGAGGGTCCAATCGGGTTCGTACGGAATTCTTAGAAATCATCCCCGTAGTATAGAACAACGAAAAGCTTCACTGATGAATACGAGGTTGCCGTATAGGGATAATTATTAGTAGAGCGTGGTATAAGCGGTTTATTCCGGAATAACTATTCCCGTCATAACGTAGTTTCTATTAGTACCACTGATGATTTTTGTCAAAAAAATTCTATGTTCAATTACCAATATTCATCACAGGCTTAGGGGGCGTTCAAGTATTACGTAACGCAATTTTTGAAGATTTTTTACCCCCCCTCCCCCCCATGTAACGCGCCGTAACGTTTTTCTGTACCCCCCCCTCCTAAATGTTACGTAACACCCAAGAGCGCAAAGAATGTCTATGGTTTCAATGCATTTAAATGGGCATGCCGGAAAACAGGTTTCTGCTTTTGCTGTGCGTATCCCCATTCAACTGCATAGAAACATTCTTGGCGCGGGTCGGAATCGGCATTCTACGTGTTTCCACCAAAAGCTTTAACATCGGAGAACAAAATAAAAATGACGTACGGTACAATCGAGGGACTTCCCGTAAAACATTGTCGAAAACGGTTCCTTTGCTAACTTCGGAGAAAAAAAAATGATGTACAGTACAATCGAGGGACTTCCCGTAAAACATAAACGAAAAGGATTGTCCAACTTGTAAGATTTATTTCCCAACTTTTTTTATTTAAGAAAAAAAATTCCGTTACTTAACGAGTTGTTCGAACCCCCCCTCCCGCGCTTGTAACGCACAGTAACGTTTTGCAAGACCCTCCCCCTCCCCCAAATTGTGTTACGTAATACTTGAACGCCCCCTTATCAACTAAATTGGTGTTACATACATCTGTATCTTTTCAAAAATACTCCTTCACCTTGGAGCAGAGTTCTCCATGGTCTCTGTAATTCGGACTTGCATTAGTTTTGGGAAGTCTGCTGTCGCCTTAACAGCTCTTGCATTTGCCATTCTAGATAATATGTATAGTGGAAATAAAATACGCACTAAACACCAAAAATGAAAAACATGAGTTGAGTATGAGGAAATGTTCTATAAACCATTGTCAATAGCCTAAATATTGCAATAAGTCCATATCGATGATCTAAAGGCATAAAAAAACAGATCCAAAAATCATTATAGTACTATGTCTGTATGGGGGAAAATTCAGTTTTATTAGATTATCTCTAAATGAAGTTTTTGGCGTTTAGTGCGTATTTTATTTCCACTATACATATGCGTTAACAATACCTTCAACTTAGCACAACCTTTGGATTCCTGTATTTCATTCTCTCGAAGGGTTTTGCCAGTGATTTTTCTGAGCACTTTTACTTCTCTAGATCAAAAGAAGCTTTTTGTTCCGACACTGTCAGTTCTGGAAATATGAATTTTTCCCACCATCTTTTTGGAGTAATATTCTAAGATATAAGTTTTCATTGTGTTAATAATTAAGAGACAATTTGAAAAACAAAAAGCGAGATGCATTGGAGAAAGATAATTTATTACAAATTACAATGTAACTATACAAATATTAATGCAGTATATTACAAACATCATATCCAGAGCTATAATAAATACATTCATAAATTCTCCATGCGATACGATACGTATACAGTGACAAAATTACATAACATGTTTTACTATATAGTCAATCAATATCATAATATACCTATATATTTAGCTTTATTTTCACTTTTGTTTACAAGTTTTATACAAAAATACACTATTATTATTATTATTATGATGCAAGTATATTACACTATCATTATTGAATCATTCCCTACATTTTAAATACACAAACATTGTGATGCGAGACCACACTTAATATCCGTAGGCCATCTCACTAAATTGAATACTTTTCCGCTACATTAAAACCCAGAAGCTGAAAATATATTCAGAATATTTATCATTATATTAGCAAATTTGATTTAGAGAATTATTCTATTGTGCGAGCGATGACGGTTTAGTTAAGATTCATTATTTTATTTAAGGAAGAGGAGAGTGTACAATATATCTCTTAAAAAACAAGAAGGCAAAGGTATGCCCCATTCCTTTTTGAACATGATAATAGCAGAATCTCTTTGAGATTAGTCTTTCTCTGAGATGACAGTCCATCTTCTTTAAAAAGCTGTGTTATTGCTCTTTTGGTTATTCTTGTACAGTAAACTAGAAAAAGGGTCTAGAATTATAATACTAGGCCTAAAAATAGGACTGGAGCAAGGGGGGGTAGGGGGGGGGCGCTGCTCCCCCCTAGACATTTAAAATGTGGGCAATTCATATTTTCCTCATCCTCCATATAGAAAATAGCCTATGAATGGGTCAAATTGCCCCCCCTAGGCCCCGGGCTGGCGACGACCTTGGACTGGAGCGAATATTTATTTCAGAACTATGTAAAACGTACTTTGTTCCTTTAGAAAAGTTTGAAACATTCAAAATAGAATCTTGTAAAGTTGATTGACAAAATTTGGACAGACTTTATGACTTAAGCCACTGAAATGTACATCAGCGCTTTTTGACGAATTGAACATAAAAGGAATATTGAACTTTTCAACAATTAAAGAAAGCACTTTTTCAACTATGCTACTCATGAAATATGACAAATGATACACTATAAAAACATAGCATTGTGTTGGAAGACAATAGTTTTGGCTGTAGCACAATTTAGTAACCATTTTAATTAACATTTTTCTCATACTGTAAGTAAGTGTATATTTCGTTAACAATCAAAAATAAAATATCTATAGCAAGGTGTTTAAGTCAAAAAAGAAAATGTGTACATGAAAAATATAATGAATAAGAGATTGATGTCAACTTTTGATGCAAACACTACATTTAACAGATTTTTTTGTTTATCATGAGTATTTGACAACATTAAAATTGAACTATAAATAATTTTAGTCAATCAATTAGAAAATAGTTTAAAAAACATATTTCATTGAGATTACAGCTAAAATATAATGAGAACGCTCTGTGTTTGTTTAGTTTCTCAAAAACGCCATATGCAAGAAAACAGACAAAAAATAGTTGGAGTTTGAACAGTGTTTTTGACATGCATACTTGTGTGTGATGTCACAAGCACCACATGGTTACAGCACAATATTCTTCATGCTCTTTTGGATACTTAAACTTCAAACATGATTTCCATTCCTAAACAAGATATCCAGGAAATAAAATGGGAGTTTGCTCACAATTTATCAAAGAATATACAAAATAAACTGATTTTTGAGTCAAATACCCAATTGAAATCGAAATAGTTCAATGTAATGTTTGTAAGAAGAGTTAAATACAACCTGTTTACAAAAAGAAGAAAGATCAAGTTAGCGGATTGAGTTAAACCATACATACGCACATTTTTGTAAAATATTTATAAAATCTTCAACTAGATAGTTCCATCCTCAGAATTCATTATCAATATAAGATGAACAATAAGTTAAATATAACAGCCTATGAAATCATTTACACAAAGAATGGATTCTATAATACTTACTCATCCTCAATAAATTGTCATTGCAAGTCAAGCAATAGCGTGTGATTGTAAAAATACATAGTAATATAAATTGTTTTAGGCAGAATTATTCAGCTATCACTTAAAAATAAATCATAAGTTTAAGATCAGTAAAATATGTATATTATATCACAATGCAATAATAAAGATCTATGAATCACAAACTACAAAATGATCCACAAATAGTTTGAAAGAGTAGAGAAACTTATAATTAAGAATACACCAGTCTCTAACTGACATTACAGTTGTATTACCCACTTGTTTTCACGTAATACTGTAAAAAAACCTTATTAAATATTACTATTCAGAACTAATGGACAATAATGACGTAATCATTACACTTCGAAATAAATAACAGATGGAACGATAACAAAAAAAAAAAACTAAACCAAATCTCATTTATCTTGATTTCAATACATTGGCTAAAGTGTTTAGTTGATTATTGACGGCACTTCCGCCCTCCGTCCTCAAGTAGTCATCCAACATACTTTTGAGTTCCATTAAATCCGGTATACTATCACAATCTTTAATATTCAGTAATGTGAGAAACAGTTTGTCCCAAATGAACGATTTCATATATCTGTAAATGAAATATAATAAAATAAAAACACTTCAAAGTTCATTGAAAAAATTGTAAAGTTATCAAACTGAAAGAAATATCCACCTGGGCCATTTCTTTTCGGCATTCCACTTTCCTCCGCAATCGACAGTCTGCATGTATTTCCCCATCAGAACTAAGAAGATGGTACCGGCCAGACAATACAGATCCGTCTGATACGTCCAACATTTTCCTTCTCTCATTTCATTACAAGTAAACCCTTCAGTGGATATAACCTGAAACAAGGAATCATCATGTTAAATCCAAACTATGAGAGATAATAATATTATCATAGACGTGATGTGAAATAAAATGTTACCTTTTTAAATGTCGTTCCTTTAGGATAAAGCGACATGTCAATTGCACATCCGAAATCAATGAGCTGCAGGGAAGGGTAACGAGAATCCATTTGGGGGCTGAAAGTTACACATACACTTTCAATACTTGTTTCTGATTATTTTATACTAATAAGAAAGAAGTTTATTTGATGGATTTCAATTGTAGACTTAATATTCTCTTCTCTTAAAAGTACAAAAATTATATGACTGTAAATCAATGCTTGCGATAAAAAGATTTAAGAAATCTTTAATGGTATAAACCGGTGGTTCCCAAACTTTTAATTTCGCGTACCACACATGAAATTAGAAATCAGTAGCGTGCCACCGAACTGTAACCGTTAAAAAAAACCCTTCAAAATGGTTAAGTAATAAAAACTGCAACAACTGCTTATGACAACATTATTATTTATCAATTACTAGCTGACCTATCGAACTTCGTCCCGCTTTAAAGTCAATAAAATATTGCTGGGTAACATAAGATAGCTAACATAATATGACTACTTATTGTGAAAAAATCAAAAGTTATGTGCTTATAATATTATAAATCAGTTATTTCAAAAGCATCAAAAATCACAAATTTATATATTAGAAGTCTATCTATTGAATTTTCATCTGATGTACGTATGAATATTTATTTCAATGGTTGTCATATTACCGCCATCTGCGGAAACATAGATCTATAGAATCTTTCTACCAAAATATCAATCTACCAGACATCACCCTTTTCCCCAACAGATGGCGGTAATGTCCCAACCGAGAATCCGTTCCATACAAACTTAATATATATTTTATATCATTTCTCAGCCATTTATTCCACCTTTAATTAGTTATTCTGTTATCCGGAGCGGAGAAGAATCCAATAAATCAATCATCGGAAGAATCTGTTCGCCCGTTCTCGAGTTATAAGTGTTCGCACTAACCCGACTTTCATTTATATTAGAGATAGGAAAAAATACAACATTTTTAGTGCAGAAAATGGTGCTGCATGTTCGAGACAAGATAGGAAAAAAATTAAAAACGTTTTATCTCTTTATATTTACTGTGTATGGCCACGCTTGCGTACCACCTTGATAATTGTCGCGTAGTTTGGGAATCACGGGTATAAACTATAAAAAAGGCTAATTATTTTATTAATAAAAAATAACATAGCAGCAATGAGCTTCAAAACGCAAGTGGCTGCTACTTCAAGGTAACAAACATATTAAACAGGGCCTTCATAATTAACATTATGTATTACCTCATTGTATAATTTAAGAAAGTCTATTTTATAGTTTTTATTTTATCCAATATATATTTTTATTTTAACAATAAATTTTGCTACCGGTACAAAAAAAATGCCAGTTTAAATAAAAACAAAGCTTACAACACTGATTATTGAGCTGCTTCTTTCTACATAAAATTATCTAACCTATTACATAAATTTTCTATGGCTTTAATTTTTCTTCATCCTAAGTTTACATTAATTTGTTGCCACAATTACTATACCTAGATGCCATAAAAAAAGTGTCAATTTATTACTTACATATCCATGAGTAAGAAATTGTCCGGCTTGATATCCGCATGGATGATTTCCGATTTATGCAAATAATGTACAATGGTGATCATCTCACTGGCCAACAGCATCACAATGAACTCGTTAATGGATTTAGCAGTGGCCTGCTTCACTTTGTTGGCCACGTCCAGCAAGGAACCAAACCTTGACAGTTCCGAAACAAATATACTAGCGTGTTCACTGAAGAAGGCAGATTGAATATCCATGTAACCGTACAACTGGAAAATATAAATTTATCATTGAATACCTTCAGATGTTACACAACAGGATATTGTTAATAATCTCCATGATATGATTCATCTCTGTCTATAAGATTATGGTAAGATGAAGAAGGATTCCTGAAGATAGGATATTGATATAGGAAGCAACAAGCAGTTGTGCATGGGAGCATATCTTTTGGTATACTAATTTGGAGGAAGAGACTTCCTGGAAGCATACTTGACTTATGATTATGGTAAGTAGAAAAGATGTCAATGAAAAGTATAAATTCCATTTTTTCTTTCAATATTCAATATGAGATACAAGCACGGGGGTCTGACATGTTATTAAACAGAGTATAATAAAACAAAGAAATATTACCACATATGAATCTTCAATCCTCGCTCTTATTTCTTTACAGATGTAATACTCCCAAGGATTTCCCGGCTTCTGATATTTGACAGCAACTGATGTTTTAGTGGTACAATCTAAAGCCCGGTACACACAGCCAAAGGTTCCTCTTCCCAATAGTTTCTCCATGGAATAATTGGATTCTCCTAAAGTGATTATGGTGTTTAATCCATATTTGGGTATATTTTTAACATCATAATACCCTTTGTAATGATTTTTGTTGGGAAATTTCACATACTGCATTAAGGCATTATTCAGGTCCCTGGAGAAGGGATCTATAACTTTAGGGAAATCAACAACGGCCGGCTTAGGAATTTCTTGTGTACTTAATTGAGTGTTAGAAGTATTGGATTTGAAAGTCATTGTTTGACAATCCATGGAGTTTTCACTGTCCACATCCATTTGACAGTTGTCGTTGGCAGTTGAACGTGCCGATGGTCTAGAATTGTTGGATGATTTCCGACTAGTTTTAGTAATTGAATCTCTACTGTCCTCATTTTGTATTTCAGTTCTATTTTCAAAATCAAGTTGTCTTTTAGATTGGTCTTTTTGCTTATTGGTAATACTTTGTTGCGATATACTATGTTGACTTTCACTTGTCACACAAACAGAATTTTGTTTGGATATCTCGGAAGCATTCAAGTCTGTATTGGGTGGAACCTGACCTTGTTCAGGACTAGATACGTAAAGATTTTTATGCATTTTTTGAGATATATTTGGACTATGGCCAAACTTTGGTGTGTTAGCATTGTCTTTAGGTTCATTACGGGCGGAGATGAAGTTTAAGAATTGATTTGAAAATCCGGGATTAGCCGCTGGAGAAGCATTGGTTGTGACTTTGGGAGTGGCATGAGGTACTTCGTGTCGGACACTTCTTAATTTAGATGTTGGACTCTGATATGGAGGTTTAGGTCCCAATTTGTTACTAGCTAATACTTGTGGTGTGGGGTAGGAAGGTTTCTGTTGGCCAGAGTTATTGAACATTTGATTAAATTGATTAGTTTGTGGCGCTTCACTGGTAGGTGGCACTGCTGGTTGTTGCTGCACATTGGTGCTGCTGTATGACTGGTATTGCGACTGAGATGTGGGTGTACCATTATATTCCTGACTGTTGGCATTTGGTGTATGACTATTATGGGACACATTGTTGTTGGTGGTGGCACTGCTAGCACTACTGCTATTGCTATTAATATTTCTTTGCTGTTGCTGATACTTGTAACTGTTGTTGGCGAATGCTGGTGATTGTTGCACTGTATTATTTGGTAAGCCATTATTGTAAGCATTCACATTTTGTTGTTTTGTTTGGTTTTGGTAGTTGATTCCTTGATACGAAGATTGATTGTTAAAATTCTGCGACTGATTGTGGTAGGATGTTTGATGTGGCTTATTTTGTTGATATTGAGATCTATCAGCTGTTGTGTTGTGATTGTTAATTTGTGGTTGATGATAGGAATTGTTCATAGTTTGAGAATTGTGATGATAGGCTTGCTGTGCAGAACTTTGGAATCCTTGGTGGGGACTCGGATATCCCTGCACAGTGTGAGGAGGACTTTGAAAGCCTCCTTGATTTACATTTGGACTAGCATATCCTTGATGGTGCTGTGGCCGGGCAGCATAGACATGTTGTTGAGGAGTATGTGCATAACTAGCATAAGGTTGTTGTGGACTAGCATATCCATGTTGAGGACTAGCAAATCCTTGTTGTGGACTAGAAAATCCCTGTTGAGGACTTGTAAATCCTTGTTGGGGACTAGTAAACCCTTGCTGCGGACTTGGCATTGGTTGTTGAGGGCTTTGAAAACCAGGTTGAACATTGTGTGAGGGACTTTGAAATCCAGTTCCTTGAGGACTCTGTAAAGGCTGTTGTTGATGGTATCCAGCATTGTACCCCGTTTGTTGTTGATTGTACGATGGCTGTTGATAATTCATATAATTTTGTTGGTGGTAGGATGCATTGGATTGTGGTTGATATGTACTAGGCTGTTGTTGGTAAGAAGTGTTAGCTTGATGATGATATCCAGCAGCGGGGGATTGTTGTTGATACGCGCTTGGTTGCTGAGGGTAGGAACCATTTGCTTGAGGCTGGTACGAACTGGTGCCACCAGTAGCTTGTTGATAGTTTGAACTGGAATATGAACTATTGTTTTGATGCATGGTGTGTTGCTGTTGTTGGTGATACATCTGCAAGCTGGAGTTGTTGTTCCTCTGCTGCATGTTGTAGCCATTGTAACCGCTTGTCGGGGTCTTATGGTACGGGTGGTCTATGGCGTGGTACGACTGTGTACTTGAAGTTTTATTATCTGCCGACATATTGTAATTCGCTGTGGCATTATGAACAGACTGTTGAGATCTGCTGTGGTGCATTCTCCTATACATATTGTGATCTATATGTTGTTGGCCCTCTATGTGTGACGATTTCTCATTTATAACTCCTAAAGACTGGCCGCAACTTTCTCTGGCAGTGTACATGGTGTTTCTTGTAGTCTGATAGCTACCCGAAGAACTTGATCCGGAAGATCTGTTAAATAAGATAAAAAAGGTTTAATAAACATTTATTATTTTTGATAAACTTTTTTTAACCTCTTATATACACTTGATGAAAAAAAACGTTACCCATATTTGCAGTTCAATAGACAAACTATATGAGACGGACTAATAGAGCACCCAGGACAACTCAAGGTAACTTAGTTGAAAACTCGAAACTAATATTTGAGTATTGGTACATTTCCAAGTTCAGAGGTTTATTATTATTATTTCATAAGCTACAACATGATTAACTTAATCCAGTTTCAATGACCTATCTATCTTTTTGTTTTGATGTTTCAGTAAAAAAAAAACCAAGATAGTATTTCTATCCACATTTGATTTATATTGTTGTTTAGCAACGAAAATGGATTTTTCATGTGGGGAGAGCAGTAGAATATTCACAAATTAAACACCCACATGCTCAAAGCCATTCAAATGCTAAGTTTGTAATGAAGAGTTTAAGTTGTTTTTTTAAGTTTGCAATAGAGTTCAATCAATCAAGTATATTTTGATGTCTTATGCATATTCGTACAAAATAAACATTTCTATGACAACTCAAAGAGTTACTAAACAGAATAGCTATAATTTTTACAGAGGCCATCTTTATTTATTGTATCGCAACGTAGCTAATTGCCGGATAACTGATTACTATGTTAACATCATGAAGATAGTCAACAAAAATAGTATGCTTTCCCATTGTGTAAAATAGCACTGGCAGTCTGTGACAATTTTCTTACAAGCCTAGCGATATACAGGGTGACTGGTAATTCGATACATTCCTTGAAAAGGGTTATACTAGAGCAAATTTGCAACAATTTTTTTCCCATTAACCAGGGGTCAAATGCCAGTGGTTTTCGAGTTATTTAACTCTTTAGAGTTTATTTTAATTTTCCACCTTTTGACCTAAAATTGAAAATTGTGAACAAAGTACTCCGTTTAGGAAAATAAAATTGGATTTTTCAACAATTACAATCGTTTAATATTGATTATTTTCCAAAACTGTAGTAAACTGGAAAACATTCATACCTTTTCGGAAAGCTTATTAATCAATGAAGTTTTTAATGTTGTTTGTACACCAAGTATATTATACTTTTTTGGAGTAAATCCCTTAGAAAAAACAAAATTAAAAATGGAAAAAACTGACTCGTGATTTTAAAACATTGTATTTCTGAAATTGTTGAAATTTTCTCCTTGATTTTTTACTTTTCCTTATTCTTCAGCTATTGGAAAAGTGCATTTTTACTCTCCTAAATGGAGTACTTTGTTCACGATTTTCAATTTTAGGTCAAAAGATGGAAAAAACTGTAAAAAGTTTAATAACTAGACAACCACTGACATTTGACCCCTGGTTAATGGGAACAAAATTGTTGCAAATTTGTTATAGTATATTAACCCCTTTCAAGGAATGTACCGAATTATCAGTCTCCCTGTATACACTTTGTTCATTTTAATACTGTTTATAACAAAGGCCTTAAATCAAGGTTTGCAGACAGAAAGTTCACAATCTAATCTAATCTAAACACCACACATTGAAATATCTACAAAAATGTATTATTTACAAGAATTATAGAGGTTTTATGTACATCACTATCTCTTTATACATCCTTTGTACATCATCAAAACTTATATTGAAAAATAAAGTAAAAACAAAAAATTAATTCTGAATACCTTTTCTATTAAATCACCAACATATAAAAAAGGGTAAAGAAGGAAAAGCTATGAAAAAGGCTGGTTTTTTTTTCAAACAGAAAACTAAATAACATAAACATGTTTTTTTTTATCAAAAATACTCCCTATAAAAGGGGCTGGTTTAAATAAATAATTTACAATATTCAGGTATAAAATTAAGATTTTGTTCTTCAAATCAAAATATTACGAAAAAATAGATATATTGGACTTCACAGTAGAAAACAAAAAACAAATATTATATGTATGTAAAAAAAACCAGCCTCTTTCATTGGATAGGGAGAAAAAAATAAAACAAAAAAGGGTTCAATGTAAAAAAAATACATATAATTAAAATAATGATGAAAATAATATCAACAAAAAAAAACTGAGAATAGAAAAAAATACACAGGGTGTAGTGTAGCTATTACTAATAAAGTATCAATATTTCCATATTTTTTTATCCTCCTATCGACACAAATAAAATTAATTTGTGTTCTGTCAATAATACTAAAATGACAGGCCATTGTGGTCCTCTGTCGGTCATTGTAATTAACATATTAAGAAACTTACAATAATTAAAACATCTTAGAAACTAGTTTGTATTACTTAAGAAAAATTAAAAACAATACGAATCACTTCCCAAATGGGAGTCTTAAAATAATAAAAAAAAAAAAATTTGATAACAATTTGATGCGCAAAAGATGAAATTAGTATTGCGTGTAAAGTGAAGTATAGAGTGAGTTAAAAAAAAATTGTGCTTTACAAATTGCGTGTGTTCAGGTTGGCTTATCCATATTCAACCTAACCAACCTTTGTTCAGTGGTCTCCATTATTGTGGACAGTCCATTGTGCTCCGGGTACTGCATATCCCCTTGAGGGTTCTCTTTCCCCTTATTGTAGGGCCCGTTCAACACCTCTCCCGCATTGTGAGAAGGAATGTTTTCCGCATCGGAGATATTGAATTTTTTGATGTTCATAGCTTTAGTGGGATCCACAGTGAATGGTTTCTTGAATTGGTTGGCTATAGGAGTGCTCGACTGGTGAACATTGAAATTAAACATCTGAGTGGAGCATGTTTCGTCAAAATTTATTTTGGTAGGCTGCTGATGCTGGAAAAACAGAAATGCATCAACGTTCGAAAGAAATGTCTATTTAACATAAAAACGAAATTCGCTCCAAATTTTTTATACCTGAATAGGTTTTTGTTGTTGATAATTTGCATAGCCGCTTGGGACGTTACCATCGTTGATCTTTGCACATTCTTCGGTGATTTGATTGTTGGGTTTTTGCGATGGAACTGCAATGCTTTGATCTTCACAAATATTGAATTGAAACGGTGTCACAGCCGGCACTACTAGAGATGTTACTGAATCATCATGACCTACGCCTACGACTGACAAAAATAATACAATTGCAAAATATTGATAAAGGAAACGTTATTCTTTAATACAAAAATTATATCTTAATCAATGATCTAACATCATCCCATGCATATGTTTAAACTATAATGCGGACTGATTGAAAGAAAGACTGCAAATAAATAAAAAATTTGGTAAAAACAATAGGAAACTACCGTTTTTGAATATATATCAGTGTTGAAAAAGTTAATCAAGGACAAGTGTTTACATATTTAATAGACAACAAGAAATTAAGCTGTCATTACAAAACATCACTATCATAGACACCCAGAACCAGGTATGCAGTTAAATACACCAGTTGTGACGGCCAAGGTATTTAACAGCATGTGGAAAGAACAGGATAGACAGCCACACATAAAACAATTAACAACTAAAATATAAATTGGTGCTGCCAGTCAATGTTTGAAAAAATATCAATAATTAAAAAAAAGCAAGATGAATCCCACATAAATGAAAAAATAAGCTTACCAGGTCTTGCAAAAGCGTTATTGACTTCCCGATTAGCTTCTCTGGTGTGGACAGTCATAGAGTCATCGTGTACATTGGCTAAAAGGCTTCTATTAAAGTCAGCGTACACACTTTTCTTAGGACCATATTGCAAGTGATTATTTTCAATATAACTAGAAGGCACATCACTATTTTGAACATTATTTGTATTTTTGTCTACACCCTCGTACTGTTGCTTGCACATGTCAATGTACTCGACTGTATAACCTTCGTTTTGTTCCAGAACAACACTCTGATGGGGGTCTTCGGCATTTAAAATGGAATTTGATTGGGCAATGATGTTCTCTAGATTGAATTCCGAGCTGACTGGTATATCATAATTATTGGTTTCACCATCTTTCTTGTCCTCCTGCCGTAAATACTTATTTTGTACATATTCGTTACTCTCTAAAGACCCACCCGCAGTGGCACAAGTGGCTAGGGTCTGTAATGCGTTGCTATTGGAGTTTTTTGGTCTAGTATTAAAATTATTGTCTATATTATGATTGGCAGTGTTAGGAACAACTGATGGTCTAGTTTTTTTGAAAGCCGCCAGATACTTGCGGGACTTGATCTCTTCTAAACTGAACTCCACAGATCCTTCCTCGCCATCTCTGTAAACCTACACGGAAAAGAAAAACACAATGAAGTACATAAAGAAATGGCAGAATATTATAATAACACTAAACAGTTTAGCGAGTCCTACCTCTTTCTTGTTGTATTTTCTAACTTTGGTTGGATCGTCGGGTTCAGGGAGGGTCAAAGGGATTTTGAAACTTGACAAATCTTCCATACAGTAAGGAACATGATTACTGGGTAGATTGATACCATCCTCTTGAAAAACTGTAATATAAATCTTTCTTTAGTATTTGATTAACAAAATAAAAAACTATAATATAAAACAATGATATATGTAATAATACAACATACTTTCAAATGGAACGGAGGTTGTCACGGGTGGCCTACTCATGGTGCCTAATTTGCCACTTTTGCTCAGCGGATTTGTCCACATTCCAACCTCTTTAAGATTTTCTTCCTGGCCACAAGTCTGGATAATAGATTGGGTAACTGGCTCTGCAGGCTGTGCAATGGGAGCACTACCTCCCAATCCAGAAGGACCCGGATTATCCTGTAAAAATGATATCTTATTAGACTTGCCTTCAGAGAATCTTTAAAGGCCATAGATTATGAGTGCTTAACCAAGACTAGCTATCCTCTGTAATGTAAGATTTGTATTTCAATTACATTATACTATCAGAAATTAAAAAAAAAATGGATTCAAAAGCCAGGTTAAAATGTTATGCCACCGTTAAATTGTTCATTGGGGTTAGTTGTTAGAGACCGCAACTTTGTTGTGGTAAGCTCGCCCTCTGTGAAATTTGATGTGTTCATACTACCAATGTACAGTAAAGTATTAATAAATAAATAAAAAAATTGGAAGGTGTGAAAAGGAAATTGAAAGAAGGAAACTGGCTGGTAGAAGGGTTGGCGGTGCACTAAGACCTCTAATGAGAAATAAGAATGTATCTCTTAAATCCAAACAATTGATGCACAATGCAATCCTGATTCCATCAATGATGTATGGAGTGAAGCATGGACATGGACGAAAAATCTGTAAGTTGGAATAAATGCTGTAGAAATGAGATCACTGCGTAGGATATGCGGAAAGAGACTGATTGATAAGGTGAGGAATGATTGTATTAGAAAGGAATGTGGAGTGGATGTTAGTGTTGTGACTAGAATGAAAGTGAATAAATCAAGGTGGTTTGGGCATGTAGAGAGAATGAACGAAGATAGAATGACTAAAAGGATATATAAATCTGAAAGAATGGGTGCACGCAGACGAAGCCGACCTCGAATGACATGGTCCGATCATATCGGTGCCGTCTTAGAGGGCCAAGTCAGGAGTAAAAGGAATAGAAGAGCATGTATGCGGAATGTTATGCGTTTGGAAGAAGCGAAAGAGGTTTGTTTGGATAGGAAAGAGTGGAAATCCGTACTCTCTGCCTACCCCTTCGGGAAACGGCGTGATGGGTAAAAAAAAAATTGTATTACATATAAGATTTGGAAAACACAATGTCAAAAATTTGTATCATATTAATTTACAACGTTTAATCATGTCTCTTTCCATCTTAATTAAATTGAATTGGTATACTTTCCATATTGTTTGTTTTTTTATAATTATTATGACAAACGGGATAGCAAATAACAAACTTTTATTTTAAGATTCCACTTAAGGGCACAGGGAGGCAACAGGAGCTCTCCGCTATGGTCCATCTTGCTATTTTTGTTTCTCATTCTCTAAAAATTGCAGCAACACTTGAATGTTTCAAAGAGAAATAATAACACACCTGACAAATGTTCACCATGATGTTAGTATGGGGTTGGGAAGTGCTACCAGCACCAGCCGATGGATGATTCCTCACAATCCCCGGATTCAAACTCTTAACATTGTCACCCGTCCTTTGAGAGGGCGCCACTGCTATATTTCTTCTTTTGATTGTCCGAAGGGATGTAAGAGCTAATCTGGTCTCCGCTAGGGCTGACGCTGCTTTTCTCTTGGTTGGAGAATCATCGTGAAAGTAACGCTGAGCAAACCATAGTTGGAAGTTTCTGAAAAAAAAGACATTGTAACATATTTTGTCTTTTATAGATATAGATTACAAGAAATCTTCAACACAGAATAATAAAAGTTTTTGTTAATTATAGCCAATTTTGGCTTCAAAGTGTTGTCATAATAATTCTATGAAACTCACTCTCTATTTTTATGCACACAAATATTTCTTATTCAGAGTAAAAAACACACATGTCATTTTAAAAATGCAACAATGAACACATTATTCCGTTTTCTCAAAAAATTTCAGTAAAAGAATTAAACAACTTTTTGAAAATTAATATATTTTTGAAGATGTAATGCAAGACGGGTATCAGCTAGTACTTTTATACATTTGACAACATAAAGGAGATGTATTTTTGGCTAAAAATATATATGGTATTAGATATTTACTTGTGAGCTTGCAAAAGTTCATCCATGGGTTGAGCGTGAGCCTGCAGTCCCATGTTGTAGACTTGATCAGCTTTGGCATAGTCGTTAGCTTCCTCACAGTAGCAGGCCCACGCTCTGTACAACTCAGAACACATGGTGCCCACTCCTTTGTTGTACAACAGTTGGTACAACTCCAGTGGATTATTTTGGTAGTCGATCTACAAAGAATTCATCAACAATCATTTAGATTTGTTAGAGTGTTTCTAAACATAAGTGAATGTTATTTTGACAGCCATCCTCGAGATAAATCGTTACCCAACAGTAGGAACCTATTTTTAAAATGCCGTTGTATATCCTAAACATAAGCGTTATCTACACATTGATGCGGCAAATATCTCAAAAAAGGATATTATGTAAGATGAATTTATCTATCCACTGATTGATGCGTTGGGACTTAGTATTGTGTTCGCCCAGTTAAATTTATTTTAATTTACAGCCCAGTGAAGTTTATGATTTCGGACTAAAAACCTAGATGTTTCTATGTATTTAGATTTATTTGTTTTATTGGCTTTGACTAAGTGAATAGAGGCTTGCAGTGGCAAACAGTGAAAATTTTCAACGGTAAAGGCATGATGAAAAATTAAATAAGTTTTCTACAGTTCCAAAGTATTTAATCACACTGTTTCTGACAATATGGAAAATAATTAATGAGCTATAAAGAATTCCCTCTCATGGACTCATCACGACTGGAGGCTGGTATATTTAGAAGGTATATACATATTATGTGTGTGCGCGCTTTGAAAACTAAGAGTCATATTTTGTTTTCTACACATTTTGGATAAATGATAACTTTGTGTGAGTTATGGAAGAAAGCAGTGATTTGATGGATAAAATGATTAGAAATGTAAATGCTGGACATACATATTTAATCCACAGTCTGATGAATCGCTTGTCTTGTACATATCTAGGATCATTCTCAAACTCAGTCAGGCAAGACTTCAAAGCCTTATCTATACTCCCTTCGTGGCCATGTTTAGGAAAGCTTTGCTCTAGCCACTGAATGTAGCTAAACCAAACATCCAAAGGATCTGGACCAACATAGTTGCGGATATTGGCTTCATGTTCACTGAAATCACCAACAACAATATACTTCAATAATATCTATAGCTAATCAATTTTATTTCAGGTTTTTACAGTCTTTTCCCTTGTTAAGAGTTGAAATATGAAAAGGTACTGTGAAATCATGTATTTCTTCCAATGCATTTCACTATAAAGGGATTGTGTAATGTAAACACTAAATTGTCATTAAAATTGGGCAAGATCGAGTGCATTTGACAGCTTATTTTGTCTCCCTATGCACATGAGTATAATTACAAAGGGAGAATTGATTGATTGTAAATAGTAAAATGCTCATTTCTCAATTATGGAAATTACTAGTCAAATTACAACATGTAAGAATTTTATTTAAAATAAATACTAAGTAGTATTTGAGAATTACTCAACACCAAGCAATTTTGGACTAATTCAAGCTGAAAAATTGTTTTGGATTACTAATATCTTAACATCAGTCTGGGTATAAAGTTTCTTCTCAATGTTTAAATAATAGTATTCGCAGAAGGCTTTAAGCTTAGGCTCAATAGATATTACAATAAAACTAACCTATTCAACATTTTTGGCTTCTATAACATTAGTTGACACTAGTGGGAATAAAAATGATACCCCTTGGTATTATAATTACACATACACGATGTATTAACTATGTTGTGCACAAAATATACTTAAAAAACACGGTTTTTGTTTAGTCAAACGCTAAACTTTCGTGTAATTGTAATAAAATACAAAATATGATCTAGTTTTTGACAGAAAGGGTCAGGTTTTGACATAAGCTTTGTTATGAATATTACAGCTATTTTAACGACAGAAACTCCCAACTATACACATTAAACGATATTATTTAGAGACGAGTGTCAACAAGAATACAAGAAATATACAAAAATCTGTCAAAATGTGTAAAAAAACATTCTACACCCTTCTCCTATATTATGCTATTGTAATTAATGCAACTCGTATACTTACGCTTTTTGCAATATTAGCTGCTTTTGAGCATCGCCATCAGATTGAGCTTGTAAAGCTGTGCTAAGCTGCATAACATTTCGGCCACCTCGTAAAGGTTGTATGTTTTCTTTACTCTTGTCAATATCCATCATGTACTACCATTGGAAGTTGATAACTACAGCTAGGAACATACACACATTCTACACTTGACTAAATCGACTATATATTTGTTATTCTCAATAGAGGCACACGGGAATATATAAATAAATCATAAAAGTTTCACTATATTAACTCTATATTGGCTAAACGCGCACTATTTTACAACGATTCACCATTAAAAAGACGGTTGCGGCTGCGATGGACATTTCGAACAAAAAGGAAGTTCAAATAGCACGCCGAGTTGCCAGCACTAAAATTATCCTGCATTGGCGTACCTACTATACTACAGAGTTTTAAGAAAAGAAGAGCGTGTCACATTTTTGAAATTCATTTCCACCAAACTCTGCATAAAGTACACAAAAAAGAGTAATTTTATTATTATTTGATATATTTTCTATATTGAGCTTATGTCCTTATATTGTTTAAAATCAAGCTTAGGTATATCGTGTAATACCTACAATCATCCGTCGCGAAATTTGTTTGCTTTTATTTTTTTTACCTAACGAAATTTTTAGAAAGTTGAATTATGAATTTTGTTTCCAGATGTGTAATAATTTTATATTAAGTATGCAAATAAAATAACATTATATTTAAAGGTATTTAAGTATATAAGCCTATTATTAACATTTGTTTTAAATCGTATGGACGTCGATAATAATGTACAATGCATTACGTAAATACTGATTAATATAGGTATAGTAAATAATAAAGAATAATATAATGACTGCTGTTTAAAAAGGTTTTCCAATTTTTGTAATAAATCTATTGTTTACATCTTAGTGTGGATTTTATAAAATATAATTCATAATGCATACCTAGTTAAAATTCAACACTGTTTCAAACATCTCGCTACAAAATTAAAAATTTTTTTAATGCAGTTGAATTATCAATAAAATAAAATTTCATAGTAAGATGAATTCAGTACAAACTAATAAACGACAATTTATTTGGGTTATAATTTTGTAACAAAAATATTAGACACAACTAATTTTAAAGTTGTTGATTAAATCAATACACCTAATCATAGTGAAGAGTTATTTTAACAAAGGCTAAATATTAATCAATCATAATAATTATTATGGACATTTTGATTTTCGTATTTTGCAGATAACCTAAATAACAAAAACAATAAATAATAATAATTTTCTACCTATAATAGATGGCTAAATAATAGTGAACCCGAACCCAAAATAACCGAATAGAATTTAGCTACAAATTGCGTCAGAGCTGCAACACAGAAAATAAAAAAAGACACTTTGTAAAAAAATGCTAATAATTTATTTTGTTTTTATATTATATGTTAGTTTTTTTTACTATAAGTATAGTAATGCAGCTTAGTGGTGGTCAATTATTTTTGTCGTGGAGCTGACATGACCGAAAAAACATGATCTTTTGTGTTGGCTCGCTGTTACTGCAGTAAATTTCTCATTTCTCTGTTCAGTTCGTCAGCCATACTTGTTATTGTCGTCGGTGGGGGAGTTTTGGCGAGATAGTAGAACATAGCAATTAATTGTCGAATTTATTAAAGAGAAATAGACAAAATTAAACGTTGTCTGTAAAATCTTTCAGAGAGATCATAGTTTGAAAGCATTATTTCGCCATGTATCATCGATAACCCTATTCATAATTACCTATTAAGTAGGTACTGAGTTCTTTGGAGTAGATCATCGCAGTGACCTGTATTGAGAATTAACTTTCTGAAAGTGGCGGGCGCTAACAGAAATAATGGCAGAGATAGGGCTGGGAGAAGTGCTGGGCAAGATAATATGGAAGAAAATGTTCTGGAATGGGAGGAAGGAGGAGGAGATCCTTCCAGTTTCGACGACTCGGATAGATTCGAGGAAGATTCACTCTGCAGCTGGAGCTCTGAGCCTGAAAGCCTTTCTAACAACTGGCGCGGTTGGAAACGGCCGCCAGGCACTCAGGGAACCTGCGGAGGAACATCTTCCAAAAGATATGTCGAAGGTAGGTAGTTTTTCTTTGTTTCATAACATTGGATGTATTTACATTCTGATTTGAGACCATAGTTTATTTTAGAAATCACCAAAACAGTATGTTGTGTCAAGTTTTATAATCAATTCACATTGATACTAATCTTATGCTTATAATAATTATTGTAATCCTTTGTTAACTTTGGGTGAATGTACTCTTATGTGTATACTTTGTATATACCCAATATGTATAAGTAGTGTACAGCCGTGCAATGTAGGTATAATAATATAAAATGAGCAGGTGTTTTGTTTGAATATCTCCTTGAGTGAAGTTACAAGTTGCCCTGCCAGTTATTATAAATGTGTATCAGTTAACATTTTCACCAATTGTGTCTATAATTAGCTCCCTGTTAATGCAATATAATAGCTTGATATTTACTTACTGGAAAGTTTAAGATACCTATATTTAGATAAATTACTCTTAATTAAAAATAAATAAATGCCCCATCTATTTCAATGACATATCAATTAGATATTAATATTCTCATTTTGCAAAGAGTCACAATAATATCTGTTTTCATGTTTATACAATTTTGTTTCACAATTTTTAAATTCCTTCTACGAAACTATTCATAAAATGTTCCCTCATATATTCTTATTTGAAAAAATATTTATAAATCCTGTAAGTATTGATTTAAATGCTGAGGCATTTAATAACCAACACCAATTTAAGGGTGTATTAAAACTAAACGAACATTGAGCCAGAGCTGGAAGTAGAGTTGGTATATTTTCTTGATCGTTGATATGTACATCAATCGGTCATCACCCATTAATTAGTTTTCACTTGTTATTGTTTCTATGGTGTCCAATACTAATTATAAAAGAAAGTAGATTCAGCAGCCCGATTCACGGAAAAGTTTAAGTCTAAGTTTAGTTCGAAGTTCGAACGAAGTTCGATTCAAACTTTTCCGTGAATAGGGCTGCTGGTAATAATAATTGTAGGCGGCGACTATCTACGGTCTATGTACCTATTCACGGAGGATTTGAATCGAACTTCGAACTAAACTTAGACTTAAACTTTTCCGTGAATCGGGCTGCTGCTCTATGTTCGTTTGGTGTAAATGCCCAATAAGAGATCGAAATTGGCAGCTATAGCTGAAGAAATTAACAAACCAAAGACGTTTTCTTTTTTTTTATCTATGAATCTTGTGGTTGTTTTACCTCTTATTGAAGTACAGTACCCGTATTAAGAAGAACATGCTCATTAGTAAATTTGAATAATTTGAATTGTTTTAGAGAGGCCAAGTGTATTGTCACTGACAGAATTATCGGCACGCTGTGTGGCCTCCTACATACCCTTTGAGGTAGTGGAACAAGTATTTCCTCCAGTTCCTGAACAACTACAATTAAGAATTGCCTTTTGGAGTTTTGCCGATAATGAAGAAGACATCAGACTGTATTCATGCTTGGCAAACGGCTCGGCCGATGAGTTTCAGAGAGGCGATCACTTATTCAGAAGCAATGCTGTTAAAGATCCACTACAAATTGGGTTTCATCTTTCTGCTAGTGTTTTGATGCCTGAACCACGAGATGTATATAATGTAGCTATCACATTTGATCGTAGGAGAATTTCAACATGCAACTGTACATGTCAGTCCACCGCATATTGGTGTTCACATGTAGTGGCAGTATGTTTACACAGGATACATATGGCAAGTTTTCTTTAAAGAATATTTGTGCTATAACTTTAACTTCTACAGTTTAACTAATAAGTTGTTATTTTTATTTGTAGCCATCTCAGGTGACTCTCCGAGCTCCTGTGTCGGAGTCCCTGCAACGTTTGCAGAGAGATCAGCTACAGAAGTTTGCTCAGTATCTTATATCAGCTCTCCCGCAACAAATACTGCCCACTGCTCAACGTCTTTTGGATGAGTTACTTTCAGCTCAGCCTACCGCTATTAACACAGTGTGCGGGGCTCCGGATCCAACTGCAGGAGCCTCGGCGACAGATCAAACGTCTTGGTATCTAGATGAAAGAACGTTGCACGACAATATCAACAAAATACTCATAAAGTTTTGTGTTCCAGCCCCCATAGTATTCAGGTAATTTTTTTTTTAACTAACAAGAAATTTGTATTTTACTCTTTTGTAGATGTTCTTACTTGTACTTAATTGAAATGGGAAACTACATCTTAGATTAGGTGTGCTAGATGCAGGTTCAATTCCTGCCTGGATGGTTGGGGGATTGTAAATTTGATTTGATGATTGAATCATTTTATTTTATCAACCTCGGTAGCCTATACTTACTTTATTTTTCTTAAGAAATAGTACTGAGAAATTTTAAATGTTCAAATCAAAAGGTCCTGGGTTCCTGATTTAGTCAGAATTTTTCCAAGTGTTATTCACATGAATTTTCTACCCGGCATGGGCCTGTCTCAGATTGGACGGGACTTGCTGGCTAGAGGCTTGGAAGTTTGACCTTAATAGTGTCATAGTTTGTATAATTTTTTAATTTTCTTAAAAATTTTAGCGATGTCAACTACCTCTCCACAACTGCACCTCCAGCTGCTGCCGAATGGTCGGCTCTTTTACGTCCCTTACGAGGCAGAGAGCCAGAAGGAATGTGGAACTTGTTGGCTATAGTTAGAGAAATGTTCAAAAGAGGAGATCGCAATGCAGTGCCACTTCTTCAGATTATAACGGATGAATGTATGGCATGTGAGCAGGTCAGATAGTGAACACTAACACTTCTATTTTAAATAAAAATATTCAGATACTCACAATTTCCAACAGATCACTCAATAATTAACTAAAAATAATTTTAAATGGGTGGACCAATTTGGATTAATTTTGGTTTTGAAATGTTCGTTTCCTAAGTCCTGTGAAGCTTTTAACGGCAAGAAAATTTGAATAATTGCAAGGAAAATAGGGAAAACGTAAATTTCATTTTTCCATACAAAGTCTTCAAATCAAATCTCCGTTTACACCCCCCTCAGGGGCATAGGGAGGTAACAAGAGTCCTCCACTGCGCCTGATCCTGTGCGACTTCCTCCCACACCATGTCCAAATCCCTCAGTTCTACTTCGAAAGACCGGAATACAGTATAAGGGGGTCTTCCTCGTATTCGGGACTTTGATGGGAGGAAGAAGAGTGCTTTCTTCGGCTGACTGTCATTCGGCATCCTTAACACATGTCCCAGCCGAGTCCATCTCCTCTCCATAATGGTAGAATTGATGGGCCTCCGATGGGTGCGCGGGTGCGTACTAAATGTTACTACCTGTCAATGATTGCTGATTTTTTGATATGAGTGACTGCAAATGAAATAGACAGGCTTAGGATTTAAATGAAACAAAGTTTCAGCCCCTCCCCGTATTAAATCAGGATTGTACTCTGTTCGAATAATTCCACAAAGCTTGCATTTTAATTTGCAGTTAATTTTATGTCTTAAATAACTCAATTTGTCTACAAATTCTTTCAGATTTTAGTATGGTGGTACAACACCAAGGTGTCTCACGGAGTGAACGGATGTGGAGGGGGAGGGGGAGGCAGGGGTGGGGGAGGCAGTGGGGGTGGGGGCGGGGCTAGTGGCAATAGTCACGCTGCCCAGCACGCCTGCTCTTCTCTGTGTGATGAGGTGGTCTCCTTGTGGCGACTGGCAGCACTCAATCCAGGATTGGCTCCCAACGAAAGAGATATTTTCCACGCACAATTTACACATTGGCATCTGAAAATATTGGAAAAGGTACTTCATTTCAAAACATTAACTGTCTTATTAATAAACATGGTTCATATTTCTGACGTATTAATAAACACCGATCAGTAAAATCATAGATCAACTGTTTTTGATCCTTGGATTAAGACAGCCGTTGAGGTAGTTTAACATGAGAATTGACAAGTGAGTGGTACAAGTACACTTTGGTTTACAGTTTTAACCAAAGAAAGTATGTATTCATGATTTTGTTTGTTTACAAAAACAAGTACCATGCGGCAGAGCTGCCAATATGTGCAAATAACATGGTTCAAATACTTTTATTAATAAGGCAATGTACGATAAGAAACTAACATAAGATTTTTTCTTGGTAAACAGGTGTCCAAATCTCGAGTTTCTCACAATGGCAACATCTTAGGAAGCAGCCGTGGAGGGGGATCAGTGGCATCTAGAAATGTGACTGTAGGAGCGTCTAATTCCAATGCAGGAGCGCAGTCCCCTCTTACTGGCTCTGACACCTTCCCTGGTTTCCGACCCGCACTAGAGGCCTGTTTCATGGATTGGGACGATTATCCAATACCCGGAGTCACTTACAACAGTGAAATCAGTCCAACTTTTAGATGCCCTTTCACGTGTTTTAGACATCTGGACAATAAAGATGGCAATGTTACGCAGGTTGGTAGTGTTTAGACATTTCAACAAACTTAAGTAATGTACAACAGAATTAATATTATGTAACTGACAACAAAAAAACAGAAATGCTATTCGGAATCTGGACTGTTTTCAGAATGAGAACTGATTGAAGTCACATCGGTATCGTTAGTATTTTCATTAGCACTTTCAGTAATCAACGAAGTGTCATAATCTGTCCCTTTTAAATCATTAGAAATGCAGCATTTTTTGAAACCTGTAACTTTCGATTCATTTCAATTTGTTCAATCCTAGTTTAAGTGGTTGATCGAACTAGGAGTGTCGATACAATTCCCAATAAGTTGGACATTCAGTCACATTTCAACTTCTGTAGGGTAATGTCCTTGTTTATTTACATTCCATTACTTAAACCCCGATTTTTAGTGGTCGATAAATATTTCCTTATATTTGGGGTAACGTTTTGATTGATGCTATTTAAAAACACACAGTTGCACTTTTACGATTAAGATTTAATTGAATCTCGAGAGCTTCGATAAACTTTTGTGAAAGTGCAATTATTGTGTATATTGATTTTCTTATAAGCTCATCTTAATGAACACAACCCTTAGAAAAAAATATTGTTCTGATTGTAGGTTAACTCTACGAAGCCTGTAATAAACAATGAATTGGGGTTGACATACAGACTGTCGGCTGCACATTCGGCACAAAGGATACGCCACAGGACCAGACAAGTTCTGCCACAACAGAAGGTCATGAGACGACTCAAGCACTTCTTTTGTTCTGACGTATGATTATCATACATTACAAGCACACACTTCCCGCTGGATGTGTTCTCATTATTTTATTTTGCGTTTTCCATTAGAACTGTTTATTTTCTGTAATGTATCATAATATACTCATTGCATCGATTTGTTTAGAGCAGCTGTTTATTAATATTGTTATCTTATTCAGTAGGTTTTATATAAGCTTCCTTAATTCTTCATTTTTATGTAGACCCATAGCCCTATATGTTCAGAGCTTTATTTTTCATATATTTACATGGATGTTGTAGTTTCATTCTCGTTTTAGACTTTGTATTCATTTACATTATGATTATTTTACAGGATATCGATTCCCGGATGAGATCTAATCAAAATTGCGGAGATGGTAATCGTTCTAGCGTATCAAGCGAAGGTTTCTGCGAGAATGACGATGATATACTAAATGATTCTCTCATCGGTGTGTCCGGATTCTCGAGAAACGGCGATACTGATTCTCAGGAAGGAAATAGTGATTCTAATTCTAGCTCTGGTGGTAATATAATAGAAGGTATTTCTAGTTCTGAAAATAGAAGTGGGGAATCAAGTCAAGAAAGTTGTGACTCCGCCAAAACTCATAGTAAATATGGAGTGTGTATTTCTAATGATGATAGTGTTATGCCCTCTACAAGCAATAGTTGTCAAACACATTTGGTAAATGCATTGCAGAAGTGCACCGTTACCGGGCCAAGTACAAGTAGATCCACTGTAGAGCCAGTCAGAAGATCATCTAAAGATGAGAGTGTCTCTAGTTCAGAATCACAACAATCTGGTGACGAAGGCACTGGATATTTCTATGATTCCAAACAGGATAATAGTTCTGTAAGGGTCAACTCAACAGATAAGGATAAATATTTTGATTGGCACCTCACTTCAGATGAAAGGAACACTGGTTCTGATTTAAAACTGCAATCGGACTCGTGGGAAGTGCTGTTTGCACGAGCTGAAGGGCTGTATGCTCACGGATATAGTGCTGAAGCGAGAATGTTAAGTGTTAGATTAACCAGAGAGCTGTTAGCCCGTCCGCCTGATTTGGTAGGAAGAGTCGATCAAAGTCCTGGTAATAGTTCTATTCCCGCAAGAAGGAAAGGACGAAGACATCACCCCGCCATGAATCCCACTTCGCATAGAATGAGCGTCCTTGCTTCCGCGACTTTAGCCAGATGTGCCTTTCTGTGCACGGTGAGTATCAAAATTGTATGTGAAATGAGAGTTTGAAATTTTTGGTATCAAAGTATCAACTCAGTCCATTAGGGAAAAAAACATAGTTTTAGTTGAGATACAGGGCTTGTACATTTTATATTGTAGAAATGTAAAGACCCTCAAAATTCTTTTTCTGCATCCTTTTTGACTATTCAAATTCGGTTTCTCTTTTTTTTTTAATTAATTGATTATGTAACCCAAAAGATATTTCCTGAATTGAAAAAAAATGTACCCGATCTAGTATAATTTGTACCTACTTTTTATTTAAAAAAAATTTAATTATGTCAAACCATAGGAATTTGACATTCCTAGTCTTGCAACATGGATTGTGATCAGGCTAAATCATTGGAAGACATCTGTAAGGTTGTCAGCCCCAGCCCTGCTGTCTGTAATCTGAATCTTTCATTCAGTGTCGGATGAGATTATTTCCACAACTATGGTTCGATTTACCCTGGTAATAAAATCCAGTCTCCAATTCCAAAGGATTATAAACCTCTTATTACAGTAGTGTTTAACTGCATATTTTTTCCTATAATAATTTGAGTATGTGTTGAAATTTGTCAACTTTTCATTCTAATAGAATATATCCATTTCCAGGTATTAGCTGAAACATCAGAGCACTCGTCTCTGGCATTCCGTGTGGGGTTGTTTGGTTTGGAAATGGCCAGACCGCCGGCAAGTACCAAACCTTTGGAAGTGAAGTTAGCTAACCAAGAAGCAGAACTCATGACATTACTGAGACGTATTACCCCAGGACCAGAGGAGTTATCCTTGTTGAGGCTGAGAGCCGGGCAGTTGAGGGATGGAGTGTTGAGGTCCAGAGGTCCCGCCTTACTTCCAATGACATTGGCCACTTTTGTGTTTGATGCTCTTGTTGTGCCGTGTGTCATTGGAAAGGAACGAAAATCTGTAAGATATCTATCATTACTTTCAATTACCACAGCTGGTGGTACTTATCTGTATGGCAAGTGGCACCTTTAACAATATAACAAACATATGGAAAGCATTGGCATTTAATGTCGAGACGAAATGTAAGCTGTTTGATGCTTGGTGTAAATCCTGGCACCCGACCAAAGCCCAGGTTCAAAAAGTCTCCACATTTGAAACAAAGTGCCTAAGTATAAGATGGTACTACTGCATCACAAATGAATTTTGTGTATAGGACGGTAGCAACGCATTAGTAACGACACTATACACTAGCCCACCTGGCGCAGGCCCATCACTCTTTCTATCATGTAGAGGAGGTGGACATGGCTGGGACATGTCATTGTGTTACAGATTTGTACATGATATGAGAAGAGGTCATTCCACTTTGGGTAACATATTCGTTTATTTTGCAGCTATTTACAACTAATGGGCGTTTACCTTCTGACGAATTGCTTGGATTTGAAGCAGCAGTGGTGGCTCTTGGTTTAAAGGCCAACGTCTCCGAAGCTGAGCATCCGCTACTGTGTGAGGGGGCGAGAAGACAGAGAGGAGAGTTGGCCCTCTCTTTGTTAAGTCATTACAAGAATGATCCAGAGAAGCTTGCGTGCATCATGAATAAGGTAATGAAGCATTTGAGAAGGCTTGCATTATTTGATCATTTTATTTTATAGATTACATTACTGCTACTGCTCAATTACATTATTACTGCTCAACTCAGATTGTGAATCTAAACCAACCTGGAATATCCTTTAAAACACCCGTTTTTAAAATCCGTCTGGTTTTAAAGGAGAAGAATGTTAATAACCAATCTACACAAAAGAAATATATAGATAAAGATAAGACAAACCCATGCCTTAAATGGAATTCTTAGTTTATTAAATCTTTAAAATAAAATGAAGCTCCATTTGTCATATAATTCATGGAAATTTTTAAAACTGGGGGGAATTTGAATTATATTATTTTTCTATTATCATTCATTTTGAAAATTTTTACCTTTACATATTAGAGAATTAAAAGTGTTTTTTTTTGTTGAAGCTTCTGGATCGAGATATACATCGCTTAGTGAAATCACCGATAACAAGTGTATACTACAGTGGGAACCCCCCTATAAGATGTAATGTCCCTCCTCCTCCTACAGGAGTCGTACCCGACATGCCCATGTATCAGGTACTTCGCTTTACTCTACCTTCCATCCTTACTTTCTTACATTTACTCTTAGTTTCGTATTTTTGATAAAACCATCCTTTTCAGGATCAGTGCTATGGTGGTATGTCTCCAGGGCTTGCGGGAGTCAGTGATTGGGGAAGTCGCCCTCAGAGTTCCACGAGTGCCGAGTTAGACGCTGCAAGTGGTAGTAACAGCAATAATAATGGTAATGGAATGATGTTAGCGGGGGCTCTTCCCTCTGTTGGAAGTGCTACATCTAATGGAGCAAGTTCCTCTACTGTAGTTCCATCTCATCCACCACCACAGCCGAGTCCTTCGCAGCAGGGAGCAAGGGCCAAAGATTCACATGTAACAAGGTATGTTTTGATATATTTGATAATGCAAAAGCATAAAAAATGGTAGATAATGTGTTAATGTTGTTGATAGATTCAAGGGTAAGAAGGCATATCCTTCCATTCCCAACCAGCCATCTGAAGCCAGTGCTCACTTCATGTTTGAGTTGGCCAAGTCAGTGTTGAGTAAAGCTGGAGGCTCTAGCAGTACAAGTTTATTTACTCAGGTAAGTACTCACCTATTCTATTTATTCTTACTATCCTGGGATTGGTCTGCACCAACCATGACAACCCCTTTTTCCAATGCTCCCCCATCTTGTTATACACAATTATTTATCTCTTAGGTGGCTTGTGTGGTTTTACGTTTAACCGTTCATTCCAAGATGGTAAAGAGCAATTCTGGGTGCCAGATGTTTCAGCATAACCGTTTGTAGTTGCCTTGTTTTCCCGTAGTATGATCCGATCAATGCATCTATAGCACGCTTCTGTAGCACATTTCAAAAGCAGTTAGACACCCCAACTCTCTCAGACTAATGGTTCATGATTTGTACATTCCAGACATGAGTCTTGATCAAATTCTTCCTCACCTTGATGTTAATGTTGAGTCATTCACATGTTTTTCATCTTTTGTTGAAAGCCACTTCTACCTATTCAATACTTTTCATCTCAATAAGTATCAAATAGTACTAATATGGATTTGATGAAATGCCCACTGTCCCATGTTTCTGAAGTGTAATGGAATAAAGGCAAATAGAATTTTTCAATATTGTCGATCAATACTAATTTGTATGTTCTGCTTGATTACAGACTCCGTCAGCGGGTGGTGGCAGGGAGCATCATATGCCACACAGAGGTCTGCATATGGCTGCGTTTCAACTGGGACTCTATGCGCTTGGATTACACAATTGTGTCAGTGCTAATTGGCTCTCCAGAACATATTCTTCGCATGTCAGTTGGATAACAGGCAAGTTTTACTACCGACCATATTAATGTGATTTTTGTGATTTTGATATGGAATATGAAAAGTTGTAATTTCTTTTATTATTTTAGGTCAAGCCATGGATATTGGAGCTCCAGCCGTCACATTCTTAATAGATACATGGGAAGGTCATTTGACTCCACCAGAAGCAGCTAGCATCGCGGACCGAGCTTCTCAAGGATGTGAACCCGCATTAGTTAGAGCTGCTGCTGAACTAGCATTATCCTGCCTGCCCCACGCCCATGCTCTCAATCATAATGAGATTCAAAGAGCCGTCTTGCAGTGTAAAGAACAAAGTGATCAGATGCTTGAAAGAGCTTGTCACACTGTGGAGAATGCGGCCAAAGGTAATGTTTACCAACTTTATCTTTTTGTGAATTTTTCTCAACCACAGTGTTGTATGTTCTGCCAACACCTCGATGTTCCTCTGTTTAGCGCCACATTATCCTGCGCTGCTTCAATGACCTCTCACACCATGTCCAAATCCCTGAGCTCTGCTTCAAATGGAACACGGTGTGAGCCTCATCTTCAAAACCCTGATGGGAGGAAGAACAGCACTTCTCATTCGACATCTTCCAGCCAAGTCCATCTCCTCTCCATAATGCTAGAAAAGATGGGCCTGCGCTGGCATATAGCTTCGTTTTGTGCTGAAGTGATACCATCTTATACCCAAAATTCTCCATGTTTATAATATGTACAAAATACCATGATTGCTATTTATTTTGTTTTAGGAGGTGGTGTGTATCCCGAAGTGCTGTTTACAGTGGCCAAATACTGGTATGAGCTTTATTTGAGGTACAGACCCCCAGGTGAGATAGATAAGGACACGGAACCAGAAGCCGAGCCATCAATGATGCAGCCCCCCATGACTGCCATCACCCCGCTACCGCTGACGCCAATAGCACCAATTGGAATGGCACCGTATGGATTTGCCTACCAACCATTTCATATCCAGTTTCATAGGCCACCTCCATTGCCCCCTCCACCACATGTTCAGGTGAGGTTCTTTTTAATGTTGTAGTATAAACTTTCATACAGTCAAAATATTTGTCAGAGTTTTTAATGTTTGATTGTTTTCCTACCAGGTTTACGGGTATAGTCCTGTGCCTGGTTCTGTGCAATATTGGGTAGCTGCTCCTGTCCGAGCTTCACCTCCTCAGCAGCCACCTCTGCCCCCTGTCTCTCATCACTCCATCCCCCCACCACCAGTGCCGACCCCCCTGCACACCATGCCTCCCCCCTCAGTCACCACGCACCATTCCATTCCCCCGCCCCCCACACAGCACAGCCATCCTGTCCATCATCCCCTTCCTCCCCCGACAGCTCATCCACAGCCACACAGGACCCCGCCTCTGCCCAGACAAGCACAGTCTCAACAGCTGCGAGCCCTTCTTTCGGCCTACAGAGTGGGCATGTTAGCTCTAGAGGCTCAAGCCAGAAGGGTGCACGATGACAGACCACAGAATAAATACAGCAGGTAATTCTCACTACTTTTTGACTTTCATTCATTTAATTTTATACTCTGGAACAATTTTTTTAATTTGTGGATCTCATTCACTTTATGTGAATAGTGTATTATAAATGGCTTAACCTATATTACAATAATGTGTGCTTATAAATTGTTTAACCAAACAGTTATTATTTTTATGAAAATTAAATTCTTCTTTACATTTTGAGAGATATTTACTTTTGCCAATGCTTCGAAACTCATAGAAAGTGTAGCCACCTCCTTATAAGGTTGATGATTCTCATTCTCCGGTTTAGTAGTTTCCCATTTTCTCAGTATTTCTCTAATTGCGTCAGAAGGTTTTTCGGAAGTAACTTCTATTGCTACCCTACAGTGCAAGATTTATAAAATCATTTATTGGAAAATGCAAAACGTAATTGGCTAGACCTGCTGTGGTAGAAGCATTCAAAGTGATTGATAACTAACAGTTCAGAAAAGAGCCTTTCAGGCAGTAGTTCACTTTAGATTTTAAACTAGAGCTGAATATCTAGCTAGGGTTTTTTGAGATTAAAAGTCTAATTAAGGGCTAGTGGAGACCACTCAAATACAGTGTACTTATCCCTGTATTCACCAAGAAAAACTGAGTGTAAGATCAGCTAGGCGAAAGATTAGCCTAATGTCTCCCTCAGCCTCCCTCAACGCTTATAGCTATTCATCAACGCAAACTTACAAAACTTAGCTGAGCCTAGACTGATCGTGTGTGTACCACACGACTCGCGCGCGGTACAAGGGACTGCAGGTGCAGGCTCTAAAGAATTAGCCAGCTACCAGGGGAATGCACTATGTCGCTCGTCGCTTGCGCAGAAGACGGGAACTCTCTAATAATACTGCGGGCCCTACTCAGTTCAGGCCCCGTATGTTCGAGAAATGCTTCCCGCCTCAGATCGATCTCCTAATAACACGCAAGACCCTACTAGCTTCGGGTCCGCAATGCGTTCGAGAGCTCTCTCTGTTCGCCCGGCCGCGTCCTTGGATGGAGGAACTCCTAGTAACAACGCAAGCCGTACTTAGTTCGGGCCTGCGATGCGTTCGTGAGATCCGACGTCTTCTTCTGCTCCCTGCGCCCTCGACGAGAAATCTCCTAATAGACACGTAAGACCGTACTCAATTCGGGTCTTAGCGCGCGTTCGAGAGAAGTCTCGGTCCAGTGGTATCAGCCAGAGTCCAGGTCCTATTGCAAGGGTCGAGTCCACGGTCCAATGTGCCAGCCAGAGAAGGGTCCAAACAGTCCAGAGAGAAGTCCAAGGTAGAAGTCAGCCAGTTGAGTAGTCCAGAGAGAGAGCAGGTAGGTAGGTGTAGTCAAAGCCAAGAGTAAACGAAGAATGATATATTTCATACAAAAATGTCTGCTTATATTCACGACATAACGGTATCTGGGGAAAACCCAGTGTCCCCCGTCCGTGGCGAACGGAGCGGACGCCGGGAACGGGCTCAGAGCCTCGCCCCGAATCGGCCTGGACGTGCGACGGACCAGCGGCCGTCGCGGCCGAAATTCAATTATTCTAATTATCGACCTTTCGCGGACTATCTCCGCGGATCTGGGGCATATCCCGATGTGTTTGGTCTCGTTGGAATCGCCGCGCGATTTCCAATCGGGACATGCTCACCAGATCGCGCTAACCTTGATATATCGGTTTTCGGTATTTTCCGATCAATCCGCGAAAGGTCGATTAAAATCTTAATTAATTGGCCTACCCCGATGTATTTGGTATCATTGTGATCGCCACATGATTTTACATCGGAGTAGACCATTATTGGGAGGCTGCACCCTACCTCCGCGTGTCCTGGCTCGCAGGCCTCTTGGCCCTCCCTCAAACAGTAGGGGAGGGGATACCACGTTTAAGGGGTTTTTAAGCGCGCGTCGCGCGCAGCCGCCGTCATTCTATTGTTGGACACGGGGAGATAGGGTTGTCAGGAGCTCCCGCAGCCAGGGCTGCCTCAATATGCCAATGCATTTTTATTATCTATTACATAATTATTTCGCGGGCCTCGCGCCTCGGTCCGTTCGGTGGGAACTAAGAACCCTTTATTTCTGTGGCCGAGGCGCTTAGCTTACATGATCGAGTCATAATCATATCCATATTATCAATAAATCAATCATTTTATGCAATATTATCTATACAATTCAATCAATGTCCTTTACAATCGAATTTATACAAATCAATCTTATTTCAATATTATTTGGTTTTTACTTCGCTGATCCGATTTAATGACGCCGTCCGGTACACTCCCCCCGTGAGAGCTTCGCTTCACCACCTTCAGCTTCCGGCGGCGTATCTCCCAGGGGGATGCTGATCAGCTTGCAGGCCGGTCTGGTGTAGGTCCCTGTGGTGGTCCGGATCTCGGCCGACCGCACCTGTCCATCAGCAGCGGTGTTGACTTTTGTGATCACCCCCTTTGGCCACACGTTTCTGGGTTGCGTGGGGTCCATAATCCAAACCATGTCACCGGTCTGGAGGGGGGTGGCTGTGGTACGCCAGCGGCTGCGCTCCTGCATCGTCGGCACGTACTCCCTCAGCCAGCGGCGCCAGAATTTGTCCGCTAGCTGTTGGGCCAGTCTCCATTGTTTGCGGAGACAGACCTCGTCCTCTTCGGGACCGTAGAAGGCCAAGCATGGCCTGCCGCTGGGCGAACCGATGAGGAAGTGGTTCGGCGTCAGCGGCTCTTCTTCTTCTGGGTCAGCCGACACGTGAGTGAGCGGTCGGCTGTTCAGGGTGTGTTCTGCCTCAGCTAGGGCAGTCAGCAGGGTTTCTTGCTTCAGTGCTTGGCTCCCTAATGTCAGCCGGAGAGCCTCTTTCACGGAGCGCACAAGGCGCTCCCATGCTCCCCCCATGTGGGGGGATGACGGGGGAATGAATCGCCATTCAATGCGATCCCCCGCCAGTTTGTTCTTCCATCTTTCGTCGGCCAGGACTTCTTCCACGGCGCCCTTTATTTCTTTGTAGGCACCGTGGAAATTGGTACCGTTGTCGGAGTACATAATGCTTGGACTCCCTCGCCTGGCCGACATCCGGCGGAGCGCCATGATCATGGCGTCCGCCTCTAGGCTGTGCACCAGTTCTAGGTGCACAGCCCTCGTTGTCATGCATGTGAATAGGGCGCCGTATCTCTTTTCATGTCGACGCCCTATCACTACCGTCATCGGCCCGAAGAAGTCCACCCCACAGTGGGTGAACGGCCGCTGACGGTAGGCCAGCCGCCCTTCTGGCAGTGGCCCCATTAGTGGTTGGTTGGGTGCCGCCTTTTTCTGGCGGCACTGTAGGCATTCTGCCACTATCTTCCTGGCCGCCGTTCGTAGTCTGAGGACGGCCAGGTCTCTCCTCATTTCCGCCACCGTCTTCTCGCTGCTCACATGTCCGGCGCTCTCGTGACGGTGGCGGATCAGCAGTCTGGTGAAGGGCCCGTCACCATCCAGGATGACGGGCGTCTTCAGGCCCTCATCTAGATCGAGGGCCTGCACGCGGCTCCCCATTCTGAGGAGGCCGTTCTCGTCGAGGAAGGGAGTCAACCCGGCTAGTCTGCTGGCCGGGTCTATCTCCTTCGAACGGGCAAGCGCCGCAATTTCTTGGGCGAACGCTCGCCCTTGCTCGCCCCGCATCCACCGGAACTCCGCCTCCCTCAGCTCCTGGGTCGTCAATGGCCCCTGGCCGGCTTGGCCGCGGCACCTGCTGCAGAACCTCAGCACCCACGCAGTAGTTCGGATGAGTCGCGTCCAGCTGGAGAACTTGGCCGCGTCCAGGATGGCTGGGGGGGATCTCCGGGTCCTCCCGACGAACTGCTTGGCCGCATCCTCTTCAGGTGCCGCCGCCTTGTCTGCCGGCCAGGAACTCTGCTCCCCTCTGATGAACTCTGGCCCCCGGAACCACAGGCTCTCTTGGCTGGTGTCCGGCAGCTCTCCATCTCGGGTGCCCACGTCTGCAGGATTCTCCTTTGTGGGCACCCACCTCCAGTCCCGGAGGCAGGTCAGCTCGTCAATCTCCCCCAGACGGTTGGCCACAAAGGCCGTGTGGGTCCGGGGGTCCGTCCTGATCCACTGCAGGACGGTTGTGGAGTCTGACCAGTACCATGTCTTCTGCACGGCCAGACTCAGCTCTTGGCGGATGGACACCGCGAACCTAGCCGCCATCAAGGCGGCTTGCAGCTCCATCCTCGGTACCGACACGGGCCTCAAGGGAGCGACTTTTGTCTTCGCTCCCAAGAAGGAGACCCGCACCGGCCCACCTTCTGTGGGCTTCTCGGCGAGGTAGGCCACCGTGCAACACGCCTTTTCTGACGCGTCGGCAAACAGGTGGAGGGTGACCTCGGCTTTTGGGTGGAGTCGGCAGCACCGGGGAATTCTGGTCCGGGCTGCCTCTACGGCGGTCAGCCAGTCTTGCCAACGCGCCGCGTGTTCTTCGGTGACCTGCTCGTCCCAGTCCACCTTGCTCCTCCATACATCCTGGAGGAGGATCTTTGCTCTGATTGTTAGACAGGCTATGAAGCCCAGCGGGTCGAAGACCCGCATTACTGACGCCAGCAGGCTTCTCTTGGTGGGCCAGGCCGTGTTTCTTGGCTGGCTCCACTCACATACTAGCATATCGTCGGTGGGGTCCCATTTCACGCCCAGGATCCGTTCCTGGGCTTGGTCGGGACCGCCTATATCTATGAGGGACTTCGCCCTCTCCTCTCTAGGTACGGCCTGAAGCACGGCCGGGTGGTTCGAGGCCCAATTTACAAGGCGGAACCCCCCGGCGGCTAATGCTTGCCGTACCTCTATTACCCGACGCGACGCCTCTTGACTCGAGTGCGCCGCGTCTAAGTAGTCGTCCATGTAGAAGCGGCTTTGGATGACGTCGGCTGCTGCGGGGTGCTCCCCCCGTTGACTCTCCGCCACCTCGTTCCGAATGTACTGCGCGCTGGCAGGGGAGCACCTCGCTCCAAACAAGACACTTGTGAACACACACGTCCGTGGAGGCTCTTCTGGATTGTCCCTCCACAGGAATAGCTGCGCCATCTGGTCCTCTTCTTTCATTCTGATGCGCAGGAACATCTCCTCGATGTCTGCTGCGATCCCGATTTTCCCCTCCCTGAATCTCAGAATATTGCCGACCAGGGAGGAGAGTAGATCGGGACCTGTCAGGAGCCTCTTGTTCAGCGAGGCTCCTCGGCACTCTGCTGCGGCGTCGAATACGACTCGGATCTTGCCGGGCTTGCTGGTCACGGCGAAGTGTGGCAGGAACCATCTGCGTCCCGCCGCCCTCTCGTACTCGCCTTCTCTGATGGGCCTAGCGTAGCCCTTGGCGAAGTAGTCTTGCATCTTCGCCTTGTAGGCGGCGGCCAGCTGCGGATCGCCCCTCAACTTCTTTTCGAGGGACGTCAGCCTCTTCATGGCGGCCTCCCGGTTCTCGGGAAGCCAGCTGTCGTCCCTCTCCCAGAGGAGTCCTGTCTCCCAGCGCCCATCTTCGGTGCGCCGGGACGTCGTCCTCATCAATCTGACGGCCCGCTCTTCGGCGGCCGTGGTGCGGTGGGCCGCTGTTACCCCCAGCGAGTCCACCGCGAAGTGGCCCCTCACTAGTGCGTCGAGATCGGCGTCCCGACGCACACACAAGGCCACGGCTAGGCCGGGCGCTTCACAGGCCCCGCCGTGTGCTGTCCATCCCAGCGCCGTCCTGGACAGGATGGTGGGGTCGCCAGCGGTCTCCCGTAGCTCGCGGGAGACGATCAGGTGGGCATTGTCCTGCCCTATCAGCATCAGGGGAACCACCGGGTTCCCCGGGCTCCTCAATTCTTCTCGGGTCGCGGCGACGATCTGTGCTGGGAGGCCCAGCCCGTGCACTGTGTTAGCGTGCACGGTGTATGTAGCGCCGTCGCCGCGCACCCTTGCCTTGATGCGCATGGAGCCCGCCTCTGGTGTTGTCATCGACTGCACCCCGCTGAGTCTGAGCGGGGAGCTGCGGCCCTTGGCTCCGATTTCTCGGGCCACAGCTTCTTCCAGCAGCGTCACTGTGGACCCCTCGTCCAGGAGCGCGTAGATATCGCGCTCCCCGCGGGGCCCCATCACCTTTACAGGCAGCACTTTCAGGAGGACCGGTAGTTCGGCCCTCCAGGTATTTGTAACAACCGCTTCGGCACTCACGTGCAGGGTCGGGTGGTGTGACTTAATGCACCCTTCCACTGCGCACTTCGATTTACACTTTGTACTGTTATGATCTGTGCCTAAACAGGCGAAGCACAATTTCTTCAGTCTCACCATGTTCCACCGATCACTTGTGTTCTTAGCTAAGTACTCGCGGCACTTCGGGGTTCTGTGATTCGGTAACCCGCACAAATTACACTTCACTGTCACTGGTCGCTTAGTCTCGGCGCGGGTCGTCGGTATTGCAGGGCGGAGAGGCTGTTGCCCCCCCTCATCGACGCCCTCACCGGACTCGGCATAGGCGGCCAGCACTGGGCGGGCTCGTGTTTTCGGGAGCTTCAGCTCCCGCACAAAGCCCGCGTTTTTCAACATCTCTCTCCAGCCGTGGTAAAATTCACTAAGCTCCAACAAGGAGCGATCACCGCGGCTGTTTCGATGGGTCTTCGCCCAGTCCACACATTCCCACGACGGCATCTTGGCGAGGAACTGCCCCAGCAGCCTCTGGTCCGTCAGCAAGGCACCGTTCTTTACTGGCGCTAATGTAGACACTGCGTTGTCCACGAGCAAACAAAACTCGTGGACCTCGTCCAGACACACTGTGTCCGTGGACCGCGGCTTGAATTTGGACAACAAGTCCTTCACGACGGCCTCGGCGTTGTTCGTACCGCCGTAGTGCTCGTCAAGGGCCGCCATTACACGGGCGGCGGCCCCAGAGCCCGACCAGTACAAGGTCGGGCCCACGACGCGTCGGGCTTCTCCACGCAGCGCGTGGTTGAGACGGGCGCGGTTCTCCGCGTCCGTCCACCCGAACGTTTTCGTCGTTTCTTCAAATATTAATTTGAAGCCTTGCCAGTCAGCGGCATTCCCGTCAAAGGGAGGCAAGTCCTTGACTCCCGTCTGGCGGGCCAGGACGTTATCTCGCCACTCGCGGTCCCTGTCGCCGTATGTGAGGCGCGGGACATCCTCGTACTGGGGGCGACGTCCCCCAGCCTCCATCCAATCTTGGATGGCACTCACCCTCGCGGGGTGCGCGGTTCGGTGGTCAGACGGCCACGATGGATCACTCGCGGGCGCCGTGACGCGGTACGCGTCATTGTTCAGTACAGCCGAGCTCCCCGGCAGGGGGGCCCGACCAAGTTCATGATGCACTGCACTATTGGCGGGGGCGCTCGCGGGCACCCTTACGCCATCACTGTTCACGGCAGCACTCGCGGGTGCTGTTACGCGATTCACTTCTGCAGCGCTCGCGGGCGCTGGTTCGGTGCTTGCGGGGGCACTCGCCGGTGCCTGGCCGCGATCGGTGGAGCGGAAGGCTGCTAGCTCGGCTTGACTGGCAGCCAGCGCCTTCCGCAGCTCGTTCATCTGCCGCAGCATCTGCTGGACAGTGTCATCCGTTCTCGTTCTCGTGGTTGATGCCGTCGAAGAAGCGTCAGAGTCGTGGTGGCTCTCGGCGTCCTGCTCCGCACTTCTCCCGGCGCCGGCATCGGAACGCAACGACATAGGCATCCTGGTAGCAGCTGATCCCGGCTCTGAAGGACCAATTTGTACCACACGACTCGCGCGCGGTACAAGGGACTGCAGGTGCAGGCTCTAAAGAATTAGCCAGCTACCAGGGGAATGCACTATGTCGCTCGTCGCTTGCGCAGAAGACGGGAACTCTCTAATAATACTGCGGGCCCTACTCAGTTCAGGCCCCGTATGTTCGAGAAATGCTTCCCGCCTCAGATCGATCTCCTAATAACACGCAAGACCCTACTAGCTTCGGGTCCGCAATGCGTTCGAGAGCTCTCTCTGTTCGCCCGGCCGCGTCCTTGGATGGAGGAACTCCTAGTAACAACGCAAGCCGTACTTAGTTCGGGCCTGCGATGCGTTCGTGAGATCCGACGTCTTCTTCTGCTCCCTGCGCCCTCGACGAGAAATCTCCTAATAGACACGTAAGACCGTACTCAATTCGGGTCTTAGCGCGCGTTCGAGAGAAGTCTCGGTCCAGTGGTATCAGCCAGAGTCCAGGTCCTATTGCAAGGGTCGAGTCCACGGTCCAATGTGCCAGCCAGAGAAGGGTCCAAACAGTCCAGAGAGAAGTCCAAGGTAGAAGTCAGCCAGTTGAGTAGTCCAGAGAGAGAGCAGGTAGGTAGGTGTAGTCAAAGCCAAGAGTAAACGAAGAATGATATATTTCATACAAAAATGTCTGCTTATATTCACGACATAACGGTATCTGGGGAAAACCCAGTGTCCCCCGTCCGTGGCGAACGGAGCGGACGCCGGGAACGGGCTCAGAGCCTCGCCCCGAATCGGCCTGGACGTGCGACGGACCAGCGGCCGTCGCGGCCGAAATTCAATTATTCTAATTATCGACCTTTCGCGGACTATCTCCGCGGATCTGGGGCATATCCCGATGTGTTTGGTCTCGTTGGAATCGCCGCGCGATTTCCAATCGGGACATGCTCACCAGATCGCGCTAACCTTGATATATCGGTTTTCGGTATTTTCCGATCAATCCGCGAAAGGTCGATTAAAATCTTAATTAATTGGCCTACCCCGATGTATTTGGTATCATTGTGATCGCCACATGATTTTACATCGGAGTAGACCATTATTGGGAGGCTGCACCCTACCTCCGCGTGTCCTGGCTCGCAGGCCTCTTGGCCCTCCCTCAAACAGTAGGGGAGGGGATACCACGTTTAAGGGGTTTTTAAGCGCGCGTCGCGCGCAGCCGCCGTCATTCTATTGTTGGACACGGGGAGATAGGGTTGTCAGGAGCTCCCGCAGCCAGGGCTGCCTCAATATGCCAATGCATTTTTATTATCTATTACATAATTATTTCGCGGGCCTCGCGCCTCGGTCCGTTCGGTGGGAACTAAGAACCCTTTATTTCTGTGGCCGAGGCGCTTAGCTTACATGATCGAGTCATAATCATATCCATATTATCAATAAATCAATCATTTTATGCAATATTATCTATACAATTCAATCAATGTCCTTTACAATCGAATTTATACAAATCAATCTTATTTCAATATTATTTGGTTTTTACTTCGCTGATCCGATTTAATGACGCCGTCCGGTACAGTGTGTATCCATAGATAAAACTGTCATTTATTTACGGAAGCAGTCAAAAAAGTAACTAAAATGTATATTTTTGATTATTTATATAAATACAAATAATGTTTATCTATTAAAAAAAATATATTTAATATAATTATGATTTCTTGTTTAGTTTAATTCAATGATAAAAATATTTTTTATAAATAAAATCTCAACGCGTTCTTTTCAGACGCCATTAGCTCAGTCTTGATCAACGCCATCTACCGATTATAGGCCAAAGCTAAATGAAGTAGATAGTACTTTCTATTGTTAAAAAGTTAAAATACTTATATGTATATAAGCATTTTAACATGGAGAAAAAAAGGCAGCAGAACTTTTTGGTTATTGATAAGTGTCGATTTGTCGAACTGATTAATTAAAATATAAAATTATTACATGCCTGCTTACAAATCTATTATAATAATTTAGAAATGTTTTTAAATTTGCCTTTTATCGTTGCTCTATCGTATGTTAGAGCATCACGCCTAAACGGGTGAACCGATTTCACTAATTCTTTTTTTGTTGTGTTGGCTTTTATCAGTAGAAGGTTCTTATGAAAGAAAAAATTAAGAAAGTTGCGTGGTAAATCTACATAATAACTCAGAAATGTTTTTTTATTAGCTTTTTACCTAATGTCATCGCATCACGCCTAAACGGCTTAACCGATTTCACTAATTCTTTTTTTGTCGTGTTGGCTTTTATCAGTAGAAGGTTCTTATGAAAGAAAAAATTAAGAAAGTTGCGTGGTAAATTGGGAAATTAAAAAAACTCGCATTAGCCCCTCCTCAATCTACATAATAATTCAGAAATGTTTTTTTTTATTTGCTTTTTACCGTATGTCATAGCATCACGCTCAAAATACAAATGCTACGTCAGATATGAATCTGCACACAGCCGTGCAAAATGCCGGAGAAGGTTTTTTTAATACAATTTGCTGTATTAACTTTAATATATTTAGAGCTATTTAAAAAACCATATTTTTTAGGATCTTCATGCAAAATTTTAATAAACAAAAAGTGTCATTCTTCTTTTTCTGTGCTTATGTCAGTAATAGAGGTCTGTTAAGCAATGGGAAGCTAGACTAGAACCTGTGTTATTACCTACCGATCAAGCCTGACAATCGGAATCAAAAACGTAAAGCAATACGGGTATAAGAAAGTCTATATAATAATTGAGAAATGTTTGTGTGCTTTCTATCGTATATGTGAACATCACGCCTAAACGGCTGAACCGATTTCACTAATTCTTTTTTTGTCGTGTTGGCGTTTAATTGTAGAAGGTTCTTATGAAAGAAAAAATTAAGAAAGTTACGTGGTAAATCTACATAATAATTATAAATGTTTTTTTATTAGCTTTTTACTCAATGTCATCGCATCACGCCTAAACGGCTGAACCGATTTCACTGATTCTTTTTTGTCGTGTTGGCTTTTATCAGTAGAAGGTTCTTATGAAATAAAAAATTAAGAAAGTTGCGTGGTAAATTGGGAAATTAAATAAAACTCGCATTAGCCCCTCCTTCTCTATCTAAATAATAATTCAGAAATGTTTTTTTATTTTGCTTTTTACCGTATGTCATAGCATCACGCTCAAAATACAAATGCTACGTCAGATATGAATCTGCACAGAGCCGTGCAAAATGCCGGAGAAGGTTCTTTAATACAATTTGCTGCATTAACTTTAATATATTTAGAGCTAATTAAAAAACCCCATTTTTTAGGATCTTCATACAAAATTTTAATAAACATTAAAAGTGTCATTCTTTTTTTTCTGTGCTTATGTCAGTTATAGAGGTCTACAAAGCAATGGGAAGCTAGACTAGAACCTGTTTAATTACCTACCGATCAAGTCTGACAATCGGAATCAAAAACGTAAAGCAAGACAGGTATAAGCTAGTATTGAATAAATTACGAAAAAAACGCAAAAAATTGGAAGGAGGCGGCAACAAGTATGGCGGACGCTATAGAATAATTTTGACAGATGGACGCTTAGCGTAATGTAAGCCAGCTCTATAGCCGATTAAAATTTGAGGGAAAGTTTCACTCAAATCACGCTGAGGGGGTGTATAATATTTTGGTGAATAGCAATTTTGACATTGATCGTAATTTGAGCTGATAGTACGCTCAGTTTCTTTTGGTGAATACAGGCGATAGTGTTTCTTTGCTTTCGTTGGAGCGCTCAACAGATTTGCTGTAGCATCGCACAATTTGGCTCTAGCTAGAAAAAAATATTCTACAGTGACAGAACAGTTCTACAGTGTTTTGGCAACTTACATAAAACAGATGAAATATCAGAGAAAAAAAAATAAATAAAAGTGATCTGTTCACCCTAAAAAAACAGGCTTTATACTAAAACTAGTAGCATAAATGTCAGATGACAGGCAAAGAAAAAGGTCATTTATGGTTTGATTGACTTTTAAATCACTTATATATTGCCCTTATGTTGGGGACAATTTGAAATTTCCTCCCGTAGTTGTTGTTACGGATGAAATTAGCAATTATAATATAAGATGTATGATATAATTATTGTATTAATAGTAAATGAATTATATTGCTTTGTTAATTAAATAATAAATATTTGTGACACAAGATTGGTTTCCAGATCTCCCCCATACGGCGAGAATGTCAAGTGGCTGCTACGAGTGTCCAAGAAATTGGGAAACCAATATTTACACCAGTTTTGCGCTTGCGCTGTCAACTCCGTGGTCAGTCCGTTTGTTCTTTACGATCTCGCTATGGAGGCGGCCCACTATCTGTCCCGTAACAATCAGACACTCTTCATGCAGCATCTCCGAGGACCCTTGGCACCATTGGTACAAAAATGTCAACAGATGTGAGTATAATATTCACTTATTTCTCTTTCTGCGTAAACAATCAAATCTAATCGCAATTGAAATACGTTAACCTGATTGTGCTATAATAATATTAAAGACGTTCAAGTATGACACACACAAATTTAGTGCTATAGGGTTATTCACAAAAAAGTTAATATTTGAAATTTAAGGGTGCTTTGCAAGAAAATACCCGTTTTTGACACTTTAACTTAATCAATTTTACTTAATATTTCTGCAAGTCCTTAACATACCGAACTGAATTTTACGTTTTATTCTAGAATTTATTTTTATAGCAAGCTTTTTCAGTAATTTTTTTTCTGCAACATCTCTCAGATTTTTCTCGATCCATAACTCAAAAATATACAATAATTATTAATGCGTAAGGTGCGGAAAAATGTGATGATTAATCTTAATTTTAATTGGAATTTGTCTTATTTACACAATCATTATTATTTTTTAGCGTGATAATTCCCCTTAAGAAAATAATTAAATTTAGTTCAAACTAAAATTTTTAGTGAATACCCCTGCTAGGTAATCCCCACCAAAAAATTACCGAACTTGGGCTATACAGGGAGTTTAGTTCAGTGGTATTTGTCAGATAATCAATTTTAAATAATTTGTATTTGTAGCAAATACCTATATTTATATCGTTCCAGAGCATTTGTGTGTCTAAGCAGACACTGTATAGGCATGTTATATATATATAAGTTGAGCAATTTGCCATAAAATGTAATTTCACTGCAAATGCTTCTCTGGAGTACCAGCTTTTCTATTCTTGCCAGATGCTGTGTTGTAACAAAATATTATTATCCACATCTCTTCATATAGAGCTTTTCTTCTATTCAATTGTGTTGTGTTTCCAGGTATATTCAGTGTATGCACCAGATGCTGTACCATTTGACTGCCTCTGATTATGAAGAGTTTGCCAATGTTGTTGTGTCTGCCAGGACTGCGCTCCATCTTACGCCGGAAGGGCAGGGACAATTCAAAGAATGGCTGCAATGTATTAGAAGGTTATTGAAATTACACTGTTGCATGAAATTATCTTAATATTGAAGCAAATCTCCATAGCTTTTTGTCGTATCATTTCCAAATTAGAAGTAGTTCAAGACAAGCTGTTAGGCTGAATATGTTGTGCGTGGATCATGTGGCTGCATGGTTCGCGACCAGTATTTATTTTTACATAACGTTTCTTTCCGACTCCTAACCAACAATAAACGAAGATGTCGCTGCATAAAAAATGGAGCTAGTCGATGTGCAACTCAGAAAACAGATGACAAATGGTGGTGTGTGTCTTGTAGGTTATCATAATAGATCAGTAGCTCTTAACCTTTTTGGAGGTACTGAACCTCACCAGTTTCATATGCATATTCACTGAACCCTTCTTAACTTGAAGAGGAGTTCAGTGATAAGTTCTTAATATGAGTCGGGTGTCTGTTGACCTCTGCCGAACCCATGAGACTGACTCACCCAACCCCTGGTGTTCGATCGAACCCAGGTTAAGGACCACTGTAATAAACTCAAGTCTGGGCCAAGCTTGAATTAAAATTATTTTATTATTTCTGTTTAGGTCAAAATCATGTCATAAGGATCTATGGGCACAAATAAATTCTGCCTTGCAAGCGAATGGCAAATGACAAAGGTGTTCAGAGGCTAGTGGCAGTGTGGCAAGCCTCTCTCCTTCCGAGTCTGAAGTGTCATCTCCAGAGCGGGAGGTGCCACTTCCACATCTTTACTCCATACTCTATCCGCCCTTCAATTTACCACCACCACCTGGCACCCACACCGCAGTGCCTTTGAACACCGACACTGATAGACAGGAGCAACAGGAGTATGCGGAGGACATTTCACCCACAGGACAGAACAGACCCTTGAGAGAGTTGTGGGGTAGATGCAGGCGAATCGGAGGAAACTGGAGAGGTCGGGGAGGCGGCGGAAGGTATCACCATAACACAAGGAACACATGACAAGGTTGAATATAAAATATAATCTAGAAAAAAAAATTAAAAAGAAAACAAAAAAAAATTCACAATTTGTAAATAACGAGAAGCAATTTTATTTGATAGTTTTTTTTTGATTTTGCTGTAATTATTTTTAAATGGTTCATTAATACATTGATCTCATTTTGTTGAGAAGCCTAGGATGATGATAGTTTTAATAATAATTATTGTGTTAAATTTTATGTAATTTGAAGAATAAAAAAAATTATAAGTACCTATATTATTCCAAATTACTTATGTTTTAGAATAATTTTTGCGATAAAAGTGAAATGATCAATGAAGATACCTCAATCATACAGTGTAAACAATTATTGTAATGTTATTTGAAAGTTTTAATTTTGTAAAAAAAGTTTAAGGTGATAAGTTAAATTTAAATATCAAGCATACCTTGGGTCTTGTTTTGGCTCTTAGACCTGAGGGCTGCCCGAGTGTTCCATCTTTAAGGTTTTTAGTAGAAATGTTGATTTTATATTTAGATGATCTGCTGAAACCCAGATGGAACTATTTTAAAAAACGACTTATTCTTATTCTTAATTCAGCAACCTTTATTGTGTATTTTTACGCAGTAAATATATTATTGTGTTCGTTTGTATAATACTCAAAAACTTTTATTTTGTTTTATTTTTTTTTCAAGTCATTTGTATGTAATGATTATTTACATTTGTTGTATAATATGACAATTGTATAGTGTAATAATGCGTGTGTTCTCGTGTGTTTCTTCAGACAGTTTGAAATTAGCATAATGTAAAGTCCAAAATACTTTGATTACGCATAATATTTCTGTTTAATTTTGACAGACTCACCCTCTGTTTTGGCGTTTTATCATATATAAAAAGTAAGAGGGACCAACAAATAGTATTGGACTTTGTATAACAGCTCAAAAAAAAAAACATTTCAAATCCCCTTGTTTGTTTCATTGAGTCATCGAGAATATTATATGTTAGTGTTAGTTATCCAATGTAAATATATGTGTAAATGTAAATAATATATAAGGATCTTTAGTTTTACCCATTGACTTGATTGATCTCTTGTATATACATCAATAATTATCTCTAAATATATATTAGGGACGTATAAATATATTTAATTTTTGTGTAAATACTCCCTCAATATTTTTCAGGATTTCAAAAAAAGATTTTTGTGGACATTTTTTGTTTACGAACTTACATTTGAATGTTGAAATACATAAGTAACGATGAAGCATCCAATTTTTTTTTTAAATATATATATTATTATAGGGAATATATTATTATATTATTAATGAGAGATATAAGAGCTGACTAAATGTTATGTAAATGAATTATAAATATTATAAAAAAATAAAAAAAAAACACGGTTGAAATATATTATTTTAATAAGCGATCTTATCAGTTTACAAGCACATAATAATATTGTAATGAAATAAATTAAACAAGGTTTGAGTGTTAAATGATTTTGAAGTTTTACGATTGTGATAAGTTTAATTATTGGAGTTTTGATGTATTTTAATTTTGAAAATATTTTGTTTTTTTTTTGCCTAATGGTATTGATTGTTGTCATTCAATTCATTGTCGTACAATTGGTTGTCTCTCAACTTATAATCATTACTGGTTACCACTAAATTAATTATTGTCGTACAAAATACGCCATGTGAGTGATATTTCGAATCATTCATTTGTGCCGAGCTAACATTTAAATTTAATCTGAAACAATTTAAAATTTTAACTACAGCGTGTATAATTTACTCTTTTATAATTAAAAGTTTTAATACGGGAAAAATTTGCGATTTTTTTTTATCAGTTGGATAATTTTTAGTGTTACAGCAATTTTTGTTATTCTGCCTGACACTGATAACTCTGATTTGCAAGAATTTTGTTATTCTGCCTGACACTGATTCCACGTCAAAAAATAATTCCAGCCACACACATAATAATTATACTAATAGAATATGGGAATAGACACTAGACTAAAATATTTTTCTAGGTCTAGGATGTCTCTAGTTGTTAAACCTAGTGTAATAGTTTAATGTTAACGTTTCAAGTTAAATATTAGATAAGTAGTTCAATAATGAAGAGTAGTCTCGCTAGATGATTTCATTGGGAGAAAAATATTAAAAGTCCATTGGGAGCACACATTAAAATATTCATATACATTACAATGTTTCGTCAGTTTTGAAGGTGCAGCGCATTTAAACGGATTCACTTGTTTCTTTGCTTTCACGATGGATCGTGCGTCCCGTCAGTCGAAATGTTGACATAATTTATTGACTTATAAAATAATGCGTAACACATAATAATAATATTAACTTTATCTATTTACACTAAACATTTTTATTATACAACTTTATAGTTATATTATTTTTACACATATAAAAAAATTATTATATCTATACATTCATCTACATATTAATTATATATATTGTATATTAACATTAGGGATTGAAAGCTATTCTTATATACTTACATAATATGTAATTTTACATCGTAAATAATTTACTTGATTATATTGTAATATGAAATAGTTAGGGGGAGATCTATCCGTTGCAGAATTAAATCAGCTAGTCTTTTTAAATATTATTAATCATTTCATCTATTATTTTTTAAGAGTGTTTTTTGTTTCTCATAACATAGCATAATAATTATATTTTAACTGTCTGATTCGGTCCATACCAGCATCTAAAATAGACAACTAAATAGCCAAGAGACTTTTTCTAATGCACAATTTGTTTTTTATTTTGGGTAGAAGATGAAAAAGTATTTGTCTGTCAGATCTCTTACTTATTATATTTTGTAACATTTTTAGTTCGGCCGTAATCTAAGTTAGCTGGCTGAGATTTCATTTTATATTAATGCATAATGTAACATATGAGGTTGTGATATGTCATCCACGTTGTATTGTTTAAAATAGTATCTCTTAGTTATATTTTATCATAGTTAAATTGTTCGCTTAACACGTTTGGATCACTGTACGGAATCAAAAAAGCCTTTTTTTGCTATTTGGCAAGTGCTTTTGGATTACAATTTGATGGAAGTATTGAGCGAAAACTATTTTTTTCCCCACTATTTTATGCATATTGTTTGATTGATTGTACACGCTTTTTGATTAATGTTTTATGAATATTAATGCGGACGATCATTACAGGAAATAAGTTATTCTAAAATTCATTTGTGTGTGATTTAATAATAATTAATGAATTGAATGTTCGGAAAAAAAAAAAAACGGAAATTTTGAATGTATTAATTTTAGATCAAATAAAAAAAAAATCTCTTTCGATTATTCCATTACAACTGTCAATGAAAAGATTATTGTTTTAATTATAATGTAGAATCTTTTAGAAACTTAACATTTGTGTATGCGTGGCATGGCAATCGTGGGTCGTCAAATAATTATGTTTGAAAATAGTTTTTATCAAGAGATGGCATTTTCAAACATAATATTTGTATTTTTTATTGTTATATCAATAAGACTGATATTCATTTTTTTTTCTCGATTGTATTTTTGTTTGTGACTGAATGCTAACATTTAAACAACGGAAAATCATTACTAACAAGATTATTGTAAAAAAAAGTAAAATAATAACATCGAGTGTCGCGGTAAACACATCTTAACATAAAGATAATACGTAGTAATCATCTAAACATAATAAAACTATTTTTAATATGACCCTAAACATTTTGATGTTTGAATGATTTTGCTTTTAAAATTTGAAAAAAAAAGTACAAAAAGGGGACACAGTATAATATGTGTTAATGTTAGTTTTTACTATGTGAGGATAGACACTCGAAGGTTTGAAAATAATTATGCTTGTGCACCGATTTTTTGGATTTTGGTCTTAAATATTCTATTTATATGAATATTCGTAACAGTAACACTGATTTCAAATTCGAATTATTATTGATTCGAGTAACTGAGTTTTTTATGGGGAAGATCTCTATAATCATAATACACTCAACTGCTTTTTACGTGAAATGTATGTTTTAATATGGAAAAAAAACCGTTACAGTTGTAACCTTATAACTGCAAAAAAAAATCGCTGTTGTTTTTTCTGTTGCAAGTGTCAAGTACAAGTTCATAGACAATTTAACATAACAATATCGCCAGAATGAATAATTTTCAATAACCTTAAAATTTGTATAAATATTTTAAGTGTTTCTTGTTGATTTTAAAACGTAAAAAAATGTTGAGTGTAAATGAAGTTGCATTGCAGTGACGACATAGTCAAATTTAACTTTAAAATATCGTATTCAACAAATTCTAGAATTAAATTATTACGTATCGTAAGGGATTTTTCACAGTTGTGAATATACATAATAATTATATAAGAATTGTATTTACACAAATAAAAAAAGGAATGGTAAGAAGTGTATTTAGAATTAAAATGTTCTTCTTTTTTTAAATCTGCTTGATTCAAATTTAAAACGTATTCTGAATTTTTTGCACAATTTTGATGTGGACTACAGTTTCCGTATTAACTCGATTCAGAATACAAGATGGTTTTGATTGAAATAATTACAGTTTGCTCATATCATATTTTTATCAATTTGACAAACTTTTAAAACATCTCATTTGTAAATGAACTTATGGTGATGATTTTTCTTTCGTTCATAAAATTTTTGACAGAGCAAATCTTGTAAGTAACGAAATTCTCAGTACAATCTTTCAGTTCATTCCCACAATTTGTTGGTTATGTAATACTATATTATTAAAATTCACTGCTACTAAAGGCCAGTGGGTATATTATGTTGAATACAATGGGATTTTGTTCAGTATTATTCGAATATTTGCCTTATGCCTCTCCTGTGATCCCCTATTAACTAGTTCTGAGCGATTCTTGTCATATCTTTTCCGCTACATCAGTGACCTATCCCTGATTCAGTTTAACGAATATTTTTAAATGTTCTGCGAGTTTCGTTACACTGATTTTTAACCCGCAACAAACATATTTTTGCAATTATAAAATTTATGTATATCATCATTCATACATACTATATATTTTCTTTACTACTTTCATTGTAATTAGACTGGTATTATATAAATTTAAGAAGTGGAATATTCTTGTATAATATTGTCCAAGATTGTAATAATTATAAGTGTATAATTATGTATATTCCAGAATATACTAAGAACTGATGAAAATGTTGATTGTTAAATTACAATATGAAATACTCTACATACTGCGTCATTGCATATTTAAAATTGTCAATGTTTAAATATGCAATGACGAAGGCTACTACTTATCACGTAATATTTTTGCTTTATTTTTATTGGAAAATATCTTTGAAATAACCTAACCTTATGGTATTTAAGTATTTAAACATTATTGTTCTCAATAATAAAATATCCTTGCTATTTTTATTACCACTTGGGTCACAGCTACATTAATTTTGTCCTACATAAACCCATTCCTGTACTCGCCGTACACAAGCATGTACGCAAAATCAAAAATTATTTTTAACTTGTTTTCATATAGAATTTGAACAATGAAAAATGAATTATTTTACCAGTTTAATTCTAACCGATGCATCTGTTTAAATTCTGTATCAAGCAACTGATAGTTATGCCAAATGCCAATTTCATTAAAATAATAAAAAAGTTTATATTGTCAAAAGCAGAAGGTTACATAATAAAATTGTATATCATGATCGTTAATTTTCTTTTATTTTAATAAATTCCAATACTGGTAATTACCAGTGACATCTTGTATTTATTTAGAACTAGAGGTCCGCCCCAGCTTCGCACGGGTAGATAGATACTTAAAAATAATTTAGTTTTCATACAGATCCCTAACTTTTTCAAAATATTTTATAGCATAATGTTAATCTGGAATAATTGCATTGCAATGTATCGTGTCACATCACTTTACCACCGTGACTACTTTGCGCGGTATTTCTACTAAACTTGACACGACTCCCCTCAGCCCTCCCCGGCTCCCGTACGCACTCTGCATCGGATAAGTTGAGATGATAAGAGACTATGCTTTTTTTTCCAATACTCACATTTTTAAACTCGTGATAACTTTCGAATGGAATGTCCGAATTGAATAATTCAAAAAGTTATACAAACATATTGAAGCAGACTTGAATATGAACTAATTTATTTTAATAAGGAGTAATACCAAGATACCAATAAAGAGCTTTTTCTAAAGGTGACATTTTATTGGATTTTTTTAAATAAAAAAACACTTATTGTGGCATAACTATAATAGTTAGACATATGCTGTCGCGATACTTTTTGTAAATAATGATGTCTTCTACAAAATTGTAGAACATTGTTTTATTCTATCATCATTAGTTTTCACAGCGTTCGCGATAAAAAGAATATTTTAGGTAAATTTTTTACACCTTGGGTTACATTATTGAAGTTTTCGTAGGTTACCCACTTTTTTTTGGAAATTAAATATAGCCTATGTTCACCGCCGATATTGTAGCTTCCCAAAAGTGAAAGAATTTTTCAAATCGGTTCAGTAGTTTTGGAGCCTATTCGAAGCAAACAAACAAACAAACAAACAAACAAACAAACAAACAAACAAACAAACAAAAAATCAAATCTTTCCTCTTTATATATTAGTATAGATTAATAATTATTATTTACGTAATAGTATGATATGAATAGCATTTAAAATATATTGATTTTGCGGACACACATGTGTACGGTGTGCGGGAACGGGTTAAATAAATATTAAAAATAATACTATGGGTTAAAAGAAGCACTTCATATAAAGTTTAAGAATAGAAATATTCAATTTTGTATGTAACCATTATCTCGAGTTTTTTGCACAACCTTTTTTTTGTATGTATTTCCACATAACTTTTTTTCTGTCGATTACCATATATTTTTTGGCCTACCTATATATACCTTCACCCATTATTAAATATATATATCACCACAGTTTAATTTTATTTGTGTTTTTCTTCTTGTTTTATTGAAATGTTTTTCAGACGTTTTTGATCATTCATCATTGTAATTGTCAGTGTCGAGTGAATTTTAATAAATATCACGAAAAGAAATTGTTTTTATGTTTTGATTATTTATTCTTCTCTTTTCCTTCAAGTACCTACTGTCACATTCTTTGCCAAAAGCTAGAAATTTGTTCTATTTTCTAGGAGTCTCGTAGAAACTTCTTGACAGCTTATAGAAAAATGAAAGGAAAATATTGTGAGGATGAAAGGAAAAATAGATCAAAAGTAAAAGAAACCGAAGATACTGCATGAGAAATAGTGCATCCATGGATAGTTTTACAGGATTAAAATTAATGGAATTCTAGCAATCTAATAATCAATATGGCCTCTTCTAGGAATATCTGTCAGCTAGCCGATCCAAAAACAAAGATATCTTGACCTAAAAATAATCTTATTAATATAGTGTTCCGCAAAACGTTAGACAAAGACAAACTTTTGTTAAAAAGGAAAAATAATTTTCTGCTCCAAAAGTGGCATTAAATAAAATATATGGGCCACCAAGTCCAAAACGTCGAGCAAGAAAAAATACGTCAAATTGACCGAAGTCAATTTTAAAAATATACAGATAACATAAAAAAAAATGAAAGATACCTATATATTTCTTCTCTAGGATTTTTTCCTTTGTTACAACTTATTTGTTCCTATATGACACCTAAATCACTGTCTTGTATTCAATATAACTAAGCGTGTAAACTTTGTTGGTCCACTTATGATTCTATTGTTATTGTAGTTTTGTTATGTTTTGTAAATGACTGTGTAAACATTGATGAATAAAAAAAATAAAATAAAAGATTAGACATCAACAATTTTTCACATCTCGTAAAAATTTATCTAAAGTATCTTCTTTCAAAGAATATGTATTGTGTAAACCGTACCTAGAAGGAAATAAAAAAAAGTTAATAAAATAATATGCATTAAAATGGATATGGTTAATATCCTGGCGCCATCTACTGGTAGCAGTGGCTAATAAAATTTGAGGCACCACTTTTTGACAGCTGATGTCTCTGAATTAAATTCATAATACGGGTGTAAAGTCTGTGTTTAGAGACCTCTACCGCTGCGCTCCACGAAGCTATCTGACATTTCAAATCCCATAGAAACTCTCATACAAATGAAATTCGTTTTTTTGTTTGATTTTTTTTTAACCACAAACGACGTTTTTAAGATGTTTTTTCCCTTGTTCGTTTCCAGTACAATGATTAGCATTAATCTTATTTTTTTTGGTTTCTCTAGGAAACATTTTTTTTCTGAAACTGATTCCATACAAAATGTATAAAAAAAAGATTGGAGCGCGAAGCCAACACCACCTATATAAGAAGGCCTTAGTGCTGTGTCCAGGGTTGCCAGGTTTTTTTCAAAAATATACCGAACCAAAACAAAAAAAGGTCATTTTCAAAATTTGCTATCCGGAAAGTAGAATTTTCCCCTTAAAAAAAAAAAAGGTCATTTTCAAAATTTGCTATCCGAAAAGTAGCAATTTCCCCTAAAAAAAAATTTGCCGTCCGGGAAGTTACAAAATCACTAGGAAAAATGAATATTATTCCCAAAAGTAAAAATACCGAACACCGAACATGGGGCAAAATTACCGAACGGTTCGGTAAAATACCGTACACCTGGCAACCCTGGCTGTGTCACATCGTGAGGCCCAGCATTCGCTTGCCTATATCTGTATGTACTTACCTGTACACTATGATATCTGTCTACACGCCGGCGGCCTGGTGACGCGAGAGGCAAACATGGCCGCCAGCACTAAGGCCTTCTTAGTATACCTAAAATAATCTTATAATTATTACTAAAAATACCTACAGTGCTCGTATACACGTATTACCTACGATGAATGCATGTACTATCGTCGAAACGGTTGGCCCGGTGGCTAGCGAGAGACGCCTATATAGGGATGTGGCTTCGAGTACTGCAGGCTTGAGAATAGTAGGTATTCTCTTGCTCTAAGACTGCAGGGGGCATGGGATGTTTGTCAACAATAGGTAATTATTAGGTCTTTGTCTTTACATACGAAATTACCGTTTTGTGTATGAAATAAATGTACTTAAGTATTTTTTCTTACACTTTATTTATTTCTTTTATGCAAAGTTATCACCCGTGCAATCGATGCATCTTTGCCAACGCATTGGCAATACACTCTTCAAAGGCATTTTGCACTGCCTCTCAATTGCTCAAAACATTCAAAATGTCGTGAGGGTAAGAGAAGAAAACGAGGTACCTACTGACATAAACAACCTTTGACCCTTCTTCATCTTTGATGACACAACTTTTGGTATTGTGAAAAATGTCCAACGCATGTTTTTATTCTCTTTATTGAGTGTGTCTAGATTTTTAAGGCTAATAAACTACAGTATGATTGGTTTCTCTTCTATTAAGATGATGGTTTGAATAAGGTTTCTTACGATAGGTAAACTTATTGAGCATGGCATAAAAATATTTTTAATTGTTTATGATTAATCATACCTACTTACTCTGTAAACAATTATAAATTATTTTATCTCCTGCACGTGTATGTACCTACCTATATAGTGTTTTGTTTTATTTGTATGTAACCAGTGGCGTAGCAGTACCATGTGAGGCCTGTGGTAAATTCTTTGGATGGGGTCCTCCCTACTACTGACTTAATATTTCCTAATAAAAGTTATTTTTAAAAGCATATAGGTTTATAATATTTTTAATGAATTAACTTATTAGATGGATAGGTACTTAAATAGGTTCGAAAAATGATCGTTCAGTATAAGCACCAGCTGTATATAGTCACAGGAATTGTGACAGTCAACATTAATGCAATACTTACATACTTTAAGAAAACTGCACGAGATAAAATTATTAGTTTTTATTGATAGTCGGCTAATAGGGACACTATGAAAAATAAGCTACAGATTGTGGCATCCTGTTTGAAAATGGCCCAAGAAAGCTTATTCCTTTTATTTTACAACTTAAATAGGCTTATTTTTTTTTATAAAAACACGTAATAAAAATCCAAATATTTCTATGGAACAAGTCACCGATGAAAACGCCTTGTGATTAGTTGTGTTCGTATTTGTCGTGTGGCCTCGGTTGTGTTCCCTGTGACGTCACACGTCTGTAAATGACAGTCATCAACACGTTAGCAAACTCATACCAATACTATGGTGTGACGTAAAATCTTTGCACCACGTGACCAGCGCCATTATACAAGACAGCGTTTTACGCGCGTTTTTGTATATTTAAACTTTAAACATGATTTTCATATAAAATATGGCATATCTTCAGAAAATATAAAGAGAATGTGCTTATAATGTATCGTAGAATAATTTAAAACGGTTTCTGGAAGTTAGTCAAATACCCTATTCTTCTACCACTGGAACAACAAAGAGCCATTCTTTATTGTGTCCCGGGCACGAAAACAACAACAATATAAATAAATCAGCAAGTTCTCTTATACGCAAAAAATCTATTTTGTCTTTGAAAGTGGACTGAAAACTGAAAATTTCCCTACTAAATGATTTGAAGTATAATTTTTAAGCACAATACCTATTGTGTTAAAAAATATTAGGTTATTTTTGATCTCGCAGTCCCTTTGGCCGGGGCCCTCTCTTCCTGCCGCCCTGTAATTACGCCACTGTGGATGTAACAGTTAATAAAATAGCTCTGTTTGCATTGCAATTTATTTATAGCTTACAGTTTACCTTCTTCTTTGATTTATTTACATGATATTATTGTTTGCTTCTGGAGCCACGCGAGCTTAAAGAGTTCCAGCTTTTCTAAAGCCCCATATCCGCTTATCAATTGGACGACATCCAAAATAATAATTGTTCCATTCACTATCACTACATCTCTGTCTAAATAGAGGGATATCATTCCATTTTGACAGATGTGAAACTTGAGTTTTTTTTCAATCATTTTAACGAAATTTCACTACCTATCACACCCATTTTGTTATTATTAAATTGAACAGCAATGCGTGTACCCTGGTGGAAGGATTATGACAAAATGGGACATATTTGGACCAAGTTTTTAAAAGTAAAAATGTGTGCGCACCCATAACTCATAGTAATTCTTATCCGATTTGATTGAAATTTGGTAGAACGGTTAGCCCCTCGATGTAGATGAGTCAGTAAAATGTTGAGATCTGTACCTTCAGGGGAACCCTCTTAAAGTATCCAAAGAAAATTTCACTTGTTCTAGAAAAAGGGCTAAAAAAGAAAAAAAAATTTCTTCGATTTTCATAAAATTTGGTATACGGGTTAGTCATAAGACCATAAGCATAAGCTCCTACCTAAATCCTAAAATTTCACAGAATGCTAAAGATTTGTTGGACCGACCTGGTCACAAATTTAGAAGTCTGTAGTAGAGCCCGGGCAGTGCGTGAACTACTGTCGCAGATAAAAATTCGGAAAATTTTATATATACCTGGGACATAATAGTGGGGAGAAGTATGGGCTAATCCACCTAACACTGAAAGGAAAGGTCGACGATGGTCGTAGAGGAGCTGAACAGGTTTCCGTGGAATAGAACAATTTTTATTGTTCCATAATTCGGCACAATAATCGTTGACTTGGGGACTACCTAACATGGCATCAAAAGAAATACTGAAACATTGGGAAACTCGCCTTTTGAACCACTGCACTAGCGTAGGTATTATAATTTTACATAGATAGATATTTAAATAAAAGGCAACTGACGATGCTGATTATCAGCAGAAGCAAAGCGCGCGACCAAGATCTCTGGATTGATCTCTTGAGTTTAATCAATGGTGGGTTGTTGGCTAAGGCATTTCGTAGGAGATCAAATCCCCCCCCCCCTCCCCCTCTCAACTCCGGCTATGGCTTTGCCCGGACCCTCTCCATGTGAAAGCAAATGCTACGGCCGTCAGTGCATCGTTAATTACCCATACGTAGGCGGCATATACCTACCGATTGAAAAGATTTCGTTGCTGGAACGTTACTGTTCCCCAAATCGCGGAATCTATCTCTGCATCTTCCAGTATTATTTATGGAGACAAGCGAAGCCGCTTGCTACCTCTATATAAATAAATAAGTATTCGTTCTCCATAATTTACCCTTATTGCATTATGTTTGCTAATCAATTTTCTAAGTTGTAGAATTTTTCTTGTGATTACGAGGTGTACCTATTTCTAAAGTGATACTTACTAAATAAATCAATTAGTTATCCGAACAAATAGTTTTTTTACTATCCGGTATCCGGCCGGATAGGAGCTAGTTATCCGGTATTCACCCGGATAGTAATTACACCGCCGGATAGGCCGGATACCGGATAATTTCCGGATATCCGTTTCATCTCTAGTTATAATATACTATACTAAGTCGTGAAAACTTGTGAACGATTTAATTTGTGAATTTTGCAATATTGATATGAAACATTGATATAGTTCAATAATGCATTGTTATAAAGTAATTGATATAAAAATAATGAACATCATTAAGATTATCTGTTCTTGGATCTATGGCTCATTATTAAGCATTGTTATCAGTACAATAATTACTTAGACCTAGTTTGTTGTAAATGTAAACAAAACGTTGTTTTATTGTTGACATGCCCTGTTGTCGTTAAGACTATATTATAATTACTGACAATACATGCAGTGATTGTTACATACATATACTTCTTTCGACGCTTTCGTTGTATTGCCGTTTTTATCTCGTTACGTTCGTTGGCGTCCTTAGCGACTGATCACGTGCGAATTCGCAGGGAAACGACATCGTTCAGTATCATCAGCAGGCATCCATAATATTAATATGAACATTGATGATTGAAACGATTCTCACACAATCATAGATACTAGCAATTTCTCTAGAGTAAAAAACAAATTGGTTCTTATACTAACGAATCACAAAAAATCTTGATTATTTGTAATTTGGGGAAAAGATCCCCTCTGACCCAGCGGAAAATTTCTGAAGAAGGTTATAACCGACACAACAAAAATCAAAATATTTATTAAACCAGCCTTCGAAATGACAGTAGAAAAAGGTCGTAAGCCCGTAGTGTTTTGTTCCATTTAAATATCGGGAGAATCGGAGAGAACAAGCTTTAAAAGATACGCCTATTAAATGTAATTTCAGTTCTGTAAGCTGCATTCTTGATCAGATTGACCCAAAGCCTAAATGAATCGGTGATTGTTAAAACAACATAACCAACATATTTTACAAAATCGTTTTTATTGCGAATTTGCGATTAATATACTATTATGTCCTTCTCCAGATTGGACAATAATACAACATTAATATGGTCCTCCTTCATACAAAAAAATATACATATTTATAAAAGCAAAATACTTCAATGGATGTAAAAACACCACAAGTGCATGCAGATATGGGGTTTTAAAATTCAATCTGGCAACTTTGCGTCAATTAATTGACAATTGTCAAAATGATGAAAACTCTCATTATCCAGTCGTGCTTGAGCAGTACGTTATTTGTTCGTTGGTTGTTACGCTAATGCATTATTGTGAAACCATAGAATTCAACTGACTTTAAAAAAAATTGTAAATACTTGAAAACATACTGTTTATTATGATGAGATTCTGCAAAGGCCCACAAACACTGCAGAAAACGTGGACGAAAGGGATGAAAATTGGAAGTACCATTTTGCTTACACCAAAAGTATACTTTTATATACATATTATTTATTATTATCAATGTTTTTCAAACAAAAAAAGCTTTTTTTCATGACTCTTAAAAATAAATAACACGAAAATGAGTGTTAAAACAATATAAGTAACACGTTGAGTGTAAAAACAACATATATATAATGAAAAAGATGTTTCAGGAATTCTGAATTAAATACAATAAAAAAAATCTATAAAAATATAGGAAAATGTATGAAAGTATCTAAAGTAGAACATTAGACACTTTAAAACATGTTTTCATTCGAATAAGGATGCTTGTTTAGTTTTCGTGCTCTCCTGAAAAATTTAGTTTTTGTTGGTTATGTTGTTTTAAAAATCCCCGATTCAAATATCCAAATGATGAAGTCTTATCTATGGAAATAAATTATGGACGGAAAGAAAATATGTTGGTGATTAATGTTCATTCTCTTCTTATGGAGGCCCATCGGGTCCCCCTGACGTTGACGACCACTTGAGAGAAAACCCCCTATCTTCAGCTGCCCTGAATAAGTCTCCAACAGTTCTCAGTCCGGTCCACTCATGAATGTTTCGGAGCCAGGAAAGCTGCTTCCTTTCGACTCCTCTGCGGCCCTCTATTTTCCCCCTCATGACGAGCTGTAGTACCTTGAATTTTTCACCTCTCATTATATGACCAACGTCTTACGAATCTTAATTTATTTATTTTCTGTCAAAATTAAGCATTGCTCACCATTACAGAGTAATCCTTTGCGGTGAGCAATGCACAAATAATTGATATTTTCAAATTAATTGATGTGAATAGTTAACCAGACGGTTGTGTTCGCTCTACGTAAGACTTCTGTGTTGGTGATCACGTCGGTCCAGGATTTTATAGGCAAGTCCGTGTAAATATTGTTTATGCTCAAATTTAAGAAGTAAGATTTCGCCAAACACATGAATTGATGATAATTTTTTTGATCGTTTTGGGCAATATGCTACCTACTAAACTAAACTAAACGATACATTCCGAAAATATTTCATAATTGTTATCTTCAAAACGGAATCATAATAATTATGCAGTGACAAACAAACACATTTACAAATAATGAGAACTCCAATTTAAAAGCAATATAATACTTTTGTTTAATGATCTTGTGTGACGTAGCCGAGGAAATGTTTTGAAAAGCGGCCCGCGACTGAAGTCAGATGTGATTAGCGTGTGATTCAGCGGTGCATACGTCGCGTCGTGTCGTGGTCTCCGGCTGCTCATTTCACTGATTCTACTCACAGCGGACATAAATTTGTTGTCGCGAGTTTGTCGCACGTTGGTCTATTTTGCCGGATTAATCAAGGTGTGTAAGCCCAATTCACGTATTGGTATTTCACATATTTCGTAAAATTAATATATTATTATGTACCTAATATTTATATTTTATGAAATTAATGAAGTTAATAAGCTCATAGATAGAAATTTCGTTTGTAAAAAATGGTAGTATGTAGGTATTAGATTAAAATAAAAGCTCGTTAATGTGACTTTGAATGAATAAATAAAATATTTAAGTGTAAGTAATATGTTTATTGCTATTTAAATCTACTCACATAATTTATATGTTACCTTATACCTAGGTATACTTATAAGAAGTGGTGAGATTGTTGTCGAATAGTTTTAATAGATTTTATTGCACTGCATATCATTTTTATAAAATTTAAATTGATATTTTCAAGCAACGAATATAATAAGACTTATAAATTTTTTTCTTAACATAGTCAAAATCCTTCCACCTAACTGTTTTTAAACACTTAAGATAAATAAAATGAACTTCTTACTCTAATAACGTATAATAACAAATGCATTTTACGTCGATACAAATTTTTGTGACTTCATATTAATTGAAAATTATATATTTTTTTTATTAATTAGAAACGTTTTATTATTATTTGTTTAACAAATCAAACCAATCAATCAAAACTCCCTTTATACTCCACAAAGGGGCATAGGGAGGGAACATATTAAGAGCTCTCCATTGCGCTCAATCTTGCGCAATGTTATAAAAATAGAAACAACTTTTACTTTTAAAAGGAAATTATTTTATTTTTAGATTCATATACCTACTGTATTTAGCCGTGAGGACGATTATCGATTTTAGTAATACTCCATAACGGTAATATTATGGAGTATGCGATGTCTTTATCCTAAAAAAAACATGTAACAAAGGATTGGGAATTTGAATTGATACTTAGCATGTAAATAAACGAAACTTTATTGTAATTAACAAAAAAAAAAATTACGGACAAAAAAATTAAAATATTCAAAGGACGGACATATCCTGAAGGCTTTCTTTGAACCAACTCGTAATCCAGCAAATCTCCTAGATTGAAATCAAAATGACTTTGATTACATCTACTTAAAATGTTCAATTTTACAATATTATGGAGTGAATGTATTTAAATGTTTAAAACATTTATTTGCTGTTCTACTTCGAATTCTATTTTCACATATCTCAAGTAACTGCTTAAGATAATATTTATTTAGTCAAAGAAACAATAAAATTATTATAAAATAATGTCTAATAACTACGCAAATAAACCTAAGTGTTCCGCATGAACATTATCCGCTGAAAATCCCTCATACGTACAACAAACTTTTGCATTTCATTTATTTATTTTTAATACAGCGTATTCTACAAAACCGGTAGATATTAATATCTTTTTTACTTTTAAACTTGTAAAAGGTGTCCACTAAGAGTATCTTAATTAATGTTAATAATTTGTTAATTCTTTTATAACCTGTTAAAGGCACAGTGGTGCCGTATGCATGTACATTGTACATGTAAATAAATAAATAATTATTAGATTACAAGCGGATACCCGGCTGTGCTAATACAATTATTTCACACAATCGACGCAATAACCAAAATTAATACCTGTAACTTTTTGATGAAAATGATAGATCAGTGTTGCGGTTAGGTGGTTTAAAACCATGTTCCCATTATTATCTTTCAAATGACACCTGTTTAGGGTACGTCTATTGGATGGTGTCGAAGTTGGACGTAAATAGATACGTTTTTTTTGTATTTTATACATAAGGATAGTGGTCTCAATCCATATTCGCTTCATTACCTTTCTAATAAATAAATTCACGAAACGGTCTTAATTTAATACGATCTAGTTTTGATCTTATTCAAATCCTAGACCTCTTTGTGTATACCCCTTCTTTGGGGCACATCTATTCTATGGTTTATAACTAACATAGAAACATTTTTGTCTTTTATATAATATCAATCAATCAATCCATTCTCCCTTTTACACCCCACAAAGTAGAAAATATTTAAAGATAATGATATCCAAATGAAAACCACTACCCTGCTAGTTATTTCTAACGAAGATTGGTGATAATACGCTAAGATATTAACCTAAGGGATGATTCACATTATTAACCTTACTTTAAGGTCCCTCACAAGGAATGATAAAGCGGGATACTTTTTTTTAAGTCGCGTTTGTATATGGATCCATTTTCTAAAGCTATCATCATTGGGTGAATTGTGGTTTGTGTGTACAATACTAATGTTGAGCAGTTACTTTTGAATTATTGCAGGATGATAATCAAAAATTTCTATTCCTCTCCTGCTACGACTTTATTGTAGAAACTTAAAGAAAAATAGGGGTTGTCCTTATCTTTTTCGCGCCCCTTCGTTAAAATACAATGCTAAAACAAATACACGATACCATTTGTGTCAATACACACTTTATTACTTAATAGTATCTCTACCTATTTTAATTTAATTTTAAATTCAGTTTCACAGAAACCCAAACTGCAAAGATGAACTCAAAGTTTGAAAACATCACCAAGCAAGAAACCATCAACCTCAGAAATGAACACATTGGGTGAGCCAACATTAATTCTGTTTCATCTAATTTGTTATTTATGATTGTCTGAAATGTATGTTGTTTGTATGCCTAATAATTATTGTTTTTGTTTAGACGTTCCTGCAAGTTGTTCTTCTCCTCATCCCCTCTGAAAATTGTTCGTGCCTCAGCCCAGTTTATGTATGACGAGAACGGGGATGAATATCTCGATTGCATTAACAACGTCGCGCACGGTAAGACCTTTATTATTCTGTACTAGCTTATATACCCGTCTTGCTTTACGTTTTTGATTCCGATTGTCAGGCTTGATCAGTAATATTATAACAAATCAATCTCCAATTATTTAATTACATTTTCATACGGTAATACCAAGATTTCATTCAACGTTTACATGAGTAATTTTGTTTCCAAAAGATGGCTTACTGTCTTTTTTGAAAAATTTGTATGAAAAAATCCTAAAAATAGAGTTTTTTAAATAACTCTAAATATATTAAAGTTAATGCAGCAAATTGTATTTAAGAACCTTCTCCGGCATTTTGCACGGCTCTGCGCAGATTCATATCTGACGCAGCATTTGTATTTTGAGCGTGATGCTCCGACATACGATAAAAAGCAAACATACAAACATTTCTGAATTATTATATAGATTAAAACGTCTAAACCAATGATTTCCAAAGTGGTCCATATCGATCCCTACTTGTCAACGAGGATTTGCAAGGAGTCCATGACATCGAAAACAACGTACCCTCTACTACCTTAACCGTTATTTGGTCAATGTTTTGCCTATGAAATGGCAAGTGTTAAACCTTTTTGAAAAGCTTAAGAGGCGTGGAAGTTTTTGAAATTATCAGCAGAATAAGTTACATAACTTTTTTTTTTCAAAAGGGCGCTTCAAAATTAAAAACACTGAAAATTCTTTAATTTGTCGAGGAGTTTTTTAAGCTTTTAGTTGAAGTTTCAACTATTGTAAATAATTTTTATTTATTGACATGTCCTCTTACTAGATATAATAAAGAACCCTCGAGCACTAAACCGGAAAACTCTAAAAAAGCTAAAAAATAAAGGATTTTTAAAAAATCTTTAAAAGTCATGTCAATGTCAATTAATAAAAATGATTAACAATAGTTGAAACTTCTACTAAAAGCTTAAAAATAACTGCTCGATAAAGATTAGAATTAAAGTGTTTTTAACTTTGAAGCGCTCTTTTGAAAAAAAGTTATGGAATGTATACTGCAGATAATTTCAAAAACTTTAACATCTATAACTCAAAAACTATAAAAAATATTGAGGTATTTGGATGGCCCTTAAGGTGTTCTATCTCTGGACTTTCGCTTAGTCGTACTTTCTGGAACACCTGCATAATATACGCCTACATTTGTTCCAGCTTAAAGCAAAACAGAATAAATGTATTGTTCGCATGAAAAATTAGTATATATGTGAATAGTTTTCAACAAGATAATGTGACAGTAAATAACCCATCCTGTGACGCACTGACTCATGACCTATCAATGAGAGTCCTGACTCATTAACTACACTCACAACAAGGGACGTTATGACGTATTATACCAATGACAACAAGTCTATTGCCAAACTTATGGGTACACACTACACACGTCATCATAAGTCATTACCATTGATCAACACACATATTTTTTAGGATGTCAAATGCAGCGTTTCCTATGTAGTTTAACTTGTTAGGTAGGTAGTAACATTTTCCTTAACAAATTGTTTCTAGACTTAATTTGTTTGTTTATAAGTTAGTAGTCTAACGGCCGGTTTCATAAAAAACGAGACTTTAAACTCCCTTTAAAAAATAACGGGTTTCATAACAACAAAAAGACATTTAAAACCGATTTTTAGCTAAAGTACCGTTATTGATTATTATTTTTAGTTAAAGTCGACTTTAGGTAGTTCAAATTTTTACCACCGGACTTCATAGAAAATTTCGTGGCGCTTTCTCTGTCACAAAGATAAACAATTTGTATGCTGTGACACTGTGGACAAAAATGACTAAAATAGGGCGGAAAACATAGCAAAACGGGAAGAATATTATTGTTTACAGATTTCGTTTACTAATTCATAAACCATAATAATAAATTAACACAAAAAACGACACTTTGATGCTCTTATGAGAAATGAAATTGACAGATCAACAGAAATTCCGCGAAAATATTAGTAAACAACCTATGTTTTCCATAGATATCCATGGTAACACTACCAACTTAAAAATATTTTTTTTACATTTCAAATTTTAGCTGGAATATTTTTTATGAAACACGTCAGCTTAAAGGAGTCTTTAAATTTTAAAAGGAACTTTAACTACAGTGTTCTTTTGAAGCTTTTTATGAAACTGGCTGTTATAAGCGTGTTCTTAAGATGTCCAAGCTTTCATTTTTCATTTCAAGTTTACAACGCAAGCATTTGATTTCTGTGAAAGATGTGAAAGTGCATCACTCTCTCGGGCGAGTAACATTTTACTGTCTCGCCCGTTTACTCGGCACGTGTGACCAAGGCATAAGACACGATGTTACCTATAATTTCTCTTAGCAAATCACTCCGTTAATGTTAGATTTTTTTTGTTCGGTATTTTTTATTTTTTCAGTTGATTTATACTTATTTACTTGCTTAAGCCCTTGCATTGCTTTTTTAATAACTTTTTTTTTATTTTCCTCTACAGTTGGTCATTGCCATCCCCACGTGGTAGAAGCTGGATGCCGGCAAATGTCTTTGTTGTCCACAAACAGCCGCTTTCTGCACGACGAGATAGTCCTGTTAGCCAAGCGTCTGTCCAAAACTATGCCGGAGGGGTTGTCCGTGTGTTACTTCGTTAACTCTGGTTCCGAAGCCAACGATTTAGCTTTGAGGCTTGCTAGAACCCACACGAAGAACAAACAAGTCATTACGTTGGACCAGTAAGTGCCAATAATTATTGTTTGTCCTTTAATGAAATTCATGATGAAATATGCATGCATATTGGTTTGGGTCGTTTCTAACAACTAAAATTATTAATTTGAAAAACAACGTGTGTACCAATATGTCATTAACTCGAAGCACCCCATAACGGTGAATGTAGGTACATGATTAGATCGACTATTATATGCATTTACTTAATTAAAAAATCTATACATTAAAATTGCTGTAAATATTTATTTCATGGCTTATAAATATACAGTCATGAAATAATTCTATTACTGTTAATTAAATATTGCTATGTTTCTATGTCTGTTTGATAGTTTTTATATTACTATGCATACGGGATTGAATTGAATCCATAATAATTACCTACTAAGGAAAAAAAGTAAATGTAATATTGCTTATGGGTTCATGCATGAGAGGAGTATTGGTTATTTCGAAGACGATCAAAGTGTAGGTATGATTTTCAGAAAAGAAAAAAAGCGTGCACATGAACTACCTGATTGTGCGGGAATTAATATAAATACATTTTTTTTTAAATATAACAGTATCAAAAATATTTAAATGAAAATCGTCTTATACGCGTGAATATTAATTTCGTAAAAAGTATAAGTACACCTTAATATATTTATTTATTTATCATACTTTTAACAAAACTATCAATTAAATTTCATTGTTTCAAAAAAAATTCAGGATATGTTGCAAAACTTAGGTACATAATTATTTACCTATTGAAAGTAAAAAAATGAAAAGACGAGTATGCACGAACATTTTATATTATTTTATAGATTTTTCAAGTTTGGGGTGTTTGAGCGAAAAATATAAGACCTCTGAAAAATATGTCCCCATCGAAATTATCTATAAATTAATACGTGAAGGAAAAACTTTGTGACTACTTTTATGAAAATTGTGCGGACGTAGGAGTATGAAATTTCGCGCATTTATAGTTTACATAGAAAAGGGGTGGCGAATACTAATATTTTTTTTTAAATTATGCATAAAAATAGATTAAATCAATAAAAAAGACACTATACACACTGCTGTAATGTAATGTATACCTACTCACAAACACTTCGATGTATTTGACCTTCTTTGACAAGGATCTTTTGTTTATCTGTGGTCAAATTGATAATAGATTAATATTTTTTATATTAAATAACAATAAAAAAAAACTATGAACATATCAACATTTCAAATTTGACGAATCCATGTCACTATTTTTTAAATAAAATTGTGAAATAGCGCTCGCTCAGTCTTTAATAATGTTCAAACTTATAATCTAAATTAGTTATGGTCGAATTTCGAGCACTGGTAGACCACTATGCACTAGTTCAATTATATTCACAAATCATTCCAATTGTCGCAATGGGCGATGCTACTACAACACCTATAAAACACTTGTGCAGGACATTTTATAATTTAACTATTGCAGTCGTTTATTAGTTAAGTATCTATTGCAGTCATTTACTAGCATAGTATTGCAGACGACAATGTGGTAGACTTACTATACTAATAAAATATAATAGATCGAATTTGCAGTCATTAAATGACCAATCTAGAACGAAATAATTTCAATTCAGATTCTTCAGCATTGAAATGTTGCTATTTTTTTGGTATGTTACGATTAAACACACGTACCTACATTATACCCACTATAACATTGATATAATAATTTGTAGATAGCTAATCTTTATTTTTGCCATTGAAAACGATTCTTATGTTGACATTCAAATAAAGTTGAAAAACTGCCAAGTAACGCTAAACACAAAAGATTATGTTTGTACTCGGTTATAATACTTACATCATTTTTATTTTAGTGTGTAGTATCTTAACGAATCTATCGGTAGATAGTGTTCTATTTATTCAGATATTCGTGAATGTCATCTAAAATTATTCATATCCGGTTAAAGCAGAATATATTTCATGAGTAGGTACTCTAAATCATGAAGAAAATTTGTCCAGTGACCAAATTCTTGTTGCCATGTGTCTGCTCTTTGGTCGGAGTTTAATATAACTTCGAAAGTCCTAGCTTAACGTCCCGAATATCGGCGTCCTAGAGTTTTATTTTTGTCAAGTGGGAGATTGTTAACAATATTATTATGCCTGATTTTAATAATTTATTGGTTTGTGAAATATCCTTATGTTCCGAAAAATGGGTTAACTCAATCTCCCTCTTCACCGCAAGGCAATTCCCGTTTTTGGGTCCTCTATCATGATATATTGCGGACGCATGACGAGCACTACAGACTGTCTCCTGTACCCGTAGGTATTCTAAATTTTATCGGAAGGTAGTCACGGAAGTAAAGTGATTATAACACGATACATTTTGTATGGGAAATGTGTATAGCGCCGCCACAAGGATATTTCTAGAAACAAAAGCGATTCTCGCATTCGATACGTATACACGTCTTCCATACAAAATGTATCGTATTATTCAGTTTAATTCCGTGACTACCTTCCGATAAAACTTATAATACGGGTACTGCTCACACCATGTCTTCCCCAGATCTTGCCTTCGACCATACTTTTTATATTCTTATTAAAACTATGACGAATGTACACTTCCATTATTGTCTGTTGCATACTATATTTATTTTTATTGACGAATAAAGATTATTACTATTACTATACTTGGCCAAGGTTTCGTCAGCAATTCTCTTGGAATATTATCCCTATTCAGTACCGTGGAATATACACATAATATTTTGGAATGTTTAAATAATGAATATTATTGTTGTATAAGCGGGATAGGCTTCGTTATAATATCTTGTAGGTACTCGTAGGAACTACTTGTCAATTCAAATGTTGACTGCCGCATCGACTGACAAGTTTTGTTAGACATTTCTTACGATACTTGTTCATTTTGTGATGGTCTAGTAAAAGTCAAAAATTTATTTCTTTAATTCTTTTTCTTTGGAAGTCACGAATCAATACAACTGTCTAGCAAGACAGTATACTACGAGATTCCGCTTAAAATGGCTCTATTGTTATTTCTTTAGCTATGATCTTACAACCGATTGTTATCATATGATAAATCAATCATCTTCAGTTCTAGTAAACAACAGCGATTGTATTTTCATAAACAATGTGTATGTATGTAGGTTTATGTGCTTTATGACAGTATGGAATTAATTACGATAGTAACGTGTATTCTTCATTATAATGTGAAATAGTTATTATAGGTATGTTCTTATCGTTGTCTATAAATATCGACTCGTGTAAGATAGATTCGGTTTATTATCACTCTATTTTCAGTTAATCTAAACGAAAAACATTATTATAGTTTCAACAAGGTCCCAAAATGTGAAGATCGAAAACATTATTATGTATCTATCTGGCAAGAATTTAGAAAATTCGTCAATTATTAGTTACTTACATTGATAGTTCTACAGCTCATATTGAATTTTGGTCTCCCTTGACTGTCACTAGTCTATCCTCAGGTGCAGCCCTTCAGTCGGTTTCCTCGTCTCCTTTCACCTGAAAGCTTCTCCGAGGTTCTTTTGGAGTTTTCTGAACATGCCCTGCCCATCTGAGCTTGTTTAATCACGCATATTCAGAGATCCAGAAATCGTTGTAAATTGTATACAACTCATAATTATATCGATATATTATAAGGATTCTCCATCATTCACGGGCAACAAGATCTAACGAAGCGCTCTTGTCTCAAATGTGTTCGGAATTTCAGCGAGTTAAGCACGTAATTGACCATGATTCGCATCCATATGTCACAGTTGTTCTAACAGTGGTTTTGAAGAGGGTTATCTTTGTTTCTATAATTTAAAGCAATTGCATGTAGGTATAGTTTTACGGTATATTATTTGTCTTCTGACTCTGTTATTGATTGGTTTAATTTTTCTGCTGACTTTGTCATTGATTCGAGCCAACCTTGAATCTATGACACTACGAAACATTTGACATGCCAATGTTTTTATATGGTAAAGCACACCCACAATTTATCGCTGGTATATGTATTAATTTAACCTATTACTCCACCTAAGGTCAAATTCGGTGTATTATGAAAAATTAATAGATTTTTTATCTAATAATTTTGAACATGATTAAGACACATCCACACAGTCTTATTGAGTTCCATTATCACTGTATGTTCACGCTTATATTGGAGCGTTACAAAATGGTATTACATTGGTACAGTGTTGACTAATCATTGCACTAAATTAAGTACCTACTTACACTATCTTGTAAATAATAATGAGTCCGTCTTGGTAGTGGCTAGCACGTGGTTCCTGCATTCACTCGCTAATGAACCAACGTGCTACTGAAATTCCACTCTTAACCCACTGAGCATACGAGATAAGAGTGAGTTACATATCTGTTTGATACGTTACCGGGTGTGTCATACCCAGCCTTAAAAAAAAGTTATTTTTTTATTTTATTTATCAATCAATGATAAGTCATTCACAAAAACAATAATATAATATGATAAGTGGACCAACAAAGTTTACACGCTTATTAAGTTAATTATTAACAAGTGAAAATACTATTGTTTTTCTTCAAACACATTATTTTGTAACTTTGTAATACTTAGTCATTGTGCCAATTTATAAAGAAAACAAACTTTGCAGTTAGTCCAAAAAACTCTCCGCTGAAGATGGTCGCTTAGTCGGCCGAAAATATATTTGGGGAATGTTATTTTAAATTTCATTCAAAAAATATCTATGGAATTTGTAGAATGTTAGAACTTTTTCAAATCAAAATTTTCACCTGATTATTGTATTTTTTTTATAAAGTAAGGCAATGGCAATGAATACAACAAAATTAAAAATAATAAAAAAGTACCTACCTGTGTATAAGAAATTTTAAGTTTATTTTATATAGGTACCTATCTCTAATATAAATGAAAATCTTGGCTCAACAGATTCTTCTGATGTGTGATTTATTGGATTCTTCTCCGCTTCGGATAACAGAATAACTAATAAAAAGTTGAAAACTGGATAAGAAATAATATAAAATATAATATTAAAGTTAGTATGGAAGAAATTTCATGCGACGCCATCTTTGAAAAAAATCTAACAAAATAATTATTGTCTTCTGGACCTGCACCCTATCATTCTCGCATACGTAATTGCCACTCTTACAGTAAACCATTCCACTTACTCCACCACACTCCACCGTTTCGAGCGTTTTAGAAATTTTTCATACAAAGTCAACCAAATTGCGTGCATATTCTTATATTCTCGCGTTGATCCCGCCTGATCTTTAAATACGAATGAAATATGGACGTTTTAAAATTAATATTTTAATGTTATTATTTTATATTTATTTGTTTCTGGAGGCGCAGTAGGTACACAATGAACGGGCTGCCTCTGGTTAGGACCACAGGGTCCACAGGACAACGTCTGTCGGCAAAGCTAGTTATATTATAAAATTTTGTTACTAAATGTAAAAAAATAAAAATAAAAATGAAAACCTTAAGTATATTGTGGGTATAAGATACCCGAGCCAAGTTTGTAGGTGCATATTGCATGAAGCACATATTGTGGCATTGTAATCACATCAGTATTCTCTGCTTGGATATATCTAATTAGCGCTTGTAACAGTTTATCCGATATTTTGAAAAATGTAATATTTGTATCACCATGGGTATGTTACACCCAGCCTCATTATCGCCGGGTTAATAAGTACTTACACACTTAGTTCTAGTAAGAAACTAAACTAGTAATACTGGACTGGCGCACTTGTGCATTAATTTGATAGTGGATATTGATGTTAATTACCTCGTTATTCAAGTAAAAGTATATGTATCTGCTTTAAAGTGGATGCAAGTAGTTAAGTCAAATTATAGTAAATAGGTGATCAATGAATATTTTTTTTCGATCCTTAATGACTGAGTCATTATAGGTTAGGTGATAAAACGACAGGAATGTTGTAATTATGGAATATAAGTGATTTGGGTATACATTTGCTCATTTTGTAAGCAAAATATTCAAAGGTTTTTGTTAGTGTTTGCTTATGTATGAAGCCTAAAACGAAATGTGTGGGTCCAAGAAATTACATCAATTTAAAAGAATTGTCGAAAAAAAATCTTGACAAAAACACATTTATTTCAAGATTGGTTCTTTTGAGCTCTTTATGAGGGCGAACTAAAGATTTTTTGGTCAGATTACTGCCTTGAAAATCCTTTTCCAAACTTGAAGACCCTGTTATTGTGGTCATCTGAGGTTTCTGGTCCTTGCTCAAGATCATCAAAAGAGTACCTATTTTGACGATTTGTCATGAGACCTACCGAAAATGCAAAACGCCTTTCCAAAATCCGACCCTCCTGTTTCTCCCTCCATCCCTTTCTTTAAATATTATAAAAACGCAAGGGTGTTTTGAGTAAACTAATTTCATTCCCAAGTTCTGATAATAATAGGTATAAATCTAAATACATAACATTGAAAGTGTTTTTTCTGACTAAATTCGAAATAAAAAAAAAATATATATATTTTGCTGAGTTTAGGATTTCCAATTGAAAATGCGTGTGATTTCAGTTAAACTAATTTCAGAATTTGATCTCAAAAATAATATGCGTCAATACTAAACAAGTTCAATAATTATTATCTATATAAATTTAGGGCAAAATATTGATAGTGTTAAACTAATTTTGTACCCAAAGAAATCAAAACAACTAACAATATCATAAATATCATCAAGAACGCATGATAATATTTTCCTATTTAGGTATATAACAAAACTAATATTCCTATTTATACATATATAACAAAATCATTTCATATCAATATTATTTCTGTCTAAAGCCTTGGTTCAGTCTATTAAAAAAATATTGTGGCATAGTTTGAGATAGTCGGTAATTATTGAAAATATCTGACGAAAGATTTTATATATTATGTTATATTAAAAAATAACTATGTTGCGATATATTTTATAGATTGAACTAATAGTTACAGATTTCTTTTCAGAAACTCTCTACTAGTTTGTAAGCTTGGATCAAAACTTTATTTCAGTACAAACGATCTAATGGCAGTGTTTTCAATTGTTTCTTTCAGCAATAAATCCACAAACGCACAAATTACATAACGGATGCAACCAAGTTCACTAAGATGTCGCCTGCAAGGCTTTTTAATTCAGCCTTGAGAAGCCTGTAAAAGGCTTCTACAACACCGAAACAAGAAAAATCATAGCTTTAAAATAATCCATCATTTTTATAATGAAATGTACCGCTCGCAAAGTTTTCATCAGAACATTTTTAATTAACTCATATACCTACCTATAAATAAAACAATATGACATCCCGTAATACTTCAAGCATAAAGTACCTACCTCTCTTCCGAATATCACCCCCTAGAATTTTGTGTAGGCTGCGGAGCTTTCCGAAGTATTCTGTAGGGGTGCTATACGCGTTACCATACAAACATTTGTTACTTTACGCGGAAACTTGTTATTATGTTCAGAACGACGTTTGTTTAAACTGATTAAGTTACCGTATGACAACTGTTTTAAAGAATTTATATGATTGTTTTCTTGTTTTATTTATATTTTTTAGTAAGTTAAAAGCTTTTTTAATAATATTGTTCATTCGTCAACTTTGGGAGCGTATTGAATGCTTTAAAAATGTATTTAGTATGTAACAATGTCTATCCAAATGAGTGACTATGATGACGATGCCAAAAAAGAAGAGAACCAACTCACCGAGCCTGGACTTGCATCGATTGTGGTAATGAATTAAAATTTTCAGTTGTTTCTGCAAGGTTCAATTAGCAAATTAAATCAATCAGGAACATTTCTTACTTACATACGATTAGAATTATTTGGACGAGGTGTGCGGGTGTGTGGGATCTAACGGAGATCTATTGTTTTTGTTTCCAGTGCTTACCACGGACATCTGAATACGTTGATTGATATCTCACCTTACAAATTTAAGTTACCTGGGGGACCACCGCAACAGGACTGGGTTCATGTGGTAAGTTTTTATACTAGTTCTAGTCTAACAAATAATAATATGTAAACATAATTAAATACAAAATATTTCGTTTTGTTCCACAATTTTATTATTAAGCTAATCGGTTATCGAAGTTCCAAAATATATCCCACCAACTAGTTACGGTCGAAAAGATAAATTACCTATCTTAAATCCGCTTGTACGCAAAAAGTTGATTCATAATATGAAAATAATGACGGTTATTCTGAAATGAAAAACAGACGATTGAGTTGCGTCGTATCCAATTTTTGTTGAGACTTTTGACATTTCGCTATTCTGAAAATGTTTTATCCAATACATTAGATGCGTAACTACTCGCAACCGATTAAGTTCTAAGCAAGAGCTTCTTGTGTGAATTTGAGAATACCAGTCATTGCCATTAGTACATTGTCAGTAATATTATTTTTCTTTTTCATTAAGTAGGTATTTATTTTTTCAACAATGAATCTAGGCGGGCCTATAGTGAACACAAATACACTTACGACAGTACATCGTACACAAAAAGCATAGATTGTTTTGTTAAAGTGGAAAACGGTCAGTGGGCCTCCGCCCGGTACGCTGTACGGTACGTACGAAAGCCGTCGACTGATACCATTGTGCTACCAATCATCTCATACCACATCCTCATTGTTTTGTAAATGGCTCACAAGTCCGGAGAAAGAAAAAAAAATATTTGTTCTAAGGTATTTATGTAGTAAAAGATCGTATTCACGAATTTAATAGCACCATACATAGTAGTAATACATTCACAAAATTTAATTGAATGTCGAGTGCGTTCATCTATATAACTAAGTTTTTTGACAATATCTACGTGATATGGTGTGATATTTTTTTCATTCAAAATTTTATTTTGCATATTGTATTTCCCGTACGTATAAGTTTGAGTTAAGTACAAGCTCCCAATATTTTATGTGAATATCGAATAAAAGTTGAAATTTTTCAATAGAATTCAATTACGCACAGACAACCTTCCAACCTCCAAAGCAAAGTATAGCACTTGACAAAATATCTTATAAGCCAAAAACCCATTTCGGTATTACAATTTCCAATTTTCTCCGATAACTGTCATATAACATTCATTGAGGCTCATCATAGAAGCCACCCAGGTCTCGATTCTTATTGTGTATTCATGGTGTCCCCGGATTCGGTTTATTGAATCTATTTTCTAGATATCGTGCATTCGTGAGGGCAAAAAAGGATGTAGCAGAATAAATTCATATTTTCCTAGGAATAAACATAATATTTACAAGAACTCTATCTCGTGCAGCCTCGATGACATATTCGTTTTGAACTAAATAGTTTAAATTCCTTTTTTTTCAGTATGTAGTATATAGCCGTTTCAAATGAAAGCCTAAAGCTTAACACGCACTGGGCAACTAATAATTATTACTAACATCGCCCTGTGTGGAGAACAGTTTGTGAATGCCTATGGTTGTTTTTAAATTTGTACTTACATGTTTTTACCCGCCTTCTTTGATCAGGGATCTCGACTGAAGTGGTAGGTAGCCCTGCGTTTCAGTTGCCGGCTTTCGAAGCGGAGTCGTAGCTTTAATCCCGGATCGAGATGGGCATTATAACGATTGCTGTTAATAATATTAGATCAATAAAAATAGCGCCTCTAACGTTATACATATAAATGATATTTATAAATATTAGTTGAACATACTTAAATAATAGTCATGCTAATATTAAGCAATAATAATAGCCTACTCACATTTACATGACAGTTAATACTTATTAGTTGAATTAAAATATTAGGATCAAGATGATTTTACTCAATGACCTTTTTTTTGGAGAAATTGTAAAATTTTGGAAATGACCTTTTTTTTAGGAAAATGTTCATTTTCTAGATACCAAATTTTCGTTTAGGTTTGTAAAATATAAAAGCTTTTAATAATAATGTTATTTACAATAATTAATGAAACTGCTATAACGTTTTTGAATTTAAGCCGTTATTCCCACCTCTAATCCCGGATGCCGACTAAATTCTTTTTTCTCAACACAAGTTTTGCTCACTGTGAAAGGTGGCGTAAGCGTATTTGTGAATTTGAAAATGTAAGATCAGCTTGGATAAAAGCCGGTATTTTTTTTACATCATCATTGTTGGGATAATGTTTAATATACCAGGTTTCGTATAGGTATACCATACCGTCAAATTTCATTGTCTTAGGATTCGATTCGATAGCGATTTCTATCTGTGATTAAAAGCGTTAAGTCGGGAAAAGTAATTTTTGACAAAAGCATCGTGCTTAGATAATTATTATAACGAAAGTTTGAGATCTGTCAAAGATCTGTCGATTTCACATCTCAAATAAAAATATAAAAACAAGACAAAAGAAAGATTCAAGATTTGCAAATTAGGAGATACTTGGGGTAAATGTCGCCTACGTTGTCTTTCGTGATTATACTAAAATGTTTCAAATAATTTTATTAATGAATTGTGAATAATTTCCCCTCAGGCACCAGTTCCCGACACCTACAGGGGCAAGTACCAGATCCCAAAACACGGATTAACGGAGGAGGAACTCGGTCTCAAGTACGCCCAAGATGTTGAAGAAATATGCCTCAGGCTGAGAAATGAAGGAAAGGGGGTCTGCGCTTATATTGCTGAAAGTTTGCAGAGTTGCGGAGGACAGATCATCCCACCGCCTGGATATTTCGAAAATGTCTACAAGTGAGACCATTTATTTATGTTATTTTTTTATTATAGGTAAACTCCGACATCAAAGTAAGATTTAAGTGAACCTCACACTTATTAATGGATTTCGCCTTATATTTCTTTGGCTTTGCCATTCGTGTCATTAATACGCTTGTTTTTTTCCACCGATTCCATAATTTAGAGAAGATTTAAAAAAAATTGGAGTGCCTCATGGAAATCTATAGGGATGTGATATTTTTTAAAAATCATCATTTTAATCTTTGAATGACATAATCCTCCGATTAAATCTATTTACCATTTCAATGATGAATTATCTGATTGCAATGTCCTTGAAGTATCGCAATATTCGAGGTTATTGTAATGTTAATTAAAAACAATATTGTAATTCCTATGTAAAAGATAATATAATACATTATACTGATGAGATAGCACTCTTATAGATGACATATCATTATTACTAGACCAGCAAAACATGACCTTCAAAAAATTAGTTAGGTGACATATTATTTATTTTACTTTTTTCACATATTATTTATAGTTACTACCTGCTACGGTTTTGATACGAACAATAAATAGACAATATATTTTGTAATAATCTTATCAGCTTCACTTTATTCATTTAATTTTCCATAACAACTTTTGTTTTATGACACTTGAAATAAAACATCTTATAAATCAAGTCATAAATTTCTCAAAATAATGTTTTGATATCGGAATAATAATCATTTTGATTTATTATCTTTTTCTTTTTATGTAAAACTCATTTTAACGTAAGTTTTCGTAAATTTTTGTCCCTCATATCAAATATGGAATTTTATATTAGGTGTAAACGATTCCACCTATTGTTTTGTCTATCTATTAAGTAGGTACTTGGAGCCCGCGCAGACAGGAAGCGTTCAAGCGTTCAGCGTTCACCCAGCGTTCGCCCGGTAGAGTTCTAACAGTAGGTTCTAATAGTAGTTCTCTCTAAGGTCAAAAATGCTGCGTTCCATTTTCCCAACCAAGCTTGTACGTGAAATATGTATTTCGATACTTCGTCTTCAGAAGACGAAGCACTGCTTTTGTGGACTTTGGAAGAGTCTAATAAGAAAAAAAAGATACTGGGTGAATCCGATTAAACTGAGCGGGATGAAAAAGGACAGATCAGTATTCCTTTTCCTGAGTTACTTTAGTATGAAGAACGTTTTTTTATGTACTTTCGCATGTCAACAAATAGCTTTAATGAATTAAGTATATAAAAAAGGAAATTGAAAAAGAAGACAGCAACTGGAGAAAGGCGATATTTTTAAATGCAACTGGAGAAAGGTGATATTTCGGCGCCTTTACCTTACTAAGTCAATTTTTTTTTCTGTGTAAGCCATCTTGCGAGCGGGGCGTTCCACGAGTTCTTTGTACTTCTGACAATTAGAACGCAAGAACGCGAGCATTTAACTGACCTTCGCGGTCTGACTACCGCTGTGTCTGCGGAGTTGCTTTAAAGTTTCATAAAACAGTTTCACGCAATTTTATAGCCAATTAATTCCATGAATCTTACGATTTTTTTTATCATGAGTAACAAAATGCACACAAAGCTCACTAAAGGAGTTTCATATTACAATATTAAGAAAAATTTTATGAGTTTGTGTCAAAATTTTAATTTTATCTATGCGACCAAAAGTGACTTGCCTTTTCCTGGTATCTTTGGGTGAATCGGTAGAATGTACTTGCAGTTCAATAAATTACCGAATCTTAAAAACTTCTCACCGCAAAAAATCCAATCGAAAGAGACTTAGAAATCAGAATGGATTCAGTGTAGTTCTTATTGAATATTTTATTGCATTATTTTTGAACTGATTGAGGGTTCACGACTGATAAAATGGAGACACACAAGAGTATTATTTTGTGATAAAACGGTGATAACTAAAAAAAATATATTAATAAATAAAGATTAAAGAAGACATAACAAAGAAATGATGTAATGATAACAAGATGTCTCAGTACGTTTTTATGCCATGACCTTTTATCAGTTTACTTGATCTCAATTTTTATTAATTTTTTTATACGTTTTTTTTTTTTTTACATTTTTTAGATTGTTGTTGACCTCAGCATAAATAATTAATGTCTGATTCGTCTGGTTTATTACATTTAATAGACATTTAGGAAATTAAATAATACTGGCCGATTATGGTAGGAATGTGATAAGTTTGTGTTATTGATATGATAGCTAAAAATTAAAGCTCATAAAATATTTGTTATGGATAATACTATCTTTCATTAAAGCGATTTCTAGACGGGCCATAATTTTCAAGAATAATTGTGTGGCTGCAACAGTTTGGCCAATAACATTGGCCAGCATTTATAGACAGGTTTCCAAAACACTTCAATATTTTTATTATGGCCCACCTGCATTCTGCGGAAGTGCCCAGTCAGGCCTCCAACTCTGTTTCTAGCTGCATGAATTAGTTCCCCGGTGGTTTGGATTTGGTCCACGCCTTTATGTCGCGGTACTATGACACCCATCTTCTACCCTGTTCACCTCATCCCTCGATCTTGCCCTTGATAATTATTAGCTGCAGAAACGAGTGCTTACTGCGTCCTGTTTATATGTCATAAGTGCTACCCTTTTTAAAGCTTTTCTCGTGTAAAAAATCCATCACTTAACACTAAGGTAGTCAATCAATTTAGCCATTGGGTGCAGAGGTAGGCAAGAAGAACTCTCCCTCCACATTTTATATCCATTTTGTAATGCCTCATGCCTGTTGTTTTTTTTTTAACATAACAGCTGTCTACAGTTTTTGGCTTCGAATATGTGTAGCGAATGCTGAATGACTGAAGTTTGCCGAGGAGAGCACTAATTTAAGATTAATTTAGGTTTTGTTTGTTTGATTTATTTTTTGAAGTATTTTTTTGATAAATTCATAAATAACGTCATGTATTTCATGACTTGTCATTATCAATAATGCCTAGTCAAAACATTACCACAATGTTCACAATGTATTTGTAAGTATAAAATAAATGTTGCCATTTTAGGGTTGTACGAGCTGCTGGAGGAGTCTGCATTGCTGACGAAGTTCAAGTTGGTTTTGGCAGAGCCGGTTCTCATTTCTGGGCGTTCCAAGCGATGGGAGTGGTACCAGATATCGTCACGATAGGCAAACCCATGGGCAACGGACATCCTGTAGCTGCAGTCATTACCACAAAAGAAATCGCCAGGAGTTTTAGAGACACGGGTGTAGAATATTTCAATACGGTGAGTATTTATTTATCTTCTTCTATACCCTTTGTGTCAGCTGTTGGACGTAAATCTCACTATGCTGTTCTCATGAGGAAGTTATTTGGACGACTTTCTATTTAATTTAATATTTTCTTACCAAGTTGTACAGACGGGTTGGTATGGAAGATTTTCTGGATCTCCTTCCTTAAACGCATTCGGGACTTAATCCCAAACATGTCATGGGGTTATCTCACTGCATCCCGATCGCTAGAGCCGTTGATAGTCTAACAGGGAAAACTATATCAGATAAGTACAAATGATATTATTGTGTTGGCAAGATTTTGTTTCATCACTTCTTCCCTCCTTACATTTTGAACTAGGATATTTCCATAATGTAAAGTATGCAGCAAAGGCGATAAGGGAGCACGATCATATGGAGGATCTGACCCTGTGCTAAATCTATTTTTTTTATCGAACACGCCGCGTCCCGTAAGGGGTAGACATAGAGAACGGACCTCCACTCTTTTGTATCCATGCACCTCTATTGCTCTTACTTCTGACCTGCAGGCCTAGACAAATTGTATTTGGCATTACTGACCACTTTTTATATTTTCAATATACGTTCGTGTCTTTATTTAAATCATTTTTTACATGTTCCAGCGGACAGTTTATTTTTTCGCACTCTACCTTGATTTCAAATTGTCTACGGGGGCTGGCCTTGCTGGCGGAATCGATATGTTCGATCCACGTCATTTTCAGTCTTCCACGCTTTCTTACACCTTTCCTTTCAGCCTTATAAATCTTCTTTGTCAGTCTGTTTGCATATATTCTTCCACATTCCCAAGCCATCTCAACTATCATCTTTGTCACACGCTAACTTAACTTAACCATATTCCTTCATAATATTCTCAATCCTTTCCATATATTCTTCGTATAGAGCTCTTATCTCTACTGCATTTACATAATATACTACATAAAACCATATTATTGAAACCATTCTGACTAACAAAGGAGAGACCTTAATCTTCGTAGGCCTTGGGCTCATATTTTCATACTATACCTTACTAATTGGCGACTTCTTTATGTCTTCGCTAATTGCGTGTTCACCACTACGGAAAACTGAAACGTTATAACATTACGAATTGTTCGTCATCTATTAAAACCTCTTTCGCGCTTCGAAGTTCCCAGTCGGGGAAAGTTTCAACACTAAAATACGTACATAATGAAATTGACACACTGCTCTCTTATTCGGGTGGATTGAAACTCCGCCAAGGAAATGCAACAACTTCTCAATTAAGTAATAAACTTTTGATAGTTTTGGTGTTATTGTTTTAATGCAATAACTCTCCACTCGACTCGACTCCAAAGTTTGAGAAACAGACGATTGTTCGAGAAAATAATACTTTATATATCACCGATTTCTGACGTTTCTTGAGAAGCAGGTTGCTTTCGGAGTTAAGCGCGCTTAAAACTTAGCTTTTAAAACTATTCATGAATTATTAGGTACTAAATACAGTGGAGGTAGGTTATAATTTTATCTCAAAGTAATGACATTCAGTTTATAAGTCCCAACTTTCATTTAAGGTTCTCTGAATTAAAAGTTTTCAATATGATTTATCCTGGTAGAAGTCAAGTACTATTGCTTAAATTTTTTCCATTTCCAAACATTTTCCATGTCTTTTCACTGTCTACCGCACAGCGTGCCGTTCGAGGCCAGGTGACGACCGATTCCACTTTCACGACACAATCCTTTGGTTAGTGTGAAAGATCTCGAAAATGTAGGTATTTGTGTTCACTTTGAGTGAGTCCAGATTCATTTCTATAAAAAAATATATTGCTTTTTGTAAAAAACGTTTGTTTTTGTTTTCCTCTGTAACGTGTTTTGTCAAAATAAATAAATAAAATAATCGAGGGCTATTTAATTTACAGTATGGCGGCAACCCAGTTTCTTGTTCAATCGCCAACGCAGTTTTGGATGTGATCGAGGCGGAGAATTTGCAACAGCGCGCTGCCATAGTTGGACAGTATTTGATCAACTCCGTAAGGTCCCTGGCTACCAGACATCCATTGATTGGAGACGTCAGAGGTATGGGCTTGTTTGTTGGAGCGGAATTGGTCAAGAGTAGGACGGACAGGACGCCCGCTACAGAAGCAGCGCAAGAAATTGTTGCGAGGTAAGTAAATTGAAATATCTTTTTTTCTCATAATATGAACGACGACAACGTGTGAGAAATTTGTTATTATTAAATTCATCAAGCAATGGGATCGAATAATAATAAAAACGAAAGATAATATAAATTTATGGACGACCCATTGGCAAATAACTTGTTGTAAAAGTCGCTCAAAATTTGTCCTCGAGAAACCGAAGTGATAGAATTGTATTATCCGGCAGTGCGTGAAAAATGGACAGTGATGGACTGCGATGGGGCACTTATTTGTAGGATGGTGATGAGTTCAAAGTTGTGCTCTTAAAATTAAGTAAATACAAGGATGTCAGCCATGTGTAATGTTATGGTAAAATATTCCAGTACAACACACGTTAATATTGTGAACAGATTAGTTGTTCTGAATGGAATCATTCCACATATTGTTGTGGCACGGGCCGAAGGATAATGGCAGTTGATTGAGAAATTTGATGGGCGCTATGGGAGGGCGCGGACGCCCCATAATAATAATACGATATTATACAGGTTGATCTTTCCAATGTTGGTAAATTAATGTTTTACATATTATGTAAGTGCTACGAAATTCTCCTTCTTTGATAAATCAAGAAAAACAGAGTTATTACTACTGTGACGTTGATCTCCAACCGTCTTTCCATCTTTTCGGGGGTTTACAGCGAGGTCGAGTTCCGTGTGGTTGGTTTGTAATGTGATGTATAGTATATACTTTATAGGTACATGGTTACATCATTCTCTACGTACCATCTACGATATCTTCAACTTCTCACATCTCTCGCGTTCTCGTATTCCTAACACGGTCCCACGGTAGAGTTTTGCCGGCTATACATGCATTTGCTTCTGGTGGCATCCGCTCTAGCTTCTACAGATATTAAGGATTTTGACATATTGTGGGTCAAAGTCATTGAAATTGTGGAAATCATCTTCGTTTTGTGACAAAATGCTTAGAACCACTCTGTATAGGGGCATAGGGTGGTTTGAGTGTAGGTCTCTGCTTGGACGTGTGCTGTGGCTCTCCATATTGTATTGACGTCTTGGGCTGCATTAATTAATCTCGATCATTCACCTAGGATCTCAGAAAGCACGTATGGAAGAGTAATACACTACCCTTAGTTATAATCAGAACCATCTCCTGAGGTAGATGAATGAGTTGATTATTAAAAATGTGGAAAAATACAATTGGGTTTCTTTTGGTTTTGAACCTTTTTTCGGTGTAATGGTCTCGTTTTGTTTCTTTCATTAAATAAAATTTTTATACCATAACTATAGACATATATTTTGAGGCAGAGAGAATCATACTTGTTCGAGCATTGTAATGGATCAAAGATCGACTGTAATGGAGTTTCTTTTACGCTACTAACTGCTGACCTATGTTTCAGGGGTTGACATTTAAAAGGAAAAAAAAAATTGAAAACCGAAACGTCAAATACATACAAGGGTTTTAAGTTTTGAATTATGTATAAAATTATCTAAAAGCTCTCTGTACCCGTATTCCGAATATTACCTACTCCGGCAACGTAAGTGAGAAACTTACAAGGGCTGTAGGCCTGTAGGGGCGCTATACACATTTCAATACAAAAGTTTGTTACTTGACGCCAGCGTAAATGTCACTGAATACCTTAGAATAGGGTAGAGCATTGTTTTAGCTGGATGATTCCTGGCTGAGTTCGGGTGTTTTTAGAGGTAGCACTCTGTCCCAAATCACATGGTAGAAGCCGTATTTAAAATTTAGGTTTTCAGCATCCTAGATAGAAATAATAATTATTGTATCAAGTATTTTGTAATATCACCATATTATCCAAGTGTTAAGAGGGTATCAAATAGTGTAGGTACTATAAATACCTTGGTTCAAACATATATCATGGAAAAGCCGTCAATAATAATTAGGTAATCAAGATGGGAAGCATGCTAACTGGTAATTAATCTCAGTTGATACAAGTACACCTACCAGTTTTCTGTCAGGATTCGTTTGAGAATATCCATCTAAACACAAGCTGTCTTATTGACAGTAAATTCTATTTCAATATAACTGACAACAATGTAATTACAAATTCAATCGCATTCTATTCGTACAAATTTATGTAGGTATACATGTACAAGTTTTTTTTTAATTTTATTGAGGCTCGAGCGCTTTTTTCTATATCATGTAGACATTAACAAGATAATTATGATAATGTTTATTATCGTGAAAGTGTTTGTATAAATTCATAATTCAACATTTTGATTACGAAATTGATCTTACGGATCACGGCAGCCTAGTGTTGAATTCAAGTCAAGGAGTTGACTCCTGAACAAGAATAATAGGTTCAATTCTAGACATACTGACTGAACCGGTTGATAGGGAAAAAAGTCTTAGGCATACAATTCCACCCCGTTGTATAGAAATATGTTAAATATTTTTTTTATTCTGATCCTTTAAAGGGCGAAACAACAACGCGTCTTGATAAGCAGTGACGGACCCGACAGCAATGTCCTGAAGTTCAAACCACCCCTAGTCTTCAATGAAAGGGATGTGGACAGGCTGATCTCCATTCTGGACAACGTCATGGAGGAGATTGAGATGAAGATGGGACTCAAGCTAGAAACCAGACAAACTCTTACTGTAGAGGTAAACATATACCTAATTATTTTTGAATTTATAAGTTTCTACCGTCATATTTTTTTTAAAATTCAAATCTATATCTCGGTATTTATAAAATTAAGTGATCCACATCTAAGATTAAGGCTCAGCTTTGATTTGTAAGAGCTAAAACGCGCAAATTATTTTAAATCGGGATATTGTGCGATTTGCCCAGATTGAGCTAGGAAGAATGGAATATTGTGCAAATGCAGTAGATATGAGATCTTAAAGTAGAATTTGCCCTTGAGGTGAAGATATTTCACTAAACGGCGCCATAAAAGTTGTCCAAGTATTATCATTATTATTATTAATATGCGAATAAGACTGATTGATAAGGCGATGAATGATGATGTTAGAAAAGAATGTCGAGTAAATGTTAGCGTAGTGACTAGAATGAAAGTGAATAAATTGATGTGATTCGGGCATGCTAAGAGAATGAATGAAGAAAGAACGGGTCCATGGAAACGTGGCCGACCTAGATTGATGTGGGCCAATCATATCGGTGTTGTCTTAAAGGGGGGGGGGGGGGGGGCAAGTCAGGAGTAATAGAAATAGGAGACAAAATCTATTATGCGGAACGTTATGCTCTTGAATGAAGCAAGCGAAAGATGTTTATCTGGATAGGAATGATTTTTTAAGCTTCTTGATATATTTTGTATTTAAAAAAGAAAAAGTAGTGATATTGACTTTTTTTTAAATTTTCTAGGTATCTATGACTGAGTTGGATAGCGTTCCTGAAAATAGTATGCGCATCGATGGTTCAGCACCGAGAGCTGTCTTCACCAACTGAGTTTTAATTAATTTGTGAGCGGGGACGACATTTCCAGCATCCAATGTATATAGTATCTAGATTAAGTTGTATATTGTTTCAATACGTTATTTCATTTTGGTTCTGACGAAATTGAAATAAAAAATAATAATAATATGTCAGCTTTATATTGTACAAACAAACTTATTCAAAATATTCTTGGCAGTAAATTGATTTTCCGTTGCCTATTTCTTGAGTAAATATTTTATTATTTATGGATTGTATTGCGTAAATATACCTAATATAAAAAAAAATCGATTGTAAATCTTGCCTTCAATGTTCAATATACAAGGAACAAATGTAATTATTTGTTTAATATAAAATATTTATTTTAATTAAGTTAAACAAGTATACCTAAGGAAACACAAAGCCATTATTACGGATGTACGTAATATGTTAAAAAATATTCAGTTTTGCTCAAACACCAGAAGCCTGCTAGTTAAGTAAATATTTGTATATAATAAGTAAATATTTGTATATAATATAGTTAGATAATTAATTTAATTATACGTTAGAATTAATATTTACATTTATAAAATCAATAAATTACGTTTGACCATTCGAGCATTCATACTCTACCTTTTAATATTTATTTTTTTGAGTTCATAAGGTCATACCAATAATTGTCCTTGTCAATAACTTTCTCATTTCTTTTTAGGCACCTACTTCACAATACATGATTATGATATTGGTAAAATTGATATATTTTATACAAATTGACAGTTAAAGGTACTGAATTTCTACGTCAATCAATTGTCTATGGCATTCTTGAATAAAATTTTGAATTTCTGAAATCTTTGAGCTCACAATCAAAATATGCTAAAACAGTATCAACGAATTTGGAAGCAACAGTCAAAGAGAATATAATACCTTACGGATAAGAGACGCAACTCCATAGATGAAAAAAAAGTACTGACAGGTTTGTTTAGCCAACATTGAAACAAAATTTTTATTATGGTGATGTTGCCTTTCTGGTACTTGACAGCGGGCAGTCATGGTCATACCCACAGACTACTATATACCCAAGCAATTTTAAATTTCTCATAAGTCATTGGTTAAAAAAAAAGTATTTAATTTAATGATAGCTTTATTGCAGTTTTACAAAAATTTACACAAGAGTATCTATACACCTACTAGATATTTATAACACTTTTGACAAAAGTTTTAATACATAATATTTGTTGTACACATATTTTTAATACATAATATTTGAAATTTTTGAAAAAAGTGATAAAAAAAATCATCACCAAAGTCAAAAAAATAAACATCACAATTGGTATTTTTCTCATCACTTTTATGACAAATGACACACCTTTTGCGCATTATGATTATCTTTGAATATCAATAAAATGACCTCAATACTCAATCCGTAGGTTTTGTATTCTCTTCGAAAATAATACAATAACACAACAGACCGCTAAAAAATGGCGTTAAGATTTCAGTTTAGTTTGATGTTTTTCAAACATAAACTAAACAGTCGCGTCGCAACCAAACAACAAGTTTGCAATTCATGATATTATTTTTGTTTTTCAATGTTGGTACCTTAAAACCTGTCGCCATCCATACAAAAAGTGCTTTGTATGACGGTTTCGACCCACTGGCAACAGTTATTGTTGTACTGTATTAAAATAATTTTCTCGCTAAATTGTAAAACGTATAATTTTACTGCTAGTAAAAGATGGGTTTCATTAGAAAATTATTATTTTAAGTAGGTATTGTTTACAAAAACGAATAAGAACCCGGAGAGATAAATAAAAAGGTAAGCTTAATTATCATAGATTGCTAATTAACGTTTGAGAATTTATTTTATCGTAATTTATTTTCATCTTCAAAGAAATTGTCCATAAAAGAAATTTTAAAATGAGATTTTTTTATCCTATTAAACGTTTTAAGGATAATTAAAACATTTATTAAAAAAAAAAAAAAACTCAAAACGTATTAATTTGAAAGCCACTGCAGATTGAAATCCCATTATTTTCATTCCCTTTGAGTTCTTTTCGATAAATATAAATGATTATTTTTCACTTTGAGATATAAACTTGGAAAATGTTTTCTAATTTCGATAATAACGTTGATTTAATATCAAAAGTATAATATTTAATTTAAACCAAGAGTATAAATAAGCAATAAGTATAATATAAAACAAGTAGTATTGTGGTCGAAAAGCAATAGGTACGTGCTTAACCATTATCCAAAATCATAAAAAAATTATATAGAAATAGATCATTTTCAAGTAAATCAATCATATTTACCTTTTTTTTTTGTAGCGAATTTCAGTATTCACAATTGGATTGGATTTTCCTAACTTCAACAATACACCTTGCAATGTAAATATAAATTTCAGTTCAATTGATTGTATATTTTATTTATCACAATTTTTTGCATTTAGATGTAGTTTCTTAATAATATTAAGAACATAATAATATGTGAAATTTCTTAAAATATTCTGTCGTTATTTTTACAACCTATGTATATCAGCTCATTATATCAAAATTAATTGGCATTAAAATATTATTTTAGGTCATTTTGTATTAAATGTTAAATTTTATTTTACACTTCTCTATACAAAGGCATCAGTATAGCCGGCCATACAGACTGTACAGCATACTATGATGGAAGAATGCCCTTTGCGGAGATACCATGGGGATTGATTGACATCCACATCCACAAGTCAATACCGGGGGCGGTGCGGTGGTTGACAGATGATAACCTCAAAAAAAAATCAAAGTTGTAAAAAAAAGCCGAAGCCATACGAATAATAATAATAGTATAGCCGGCGGAATATGTTGCCTAGGACAATCTCTTCCGGTCAACCGCTCACTTCTTTAAGCGGAAGACTTATTATCAATAGTAATTTTATTTACAAAACAATCAACAAAACAAAATTGACCGAAGCTTTTCGCTAAAATTATTTATTCCCTATAGGGAAATTTTATATTTTAATTTTTCCAACCGAATTTTCACTTGGGTCAAATTATCACCAACGAGTTCTAGCCTTGGTCCATAAAAATAGATTTCGTATATTATACCTTTATACCACATGATGACAAATGATTTATTTTATACTAGCAATGAAACCTTGGTAATTGTTTTCGACGTACCAAGAAAGGAGTAGTTATATACTTATGTAATATAATAAACATTAAAAACAGTAATATTAGTTGTTGTACATTCCTTAAAAATAATAATAAAAACACTTAAATAATAGTTAAAAATATGTTGGTTGAAATATAGATTATTTTGATTTTTACAAAAATGATTTGCACATTATTATTATCTTGTGATTTAATTTAAGTATCTATATGTGAATATATAATAACAATGTATGTAATACTGAATAATTGTGCCTTAACAAATTTGAACATAAAAATTATATTCATTAAAAAATATTGTGTTTTTTTTATTATTTCGAACCAAATACCCAAAAAATTTAAGCACAGCGTTTGCATTAGATACTAACCAGCTATTTGATTTTTAAGAGTATTTTTTAGTATTTTTTTTTACAAATTTCAACCACTGCGCGCTTACGACCGTCTTCAACTGCTGTTTCGAAGACTGGCTTTGTGTGATTACTTAACGTTAACAACGATCACCATTTTAGTGGTCAAATTCGTCGAAAGCCTCAAAAATTCCAATCGTTTGCAAAAGGTTTCCTTTAAAAACTTAGAAGAATATCCTTGTAAATTGTTAAGGACCCTTAAGGACCCTCGACCTTTTCGTGGTGCTGAGACTTTTTGAGGTTATAAACGTGTTTAACACTCATGAACGGTCAGGGGTTTGTAATTTCCCCAGCTGATGGCGAACGTTGTTAACACTTAGCCAGCCTTTGATACAGCAGTAGAAGATGGCCATGAGCCACGAGTGTTCCAAGTTTACCAATAAAAAGTCGCACACGATTGATGTAATAATGGCATGAAAAATTTGGTTACCTACTTGCAGCTCATAAGGTCTAGTTCTCAATAAATTATAAAATGGAGCCCTATTTTCCTTGATCATCGCATCACGCGTGAACCGCTGGACCTATTTCGCTACTTGTATTTTTGTGGTGTTTACTTTTGTATAAGGTTCTTGTGAAAGAAAAGAATAAGAAAGTAGGTAACTAACTTTGTAAATTTTAAAATATACCTTTGTAGTTTTTCCATTTTTGAAATTAAAATGGCGTTTGACAGAAACTGACAGATATTTGATAGTTGGTGAGTTTGACACAATGCGAGTGAAAAATGAAATCCGGCTCGAAGGACCAAAATATGTACTTACACGCAGGCAGACCCTCAGAAATGTTGCTGCAGAATTTTGTTGATGGATAAATATAGTGATTTGACTTAACAGTGAAAGAAGAAATCGCAGAACCGGTTAGTCAAACAATCAGACACTAGCACATCAGGTAGGTCACACTTATCCCTCCATACAGTCTTTCCACCACTTTTTGCTGAGTGTTTACCTGCGTTTACATTTTATGGTTTATAACAGATGCATCTGTCGGAATTATGAGTACATTGGTTAAATAAGTAATTAATTTACCATGTACAAATACAGTATTCTTGGGAAAACGTCTATAAAAATGTGCATAATCAAAATTATACAGTCGATGGTTTATATTTATGTTTAACCTGCCTAATTTTATTTCGATTGTGTACTTAGCGTATGAGGCAGAACTGCCAAAGGAAATGTCTAAAGCACTCTGCAGGATATATGGTGAGGTTCAATAGGCGATAGGAAATCTATTTGCGGAAAACGGAAGACATAGAAAAGCTATAAGGTTCCTAGTTTATGGAAATGATTTTCTAGTAAGTATACTGCGTCGGTGTGGGAATTTAGATGAAAGAATTCTTTCAGATCGCTCCTGGCTAAGCTTTACAAAAGGGAGATAAATTTGTTACACTTTTATTACCATGCGCTATCTAAAGATGTTGTATTTACAAAATATAAACTACTCCAGAAGATCAACTAAAAACCCTTTTTCCATTATAATATTATACGTCGATTTTTCGTTTCTAAAAAACACAATACGATAAAAGTGACTTAAGAATATTGAGAAAAGGATTATTATTTTAAATCTACTGTAAAAGTAGCGCTGAATATTGTGGTTCACTGTTCACATCAAAGACGGACATGTTATAAACTTAAGGCACAAACAGTAGATTTTACAAGCTAGAGCTGGACTACTCATATCTAGCTAGATATGAGTAGTCCACTTGCAAACCACGCTAAGTTAAAAAAACATATTTTTTTCCTAATGGTGGTAGTCTAAGTAGTAATCCCCCTGTGTTGACCACGGCTCGATTTAGGAAAAGAGCTTAAAAATCGGGACTCTGAATGTCCGCGGGGAGCTTGCTGCTGCCAAGTTGGCGGGAGATTATGGACTAGATATATCCTGGGGCTGAGTGAGGCACGCATCCCAGGCTCGGGGCAGAGTGACGCTGGCAATTATGTCATGCTTCACTCTGGCCACCGGACTGCACGGATGTGTGGCGTCGCTCTACTTTTAAGTAAATATGCCTTCTAAAAAATTAAGTAAGTTTCGTGGAAAATTAGAAAATTAAAGAAAACTCTAAGTAGGTAACCTTCTTAGTACTTTTAACAATAATATAATGTTTATTCCAAATTTGAAAAATTGAAATTAAATTAAAGTTTTGTTGTTTGATAGTTGGTGCGATTGACAGAATTTCGATGGAAAATATACGGTTTGAAACAGACGAATCGATATAAATTACATTGCAAAAAGCTTATTCTTATACAAATTTGAATTCAATATAATTGTTAAGAACATAGGACAACGTCTGTCGGGAAAGCTAGTCTTTTTATAAAATAGGACTGACCGTCACCCTTCTCTTCGTTTGATTTCGTCGAACATTTTCAATAAAACCTACTCTCTCTCTCTCTCTCTCGTACGTGTATTAAATTTAGATACCTTTTTCACAAGTCTCTAGGTTCTAACATTAATTAATAATTGTTTTATCGCTATCTCGCTTCGAACAATAATATGGAAAGAAACAGACGAAAGATAAAGAAAGCATTCAAATAATATATTTGACTCATATGCTTGTGTTCGTAATGAAAGTGCATGCAATTGCTTAGCATAGTCATTATTTCTAATTGACACTATCTGTTATGATTTTTTGACGTTGTTACATGTTTTATCCCCCTCGACGTATCTTCATCTCCATACTTCATAAACGAAAATGTCACATATTATTTGAAAATTTTGTTCCAACTGCCGCATCTACATAGTACGCAGTGCATTTGAATCAATGGTTCTAGTTAAAAGTATTACAATATCAAAAAATCAAGTAAGAAGCAAACTGTCGTGGATAAAAGTGATGTTAAGTGAACAAGTGATGGATTTACGTATTTTGGAGTTGAGATTAGCAGCAAAGGAAATTTTTACAACGAAATCCTCAAAAAAAAAATAAGGCTGCAGCTATATCCGGATGCCTTAGAAATTCAGTGTGGAGGAATAAACACATGAGAACAGAAATTAAGATATACAAAACATGTGCGACCATTAGTCAGTTATGGAATTAAGGCACGGGCTGGTACTTCCAGAACAAAATCTCGGCTACGAACTTCAGAAATAAAAACTCTTCGATCTATAACAACTGGAAACACGTTGCGTGACCGTGTTAGAAATTTTAATATCCGGAGCATAGACGGAACACAAAGTGAAGTGGGGACAACAACGAAGGCGATACTGAAATGAACATGTTAACCGACCGCAAAGAGATGGAGAGACAGCTGATATTCGACATGGAGGAGCAGGCGGCGGCACAAACAGATCCACAGGATCTATAGAAATAAAAAGAGGTCTCGTCAGAGTATTGTACAATGTACAGTGCATCTGCACTGTACACGGTATATATTTAACAGAGAAAAAATAACAACTAATGACTCTAATAATTCATTACTAATGTTCGATTTTTAAATGGAACAAACCACTTCGGGCTTACGACCGTCTTCTACTGTTATTTCGAAGGCTGGCCTAGTGTGATCACTTTACGTTAACAACGTTCGCCGTTAGGTGGTAATGAAAAAAAAAACTCCGAAACTCCTAATCATGAGAATTCTCAACATGTCGAAAAATCTCATGTATGCAACAAGTAGAAATATAATAATAAATGAAATATAGAGATAAAAGTTGGAAATTATTGAGAACAAGAGAGCAACCAAATTTAAAGACTGCGACTGCTGTCATGTATTTGGCGCCAGGATATGACTATATCCATTTTTGTTACTGTCTCATATTTATTGCCTATAGGCTTTGTTGGTGCACAACGTTCTAATTATGTCTAGATTCTTGTGACCTTTTTTTCAGGACTAGGTCTTATAGAAAAAATACCAACTAATGACTCTAACAATTCATTACTATAACAATATCTTTAACTCTCGTTAGAGCGCTCTGTTAGATATTGCTATAAAAATAAACCCTTTAGGTGATCTAACTAGTTAAAAAACAGATCTAGAGTGTAAACACAGCTCTAAGAGTAGTCTAGGTAGGTAGTGCCTACTATAGCTAGATAACTGTCTACAGTGAGTTGGCAATTCGAGAGTTAGTTTTCTCACGTCCACCTGGTAAAGAATAAAGTGATTTTATTTTGTTCTTTGAAAAAATATACATAGTATGAGCTACCTCCAAGTAAGTATAGTTGTTGAAGTTGAAGGTTTTTCACTTCAAAGAATTTCAGAATATTAGCGAAGTGAAAAATTTATCATTTCTATACGAGAACTTTGTGTTTATGCGAAAATATATTCTTATTTGCAAAAGAAATGTTATATTGATGTGGTTTTCAGAAGATTATTCACCTAAAATAAACTAAATACAGGAGCAACTGTCAGAATGCGAGGGATATTTTTTGGACTTTATTTATTTAGTTTATTTCTATTTATTTGTTATAACTAACACCATTCCTTTCACCCTTGTGAATTTATTTAAGGTATACCAACGTAGCACCGGCCCACCATTACGGAGACGAGATGGGCACATGCTACGTATCAATCTCTGGTTTGGGATGGCTAGGGAAATGGATTCGATTCCCGCAGGGGTCATGGGATATTGAACATGTTAAAGATTACCATGATTTTGAAATTTCGACGAATTTGACCACATAAATGTCGAACACTGTTAGCGTAAAAGTGATTACACTAATTATTGTCTGTTGTCCTACGAATACGGCGGTACTATAAACAGCGGTGAATGTGATAGTTTAGAACATTGTCAATATTGTTACCGTAGTTACAAAAAAACATTGTCATATATTTTGAAAGACTGCCGTCTGGTCAGACGACCGACCGCTCCCTAGGACACCCAGTGCAGAAGCCACCCTTTGAAACAGCAGTAGAAGACGGTCGTAAATCAGTGGTGGTTCAAATTTGTATAAAATTTACCTCTTGTAATCGAACACTAATTGATTCAATAAGTAGCAAATAGTTGGTTGTATATGTTACATCTATTATGGAAAATGACGCAAGAATCCATGAATATTTGGAGGAACGTTGTATATTTGTTTCCTTTTATAATGACTATTATTCTGAAATGAAAAACAGACGATTGAGTTGCGTTGCATCCAATTTTTATTGAGACTTTTGACATTTCTGTATTCTGAAAATGTTTTATCCAATACATTAGTTACGTAACTACTGGCAACCGATTAAGTTCTAAGCAAGAGCTTCTTGCGTTGAGTTGGAACGTGAATTTGAGAATACCAGTCATTCATTTTCAAAATAGAAATATTATTGCCAAACACGACGTATATTTTAAGCATACGAGAAATAAGAAAATACTTATGTGTGAAAAGTTTAAAACAGAAATTGTCTGTCGATTAAGATTATTCGATTCACGTACGTGGAAGTATTCGACTGGGGCGGTATCTACTAAGATCAACGAACCATCACAATTCCGGCGGGAAATTGGACCCGGGCCTGACTATGCTGCCTTAGCTACAAAACTGTATAATGTTATACATTTGATAGAGTGTATAAGACATACAATACTACGTGCATCCACCTTCCTTCAAAATGTAACTGTCTACCTCTGTAACAATCTTCTGTAACATGATGTAACAATACGGAATAACTTGAAATTTCAGTGCAGTTCCTTATGTAAGTCGATATAGTCCATGCAGAATTATTGATCTACTATTTTTATTAAGTTTTCAACCCATCACGACGTGTGTTAAGTAAATAAATAATTAGAAAAAAACTTTTATAATACTTTGCGTCACATTCCTTCGAGGCAGAAGGGTTAATTACGAAAAAGCAAGTGATATGATATGATAACACCCGTTTTTGGTACATTTACTTAATATCTAATTTCGCGAACACAAACCTGGCATTTTTACGTTTTATTATAAAATGGACTTTTACTAAACAGATTAGGTAGTTAAGAATGTTTTTTAAGTACCTACTTAATTTTCTCTGGAACATCCCTCAATTTTAAAGAGAAGAAGAATAACGTAAGATAGATTATTTTTAATTAATCGAATATTTTTATCAGCTTTCGTTATAACGATCTATTTGTGATTCGCCATAGGGTTTAATAAAGGTTATATTAAAATATTTCATGCATTCAGATTCTACGAAAAACCCATGAGCTGAGACACTATTATTTACTATGAATGATATATACACTTGTTCTAGAGTACATCACTCAGTTCCTACCTAAGTTTGTTTATTCTCCCAGTCGCTTTGAGAATTTATTGCTGCTTGGGGCTTATAAAAGAGACACCACTAGGAACGATGTTAGATAAATTGCCTGATATCACATTCCTACCTATAGGTATCGTGTTGTTATGCGCATTCTCAAAAAAACAACCCAATAAATAAAACAAACAAAATAAATATTACATGTTATTTTGATTTGTGCTACAATAAGTCAGGATTTAATCAAGTCTAAATTTTCCTAGTTATATTTTTCTTCTTATTCTTACACTTTATTTTTAAGTAGAAGAATTATGCTCCCTGATGGGGTCCAGGCGTCCGAGGCTGATTGCTTATTTGCTTGAGGCATTTTTCCTAGTCAGCCGGTCCCATCCACTAACAAACACAGCAAAATTCAGACTGGAAATCGAACTCGGGACCCTTAGATAATGACTATTGTGCCTTAGACAATGAAACTTCTAAGTTCCGTTTGTTATATTTTTTAGTGTTTTTCACTTTTCACCAAATTTCTACCTCGGGTCGGGGCCTAAGCCAATTCGGTCGGTCGTAGTTCCCATAGTAACATCGTAAAAAGCTATCGCTTGTACGTTGTTACTAAGGGAATACCGATCGACTGACACCGTTGTCGGCCATTTTTTTACACTTGGCTTAGGCCCCGGTCTGTCTCGGATTGGACGGAATGAATGACTAAAACAAATTATTGCCAAGGCTAGTATGAACATGTTTTAAAGAATTATATCTTAAAAAAAAAAAACAATATGTGCTTGATTCTGCAGTAAATACCTATACTAAAAAACATTCTTGCGTCTAATTTGTTTTGAAAATAATTATTTTATTTGTAGAAAGGTTTAATCGATTTGAAAATGTCCAATTTGAAGTCAAATATTTGTATAACTGAAGATAACAATACTATAGATTGAAGTGAAGATATGCATAATTCAAATTCAATATTAAATGATAATATTTTTTTACTTGGTTTTATGTGCAATAAAGCTGTTACAAATTGAGAAATTTAGATTTGTTCAGAAAACATAAATCTAAGTCCAAGTAAAAATGTTTCTCTTCCAAAATACTCGGTGAAAAAAAAACGGTGTTACAATGGCTTAATCTTGAAAAATCCTAGGATTTCAAATAATTCTGTACAATGTTCGGGCTGGCCCAAATAGATTTCGACCCGGATACAGAATAGTTGTAACAAAGCGTCCAAAGAAGAATATAATATAAAAATGTAATGTCGCAAGGAAAAATATACGTGTTGATGTATGTAATTTATAAAGATTTAGCTGGAGTCACCTCGAATATACGAACTGGCGGTTGTCCAAAATGTTCCAGATTCCCTGACGACTCCCATATTTCATATTTTTCCAAATTGCATTGTTTATATTGCGCAGTTATACTCGCCAAAATGTTGATGCATTCACTGGATGAACAACGCCATCAGAATTCCATTCTTTTTTTTTGGGGAAAAAAATAAATTCAGCCGTGGTGTACCCACCTACTGTAATCTAAATATAATGGATTTTGGTTTTCGATTCGGTTTTATTTTCGAAATATTGTTTCAGAGGGAAAACAATAAACGAATGAACATAATGGATACTGCGCGATTTCAATTTTTTTTTGAAGTGATAGTTTTTAAAATAAACAATCAAAATCAAATCTGTCTTTTCGATGATGATGTTGAAAATTCCAACTAAATTGTTAAATTTTAACGAATATGTAACAACTAATGACTAACAATTCATCCTACTGATGTTCCATTTTTAAATGGAACAAACCACTACGGGTTTACGACCGTCTTCTACTGTTATTTCGAAGGCTGGCTTAATGTGATCACTTTACGTTAACAACGTTCGCCATTAGGTGGTAATGTTTAAGTCTCCGAAACTCCTAATCATGAAATCAATGTCCAAAAATCCCATGTAATCATTGGAAAGTATGTTTAAAATAAATTCATAACATTTTTAAAATTAAATATTTCTATGTATTTGATATCATTCTTTCTTAATATCTTGTACTACAAGGCGTCGATAATCTAAATTGATGAATTCAGAATGATAAGGTTTACTATACCCTTACTACCTCCTTTCGTTCTACGAGGGTAAAAAACAAAGCAGTTTGTTAGAAAGTGGTAGAGCACATAATTCTCTTCGTAAAATACGAAATATTTACACAAATTTTAAATATTTATAAAAAATATATATATTATATATTTTTAAAATTTTAAATATTTACCCACTACGAACAAAATGTTCGTAGTGGGTAAATATTGTATTGAGGTTGTCTATTTTAAATAAATTATAAAGTATGTATGCTTGCATATTATAGCTTGAACAAAACGTTTCATTGAATAAGTTTGGTACATACCTACCTACGGAATAAAGGCCAGAGCAGAGACACTGCTGGAACAAAGTCTCTACTGAGAAGCTCTGAAATGAAGACACTAAGATGTATTACAGGAAACACACCGCGTGATCGCACAAGAAACAACACCATTCGCAGCATGTACAATACGGAGGTCATCGTCAAAGTGAGGAAGGCAACGAAGGCGACACTGGAACGATCATGTGAATAGAATGTCAGACGACAGAAGTCCTCGCGGCGCCCTTCAAGGCAACCCTCAAGGGAGATGACCGACGGGAAGACCATCAAAGTGATGGAGAGATAGTTGGCAGTCGACCTCCCAAGAGGCTGAAACGGCTAAACAAACATATCCGCAGGATCTATAAAGGGAAGAAGAAGATGATGTTTCGTTATCTGACATGAGCGTTTCTAGCATGAAGTCTCTGAAAATTGACTCATAACTATAATATATATACCTATAAGACTATTTTCAGGTTATTCGAATAGAATAACAGGTACAAACAGAAAAATATTTTAAAACATAAAGTAGAATAAAATAAATCGAGTTAAGAAAGTATTTTAAACAATGTTTTCTGAATAATTTACCCCAGGAACCAACTCACCCAGACGTTCGTAGAGAATAGCGTTCGTCTCAGAGAGACTTTGGGGGAAAGACGATGCATATTTTATGGTTTTATTACTTTTAATCTCGCGTCTTGTGTTGGCGATGTGCAGCATGCTCGCCTGCAGTCCGCTACAACATTACGTGTGCAGATTTCTTTACAGGTCATTCATTGTGTATTCGTAACACAGCCCACGTTTCTACAAGAAAATAACCACCTACTCACTACACAGCTATGTCGAAAGAGGGTGCATAAATAATGAAAAATTTTAACATTTAAATTTTTATAGGTAGGTATTAAGATCGCTCTCGTACCGAGTATAGGGCATCGTGTAGTCAAAGATATCGAAATTTACCCATCCCTTTAAGTGAAGCAAGATAAATTTCGTTTATTAATTAAAGTAGAAGACAACGTTGTGCCTTTAACGGATTTTGAAATGATAAATACCTACAAATAATAACATTTTTTATATTATCAAAAATATACCTAAATATTAAATAAAAATTCTAATTAAAGGACTAAATTAATATAAAGGATAACATGGCCAAAACATGTGGATGATATGCCAAAAAGGAAAAAAAAATAAAGGATATCAAATTTACGTAGTTTAACAAAAAAAAAAAAAATAGAACAAAGTAAACAATAATAATGAATAGCCTAAATTACGTTGTAGAATAATAATTTTGAAAAGAATATGTTATTAAAAACTATACAAAAATATAATAATAATAATATTTCATATTAGCCCGTAATTATCCACTGCAGGACATAGGCCTCCTCACGCTCACGCCACTCCTCTCTGTCTCTGGTCATCCCCATCCACTCTGTCCCAACGGCACGCACAGTGTCGTCGCTCCACCTCATCGGCTAATATAATAATAATATAACACTTACAATACAAAGGTGTCAGTATAGCCGGCGGAACTTATTTATCATGAAAACAGAAGATAGAGAAATATTTGAAGTGCCTACCAACATTATAATGAAGAGCATTTAAAGGTATGGTCAAATGCATATAGGTAAAGCAATGCTTTACCTTAAATTAAGGATAGATGTCACAAAATTATACTTCCACGTTGACTCCATAGGTGATCATATTATATCAGTTACAGGTCGCTTAACAAACTCCAGTTTGCGCTAGATCCAAAGCATTTCAATCTCAGCCAGCAACGCATGTCCTTTAAATAACCAGTGGTCTTCTAAATCTTCTTTTCTTTACCTACTGGTGTTCCTCCCTCATTAGTACAGATCAATTCAGGAGACATTGCTTTTCTGTAGCCCTGGGTGGAAATAATAAGTAGAAAAACTAAACTAAACAAAAAACATCTAAAATGAGAATAATGAATCGACCAGTAAATCTTTTTTAAACGTTTTGATTCTAGACAGTAAAATTACCGAGGTCGCTTGATGACAAATCTTGACTGAGATCTGTTTCGGGCAGCGCAGAAACCAAAAGAAGCAAATGGTTAAGTGTAATATTAAAAAAACGCTCTAAATGACCTTATTACACAAAAATGTTTATACTTTACAGTGAACTACGACCGCAGTGTAAGTCATTTGCGGTTAAGAATGTTTTTGTATAAGGAACATGTCAAATTTCCAGGTCAAAAATGTCAATTATAAAAAATAAAATGCTTATCGAACCGCACAAGAAGTGTGAAAAAGATCCTGTGGTTGAATTCCGTTATCATTTTCATAAGCTGTTGCAGAATTATTGTTGTAAGTCATACGAACACAGATATAAGCAACATTTTATTGAAATTATCAGAATTCGGACTTTTTTATAAAAAAAATGTATGATTTAATGTAGTTTATTATTACGTTAATCTTCCCCAAACACGAGCTTTGCTGAAATTGGGAGGTAACAATTTAAATTGATTTTAATTGAATAATTGTATCGGATAATTTTGTATATCTTCTTCCTTAATCCTTATCCATGTCGAGCCATCCTAGTTCGAGCATATTATGGACTCCACAAGTCCTCGCCATGCGGTCCCGCAATTCCAGCAGCAGCACCCTAGTCAACACCAACGTCCTGAAGGTCAGTTCCGTAGAGCCTTTTAATTGTTCGGAGGGGGCCAATCGCGTATTTTGTATATACCTATATTGTAATAAAGATTGTAATTTTTAAAAAAGTTATAATTGTCTACTGAATTATTCTTCCCAATAAATAAACATATTATTTCATAACGTAAATAGTAAATAAATTTCTCTTATAATAATTATTAATAGATTATAGTCCAGGACAGAGAAGCCTACGCCATAGTGATAGCCAATGTCGGGGGGACCTGACATGACACTTGAAGAAGAAGATAAATAGTTTGTCCAAATTGTCATTGTAAAGGATAGGTAAACGTTAATATGCAATTATTTTGTTTTAGAGAGATAGGAAGCTTTTGTTGTGAAAGAGGGAGAAAGGGGATCGAACCTACGACCTTCACTACAAAAGTCGGCGACTGGACCGCTAGGCTACCAACAGCTTGTTACTTTCTGCAAAAACATTGAAAAAAAAAATTACGAAATTTTCAAATAAAATGTTTAGGAAACATGAACGACTGTTAGGAAATTATTATTCACCAATAAAGAATATGACTTTCAAAAGTGTCCTTCCAATGATAACGATCCAATGTCATCTCATGTCAAGAAATGTCTACTGCACAAATTGCACTTGACACTAATACACTCAATATGTATAAATATTTTGATTTGGATACTTAAACTCAACATTAACTATATTCAGTTATCAAGTCGATACAATGAGTGTCTCTTCAAAGTATACTCTTCCGCTGTTATTTGAAAGGCCCGGCGAGCCTATTTTTATGCCGAAAGGGAGCAAAAAAGTAGTTGCGCTCGATGTTCCCGATAGTTATTTAACTCCGAGACATCAAGAAATAAGTAAGAAGTTACACCAAAAGTGGCAGAAGAAAGGAACAGAAATCATTCCAGTAAAGAATGTGGCTGTCCCTGATTTATCAGACATTACGGTATTGGGAAAGGATGAAATGTTCTATTTTTTCTTGGAATACCATCAAGAAATTGCTGGTAAGCTGATTGATATATTTATGAACCAAAAGAATTCCGAAGATTTAGTTTCAGTAGCAGCTTATTGTCATGAACGAGTGAATTCCTATTTGTTTAACTACGCCCTGTCGGTGGCTCTTCTTCATAGGAAGGACACGAAAGGAGTCAGCATACCAAACTATTTCCAATGCTTCCCTGGGAAATTTCTTCCCAGCACTGCTAACATTCAGGCTAGACAAGAGGCCACGGTTGTTCCGAAAGATGTTCGAGCACCTATTGTGATTCCACAACATTTTACTGCCAACTTGATGGAGCCCGAACAGCGTGTTGCATACTTCAGAGAGGATATTGGGATTAATTCTCATCATTGGCACTGGCATTTAGTGTACCCTCAGAGAGGCGACCCAAAGATTGTCGATAAAGATCGCAGAGGAGAATTATTTTATTACATGCATCAACAATGTATTGCAAGATACAATAGCGAGAGAATATGTAACAATTTAAATCGAGTTAAAGCATTCAATATCCGAGATGTTATTCCTGAGGCTTATTTTTCTAAATTGGTGCAAGGAATAGCTAGTCGTTCGTGGCCACCCAGATTTCCAAATGTCTCTCTCCAAGATCTAAACCGTCCTAAAGACGATTTGGAAGTGACGCTTGAGACTATGGAAGAATGGGAAGTAAAAATAATGGAAGCCATTAAAAACCAAGTCGTTGTTGATGAACAAGGAAACGAAATTATTTTAGATGATGAGAAAGGCATCGATATCTTGGGAAATCTACTCGAATCTACCACAATAAGCATAAATCGCCCATTTTATGGTAACTACCATAACCGAGGACATGTTTTGATAGCTTATTGTCATGATCCAGACGAAAGGTATGAGGAGAGGGCGTCCGTGATGGGAGATACGGCTGTCGCGATGAGGGACCCCATCTTCTATAAGTGGCACGCGTACATAAACAATATATTTGTTGCTCTCAAAGAAATGGCTGCACCATATACTAAAGAAGAACTGACTTTCGAGGATATTTCTTTAAAAGGCGTCAAGGTGTCCGTGGACGGTAAACCAGATAATGAGTTCCATACATTCTGGAAGGAGAGCGAAGTTGATTTTTCTGTTGGGCTAGACTTTACCCCACTTGGCCCTATGACAATTCGTTTCACTCATTTGAACCACGAACCCTTCAGATTCACACTTTCCATTGATAATTTTTCTGGTAAACAAAAAATCGGTTTTGCGAGAGTATTTATTGCTTTGAAATACGATGAAGAAGGTAATCAAATGGGTTACAATGAACAAAGACAGATGATGATTGAATTGGACAGGTTTATGGTTGTGCTCCGAAAAGGACCAAATTTGATAAAAAGAAAATCTTCGGATTCCTCAGTGACTATACCTTTTGAGAGAACGTTTGACAGTATTCAAACAGACAACTTCTGTGCATGCGGTTGGCCTCAGCACATGATGATTCCCAAAGGAACTGAAGAGGGAATTGAGTTTGATATGTTTGTGATGATATCTGACTACTCTCTTGACAGAGTTGATCAAGACACTAGCGGGCCGTGCAACGACGCAGAGAGCTACTGCGGTATTCGGGATAGGAAATATCCAGACAAACGGGCGATGGGATATCCGTTTGATCGTATTGGAGCTGCCGATGTTCAAATGCTCGAAGACTTCTTGACTCCCAATATGAAGGTGCAAACTGTGAAGATCAAGTTCACGGATAAAATCGTCGGATCCCAAGTGAGTGATAAGGAGATATCGGTCGTCCCTGCAAAACATTGATTCAAGACAATAATTACTGGCTTATGATTAAATTATATATCTTTGTTATTTGTATTTTGCTTTTTTGAATAAATTTATTGGTTTTTCATGCAAACAATTTTTTCAAATACTTCAATTAGAAAGTAGCTATAACCATAAAAAGTAATAATCATAAAAGGGCTCAAATAAGTAAAAGTCGGACAAAGTGGGTTAAAATGTGGTTATTGAGGAAATATCTGCATCCCACGCAGCTTTTGAAAGAGATACAAGAAGATGATCCAGATGATTTTAAGACCTACTGAACTAGTACTGTGATTGGTACAATTTATCTTTCATCGTCATTTCCGATCGATCTTCTAGTGTGTGTTGCACCAAAGATAAATTGGACCAATTTATCGGTGAACGATTCGACCAATTTATCGTTGATGTTTCAGAAACCACTAACGAGCTGATTTATCGCTAATATTTGGCGAATGAGCATTCGATTATCGGTCAAATCGTAAAGATATATCGTTACGTGTGTATCCAGCTAATAAGTTACCTTTAATTAGTTTTCGACAAAACTCGTACTAGCCTCACTTCAAATACCGTTTAAAACAGATGCATTGTTTGGAATTATAATTATGTTAAATTATTCAATTTATAATTTTACCAATGGGAGGTTTTCTGGGGAGCTTCCGACAAGACACACTAGGTGGCAGCGCTTCTAATCAGGTCTATTGTCAAATTATGACAGCTGTCAATTGACTTAATTATGCTAATATATCTCCTCTCTTTTTTGTTTTTTCAATTTAACGTTTTAATTATTGATGATTGTAAAAGTGGCTTTTTCTAGGAGGTAAACCATAGTGTGTCCTTTTACACTACACACAAACAAAAGCACTATATAGGTTGTCTTCAAAGGTAGATAATAGTACTGTTCTTTGAGAATAGTCTCAGTGGTGCTGTTCTGTATCTTCTTGTTTTATTGTTTTCTGTTACGGTATTGTTTCATTTGTATTTAGGCAGGTATATAAAAAAATAAAATATGATAAAAATTATTTTTATTTGTAATAGTATGTAAAAAGAAATGTACAATGATTATTCTAAACATATGGTTGAGGTTATAAACGTTAATTTGACCAGTGTTGCCAACGCCGTTTTTCAAACGCAAAGTAGCCCAACTGAAAATTTGGTATGCGGTCATTCCGAAAATTTAAGTGTCCGAAGAGAGGTGGGAGTTCACTAAAAAAAGGTCATTTAGTATCCGAAAGGTGAAAATTCGCTAAAAGGGAAGTAACCCAAGTGGCTACCTGTCGCCTTTTAGATTTTTTCGTCGCATATTCTCGTTCCAAATAGCCCAAATGGCAGTAAATCGCCCCCTTTGGCAACACTGAATTTGACAATAGACCGGATTAGCAAGGGCGCCTCTAGTGACACAAAATAGAAAAAAAACATCCCATTGGAATTCAGTATCAGCTAGTATAAAACAAATTCTGTTACTGGTAAATCAAAATTGCAAAAAAATTCAAACATAAATTTTGAAAGTCGCGAGTAATGACGTGTAAATACAGCATGGTTTCTGCGTACAAATACTGTATACCTAGTACAATTCAGATGATACATGTTGCTTGTAATAAAATGCGAATAGAATAACCGTTATTTTTATGGCGCTACGCGAGCTTTGATGTGCTCGTATTTAAAAGTATTATGAGGTGTGCCTTGGATTTGGTGCGAGTATGTGTTCCTAGGTGGTAGTGGGATAATACTTAAAATTATGCGAAGCACGTAAAATATTAGCGGAAACGTGTGAGTTATTTTTTATTTCACCCACATCTGCCTCCAAACTAACCACGTATGCACAAATTTATCCCCATAAATCAAGGGGAAACTTTTCAATCCTACTTAGGTCTTACGCGTTCTTCTTACATCTTAAAGAAAATACTTTTCCTTCCTTATATGCCTGGGGTACGCAACCAATGTTTTGTGTGCTTTCTTAAAAATACATGGTTCATTTTTTAACGAAGAATATTCGAAGTAATGGCACGTTATTGTGTAAATTGTGAATATTATAATATTTTAATGATGTTTTTTTTTTCAATTTGCGGCCTAGGTGATTATTGCTCCTTTGACATGGTGAGATTTTGTAAATCCTGGTTTTATTAATTTCTGTAGGTAGCGTTTTTCTTTTGTTTGGTTGCTCTTTCATTTGCTTACCAAAGCGTTTTATGAAATTATCATTATATTTTGAAACGTAAATGCAATTTTTGTTGCGTAGATAACGAAATAACTAACAATATTAGCTCTATTTATTTTTAGTAAAATTTGAACACATTATTATGAATGAATGATAATTAGTTTTTATTTTTTTATTATTTTAAAACTAAACACTCTAAGGCAGAATGGCCGTTAGTAATCTAACCAGCTGCTGATTATCCATACGCTGTACATGTTGCCCCGTTGTCGCTTGATAACATGCCCATACTTCTAGGTATGTCTATTTTCTGTAATCTTTTTGGTTATAGATGCAACCTAGAAGCTCGGACATTTCTAACTCTGTCGACTCTAGTAGTTACTCCTCCAGCCCGTATGCGCATCTTCACCTCTGCTTTATAAATAGTGTTTTTGTTTTGATGCCCAACACTCCGAGCCATTTGTCATTGCGGGTCTTACTGCGGTCCTTACTATCACCAGTATTTTTGTATCGCACAGCATCCGAGAGAGGGACCTCCATTTTAGCCATCCTGTTATTATGCGGTAGTTATTTACCTTTGATATAGTGAAAATACTCACCGCTCAAAATCTCTTGCGATCTTGGATATTAAAACTATGTTTGTCTTGTTTAAATTAACTAGAAAAAGATATGGCGAAAGGTTGCCGATCCATGACGGCGCAGCGGACTAACATAGACTCACTAACAGCGAACACAAATCAATATCACCTCACGTCAGAGAATTCCTTAATTTTGTAAATCTGGATTTCTTTTCTTGGGGAATGTTAATTACGGGATGAATTAAATTCCAATATCTCCGCTTGGAATCTTTTTTTTGTGTCGGAACGCTGGAGAAAATATTCGCTTTTCTCCTGGGCAATAACGAAGGATGGATAAATATTTCTGTCGATAAGAAAAAAAAGAAAGAAAACATTTTAGTTTACATTCTGTAAATAATTGTTTGTTAAGTATACATATTTATAAAAATACAAATTACTATGTTCTGTACAGCAATGAAGTGTATATGTTTAAAGAAGTTTTTCATGCTTTTTGCATTTTGACAATTGTTTTTGTTTATCTTTTTGATTTTTATTGCTGAGTCGTTTTTTAAAATACTTAAATTAAATTTTAGTTTAATCAGCGATATATTTTGCATAGCATGTTTTGTAATGCTGTAGACAAATGTCGTGCTTGTGGTCAGTCGGGAAAGAAGTTCAGACATATTTTGTCAGGGTGTCCAGCCTCTCCTATGTGATTCTGAGTATTTGCACAGACATAACGATGTGGCAAAAATAGTTCACCAAAAATTTGCCTTTATAGTTTGCTTGATCATGAAGTGCCTTTAAAAACGATATTTAATTACATTGGGATAATATTCCAACAAAACTGACCGAACGATTTAGGCAAATCGTCCGGACATTGGATTGGTTGATCGTAGGAATGAAATAACATATCTCGTGGATATTACTGTACCCTATGGAAAATTTGAAAAACGTAGAGCAAGACAAAATAATAAAATATCTGCTCATTTAATCAAAGATAAGTGGCATACACCATCCACCCACATAGTGCCTATAGTGATATCGATGAATATAGTTATTCATAATTCTCTTAAAAATTATCTGGAGAAACTGGGTATTTCTAGAGATCTCAGATATATCATTCATGTAGGGTGTTGAGAAGGTTCCTCTCACTGTTTTCCGCAATCCCCAACGAGACCCATTAGGAACAATATTAACTGAACAGTCTAACAATAAATGACCCTTTTCTATGCCTTTCCGACAGATTTTGCTGCCAGTGTAAAAAGAATGACATACTATTCCGGTATATGACAGCTAGTATAAACAGAATGTGATTGTTGGCGATGTGTAGTTGGAAAGGGAAGTGTTGTTTGATTAATATTCCTGTGTTGTGATGATTATATTTCCTTACGTCGAGATTAAATAAGTGATGGGCAAACTCTACCAGCCCATTAATCACGTGCTGTGACGTCCTGGATGTTTGCTCACACACATCCCTCCCTGTTCTGTAGAGGGCTGATACCCAGGAGAGGGATGCACCTTCCTCTGGACCACCTGTTATTATCCGAATATTAAAGGAGCTACGATAAAAAAGTGACGCCTTATTTCATTACCTAGCCAATATGTGATACCAAGATATTATCAAAGATACATTACATAAAAAATCTAATGTTTTACATAAATCGCTTACTTTTTTAAACGCAAACATTTGTTTTTGAGTTATTTGATCCTCTTTCATTTCTAGTATGTGGCACATCGGGCATTTTTATTTCTATATATCGAATGTTGACGTCACGAACACGCATACGTTAGCGGCCTTTCAATTTTTTATAGTCCCTGCCTCATAGTGTACCACATCCTATTTTCATCCGCCATCATTGAAATCTGACTGAGTAGCTTTTTTATTGAAATAAAGTATAACGACCCGCCTATAGTTTCTAACTCTTTCTAATTTCATTTATTTAAATTTATGCACAACATAACTTAGTTTTATAAGTTAATAATTGGTTATCTATTTCTTTTCTACTCCTTCAATTTGGCCTTATTGTCTTTTTGTTTTCCTCTTTCTTCTTTAAATAGGCTTTGTTGTGTGTAATTTAAGTGGTGGAGCTTTAGTAAGATCGTCTACCTGTTGTCCCTCCTTCATCCCTTTGGTAGTTTTCCTCAGAGAGTTTAGAGACATCTCCGTATCTTTCTTCTTTTCGGAATAGCTTGATGTTCTGAAATGTTGAGAAAGTACGTATAACTATTGGATTTTTATTATTCAAATCATGTATTAATTATATCACAATATATCATATAAAGCATACATCATTGTATAAAAATTAATAAAAAATAAATTTTAATTAAAATGAAATACAATGCTTTATACTAAATATAAAAATATCAGTATTATCTCTCGATGATGTAATGTAATCATGAGAGATCTTCGAACTACAGAGAAAGGAACTTTCTTAACCTCCTACATCAGGACAACGGAACTGCCTTTTGAATGGCATATCTGAGACCACTATAGATGCCAAGTTTCCCTAGATTGTCTTTAAGAGACTTAGGAATAAATCCATTCGTCGATATCACTATAGGTATTATGTGAGTGGTTGGTGTATGCCACATATCCTCGATTTCTTGAGCAAGATCAAGATATTTAATTATCTTGTCTTGCTCGGTTTTTTTTCAAATTTTCGTCATACGGTATAGTGATATCCACGAGATAAGTTATCCGTTCTTACGATCAACCAATACAATGTCCGGATGATTTGCGTTAATCGTTCGGTCAGTTTGTATTGGTATATCCCAATACAACTTTATATTATTGTTTTGCATTACCGAAATTGGGGTGTACCAGGTACACTGTATACCTGTACCTAATAAGGTACTTCAAAATCGAACAAACCAAATATTTCAAGGCAAGTTTTTGATGAACTATTTTAGCCACATCGTTATGTCTGTGCAGATACTCAGAACCACACAGAAGAGGACACCCAGACAATATAATATGTCAGAGCGTTTCTCCCGTTTGGCCACATGCACGAACTTTTCATAATTATTTGTCACAATGACCTGGTCTGGTATTGCACAGACAAAACCTTCTGTTTCACCAAACCTCAACCATCCAGTCGAATCTTCAAGGCGTACATGTGCTGAATTTAAAGTTTCGAAGAATTGACCGTGGAGAGAAGAAATGATAATTATTCAATATTATTATCATTTTTCATAATTGGCAAAAAATATCTTCATCTACGTACATAATAAGCCATTACGCATATTACTCATAGGTATAAACTTTCACCCCAAAAACAGAGCTGAATTCCGCATTAAAAAAATCTCTAACAACCCTAATATATATATAATATTTGTTTTACCCATAACAGCGATATTAATTGAAAATCTATAACCAAATATTACGTTTAGGTAATATTAACAAAGGATCAATAATGTCTGCCCATATAGGGGTTCTTACAAAATAATATTGCCCACTCACCTAGCTAGGTGATAGGTACCTACTCAAATTATTGTAAAGTGTAAGTACATATTGGGCCGGACGTGTAGGCAGGGCCGCAGCGGGTGATTTACTGCGCACTTTCCAGGGACGTTGCTTGTTTTACGGCTCATTAGGTTTTTTGATCTAATATCATATTTTCCAGGAGAAATTAATTTTCAATATATAAACGTGACTTTCATACGCATTTGAGTTTATAATCGATTCATTGAGAATTTCTATATTAAACTTACACGCTAGTAGATCATTCCCTTTAAAGTTTTTGTGAGAGGATTTATGTAAAGGTTTTTCTACTTCATGTGAATAAAAATGCTTGTTTTAAACAGCATAAAGTCAAGTCGACCTTTAAAAATCATTTGCTAGCAAATTCATGATGATTATTCAAGCATTAAGTTCCGCCGGCTATACTGACACCTATAAAGAAGAGTGTTATATATCTATTTATCATTATTTTTTGTGGTTGAAAGCCAAGCGGTTACTACGTACCAACTTCGTACTGGAGGTTGGGGTTCGACCCCAGGTGACGACCATCTTCCTCCTTCACGACACCAGCTTACTGTGAAAATGTCAACGAGTTTATTTGTGTTCATTTTGAGTGAGCATAAATTCTTTTATTAAAAAAATGTGTTTGTTTCTTGTATTGATTCATTCAAAGTGGATACTGCGCTGTATCTGTGGAAGATTATAGCTATGGAATCCAAGATCTTCATCTAGACCATTTGAAATTCAGGATATCTTCCATTGAGCTACCAACAAATTGTCAAATTTCTACTGAGGGGTAAATAAAAGCTCTAAAAATACAATATTTGTTAGGAATTTATAATGTAAGATATAAAAATCTCTGGTAGAAAACGTTTTGCTTGTTGCACTGTATTTTCTACGTCATGCGCCCATGTATGTCGTTTCAAATACCGCATCTAGTACGTGGCCAACTCGAAAATAATGAAAACTTTTCCTAGATCTATTGTCTCGTTTATGCGGAAAAATTGCGTATCTTTTTAAACACGAATGGAAGTTTATTGTGAATGATGGCGCGAAACTACATATTTCTATTATGACGTTTGACATTGTTTCCATTTAAACACAAAGTAGGTAGGTATACCAATATATCATTTCAAAGGCGCGGGCATATTATACAAACGACTTATTATCACTCTGTTGTTTTTTAAGGATCTTAGAACGAGACACCAAATGCAATTAATATTTTCCAGGGACAATAATATCATTAAAGTTTTCGAAGTGGTTGGTAGAGTAGCGGTTACGATGCCGGCTTTCGTACTGTTTCCTGCGGAGGTCGTGGGTTTGATCCCAGGTGCCGACCATCTTCCTCATTTACGACACAAGCTTTGAGTAGCTTCTGTGAAAGAGTCATTGTTGCATTTGTGTCCACTGTGAGTGTGCAGTGAGCATGGATTCATTTATTTCAAAAAAAAATTTCAGCTATGTTATGAGCTAAAAATATCACCAAAAATGTGTTTCAAGTACGTCAAAGAGATTTTCTAAATGGATAATGCCATTCTGTTTCAACTTTAGATATGTATACCTATAGTTAAAATCTGATGGGTGTCACAAGGTACAGGAAGTACCTGCGCAGGTGGCAGAAAAGTTTGGATAAGGAAATGTGATTGTAGAGAGGTCCAGGATGATAAGCATCAACTCGAATGTCAAAATTTTGAGCAAAGAAGCGACGTGAATGATATGTTTGAGGCAACAGACAAGGCTATTGAAGCTGCTTCTGTATACTGGGACTGGGTGAAAAACGTCAAATTTACGTGGACACGAGTTAGCAAGAGCACATCAATTTTATGGAGAATAAATTTTTCTGCATTTCTTTTTTTCAATACATTGGTGGATTGGCAACCATTATTATTTGATAATTTATTATTTATTTATCTTATGGTCACAATATAGTACATCACAACAAAGAGATATTCAGCACAAGTATGTTTGTCAAAAATTAAAAATTGAAATTAAGATTATTGAGATATTCGGTTGCCGCTTCACTCAGGGACATGAAGTCGGTAAGATCACCTTCATATGCCCTGAGGACACACTCGGACACAATATGGTCAACGGTTTGTCTCTCCGCCCCACAGTCATATTCAATAATAATGGTTAATTAATCGACTTAACTTTTTACTTTTAAAAATCATACAGAAGAAAAATAAATGTTTCGCAAAAATTACTCAATGAGATCATTTGTAGGTAATAGAGGCAAGCATCCGCCAAGCGCTTGAGTTTGTCTTATTTTTATAATTGGCAAACTTATCTTTATAAAGGAGTCCAATTCAAACGAAAGTAAATTAATAAAAAATATAAAATTTTATAAGATTCTTTTTTCAAACAATCTTATCTCATGCCTAACTATTTTTTATTTATTTATTTTATTAAATCAACATAGACCCCGTTTCTGAAGCGAAAAGACGCTTGTGTGAAACTATATTTTATATAGGAGAAGGTATGTTTTTGCCATGTCCAAAAATATTTACATCATATTTCGTATTTTTCTTCGCTGGATTAAGAGCTCAATAGAAATATAAGAAAAAAATATCATCACACAACCACTTGTTTTTTTTATTAACATATGCTTTGAAAATAAAAATGCGTAGTGTCGCGAAAATATCCGATATGCGCGGGTATTGGAGTATGTAAGTAGCTACCCTTAAACCCATTCTGCCCCTATATTTAATTTGAAACCATAAAAATGTTATTATTCCGGAAGGATAGATGGTGCGTCGGGATGAGAAACTTTTATTACAGTGCGGCCCTGCATCATCGGGGACGTATCTGGAATATGTAATTAATTAAAGAGAAACGTCACATAAGCCACTTCCGTAGTTTGAAGCAAAACCCTATTTCATTCCGGAAATTTATGGCTTATATTTGAATCGGTCCTAATTTGTGAAAATGCCCTTTGAATGGGACGATTCCGAAATGAGATTATTTATTTTGAATCGCCATTCACGTTCGTTGAATCAGAATCACATTGTATGGGGAACAAATATTGTTAGCTAGCTGATAAATGATATGCGAATATCTGTATTGTGAAAGACTGAGGGGCCGAAGTCAAGTGCAATAAAATGGACGACAACGCTGTCGGTCGATCGGTGTTCCCATGGCAACTACGTACAAAGCTGTTGCTTGAACGCTGTTACTATAGGCATTTTTTTCTAAACAACTGTCCCCGTCCAATATTGTGTCATTGTCGTGATGCTTATAGAGTGCCTAATTTTATGTCTATTTTTTGGAATAAAAATCATTTCATTTTATTTCAATTCAACATCGATTGACCGATACCGTTGATTAAGTTAGCCCAGCTGGTCGCCAACTATAAATGACGCCTTCTCTTCCGTTATGTAAGAGTAAGTATAGTATCCCCATCTAATGTTTAAAAATAATGAAATAAATCAACACTTTAACACGTCATAATAGGTGATAGTATAGGCGGCGTAACTTATTATCTGAGGCATTTTTTTTTAAACAACTGTCCCCGTCCAATATACATACATCCGTGGCTCTACAACCCTGTGTGGGTCTTGGCCTCCTCCAGAAGACATCTCCATGCCACCCTGTCCTCCTCCATGCTCCGGCAATCGTACACCCCCAGCAGTCCGAGGTCTCTTTCCGCTCCGTCCAGCCATCTCAGTCTGGGTCTTCCAATGCTCCTCCTTCCAGCAGGTCTCCCACAGAAAAATTCCTTGAGGACGGATGGTTTGCTCGATCTTTGAACATGGCCCAGCCAGCGGAGTCGTCTAAGCTTTATGAATTTTGCGACGTTGACATCATCATATATTTCATAAAGTTCGCGGTTATACCGAATGCGCCAGTGTTCTCCATCTCTGACTGGTCCGTAGGTTCTTCGCAGTATTTTCCGTTCAAAGATGTCAAGCCTTTGCTCGTCACGTTTACTCAGCGGCCAGGTATCCACGGAGTATGTGAGTACCGGTCGGATCATGGTCTTTTACCGTCCAATATGCCACAGGCAAAATACTTGGAAAAATTCTGACCCGATCGGAAATCTCTTAATCAGAATCTAGCGCCCATTCTACTACGATATGTGATGTGGTAAGAAAACAAAAATATGAAAGATATTAAGAAGGGAATTCCTCATAATAATACTTCATATCAACAAAATAACATGCATGATAAGTGTGGGATATCGAAAAAAGTATGTCCGCCTTTGATTACGATTATTTATGAAATTATTCGCACATTTATTTTGATCAAGTGTTGCGAAAACACATTGTAAACATTATTGTAAACATGATGAAAACATATTTGCAGCGTAACAACAATTTATTCAGACACATTTTTTTTCACAACAACACAGAAGACAAAATAATTCCATTTTCAAATACATACATACATACTCCCTTTATGGCTCCCCGCACAACGCAAGCCAGCCAGGAGAAGACCAATCCGCAGCAAACCAGACCCGCACGAAACCGAAAAGCCGGCCCCACACAAATCAAGCCCACCGCGGATCCCCCCCATTGGGAGCTGGTTTGGGGGGGGATCCGCGATCCATTTTCAAATACCTAATAAAAAATATATTATATCATAGACTATAGATATGTAAGTACTTAATATAAATTTAAGTACAAAATGATTTTGAAATTCCTGAAATACTCCGGTGGGCTTACTGAATCCCAATAGTATCCAAGTGCTTTAGAACTCTAATATTTTCCAGTCATGTCTCGCTTTGCTTGACTGTGAAGGATCGCCGGCATGAAAATGTTTGAAAGGTGCATCAATCATATGGGTACCTACGTTTGTATTAAATGAAACATCGATAGTAGGTATGAATATTTTGAAACAAACGGCTTCGGTAGGTATAGTTAATTTAAGAACAATTAAGTGATTACGATTGGTTTTAGCAAAAGCTAAATAGAAAATGTTTGCACTCAAACGCTACAGATGGCTTTCAATAATAGCCCATTTTTCCTCATACTAACAGGTACAGGTATACAGTAAGAATAAAAAAGTTACCTACATAACATGGTAAATTTAATGAACAATCCGTTAAATGTCAAAACTTTGAGAGATTATTCGTTTGAGCAAACGAACTTCGTCAAACGTCTTAATAATTTTTTTAAGTATAGGTTTTAAGTATTTTGACTTATTACATGTTAATAGGTACGTATGATATTTAGGGTGAAAAAAAATCAGATAAATAAATCTCGTCTGCATGAAATATATTCTAGTCGTAAGACTAGAATATAATTAAATACCTGGGAGCAGCCATTTCCACCTCTGGTGGCCTGGAAAATTAATTATGTTTAGTAAAGCAAGACGGGTATCAGCTAGTTTTAAATAACCTTTTTTCACTCTTCCATTATCAAATTCTTCAATTACTTTTTATAATAATTGATGTTGATAGTTTATTCAAGTTCAGTTGATAATTTTGTAAGTCACGTTTAGAGGCGTTATATTACGGAGCCAAGACTTCTATACCCACACCCCATATTCCTTCGATCTTGATGTTCTTCAGCTGTTCTCATCATCATTTTTTTAATTAGGATCTTCGAACTGCTGAATATATCCGTCCAAGTCCGTCGGTATCTTCTCTACACTAAACATATTATTTTCTTTATTTGTGTTGAACAATACAGCGTTTCTCAATGTTTACTAGTAACATTAAAAGTTAATTTGTTTTACTATGAAAAAAGTTTGAGAGTTTTGTGGAAATAATCCAATATAATATAAAGCGTGCATCGATATTTCATGGAAAAAGTAAAAAGTAAAGCTCCCAGTGTTTATATCTTCAAAAAAGCCGTAAAATTGGTACTCGGCTATTGATTTTCGGTTTACGCAGCGAGGAATCTGAAAAACTTTTCATATAAAACACATAAAAACTAAAGAAAATAAGGTTTATTTACTTTGTATGGTTATTACAATGTTTATTATGGCCTGCGGGGATTGAATGTTTTTTTTTTCGATATTCAAAGCCCCAGATTTTGTATATTCAGTGGGTCTAAGGCACCTACCCACGGCTTTTCCTAAAAATAATAATATGGTTAGGCTGAAATAATATTTCCCCTAAATTTGACAATACGACCAGGAAAACTTGGCTGATACGAGTATATTTCTTTTGGTTTAGAATAATTAAAAAAAATAATAGATATGGAATACATCCAAATCCAAACTCCCACCACTCCCACTGATGGGCCTACGCTGGGTGCACTGGCGAATAGCGTCGTTCGTTATGCGGTTGCACCACCTTATACCCAAGATTCTCCTGAAGCACATCATTTCAAATGCGGAGAATTTTTGTGCCTGGGCTTTTGTCAGGTGCCAGGAATCACACCTATACAGGATAATAGGCAACACACACGCATCAAACAGTTTAAATTTTTTTCGTCTCGACACTAAACGCCTTTGTTTTCCATATTTTGGTCATTTTGTTGAAGGCGCCACTTGCCATACAGATAGATACGTATCAGAAGCTCAGCCCCGAGGTCACCAGAGGTGGTAATGGTTGCTCCCAGGTACTTAATTTTATCCACCGGGAGACCTGATGGTGACCATCGATGGTTTTCGGTAGCTGTTTATCGGTGCAACTATTATTCGCCATGAGCTCCGTCTTACTGGCATTGACTCGAAGGCCAAGGCGTGCTGTGGAATAGATAAATATTAATATTCAAGTTGGGTGTTAGAGTGATTTCAGAAAAGCCGTCATTAGAAAGAGGAAAACGATATGATAATTTTTGATGAGAGATGTTTAAAATTACTGGAGGGAACCATGGACTTCACTAAACTAACTCCAGTAAGCCCTGAGAGTCGTGGGTGGCTCACAAATGCTCACAATTCTCTGACTACCAATAGGTGTTAAATATAACGTTATGGGTATGTAACACCCAATATAATTTTAATTCTTATAAAATGGATTTTGGCTCAATGGTTGGATACACTATTCTCTAATTCTGGAGAAGGACCAAAAAATTACGAGATTGAAACTTTTTTTACGCAATTAAAGACCTGCCGTTGCACTTTCTTACAATTAAATGGCTAGTCAGTCAGATTTCAATGATGCGTGTGTGATAAGCGAGTTTAGCTCACCTTTATTTGCTCAAAAAGTTCCCATCCCTTTTTGGACATTCACATCAGAATAGAGTGTAAGTACCTAATGGTGATGCTCTGCCATAAAAGAAAAAACAAGCCAACAACACAGATAGCGGAGTCTTATGGCATCTGAAACAATAACAACAATGGTCTAGCAAGATGACATGATTATACAACTGTTGTTAAACCATAAAGTTCACAAATTCTGGTGGTAAAGAAAATTGTGTCGCAAACTTTGTAATAATATTCTTGAAACAGAACACAAATAGTGGAGGCAACTCGAACTTCCACGCTGGAGTTTGTCTAACTATAATAGTTGTTGGGCATGAGGAGGTGCAATGGTCTCTTACGGCGTGTGGCGAAGACAGGTAAAGGGATACGAAAACTTCCCCAAGTTATTTGCATATTTAAACTTTAACATAGGGTAATCTATATGTAGAGAGGGAAAGGTTCACTCTTTGAAACAGATGATGTCGTAAGGTACCTACTAGAGAAGTTACACTCCTCATAACTCACCCTTTATCGGCTTATCATTACACCCCAATTAATAATAACACTCTTCTTCCAACGTTTATCCTTTCTTTCGGGAACACAAAGAACAAACAACCACACCCTCAATTTTGGATAAAAATACCGTATTAAATATACTTACCGTATTTTTTTTGACTCACCTTTGCTATAAAATATCGGTACAAGTTCCTACAATGTAAAATACGGTCGGCGGTTTACCAGTGAGAAAATTGTGTCATGTGTATATTAAGTAAGTAACTTGTATTCAGGAACATCTATCCATTTATAGTCCGCAATCCTTTGCATTCGTCTGCGAACTCCCCGCTTAAAGCTAAGAGACGTAATGAACATAGAGGTGATGAAACTTCAAATACCTGGCTCATTATGTTGTAATGTCGAGTTATCTTTTTCCTACAGCAGGATTTATTATTGCATTCTTTGTGCGGTCAATAGTTGTTAAGAAATTGAGAAATAGCAAAGATGACCAGGTTGTGATTTTTCGATGCAGGAAGTTGGTGACTCAAAAGAGTTTTGGACCACAGATACATACAATACATATTTTGAGCTGTCTGTGAGTGACAAGATTTTATGACAATTATTGAAGAAAAAGACAAAAGGTAATGACAAAAGATATTCATATTTCAAGTTCATCGCTTATTAGGTTAATGTTTTATGTATTTAGTAGAAAGAAAATACGACGACAAATCTTTTGATGAAAATATTTGGTGTGATTCAATAAAATATTGTTTTTTATCTATATACGTGAACGAAAAACCATGTGACCATTTTTACGTAAATTTCGCGGACGGAGGAGTATGAAATTTTGCACACTTTAGTTTATATAGAGAAGGAGTAACGAATACTAATTTATTTTTTTTAAATTATGCATAAAAAATATTAAATCAATAAAAAATAAATTATAAACACTACTGTAAAGCAGTGGCGTTCCGTGGGTTATTGGCGCCCGGGGCGGGAACCACACCCTTTGGCGCCCCCACATAACTTTTCCTAAAAAAAAAGTCATTTCTAAAATTTGGTACATGCCTATTTCGAAAACCGGACGTATAGTATAGCGCGGGCATATTTTGCCGCCCTGCTAATAGAGGCGCCCGGGGCGGTCCGCCCCTCCGCCCGCCCCCCCTCCGCCCCCCCCCCCTCGGTACGCCACTGCTGTAAAGTTATGTATTTGATACTCACACACACTTCCACAGACAACTTATAAGAACATCAACTTCATACAAACAAATGTAAAATGAAAAGCGCCTCATAATGGGCGTAGATAGAAATGGTGGGATATAAATTGAAAATAGATTAATATTAAAATTAACGAATTGAACGTGCATTCTTGGTGGAATTATTTAAATAAAATAATTTAAATGAAACAATTGATTTGTTATTCCACTATATTTATTTACCTGACTAGTTTCGCAGGAACAGGTCCTGCATGGTCACAGGTGACTTAGAAACTCAGTTCAACAAAAAAAGTTTCTAAGTCACCTGTGACCATGCAGGACCTGTTCCTGCGAAACTAGTCAGGTAAATAAATATAGTGGAATAACAAATCAATTGTTTCATTTAAATTATTTTAGATTAATATTGTTTGTCTTTGATAATAATTTAAAAAAACTTTGTACATATCAACATTTCAAATTTGACGTAAGTATCCATGTTATTGTTTTTGAAAGAAAATTGTGAAATAAGCTCACTCAGCCGTTGGAACCTCAATAATGTTCAAACTTTTAATTTAAATTAGTTATGGTCGAATTTAGAGCACTGGTCGACCTCTGCCCCCGTAGACAAATTTAAATTGGCGATCGATTACAAACGATTATAGTGCGTAAAAATTAACTGTCCACTGTAACACATTTAAACCAAACAACGACACTTGTATAAAAATATGAAAAGTGCACAGTTAATTTTCTTCCTACTCTACATTGTGTCGAAGAATTCGTTTGTAGTCGATCGCCAAATGCAATTTGTCTAGGCCTACGGTATGTATAAAAAGTCGTAGCGTTTGACACCTTTACTGTCGAAAATCTGACAGATTCATCTCCTTTGGATTTTTCCCCCATTAATGATGTTTAACAAAGCTTCTCTATTTGCATTCTTGAAGCCGAAATAATTAACTAAGACCGCCTTCTGACTGTCTTACTTGACCTCTGTAAAGCATTTGACACAGTGAATCACGGCCTGCTGAAAAACTAAAGTAAATTGGTTTTTATTTCTCGTTTCGTGTACTTCATTATGGATTGCCTTTTTAGATTTTTACATAAATAAAAATATCGTTGTTAGAAAATAAATAAACTTAAAAGCTTAAAAAGAGATTGTGCAGGTAAAATAAATTTTAAACTACCATTGAGGGGCAAATAATGACATAGATTTACTGACAAATCAGGTGGGCAAAATCAATAGAAGCTGCACGTGCGATGCTTCCGCATGCACGTGCATTTAATTAATATTCTATACGCGGGTATCATTGGGCTCATTTTGTAGAAATTGCATTGACAATCCAATTACGTTCGCTTCTGTGTACACGATGAATAAAATCATTGGACAAAGTTTCATGTGTGTGTGTTAATTACAGAGTTACGTGAAGCCTTCATTAGTGAGAGCAGAACAGTGGGTACCTACCTCCGCGAATTTGAAACGCTTTTCGGACAATTTATTTAAACTAATTACTCTAATAGAGCGCAGCATCTAGTAATAATTGCTAAATAATAAATACGTTTAGTTGCATACGTGTTTATTTTTAAACTATCTTCTCTATTTTTATTGTGTTAAAAGAATAAAGATATTCACTGCTCACGAATAAAGTAAGCAATTGAAGACTGAAGATTTTCTACGAACATTTAAATACGTGCAATTTTTTTTTTTAGTAAATTTCGTTTTTATCTTTGACAAGGTCTGTGATCTTTTATTACCGTTGAAATGATCTGCCGAACTTGGTAGCCTTGTGGTATAGGCGAAAATTTCTGATCAAGAAAGAGGTTCCTTGTTCGATTCCCAGTCGGGTCAGAATTTTCTACTCGGGGCTGGCCTGTCTCAGATTGGATGGGACCAGTTAGCTAGAAAAAATTGCCAGAGGCAAAAGTTCGGCCGGCTATAATGACATATCTTTGCTTAGAAAAGTGTTCATAGTAATAATAAGGATGATTTTTATAGCGCAGTTTTGTGACTTGAGCTTATCAAATTAAAATTTACAGTATGACAATAAACAGTACTAAAAACAGCTACCAAAAATAAACTAAAAAACATAAGAAATAAATGAGATTTTAAAAAGATGAGTTTTTTATAGTTTCTTGAACTCATTAATTTTCTCAGCATGCCTGATATGAAAGGGTAGCTCATTCCAAGCCTTAGGTCCAGAAACACCATTTGCCCATTTGTTGTTGATTCATTTATGATTACTTCATAAAAGAAATATATTTTTGCCCTTTTAAGGGAACCAACCATAATTAGGACGGTTTGAGCCAAGGAAGATGGATATCTTAATCAACTTCATAAAATGAAAAGACGTCTTAATCAACAAACCTCTCCCAAAAAAACATTTTCCTAATTTCAAATCAGGAATGCAAGCGTCGCGACGTTCTCTTATAATATCACACACAATCCAGTGTCTTCTATTAGACAGTCAATGCACGATTTTGACACATTTTCAGGAATTATTTTCCAGCACGTTTGCAATAGAAGCGCCTTTTTCAGTCACGTCCAAGTCTCTCATACGTCAATGTCACCCTTTGAGGCGATAGTGCGGCGAGGAATGTTACTCCACTCTTTACATATTACCCACGCGTGTTAAATTCACCTTTATAATTTCAAATATATCATTGATTTTAAATACTTACTATGCAAGCAGTTTTGTTAGCCTAATTCTATTATTTATTTGTTTTACATCTTATTTTTACATGCTATAAAATTTTATCAAAATAATCTTGTGTTATAACTTTACTGTCGTCCTACAGAATCTATTTTACTTTGGTGATTTTATTATGTAGTATTTTGTTTCTATATGTACATATAAACCTACTTATATCTACTCCTCTATTGTATACTAGTTTTATGAGGCACCTGCAGCACCCACTTATGTATTTTTCTCACAAACTATGCTTTCGCATGGCTGAATTCAGACATTTCACTGGAGTGTGTAATAGAATAGAAAATATATACATATATTTCTCACATTTTCAATACAATGTTCAAACAAACAAAATAAAAATGATAATAAAATGAAACAATAATTCAGGACCTAGACACTGCTAAATCCCATAAGTTATATATACCTACATAATATAAAATAAATAAGACCAAGAGTACATATAGGTAAAAGTAAAAAAGAAAATAGAACATGTATTGTAAAGTATCTTTTTATTGCAAACATTGCATTCTTATTTATCTTTTTTTCAGCTATGAAGTCGTGTGTGTGCGTTAAGTTTCCTGATTTGGTAAACTTTTTCATGCAAACCGTGTTTTCTTATGACTGAATTCGCATGAAATTGTTTTTCTCCACATCAAGACCTTTAAAAAAAGTGTTCAGCCACCATCAGTCATATGTAATATGTTACTGTCAGCCACAAAATTTCTCTTTAGTTGCGAGTGGTGCCATCTTCTGGTAAACGCAGGAACTAAAAGCGTTAATGACATCAAGTCAGTCAGGCAGTGAATCAGTGACAAAGACATTTATATTATAAGATTCTCATTCTAAGTCCAATATTTGTTGCCATTCGTTATGGGATTCAGCAGTGCCTAAGTCCTGAATTTTGGTACATTTTTTATCATTTTTATTTTGTTTATGTGAACATTGTATTGAAAATGTGAGAAACATATATTTTTTCTATTCTATTCTATTGTTTTTACTGAGTTTACTACTGTTACTTAGAATAATATTTGTAAAAGGCTTCGGCCGTATATGCAGTGTAGTTAAAATTATACAAAATTACATACCATTTTTTAAATTTTACATATTTTTGTAAAATTTCTAACATTTTTTTTCGTAAAGCGATACTGGAATTAAAATAGACTTCCATGTAACTATTTTTATACATAGCGACCAATATCTAAATGAGATAATGACGGCTATTCTGAAATGAAAAACAGACGATTGAGTTGCGTCGTATCCAATTTTTATTGAGACTTTTGACATTTCTGTATTCTGAAAATGTTTTATCCAATACATTAGTTACGGAACTACTGGCAACCGATTAAGTTCTAAGCAAGAGCTTCTTGCGTTGCGTTGGAACGAGAATTTGAGAATACCAGTCGTTGACATCGTTATTAAGATTGAAATTGGATCGGTATTGTTGTTGAAATGCAGAATAACCCCCGATTCCAGTCCGAAATTAACGTTGTTAACGTATAGTGGTCACATCAAGCCAGACATTGAAACGGCCTATTGAAAAGTCTTATTATTATTCCTTAATGAATTATTTGAGTATACTTACATAAACATATGTAGAATAAATAATTTTGCAATTTAAATCGAGTATGGAATGTTTTTATTTATCAATCTTCCAATGGAAGTTACTCAGCTTCTTTGGAATACTGATGGTATAAAGGAAGTTTTCTCTACTCTTTCAAATGTCATTAGGGCATTCTTAACTCATATCCTTACTATGCTAGACTCCTCTGTATTGAGATGGAGAAGATAGGACTACGCTATTGGAAAGCTTCATTCGTGATACGCTGTAAATACTATATTCTCATAATTTATATAAAGACCTTTAATGCAATTTTTACACGACCTTAATTATTTTATTCATCTATTTAAGATGTCGTTTAAAAAAGTACCTACATTTTTAACTAAACGCTTTTCCGCTAGTTAATTACTATAAAAAGATAACTTCGCTTAGTACGAATTTTGATCGTGCGAACAAAACAATTTAATTTTGATATCCTATAAATTTAATTATCAAATCTACTTATACTTATATAAATTTCGTTTTTAATAACAAGAATGTTTTAATGACAAAATTTGAAAACAATAGTAAATTTAATATAAAACAATAGCATTGCTCAAGACCTTGTCGAACAAAACAAGGAATTAATTTAATATTAAAAACAAATTAATAATGAGGTGTTGGACGGTGCGTCCATTATGCAGCGCTTTATTGAGCTCTGGCGGTACGGGGAGGTACTGAACCGTGGATCCGTTTCCGCGGTGTGCAATACAGCGGCTCACCTGGGCCGTAATCATACACAATACAATGACATGTAAAATAGATACAAAATACATGCACAATATCATATATACGTAGTATGCGTACAGAGTTAATGTTCCCATATTACTAAATGACCATTGTGAGGAATGATACGTCTCTATAGAGTCTATTTACCTCCCCGGGTATGCGTATATCCTACATACTATTTTTATCTAGGTATGGTTAGCTCGTTCAGCTCGTTGCATTGCCTTTTTCTGTGAGAAAAGGCGGTTGTCATAATTCATTTTATGCTTTTGAAAAAATAAAATAAATTCTCAATCAAATAATTAACTAGAGAGTTAAATTTATGTACAAAAACCTATCATTTTTAGAAAGGTGGTTATCGAATGTTAGTGATTGGTAATGCATTGCTAAACTTGCTGATTTGAACTTCAGGCGACTTTGGTTTTGGTTTATAGCGGAGACTCATGACTCGTGTAGAAAAATCTTTTCCTTCTTCGATTACTGATAAGTAGAAATCGTGACCCATGGTTCATGCGTTGCTAGTTTTGAGTTCCAAACGCCTCTAATCTTCCGTCTACCTAGCAGGTGCCCTCCCTACATGCTTTGTGCCCTGCTCTACAAGCTGTTGGTCCCCTTTTGACGATGCGACCGAAAAAGTCAATACCCGCCGATCACAGATTACATAACACTGAGAATTGAGTGCAATTCGTATTGGGAGACTTTGAAAAATTTAAAAGGCGTCAACGTGTTCTCTTCTATTAATAGTTCCGGCCGAGGGTGCTTGGTAGTAGTCCATTTTCACAGATGTAAAAATAAAAAGAGTCTTCAGTTTGTGCTACTAAATGCTTATTGATCACCATGTATATGTATGTTATATATATGTAAACACCATAAACCCTTTCTCAGATCGATAAAAAATAAAATTTATACATGAAAGTGAAATCTCTTCTTCTGCAGTCTCAATCCTACGGATTGGTTTGCAGCAAAGATCTGCATCTAGTTTTCCATCTCGTCCGGTCCTCCGCAGCCCTCTTCAGCTCCATGTAAGATGTGCAGCCCATATCCTCAAACAATTGTTCAAGGTACTCTCGACGCGGACGCCCCCTAGCATTCGTACCCTCAGTCATGCCCTCCATTATGGTGTGCAGGAGATTGTCGTGGCGTATGTGGCCTATCCATCTGGCCCGCCTCTCTGATAATGTTTTAACAAGGTGCTTCCCTTCTTCGATTCTGTCTAGAACCTCCTCATTCGTGATGTGGTTCATCCAGGAAATTCCTAGAATTCTTCTATACGTCCACAACTCGAAGGCCTCTAGTCTCTTTTTCTCTCTTTCGGTTAGGCACCATGTCTCACACCCATAGAGCAAGATGCTCCACACCTGAAGACCTATGTCTTCACTAGTTGTTTGCGGAGTTTTATACCTATATTGGGTGACTCGAAGATTTTAGATTTTATATTGAAAGCGAGCCTTGCTTGGTGTATTCGACTGTCTACCTCTCTTTTTGTTCGACTATCCCAAGTAATTCTACTACCAAGGTAGACGAACTCTTTTACGTATTTCAAGGGAGCTCCAGACATCATTATATTCATTTGCTGTTCGTTACGGCTTACTGTTGTGGCCTTTGTTTTGCCCTTGTTAACTTTCATATTGTATTTGGTACTAGCTAATACCCGTCTTGCTTTACGTTTTTAATTCCGAATGTCAAGCTTGATTGGTAGGTAATTAAACAGGTTCTATTGTTCTAGTCTAGCTTCCCATTGCTTAACTGACCTCTATAACTGACATAAGCACAGAAAAAGAAGAATTACACTTTCACAATTCATAAAAAGAGAGAAGAATGACAGTTTTAATGTTTATAAAAAAGAAAGAAGAAAAATTATAGTCTGCCACATACCTAGGTACATGGAAAAAACTGCATGTATCATAATATGTTACATCTTACACTTGATTCAATTCCACTGCTCAATAGAAGGGTAAAAAATTCCTTTAATAGTAATATAATACAAACCTACCTAAATAATATGAAAGTTTTACTCTCAATATGGTTTGAGTCTTGACTACATTCCCTACAACCTCTATGTGTGGAATGGTACAAATTTTATGCGATTGGCTAATGATAAAGGCAGCTGTTTTACCGACCTCAAACGTTAGTCGAAAAGTAATCTGAAAATGTACTTTCATTTTAATGTTGATAAAATGTGTTTTATATGGTTTGAATTACATTTATTTTTACTTCAAAACAACCTTGAATCTTTTAAATACATTTTTATTCTGTCAAACTTTGGTTCCATGCAACATTTACATGAGTAATTTTGTTTTCAAAAGATGGCCATCTGTGTTTACGCAGATTTTACTATGAAAATTTTGTAATTTTAGAAATTTATTAATCACATTAAATATATATGAGAAATTGTAAAAATTTGTATCTATGATTACCATAAATTTCTTTTCCATGTCTGGATACATCAAACTCAAAATAATCGCCACAAATTGTTGAAGAGTTTTGCATCTAACTTGACATCAATGGTTGATGTGTTATAACTTCAAGATGCAAGTAACAACATCTGGTAGATTATTACTGAGCGAATAAAAATCAACTTGATTATGCAAATAAACTCACCTACATAGATTAACAATACTCTCTATTTTGGTGGTTCAACTTATAAATCTGCAATCCCCAGACTCGTCACAGGAAATTGAAGAATTAATTGCCCATAGTAGGATTCGAAACCTACCGAGATGCTCACTTGACGTCAATAGATGTTGTATTATTATTATGTGAAAAATTAGGTGAAAAATTCTATGGCAATTAGGCAAAACTATTTAATGTCATTTTGAGAAAGGCATTGGAATCAAAACAAAACTACACCACTACAATATAATTTAAAAAAATATGTGAAGTTACCTATAAGGAAATTTTCAATGAATCAATGCAGGTATATCAATATCCAATTTAGGTATTTCTTCTTCTCCTTATTGATAAATGCCATTATCTATTAAAATTAAACAAAATTTGAACCAAAATGTATATAGGAAACAAATTCAAATTTAAGTTATTGGCTTCTGAAAAATGTCAAGTTTTTCAAGGTAGAACCATTTTAGTAGTAGTATTATTTATGAGTATGAATGAATGAATGAAAGAATTTTTATTTATTTTTTGTCCAATCATTATTTAATTCATAAAACATAAAATCAACAATTGAAAAGCTATATAAAAAAAATAAAATATGTATAATCTCAAAGTTTTATTGTTAAATCAGCAGAGTAAAAAAAATATTCTCCCAAACAAATGGAAACCAGAAAAGATATTCCGACCCACCGTTATATTAGTTATTCACTTCTTAACCCAACATTATATCATTTTTATTCCATAACCGAAATCAAAAATTTAAAGTTTAAATAAATCTGATGCTAGAACACAGAATTCTATACAATAAATAACGTAGAATCCCGATTCGCATTCAAAAATGAAGCCGAAATATTGCAACTTTTGACAGTTTGGTTCCCAAAAGAACGTGGTACGGTGTATATTTATTCAGTCGATTTTGTCGTGTTTTTTACAATAAAACATATTTTTACATTGAAATACCTAAGTGAAATTAGATCATTTTTAAGTATCTTTATAAATGTCAACATCATTTCTTACGTTCCGTTTTGACTACTGTACTGTCAAAATTGCCGGCCAAATCGGCTTCACTTATTTACTATGAAGAGCTATTGGAGTACTCCATCTCGGTAGTTATATATAAAAATCTATTTGCTAGAAACACACTAATTGTATCAGCTTGTGTTGTGTCGAGCCAGAAGCATTATTGTTTTTATATAATATGGTTTAAGATACATTTAGACTCTGTATGAAGCTGATAATATGCTTTTAGCGGGCCACAACACAAAAGAAGAAAGAGAACTTATTTATAATGATATGTAGTAAAAATTTATAAAATCACTGGCACCCGCAAGAGTCTGTTATTGATTATGGTCAATCTTCTTTACATCCCATAAGCTGCCATTGAATATTTTTTCAATACAATTATTTCCCTTCTCAACTAAATGGGAAATTTTAAGGAACTCTCTAAAATTATTCATCTGCAACATAATGTTTCTGAATTAAAATACACATAAAGAAATTCAAGAAAGATAATTAATGAAATTCTTACATAGCTTATTAGTTAAATAATGTTGTCTTGCAAAAATAAAACTTTTGAGTTTGTTTAAATAGAAATGCACTTTTATCAATCAATTTGATCATTAGAAGTATGTACTTAATTGCTATGTCAAAAAGGTGGGATGAAAGCAATTAGTCTTGTTGAAAACACGTTTGCCAGAGGAACCTGAAAAAATATAAACAAAATTAATTACTTTAATTACTATTAAGATCCTGTAATTTCGGTACTTTCCGCCTTATAACATAACTATTCTGCAATTTGCAACGCATAAATGTTTGAAGTTATGGCTTAAGCTTACAAATATTTTAATCAATTAATGACTTACCAGTTTTATTTTCATTAAACTCAATTGAAAATAATTATTTTCAAAATCGAACCGTAACTTTCGTTTGACAACAAAATACGATTTATTGTGAAGTGTCATGTCATCCTGTCATCGTGGTGTGATCCATGGATAACAAAAGATAATTATTATGACAATTCAACATTAGTTAGAATATAGGTATAAGTACTATAAAATTATTTTATGGTATAATAATATTTTGATTTACTTTTATAATGGCCTCTTAAAATACTTAATTCATTCAAAAAAATATTTTTTACACATAAACCACCTTAAATGTGAAAAAAAAAAAATAAAACATTCAATAAATTATATTTTTTCTCGAATTACTTATATAATGGCCTCTTTAAATACTTGATTCATTTAAAAAAATATTTTTCACACAAAAACTACATTATTGTGTAAAAAAAAATTATAAAACATTCAATAAATTATTATAAAAAATTTCTTCATTCTTTTTTGTTTTCTCGCTCACTATCTATGGCGACCGCGGACCGATTGTCATTAGATTCAGATTCTGACAGCTCATACAAACAAAACGAAACAGCGATTGAATTCCAAATTCAAAAACATTGTAAGCTTTTAATATATTGAAATATATTTTTCTAAGTAGGTACCTAAGCTATATATAATTACTAAGATTAGGCTATTCATGAATTGTAAAGATATAGGGGCATAATATGTGATACTTTTTGAATTTGCTGTCCCTGTAACTAAAATATGACAGGTTTTGAAGATTATTTTGTATACTATGTTCTAGACATGGAGTAGCAGCTTTGAAATAATAATACCTGGTACATTATGCAGTCTAAATAGATTTTATGAAGATCTTTAAAAGGTATAAATGCTACACTTTCAAACAAATAATGAAAGATTCCAAATGAAGGTTTTATGCAGAGCATATATCAAATATGGTTCATTATGCAGTCTAAATGGATTTTATGAAGATCTTTAAAAGGTATAAATACTACACTTTAATATAATATGAAGTTCTTAAAAGTTTGATATACTTTCTAAATCCTTAATATTGATTCTAATCAAATTCTCACAATGTGTATTTTTAAAACAAATCCCTGAAAAATGCAAAATTTTCTAATCTTGTCTTATATATTTGCAACCATGTAATCACTTTATTTTGCTTTCATATATTAAATGAATTATGTTTTTTTCTAGGTCAGAACCTTGCAAGGATTTTGGATATGTCAAGAAACGCTGCCAAAAATATTACCCACCTTGTTTTGTGATGAATGTAACATTAAATAAAATAAGTAAAAGGTAAGAGAATATAAGTTTGCATTTATCTACATAAGAATTTTGAGCTCGATACAGTTTCGTGAATTCATATTCTGGTAATATTTTGAGATTTAGATGTGGGTAAGTACACACTACGCAAACTGTTTTACCATCCAATTCTTGCTATTATGGATGTTCATACAAATTTCAAATTAAATCTTCATTAATATATTTTATTACCTTAGCTTTATTATATTTTCTTTAATATTTAATACATTTTCTTTAATATTTAATATGATTTTATCTGGTACCCACATAATTACTCATCTATCTGGCTACGACAGTTTGAAAAAAAACTGTGGCCATAAATTTTTTAAAATGTGTCAATATTCAAAATGGAGGAAATATTTTTCCAAAATCTTTCATTAAATCTTTATTTATTGAGAATAATAAGATTTGAATAACATTTATATGTATAACAAATCAATCTCCAATTATTTTATTACATTTTCATACAGTAATACCAAGATTCCATTCTACGTTTACATGAGTAATTTTGTTTCCAAAAGATGGCTTACTGTCTTTTTTGAAAAATTTGTATGAAGATCTTAAAAAAATAAAGTTTTTTAAATAGCGCTAAATATATTAAAGTTAATATATCAAAGAGTATTTAAGAACGCTCTACGGAATTTTGCGCGGCTTTTCGCATATTAATATCTGACCTTAACGTCTGTTTTCTACGATTGATGCGCATTCAAAAATATAAATAAATAAACGGACTAAAATATTATGTAGATTCAGGACAATCTCCATCGTTTCGAGTGTTCGTTGTAACTCCTCTTCGCTTTCAGCAATCAGTGCGATGTCGTCCGCAAACCTAATATAAATTAAAGTCGGGTTAGTGCGAACACTTATAACTCGAGATCGGCTCAACAGATTCTTCCGATGTGTAATTTATTGGATTCTTCTGAACTCCGGATAACAGAATAACTAATAAAAAGTTTAAAATGAAAAATAAATAATATAAAATATGATATTAAAGTTTGTATGGAACGAATATGATGCGACGCCATCTTTGAAATAATCTAACAAGAAAATTATTGTCTTCTTCAGCTGCCCCCTCTCATTCTCGCATACGTAATTGTCCATTCTTATAGTAGCCATTTCACTTACTCTACCGTTTCTGGCGTTTTAGTAATTTTTCATACAAAATCAACCAAATTGCGCGCATATAATTATATTCTCGCGTTAATCCCGCCTGAACTTTGAATACGAATGAAACATGGACGTTTTAGAATTGATATTTTAATGTTAGATATTATTAAGTTAGTTTATTTTTGTTTCTGGAAGGGACGGACCGACTCTGGTTAGGGCCAAAGGGTCCACAGGACAACGTCTCTCGGGAAAGCTAGTCTTATATTAAAATGGAGCCTTAACGGCTGCACCAATTTCGTTAATTCTTTTTTTGGCGTGTTTGCTTTTATCAGGAGAAGATTCTTATGAAAGAAAAAAAAAATTGCGTGGATAATTAGAAAATCAAAGAAAACTCTAAGTAGGTAACCTTATTAGTACTTTTTACCATATAATTTTTATTCCAATTATGAAATTATCTGGTCAGTAGTATGGTAGTGTAGTAGTTGGTGCGAGTGACAGAATGCAGATAGAATATGCATGGTTTAAAACAGATGAATCGATCTAAAAATTACATTGGTTAAAAGGTTATAATCATTATAGGTACAAATCAATATTCATAGTTAAAAAACACAGGAGAACGTCTGTCGGGAAAGCTAGTGTTCTTATAAATCTCCTTTTTTTTTTTTTTTTCAGCTCTGCACTCGTTTTCGAGTGATTCGGCAAAATAAATAAATCTCCTTATCCAATTCAAAGTGGAGTCCTATATTATGCAAAAGGGGTATTAACAATAATTACTGTCCTTTACGATAATTCCCTATCTATAAATGGAAGTGTAAGGTCGTCATACACTGTGAATGTCCCTAAACCTATCTGATACAGTTCACACCAAGAGCGCTGGATGATTCATTCAACTTGTACAGACCATATCGCATATATTATGTATCTGATCATTACTGTCCCTTACGATAATTCCCTATCTATAAATGGAAGTGTAAGGTCGTCATACACTGTGAATGTCCCTAAACCTATCTGATACAGTTCACACCAAGAGCACTGGATGATTCATTCAACTTGAACAGACCATATCGCATATATTATGTATCTGATCATTACTGTCCCTTACGATAATTCCCTATCTATAAATGGAAGTGTAAGGTCGTCATACACTGTGAATGTCCCTAAACCTATATCTGATACAGTTCACACCAAGAGCGCTGGATGATTCATTCAACTTGTACAGACCATATCGCATATATTATGTATCTGATCATTACTGTCCCTTACGATAATTCCCTATCTATAAATGGAAGTGTAAGGTCGTCATACACTGTGAATGTCCCTAAACCTATCTGATACAGTTCACACCAAGAGCGCTGGATGATTCATTCAACTTGTACAGACCATATCGCATATATTATGTATCTGATCATTACTGTCCCTTACGATAATTCCCTATCTATAAATGGAAGTGTAAGGTCGTCATACACTGTGAATGTCCCTAAACCTATCTGATACAGTTCACACCAAGAGCGCTGGATGATTCATTCAACTTGTACAGACCATATCGCATATATTATGTATCTGATCATTACTGTCCCTTACGATAATTCCCTATCTATAAATGGAAGTGTAAGGTCGTCATACACTGTGAATGTCCCTAAACCTATCTGATACAGTTCACACCAAGAGCGCTGGATGATTCATTCAACTTGTACAGACCATATCGCATATAATTAAATACATACCTAATCATTATATTCCCAGTCTACTTAGTTCTGTGGGAATTCATGTGACAAAACGTTTTCTTACTGATAAACAGTATGCGTTTCTATGGTGTCCGTAATTACACACACCTACTAAGTTTATTTTTCCAACTGTCGATTTGTTGAAGAGAAATTATTATTTCTCGAGACAGATCGGCAGTATCAAGCCAAGATACGTGAGATTTGTATGGCCAAGTCAAGATTTTAAACGGTTTTTCAAACTTTGACGACAAAAAACACCAACTTCGAGGCGTCGCAGCATATATGTTACATATATGGATTTACTCAGAATTCGGAGGAGAACAAAAATGTGTCAGGGTGTGTCGGTGTGTGTGTCCCCCCTTATAACTTTTGATTCGCTTGATGCACAGATCCTAAAATTTCAGAAAATATTGATTACTTAAAGTCTACAAAAATTGTATACTCAGAATTTTGAAATTTTCTTTCAGTCAGGGGTAATCAACCTTTGAATTTACTTTAAAATAATAATATAATAATAATTTAATTTACTTTAATCAATTTAATTTACTTATTTTTTTCATATATCTCGAAAACTATAAAAGCTAGAATTTATATAGAAAAATACAATATCTAAAATTAAATTTAATCAAAAAGTTCCAGGGTTTCTCAAATTTTTTTATATAGAAAAATATTTTTTTTATCATAAATTTACAAGTTTCAATGCCTATATTTCAGAATTTTATAAAAATATCGAAAAATGCCGAAACATATTATCTAGATAAATTAATTTTCTATAAAAAATAACTACATTATAGCAGTACATCTTAAACTTTTCTTAACAATTTTTGTAAGAATTTCATTTATTGACGACTTCGTTTCATGCAATAAACATACCGACTCAGGCCATCGACAGTTTATTTTTATTTATTTTATTTAATTTTTGCTACATTTATAAAAAATATGATGAAAAAAAAATACAAAAATATTCCCAACTAGGCAAGCCTGTCTTAGGGAAAAATATATATTACATATTGGTATTCAAGAATATAAATGTTAGAACTTAATAACTAATTAGGTATATAAAAGCAATACTGCTGGTATACGTATTTTTAAATTGATAGTAAAATCTTTATAGTGTTACAGTTTATACAAAATTATACAAAATCATCAAAGCTTAATTATTTCTTAATCTACAATCTTAATGAAATAAATAAACAATTATAGGCCTCTTTGTTATACTTAACTAGAGGACATTGAGTAAATAGATATCAATGATTTCTTTAACAAATAAAATAATAATTTTAAGCTAGGAAATTCCTCAGGTGTTCACTATCATCCTGTTTCGTTGGATCTCATGTTTACATGCAACTACTTCCACCAATCGTAATAATTATTAGCTGCAAGGGGACACTGAGTATCGCTATCGTGCTTAATTTATTTATTACATTAACAAATTTATGTATAACACACTCATTAAGCTTAAAACAACAAAAAGAAAGAGCAATGCAAAAGAAGTTGATGATGAGTTAATTGACATTGTGCAGGATCGAAGCGAAGGAGTCCTCATACTGCATTCCCATACTCTCATTGAGACCGTAAATGATTAGTAAAGTTATGTTATTAGAGAGCTTGTTAATTTGTAAAGTTATTGCAGTAATTTTCGAACTTGGAACAGTTAAACGAAACGAATGAATGGAGGTATTGGTAGGCTAGTGGTTCTATCACTAACTTTAATTTTAAAGGTCGTAGGTTCGATCCTGATGCCGGCCATATTCTTTTTTCCAAAGGTTTACTTTTTGGGAAAGGTTTCGAAAGTGTGTTTATGCAATTCTCTCCATGTTAATGTAATTCTCTCTCTCTCTTCCTTAAAAAACAATGCGGACTACGTAGTAGCGTCTTTAGAAAGCTTTGTAGAGCCGAGACTATGGTGATGCAGTCTCTTTCGCATAAGGAGAGACAGCAATTCAGATGAAATCGGTATATTAACACATTCCAAATTAATTTATTCGTTTAAAAATATCTTGATAACTCACATGTAAGCTCATATTATAAATTCGTTCAACAATTGAGAAACAAAACAATCTTTTCCAGCTCTGTTATAGGTTTGATTCTATAGAACAGAAGAAGGCTGTTTCTTTTAATAATTGCACACTTGTGTTGGATTAAAACAATACTAATTATGGGAATAATTAATATTAACACGAGAGTAATATTTAAATTAGAAACAACGTATTTTACAGTTTACTAGAACGTAGTACTACACGCGATACGACAATAAAACGTATGTTCCTATGAACATTTACATTGTTAACCCTTAGTTATACACGAAACGTTATTAAATAGTTAAAACCGTGTTGAATTTACATAAAGGGCAGAAAGGTCCCCATTCACGATAACTCCAAATCAATGTCATCCATTTTTGACAGGATATCAAACTTGAGTTTTTTTTTCAATCTTTATAACGAAATTTCCCTATTTTCCTATTATTAAATTTAAAACAGCAACGTGTGTAGGTAACCTTTACCACTAGTATAAGTTTTCGGTGATCGAATATCGAAACAATCATCGAAAGAGTTTCGAAAAATTTCCATACAAAAGTGATCGAACGATTCGATCGTTTGATTTTAGAACACTATTTGCACGCTAATAAGCGCTTATGTGCGTGCAATTAGCTTTCGATTAAACTGGTGGAAGGATGATGACAAAATGAAACAAATTTTGACCAAGTTTGACCACCGACAATCAAGTGAAACGACTCGAGTTTCCCCATTGATGATTCGTTTGGTTGGAGTGATTGACTACGATTGGATAAAATTTTGGACTAATGGAAATCCGACTCACCTCATCATCCGGTTGGTTTTCTCCGCTCACGGTAATTTTTTGGAGTGACATCGCTCCAATTGGAGTGTTGGAGTGATCGTGAATGGGGGCTCTAGAGTAGTTACCTAAATATTTCTCTACTTGTTTAGTTCAATGCTTTGCATTAAAAACTGAAGAGATTTTCTCAAAACTTGTTCAATAACGAAGTTGCTTGAAATCTATTCGATTTTGAGTGGTTAAGTTTGATTGATTGTAACACGAAATCTTGTGCGGATATTTCAAGAACTACTTGGGTACTTATTCAATTATAATTAATGTTAACTTATTGAAACTTCGTGGTTTTAACCCATTCCTGCGTACCGTCCACAAGTGTATACATCCAGATCAAAAATTATTTAATAATTTAGAATATACCTACATTCCATATTTAATACAACAACTTTATTTATTTGAACTCTATTTTAATAAATTAGGTTTTTGTGTGTGTCCATAGACCTTCGTCATTGATGGCTGGTTAAGTTGTGGTCATTTTCATTTTAACTAATGCAACATTTACATTTAAAAGTATTTTTTTCTCCACATACATATTATGATGATCTAACAGTCAATGACTCTTTTCTTGCCTGTCATCAGTCAGGTTTTGTTGCTAGTACCATCTCATATCAATGTGATGGATCAATAAAAAAAAAAATTATTCCACAAAATTTAAATTCTGAATTTTATCCGATTTCTGTGGCGCTCGGAATGTAGAACCCTTGCATTGTTAGGATCAAAGTTGTGATCCTTCGCTATGCAATGGTCCGCCATTTCAGAGTATTCAGACAAGCCTCGAAACGCCCTTTGATGTTCTTTTTACCTAGTTGATATTGGCCTTCCTGTTTCGCCAACTTGAGAAATTTCGAATTAAGTTTTTTTTCGATAGAACATAAGCGAATGTTTCGGTTATTCATCGACCTGTTTACTGACATCTCTGTACTTCTTGACTTCCGAAGTTATAATGAGAATCTTACATATCTGGTTAATTATAGATACTGTTAACGCCTCTAGATAAAATAATGAATCCTATTTGTATCTCTTTCTTATATATATATATATATATATATATATATATATGAGAATGAAACAATGCGTCTAATAATTTTCAGTATGTACTGAAAAAGCGTGATGACTCTGTCAGGAATCAATTTTGGGAATTTCAGACTGAAATTTTCATCATTGGTTTGACACGCAATATTTTGGGGTCCTTGTCTCTCTACGGTTGTCATTATTCGGTTAAAGTTTGCAGTGTGCGGTTAATTACACATTGTAATAAAGCGCGTAATGAATGAAAGCGTCATTATTATATTGTTTGTCACAAAACCAATGGTTTAATTAAAAGGCCAACTCCCTGTTATTTACCTATTTACTGAAATAACGAACCGTCGAGTTACTGAATGTCAAATATTAAAAACCTGTATTATTTTTCGAGTTGGATACTTATTATTATTTTGATAATGGAAACGCAACTGTGAATCTCATAATCGATTTCATATTGGAAATTAAAGCGTAGTCCAAAGATATTCCACCAATCTCCCTTAAGATCCCCGTGCACTGGCAACTTGTTCAAAGCAACTGCATATATTTAAGAATATGTAACAACTAATGATTCTAACAATTCATTACTGATGTTCGATTTTTAAATGGAACAAACCACTACGGGCTTACGACCGTCTTCTACTGTTATTTCGGAGGCTGGCTTAGTGTGATCACTTTACGTTAACAACGTTCGCCATTAGATGGTAATGTTTAAGTCTTGAAACTCCTAATCATGAGAATTCTCAACATGTTCAACATGTCGAAAAATCTCATGTGTGCAACAAGTAGATGTTTAATAATTACCTCATAAATAATAGAGATAAAAGTTGGAAATTATTGAGAGAGAACAAGACAGCAACCAAATTTAAAGACTGCGACTGCTGTCATGTATTTGGCGCCAGGATATATCCATTTTTGTTAATGTCTCATCTTTATTGCATATTGGCTTTGTTGGTGCACAACGTTCTAATTATGTATGTCTAGATTCTTGTGACCATTTTAGTTTCTTTGTACAACTTGCCAGTGCGCAGGGGCCATAAATGAAGTAAATCCGCTTCCAAGTCAACTTAAATTTCGATATCCGTACTAGGGAGCTGCTGACATTTACATTGCATAAGATTGTACGCAGTGGAGTCCTTTTGTTGTCTCCCTATGCCTCTTAGTGGGTTCACAATGGGATTGTAGATAAATAGATAAGCTCTTCACGATCATATAGCTTTGGACGATTCCTGCATCCCTATTTGTTTTATCGTAATGTTTTTATTAAGGTGTCGATCAAGGTGTTTTCCCATATACCAGCCAACCTCAGGGTGTTTTTTTTGCCTTACCCCTACATGCAGGGATCTGTAGGGCTACACTTTTTTCCCTAGTTCTGGTTATCGAGGATGTAAATGGCACTTCTGGATATAATGGGTTCTTCTGCATTAGTGGTCAAATGGGACATAAGGTCACATGACGAAAAGCAACCGTTGCAACCGGGAGATGAGAATTCTGCTGGGACCTATCTTCCAGGGAGCATCAAAAAGACGATTAGGGAGACTTCTTGCAGAGGGCTGGAGAAGGGAGGGAAGAGGCACTATCCTCTGGAGACGAGGCACAATAAGAAGCAGCACTTCATTAATGAATTGAAGGATGTCACAATAGATCTACATAATTTGCATGGTCGCAGTGACACACGGGGCATATGGTCCCTTGACCATCTTAATAAAACAACGGTGTCGAGCAAGATGAAAAGTGAAATATGTGTTATCTCATATTAGCTAACCCATATTGAGGGTTGTGATAGTATGCATGTAGGTATAATCGTATTATATATTTCAATTATTATATCGATTATTTTGTATTCAAATTTTGTTTAAATTAATAACGAGTTTTTGCGGATGATTTTCCATCTGATATGATTTAAATATAGTAGACAGTTTTATATAATATCATAGAAGTATTATGCGCCTGATTTAAATATTTATTATACAATTTTAATTAAATTTAATGGAATACATTTTAAAGGATTATAATTACATCAAATTATTATTGTTTTTCCATTAGTATAATCCGTTTTTTTACTTTGTGTATATTTTACGAATTTTATTACAAGGAAAAATAAATAAAAAAATTGAATCACGGCTCTGCAACAAAATAAAATCACGTAAAACGGTTATATTCTCCCATATAAATTAATCAAATAAACGAGAAAAATAAAAACATATACGAGGGCTGGAAGGATGTGTGAATTTTAAGATATTATAGAGTGATGAGAGAAGAGAACAAAATTTTAATACTTTTATTAATTTAACTGCAAGCTGCGAAGAAGACCAAAATTTATCATACCACAATAATTATCACAGAGATGGTCCAGATTTTTAAAGGTCGTAAGATCAAAGAGGCCGGATTGTGTAGCTGCACGATAGACAAAATATCCTGGCTGTGGATTTTCAGGCACGAATCGGCTTCAGAACAGTGGAACAAGTGTTCTGAAGACCAAGACAGAGAAGAATTTGCCAGAGAAATCGCCAACTTTGGAACCTTTTGGAGAAGGTTTCTTTAATATAACATATTATATGCCTGTATGTATATGTATGATATTTATTTGATGATCACAAGGTATAACATTTCATGAATTTTGTATAGAAAACTATGGATAGTGTGCATAGTTTTGTGTATGGAAGACATCCCATCAAAAAAAAAACTACTCGAAATCTTCTCCTTACACTCGAAATACCACCCAGACTGATGAGTATTTAGTTAAAGGCATGTATCTACGTACATTCCCACTATGTGAGCAGTTGGTTATGTGTGAGGCTTATGTAGAGATCCGTATAATTCCTACTCTGCACTGCGGAATTCGTAAGGAACTAAACTTATACCCCAACAAATCATACCGTATTTTCGGGACTTTTCATAAAAAGGTTATAATTCTTTATTAGTGGCCGTGAGCGTGCCGAATGTTAAATTCTTCACCTTTTTTTCACGGAACAGGAAATTTCACCGTACGCTTCATTTGATTTTGTTTTTTTTTTTGGTTATGATATTATGGAAAGTTTCGTATAAGATCCCTTAATAACTTCAAGCCTGTTATTTCCACAAACGCCAAAAAAAACTTCGTTCGTACAAAAATGTACGTGTTAAATAAAGTTTTTCATACATCATTTTCGGTTCAATCAGAAATGTTAAGGAATAAGAGAAATGGAGTGTACCTACCTCTGTATTTTGAAAGAAATTTTAATATAACTTTATGGAAATGATTAAGGATATTGCTATTTTTGAAATAATTATTGGTTAATGATTGTATCTGTCTGTTGAAGTATCTAGCAATCGTTGCATTTGTCGATTTCTTTCTTTTTGAGCAAGGAAATCCTTAGACAGGGTCTGTGACTATAGTATCTGGCAATTTCACTAATTTCAAAGACTAAAAGTATGCTTTCGTGTAAATGAATAACATTACCAACAATAATTTTATGAAAAAAATTTTAAATTTAGGTATATATAATTAAAGAAAAAAAACATTAGTCAACTCAAGTGGCGAAATCAAAGAGACAAAACAAGGTGTTACAAAAGTTTGGGTCTTTATGGGGATAAATTGTTGAAATTGAAATTCAAATCCATGACCTTAAAAATACGATGTGATACATATAAAAGATGACTTTCGAAACATTAGGCTAGCAACACTTAAAAAATAATAATAAAGGCCGCTATTTCGCAAAAACCATACGGATTTTGTTGTTATAAATGTGAATTAGAATTATTATTCCTTCTGCGTATTGCGTAAGCCTCTTGAAAATTTTTGAATGATAAAATAATTTTCCCCCGAAAAGAAGTTTAACCGTTCCATAACCTCCACTCGATTCACGGCGCTTTGCTCATTCAGCCGGGGAAACTTTAGCGGATCATGTCAAAGTTTGCCTCGAAAAAAATGGAACTTGATTGATTTCTCCGACCCAATTTATTTTCGAATAAAAATCCATCTTTCTAGATTAAAAGGATACGATTTAATTTCAAAAAATAAATTTGAATGAAATAAAGTTTAACGTCGGGTAGGTTTTTTGAAGTTTGAACCGATTTTGTGATCTCACTTCGCAAGCCATTGAAACACCATCAGTAGAAATACATAGTTGAAAGTCATTACAAATTTACGAGTATTTGCGAATATAACGTATGTACTCGTATGAAACTCAGTATTCGTCAAGGGTACGAATAACAATAATGAAAGTAAACCATCTCTGGAAAAACCTTTTTTGCAATACCAAAACATGGAGATCAGAAGAATCTGTATAGTCGAGGATATTGTAAGACAAAAAATAGGGTTTTGGAATGTCGATATCGCCATAACGGAGAAAATAACAATCGCGAAAATCGCCAGGCATAAGATAGCACAGAGAAACAGTCCTTTAGGATCACCACCTGAACATTGGAGGGATAGCTGACAGTCGACCTCCTAAGAGGAAAACACAGTAAGAATTGAAAGCCAGCAAGCTTAATCAAAGAGCATGAAGAAAAGAAGATTTGAATTGTCAAAGGAAACATAAACATTTTTGTATAAAATTTTACCTCATCAACTAGGCATATTCCTACTAAATCTTAGGATTTGTCCTAAATCTTTGCTCCTACTCGTAAGATCGTACCGAGGAATAAGCTTATGACTCCTTCTCACATGTTAGGAGTAAATTGAAGGCTCAGCAGTTATCAGCAAAGCTCAGGAGCTGAACGATCATGTTTGCGGTGTCTATAAGAAATACTCATATTTTAATGCAAGCTTTTAATAAATTGTATGATAATCCCTTTGCGTTTGTTTGAAGGGGATGAACTAATGTTTCCTTGCTTAACCATTGAGACGCTTTCTAAATTCCAGGCTAATTGTTCAGTGTTCCCGATGTATATTTAAATGACTGCCTTATATGTGAGTACTCAAAGCATAATTGTCAGTTTATTTCACAAAACTAGAGATATAATAATGTTCTTAACTTTCTCATTCTCTTTCTCCATTAGAGCCCAATTCGGGTAAAAGCTACCTTCAGTCTTTACCTCTTACTTTTTTTGTCTTCCACTGCTGTATTCCAGCCAGCCACATTGATAAATATAAAATGCGTCTTAACTTAGCTTGGATACTACTTTTCAGGATGTTCATCGTAATTCTTGGCATTCTGAGGATATATTCAACGTATTTCAAATTGAGCGAAATTAATCGATTGAGATTGGTGAAGCTTGGCGAAATATAAAATTGATTTCCACGTATCATTGGTCAGTAAATATGTAGAAATACTTTATACCTAGCTACAAACGTATTCAGGCTTTCAGCGATAGTTTGGGGTTTTAAGTGTCAAAATTTCGTTTCATCGTTAATTAATACTTTATCAATTTTGGCATTTAATCCTCAAATGGTTTAGCCATATAATTGATTGTATAAGATTTTATTTAATGTTTTCGGCCTTTGTGTCTATAGTCTTCTACAACTGTTTCGTGTCTGGCTTTGTATGATAACTTTTATGTTCACAACTTTTATTATCAAATTAAAAATCCGCGAACGTGTCTGGAGTGGCTTCAACTTTCTGAAAATTCCCATGCACCATTCGAACTTACAACCCTGGATAAGATGCTTAACTCCAGGTCATCAGGAGGATGTAAAAAACCGTCAAAGGTTAATGTTTTTTTTATTCATACTAATAAACTAGTTATGCGATAATAAAAATGGATATAGATATTATATACAAAATAAAAACAATCACTACAGCAAGTGAAATGGGTTCCATTAAGCCATTTAAACGGCTTTCAATATAGGACCCACATCTCGGAATTTGTCATAATATTTTAAGGAAACAATTTTTTATCAATCTACACTACTTACACCAGACGGCACCAGGATATTATGCATTTTTAATGGTATCTTTTTAAAATTGTCTTAATTTTATTACTTTATCAGTGGAAGAAGTGTACATGGATAGAAAAGAGCGGAGGTCCATTCTCTCTGTCTACTCCTTACGCGATACAATGTGATGGGTAAAAAAAAACATGAAAATAGTATGTATTTTTTAATTATTATCATTTTCCCGTGGAATATATAAATTATAATATGTATACAGAGTTATTTTAACAAAGTTTTCATTAAATATTCTTATACGAGAATCTTTATACTTTTGTTTTTTTTTGTTTTTTTTTCGCCCCGGCTTCTTGTGGCGAGCGGTCGTGTTTACGTTTATTATTATTATTTCTTGTGCAGGTGTTCAGTAGTGACGTCATTTATTTACATTGAAATATCGCTGGGAAAAAAACAGATATTTATAAAACCATTTATTATTTTTTCACTTTAATAATAATATTATTGTTTTTTTTTTTTCTTTTTCACTTATTAGTGTTAAGTAGGTATAAGTACCCATTTATTTTTTTCTCTTTTTCATTCTAAAATTAGATTTTTTTTTTTTTTGTTGTTATTTTTTTTTTTTTTTTTTTTTTTTTTTCTTCAATACTAATGTAGCATCATGGGAGATCCTCCCGACCCCGATAAAATCAGATTAGACGATGTAAACTCTAGCACCAAGAGAAGAAGAACGGATGATTCTTCTCTGATGTCCGCTTCTGGGACAATCATGGATGCTCAATTTCCTTCATCAGTACCTTCTCCGAGTACCGAGGCCCAACCTAACCCAGAAGGAAAGGCTCCGGCCAGGTACCCTCAATCTTCTCATGCTCCATTTTTGGTCATAGTAGAAAATAAAAACCCTGACAAACATCTTCACCCAATGGTATTTGGAGGTCTAGTGGCTAAGAATGGCGTTAAAGGCATCGTAAGTGGTGGCGTGCGTTCAGACGGTAGAAATAAAATAGCTGTGACTTTTTCATCTGCAAATTCAGCGAACTCATTCATTTCTAATGATATTTTATCTACATACAATTTGAATGCATTCATTCCAAGCTATAAATTGTATAAACATGGAATCATTCGCGGAATACCAACAGAGCTTAAAGACGAAGAAATCTTTGAGAATATTGAGGTTCCCTCTTCTTGTGGAAAGCTCAATAAACTTCGAAGGCTAAACAGAAGGATTACAGCTCCAGATGGGACTACTATATGGAAACCATCTACCACTATTTTGTTATCATTTGAGGGCCAATCCCTACCTGAGCATATATATTTGTTCTATAACTCCATCAAAGTGGAGTTGTACGCTCGTCCATGTTATATTTGTCATCGTTGCCTTAGATTTGGACATACTAAAAAGAACTGTACCTCTTCCCCTAAATGCTTCCGTTGTGGTGAAAATCACCTTGGTGAATCTTGCCCAGATAAAGAACTCCCTCCAAAGTGTTCCCATTGCAAGGGAGAACACTTGACGACAGATGTTTCTTGCCCTGAATTCATCAGGCAAAAGAAAATAAAATACATTATGGCATCTGAAAATATTTCTTTTGTTGAAGCCGTCAAACAAACTCCCCCCAAAAAATTTTTACAGTGAGGTGGTTTCGTCCTCACAAAAACAGTATGATTCATCTACAAAAAATAAACCTACCACCCCTGTTACACGTCCTGTGGTAAAACCAAATCTAGATAAAAGAGCCACAGAGGCCCTTCTTTCATATTCCAATGGGCAATCCACAAATCTCCAAAATGGCTGCGCTCTTAAAAATATAGAAACCGTTCCTTCCACGCTTTCATACGATTCAGAAAAAAACCAACTATTTAAAATGCTTTCCCAGATTCTCTCACTAGTTATTTCTAGTCCTAAAGATGATGTTATTCCTTTGATTCTCCCTATGCTTACAAAAGTATTTGAAAAGATGTCTGAGAGCGAGAATGATGTGTTGTACAACCTTAGTACAATGCATTAATCGATCGTTTTATACATTTATATTTCAATAAAAAAATAATCATGGCAAATTTACAAGATAACAATAAAAACAAAAGAGATCATTTAAATTTATTACAGTGGAACAGCAGAAGTGCCGTATCAAATAAACACGAAATAATTCAACTCCTCCATGACTTGGACATTGATATCGCATTGATCCAAGAGACATGGCTCCTTCCTCATTTCAATTTTAATGTACCAGGTTATGTATGCTCGCGTTCAGATAGACTATATGGAAGAGGTGGCGGAGCTGCCATATTAGTTGATCATAGAATACCTCACTCTGTTATTAATTTACCACAAAACCCGTACTTGGAAATAGTGGCGATCCTTGTCGATGGGATCGCATATGTATCAGTTTATATTCCTCCCAACACCGGCTTCGACGTCGGATTCTTTGACGCTGTTGTCGCACTTCTTCCTTCATCTTTCGTTATCTTAGGAGACCTGAACTGTCACTCCAACGTTTGGGGAAGCTCTATCTCAGATAGAGCAGGGAATTCTGTCCTTTCGTTTTTAGATTCTCATAACTTATGTATTGTCAACGATGGTTCTCCAACTAGAATGACCCCTCCAGGCCAGAACAAAAGCGCAGTAGATTTATCTATTTGTACCAATAACTTAATGGCTTCCCTCCACTGGTCGATTATGGATGACCCTCGATCCAGTGACCATTATCCAATTGTGATTCAATTTCATACTAAACCTATCAAAAATTCTCCTCACAGAAGACAATTATACAATTTGAACAAAGCAGATTGGAATGCCTTCTCTAGACATCTAGATAATAACGTTCCATCATTAATTTCAAAAGGAAACGAATGTTCAAATGTGGATGAAGAAAATACTGTATTATTAGAGTTTATTTACTCAGCTGCGGATGAAAGCATTCCTAAAAAGGCATGTAATAATCGCCCTAGAAGAAATGCCCCTTGGTGGGATGAAGAATGTTCTGAGCTCATCAGAGATCGAAAGGAGGCTATGCGCAAAGTTCGGAAAAATTTTAGTTTGGATGCCTTCTTAACGGCTAAGTCTATCCAGGCTAAAGTCAAAAGAAGATTAAGACAAAAAAAGAGATAGGGATGGCAGAAATTCTGCTCTTCGCTGTCTCCCCATTCTCATTCGTCATACGTGTGGAGCATGATTAAGAGATTTAAGGGTTCTTTCTCTCCTTCCTTCCCTAAGGAAGGAGTAGAGACCTGGTTACCTGAATTTGTGAATCTCTTGGCTCCCCCATATGCGCCACGTATTGATCAAATTTCTCCTCCTTGTTTAAATTACTCCAGCTCAGAAACATTCTCTTTTCTTATTTCACCCTTCGTAATGGGGGAACTAATATGCTGTCTGCAGCGTGTAAAAGACTCTGCTCCAGGTTTAGATTTGATCCCATATACATTTTTCCAAAAGGCCCCACCATCTTTCCTAGAATATTTTTTGTCTTTTGTAAATAAAATCCTCATATCTTCTTCTGTTCCTGTAAGTTGGAAAAAACAACTTATCATTCCAATACCTAAACCAAAAAAAGACCCTTCTTTAGGCTCCTCGTACAGACCTATCGCCCTCTCGTCCTGCATTTTGAAAATTCTGGAACACCTCCTAAAAAATAGAATTGAATGGTTAATTGAACATAAGTCAATCCTTCCCAAATCCCAATACGGTTTTCGTAAATCCCTTTCTTGTATTGATAATCTTAGCTTACTTATCTCCGACGTACATATAGCTCTTTCCAAAAAAGAGTTTACTATCGCAGTATTCCTCGATATCGATTCCGCATATGATAATGTTTGTCTTTCCACTCTTTATAAAAAAATGATAAATCTTTCCTTTCCGGAACCCTTTGCCAAATTAATTTTCAACATATTTTCTGAAAGAACCATCGTCGTCAATCATGGTGAGAAAAATGTGAGTAGAAGCGTGTGGAAGGGACTTCCTCAGGGATCCGTTTTGAGCCCAACTTTATTTAACCTGTACTGTTCTGATCTGGAACCTCTTATTCCACCTAACTGCTCTATTGTCCAATATGCTGATGACATCGCAATATATACGTCAAACAAAAATCTCTCCCTTGCTGAGGAGTGCATATCTTCTGCTATTGATAAAATCAACAAATGGATGTTTGATAATTCCTTGAAACTTTCGGCCCATAAATCACAATCAATAGTATTCTCTAGAAAACATAACAACCCTTCAATCGTACTAAAATCTGAAGGTCTTCCAATTCCTCAAGTGGAGGAAGTCAAATTTTTAGGCCTTTTCATAAACAGGAAGCTATCATGGCATTCCCAAATTAATCATATATCTCAAAAATGTGAAATAGGTATCAATATGTTGAGAGCTCTGTGCAACATATCCTGGGGATCACACCCTTCCACATTAAAGCTACTTTATAATGCCTTAATCCGAAGTCATTTGGATTACGCGAGTTTCCTATTTGACCCTCTCCCAAAAACTTTGGAGTCTAAATTGGACAGGATTCAGACAAAGTCCCTGAGGTTGATTCTAGGAGCTATGCAATCTACTCCAAATAACGCCCTTCAGGTCGAATGTGCTGATATGCCGTTGAGAATTCGACGTCGGTATTTGTCGGATTGTTATTACTCGAAAAAGATAATGTACGAAGGACATCCTTTAACCAGCAGAATTGCTGTACTCAATAACATCGTAAGAAATGATAGATTTTGGTTGAAACGACAACCACCTAATCTGTGTGAAAGTTTTTCGAGCATCAACTTCCATGTACAAAAATACCCATTTCCCTCCCCTATATACAACCTCCCATTCGAAGCTTTAATCTTTAGACCTGATACCGTTCCACACATGGGTTTAGACAAATCTTGTTTGATGTCTGCCCAACAAATAAACAGTGAATTTCAGTTTCAAATTGAGTCTAAATGGCCAAAGCATATTCAAGTTTACACTGATGGCTCCAAAACTACTTCCGAGGAATGCGTGGGTGCAGCAGTCCTTATTCCCTCTCTCGACATAAAAGTTCTAATCAAGTTACCTCCAGAAGCATCGATTTTCACGGCGGAGTGTGTTGCATTGCTGAAGGCTCTTGACATCGTCAGTGATCTTAAATTCGATAAAACGGTTATATTCACAGATTCCCTCTCATTGGTCCAATCACTCTCTTTCTCAGACCCATTTCGTATGGATAATGAGATATTATTACAAATTAAGAAGGAACTATTTGATCAAATGAATAACCACCAGGAGACAGTCATCACGTGGATCCCATCACACAAGGGTATACAATATAATGAACAAGTTGATTCTCTAGCGAGATCAGCATCTATTTCTGGGACCATTCTTGGGGAATTTGTTCTTCCTATAAGTGACCGGAGGCGCATTATGGAGGAGGCAGCCTTTAAAAGATGGGAAATCTTCTGGGATAGAGAGAGCCTTACCAAGGGATCTCTATACAAAGCTATCAAAAATAGTATCTCCAAAAAACCCTGGTATCATAATTTGAAGTTGACCCGACCTCAAATCGTTAACATTTGCCGAATGCGTTTTGGTCACCATAGACTGAACAGTCATTTGTTCAAAATTAATCTAGTCGACAGTCCATATTGCGAGTGCGAGCTGGATCTGGAGAACTTGGACCATGTGTTCTTTGACTGTCCTTTAAGAGACAGATACGAATTGTACAATAGAATGAATATTCAACTCCCTATCAATATGACCCATCTCTTGTCCACTCCTTCGAAGAGCATATACAAACATATTTTGGTGTACATAGAGAAAAATATGATTTTATTATAGATAGCTTATTTTTTGTTTAGTAATTTTTTTTTTTTTTTTTTCTTTTCTCTCTATGTCTATTTTCCGTCTGTGAGTAAGTCTTACTTTGCTGCCAGTTGGCACAAATCGTCCTTTACGTGACGTAATGCCATATTTATATAATAATAATAATCTTTATACTTTTTTTATATAATATGTTGATCGTTGCAAATCTATTTTTGAAAGCACTTATGATATTAAGTCTTTTGAGGAGAGTTTTTTGTTGGATATAAGTTGACGCGTTTTCTCGTCTCTTAGAAGTTTCTTAGTTTCTGTGTGCCTTGTACAATGGTAAATGTTGCCGTAATTTACGAGGTAGAAGGGAAAGTAAAATTGCTTTCTTTATTATGAGACCTCTCAAAAAAGTTAACGTCTTGATCACACACACACATGGATATATAAATAAAGTGAAAAAAGGTTCGGTACATCACTTAGATAGAGTAGGCCTCACGTTTGAATACGTAGGTACCACCCTCTCTAATAATTGAGAATATAGTCAGCGATATGTCTTTGGTAAAGTGCTCGTAAATTCTTAAACACTGTAGTAGGGTTGCGAGATATATGTTTACATTTTCTTGTGGCGATTATCTACCCTCTGAGCATTTTCTTTATGAAAAAAAAAACACAAACAATATAAAATTGCCATGTGTTTCAAAACTGTTGATTGTTGACAAATAAAACTTTGAAAATAAGTATAATGACAGTGTCAGAAAATATAATATTATAATAAATCGTTATTTTTGTTACTATCACCATGTGACGGATTTCGTCGCCGTTTTTATGGTGCACATTTATAGTAAACAGTAAACAAAAGTTCTTATCTACACAAAATTGACAATAGAACTGACGCAGTACTGTATGGAGTATGGTTGTGTATCCACTCGTTTCAAACAACAGGACTCACCCACTATGACATATATAGCGCCAGATGTGTGTGTCTTCTCTTCTTCGGCTCTCTCTGGTCCACTGCTGGACATAGGACTCTTCGATTTTCTTCCATTTCTCCCTGTCGTTTGCCAGTCTCATCCACCTTTTTCCACCCACAGCTGCAATGTCATCGGCCCATCTCTTCTGAGGCCTGCCGACACTTCTCCGATTTTCCCATGGTTTCCATTTTAGCACTCTTTGAGTCCATCTGTCATCGTCTTGTCTTGCCACATGACCCGCCCTATGCCACTTAAGGCTAGCAACCCGATCCATGACGTCAGTTAATTTTCTGAGTTCTTCGTTTCTTAGTTTAAAAAGAAACGTCTTTGAGTCCTGCATACTGCCCGTAATGGCGTACAGCCTGGAAACAATGACCCTTACTAGAAAAAAACCCATCAGACAAGCTGAGAGTCACGCAACGATCCATGGAGAGAAGTACTCTCGGCGTCAGTCCTCGAGATAAAATAAGAAGAAACGAAGAACTCAGATGTATGTATGTGTGTGTGTGTGTGTGTGTGAGGGTGTGTGTGTGTGTGTATTTGGGGACCGCCGTTTGTTAGATACTACTCAAAGTCCATGAAAATATAATGGAATAAGTTGGACATGTGTTTTTTTTGTTATTTACATTTGTGTGAAAATAGACTTCAACCAAGCACCCTCGACCTTTATGTAACTACCTTTTAATAATGTCATATTTTCCAAAGAATTCGTTCGAAATATGAATTCGAATGGTCGAAATTAAATAAAAAAAAAACGCACGACTAGTGTTATCCAACCGTCACATTGTATTGTTATGCGTAACGTTAGATTTATTCGCATGTTTTTGATATCGTGACCTCCTAACCTCAAACCCCGTCAGGTATGACTAGGCCAGTACCCCACAACAGTGAAAGCTGCTTGGTGGAACGTAGCTGCCTATTTTCCGTATTACCTACGCTAAATACCACTCCCGCTACTTGGAAAGCACAATGATTCGAGTTTCTATATATTCGCGGAACGAAATTTGTCGGAAGTTTTATTAGAAATTTTGTTACACAATGTGTGTGAATATACCTACTTGATGTGAGTTAAACGGCAATGTACCTATACAAATCGTAGGATGAAACTTATTAGCAAACAGCGCCAGTATTTGCAATGTGTTATTTTTTATATTTAGTTTATTTAGTATATCTTTTTTGTATTTATTTTAGTTTATTGAATTTTTTATTTCGTGTCTCAATTGTGTGATCTCCTTTTTTTTTTCTTTTCATGTGTAATATTTATTTATTTATTATTTATTATATCTCTACGCAGTTAAAACCTGAACAACGGAAACACTTGATAGAGAAAATCAACGCTTTTTAAAATATTGCACTAGTTTTGCTTTTTGTGGATTTCTATAACTCGATTCTAAATAAATTTTAAAACAGTAGGTAACTAACTAACTGGCTCTTTGTGAACTAACTTTGGGCATGCACATCAGGTAATACCATGTTCGAATTCCTCAGCTCTGCTTCGAAATGAGAGGGTCTTTCTCTTCTTCGGGACCCTGACGGGAGGAAAAATAGCGATCCCATGAAAATTTCTAAGGTGTGATAACACGTGCTGCTCGTCACTGGCCTTCATTGTCCTAGCTAAAAGGTTATTAAATAAGAAAGTTACTAATTTCATTGAAACGTTTCTTCATGTGTCTTCAAATTCGTCTAGTATAACACACGATAATATTTCCTTGCATATATTCGACAGTAGGTATACGTAGTGTATCCATACATCGCGCGTATCTCTCATCCAGCAAACGTGAAGATGATCACATTCTACACGTACAAGTTTATAGGTTCAAAGTATTTAAATAGAACTTCACGTTGTTAGGTATTGCTGATAAACATTATTAATCAATGCTGTTTGTATATCTCCATTGCATATTATGACTCATGTACGATATTAATTTGAGTGCATTCAATTTCAGGCTGAAGTGCAATTTAGAATTTCATTTTGAGCAATTTGCTTTATGGTATTTCGTTAAAATATACACTTCAGCCTGATTTATCGCGCACTTTAATCAGCACATGAATCAGTAGGGCTATTCTCGTAATCAATCGCTTTTAAAAATCACTTAACTATAAGATTAAGACACGATCGCAAGCAGTCGTATTCACAAAACTATCGGAATCTAATCTTAAATCCTATCTTGAACTGGATCATTTTCATACTGATATTTCAAACATAACGAAATTTTAAGCTATCTACTAGATATCTTGTTTTGTGAATACCAATCCGCCATTTTATGATTGTCAATCAAGATAAGAGCGTATTAAGACCGCTACGAGAATAAGGGCACAGATTGTATAATGCAGCGATGACGTTATTGTTATTTAGGTGAGACAGAGGCCTTGAACCAATTCCTCATATTATTTATGAAGTTCAGGTTTAATTGTAGAGTTTTGCATCAGCCAGGCTAGTTAAATTTTGGTGAATATTTTTTTTGAGTTTTTTTTGCGTGTACTTAGAGATAGAACATGGAATGAGACTATTAGGACCAGAACAGTGGGGTTAGTACGAGTTTTATCGAAAGCTAATTGCACGCAAATAAGCGCTTATTAGCGTGCAAATAGTGTTCTTAAATCAAACGATCGAATTATTCGATCATTTTAGTATGAAAATTTTTCGAAACTCTTTCGATGATCGTAACTTATACTAGGGCTACAGGGGTGCAGGCCATACTCAAAATTTTTACCACACTACAATGGCGGTGGGCTGGTAATATTGCCACGGGCCAAAATAACAAATAAACATAATCTTCTTGTGCTGATGGCATCCTAGAACATCCAAGAGAAACCCCGGACGACCCTAACTCTGAATAAGAGATGAGTTTTGCTGGTTAGACATGGATGTAGAACGCGCAGGATAGACAGGAGTGGATGAACATAATGGAGGCCTATGTTCAGGAGTGACCTGTTAGGGTATTCGTCAAATCGGAAGACCTCCAAAAAGATGGAGAGCAAGATGCTGCAATGTTAATGGCTGAGAAGGAAGAATGAACATCAAATAACAGACGAACTTAGAAATTTATAATATAGGGTTCTGGGTTATAATACTTACTTAGATATTCCTACATGTTGCCTCACCAATATTCAGTTATACTAGGTCTTACGTATCATAGAATATTACTAACCTATGTTCACAGTTTGACGGCAGCGATTCATAATAGGCACATTGTGATTAGTGATGGGTGAAATTTTACATAACATCCTACGTTTAGTAAATCATATTATTAGGCTGGCATTGTTCTTTAGACACGCCGGAGATATCAAAGATTTATCTAAGCTGTACCCACACCGTAAGTACTACCAAAACAATACCGAGATATGAATTCATACTCATGTAACAACAAACAATCATTCTTTTAACATTTACGTGAGTAATTTTGTTTTTTCAAAAGATGACTAATTGATTATCTGAGTTTATAAAATACAACTATGCAATACTAAAAAAACATTAAAAAAAAGCTTTAAATATATTAAACTATTAGATTAAATGCGTTAAACTGTATTTAAGAACGCTCTCAGGGATTTTGCACGGCTCTGTGTAGAATAATATCAGCTGACGTAGCATTTATATTTTCAGCGTAATGACTGCACAATACAAGATGACTGGAAATACGTCAATATGTCAAAGTATATCAAAATGTCGCACATTTCTCAACTAAAACTTTTATTTTTTAGTTTTTTATTAGTCCTCCGCTCAACAGTAGGCTTTTAAATTCATGAGTAGTATGTCGTGTAGCTTAATATGATCCAACTAAATCAGCTAAATTTTCAATATTTTCCAGGAACTCCGAAATTTGTGCACAAATCTATCCGAGAGAATAGTTCTTCGATGAATCCACATCTCAAAAGATTCAATACCGTACATCGAATGAAGTTTGAGCACCCACTTTTCAACTCCGCATAGAAGCACTTAACCATTATTTGCCTTGACTTGAGTTTTTAATTATAATCATTGGTACCTAGCTATTAAAAAATAATGTCACAATAAAATTGCCTACTTGACAGGAAATTTAGAAACATTAAGAACTAAAATGCCTAAACAATGAAACTCAATACGCAACATATTTCCATTTTTAACGAAGATAAAGTACATTCTTGTATTATTATGTAGGCAAGAATGTGAAATATCCACAGACTGTGCTACTAAATTGATTTGTGTCTCAGGAGAAAATGCTGAAATTCTGTTTCTTTGTTCTCAAAGTAATTCTATTACGGGGGTATCCGGTTTACGATGTTTCTATATTAAAAATAATTGGATGATAAGTTACCTAAAAACGAACATAAAAAATCAAGTACCTACGTAATACAATGCAAAATGGAGGGAGGTTTTTTGTTTATAAATATGTATTTAAATGAACGGCTAACGTTAAAAACTGTGAAGCGCATTCTTAGCGAAAAAAATACGTTAACGTTAGAGTGGATCTTCGCAATATGCATTAATGTGTGGGGTATGTTTAATACACTCAAGTCTTACAGATAGGGGAGGAGATTTTAAATATTATTATTATGATAAGGGTGTGAATCTGAGAAAGTATACGTAGAATAATGGTGAGAGGTAGAGAAAAATAAAATCTACAACTTTTTTATACAATCTTGGTTTATTTTCTTAAAATAAAAATGTATATTGTGTTGACTTAAGCTAATAGGAATAAGTACCTAACATATTAAAAATGCAAATTATAGCGGAGGTTGGCGACCACCACTCCCAACTCTTCACGATCTTGAGCTAGCCTTATTTATGATACCATATCCTGTAATTTAAACCACTGGCTGAGATTTTTGATAATATCTAGAGATTTTTCTTCCCCATACACCTTTAACCCTATATTTTTCCTTAATTTTCAGTTGCAGGAGGAAAGACTTTTCGCCATGGAATATGTGGCCAAAGTGTGCAGTCTTACATCTCTTGACAGTAGTCAGGTGTTCTCTTTCCTTTTACATCATTGTGTCTCTTATACCATATAATCCAATAAGATGCATATTATTCTCCTTAGCAATCATATCTCGTATGTTTCTTAACTTAACATTGAAATGTTGAGGGTCTTCATCACAGCTCTCCATCGAGTGCTCAAGCTCAAATCGCGGTTGCATGGAAGTTTTTGCATTTTGTAGATGGTACACCTCGCCATCTCAATTCTTGTTATTATTTCGTAGTCTGGATTCCACTTATCTTTTAGCCGGCGTCCTCGGTATATCAAACGGACCACTAGTTACTTAAGGGCTGTTGTTGGCCACTATTAGGGCATCATCAATAATAAATACCTACTATTGCCTCTAGGTTTACTAAAGAGCATGGTTTTAGTTTTTAGTAAATTAATTTCTAGGTCAAAATTATTTCCAGAATCATTTATCGCATTCACGAGTCGTTGCAAATGTTCAAGCAATATGGGCATATGGTCGACCTCCTTTGGAGAAAAAAGCGTTAAACTATGCCAATTTTCGAAACATAATTATGGAGACATTAACTTCAGCGAATTCATCAAACTATGCCTTCTCCGATGGCTGGGGCACATGGAGAGAATGGACAAACACTCTACACTAAAGAAACTCCGCACTGACAGCCCGACTGGAAGAAGGAATATTGTCAGACCGAGGTTGAGATGGTGCGATTGCGTGAGCAGAGATCTGGAATCTCTGGGAATAAGAAACTGGCGTCGCAGGATGGCCGACAGGGCGGAATGGCGACGACTGCTTGAGGAGGCCAAGACCCACAATGGGTTGTAGCGCCATGGGTGGATGGAATTTTATGGAGAAATGTCAGCTGGGTACTCACCTGCGCCGCGAACGTGTATCATTATGTCAATTTTATTAAAAGGATGCATGTGTTCCGCTCGCGTTCGCTTTTTCGAATCACGTATACACTTAACCTTTCGATTAAATTGATGCAATGTCACACGTTCGCGGCGCAAGTGAGTACGATGCTTAATAGTTTATTGTACCGACATAATAGTGATTATTTGGTATGACAGGGGTGAATAGTGATAGGGTTGAAATGTGCCTCTTAATTTACTACAAGATACATTTAGCGGAAAAATAATAAATAGTCTACACCACAATAATAATGAAGCCAAGAATTTCAAGTATTTTCTCATTAAGCCCTACACCTGTTAATAGTCCAGGAAGTTTGTTTCCTCTTCGGATTATCCTCGACATTGTTGACAATAATAAAATCGTTATGAAAATAATATTCGTATAATGCCGCGATCATAACTGTTAAGAGTATATGATACAGTTACTGTGCCCTCTCTCTACTATTAATAATTGAAACAATTAATTAAATTAGAAATAGTACTGATTGATTCTGTGTTCTTTGTGCGTCTATTCATTTTACACTCGTACTATCAAATCAAAATAAAAAAAATGTAAAGAAAAGTCACAAAACAAGTTTAAAGTTAAAAAGCCTTTTGATAGTTTTGAGCTAAGATCTCCCTTCCTATAGTGTATACTTAGACATAATTATGTATATTTAACAAGGTTTAATCAAGAAAATAAAATACTCATGGTGACCACTTTTACCTATTTTTTACATTAATGATTTGTTTTTTTTTTCAGATTTTAATCTGGATCCTTGCGATGAGGGTGTTTTTTGGAGGGTGAAGTTTCCTATAACATGTATACATTTTTCAATGAATTTTTTTGCGAATTGTTTTGTAACAACACTGTTCACTCTCCAGTTTACAGCGTATATCAGTGTATCCACCTGTTGGGCCATCATGTCTTAAAAATGGAAAAAACCCATCAGAGAAGAGGGACAGTGAACGAATAATTGATATCGATCTTAAAAAGAATCTGGACATATGCCATCGAGAATATTCAGGATATTAAAATTTATAGATGCGGAATCATTGCAGCATTTACTCTATGTATTGGATTAGGTCTGGCACGCAAAATATCCTTTTGCCCGTTCACCTTTTCTAGCTTTTGGAATTCTTAATAGACTCATTAATCTAACAAAATTTCTGCTTGCTTAACATTTAGGAAAAATGATTAAATTTTACGGTCGATAACTCAGAAAGTCTCCTTCGCTTTTAGCTTTGTAATGAGCATTAGGCGGAATATCAGCTTACGTCAAGCCTTTGTGAGGATAAATCTTTTGTATCCAAGTAGATTAAATCGCTAAACCTAGAATGAGATTAACTCCGGCTTTGTGATAAGATTCACCCACTTCTAACAATAAAAACAAAAACAACTTACTACTTCTGAAAAAAATGATAAATATATTTAGTGGAAAACAACTCAAGTGTTTAATTTGGCAGTAAAAGATTATCCTGTTTTAATTATTTTTCTAGTACTTAGGTATTAAATTTCTAGAACACAAAACCCTTGTAAAAAAGATTCAAAGACCCAAATCACTATTACCCGCCATTCCTTAATAAAAATCATAAACCGTTTTATTTTAGCAAATTTCTTGACACAAAGCTAAACTATACATGTTAAGAAGTGCTTTTTGATAGAAAGGTTGGCTATTTAATTTCATCATTATTTTCTTGAATAATCAACTTGAAATTCGAAAAAAATGATTTAAGATCTTCTTTAATACCTGAGTTAAGTGAACGTGGAGTAGACAAAAAAGATAAAGCAAGGAATCAGGAATATGTTATTATTTAGAAGAATTAAGGTTGGGGACGGATTTCGATCCAATGCTCATCCAGAGCGCGGTTCAACAGTTAGTTACTGTACCACTAGATTTGACTATCAATAACAAGAACTTGAAGTTGTTCTCGATAAAGTCCAACAGATGGCTCTATACCTCATTAACAATTGATTAAATCAGCTACTTGTTATATACACGTATTATGAAGGAATTAGCGTCTCGGCACGGTACGCCGAGGGACGCAGGTTCGAATCCTGTCCGGGGCATGGGATTTTTTCACAATATGTTGAACATGTTGAAATTTCTCATAATATTCGGGAATTTGAACACCTATGGCAAACATTGTTAACGTAAAGTTAACAACGTTCATTATTCAGTCATCAGTTATATATTCATATATATTTTTAAGAACTTGTCAAGATACCTACACTTTTATACATTTCCTGATGTCCGAAATAAGCTTTTTTTTATATCAAGTTTGAAAATAATATGTAGTTTCATAGGATTTCGACTCAAAAATATGGACAGGTAGCTACCTACCTACTAGTTTTTTGCTAATTTTACCTGTAATTTATGTTGCTACATATTATGTAAAAAAATATGCACAATATTTTGAGTTTAACATTAATCTTAATCATCAAAATTGGTAATTTTTTCTGTTATCTGAAAGTTGATATGACAGTAATAATTTTTATAAATTTTAATCATGTCATCGATAGGAGGAGATAAAATATTTATACATATATTGAGTTATTAAGCCTTCTTTTCTTTATTTTCGTCTGCTTTAATAGGTAGGTATGTCTATCTTGCAAAGTTGTTCTGAAACAGTTTACTAACTGTGGTAAAAAGAAAGGAGGTGTGATCCAATACTTGTAACTGTTTGTTATTATCGCATTATACGGAATCTTCACCTTTTCCGTGTCTCACGAGAAAAATAAATTGTCCATTCCATGATATTTTGCGGGAGTTATACGAGATTTTTCACTCGCACTGCAGACAGATGTGAGCGTTAAGCTCCGAAGAAAAATGAGAAAAATTCTACTCGTAATAAATACGAGAGAAATTCAATTTTCTTCCCCGCGTTCGCTTCAACCCTTTATGGATTTTGAAGAATGCATTAACACCGCGGTTTCGTTTTTTTTCTATTCAAATCATTCAAATGTCGGTACGGGTTTTATTATAGAAAAATCTGTTTAAATTATTATATTTTAAAATGGTACTTTTACGAGCGTGATATTTTTACTGTTCAACGAACATACTCTGATTATATTCATCTTTGTATACGACATGGTATTATTTTTTTAGTAGGTCTTAGATTTAATGGCAAAAGGCGAGTCATTGCTTTGAGTTTATTACTTTATCAAAAGTTAGCCATACTTCAATAGGTAAGGTATGAAAGCAACTACTTTGCTACTCGGAGCCTTAAAATAACTATTTTCAACCAGCATTCCCAACAGACGTTGTCCCGTAGCCCTTATTATGAATATTGATACCGATTTTGTAATTTATACAACAATACGTTTAAAATATGGTTGAATGTTAAAAAAATTATTTCAGAAAGCTTGAAAGAAATTCTATCAAAAATCTGCGTACCAATGTTTTCAAACTCAATGGTTGTCAAGTGAATAAATAAACTTGTTTTAATAATTTTATGAAATAATGTATGAAATTATTCACAGATGGCGTTGTTGTAAAGAAAATTCGTTCTATACTAACTTTAGTATTATTTGCTATTCATTTTTCGTATTTTTAATAAATATTCTGTTATGCGGAGCGGAGAAGAATCCAATAAACCCAGCATCATAGAAATCTGTTCAGCCGATCTCGAGTTCATGTTCGCACTAAGCCGAATTTTTTTATATTATATATGTACGAAGTCCCTTAAATGTTCCATGTTTACATTGTCTTGTTGGTCGCGATAATTTTTCCTAAGACTCTTAAGGAATTATCTTAGTACGGATTTGATCTTCTGGTTGTGGAGTGTACTCCTAGCACCTCCGTGGATACAGAAACAAACTGATATGAAGAATATACACAATACACATCAGTGAATAAAAGGGACGTGAGGTCATGAGGGAAAATTTTTGTTAACAGAGACATGAGAATCCTGTTAGGACGCATACTTCAGTCGCATCCAAAAGACGTTTAAGGAGGGCAGGTGCCGGTAAGAGGCAACTTGGCAAGAAGCTTCTGGAGACGAGGTTTAATATGAGAAAGCGCTCCATGAATGAATTGAAGGATGTCGTAGTGACACAACTGGCGCATGGTCCCTGTGACCTTCTTTGTAAAAAAAAATCAAAATGATGCGGAGATTAAGGGAAAAAAATATTCATAAGAAAACTTGACGATTCCCACGTTTTTTTGGCCAAGAAATATATCTTTCACAGTGGGATTTAAAATATGAATAAAAAAAAACTTTCAATAAATGTACAAAAGACAGACGAGATGGGTTGAAAATGTAAATTAGTGGCGCGAAATGTTGCTCTTTGTTGCGAAAATTTGCATAACAAAATAATATACATTCCATTAAATTATATGAAATAAAAAAATCCTTATATTTTAAATACTACGAGGAGAATCTCTGTTTATACATTGCCATTAAGAAAATTACGTGAAAAGGTCGCTGGGAGAATGAGGGTCACCGCTTTGTTCTGCCCTGGTATCCCCATCTTGACGTAAATTTGCATACATATTGTAGCGAGCAACAGCCATTGCGATATAAGGACCAGCTGATTGTTTGAGACGTAGCTACCCTTATATACTCACCTACCAACCCTCATAATGTAGGGGAAGTAGGAACGTCACGTAAATAATTTCTAGGTTGACTGGAAGATAAGAAAATGTCTGTATACAAATAGTGATGTTATAATATACAAAATATACATGAGTATTGGTGCGCTGTGCTAAATTGAATAGAACAGTTGACTTTGGAAAGTTGACCTATGCAGTACTGCCAAACACGAATATATATATATACGAATTAGTAAATGAATTTGTTAAATTAAATCATACTGATCAGCAATAAAGAAAGTTAAAGTAAATGACCTTTTTTTTATCTTTTTTTTTATCTCTATACTTACTAGCTTTCCCGACAGACGTTGTCCTGTGGACCCCGTGGTCCTAACCAAAGGCAGCCCGTTCATATGTGCATAATATGCACTGCGCCTCCAGAAACAAAAATAAACTAATAACATTATAATATGTATGTATTTCTGTTATCCGGAGCGGAGAAGAATTCAATAAATCAAACATCGAAAGAATCTGTTCAGCCGATCTCGGGTTATAAGTGTTCGCACTAACCCGACATTCATTTATATTATAGACTATGAAAGAGCTTTTACAATTATTTTATATTTGATGTAGGTACATTAAATTCATTTACAATACAATCATTATTTTCGTCCAATTTTTATAAAATACATATATTAATTACTCAAATGGTGCTGGAGCCTCAATCAAATTTCAATTCTAACATATTGAGTACCCCTATTCTAAGTTTTATCGGAAGATAGTCACGGAAGTAAAGTGAGTAACACGATACATTTTGTAAGGAAAACGTTTATACGTATCGGATGCGAGAATCGTTTTTGTTTCTAGAAAATGACCTTGTATAGGGTACTTGTACTATGATGCTGTGCTCTAGCTAGCTACCTCTTTTTCATATTACATGGCTACCTGAAACAGTTTTTCTGCATACTTACCAGTCTTATGGAAGGCCAAGTGAGTTGTTTACTTTCTATGCATATAATTAAAGGTCATTTTATGCGTTGGTTTATTTTGTCCTATAACATACACGGGCTTCCGAATAAATATCTCTTCCCATTGTTTTCTATAAAATTACTTCTCCATATTAATACTTTCTCTCGGTTTTTCTGCTCTGTGAATCACGTAAAATATTTACAAATGTACAAAAACCCAACAAAGGAAAATATCTCCGAACATTTTTTTTACCACGGAACACAAAGAATTTTTCAGAATATTTTAGCATTTCATAACAAAGCGGTCACACCAAATGTATGTTGGAAGGTTCGTAAAGGTTAGTTTTGCTTTCACGTGAAATATAGTTAAGATATTACAATCAAATATTCACATATTTGCATCCATTTTCTCTATGCAGCTAAGAAAATATGGGCAATTGCTATGTAAATTTTACATAACTAGTTTTATTATAGATTCGCTATATTACATACACATTGCTCACATTATATTTACTTTTCTACGTCGATATCGTCCATCGAGGTAATGATATGAAGCTTAGACAAGGTTTAAATCTAGTTTAGAGTAGGTTGAGTAGCTAGTTATTTAGTAGCTACGGGCCAGTCGACTAAAAATCGTTCACACAATATTCGAGAAGAGTTCATTAGTAGATACATGTATTGGGCATGTTACTCTACAAAGAAAATATAACAGAATATATCGAATCGACTAAAGCGCCTACTTAACTACTCGGCCAAGTTTTAGATGTTCAGACATATTTTAGTACTAAATTACCCGCCATGCACTCGACTAAAATACTTCACCAATGTGAACTAGGCTTAAAAGATTTCGGCAATATATCAGGGACAGACTTTTGGTTGGAATAAACCGACTTCTATTAAAAGTAAGTGTGCTTTTTAGGCAAATCTGTAACGACAATTTGTCCTTAATATTACATGGCACGTATCAGAAAACTACCGTATTGATGAAGACCCAAGAACAAGTAAGGATAAAATATGGATTTAGTAGCAGAATGATTTTCAGGATTTAAAATACCAAGAAAACTCATCCATGCGTACAAATAAGGTGATAAAATGATGTTCCTTAGTAAGGTCAAACTTACGCAAATAATTTTGACATTGTTTATAGGCGTGACCACAAACCTCATATCAAAATATGCAATCAGCAAGACACAGCGGATGTTGTCCAACAACACGAGATAATGTTATATAATTTTAATATTATATTACCTAATAATAAAGATAATAGATACCCACGAGTCTTCAAGGACACTATTCGTCTGGGAGTAGTAAATTTTATAAAAATCTGTTTATATCGCATTCATAATACAAAATTTTAGTTTTTCATAGATGGTGGGAATTCGTTCTAAAATAATATTAATATTGCGTGCGCTGTGAAAACTATTGATGATATTAGAAAATAATGTACTACGACTTTGTAGAAGACATAATTATTAATTATCTACAAAAAGTGATGCGACAGCATACGTCTAACTATTATAATTATGCCACAATAAGTGTTCATTTATTTAAAAAATTTAATTGAATTGCGGCAGAGGTATAGGCCGAGGCCGGACGGGAGGGGACCAAGAATGCTACATTATTCCAGATTAACATAGCCTATAGAATATTTTGATAATGTCAGGGATCTATAAAGATCATAATAAAATTGTTTTTTTTTTTAATATCTATGTATCCGTGCGAAGCTGGGACAGACAGCTATTATCTTATAACAGAATAATAGAACATAACAAAAATTAGGAGATCACCCAATTTATGATACCGAACCCTTACTTTTTTTATAAAAATGAATCTGTTAACATGAACACAAATAAACTTTTGCCATTTTTCACTCATCTTGTGTCTTGGAATGGTCGAAACCGGAATTAGATCCCACAACTTCTTGTTTCTTCTTCTCACTGAAATTCTCTGTAAAAACTTTCGTGCTGTCACCATGTCTATACATACATGAAAATTAAAATATCATATCTGTAAAAGACTTGTCAAGTCTGTCAACGTACAGATTAACTGCGACTACCCTAGAGACCCTAACTGCGACTACCTGCGACTAGTTAACTGCGACTACCCTAACTACCCGAGTAAGAATGATAGTAAAAATATTAAACTTTGTGAATGTAATTTTTTCCAGAAGCCACTTAAAAGTAAAATATTGTAAAAGCCCGGGAGCTTCTTAGAAAGAAGAAGCAAATATGTAGGTATCTACCTAATAATATTTTTTTAGTGAATTTGAATCGTGTGAATTCAATGTTAAATGTAGGTAATTTATGTGTTAAACGTCAAATCTGAATTTTTATTTATAGCGAGAGATAAACACATCTTGCCATATTTAAAATAATAAGAAGTATCACAAAGATCGTCTCCCACGTAAAGTTGAATAATATTCTGTATGAGTTAGATACCATAACCACTAACCACTTCCTCATAATGCATAAGCCATAGTTTCTCAACGTGGGCAATATTACGCTCTCTTGTGGGTGTTTGAGATTTTGAAGTAGGCAGCAAAAATCCTGGAGACAATTGGGAACTGTAGAGGTACCTAGTATATTGGAGGGCTTGTGCAGAATCAACTCAGCTACAAAATGGAAAACAAGAACTTTATGTCTATTAAAATGTATGACCTTTTCTGACGATTTCTGATCGTCCTATTTAGCTGAGCGTGAATTTAAGCAACAGCCGTTTTAGATTCGCGACAGATGTTACATTATGTTGCTTTTTTTCGGCATTGCTTTTTTTTCTATTGTTTTTAATCGTATTATTTTCACAATCAGGGTTGTTTTTTTGTCTTGTTAGATATATTGATGATTGCTTATATACTTTGTTAAAAATGTAAGATCTTTATGATTGTGCTTTTAGTGTTCTTCTATAATTGGGTTATATAGTGATTTATTGTAAAAAAATATGTTCTGTAATAATGATACCTGTTGAAGAACCAAATAAAATAAAATAAAAAAAATAAATAAAAATAAAAATTATAGGAAAAATTGGGGCGCTTTTTTCTTCTTCTGATCGCAATCCTAAGATTGGTCTGCACCGAGCATGTTGACCGTGTTCCTCCACTCCTCCCTGTCACTCTCTTCAGTTCCTGGTTGGTGCTGCAGCGCATATTCCCGATCAAATGGTGTATATTCTGTATATTATAGTTATCTCTGTGAGTTTTGAAATCAATCATTCCTTCCAATATTTTAAAGAGCAGACCCGGATGCCTGATGTGATACTCTATCCATTAAGCACGTAGTTGGGCTACTTTTTTTTAACAGTTGTCATGTTTTCCGTACCTCATCCATTGCACTGTGATCCGACTAATAGATCCCTAGATACGTCTGTAGGAACAGATTTCAAATGCTGGACTCGCTATGGCTACTGTTTGGGAACTTTATAAAAAAATATTTTCAAAGTGAGTGAAGTAAGGTTGAGAACCTTTGGTTGGTTTGTTGTGCCGCTATCAAGATTAGTTGGAAGTGTTAAATGAAGGTATTAATAAAGCAATAATGGAAGACACGGAACGATTTTATTTGGAGGTCTCCTCGTAGCACTCTCACACAATGCTTCTGCCGCGAGATTAGACCATTGTGGAGAAGCCTATTTATCTTTTAAGAACAACAATTGCTACCATTGACCGTCAAATTGAACACATTTATATTATTTCCACGTGAAATATTTTAAATGCAAATTTGCGCACGGTTGTATTTTGCGCATAATGCTGCAAATCAAAATTTGTCCAATACAAAACTGTAGTTAAACAATTCAAATTGATGAACCATAAATAACAAGATGAAATGGCGACTGGCGAGTCATACAAGTCCTAGTCGCCAGTGATGGAAATAGAACATTTTCGATGGAAAAATTGACCAGTACATTGAATATATATCATGCCGTGGAACTGTCGGCTTAGAATTGCACCTCTGTTCTTTTTGCTGGTTTTTCGAGCATCCTGTAAGAGGCAGGTAATCGAAAAATCTGATCGGGGTCGTGGGGTTGACCACCTCACACCCTTAAACTCAAGCGGTCAGAAAAGGCAACAAAATTAAGCCTCGGACGCCTGGGCCCCACCAGGGGAGGGGGGGCCAGGCAGATACTCGGCCTTCGAGTCAATGCCAGTAAGACGGAGCTCATGGCGAATAATGCCTGCCGGCCGATAAACAGCTACCGATAACCATCGATAGTCACCAGGTCTCCCGGGTGGATAAATTTAAGTATCTGGAAGCAACCATTACCACCACTGGTGACCTCGGGGCTGAGCTCCCGATACGTATCGGTATGGCAAGTGGCGCCTTCAACAACATCACCAAGATATGGAAGGCGTCGGCGTTTAGTGTCGAGACCAAATATAAACTGTTTGATGCGTGTGTGTTGCCCATTCTCCTGTATGAGTGTGAGTCCTGGCACCTGACTTTGGCCCAGGCACAAAAAGTATCTGCATTCGAAACGAAGTACCTCAGGAGAATTTTGGGTATAAGATGGTACCACCGCATCACGAACGACGCTTTACGCCGGCGCACCCAGCGTGAGCCCATCACCTCTACTATTATGTGGAGGAGATGGAGGAAGACCCTCTCATACTGTGTTCCGGTCCTTCGAAGCAGAGCTGAGGAGTCTGGACATGGTGTGGGAGGAGGTCATTAACGTTGCGCAGGATCGAGCGCAATGGAGAGCTCTTGTTGCCTCCCTATGCCCCTAAGTGGGGTCTTAAGGGAGTTTGGATTTGGATTGGACATTGAATACAAAAACGCGCTTTTAGTGAACAAAATATTACAAATTGTTCTGATTGTTTGGTAGAGACACGAGAAATTCGTATGTATTGGTTGAAATGGGCCGGTAATTTGTGTACTTTTTATCATGTTATCACTCATCATGACCAAGTTGAGATGTTTTACTGCCACATTAAGGCCACGTTTTAGGATAACGGGTGAGAATAGAAATTATTGAGTTGTGTTTGTGTGAGAATACAAATATTCGAAGAGGCCAAGATTTTCAAAAGACTGAAGCGGAGAAGGGTTCGTTCGTACGTTTGACACAAACGAAGAATCAGAAGCTCCTAAATTACCGCACAGAAGTGTGCGAAAAAAATGTGTGCGAACATGTGTATTGGGTATTATCTAAACTAAGTACAATAATTTTTAAGATAGCTTATCTTAATAATTGAGGTGGTCTACTACGATCATGGGTATTATCATCGTGTGTTAGGATGTTATTATTCGTAAGCTGCCAAAACATTTGTTTTATTTTGACTATTAAAGTGTTGATTGAAATATGTGTAAAGAATAGTTGGGTAATTTACGAAAAACTTAACATTAGAACTAGTCAAATATTTAAAACATAAGGGTAGGCACTTTGGACCAAAATGAATGTAGAATGAATTTTAATTAAATAGTTTAGCTCGCTTAGGAAGGTTTTTGAGTATTATTTTTTCTATAACTTCTCTCATTTTTTTTTCTCAATTTATAGCTCAAAAAACATAATAAATATTTATAGAAACGCAAGATGCAGAAAAATTTGGTGATTAATCTTAAAAATAATTATTGGACTGTTGTAATTTCAAAAGAATAATTTTGGTTCTAACCAAACTTTTTCATGAATACCAGAGCGAACTTGCACATCCGAATGTATTTCATTTGTATGAATTAAGTTTCTACCTAAAATATTTCAATTGGATACTTCTCCATATTCTCCTTTGTGTGACGTCAAGTTTTTCTGATGTTGACCGATGTTCTGATGTTGGCATAGGTGTTCCTGTCATGCATTTCTTTTTTAACCTTAAAATAATAATAATAATAGTAGGACCAACTTTTCGATTTCTGTATACCAATGATTGTGTTCAATACTAGAAGCACTTTTTAAGGATAAATAAATTAATTAATAAAACCAACTTTATTGTTCAAAAGTACAGTGTGTCGACAGTAGAAAAACATCTGGACAGTCGAAAGGTCGGATCTGTTTGAAGTCACATTTTCATGTATGTCGTTGGGAGGAGTCCAGAAAAAATACAACTAAAATATCAAAAGTAATATAAAATTATTGCACCTGTACTGCGCAACATCAAAAATCCAAAGTTGTTGATATTCTGTTTATTTTTCTATTATAACCAGCATTTGTGCAACATCAACTTTTTTGATAACATAGGTACACACATGGATTAACTCTATAAAATTAATAGCATCATCATAATAATTAATTGCTTCAGTCCAGTATTAAACGGAGGTTTCATTTTTCAACTTCCAAGATGCTCTGTAAATACATTGAATAATGTAGTGGTCAGCAAGTGTTACGAACCTGTGACCCCTCGCATATTGTGACAACGATTTCCCATGGGCTGTGATGCGTGAATCCTCACATATTAAAAAAATCACAATCAAAACGTATAAACGATTTTGTTATTAATTAACGAAATATAATTACGTTGCGTCTGGGACTGAACAAAAATATAAAATGTCAATTTCCTTAGGAAATTATACAATCATAGGTTATTATTAAGTGTTTAAGAGCTGCACGCAAGTCTTTTTAGCGTCTATGATAATAATAATATTATTATGTACGTACTAACACGGACATTTTGCCATTTGTAACCTATTAAAACGGTTAGATTAAGTTTTTTTTTGTTTAAATATCATAATAATTGAAGGAAATTACAGATGAAATATATGCTTAGAAAGATGTGTTGGTGGAGTGATTGAACCACAATTTTAGTTTACAGATTTCAGTCTCATTGCTGCTCTATATCTGAATAATAATAATGGAAATAAAACACTTTATTGGATGTAGGTGCATAGTAGATTCTTGCAGGTATATTTGTGGTAGGTACATTTTTTTACAGATTCATTTTTCAAAAAAATTAAATACATATATCTATATATTATATCGGCTAGTTAAAATTATTACTGTTTAGAATACCCACAATAAAAAACAGTATAGTGCAACGATTTCTTGCATACTTAATGCGACAGATTTCTAAAGCTTATGCGACAAATGTCTGACTTTATGCGACAAATTTTCGTAAAGATTTTGGCCTCATTATTACCATCTACCTACTTACCTACTAATTATTTTGAAATTATTCACGAACACCTATACGCATTAAGGATATTGTAATTTCATAGTTGAGGACATTTAGCAACAACTCAGTATTTATTACCAACGCTGTTTCCCTTCTTTGTGAGAAGTGCGAGATGTGACTTATGTAATTCATGCGAATTGAAGTGGTTATTGTAAGTTTAAGAATAAATGCCTTTTGTAGAAATGGCTTTGATATTTTACAACATACTTTATTTAAAAAATGTCGAAGTTCAAATGAGCGTACGTATGTAAGATTTAATAACATGACCAAAATATGGAAAGTTGAGACGAAAATAATGTAAGCTGTGTGATGCCCATTCTCCTGTATGGGTGTGCGTGTGAGTCCTGGAACCTGACTTAAGCCCAGGCACAAAAAGTGTCCGCGTTTGAAACGACGTGGCTCTGAAGAATTTTGGGTATAAGATGGTACCACCGCATCACGAACGTACTAAACGCCGGCTCATCCAGCGCAGGCTAATCACCAACATTGTGATAGAAATGTGTTAATTAGGATGACAGGTGGCCAAGAAGGCGCTTTTCTTCCTGCCTTACCGTGTTTCGTTCCTTAGAAGCTGAGCTGAGGGAATTTGATATTATGGTATACGAGGAGGCTATCGAAACTACGCCAGATCGGGCGCAGAGGAGAACTCGTGTTGCTCCTTATGTCTCTAAAAAGAGTAAAAATTGATTGAGCAATTGAGCATGGTTTACAGCTTAAATGACGACTTGCTGTGAATGCCTTTAACAAAATATTGCAACCTTAGGCCGTTTGCCATGATGAGGTAGATAGACGGTAGTGATTTGTTTCTATTGAGTTCATGTATCAAGTATCAATATTAAAGCGTTACAAAATTCAAGTTAATTGTTAAGAGATGCATGGTTCCCTTGACTAGGTACACATACCCGGAACTTATTTGGTGCCATCTTAAGTTTTTGAAACATTTAATTTATGTATCTTAATGTGGAACGATGCTATTGACGTACATGATCACAGAATTTTTATTAAAAAGACGACTGGGTTTTTATCAAATGACGCTTGGGCCACATAGCCTGTATTATAGGCCTAGCCTGTATTATACTAAAGGCCTCTTGCGAGTTTTTCTTCAAGCTGTCCCACCAGCTATTGGGTGGTTTATCAGGGGTTTTTTTTCAAGTGGCTGGCCGTGAGGAAGTCTAAATGAGTCCATTCTCCTCCAGTGCTATAAGTTCACCTTTGCCTGCCCCGTTTTTCCTTATCCTCAACTTCGTATTTACCTGACCGTCGTTCGTCTTTACCTCAACATTTTATAATTTGGAGTTTGTATAGTATGCGGGGCTTAGGCCTCCCGCGTTGTGGGTTGGTTTGGGAGGGATCCGCGGCGGGCTTGATTTGTGTGTGTGGTCGGCTTTTTGATCCGATTGCTTCAATCGGGCTAGGGGTCGGCTTTGTGCGGGTCGGGTTTGCTGCGGATTGGTCTTCTCCGGGCTGGCTTGCGGTGTGCGGGGTGCCTTAAAAGGGAGAATGTGTATGTGTATAACAAAATGATTTGTACTACCTATATCAAAATGTAAGATAAGTATTAATTTGTACCTACATATCTATGCATAGTAGCTATGCTGGAGATACCTGTTATTGGAACACTGGAGATTATATGTTTTGGTTTTATGATTTTTTTTGTTTGTGGTGTTCAACGTTATATTGGTGTCTCTTATAAATAAATAGATAAGTATTAAAATTTCTAAAAAAAAAATCGCAAATCAAAGTGGCTTCAACATAACATTGTGGTTTATTGGTATTGACAATGGTACAGAATTACTTATTTTCACTTCTCTGAGAAAACACATGAAAAAGTTTCCACTGATATATTTTAGTAACAGATTTGAACAAACGCATTAACAAAAAATTATTAAATTTTATTTACCTATACATGGCCGGCCAACATGCAAAATTTCTTAATGACCCCAGTGTACTTGTTATTATAGGTCTAATGTTAAAAAGTAAACGCTGGTTCTTCAACTGAGGACCGACGCGCGAAGACTTTATTAAATTAATTATTGAACCTTCATTATATAGATCCACTTATGGTACAAGATACCTCCCTTATCTATAAGGAGTTTTCAGTATAGCCAGCACAACTGAATGTTTTAGACGTCCAATATAAGATTTGCTACTACCATCTCGTGTTATGTCGTAGCAAATCAAGACAAGTGAAAAATATACGAATTCTGATCCGATAGGTGATCGAACCGGATTACCAAATTTTGCCAACCCAGAAAATCTTACGCTTTACAAAATTATAGAACCATATTATATTCATCTCAAGATCCAATCAAATACTTACCTATACCAATCAGAGAAACCCTACAGATGATCTAATGGGGAAATATGCGATTTGGAGTATGCGACCAGCGTTATACGTATCGGTATGACAAGTGGGTCCTTTAACAACCTGATCAAGGTATGGAAAGGGTCGGCGTTTAGTGCCGAGATGAAATGTAAGTTATTCGATGCGTGTGTGTTATCCATTTTTCGTTATGGGTGTGAGTCCTGGCACTTGACCAAAGCCACGGTGCTAAGGGTGTTCGCATTTGAAAGAAGCGGGAAACAAGGGCAGACGAGTAATAAGGTACCACTGCACTCTGCAGCACTTGAACATATGTTAAGTATGCCGAACGACAGTTGGCCAAAGAGAGCGCTCATCCCTTTTATACCGTGTTATGTTCTTAATAAACTCTTTAATAGTTTCCCGTGTAGATTACTGTAACGCTATTTTAGCACATTTACCGCAATACCAAATTCATAGAATTCAGCTTATCCTCAACGCAGCAGCCCGTTATATTCACCAGATTGATCGTTTCTCACATATCACATCAACACTTCATAAACTTCATTGGCTAAAATGTCCAGAGCGTATAGAATTCAAAACCTGTCTACTTGTCTTTAAAGCACTCAATAGCATGGCCCCAGAATATATCTCCGAACTTTGTCTTCCATTCTTACCCAACAGTAAACAAAGTTCACTCAGATCAATAACCCAATCCGATAGAAAACTAGTAGAGATTAACCTCACAAACAAGCCTAACTACCTGAACCGAGCCTTCAGCGTTTCTGGACCAAAGTCATGGAACAATCTTCCAACGAATATTAGAACGGCTGAGACTATAAATGAGTTTAAGAAGATGTTAAAAACCCATCTATTTCGTAAGTCGTATCCAGATTGTCCTACATAAGATTATATTCAGAACTCATGTAATATGTAATGTTATTTTTTTTTTTGTAATTAATGTTTGTAATTTGTAATTCTTAAGTACACATTTTGGTTTTTAATGCGAAGTAGAAACCGGGTTATAGTTTCAGCATATACCAACACATCATAACTTACCGTATATATCTAGATTAATTTGAATTGTTTAGTTGTAATTTGTTTTTTCTTCTTATTATATTATTATTACTGCAAACTTAAAAGCGCCCTTGAGGTGACCACTGTCGTCACTAAACGGCGCGTTATAAGTTGTCCTATTTATTATTATTATTATTCTAGACCCTTTCATACCGTCCTACGTTCCTTCGAGGCAGAGCCGGATATGGATATGAAGTGGTAGGGGGTCAACGAAACTGCGGAAGATCGAGCGCAGAGGAGAGTTCTTGTTGAAAATAATTGATTGATTATAAGGGCAGGGTTTGTATTGTGGTTTAAAAATCCGCTATAACTGTGTTAGTTTTGAACAGTTTGAGAAGCACACAAATGCGATTTTTACATCATAGGGCACACGTAAAGTTAAAACAATAGACCGACGAAAATGTTCTAACAGGGGGGGCATAAAAACCAACGCCATTACGACAGATGCACACTTGTGGTACAAACCTCAGGCAGACCACCGCGTATCCGGCCCTCGCACCATTGAAATAATTACATAGGTGTTTTGATCTTATCTCCTATAATACTGCGTGCATTCTATGCTCTCCTGATTACGAAATGTTTCCAAAAACATCATTCATTGTTACACTAACGAACGTTGAATAAAAAACTGTTTTTGTTATTTATTTAAATCACGATGAATAGTTATTACGAAAGTGCCCAGTGAATAAATAAATAAATAATTATCACGCCGGATACAATAAGGTGTTGTGAACAAAAAAATATGTGGAGGACCAAAAGTGAAATTTATGAAATAAATAAATTCCTTGTGTTTTTGGTGAAGTAGTTCTGTTTGAAACAAAATGAAGTTTTTCAAGGTAAGTTTAATACTATAACTAAACATTTAGCTTAACTAAACATACTATAACCAAAAAGTTTGAAAGTCCCTTTTTGAATAAATATTTTTATAGAATCTTGAGGGCTCTTCAGGGGTCTACTCTTGAAATTCAATCTAGATTCCAATTTCGAACGTCTATACTTTTAATACTAAAATTAAAATGTCATTGCGACATTGTTATTAAGATTGAAATTGTATCGGAATCGCGATGTAAATGCAGAGTAAGGCCCCAAGTCATTGTTTTGTAAGGATGTCATATACGCGTATTATCAATACATACGCGAATATGGCGCTATCTTCACAATAGTTATAAATCTCGTATTTTTGAAATAAATATTTTTTATTATGATTTCAAGTTAAATGGCTTATTACTAATAGATGTTTCACCGTTAGTTAAATTAACACCATTATTAATTATATATATTCTAAGCGAGAGACCTCCTATAGAGAAGTAATTTGTAGACCAATAATTTTTTCTGAGACACTGTGGGGCTAGTACGAGTTTAATCGAAAGCTAATTGCACGCTAATAAGCGCTTATTAGCGTACAAATAGTGTTCTAAAATCAAACGATCGAATCGTTCGATCATTTTTGTATGGAAATTTTTCGAAACTCTTTCGATGGTCGTTTCGATATTCGATCATCGAAAACTTATACTAGTGGTACTGGTCCTTTTGTATATAAAAACATCCTAATCCAGGTGAAACCGCGATTTTAATTAAAAAAGTAGAGAAAATTACTCCAGACAATTTTCTTATATGTAGAATGGGTGTGACGTGTCTTGTCATTTAATTTAAAGCTGAGCTGAAAACCAATTTTCCCAGTATGGAATTAAAAACCTAGAGGGGCATCAATTTTATCAATCTAATCATCATTTACTTTAAATTAGAAATTCTAAGTACAATTTCATCAAAGTACAATGTTTTATTGAGTACATAAAAACTATGTACAATTTATATCTTTTATTGAGTACATACAAACTATTATATAAACCTTACTTTATATGAAAAATGTAGTTTAAAAACGTCTAATTTACTCATAAACGTTGCATCTCCTAGTCTGGGTTCAACATCCCCACAAACTCCGTCTGTCCATTCCTGTTCTTTGAAAACTAAGGTCTAACTGTCTCAGTCTAGGCCAATTTTCCTACAAGTCCGTTGTGAATGCTATATGAAAAGTTACCTATATCTCCTCAGAATAATTCCAGTTGCGAATGGATTCAAGGGATATACGTTATACGTGACGAAGCCATGCTTAAACCTGACTTTGGATGACTGCGGTGAGTAGAAGCTGTATCGTATGGAAACGGACATTGAATAAGATCCTCCATGCTTCATTCGACATTTACATAGGGAAAGCATCTGAACTCGCTTTTAAAGACCACAATGGGGTTGACCATCGTAATTTTATTAAGCACCACAATCTTTTCAATTTTTCAATATCAAACACATATCTATCTCACTTCTTAAAATCCTATCGCTAGCTAATCTCTTCATCTCTTCAAAGATTTCACAAAGAACGCTTTAAAGTACTTTAACGCCCGTTGGATACGTAGTTCCATACAGCTTTTTCTTTGACGACTTCATATCTGATTGCATAACCTCAGCCATTCCTTCTGCTTATGTGGTAAGTAGACATTAGAGCCAGATGTTATTTTATCTTTTTATTCTTCTTTTTCTTTCCGTACCATGCTAGGTCCCCCAGCGTAGGCGATGACTTGACCAAATCCTGTATCTAGCGAGGTCGAAAAGTTCTTTCACACTTCAAATGGCTGACCAATTTCGGGTATTTCTCAGCCATAACGCCTGTCTACTGCCAGCACCATTTCTTTATTTTTTCACCCTTAAGGATGAGTTGAAAAATTTACGCAGAATTTGGCCCAGATATAATTGCGCTATTTAATAATATATTTTCTTACTCTAGCAAGAACCTCGGCTCAACATTTCGAATGAATTTAATCTGTACGTTGTACATAAATACGTGCAATCTATTTAAGGATTATTTGCCTTGTTTCCCGGCCACATTTTAAGCACTAGGTATATCTCGTTTACAAGCCAATTAGTTTCCGAAATGCTTCTATGTTTCACAAACATCCACCCCAAAAAACGGGCTCAATAAGCGAGATAAATTAACTTAACATAAACTACACATAAAATTGCTTTTTGATTGGAATTCCGGTGGATAAAAATTGGTAAACATTTAAGAAACTAGTGTTTACAATTAATAAAAATTTCCAATAAACTATGTTTAGTATGAAAATAATAATAATTATAAAAGTTCGGAAATACGCGATGCGGTTTGCCGAAGGGGAGAGTGTGCAGCTTTGAACAGAAACCAAACAACATTATTTGATATTAATTACCAAAGTAAACAACAATTTATTAAATTTCTATGCAATTAGTTACAATACTAATAACATCGTATTACAAGTTCGCTACGAATTACCATCAAATTGGTTGTGGTCTACTTTTAGTTCATTATACTAAGCATATTAGTTCGACAAACAATAGCTTTAGGTACAAAAAATTGATTGTACATATTATTTTAACTGTGGCATTGTCACACTTATAAATTAACGAAATTAAATTTTGTAAACTTGTATGATTTGACTTAAATAAATAAATATATTTTTAAAAATAAACGCATAACCGTATACACTTTTTAAATTTAAATAAATTTCATTCACGTGAAATCAAATTAAGTTGCATACTGAAAAAAATCATCCAAGATGTTGTACGAATTGCTTCAATATCTGTTCAATCCATACATTTCACGTAACAAGCAGTTATTTATGAAGATGCATTTCAACTGATTCTTCTCATTGGACTATGAACAACTTTCTGATTGTTCCCACTACATCCGAATTTTATTCGGATGTCATCGTCTCTGTTCCAATAAGGCTTTTTGGAAACAATAATTATTATTGTCGGGAATACAAAAACTCATAGCCAGATAAATGTGAACACTGAAGAGCGCCATTTTTATTTTTAACAACATTTTTAGCCACCAATGCACATGAGAAATGGGAACATGCGGTAAGAGTAATAAGATATAGAAGAACTTTTGCAAAAACTTGGGAAGTGTTATGAAACATTTCATATTATATTATAGTGTTAAATACAAATATTGAGATAAGTCAGAAAAACAGATAAATGCCATTGCCCTGTCCATGCTCATTAATACCCACTCATTAATACCCAGTTAATCTTTTTAACTTTTTAACATAAAGCTTTTTTCAAAGCAGTAAAGCGGTAAAGTTTAAACGAACAAGACATTTAACGTGATCACACTAAGCCAGCCTTCGAAATATCATGATAATATTATAATTAGTTGGATTTCATAGCTAAATTTTAAAGATTCTAGTATATATTACTTTACTTTGAATGTCTGCTGAGATAAGTCATAGTCGACGCTTCGCTAACTCAAACTAATAATGCTAAAAAACTCAAAACAAAATGAAACGATATAACTATTATTATGCTATAGCTAGTATTCATCAATTCTATAACAAAACGAGAAATTGGTCAATAGATAGGTACCTACCTACGCACGATATTTCCCATAGAGAAATAAGAGCATGGTGTGGATTGAATGCCGCGTGGTGGTCATTAATAATATTTTCCCATTAAATAATACCTATTGGATTGTTACGAAAGATTTTCGCATATTTTAAAAAACGCGAATATCAATGGATGTCTTAATAGTGTTGTTATCGTTCACTCCGTATCATGTAACCCACCTTAACCGATACCATACCTACCTTAATTTTTGTTTTGAATTTTCGTTTTAATTTCAGTTTTTTAGGGGTACATTCAAACCAAATAAACATAATGAAAGTATGCTCTGTTTCTAGATTTGGCTCTATGTTCATTTGGTGTAAACGTAGACCTACTATAATATGTGTACCTAAACGCATATTCAAATTGAATTTTCTGAAAGTGCAACTGTGGTTCCTTCATAGTTATTTTATAAGCGTCCATCCTTTCAATATGTCCAAACCATCTCAACTTGTTAACAATTAATATTGAAGTGGTATCAGTTGACGGCTTTCTTATGTTCAGGTCGTGGGCTCAAATCTCGGTGCCAACCATTTCCACTTTCATAACACAAGCTTTGCTTTGTGTAAAATATGTCGAAAGTTTATTTGTGTACACTTTGGGAGAGCCCAGATTTATTTAATGTTTTTTTTTTTAATTTAATGCATACCTATAATATAAAAAAATGTAACTCTAATGTTTGTTTTTACAAATTTGTAATCAAAAACCAAATAATAAGCACTATTAAAATACGATTTGTAAATTGAATGTTAAAACGAACGCCATTAATCTCAAAATGTTATAAATTTATGGGTAATTTTGTAATCATCATTGTATCTGTTGTGACTGACAGTATTTCAAATTACCTAGGTTCGTAGTCCGTTTTGAGTGCAAAGATACAAACTAGGTACTACGTTAATATTTTTACTAATGGTAACATCGATAAACAACGAATAGATATAATATAATCATAAGGTTGAGGTTTAACTGATTTGGTATTGTCTGTTTGAAAAATTTGTCGAGTAAATAATATATCTTGTTTATATCCTCGCGGATTGAAAACTGGATTTTTCATTGTAACATAGGTAATCAAACCAATGTATTGGAAAATAATCTCAACAGACAATTAATTAGTCTATCAGATCTTGGACAACAGAGCAGTGGGCTTACAACCATATATGCCAGGTTAAAAGCGCTTTCGCTGTTTTCTGTTGTCAGTTGTCGTTTCGTTGAAACTTGTATATAGACAGCGAGTGGGGAAATATTTCAAATTTTAGCGATGTTCGAGGCAGTTGATAAATCATTGTTTCCACTACATTCAAACAGATGGCACTTACATAGAACTCCAGTAGATCAAGAGCCTTATAGAATCAGACCAAGTATTGTATTTTACGTTGATTGAAATCACTTGCAGCTATATTCACATTGATCGGCACTCGCAAAGTTTTACCGGTGACTAAATATTAGAGGAACTTGTAGGGAATTGATTCCAATGACCAAAAGGTAGAAAATTGTTTTACATAATTTAATATTTTTAAAACATAAACAAAAGATTTGATATTTATATTCACGGACAAGCCCTTAAAATAGCCTACGTCATAAAATAATAATTTAATTACATCATTGCGTTTTCTTTATCTTAGTTTTTAAAAAAGCAGTATTTTGTTTGGGTTTGAGTCCTGCATGGCATGGTATTGGATTTTCAATTTCAACATGATTAATCTGTCTAGTGTGCTTATGATGTTTGGAGGTTTCAAAATAAACTCCCAACTATAATTTTATTAAAATGAGCTCTACGGCTCACAATTTCGTTCCTTGACGTAGCTCCTTTCTTGCTCACTATATAATAATAATATAACACTTTTCTATACAAAGGTGTCAGTATAGCCGGCGGAACTTATTGCCTGAGGCAATTTTTTCCAGTCAACCGGTCCCGTCCAATCTGAGACAGGCCAACCCCGGGTAGAAATTTCAAGTGAAAAAACACTTAGAAAAACTCTGACCCGACCGGGAATCGAACCCGGGACCTCGAATCTGAAGTCTACGCTAGTACAACTAGGCTACCGAGGTCTGTATACATACCGTCCGCTGACAGATTAATTCATTAGCTAAACAAAAGAATTATTGTCTCTGTTATTATTATTTGTCTTACTTCTCAAATGACCCTTTCATCAGGACAATATTTTTATTTTTAGGGAACCTTTTTCAGAAATTGTGTGTACCCACCCTAATTAAATTTTGTTTGTAAAGTGATGAATATTAAATTTGAACGAGAATTAATTACTGGTTTCCAAACACTTTGTAAACGGTCTTTAAATATTTAATACCCGTATTTATCAGGCGTAAAGATCGTAGATGAAAACCTGGACTGAGGAGTTTATTAATTCGCTAATCTAAGAAACCAATCGGATTTTGAGAATGTATTTTTTTTAGGTATTTGATATTCCAATCCTTAAAAAAAGCCTTCAATATAATATATCAAGCCGTCCTTGCTGACTTCTTTCTATTGAAAAGAGTTATTTTTTTCCTAATTAAATGGCTACAGATAATTTATATTCCACAAGAGTAAATATATTATGAATTGAAATCAATCTCTCATCTATTCTCAATCCGGAAAAAATATCACAAGTCAGTACTTTGAAAAAAAAAGTAAGAAAATCATTTAATTACATTAAGAACGTTCACTATGTCTTTCGAAGTACCCTAAGCATTGAAAATGTCAAAGTTTTAACTCATTTATAAAGTTACGGCATCACTAATGTTGTAAATGTAAGCTAAAAAAACTATTTATACTAAAATCATTTTGACAAAATAAAAATATTGTAGGTACAGTTAGCATGGAAGTCAAATTTATAGACAGGTTTAAAATGAATCTGTGCTCACTCAAAGTGAACACAAATACATTCCTTGACTCTTTCACAGTAAGCTACCGAAAGCTTGTGTCGTGAAAGAGGAAGATGGTCGGCACCTGGGATAGAACCACGACGTCCGCAGTACGAAAGCCGGCGTTGTAACCGTTGGGTCACCAACCACTTCATCAGCTTTCCCGACAGACGTTGTCCTGCAGTCCTTACTATGAATATTTATTTCAAATTTGTAATTCATACAAAAATAGGATTAAAATATGTTTGAATGTTACATTTTTTTCTGAAACCTTTAAAAAAATTCGATCCAAAATCTGCGTTCCAATATTTTTAATGTCAATGGTTGTCAGGTAAACAATAATTTTGTTGTTATACATTTTTACATAGATGGCGTTGTTGTCAGTAAAGCCGTTCCATATTAACTTTAATGGCATCGCTCTATATCTATGAATGTTTATGCTATGCACAGAAACATTTGGATAGCACACCACTTAACAAACATTTTCATAGCTATAATACTAGAATAAAACATAAGATTAGACCTATAGAACACAGGCTCTCTAAGCTGGATCGTAGTTTTCTATGTCTTAGTGTAAGATTGTATAACAAGCTCCCAGACACAATAAAATGTGACGATGTGTTGGTCTTTCGGAGAACTGTGAAATCGTATCTGGTCGATAAATCTTTTTATACTATTGACGAAATGCTAAATGAATAAAGTATATATTTTTCATTCTTTCAAATTGAATAATTATGTATCAACTTATTTTTATATTTGACGTTGCAGATCCGGACTCTTTACACCCGCGACTGCATAATGTACCCAATGTTCACGATGACTTTGTTTTGAGTCTTTCTTTTGACTATTTATTGCTGTTGTTTTATATAAACTGTGTATTTTGTATGATGAGTCCAAGCGCCTGCATGTTAGGGCCCAAGGACGATAGATAAATAAATAAAAAATAAAATAAATATGCTAACCACTTTTCGATAATAGCATAAAAAAGGTGTAATTCAATTTTGAAAAAAAAGTAATAATGTTTAAAATCTAACAAAAACAAAACAGTTGATTCTGAAAAATAAATCCATAAAATAATATTTTTACTAAGCTATTGGTTAAAAAAATATTTCCAATTGGGGCAGTAAATACCAATAATTATATATGTAAACTGATTGTTATAATTGTAATTGATAATGGAAATAAATAAAATAAATCGAGTGGACATGCATAGGAGTATATCAAAAATAAAAAAAACAAGTTTTGATACACACCTATAATTAATATTATGTGAAAAACATTTTGCACAAAAGATTTTGATTTTTAGGAGGCCAAACATTTTTTTTGTTGAGACATTTTATAAGTAAACAAAATTAAATGAACAGTATATTGTAACACTTCTGAGAATAAATAAATGAAAAGTATGCATTGTAACATTTCTGAGAAAAAAAAATGAATAGTAGGTACTAGGTAGGTATATTGTAATATTTCTGAGAAAAAAAAAATAAAAAAGTAAATTAATATAAAAACACATCAATCACAGTTTTTTGTATACAATAAATGAACGATCAGTGCGTACGAAATGGCGAAATTTGTGAAGCTAAAGACAGTTTTGATAAATAATTTCCAGAGACACTTATGTCCATAGACGACACTTATTTCCTATATAGATCCGGCTTTCGCTATTTTTATTTTTATAATTCATAGCCTTTGTTTAGATTGTTGGCGTTTAATTGAATGCTGTAATTCTCAGGCATGGGCAATTTATTACGCACAGATGAACGTCGAAAATGCTTCCATTTTTATTGAAATTACTCGTACGGGCGGTTTTTTCAAAAACAATTACCATAAACTTTTGATTCATGGTTTTAAAAGATTTGCAAATGAAATAAAATGCAATGTTATCATATACATTACGGTTTTCATGTTGGCCTTTCATATATATATTTTAATTATTACATTTTCACTTGTGTTTTTTTAATAATGAATAGAAGATTAAGAAACAACGATGTTGAATGCAAGCTGCATGTGAATTTGTTGCTGATTCGAAAAGGTATCTAAACATAACTGGCTTTTCCGACAGACGTGTTTACTATGAATATTGATTTCGAATTTGTATGACATACAAAAATATGTTTAAAATTATTATTATTATTCTTAGGCAACCCATCCTGAAAGAATGATTTGTGTTATGTATAAAATATGTTTGAATGCTAAAAAAATAATTCTGAAAGCTCGAGTAAATTCCATAAAAAAATCTGCGTACCAATATTTTTAATGTCAATGGTTTTCAGGTTAAAAATAATTTTGTCGTTATAGAATTTTTCATACATGGCGTTGGTGTCGCAGGCAATCCGTTCCATACTAACTTAAATATTATATTTTATATTATTTGCTATCCATTTTTCGAATTTTTAATACTTATTCTGTTATCCGAAGCAGAGAAGAATTCAATAAACCAAGCATAATAAAAATCTGTTCAGCCGATTTCGAGTTATAAGTTTTCGCACTAACCCGACTTTTATTTTATATTATAGATTATTATTACAGCATGGTAAAAAAATTTATACCACATTTGTTTCTTAAAAACCATAAAGTATTTTTTATAATTATTATTTTGTCTATACACGGTGTTAAGTTGGTAGTGGATAATCCAAAGCAGGGAGGTAGAAGACCTCAATACCTATCGATTTGATCCCCATGTATGTTCAGCGATATTGGAAGGTTCAAAAGTTATTAACGTTTTTGTGAAATTTGAATAAAAACCGGATTTCTGACTAAACTACGTAACTGTGGCTAAACTATTTAGATTACGATCATGATTTTTTTCTGGAAATAGTCTGATAGTGACCCTTACGCAAGGTATTATTGCTATGAGTCAGCACCCAATAGCTTTTGTTCAAAAAAATTTTTTTCAGGAATTTTTTTCCAAGCACAATTTTTATAAAATCTTTCAAAGGCTCTAGACAAATAAAAATCACGGAATTTTTTTTTAGAAACTATCTTTAAAACTTCTACTATTCATGGAGAATTATTCCTGCAAATTTCATTTGGCTGGTATAATGGGATCATGCTGAAATGCTCTCATAACTTGTGCAAGTATCAATATTCAACATTTTTTCATTAACACACAGCTTTGTTATATGGGTGGTAAAAGCCAGTTTTTAAATTATTTGAGGTACCTAAATGCATAATTTGATATGATATTTAAATAAAATAAATTATTTATTGAAATAAAGATAAAAAATATTGTTATACACTCTTAAACCTATAATTAAAATTGTAGTACTTTAGAATAAATGATGGTTCCTTTGTATAGCCTGAAACCAATATTTCCCGTTATTGTTCAATAATATAAGATATTTATTTTAATAAAATAGCCCTTAATAAGAACTTCCAAAGAAGAAAGTCCATCGGATTTAAGCTGGGGACCTTAGGGGCTAGCTTTTGAACCCCCATGGGCGCTCCATCGGCATGGGTAAATTATGTCGAAAAATGTTCTCACTTATTGGTTCTCAATGTGGTCCCTTTGAATCATTAGGGGACTTTTAAATCATTCAAGGGGTCCATTTAAAATGAAAATCCATTTTAGGGTCCCTAAAAAACATTAGAGGGTCCAAACAGGGTTCGATTAAAGAGGATTCGATTTCAAAAAGAGGGTTCGATTACATTGATAATTCATCATGAAAGTTGTATTTCCAAAATAATTGTGATATTTTTTTTTGTATATAGACTACCTGACAAAATGCTGGTCGTAGCTCTTTACACTGCAACCAGCATTGCTCTTGTATGATGTTCTTTCGACTGTTCTCTGCCTCTGTTTTAACTATTATTTTTTTTCCATGTAGGAAAAATGTAGTAGGTTTCCATTTTTCTATGCTTGTGTTCTTTTTTGTCTTATTTTCTATTTTTTTTTTAATTGGATAAAAATAATCTTCAAATGACGATTCCAAGTGTCCGAATGGACCTAAGGATGATAAGATACAATAAACACCCTTATATTCAAATAAGTTATAGTTTTATCATTCAGTGGTAGGAATTATTGCGATTGCCGTTATAAAATGGACACGCATCGTAAAAAGATTTTTTAAGATGATTTTACAGTCGACTTTAGAATTAATCAATGTCACGAGATTTTCTAGAGCTTCCATCCAACCCTTGGGGGTTTGGGGCTTGTGTGAGATCATAAAGGAAAAGCCGTACAAAAATTAATACCAAGACTTAAGTAATTACATTGGAGAGAAACATTATTAAAATCTTTGATCTTAATTTGTTATAAGTTCCTTAGGGAAATCAATACGAGCGTTTAACTGCTTTACTATGACAACATACTAACTTTTTACAACTCTTTTTCTATCGTTAAAATATGTGCTTCATTTAAATGAAAAACAAATCTAAGAAAAAAAAAATGCACAATAATAATTATATAAAACAGTGAATATGATTTATTTCTTGCAAGTCTAGTATTCATGAATTGAATTCAATGAATTCACAATAGATAGGTACAGGGCGAGTTAAGAACCGAGAGTTGTTAATGATTTTATCAGGCTCTTTTATACTATTTTAAAATTTTTAGCTGTTTTCTCAACTTTGGGGATGGAGTTTTGCGGTTTAAGCACTGTAGACTTTTAGTAAAATTGATCTACCTAGAGAAATATTTTTTTAGTCTAGAAGTGTAAATACCTGTTAGTGTGTGTCCTAATTGGAAGGCGATGGCGCATCCGCGCGTCTACATAGTTTCGCAATATACTCAAACGCGGACGGATCGTTCAAATTGAGAACATTATTCGTCTTACTTATAAAAAATTCGTTAATCGTAAGATTACGTATAAATCACTGATCAGTTTTTACTTCAATTATAAAAAAAATAATTGGAAGGTGTGAAAAGGAAATTGAAAGAAGGAAACTGGCTGGTAGAAGGGTTGGCGGTGCACTAAGACCTCTAATGAGAAATAAGAACGTATCTCTTAAATCCAAACAATTGATGCACAATGCAATCCTGATTCCATCCATGATGTATGGGAGTGAAACTTGGACATGGACGAAAAATCTGGAAGTTGGAATAAATGCTGTAGAAATGAGATCACTGCGTAGGATATGCGGAAAGAGACTGATTGATAAGGTGAGGAATGATAAAATCAGAAAGGAATGTGGAGTGGATGTTAGCATTGTGACTAGAATGAAAGTGAATAAATTAAGGTGGTTTGGGCATGTAGAGAGAATGAACGAAGATAGAATGACTAAAAGGATATATAAATCTGAAAGAATGGGTGCACGCAGACGAGGCCGACCTCGAATGACATGGTCCGAACAAATCGGTGCCGTCTTAGAGGAGGGCCAAGTCAGGAGCAAAAGGAATAGAAGAGCATGTATGCGGAATGTAATGCGTTTGGAGGAAGCGAAAGAGGTTTGAATGGATAGGAAGGAATGGAAGTCCGTACTCTCTGCCTACCCCCTTCGGGAAACGGCGTGATGGGTAAAAAAAAATAAAAAAAATTTTTTATCCGCGTTTGTTATGAATGAAGATGACATTTTATAAAAAAATTTGTAAACAAACAAATAGCAGCCGGGCAACACGAGTGGTAACTACCAATATTCGCTATGTCAAATTTGAACAAGTTATTGATGCAGAATAGGTACCTTATTTTATTAGTTACTTACTTTACTTTTCGTGCGGCATTCGGATAGATTTCTTCTTCGCCCGTGCAGGCTGCGTCGTCACAAGCACCTATAATCTCGGCTCCAGCGCTGCAAGCCAAGCCACCGCCTCCGGTTTCCCCTCGTGGATGTCCTGGATGCTCCCCGAGAACCTTCTAGTTTGGCATTTCTCAACCAAATGCCTGACTGTCTGGACATCTCCACACTCACAATCAGGATTATCCCTCTTCCCCCACCTCCAGAGCAAGAAGTTACAGCACCCGTGTTCCGTTCTTACCCTGTTTTGCTGTACCCAAACCTTTCGTGGGAGATCTGCTCCTGGAACCTTAGATGTGGGATCTGTGATAAGATGTTTATTAGTAACATTTGTTGTGGCCCATCTTTCTTTCCATTTTGTTTCCAGGTCGAAGCTTTCTGTCTCTACCGTCCATAAAGGTTTTCGGGATTTCAGTCTTTTTTGAGGTGGATTGAAGATATCCCCATAAGCTGGTAATTGGGGATTGCTTTGGATTTTTGTCTTTTCCCTGGCCGTGGCATGGGCTCTCCTCAGGTCCGGGGGTGCAATGTTTGACAAAACCGGTAGCCATGGAGTCGGGGTTGACCTGACGGTGCCAGTTATAGTTCTCATAGTCTTGTTCAGCTCCACGTCTATCTTACCACAGTGTGCACTCCTTCCCCACACCGGGCAGCAATATTCTGCAGTGCTATATACCAAGGCCATTGCGGATGTTCTTAATGTATTTGCCCCACTCCCCCACGAAGTGCCCGCCAGCTTGCCTATAATGTTGTTCCTAGCCTTGATCTTGTTCTTGACTCCCTCCAGATGTTCTCTGTATGACAGGGTTCGGTCAATCTTTACTCCCAGGTACTTCGGGTTCTTCTCATTTGGGATCTTCTCGTTACGCATATACAAGTTCAGTTGCCTTTCAGCCTCTCTATTGTTTAGGTGCAATGCTAGAGCTGCTGTCTTTCTTGGATTTGGTCGCAAATGCCAACTTTCCAGATATTCCTGAAAGTTTTTCAAATCCGTGTTCAATGTGTCCTCCAAATCCTCGAAAGTCCTTGCCTGAGCCACCAATGCCACGTCATCTGCGTATATAAATTTTCTGGATATGGTAATCGGGATGTCCGCTGTATAGAGGTTAAATAAAAGCGGAGACAGCACTGATCCTTGGGGTAGTCCGTTCTGGATTATTTTTGTCTTACTTGAAATACCATCCAGGTAAACCTTGATTCTCCTGTTTGAGAGTATATTTTCAAGCAATCGGATAGTTTTTGTGCATCGGAGCATTTTAGAGATCTTAAGGATCAATCCCCTCCTCCAGACAGTGTCATACGCAGATGTGAGATCCAGTAAAACTAGACCCGATTTTTCTCCCCTCTGAAAACCATTCTCCACATGCGTCGTCAAAGCTAATACCTGTTCACACGTGCTCCGTCCTTCTCGAAAACCAGCTTGTTCCATTGGTAGATGTTTTTCTATTTCTGGCGCATATCTTGCCGTTAATACTCTCTCAAACAATTTGTAAATCACTGAGAGCAAAGATATTGGTCTATAATTTTTGGGGTCATCAGCTGGTTTACCGGGCTTAAGTATAGCAATAACTTTGGCATCCTTCCATGATTTGGGCAACTTTCCCAAATCTACGACTTGTGAGAAAAATTTGGCAATCCATGAAATGGCCCTGCCACCTAGATGTATCAGGAAATCTGGGAGAATATCATCGGCCCCCGCTGCTTTGCCCCCTTTTATATGTTTAATAGCTGACACTATTTCGTGCACGGTTACTTCACCCGCCAGGGTACTGTTAGCTTGGCAATTCTTTAATTCGTCTCTTACCTGATCTCGGATCGAACATTTCTGTTTTGCATCAGGTTTTATGTTGCTTGTTTTATATATTGCTTTGGCAACTTGGTTCACATCCAAGGGTCTTTCTCTTTTAGCTGCTGATGCGGCTCCAAGCTTGCGGAGCACCGTCCAACTCTTGCGGCTCGAGTGCGTGAAATCCATCTGTTCAACGGTTTCAGACCATCTTTTGTGTCTTTCTATATTCAAGAGCTGTATAAGGTCCTCCGCCACTTCGTCATCACCGGTGTTTCGATACTCTTCAAATGCTTCCTCGCATTCCTGGTTCCATCCCGGGATATACTCCTTGCGGTAACCTCTTGGTATGGATCGTTTTGCTGCCGTCTTAATCAAATTTTCGAATCTCTTGTAATTCTGCAGTTCCGGCTTTATTCTGTTTACTTGTCCCTCTATGTATTCTGTGTACTGCTGCCATCTTGCCCTCCTTAAGTTCCACCGATACAGTTTTGGTTGGTTCATAACAGGTATTTGCAGTCCGATATCGACTATAACCGCAGAGTGTCTACTTCTTGGGAATCTTTTAAGAATTTCTCTTTTCGCCATCATAGGGTTTCCCGATTTGTTTGTTGTGACGAAACATAAATCAGGTGATGTTACAGAGTTCCATCGTGCTGACAGGAAAGTTCCTCCCTGTTTCGAATCATACAACAGATGCATGCCGTTCAGTTGAGCCCATTCCGCCAACGCCTCACCATCCTCGTCATCAGAAGTATAGCCCCATTGTGTATTTCGTGAATTAAAGTCACCTATCACAACAGTCGGGTGTTCGTACTTGGGCAAGATATCTGGAGTCCACCTTCTAGAAGGTGGTTTATATACGTTTACCACTGTGAGGTCCCGTACTTTAATGGTGATGAAATTTTCACCCTCATCCGTCATGAAGGCTTCCTTCTGAAGTTCTGTTCGCACATATGTCGCCATTCCATGCTTCTTATGGCCTTTGCTGGCTACAACAACAAAGCCTGCGATTTCCAACCTTGGTGCATCCGTCAGTTCAATGTGGGTCTCCTGCAAGGCCACAACATCAACGTTGCTCATCATCTTAGACAGAATGTCTGCCTTTGCCTTGGTTAACCCCTCAACATTTACTTGTCCTATTCGAAAAAGTTTCCCTGCTTTTTGCAGTTCGTCGTTCTTAAAAGGTAGGTGCTTATGTCTACTTTTCTCACTATTGCGGTCGTCAAGTTGGTCCTGAAAAGGTCCTTTTACCGAATTGGTCGAGAGGCCCTTCGACGTTCGACCGCCATGTTTGTGCTGGTTCGTTTCACGCATTTTAGACTCGTTTTGTTTTCTTTTCTTGTTTAATCATTCACTTATTTTTGCTCTATATTTCGTTTCTGTTGTTTCTTATATTTTGATTGCGCTACTCACGGGGGAGACCACGAGAAGGTCCAACACATCCTCCCCCAGGTTAAGTTATTTTATTAGTTAAGTCCTTATTAAATCATACGAAACCTTTATGTTTCAGCCAAAATGAACCAATTCATGTTTGATCACTTCATTTTTAATTTTTTTACCTACTTAAAAAGTATTCTTTGAGTATTTTCTTCAATACGTCATTATATTTCTTATAAATTTAGTTGGTGCATCATGGTTGTAAGCCCTCGAATGATTACGGGAATGCATATTTGCTTTATTTGTTCAAATTTTCTATGATTGATATGAAAAAACCAAAATATAATGGACCTAAATATGAAGGGAGCACATAATTGGAAGGGAAAAAAAATCAAATTCAGTGTATTTATTACAGAAAGTGTTCTTGTATACTGGAAACAGCTGTCAGTTGACGTAATATCAGCTCACAATCAAGCGATATGTGTTAAACTATCTCAATGACAGCTTGATCGTAATATTTTCTATCGCTGAGCTATTTTTTCCACTGATCGTAGTTTTTAAATAAAGCAGTGTATGATCGCTCGACGCTCGGATTACTCTTCAATTAGTACAGGGCCTTAGACCGCTCTAGTAAAAATCGTTTGAAGTCTAGCTTTATCAATGTTTGTTGGACATTACTGTACGCGTATTGTGTATAAAAAGGTTGTCTAGCTGGATAAAAACATTTTTTCATCGTGTATATACAGCTTAGAGTAGTCTAGGTAGACAGCGCCTTTTCTAACTAGAAAACAGAACTCTCTACAGTGTATTTTTCGCAATTATATCCAATTTCTCTAAACACATTCAGAATAGTTGGTATAACTCATTAAAAAAATATCGTAAATTTATTGTAGATTAGTATTAAAATAAACTAAAAAAATGATTTATACCACCAGAGAGCTTTTGCAGGCGACTATCTAGTAAAAAGATTATTATAATAAGTTTTTACACGATGACCGTAAGTTTTTCTTTAGAAATCATCATTAGAATTCTAAATGGTGAAAGTATTTTTATATTATTTTTTGACTGAGAGAATCTTTCAAAAATGCAATGAAAGATTTCTTACGAGAATGAATGCAGAATGCATCTTGTATTTGGTTGAGTAATTTTAAATTGCAAATGAATGAATGTGGTTATTTGATACCCTAATCTAAGATTTCATCTCCGTCTTTAAAGGAATTGTGTAAGAATTTACAACCTTTATTCCTTTTTATGGAAATAAGAACATGGCGAAATTAGTCCAAAAAAAAAAAGAAAAAAAAACCCCAGGAAAATAATGTTGTTGACATTCCACACAATGGTTCTTTGTTAAGCTTTTTATTATTTTTGAGAAACGACATCGGTATAAAAACGGATTATCTGAGTATTGCCTTCCTAAAATCCGTAGGTTTTATGTACAAACGGGTCTACCTCTAGTGTAAAAAATCATTCAGAATATTTCATAAACATTGAAAAACTTTCCAAAAGGTGTCTGAACCTTTAATGGGTTGATTGAGCCAATAAAAAAGCCCTTCTATTAATTTGTTCACTGTCTCATTATCAAACGTTTGAAATTTTCCTATTAAAAACTAATTTCCATATATTTTATTTCAGATACATGATCACCGACCTCAACTATTTTTGACTTTGTGCGTGATTGTACAAAACTATGTAAAAGCAGCAACTTTCATCCCGGTTCCACTATTATCAACCACACCTCTTCCTCTACATAAAAACTCACGAAACGAACTACTAAGAGTTGCAGATTATGCATTAGTGCAGTCACCAGTATTAAGAAGTTCAAGAGATTGCGGTAGATGTGATGATTACCCTTCACGTCGTGGAGACGATAGGTATGATAGAAACGATAGAGATAGAAACCATGATGACGACAGATATGGAAGACCAGGAGATCGAGATAGAAATAGAGATCGGGACAGAGATAGAGACAAGGACAGGGATAGGGGATATGGGAGCAGAAATGATGATCGAGATTCCAGAAATGATGACAAACGATATAATAGGAACGACGATAGAAGCAGTAACAGAAGAGATGATAAGGGGTATGATAAAGATAAGGGATATAATAACAGAAATGATGACAGGTACGGTGGATCAGGTCAGGATAGGAATAAAAGTGGTAATGGAGTAGATGATAAAAAATGGTCTAAGCCAAATAACAAGGATGATGATCGAAAAGGTGGAAATAGAGATCGTTATGATGACAGAGACCGTGATAGAGACAGAGACCATGACCGAGATAGAGATAGAGATCACGACAAAGACAGGGATAGAAATCGAGATAGAGACCGAGATAGAGATAGGGATAGAGATCGTGACAGAGATCGTTATAATGACCGTGATAGAGACCGCTACAACGATCGTGATAGAGATCGTGATCCCTATTACGATAGAGACCGTGATAGGGACCCTTACCGCCCAGATAGATGGAATGATTACGATGATAGACGCTACGATGATCGCTATGATAGACGACCACCTCCAATTCCACCTTATTATGATGATCGATTTGATAGAAGACCTTATTATCCATATCCTGATGATAGATATGACAGACCGGTACCAGCTGTTTATCCTGACGATCGTTATGAAAGAAGGCCACCTCCGGCAGCTTACCCTCCCGCAGCTTATCCTCCCGCAGCTTACCCTCCACCAGCTTACCCTCCACCAGAAAGAGATGGAGGATGGCAATCCTATGACAGATATGGTAATAAACAATACGAAGACAGGGATGACTACTATGGCAGATATAATCGCAACGACTACAGAGGCAATGGATATGATAATAGAGGAGATGACTATAGAAGACAAAGCATGAGACCTTGGGATGAAACTTATCGAGGAACATCCGGGTATTACTCCGCTTCTGGCAAACCTGATGTTGGAGGATCTAGTGCTTTAAGCAATGGTAATGATAAGGCGTATGCCTCGAGTTGGAACTATGGGGGAAATAAAGAACCTGGAAGGAGTTGGCATAGCAGCAGCGCAACAGCTTCTTCAGGATGGGGAGACCAAGGGTGAGTTGTTTGTATTCTAAAAAATGACGAATTACTTGCGCGCAAGTTTGTACATGTTATGTAGTATAAAAATAAGGTTAGAGATCATTTGTTGATCCATGATCTAGGATCTATGGTATAATTATTATCTTGATCATATTCCGTGACGGTTAACCGTTACACACCACGCGGGTTATTATAACAAACATATTTGATGTCATTAAACGTCAATTCAATGACATGCAGAGTGTGAATCACAATATGAAATATTTTAGACTCTCCAACGGGTTATTATAAAAAATCATGTTGCAATTATTATCGCTGAGGTCAATGTGCTAGTACACAATGACTAAATTGATTTACAAACGAACACATCCATAGTAAATGAACGGATGTTTCATACAGTATTAACATATTAAATAATAATATTCATATCTAGTTTTAATATAATAAATTCATGACCCGATAATTTTGGAGGGTTTATGCTGGTCACGGATTCATTTGAGCTCGCTTTTCTCTGCCCACATTTTATAAGTTAAATAACTTCTATTAAATAAAAAAATCGTAATCGACTGGAGAGATCGACATGGAGGAACATGGAGAAGGCTTTCGTCCTCGAGTGGACGGTGATAAGCTGAAGAAGAAGAAGAGATAAAAAAATATGTTAAAAAATTTGCACTGAAAAACAGCAGAAAACCCTACATTATAACATAGAAACAATGACATCCGCATTATATAATGTGAAAATATTACTTTTGACAATATAGGACGTACCTATATAAATTTTGTAAATTTATTACAACAACTATGTTTTTTTAAAACTAGCACTTCCTCCGGATGGTTGTCACAAAAAGACCTTCATTTCTATAGGTACTATAATTTTATACTATCTTAACTATCCCTTAACATAATTTTTTCTATTGCTTGATTTAAAACATGATTATACTCGTAAAATACCTTACAATCCAAGATAGCTTAAGCAATTTTGTCAAAACAATTCATCTTTTGTTGACTATGCTGTAGTTATAAATTGACCCTAGACCGCTAGTATCAATGCCTCATTCCAATCTTTAACAGAAAACTAATTGGAAAGACCGTTTTCTCTTGCTTCCTGGACTGAAAAATGACGATGTATGAATGTCTCCAAAGATCACTCAGTATGAAATAAAACCATCCAATTACCGGTTTGATGATCGAAATATCTCGAATTTTCGTCAGTTCCAAGCATTGAAAAGTCAGCATTGACCATTTATTTGCATTTAGTTTTGTACCATTATTAGGGACGCACTCGCCTAGTTCTTAGCCAGCAGTGGTTTTTCATTGCATTCTATGAGTTCTCAGTTGATGCTCAACTATCATGCAACGGATGGTCTACTTGATATCTTGACTGAAAATTAAAACCATCTTTTAACTAAGAAAACATAATCACGCAGGAAAATTGAGAACCTGCTAACTCAGGTTATAAAAGTTTGACAAGATTGTCGTTTTGGTTTTTTTTTTATTTTTGGTGTAATTTTGAAAGTGCCACTTTACTAACCTTGTTATTAAAACAAACCCCGTGACTGTGTGTGCTATAATTGTAGGTATAGTTTCAGAAGTGCACACTGTTTAGTGTTTATTGTTTGCGCTTAATACCGTGATGACTCCACGTACAAAGGGTTGAGGGGTGATACCAGACATGGGGTTATTCAAATTGCTATCAGAGTAGTACGTTAAGTGGAAAGTGATGTTATGTCATACTCTGTAGAACGAAAAGTACTACTTGCTTTTCTCGTACAACTAGTACGAAGCAAGTAATATTTCTATCATAAGAAAAGTTCAATAAACTGAGAGAAGGTACCTACCCACACCAACTTTATCATACTTTTATTCATTTACACAGTTTGAATTTCAAGTGGTAAAGATCCTGTTCTTTATTTTGATTTACATCAGCGAGATAATGTTTTCTTCATATATTTTTTCAAATTTGTTTTCCGTAGTTGTTATTTTAAAAGTCCAATTTGATAAGAAAAATATCCATTTAGATTTGAAAAATGTTCCGTTTGAATAGAATATGTCCTATTTGATTTGAAAATATCCATTTTAATTTGAAAAATGTCTGTATAAAACGACAAACCCTCCGTTACGAGTAAATTAGAGATTTGCATGTATTGTCACAATGCATTTGTGCCCAGAAGAGGAGTTGGACTTAGTTTGAAAATAATCCGTCGCAGTTTTGTGTGCTCATACATTTCCACTGTGCAATACAATAAACAAATAAAAATATTCAGGATTATAAAATCGTTCGAGCTTTTCCAGTCTATCCACTTTCTGATCAAATAGATTTTGGTTGGCATTTTTTTCGCAGTTTTAAAAAACATGTATAATATTTAAAAGTGCTGTAAATAAATTTACAAGGAATTTTAAAAATAGAAACTTAAATAACCTAAAATGTGCAACGAGTGATGAAACGAAAAAGTGTTTTCATACTAAAGATCATGAGTTCGATCCCCGGTGCTGACAATTCTTCTCTTTCTTAATGTTTGGCTTCATATTTCATATGTGAAAAGTTTATTTATGTATTTATGTCCCAGATTCATTTAAAAATGCGGATAGGATCTTAAGAAGTGTTTACACATCCTTATGGAATTATTGTATGAAAGTATATTTTTGTGTTCACTTAAAGTGAGCCAAGATTCATTTTTAGAGAAAAGTTTTTCAGAGCACTTATCGATCAATGGCAACCAACAAGTGCAAGTATTACCATTCTTGGATTCAGTTTCTTAGTGTCACGTTAATTTCATTATCACATGCGTACTTTTAGTTGATATATTGTTAAAAAGCTTAAAAATTTTCAAAGTATTTTATTGATTCGTTAAAAGGGTTCAAAATACACGGTCAAAGCTCATACGAATTCGTTTCAAATTAATTCAGAAGTTTTTACGTATTAATACAATAAAGATAAAGGGCTAAATCTGCCAAAACAAATCCGGCCAGTGTTTTTTTTAAATGCTTTTTAGTTTTAAAAAAAAAGAGGTTTATTTGATTTTCAATCCGAGGTGTGTGAATGTAACAGATTGTTTAAAGTAAAATCGTGCGAAATAGATGGGTTCCCAAACGAAATATTTTCTCTTGTATTTTTTAATGTCAGCTTGTGACAGTCCTTTTAAATATAATATGGTCCCAAATTATTTGAATTGCGGGTGTCATGGTTTGCACCATCCCACTAAATAAATCAAGGTCTCTCTAAGCTTATGTTTCAATTTCATGCAAACAAAAAAACAATTTTTATCTTATAAATATTGCTTGTTAAAGACAAAATAGAGTGGCCTGAAATTTGCAGACCGAGATGACGATTGACAATTTCGTTTCAAAAATATACTAATGAGTTATTAAATTTCATTATTTTTGAACTCGTTTTATTAAATCTTAATATTACAAACTTATGCATATATTAGATTATATTTGTAGTGACTTTATATGAAGCTGCGCACTCCGCGGCTGTCAATTTTTAATATCATGCAATCCATGCATACTATTGATAAACTTTGTTTGACGTGTGATATTAGAATGATATGTAGGTATATAAACTGCAGTTTTACTCCAAAATCATCCAGTTTTGTCATTTTTACATGAAAACTACCTATTCCTAATTTTACGAGAAGTTTTACTATATTCCTTGTTTTCGCACCAATACACTTTGTGCTTACTTGAAGAAGTGACAAATATCTGCACATATTCCCAGAACCTAGTAGATAATTGAAGTATTTTAATATTACCGTCTTAGAGATTGCTTTATCTTGGCTGTAAGCCCATAGCAAAAAGACCAATTGAATAATTCATATCAGTTCTCTTCTTCTTGCCCTTCTAGCAATTCAAGCGGTGGATGGAGGAGGCCAGCATACCGAGAGACCAGCTACCTCTACGACAGAGCCAACGAAGACAAGATCACTTCAGCAGAAGACGACGATCGTCATCGGAAGCCCATGATGGACGATGACAGCAGAGAAGATAGAACCAGTACAGCTTTCACATCCATGACAATGGATAGAGAGATGAGCACCATGACAACAGCTGTTGATGGCGAACAAAAAAATTGAACAAACCAAAGTATTAGATTTTTTAAGAATATAGTTTTGTACATTTAAAGTAAGTATTTAAAAATATAACTAACTGATAAAAAAAAATATAGCCGACTAAGTAGGTACTCATATTTATACATAATCAATACCAAAGTAAATTTCATTCAGAAGGTCGGGTGTGATTTGTTTTCTGACCTCTTATTGTCATGTGGAACATGAAGCTGTATGTTATTATTTAGAATGTGAAAAGCGAACTAATTTAATTGTTGATATAAAAAATGAGACTCTGAGTTTCTTTGTTTTATATGACTTATTCATAAACAAAATCAATTCGGGTAGGTTCACCAATTCCAAAAGAATTATTTTCATGTGCTAAAGTTACATTTTTTAAATGCATTTATAAAACTACGAAGTTTTAACTAAGTATAAACAAATTGGATCAAACTTTAAAGTAATTAAGTCGCTTGAAAAATTCTCAAGAATATTTGAGTATTTTTTTGAAAACTTGTATGAGTATTGATGCATATTTTCCTCCGCTCTGAATATTTGCGTATTTTATTTCACCCCAGTGGGAATGAAAAACTGATAAACAGAATTTCGTACAAGAACAATCCTAGCCAATACTGGGAACAGTATCTTTGACGATTTTTTACTAAACTCGCAAATTAAGTATAAATGATGAATTTAAAATTTTGAAACAAATATAATATCTTTCTTTCATGTTAAAAAAATAATTAATGTTGGTAAATTCGATAATGCGGAGAATTCATTTAGATATTTCAAATTTGTATGTATGTAAAATATAGAATTAAATATTTATTTATTTTAATCATTAAACGAAAATAATAATGGAGATAAGAGTTCATTATTTCGTAAAGCCCCATTAGGTATAACAAAAAATAAAAATTTAATGATGTATTAAAATTATTGTATTCGAATTTCGAATTGGAATATGTAAGGTCCCATGTTTGAATAGCATGGAAATGACAAACGTTGTAGTTGGGAAAAATATTAACAATACTTTTTTTGGATCAATATTTTAAACTCATCCCAGTAATAATTATATGATTCATAACTTATTAATCAATATTTATTTTTTATTAATAAAATATGATAAGTTTTTATTAAGTAGCTCGGATTTCAAGTATTTAGACCATTAAAAGTGTATTGATTGAAAATTTAAGTACTGAAATATAATTTTTAAACTTATAAACGAATTTTTTTTATGTACTTTTAATTCCCTGAATTTAGGTATATTCTGTTTTCTATATATTTTTTTTTGATTTTTGCTTATCTTATTTATTGATGATACAGTATTCACATTGTAAAAGATGAATAATTTAAAAAGAAATTTGAAAACATAAAAAGTATAAGGTTTTCAAAACAAATGGCTAATGATAATTTTGTAGGTATTCATGGTACCCTTATATTTTAATCTATATAAAATTTTGTGTGTGAGATATCTTTAAGTAAATAAACGTCAAAAAGGTAACTTGTTTCTACAAACCATTCAGAAAAAAGTAGAGGATAAATTATTTAAAAAACTGTAATATTGTGTAAATGTAGTTTTTTTTTCAGGTGAACATAAAAAGATACATCAGCTATGTATAAAAATGAAATGGCTTTTTATGACTTTTTAGCTTAACATGGTTAGGAGAAAGAAATGTTAAATGGAAGTCTACGCAGTGTTCAGATGAGTATTAAAAAAATTAGATGACTTGCTAATGAAATAAGGTTATGTAGGACTTAAGAAACAAGTTTAAAAAACAATCAATTCATCCGAAATGAGCGAGTATTTAAAATTAAATCAGAGAATTCAATCAGAATCTAAATTCGATTTTCAAATACTTAGGTAAATTTAAAACCTCTTTATACAAAATGTCGTTCATATAATTTATTATCTTGTATTGATAGATACAGATTGATTAAATCTTGCACATGGCTAGAATAATTAAATTTATTATAAAATATACTAAAAGCAAGCATTGATTTAAAAATATATACTGTATTCTTTGTTAATTCATCACTAAATAATTACACATTTTAATATCAGCTGGTGTATATCTTTCTCACGGATGTTTCATAAGATAAAACAATAACTTAATTTATAATGTATGAGCAAAGACAATCGTTGATATTATACAAAATGTCATGTTACAATGTTTCTTTTTTCTAAGACAAAACATCTTATTAGAAAAAAATATAATGTAATGAGAATACTTGCTTGTTTTAAAAGGCGATGTTTAACAAACAAACAGTCAATATACTGAATGACTAAAAATAACCCTAAGAAAAAGGACTTGACTCAGGTTACAACAGAAAATAGATGCATGATCGTATACACAACGTGTTTCCTTGACACTTGATCAAACGAAATTAATAAATGATGTAAATTTATCGATGTAAATGCAAAAATTTATATAATATGCAGTAAAAGTGAAAATTTATATCATATCCTTTTTTCTTTTCTCCTATGATTTTTAATCCTGTATTATATCTTTGTTTAAATTTTGTTATATTCTATTCTTTAAATGCATGTTGTATAATAACAATGTAAATGGCTCATAGAGCCGTAAATAAACATTTTTTTTATATATATAATAATATGCCGTAAAATCGACTTCGGTAGCGTAGTGATATAGGCATGAACTTCAAATCACGAAGTTCCGTGTTTGATTTCCGATCGGGTCAGAGAGCTTGAAATTTTTACCCTGTTGGCCTGTCTCAGGTTGGACGGCACCGGTTGACTGGAAAAAATAGCCTCAGACAATACGTTCCGCCGGCTTGACTGACACAATTGAATAGAAAAGTGTTAATTTATTTTAAAAGTGTTATGTTCCTCATATACAGAATTTTCGTAAATCTATTATTGGAAGTGGATTGGAGTCAGATAGCTGTCCTTGGCATCGTTTGTTTGTTGGGTGGGGAACGTTCCACTCAGCGTTATTTTAGTACCAACCAGAAGCAAGAAATTGAAAGAAACCTTTATCCAGCAGCGGAGAGACGGCTAAGAAAAAAAAAATGTTATAGAAAAAAATGCCATTACTCACCTTATATAACTTATAACACATTTTCTTCTGCCCTCACTTTGATTTTTCTCTTAGATTTTCTAACAACAGTTTTTGTAGTTTTTCATATACGGGTAACTACCCGTACATGCACTTACATACTTTAAGATATACTTTAAGAGAATTGTCCCAGTTAGAATTGTCCCAACCCAACTCATATGAGACACTACACAAATTTTAATGTCAGTACCTGCATGAATAATATGTTTGATTTTATCAGTATCTTGTAAGCATACTGATTCCCACCATATTATAATATTCACAATACTATTATGTTCATAATTAAACTAAAAAAAACTGTAAATTAGTCATGTCTGATGCCTCTGGTTACCACATCTCCTAATAATTAATTAATATTTAAGTAAATAGGTAGATTGTTACTTTAAACCTTGACCGGAAAGCCAACGCTGATCGCACGGTAGACCTTCACAATGCTGACTGATTTGTGCACACAACGCCAAAAGATGTTTCGTAATGAACCCATCGTATTTTATGTTTATGTGAACTTTGCTTAATACATATCTACACTCACACATACTCCCTTTTTGATACCAATTAGGGGTATCGGAAGGCAACAAGAACTTAGATCAAATTATATAAAATTCCAAATTCATCACTCATCGACGTATTGCAAGTTCAAATAACCGGTGTCTACATCATTATCTTTTCCAAGACAGGCTTTCGTAAGTGTGGATTTGTGTAGGTACTATTTAGGTGAACCCAGAAAGTATAGCCAGCAGTCTATTGAAGTTCAAAGAATTTTTCTCAGTCTACTGGTTAGTTACAAGATTGGATGCGGAATTTAAAATTATCTAAATGAATTTTGAGTATTATATGAGATTTTTTTTTTGTTTTAATTTAAAAATTCGATTAGGTCAATTTGTTATTAATATTGAACAATCTCTTTTTGCACAACTTTCAAGAAAAGGATTATTCATTTTATACTCAAAACATATTAAAAAGAATTTGAGATTTCTTATATGAAAATATTTTTAATATTTCTAGTTATTAAATTTCTCTTTGAAATTAAGAATAATATGAAATAATATTTCTGCATACCTACTTACTGAATCCAACTTATTAATATTAAAAATCAGATCTTGAAAAAAGTTTTTCGATTTTTTAGTTTAGGTCCTGCTCTCTATATAAGCTTTAATTTGAAGTTCCATTACAAACTATAAATCTGGCAATAGTACAGAAAAATAATGACTGCACGTGACCGATTTTTATAAAGCTCAAGTGGCTCATACGCGGTTTTAGCGGAAAGAAAATATAGAAATTAGACGGTTCACTTGATCTGCGGACAAATAGAAGGTAGTCAAATATATAACCTTTAGAAAGCGGCACAGGACCATGATGCTTTTGCAGAGGATCGCCAAGATCGAGAGGACTTGATAAGGTATGCAGTTGGATTCTTGTTTAGTTGTAGAAGGCCATATTATGTGCATGTCGCATAAATTAGACAAAGGTAAGATAAGCAGTGGGGCCAGTACGAGTTTAATCGAATGCTAATTGCACGCTGATAAGCGCTTATTAGCGTGCAAATAGTGTTCGAAAATCAAACGATCGAATCATTCGATCATTTTTGTATGGAATTTTTTCGAAACCCTTTCGATGATCGTTTCGATATTCGTTCATAGAAAACGTATACTAGGAGTACAGGTACGAGTAAGGACCGTTACCGTTATTATTGAAGTAGTACTGGCTATAAATTTAAAAAGAATTCTTTGAAAAAAGTTAGATATGTTTTATAGGGAAACAAATAGTTACAAATCAATTTCGACGACATCAATCCACAAGCGCACAGTCAAGAAAACAGTAAAATATCAAAACACTATTTATACAAAATATGAAAAATTTATCACGGAAGAATGTAATTTACGGACATAACTTTTTATACCGGACTTATTTAGTTGGGCTGTGCATCGATCGAGACGATAAATAATTCGGGGAAGATTTATATGAAGAACCCTTTCGGACGCGGGAGAGCTATCACGTAAGGAAATATGATGGATTAGGAGAGGAATGGTGATATCCTTCATATCCCCAAGGAAACATTAAGGACCCCCGTATCATTGACTCCTATGAAAAGCGTCCAATCTATGTTTTATTGTTCCCCTGCAGTGGATTCTCAGGTACATTTTTCTATACGAACCCACTCGTTTTATATAGAATACTAGCTTTTCCGACAGACGTTGTCCTGTGATCTAACTGTGATTATTGAATTCGAATATTTATTTATTTATTTGTTACATATACGGCAAGGCCATTTACATGTTTAAAATTTAGGTATATAGTACCTACAAATATGACAGACACAATCTATACAAAATAAAATCAAATTCAATAGATCAAGATTTTCCTGAACTCGCTTTATATCTACTACAAACTTTTATCATGTTGGTTATTTCGTCATTACAAACTAAAAAACAAGTGCATAACGCAATCCTCCTAAAAATCCTTCTATACGCGGATGACATAGTTTTGATTAGCGATACATATGACCTGCAAATTGAACTGGAAAGGTGGAGTAAAATATTAGAAGACAACGGACTGTGACTGTGACTTAGCAGGAAGAAAACTGAATACCTATATTTACCGTTTAAGCCAGAAAGTTTGACCATGTCTATAATAGGATGGTCACAATGAATATGAAAAAATAATAATAATAATGATTTTTTACCATCTGTTTTAAAACGCATATTTTCTGTATAAAAATGCGCTTCAGTGTTTCACACATTAGAAAAAGCTTGATAAAAATTCATAAATAATCTAGGTGCCAATATTTTTGATGTCAATGGTTGTGAGGTAAATATAAATGTTCCTAAAGAATTTTTCGCAGATGGCGTTGTTGTTCTGAAATTCGTTCCATACTAACTTAATATTATATATCATTTGGTATCCATTTTTCGATTTTTTATTAGAGAAGAATTCAATAATTCAAACATCGGAAGAATCTGTTCAGCCGATCTCGACTTATAAGTGTTCGCACTAAACCGACTTTCTTTTATATCTTTAGATATCTTTTTTTGTGTCTACATTTTTCTAACTCAAGTACCTACTGTCTACCAGTTCACAATTTCCACGCTATTTATAAAGGATTACGGGGGATGAAGTTGAAAAAAAGGTCTAATTCCTCGTCAAGGGTTGAGAATAGGTAGGAATTATTTTCGAGGACGTAGTAGATAATTATTATTGGTACGTTACAGTATACTTTTCGAGTGGTATCAAAATGTATTTTTCGTGTAAGCCTGTACGATGATATTATTTTTGTTCAGTCTGTACAATCTAGATTATTTTTACGCTGACAATACAAAAGCTTTTTTTATTACTTTTAAGAGTGTTTGAACGAGTGTTCAAATAATTCTAGTAATTGATGTTACAAAATACTATTTTTAGACCAAATAACAGGACGGAAATAAAGAAAACGAATCCCCCAAAGCACGAGCTCTGCTCAAATTTGGGGGTAAAAAAAAATATATTAAAAAAAAAATGTATAAATTTGTTATTGTGAATGTATTTTTTTAATGTTTTTTATTACCTTAATAAAAATATTTGAATTTGAATTTGAACACTAATAATAATGCTTGAAGTTTCAATGATAAATTTAGACAATTACGGATTTATGACCATTTTCTACCATTGTTTCGAAGGTTAATGTGATTATTTTACGTTAAAAACGTTTACCATTAGCTCAAATTTGAAATCCTATTTATAAATTTACACTATTCTATACAAAGTGGTCAGTACAGCCGCCAGAACTTATGCCTGAGGTAATTTTATCCAGTCAACAGGACCTTCTTAGTCAATCTGACCCCTGGTAGAAATTTCAAGTGAAAAAACACTTAGAAAACTCTGCTCTTCCGGGAGTCGAACCCGGGACTTCGTGATTTGAAGTCCACGCCTATGCCACAAGGCTACCGAGGTTGAAAATAATAAATGTACCTATGGTGTTATTATTAAGTTGTTTTTTGAGACGCCTTGAAAAGGCAACGAAAATCTGTGAATATCATTATCATCAGGGTCCCAAAGATGAGGAAGACCCTCTCACACTGAGTTCCGCTCCTTCGAAGCAGAGCTGAGGGATTTGGATATGGTGTTGGAGGAGGACATAAACATCACTCAAGATCGAGCGCAATGGCGAGCTCTTGTTTCCTTCCTATGCTCCTGAGTGGGGTGTAAAAGGGAGTATGTATATGTATGTGTTACAAAAAATTCGAAACACATACTATCTTTTTGATTTGTAGGTATATTGTATTTGCAAAACCTTTAATAACAGTATAAAAAGATATACAAATGTTTAGGTTACAAAATACCTACCATAAGTAGGTAGGTACCTACCTATCTACGCTTTAAATTTTTAATTTGAACTTACAAGGAGAGTCCCCCAATGCAGGAAACTTTTCAGCATTCAATTATTGACTCAGTCCATTCTTCGTCTTAGTCTTGTTACCTACCTACGTAATATCATTATTTTGTTGAATAAGTCAAGGGAGAACTTTTCCATAACGACATTATCGTTAATTTGTTTGTCATTTTAGGACGACGAGTTGAAATTATATCAACATGCCGACAAAGATCAGATTGACTCAAAATTAGTTTACAAATTGTTACGTTATATAGTTAACTAGCTAGTTACCCGTGGCTTCGCTCACGTGTTACTGTATTTGCTTTCTCTTCCTAAGCAATGCAGAATTAATTATATTCGCATCAAAATTAATAATAATAAGAAACATCATCAACATTTCTTTTTTTAAATATATATTCTAAAATTTCCATTAAATTACTATATTTTTTATTTATATTTGTCGTTATTAATCTGTATTTAAAAAATATGTGCTTCTTATACAAATAGAATCAGCCCGCGAACTTAAAAATTTCGCTAACTTGACTGACATTGTTCTATGAGAATCCCAAAGAATAACTCGAATAACTTTTATTCCATCAAATGACGTTATTTGAAATCAATTTTTATATTGCTGGATATGAATAAAAAAATATTCAGGTCTCGAAAAGCAATGAAATTAGTGATCTTTAAAACACTTATTTCTATGTGCTTTGGACATTTTTCAAGCTACAGACGTTTTTTTAACATTTCAATTTATATCTTTCACGTTGATTTGTTGTTGTTTGTCTGGTCGTAGGTTCGAAATTTAGTTCATAAATATCTTATCCTGAGCAAACACGACATAAAAAGAATAAACGATATCGGTCCAGCCGTTCAGGTCGAAATAAATAACGTTAAACGTGAAAACTGTTAACGTTCCGAACGTTGGGTAGGTACCTACCTACGTATATATTCATTGGATAGGAACACGTAGAAAGCGGATTCCGACCCGCGCCGACCGGCTCATAGATTGTTGCCTATGGTTTCAATGCATTTAAATGAGCATGCCGGAAAGCGGGTTCCTGCTTTTTCTGTGGGTATCCCCATTCAAATGCATGTAATGTAACATTCTTTGCGCTGGTCGGCGCGGGTCGGAATCGGCTTTCTACGTGTTCTTAGCCATACACCGCGGCACAGCACCGGCCCGGCTCGCCGAATGAGATCCAACTGTCGATGTCCTGAGTCGGTATGTTTATTGTATGAAACGATGTCGTCAATAAATTAAAATTTTACAAAAATTGTTAAGAAAAGTTTGAGATGTACTGCTATGATGTATGTATTTTTTATAGAAAAATAAATTATCTAGTTGTAGCGTTTCGGCGTTTTTCGATATGTTTATAAAATTCTGAAATGTAGGCACTGAAACTCGTAAATTTGTCATAAAAAAAAATATTTTTCTTTATAAAAAAAGTTTGAGAAATCCTGGAACTTCTTCATTAAATTATATTTTAGATATTGTATTTTTCTATATACATACACAATTTTAGGGTTTTAGATTTTATGGTTTTCGAGATATATGGAAAAATTAAATAAAAATTCAAAGGTTGATAACCCCTGACTGAAAAAAAAAAATTCAAAATTCTGAGTATACAAATTTTGTATGCTTAAAGTATTCAATATTTTCTGAAATTTTAGGATCTGTGCATCAAGCGAATCTAAAGTTATAAAGAGGGGACGGATACACACACATACACGTTGGAAAAGTGCCCCTCACCCCCTCCCCTCTAATTAATGATATCTTTTGAAAACGAAATAGTATAATTTGACTCTTTCTGAAGAAATCATTTTTTTGAAATTTCGATAAAACCAGTTTTAAACTTTTTAGGAGCCACTTAAAAATCATCCCTTTTTATATGTGCCCTTTTTCGTCCCTTTTAGTAAAAATTTGGTAAAACTGTCCAAGAAAACTACTACTCATTTCTATAGGAGAATTCATATGCTAAATCTCAAGTTCGTACCATGTCTAGTTTCCGAGATATTCGCATACTTTGAAAAACATTCAACCCTATTTTTCACCCCCTTAGGGGTGGAATTTCCTAAAATCCTTTCTTAGTGGAAGGTTTTGTATTAAAACCTACCTGATTTCCAAATTTCACTTCTCTACGATTAGCCGTTTGGGCTGTGCGTTGATGAAAATGTGTTTCATATACAAATAGAATTTACATATAGAATTTAATAATCCAATCAAAGGCGTAGGTACTCCACTACACTAAAAAAATGTTGGGTAGGTACCTACCTACCTAGTTTATAACCTCAGTCATTCTCGCGAGGCGGACGCGACATAGTTTATGTAGGTACCTACCTATATTATTCAAACGGCACTGCTCACGGGGTGTGACCTTGTTACAATAAATGTTTGATGCAAATCTTTATCATGGCTTATCTTCCTTAAAAAATAATATTTATTTGTTGAAACACGAATTTTATTTTTATATTAAAATTAGAATCTATATATTAATTTAGAGCTTTCTAACTTCAGTTATCTAAGAGATATGGTTATTCAATAAAAACCACCCCCAACCCCTTCCTACCTAATTAATGTTATCTTTTGAAAACAGAATAATATAATTTGACTCTTTCTGAAGAAATCATTTTTTTGAAATTTCGATAAAACCAGTTTTAAACTTTTTAGGAGGCACTTAAAAATCATCCCTTTTTATATGTGCCCTTTTTCGTCCCTTTTAGTTAAATTTTGGAAAAATTGCCGAATATGCTAACACTCATTTCTATAGAAGAATTCATATGCCAAATCTCAAGTTCGTACCATGTCTAGTTTCCGAGATATTCGCATACTTTGAAAAACATTCAACCCTATTTTTCACCCCCTTAGGGGTGGAATTTCCAAAAATCCTTTCTTAGTGGAAGGTTTTGTATTGAAACCTACCTGATTTCCAAATTTCACTTCTCTACGATTAGCCGTTTGGGCTGTGCGTTGATGAGTCAGTCAGTCAGGCACTTTCCTTTATATTAATAGATATTCCAAGACGGGACGAAGTTTGACGGGTCGGCTAGTTCAAAACTATATTAATATTATAGATTACGCAATAGTTTCGACACGTGTATTGGAGAAAGTAGGTTGGGCTGTGTAGGTACCTACCTACGTATATTATTCATTGGGCTGGAACACGTAGAAAGCGGATTCCGATACGCGCCGACCGGCTCATAGATTGTTGCCTATGGTTTCAATGCATTTAAATGAGCATGCCGGAAAGCGGGTTCCTGCTTTTCTGTGGGTATCCCCATTCAAATGCATAGTAACATTCTTTGCGCTGGTCGGCGCGGGTCGGTATCGGCTTTCTACGTGTTCTTAGCCATACACCGCGGCACCACACCGGCCCGGCTCGCCGAATGAGATCCAACTGTCGATGGCCTGAGTCGGTATGTTTATTGTATGAAACGATGTCGTCAATAAATTAAATTTTTACAAAAATTGTTTAGAAAAGTTTGAGATGTACTGCTATGATGTATGTATTTTTTATAGAAAAATAAATTATCTAGTTGTAGCGTTTCGGCGTTTTTCGATATTTTTATAAAATTCTGAAATATAGGCACTGAAACTCGTAAATTTGTCATAAAAAAAATATTTTTCTTTATAAAAAAAGTTTGAGAAATCCTGGAACTTCTTCATTAAATTAAATTTTAGATATTGTATTTTTCTATATACATACACAATTTTAGGGTTCTAGATTTTATGGTTTTCGAGATATATGGAAAAATTAAATAAAAATTCAAAGGTTGACAACCCCTGACTGAAAAAAAAATTCAAAATTCTGAGTATACAAATGTTGTATGCTTAAAGTATTCAATATTTTCTGAAATTTTAGGATCTGTGCATCAAGCGAATCAAAAGTTATAAAGAGGGGACGGATACACACACATACACTTTGGAAAAGTGCCCCTCACCCCCTCCCCTCTAATTAATGATATCTTTTGAAAACGAAATAGTATAATTTGACTCTTTCTGAAGAAATCATTGTTTTGAAATTTCGATAAAACCAGTTTTAAACTTTTTAGGATGCACTTAAAAACATCCCTTTTTATATGTGCCCTTTTTCGTCCCTTTTAGTTAAATTTTGGAAAAATTGCCGAATACGCTAACACTCATTTCTATAGAAGAATTCATGTGCCAAATCTCAAGTTCGTACCATGTCTAGTTTCCGAGATATTCGCATACTTTGAAAAACATTCAACCCTATTTTTCACCCCCTTAGGGGTGGAATTTCCAAAAATCCTTTCTTAGTGGAAGGTTTTGTATTGAGACCTACCTGATTTCCAAATTTCACTTCTCTACGATTAGCCGTTTGGGCTGTGCGTTGATGAGTCAGTCAGTCAATCAGTCAATCAGTCAGTCAGTCAGGCACTTTCCTTTATTATTATAGATTTGATTCATTACAACTAGGTTTATATTGTAATTTGAATTTTACATCGTGTCGATTGTTTATTTCTTAATTTATTAGAACCATTATTATCTCTGATAACTTGGATTTAGGAATTAGGTAGGTATATATTATATACTTTTTTATTTTATTTTTTATTTTATTAAACAAATATACAAACAGTGATTTTATAACAAACAATTATGTATTAAGTATGGACAATAAGAACACCAGTAAATTATATACGTAGACATTAACAGCGAGCGGGTTAAAAGTAAGACAAACAACAGAAAATAGGAAAAAGAAAAACTAATGTAACAATATGTGCAGGCTCAGCTGGGAGTAATGGGAAGAAGGAAAAGAGTGAGGGATAGGAATAAGGGACATGGAATAAGCAGGAAGATAAAGAAGTCATTGCTCTGACGTCAAGTGTGTTCTCACGTTTTGCCTGAAAACCGTAAGAGAAGAGTTATTCAGGTCTATATTGTTAAAAAATGAATTGTAAGTGCCCGTAGAACGGTTTAAGAATGAGTTCTGTGCATAATTAGTTCCGCATCTTGGCATCCCAAATGTGGCTTGAGATCGTAAGGATCTCACAGGACATCGAAAACATATATCCCCGAGAAGATCGCTGGAGTCAACCAACCCGTTAACAAGTTTAAATAAGTAGCACATGTCAGTAACAGTCCGTCTGTTCTCCAAAGTCATAATTTTGTGGTAGTGTGCAGTCTGCAAGATATTATCGAAACTGACCCTACATCTGTAATTAAGATGTTTCAGCAATTTGTTCTGGACCCGTTCTAACCTATCAATGTAGCAAATGTATTGGCGACACCATATAACAGAGGCAAACTCCAGGATGCTGCGAACATACGTTTGGTATAGAGTTTTAATAGTCTTAGTGGATTTAAATGGTTTCGACGTCCTTAAGATGAAATTCAGACATCTGAAGGCTCTATCAACGATACCATCAATGTGGAGTTTGAATGTCATTTTTGTATCAAGGATAACCCCAAGGTCCCTGACCTCAGTGCATCTTTCAATGCTCTCACCATTGATTAGGTATTTGTTCAGTATCGGACTTCTGCCTCTAGTGAAGGATATTGCGGTGCATTTTTTGGCATTCAGAAAGAGCTGATTTTTTTGCAATAATAATGTAATCGTGTAAGGTCTGATTGTAATTCAAGACAATTGGTGATATTTGAGATTTTTTTATAAATTTTTATGTCGTTTGCGTATATCAAAAAGCGGGAGGACTCAAAATAGCAGCCGATGTCATTGATATATAAAATAAAAAGGACAGGGCCTAAGTGCGATCCCTGGGGCACTCCAGAAGGACACATTCTAAATCTGGATGCACAATTGTTAATTGCAACCGATTGCAGTCTGCCACTTATGTAGGATTTCAACGATCGAAGTAAGTCACCGTGGATACCGTAAGTCTGTAGTTTGTGTATGAGTATGATGTGATTAATTTTTTACCCCAATACAATCATCTTATAGTCGCCGGTAATCAAGAAAAAAAAACAATCATCTTATTTTAAAGGCCCTGCCACTTATCAATGAGTGATAGAACTTCTAGAACTTCCTAGAACTTCTTATCGATGTAGAAAAAAATCGCAGCCAACGATCAATGGCTGTATCGATCAGTAGGTGTTCCTATTGATGTCAGTTTTTTTTTACGTTATTATTGTATTTTTTTTTAAATATAAGGCGAAGAACGCCAATTACAATCTTACATACCTACTTTAAAAAAATACAACATAAGAAAATTTTATGTTTTGTCAAGTTGAATAAAAATTCACATCGAAAATCTGAAATATCTGAAATCTTTAAACGAACATTGGCTTAACCCTCCAATTCCCAACGTCACCACAGGTGCTGCGTTTTCAAAAAAATATTTAAAATATTTGGAGGTTTATTGAACAAATTTAAGAACTATTTGTATGCATTGTATTAATTCTTGCTTTTTGTTAAGTTTATAGCCTTGAAAGTCTCAAAATAGCGAATGCGTTAAAGAACTACGTAGGTTATAATAATAAAGATGAATTTGTTGTTATCTTTCCTCCTCAAGATGGAAAATTTACTTCTTGGCCTCAGAGCATTACTATATACATAGTAGAAAACTTGCCTCAGCAACAAAGTCCATACAACATACAACTAATATTTTGACAATTTCTTTACAAGTGTTAAATTACTCAACACCTTAACGAAAAAGGGGTTTGGAAGAGCTGGCACTGTAAGAGAAAACCGACCGGAAAAATATCCACTACTACAACGTGAACGCACAACGAAAAAAGGGAGGGAGGTCCGATATCCTTCAGTGAGCTCAAGTCTGTGTGTTTGTAAATAGCATAACAATAGTATATTAAGAGTGGCCTCCAACTACCACGGAGTGTCTCCCAGGAGTAAATTCGATCGAGTTGGCGAGGTGGGGAAGTGAAGAAAAAAAAATCAAGTGAACTGCCTGCTATGATCATAAAATCAAAGAAGTACATGGAAAGAGTTGACCGTTTTGACGAGAATAGCAACTTCCAAAGGATTTCACTCGTGCGCAAGAAATGGTAGTGGCCCTTGTTTGCCTTCGGAATAGACAGTGCTTGTCAAAATAGTTGGCAACTTGCCAAAGTAACCTAACACGATGTGTATACTTATTGCGGTACAGATATATTTTATGAAATATGGGTTGTGTCATGAAAGTTAAAATGGTTGGAACCGGGACTCGAACCCAAGATCAATACTCCGTATGTACGAAAGCCGCCGACTAATACTACTGGTGAAACTAACCACTTCATTTATACAACATCAATCACATCTGTGTTAAAATAATCTTTTTTTTTCAATAAAAATATAGTTTTGCCTACCAAAAATATGTATGATTATGTTTTTGCCTAATTTGGTACCTACAGTGCCCAATGTCACCCTCAGGTGACACCCCCCTCATAAAAAAACTACAAAAAATTTGAAAATTTTGTCGATGGACCATCACTTTGGATTCCATAAAGGCACCGTATACAGAATTCCATATGAATATCATGATTAGGTAAGGCATGGGAATTGGAGGGTTAATAATAATTTAGTAATAATTAAAATCAAATCAATAATATAATAGGTAATAATCAAAATAATTATTACCCAACACTTTCCATACAAAACTAAAAAATAAATAAAAAATAATGACTTGGTTAAGGATATTGTCAAAAAAAAAAACTCACAAATGTGACCTTGGTGACATTTAAGCAAGATTTATCCACAATTTACTTCTATTCTAGAATGAATATAGTTTCAATAAATATAGGTACAACAATATATCACCATAAATAATCTGAAAAGATTGATATAGATTGATCTTTGGAAATGAGACAGGTATATTTTGATTTGAAACAAAATATATCTCATTTCATGGAATCATGGTAAGACCGAACGAACGATATACCTAGTACATCGAGGTTGGTGATCAATTTGCCCAAAGTTTTTCTGTCTTGGACTATCCGTAATTACCCCCTCTACGCTTCTTATTCAGGCTCAGTCTGTAACATTAGGCAGCTAACAGATCTGTCTTCTGCTCCCCTCCATTTTCCTCTTCATAATGAGCTGGACTTAGGGGTATTTATCACCCCTCAGCACATGAGCCAGATATAAGATGATATTCGTTTTAATAGTTGCGAGTAGCTTGAGGTCAACTAAGGCTCTGCGCAGGTCCTCCGATTTTGTATCTATCTCAATCCACGATATATAAAGTCGTCTGTTCATTCTTCTATTTTCTTCATCGCGTTGACTTTTACAGTGTTATTAAAAATCTTGGTATAAAGTTATACGATGATTTGTACCATGATCTCAGAAAAATGTTATTAAAAATCCCGGTAAACCATGGAATAAGCTTATAACATTCACGTTATACCACGGTTTTAGAGATTATACCAGGTTTAGTAATTCTATGGTTCATACCAGTTAGTGTTGTTCAAAACGGCTATAAACAAATAACACGCTACAGACCATATGCTAAAAATATTTAGCATGCTATTTCATACGCTATTTTATAACGCGTTATTTTTTAACAGAGACCTACAATCGCGGATGGTGTGTTAAAATTAGCGGCACGCTAGATTTCGTAACACGCTACGTCACACCTCGTTCGTTGTACAGATTATTCGCGCGCTATTTTCTACTCGTATACAATAATATTTTTTTATTAATACGTCGCATAACTGATAATTTTTTTTTAAAGGAAACCAATGAACTTTGCTACATACTTTTCAGGCTTATTACTGTCTATAGGCAGTTGAATTGAATATTTAGGTAGGTGGGTATTTAACATTATTGTAAATTTTAAATTAATTATTATAGGTGTATTTAAAGAAAAATTGTCTATGTATACATATAATATAAAATTTAACATAAAAACACGGAATTGTTTTTAAATAATAATTTTAACATTGAGGTTGGCTGTAAGACATTGTTTGCAGCAATAAGTCCGCCTTTTGGTAGTTTTTCAAAATTGCATTAACACTGTATTTTTTTTATATCCAATAAAAATTTATTTATTTTATTACCTACACAAAGAGTTTTTTAACCTACATAAATTAACCAAGTCTACACATTATATCTACTCTGCCATGTAGTATCCTATTAGCAAAAACGCAATTTTAACAGAATAAATAAATAATAGTCTTAGCGGGCTGCAATAGAAACATAACGCGTCCGCATATCACAGCATTCACGCGAGGATTAATAGTCTAGTGCGGATTTCCAAATGCTATTTCATAACGACATAGCGTCTACAAACTATTTAGCATAGCACGCTACGTGCGCTATTTAAAATTAACGCGTTATAATAACATGCTATGCGCTAAATTAACCACCTCTAATACCAGTAATAAGGTGTTTTCATTAATAAAACTGAGTGTCTACCCTTCGAAACTGACTTGTCTGTCACAACTGCATTCTACCTCTAAAATATACTGCCTCAGTCAGTATTCGCCTAATTTTGTTAGTATTTTTAACATCACAATTTTATCAAAGGATTAAAAACCTTCCCTGACATTGCAAGTGATCCTTAAAAAGAAGAAACTCGACGGGAATTGGTTTGATCTTCAACACGGCCCCAATCTAGATTATTCTACTTTAGCTTTTCATTTTGACGTACACGGATAAAACCGACCGACTACAATGTGTGGGTACAGAGTACAGACGACTACATTGCACGACGCTACTCATTAGCGGTTATTATTATTGCATTGCGCGATCCTGTCTTTTCAAGTCGTTTGTTTTGTTTGTCGTGTTATTTTGTCTGTCGTGTTATTTTGTTTTATTCCGAACTCTTGTAGAATGTTTTGTTTGAATCATAAAGACAACAATGGAACATTTTAGATTTACTGACGCGCTGTGTTATTTGGCCCTCTCTTACCCACCGCTTGCCGCCCTCACTCCTTGTTATAAATATTAATTATTATTGTTAGCTTTTGTAACGATAAAGCGATCGTCAACTTTTTGATCGATTTTTAATCGAATATACATGCATAATCTTTTCGAATTTGTAAAAAAATATTGTAAAATATGTTCTTTGAGTTGCTTTTACTCAAAACACATGGGTAGATAATACCCCCTATTCCAATTCAAATTAAGTGCGCACTAAACTAAAATAAGAACGTTCCTATTTTAGTTAGCCGGATTGGTATTCGAGAAATTTTAGAACGTTCCTATTTGTTCCTAATTAGACTTTAGTTTGAAATTAGTTCATTTTGGTATTCGGATTTGTTCACACCTAATTGTATGCGTCTAAAAAGATATCTGATGATATTTTATGATAAACGTTTTTATTTAACCAAATAATTATAAAACAAGTTTATTTTTATTAAATATATTAAGCATTTCCCCCGAATTTATTATAAGTAATACAAATAATAGCATCAAAAATTATTATCATTGAACACCAATGCAATCATACAGTCGTCTTCGTTACACTTCGGTTTGGTTCGGCAGTTTCCGGCGACCATGTTACTTGGAACTTGCTTGGAACATGGAGCTCGTTTGAATTTGTCCTCTCCGATTGGCTGTCCGCTTGTCAGCATCAACCAATAAGGCGCATGCTCGATCCATAGACAATTATAATTCAAAAAAATATTTATGGTGAACTAATATTGGTTTTTAGAACACGGCATAATTCCGAATACGAATTTTAGTTCGAGTGAACTTAATTCTAAATCATTTGGAACGTTCTAAATAAGAACGTTCTAAAATCCGAATAGGGGATAATAATCACGCTTCATGCATATAATAACTTTGTCTTCTTTTTCTTAACCGTCATCTCATTATTCGGGGTCGGCTTTCCAAGCTGAGACTCTCTATTAAACGAAAGCGCTGGTTTCTGGTCCTGAAAGTCTCTTTTGGTTCTCGACAACCATGTGGTGAGTGGTCTGCCTTGTCTCCTGGCTGGAGTTTCGACGAATATAACTTTGTATTAAATATAATCACTAGTAGGATATCAGAATATTCAGGTTTATTAAGATTAACATACTGCATTTGCTAGGTCACTTGCACAGTATAAAGAATCTGGAGCTTCCAAAAAGCGTGTTGTATAATGAACCAATCGGTGGATAGGAAGATCAAATCTACGATGGTGGGATGGCTTGGTCACAAATTTTCGGGCTGCATGACAGGAAAGTGGCAGTCAGTGACAGATTAGGATAGATAAGTTTTTTAGAGGCAGCTTTGACCATTCACGGATTGTTATGCTGAAGATGATGATAAAATTGAGTATGTAGAGTGTAGAGGTATGGTGAACAGCTTGTAAAAATAAAGAATATGAGTAAAATGTGAAATAGGTAGTTACAATATGATTCTCCGCGTGATGTAACTGATGAAAAGAAGAGAAACCTACGTCAGATCAACAGAAAAACTGGAAAATTATGTAATATTTTATTGGTATTTTGTTAGGAATAGTAGAGAATTATTATGTATCTCAGAAATCCAGGATGCTCTTAAAAGTTATGTAAGATAAGATATACGAGGGTTCGAGAAATATGCGAGATCAAGGATATTATAGTAAAAATAAATGGGCAAGGCAACGAAGAAGGTGCGCTTATGTGAAGATTGCCAATGGTATAGCACCAACTGGTGAATGGACATCTGAGAGTAAACTAACGCTTTTGCTAACCGTTCATCGTAAGTAACAAACTAAGCTTTCCTAATTTAGAAGAAGAAGTAAAAAATTTCACTGTTTCTTTGCTAGTCTGAAAGGCTTAGGTTACTTAACACAAAATTAAGAGCATAATATGTCTTGTATAACAACTTACTACTTTTCTTCTATTTTATACTTAAGTATAAATCTTACAATAGCTATGTGCTCTATCAGTTTGAAGACAACTACATATAGGTATCTTTCACAGCAAGCAAAGTTTGAGTCGTGAAAAGGGATTACATAAGCCAGAAGATTAAGCAAGTTTACAGTAAAGTCAAGTGGCGCTCCAACAATCATAATATGTAAGTCGGTTGTAAAGATCACTCTAGCAATAGCAATAGCCTCTATTATAACTTGTTGTTCTTTTTTTATTTTAAGTATATTTTTTTCTGGATATTTCATGCATCAGTCCCAAATATTGCGTCCCTCTGTATAATCTCGTTTGGCTCGATGTTCCGTATAGTAACTTACTGAGCCCTACGTGATGTCTCATCCCCCACATGTACCTACATGATTTTATGTGTTGTTTTTATTTCGACCATTTTGCTGCCATTGTCCGACGGGGTTATTACAATGCCTACCTTCTACATAGCTTCCCACTACGGCGCTACGCCAGTCAGGCTATTATCTACACTTCACAAGTCCTCACCACATCATCATATTTACGAGCCATAATAAAATCTTGCAATTAGAAATGCCCGTCCGCCCGCTGTTGAATGTGTTAAAAGCTTCCATGGTTGCCCGGGAATAGAATGCAAGCACAAGTAATACATTGCTTACACATATTTTTATAACCATACCAGCTTTTCCGACAGATTTTTTTCCTGTCTTTACTATGAATATTGAATTAGAAGTTGTATAATTATAAATTCATTAAATTAAATGAAGACTGATAGTACCTACCTATTGCTCCAGAACAGATTTAGGTATGTACCTACTAGGACAGTAAATTCAATCAAATCAAAAGTAGAGTAAACTTCTGTACCTATGTGTATGATTATTCATCTTTTACTTGATCGTTTTTTTCATGCCTAAAGGTCATGACCCAATGCCAATCTGGTCTCCTTGTCCCTGCCGAATTTTCTCCAACCCTCCCGGCACTGCGCTAGTTGCCAACTTGCCTCGACTTTGCCGACTTTGACCATTACTAATTTTTCAAGGCTTGCTTAGCGATGAGTCCAAAAAAATCGGAGAACCCTTCCGATCGAGGGTGTTTTAGTTAAAAGTTGGGGTAGTTACCCCAAGTGTGGTAGGTATGCATTTATTTGTTTTCAACTGTACCTAGATCGTATTTTTTACAATCTCAAGAACTTCAATAAAACGCTTGCTAGTTAGTTTTGTTTCCGCAAAGTATTTGCAAATTATTATTTTTTGCTTTGGAAGTATGTTGGTAGGTACCTACTCAACAATAATTTAGAATGAAAAAATAAAAACTTTATTTTTAGTTTCTAAAATAACCTATTATTATTTTGGGAGTTTCTCACTCAAATTTTCAATTAGAGTTTTCTAACCTTCAGCAGAACTCTATTTCAAAGCACATTAATAAGAATTTAAACATATGCTCAAATCTAACTGATAACCCTTCCTTGCGGCTTATAGCATGATGGCAAAGACCCAATAATGGAAGAATAATGATCTCTTGATGATAGTGATGGTATTCCTGGAATATTGATTAGCATCTGAAACTAATATCCTGTTCAATATCTTGGGTCTACGTAAAGCAGCCCTTTACAAGATTAAACCACAACATTTACCTCAGCACTTGAAAAGGTCGAAGGACCTCGTCAAACTTCCCTGTTGTAGGACCACGCTTGGTTTGATTTATTACATGTAATTTGGCTAATGATCATCGGTTTAACTCTCCAAAAAGTCAACACCCGATAGTATGTCGATTTCAAATAATAAAGTTTGATAGATACTTTAAAGAGGTTTGAAACAATAAACAGAGCAATACCTACTTTTTGGTGAAGCCTTTGATATAAACAAATCAAGTAGTGTTCTTACGAGTTTTCAATCTCAAGTAATGAAATGAATGAGGTATCACCAAGTGTATAAGGGAGTATTTTCTTGGATTCAGCATCAAGTAGGTCAAAATAGGTATCCAAAATTCTTCTGAGGCAAATCGTTTCAAACGCAAAGTTTTTATGTGCCTTGGCATTGGTCAGGTGCCAGGAGTATTTTTTTTTACCCATTACGCCGCGTTTTTACGGGGCAGAGAGAACGGACCTCCACTCTTTTCTATATAAGCACACTTCTTTCGCTTCTTCCACCGACATACCATTTCTCATTACACCCTCTCATATTTCTCTTACTTCTGACCTGGCCTTCCTTCAGAACGGAATCGATGCATATTTCCCTTGGTCATCTATTAACGCGTGAACAGCTGGACCAATTTCACTGATTCTCTTTTGTTTAGGTACGATTGCTATTGTCAGGAGAATGTTCTTCTAAAGTTAAAAATATTAAGTTGGGTTTAAGAAACCTTATCGTAGGTAACCGGACTTTTATAAACTCTTCTTTTTTTTTAATTTTAATTGACGTTTAACAAATTTTCTTTGTTTGATAATTGGTGTGATTATCAGAATCTGTCCTATAAACATCGTTTTAAATGGATGCATCGGTTGGAATGATATGGGTTAATTAGGTAATTAATTAACAAACTCAATTTCAAAATTCATAGTACAGATAGGACAACGTCTTTTGGGAAAAATAGTTTCTTCTTCTTTTGGGTTTCAATCGAAAGATTGGTCTGTCCCAAGCATTTTGATTCCCTCTCTCCACTCATCTCTGTCACACGCCATCCTCTTCATATCTTGATAGCCGCTACATCGCATGTCGCCGATCACCTGTTCTATGTAGCTCTTCCTAGGGCGACCTCTGTGGTTGGCGCCTTCTATCATGCCCTCGACGATCGTAATGAGCAGGTCCGGGTGCCTGATGTTGTGGCCTATCCAATTGGCTCTTTGTTGGGCAATCCTAGTTAGGAGCTGTCTTGTTTCTCCAACCCTGTCCAATACCAATACAAAAATAGTTATATTAGTAAAAAGTTTAAAATTTTGTGTTACTACAATTAATACATAAATGACAAAACAACAACACTGCATTTGCTAAAATTGCATGTTAATGCATCTTTCAGATACCAAAAATAAAAGGAAAGTAAAAGACTGGTACTCGTTCCATCACGTTTTGGCATGTCTTCAGTTTGAAAAAAATAGTAATATGTTGTTTGAAATACGTCACATTTTTATCACGTATTTATTCTAATGCGGTAACATTCTTTCGAAGGAGCTGGGAACATCGCAACGTAGAATCAATCAATAAGGAATATTTAAACGGGTCTGGAGGAAGAGAGGAGTGAATTATTCAGCAGAACACAGGGGAGGCGTGTTCCATTAATCTACATTCCTAGTACGAACACATTTTTGTAAATATCTGTAGGCAGGAATTTCCTTTTTGTACAGTCTTCAAATAATACAACGGAAATTAACGTATCTTAGCTAATTCTAGGTTTGGGCGAGTTCGACGGGCGGGTCAGCTATTTTTGTAATAAAAACGATTCCTCTATAATAGTTGCGCCACTTAAAAAAAATCAAGAGATGGCGGTAGAGTAGAAAATATGTCACATATGAAATATGTTACGTTATTGTGTATACTATTGAAAGAATAGACTCCATTAATACCAAATCGTAATGGAGTCTATTCTTAGACAACCCATTCACAAAAAGGAATCGATCCCATAGGATTCATATGAGTAGGTATGACAGACGGTTAGTAGTGATCTAAGGCCCTCCATTCGCTATCACTCCAAATGGATTTCATTCATTGCACGACACCTGAAATAATTGACCAATTCACTATCGCTCCATACGTTCAAATGGATGATGTCACTCCATTTTGATAGATGTGAAACTTGAGTATTTTTTTTCAATCATTTTAACAAAAATTCACTTCGTTAAAAACATTCATTAATTTAAAATTAAAAAAAAAGGAAACAATAAAATTGCTCACCGCAAAAGATTATTCGTAAATAGCCCAATAGTAGATAAAATATACCACAGTACGTACGTAAAATGATTTAAGATAGCTAGGTACCTCTTTATCACTATATTTTGAAGAATTTTTATTTTGAAAATATTTTGTTCATTTATGATAGAAACAATAATAGAATGAACAAAAATTCAACTGAAGTGAGAACGTCTTCGTTTGTTCAAAGTTCCATCTTATCAAAATACGTCGGTTGTTTCTCTCGTAAGTTACCCACAACGCATTCTCTCAATACATTCCATTTTCGGAATTCACAATAAATTTGAATTGAAAATAGAAACTATTCCACACCATCCGTATCCGAAGTACAAAAGCATGCTCAAGTTCCGTGTTCATTCGAGTGCTTTGAAGTACAATACCGAGTCTTCTATATCTATTCCAATCGCATTTTAACAATCTCCTGCATACATCTATTGTTGTATTTGTACACTTCATGTACGTATGCGAGGCGCGTGGTTGTGTTGGAGTCTAGTTGTCACATTATAAGAAGTGACTTACTTTAAAAATATATGGGTGACATTGTTAAAGTGCGGTTGGAATGCATTTTTCAATCCGATTTACTGTATAATAAAACACACCTACGTCTGACTTGAGAACGATTTAAACTAGACCGTAAATTTTCGATACAACCACAGTAACAACCAAAAAATATTTATTAAAAAAGAGTAAAGACTTAAATATTATTTCATTTTTACATAGGTTTCTTGCAAGTACATTTCCGACTCTAACAAAAGACTGAAAAACACCTTAACAAGAAAGGATTCAAAGGATTCAAAGGTATTTGCTTGGTTGGATTTGCGCTTGTTTAAGGTTCCTCACTTTTCAAGACTTGTGTCTTCCTCATTTTTCAAGACACAACATCACTTGAAAGTCAACTCTTAAACGGCATGGACGGTGTGCTCAAAAGTTCCACATTTGGCACATTGACAGTTGATCATCAATCTGGAAACGCGTTGTATCTTTGAGGAATAAACTCTGGATAAGAAACGTGACTTGAGAGGCCACAGCAACTTTAAAAAGCTTAGACCATCTCACGCATTGGCATAGTCTACGAAGCAGAAACCCGCCGGAGTACTGATATCCCGGCACTTTTCTATAAGAAGGCGTAGTTTCATAATTTGCACCCCAGTACCTTTCGCTGTAAGTCAGGCTACCTGTTAGAAGTAAGTAAGTATACATTTGTATGAATCTCAAAATAGAGTGTGCTTAAAATTCCTTGAAGAGATTTGGGCTCGGTTTACCGAGTCTGAACACAGAGGAGAAACTTTAAGTATGATAAGACACGTTTCCTGTAACCTCTCACAATACACACATACTATTTTTGTTTTTTGGTATTGACACGTACCTACATAGAAAACATGTAGGTATAAAATTTATACCAGTAAATACATTCTTAAATATTGTTATGCCTATAGGGCTCGGGAGACAAAAACATGAAAATATTATGAAATACCTATAAGCGAAACAAACAGAAAAAATTCAAACTACTTCGGTTAGTATACTAAAACCCGTGGGAGGTATTGTGTGAGGAATGCCCTCCCTTACCCCCCTGAGAATATCCTTTCAGAGGCTCTTCTAATGAATTTAATTTAATGGTTACACGACTGTGTAACTTGCAACGCAAACCAAGTAAAATTTAAATCCTCATACAATACGAACTTGGGTATGAACAAATATCATGGTTAGTAAACTAGATACTCAAACCTCTACTGCAACCAGCCAATTAATCCAATTTGGTATCACTACACAACAACTATTATTTATTTAAACACTACTAGCAAATAAACTCAATCACTAGATGTAACTATTAATCTCTACTTGTTTATTTTAATACGTCACCACGTGATTATAGTACACCCGACACCACTCTACGCTTATTTCCAAATATAAACCGAAATTACACTTTCACCAATCACTAATTATTTTACAATTACGGCTACGCTCGAAATAACACTAGATACGTCAAAACTCTACTCAGGCAACAGATTAGTAGCGTAAGTATATATGCGTGCAGCTACCTGTATTAGCGAGTTATGAGGGCTCGCCTTGCTATACAAATCTTTTTAAGAACACTTCCGAGAGGCGGAGTCAGGACAAGGAAGGGGGACAAAATTGAGTCAAAAGGTGTTCTTATTGGTGGGGAAGTCAGCGGTGTGTGTGTGTGAATGAGACAGGGTAATTGTTTTTGTGACCACTACAAAATGTCTACGCGCGAACAACATATAATGAAATAATTATACATAGTTTTTATTTATGAATCTTTCATATACCTAGTAATTAATAAATCTTTTCTTTATACATCATTTTTTCTTAACCGATGTGTTAGTCTTATCTACATTGAAACCTGACTTTAATACATCTCTTAGTAATAATCTTTTGAAAGCTTAATTCAATCTTCTAATCATGTTATGCTAATTTATCTCTTAAAATTAATTACAACCTTGTGAATATAATTGTACATCGAAATCTTATATACTAGACATGTTCAATAATTCTCTTAATATTAATTATTATTAATCTTATTACAAATGTTGGCCATTAATCAATTCTACCTTAGGTAATTCTTAACCTACACATAGGTATATTCCTTCTTAATTAAGATGCTTATCAGTAATTAAACTAACGTGCCTTAATCAATAATTAATCTAATAGTCTTATAATATCTTATATTACTCCTTAAGCATATGTGTTATAATTTATCATTTCAAAACAACATTATAATCTCTACACATTATTTATTCAGTATTTAAGTCTTGTTTAAACCATAGTCTATTATAGAACAACAACATACCTACTTCTGTTAATTTACAGTTACCTACAACTACATAGGTACATAATTTGATAATCAAAATACAATACAATCTAAACAATTATATTTGCCATAACAACCCCTTATTATATTCTATATTTTATTATTACAAGGGTTTTTTTTCATTAGTCCAATTCGCAAAACAATAATATGCACTCAAGAGCTACCCTTATTTATGGTGTTTCGAAGCATCCAAAAAAAACCCGTTTCACTAGAATATTGTGAATCCTTAAAATTAAACAAAAGACTATGTTAGCGACAAACTGTCGCCGTGTTATTGTTTTCTTATCGCTCGGAACCCACAATGGGATCTACACACATCCCCTACTTTCATGATTTCTCAGAACAGATTTTGGGCGCTTAAACTGACCATAACAATATTACAATGCAAGTCCCTGTCTTGGCATTTATTTAGTAGATCGAGCCCTACTACTTTGTATCATCGGTATTCTCCTGACTGATTTTCTAATCCAACGTTTTCTTACTGTGTTCTATTGAATAGTAATAATGTGCTCCTGTAACAAAAGAATTTATGTGACTTGGCTCAAATTCAACACAGTTTAAGAAAGAACAAAACAAAAATGAAAGTTAACAAGCTGAGATGGTTGGGTATGTAGTAGATATCTTGGTCGTTAGCAAAATAACAAGAGAATCGATGAGGCTGATCGGAAATTCGTGAAAAGGCGTGGTCGATCGCGAATGAGGTGGATCGAATACATCTATTCGAAGGTCAGGTAAAACATAAAGTAAGGGCTGTATGAGAAAAGTTATTCAAAGGAATTGGTCTATATAATTTAACAGCGTGACAGTATATTGTAATTGTATATTATTATCTTGAATTAATAAATACTAAAAAAAAAAAATACTATTTGATCAGGGGTACATTTTTTTTTTTTTTACCCATCACGCCGTGTCCCGTAAGGGGTAGGCAGAGAGAACGGACCTCCACTCTTTTCTATCCAAGCATACTTCTTTCGCTTCTTCCACCGACATACTATTTCTCATACAGCTTCTCCTATTTCTCATACTTCTTACCTGGCCTTCCTTGAGGACGGAATCGATGTGTTCGATCCACGTCATTCTCGGTCGCCCACGCTTTCTTACACCTTTCCTTTCAGCCTTATGAATTATCTTTGTCATTCTGTTTGCATCCATTCTTTCCACATGCCCAAACCATCTCAACTTATTAACTTTCATCTTTGTCACAACACTTACTTCCATACCACATTCTTTCCTAATATATTCATTCCTTTCCATATCCCATAAAGTTTTTCCACATATTCTTCGTAGAGATTTCATCTCTACTGCATTTATACTACATTCTTCTTTTTTCGTCCATGTCCACGTTTCACAACCATACATCATCGATGGTAGCAGGATTGCGTTATGCACAAGTTTATTTGCTTGTAGTGAGACGTTGTTGTTTCTCATTATAGGTCTTAGTGCACCGCCCACCCTGCAACCAGCAACTTTCCTACGTTCGATTTCTTTTTCACACTTTCCATCACGACTAAACATGCTTCCTAAATACACATACTCATTCACTTGCTCAAGACATTCATTTTCTACGGTTACTTTGCAATTCGTTCTTGCTTCATCCCTTTCAAATACCAAAACCTTTGTTTTGCTTACATTCATTTTTAGACCATTTTTTGCACAATTTTCAAACACACTTGACACAAGTTCTTGCAAATCATTTTCACACTCAGCCATAAGTACTAAATCATCAGCATACATAAGTGCACATACCTTTATTCCATTTAGTTCAACCCCTATATTTATATCTTTTAACCCACTGACGCAAAAATCAAAGAACAAATTAAACAACAAGGGTGACATGACGCACCCTTGCTTCACACCTTTCGTAAGATAGAACTCCGGTGAAAGGTGACTGTTCACCTTCACACACGCAGTACTTTCCGAATATAGCGAAGCAATGGCACGAATCAACCGGTTATTCACTCCATAAATTGATAGAACTTCCCATAATTTACCCCTGTCTACCCTATCATATGCCTTTTCCAAATCTACGAATGCACAGAAAAGCTTCTGATGTTTACTCAAAAGCTTCTCCGTAATCATCCGCAGAGCGAAGATCTGATCGGCACACCCCCTCCCATTCATAAAAGCCCCTTGTGCATCCCAAACTTTATTTTCAGTTATTGTTCTAACCCTTTCTACTAAAATTCTACTGTATAATTTACCCACGTTGCTCAACAAGCTGATTGCACGATAGTTGCCACAGTCCAACCGGGAGCCCTTCCCCTTGTACAGAGGGCAGATAATGGCTTTCCTCCAGTCACCTGCGGTACGGCCTTCCGTCCAGCACAAGTTGAAAAGCTCCAGGCACCACTGCAGCGTCACTCGGCCGCCATACCTGATAAGCTCCGTTGCTACACTATCGCAACCTGACGCTTTCCCATTTTTTGCTTTTTTAAGCGCATTCATAAGTTCATTCATACTGATTTGCTGACTCTCATCACCCTGTCCATTTATACTTACATGGCACAAACTGCCGCATCCATCCATGGTTTCAAACAATTCTTCAAAATACTCTTTCCATCTCAGACCTATATCCTTTTCCTGTGTCAGCAAACATCCATTTTTATCTTTCAAACAATTCACTTTCTCATCCTTCCCAGACCTTTTCCTTTTCACATCTTTCACATTCGCACTTAATTTTTTACATTCATTATCCTCTAATTTTTTCTTTTTCAAGCTCACAAGTTTGTTAACTGCATTCTTCTCTTTCTTATAAATATCATACATTACTGTTTTGTCGGAGTCATTCTTCGCACAAACTACATTTTTCCACGCATTCTGTTTTTTATCCACAGCCGCTTTCACTTCTTTGTCCCACCATGCATCACCTTTTTTCCTACCCGTTTTAGATTCCCCACATACTTTAATCGCACTATTTACGATTGTTTTATAATTTCCCATTGTTCCTCTAAGCTATAATTGATTGATTCTAAGTTGTTCAACGTGCTTTCAATTAATCTTACATATTCATCCTTACAATTATCCTCATTTAACTTTTCGATTCGTATCCTTTTGGAGCTTTCCACTTCTCTCGGTCTCGATCGCCAACCACGGAACAGATCAATTCTTGCAACTACAAGGAAATGGTCCGTCCCTAGTTCAGCCTGTAACCCTGTCTTCTAACCCTGACCCACCCATTTAAATCACCCGCTAAAATTAATCTTTCGTTATCCCCTCGGTTTTCTGCAATATCACTAACGTTTTCCCAAAACTCATCCTTTTCAGCATCAGAGACGCCATCACAAGGAGCATATCCTATTACTAAGAAAATCCTCGTAATGCCTATTCTGAAACGGATCCAAATGAGCCTGGGACTAACAAATTTAAAATCTTTCATACATTCACTCATTCTTTTTGATAAAATAGCCCCCACACCTTGTTTCGCATGCTCCGACTCAGGCACACCAGACCACATAACATTCAACCCATTTTTATCAATCATACCTACATCACACATCGTCTAACCTACATAATGCTAAGAGTAAGATATCTACAATACTTTGGTTAGTTTTGAATTGAAATTAATATGTTAATAGTACGTTAAAAATAGTAGGTATATTATTATTGAAAGCCGTTCAGATGATAATTTGTTTTTATTGCTTCAAAACGTATGATATATTTGAATAAAAAAATTACATACTAAGTATATTTTTCATAAATTCGGTAATCAGTAGAGCATGAAGAGTTCCAATTTTTACTGCTTGGCTGGCACAACACTTATGTTCTGATTGTCCTCCTTCTTGCCAACGATCTTATTGGTGAACTTGATTTTGCCAGATTGCACCTTCATGTTTGGTGTCACGAAGTCTGCAAGCATACGTACTGCTGGTGCCGCTTTGCGATCGAATGGGTAGCCCATGGGTTTTTTATCGGGATATTTTCTATCGCGAATTCCACAGTAACTCTCCGCATCGTTACAAAGACCCGCAATATCTTGTTCAACAATATCCACAGAATAGTCGGATATCATCACGAACATATCAAGTTCGGTTCCTTCTTCTGTTCCTTTGGGAATCAACATGTGCTGAGGCCAGCCGCATCCGCAGAAATTATCGGTTCGAATACTTTCAAATGTCCTCTCGAAAGGAATAGTAACTGTTGATTCCGCAGATTTTCGTGTAATCTTGTTTGTTCCTTTTTGAAGGACAACCCTGAATTTGTCCAACTCAATCATCAGTTTTCTTTGCTCATTAAACTCCATAGGTGTGCCATCGGCATTTTTCTTCAATGCGATGAATACTCTTGCATAGCCAGATTTTTCTTTATTGGAAGTGTTATTGATAGTCAAGCTGTATGCGAAAGGTTCATGGTTCAAGTGAGTAAATCGAATCTTTACTGGACCAAGGGGAACAAAGTCCAACCCGATTGAGAAATCCACTTCACTTTCTTTCCAGAAAGTGTGAAACTCGTTGTCGGGCTTACCTTCGACGCAAATTTTGAATTCCTTTACCTCAACGTCCTTAAAAGTCAATTCATCTTTGAGGTATGGCGCTGGCTTATCTTTCAAAGACACAAATATATTGTTGATGTGAGAATGCCACTTGTAGAAGACAGGGTCTCTCATTGCTGTCGCCGTGTCACCCATCACTGCTGCGTCTTCCTCATATCTGCCGTCCGGGTCGTGACAGAAAGCAATCAACACGTGTCCCCGGTTATGATAGTTACCGTATGTTGGTCGATTGATGCTTAAAATAGTAGACTCCACAAGATTTCCTAACACATCAATACCTTTATCATTAAGCAAAGATACTTGATTTCCTTGGGCATCAGTGGCGTAACCGTTATTGATTGCTTGCAATATTTTTGCCTCCCAGTCATTCAATTCGCTGATTTTGATAACCGTCGAGTCATTGACACGATTGATATCTTGACATTTGATATTTGCGAATCTTGGTGTCCACGAGCGACTTGCGATTCCTTGCACCAATTTTGAGAAATACCCCTCTGGGATCAAATCGTTTGGTTTAAACGGTTTTACACGGGGTAAGTTGTTGCACTGCCTTTCAGTATTATATCTTGCGAGGCATTGTTGATGCATATAATAAAACAATTCTCCTCTACGGTCCTTATTAACAACTTGGTCTGCGCCTCTCGTAGGATAAACCAAATGCCAGTGCCAGTGATGAGAGTTGATACCAATATCTTCTCGGAAGTATGCAACACGCTGCTCAGGTTCCAGTAAGTTGGCTGTGAAGTTTTGAGGAATCACGATAGGTTGTCGCACGTCTTTCGGAATAACCGTGGCTTCTTGTCTGGCCTGAATTGTAGCAGTGCTAGGCAGAAATTTCCCAGGGAAGCATTGGAAATAATTTGGTATTGTGACTCCCTTGGTGTCCTTCCTATGAAGCAGAGCCACAGATAGTGAGTAGTTGAATAAATAAGGATTCACCCGTTCATGGCAATAAGCGGCGACAGAGAGTAAATCATCAGCGTTTTTTTGTTTCAAAAAGATGTCAATCAGCTTTCCAGCAATTTCTTGATGTTGTTCAGAAAAAAATGTAAACATTTTATTCCTGGACAGTTTTATTTCACTCAAATCTGGAACTGTCACATTTTTTATGGGAATTATTTGGGTTCCCTTCTGCTGCCACTTTTTTTGCAATTTATTCTTTATTCCTCGATGTCTGGACGTCAAAAAGTTGTCAGGGACATCGAGCGCCACTACTTTTTCTTGGCCTTTGGGCATGAAGATAGGCTCCCCAGGCCTGTCCAGTAGCAGGGAGAGAACGTTCTTTGCAGGAACAGCCATTGTACCGTACTCGAGAACACTTCACAATTTAGATACATGATGGAAAAGTTTTTTCGTTTTTATACACAGAATTAAGTGTGTGGTTATTAAGTGCCACGTGCAACAATAGCACGTGCAACTCATATTTTTTTGTAATCAACTTGGCCTAATAATGTTTTGGAACAACAGATAATGCACAAGGTTATTTGTCGGTTTTGATGTTGGTTTCGATTACTTACGGTTTTGATTTGAATAAAATTTAATTGTTACCTAAGTACATAATAATATAATGCGCGTTATTTACGTACCGTTTTTTATTTGAATTGATGTAAAAGTTTCGCTTTCTCTATAAGTTATATTATTCTCTTAAAAGTTTTAAATCTTTGTCCATTCTTTGTTGAAAAAATACACGTCAACTGTCAAAACAAGTTCGTTCTATTTTATTTCAAATTCCTATATAATATGTTTTCTACAGAAATCAACATAAAACAGATTAATGAAAATTATATATTCAGAAATAACTAGGTCCAAGGAAAGTATTTTTTTCAAAGAAAAGAAAAATCAAGTGTGAGATCGAATATTTTTGGATATAAAAGAGGCAAAAATATACCAAATATTCAAGACTGAATAAAAGTAAGAAAGTCTCTAAGATTTGGTGTACGCCAGGGTTGTATTTTGAGCCCATGAAATAAGGATAATCCTGAAAATATTGCTATTCAAGGATTAAACTATGATAGTCGACGATACTCGAAAAAAAGTCGCATAAATTGCAACGCAATGACTAGAATGATATTTGTATGAGATATTAAGAAAGATAGGTTTAAAAGAGATAAACACAAGCAATCCTTGTTAGGCAGGAATTTCAAATTGTTGCTTATGGATATTGTAGGTAAAATTAGAAGACAAATCAGAGAAATCGTGTGAGGATCACCCGAATACTGACAATATGTGAATCTGAAGATATTGTAAGATGGAGTGGAAAGCGTCTAGGAGAGAAAAGTTTGGATATCTTTTTAGATACTTTAAAGAGGTTTGAAACAATAAACAGAGCAATACCTACTTTTTGGTGAAGCCTTTGATATAAACAAATCAAGTAGTGTTCTTACGAGTTTTCAATCTCAAGTAATGAAATGAATGAGGTATCACCAAGTGTATAAGGGAGTATTTTCTTGGATTCAGCATCAAGTAGGTCAAAATAGGTATCCAAAATTCTTCTGAGGCAAATCGTTTCAAACGCAAAGTTTTTATGTGCCTTGGCATTGGTCAGGTGCCAGGAGTATTTTTTTTTACCCATCACGCCGCGTTTTTACGGGGCAGAGAGAACGGACCTCCACTCTTTTCTATATAAGCACACTTCTTTCGCTTCTTCCACCGACATACCATTTCTCATTACACCCTCTCATATTTCTCTTACTTCTGACCTGGCCTTCCTTCAGAACGGAATCGATGCATATTTCCCTTGGTCATCTATTAACGCGTGAACAGCTGGACCAATTTCACTGATTCTCTTTTGTTTAGGTACGATTGCTATTGTCAGGAGAATGTTCTTCTAAAGTTAAAAATATTAAGTTGGGTTTAAGAAACCTTATCGTAGGTAACCGGACTTTTATAAACTCTTCTTTTTTTTTAATTTTAATTGACGTTTAACAAATTTTCTTTGTTTGATAATTGGTGTGATTATCAGAATCTGTCCTATAAACATCGTTTTAAATGGATGCATCGGTTGGAATGACATTGGTTAATTAGGTAATTAATTGATCATACAAACTCAATTTCAAAATTCATAGTACAGATAGGACAACGTCTTTTGGGAAAAATAGTTTCTTCTTCTTTTGGGTTTCAATCGAAAGATTGGTCTGTCCCAAGCATTTTGATTCCTTCTCTCCACTCATCTCTGTCACGCGCCATCCTCTTCATATCCTGATAGCCGCTACATCGCATGTCGCCTCAAATCAATCAAAATTAAAACTCCCTTTGAACTCCACTCAGTAGCAAAGTGAGGCAATAAGAGCTCTCCATTGCACTCGATCTTGCGCAATGATGACCTCTTCCCACATCATATTAACATAGGTTATAAGTTTTTGATGTAAAAATAAACTCAGACCCGATGAATGCAGCATGGTATGCAGGTTTTGCTAATGCCAGTAAATAGTCATTCATGTTAAATAACTAAAAAACGAATTTGAGCTCAGTTGCATAAAACCTAGAGTACCCATATTATTTATTTCGATACGAAGTTCGACGGGTCAGCTAGTTTAAAATTAAAAAAAAGGAAACAATAAAATTGCTCACCGCAAAAGATTATTCAATATTAATAGCACAATAGTAGATAAAATATACCACAGTACGTACGTAAAATGATTTAAGATAGCTAGGTACCTCTTTATCACTATATTTTGAAGAATTTTTATTTTGAAAATATTTTGTTCATTTATGATAGAAATAATAATAGAATGAACAAAAATTCAACTGAAGTGAGAACGTCTTCGTTTGTTCAAAGTTCCATCTTATCAAAATACGTCGGTTGTTTCTCTCGTAAGTTACCAACAACGCATTCTCTCAATACATTCCATTTTCGGAATTCACAATAAATTTGAATTGAAAATAGAAACTATTCCACACCATCCGTATCCGAAGTACAAAAGCATGCTCAAGTTCCGTGTTCATTCGAGTGCTTTGAAGTACAATACCGAGTCTTCTATATCTATTCCAATTGCATTTTAACAATCTCCTGCATACATCTATTGTTGTATTTGTACACTTCATGTACGTATGCGAGGCGCGTGGTTGTGTTGGAGTCTAGTTGTCACATTATAAGAAGTGACTTACTTTAAAAAAATATGGGTGACATTGTTAGAGTGCGGTTGGAATGCATTTTTCAATCCGATTTACTGTATAATAAAACACACCTGCGTCTGGCTTGAGAACGATTTAAACTAGACCGTAAATTTTCGATACAACCACAGTAACAACCAAAAAATATTTATTAAAAAAGAGTAAAGACTTAAATATTATTTTATTTTTACATAGGTTTCTTGCAAGTACATTTCCGACTCTAACAAAAGACTGAAAAACACCTTAATAAGAAAGGATTCAAAGGTATTTGCTTGGTTGGATTTGCGCTTGTTTAAGGTTCCTCACTTTTCAAGACTTGTGTCTTGCTCGCTTTTCAAGACACAACATCACTTGAAAGTCAACTCTTAAACGGCATGGACGGTGTGCTCAAAAGTTCCACATTTGGCACATTGGCAGTTGATCATCAACCTGGAAACGCGTTGTATCTTTGAGGAATAAGCTCTGGATAAGAAACGTGACTTGAGAGGCCACAGCAACTTTAAAAAGCTTAGACCATCTCACGCAGTCAAATGCATTGGCATAGTCTACGAAGCAGAAACCCGCCGGAGTACTGATTTCCCGGCATTTTTCTATAAGAAGGCGTAGTTTCATAATTTGCACCCCAGTACCTTTCGCTGTAAGTCAGGTAACTACCTGTTAGAAGTAAGTAAGTATACATTTGTATGAATCTCGAAATAGAGTGTGCTTAAAATTCCTTGAAGAGATTTGGGCTCGGTTTACCGAGTCTGAACACAGAGGAGAAACTTTAAGTATGATAAGACACGTTTCCTATAACCTCTCACAATACACACATACTATTTTTGTTTTTTGGTATTGACACGTACCTACATAGAAAACAGGTAGGTATAACATTTATACCAGTAACTACATTCTTAAATATTACAATGCAAGTGCCTGTCTTGGCATTAATTTAGTAGATCGAGCCCTACTACTTTGTATCATCGTTATTCTCCTGACTGATTTTCTAATCGAACCGAATGATTAAAAAAAAACTTGAAACGGTTAATCAAATTGCGTAAAAAAAGTGAAATATTTCTTTAACTACGCCGCTTAATTCATCAAATCGGCGTGTGAAGGCAACGATATTATTTTATCAACTTCGTGTATCATCAAGGAATATGATTGGGCTTATTTGAACAAACTCTATTATAGGAGGTACCTATCTTTTTTAAAACATTTCAGAATTCTAGAGTGTTTCAAATATTTTAGAAATTTTTGGTCAAATGTGTTCAAGAGATATTCTTATTTTTCTCCAGTGTTGGATTTATGTTATAGTTACGAGTATATTCAAATATTGTAGAGAAGAATACACGTTCGGATGGAAACTTGTTATTGTCACAGATGTTGGAGGCGTTTGAGGGTAAGAAGAAAGAAACAAACAAGAGATGGAAAGAACAGGAAGTGGGTGGGAAGAGAAGGAAGGAGAAGGGGTCTCGCTGCATCTAAAGTTCAATTCAATGTAGTGGAATTTTGCAGGTGCGGACAGAGTAACAACAGCGCGGAAAAGTTTGGCGTTGAATCGGGGAAATTAAATTTTCTTTTGGACTAATAACAAAATTAATCCGTAGTTACCATTTTTCTCTGAACATTGCAAAGCGAATCATTTGGTATGCAAGTAAGTAAATACCTATACCTCGCCATCCACACAACAAAGTTTCTGTTGAAAAGTCCTCACTTTACGTAGGTACAGACCTACTCCCTGTGTCGGATCGTGTTTTTCCGAGATGATATAAAATAACACAAGAGTCCCGAACTATTGGGATGATGAATGATATGAATCACATTTTTAAATTACGATACGTATATGTACAGTACAAAAATGAACACGTCAACACAAATGGAGTTAGTTTTAGAATAGACAGTTTAACCAAGTAGGACACCTGAATTGAGGCAAAACCTGGATCTCATTTTGTTTTCATGTACAGTGGTCCTTCGTCGGTGACCCGCGGTAATGTAATTTCATCAATTTTGATTAAAATTTTGCGCAATTTGTTGGGTGTACTTTGAACGTATAAAGTTTGCATAACACTGCTCTTTGAAATGTGACCACTAAGGTCGACAAAAATCTTATCAAACATATCAGTATTTTTCTCGAAAAAGATATTCGGGTGATTCATAGCTATTAAAGTAGTTTATAGCGTGTTGTTTTGTCGTATCGTTGTGTTATTTTATCGTACAAAACTATTCCACGACCACATACACTAATGGCACAACTTTATCGTAGCGGCATGGTAGCTCCTCACCATTGTGGCATTATTCAAATTGCAATACTCGTTGCGTAGAATTACCAACGTTTTCTTACTGTGTTCTATTGAATAGTAATAATGTGCTCCTGTAACAAAAGAATTTATGTGACTTGGCTCAAATTCAACACAGTTTAAGAAAGAACAAAACAAAAATGAAAGTTAACAAGCTGAGATGGTTGGGTATGTAGTAGAAATCTTGGTCGTTAGCAAAATAACAAGAGAATCGATGAGGCTGATCGAAAATTCGTGAAAAGGCGTGGTTGATCGCGAATGAGGTGGATCGAATACATCTATTCGAAGGTCAGGTAAAAAATAAAGTAAGGGCTGCATGAGAAAAGTTATTCAAAGGAATTGGTCTATATAATTTAACAGCGTGACAGTATAGTATAATTGTATATTATTAATATAATATTATTAACTTTAATTAATAAATACTAAATAAAAAAAAATATTTGATCAGGGGTACATCGTCTAATCTACATATTGCTAAGAGTAAGATATCTACAATATTTAGGTTAGTTTTGAATTGAAATTAATATGTTAAAAGTACGTTAAAAACAGTAGGTATATTATTATTGAAAGCCGTTCAGATGATAATTTGTTTTTATTGCTTCAAAACGTATGATATATTTGAATAAAAAAATTACATACTAAGTATATTTTTCATAAATTCGGTAATCAGTAGAGCATGAAGAGTTCCAATTTTTACTGCTTGGCTGGCACAACACTTATGTTCTGATTGTCCTCCTTCTTGCCAACGATCTTATTGGTGAACTTGATTTTGCCAGATTGCACCTTCATGTTTGGTGTCACGAAGTCTGCAAGCATACGTACCGATGGTGCCGCTTTGCGATCGAATGGGTAGCCCATGGGTTTTTTATCGGGATATTTTCTATCGCGAATTCCACAGTAACTCTCCGCATCGTTACAAAGACCCAAAATATCTTGTTCAACAATATCCACAGAATAGTCGGATATCATCACGAACATATCAAGTTCGGTTCCTTCTTCTGTTCCTTTGGGAATCAACATGTGGTGAGGCCAGCCGCATCCGCAGAAATTATCGGTTCGAATCTTTTCAAATGTCCTCTCGAAAGGAATAGTAACTGTTGATTCCGCAGATTTTCGTGTAATCTTGTTTGTTCCTTTTTGAAGGACAACCCTGAATTTGTCCAACTCAATCATCAGTTTTCTTTGCTCATTAAACTCCATAGGTGTGCCATCGGCATTTTTCTTCAATGCGATGAATACTCTTGCATAGCCAGATTTTTCTTTATTGGAAGTGTTATTGATAGTCAAGCTGTATGCGAAAGGTTCATGGTTCAAGTGAGTAAATCGAATCTTTACTGGACCAAGGGGAACAAAGTCCAACCCGATTGAGAAATCCACTTCACTTTCTTTCCAGAAAGTGTGAAACTCGTTGTCGGGCTTACCTTCGGCGGAAATTTTGAATTCCTTTACCTCAACGTCCTTAAAAGTCAATTCATCTTTGAGGTATGGCGCTGGCTTATCTTTCAAAGACACAAATATATTGTTGATATGAGAATGCCACTTGTAGAAGACAGGGTCTCTCATTGCTGTCGCCGTGTCACCCATCACTGCTGCGTCTTCCTCATATCTGCCGTCCGGGTCGTGACAGAAAGCAATCAACACGTGTCCCCGGTTATGATAGTTACCGTATGTTGGTCGATTGATGCTTAAAATAGTAGACTCCACAAGATTTCCTAACACATCAATACCTTTATCATTAAGCAAAGATACTTGATTTCCTTGGGCATCAGTGGCGTAACCGTTATTGATTGCTTGCAATATTTTTGCCTCCCAGTCATTCAATTCGGTGATTTTGACAACGGTCGGGTCACCCGCCTCATTGACACGATTGATATCTTGACATTTGATATTTGCGAATCTTGGTGTCCACGAGCGACTTGCGATTCCTTGCACCAATTTCGAGAAATACCCCTCTGGGATCAAATCGCTTGGTTTAAACGGTTTTACACGGGGTAAGTTGTTGCACTGCCTTTCAGTATTATATCTTGCGAGGCATTGTTGATGCATATAATAAAACAATTCTCCTCTACGGTCCTTATTAACAACTTGATCTGCGCCTCTCGTAGGATAAACCAAATGCCAGTGCCAGTGATGAGAGTTGATACCAATATCTTCTCGGAAGTATGCAACACGCTGCTCAGGTTCCAGTAAGTTGGCTGTGAAGTTTTGAGGAATCACGATAGGTTGTCGCACGTCTTTCGGAATAACCGTGGCTTCTTGTCTTGCCTGAATTGTAGCAGTGCTAGGCAGAAATTTCCCAGGGAAGCATTGGAAATAATTTGGTATTGTGACTCCCTTGGTGTCCTTCCTATGAAGCAGAGCCACAGATAGCGAGTAGTTGAATAAATAAGGATTCACCCGTTCATGGCAATAAGCGGCGACAGAGAGTAAATCATCAGCGTTTTTTTGTTTCAAAAAGATGTCAATCAGCTTTCCAGCAATTTCTTGATGTTGTTCAGAAAAAAATGTAAACATTTTATTCCTGGACAGTTTTATTTCACTCAAATCTGGAACTGTCACATTTTTTATGGGAATTATTTGGGTTCCCTTCTGCTGCCACTTTTTTTGCAATATCTTCTTTATTCCTCGATGTCTGGACCTCAAAAAGTTGTCAGGGACATCGAGCGCCACTACTTTTTCTTGGCCTTTGGGCATGAAGATAGGCTCCCCAGGCCTGTCCAGTAGCAGGGAGAGAACGTTCTTTGCAGGAACAGCCATTGTACCGTACTCGAGATCACTTCACAATAGATACATGATGGAAAAGTTTTTTTGTTTTTATACACAGAATTAAGTGTGTGGTTATTAAGTGCCATGTGCAACAATAGCACGTGCAACTCATATTTTTTTGTAATCAACTTGGCCTAATAATGTTTTGGAACAACAGATAATGCACAAGGTTATTTGTCGGTTTTGATGTTGGTTTCGATTACTTACAGTTTTGATTTGAATAAAATTTAATTGTTACCTAAGTACATAATAATATAATGCGCGTTATTTACGTACCGTTTTTATTTGAATTGATGTAAAAGTTTCGCTTTCTCTATAAGTTGTATTATTCTCTTCAAAGTTTTAAATCTTTGTCCATTCTTTGTTGAAAAAATACACGTCAACTGACAAAACAAGTTCGTTCTATATTTATTTCAAATTCCTATCTGTTTTCTACAGAAATCAACATAAAACAGATCAATGAAAATTTTATATTCAGAAATAACTAGGTCCAAGTAAAATATTTTTTTCAAAGAAAAGTAAATCAAGTGTGAGATCGAAATTTTTTGAAGATTGAAGATTTATTTTGAAATAAAAGAGGCAAAAATATACCAAATATTCAATACTGAATAAAAGTAAGTAATTCGCTAAGATTTGGTGTACGCCAGGGTTGTATTTTGAGCCCATGAAATAAGGATAATCCTGAAAATATTGCTATTCAAGGATTAAACTATAATAGTCGACGATACTCGAAAAAAAGTTGCAAAACCTGCAATGCAATGACTAGAATGATATTTGTATGAGATATTAAGAAAGATAGGTTTAAAAGAGATAAACACAAGCAAGCCTTGCTAGGTAGGAATTTCAAATTACTGCTTATGGATATTGTAGGTAAAATCAGAAGACAAATCAGAGAAATCGTGTGGGAACACTCGAATACTGATAATATGTGAATCTGAAGATATTGTAAGATGGAGTGGAAAGCGTCTAGGAGAGAAAAGTTTGGATATCTTTTTATTAATAGTCACAATCACTCCCTAAAAGTGCATTATCTTACAAGATGCATCTAGGATGAATAAATCCCGAAAGGTGAAACGGCTGGGATTTAGCATCACAGCTCTAAAATAACACCCAATAAGGCTTGTCCGAAGAAGATAATATATCCTATTATTTTAAAGAAACAAATAAAAAAGATATCATTATTATTCCATGAAGACAAATGGAAGTTAAAACTAAAATTATTCTTGAAAGATTTTGTAAGACATGGCATATTAATAGTTACTAGTGGTCGATCATTGCTCGAAATTCGACCATACTAACCATCTTTGAACATTAGACTGAGCGAGTGCTAGGTATATTACAATTTTCTTTCCAAAACAATAATATGGATAAGTCAAATTTTAAATGTTGATAGGTATAATGTATAAAGTTTTTTCTATTATTATTAAAAAAAAAACAATTTGTCTATTCTAAATTTGACGCAATGAGTTTAAATATCCCGCTATTTTCAGCCCCACCTTCCATTTAAATATTCCGCCTTCAAAAAGCTTTCTGCGCCCATTATGAGGCGCTTTACATTTTTATTTTTGAAGTTGATCCTCTTTATAAGTAGTCTGTGGAAGTGTGTGTGCGAGTATCAAATTACAGTAGTGTTTGTAATGTTTTATTATTGATATAACCCATTTTTATGCATAATTTTAAGAAAATATTATCATTCGCCACCCCTCCTCTATATAAACTATAAGTGTGCGAAATTTCATACTCCTCCGTCCGCTCAATTTTCGTAACAAGGGCCACAAAGTTTTCCCTTCACATATTAATATATAGATAATATCGCTTTTAAAATAGTTCCTTCCTTATTGTTGGTACCTTCACATCTTTATCTGAAACTTGAGGAAAAGGTCTTAATATTTAAGATAGATTTCTGTGTGAACAAAATGTCTCTTTCGAACCTGCGAAATGAAAGCTCTCAGGAATATTGCTGGCAAAACTCTTCGAGTCCGAGTACAAAATAAAGAACTTTAAAAGGTGAATCGGAAGTAATCGTTAGATGGGGATGACACTAAAGAAGGTTTTGGAGCTAAAATATTTTTCAAGAATATTAATGAAGAAAAACGATACCGAGAAACAGCGTTCCCAAAATCCAAAAACCTCCAAGACGAACTCCGAAAAGATAGGATGATTGGGAGTTGACATTGCATGAGATTAAACTTCGGAAGGACAACATTCTAACTGACTTATGGAAAAAGGAAATAGATAAGGAAGAACTTTTCTTATTTGATATCCAGCTCATTCTAGAGCCATAATAATCTATTAAGATAAATAATTCGTGATAATCTAAAAATAAGCCAAAACAATAATAAGTTATTATTACATAATAATTTGGTACATTTGTAATTTAGGAGATAAGATGTTTTGGTTGTACAGCTGATAACAATTTTGAAGGTCGTTTTTTGGTTTCGTAACTGATATTATGTACCGCATATTATTATATTTATAAATAACAAATTTGTATTATCACACGGGAATTTTGGTTTATGTTGCAGGATCATAGATATTGATATTAAACGTTTGTTGATTCTGACAAAAACATAATTTTCTCTATCTAATGGTGAACGCTGTTAAACTAAAGTGAACCACAAGTACTGTCTTCAGAGGGCAGTTGCGAGGTAGAAGATAGTTGAAATGTTAAATATTGCAATTAATATCTACAGGTCAGTACCCATAAAAATATTAAGTAAGCTGTTTTGTAATGATTTCATTTATTAATTTTTCAGGTCACTTTATTAGACAGCTACTTAAGAAGAGTAGAATGTTTGGCAAATTTTGATTTGCCTCCAGTTGAGACCTGTGCCAGTAGACAAATTCAAATTGGCGTTCGACTACAAAGGAAGACTTCGCCAATGTATAGTGCGAAAAAATTAACTGTCCACTGGAACATATAAACAATTATTTAAACCAAAAAAAGACGCTTGTATAAAAATATAAAAAGTGGACAGTTAATTTTCTTCCTACTCTACATTGTCGAAGAATTCGTTTGTAGTCGATCGCCAACTGCAATTTGTCTAGGCCTATAGGAACCTTCGCCGAGGAATTTTTACCTCTAAGATGCGTCCAGGGCTGTCCGATATTTCAAGATTCTGGTAATGCATATTAAATATTTAATGCAACTTACACCGAGTTAGCAGTGTGTTGGTATGTTGGCGTATTTACTAGATTAGGTTTAGTAGACTAGGAGACTTAAACATAACTACCTAATGGCGAACGTTGTTAACGAAAAGTAATCACACTAAGCCAGCCTTCGAAATAACAGTAGAAGACGGTCATAAGCCCGTAGTGGTGTGTTCCATTTAAAAATCGAACATCAGTAATGAATTATTGTTAGTCATTAGTTGTTACATATTCGTTAAGATTAGGTTTTATTTTATTTTTGGCCTGATGTCATGTACAATATAGTTTCCTAATATGTATTATTAAGTGCTTCTTGATGATGTTTTTTGTTTGTTTATGTTTAAATTTATTGTTCTTTATTATTTTATTAATATTATCAACTATATAAAAAAAGAGTCGGTAGTTAGTTAATATTTAAATTGAGCGGAATTATGCGACATCTATTGGAAGTTATGAGAATCTTTAATTTGATGATTTTTAAATATTAATTATTGTTATGGTGATTATTGTGATTTTTTGGTATACGGTGTTCACTTTATTTTAAGATAGTGAAATGATAATATTTTTTCTTCTTCGCAATCGCCCGTGTCCCCTTATTTAGGGTCAGCTCTCCTAGCCCTTCTACGCCAAAAATATCTGTCAAGCATCACCCCTGCTTACATTTAACTTTTCTTGAGGCCCTTCTTGATGCTAGACAAGCATGGAGCGTGTGACCTGCTTGGTCTCCTGGCTGGAGTTTCGACGTCCATAGCTTTTTGGATTCTTTAGTTGCTTCATAACATGCCCATAGCATTTTTGTATGTTTTATGTTATCTTTTCGGTTATGGATGTGATCTATAAGCTTATCTTCTTCCTTTTTTATGCATTTCCACTCACAAATGAGTGATTTATGGGTACTACAAGCTTCTCGGACAAGGGAATTTCTAACTCCGTCGAGTCTATAGTTACTGTTCCAGCCCATTTGAGCAGCTTCAACTCAGTGTGCATACATTGTTGGTGTTTTTGTTTTTTTAACAAGTTATTAATTTAACAAACCAAGACAATATATTGTTAAAATATCTGGGCAAATTGAATGACACGATCAGTTTCTACAGTATGTGGTCAAAAAAATATGAATAATTATTACATAATAATATATTTTTTTATTCCTAATAACTTTTTTATTCTTCTTGTTTTTTTATTGATTAAATTCTTATGTTCGTTCAAAAAATGTATGGAAATTGTTTTTTTTTTACAAATTTTTCAGCACTGCACTATTTTTCGAGTGATTTGGTTGGAAATTGTTGGTTGAAAGAAAATTGTACACAGTTGAAGGTTTGAATAATTGATTTGTGGTAGAAACATTGACATCATGCAGTGTTCCAAGTTTGTGATGGGAAAACAAAAGGATCCGACGCTCTGCAAACGCCTCTTACTCAAAAGGCACTCGACATGTTAATTAATTTTCAATAGGGCGTTCCAGGAATTGATAATTTCATCAGGAACAGCATTTATGTGGGAACAATAATAATGTTTGCCAGCCAATATTACCAGGTAACAGGAAGCAATCTGGGGAATGCAGCGGAAATTTCATCTTATATTGAATTCAATAACGTCTTTTCAGAACAAGGCTGTGTTTGATGTATAGGATCTATTACTTTAACAAAAAGACCTTTTGTTTGAAATTGCTCTAGATTATGTCGTGAAAAAGTCATAATGACAGATCCTGGTTTGGTACGATACGATTTTTGATACATCATATAAATTAAATAAACATTTTTATACAAAGGCTTCAGCACGAGTATAGCCGGTGTCTGGTAGCCTAGTGGTTCAGACGCCGATTTAAAGTCGAAGGTTTGTTCCCCGGTGCCGTTTCCTCTTATTGACTTATTTTCCAGGTATTTTTTCTAGCCAATCGGTCCCGTCTAATAGTATTTCAAGTAAAAAACAATTTAGTTCAACATTTTCACAAAATTTTGACCCCATTCGAAATTTATCCCTGGACCTCTTATGAAAAATTAAAAAACATAAGTATAAAAAAAAAAAACATAAATGATTTTGAAAGGTAGGTAAGCCTTTCTTTGCAGTTTCTAATACTGCAGACAAAGCATACTCATCCCAGTTCAATCGGTAGGTACGTTGTTTCGACACATCTAAAAATAGAATGAAATTAACAACGGTTGACAAATAATACAAATTGCCCAAAAAAAAGGTAAAAAATAGTAAATCTTAAATCAATCACGTGGTGTAATAATGTTATGGATAAAACGCAAGTAGAAAATTTATAATATAGAATTGCTTAAAATTAAGTAAAAAAATATATCGACAAAATCACCTTGGGTAAAATTTGTACAAACATAGAGGGATCATTTTCAACCCATGCGTAGAGTTTTCGTAAAAACAACGTAGCCAAAAAACGCAACAAGAACTTTATCAAATAGTCCTTAAGTAATATAATAATATGACATATGATTCAGCACAAATATAACACATTTTAATTACATTACAGGACATTTAAAAATGACTTATTTTAGATTAAATTGGTGAAAATTCGTTTTTTCTGCGCACAGCCGTTAAAACTTTACACAACAGCCCGCCATTACTGTCAGATGTCATACACATTGTTTTGAGACTTTTTGAGTGCTTGAACACTTCGTAGAGTTAGTGGTCCGTTTAAAATCGCAGGGATTGTTTTACCTCAAGGGATCATTTAGTACAGGTCTCCCCTGTTATTGGAGCACTGAAGATTTTATCTTTTTGTGTCATGATTTCTTTTATTTGTGTTGTTCAGTGTTCTGTTGGAATCTCTAAGAAATAAATACAAAACATAAAAATGTCTTTTCTTTTTTCTCACGTGGGTGATTACTTCTGTGCCATTCAGAGATCAGATTAACCGGAAATCGTCCAAAATCTATCTGTTGTTGGATTGTATTATATTTTCATAAAGTTCTAGGTCTTGTAAGTTGATACACACTCTGACATATGTATATCAGAGTCCGCTACTGCACTTCAACTCAATATGAAAAATTATTTTTATACAGGTATTTGACCACCTATTTTGACGCAATTTTTTTTCAAGGGGTAGGCAGAGAATGTGGGCCTCCACTCTTTTCGATCCTAGCAAACTTTTTTCGCTTCTTCCACCAACATACATTCCCATTAGAGCCTCTACTCTGATATGGCCTTTCTTGAGGACGGAATCGATGTGTTCGATCCACGTCATTTTCGGCCGGCCACGCCTTCTTCAAGATTTTCTTTCAGCCTTATAAATTCTCTTTGCCATTCTGTTCACATCTGTTTTTTTCACATTCCAAACAATCTCAACTTATTGAACCATATTTTTCACAACACTAACTTCCATACCACATTCCTTTCCAATATTCTCATTCCTTTCCATATCCCTATCTCTACTGCATTTATATTCAACGATTGTTTAATAAATAATAATAATTATCCTTTTACACTTCCTCTGCATCAGGAAGTATCTACACCCTTTAATCCTCGGCTCCACTCCAGAAAACCGGTTCACGCTACGGCCTTCCACCTGGCGGAGACTGGTTTCAGTGGCTTCTCTGAGTGGGAGGAGGAGTGAGTGGTTTTGGTGGAGATTCTCGGGGTTTGGTACAAGAGGTGGGTTCTCAGATGCCCGGTTTCAACCTGCCGAGAAATCAGTGGGTTCAACTTAACCGTATTCGAACCGGTCATGGACGTTGTGCCCAAATGCTTTATAGATGGCAAATTTGTGAGTCTCCCGCATGCGACTGTGCAGAGCCGGTGCAGACTGTTGCACATATTGTGGAGGCGTGCCCTCGAAGAGCTTTTAATGGCTCATTTATGGACATTCACAATGCTACCCCACAGGCTCTGCAATGGCTCAACGAACTGGATATTATTTTGTGACCTCCTGGAGCAGTAATGTGAACCTTTTTTTAACTTTTTTATCCTTTTTATATCTTGACTTTAATTCATTGTTTTTAACATTTTTATCCTTTGATGATGCTGCTGACTGGTAGCTGATTTTCGATGCCATACGATAATATTAAAATTATCCTTTTTATGGCTCCTTTTTTCAATTCATATTACATGTGACCTTAGATTAATAAAAATATAATATCAGGGGCCGTAATTGCCCGACCACTTTCCACCTGGCAGTAAAATTATTCTTTATGATCAACCGTTTTGGATGAAAAAAAAAACAGCGATTTCAGCAAGAATAACCGGCATTTGAAACACATGTTATAAGGGTCCAATATAACCATAAATAAATTTTAACTCGAAAAAGGTTTCCTCGAATTCAAGTCGAAACCATCCCCTTTGTTTGATATTCGATCGAGCTATTATAATATGTGTGGAGCATACCGATCTTCCTTAATTGTCACCGAATACTCGTTTTTAAATCCTCGTGTACGAGATGCTTCAACATGGAGTGGGCGTCTGCGTGTACAGGTTCCTACTCGTAGATTCTGGGAAAAGTGTATGTTCTAAAAAGAGGGTAAATTCCGTCTTCGTGATTTTTTTTTTTAAATTTTGTATTTGTACAATGTAAAATTTTGATACACGTGTTTTGATAGCCTGGTCTTCTTCTCAGCCGCCATCTAGAAAATAATCTTCTTCTTTCTAGTCCCATATCAGGTCCCCCCCAACGTCGGCTACACTATGGCGTAGGCTTTTCTGCAGGGGCTAACTGGAAGAGAAGCCTACGCCATACTTTTAGAAAATGATAAGATGCGCCACGTATATTTTTCTATATAATCAGAAGAATACGCGCAGCTCATCTTCAGAGCGCTGGATTGGGTGAAGGCTAAGAGAAACGTAAAAGCCAGATATCGGAGCTGACATGATTTTGAATGTTCTTATAACCTTTCAAACACATTATTTGTAACTTTGTAATACTTAGTCATTATACCAATTTATAAAGGAAACAATCTTTGCAGTATTACTTACTATAATATATTAGGTATGTTTCCGAACTAGTTGCATGTAAACATGAGATCCAACAACTGTCGATGGCCTGAGTCGGTATGTTTATTGTATGAAACGATGTTACAAAAATTGTTAAGAAAAGTTTGAGATATAATGCTATAATGTATGCATTTTTTATAGAAAATTAAATAATCTAGTTGATGTGTTTCGGAGTTTTTCGATATTTTTATAATATTCTGAAATATAAATAAAAAAAAAATTTTTTATAAAAAAAGTTTGAGAAACCCTGGTACTATTTCATTGAATTTCATTTGAGATATTGTATTTTTCTATATACATACACATTTTTAGGGTTCTAGCTTTTATAGTTTTCGAGATTTATGAAAAAATAGGCTTAAAGTATTCAATATTTTCTGAAATTTTAGGATCTGTGCATCAATCTAATCAAAAGTTATAAGGGGGGGACACACCCGCACACACACACACCCTGACACACCCTCAGACACCCTCTCACACGCACAGACACACACACAGACACACTAAATGTTCTCCTCCGAATTCTGATTAAATCCATATATGGAACATATATGGTGCGAAGGCTCTAAGTTGGTGTTTTTTGTCGTCAAAGTTTGAAAAACCGTTTAAAATCTAGACCTGGCCATACAAATCTCATGTATCTTGGCTTGATACTGCCGATCTGTCTCGAGAAATAATAATTTCTCTTCAACAAATCGACGGTTGGAAAATATTTTCTTATAATCAATATTGAAAAAGCGTTCATTTTTACTACTTAAAATTTGGATAACCCATGCAGTCAGATGATGACGTTATCAAGGTATTGTACTGTTTACAGTACCTTTTGGAAACTTTCTAATATATCTATTTAACCAAAGATTTTTGACCTCTACCTCGAGTTAGAGTTGGATCTGCTAACTCGCTCTTACCACAAACTTAATTCGTTTACACTTCTAGCTCTTCTTTTTTTATAGTTTTGCAAGACAAAGCGATATAATATCGTTTTTACAACAATCATCTGTCAAAGGAGTAGTTTGTTTTTTTACCGGCTCCGTGTTATTGTTTTTTTAAACTCTCTAATATAAAGCTTGAGGCTGTAGTGAATGTTATAACTGTGCACACAGGGGAACCGTACAACTATTAAACTGTGAGTTGTGTTTTCTCTTGCTTTTTCAAGAAATTGATCCCGAAAAAACCTTCTGAATAGATACATACACACATACAATCGCACATTGCCACTACTACGTACAAACCCTATAGCAGTATCTGACATACATACACACTGAGGGTTGCAGACAGTGTCAGCAGTTGGTCATTATAATGAATTGCACCAAATGCAAGGAGTCATTGATTCAGGAGGACACGCTCGTCTGTTCTAAATGTTCGACGAGATTACACTTCTTTTGTGCCGGAATGTCTGAAAAATCTTTCACGAACATGCTGCAAATGAATAAGGGTAAATGGAAATGCTCCGTCTGTAAATCCAGGCCAGTGGTAGCAGGCGACGATCTGTGGCCAAGGCTCGAGAATTACTTGAAGGAGAAACTGGATCCGATTGCCGACTTCATTAAGGGAGATCTGGCAAGTGATCTCTTGACCATCAAAGAAAAGATTTTGCAGTTTGATGACATCAAAAATTCAATTCAATTTTTATCGGAGGAATATGATAGACTCAACAAACAGCTCAAGATGAATGAAGAAGAGATGAAGGTGGTTAGGGCGGATAACAAGCTGCTCTTGGAGAAGAATGGTGCTCTGGAACACCGACTTAACTTGATGGAGCAGAGGCAGAGAAGTGCCAACATAGAGATACAACTGGTACCACAAAGGAAGGGAGAGAACCTTTTGGATATCACAAAGAAGATCGGCGAGATTATAGGCCGTCCAATTAAGAACGAAGATATACTTGCATGTCACAGGGTACAACACCAATCTAACCAATCAACCCGCCCCAAAAATATCGTTGTTGAACTTCCCAGTGGTCGTTACCGCGATAATTTTCTGCAAGCCATCAAGAGCTACAATAAAGTCAATAAGAATGATAAATTAAACATTGGACTCATTGGTTTTGAGTCTAAGGAACCCTTTTACGTCGGCGAACATCTGTCGCCATTCTTTAAAGCACTACACGCTAAGACTAGACAAGTGTCCAAGGTGAAGAACATAAAGTATGTGTGGGTGCAGAACGGACGCATACTTACAAGGAAAAATGATGCATCGCCCATAATGGAGGTCAGAGACTACGCTTCCCTAGACAAACTGTGATCACTTTTGGTACATTTTTCTTTCTTTTTTCTTTTTATAGTTGTGATTAGTTTTTCCTTGCAATGTCTGTTTTTTACCAGAATGTACGAGGGTTGAGAACCAAGACCAATGAAGCTTGCATGGAAGTTTTAAAGGGAGACTACGACATAATATGCTTAACTGAGACCTGGTTGCACGGAAGTATAGCCAGCGAAGAAATATTTGACAATAGATACTTGGTATTTAGGAGAGATCGCTGCGACACAGTGTTTTCTAGCAGGTCAATGGGAGGGGGAGTTCTAATAGCGGTTAAAAAGAAATTCGGCGTTGTTCATAGACCAGAGTGGAATACTGAGTTGGAAGATTTATGGATCACTATCAAATCGAGCGACAAAGACTGGGCAGATGCAAATATATGTGTGGCATATCTGCCACCGGATACTGGTGTGGAGCTTTTCCAGAGGCATCTTAACAGATGTGCTTCTGTCTGCCTAAGCTCTCCTGAGTCCACTAATAAAATTCTTGGCGATTACAATTTACCGTCCATTAAATGGGCGTCTGATGGAAACACCCACCCTCATCACACTCGTGGAAATGGGGCAAAGGCTGAACTCTTTTATGAAATGTTAATCCTGACTGATCTCAAGCAGTATAATCATATAGGGAACATAAATTCTTGTATCTTGGATCTTGTTCTCTCTAATGCTCCAATGCAGGTGTCTTTGGCAGATGGATTGGTGAGACCAGATGGTTTTCACCCTCCACTGCTGGTTAGCATTGTAAATTTCAGTCGTGCGAGGTATCTGGATTGTAATATGGAGCATAAACGTTACAATTTTAGGAGGGCCAATTATACTCTATGTAAAACTGACTTATCTAATGTCGATTGGTCGACTATTGATGCCCTGAATTGCAACGATGCCTTACAGACCTTATATAATGTTATATGGCAGGCGATCGAACATCACGTACCTAAACTGAAACCGAGAACACCCCAGTACCCTTTGTGGTACAGCACTTCTCTTATCCATATGATAAGGGAAAAGGATAGATATCATAAAAAGTTTAAAAAATACGGTAATGCCAAAGACAGGCAGATTTTTTCTCTGTTGCGCACTCGGGTTAAAAAGGCCATAAGCGACTGTCACAGATCATATATTTCTTCCATTGAGAGTTCTGTTAAGCACTCGCCTAAATCATTCTGGGGCTATGTTAATTCCAAGAAAGTTTCTAATGCTATTCCTCGTGAAATGAAATATCAAGGTGTCTCGGCGACAGGAGGCGATAACATCTGTAATTTGTTTTCGGACTTTTTCTCGTCTGTATTTGTTGATCCTTCAAGCTCTGGTGGTTCTGAGCTCTCTGTGGGAGGCCAATCTTTGAATAATATTTTCTTGAAAAAGACAGATCTGCTAGGAATGATGAAAAGTCTAGACGCGAACAAGGGTGCCGGTAGCGACGATATACCTAATTTGTTTGTAAAGGAATGTGCCGATGCGTTGGTGGACCCATTGTTTGCTGTTTTCCGGAAGTCTTTGTCGGAGGGAGTCTTCCCTGATTTGTGGAAGATATCAAGGGTAGTTCCAATTTATAAATCTGGTGACGTGTCGGATGTGACTAATTATCGACCTATAAGCTTGCTCCCCTGTTTCGGTAAATTATTTGAAAAGGCAGTCTATCAGTATGTTTATCACCATGTGTCGCCTTTTCTCGACGGTAATCAGCACGGTTTTGTTTCAGGGAAATCGACCGGAACTAGTCTTATGGAATTTGTTAACTATGTAAGTGAATGTGTAGATTCTAGGGTCCAGGTGGATGCAGTCTACACCGACTTTAGTAAAGCCTTTGATCGTGTCGATCACTCAAAGCTTATGTGCAGATTACGGGACTTCGGAATTTCTGGTAGGTTGTTGAATTGGTTTCACTCATATCTCAGTGGAAGGGTTCAGGTGGTTTCGGTGGAGGGGTTTGACTCCGATTCTGTTGTAGTTTCTTCCGGTGTTCCGCAGGGGTCTCACTTGGGTCCCCTTCTTTTTTTAATATTTATCAACAATATAGGCGCAAAATTGAGATGCGATTACCTTATGTACGCTGACGACCTCAAACTATTTACGAGAATACACAGCGTTGCCGACTGTGCGAGGCTACAGACTGACCTGGAAACATTGTTAGAGTGGTGTAATAATAATAATATGTTACTGAACACTAAGAAATGCTATTCAATCAGCTTCACTCGTAATAAAAAACGAATTAATTTTACGTATAAACTGGACTCAGAAGACATAAAGCAAGTTCAGGTTATAAAGGATTTGGGACTGATATTGGATTCTGAGCTCACATTTAGGAATCACTATGAGAGCATCACTGAAAGATCTTACAGGTTGTTGGGCTTCATATTTAGGGTCACTAAGCCATTCAAGAATTCAGAAAGTATAATCGCTTTATATTATTCCTTGATTCGTAGCATACTAGAGTATTTATCTTTCATATGGTCGCCCTATTACGCCTGTCACACGGAAACCATAGAACGTGTTCAAAGGGTCTTCACAAGACTCCTCTCTTACAGAATAGGTCGAGGTGGGTATATGACTTACCGGGAGCGCTTGTCCTTCTTCGGCATCGATAGGTTGTCTGATAGGCGTGATGTTGCTGAACTAGTATACCTCCATAAGCTCATCCATGGAGATCTCGACTCGGCGGACATACAACTGCTGAGATTCCATGCTAATAATAGATTAAGGTGCACCGACTTATTTAGACTAAAAATACACAACACCAACATAGGCTACTTCCGTCCCATTGACAGGATGATGAGATCCTATAACAACATGGCAAGGGCTTTGCCTGATCTAGACTTATTTTCTGGCACGACTAGAGTGTTCAGGTCGGCAATTCAGGCTGGCATTGCTTCGCGGTCAGTCACTGACGGTATTACGTAGTCGCATGATATGTGCATCATTTTTTATTAATATACTTATAACTACTATTCAGATAAATATGTGTGTGTATGTGTATGTGTGTATACATGCGTGTGTATATATATGTATGTATTGTTTTTTGTATGAAATATTTACCCTTTTTTATGCATAGTCTTATTAACATGTTTCTAGTTCGTGATATTGTCTGCAACCGCATTCACTCGACTTTTGTAATGAGAAGGTACCTACCCGCCCGCCTACAGCGGCTGGCGACGAGCTCAGTTCGTTGTAGCAATAATATTTTTTACAATGTTTGTTTGTTCTTAGTTCAGCGGTGCCTGCCTACTATTACATATTTTTATTTGTTTTTATTTCTGTGGTGGCATGGTAAAAGGCATTAAGTCGCGATTTTCAGCATTTTGAGTTATATGCGCTACATCATACATTATCACAAACAGAACAAAGTTCAAAAACAAAAGTTTAAAAAAATCCACTTATAAAGGATTTAAAAGCATTTTTTCTTTCCGGCATAACTCAATATTAATTTTATTTGGCAAGGTAAAACGACGCGCGTCAAATTTTGTCTACCACGAAGTAAAACGGTGTTGTCTATGATAGAGCTGCGGTGAGAAGCCATTCTTTTAAAAGTGAACCTTTTTAAAATGTGTTTAAATAATGTATTTTGCGAACTTTATGGCAGGTATCATCCTTATCTGTCGACCAATCTGTTTACAACTTTCGTTGTTTATATTGTTAAGCTATAGACAATAGATCGGTAATACTATCTGCATATTATTTTTTTTTTTAAATATTTTTTCATTGCTATTTTGCGACTATTATATCAACAACTGATGACTGATTATACAGTTCTATTTTAAAATAGTATAAACAAACCACTACGGGCTTACGACCATCTTCTAATATTGTTTCGAAGGGTGGATTAGTGTGATCACTTTACGTTAACAACGTTCGCTATTAGGTCGTAATGTTCAAATTTCCGAATATTCATCTGGTTTGCAATGATTTGATGTTGGAACCTCCCCTGCGCATGATTTTGTGCAGCTTGTATGACCGTGTATAAATTCCTCAGCTCTGCTTTGAAGGATCGGTATATTGTGAGAGAGGGTTATCTTAACAAAGGTAATAATACCTATAATTAACTAATTTCATTTTATTATTCAAAGAATATTCTTCATTTATTACTTAACAATATTACATTCTGAGCAAAAAAAATATACCTACTGATGTTTTGGGAATGCTATGCTAGAAAATACTAATAGGTAAGCTAAAAAATAACTAATATTTATGAAGAATAAAATGTAAGTGTTGAAAAATAATAAATTAGCATGTGATAGAGAGTAACTGGGTATATTTCCTTGTAAAATTTGGCCTAAGTACAAATTTTTTCAACCTATGAGCCAAAATTGTCAAGGTAAAAAGACACGCATTATAAATAAAGCATATAAACAAAGAAATATTGAAGAAATAAATATGAGTAATCGTAAAGTGAACCCTTTTTAACGAAGTAAATGCATCAAAGTTGATCTATTTTATTTGTATTAAATAATATTTGACAAAAATGAAACCTCTTAAAATACTGACTAGTAAATCCGCCATACTGAGAAATGTCATCCCATTGACTTAATGCCTTTTACCATGCCACCACAGATTTAATTGTATTCCTGGATTCGCGCGCACTTCGCATTGATGCGCCTAGTCCACTCGATATAATATTCTTTTCTTTTCGTGTGTACTTTTTTTGTTTTGTTTTGTTATTGCTCGAATTGTCAAACTTAACAATTGACCTAATATAATAGCGAAATAACTTAAATTATACGTACCTATGCTCCAAATGATTTTTGACAGATGATACATATATTCGCATGATTACGTTAATTATGTTACAGACGCCTGTTATTGGAGCATTGGGGGGTGCATGTGTTTTATAATATTATGTTTATCTTTGTATGTGTTATCAATGCTCTGTTGGTGTCTTTACAATAAATAAATAAATAAAATAAAATAAAATATAAATTCAACCTTTTTTTAGCCCACAGAGAATTACTGATTAGTTTCATCGTATGCGTTATAAGATTGATGTCAAGTATGTATCTACCATTTTGAATGCATTTTTTGACATCGACTATGTGATAAACCTAGAATTATTAGCAAATAATGCTAGAGGGAATACTCACCAACTTTCATATTTTAAAGTATCTAGGTATGTATAAATGAAAATGTGTTCATTCTTCCACAGATCTCTGTTTAGGTCCCGCCAATTAGTGACATCACAGTCCATCTCGGCTTGGTCATTCATGGAGGATTTCTAATTTGGAGTACTTATAGGTAAGTATGTAAAATAAATGAAAAAATGAATTCTAATATCTAAAAATATGGCAAGTAAAAAATCTTCCAAATGTTCACATATTCTTAACAATTTTCAAGATCTATTGTTCAAAATTTAAAAATTTAAAAATTTAAGAACCTTGAAGGGAGTATGGTAGAAAATAAAAAAATGTAATTAAAAATCAATTGACCTTATATAATATATCCTTTTTTGATCATTTTATTAACATTATAATTTATTTATACCAATATTTATTAACAGAACAATGAGAAGAACAATATACTGTGGTAGGTATTCAATAATAATAATTAAATCAATACCTTATATTATTAATTATTAATTTAGATACGTACAATACAATACATTATTATAACATTTTAATAATACCATAAACAATCATTTTTAATTGAAAATAAGACGTATATGTTAAATCATCGCCAGTTATACCAAGTGTCTTTCGTGATTCAATTCCAAAACCAATATAGGTACATTAAATAAAAAAATGAGCATTATTTTGTTGGTAAAATCCGTTACTTCATGACAAATGACTCCAAGTACAAATTTGCCGTTTATTACAATTTCTTATTCGAAATATTGATGAATTTTGGGTTGCTTAGATTAATATTTTTCATAATTTTTCGTCGCTATCACGTTTTATCCAAGGATAAAAAATACGATTTTGTCAATTTTTCGATAAATTAGGTACTTAAACCATTGTCATAACATAATTGGAACAACTGCCCTAGAACGACTTTGTTAAGTGGGGGAGCGAACTTCAATAACATGAAGGTAGGCATACCGATTACCTATATTATGAAATAATTGTTATATTAAAATTGAAAAAAAAAAATGAATTAATAAAGGGTAAGGTAAATATGTGAGCTCGAAGACATGATGAGATGGGAAGGCAACGAAGATGGTTCTTGCATGCATTCGTGAGGAAAACAAGCTCATCCAGATTCCCTCAAATGACATTGCATGGCCAACCCCATAGAAGACGGATCCCAGGAAGACTAAATAAGCTGAGGGACAGTTGGAAATTGACCTCGCAGGAGGCTAACCCCACCTTTTGAATTACCAAGAAGAATTAGTAAAGAAATCTTACAAAGGAACCTTTAATAGCCCAGTTCATTGACTAGGCAACAATAACCGATTATATAGCCAGTGAACTGGGCTAAAATGATGTGGAGCAGGTTTTTTGAATATTTGAAGGAATTCTGAAGTATACATTCTCGAGATGGCTGTCCTATAATCATAAAACATATACAAAATAAAAAAAACCCTTATTTGAGGCAATCTAAAACATTTTTTATGAATTTTGATTTTCAGTGATTGCATCAAATAATTGTGATGTATGATATATTAAGATCTAACTAGCTTAAGAGGCACAGTAGTTGTGTTTATAATGTTTGTCTTGTGGTTTTATCATTTTGTCAATCCTAATAAATTGAAATGATCATGGTGATGAATGATGAATGAAGATGTTATGGTAAAAACCACTGTGCAACTCATAAAAAGGCGACATTAATCCATTAAGACCCAAGAGCTGATTCTTTTAAATTATGGTAAATTTGTAATCTTTGCCATCATTTCAAAAAAGACACTCGTTTAAAAGCCTACAAAACCTTTAATTTACACATAATTATACAAACTTAACATATTAATTTTATTTATAATAATATGTATAAAAACATAGATACATAATTTTGTCAATATAAAATTAATTGAATTAAGGTACTGCAGGAGTTTAACTTATTTGGTTTTTTAATGCTTGATTATTTATCAAATTTAGGGAAAGGATATGTCTTGAAAGATATGAAAAAAAAAATAATCAAGCGGATGCGCTTAACTTATATTTATTTTATGCCGATCATTTCTACTTTCTCGACACAAGCGTTTGCTCAGTATGAAAGATGTCAAAAGTGTATTTGTGTTCATTTTGAGTGAGCCCAAATTAATAAAAAAAATATTAAAAGAACAATCTACTTTCCTCCTTAAACATGAAATCTATAAGGAATGAATTGATATAAAGGCTCGTCCATTTATCACATAGGTACCTAATGTTTTAGGAAACTTTCTCGGAAAATCACGTTTCTTTATTTTTGGACAAAAAACTACTTAAAATGAACAAATTAAATTTATATAGATGATTAAATTCACACAATATCCATGACATTACGCAAAATACACGTGATATTATCCCACTTCCCCTTAATGTGATTTTGATTTATAATCACTTAAATATACGGCCATTCTCCCACGAGGATACTCACGGGCTACGCGACTGAGACGCAATCCGTTGGTCGTCGACGCGTATGCTACTCTATCAAGCTAGGTTCCGCACACGACGCTACCCAAACTATGACTACATTCATCATTTATTTGTTGTAACTCTTGAGAATACACGCTCGTTCATAAAATGTCCAGTGATTTTAGCGATGAAGATAATGTTCTTCTCTTAATTTATAAAAGGAATAATCGAAAAAAAAGTAGATTTTGGGTGCACCCATACATAACTACATGAGAATGATGATATGTAATAAGTTTCTTCATTTTTATTGAATGTCAAAAGAGTCTTTTTCTAATTTGATGCAGTTATTAGCTACACATATTCATAAAAAAATACAACAATGAGAGAGCGCGTGTGCGAGTTGAGTTTCTTTCCTATCTCAGCCCATGCACGCCTTATCTCGTACGTATATTCCTTACATAATCCGGCAGTCCATAATTATATAAACATGTATAATTTTCAACCTCCTGAACAAATTTAATGTTTTCCGCTTGATCTGACGCCATTTTATTACGATTAAAGTAGCGTCGCAGTCGCGTTGCAGTCTCTTGCGACCAGCATGACCAGTCGCATGCAACTGGTATCAAACGCGTCGTAGACGCGTTTTGTCGTGTGCGAAACCGATCAAATATGTATGCAAGCGACTAACGAGCGACGCGTATCATACGCGTAGGATACTCAAGTCGCTTGTGAGTATCCTCGTGGGAGAATGGCCTACCTATCATGCAACTGAAGACGTCCATATAAATGGTCCGTGTAAAAAAACAATTTCAGAATAGGCGAAAATGGATTTTCAGAATAATATGTCTAGCCTATGTCTGTGTCCTAATTGGAAAGCGTCCGCGCGTCGTTCGTCGGACGCTCAATCGCGGACGGACCGTTCAAACCGAGAATATTGTATTTAAAAGGACAACGCGTCCACGCGATCATCGCTCGACTCTCGGACGCGCGAACACTTTTCAATTAGAACAGGGCCTTGATATATAGACCCTTTTTACACTAGAGCACGTTTTTTTAACTATTTGTATTGCCAATGTAATAAAATATTCAAATAAAATTTGAGGATAGTGCTATGTAGACCCTTTTTGAACCATAAAACGAATTTTGATGGCAATATATTATCTGACTAGACGCTTTTCTTAGGGACGCCTTCAATCGACGCCTTACTTTCTATTCCTGGTAAGCGTTGCTGAAGAAAATAAAATAATGATATTTGATTATCATTGCAGTTGTATGTGTGAATGTTGCGGTTGTATGTGGGCTTGCTTTTTTGTGTTTCTTTCCGTAATATTGACAATAATTGACATGACATATTGATGTTTTAACATATTTTATAAATATATTTTAATGGCCAATGGCCGTGTGTAATTTTAAATAAGTAAACAAATAAAATCATTTGAATAAAAGATTGTATAACTTTTCCACATTTTTTTATTATCCAGACTAGTTTCGTAGGCACACGTCTCTTTCTTAGTTTCAGAAACTCTTAGTCTCTTTCTTAGTTTCTTAGTCACCAGTGACCATGTAGGACCAGAGGCGGCTCGTGCCCCAAACGACAGGGAGTGCACAATATAGACACCTGTACCTACCTACCAACTAGGTACTCCTCAAAACCTACTTACTTTTTTCTTCTTCTTCTTGATAGAAAGGAAACTTTCCTTTATACCATTTTCACAAACAAGTAAAATAAACCGCATTTTTATAAAAAAATAAAAAGATTAATACATAATATTTTGCTTACCGTGTTTTTATTTGTAGAGAAAATCCATCCGTCTGCCCTTCATTTGGGCAAAAACGTCGATAACACGATTATTGAAGTCGGGGATTGAGTTGATTAAGTCTTTATTGATGCACAGCATGGACAGAGAGTTCAGGCGGTCCTGCGACATAGTGTTTCTCAAAAAGGTTTTGACGCGTTTAAGAGTTGAAAAACACCGTTCACACTCCACAGTTGTCATTGGTATGGTGCAAACTATTTTCAACAGCTTTACTGTTTCACTAAAACATTCCTCTAAGTTAAATTTGTAAAATAATTGTAAAATAGACATAGCACCGTCGGCATTAACAAAGTCGTCACGAGAATAAAGGACACGCAATTCACTTCTGAGCTTTGATTTATCTAGAAAATCATAAACTTTTGTCGCCACCGAAAACTCATCTTCCGGAAAATGGTCCTTGTAGAAAGCAAACTTATCAGTGAAAAATAATTTGGCGGTTACTAAATGGTGGGTATATTCAAAACGATCGGTAATTCCAACGGTAATCAGATCACAAACCTCAGCGCATAATGAAGAGAAGGGTTGATCTGTGCGACGTCGTTTCGATTGTGGCTCATCGCGCTCGTTTATGGAATTCCGTATACTCCGAATGCTGTTTTCAAAAGACTTTATGTAAGGTTCGATTTTAACTGTATCTATATCCCTTGCTTGTAACTGTTTAAAAAGAATTTCACAATGGGGTAAAACGTCATAAAAAAAAGATAACCAATAATTGAACTCCTCGTCATTTAAATAGTTCAATAACATTTCAGCCTGACTCAAAGTATTATTGTCTGTTTGTAATGAGTTTGCAATCTTTTCCATACACTCTATCAAAGAATGTTTGTGTTTAAATATTGTAGAAACAGTTCTTATATTATAATTCCAACGAGTTGGTGGGGCAGACTCTATCTTTTTAGAAACTATTTCCTTGAGAATAGCTGACCGTTTGGGCGAACGAGTAAAAAAATTAGGAAAACTATGTAAACGAGAAAAAAACTTTTTCACGTGGATATTTGTGGAAACGGATTTCTCAAGAATTAAATTGAGCTGATGCGCGTAACAATGTGTATAATAGGCGTACGGGTAATGTGCCCTGACTTGCGCCTGAACTCCATTTAAACGTCCGCTCATTACGCTAGCCCCGTCATAGCTCTGGCCAATGAATTTACTTTTGATATTAGCTACTTTTAAATTATTTAATTCGTCCAAAATTACCTGAGATAATCCGGAGGCGCTTTGGTCAGTTGGTGACAAATATTTCCAAAATCTCTCGTATAGAACGCCTTTGATTTCGTACCTCAATATCAAAACCAATTGTGTACAGGTTGAAACGTCGGTCGTCTCATCAGCTTGAATTGCAAAAAAATCCGTTTCAGACAATTCTTCTGAGATTTTGGCAACACAAACTTGTAATATGGAGTCAAGTATATCGTTTTGTATCGTTTTCGATACTCCTTTAAAAACGGTTGCCTTTTCCAAGTGTTCTTTCATAGACAAATCAATTTCGGAAACAAAATCGATTAGGCCGCGAAATACTCCTTTATTTCTAGAGTGCTCACTCTCGTCGTGCCCTCTCAAAGCCAATTCAAAGGCCCCACAAAATCTGACACAATCAATTATTCTAGACAGAAGTGATCGGTTTTGGCGAATTTTTTCATTAAATTGTTTCACCGATTCACGGAAACCAACATCTAACAACTGGCGAATGTCATTTTGACCTAAAAGATTCAGCTGCATAACATTACGAATATGCAGTTGAGACAATGAATGTTTTTTTACTTTTACGGAGAGATGCGCTATGTCCGTTACACCACTATCTGTCCATGATTTCTCGCCACCAAATATAAGACATGGGAAACAAAAGAAGGAATTTAAACGTTGACAACCACAAAGCCAAGATGCTTTTTCATACAGATTATTTTTAAATACTCTGTTAACAGTTTTGGTTTTCACTTTGCACGCCTGAACAATAGCTAATTGTGGTCTAGGTATCTCACAACCTTTCAAATATTTTTTTTGTTCAAAGGAATCACGATTGTTTTTGATGAAATCAACGGTAACCGCACTTTGAGAACACATTTTGTTGACACAAACAATGAACGAGAAACAGAAAGAGAAGCGAGAATAAATTGTTTGTTTAACTTGTTTCTTAATTATTTTTTAATTAGAGCAAATAAATGCACGAAGCAATGCAAAATAAAACACTTTATAACAAAATGTTACCGTTCCGATATGGTTCCGATTATAACCTCAAACGCGCTTCACGTCAGTTCAAATCAAAGTTCAATAATATTAATAATATTATTGTTTATGTCATGGTTAATTAACCAATATTGCACGCACGTATTATTCTAAAAAATTAACCAAGGCATATTTCTAACGTACATTCAAAGTTAAACATCTGACGAAATTAATTGAAAGCTCGAGGGTAGCGCAGTGCCACAATAGAGTACATTCCATCTCATTCCCACACACATAATTGCAGCACTCAGGGTAGCCCATTTCACTTACTCCACCGTTTCGGACATTTTATAAACTTTCATATGAAATCAACGAAATTCTGTGTGCACATTTCAAAGTGCACCAGAAGAGTGGTACTTAGTAGGCGAGGTAGACGGTATGCGCGCGCACACAGAGCACATATACTCTCTAACGAGAGCGCGCGCATGTCCTCGCGATGTTATTCCCGCCTGAGTTTTGAATATAATATTATTATGAATGAAATGGATGTTGCTCTACTAAAAAATATTTCATTTACATCTATGCTGTATTATGTTATTTATTTTGATTCTGGGGGCGCAGTGCACATTATGCACATATGGACCGGCCGCCTCTGTGTAGGACGTGTGCCTACGAAACTAGTCTTGATAATAAAACATCGTGGAAAAGTTATACAATCTTTTATTTGAACTTTATTTTCAAATAAACTCCACCAAGAAATGGATGTTCATCTAGCAAATTTTATAAATGAAATCATGTCGGATATGAAAACATAGGTGCTTCAAATTTCTGTTAATTCCTATTAGAATTTTTAAAGAGAAAGATTCTATCGGAAGACTTGTAATAAGGGATGGTCAACTTTCTATTCAATTCAAGACAGGAAGAAATGAATGGCTTTACGACTGATGGGAATCAAAGCTTATGTTATGTTTTTACTTTAATTTTAATGTTACTACTTAAGCTACGGCTACACTATGGCCCATGCTGGCCCAGGCTGGCCAAATAGGGGCTCTGGCCAAGCTTTGGCAAGTAGCAACATTTGGCAAATATACTTGTACACCTGGCTACACTATTGGCCCAAATTTAACAGCTAGCACGAGGCTAGACTGCCAGACAATGTTTCTATCACTGATCCATTGATTTTCTTGCTTTTATTCATCATTTTTCATTCCACTCTCCAATTATTCACTGAACACCTATCTGAGTGGGGAGTTTATCTCCCTGGGCAAAAAGGAATATTTTAATATAATTTCCAATTCACAATTAAACTTAACCTTCAATTTTAATTGATGTTTATTGTTTTGCAGTAGGTATATATTTACCTAGCTGTTACAGGTTGATTTGGATTATAAGATACATGAAAATAAAAGATATTGATAAAAAAAACAAGAATAATGGGTACATACATAGTTCAAGCATCCACCACCGTCTTTGCCATTTGCGTTTTTCATTATTTTATAACAGAAAAGCAGAATTTGATGCTGCAATTAATGCCATATCATTGTCAACTTCTATTATTTTATCTGAATTAAAAAAAATGTACAAAACACTATGAAAATAATAACATGGAAGACATGACAGCTGTCAACATTGGTACAATATTGGTGAATACTTGCGGACTCGATCGACAAGTAGTATACAAGTAACGGCCAATGTCAAATATTGGCCGATATTGGTCATTGGTGAAGCGGCCACACTAGGTACTTGCCTATGCTGGGCCAGAGCCTCTATTTGGCCAGCATGGCCCATAGTCTAGCCGTGGCTTAATAACACAATGTTACCTAAAATTGTTGGTAGGTATACCTACACAAGGTAATGTTGTTTTGGGACTTCGTCATGAATCAAGTTAGGTCTAATTTATTTGAATACAATTTTATCTTCTTAAAATAATTTATTGGGTCTATGTTATTTTAAAGATACTCCACACTCAGGCCAATCATTACATTTCTTAAAAACACAAGTTTATTATGCAGGAAACTTTTTCACTTTTGAAGAAAATATCCGAGAGACGAACTATTTTTCCCACTAACTTTTAAATTTAAACACAACGCTAATCTAGTTTCGCGACTTAAATAAAACTTTGTCGATCCTTTTAATTCATAATGCCATCTTTTCCCTATTACAGTTTTTTTTTTTAAATTAATATCACAGAATCAAATTTGAGAACATTTTGTTGCCATTCTGTCGCCTAGCAAAGATATTTGGATTATAACATTATTAATTAATGTTTAGCGGGAGTAATAAAAATATAGAAAAATGAGATCTAAAATTGAAAAAAGTCTATTATATAAAAGTGATTAGATGTTTCTACTCAATAGATTTAAGAGAAGTGATATATTTTGTACAGAGGAATATGCATTAATATTCTATAAACTATAAAAGCTCTTCCTTTAAAAGGACAGAAAACAATTTGAGAACAAGAAGTGTTGTTTAAAATTCTATTTTCCAAACATCGCTGCTGGACGCGAGGGGATGCAATCAAGTACCATGGGTGCCATGGTTGGTGCCTTTCTGGTGTTGGGCCTGCTCAATCTGACTCCCGTGGGCAGCTATGTCCTCCCTGAATGCCAAGAATCCTAGTTGAGCGTGGGATGCTTCGTTCAATGCTCTGGACCTGATGCACGCCCTGTACTGTTCTGCCGAAAGCTTTTGGCCTCCTGTACCTCCCGTGCATACCTGTGGAAAAAGGAAACAGCATTTTAGAAAAAATATTTTTAGGCAGTAAATAGGATAATAATATCTCTATTGGAATCTGCAATTTTATTTTAGTTTCCTTATCGGCAAGGAACCGACCTTCACTCATTTTTATCCAAGCCCACTTCTTTCGCTTAAAACTTTGATCGTAATTAAGTGAATTTTTCTTGCATTTTTCCAGGTTATTCAATTATGCATAATAATATATTGTATATAATTTTGATATCCTCAACATAGGTTAACACCTAGTATTAAGGCGACATTTTTCACAATTGTTATTTGTAGTGTTTTATGTAATACCTATAAAATTATTGTAAACAATATTATGTTATACTTAATGTACCTACATAAATGTGTACCTAATAGATGGAAAGTTTTTTTTTGGAATTGGTTGATTAAAAGAATAATTTGCCCTAGGCAATAAGGTAGCCGATTAATTAATATTATTGTTTTCCAATAAAGTATTTATTTGATTTATAAATAAATAAAGAAGAAGTGGTGTATTTTATAGTCTGACTCAACTAACGCAACTCTTTACAAAAAAAAATATCTAAATTTACTGTATCAATTATTTTAAGATTCAAAGTAAACTTGCGTAGACAGTGATATAAATTTTATTTAAAGAAAGAAAACTTCTTTTATGCAACGTGGTGAAACTTCAAAGTGAAATTTAATATTCAATCATTATAGCCAGTAAAAAGGTAAAGTAATATTTATATTATCTCGAGAAAGAAATATTCAATATCTTGCTGCCATTTCTATGCAAATTTTTACCGTGGAATAATGTATCGTTGCATTTTTATCCACGCTTTATATTAAAATTTTATAATGTCGGTATCAAAGTGACGGCGAGGAAGATTTTATTTTGTTTTATGCGCTGCAAGGTTTTATTGCTAAGAAATACCTACTCGTACGTACTATGCTTTGTCCGCTAATGGCTTATACTATATTCCTTTTACGATTACCACTTTAGCAGATTACATAGAAGAAAAAAGCTTCATATTGTTTTGTGGAATTATTTTCTATTGTTACTACATTATTAATGAATTTTTCGTGTTTTATATGAAAATTCTGAAACCTGGGTGCTCACTAAAATGAATGAGCAACAGCTTGCGGTCTTCGAGAGGAGGATTCTCTGAAAAATCTACGAGCCAATAAATGAGGGAGGAGTATGGCGTCGGCGATACAACCAAGAACTGTATGATCTTCCCAACATCCCGAAGGTCGTAGAAGAGCAGGAAGACCCAAGCTACGGTGGATGGACGGTGTTAACACGGACGCAGGTGTCATTGGACTGAGGACGGCGGCACTCAGAATGACAGAATTGAAAAAATCTCTTGACTCAGCCAGGGTCCACCCAGGACTGTCGTGCTGATGATGATATGAAAACTAGTTTTCCCGACAGACTATTGAATCCGAATTTGTATCATTGATAATAAAATTAATTACCTTCTAATCAATGTAATTCCGACAGAGTCATCTGCCTCCTAATTCGCAAAAAAGTTTAAGATCGAACTAAATTTAATTATTTACTTGGGGTGTCGTTTCCTCAAAAAAGGTGTTCTTAGGTAATGAAACAAATTGCAATCATTATTAAGATTTATTTTTATAGTTTCATCATCATCCTATCATATTTCATTTGTTTTATGAAATGTTTTGTAAATTATAAATTTGTAAAATTTGAAATGTAAATGCAACTTAGGTTGCGTAGATAACTAAATAAAATAAATTTAATTAAAGTTTGTTTTACAATAAAACGTGAATTTCAGCTTCGTATGTTAAGTTCAGAATCGTGGAATCATAAAGTATAATCGATTAAGAAAAATGCCAAAAAAGCTACTTTGAGGGAAGAGACCCTTGATTTTCAAACATTTGATTAGTTCTAAACTTTTGATAGTTTAAATGTCAAATTTCTTTTTAATTTCAAAATTAGAATTCAGTTATATTGTGAAAGGTACAAAGATAGTTATCTACTTCTTATTTTCTTCAATTTTCTAATGATTTGCGGCAACTCTCTTATTTTTTTTTCTTATATAAGAACTTTACACCATAGGAAATAACAATAGGAAAATACATAAAAAAAGGAATTTGAGAAATTGGTCCAGCAGTTTATGCGTGATGAGATGACCACGGAAAATAAGGCTCAATTTTTTTATATATTTAGAGATGATTGTCGATGACGAGTAACTACTATAAAAACTGTGTTTGCTGGTTTACGAAAAGAGGAGGTATGATATCTACAACAGTGATTCGCATGATTTCCAAAAAAGACAAATACTCTCATAAGGTACTTGATACCAAAATCAATCCCTAGGTGCAACATCGAAAATACCCCCCCACTTTTAGGGATGTGGATCAATAATATGCTAGGACTAAACTGATTTAGTGGAAGTCTAAGAAATAAAAATTAAGACCCGTTATTTACAAAGACGTTTCATTGCTACATACTTTTTTTATTCTATTTTACTTCTATAAAGTCACTGCGCTGAAAGTCGTAAAATAACGTTATATCATTTGCTTAGTATGATGATGTTCTTTTTAGGAATTTTACAACTCTGCTTTTATGTACTCGAACATAAAATTTTATTTACTCTTTTCTCTTAATGTAACAGTGAATGATACATATATTATAATACTAGATTATAGGTAGGAGTAGACTAGGTAGGTAATTAAATAGGTTCTAGTCTAGCTTCCCATTGCTTAACAGACCTCTATGTTACTGTCATACGTACAGAAACAGAAGAATGATACATTCGCAATTCATAAAAAAAAGAAAAGATAAAGAAGCATTTCACTTATAATGTTTATAAAAAAGAAAGAAGGAAAATTATGGCCTGCCACTTACTTACATGGAAAAAGGTCTCTATGTATGTTACATCTTACACTTATTTGAATTGCACGAAAAAAACTTTAATACTATTATAGGGACCTACCTACTTATATGCAAGTTTTGTTGAACAAACTATTTATTCTCACATGGTTTGAGTCTTAGCTACTTTATCACCCTCTATGTGTGGATTTGTACAAATTGTATGTAAAATTCCTAATCAATGATAAAGGGAGCTGTTTTACCGACCGACCTTGAGCTAAACGTCAATTTTCGGAAGTGTACTACTTAATATTTTCCTTTCAATGTTCATAAAACATGTTTCATATAGTTTGAATTTCATTTATTTTTCTATCTCAATTCAATCTGGAATCTTTTAATTACATTTTTATTCAGTAAAACTTTGGTTCCATGCAACATTTACACGACTAATTTTTTTTTCAAAAGAGGGCTATCTGTGATTACTGGGATATTACTATGAAGATCCTATAAAAATACAGATTTTTTAAGCAGCATTAAAAATATTAATGTAAACGCAGTAGGTAAACTGCATTTACGAACCCTCTGAGAGAATTTGCATGGCTCTGGGAAGAAAAACATCTAACGATAGGTTTGTATTTTAGGCCTGATGCTATGACATAGAAAAATACATAACAGAATTTTCATGTAGGTGTATATCTATAAAAAGAGACAGAAACGTTCTCAATAAAAAAATTGAAATTATAATAAAAACATTCTACCTTGTTTTCTAAAATTGTAAAGAAAATTCTTTTTGAAAAATTAATATTTATTATCGGATATAAAAATAGACTCCACGGAAGCTGAATAAAAATATTTTCCTTTTTTGCAGAAAGCGGTCAAATTTTAAATTATATATTTTCTACATGGGAACCTAATCTAATTTTGTTGTTTGATAAATTAAAATTTGTTTTGAATTCCTCAGCATCCAGCCTGTTGGCTTTATCTGAATTATACTAATTACTAATCAAATAATTTGTTTTTAAAATAATTTTTATTTTTGGACTATTTCTGATTAAATATTGGGATTCAGATTACCGTCTACAGTTTTCTTACTTTCAATAGAATATCTAAATAATAGTATCTCGTAATTATTAACCCCTATCTTCCCAGACTTCGTCGGCGGACTTGGTTTGTGTGGGGCCGGCTTTTCGGTTTGATTACTTCGATCGAGCTGAGGGGTCGGTTTCGTGTGGATCGGGTTTGCTGCGGATTGGTCTCCTCCGGGCTGGCTTGCGTTGTGCGGGGGGCCTTAAAGGGAGTATGTATGTATGTGTATGTATCTTCCCAGAACTCATTTCTACCAAGAATTATTCTTCATAAGAGTATGAAAAATATATTTTTGACAAGTATAACTATACAAAGCCCATGTAAATCAGCATAGAAAAATATTTATTAAATAGATCTCGAAAAAATGATTTTAATTTTCGATAATACATGAAAAAGGGCAAGGGATGAAACATAATTAAATTACAATTTATCAATTTTTTTGATGTGGTGTATACCATTTTTTTTAAATATTTATTAATTTTTCTGTAGCGTATTGAAATAGATTTTCAAGTCAAAATATATTGGACGGGTATTTTGAAAATACAATTGAACCTCGATATACGTAATGGACCATTTGTGAGCTCTTCCAATTAATCAGTTATGTTAGAGGTTTTATTGTAGCTATATAACAAACATATACATAGTGATTATTTATTGAAAGCGCCGCGCCGTTTGAAGGATAAAATATAAGGGGAGTCTGGGAAATATCAAGATTAATAACAAGACAGGAAGGAAATAAACCAAAGAGGCGTTACTGGGAATATTCATCATGTTTTTGCATATCAGACGGTTAGCTCTAACGTTATTTATTGATAAGAATTATCTTGAATTTTTACCGCATGATTATTTCTACAAGATTGTTCGTTCTTCGTCAGTTTTTCGGCGAAAATAAATTTTTCCACGAAATATCTGAAATATTACCAATATATTTTTTTCTTTCGATTTCAATATATTACAAAAGTATATTTTCATACAGCTCAAGTTGAATCAATAATTTGAATGTTTTTGCCGTGTGACGCAATTGTAATCTCTAATTTAAATTAAAGTCGGGTTAGTGCGAACACTTATAACTCGAGATCGGCTCAACAGATTCTTCTGATGTTTGATTTATTGGATTCTTCTCCGCTCCGGATAACAGAATAACTAATAAAAGTTGAAAAAAATGGATAGGAAATGATATAAAATAAAATGTTTGAGTTAGTATGGAACGGATCACCTACGACGCGCAAACGGCATCGCGGGTTGTTCCTTCTCATTCTCGCATACGTGATTGCCGCTCTTACAGTAGCCCATCCCACTTACTCCACCGCACCGCTTCGAGCGTTTTAGGAAATTTTCATACAAAGTCAGCAAAATTTTCGGGCACATTCATAGGTGAGGTAGAATGTGTGCATGCGCATATATTCTCACGGTGTTTCCGCTTGAGCTTTGAATGCCAATGAAATATGGATGTTTTAGGAATATTTTAACATTATTATTTTATTACAACAATACTTTTGAATACAGATGTATTTTTTTTGTGCTCTTGTAATAAAATCTGTAAAATAAAGATTTCTGCAGTAATTTAGATTCAGTGAAGTTTAACTAGTGTTTGTTAGTACAAGCTATCATTGAGGCCCATTTTATGGTTGGATTGTTGAGGAATAGATAACTAAAGCGACCAAATAAAAGTTCTTGTAGTGTTCACACCAGTTTTGAAGACAACAACTGATACAGGGTGTATGTTACAACTTATATCGCTCTAATATACTGTGATATTTTGATAAATCAAGGAAAATCTTTTTGAGAGGTGAAATTGAACTGCTTAATCCCACACTACTGACCTGACCACCATGAGCCCTAGCGCAATGCAGCTTATTACTGAGGCGTCTCAACTGTTGACCTCTATGCAGCTGGCATTGATAGATGCTAACAGCACAACAGTAAAAGGAGTGAAAGACCTATCAGGAAGGATGCTCACCATGACAACTGGGCTTATACAAACAATATCACAGATCGGTGTATTTACGGGAAAAATGGAAGGTGATCTAGAAACTGTCAGAAAAATACCTGCTCAATCAATGGAAGCCGAAACCAATGGGCAAAGTTATGTGATGGAAGCGATTAGTGAACTGGAAGAAAGACGTGAAAAATCTAAGAACCTGTTGCTAATGAATGTCCCAGAAAATACCGCGACTACACAAGCTCAAAATTTAAAAGATGATCGTGATGCAGTCATGAATATAATTGATAGTTTTGATGAAGTGAAGAAGGATGGCATCAGAGTAACACGAATAGGTAGAAGGGATGCCGAAAAATCTAGACCAATCAAGGTGTCATTCAACAGCCCAGCTGAGGCCAGATACTTACTGCAGAACAGTCGGATGTTAAAGGTGAGGGATGGTGTTCGAGTGAAACCGGATATGACGGTCAAGCAGAGAGATCATCTACGTGGCCTGTGGAAGGAAGTTGACGAAAGACGAGCTGCTGGGAAAGATAACCTAACGGTTAGATTTTTTGATTCGATTCCTAAAATAGTGAAAACTCAAAAAAACTACGTAAGAAAATCACCGCAGTTGCATACTACCAAAACGTTAGAGGTTTAAATACAAAATTGTCTGAATTATCTATAAATGTGTCTATAGTGTCATATGATATTATAATGTTAACTGAGAATTGGTTGAGAGGGGATGTACAGGATGGAGAGCTGGGGTTTAACAAGTTTCGTGTATAAAGAAGGGACAGAGATCGTATTACAAGCAAAAAAAGCAGGGGGGGAGGGGTTATGATTTTTGTAGCAAATGAACTTAGATCATGTATTATTAACTGTATTCATAAAAACGTGGAACAAATATTTGTAAAAATCATATTGCCTTCGAGGAATTTAATTGTAGGATGTGTTTACATTCCTCCTAACTCCCCATTAGAGGTTTATTCAAATCATTGTGAGGACTTGGAAAAAATTCGATTTAAGTATCCCGATGCAAAGATATTGATTACCGGAGATTATAATTTGCCGCGTCTAGAGTGGAATGAATGTGAAACTGTGATAGATGAAATGGTAGATGATGAGTGTGCTGCTGAGGTAAGAAACATGTCCTCTTTCCTTGGTTTCAGTCAGTGTAATATGACTCGGAATACTTCCGGACGAATATTGGATTTTGTATTTACCGACATGGAAAATCTTAAAGTTGGGGCAGCTGTGGACCTTATTCTTCCGGCTGATAATTACCATCCCCCTCTTGAAATAGATATTAGTCTGGACAGATGTGAGCCACCACCGCCTGAACAAGCAGTGAAAAAATTTAATTTGTGTGACTACAGTCTGGTTATTGATTACCTTCGCAGTGCAGACTGCTCATTTTAAGATGTTAATTTAAGTATTAATGAGATCGTTTCACAATTTTATGGTGTTATTGGGGAATCGATTGACAAATATGTTCCTACTAAAAAAAGGACAAGTCCGAAATTTCCTAAATGGTTTTCTGGAGAGTTGATCAAACTGATTGAAACCAAGAAAAGACTCCACGCAAAGTATAAGGTAACTGCTGGTGTTGCTGAATATGAGGCTTTTAGCGCTGCCAGAAAAAAGTGCCAGTTGATCTCTAAAAGGCTCAAACACAATCATTATAGGGATATCGAAGACCAATTGCCGGGCACGACTGTGAGCTTTCATAAACTTGTGAAATCTCTCAAGGACGACCATAGCGATTATCCTAAAATCATGTATTATGAGAGGGAACATGCCGATAATCCAAATGATATTGCAGATTTGTTTGATAACTATTTTAAAGCCATTTACTCGGAGGCCTCTGCTAGTGATTCGAACTTTTCTGTTCCTATGATTGATAGGATCCAGATTTCACGAATTGTTTTCACATTGCAAGATGTAGAGCTCGGTATTGCCTCGCTGGATGTGAGCAAATCTGCTGGCCCTGATCAAATTCCACCCTTGTTTGTTAAGAATTGTTCAGCGGTTTTAAGCAGTATTCTATGTAAAATTTTTAATACATCCATTGATTGCGGAGTATTTCCCACCCTCTGGAAGTCCGGACATATAATCCCCATTTTCAAAAAGGGTGACAGGTCGGATGTTTCGAATTATCGCCCGATCTGTATACAGTCATGTGTGCCTAAGTTGTTTGAATGTATTTTGCTAAGTAAAATTAAAAATGATTTAACTTCCATAATTTCCATCAATCAGCATGGTTTTATGCAGAATAGGTCGACTTTGACCAATCTCTTGTCCTTTCACGGTGATATAATGGATACATTAGTGGTAAGGAGCCAACTGGACTGTGTATACACAGACTATTCAAAGGCTTTCGATCGGGTGCCTCATGAGATTTTATTGGCCAAGCTACAATCATATGGCGTGAGTGGATCTCTACTCGCTTGGTTAACAAGTTATCTATCAAACAGAGACCTTGCTGTAAAGGTGACAAATGCGGTGTCATCGTCGTTTTATGCAAAGAGTGGTGTACCACAGGGTTCTCACCTTGGACCAGTTCTGTTTAATATTTTTATAAACGACCTCTTAGCAGAATTTACTGATGTGCGTTTTGTTTTATTTGCAGATGACCTAAAGCTTTTCAAAACGATTAATGAAGTGGGGGACTGTTTTGTATTGCAAAGAAATATAGATATCCTCCTCTCGTGGTGCAGAAGAAATGAAATAGCCCTGAACATTGATAAATGTAAGGTCATGCGTTTCTTCAGAATAAAGCACCCAACTTTGTTCCCATACTCCATTGATGGAGTACAGCTGGAATCGGTGACTCAGATGAGAGACTTGGGCGTGACACTGGACTCCGCTGTTACTTTTATACCCCACATTAAAGGCATAGTGGACAAAGCTCTCAGAACGCTGGGTTTCCTGTTGCGTTTGGGTAGCGACTTTAGTCGTGTTCAGACGTTTGTTGCGCTGTATTTGAGTCTGGTCAGACCGATTTTGGAGTACAACTCAGTATTGTGGTCTCCTTTGTACCAGGTCCATTCAAGGAATGTTGAGAGGGTCCAGAATAGATTCTTGAGGTTTATTAATTACAGGCTAGGAATACCTTTAAATAATATCAATTATGAACAACTTCGGCAGACTTACAATCTGCAGCCTCTTTCAGAGAAAAAAAATTAGTAAATTAATAGGATTAATTACCTATGTATTTTTGTTTCTTCGCAGTGCACATATGAACAGGCCGCCTCGGGTTAGGACTACAGGACAACGTCTGTCGGGAAAGCTAGTTTTAAATAAATAGTGTAGGAACTTATATAGCTCTTGTCTACACAAAGTTGACAACAGCATCCGCCCGTTTCAACCAAAAAAGACCCGCACCACTACATATTTCATACCCGCGAGGGACGCTTCGGGTAGTCAGTGTTCTGCGTTATTCTAAAATATGTCTCATGAAGATAATAGATATACAGAACCAATTTCCGTAGATGATGTGGACACATTGGCATCATGAAAAAAAAACGTCTTTGCTAACTAATACGTAGGAAAGAGTAATATAAAATACTATAGTATTTCTGACGTTTACTCCCACAGGTAGGTTAAAACAGTTCTCTTAACATGAAACGCGTTATTTTTTAAAGGAAACTTAAAATCTCCTTTATTTTTTATGAAACCGGCTGTAGGTTGTTACATATTCGTCAATGGTAAAGAATGTGGAAAGCATGGGAAGCTACATAGCTGAATGTATTTGCTGGTAAGTGCAGTTTTGGATAATGAAATGATGGTTTGTGTTTTGAGACCTCCTAATTTAAAGAGTAACATAACTCAAAGTGGGGTTATTTCCTTTAAGAGATAAGTTACCTTTGGATGCCAGATGTGGAAAATTCCCGGATCTGTTGCTCTGATAACCTTCATATGAGACCTGACATATTTCCTGTACAGCATCACATCTTCGCCACCCCATCCAACGATGTCCTCATCAAAGCCTCTCACGTTTAGGAAATCAGATCTGGAACAAATTAAAACAAAATTAATTAACTTTACATAATAAACATCATGAATTCCATTGGATCATAATGCAAACATCATATTATAGTCCTTTGTATCATAATGCAAACATCATATTATAGTCCTTTGTATCATAATGCAAACATCATAAAGTCCTTTTTATCATAATGCAAATTCATAAAACTTTTCAATGTTTGTTTCATTCAATCAAATTAAGAAATTTTATAGGAAGTATCCAGGACCGCCACGACAAGGTAACGGTAGTAGAATTTTGGCTTTCAATTCAGAAGCCAAGATCATTGGTGCTAGTGATGACACAGTCTACAAAGAGTAAAGAAGAATGAAACATAGTGCCATAAAATATAAAGAAAACGGACTTATTAGAACTTCTTCCGAAAACATCAAAGTACATTTCATAACAATAAACAAACAATATTTGCCAACAAACAAGTATTACCAAGATTATCTCAGGGCTTAAGGGTTATTATAATTAGAAATCAATTTTTACCGAATGTTATTAAGTACCTACCTAGGTACTTTGAAAAAAAATGCAATTCACATTGAAAGATCTAGGGGCAAATGCGAACTACGTGTAACATCCTATATTATTATGTTAGCCCAGTCACTGACTGACTGAATGATCGACTAACGCTTTTACGCCATCCTAAGCCAACAGACACAGCGTGTCAAACATGCACATTGCAGATACATCGGGCGCTATCTTTGTAGTGGTGCGTAAGCTCTGTTGTTTGATACGGGCGGATACACACGTCATATTCCTCGGTGGTAGAAAAGAAACTAGTGCATGTTAAAGTTAAAGAGTTAAAGAGTCAAAGAGTGTAATAATTGTGTTTAATTTAACTGAGCACAGAAGTAAGAGTGGTTGGTAGCACAGTGTTGTGGGTTCGAATCCCGGTGCCAACCATTTCCACATTCACAACACAAGCTTTGCTTTATGTGAAAGATGTCGAAAGTGTGTTTGTGTTCACTTTGGGTGAACCCAGATTAATTTTTATTCATAAAAATCTTTAAATAAATTTTCACCGTATTTATGAAAACAAAAACTTAAGGTAGTGAAGTGGCTGGTAGTCTAGCGTTTACGACGCTGGATTTCGTATCGGAAGTCGTAGGATCGATCCCACAAGCTTCCCGTGAAAAAGTAAAAATCTGTATTTGTGTTCACTTTGAGTGAGCACAGATTCATTTGAAAAAAAGGTACAGCATAAATTAAAACAAATTTACCTATCAATGAATTAAATTATTGTTATTTGTAATCGCTGTGCAATCGTAAAAACGGGAGACGAGGTACGTCACACGGTGATGGGTAACTCCTGGTAAAAATAATAATTTATTTATTTATTACAGTAAAAAATAAACACCACTCATCATAGCAGCTTTCGCCTTTGCGATGAGTGATGACAAAACAAACAATAAAATAAAACAAAAATCATATTATAAATAGATAAAAACTAGAAAATAATAAATAATTACCTATTAATAGTAATAAATTTATATAATTAATAATACAAATATACACACATAAAATAACAAATAAATATAAAAATGCATTGAGGCATCATAAAATAAAAACAATTTCGCCAAAACAAAATTACATTTTGCATGGTTGCAACACCGCGTCCGATAGAACGCACTGTGTAGTGTGTAAGTAGTGAGTGTGCATCGCAGTACCAAACATAAACCATCGATACATCGACGATCCACGCCCGGCACCGCGATACAAGTCAGTGCGTATTATATGAATTAAGTCATGATAAAAAAAACAATTTTAGCCAAATGAAAAAAAATATATACATAAAGTTTTTTTTTTGCATCTTGTAAAATTTACTTGCATTAAAATTAAATAGACAACAAATCAAAAAATAAAATCAACAACTCAACCTCACGCACGGCTACATGCAATAGATTACTAATTTAATAAAAGTTGAATCATTTGGGTAAATTGATTATAACCTACATGAAATATATCGATATGTTCAGACAAATAATTAAGGATTTGGATGGATCTAGCGACTGGAGAATTAGCAAGTATGTTGGTTCTGCTTCGAGGGGGGTAGAAAAGAATATGACGTCGAGATCTAGTATAATGTAACATACGGCGATATTGAGTATGTGATTGTTGGCTTAGTGCTTAGTGTGTGGCTCCAGCGTGTATCTGGTTCCGCCACGATTCTAGACAGTATTTACATTGACATTTTTTCCCCTTTTTGTAACTAGACACACGGTGCCTGAGTGGTGCTTAAGAGCACCCTTAGACAGGGTGGGTGAGCTCCACTCGCAATTTACCATTAACTCTGTATTGTTGAACAATTTCTCTGTTACGGCTCCACAAAATTGGACAATAGTTTGTTATTTTTATTTCTAAAGAGTATCTACTATGTGAAGGGAATGAAAAAGTTTGAGATGAAAAAAGGGGAAAAAATATACAACAACAAAAACATATTTTCAATATGGAACTTTCTGCCTTTCATAATAACAACATCTCTCCAACGTACAAAAGGAGGCATAAAGAGTTTTATGAAACATCATTTCGATAGCACCTTTTGAAAATTCATCTTTCACCAGTACTCACTGAAACGAACCAATTTTGTATTATACGAGTATGTATTCAGATTACATGCCTTCTTGTTTTCAGATATTGAATTCGGTTTGTATGTAAGCATTTATTAAAAATAGGGATGCTCATTCTAAATACACATTAAAACTGCCGAAAAGATAAAATGAAAATAATCTCTGTATATAAAAATGGAGTCTTTGATTTCAAGTCGAACGCGGTGAGCCGAGCTCTATTTTTTAAATTAATTACACACCTAAATGGTTTGTTTTTAAAAAAAAATCTCAAAAATCGTTGATTGTACCTACCTTATGCTGTACAAAAGCCATTCGGGAGATACCTGTTTTTGGAACGCAATGTATTCTTGTCATGATTTTTTTTGTTAATGCTGTTCAGTGTTCTGGTGCTGTCTCTAACTTATAAATACACTAGCTGATACCCGTCTTGCTTTACGTTGTTGATTTGGCTAGTCAGACTTGAGCCGTAGGTTATTGAACAGGTTTTGTATGCAGCTTTCCCCTTCTCAGGACCAGTAGGCCTAGACAAAATGCATTTGGCAATCGACTATAAACGACTTCGACAATGTAGAGTAGGAAGAAAATTAACTGTCCACTTTTTATATTTTATATTATAAGGATCATTGTTTGGTTTGAATAAATGTTTATATATGTTCCAGTGGACAGTTAATTTTTTCGCACTATACATTAGCGATATCTTTGTTTGTAGTCGAACGCCAATTTGAATTTGTCTACGGCGGCAGGAGTATATATTATCTTAATAACTGGGTACACACGTAACGATTTATCTTTAAGATTTGATCGATAATCGCTCATTTTCAAAAAAAAAATTTCGCTAAGATTTAAAAAATGAGCGATTATCGGTCAAATGTTATAGATAATCTATCATTTTCAAAATTTTTCACGCTAAGATTTAGAATGTGTACCCAGCTAATGTTTCAAAAAAGGAAAAAAAATAAGAGTCACTGCTAAATATGCGAAAAATTTGAAAAACTAATGTCACTTTCAATATTTATAAAAAAATAGAAGATGAGGAAAAATTAATACTCACTGTTGAATACGCGAAAAAATTAAAAGAAGAATGTAGTTATACATAGCTACCTACCTACCTAGTATTATAATACGTGTAGTTGTTCCTAATGAAAACCTCCATACTGTGTGTAGATATAGGTACCTACCTACCTAGTATTATAATATGTGTAGTTTTTCCTAATGAAAACCTCCATACTGTGTGTAGATATAGGTACCTACCTACCTAGTATTATATTATGTATAGTTAGTTTGACCTACTTATGACTGTAGTGATAAATTTAATGAGGTACCTTAGGAGAGAGAGGGTGCAAGCGAACTCTGCTTTACCGGCTTTAGTCATCTGTCATGGCGTACATATTTTATAAGAAGTTTCGGTGAAAATCTTTATAAAATAAGAATTAAAAGACTTCTACTTATATTTTTTGTATTTCAAATCAAACTTCGATCGATTTTGTACATTTTCATACCGTAATGCTACAGTTCTACACAAAATTTAGACGTATAATTTTACTTTTAAAACATGACTTTCTCATTTTTGTATGAAGATTTTAAATTTTTAGAAATTTGTAAATAATTTAAAATATATTTAATGAAATGTAAATATTTGTATCTCAGATTACCACAATTGTATTTGCGAAAAACTGCGAAGAAAAATATTCAACGCAGAACCTACGGTTTTAGCGTGATGCTATGACATACAGTTGGAGTGAAACAAATAAATAAATAAATAAATATACATACATTACTGAATTATTATGTAGATAAACACAATACACCATAGATGTAATGTATGGAAATTCAGTCTTTAACCTTATTTGTCGACATATAAAACCGTTTTTATGTCATTTAGGTACATATGTACAAGAGTGTAGTATCCAGCTTAAGATCCTGCCAGGGCTGTTTTTTAACACCTTAAAGATTTTTTTAGTTGCTCGGTGTATAAATTTGACTGGCCGACTGACTGGATCGGTTGGCGAACATATTATATTAAAACAAACACAGGATTTATGTTTTAAAAATGTTTTTACTAAACATAATGGCAGATACCAATAATACATTTATAATAGGAATGAATAAAAAAAATATTAAGTCAAATTTAAGTTTTCCTTTTTTTTATAAAATACTAGATTATGTTTTAAAGTATGTTAAAAGTTCAGATATTGGGAAGGTTAAATTTCTTATCAAAATTTTACCATTACGGATCGCATAGATTGGCACTCCCTTAAGGTAAAGTTATAAATAATTATCAAAAAGGGAGGAAAGTTTTGGAGAATAAATTGGTAGTTTAACGATGCGTTAAATTACGGTTAGATTTATAATATTATCTCATAAATTATGTTTTATTGATTTCAGTTTTAAAAGACTATAAAAATTGTAATAAATTTTTTAGTCGTATTATATTTTAATCGGGTTTTTTAAATAGTAAACAGTTTTAAAACTAGGTTGTTGGTAGACCAGCGATGCCGGCCATTTCCGCTTTCACAACACAAGCTTTGCTTAGTGTGAAACATATCAAAAGTGTATTTGTGTTCATTTTGGATGAGCCCAGATTCATTAAAAATAAAAATGAAACAACGAACGGTTTACCGAAAACATGTGATGCAATAATAATTATTATTTCGATTGGACGAGTTAGTAATTAATGGTTGTACCTAAAGTTATTGTGAAGATTTTTTTATTTATTTATTTATTATGTTCTCCAGACAGCTTTATGCTAGTATAAGGAGAAATAAGTACAATGTTTTCATAGATAAGTACAACAAATCAAGTAAAATACAAAAAGATCAGAATGAATTAAACATACAAAGCATGCACGCAATTAAATCAAGAAAAACAATACATAAGACTCAACACGTCAACAAATTAAAATAAGAAATATCAATTCAAATAAAGATAAAACAAAGCAATAAATTAACAAATATCCTCATCAGTAACATAAAAATAGAATATAAAATATGGTGTTAATTTAATAAATAATATCATCAGTCATATATATATAAAAAAAAAAATCAAATACAGACCAAAGCAGTAAATCGATAAATCAAAGTAGTTAAAAAATAAATCAAAATTTGATTTTTGTTCCACCAAGGCGCTAATTGTGGACATTTTTGAGGATTTTTTTGGCTCACTATCTTCGTGATTGGAATTTCAAAGGTAATGCCAATGCGTAAAGTTTTCTCTAACGCCTTCAATGCAATTGAGGAATTTTATGGCATCTCTACAGTTCTGTGAATAAATATGTACATTATAAGAAGTATGTATTATTTTTATGTTTAAAAGTATGTATTTTTTGTATCTTCATAAAATTACTATCAATTAATAAATAATATATAATATTATATAACATAATATATAATATTATAAAACATCATTCATACAAAATTTATCATTACTTACATTAATAAAAACATATTGTGTGGGCATTATAATTATTAGATTAATTTGGTTGTATTCTATCAAAAATAAGACTAGACGGATTTTTAATTAAGAAACAAAATGATGTAGACGTAGAGAGTGATGCAACATTCTGACATCCCAACACATTATTTTCTGAGAGAGAGATGAAGTAGTAATCACAGAATATCACCGATCTAAGCGAGTCTCTACATAATTCTCTGGAATTAAAATTCGGCTTGTCTGAGTCAGCTGATCCAGTCATCTTATCGCTTTACAAACCCTTCTTCATTTCCCCTGACTCATCTATTTCAACGATGTTTTCCCAGAAAATGAGACTAAATCTCTAAATTAAATCCGGACATATTAAGAGCATGGTGTGTGCTCTGTGATATTGTTTCCTAGACTGGAGAACTTTGTAATAGATCTTTACTGCATTCCATTATTATAGTTCTGTTGTAATACAAAGTAATGCAATTTAAACTCCGAAGATATTTAGTTGATTGTTTGCTTGAGATATTATCACGGGTACCTACAAGATTAAAATACGAGTGCTATAGCTTGTACCTTCTTGTAGAACAATAATAATTTCATTTTGATGTTATAGAACATGATTTTATTTTAGATAGAATATCACATAACCGTGCATGGTGTTGATGTACTACAGGAAGAGAATTGTAAACATTTATTTTACCTTGAAGGCCGAGTTTTGAGGTTATTGAATAGAGTGTAGACTTACATTTTTAATGGAGTTTCTGCATTTTAGATTTTTTTTATTAAAAATGAATCTGGGCTCACTCAAAGTGAACACAAATACACTTTTGACATCTTTCACATTTCACTTTACTTATTTAGATGGGATTATTTAGAAATTTTAATCTCCTTGATCACAAAATACTTTTGAACTTCACAGTTTAGTATGTGTTGAGTCATAAGCATTGGGGGACATTATTTTTGACAGTAGGGAAGCTGGGGAGCTTATTGCAACGTAAAAGGTCTTTAATTTGAGTCACTGTAGTTTCTCAGTCTTTGGTTTAATGTTTGTACTGTCCGAGATTCGACTGTCATTTTCTATTGAAATAATTTTAAATTCTATAATAATTCTTTGTTTAGTCCAATTCATCGACTGCTCGACTGAACTAACAAAGAGTAAGTACCTACTTATTTAATACTAAAACAAAGAGGGATAAAACATAATAGTAAAATAGTAGTTATGGGATGAAAGTCTCCCAATCTCCTCTCTATAGGCAGCCGGCAGAGGTAGGTCTCTCCGCATATTCTTACTTTCTAACTTCCATCATTCATTTCTCCTACCGCCTCCCAACAGTTTTATTAATATTTTTCCATTCACGCCCTTTTTATATGAAAACAAACACAACATATTACAGTGGTGGACAACCTTTTACAAAAAGATTATTTTTTCCTAAATTATATTTTCTTTTTTTCGACTAATTATTGTTTGCTTATGAATATTCAGGTTATTCAAAAATAAACACCCAAATAAAATAAATGCTCAATGCTGAATAAACAAAAATCACCCATCAATCAATCAATTTTCCACAAGTGATATACGAAGAAGTTTAAAGGGAGGCAATAAAAATACTTAACCGAGCTCGATTTTGTGCAATGTCAATAAATATTTTAGCACAAAAAGTTATGGCGTATATATTATCCAATTTCTCGAAGTCATATCCAAGTAAAAAAGATACAAATACTCAGACATAATGTTTTGACGCATATAAGATAGAATTCTTATAAAAGCAACAAAGTAAGTACATAGAATATCTATTTGCATTTCATCGTACATACAAAACATTTCAACCACAAACCGACGTTGTCGTAATCTAAGTAGCGAAAACGAATAAAAAACCGAAGAGTTTTACGATCATTTCTGTACATTTTCTATATAGAATTGATAGTTTTATGACAGTCAACCAATATTGTTCCAAAATTTAGTTTATACACTTTGTTTTATTTAGATACTATAAAAATAATAAAATGTATGCCTTTTGCAAATAATATGAACTTTGTTTTTGTTGGTCTACTTACCATAATATGTATATTATTTAAGAGTTTTATTATGTTTTGTAAATTACTGCTTACATTGATAAAATATTATTATGTTAATTGTTATTACATAAATCGCGTCTACACAAAAGATATTGAACTTTGACTTTGAATCTCGGAGTCGGTATATTGTATAAAGACTAAATTATTAGACTTAGCTTAAATTTGCTACAAAATATTGATTATTTCTCAATAGAATTTTATAAAAAATAAAGAAGCACATGCTCAAGTTTTTGTAACTTCTTGGAGCTGCACTAATTTCAATCACATAAAACCTAAATAAAAAATAAGAAATATACATGTGAATGCTCATTGGATATATAACAAACTATACCACTTTTCTTCATAATACAGTAATTTTGTCGCCTGAATGTTTGGGGTCGTATGCATTAAATCCGGTAGTTCTGATTTTTTGCAGATTTGTTTATGATGTTGGCCTGATGAATAATCCAAGTTTGTGACCTCGAGCACCGAAAGCAACTTTGTCAAAAATCGAAAAAATCGTTATTATTTCAAATTTTAACGATTAAAACCCTGAAAAGGTTTTTTTCAAAAATAGTACTTCCTTGCCAAATTTTGCCAAAATTTGAAAAAATAACTATTTTTTCGATTTTTGACAAAGTTGCGTTCGGCGCTCGAGGTCACAAACTTGGATTATTCTTCAGGACAACATAAAGTTAGTGTAGGTAGGTACTATTAGGGTGTAAACAGAAAGTGATTACACTAATTCGGCAAATTGATGAAGGTCGCAAATGTTTGTATGAAAAAATAGAGCTTGAATTTTATATTATGAATCAAACAAAAAGTTGTCCATATGAATGGCTTTGTCATGGTATCAATAACGCGGTTAATTACGTTACTACTACTTGTTGTCAAAAACTCACATAAATGTCACTAACTCTCTTAACAAAAGTATTATAATTTCTTCATAGTTTAACTACATAATGGATTTATATTCTTTATAATGACTAAGTATATTATTAGATCCTCTGGTATAACACAATTTCTTTACGTCATTATCCTTGCGAAAATTCGAACGTTTTCAAAACTTTTACTGCATTGCACTAACGTGATACTTTAAAAATCATGTTATAAGAAGTAGAAGAATAGTGGGACAGTGGTATATAAGTTCGTACGTAGTAATGCGGACACTCTGTTACCAAGCATATTCGTGAGTTTTCCATATTATGTTGGAATCGTCAACAATATATTTTGAAAATGTCTGCATGTCGAACACATAAAATGCTGACAATGTTTGAATAATATCTGAACATTCTGCAATTCTTTGCTACGTTGTAGCCACGCTTTGAAATTTTTCTTGAAAAAATAAATAGAATATTATTATGGTACATAGGTATATCGTATATTTTATGAATATTTCATAAAATATTTATGATATTGAAAATGTTGGAAACGAAAATAGAATGTTGCAATATATTTTTGCTTATTGATTCTATTCGAATACATCGTATAAATAAATGGAACATAAATATTATGCAAACGTAGTAAAGGTTTTGAGATTATCGTATATAAATAAAGTAGGTATGTTACTGTGTAAAACTTATGTGTAAATTATATGATGTAATATAGGAAAAAGAAAATTATAAATTCCATACTTCTGTCAAGCAATCTGTGACTTCCCAAGCCTTGGTACTCCTTCCATTACCCACTATGTCATGTTCCTTTGAAACGATACTGAGGAGGTATAAATATCCAGGTGTAATAGTTTGAATACCTAGGAGCAATATTCATTACCATAGGTTACCTCGGGGATGAGCTTCCGAAATTTATCGGTAATACAAGTGGTACAACATGACCAAGGTGTGGAAGGCGTCGGCGTTTAGTGTCGACACGAAATGTCTGTTTGATGCGTGTGAACCCATTCTTCTTTATGGGTGCGAGTCTTGCATGGTACCTGAACAAATCCCAGACACAAAAAGTCTCCGCCCTAGAATCGAATTGCTTCAGATGAAAATTTTCTATAAGATGGTACCACCACATTACGAACGACGCAATACCGTTCACTTCCACCATTGTGAAGAGGTGATGGACATGACTGGAAGATGTTAAGCCGGGCCGAGGAAAAAGTCGTTCTTTCTCCCATTAGGGACCTGTAGAAAAGGAAGAGCCACTCATTATTTCATTTGTTTCTTATGATTTTATTGTGTATTTAATATATTTGTATATTTTTATGCTTTTACTATTATCGGTTCTTAATAATTTTTATCTGTCCTTAACGTTAATGATTTGAAGATTCATATAATGTTGTGGCCTGCCATGGCTTTTGTTGTTCTGTTTATATTTTGGTATTTTTTTATTGTTATGAATTGTTCCTTTTCTGTAGTTTGATTTTCTCATTATGTAAGTAGATGTTTATTTTAAGTGCTATATTTTGTTATGATATATTACTGTTAAAGGCAATATGCCGAATATAATGAATAAATAAATAAATAAATAAATAAATAAATAAATAAATAAATAAATAAATAAATAAATAAATAAATAAATAAATAAATAAATAAATAAATAAATAAATAAATAAATAAATAAATAAATAAATAAATAAATAAATAAATAAATAAATAAATAAATAAATAAATAAATAAATAAATAAATAAATAAATAAATAAATAAATAAATAAATAAATTAATAAATAAATAAATAAATTAATTAATAAATAAATAAATAAATAAATTAATAAATTAATAAATAAATTAATAAATAAATAAATAAATAAATTAATAAATAAATAAATAAATAAATAAATTAATAAATAAATAAATAAATTAATAAATAAATAAATAAATAAATAAATAAATAAATAAATAAATAAATAAATAAATAAATTAGTCATCGAAACTGCGCGAGAGCGAGTCGAGAAAATATTTTTATGCTAAATGGGGTTAAAAGGCGATAATTTATTGATTTTTGAGATTTTTAATTATTTTATTTCCAAATATACTTAATATGTTTAATCTTTAGAATGTACGAATGCGTGCTTTCTTTGGATAATGTTTGAACATAACCAAATAACAGAGTAAACTTCAAGATGGAATGTTAACGGTGTATGAGCTCGAACTGAACGCTCAACAAAGATAAACACTTGCAGCCATGCACTCACTGCAAGACTAACATTGTGACAGAACACTAACCTGTTGGACTGCTGGTGATACTAACTTTGAAAACTGAAATAAGACGGAATTAAGTAAAATAATTTAACAATACACACTGCTTGTACGACTATGTTGATCTTTAAATAATGGAAACATTATGAACACTCCAAACTTACAATAGTTAAGAAAAGATACTTTGCAAAGAGACATCACATCCTATGTATACAATAATTATTGGTTAGTTAGTCAGTGACTAGTTGTTTTTAGTTAACACACTCTTACATGTGAACCATGACAAAATAAATCAAATTTTCATACTTAAGTTATTCGTCTGTTAGTTAATAGTTTATAGGTATTACAATAATCAGAACATGTATCCTTGGGAATTATTAAATCGAAGAAATATCATTTGTTCAGGGGTTCTTATGAACAACTGTTGCTACTGGAAGATATGTATATCAAATTCTTTGAGATAGGTACTTATTTTTCTTTACTGTGATGCAAAACTATTGTATTTTTTCTTCTTCTGTTTTGTAAATTGTATGTAAAAGCAACCATTGGTTGCGTAGATTTCAAATAAATAAATAAATAAATTGTCCATAGTTTTCAACGTGGTAAAGTAATATATTGGAATATTTTAAGGGTTCGACGTAAATCATACCCTTGCCCATGGCCCTTTTTAATGTCTTTCGTCTGGCAAGTTTTGCTGCAAGTCATAACATTACTCACACGACTTATGAAGAAAAATTTCAAAAATCAGTCTCCAAATCTCCGGCCACCCCCGGTCCGGTTTTTTTTTCAACACATCTGACAACCCTATTTAAACCCCACTTAAGGGCATAGGGAGGTAATAAGTGCTGTCTATTGCGCTTGATCTTGCGCAATGTTTATGATTACCTAAATTGAATATATTTGTTCCTATATTTTTCAATTTAAAATATTAAGAAACAGGCAAAATATAGGTATATTAGTAACTAAAAACAATAAATATTTCTTAAAATATTAAGTAGTTTAATGCATTTGCGGTTACGTTGTCATACATTGTATAATACATTTTATAGGAACACAACATTTCATAGGGTTTGTATAATTTCCTATCATCGCTCTAACGAACGTACCTGCTGTATAGATTGATGTTCGCACAGTTCTGTTCTACGAGGAAAACTTTCTCTACCCTGTGACAGCGATACGTTCCCTTCCTGGATCTTGTTCCTGGGAGTGAAGGTAGGTACCTAACCCAACCGTAGAAATCTTGTTCAACACAGTTATGCATTAATTATTTTCATTGAAATATGTAAATAGGTACCATCGACTCTACAAGCGAAACTCGGTACAACTCCGGTATTTGGAAAATATACCTATCTACACTAAATGAAAGTCAAGAATTCAAGTATCATATTATAGAGCAAATTAAATTCGTAAGAAATTCCATAAGGTGACGAATTACTATCGAACATTTATGAAGATTTTTAACTCAAAATGCCACTTGGTAGAATGAAACACTTAAAGAATTTTTACAAGAACATGCATGACTATTGAGCAATCGCCTTTTAAAAACATGGGTATAACTCAATAAAATGGAAGGTCCAGGTATTGCAGGATAAAAACGTAGTGCATGTTCAGTGTCCATGGAACATTTTCATTGCTCATAAGGGAAATGAGAGTGGACATCCTTGACTTAATTTATAGTAGGTGTAACAATCGTCAACTAAACAATGAGTTAACTGAAAATTTCTATATGGATAGGCTTCAGATTTCGATGTCAAACTCCATGCCCAGGCTCTGGAAAAAATTTGTGAACCTTATTTTGTGGTCAAGAAAACTTTTCCCTTAAATATATTGAAAATTAAAAACGAAAGTAAAAAGTCGAATATTGTTCAGTACGTCCAAAACGGAGTAATATTAGTTGTTCAAGATCCGCTGTTTCCATCATGTGTTGGATTATTTCCCAATATTTCGGGTTAAATACCAAGTAGGAATATCTCGAATTTCTTACAACAGAATAAAACCGTGAACCGTTAAGAATAGCAGTGAAAACTCCATATTTTTCTGTTTTTATGTGGAAAATTCGTGTTTTTGACCTGTACCTATACGACCTATTTTAGATTTTAATTTTTTGAGCTACTAGGTATTGAAAAATTTGAGTTTATTTTTGAAATATATAAAATCCAATCCAAATCCAAACTCCCTTTAGACCCCACTCAGGGGCATAGGGAGGCAACAAGAGCTCTCCATTGCGCTCGATCTTGCGCAACGGTGATGACCTCCTCCCACACCATGTCCATGTCCCTCAGCTCTGCTTCGAAGGAGCGGAACACAGTGTGAGAGGGTCTTCCTCGTCTTCGGGACCCTGATGGGAGGAAGAACAGCGCTCTCCTCGGCCAACTGTCATTCGGCATCCTTAACACATGTCCCAGCCAAGTCCATCTCCTCCCCACAATGGTGGAGGTGATGGGCTCACGCTGGGTGCGCCGGCGTATAGCGTCTTTCGTGATGCGGTGGTACCATCTTACGCCCAGAATTCTCCTTAGGCACTTCATCTCAAAGGCTGAGACTTTTTGTGCCTGGGCCTTGGTCAGGTGCCAGGACTCACACCCATAAAGGAGAATGGGCAACACACACGCATCAAACAGTTTACATTTCGTCTCGACGCTAAACGCCGACGCTTTCCATATCTTGGTCATGTTGTTGAAGGCGCCACTTGCCATACCGATACGAATCGGGAGCTCAGCCCCGAGGTCACCAGTGGTGGTAATGGTTGCTCCCAGGTACTTAAATTTATCCACCCGGGAGACCTGGTGACCATCGATGGTTATCGGTTGCTGTTTATCGGGGCAGGCATTATTCGCCATGAGCTCCGTCTTACTGGCATTGACTCGAAGGCCGAGGCGTGCTGTTTCGTTGCAGAGTCTTGAAACACTGCGCTGTAATTCCTCCACTGTCGTACTGAACAACGCTAGGTCGTCCGCGTACTCCAGATCGCACAGTTCGCCCATTAGACCATCTCTCTGTGTTATCGGTATACCTCTTGCTCCTTGCATGGACTTTCTCAACAGGAAATCCATGACTATTATAAATATAAAGGGAGCTAGTACGCAGCCCTGTCTGACTCCCGTGGTGATCCTAAAAGCTTCAGTAGGACCACCTGGCGTTTTCACGCTACACTCAGAGTCTTCATACAGGGACTGCACCATTTTAACTATTTTCGGAGGTATACCATACAGAGCAAGTATTTTCCATATTGATGGTCTATGTGGGCTGTCGAAGGCCTTTTCAAAATCTATAAAGCAACAAGCGACTGGAGAGTTAAACTCCTTGCACTGCTGAAAGATGCACCTGGCACAGAAAATTGGGTCCGTGCAGGACCTTCCAGGCACAAAGCCGCATTGTTGCTCTTTCAGGACAGCCATGACAGGCCCCCGAATGCGGTGTAGTAATATCTGAGATAATACCTTACCGGGAACACTCAGTAGAGTAATTCCACGGTAGTTTCCGCATTCAAGGGGGTCCCCCTTTTTAAATATTGCGACGATGGATCCATTCCGCCAATCTTTTGGGCACCTCTCCTCTTCCCACGCCATTTTAAATATATCTAATAGTGGTTGGCCAAGGGTGTCTATGCCTTGTTTGAGGAGCTCTGCGTGAATTCCATCGTCTCCTGGCGCTTTGTTGTTCTTAAGTCTCATCACGGCCAGCACCATCTCACTGTATGTCGGCGGTTCCTCACATATCCCAGTTGCCTGAGGTATATTCAGACCAGCCAACTCCTCCTCAAAGTTGTAAGGTGAGGAGGGCTCGGGACGGTTTAATATTGACTCAAAGTACTCCCTCCATCTCCCTTTAATCAGTTCGGGGGCAGTGACAGTGGCTCCACGAGAGTCTCGTATTGCCGTCACGGGTCTTTTTTGACCCCTGCCCCCGACCTCCCGGGTGATTTCGAAAAGTGTCCTTGAGTCATTTCCGAGTGCAGCAGATTGCGCTCGCCGTATCTGAGAGTCCAGGTGTCTTCTTTTATCTGTTCGTACAGAGTGCTTCACCTTGCGGTTCAGCTCCCTGTACTCAGACACCAAAGCAGCCAGTTTTTGAGGGTCTTTTTCGCTGTCTCTGAGGGTCTTAGCCTTCTGGCGATCTTCGATGAGGCTCCAGGACCCATCGGACATCCATATTGGCCTCTTTTTGCTCTTATAGCCGACAGAAGAACGTGCGGATTCCATAACGGCGTCACGGAAGCTATTCCAAGCTGTCTCAATTGGAACAGCTCCGTGTGAATCCTGCAAGGGGGCAAACCTGGTGCGTAACTCAGCCTCGTACGAATGACGACACTGAGCACTCTCTAACCTGCGTATGTCCAGCGGGCGAGAGGCAGACGGTCCCTGCTGGAAATGGGTAAATCTGAATTTCAACGAACCCACAAGGAGTTCGTGATCAGTATCCATGTCTGCCCCTCGGTAGGTGCGGACATCTCGCAGGTCAGTTCGGTTGCTGGCCCTTACCAGAAGATGGTCAATCTGGTTTTTTGTTCTCCTGTCAGGCGAGGTCCAAGTATATTTATGGATATCCTTGTGGGGGAACAGAGTTCCCCCTATTAAGAGTCCGTGGAGTGTGGCGAAACCAATCAGACGGCTTCCATTATCATTTATCACTCCCATGCCATGCCTACCCATGACGCCTGGTCCATACTGGGGGTCACTGCCAACCTTGGCATTAAAATCCCCCAGTACAATTAAGCGGTGGCGCCTTGGGACATGGGACACAACTGCATCCAGACTGTCATAAAAACAGTCCTTGGCAGCCGCATCCCCATCCTCAGTGGGAGCATAGCATAGGAGGACCGTCAGTGTTTCGCCTGTCATCTTGAAGGACGCACTCATCAGGCGGTCAGAAACAGGTTCCCAACCAAGAAGGCGAGAGAAGGCATATTTACTTAAAAGTAGAGCGACGCCACGCATCCGTGCAGTTCGGTGACCAGAGTGCAGCATGACATAGTTGCCAGCGTCACTCTGCCCCGTCCCTGGGATGCGTGCCTCGCTCAGCCCCAGGATATCCAGTCCATAATCTCCCGCCAACTTGGCAGCAACAAGCTCCCCGCCCGCCCTCAGAGTGCGGACATTCAGGGTCCCGATTTTCAAGCTCTTGTTCCGAGCCGTGGTCAACACAGGGGGGACACTAGCTGCCTGGACCCCCCCCTGGTGGGGCCCAGGCGTCCGAGGCTTAATTTTGTTGCCTTTTCTGACCGCTGGAGTTTAAGGGTGTGAGGTGGTCAACCCCACGACCCCGATCTGATTTTTCGATTACCTGCCTCTTACAGGATGCTCGAAAAACCAGCAAAAAGAACAGAGGTGCTATTCTAAGCCGACAGCCCCACGGACGATATATATAAAATAAGTGCTCAAAAATAAGGGCGTTTTTATTTAAATGATTTTTCGGTTTTCCTTATTGGGAGGATTGAAGTCTTTACTTAGAAATATCTAGATTCATTCTCAGTGCGACATAGCTTGTTTTTAGCCTGCACCCTTTGCAGGGGGGTTATTCTTGAAATTCATCTCTATTTCAATATCGACCATCTATACTTTTAATATCAAAAGTGTTTGTTTAAATCCTTACATATTCCTTTTTCGTATAGCAATACCGGATTCACAATAGACTTACGAGCTACCAAAATCTAAATGTCATAATGGTTTATAAGATTGAATTTGGATCGAAATCGTTATCCATAATAAATGCAGAGTAAGGCCCCTGGTCCCAATACCTCTATACGACTAATTGAATTTAATATATTCGAAAATTCATGGTCGAATAAATACTCCCTTTGTAAGGGCTTTACAAAACCGCATGAATGAATGCAATATGCAACAGTACAAGGAGGTGGGTAGTAAACTGTTAACTAACTTTGATGCACTCGGTCCTTATTGAATTACAGGGTTACCACTGGCAAATATATACTAACGTGGATGTTCTACCAATATGCTGTGTACATATTCCTTAGTAGACAATATCATTATTACTTGCTACTGTACTGTTTTGTGTCAAGTCTCTCGTACGGTTAAAGCTTAGAATTCATACGCAAGCATTCCGTAGCAACATATTGTATCAAACACAAACTTGATATTGGTAGAAACGTACCTGCTTACATGTTACAATATATTTGTACTAGCAGCAAAATCTGCCGGATGATAGGCGAAGAAAAGGATTGATTTAATTGCGTGTCCAGCAAATTATACTAGTGGTCGGCCAGTGCTCGAAATTCGACCATAACTAATTTAGGTTATAAGTTTGAACATTATTAAGATTCCTTGTCGAAGACTGAGCGAGCGCTATTTCACAATTTTCTTTAAAAAAATGATGTGGATACGTCAAATTTGAAATGTTGATATGTTCAAAGTTTTTTCTATGGTTATTTAATACAAAAAATATTAATCTCAATTTGACCACAGATGAACAAAAGATCTATTTCTTTTGAGTATTGTTTTTTGTGAGATTTTGTTATTTTTTATCAATTTTCTTTGTAAATGTTTTATATTGTTAATATATATGCGTATGGTATTGGCGCAAATTATATTCTAATAAAATAAAAACTATTTACAATGGTGGATTATAAATAATTATTGTCAAAATTTAAAATCATTAGTACTTAATAAAAACATTAAAATACAATAAAAAAAAATATAAATAAACGGTCATGGTTTTAAAATCACTTTAAAAACTTATATTAAGTGGCTAAAATCCTGAAGCCAGTTTCTAGCTCCAGTCGTCAACAAATTGATGTCCTCCAAGGTTCCATCGAAAGCATAAAGTGGACACTCGCCGACAACATGCTGTAACGTCTGGGATGGGCAGCCGCAGTCACAATGAGGATCGGCAATGTGCCCCCATCTGTGACGATCTGCTGCGCATCTACTAGTCCCCGATCTTATTCTATTAAGTGCTACATATTGTTAATGGCACATAGCCGTAAATAAATAAATAAATAATGTCAAATACATGGAATATATGCCTAGTCCCATTATGGTCCTTATTTTACTTTACTATGTTGAGAACTGTGGACAATTTGTCATTTTTTCCCGTATCAACACAGTTGCAGACACGTAGGAACCTCTGACCAAGTATCACATATTTTGGACACCTGTTATTATCAATCGGCCTTTAGTGTCGATACAAAATGTAAACTGTTTGATGCGTGTATTGCCCATTCTCCTGTATGGGTGTGAGTCCTGGCACCTGACCAAAGCCCAAGCACAAAAAGTCTCAGCCTTTGAAATGAAGTGCCTAAGGAGAATTCTGGGCGTAAGATGGTACCACCGCATCACGAACGACGCTGTATGCCGGCGCACCCAGCGTGATTACATCTACCATTGTGGGGAGGAGATGGACTTGGCTGGGACATGTGTTAAGTATAATGCCGAATGACAGTTGGCCGAGGAGAGCGCTGTTCTTCCTCCCATCAGGGTCCCGAAGACGAGGAAGACCCTCACTGTGTTCCGTTCCTTCGAAGCAGAGCTGAGGGACATGGACATGTGGGAGGAGGTCATACACAAGATCGAGTGCAATGGAGAGCTCTTGTTGCTTCCCTATGCCCCTGAGTGGGGTGTAAAAGAGAGTTTTGTTGTTGTTTTAAAATTTACATTTAAAAAGAGTTTTATACATTTTAAGCTATTAAGCATTATTACATAAAAACTTAAAGAAAATAATTCAAATGAATAAAATGGCTACTATTAAAATTCAGTAATCGTACTATAATATTAGATGGGGGACTACCGCATAATCCACTTGAACATTCAAAAGGTAAATAATATAGGTACTTAATATGAAGGCAGTTCTATGATAACAATAAAATATTACATAATAACGTATGGTTGTAGCTTTAGTATACCTATTCTAGTATTCGGATTTAACAGCATATGTACTAGTCGCAAATAATGTAGAATACGCCTGTAGTATATATCTTTATTTTATCTTAATGTAGGAATTATCTTTCGTTTATGGTGTGGTCGTAAATATATCCGGGGATTTCTCTGTGTTACAATAGTGTACATTATGAAACATATACATACGTACAACAGCTCTGTGTGTTAAATTATATACGAATACTGTTTGATATACTTAGTGATGTATGTGATGGGGAGACCTTATTATTCACGGTCGCGAATAGCATAACTGCGAACACTGCACAAGAAAAGGATATTAAAAAGAAGATCAAGTGCCATAATATGTAGCATAACTGCGAACACCGCACTAGAAAAGGATATTAAATAGAACAACAAGTGCCATAATAGCATAACTGCGAACACTGCACAAGAAAAGGATATTATAGAACAACAAGTGCCATAATAGCATAACTGCGAACACTGCACAAGAAAAGGATATTATAGAACAACAAGTGCCATAATAGCATAACTGGGAACACTGCACAAGAAAAGGATATTAAATAAGAAGAACAAATGCCATCCACCAATCACTTTTCATATGCGGGTATTCCCTGGCATGGTTCTTAGTCATACATTCTATATGGTCTCTGAAGACTAGATTGAGAGAAGTATGAAATAATCGTAGTTTTTGTATATGTATGAGCTTAACACACCTATATGTGTTGCAATAAGAACAGAAAACTGGTAACCCTGATATCAATAATTTTCTTTGAATTCTGTTCAAGCATGCGAAAATTATTCACCCTATTATAATATATTTTATATAGATAGTGACTCCGACATCAAAATTTTAGTTTAGATACTTGGGGTACCCACAACAAGTATGGCAAGAGAAATGTATGAGGGTAATGTGATGAAAATTAGGCTTCCCAAGGAATGACATAAAATTTATACAATCGCAAATTCAAAGTAAGTTGCATAGTTATTGTTGGAGCCTATTAATCTATAGTAGTGGTCGGCCAGTGCTCGACATTCGACCATAACTTGATATTGATTATAAGTTTGAACATTATTAAGATTCCTTTGTCAAAGCGACCGCTATCTCACAATTTTCTTTCAAATGATGACATGGATACGTCAAATTTGAAATATATTTAATAATATGTTCAAAGTTTTTCTATGATTATTTAATACAAAAAATATTAATCTATTCTCGATTTGACCACAGATAAACAAATAAAAGATCTGTGTCTAATAATGTCAAATACATCGAAGTGTGTGTGAGTATGAAATACATAACATTACAGTAGTGTGCATAGTGTTTTTTTTTATTGTTTTAACATATTATTATGCGTAATATTAAAAAAATATTTCCAGACGCCACCCCTTCATTATACAAATAAGTGTTCGAAATTTTATACACCTCCGTCCACGCATTTTTCGTAAAAATAGTTTTTCTTTCACGTATTAATTTATAGATAAAAGTTCTCTGTATGGGGTTAGTATTTTTTCCATTGTTTTAGAATCTAATGAAAAATGACTTAAATAAGGTTTATAAACCTTATTTAAGTGTTATAAAACTTTTTCCTTGTGAATTAAGCTACAAAATAAATGATACTGTTAGGTATTTCATTATTTACTTTAGTACCAATGAGATATTATACTAGTACCTAGGTATTTGCATTTTGGTTATTAGTTTTTAATGAACTTGGGTAACTTCTTCAATCGCTTAGAGATTATCAAGAGAATGTTCCTTGATTATTGACTAAAGGACTCGTACTTCGTACAAAAAAAATGCACAATCGATTACCGATGCATATTAAGTAAATAAAATAATGTTTCATAATAGACCAAGTAAATATTTTCGTCTCAGGTAGGGATAAAAATGATCCCTCGACTTTCTCTCTGTATGGACAAAAATAGTAAAATGATGGAAATAGATACATAATTTCCGCATATGTGCAAAGGCGCTGATTTGAAACCCGTACATAGGAAAGGCACCATCACATTGTAAAAATCTTGAAGTCTATATTCGGGCTGAAATTCCAGAAAGGAACGTTTTAAACTTAAGCTTACGGGTTATATTTTGGGATGAGTCTTTTTGAACTGCATCTAACGTTAAGCGACCAAGAATATTTGTACTATTTTTTATACAAAAATGCTCACAGTTTCAAGGTATTAAAGAACCGTTGTTGCGATTTCAATTACAAGTGTCAGGGAAATATTGTGACGATATCGAAGAGATTGGAAAGTCAATCGTTTTATTAAATAACTGCTTTATTTAAAAACTACGATCAGTGGAAAAAATAGCTCAGCGATGGAAATATTACGATCAAGCTGTCATCGAGATAGTTTAACGCATATCGCTTGATTGTGAGCTGATCTCTGTAGATTTTGACCCGCCATATTGGATTCAACGTCAACTGACAGTTGTTTTGAGCCTACAAGAACGCTTTTTGTAATAAATACACTGTATTTAAGTTTTTTCCCCGTCCAAATATGTGCTCCCTTCATATTTTGGTCCATTGTATTTTGGTTTATCATTTTAATAATATGAAATTTAAAGCAAATATGCACTCTCATAATCATTCGAGGGCTTACAACCATGATGTACCAACTAAATTTATAAGAAATATAATGACGTTTTGAAGAAAATATTCAAAAATACTTTTTAAGTAGGTGCAAATATTAAAATTGAAGTGGTCAAGCATAAATTAGTTCATTTTGGCTGAAACATAAAGGTTTCGTATGATTAAATTAGGACTTAACTATATTTTGACATAAAATAAATAATTAAAAATAAGGTAGGTATCTATTCTGCATCAATAACTCGAAATCATTCAAATCTGAGATATCACATCTTGGTTGTAAACACTCGCGTTGCCCGGCTACTATTTTCTTTGTTTACAAAATTTTGTATGAAATGTCATCTTCATACATAACAAACGCGGATTAAATATTGTTTTATAAATGAAGTAAAAACTGATCAGTGAATTATACGTAATCTTACGATTAACAAATTTTTTATAAATAAGACGGTAAGTATTCGATTTTAAGAGTTAATCTTAAACATAAAAACGACCGTTTTGTCTTGCTGAAGACGGTGGTAAGCTTGTAGCAGTTAATTTTTTTTTAGTTTATCTCTTTAAATGTAACACTCCCTGCATATAGCACTCGCAAACGAGTGAAGGCTTAAAAAAAAGTAACACTAATTGATTTATTTATTGTCATCAAATAGTTGGATGAAGTCCTACAAAACGGGGCAAGAATCCGTAAATATATGGCACGTTGTGTACAACGAAAGATTCTGATATTCACATGTGGAGGGATTGGACTCATCTATATATAGATTTCAAGGTTAATATAGATTAACCTTGAAAGAGGTTATTTTCTCTTATTCCTAAACTAACGACCGCAATTTCTTAACTCAATCAATCAATCATCAATTCTTCCTTTTACACCCCACTCAGGGGCATAGGGAGGCAACAAGAGCTCTCCATTGCGCTCGATCTTGCGCAATGTTTATGACCTCCTCCCACACCATGTCCCTCAGCTCTGCTTCGAAGGAGCGGAACACAGTGTGAGAGGGTCTTCCTCGTCTTCGGGACCCTGATGGGAGGAAGAACAGCGCTCTCCTCGGCCAACTGTCATTCGGCACCCTTAACACATGTCCCAGCTAAGTCCATATCCTCCCCACAATGGTAGAGGTGATGGGCTCACGCTGGGTGCGCCGGCGTATAGCGTCGTTCATGATGCGGTGGTACCATCTTACGCCCAGAATTCTCCTTGGGCACTTCATTTCAAAGGATGAGATTTTTTGTGCCTGGGCCTTGGTCAGGTGCCAGGACTCACACCCATAAAGGAGAATGGGCAACACACACGCATCAAACAGTTTACATTTCGTCTCGACACTAAACGCAGACGCCTTCCATATCTTGGTCATGTTGTTGAAGGCGCCACTTGCCATACCAATACGTATCGGGAGCTCAGCCCCGAGGTCACCAGTGGTGGTAATGGTTGCTCCCAGGTACTTAAATTTATCCACCCGGGAGGCCTGGTGACCATCGATCGTAATCGGTAGCTGTTTATCGGGGCAGGCATTATTCGCCATGAGCTCCGTCTTACTGGCATTGACTTGAAGGCCGAGGCATGCTGTTTCGTCGCAGAGTCTTGAAACACTGCGCTGTAATTCCTCCACTGTCGTACTGAACAACGCTAGGTCATCCGCGTACTCCAGATCGCACAGTTCGCCCATTAGACCATCTCTCTGTGTTATCGGTATACCTCTTGCTCCTTGCATGGACTTTCTCAACAGGAGTCCATGGAGCGTGGCGAAACCAATGAGACGGCTTCCGTTATCATTCATCACTCCTAAGCCATGCTTACCCATGACGCCTGGTCCATTCTGGGGGTCGTTGCCAACCTTGGCATTAAAGTCCCCCAGAACTATTAGGCGATGGCGCCTCGGAACATGGGACACAACTGCATCCAGACTGTCATAGAAACAATCCTTAGCAGCCGCGTCCCCATCCTCAGTGGGAGCATAGCATAGAAGGACCGTCAGTGTTTCGCCACTCATCTTAAAGGACGCACTCATCAGGCGGTCAGAAACAGGTTCCCAACCAAGAAGGCGAGAGAAGGCATATTTTATTAAAAGTAGAGCGACGCCACGCATCCGTGCAGTCCGGTGGCCAGAGTGAAGCATGACATAATTGCCAGCGTCACTCTGACCCGAGCCTGGGATGCGTGCTTCACTCAGCCCCAGGATATCTAGTCCATAATCTCCCGCCAACTTGGCAGCAACAAGCTCCCCGCATGATAACAGAGTGCTAACATTCAGAGTCCCAATTTTCAAGCTCTTATTCCTTAATCGAGCCGTGGTCAATACAGGGGGGACACAAGCTGGCTGAACCCCCCCCCCCCTGATGGGGTCCAGGCGTCCGAGGCTTAATTCTGTTGCTTTTTCTGATCGATTGTTTTAAGGACGTGAGGTGATCAACCCCACGGTCCCGAACTGATTTTTCGATTTCCTGCCTCTTACAGGATGCTCGAAAAACCAGCAAAAAGAGCAGAGGTGCTATTCTTAGCCGGCAACCCCACGGCGTAAGAAGAAGTTATTATATATATTTTTATTCTTCTTCTTAACTAAGAAGAAGAATAAAAATAAAAGTAAAGGCAGACAACTTTTTATATTTTCGGATTTTAGCGTACCTATACCATAAAACGGTATACCACAATCATCGTGAAAGTTTTTTTTTATATTTGCAAACAAAAAACTTTGAATGAGGTTTTTATTCATGAGTGTGTGTTTTTAATTATAATTTAAAATCTCACGGTTGAAGTGAGGTACAACAGAAAGCATAAAACGAAAAAAAGCTCATTCAGAGTGTTTTAATAATTATATTAAAGTCAAATAGAACTGTACAGGGTGGAATGAATTTTTTCCTCGCAAACTTGTATATTATTCGAGTCCGACATTCTGGGATTTTTTTATGCTTCAAAAGTAATTCTAATTTACATTCAAGACGAGTTTGATGTGTACTCTGTGACTGTATTGTCAACTAACGAGCCAATGCACCGAGTTGAATGAAAAGCCTCTTTTGTTATTTTAGAATAAGTGATTCGAAATAATTTATATATAAACTTTTAAATAATGAAAAAGTTACACAACAGTTATGTTGAGAAATATTATGAACTTTAAGTTAAAGGTTAAAGTTTTTAGAAATACATAAGTCTATTGTATGTACTAGTTTCAGTAATAATTAGATTTTTTAAATATGTACCGTCTACTGATGACGCTTTTTTCAATAAATTTTTAAAATTAAACAAGTAAAAGTGTATGTTTATTAGGTAAGTATGTTAAGAAGGGATGTAAAATATGAAAATATAATTGATCGTAGGAAAGGGGGTGGCAGCAGGGTGGGTGGCGCACCATATATTAGAAACAACAACGCCTAACTACAAGCTAAAAGACTAATGCGCAACTCATTTCTGTTACCATCAATGATGTATGGCTGTAAAACGTGGACATGGACGAAAATGGAGAATGTGGTACGAGTATAACTGCAGTAGAGATGTGAGCTCTTCGAAGAATGAGTGGGATATGGAGAGGAAATATTAGGAAGGAATGTGGTTCACAAGAAATATGTTGTTACAAATATAAAAGTTGATGAGATAAGAATGTTTGTCGAAAAAATGGATACAATTAATTAGAATTACAAAAAGACTTTATAAAAGTAAATATAGAAAAAGTATAAATTATAAAATTACTCTATATTTCCAAAACAATAAAAATTTAATGTTTTTTTTTTTCTTACCATGCACTAAAAGAAAATTTAGTTATGGAAGCAAAATAATAAAATAATTTCTGTTTAATTCTTAGAGGGATAGTGATTAAAATGTCTTTATTTGATTTTTTTCGTTTGTTTATCCGATATAGAATCCCCCCAGTGTCTTGGGGGTAAGGATACGTTTATAAAAGGATTATTTTGACAGACAACTTAATCTGGAACATGAGACGGGCATAATAAATAAATTCAATCTCGCGGTGAACCTAATTTATTACAATTTTCTAGAACAACACTGTCTACCTCCTGTAAGTACCTACCTACACTGATACAAAGGTAATGTCAAGAGTAAATTAATGCTTTTAAAAGATAAAAGAGATTAAAAACGTCCCGAAATAAATTTGAGAGACAACAGGGCTGTTTTTAGTTAGGGATTATGTTATTACAAGTGAAATATTTCGTTTAATGAAATCTCGTTATTGAATATTTGAAAGTGTGTATTAAAATAGAAATTATGGTGAATTGGTACTTAAAAGATATTCTACATTTTCCCTTAAAATGTACATAAATTTCTCGCCTATATTATATCAACTGGATAAATATACCAAATTTTCTTTGATCTGTGGTAATTTTAAGTGAAGACACATACACTTTTGACGTCTTTCTTAGATTGTATCGTGAATGTGGAAATGGGCACCGGGATTGGAACCCAAGACCTCCAATACACTCTACGTACGACAGCCGTCGACCGATACCACTGAACTAACAACTTGTTAATAAAATCTTGTATTGGTGCGTCCATTTCTTTTTTGCAGGTCAGAACCAACACCACCTATATAAGAAGGCCTTAGCGCTGGCGGCCATTTTTCCTCAAGCGTCACACCCGACCCGTGCTATGTGATACATATCATAGAGTACAGGTAAGTACCTACTTACATACAGATATAAGGCATGTGCAAACTGGGCCTTACAATGTGACGTCACACTCTCAGCGCTAAGGCTTTCTTATACAGGTGGTGTTGTCAGAACACTGTCCGACCGATCCTCGACTAACGCTACCTCCCAGAGGAATTCTCCGCGTGCCACACATCTATGCAGTGGTGCGTGAGCGTGAGATCTGTTGTTTGAAACGGATAAACACACGCACATATCAACCAACAATTTTGTGTAGATAAGAACATTAGATACCTTCAGCCATTATTTATGCCTCGAATCGAAATTATAATTACGTCACCTGTTGACACCTAAATTTGATATTATAATATGGAAACAATAATAAAATGAGTCTTTGGAAAAGTCTTTCCTTAACTCAATCATCTTGATAATTATTTTTTAGAGAAAAATCTTCTCTCAATATTTCAAAGCCGTACTTAAAGGTCGACAACGGTTGGGATTCCGTGAGTTTTAAACGGTACTATGAGGAGCGGGAAGAGGTAACGTTGAGGATTCATTAAACTAAGTGGTTGCCCGAACGATTTCGTTACTTCGGATTAAAAGAGAAAGTCTCGCCTTCTAAAATTATGAAGTACTGGTAAAAAAAAATTCATTTTACAGTTTGAAACTCGCCGAGTCCCAATTTCAGTTGTCGAATTGAAGGTGAAATTTACATTGAAATTCTTTAAATTATTGAGAATTGCGCAACCCCCTTGCCTAGAGGTTTCAGGTTTCTTATGGGCTGTGCACACCCGAACACGCGCGGTAACGTAACCAATGCAACGTATCAAATTTCCATAGTTTCCGCAAACCGCGTACCATGGAATTTTGATATGTTGCATCGGTTACGTTGCCGCGCGTGTTCTCGTGTTTACAGGCCAATGTATTTCGTAAAGCTGACATACCTACTGGCTAAAAAAATTATCGGCATAGTGCAATATCAGTGTCACTGAATGATCGCCTATTTTGTGGTGGTTCGAGACGCCACATTAAAAAGAATATGTACACCAAATATAAAAATAAATAATGATATTCACAAATTGTGCAACGTTCAATACTAATCAAATACCATCACAAACAAAATTGTAAGAAATAAAATTCTAAGAATGTGTTTGGAGGCCTAGCGGTTTCGTTGCCGACTTTTCTATATACTTTTTCCTATAAAACACGTAAGCTTTTTTTTCTTTTAAAATATGTCATAAGTAGATATATATTTAAATTTTTGTATGGTTTGTGTATTCACATAGTGAATGTTCATTTTCATGATTAAAATGATAACACAGTTGCACTTTCACAATTTTTTTTATGAATCTCGAGCGCTTTCGTCCGACTCATGCAGACATTGTCAAGAGACTCGGACGAAAGAGTCAACTGTGTTATCATTTTAATCAGATATATTTTTGTTCTCTTTAAATGAGCATAGATTTATTTTATGCGAAATAAAGTGTAGTGTAGGGTTATTTATTTTGTTAGAATGCGAATTAAATTATCCATAAAGCGTAGGTCTAGTTTTGCCAAAAGAGGAGATTGCATATTAAGTGATTTAAGTGTTCAGCCGAGCATGTTTATTTTATATTGTGTTTTATCATATCGTGTAATCGCAATACAACTTTCAGTCTAGCCTGTCAAACAATATTTCATTGAAACAATACCATAATTCCCTTCGTTGGCGTCTTCTAGGAACAAAAATATAAGATGATATTTTATACACTTTTATAACAAGAAATCAAGTCATAGTAGCAACGGGACAAAGTGGACCGTTTCAAAATTTGCCCCTTTTTATAAGTTCGAATCCTGAAGGGTTGCATTATTTGCTTGTGTGACTTAAACCAGAAACGTGAACATGTTTTCCCAGTGAATCAAAGGGTGGAAACTTAAATGAATATATGACCCATTTTTCGAGATTAAGCTGTGTCATAGTGGACAAAATAATCATAGACGTATTGAATAAGACTCAAGTTTTTTTTTCATTTTTGGAATATAGAAATGTATAGATCGCTTGCTCTGCGGTAAACAAAATACTGAATAATGGAGGTAACTGGTGCACAGCGTTGGAGAAAACAATTCATAGCAATGAGTAAAATATGGCGATGACGAACAGAGGTGACGCAGTCCTTTATATGCCGAAAGAGATAAAAGGAGACTGGAAGTTTTTACAGATGTGGTCCTAATGAAGACTTTCTAGGTATATCCTAGCCTAGACACACCACATAACAAAGGTTCTGCAAAGAATCAAAGGAGGAGAAAAACTGCTCAAGATTGTGTCGTATTAATGACAATTATACAAATAAATTTCAAGTAGAAACTATGTTACTTAGGTACTGTTTCATGCTGACTCATGTTCGATTGTCAATGGTTAAATTGGACCCTTACAATCCCGAATCGTCATTGTTGAGCTTGTAGGTACAGTATCACTAGGTGGAAGTGAAAAGTTCGCACTTGGTGGGGTATTAGCATGGATGGCAATTTCTCCTGTATCTGTGGCAAGACTCAAAGCAAATCGAACATCTGAACATCTCCTAGTCTGCTGAGTTATGCCGATGAGAAGCTAAATAAAGAAAGAAGGTATTTGAGAGAAACGCCACTGGAGCTTCTAGGGAGCGGCCTAGTGGTCAAGCTACAAAAAACAGCCTTGTTTTAATTACATTTTTCACAACTTTCTACGACTGATGTAACAGTTTATTAAAAATGGCGTAACCATTTCAGGTAGGTATTACACAATTTTAACAACGAACAGTTATTTTTATTTCAAAGTAGGTTTTTTTATTTCAAAGTAGGTAAGTACATTCCCTGTTCCTTTTTTAATTCATTGCCCTCATAACTTACTTAGAGATTGATTAGACGATCTATTGAAAGGGAAATTTCCTCTCTTAGTTTCCCGATCAATTAATTTCCCTACAAAGTTGAAGCCCTTGCTTTGAGACGATGTTTTAATATGCTCTTGTGAAATTTATTTGTTAGAAATGACAATGATTTTTTTACTTAATATTTTAAATAGTTAGTTAAGCTTTATTATTTATTAATTTTACCTTACCTTAAAAGAAAATGTTTACTGGAAATAAAATACGCACTGAGTACCAAATTTATGAGTTGAGTATGAGGAAATGTTCAATAAACCATTGCCAATAGTCTAAAAATTGCTCTTAGTCCACATCCATGTAGGTATCTCAAATTGAATTTTTTGGTACTTAGTGCGTATTTTATTTCCAGTACCTATACAAATTATCATTTAACCCTGGATAGCTAACCTTCTCGAGTACCCTGTTAAAGCTAACCATCCGCCTAAACGACGGGCATTAGAAAAACTACTTTTTTTGTAATAAGTTGAAATCTTAGGATATTTATTTCTTTATATTACGGTTATTTAATAGGTTTCTTAATTTAAGAATAAAAATTAATTGAATATTTTTATTTATTTTTCAAATTATAACGGTTTTTCTTAGACCTCTAAAGAAAAATACACATTTTTTCATCAAAATGTTTATAATGCTCAAGTTACAATTTACTTTAAAAAAAAATAATCAGTTTTCTGGCGTTGCATGGCACATGGAAACATAAAACTTCATTTTTTAATACAAAATGAACTGTTTTATATAGCACATGTGACACAAAAAATAACTTAATGTTCACCACATATTGCTACCTTAGAAATACTTACTGTTATCAACTTTTTCTTCCCAAAAGTATTTTTTTAAACGTTTTTTTCTCTGTAATGACTCTTTTTCATTTTCTTAAACTTGAAGAGAACCTTAACCCGAAGGTTGCTGCTCTTGACTGGTGGATAGCTGCCCTAAAAGATTGCTCTCGATCTTTTCTTTGACTTGCGTTGGCATCATTGTTTTAGCCAGTCTTACCATAGAATATGATACTGCTTTGTGAGGTTTCTGAAGGAGCAGCATCCGGGGCCAACCCGCTGACAAGCGTGGCCTTGTATTACCAACTATCCCACGCATATATCAAGTTCAATTCAGAAATGGTCGGATATAATATACGAGGGAGGCCGTCATCCAGCAGTGGATGCTTAAGGCTGAAAAGAAGAGGAAGAAGAAGACAACATTCTTTCACCGTCTAAATGTATGAGATAGTGGACTCAAATGTCTTTCTTCAGAGACTGATGGTTCATAATTTTCGTCTAAATAGACGTCTAAAGAGATGTCCAAAAGGACATCATCTTCCGCCAAAATGTCTTCGGTTTCACTTTCAGAATCGATATTCAGATCATAGTCACTGTACTCCTGGCTTATCACAATAGTTATCGTATCTTCACTTACATAAAAACATCGAAAAAATAAAAAAAGAAACAGTTTACAATTAAAATATGCACGCGTAGTGAAACTAAAATACTAACGTAAAGCTAACCATCCGTCGAAACGACGGGCATCAGCTACATATACCTCAAAAAAGTAAAAAAGTATGCCACCTACCCTATCGGCGAGTATGCTATTAGGACAGCCTCATCGCCGGCTGAGTTGACTAGCCGAACCAAGATGATCGGATGCATCGTTAAAAAGAGACAGCGATATTACTATGCGATGCCCGTCGATTCGACGGAGGTTAGCTATCCAGGGTTAAGATTATTTCAAACGTAAAGTGGTCATAATAAACCAACTATGAAGTAACACCGTTGTAAGCCCGTTGCTCTTAAAACTTGTTTGAGAATAAAAAATTAATAAATTCTGAAGTGGTTGGTGGTCTGGCGGTTACGACACCGGCTTTCGCATTGTTTCGTGCGGAGGCCGTGGGTTCGATCCCATCAGGTGCCGACCATCTTCCTCTTTCACGACACAAGCATTAAGTAGCTTACTGTGAAAGAGTCAATGAGTGTATTTGTGTTCACTTTGAGTGAGCACAGATTCATTTATAAAAAAAAATCTTAGCAAATATTGTTTAAAGATCTCGTTCTCTCCTCTCAATGGCATAAGCATTTTATTGAAAATATTAAAAAAATCTAACATTATTATGTATTGGCAAAAGTCAGAAGAAATCGAATTCAATTTTTGAAAATCGAACATTATCGTCAACTTGGTCTGTCAAAAGGCATAAGATTTGATTGCAATATTAAAAAATCGAACATTTTCATGTATTGGTGAATAATTAGGACTGTAATGTTACCATCTTGTTCTGTCAAATATTTATTTATTTATTTAATCATTGTCACATCAAATTCATACATACTATACAGTTCAAAACAATACACCAGATACAAATAAAAAAGAAAAATTTGCCGCCTCACTAGGTGTGAACCTGTGTTGAGGCTAGCATGCATATACGAATAGGCACATTAAAACACAATAAATCTTTGGAAAATAAAATTAAGAACAAGATGATATTAATAATTATATTGATTGCAATATTTAAAAATCAAACATTTTCATGTATTGGTAGTGTTTAATAATACTATGTTATGATACAGCCCTGTCAAATGGCACAAGAATTCGTTTGCAATATTTAAAAATCGAACTATTTCATCTATTGACAAAAGCCTATAATTTGATTCAAATAATTAGTAGGTATTTAAAATTCAAACAATATCATATTTCTTTGTCATGTATTCCTGTCAAATACCTATCTTCATTTTACAAAAAATTAATCTAATCTTTGCATCACAATAAATGTTAGTACAAAAATGCATGCAACATCGGTATTTGGTGTGCGGAAAATGCACTCGACTATTAAAATAACGCAGTGAGGTTATGACCCTGTCGTCTGCACAGATGCGAGATTAAAATCTGAAATGGTGTTAGTTAGATTTAACATATCGTTGGTTACTGGACCAGCGCTTTATTGTCTCGCTTCGCAGAATAATGATTTCTCCAAGGAAATAATATGTGGGTTATTTGACTTAAATAGCTGTGTGTTTTCGTATTCATTTAAATTATCACGTTCTATAGTGTTGCAGGATATTATATCTTTTCTGGTTTAGTTTTTCTTTGTAATTTTCTTTGCTTAATTGCTAGTAATATAGCTTTGGCTTTAAATTTTGGAAGGCGTCGGCGTTTAGTGTCGAGACGAAATGTAAACTGTTTGATGCGTGTGTGTTGCCCATTCTCCTGTATGGATGTGAGTCCTGGCACCTGACCAAAAACCAGGCACAAAAAGTATCTGCATTCGAAACGAAGTGCCTCAGGAGAATTTTGGGTATAAGATGGTACCACCGCATCACGAACGACGCTATACGTCGGCGCACCCGGCGCAGGCCCATCACTTCTACTATTATGTATTTATTTATCGCTTCTCTTTTACAACACATCTTATAATCTAGACATAAAACAGTAATAATAGCACAGATATCTGATTGTCAAAGGTTAAGGTCAATATTTAAAATGTATTCAGTTGATGTGTCAGTCAGCAAGAGGAAATCCCTGAAATTCTCCGAATTCTTACTATTATGTGGAGGAGATGGACTTGGCTGGGACATGTGTTAAGGATGCCGAATGACAGTTGGCCGAGGAGAGCGCTGTTCTTCCTCCCATCAGGGTCCCGGAGACGAGGAAGACCCTCTCATACTGTGTTCCGCTCCTTCGAAGCAGAGCTGAAGAATCTGGACATGGTGTGGGAGGAGGTCATAAACGATGCGCAAGATCGAGCGCAATGGAGAGCTCTTGTTGCCTCCCTATGCCCCTAAGTGGGGTCTTAAGGGAGTTTGGATTTGGATTTACATTTTTAAAATTTGAATAAATTTTACCGAAAATATAAAAGTTTATTTATTGTTTAAGCTTTCCCGACATGATTAGAACAGGACTTGAAAGTTTCTGTCAAACGCCAATTATATTTAAAAATTAGAATGAATCATATTGTAAAAGTACTAAGATGGTTACCTTCTTCAATTATTGTTAAATATTCGAATGTTCCGCGCGTTTTAAGCGTATTTTGCATATTTCATAAAAATTTCGATAAATCGAATATTGCATGGACAAAAGAAATTTATATGTGAAGTAGGTACTTACTTCCATCATCACAAAGGTAATAAATATGGTGATTATTTTTTCAACATTGACACTGATATATGACTAGTGAACGTTGTCCTATTATTATAATGAAGAACCTTCAAACCCTTCGTACAAATGGAAGAGTAGGTAATAGACTCCTATATAGGAGGCTCCTAAGGAAATTAACTCATAGTTTTGACGTTGCAATATCATTAGGAACGTCTCAGAGCCATACTCACGCCTCCCTCTATTCTACAAATTATTCCGATATGGAAATGTGTCATTTGGTTTGGCACGTGCTGCCATTGAAACGCAAGGATGACATGGTGTCTGATGTGTTGATATATCATTTTACAGTGCTAAAAAGGTGTCAAAGATTTCGACAAAAATGTATTGACATTATAAAGAGAAAATTTACTTATGAGAAAAAAGACTACGGCTAATAAGCAGTCGTCGTCCTTATTCTTGAGGGTTGTGGTCATCATATTTGGTGGATTCTGTCACAAAACATTATTTTCGAGTTTAACTAACTCACAATGTTGGAACGATGTTTTGTTTTATTTGGTCAGACCAACGAATCGATAAAGAGCAAGGCTTAGATGGGAGAATGAAGTTGGTAAAGAATGCGGAGGAACGGCTTTAAGAAGCTAGTTGGAAGATAGAATCGGAGGACATTACGTATCGGAGGAAGCCAACGCTCAGTTTGTGTTTTAGTGCCATTAAAAAACGAATGGGTGATCTACCTCTGGATTTTATCCTCTGAATCAAAGTGAGCACAAAAACATATTCAATATATTTCACAATAAACGAGTGTGTCGTGAAATAGCAAGATGGTCGGTAGTGCATGGGTCTCAAACTCAAAATTCTCAGTACAATAATCAAACCAATAGGTTTACAATTCTCTTTCTACATTTTCAATACAAATTGAGGCTTTCGAGTAGTAATATGTAGAATTTTGGTCGTCGAATTCGAGTATACCATATTAATAAAGTTTTTGTTATTCCACATACCTATTTGTTTCCTTCCAAGTTTAAAGTTACACGTGATATTTCTTCCTTAGATACTAATGCAGTCAGGTTAAACATTTAGTTTAATGGCAAATGGTTTGTTTATTTATATTTTTATCTGACAAGACTTAATTTACATTGATTTTACCAAAAAAAACTGTAAAACTTGCAACAAAATATATTGAGAGAACAATTTGGAGAGTGCAGATCTACTTTGGCAGGTGAGATTGCCAAAAAAAACTGTAACCGCTCAGCTACCGGAGGGACGTAGACCATACGTGAGACCACCAAAGAGATGGAGGAGAAGTTGGTCATTATGTAGAGCTGTATAAAGAGAGGAAAAATTCAATAAGATATTATTATAAAGATTTATACCTTGATAATTTCTTTATTGACATATCCATCGAGTTTGAATAATAATTAGGACTGATGTTCTTAGAAATTTCGTTCGACTTTAAGGGTAATCGTTTTATAAAAATTATATCATAATATCGCACGTGTTTGCTAACTTTGTGCTCAATAAAAACAAACAGCAGGTGGATACAATGAAATCCTAAAACATTCTTCACACACACTCGGGTAGAAGAAGTTCTTAATAATAACATCATCACAAGCGAAAGTTAGAGGACGTGGAAGCACAGTCAATTTGCAATTTTGAAAATTATCTTTGTTGCTAGCTAATTAAGACATTTATTTTATTCTTGGAGGTTGTTTTGTATTCCAAGGTTTAGTGTCGAATATAAAGTTCAGAGTTATGAGCCAAGTTCTACGTTCTAATTACCTATGGAAACGACTGTATTTCACTTCGTGTACGTACTGACTTATCAGGGTGGGCCGTACAATTCCTTCCTGGAGACCTTCTTGTTAACTTTTTAGGCACGATAATAATTATTACTAACTTATGTAAGATGAGTTATTTTATCAGTAACTCTTTTGGTTTCTTACCTTTTATTATAATGACCATTTCAGAGACAATCTTTATAACTCTATGAAATGTAGCAGATAAAAGTCTCATTCTATTTGTTAGAAAGTTGCTTGAAATTAATTGCATTCATAAAATATTGTACTTTTAAATGGTTCTGTTGATGTGAAAACAAGTTTTAAATTTATGAGACAAAAACAGCCAAATAATAGAACCTATAATATAGTTTTCTGCTTTTATTTATTTGAAATTTGTAAAAAGCAGATAGTTATAAAACTCAATTAAAACTTATCTATTAACTAAAATTTTTTTTTTTTTCCAGTATATGGTTTGTCAAAAAATGAGAAGAGTAGAACAATATATTTGTGTCTTTAATTGTATTTTTTTCTTGTTTTAATTTTACAGGTAGCTAAACTATTAATTATATAGATAACGCTGGTACCAAATGCAGGCCTTGTGGAACTCCACTTGTGGCGTGTATGGACTGAGATATTTTACAGTCGGCAGATACTTTGACGCTAGGTGTTCTGCCGTTAAAATAGCTCGTAAACCACGACAAAATTTTGTGACAAACCCTATAAAATGCCTCAGAGATAACAGAATAACTGAATCTACCCAACTTTCGAAAAGTATGAACGAAATGGAGAAGTAGGTTGGTTTCGTATTGATCGGTGCGGCATAAATCGAGCAGGAAACATTAGTCTTACCTGTATTGACACGTCATTCCATATCCAAAGTCCCTCCAGAAGCCAGTGTCTCTGGAGATGAGTAGTTGATCAGTCTCCGCCGGAACCTCCCTTCCTTGAAGGGTGTACACAACGTGGGGGTTGTAAAGGCTGAAGACAACCGGGTAGTACACCTGGAATAACGAGAAAAGTTTGCTTATTAAAAAGAAAGTTTCATAATAATTAATACCAATGAAATGTAAATTATAAAAATAAAATAACGAAAAGCTTATTAAAATGTTGATTTATAAGATAATTTACGCAATATTACCACTGAAAACGATTGAATTGCCTGGCATTTGATGCGAAATTGAGGAGAGTTTATGGTGCAAAAATATGGAGATAAAAACAACGCCTCAAATCGAGAGGCTTGTAGAGAACCAAACAGAGTAAAAGTGAAAGAAGTAGACCCTACTGCAAATCAATCAACAAGATTGGAATTTCTCAATAAACATGCGTACTTACTTTCTATATACATATCTTTGGATTGATCAATATGAACATAAGAAAATCTTTATGTTTAATTTGTATATTTTAAGATAAAAAAGCTGAAGGCTCGAACACTTGAGCCTTTTCAAGACTCTTGCTGATCGGATCGAACGGTGATATATCAATTGGAAAAGAACAAAATTCATTTGTAAAATATTTTTCGGAATGTTTGCGGTTTCATTGTTGTCGAATATAATTTGAAAAAATTCACAAAGTTGTGCAAAAAACGTTAAAATATGAATTACACTGTTAATTATTATAAACCAAATAAACGTAGATCAAAAGCTGGAAGCAGAGTATATTATTTTGTTGATCGTTGATATGGCTACTAATTAGCATCGCCATTAATTAGTTCTTGTTTATGAATTTAGAAAAACACAGTTGCATTTTACGATGTTTATATTGAATCACGAGCGCTTTCGTCTACTTCAAGTAGACATTATCAAGAGAATAAAACTAAAATTAAAAAAAAAAAAACTGAAGACGTGGGACAATTTTGGTAGGAGAAGATACTATTAATAACATATTCAATAAAAAAATTATTTCACACTGTAAAATTAGTATATGTAAACAGTAGACTCTAAGCGCTCTTAATAATTCTCGTTTTTCACAAAACGTGCTTGATTTTATTTGAAAGAATATAATATGAATTATATTCACGATAACTGACGCTGTTAAGTTAAACTAGTAAAAAAGTTAAATAAAATTAGTTGAAAGCTAATTATTACGTAGGTAATAAAAATGATTTAAACATTTAGAATCTGATTTTGTAGTTTATGAATCTCTACGGTAGAAGTAATTCTTAATTCCTGAAATTTCGTTCAATTAATGACAAGCGGTTTTATAAAATTGGAGTTAATTTAATGCTCGCGTACGAGAGATAATTGCACGGAAGCTGTTGAGAGAAATTGATATTGCCTGTTTTAATCGAATCACTAATCGCTACGATTCAACAACGAGCCGGAAATATTTCGTCGAGATAATCCTTTAAGGAAATTAACGCCGAAATCTACGACGTCGGCTTAAATGTAAATTACATTCTGGAGGAGTCGTAAAAATAATGAAACAATCCTACGGCGCATACGTAGAATGCGAACACACTCCTAAAGCAATGGTTTTATAAAAAACCGGACCCGCAAATACATCGGCCGTAAGAAAAACATTGTTCATTGTTCAATTTAACCAACTAATATTGCTATTGCTATTGCTGAATTTAGCCTTTGACTTAGTTCATTCATTTTTTTTTCAGTGGGATTCCTGTTTACTGTGCATATTGCCTATTACCCTGTCTCTTTCCCGCTTTTATTTAACTGCCGGTAGTGGGTCCTATGTCCAACAATGGAGGCGAGAGGGCTGAAGAAAGAAGAAAAAAAAGTGGGTGGGGAAAAATATGAAATCCCCCAACTTATTTTGATCGGTAAGATAGATGAACACCGTGGACCTGGAAGAAGGCAAAATCTTGGTTGCCTAATGTGACGGACTGGACAGGCATAGGGCGAGTGGAGGATCTGTTCCGAGTAGCAAGAGATAGATAAGTCTTTAAAGAAGTTATTGCCAACGTCGTGGAAACCTGATAGGGCACAAGAAGAAGTAGAAGTGGGTGGTAGGAGGAGACCATAAGCATGCGCATCTAGTGCAATGGAGAGCTCTTGTTGCCTCCAGAAAGACATAGGTCCCTAAGTGAGGTTTAAGGGGAGTATGTATGTTTGTATGTGTAGTGAAAGAGATAACCATATAATTCTTTGTACTTTGAATACTGCGTTCGTAATGTTTTTCTTTTCTAGGAAAACAGAGCATATGCAGTGAGGTGTGAGAATGAAGAAATATTGCAAGCGAGATTTAAAGCTCTTTCAGCGGAATGACTTAATTAATTGCATTTAAAAACCCTGAAAAATATATCAACCTTTACAGAACATTTACTCGTGATACGGATTAACTGAAGTAAACGAATGACTTTTTTTAAAGAGCGTTAAGAATCGTTTTAAAGATACGTTAAAGATTTAAATCCTATGCTTGTAACTACAGATAACAATTATGTTACAGGCAATCGTGCAAGATGTGATGCACGGTCTGTCTCGGGAATCCACAGCCGCATCCTGGGTCATCTCATATTTCCCATTTGTGGAGCATGTCGCCACAGCAGCCATGTCCCGTCCTAAGCGTATTGAGTGTGTTCCACTGACTGCGAAGCAGGTGGAAACCAGGCTATTGAGATGTATGGGTTGTGACTGACATACTCAGATCTATGCTTCTTTTATTCTGGACATGGTATCCCAGTATCTGATACTCTGCTTTTTGTCACCAGGTGGGCTTACAAGGCGATGGTCATATCGGAGCTGGGTCCCTTACATATTCCATTATTGGCAGCTCGTTATTACCAACAGTCAGGTATACCTTCTAAGGCTCTTAGGCATTGGGTCGGGGCTATGTTTGAGAGCACGGGCAGCCAATTCACCGGTGTCGATTGAACCGTGCCACTTATTATGCCCATGGTTGTTATCAAGTCGATATGGGCACTACTTACCAACAGCAGTAGCAGTTGTAATCGAAGTAATCACGCAAATCATTCGATGAAGAGTGCAAAGGGGTTAAAAAAATTGAAGTAAAATTAATTATTTTCTTAGATATGAACTATAAGATATAATTTCAAAATAAATTTGAACTTCAAACATGAACTCATCATATCCGAAATGATCGAAAAAAAAGGAGATTTAGTTGAAGAATAAAGAAAAAAAATAATGAGTAAAATAACCCACGCCTTACACGGGACGACCCTTGTCAGATGGAGAGTTCTGTACTTCGTCAAAGGTTTTATTTAAGGCTTCTTATTAGTACTAACATGTCCTCGGTACGCTCATAAAGTGTATTAACCAGAATCCACGGAGCTGTGAAACAAGATTATTTATACCTTCTTGAAAGTGAAAATGAATTTAACTGTTCTATATTAACATTTTGTAGATTAATAATGAGAACTTTTTGTGTACCTATTATTGTTTTGAACATTTTAATATTTATTACCGTATTAGCCCGAATATAACACGATATTTTTCGACCGTTTAGTTTTCGTCAAAAAATCGATTCGCGTTAAAATATTTAAGAAAATTTCGAAGACGTGTTAAATTCGGGGTAATAGGTACGGTATGTTAGATTTTATGTTTATTATGAATTCGTAATAGGTATTAGAAGAGGTAATGAACGTTTCCTTTTGATGTGATGTTTTGCCATCTGGCTCAATGTGATTTTTTTTATTTATTTTAACAATGTTCAAAATCAAATCGGTGCGAACAATTCCATAGCGTTGGCGAGATTTGAGCCCGCATTTTCCAATACAGAAACTCTAACCTCCTTACAAAGGATCGACAATCTATTAGCAATTCTACATATTTTTGTAACAGTTTTGTCCTTAAACAAAGGTATTCTGATTACTGCTTAAGAACGACATCAAAAAGTCTTCACCAATATATTAAATTAACCTTAAATAGATGATCGAACGATATAGGTAGTAAAATTTATCATATAAAATGTAAAGAATGCCTTTATTTTCGAGAAACATTATGAACCGAACAAAATGCTTACCTTTTTAGTACGTTAAAAAAAATTAGACTAACAAATACATCTTCATTACGTAATTTTGGTAGGGAAAATTGGTGGAAAGTACAAAGTGCCTACCAACATTCCTTCCAAAACAAAATTTTTGTTTAATCATTGTTTAGCATCTTATTAACATTCATCAATATAAAGTTTTGACAAGGGAAGACGAGGTTGCCACAATACAGGCAGTCAACTTCGACAAACTCTTTTCACCAAGTTGAAATTTCATCGTGTACTTGTAAACAAGCCTCAAGGAGGAGTTTGTATAAAGGGTCTGTATATGCACGACCTTCTGTTTATGGCTATTCAGGTTCATATTGTAAAAAGTTTGACATGTGGGCATGAAGAAACTTTGTCGGACTTGCGTTAGTAAGGGACGGGTGAAGCGGATTTTTACGGAGAATTACAAAGTCAAGCACGTTTGTTGAAAGTTGGTGAACCTAACTAGATAATTAAGATATATGGAGAGCTTGACATACAATACCTCTAGGGTCATTATTAAACCTATTCCAGAAATAATACTATAAAATAAACGACAAGAATGGAGATTATAATATAAGAAAACACTTTTATATGAATATTTAAACTTCTAGTTTGAATCCCATATTCATACATTGCCTAAACAAATTTTCCACTAATAGCCAGTAGCGGCCCCTAAAGCATCTTTTTTAAAATTCTTTTAAAAAAAATAAAGAGTTAAATTTTTCACATTATAGAACTGAATAAAAGGAAGAGCCGTTAACATTTCAAAATTCAAATTTTAAGAAGCAACCTAGGCAACAAGTCTTGACAAATTTTCATCGTCAATCTATAATTTGTATTAAATATGAAAGAAACTGCTATCAAAATGATTGAAGAAACCTTGTAAAAAGTGTTTTTTTGGAATATTATCATAGTATAGGTAGCCACTTAAAAAGACGTCCGATTTTTTCCAGGTACACTTTATACAAAAAAGAATATATTATTATTATTAGCGTGTATTTCTAAGGTTTATACCCTCACATCCGGAGGATGAAAATATTCCCTCAGGAAGAATGGAAACAAATACCTTCGCAACAGAATACATTTATATATACATATACTTTTATAAAAAATAAAGGTTTATAAGCTAGTATTAAAAAATATACCTTTCAAATTTTATTGAAAACTAGCTGACCCATCGAAATTCGTTCCGCATTAAAGTCAATAAAATATTGCTGGGTAACATAAGATAGCTAACATAATGACTACTACAAACACGATAAAAATCTGTTCAACCGATCTCGAGTTATAAGTGCTCGCACTAACCCTATTTTCTTTTATATTATAGCTAGATGTTAACAAATTGTAAAAAAGCTTGAAAAAAGTACCATCAAAAATGTTCGTACGTATATCAATATTTTTAATTTCAATGATGGTCACATTACCGCCATCTGTGGAAACACAGGGAAAACATTGATCATAGAATATTTCTACCAAAATATCAATCTACCAGACATCTCCCTATTTCCTCAACAGATGGTGGCAATGTCCTCGACAGAATACCCGTTCCATACTAACTTTAATATTATATATCATTTTTAGTTATTCTGTTATCCGGAGCGGAGAAAAATCCAATAAAAATCAAACATCGGAAGAATCTGTTCAGCCGATCTCGAGTTATAAGTGTTCGCACTAACCCGACTTTCATTTATATTATAGATATATCAGTAGGTTCCTACTTAAAAATCAGAGGTTTGTAGTATATATTTATTTTTGTATTTTTTATTTATACTTACTTTCCGAGTCCGGTTCTTGGTCTCTCCGGTGGTGGAAGGATTGGCCGACATGATGTCGTTTCCAGGGACGCCCGATCGCTCTATTACAATAGTTCAATCTACGTGGAGGCTCCTTCCATGTCCTTTTTTATTTATTATAATAAATAGGTAAGTATGTTAAAGTAAGATGGGTCGCTATTTTGTTATGAAAGTAGAATGTAGGAAAAATTATAAACTATTATGAAATAATTATTTAAATAAGTAGCTACTATATAATGTAATGGGAGGTTTTCTGGGGAGCTTCCAACAATACACACTAGGTGGCAGCGCTTCTAATCCGGTCTATTGTCAAATTATGACAGCTGTCAAACATACCATCTAGCATTGACTGATGAATATTATGCTAATATATCTTCTCTCTTTTTTTCTCAATTAAACAATTTAACGTTTTAATTATTGATGATTGCAAAAGTGGCTTTTTCTAGGAGGTAAACCATAGTGTGTCCTTTCCTTTTACACTACACACAAACAAAATAATACAGTTAACATTAATTAACAAGGTATGTATTTGTCTTCAACGGTGGATTTGCAGTGCTGTTCTGTATCTTCTTGTTTTATTGTTTTCTGTTACGGTATTTTTTCATTTGTATTTAGGTAGGTATATAAAAAATAAAATAAGATAAACAATTATTTTATTTGTTATAGTATGTAAAAAGAAATGTACAATGATTATTCTAAACATATGGTTGAGGTTATAAACGTTAATTTGACCAGTGTTGCCAACGCCGTTTTTCAAACACAAAGTAGCCAAACTGAAAATTTGGTATGCGGTCATTCCGAAAATTTTAGTATCCGAAGAGAGGTGGGAGTTCACTAAAAGAGGTCCTTTAGTATCCGAAATGGTGAAAATTCGCTAAAAGGGAAGTAACCCAAGTGGCTACCTGTCGCCTTTTAGATTTTTTCGTAGCATATTCTCGTTCCAAATAGCCCAAATAGAAGTAAATCGCCCCCTTTGGCAACACTGAATTTGACAATAGACCGGATTAGCTAGGGCGCCTCTAGTGGCACAAAATGGAAAAAAAACATCCCATTCTACGATAAAATCTTTAAAAAGCCAAAAATAGTTGATATTACCCATTTAAAAAAAATAACTCAACGAAAAAAGTAAAAATTCGACAGAAAAGTCCAAAAAAGTTAATACTGTTCGAAAAATATTTTTTTCAATATATAATATTTTTCTATTCAAAATGTACTAACGTCCCACATCTTCTTTGAGACCTGATTTCGATTTTTAAAGTAAAACACCTACTGCTTTATAAAAAAACTGTGATCAGTGAAAAAATAAGAGTTCAGCAGTAGAAAATTTGCGATCAAGCCGTCGTCGAGGTAGTTTAACCTATATCGATTGATTGCGAGCTGATCTCTGTAGATTTTAGCCCGCCATGTTGGATTTTATGTCAACTGACAATGGTTTCAAGTGTACAACAACGCTTTCTGTAATAAATATACTGTTTTTAAGTTTTTTTCCCGTCCAATTAGGTGCTCCCTTCATATTTTGGTCCATTTTGTTTAGGTTTTTCATTTTGATAATAGAAATTTTAAACAAATAAAGCAAATATTGCATTCCCATAATCATCGAGGTCTCACAACCATGATGCACCAACTAAATTTTTAAGAAATATAATGACGTTTTGAAGTAATACTTTTTAAGTAGGTAGGTACAAATATTAAAATTGAAGTGATCAAACATGAATTGGTTCATTTTGGATGAAACATAAAGGTTTCGTATGATTTAATAAGGACTTAACTATATATTGATATTAAAATAAGTAATTAAAAAATAAGGTACCTATTCTGCATCAATAACTCGTTCAAATCTGACATAGCGAATATTAGTAGTTACCACTCGCGTTGCCCAGCTACTATTTGTTTGTTTACAAAATTTTGTATGAAATGTCATCTTCATAGATAACAAACGCGGATTAAATATTTTTTATAATTAAAGTAAAAACTGATCAGTGATTTATATGTAATCTTACGATTAACGAATTTTTTATAAGTAAGACGGATAGTCACAGAAGATATGGGCTGACGATATTGTTGCGGTCGCCGGGAAAAAATGGGTAGAAGCAGCCCAGGACAGAGAGAAGTGGAGACAAATGGAAGAGGCCTACATCCAGCAGTGGAGGGAAGGCTAGGAAGAAGAAAAAGAAGAAGACGGATAGTCAATTAATTAACTGAAAACTTTAATAAGAACTAATTTGATTCAATTAAACATTCTAAGAAAAAGAAAAAAGAAAGATTAAAAAAAAATCGATTCCTGGTCATAATTATGAGAAATAGGAACCTATTAGGTACACTACTAGGACACCAGGGTCAATCATTTTGGAGAAAACGGTGAAAACTGTCAAATGCTTATTTTTTTTAAAACTCTTTCTCTAAGAAAACTTACAATTCAATAAGGAATTTTAAAACTTCATAATTTTATGGAAATTTTATCAAGATGTTTGGAAACAGAAAATATGCGTTATTCCACCGAATCGAATCACAAATAATAATAAATTTTCTGCAAAGTTTGTCTTATGATATCATTTATCACACACTTTGAGTCATGAAGATAATAAGTGGAGGAGATAGAGTGAATAAAGGAACAGAAAGAGGAAGATAATAATAATATATAAGAATTATAATACTCCTTATAAGATCGAAAATTGAGAATATGGATCTTTTAACTTTCAAGTTTGCAACTCCAATGTTTCATTATTGAAGTAAGGTTAGCTCTTTACCGTCCATGTTTCTGCCAATTCAATAATACCTCTACTAGTTTTCTCTAATAGTGGCCAATTGATTTATTCTCCATGCTCCCGTGATTAATGCTCTGGTTTTGGATGACAATAATTACATAATACATGTGTCACAGTTTGTGAATCTATGTAGGGGTTTATTCTTACTAAAATCTATGCATATTATTGCATATGAGAATAGCAGTCAATGACTGGTATTCTCAAATTCACGTTCCAACTCAACGCAAGAAGCTCTTGCTTAGAACTTAATCGGTTGCCAGTAGTTACGCATCTAATGTATTGGAAAAAACATTTTCAGAATACAAAAATGTCAATGTTCTCAATAAAAATTGGATACGACGCAACTCAATCGTCTGTTTTTCATTTCAGAATAACCGTCATTGTCAGTGTTTCTAGTTTGACAGCTTTCACATTCGAGCTCGTCTATTGAGATATTTTGTATACTAATAAAATCAGACATGTTAACCTTAGAAACCTACCTACTAAAAACAATTCAATAAAAAAACTAAAATAAGCTTCAAATCTTGAGTATACCTACGTTGACCTAGAGTCGCTTTGTTTCGGAACTATAGAGTGAGAAAATCGTTTGAAATATCAGAGTATCAAAGAAGAAATACGTAAGAATGGATTTCTATAAGGCGTATTAGCTACACGAGTCAAAGGTGAGATGTCTTAGAAGGATGTGGGACGTACAGAAGACGGTTTGGATTTTCTTCAATAGCGGAATATAGTATCGACTCTACTATAATAAAAGGTAAAATGAATTTTGAATCGATCTGTAGCACAACATATATAAGGAAAGCACAAAACAGCAAGACTGGCACATTGGAAATCTGTTCCCTTTTATAAAGTGTTTTAATATCACGAAATGACGAAACGAAATGGACAATAGATATCAACTCGTTTTTTTATGCAATGTCTACCAAATGAGGATTACAAGAAAGTGAAATATAAAATATTCAACTAGATGGTGCAATATTTATAATGTGCAGGTTGTATTATCTGATTTTTGTTTTCCAATGAAATAATGTAGATAACTACCAGGGCTTAGCCAACACCCTGTGCTTTGGTCTGTTTTCCTAGGACTACGGTACTGCAATAGCGGTAGCGGTGAATGTTAACTTAGAACATTGTCTATATTGTTTCCGTAGTAATGGGTTGTTTTCCTAAGAATGCGGCGTATCAGAGAACGGCGTCAGTAGAACGTTGTTTATTTTGTTACCATAGTTACAAAACATTGTCGTTATTTTCAAAAACGGCCGCCGTCTTGTCAGTGTCAGATGATTCGTGAACGCTTTCATTGATAGAACTGAATTATTTTATTTATTAAAATATCTATTCCTTCTTTTATTTTCATTTGTTGGGCTGCACAAATGCGCTCCAACTGCATCTGGAGAAGTGAAGTTGGCGAAATTTTATCATCAAGCTATTTATAATGTTAAAAATAAAGATTACAGAAAAACGCAAATGTAGAACGGTTGGTGACGTCAATTAGGGGAAATGACAAATAAAACAGGTTAGTATACAAATATTAATTATTAATTTTTATTGTCATCTAATGTCATGTTAAAAATATGATATAACCAAACTTAAATAGATAGGTGGAAGTGGGGCAGATCAATACACATTCTTTTAAGTACCTGAAGGTTTCTAAATGCTCTACCTATTGCATCTTATAATATCTTCTATGTCATCTTGTCCTGTTCTATTCAATGGATTTATTTCATTACAATACCTACACACTGCCTGATTTAGTAAAGACTAGAATAGAAAAATATATATTTCTAAAAAAAAACAACCAATGGAATATTTATACAAAAAAAATCAGGTTTAGGCATAACTTAAAATGCTATAATAAAATAAAAACAAAATATGAAGAATTCAGAAAATTAAATAGATATTATAAAATTAATAAAAAATGTGTGTTTCAGGTATGTTGGGCCTATTAATAAATCTATGGAGTTCAAACCTCGGAAAAAAATATCAGACATTTTACACCTGTAAAAACTGAGGAACAACAATAATTATTAATATTTAGATACCTACTTAATTATTTTTTATTGTATTTATTATTATTAAATACATATTTTTCTAATGAATTGTTTTTTTTCCAAATATTCTCTCAATCAATGGCATCAATGACATCTAACGAAAAACAAATATAAGCTTTTCAACTAAGGAATGAAGCGAGGTACTTTCGTTAAAATGTATTAGTTGGTAATTCTTTATTATTTAGCTCGCCCACCATGAAAGTTAGAGTTTTTAAATGTTATAATTTAATTAATAAATGATTTATGCAACTTGTCTTCTCCCATACGATATTCACCCTTCTCTGATGCCTGGTCATCCTCCAAACAAAGAACTAAACCTACCTAAATCAATATCGTTCATTTTCACGTTCCGATACAAGACACAAATTGACGTTTGTTATTAAAAAAAAAAAACGGAGAGAACAATACGGGCACAGAATACGGTGACTTTCCAAATGTCACCGTAATGTGTGCCCGTAGAAAGCTGCCGTAGTGTACGGCCGCTGAAGACGGCCGCTCCCTAGAAACCCAATATACATTTTCAAAGACTGCCGTCTTGTCAGACGATGGACCGCTTTCTATGAACCCAATGTATTAATCTTTTACGGTTGCACAATGATAGTACCTAAATAATAATTATTAATGCTTTAATGAGTAATTAATTTGCAAAAATACATGCTGTGCGTCTTTTGATTTGATTTTCTATTTGGAGCGTAACTGATTCCTATTGGTACCTAAAGTTTTTATCTATACAAAAAATGACGAGAACTTACTTACATAAAGAAATCTTAATTCAAATTTCATAACAATTTCTCTTTTCTGGTACCGGGGTACCTAACGGGGTGTGTATCCGCCCGCATAATAACAGGAATATCGCACCGCTACCTCATAACGGTAGTCGGTCAGTTTTCTTGACTACTATTATGGGTATGGTGGTATAAAATATATCTATATTTTATAAAAAATATCTGAAAATCTATTTACATACATACAGCCTTACATGAAATTATTCACTTAATAAAAAAATACTTTCGTCTGTTGTGAGTAAGAACTTCGGAATCAACAGCTACATCCAAGTCTTAGGCCTTCGCACAAGCCTTCAAAACGTAAACGTATGGTTCTACGCGAGTAATAATAATATTCGTAAACGACGACGAGTTCGAATAGCCTTATCTGTACCCTTTGAAATTAAATATTGATTATGTTCAAACAAAGCAAAATAGAGGGCCGCAGAGTAGTCGGAAGAAAACAACTTCCCTGGTTCCGAAATCGTCAGTGGACCGGACTGAGAACTGTGGGGGATTTGTTAAGGGCAGCTGAAGATAGGGAGGCTTTCTCTCAAGTGGTCGTCGACGTCGGGGGGACCCGATAGGACATAAGAAGAAGAAAAAGTTCAAATTATTTAGTTATTTGAAACAATATAGGTATAGTTCTTGGAATTTTTTTAGTTAAACTCACCTTTTTTCCTGGTTTGGTATTCCATCTGCACCTGTCCAAGAATCTTGCACTAAACACAATGTCAACATCGCACATGAACAACAAATAGTCTCCTGAATCGTCCCGGCCTGGCCAGGGCCGCTCAGCACCCACCCTCAAGCCTTTCCCTCGGGAGAAAGTTTCATTCAAAGCCAACAATCTCAAGTTATTGGCACTACCCCCACTGTTTCTTGTCATCAGCACTCGCGACATTATAGACCTCGCCTCTGACAAACCCTCTTCCCCGAAATACACCACTGTGAGTAACACTTTTCTGTCATTTTTAAAACCAATCTTCACAAACTTGTCCATAAAACTTTGAAACGTTGTTGTTCTTCCCGATAAAGGCAGAATGACGTGTATCCATTCTTTGTCTTTAGCTATCGGCAGCACTGTGGTTCCTATATGCTGTATCGGGGCGAAAGGTCTCATTAATGTGACTTTAGTATACCCATTAACATTGTGGTATGACGAAGATGAAGGATGTCCAGAATCACTGTTGTGATGACTAAAATTATTCTTAAGAACTTTGGTTCTGAAATACATTTCGTATTGCGTCCCTGTTGTGGGTTCTATTCTATAAAGACCTTCTAAAAAATCGTCTAAACTATATTTAATATTTTTATCACTCGATTTCTGAGTTTGATTTATATTTTTATTTAAAATATCTAAAGATTTAACTAATGATTCTAGTAAGTCTTTTCTCTTAAAGCCTATGGGTTTTTCTACGACCCTCTTACCCAAGCCTAAGTCGATTGGATACACTCGGCTGAAGGTAAAGTGGTTAAAAGGAATAAGTTCGTATTCATTATTCAGTGGAAGCCCACGAAGCGTCTCCGATGACGTGATTTGTTTCCTAATGTACTGTGCGCACTCGGTGTCCGTGCTAGTCGATGACGATATGTTTAGATTTATGTTGAAATTCGATGGTTCTGGAGCAAGAGGCTGACCCATCAGATTGGATTGTGGAAGGTTGCCTGAAACAAAAGAAAGCAGCATGTATAAGACAACGAAACACATTATAATAATCCTTATGTACATACATAATTAACTCACTAAAAGCTGAAAACCTTTTGTTAGATTATGTATAAGGTATGAAATTAAAGTTTGTAATTATTGATAATAGATAACGGGGGTATAGATCAAATAAGGAGTAGGTGTTTGATTTTGCACAAGACAGGAATAGTAAGTATTAAGTATATCTATGTAAAAAAACTCATATAAGCTGCAGAAGATAGGATAACATTTAAAACGTTTAGAAAAAAGATGAGATTGTGGACCAAAACCAGGCATTTGTGACAATGGTACTAGAAGATGATGAGAATGAAATGGTACAACCACATCATCAACAACGCTGTTCGCTGGTGCAACCGCCTAACAACCATTACGCTTACATGGCTAGAACACATGCAAAGGACGCTGAATGATAATCGCCGTGTAGAGAGCTATTTTTATGTTCTTAAAACGCTGCAAATACCAACATTTCTGCTCAACTCCTGTGAATTATTACGAAAGATTTGAGCATGGTAAGGAAGAAGAATATAAATATAGCAAAGAATAATCTAAATCAGAGGGACTTGTACGAGTTGAATAAGAGTACATAAATAGTATTCTAACATCAAATGCTCAATTTTGTATGGAAGTTCTATCGAAAGTCTTTTGATGATCGTTTCGATATTTGATCATCGAAAATTTATACTAGGGGTTCTGCTTGGCTATCTATTCTTCCGGGTTAAATGATAAGGTATAATACCTACTGAAAAAAGAAAGTTCTTTATTTAAGCATCGTACTCACTTGCGCCGCGAACGTGTGACATTGCATCAATTTAATCGAAAGTTTAAGTGTATACGTGATTCGAAAAAGCGAACGCGAGCGAAACATATGCATCCTTTTGATAAAATTGATGAAACGATACACGCTCGCGGCGCAAGTGAGTACCTACCGAGCTTTATACTCTTTGGGTAAAACTACTAAGCTATCAAAAAACTGTTGAAAGAAGTGAAATATATGATTTTTTTATTTATTCATATGTATGGTTATTTTAACAAAAACGAACATATAAAAAGTAAATTCTCTCAGCAGACGTGATTGTAATTTGTTAGAGAGAGAGGTTTGGAAAGTAAAATTGTGTTCACAAATCGTTTAAACCTTACTTTGCAGCCCCACGTGTGTTTCTGATGATTTTTCAGATCAGACTTTAAGTAGTATTCACACCCTCATCGAGAATGCGAAGAAGATTACCAATAAGCGGTTTAATGTAGCTACCCTCCACGTTGGGGACCTATCTCAAAATCCATTACTTGTAGTATGAGAACCCCACCGCAAACAGTCCAACTATCTAAGGGTTAGCAAAGTCTGAAATGTGGTAACTCGGCGTGTCACTAACTCTGCGGTCCAAAAGGCGAATATTATAATGTTTGTTTAGCATTTTGCTAAATTACATTGAGGGCTATCATGGCGAGGAAATACGCCTGACATATTATTCTCACCTCATTATAATTTTACATGAATAATCTAAACGGGTGAAACAAGGAGACTCAATTGCGGATAGCCCTGTGGAATAACGTAATTATCCAAGTAGATGCTATTTGGAAGTTAACAACTTGAATGGAAACAAAGTATTTTACATTATTTGAATCCAAATGCTTTTCAACTAACGTTCTTTTTACTATTATTTGTCGGTTTATGGTAACCATCAAGTAGTTCAAAAATCTTAAATAAAAACATAACATCAATTTTCGTAAGTTTAGATATGAGATATACCTACTAATCATTTGTGTCCTTGTTCTTAGGTACAAAGTAAGAGAAATTATCGTTTAACTGTACGTTATTCTAGGTGTTACCACTATTAGATTTTGGTTGCTGTGCATAAAAGTAGTTCCACGTAGAAATCTGATATTGCTTCACGAAAAAAATGGTATAAATAAGAATTTGAAAAGTATTTTTAGCAGGTATGAATGAAAAGAATTGACGGTCGACATTAAGATTGGGATTGAGTTTTAAGAGTAGCTCCCGTGTATTGTTTAAATATGTAGCAAATATTTATCCAATCTTAAAATCGAGGAAGACCCTCTCATATCGTGTTTCGCTCCTTTGAAGAGATGAGTGTGGGAGGAAGTCATAAACATTAAATAAGATCGAGCGCAATGTTGCCTCCCTATATCCCTAAAGGGGTGTAAAGGTATTTTGGATTGGATTTGTCAAACAGGTGAGGTGAAAATATTTGAAATTTATTCAAAACAGATGCCGTCCTTGTTATTTTAGCACTGTATTATCTGAGCGGCTCAACTTCGAGTGAATCCTTATTTATATTTACCACTGAACACTGTTTGGGTGGCAAGGGGGTAGGTACCTGATCTTCAACTTTACAGCTGGATTTCTCTGAATCTGTTATTAATAGGATATGGATTTATACACTGCGCCACTATCTGCTTTATTTCGAGTAGGTTCTGAAGTAAACTTTAGGATTGAAATTCTATCTAACTATCGCAGTACTAAGTTTCTTTTGTAACCAAATCGTTATGAATATACAGAACTCCAAATGGAGCGATGTCACTCCAAAAAATGAAAGATGTGAAAAACCAAATGTATGATGTGGAATGATGGAATGATAAGAGTCCTATCCATCAGTCAAAAATTAAAACGTGTTAAGCCATTCGTCCATCACTCCAAATGGATCATCAATGGGTCCAAGTGGTCACGTCACTTGATTGTCTTTGCTAAAAACGTGGTCCAACTTCGTCTCATTTTGTCATCATACGTATTTTTTAGAATCTTTGTTCGCTATTTAAACTACTTACATTTTTCAGTGGGGACATTGAGGTTAATTCTTTAACCCAGTTACCCCACATAAAAGCGACGACTTCACTTCTCATGAACACCATCTAGATTATTCCACAAGCCATTCCGAACGTATGGCGGAGCTCATTAAGCAGAGGTCATTAGGTAGAATTGACCAGCCATGTGAACTTAATCCAATGTGTGATAGGGACATCTTTGGGAGAACATTTTCATGCTTACATTGTCAAATATAGGAAAGGTCCACTTTCAGTGTAACATTTGGCTAAAACGACACACATTGTGTCAATTTATAAGGCAATTTTCATTGGTGCATTATTTAATACAAGCAACTAAACCTTTCGAACGACAGGATACATTTTGATTATTTCATAAATTTATTACAATATCGACCCTCATAGGATCCCAATTTTACTTCACCGCGTTGAGAACTGTGGACAATTTGACATTTCATTCATAACAACTTCGTCCGATCATGTTAATGCATCCTCTATTTGAGGCTGAAAAGAAAGGTGTAAGAAGGCGTGGATCGAACACGTTGATTACGTCCTCAAAGGAGGCCAGGTCAAAAGTAAGAGAAACAGTGGAGGTTGTATGAGAAATGGTTTGTCGGAGAAGTGTGCTTGAATAGAAAGGAGTGAAGGTCCGTTCTCTCTGCCTACCCTTTATATACGCTTTATATACGTGACACGCCGAGATGGGTAAAGAAAATGTTATCCGCGCATACCTGTTTTTATATTTATTAAAGCAACTACTGACCAACCGAAGAAATCGTAAGAACCGAATTACGAAAAATCTTTTTCACGTAGTCGAACTGGTTTTACTCATAGTATATGGAATATACACGAGTTTTGTGATCGGATTTCAAAAAAAAAAGATTTCGCTGAAATTAATTTTCTCGACGTTTTCGAGGGTGTAGATTCCAAAAATGCATTTTTTTTTAAAATTTCCGCGTACCCGTACCTACGCCTACGCTAAAAATGTGTGCGCACCCATAACTCATAGTAATTCTTATCCGATTTGATTGAAATTTGGTAGCCCCTCAATGTAGATGAGTCAGTAAAATGTCGAGATCTATACCTTCAGGGGAACCCTCTTAAAGTATCCAAAGAAAATTTTACTTGTTCTAGAAAAAGGGCTAAAAAAGAAAAAAAAAATCTTCGATTTTCATTAAATTTGGTATACGGGTTGGTCTTATGCTCCTACACAAGCGACAAGCACGTAAAATTTGAGGTCCGTAACTTCAGTGGGTCCCCCTTAAAGTACCGATTAATATTAAAGGTAGTCAAAAGTGGTTTTGAAAAATATAAAAAGCTTCCTATTTAGAGCTTCTAAGAAGAAGAGAAGTAATTGAAAAAAAACTACAAAGCCAGTGGAGGACTGAAGGATGATAAAAGTAGTAGGTATATGGAAGAAGTTTGGAAGTTTAGTACAAACTATGCTCAAAGCTCTTTCTTTCAAAGATCTTGCACAAATTTTAATGCTTTTTTCAAGGACGTCAACCTGTACAATTCTTCTCAGCAGGTTTTTAAGAGGTCTGTGATTGAACATTTGTTATCGCATTAAGAGTCCGACCAGTGCGGGCAAACTTAAATTAATTTGAGATTGCTCCTACTCTTTCTCAGAACAAGCAGAAACAATACATTACCTTTACCCTGTCCTCTTTTCCCCTTTTCCCTTTCCCAGTATCTGAGCCGAGTACTTAAAATTAAGTACTATGTATTTTTACATTTAATGTGTATACTTCATTGGTGTATAAGTTTAAATGTATACATATGTATACTTAACTGGTGTGTGTTTCGTAATTGTTTATGTACTGTCTTATTTTTGTATCAATTTCACTGTCTGTATATTAATGTTAAAATAAATAAATAAATATTGAATATGTAGTTCTAAAGCAGATAATAAAAAGCTCCAATAGTCGATATCATTTTAAAGTTTCTATAATAATTCCAAGGATAAATTCATTTTAATCGTAAAATTATGAATTTTTATGCAAAGATAAGTTTTACACGAAAAGGTTGTTATAATATACTATGAGATCTGGGCTACCCTAGCTTTTTTCATTTTCATTGAAAAAAATGAATGCAAAAGTTTTCGCGTGAGATTCAATGAAAATACCAAGTTACGAACGAACATAACCAATTACTATGTTTGATAGTGTCTGAAAAGTATACCTAATACTAAGTAGGAAAAATGTTAATAAATATACTTATGATAGTTATGGTGAATCAGTACTCACTGGTCTAAAATTTGATTTCTATTGCTCACAATTTAATAGATGACTCAATAATTGAGGTATCTATCTACATCTAAGCTTCAACCATCCAACTGTTGGATTGAAGAGTAGCGTCTGGATAGCGTATGGTTTGAATTCTTTTTTTTAAAGAATCTGGGATCACCCAAAGTGAACACAAATACACTTTCGACATCTTTCACGTAAAGCAAAGCTTGTGTTGTGAAAGTGGAAATGGTCGGCACTGGGATTCGAACAAACGACCTCCAAATTGCTGTGCGTACGAAAGCCGCCGACTGATTTTTGACCTTCTTTTTCGAAAAAGGTTAAAGGAAGGATCGATTATGCTTTGGGCATACGCACCATTTTTCGATGGGTAAGGGATTTCAAAATAGTCATAAAAAACACTCAATGATTGTTGAAATGTGTTAATGTAAAAGTTACCACAATAAATCAACACTCTAAAAATAAAATTAGAAAATGGTCGTAAGCCCGTATTGGTTCAATGTAAACAATCGCTTATTAATATTTTTAATTTTTTAATTAGGTAATTGCTTTAGTTCGTCCGTAACTCGATTTTTTCGTTGAAGCTTTCTATTTCTCAGAAAAATATATTTCATTTTGGGAAAATAATATTATGTATATCAACGAAATCTAATACTTGATGAGAGGTTCCTGTATACAACTGTTGCTACTATTATGTTGAAAAGAGTATGAAGTGTAAAGTGAAAAAGGCATATGCTGTTATGCAGAGTGCGATCATTTTTATTTAAGTAAAATAAAAATAAAATAAGAGTCATTTCAGAGGAGCAGAAGAAGATTGGTTAAATGACGTTAAAAAAAGTTGATACTGTTCTTGACACCGAATCCCGGTTACTTTAAAAGAATCGAGAGGAAAGTAATAGAAGATTATAGATCCACTTACGCCCATAAAATGCGAGACTAAAAGTTTTAAGTGAATTGATTTCGTGATAAGTAAGGTATGAGGTGGAGTCACGCACACTGGAGTCTACGGCCTGACTTCGACATGAGAAAATATTGCAAACATAAATATCGATAAAAAAAGCTTTCGGGAACAAAGGGTAAGTAAAGGTGTTTTAGTTTTAGACACAAGACTTGCGATTTGGAAATGGTTTCATAGTTAAATAATAATAATATACTTAAATTGTTCCCGGTTTATTCGTTTCAACTTTATTTTAGAATGATAATATGACCATAATGCTTTTGCTCACTATCCACAGATGGCAGCGGGAGCGCATTTAAATGGTTTTTATTTATCGACATATAACTGTCCAAAAAATCGTAGTACATAGTAGGTATAGAGCTATTTTTATGTTGTAATTATAATATAGGTACTACCTGACCCGCCCGTCGAATTTCGACTAAAAAAATTGCTCCTGGTTTATGCAAAGTTTGTTACATTTTAAACTTTTCTACATGTAACTACTCTCGTGGTATCGAGCTCAAACTTCGCTTAAAACCTTCCTGGACATCAGTAGAACGGATCACCAAAGTTTCATTGAAATACGTTCACTGGTATTTGAATCTATCGAGTACACACACACACATACACCCTCTCACCCTCATACACACACACACACACACACACAAACATTCAGTACATGTATTCTAAGTTTTATCGGAAGGTAGTCACGAAAGTAAAGTGAGCAACACCATACATTTTTGTATGGAAAACGAATGCGAGAATCGCTTTTGTTTCTAGAAATATCCTTGTGGCGACGCTATACACGTTTTCCATACAAAATGTATCGTGTAATACATACACATACATTCTCCCTTTAAGGCCCCCCGCACACCGCAAGCCAGCCCGGAGGAGACCAATTCGCAGCAAACCCGACCCGCGCAAAACCGACCCCCCAGCTCGATCGAAGCAACCAAACCAAAAAGCCGGCCCCGGACAAATCAAGCCCGCCGCGAATCACCCCCAAACCAACCCGCAATGCGGGGGGCCTAAGCCCCACTCGGGAGCATAGGGAGGCATCAAGAGCTCTCCATTGCGCTCGAAGGCGTCCGAGGCTCATTGTGCCTTTTCTGACCAGTTGGGATTTAAGGACGTGAGGTGGTCAACCCCACGGTTCGTGTAATACTTACTCACTATACTTGCGTGACTACCTTCCGATAAAACTTTGAATACTTACGGGTATAGTTTTATATAATTTATATAGATCGAAATTACCCCCTATTCGAATTTTGGAACGTTCTTATTAAGAACGTTCTGAACTACTAACATTTAAATCAAATAAATACATGATTTTTTATTTATTTGATTTAAATGTTAGTAAGTGTTTTATACAGAAATTTCGTACTCCTATTTTTTTGCTTTTAAATAAATATTTCTACCACATTCTTACGGGATATTTTCCAGTGGGATTCAAATTGTATCTTACCTGAAATAATAATTGTATATTTTTCTATCATTATCTTTTAAAAAATGGAGATGACAACCACAGTGGTACATTTGTTGAAAGGGTTGGACAATCGCCAATCCCAAAAGCGAATGGGAAGAAAGAACAGTTTGTTGATTTGACTAATGATACAAAACCTCTGAAAAGATTTGAATCTGATGGACAGTCAGCACCATACGATGCAAATATAGCAGCAGAAATAGATTCCCTAAATCTATTGAAGAAGAACATATTTCCCATGAACTAATGAGTATGGGAAGGTTTAGCAGATTCAGGTGACAATGTAAATTATTAGTCTTACTGTTTTTTTTTTACCCATCACGCCGTTTCCCGAAGGGGGTAGGCAGAGAGTACAGATTTCCATTCTTTCCTATCCAAACAAACCTCTTTCGCTTCTTCCAAACGCATAACATTCCGCATGCATACTCTTCTATTCCTTTTGCTCCTGACTTGGCCCTCCTCTAAGACTGAACCGATATGGTCGGACCATGTCATTCGAGGTCGGCCTCGTCTGCGTGCACCCATTCTTTCAGATTTATATATCCTTTTAGTCATTCTTACTGTTTTAGACCACTTATATCTCTTTAAAGCTATTATTTAAAACCAAAATATCTCTAATGAATAGAGGATTTTCAGACCATTTGAATTTAATAATAGTTGTTCTGTTTTTTCTTTATCTTTGATGTTTGAAACAATTTTTTTTTTTCTGAAATTTAAAGTGCCTTATCTTCTGCGAATTTTTTTTTTATTTCAAATAAGAAATATTAATCACCGGGTAACTTTTGAAAAAAAAAAAAATAACGTGTTGAAAGAACAACCAAAATAAACAAAATAATTTTGAGCCAGGGGTGACTAAAATAAACATCACATTTAAATTGCGTATAAAGTATAATAATAAAAATCTCTCCCACCCCTTAGTAAGTAGGTACTGTACAACGTTAAAATGGAATAAGTTTTCTTTAAGCATGAAACAGCTCCGAGACACAAAAAATATTTCCAGGGTATTACAGAAACTTCACTGACAAATAATTCCTCTCCACGTTTAGATTCAAAAGTTTCAATACAAAATCACAATTTAGTATAAAACTTTATGTTTCTTTCGTGAACAATCATTTCGTATTTTTTTGCGTTGCTTCTTTACCGTATTCTGTTATCTTCTATGTTTTACTCTTTATCCAGTCCTTATTATTATTTTTACACTGTCCGTAAATAACTATCTCGCTTCACTGCATCAGATTTTCTTCAACACTTTTTTTTTTCTATTTTTTTTTCATTACAATTGGAAAATACTTCGTATACCCGAGACTTTAAGCGAAGTAGTGTTACTCTCTCTAGATTGTAAAAACGATCCCGACAAATAAATTACCCAGATAGATTGGAGGAGATATCGCCGTAGAACAACAAAACTTCCAACTGATCGTATAGGAAGTGCGATAGAACTTCTATTTAGTAGATATCCAGAGCAAACTGTTTACATATTATCTTGATTTTGTTATTTTCGCACAATGTCTCTATATACGCTTAGGGTAGAACGCAATAGCTAGCGATCTAAAGTGAAGTATCGTATTTATAGCTTTTTTTTATTTATTTATTTATACAATTTATGAATAATCTCATTATAAACGTTTTTATACATATTACTATATTAGAACATAAAAAAAAATACTCGACCAGTGAAAACAAAAATGTATTATGTCTGGGAGGGGAGCACATCATACCTACCTGCCTGCTCTCCCCAGGTCAGAGAAAAATTGATAATCACATTAAGCAAGTAAAAAAAATACTTTAAAATATAATCATAAAAAAACAACACTTATAAAATATAACACTGTAGGTCAATATAAAAATGTGTCACTACTTTATTATTTTAGTCGAGGATTGAGTAATTTTGAAAGTATCAGAATTCGAAACGAAGTGCCTCACGAGAATTTTGGGTATAAGATGGTACCACCGCATCACGAACGACACTATACGCCGGTGCACCCAGCGTGAGCCCATCACTTCTACTATTATGTGGAGGAGATGTACTTGGCTGGGACATGTGTTAAGGAAGCCGAATGACAGTTGGTCGAGGAGTGCGCTGTTCTTCCTCCCATCAGAGTACCGAGGACGAGGAAGACCCTCTCAAACTGTGTTCCCCTCCTTCGAAGCAGAGCTGAAGAATCTGGAAATGGTGTGGGAGGAGGTCATAAACATTGCGTAAGATCGGGCATAGGGAGGCGACAAGAGCGCAATGGAGAGCTCTTGTTGCCTCCCTATGCCCCTAAGTGGGGTCTTAAGGGAGTTTGGATTGGATTGAGTAATTTAGTTACTAAATATGTCTGAGCACCAAAAATTCAGTTTTATTCTATACTAGCTTATACCCGTTTTGCTTTACGTTTTTGATTCCGATTGTCAGGCTTGATCGGTAGGTAATTAAACAGGTTCTAGTCTAGCTTCCCATTGCTTAACAGACCTCTATAACTGACATAAGCACAGAAAAAGAAGAATGACTTTTTTACCGACCTCATAATATTATACGAACCTACCGACATAATTTGCAAGTTTTCATAGAGAGCTCTGTGGTTTGAATCTTAGCTACATTCCCTACTTTGATAATTAATTGGGCATTCCACCCATAGAGGGTGATTTGTGCTATCTGTCAAACTTCAAAATGGAGGAATCATTTTGCAAATTTTTTCATTAAATCTTTATTTATTGAGAATAATAAGATTTGAATAACATTTATATGTATAACAAATCAATCTACAATTATTTTATTACATTTTCATACCGTAATACCAAGATTCCATTCAACGTTTACATGAGTAATTTTGTTTCCAAAAGATGACTTACTGTCTTTTTGAGAAATTTGTATGAAGATCCTAAAAAAATAGATTTTTTTAAATAGCTCTAAATATATTAAAGTTAATGCAGCAAATTGTATTTAAGAACCTTCTCCAGCATTTTGTACGGCTCTGGGCATATTAATATCTGACGTAGCATTTGTATTTTGAGCGTGATGTTCACATATAAGGTAAAAGTATTGTCAAAGGCAAATAAATAAACAAACATTTCTGAAATATTATGTAGATAATTTGGACAGTCCACGCTCACAACTACGATTCACTGGCCACTGGATCATTGGAATGTCAAACTATCATAGTAGGAATTGTCAGTGTAAATTTAAAATCTAAGTAAGGTGTTTTGGATGCTGGAGGGAGAACTAAAAAGACTGGCTCAGGATTGAGATGAGTACCTACTCATTGATGACTGCCAACCCTCGATAAGAGTGGCATTCCGCATTGATTTTTGTGAAGAAGAAGGAATTATCAATAAGTTACATGAACGAATTTCATGGGTCAACGTGGAAGGACGTCCTCGCCAACACGCTTGGCAAAAGTGGTGTTGTATTGCCAACTACCCCTCGCATATATCACGTTCAATTCAGAAATGTCTGGATATAATATGCGAGGAGGCCATCATCCAGCAGTGGCTTGAAAAGAAGAAGAAAAACAGCAGGTGAGCTAGGAACTTCGTTTCCTTCTTCTTCCTTCAAAACTGTTAAAAGATTTAAATACTTTATCAAAATACTTACAAATTTTATTTTTTACTTATGTTAATGAAAAATATCGAATATTTGTCACAGAGCTAATCCATTTGGAGTTGGATTTCGTATTAACTAACCAAAGAAGGATTTATCAAGTATACAAGCATCGCATGATTCAATGCTATTAGTCAATTTAGTAAATACGAATCTATTAGTCATTTTCGTATTTGGTTGTTAGAACAAAGAAAAATCTTACAAGCCATTAGTGTGATTAATATCATATCTCCTTGGAATGGTACAATGACACGTTTTCTTCTGGAATAATTTAAAGTAAATACCTAATAGTATTAAAAAAACAGAAACAAGAAAGTAACAAAATTTAAAACTTTTGAGTTTGTTGATTTTTTTTTTGAAAACCTAAACTTTCTCCTTTCTATGGAAGTTTTTTCAAAACATTGTGATATTTTTGGAAGATATTTTTTTTGAAAACCCAAACTTTCTCCTTTCTATGGAAGTTTTTTCAAAACATTGTGATATTTTTGGAAGATTTTTTCAGTGTCGATCGTTAGAATAAAAATGTTCTTTGATCTATGGTATGAGGATGATGGTAAAATATTTCAGATAGGTATATCAAGATTGATCGATTTGATAGTATCAAAGTTAAAACATGTGTGTTTACAAACTCACGGATAGGTACCTACCTACATATTTTGTAAATTATAAATAAACAATTGAACTAATAAAATTATATGGCTGTTTAAAAAAAATTGATTTGTTTACAAATAATAAAATATTTAGTTTAAATGAGAACATTTTTCAGAACATGTTGAACTTTACATTACTGAACATAATGTTTGTTGTTAATAACAATATTTATGAAATAAATATAGAATAACAGTAATGAAAACTGTTATCAGTTAGCATTACAACACTTTAATAGATTCCCATGCTGTTAAATAATATTTTTAAATATTTTTATTTTTAGACCAAAAACCCTTTTTTTTTTTTTTTCATATACCTACTTAAGTTGTGTTTCTTTAGAATTTTGCACAGATGGCGTTGTTGAAACGAAATTCGTTTCATACCAACTTAATTATTATATTTCATAATAGGTAGGTACACATTATTTGCTATTTATTTTTCGATTTTTTTTATTAAATATTCTGTTATCCGGAGAAGAATCCAACAAATCAAGCATCGTAAAAATCTGTACGGCCGATCACGAGTTATAAGTGTTCGCACTAACCCGACTTTCTTTTATATTATGAGATTATTTTTTGTTAGAATTTTAAGATTGCTAATGTATTCATTTATTCTTATCTACTGAAGAAGAAAATGATTGCTCAGGTACCTATACAGTTTTAAATTTTAATAGAAAAACATTGTAAGATAATGAATTCAATAAGTAGATCATACGTTTTTCTCCCTATTTTTTTGCGTAGTTCAATTCTCTTTTTGGAACCTCGCCATTTAGTAGCAAATGGAGGCAAAGAAATCTTCACTGAGCTTCAAATGGCGCAGAGTTATTTATTTTCATCCCAAATTTAGAAACCAATGATTTTGCTTAGAAAATACACTTCCCGTACACAAAATTAAATATTGATTTATACATGTTATTTCTTACAATGTTATATTGTTAACTAAACATCGATTCAGGGATGAGAATGATATCCCAATTATTAAAGAGTAGGTACGAGGCTGTAGGTAAATACATAATGTATATTTAGGCATTCATATCCTGTTTAAATTATAATAATATATGCCCTCATGGGAGTTAGTTTATCAATGTGTGATCATAAAATACTCATGTGCATATTTACGTTAGACATATTTACACAATCATTTATGTTTCTACCAATTACAGTCCGTTCCCACTAATAAAATAATAACCGGGTCCGATTTTTATTCGGGTCCAATCTTTGCCCATACAAAGTGTATTGCCACCAAAGCACCCGAATAAAAATCGGACCCAACACACGACAAGTGAGAACAGACTATGTCGTAATTCAAAATTTAAATCATTGAATTACTGTAATGTTGGAATAAAATAATATTAACAATAGAAAAATTATTACTTAAACTTTCCGACAACCACCAAAGTTTTCGGGTATGTTGTCATATCACATGAATATTTGAGTGGGCTGCGCTCCTAATAAGGACACAATTGAATGCGAGTCTGTGATTGGTCTGTTAATATGTTCCGATTTGGGTAAATCCATTTTTTTATAAGGCAAATTGACTGTTGGAACAGTTCACTTTCAAAACTACCCTCGGCTGATGCAACAAACACCCCACTACACCGCGTCCCCCTCATAAAGAATATAAATACTCCCCTCTCACCTGTACGATCACGCAATCGATCACTCCTAGCCTCAAGCTACGGACCTGAGACCTCCGGTCTACAGGTGTCGTTGCCGCGCAAATCTTATTAACATCAAATGTCGTGAATTAAATTCGGGATTACGAAAGTTAATAGTATCATTTATATAATTAATGATTACAATTTCAAATAGTGATCTTCGACTTGGTTATTTGTGCTTCAGAATAAAAACTACCGGTGTCTTAAATCCCACGTACAATATTCGTATCGCTTGTGCAAAAACTTCATAATTAAATTAACATTACAAAGTGCTGATATAGTGAAAGGACAGAGAATAATTTGTAACTTAATAATAATAATTGCCATAATAATTAAATCAAGATAATATTCACTAAAAACCTTATAAATAGTGTCTGTATTTGTGTCATAACTTGGCTGTAACAATAAATGTGTTTATCCTTCAATAAACAAACTATAATTCAAAGTGATCTGTGCTTTTAAATTTATCTCACAAACATTTGTCTTAGAATCTCCTTCAAATCTCGGACTTCACCATCCCTGAGATAAAGAAACTATTCCATTGGTTTCCAGTGATAGACAGTCTCATGCTAAATAACAAAAGTAAATAATCTCTAAGAAAATCTCTTTAATTTCTGAGATTGGTGAGCTAGCCAACTCCTTAAGACAATTGTGCTTCCTATTGTTTCTTGTCAGAGGTCTTCTGCCTCAGAGTGGACTGCTATAGACATCCTCAATAAGTCTTCATAGAGTTTCAAGTTGAAATAGGTGATTCGACGCTAGAGGAAGGAGGACCACTTAGAGGAGAACCGAAGAGGAAGAATAGAAGGTAGGAAAAACCACGATAGTTTGTCGCCCACCTGTGGGGTGATTCAGAGAAGAAGAAGGGACATTCCGACAACTAATAAGTAATGAATCTTTTAGTTACGATAGAAATATTACCAATGGAATAAACTTTATCGTGTTTAATAACTACAGTTCAATAGGTAACCTTATGCCTTGGTCACACGTACCGAGTAAACGGGCGAGACAGTGCACTCGGCCGAGTACCCGCTGCGTCTAAACCTTAAGGCGATACTGTCTCGCCCGTTTACTCGGCACGTGTGATCAAGGTTTTACTACAAGTTTTCGTAGATCAAAATATCGAACGATTCGATCGTTTGATGTCAGAACACTATTTGCACGCTAATAAGCATTTGAAAAAAAAACTTGCTATTTAAAATTTGCTATAAACTTGAGTATTTATCCTGTTCAGTCATGACCGATTTTCTTTCAGGCCTTTCTTGCATAAATCTTAGGTACTCTTGTTTTATAATATCATGTCAACCTATTTTGTCCACATGAATCAGTTTAAGCACATCATACTTTTGCCATGCATACATTCAACAAATCACGTATATTACAGCAAATATGAGTAGACAATGTAGACATGCAAACGATGAATGAGAGAGAACTGCAGACCATTGTCAAAAGAAGAAATGCCTATTATTTTTACTTCTGCCATATTGTTCAATGGAAAATATGTCCTCCTAGGTATTATAGTTAATTGTGGAAGAAAAATAAAGGGTAGGCGAGGAATGAGACGTAAAAGAGTCTTTGTTGCTGAAGAAGCTGAGACAGAGGCTGGAGGTTAAATGAGACTTGCCCGAGATCGTGAAACTTAAGTAGGTACTCACATATGTTTGCCAATTTAAATCTAAAGAAGAAGAAGGCAAATAGATCCTTCAACACCACCAAAGACTACCAATTTTTTCAGACTCTCTTCATCTCGTCTTGCAATGTGTCCGAAGAACTGGAAAATCCGCTTCAAAAATATAGAGGAAAGTCTATGTGTTATGCTGTATGAATAGTATACAAAAGGCTGAAAAAAGTATAGTCAATCCAACGACAATCTAAACCAAGATTCCAACGCCAGAACCTGAAACAGCTTGATAAGAAATTTGACGCTTTCAACTACTAGGCCACAGTTGTCCTTAATTCTTTTCTAACATTGTTAACAAAATATAAACTTAAAACCTTTTCTAATACATCCTTTGTGTGTAAAGATGCGAACATATTAAAATCACTCATCGCAACTAAAATACACAGAACAAAATATTAAACCTAATCGCTAACTACTTACGGTTTATATTATTTAGTCAAAGGTTGAAATTCACATTTCTAGAAAGGATTTCACATTCGGCTAGAAATAGTAGGTAATAATAATATAAAGTTAGCTATAAGTATACGAAAATAATATATTGGTAGTAAATGCACACGTTCCGCCCAGTTTACATTATAAATGTTCCAATCGCTTTGGACGGTCGTGACCCGTTAAGACCAAAATCATGAATGTGCATATAATGATTCTATATTCTATGCAACTATAGGCCGCCAGACAATCATTGATCTCCTGGCAGATATATTCATCACAACATCCAAGTACAAAGCGAAACAAGTCAAGATAATGGAATTTTCGAATTGACTATTTAACAAGAAAAACAAAAATATACTTATTAATTGAATTATATATAAATTGTGATGAAATGGCCATACGCTAAATAAATAAATGTGCATACAAAATTCGCATATAAAATACAAGTGAAATTCTAGCGAAGCGGAATTCATGAACATATAATAATGTTTCATTTTACTTGTAGTTTCTTTACAAACAGATGTTAGAATAGGGTAAATATACCCCTTATAAAAAAAAAACACTTTTCACACAAAAACACACGTTTTCGTCAAGTTGTTGAAGATTTTTAATGAAATCATTTACCATTCCTATACATCAAGCGTCTTTCAAAGCGAATTTACTAAATAATTTAAAAAAATAATAATTAATCCCTCTTTTTCTTTATTAGAAAAAGCAATATTTGTTAACTATTTTTTCAGTGATTTTAATAATCGCAAATTTTCAGTCTTGTTGACAATTTTTAAATTCATTTATAAAAAAATCATTACTATAATATGTGAAGCAATGACAGCATAACTGACGAAACTTATTGCCCTCGGCATTTTTTCCGGTCAAATGCGATTAAATATTGGAATATATTATTTCAATACCGAGTAGCAATTTTTAGAAAAATACGGATTCATCATGGATCAAATCCGGGATTTTATGATAATGAGAATTTTTTTTCATTTGAAAAGGGTTATAGCTATACCTACATATGTTGTTAAAGTCCAGCACTTTCGTGGAGTTAATTTAAAGATAAATACAATTTTAACGACATTCTTAAGTATGTACATGTTTGAAGAAGTTGATGTTTTGTTGTAAGAAAAGGATAGAAAGGAAGGAAGGAAAGATGTCGGGTTTGGTTCCCGGTCGGTCTTGTGAACTTCAATATGTTTAGAGTTCGCAATGTGTACTTATTTATTTTTAGAGTTATTGTCCCACAACGTAACAATATGACAGACTTCATATAGCGCTTTTGAAAGAATAATGCTAGTTTTAACTAATTATTTTCAACGAAATGAAATTGCCTCAGTCTTATGTCTTTGAATTTTCGAACGTTCAGGCGATGAATTACGAGGAGCAATTAAACCAAAGGACAAAGCAAAATGAACGTTAATATAGTTTACCTGTTAATTGCAAAATTTGCATTTTAAGTGCAGCGACTTCTGCCGTCAGCTTTTCTATCTCCGCTCGACCTTCCTGCTCCCGCTTAGATAGAAGTTGCACGTACCCAGCCTGTTCTTCTTGGTGCTGAATGTTAATATCCAGCTGACCGGCCGCCTCACCGCCTTGAGATTGCTGGACGAAGGGTAGCCCTGGGGAAGAACAAACATTAAGTTTAATAGTGCTTGATCTATTAGTTTTAATACCTAACCCTAGAAAAAAAAAGAAATTTCGGACTTAATGGGCAAGCTAAGGACCGAATTAATACATGCAACTTTAGACGATGAAATATGAAAACCGAATGCTATAACTTTCATATAAAAAAATACTTTGGCTTATTTCAAATTGAGCCATTAGTTAAAATGTAATAAGTAGTAATTATTATAAATGAGCTAGTTTAAATGCCAAAACCCTCCAAATGAAAAACCATGTCGAATTTCAAAATGATCACAATACATGTACCTATACCCCAGTTGAGTAGAACATCGAGTTCAGAATCACACTGTGCGGAGTGCAGTCAGCCCCACGGATTCTGGGTGGGGGTGACAATTGGATATCAAGGAAAGAAGGAGTAATAATTATTAATTAGGCTTTGCGATTCACAGTCCTTACATTATTAAAATCAGAATCAACTTGACCTATATTTTGTATCACTTCGATTATTTTATTCAGTTACATTTTTATAAGCCTTGGAATTCTAGTATCTTAATAGATAACGGGTGGTCGTCAATTCTGATTTTTTTGGGAATTTTCGTTAACTGCGTAATATCCATTGTTATCCATGTTGAAATACGATAAAACAAACTCAAAGGTTAAAAAATGGATATAATAATTATAGGTTGTTAGATATTCATAATATCTAATATTTAAGAATGGTAACACAAGAAAATATCCAGATCTTCTTGTTTCCTTCCCCCTCCCTTTCCCATCCTGTACTCACCCAAATTGCAACAAAATTCGATCTCTTCTGCTGTGAACTGTCATCGTGTGCATACATGTATCCGTGAAGTTCTACATAAATACAATTACTCAATATTCCATCAAACTCAATTCAACAGTTCATCTTCAGTGTAAAAGTGTCTGTGTCATCAAATAATACAAAACAAACTACAAATATTTAGTGCCAGAAGAATAAGCAGAGGATTTTGAGGTGAGTACATCAGCGTCCTTTACAGTTCCTTTTTTTCAGTAGTAGTATTATATTTTTTTAAAGAAAATACTCTACATAGGTATCTACTCAAAAAAAAAAACAGAAATTAAATATTTTTATTTACAACACCATTTTCAACAATTATTTTTAGTGACAAAATAGTAGGTGCCTACGTTTTTGGATTGTGATATTATAATATGTACCTACCTACTTTGATATCTAATCCCCGATATCCGATCCAGTGAAGTGACCCAACGAGCGCAGTCTTTTAATCTTATGATTCTTTAGAACCTACCTATCTACGCTGATATCCTTGTAGAAATCATAGGGATCATTATTTTGTCTACTACACCAATAATTATTTATAGGACCTAACTCCAACATAGCTGCTTTAATATCCAAAACTAGTAGAAACGCACTGGTTAAAAGTTGATCATCCTCCTTAGAGCCTTCACTTCTTGTCGTGATTTTCATAATATGTTTGGACTCCTTATTTTTTTAGAACTTGAAAACGAGCTATTAACCACCGAACCGTGAGCAACTGATTAGCTGATATACGTCCAACTTCTTCTAATATGAGGATCTAATGCAGTTAAAAAATAAGAAAAAAGTCAGTATCTTTGTACCTATTTCTAATCAAACACATTTTGGCAGAGCAGAAGGTTAGTTTATATTTGATGCACCCTTCTATGAATATAAACGTTTGCCTTCAAATTTCAGCACATAACCAATTTTATTCACGTCACGAATTCCTATTTCGATTCGGTTTTAGCAATTGCCATTTTCATTTAACTCCCATATATAGCTATATATTCTTACGAAGGTACTACGTTAAGACTTTTCTTACCATACCTACATGTTCATTGTTCATGTCTTTTCTTGCATAAGAGCAAAAATAGTCTTTTTCTTGATTACTTTGTGCTTCAAAAATGTGTTCGTAGATAGCGGTTTAGAATTTAGTATTATGTCTCAATTTTCTAAACTGTATATTAAAATCGAGTACCGTGTCATGGTTTTTCGATATACATAAGAAGTGCTTGGTAGACCAGTGGCATCAGTCGACGGCATTCGTACAAACAGCTTGGTTTGGAAGCCTGGTGCCGACGATTTCCACTTTCAAGACGCAATCTTTGCTTTATATGTAAGATTCCGAAGTGATTAGTAGACTAACGGTTACAACGTCGGCTTTCGTACTGTTTTATGCGGAGGTTGTAAGATCCCAGGTGCCGACCATCTTCCTCTTTAACGACACAAGCTTTGAGTAGTTTACTTTGAAAAAGAAAAAGAGTGTATTAATTTGTGTAAAAGCACATATTCATTTTTTTCAACATAACTTTTGTAAGTTGTATGGTTGAAAGATGAAGTGTTGATGGTTGGAGAATGTTGAAACAGTTAATTTTATTTCAAAGCTTTGAAAAGGCGTAATTGACCGATCTTTTGGTGTGTACACATCTGCGCCGCGAGCGGTAACGTAATTCATGCAACATTGCAAGTAACAAATTTCTATAGTACGTAGGTAGGTACGCGGTTTTCGTGGGTGCATCGATGGTACGTACTGTGGGAATATGGTTCACTTCTGCGAGCGTTACATTACGCGAAACTGCAAGAGAAGAGAATCTGTCTCTAGATGTAAACGAAGGATATTTTGTTTTCTTTACTTACATGGCAAAATGCATACTGGTAAAAATATGGTACCTAATTTAAATATGACCAATTGACCATGTATTCTGAAAATAATCCCTATATTTTCGAGCGAATTCGAGCGAAAGGGTCTTGTGGCAATTTTAATTTGAATACCGGCTTGGCATTTCAGCCCACGGTCCCATATGGAAAACCGAAGCACACATTCATCATGATTTTATATAAAGTACACAGCTCCATACAACACGGAGGTATATTTTAATACTGAGCAACATGTCGACAGGTCGTTATATTAAATTTTCGCTTGATTTATGACTTAGATTGATTCCCATCTCCTGTCTCAACAAAAAAATCAACGCAAAAATAATATGCGTAAAGATTGAAACCACCAAATTGGAAAATCGAACATAGAAATTTTTTTAAAGATTCTCTCACCAACAGAACATATTATTAGTTAGTATAAATTTCTGGCACTCTGATGTGAAAAAGTTTCCGGCATGCTCAGAACGGACTCATCTAGAAACACTAGAAAGGTTTTTTTCCAGTAGGCTGAACACCAAATTTGGACGAAAAGACCTTACCTCTTACATTGGGGAGTGGGAGACCAAAAATAAGCCCATAGAACGATACGTAAGACGCTTGTTCAGATAGGATTTCATTCAGTATGAAGAATTTTAAGATATTACATACGGTCTTGAATTTCGGATAGTTCTTCTACTATTATAAAATTATATCAATTAGGTACCTTTATAAAAAAGAACGTATTCCATATGGAGTAACACTTGTGTTGTGAAAGAGGAATCCACGATCGGAAACAGGGATCGGGCTGAAAAGAAAAGTGTACGACAGCGTGGTCGATCAAGAATGCTGGGGATCGAACATATCGAATCCGCGTCACAAATAAAATACCTACGATGAGAAACGTAGTATTCGTAGAAGGAAAAAAGTGTGTTCTCACTGTGTTCCTGGGACACGTAAAAATAACAGAACGACGCCTTACGATGGCGCACCCAGCACAGGACCATCACTTCCACCATTTTGAAAAGGAGGTGGACATGACTGAAACATATTATGTTAAAGATGGCGAATAAAAGTTGGCCGAGCGCTGTTGTTCCTCCAATCAGGGTCCCGAAGACGAGGAAGGCCTCTTGAGGGCTCTTGTTGCCTCCTTAAAGGAAGATGGTACCTATGTACTTAGAAAAGTTCAAACTACGATCTACATATTATCATAATAATAATTTAATACGGTAAAAAATCTAACACCTCAAGCAGGACGCGAACCCCCAAAACTATATTTCCAAACACAAATTTGATTTCAAATTGCAAAAGAATAAAATTCCTATAGCTTCAGAACGCCCAATGAATTTATTCCAAATAAATAAGTAAATAAAATGGGGAATCGATTACAGTTGGATGACAGAGAATTCATGCTTATAAGCAGCTTGACGGAAGAGATTTTAACAATATTCCGAGCGTATTAAAATATTTTAGCTTCACGGTAACGTAGCTCGCCCGTTATAATTTCAATGTAATTGACAGCTGTCAGATGCGATGGAGCGCTTAAATGCTATTAGGAAAAGTTGTGTCTTTCCTATGCAGCCAGTTTCCAACGGAAACTCTTCTCAGAATCTTGTTGAATTCTAAATAAGTTATATTTAAACGAAATATTGTACGTAGAAATATGTTAATAGTTCTAATTATAATTTATTTTTCAAACCGCTCGATAAATATGCATTTTGCCTCATTCAGTAAAGTTTCAGGGATGAAAATAAAAAAATGTAGACGTGTGAAGGGATTTCGATTTCTATAAAATAATACTATGGGCTCAGATTTGCATGATCTGATCCATAACTTTCTCTAGGATATCTGACAAACTAATAGCAACCGATTTCTATTGAGATGTAAATGAGATTCAAGGAACTTTTCTCAAAGCAGAATGATGGCAAGAGAAAATGTGATTTAACAAGAAAACTCTCTTATGAGTGCAGTAGAAGGTTTGAGATTATTTTTGGTACTCACCAGCTTGCACTTTCTTTATAAGTAAAACTGACAAATAAGAGGAACTCAATTCGCTACTAAATGAAACCAAATTTTAACTTTAAAATAACACAAGTAATTATATTAAAGAATTTAAACAAAATTATCACAGAAAATATTTCACTTAAAACTAATTACATTATTGTGCACTTGACGGTTCTGAAGGAAGGAGTAAAATTTGGAGGAGGGAAAAATCTATTTACAGTGTCTTTATTCACACCAATATAATTTGAACAAAAAAGAAACAAACTCCCTCTGGTGCGAAATAATATAAGCTCGATCAAATTGCTGCATTGTGGGAATCTTCTTGGTTGATTTATAGCAGTTGTTTCTGGCGTGTTTCGTTAGATGGCTCTTTCCCTTGTTATAGTTGTCGCTTTACATTTGCAGAATTTCACATGATTTCACTCCGCCATACAGCCTCTCGCAAGAATTTATGGCATGCTATAAATTCTGATGTGGAGTAAATATTTTCCTCCCTGATCTGGTGGTGGAGTGTGGAACTCTGCAGTCCTCTGGTTGTGCGGTTTGAAGGAATGCTGGTTTGCAACGGTCCAATGAAACTGTCCTCTTCTCGTTGTTAATCTGTAAGGTAGCCTATGTATTTATCGGTATTTATGGGCTCAGACATGCAAATCTGAGCCCATAATACATTAGTAGTAATTTTTTGGTCCATCTGTAATAGTCTGTTATCTTGGGTATCTGCAATTTCCGTATTATAATATAATTCTTTTTCGACATAGGTACGTTGTTATGTTTTTATTATGAATACTGAAATAAAAAAATGTTTAATCATAAATTAATAACTAATTTAATCAATATAATTTCGACCGATGCATCTATATTAAACTATGTTTACAGTTAAGTTTTCTTACGTTTTCTATTGATTCGGGCCATTCTCTTATTTTTTTCTTTAATTAGAACCTTTTCCTAACAATAGCAAACAAAATATAAAAATACTTATCGAAATTGGTTCAACTCTTCATGCGCCATGCAATGACAAAGGGAAATAGGGCTCCATCTATAATATAAATGAAAGTCGGGTTAGTGCGACTACTTTTAACTCGAGATCGGCTGAATGGATTCTTTCAATGTTTGGTTTTTTGGCTTCTTTTGCGCTCCGGATAATAAAATAACTGATAAAAAGTTAATGGATAATAATATATAATATAAAATATACCTAATACTAAAGTTAGTGAGGAATGGATTTCCTATGACGCTAACTATGAAAAAATCTAACAACAATTTTTTTTGTCTACCGCACCTGCAGTACCTGCACCCTCTCATTCTCGCATACGTACTTGCCACTCTTACAGTAGCCCATCCCACCTACTCCACCGTTTCGGGCGTTTTAGCATGGGGTCCACAGGACAACGACTGCCGGGAAAGCTAGTTTTTAAATATAGAGATTATTTACTTACCTTAAGGAAACAAATATATGATAGGTTTGCGACAATAAACATTTTCAATTCAAGGGCATAGCGAGAAATAGAGATATTTCCTAACCGTCTTATTAATAACACAATATCAAAATTTAAGTGAGGCTTAAGTCAGAAATTTTATCAATAAAAGATGCTTAGCCAGTGATGCATCTTAATCTAGACAAAAAGTTAAGCAATACCTTACCTAAGCGAAGTGTGGATAACGCATGCGCATTGTCCCGGTTTCGCGATTAGACATATCGTGAATTGGTTTTTTGTTTTCAAAAAGCTACGTATGAGTAAGAGTCTTGTACAGTTCTATCACATATAAAAAAATCTCTGATAGAACTATACAAGACACTTTTAATTTTTATTTTAAAATGGATCATTCTACTCTTTTGACATACCTACCCAGATTTCACTATACAAATTTCCGCCATTGTTGCAAATTAAGTTGTTTCTCAGCTAAGTCTTGTCTAATCGGACATTATTGATAAGAGAAAGGTTAGCAAAAGATTAACGAGTTAAGTCACGATTAATTAAGTCAAACTTAAGTATTAATTGTTATGCGTGTGATTAATAATAAGACAGTAATTCAATTTATTTTTCACAATTTCCCTCACTACTAAACAAATATTCTCTGTAACTCTTTTCCTTTCTTCCGGGAATCTTCTATCAGAAATTTTTGATATGTCATTGTGACAGTACAGTGTACAAGACTCTTTCATTTTTATAGACAATGTTTACTGCACTACATATTTAATTAAAATAATCATTTTTTCATTTTAAAATTTTAAATAGGTAAGTATATTGGAAAAATAATTATTTTAAAATCATAATCATAGCTTTTTGAAAACAAATAACCAATCCCGATATGTCAAATCAAAGATAATATAAATATATCTAGTGTAATATGTCAATTGGCATGATTATGATTTATGATTCTAAATAAAAAAAATTGGTGAAAGCAGCACAATGCGCATGAGTTATCCACACTCCCTAGTAGACTTTAAACTACCCCCTGCAGTCGCTCAAGGTATTGCTTAACCTTTTGTCTAGATTAAGATGCATCACTGGCTAAGCATCTTTCATTGATAAAATTTCTGACTTAAGCTTTACTTAAATTTTAATCTTGTGTTATTAATAGGACGGATGATAAGAGAAAGGGTAGCAAAAGATTAACGAGTTAAGTCACGATTCATTAAGTTAAACTTAAGTATGAATTAAGCGTTTGATTATTAATAAGACAGTAAAAGAGATTAACAATGCGACAGCTCATGGACTCAGCTAACCCCCTCCGAAATTATTTTTTAGCTACGGCCTTGGTTCTTTTGAAAAGGTTTCGTTGTTTCCCTCTAATGGAAGCAGAAGTTTTCACGATCCTTACCATCATCCAGCTCGTCTACCGGAGGAGTGACGGAGTCCAGGCCACAATGACTGAGCAGCAGCAGAGATATGAGGGAGAGCGAGCAGATGATGAGCAGCGCGCGCGCCAAGAGCCGCGAACCTAGCGCGCGCGCCATTGTCCTCCTGCCACGGCTGAAACAAACAGAAAAGAGACGCTCTTAAATTTGTTCATCACAATAAAGGCAACAGATCAAACATTTGGCCATCAGATTTTTTTTTAAATAAATCTGAGAGGAATGAATATTTTAACAACAATACTACTTCTTAAGTGGTTTAAGAGAAAAGTTCAATTTATTATTCTTCTAATTCAGCTAGGACTATATCTTGTCTTCTATCGGATCTTCATTCTCCTGGGAAGCGGATGTCCAGCTATCCCTCTACTTCCCTGGTGGTCGTCTGCAAGTTGGTATAGAACCAGCTGTTATTTTATAATTATTTCAGGATCTGCTCTCGTAATCTCTCCAGAAATGTCTTCTAGATCTAACTAAGAGACAACTTATAAAGATGATGTAATCGGGGACAGGAAAATTGTTCGAAATTAGGATTGTTAGAAAATCAATTTTCCGATTTGCAATTGTTTGAATCACCCTTGTACGAAGACACGGATTACTATAGATACTTTCTTTTACGTTGTTTGGTACAATAAAAATTAAAAAAAAAAAAGAATAATAGGTACCTACCTACTATTGTTTTCAAAATCTTAAAAGAAAGTACGTTTAATGGACAAAATATACGGTGTGAAAACGACAAAGGCAAATGGCGTTTAAAAATTGGAACTATTGTAATTTCTGACAACGTGTCTTCCTTCATACAAGTAGGTAAGTGCTGTTCGAAGAATTGCAAGTCGAAATATTGATGTTCGAACAATTGTTTTCGAATAATTTTCTGGATGAAGTTTTCAGCGTATTATCTGCATGAGTAATTGATGTTATTGACGAATTTGAAAATTATCAAAAATTCGAGCATGGTTTGCATCAAAAGCAACTTTTAATATAAGAATAGCGATTATGATGTTTTCATCAGACATTGGAAGTACATACTATTATGCAAACTAAATTATACATATGTAGAGAGAAGGTTTGAATCAGTTAAATATCAGTGCTCACCCTGATTGTTCGTATGTATATGGTTGGTATCAGACACAAACTCTGTGTGCAGTTACAATAGACGTTGACTGTGGTTTTGAACGAGATCATGTCATTGTTATTTTGTAGACGATATACGATCACTAGAGAAGTTGTGATATATTTTATTATTTACTTACGAATTTTTTTGTCTGATTTCGATTTGGAATAGTTGTATTTAGTTGCCTATTGATATTAATAACTTACATAAAAAATATAAAAATTCTCAGACAACGGTAAGAGCCCCCGCCGAGACATAACGAATATTTACAAAAACGACAATTTAGGCGCTGTTTGCGAGGTCTACAAAATATTACAGAATTTACTTGAATAGGTTTATTTTATACAGAAACTAATTCAAATATAGTTGACTAGCTGTTGCAATCACTATTTCATCATTTTAATAGTCTTTGGCGCTGTGAGAGAGGAGCATAGCGCCATACAAAGTGGGGGCGGCACGAGCCGATTTCTAAATTTTAGTGTTTTGTTTCGAATTTTAGTTTCAACCAGAGGCGGCTCGTGTCCGAAGTCATAGGGAGTGCAAACAATGTTCCTACCTAGTGCGATTTTTCTTCTTCTTTTTCTTCATAGCAAGAAGATTTTTCTAACACCATATTTTCCAGAACAATAAAAAATTCGTAGTTATTCTATACTAAGGACCTTAATTCTATTCATTTTACTTTCTTTTCCGTAACATAGACACCAAACGATAAAAATGATGGGAAATGCCAAAATTTTCAGACTCGATGATGTTAGCTCAATGGATAATTAACCACTAGCCTGAAGATTTGATAGTTTTCTTTACACGACTAAGTAATTTTAAAATACATACCAATTAGTTAAAAACTTGTTAAATAAATAGTTGATTCAAATTAAACTTGATTGTTTTTTTTTTATAAAACCCACATTACTGTGGATTATATAAAACTAAATTATAACTGTATATTTAGAACCCATTGTAACAATGAAAGAGATACTCCAAGCAATGTACAAAAAATTCTTCATAATATTATTACAAAGGGATTTTCGATTATGAGGTAAAGAAAAGCTGCTAACCTAGGGTAGCCCAGAACTCATAGTATATTATAACAGCCTTTTCGTGTAAAACATATCTTTGCATAAAAATTCATAATTTTACGATTGAAATGAATTTATCCTTGGAATTATTATAGAAACTTTAAAATGATATCGACTATTGGAGCTTTTTATTATCTGCTTCAGAACTACATATTCAATATTAACCGGTACTTTAAGGGGGACCCACTGAAGTTACGAACCTCAAATTTTACGTGCTTGTGTAGGAGTATAAGACCAACCCGTATACCAAATTTTATGAAAATCTAAGATTTTTTTTCTTTTTTAGCCCTTTTTCTAGAACAAGTGAAATTTTCTTTGGATACTTTAAGAGGGTTCCCCTGAAGGTACAGATCTCAACATTTTACTGACTCATCTACATCGAGGGGCTAACCGTTGTACCAAATTTCAATCAAATCGGATAAGAATTACTATGAGTTATGGGTGCGCACACATTTTTGGCACGTACGCGTACGGGTACGCGGAAATTAAAAAAAAAAATCTCTAGAATCTACAACCTCGAAAACGTCGAGATAATTAATTTCAGCGAAATCTTTTGCATGCGCGTATCGAAATAATTTTCCTAACAAAATTTGGAAACATTGGCCGAAATCAAAAGTAGAAGCCTCAAGAACTTTGGAGCAATGCACAATTATTGTAGGTTTTTCCCTCTGAATCGCCGCTCTTAGGGTAGTCCATTTCACTCTCTCCATCGTTTGCGGTGTTTTAGGTTTTAAAACAAAACTTTCCACTAAGAAAGGATTTTAGGAAATTCCATCCCTAAGCGGGTGAAAAATAGGGTTGAATGTTTTAAATGTATACGAATATCTCGGAAACTAGACATGGTACGAAATTGAGAGCTATCGGGTCGGGTCTATTAGGTGACGTTTCGCCTGCTAATGCGACTGTAGAAATGTAGAAGGCATTCTTACTTAAAGGCTTCCCTTTACTCAACTACACTTTGAAATAAATCCTGCTTTGACTAGTGTACATTGTCTTTTTTTTGTTGAGCTACCGTAGGTGATTGATTTGAAACCACCGCTTTCAAAATAATGAGTGGTTGATTCTTTCTGAATATACATCAATCAATCAATACTCCCTTTTACACTCCACTCAGGCAACAAGGGCTCTCTATCGCGCTCGATCTTGCGCAATGTTTATGACCTCCTCGAAGGAGCGGAACAAAGTGTGAGAGGGTCTTCCACGTCCTCGGGACCCCGATGGGAGGAAGAACAGCGCTCTCCTCGACCAACTGTCATTTGGCATCCTTAACACATGTCCCAGCCGATGGGCACACGCTGGGTGCGCCGGCGTATAGCATCGTTCGTGATGCGGTGGTACCATCTTACGCCCAGAATTCTCCTGAGGCACTTCATTTCATAAGCTGAGACTTTTTGTGCCTGGGCTTTTGGTCAGGTGCAAGGACCCACACCCATATAGGAGAATGGGCAACACACACGCATCGAACAGCTTAAATTTCGTCTCGACACTGAACGCCGACGCTTTTCAAATTGTTAAAAAGGCGCCACTTGCCATACCGATACGTATCGGGAGCTATACATAGAATAGATAATATACAGAGAAGCTAATAAATGGTTATAAATGATACTTAAATGTGGTTAGAAAAAAAAATATTACAATTTATACGTTTATTATTTTATTTTGCACAACTAATTTCCCACATGAATAAAAAAATATTTAGCACAATCTATTAAATTTTTAAATTAATTGTAAGTAAAGTAAAGTAAAGTTATTGTAATTAATCAGTGTAAATAAAGAGTTATTAAAAAAAAACAACAACAACAATTCTTCAATATTATACAGTAAACAACTGATCATTTGCTGTGCGATTGCAAAACAAACATACTATAAAATAGATTTTTAACACAATATACCCGCTAATCGCTTTTGTAGGAAATGTTGATGATTTTTTTTTATTTCTGTCGTATAAAGTTCACTGTTTGGCTGGCACAACAGATATATTACTGTTCTCCTCATTTCTAACAACTTTATTGGAGAACTTTATTTTAACACATTGCATCTTCATGTTTGGAGTTAAGAAGTCTGCCAGTGTGCGAACTGTCTGAGCCGCTTTGCGATCGAATGGATAGCCCATGGGTTTTTTATCGGGATATTTTTTATCACGAATACCACAGAAGCTCTCTGCGTCATTACAAATACCCGAAACATCTTGGTCTACAACATCCACAGAATAGTCGGATATCATCACGAACATATCAAGTTCGATTCCTTCTTCTGTCCCTTTGGGAATCAACAAGTGCTGAGGCCAGCCGCATCCACAGAAGTTATCGGTTCGAATACTTTGAAATGTTCTTTCGAACGGAATAGTCACCGTTGATTCCACAGATTTTCTTGTGATTATATTTTGTCCTTTTTGGAGAATCACCCTGAATTTGTCCAACTCAATCATCATTTTTCGTTGTTCGTTAAATTCCATTTCGGAACCATCATAATTTTGCTTCAACGCGATAAATACTCTAGCATAGCCTGCTTTTTCCTGATCCGAAGTGTTATTTATAGATAGGTTGTAAGTGAAAGGTACATGGTCTATGTGAGTGAATCGAATCTTTACCGGACCAAGGGGAGCAAAATCTAGCCCAATTGCAAAATCGACTTCGTCTTGTTTCCAGAAAGTATGGAATTCATTTTCTGGCTTACCTTTTACAGTAATTTTAAAATCTTCCACCAAAACATCTTTGAGTGTTAACTCATCTCTGCTATACGGCGCATATTTATCCTTCAATGACACAAATATATCGTTAATATGAGTATGCCATTTATAGAAAACCGGGTCTCTCATTGAAGTCGATGGATCTCCCATCACTGCTCCATCCTCCATATATCTTCCATCTGGATCGTGACAAAAAGAAATCAATATATGTCCTCGATTATGATAGCTTCCGTACAATGGTCGATTTACGCTGATATTAGCTGCTTCAACTATATTTCCCAATACATCGATCCCTTTGTCATCAAGTAAAGAAATTTTGTTTCCCATTTCTCCCCTTTCTACAACAAATCCGTCTTCAATCGCTTTCAATATTTTTGCTTCAGAGTCTTCAAGGTCTTTAACTCTGATTACAGATCTGCCTTGATTGATATCTTGACACTTAATACTTGAAAATCTTGGCGGGTAAGAACGACTAGCGATTCCTTGCACCAGCTTTGGAAAATATCCTTCTGGAATGATGTCAGTCGGTTTCATCGGTTTCACGCGAGGTAATTTATTACAGTGCCTCTCCGTATTATATCTTGCGATACACTGTTGATGCATATAATAAAACAGTTCTCCTCTTCGATCCTTACCAACAATTTGTGGTGTACCAGAAGTGGGATATACCAAGTGCCAATGCCAGTGATGGTTATTCAAACCAATATCCTCGCGGAAGTATGCTACACGCTGTTCGGGCTCCAGCATGTTGGCAGTGAAGTTTTGAGGAATGACAATTGGTTCTCGAACATCTTTGGGAATAACTTTAGCCTCTTGTCTTGCCTGTATGGTGGTATCGCTAGGCAAGAACTTCCCTGGAAAGCATTGAAAGTAATTTGGTATAGTGACTCCCTTGGTGTCTTCCCTATGAAGCAGAGCCACTGAAAGTGCGTAGTTGAATAGATAGGGATTCACTCGTTCGTGGCAGTAAGCCGCAACGGATAGTAAATCATCAGCGCTCTTTTGCTCCAAAAAGATAGCAATCAGTTTTCCAGCGATTTCTTGTTGATTTTCTTCAAAAAATAAAAACATTTTATTCTTGTCGAGTGTTATTTCGCTTAAATCCGGTACCGTCACATTCTTGATTGGTATTATTTTTGTTCCCTTCTTTTGCCACTTTCTTTGCAATTTTTTTTTGATTGCTCTGTGTCTTTCCGTTAAAAAGTTGTCAGGAACATCGAGCGCCACTATTGTTTCTTCGCCTTTCGGCATAAAAACAGGCTCCCCAGGCCTATCGAACAGAAGGGGTAGAACGTGTTTTGCAGGAATACGCATTGTAATGCACACTAAACAGTTAACAACTTACAATGAATTTAGGGGAAAAGGTTTGGATTATATACAAATTATAAGATTTGATGTGCTGTGTGCAAGATGCTAGCTACAGGCAGAGCTGGGCGGTACTCGAGTACAAGTACTCGTAGATTGTACTCTGAGTACTTTTGGTGTACTCAGTACTCAGTCCACGAGTACATTTCTAAAACCTGTACTTGTACTTGTATTCGGTACGTTTTTGAGCCTAAAATGTACTCGAGTACTTCGAATGTACTCGAGTACTTTAGAATGTACTCGAGTACATTCAAAGTACTCGAGTACATCAAAGGTACTCGAGTACATTAAAGGTACTCGAGTACATTTCAAGTTCTCGAGTACATCTTTGGATTTATTGGAATACGTTAAACCTACCATGATACGTAATTTGAATTTATATTGCAAGTAGAGACTTGTTAGGTGTCGTGGTTATTAGTAGTGGTAAAGTGTGAATGTATGGTTCTCGTTTTTAATTCGAGAGTGTTGGTGACGAAATTGTTGTTTTTAAAACCCGTGTATTATGATTGAATTGGTTATTTCAAAAACTAAATAATTCTTTGAAAAAAAGACGGAATCGTCATTTTATAGAGTATAGTCTGAAATCCTGCTCTGCTATTGCTCCTTTACGTAAAAACTGAAGTAGGTACCTATATTATTTATATGAAAAAATTGTGATTTATGATGGGCTCTAATCTGTTGAATAGAATAGAATAGAATAGTAAAAAATATATATATAAAAAAAAATAAAACAAAAAAATCAGAACTTCGATACTGCTAAATCCCATAATTTGTAGTATTTAGACACAACAAAAAGAAGACGTTGAGAATGAGATGTTCAAGCAACTTGTAGCAGACGGTCTTGCGGAAATTTTTCAGGCTTTTACAAGACCAGCACTTTAGATGTTTTAAATTCTTTCGGCAGGTGGCCCGCGGCAAGGATATTCGCAGTGTATTCTTATTAGTCATTATTATTTTAATAATTGTCCTCGGTAGCCTAATTGTACTGGCGTGGACTTCAGATCCGAAGTCATCCGGGTCAGAGTTTTCGTAAGTGTTTTTTCACTTGAAAATTCTACCTGGGGTTGGCCTGTCTCAAATTGGACGGTACCGGTTGACTGGAAAAAAATTACCTCAAGTAATAAGTTCCGCCGGCAATACTGACACCTTTGTATAGAAAAGTGTTATATTATTATTATGTTAATTGTGAGTTTTTTTTATCCTTGTACTAATGTGCACTACAACTCTATATTAAAATATAAATTGTAAAAGGCCGGTTGGCCGTTGAACTAAATAAAAAATAATAATAATAAATAAGGCCCGTAATGCGGTGATCAGACGAGGCGAATATCGCCAGGACACTAAAATATCGCCAGCCAATTGAACCGTGTGAACAGATTGTCGATAAATCTGAAGCGATAAAAATGGTTGAAAGCGATATCGCCTCAAGTTGAACGCCCTTCAACTTTTGTATCTGGTGGAACGATGCACGCATGCACAGATATGCGCGGCGTCCGTATGTTCTGTTTCTTGACAGTTGACAGCACTGCTCTAAATTTATTTCTCCTTAGAATCCAATTACGCACCTAATATCTGCGTTGTTTTTATTTTTCCTCAATTAGGAGTCTCCTTATATCGTCTAAAACAATATTATCAACTAACCCCAATTACTGCGTGACTTCTACCTCGACATCCGCCATTTTTAAAACTATCAGCGCAACTGACAGATTGAATGTATGCCGGTGGACTCGTGTGAACACATCAGACGATCAATGGGCGACCAAGCGATATTTTTTTTATGCAAGCGAAATCGTCTGGCCTTATATTATTGCCTCGTGTGAACACCGCATAATCCAGGCAACATGCCAACAGACCCAGCAGCCTTTCCGGCTGTTTTAACGTTTAAACGGCTGAAGTCACTTCTGTTTCAGTGAACGGAGCAACCAGGGTAGATCGGTTTGGACAGTCCTTTGTGCTGTGTGGAGCTGTTCCTTAACCTTAGGTAGGAATGTTTTGTCTCCGGGCGCTCTGCCGTTGTCTACTATTTTGTTTGCAACAAGGTTCGCTGAAATCTTGTGCGGTCCGGTGGTTTAATTTGCCACATTTTACGGAGTAGGGATCATGCCTTACGGATTAACTGTTGTAGAGATTCTTCTCCTCATGGTATAGACTGTTTGGCGGCCTCTGAAACTGATGTTATAAATTTATGGTAGTTAGTAGGCAGTGGTAGGTACGAGAGACATCAATGTCTCATCGAAATGGGCGGCGAAGATGTCCCATTTGTCATTTTGGAAGTTCCATCGCGAGACCTTCGAGGACAAGCACAAGTCCTGGGTGTAGCCGTTCCATCTAGCTGATAAAAGGTGCCTCTCTTTGGCATCATAAACGAGGTGAAGATTCTCAGTCTCCATATATTCCGTGAGGTCCTCACCATTATTGTCTGTGGTTCTAAATCCCCAGTTGGTGTGATTGATCCCATTATTAAAGTCTCGCATTATGACAGATGGATGTGGGAGGGCTGAAGGAATGACTGTGGGTGGCCACTGGAGTCTATCAGGTTTGTAAACGTTGACGACTTTTGTGTCTTATTTTGATGGTGACTAGTGACCAAAGACACATTACCTGATTTAAAACAATGTTTTCCAAATCCAAATCAGGCCGTCGCGTACGTTGATGGCCACGCCGTGGACAGCGCCAGCTAGGTTGAAACCGGGAACCGTAGGTACCTCTGGTGGTGAGTTGGTTTAAGTTTGCTGTGTGGGTTTCCTGTAGCAGTATAACATCAATACATAGCTCTTTTGTCAGTTTTGTCAGATATTCGGTCTTAGAACTACATACTTATTTCTTCTATTTTTTCCAAGGTCTCTTGTCTTATTGCCCAGAGGAGAGCTGTTTTTGCGATTTGTATCATTTACCATACCATGTTCTATTTTTTTGTTATAATTCAATCCTCTTTGGCTTATCTGCTTTCTCTCTTCCTTATTGATAGAATTTTTCCGTTATAACGTTGGTCCATCGGGGGTGCACCACGTGGAGGCGTTAACCGGGGGTGCACCACGTGGAGGCGTTATTTTACCCATTTTTTATAATGTAATAATATTATAGTTATACACTTTTTTTGTAAAAAATTTATTTCATGCAGTTTGTTGTAATGATCGATTCAATTACTCGCGATTACATTATGTTTTGAAACAAGCGCAAAGTTGTTAGAGGTTTATAAAAGATTTGCGTTTAATTAATCACTCATGTACTCGGTACTTGTACTCGGTATTTTGTACTCGAGTACTTCGATCTGAGTACTTGTACTTGTACTCTGAGTATATTTGTGTGCAGTACTTGTACTCAGTACTCGAGTATTTTTTTCCTGTACTCGGAACAGCTCTGGCTACAGGCCGCATACGTTGATAACAGATTATATTATCAATTTTGGCAGATAATTTCATAATTGAATTCAAATAAAATTAATTTAGAAGGTCGTATTTCGGTCATATCTGATGTTATGTCATTGTAATTTATTTTGAAATGCGTTTTCATATTTGGCAAACCTTTTATTTTTTGCGTTTTATTTTATTTCACAGAATTACAATATGACGAATCGGCCTTGCACCCAGTGGCGTAACCATCTGAGGCTCAAGCCAAATTATTTGTATGGGGCCCTCCCAATAAAAATCGTCACAGTGTGGTTAAATTTTATTAAACCACCTATGTAAGTTAAGCCAACACTTCTAATTACATATACCTATTGTACAAATTAGCCTGACTTTTCTCATATAATGTCTTAATAAGTTTATTTATTTTTAGTTTCAAAAATGATTGTTCTGTACCAGCTGCAGTCATAAGAACTAAAACAAGTAACAAGCAATAGTTGCATACATCAAGAATGGTGCACAGGTGACAAAATAATTTGAGTAAGGTTTTTATAAGACCACGGCCTCTTGGTCTTGGCGGCATTTTTCCAGCCTTGCTATCCATAGTAACGTCACTGCAGTTAGTTGCACCTTGCACCTCTGTAATATATAAGTATTATCATGATTATCGAAGTGATCAGCATTCAAAAATCTTTTTAAGTTTTTGGCTAAATTATTTAAAACACTAATAATACAAATATTCAAGATTTTTATTACGATTTTTATTTTATTTATTTATTTATGAAAAAAAAAATATAATTATGAAACCAATGGTTGAGTTTTTATAGAAAAAAATTGTGTTATGATTGCATAACTTTGAAAAAAACCGCATATTCTTCATTAATGCATATCAGATTTGATAAGAATGAATTATTTTGGTTCATAACCGCAAATGCTGCCACCAAAAAACAATTAAATCGTATAACGCGCCATAATAATATTCGTCGATTTTCTTCACGGCATATGTACATAAAAGTCGATTCTTAGAGTTAGCACGTAAGTTTTTTTTGTCTCTTATGAATTTGTTTATTGATCATAATAATGTGTGCTCTAGATAAGTAGATTATATGTCACAAGCTGACCCGTCCAACTTCATCTCGCCTTGGAATAAATAATATATTCAAGGTTTTTGGTATAACATTAGGTTGATTTCGGTTTTAGGCTATTTTTAACACGAATTGGCATTTACAGGCATTACCAGAACGTAGCTTACCCGAGAGACGTGGTCCTTACTGTGAATATTGAATTTGTATACCTAATGCTAAATAAATTACATACCTTTTAACAACTTTTATAACCGATGCATCTGTTTTGAACCTTATTACTTTTTTTTTTATCCGAATTCTATAAATCAAACAACTGATTCCAGTCAAAAGGCCTGATTCAATTTCAAAATTGGCAAAAAATGTACCTCTTTGTAAAAATGTAATGTAATAAGCGAAATTGGTTGTTGAATCTCAAAATAGGGTACCTACAAATTAAAATTTAAAAAAAAATTGAAGAATGATTTAAAAAAAAATATCACACAAACTTTTTTCTTCCAACTATTTTCAAAAATTCCCAATTTATCAATCTATTTACCCTGTCAATTTCATTAAGCTATCTTTATTGCATCACACCTTAAAACTCTTTAAAGCGAAAATTCGGTGGCAATCGAAAAGATAATTCATACAAAATGTATGAGGAGGAAATTTCACAAATTAACGTTCTCTGTTGGAAATATTTTCCCCTAACATTTTGCATGGAGAATCATGAAAATTTCCACCACCCTTTTTGCTTTTTGAAAATATTCTCCCCTGACATTTTGTACGGAGAATCATGAAAATTTCCACCACCCTTTTTGCTTTAAAACAATTGAAAAATGGATAGCATTTGATATAAAATATAATATTAAAGTTAGTATGGAACGAATTTCGATAAACAACGCCATATTTAAAAATTCTATACAAAACACAATAATTTTTATTTACCTGACAATCATTTAAAAATACGACGAGTGCTTCAAATTCGAAATTATAAGCTAGTACTTTATTAAAGATCCATTGTAAAAGAATGAGCGAGCGCCATTTCAAAATTTTCATTAAAAAACAATGACATGGATACGTCAAATTTAAATTTTGATACCTATGTACAAGTTTTTTCAATTATTATCAAAAACAAACAATACTAATCTATTCTTAATTTGTATCCCACCTTCCATTTGAATCTTCTTCTCTGGTTTCAATCCTAAGATTGGTTTGCAGCAATTCCCTCAATTCTTCTCCTCCATTCTTCCCTGTCTTGTGCGGCTCTTTTAAGTTCTTCATATGACTGGCATATATAACTTGAATATACCGCCTTTTAAAACCCATTATGAGGCGCATTTTACATTTCGTTCTAAGAAGTTGATGTTCTTATATGTAGTCTGTGGAAGTATATGTGAGTATCAAATACATAGTATTACAGTACTGTTTCAATTGTTTTTTTTATTGATTTAATCTGTTTTATGCATAATTAAAAAAAAACATTTACATTCGCCACTCCTTCTCTATATAAACTACTAGAGGTCCGCCCCAGCTTCGCACGGGTAGATAGATACTTAAAAATAATTTAGTTTTCATACAGATCCCTAACTTTTTCAAAATATTTTATAGCATATGTTAATCTGGAATAATTGCATTGCAATATGTATCGTGTCACGTCACTTTACCACCGTGACTACTTTGCGCGGTATTTCTACTAAACTTGACATGACCCCTCAGTCCCCTCCCCGGCTCCCGTACGCACTCTGCATCGGATAAGCTGTTGAGATGATAAGAAACTATGCTTATTTTTCCAATACTCACATTTTTAAACTCGTGATAACTTTCGAATGGAATGTCCGAATTGAATAATTCAAAAAGTTATACAAACATATAGAAGCAGACTTGAATATGAACTAATTTATTTTAATAAGGAGTAATACCAAGATACCAATAAAGAGCCTTTTCTAGAGGTGACATTTTATTGATTTTTTTTAAATAAAAAAACACTTATTGTGGCATAACTATAATAGTTAGACATATGCTGTCGCGATACTTTTTGTAAATAATGATGTCTTCTACAAAATTGTATTACATTGTTTTATTCTATCATCATTAGTTTTCACAGCGTTCGCGATAAAAAGAATATTTTAGGTAAATTTTTTACACCTTGGGTTACATTATTGAAGTTTTCGTAGGTTACCCACTTTTTTTTGGAAATTAAATATAGCCTATGTTCACCGCCGATATTGTAGCTTCCCAAAAGTGAAAGAATTTTTCAAATCGGTTCAGTAGTTTTGGAGCCTATTCGATGCAAACAAACAAACAAACAAAAAATCAAATCTTTCCTCTTTATATATTAGTATAGATAAGTGTGCGAAATTTCATACTCCTCCGTCCGCGTAATTTTCGTATAAATCGTCATATCCCTAGAATAACGAAGTATCTGTAGATAAGCAGTTTTTCATTGAAACGATTTTTTTTTAAAATATTTTTACTTTTTTTCAATATTATTGTTTTCAAAATAAATTATTGTATAACATAATTATTAGCAATCTATAAAAGTACTTGAAATCATATAAATGGAGTTTGATTTTACTCACAAAAAGCGGAGACTAAAAATAGGGACATGACGAAATAGTCTCAAAGTTTTTCCTTCACATATTTATATATAGATTGGCACGCAGATTTTTGATAGATTTTTTTTCCAAGTTTTTTACTAATTTATTAACATTGAAGCGCAATTTTTATAAATTAAAACGCGTGAAGTGAATAAACGTTATTTTGAAATCAAGCTGTCGTTTGACACGAACTGGCAGTTGTTTGATAGTTGGTGCGATTTACAGAATTCGCATGGAAAATGTGTGGTTTAAAACAGATGCGTCGATCGAAATGACATTGGTTAGGTCATTTTTTCATTCTTTTAAATTCTTAATCAATATTCATATTTAGACAGACCAAAGGACAACGTCTGTTGGGAAAGCTAGTTGAAAATAAAGTACAACAATATAATCTCGTTTGGAGCATTATTGAATATCATTAACATTCATTACGCCTATAACAGTAAAGTTCCACGCACTAAGAATTATGGTCTACTACTAAACAATATTAATTTTGTCCCGCAGAATTAAGTTGTGGTTCTAATAAATTATAATAATACATAGAAAATTAGATCAACTACTTGTCGTTGTTGAATTTCTCACAGGACGTAGGTACCAACTTACAAAGGAATTTTAAATTAATTTAGGTATTGTGCTTGTTTTAATGATTACACAAGTTTACAAGTTTAAAAGGATACAAAAGTGTGTTAATTGACATTATTTGATCATGTAGGGCACATGATAATATGGTAAAAAACTGGTGGCATTTGACAGATAAGCATAAGGATAAAATCGGGCGTCAAACGTACGTATGTTTCTAGTCTGACATTTTTTTTTATAATCTGGGGCGCATACTTTTGAAAATTGTAAATTGTATTGTATAATAGTGCACATTTATTTTATTTTATTTATTTATTTGTAACGCATGAACAGACAACAGTTATGATAAAGTACAATATATGAACGAAAACAAAATTCAGTCAACTGTCACCCAATTACATGAACAGACAACAGTTATGATAAAGTACAATATATGAACGAAAACAAAATTCAGTCAACTGTCACCCAATTACTCATGCATCCTTGGAAGTCTTTACTTTTCGGCATTTACATCCTCTTTAGATCCTCAAAAGACGACAAATATTGACTACAATACTGTTGAATCAACTCTTGACATTTTCTGTCATGAATGGACTATGATTGGTATTTTGAAAATGATAGGAGGTTCATAAACGCCGAAGTTCTCAGCAGAGTAGTAGAAGGGAGTCGATTTCTGAAAAACATCGCCGAACGACGTGCGTGCTGGATTGATCACATCATGCGCTGGGAGGCTCTACATCATAATAAAACATAGGTAATGGAGGGTGATGGCCGTGAAGTGAATATGACCGTGAGGCTGACCACTTCGCCTCCTAAATCACAATGAGTCTCGGATGCCTTCGAACGCAATGGAGAGCTCTTGGTGCCTCCCTATGCTCCCGAGTGGGGCTTAGGCCCCCCGCATTGCGGGTTGGTTTGGGGGTGATTCGTGGCGGGCTTGATTTGTCCGGAGCCGGCGTTTTGGTTTGAATACTTTGATCGAGCTAGGGGGTCGATTTCGTGCGGGTCGGGTTTGCTCCGGACTGGCTTTCTGTGTGCGGGGTGCCTTAAAGGGAGAATGTATGTATGTAATGGTTGAGGGAACTAACAACAGAAGCGTCCCCGACGGGAGTTCCTAAACCACGTTGTAGAAGACATTAGGTTCAATTCTTTTGTCCAGAAAACGCCAAGAAAAGAGAAGAATGGAGGGTAGAAAACAGAAGAATGGAAGGCATGGAGTGCGAGGTGTAGGATTGAAACTGGAGGAGTTTAACTACCTCCGAAAGTCTCCGAAAATCGGTTCATGTTTGAATAATAATTTTTGTGGTAGAACGATACAAGATTCTTTCATTTTTATTTCATTGTATTGATGTTACATATTTTCTCCAATGACAGCAGATGTAGATTGTGAATGATTGGTAATGAAGAGTGCCTCAGAATGTAAAACTAAGCGAAAGTTCACAGATATAACGCTTCTGGGGTTATCTAAATACTTCGGTGTAATATTATTATGTCGTGCAATTTTTTATAGTTGTGGAGTTATATTTTTCTTCAATCTCCACCTTACAGGATATTTTTGATCACAAAGACACCATTTTTTTAGGTGCATCCTTATTTTTTTTAAGCCTTAAGTGCTAAATAATCTGAGTATATAAGCGCACATATTACATTCCGTTCAATTCAACCCCAGTATTTTATATCAACTGATGAAAAAATCTAAAAAAATGTATTGAACAACCAGGAAGACATGACTCACACAGAACTTCGGCGAAAGGTGACTGATCACTTGAATTTGATATAAAAAAATATTTTCCATTTCACATATTGTTCACCCAAATGGTGGTAGTGTCTTTGTCAGATCTTCCGACACTGAATAAATGGGTTCCTTTGTTACATACATAATATACAAACCAAAAAACACAATACCCATAAAGGGTAGTCAGCTGTATTACTTTGTTGATTTAATGACAACGAAATAAACAGACAATGAGAAATAATTGCGCTATTTGGGATAAAATATTATAATAGAGTGATTCAAATGTCCCGACGAAAAAATGTATTGCAGTCCGTTTGTAATGGTGCCAAAATAGGTCTGAATCATCTATCTTTTAAATTGCGTTTTCGCTACACATTATTTGTTTTTAAATACGTATCTCAATGCTGAGTAGCTCACGGTCAACTCACTCTACGATACATCAAGCATCCGCCTGTGAATCACATCCACAAACTTATTTTCTTTTCATCGTGTTCACGCTTTGGAGCTGTATAATAAAACTAACAAGATGTAAGCACGAGCTCTACTCAATTTTGGGGGTAAAATATATATAAAACAAATGTAAAGTTTTATCATTCTTTATCTCATATTCAAGTCCAGATTATAATTGCAAAAGAATGACTACATCTTGTTGAACGCATTTCTAGCCCATCAAATCCTGCATTTTAACTTCTACATCCGGGTCTAAAGACGATGTAATCAAAAATCCTGCTGCCGAGGTCTTTAAAACGATCCACCCTCTCAACCCATTCCCTTTAAGCATCAAAGATGGTCCTGAGGAATTCAACCTGCCAAAGTATATCCATTTTGTTTTTCCAATTTTAATTTACTATAGGACGCGTAAGATCTCATACTTTTGTCACGTGCTGAGGGGTGATAAATACACCTTAATCCAGCTTATTATGAAAGGGAAAATAGAGGAGAGCGCAGTGTTGCCTCTTTTGTAAAAATTTTGACCGGGACACAGCCTTAAAAAAAGGTCGTTCCGTAAATTTTGTATCCGGAAAGGTGAAAAATCTTTGAAAAAAATATTGTTAAAAAAAACTTATGTCCCGGACATTTTTAGTTTCGCACGGACACCCGGACACACGTCGCGAAACGCTGGGAGAGCGGGGGGTTGGGAGAGCGGGGGGTTGGGAGAAAGCAGAATGTCTGGGCTACGTAGTGTTCGATACTGAACCGGAATAAGAAGCGTGGAGTTATTCCGTATAGCGCACGACAGAGAAGCATTTAACAAAGTCATCCCCAACGTCAGGGCGAACTGATAAGAAGGATGTCTCAACGGTCTTTGTCCATCATACAATAATTTTGTTAGGGCTTGGCTTGTCAGTCTAGTGAAAAATCCCGTTAAGGCCCATTAAGGCCCACCAAATCTGTGTTTTTATCCGACTAGACTTTACCTAGAATTAAAATTTATTTTATTCCCAGTAAGAGTTTGAATTTTAATAGAGGTGTAATATTTGAGGATTCTTCGTATTTGAAAACTTCTTCAGATTAAAAAAGACTCAACAAATTGTGAAAATGGCATATTATGTTGGATATTAAACGAAATACGATACTAGCAAAACCTTTTGAAACATAACACGAAATTCGAAGAGATTGCAAAGATGAAGATGAATGGGGACGATAGATAAGCAATTTCTAAAAGAGCAAGTTTTTCTTCTTTTTTATATACGTTTGGTCTAACCAGCGTGGGTGATCACTTGAGCTAAAGCTTTCCCATGTAATCAAGGCTTGACCATGAGGCATATATTCCGGGAATATTCCTTCTCTTTTCAATTTTCGCTTTGAGTTGTAGAATTTTTTGTTCAGTTACGGCGTCTATGTGGATACAGGAATCTCTGAATCAAATAACTTGAGAAGGAATTTCTAAATGATGTAAAAATTGGGAGTTCTCATCACATGAGGTAAATGCAATAGATATACAACAGTCTTTTGAAAAGGCGAGACAAACAAAAAATAATTTGAAACAAAATAGAACAGGGTGCATTTCCAACGCCAGACAAGTACTAAAGTTGGTAGGACATGATGGATGTTTGTTCCACATAAATTTATAGTTTGTTGGTGTCTGTGGTGGATGTTTGGATGCAGGGTGTTGGTGTAAAGGTGCCGCGGGCGAAGCTAGGAGTTGGGTAGTTTATTCACGAGGGAAATTCTGCCAGTCGGAAACACAGGCAGCATTGTAGGCTTAATTAGTGACATTTATACTCCAGGGTAGAGGCTTCTCAAACAAAGGGGATGTTTATTTTGAACTACATAGATAGATAACCCTTTTTATTACTTATACTAATTATTATCAAAATGAGGATGTTGACCACTCAAGGAGTGCATGTAACACCAGACGGCAGTACCTAGCGAAAAGCAATAATAATAATAAGAATAGCCCAAGCCAGCTATTCATTAAGAGTATAAAAACAATTTGGGGTCAAACAATTTCTCTACCAAAACCAAATGTTGCTTATTCAACGCGTGTGTGTGTAATGGCAATTTTGTTTTAAGGTTGTGAGTGCTGGTATTTGATGAAGACACATCAAAAAAAAATCAGAGCGTTGAAAACAGATATCTACGGCAAATTTTGAGAATCAGTTGGTATAATTTTGTAACAAAATGACAACGCCCGCGAAATAACATCACAGTCCTCCATCACTTCAGTCGAGGATTGGGTTGGTTCAGGTATGTCCTACGAAAACATAAGCATCTTTGTTGTTACTGTGATGTCCAACTAAAATACTTACCCTTGTACGAGCCTGTACTGCGGACCTGCAGAGTATTGGACAAACTTGAGAAGAATTGGAGCGGCTGGCATAGGATACAGGAAATGCATGAAGGGACTTTGTAGCGACCACACTTTGGGAGCGATCGTGGATAAGTAACGTTTATCAACTTATTGAATTGAAATTGTGAAAATAGAGACAGGTAAGGTTAATAAAGTGTAACAATGTATGTAGATACTATAATTTGTACAGCGTTTTTGCAGATTCTCCTTTGCTATAGCAAAGACGTTCTTCAAGTGTGCGTTTACACCGAACGAACACTGCATGAGCCGAATTTAGAAACAGAGCACACTTTTTTTTATGGTTGATATTGGACACCATGGAAACAATACGATGATAGGTTTACTGTCTATAGCAACGATCAAGAAAATATGTTTACTTTCAGCTCTGGCTCTATGTTGGAAAATAGAGTTTATTTTCTTGATCGTTGACATGGTCTGGTGACCAAGGAAATAACAACGATAAAGAACAACTGTCATCACCCACTTATTGGTTCTTGCTTGTTTCCATGGTGTCCAATATGAACCATAAAAAAGTAGTATGCTCTGTTTTAAGATTCGGTTCCATGTTCGTTTGGTGTAAACGCATACTTACAAAGCGCAAGTTCTCGTAATTAACATAACACATAACATAACATTCTCCCTTTTAAGGCCCCTTGCACACCGCAAGTCAGCCCGGAGGAGACCAATCCGCAACAAACCCGATCCGCACAAAGCCGACCCCTAGCCCGATTGCCAAAGCCAGCCACACACGAATCAAGCCCGCCGCGGATCCCCCCCAAACTAACTCACAATGTGGAAGGCCTAGGCCCCACTCAGGAGCATAGGGAGGCATCAAGAGCTCTCCACTACGCTCGAAGGCATCCGAGGCTCACTGTGCCTTTTCTGACCGGTTGAGGTTTAAGGACGTGAGGTGGTCAACCTCACGGCCCCGATCTGATTTTTCGATTTCCTGCCTCTTACAGGATGCTCGAAAAACCAGCAAAAAAGAGCAGAGGTGCTATTCTTAGCCGGCAACCCCACGGCATAGTAATTACGACGTAATATTGATGTTGCGTTGAGTTATTACTCGTATAAGCTACCGCTTTAAGAGAAGGTCCATAATATGCTACATTCTCCGTCTTATTGCTGATTATCTCGTGACAAGAGATTTGACCAAGATAAATTAAACAATAGATCTAAATTGATACACGAAGCTTAAATAAATATGTTGCCAGAAATTGTTACATAACAAGGAAACAAGAATCGGTAGGCTTTCAGAACGCTGGCTGTGAAAATTTTCATGTCGGCTATTAAAATCGTGGTGGTTGGTAGTCCAGTGGTATCAATCGGCGGCTTTCATGCGCACAGAGTATTGGAGGTCGTAGTTTCGAGTCCCGGCCATGAAACTATGTTTCTTGGAGGTAGCGCAAAAAAAAAAATAAAAAAATTGTCTCTGCAGAAAAGAATGGTACTAATCATTCCTCATTTTGATATAATTATAGTAGAGGAGCGCTAATCACATCATAGTTTGTTAGAGATTATATATATATATATATATATATATATATATATATATATATATATATATATATATATATATATATATATATATATATATATATGACTGAAAGTGATGACCTAAGATTTGTCACGAACTGCATGTGTAAAACATGCACCTCGATAGACAAAAAAGGTCATCAGCTTTTCACAGGAAGAATATTAAGATGTAAGTTTTACTCCATTTCACTGTGATCAGTTAGGCAGAGACTATGCTACTGCACTTGCATATGGGACGAGACTGTGCCCATCACCAGAATATGCGTTGGATTCGTCAAAAAGGTGTAGTGTTTCGACATTGTGCGCATGTGTCTCGTCAGGACCATCTCACAAATGGCCGACACACATCGTGGAATCCGATGAAAGCGGGGAGCGCCGCATAACATATTGTTATGCGGCGCTCCCCGCTTTCATCGGATTCCACGATGTGTGTCGGCCATTTGTGAGATGGTCCTGACGAGACACATGCGCACAATGTCGAAACACTACACCTTTTTGACGAATCCAACGCATATTCTGGTGATGGGCACAGTCTCGTCCCATATGCAAGTGCAGTAGCATAGTCTCTGCCTAACTGATCACAGTGAAATGGAGTAAAACTTACATCTTAATATATATATATATATATATATATATATACAATTAATTAAGTTGCAATAAATTGCCCCAGGCAATAAGCCCGCCAATTTTGGTTCATTATTCCTTTATATTTTTACTAATAAAGTGTTTTATTATTATTATTAATTAAGTTTTATTAGACATATAAGTGTAAGAAATAATTTAGTATATCAATAAGGAATCCCAAAATAGTCTCCGAGGAAATTCCTAATAAGCATCATCTTATGAAGAGTACCGTTTCGAAATTACAGCGTTATTGAAATTAGAATTGGATCGGTATTGCGATGGAAATGCAGAGTAACCTCCCTGGTGTGGCTGTCGAGACCAATCAGCGACAGACAGCCCCTTGTTTTCAAAGTATAACCATAATTTCTTTTTCTTTTTACATTAAGTAGTATTGCCTCAGCACAGACTCTCGTCTAGTGAGGTAATAAACCCTTTATACAAATTATATATATATACACACATGTAAAATGCTTATGTTTTTTTGTATTTTTTGGGAATAAAATAAATAAATAAATAAATAAATAAATGTATTTATATACAATTATTAATACCTATTTCAAATCCAATTGACAAAACAATCTAGATCTCGAAGGGAGTACCTAATATTGAAGGTCCTTTTCAATACCACAATGCTAATACGAAGTTTTCAAATAAGATCGTATCTTTCGGATACGAAATGTATTTGAATAAAGCAAAGATAATCATGTAACAAACAGAATAATATTATAAGGACGATATAATGCCTGAGGCTGACAACGCCACAAAGGCCCAAGTACTATTCGAAATATCATAATCTTACATTTCACTATCTCTTTGTTAAGTTGAATCTAATGTTTGATATGAATGTATCGCGGTTCTTTATCTATGGATCAAATTGTATTTCATATCGAGAGCGTTATGTGTAAAAAGTATTAATAACTACTAAGAGAATTTATGTAAATTACATATTTTAAGCTTCTTTCATTCTGGCACACTCTATTGCCGACTTTCAAGATATTGTTAACCGTGTTAATAGATATGGAGAACAAATGGGGCTAACGATAAACTAACTTAGGTAATTATATGTTTTGTAAGTTATTTTCTTACTTTTTATCCTATTTGTAAGTTGACTAGACTGAATCTGTGCTTTAATTAAAGGGTAATATAATATAGCATGATAATATACACATACATATATAATACATATATAATATACACATTAAATCAATAAAAAAACATTACGCACATTACTGTAATGTTATGTATTTTTGATAATCACACCCACTCCGATGTATTTGGCATTGACAGAGACGCATATATTATTTTGTTTGTCTGTGGTCAAATTGAGAACACATTAATGTTGTTTGTCTTTAATAATAACAGAAAAAACTTTGTACATATCAACATATCAAATTTGACGTATCTATGTCATTGAATGAAAATTTTGAAATAGCGCTCGCTCAGTTTTTGATAATGGAACCCTAATAAAGTTCAAACTTATAATCTAAATTTTATGGTCGAACTACGAGTGCCGATCGACCACTGGTCTAATATATAATCTCAATATAATTAGATCGTTTAAATTAGTTAAGCTTGAAAAAAACTGGAATAATTGAGAGAAAAATAGGAAAAAAACAATTACTTTTTGCATACAATTTGTTCCTATCTGTTATAGATATGTTTTAATAAAGGATCGGAGTGACTGATTGGTAATGAAATAGGTACGCCAAGGATGTAGGTGATATAAAGATCATATAATGTAAGATATAAAGTTGCAGAATTTTATAAGAAGACTTCCTGGTCAATATTGTTGGCAGAGAACTCTTTTCAGCAGCAACAAACTGAGTATGAAATTGCGACAGAGAATGGTAAAATTCTACATGCGGCACGAACTAATGTACGGCTTTAAGATTTAGAAGGTCCACACGATTAACAGGATCGAGGCTTTTGAGTTTCCCTTTGACCGACCTGGTAATAAATTCAGAAGTCTTAGGTCGAGTCTGGTCAGTGCAAGAACTGCATTCGCGGGTAAAAGTTTGGAATTTTTCAAACCTGGGACACAATGCATAGGGATAACCGAGAAGTGCGGCTAATCTAACTGATACTAAAAGAAAACAATCGAGGTTCGCATAATGTGGGCTGGAAGAAGGCCGATTTAATGGCTGCGGAAAAGAGAATGAACAAGTTTCCGTACTGTCGTACAATTGTTTCGAGAAAGATTAACCACATCACCCACTTTGAGACTGTCTGATATAGATAATATGGAACCAGAAGTAGACATTTTTCCAGAAATAAACCAGAGGAAGTAACTAGTATGTTACTTACTAACGAGATACAGCCGAAAGAAGCTCTATCTCCCGATTCGATGTTAGAGTCGTAAGCCCGCAGTGGTTTGTTCCATTTAAAAATCGAACATTAGTAATGAATTTTTAGAGTCATTAGTTGTTATTTTTCTGTAAGATCTAGTCCTGAAAAAAGGTCACAAGAATCTAGACATAATTAGAACGTTGTGCACCAACAAAGCCAATAGGCAATAAATATGAGACAGTAACAAAAATGGATATAGTCATATCCTGGCGCCAAATATATGACAGCAGCCGCAGTCTTTAAATTTGGTTGCTCTCTTGTTCTCAATAATTTCCAACTATTTCTCTATATTTCATGTATTATTAAATTTCTACTTGTTACATACATGAGATTTTTCGACATGTTGAACATGTTGAGAATTCTCATGATTAAGAGTTTCGGAGACTTAAACATTACCACCTAATGGCAAACGTTGTTAACGTAAAGTGATCACACTAAGCCAGCCTTCGAAATAACAGTAGAAGACGGTCGTAAGCCCGTAGTGGTTTGTTCCATTTAAAAATCGAACATTAGTAATGAATTATTAGAGTCATTAGTTGTCATTTTTCTAAAAGATTAAAAGCCTCAAACTACAGTCACTATAACGCAATGTCAAAAATAGTCATCTGTAAAGCATTCGGATTCCCTTTCATTCCTTAATAATACTGAAACACAACAAAAAAAAAGAATGTTTTAAAGATCGTTCGATTGTGATACAGATTCTGTAGATGCGTTGGGTCGAATAAGTAATTACATAAAGTCAAGAAGCTCCCCCTTTCATCGTCTGATTTTTCTTCTTCAGTTATAAAATTCAATTTAACGTTGATGACTTTCTGAAAACCAGGGATTTTTTTCTTCTTTTATTATTTCCACAGAGTAATCTAAAAAGGGAAATAATTAACGAAAACGTTCCCTTATTTCATTTTGGTTTCGATAAAAATACATCCTTTCTTTTGAGCTTTTTTTTTTCTTTCATTAATTAAATATCCCTACTTATACTTACACATGCGCACGATCTTTGTTGACTTAATTTAATAAAAGAAACTCGAGGATTATTATAGTGACGTTTTAAATAAATGTTTATTCTTTATTTAAAAAAAAAGAACTTTGAAATAAATGCTTAACCCGTTTTTTACCGTTGGCCCCATACTGGGGATCACTTTCTTTTATTCTGCTAGCAACACCAACTTGACAGTTGTAATATATTGGCTAAAGGTTTCCACCAAGCCATCCGTCACGGCAACGCCGTGACTAAAAAAAAAAAGTTGTAATATATTTTGAGGTTATCTGTCATTGAGAAAGCGTGCTTCTTTATGTTGGGACAAATTTTGTAACTATTCGTTGATATTTGCAAGAAATATTAATAATTGAAGTTGAATTTTATTGGTAAGTTGCTCAATATTTAAATTGTCATATTTATGTTTATAATTGAAAAAAAAAAAATACTACATTCAACAATTTTTTCATAATACTTATCATTAGTCAAAATTTTCGGTTAGTTGTTAGGGACAGCAATTTTATTGCGGTAAGCTCGCCCTCTGTATGTTGATTTTGTGTTTTTAACTTGATATTTTTACTCTTTTAAAATCGCTCAAGTACAGAAAAGTTTAAATAAATAAATAATGGAGGTAGGTATATTATTAAATTTTTTTCTGGCAAACAAATGATATCATCATCCTCAGCGTTACAACCTGTTAAGCCGATCTCGAGTTATACGTGGTCGCACTAACCCGACTTTCATTTATATTATAAGATAAATATACACGAATGCTGCCGTCAAACAAAATTCTCATTATAGAAATAAAATTGGAGCTTATTCTTTTTTTAAATATAAAATTTTATAAAACAGAATGGATTATTTTTTCGTTGAATATTAATATTGGTAATTTTCAACGACAAAGCGATCGGTGGAGAGGTTTTTGGGTTTTTATTTTAATTAAAATGAATTTACCTGCCAAAGGGATGGATTCAAAGAAATTTAAATTTAAGTGCCAGTCTCTTTACTATGGAAGCTTGAGAGGATTGTAATTAACATCTTTTACGTTATTGAGATCTGTAAGTACAAGGCAATTATTTAAAATGTTAACGATACGGATGTGTCTACGTTTCAAAGGATCTTTATGCAATACTAACGAGTCTTTAAAGTATTTAAAAAACTGTTGAGCTAAAGTATTCTTTTTCTTTCTCCATAAAGGATTGAGTCAGCGCGCAGCGATGGGAAGAAAACTTATATTAAATACTTTCGCAATAAAAACATAATATTATAAATAACAAAAAATCCTCAGGAATCAAATCGAGGTACCAAATGAGTTAATACCTACATACTTTGTTGGTATTAGGTACCGTGAGGAATTTAACCTGACTCTGGACTTCTCGTTAATTCATAGGTTTCTCGAGATCTAAGCTGGAAGATATAATGGAAAACAGAGATGAATAGCAATGATTTCGAAGAAATATATTAATTGCAGACATAATACATTGTATAAATTTTTTTGTTAAGACATTATATACCTACCCGCAAAACATACATAGGTATCTACTAATGTGTTTTGTAGACTTAACCAAGGCATTCGACAGGGCTAAAAAGTGATAAAGATAACATGTCTCAAATAGGTGCACCAAAGCCAACTACAGATTACTATATATTTTACAAATAAATTTATTGTAAATAAAGTGATATAACACTTTTATATACAAAGGTGTCAGTATAGCCGGCGGAACTTTCCAGTTAACCGGTTCTGTCCAATCTGAGACAGGTCAACCGCGGGTTGAAATTTCAAGTGAAAAACACATAGAAAAACTCAGACCCGACCGGGAATCGAACCCGGGACCTCGTGATCTGAGTCCACGCCAGTACAACTAGGCTACCGAGGTCGGTCACCTTAGTAAAACTGTAATAAAGTTTAAAGTATAAGAGTCATGAAGTTTAATAATTATGCTATCAGTAGATAATGTTTGATCTTCCACTTTTTCATTAAAATAACGCCATAAAGTAATAAATTTTAATTTAATTTAAATAAAAGAAATTTTGTTTGTGAGAAAAACACGTATTTTCTACAAATTTTATTCAAACGAATCAATCTACAATAATTAACAGTCAGAAAAGCATAGAAGTATTCGTTCATTCACTCTCTCTTTAAACCCCACTTAGGTTATAGGTAGGCAACAAGAGCTCTTCATTGCGCTCGATCACGCGCAATGTTTATGAAATCCGCCCACACCATATCAAAATCCCTCAGCTCTGCTGCGAAAGAGCGGAACACGGTACGAGAGGGTTTTTTTCGTCTTCGGGACCATGACGGGAGGAGGAACAGCGCTTTCCGCTGCCAACTACTGATATTTGGCGTTCTTAACAAATTTGTAAAGCATGTTCATCTCCACTCTACAATGGTGGAAGTAATGGGCAAATCATTTCAGAATATATTATTCAAAATATAAATAGAAGTTTACTGAGAATCAAACAAGAAATCCAAAGCAAGCATACAAAAAATTGATTATATTATAGGTTTGGTACTTAGGTATTTAAAATTTCCCAGCATTTGCATATCTACATAATGATATATACTAGCTATAGGAATATCATCTGACACAAAAAGGAGCAAAAAAAAAACAGCTAACAATGCGCCAGTTATTAATTCGGCTTTGGTCCGTAAAACGCAGTTTACTCTTATTTTCGTATTGCTTTTCAGCGTCCAATATACATATTTATAGTATAATATAAAATCCCCACAACTTAATACGTAGTATATCATTTCAGACAGCTTTGCATACATATATACCGTTTGTATATCTTTGTGTGGAAGTTCCATAAGGCTGAATGATTAATGAACTGTGTTCAAATCGTTTAAGCTTACTATGTTGTATCGGCGATAGTTGAATGTACATAGTAGGTTTGTATGTACTTTAGTTTATACTTTAGTAAATATTGTACTCCAAGTTATGTATATTACAAAATATTAATATAGCGGTCATTTTACGATTGCATACAAAAATACTTATATCATAATATTTTCACTGGAAATTTTGTGAAATTCAAGTGGAATTTTTCAGGACTAGATCTTGACGAATATGTAACAACTAATGACTCTAACAATTCATTACTGATGTTCGATTTTTTAAATGAAACAAACCAATGAATTGTTAGAGTCATTAGTTGTTACATATTCGTCAAGTGAAATTCTCCCCAAATAATTGCTTAAAATGTTATGCCCCATTAAATATCAATATGTATTGTATCAGCCAAATTATTTGAAGTAAGTAAGTATTTTTTGTTGATAAAATGAATTTTGACTTACTAAGTATGAAAGAAAGATGAGAAAATCCGTATCAGAACGGAAGACTAAAAAAAGATAGATAACTTATTGGTGAAACATGAAAGAGTCCACAACTGGAGAATAGACTAAAAAATGTTCCTTATTGCTGAAATTTGAAACAATTCATGACGGGAGGCAAAACTTAAATTGTTCGACTTATTGGTGAAATTTAAAACAATCTATAACGAGAAGCGAACCTAAAATAGTTTGACAACTCATTGCTGAAATTTGAAACAATCGCGAAAGTAAATTGTTTGATAACGTATTGCTGAAACATGAAAGCGGGATAATGGGTAGCGAACCTAAAATTGAAACATGAAACAATCCATACTGGGAAACAAAAGTAATTTTTTGATAATCTATGACTGAAACATGAAACAATCCATACTAGAAAGGAAATGTAAATTGTTGGATAACCTGTTTGTTGAAACATTAAACAATCCATACTGGGAAGGAAAAGTAAATTGTTTGATAGCCTGTTTGTTGAAACAGTAAACAATCCATACTGGAAAAAAAAATTGTTTGATAGCCTGTTTGTTGAAACATTAAACAATCCATACTGGGAAGGAAAAGTAAATTGTTTGATAGCCTGTTTGTTGAAACATTAAACAATCCATACTGGGAAGGAAAAGTAAATTGTTTGATAGCCTGTTTGTTGAAACATTAAACAATCCATACTGGGAAGGAAAAGTAAATTGTTTGATAGCCTGTTTGTTGAAACATTAAACAATCCATACTGGGAAAGGAAAGTAAATTGTTTTATGGCCTATTGCTGAAACTTTAAACAATCGATAGGTAATGTGAATCGAAAGTAAATTGTTTGATAGCTCATAGCTGGAACAATTTATAATAGAAGCTGTTAGATAACTTATTGCTGAAACATGAAACAATCCACAACAAGAGTACAACATAAATAAAAAGTTGGGAACAAGATTATTATCACGGCGCAAAGGTCTTTACAAATTAATTAATGAATGTTTTGTGGAGAAATGTTTCTTTTATCATTATCTATCGAGTAGGCACTTTATAATATGGGAAATGTCCTATTTATCTTAATTATGAGATTAATTAATGATGGTTGGTTCCTTATTATTCACGTCTTGGTAAAATAAGATAAGTCATTAATCACCATACGCTGCTCCATTATTCCGCCGAGCAGTCCTCTATTTGTTTGTTCTTTGGAGAGAAATAATAATTATAAGGCAGTCGCCATTCATTATAAAAATAATTATCACTTTATTATACCAACATTTTTTCTATATTATACTTATTACATAGCTAAAGAACTTACTTAATCCACGTTGACTCCCTATATATAATCTATTATGGTTGCCATAAAATCTAGCGTCAATTGCGGAATTACAAATGCTGTTAAGATAATAAGTTTTGGTCTAAAATGAAAATCTAAAATAAATACTAACCATTGAGCGGCCAACTAAATAATAAAAAATCTATATAAGGAAATACTAATTGAACTTAATATAGCCCCAGTCAAAATGACTTCTTAGTCAGTTAACTTTTTGTGAGCAAGATACGAGAGTTAAAAAAAAGTACCTACTAACGAAAAAAAGATAACGTGGAAAATCGATTAACTCGGATCGTAAGGAGCCTGTTTAAAATTCACAACGAATAAACACCCACAGTATATTTTGACGTGACGAAAATCTTTATCGAAAAAAAAGGAATAAATGAAAGAGACAAAGAATAGAACATAGTTGCAAGGAGAAATAAATAATTAAATTACGTATTTTTTTTATCGCTAATTTGGAATTTTCAAGGTTTGTAATTAAATTTCCGTAAATATTTTATGGTGTATGAGATTAAAACTTGCCTTTGTACGTATTTCTACGTAAACCCTTTGTCACATATCAGTCTTAATTAAACTGATTTACGGATTAAATTCCACTGAATACACACATAGAGAGAGAGAGAGTCATACGTTTAGTAGAATGATGTCGTCCTTCGGTTACATCCCGACGTACAAAAGCAATTAGCGAAGCAATTAATACTGAAAAGGATGATTTGTTTCAAGAGGGATATTTTTATGGTTGAATTGAAATATCTTCATCAATCGTTTACCTTGATGTTCATTAATTGTACTAAGAATTTATGCAAAGTTTTCTTTACAGTAATATTAAATGTGAATATTTATACCTACGTAGGTATAGGTAAATTTTTTTTTAATAAAAATAATTAATCTGTGTACCTACACTCAAAGTTAACTACGAATTTTACATCGTAAGGTACATAATGTAGCTTGTGTCGTGAAAGGTGGTCGGCACATGCGATCGAACCCACGAACTCGAGTACGAAACAGTAAAAAAATCAGCGCCCAAAACACTAGGCTACCAACCAAACTTTATTAAGGAAAAAATACCTTGCCACTTACATACATAGATCTTTAATGTGTCTTCATCTGAATTCATCGGTCTTATTTCTTTTGGAACTTCTTATTTTGTCAAAATTAAAATTTTAACTTTACATTGATTGGTACCTACGTTACTTAGTAGCCTGATAGAATATAGGCGCCGACTTCAGATCAAGAGGTTCCGGCTTCGATTCCCGGTCAGATATTTTCAGGGATTTTCACTTGAAGTTTCTACTCAGGAACCCTGTCTCAAATTGGACGGGATATATTGAGTTGTAAAGAATGCTTCAAGGAAAGTGGAAAACCTGAAACTTATGTTTGACTGTTGGTCTATCGTATTACTATGTGATTAAAGGGAAGGTAAACACTAGTTCTAGGAGCAAAGATCAGATTAACCACAAGTTTATTAAGCATGAAGTTATTTGCGTATCTATGTACAAGGTATTGGTGTATGCGGATGGCGATATGCAGTGATAGTCTCACCTGACTGGCTGTGTACCTTCTGAGTGGGTCTGATAATAATTAAGATGTTTGCACTTGGCTTCTCGCGTGGTCCTATTATTGGTATTATTATTAGCTCAAACTAGCTTCTTACCATGAGATTTCCGGTGGTGTTTTGCACATCTCTATGACATGTTTTTTTTTTCATAAAAAGAATTTTCTGAATGGTTTATACAGTGAACTCGAAAATTTATGTGCTGTTATAAGGTGACTTCAAAAAACGATCTTAAAGCTTTTATAAGAAATGCAAGCAAGTAAGATTGGTGTATAGTGGGGTTGTAGCCGGTCTTGTGTAGGTAAAATAAAATGGATGTCCAGTCCTCGTAAGTAGAGAATAAAAAAACATCGGAGATATGACTCACCATACTATTAATCAAAAACTTTAAACTTTTAGTCAGAGGCTTAGCAAAATACAAAAGTCATTATAATGAAAGTTTTTTTACCCTTCTTCGCAAGAAAATCTGCCAGAGAAAAATAAAGAAAATTATTGACATAAATGTTACTAATTGACAAAAACTAACCAATAATAGATAAGAAGACTTACAGAAACGCAGCCAAAAAGATAAACGGGAGCTAATTGTTCTTATCCCAGTGCAAATGAAGTGGTTGTATGGTATACTCCCTTGCGGGGTTGTATGGTCCCCCATAGGGCGCGTCCCCAGGTGGTGGATAGGGGAAAGCCCCACAGAAATGTGAGGTTCCGGGGAAATTTTAAATACTTCGGCGTGAACCAAAACCATAAAAGGATGCAAGATGTCGCAAATAAACATGGACTTACCCCAGGGGGGTACCAGCGCTTCCGGCGCAGGAGAATCCCCCCCCCGAAATTTCTTCGGGCTGCCCCTCGGATTCTGGGGAGGGCAAATTTCGACTTGCAGGAGTAGGAGGAAAATCAGGAGATGACATTGTAGAAGACTCAGAGAGTGGCGATGACATACACAACAAGATGGAAACACCAAAGGAAAGAGCACACAAACGACGAAAGAGGCATAGCCCGCAATACGATAAATCTATACTTACAGATGTAGGCCTTGAAGAGCTATCCAAAAAAGCAGATGAACTGTGTATCTTCATCAAGAAAAACAAAACCGTACACAAAGAAATAAAAAATTTTGCTGCAGAGATCCAAGGACTTGTGTTCCAAGCGGCTTCGCAGCTCAAAAGCAATAAAGATGAACTAACTACCCTGAAATGGGAATTTAACAAGTATAAAAAAGACCAGGAAACCAGACTTCGAGGACTTGAAGATAAAATTGGGTATTCTCAAACATGCCCAACTTGTAAGGAAAAAACAATAACTGATCTAAGTAAAGATTACACTGAAAATTCCTACGAAGAGTTTATCAAAAGTATTAAAAAAACAATGGGCAGAAGAATGCTTCCAAAGGGTAACAATCAACAACGATGACATGCTTGATGTTGATACCGAAAATGTATACTACCAATATGAAAATGAAGACACAAAAAATATAGGCTTTAAAAAAAAGGTTCTCAGAAAATATCCGGAATTGGGCGACGCAGAAGTCAACATCCTCCAATACGGACAGTATACAGAGATGGAACAAAGATCCCTAATAAGAGTGGGCCAAGAGATTCGTGAAAAGATTAGAAAAGTTGCAATGTTTACGACTCAAAACAACGAAGAAAATACAATACCGTCGTGCAAAATATTTAATACATTAAAAGAGATGAAGAAAAAAGCCACGGAAAATAAAATAACCAACCTTACAATTGCTTTATCACCTAATTTGGAAAATGGTCTACTAAAAAAGATGACAGAATACGTATTCTGCGACACGAATATAAACGTGACCCTAAAACTGCCGCTTACTCCGCCAAGGACAATACAAATTAGAAGAGAAAACACAGAAAAAATTATTATTGATACTGACCGAGAGACATACGCAGAAACCCTTAAAAAATAAAACAGGGATTAACAAGTGATGAAAAAAATCATATAACTAATGTCAAAGAAACCAGAAACGGGCAAATTCTGCTCAAAGTAAAGAAAGATGGTGAGGAAGTCTCTGAAACCTTAAAGAAGATAATTACTGGTCAAAATATAAAAGTTATCAAAAAAAAGAATAAGATTTTACATATCACAGGTATTGATACGGTAACAAATGACACAGAAATCAAAGAATCCATCCTGAAGACATCAGTCATAAAATTCCCCGACCAACTCATGGTCAAACCACCGAGACCGACAAAGAATGGAACCCAAATAGTAACAGTTATAATGGAGGAAGACGACGCAAAAAGAATACTATGCGAGAAAAAAATACGCATTGGGTTGAGCATGTGTCAAGTGAGGGAAAGAATAGATGTGATTAAATGTTTCAAATGTTGGGCGTACGGTCACAGAGCGCCTAACTGCAAAAGTATAGACCGGAGTGGGACCTGCCGTAATTGCTCCAAAGAAGGACATCATGCAAAAGAATGCAAAGAATGCTCTTTCTGTCCTATATGCCAAATACAAGGGCATGCGGCTGGAGCCGGAACGTGCGCGGCTTTCAGAAAAGCCCTAAGTGACGCCCAAAAAAATAGAAGAATTAAACAACCAATTTCAACTTAATGCAAATTAACGTGGGAAGAAGTGTATCGGCTCATGATATGGCCATGATTGTCGCGCATAAATACAATATTGATCTGATTGCCATAAGTGAACCTAATAAAAATACATGCAAAGGTAGAAATTGTTACTCCAATAGCACAAAAGACGTGATGATAAAAAATTTCAGTAAAAACCATGATATTATTAGCTACAAGTCAGTTGGCATGGGCGCCATAAGATTAGAAGTGTCAGACACAGTCGTATACAATGTATACTTAAGTCCAAATACTTGTACTCTAACTGATTTTGAAGACCAATTGTACAGTATACAGCTGGATATGACTCAAGTAGCAAAAAATAAAAGATTAATAGTGACAGGAGACGTCAACGCGAAGCATCCAGCATGGGGGGGAAACATGACCAGCAAAAAAGGAATATGCTTGCTGGAATGGGCAACCTCTTTGGACCTCAATATACTGAACGATGGAAAAAATCCAACATGTGTCAGGCAAAATGGATCTTCCTACATTGATGTCACCTTTATTAATGAGAAGGCATTACCGCAGTCTACATGGGAGCTTCTGGAACATGAATCTATGAGTGACCATTGCTACACAATAACTAGATTAAAAAACAAGAAACACCAAAAATGTTACTACATATACGGAGCTACAAATTACGACTTGCTTAACAGCACTTTTATAGAAAATAAGCTCGGATTCTGCGCCGACAGCTGTGAGCTAGCAATTGAAACCGCTTATAAAAGAAGCACTCCCAAAGTAAGAAGTGAACCAGGGGGAAAGTTACCATACTGGTGGTCACAAGAAATTCAGATGCAAATCCAAGAAGTAAAAAAGGCTAGAAAATCTTTTCAGAAGACTAAAATAAGAACTAGAAGAGAAAACTTACTAATTAAATACAAGGATCTCAAAACATATCTAAAGAAAAGCATAGCTCAAGCAAAAAGGAAAGCTTGGGAAGAATTGTGCAACGAACTAGAGGAGAATGCCTTTGGAGATGCTTACAAAATAGTAAAAGATCAGATGAGAGCCCCAAGTCCCAAAATAAGCATCGCGTTGAAGGATAAAATAAAGGCATTTGAGAGCCTCTTCATAGCACCGCAAACTGATAGCATAGCACACTTGCCAAACGATGAACAGCCTTCTGAAGACCTAGACTTTACTGAAAATGAAATTTTGAAAGCCGCAAACAGAATCAAAATTCGTAAATCCCCAGGCCCAGATGGGATTCCACCAGAAGTAATCAAAGCACTTATACTGAAAAACCCCGCTTATTTTGCACGGGTATTCAGTGAGATCCTTAGATCTGGGATGTTTCCTGGGAGATGGAAATCGGCAAAACTAGTATTGTTGGAGAAACCGAAAAAGAACCCATGTGACGAAACCAAATACAGACCTATATGCTTAATTAATGTACTAGCGAAGACCTTTGAGACTCTGTTAAATGATAGGCTTTCTGTAGAATTAGAACTCAAACATGCAATTAGCGAGCAACAATACGGTTTCAGAAAGGGCCGATCGACAATACACGCAGTTGAGCGCATAAAGCAAATAGCAGAAAAAGCGAAATCGGCAGGTAAAAGTAACGTCCTGGTACTTATAGACGTCAAAAACGCGTTCAATTCGGCCTCATGGAAGCAAATAACTGATAAACTAAAACGTTTGAAAATAAATAATTATATGGTAAACATAATAGTGGACTATCTAACAAAAAGGCAGATCATTATAGAGCGCAAAATTACTAGAGAAATAGGGGGAGGTGTTCCACAGGGCTCCGTGCTGGGACCAACATTGTGGAATATTCTATACGACGACTTGCTACGTATCCATGTCCCAGAAGGCGTTGAACTTACTTGTTACGCGGACGACCTGGCAGTGTCCATATCCGCATCGACAGCCGGTGAACTGGTAGCTAAGGCAAACGCAGCGCTTTTTGCGATCAGCCTATGGATGAAAGGCCATGATCTAGAAATCGCACCACAAAAAACCGAATCGATAGTTCTATACGGGAATAAAAGCACTCAAAACATCGAACTACAGATAGAGGGAACCAAATTCAAACCATCTAAAGAAGTAAGATACCTGGGCGTACTGTTGGACACCAAACTTGGTTTTAAAAGACATATCCAATGTTCTATAGACAAGGCACTAAGACTGGCAAGAGCATTGCATGGACTGCTGCCAAATACTAGAGGCCCAAAACAAGCGAAACGCAAAATGCTAGCCATGGCAGTGCAGTCGACGATTATGTACGCTGCACCTATATGGGAAAAATCGATGACAGTAAAATACTATACGGATATGCTAAAAGGAGGGCAAAGAATAATGACTCTTAGAGTCGCCTGTGCGTACAGAACCGTCTCAACGGATGCTGCTCTAGTTATAGCAGGTATCATACCCGCAAACCTTCTGGCAGAGGAAAGTGGACGGCTGTTTCATACGGACCCTCCGATTACGGAAGAACGCAGACGTCACGAAAGGGAAGTAACGATACAAAGATGGCAGGAAGAGTGGGACATCTCCCCTAAAGGTAGATGGACCCACCTCCTTATCAAGGATATCAGAAAATGGATCAATAGAGGGCACGGCGCCGTCTGCTTTCGGATGACGCAGTGTCTATCCGGACACGGCGTCTTTGGAGCATATCTCCACAAAATCCAAAAGGCTGCGACAGGTGAATGTAGGTACTGCTCGTATGAGAGGGACGATGCCCAGCATACCTTGTTCGAGTGCACAAGATGGGAGCAGGAAAGGGAGGAGCTGACTACAGTCCTGGGACAAGACTTCAACGAAGAAACAATAATCGACATAATGCTTAAATCGCCAAACGAATGGACGGCCATAGAAAACTTTGTCGAGTCCGTAATAAAAACAAAAGAAACCGTTCAAAGACAAAATATAAATAACTAAAAAGACAAATTTTGCAGCCACGGGTAGACCGAAAGGTGGGAACCGGACTGCAAAAGGAGAATTTGAGGGGTTTTAGCCGGTAGGAGTCCGGCACTACCTTTTAGGTGTCCATGACGGATTTCCCCTCAGTTATAAAAAAAAAAAAAAAATGAAGTGGTTGGTAGACCAGTGGTATCAGTCGATGACTTTCGTACGTACAGCGTATTGGAGGTCGTGGGTTCTAATTCCGGTGCCGACCATTTCCACTTTCACAATACAACATTTGCTTTATGTGAAAGATGTCGAAAGTGTATTTGTGTTCACTTTGGGTGAGCCCAGATTCATTTTTATAAAAAAAAAATATACGCTTCCACGCAAAATTTTGTTACTTCACGCCTACGTAAATGTCACAGAAATTTAGAATAATAGGGGTACCTACTTAACAGATCATCTGTGATTTTTTTCATGATTATGAGGTATTGAAAAACGGCTAATGCAGAACAGTACATGTAGCATCTTTGCTGGGAAGACATAACTGTTTTTTTTTTGTAAAGACAAAATAGTAAGAAATGTTTAATAAACTATGTAACACTGTGTGTTTATTATTGTTTATCGTTAATAATTCCATGTATGTATTATACAAGAGTATCATAATATGTAAACCAACATAATAATATTGTCTCAAACATAGCATGTTATTATGAAAGTAGGTAGACATGTTTATATAGCGGTAGTAATCAGTGTTTAGTCACCTGCGTCGTGTATAGGATACGAATTGTCAAGTACCTATATATATGCAGGTATGTTAGTGCAAGTGGTATAAATTTGATAATATTATCATCAAGCATAAGGAATGCCTTTGCCTATGAAGATGTATCTACTATTGATTAGTGTTCGTAACGTATTAATTATCTCGGAATAATATTATACAAGACAAGGAATCCACTATCATAATATTGTGTTTAGTTCCTTTTATGCAGAGTATTATGTGTTTAGTTACTTTAATGCATATTTTATGCTTCCTTTTATGGAAGAATTTGTCATGATAGACGAAGAATGGAAGTTATTGGCATTTCATAAGATTGAGTACAGAGAAGTTCTATTGTTACCTTTTTCTGCCGCTAAATAGAGTGTTTATTTATTTATTCATTGCAATTTACGACGTTAGCCATTTACATGTTTGATACAATCATCAATTTTTTACTTAACAACAACAAAGCTTTGACAGATACATGAGAGTGTAAAATAGTTACAGGAGTGTAAAATCGCATCGCCAGATGAATATTCCGGTTGAATGCTATTCGCTATATCCATCGTCAATAATATATACAATTCTACAACAACAATAGTAAAGATTAATAGTTAACGACACAATCAATAGTGACAAGCAACCCAATTCCAAAAATCGCACAAAAATAAACAAATAATTTCATTAATGGATATCTATGGCAATACCCATAGTGATGAAATATTATTTGTCAGATGAAATGAGAAATACGATGAACATGTGGATTTATTTTATAAGTAAAATAAAAAAGTTTTATATATAATTAGTCAGAAATAAACATAATAATTCAGATAACACGAGAAGTGCGATGAGAATAAGTTAAATTAGAAAAAAAAGAATATAAAAAAGTAAAAATGTCTAAATATGAGCAGTTATAATGTGGTAATGACAATTAATTAATAATGCCGGTAATGAGTCAGTTAGTAATCAACATGGTTAGTCAATTTATACAAGCAAATTACCAAGTGTGTTAACGAGTTTCCCATTGTAAGTTTTACATTGAAAAGAAACATTTACGATACTTAGTTACTTTCCGAGTCCGGATCATCAGACCAAGAATCTCTAGTGGTTGGCCACATGTATGGCCCTGTCATTAGCATCAGCAAGGTCCTCCCGTGTACACTCCTCTCCAACATTCGGGCACTCCAGAAGGTGATCATGGTCCTGCACTTCCCCACACTCACAAGTGTCGTCCTCTCTGTATCTCCATTTGAGGTTACTACAACAGCGCGACACTCCTGTTCTCAGTCTGTTTAGGGTTCTCCATGTGGGGTATGGCAGGTTGGAGCCAGCGGCCATCTCCTCCTTCGGTCGAGCATGCACACAGTCTCCCCGCCACAACTCAACTCGGCGCGCCTCCGGCAACAAAACCTTCTCTGGACTACAGTAAACGTAGTAAAAGTAGTTTTTTATGATGTCAAGTTTATATTTGTGGAAACTGTCAGTGTTAATTGAGTCTTCTTGTAGTGCTATCGCAGAAAGACTCAATTGAATTGCTTTCTTTCGAAAAAGAAGTGGATTTATTCCATATTTAGAAAACATACTCTGTATGTATTGCCTGTATTGGTCTTATACACACCATTTTCATCAATATCATTTTCAATATGTTAAGATTTTTTTTTTAATATTCTGCTAATTTCTTCACAGTTTGGGCAGTCTGTTGGAAAATATTATACCTACCTACTTCTTATTTTGAAACTATCCTTCCCAAAGGTTGAACTTTTTAAGTTCTATGAAATTGTAAAATGAAGATGTTCTAAGATACATCGAATTAAATTCTTTGTTGAAACAAATTCTTTACTTACATAACTTTGAATTTAATTAAATTAAGTTTCATACTATTATTATTTTACTGCTTGGTATATTTTTTTCAATAAATTGATCTTTTACATGTTGTGGAATACGAATGAGCATAACTTTTAAACAACAATCCATTGATTCTCCCTTTTAAACCTCACACGGGGGCATAGGGACCAAGAAGAAAATGTTGCGATGACCTCTTGCCGCATGTCCAAATCCCTCAGTTCTTCTTCGAAGGAAAGGGACACCTTATGAGAGGGTCTTCCTCGTCTTCGGGACCCTGATGGGAGGTAGAACAAGAACTCTCCTTGGCTAACTGTTCTTCGGCATCCTTATCGCATGCCCCAGATATGTTCACCTCCTCTCAATAATGAAAGAGATGGGATTGCACTGAGTGCGAAATCGGCGGCGTATAAGTGTTAGTGTGAAAACATAAAAAACGACGACGGTTCCTTGCTGTGCGTATTCCCATTTAAATACAAGGAAACATTATTTGCGCTGGTCGGCGCCGGTCGGAATCAGCGTTGTTTGTGTTTTCAATCTTACCCGTGAAGTGCACTAACGGTACCATCCCAACATTCTTCTGAGGCATTTCATTTCAAATGCAGATACTTTTTATGGCTGACCTTAGGTCAGGTGCTAGGATACACACCCATACAGGCCAGGCCAGAAATCGCCTGTGGTGGTAATGGCTACTCACAGGTGACCATCGATGGTTATCACTAGCTGTTTATTGGGGAAGGCGTTATTCCCCATGAATTCCGTCCTACTTTAAAAACAACGTAGGTATAACAAAAGTATCGAAGTTTTTAAACAACAAACTATAAATAAAAAATTAATTTCACATTTCTTACAAAACTTAGACCACAACAAAAGTTGTAATACTTCGTTTCGTAAAGCACTTGTAGTATTAGATAAAATCTTAACCTAATCTCATTATAATCTGATTATATTGCTGCTCGATAGTGCGTGATCGGAATGAAAATGGTCAAAACGCCGCTTATTATCCTCTATCATATTTATTTTCTTTATGGAGGCGATATTTGTATTTCCTTTTCCACTGTTCAATTTATTATCAAGGTAGGTACTATGTAGGTATTTGTTTTCTATTCCACTTCAATAAAATAAATCGACTTTTGTGTATAACCGATACAATAAATTATGCTAATAAGCCGGACTACTGTTGTAGGTAGAGAATTAATGTAGGAAATAAATTATTAAAATCGAACTCACCCTCCATCCCCCAATAAATCTTTCCCCTTCTTCGTTTATTCTTTCAACCTGTATTTTTTTAAAATGAAAAATGCTTTGCCCTTAAAGGTATCAGCTCGCTCAATGAGACTAAACATTGCGAAGCTTTAAGTAACAAAGTAATGATTTGAAGGCGAGCGTCGGCGTCGTGGTGTGATATGGTTGGGGACGCGGGTTTGAATCTTAAGAGATATAAGAAAATGTTCTCTAGCCTGTGAAGCTATAAGATCAAAGAAAAAAATGAGTGTTTTTAAGATGTTTTAATCAGAGGAAAGTTCGAAGTAAGTGAAGTTTGTGAAAATGAGATTACTTACACCTTGAAGATTCTAGATAATATGCTCGTACTAATGTAAAAAAACATAATATTTAATTAACTGTGTTACCCATACTAAGTTGCGTGCTAACTTACACAAATGACAATTAAAATTACAAGAATAGTTATAACGTGCATACTTTGAAGTTAAAACAACTGAAAATATAATTCAATTTCATTCAAATAGCTACAATAAAATTTCCAAACCCGCTACTTATTCAATCTACATAATATATCTATTAAAGACAAAAAATGTTTCTATGTCCGTTATAGATTCTAAAACCTTTCAACCGATTTCCCCCAAACCGGTTTCATTAGAAAGGTAATATCGCAAAAATGGTTTAAGACCACCTATCTATATCTATAAAATATAAAAAAATATACATTAGACTTAGAGACGATCCAATTGATGTGCCCCAAACCGATTTTATTAGAAAAGTAATAGCAGAACCACCATAACAAAGGTAAAAAAAATAGTGATTTTAAACCATTTTTTGGCGTAAAAAAGCCTACGCCAGATATCAATTGTTCCTAACCTCATACAAGAGTGGTATTACTCAATTTTACTATCATGTTATTTTATTTTGACCTCATTGGTGTAAATAATAGACCAAGGCAAAAGGTGTGACTCAAAGAATCGCAGAGCACAAGTGGAGCTGGGCAGGTCATGTAGCGCGTATGTCTGATGGTAGGTGACGAAGAGAGTGCTGGACTGGAGGCTTAGAACAGGACGCAGTAGCGTGGGTACTGGGTAGGCCCCAGACAAGATGGTCCGACGACGTTAAAAGAGTAGCGGGCCTGTACTGGAAAAGAATCGCGTCCGACAGAGATGTATGGAAGTCCAAGAGGGAGGTCTTTGTTCAATACTGGACACAAGAAGAATGCTGAAAGGTAAAGTAAGGTGTAAAGATGGCGTAAAATACAAAAATACTCATCGGTAATTCTCATCAGAATGTTTTATCATTTGTGGTTATTGTGTCGATCATAATAAATCAAAATAACTATATTTTTGTAGTAGCACTTGCCGGGTGTCCGCTAGTATCAATTATAAAGCCGAATGTAACGTAGTATTAACAACGGAAAAAATTCAGTAAGTACGTAACTAATTATATTTTTTTTATGTCAGTCCGGATTGGTAGCTGCTAACGTAATCCAACCCTCCGGTATTATTTTTTTTTATCGAAAGCGAGTTTTTGTACTGAATTTAATTAAAGAGGACGGGCTAGGCTTGTTTATCATGGCGTCAATCAAAACATTTATCTGTGTGATCAGTCGGCAACGTCGCGCGTCGGCCCATACTTAGTATTATTTTATAGAAACATCGTTCCGAACCATTACGGAAATATCGCGGATAATTGCCAGGGAGATTTTTATGATCAGCGAGAACGATTTCAAAATAAAATTGACCCTCTCATAACGAGCATAATAATTCTTTCTAAACAAATACTGGTTAAAAGAAACAATTTTTCCCAAACAAATCAATGTAAAATACGATAATACGTTCCACGTGAAAAAAATACCTTTATATGTTTCATTATAAGCAATGTCAAAACTTCGAAAGCTTTAAGATTTGATAAAAATATTAATTTATAACAAATGATTGTCAATAATTGTAAAGTGGTTGGTAGCTTAGTAATAATTCAGCTGCCAATTTTCGTTCTCAAGGCTCGATTTCCGGTACTGAGTACCTACCTTTCTTACAACAAAAACTTTGCTTTAAAAACTTAATCCTTTTCAAAAAGAAAACTGTCAAACAGAAAAAAAATTGTTTTTGCAGACGCTTCAAAATTTGGCGAAATTGTGTCATAGCATTATCATTGAATAAATTTTCAACCAATAAGAATATTATGGTGAAACTTCTTGAGGATTTGACATTTAGCATGGCTGTTTTCTTGTGTTTTTCTTCTTCGAAGACATTTTTTTCAAGGGATATTATACTTTGCACATCAAAAGTTTCGACTAATGACTGAATATAACCAATCAAAACCTCCTCGACGTGACGTTTCGAATGAAATGCTCATTCAAAGTGAACACAAATACACTCTTTGATTCTTTCACAGTAAGCTACTTAAAGCTTCTGTCGTGAAATAGAAAGATGGTAGGTATCCGGGATCGAACCCATTACCTCCAGTACGAAACATGTACAAAAGTCGGCATCGTAACCTCAGGCTAACCAAATCTTTAATACAAATTCGATTTCAATATTCATAATTAGTATTGGAGAACGTCTGTCGGTAAAGCTAGTACATAGATTAGGTATGAATTTTCTAGTTGTTATGAAACAATATACACTAGTATGCGTAGGCTCTATTGTGAATTGAAGATTACCGATTACAAAACTTTCCCCTACGCGCTAGTGATGAACACAAAGCCTAACGAGACAATCCAGATTAATGGCACTATACTGCACACATAAAAGCCCGTGGAACTTGGAGGAATTCTCCCGGAGACTCGCTGCTTAAACAACGCTATGTTGTGTCATATTGTTTTATGTAGGCGCTAATTATTTAAGCTTAGGACGACTCGTATGTCAGGATGAATTCCACTACCAATTATTTATCATCCCGGATGCATTTTGCGTAATTATATTTAATTAGAGACATCTGTGCATTGTGTGAGTTAACAAAACAAGAGGCGAACAATTAATAATTAATTATTGCTTACCTACTTGCATAGATGCTGCTTTTCTTTCTTTTCATATTAATAATAAATAATTTCTGTACGTACATACCTACATAATTCCAAACGCCTCAAAAGCCCGGAAAATTGCTAAAAGATGATCACAAATTTAATAAAAATATTATTTTTAACGATTTTATGACGTACGCATGTATGCGGAATGTTATGCGATTGGAGGAAGCGAAAGAGGTTGTTTTGGATAGGAAAGAATGGAAGTCCGTACTTTCTGCCTACCCCCTTCGGAAAAACGGTTTGATGGGTTAAAAAATACGTAAATAGCTCTTTTAGTAGGCTTGTTGATCTGTTATATTCCCGCTGCATTGCTTGCCTCTTGTGAAGTGGACTCCCAAATATCTTTCCATATTTTGAGTGGTCGTCCTGGAATCCTTGCAGATTGAGAAATACTCTGTCATGCTGCTCTAACAGCTCTTGTGTCCTTCATCCTGGACACATGCGTTTAAGAACTTTCTTCTCTGTCGATCCCATCTGATAATGTCTTTAACTTTGCAAACCCATCGGATTTCTTTTTGTCGTACCTTGAAGGGTTTTGCAATCATATTTCTGAGTACTTTAATTTCGCTGGTGCAAAGGAGTTTTTTTGTACCGAAAGTGTCGGCTCTGGACTCAATCGTATGTCATGATTGGGCGGACACAGGTCTTATCGAAAATATACTAATTCAAAAGCTTAAATACAAAATATCCTATGACCATACAAACAAAAAACATTATATCGACAATTCATAGAGGTATATTTAAATTTTTTGCTCATATTTATTGAGATATTTGGAGTAACCCAAAAGGTGCTAATAATATGTTTGAAAATTCAAATAAGTGAACTTGTTGTTTCGTGTAGAACAAAATGTAGAAGTCTTTGTACTAAACTGCAGCCCGATTCACGGAAAAGTTTAAGTCTAAGTTTAGTTCGAAGTTCGAACGAAGTTCGATTCAAACTTTTCCGTGAATAGGTACATAGACTGTAGATAGTCGCCGCCTACAATTATTATTACCAGCAGCCCTATACACGGAAAAGTTTGAATCGAACTTCGTTCGAACTTCGAACTAAACTTAGACTTAAACTTTTCCGTGAATCGGGCTGCTGATCCACCTTTCGCTAGTTACCCAGCTCAATATCCCCTCCCCTTCTGCAAAGATTTCATAAAAAACGATTTAATTAAGCAAGTAGGTAGGTCAATCCCTCTTGTTTACTTTTTATAAGCGCAATATTGAATAGGTTGCAGATTGCATTATGCGAGTAGGTACTTACATCCGGGAACCAGAGTAATAAAGTCTTTTTATTTTCTTAGCGAGAGCAATTTGTTTATGATACATTTCCCACGGGATATACACTTCAGACCTGCGACTACATTCCTTAAAAATATTACACGGAGAAAATGTCTGCAGTAAAGTTGAATGTATGAAGGTAAGTTCATATTTTATATTAACTAGCAGCCACGACAGATTGTCGCGTTCAAATTTTACATAAATAATTATTGAAAACAAATGTAGGTATTTAATAAATTAAAACTTGACTAAGAATATCAATTTGCCACGATATTTGGATGCATTCGTTATCGTGTATCAAATTAGTATAATAGCCGGCGGAACTTAATGCTTGAATGATTTTTTATCAGTCAACCGATCATGCCCAAACTGAAACAGGATTCCAACCCCAATAGAATTTTCATTAAAAAAAAAAACACTTTGAAAAATCTGCCGGTCTAGACATATTGAAATTGCAGTTCAACTACAAACGAAGATTTCGCCAATGTTTAGTGCGAAAAAAATGAACTATCCACTGGAACATATAAAAAATTATTCAAACCAAACAAAGAAACTTATATAAAAAGTGGACAGTAAGTTTTCTTCCTACTCTACATTGTCGAAGAATTCGTTTGTAGTCAAACGCCAAATGAAATTTGTCTAGGCCGACTGACCGGACCAGAAATCAAACCTGTAGATTAGAACTCGGCGCCTATGCGAGCTTTATACATAGACGACGCTAGGTAAGTAGGTATCGAATTATAAATCATCAGAATTTCATAGCTGTTCTATTTTTTTAATTTTTATAATCACTAAAAACTATGGAAAGCATAGAATATGCTTGTAGAACGTGTTAGAACAAGGGGTTGTGTAATTAAGAATATTCCGAGTAATTTATCAAAGGAGCGATAATTGGCTTAAACCCAAAAGCCCCCACTAGTTAGGGGGGAAGGATTGCCAAGTTTCTTTTTAACTACGTACAGCATTAAGGAGAGAAAACTGACTCAGGCAGACTTCCAAAAAACTTGCATGTCGTGTCTTCATAGCTCTGTGAAGGATTCCAAACAAGCCAAAAAAAAAAACAACTTAAAATGTTTCGTAAACACTTCTCTCTTTTACTTTGGCCATAAAACGTTGTTGGTTTATAAAAATAGTTACATGTTTTATTCCACTGGTTCCCAAACTGTTGAAAAATCGGGACAAATAATAACTATTGACAGTAACAAAAATGAAAATATTCATATCCTGGCGCCAAATACATGACAGCAGTCGCAGTCTCTAAATTTAGTTGCTCTACTACTTGTTCTCGATAATTTCGAACTGTTAGTTCTATTCTCATTAATTATTAAATATCTAGGTACTTGTTCTATATATGAGATTTTTTGACATGTTTTATTCTCATTAGGATTAGGAGTTTCGGAGATTTAAACATTACCATCTAATGGCGAACGTTGTTAACGTAAAGTGATCACACTAAGCCAACCTTCGAAATAAGAGTAGAAGACGGTCGTAAGCCCGTAGTGGTTTGTTTCATTAAAAAATCGAACATCAGTAATGAGTCATTATTTTTGTTATTTATTCGTTAATAATAATAATTATATTTATTGTTTTTTTTTTGCTTTGCTTTCTTCGGGTACATAAGTAATGAATGCCGCCATTGTTGATACCAAAAAAGGTTATGTATGGACATGCAGGATTAATATATGATGGCTACTATTTATAGATGAAGTCATTAAGGATGTTGTGGACCTTCTGGACTCGTTGAATTGGAGGAGTGAGACAGAAGACAGGTTTGTATCGAGGCGAAAATTATTACAAGCCCAGACTCGGATTGGGCTTAGAGTCGTTGAAAGAAGAAAAGGCACAAAAGTAAGTGGAGAAATGCCATATTATGCAATGGTGCTGGTTTTTGTTATTATAAAAATGTACTTGAGTAATAGAGTGTTGAATGCTCGCCAAAAGGGTGAATCCTCTATTCCATAGAAAATGTTTAAATATATTGAAAACGTCTAACAGAAATTTATTTTTCCGTAAGAATTACTTTATATTCCCAAAGTGTACTATATATAAAGAAGCATTCAGCGATGGAAAATGTTCAAGTTCTCGTCTCGTTAATTTTTCAGCAGGTAATCCAAGCGGCGTTATAGCAATGATTCCAGTTCGACATAGTTAAGGTGGATGAGGTAATGGCCATCTCACCCCTTTGAACAATGCTCACCACCTCTATTAACTATATAATACTGAAACTGGTTCATTATTGCGTAGGTACTAGCTGATCCAACTTCTTCAAAGCAGAGCTGTGTGATTTGGAAATGATGTGGGAGGACGTCATCTCATGAATGCAGAATCGAGCGTAGTGGAGTGATTTTGTTGCCTTCCTATATCTAGGAGTGGACCAACATGCTGATTTAAAGAAGAACCTTCTGCTTTGCATGACTTTTTGCACTTGATTGGGAAGAGAGACGGTGAAGGTGAAGAAGATTACAATTTTCGCTAGACTTTTAGAAAAAAAAAAAACTAACGAAAGACGAAAGCAAATACAATTTATCAAAACGATAAATCAAAGCAAACCTAATTTCAAACAAATATTTTAAAATAAAGTATCTTTACGGATCGACGGTTTTGTTAAAAATAATCGAAATTGGATTAAAAATGTTTTTGGGAAATGATTCCCTTTAATTAAATCAAAGAATTTTGCGTTGTTCTCTTTGAAACTATATCGTGTTGGAAATAATAAAAAGGATCATAGCATTAATAATTATTATTCGATAAACTTTTGATATTCTTATTTCGATTTTGCGGCTCTACTTAATTAAAATGCCCGGATTAAAATGTTGAATGCATAATTAATTACTTGAATATTTGGTTTCGTGTAAGTGGAGGTGGTTCATTATCATCATCATCATAGTCGTTCTTCCTCCCTGGAACTCTTTCCGCCGCAATAACATAATGTCATTGTATGGTTGTCCTTCCTTCACCTCTCCCGACACATTGCCGTCCACATTGTTCCAACAATAGTCGAATGGTCTTTTGACCCCATAAACGAAGAAAAAAAGAGCGTACTTCACACCTGGCGGGCGATGCAACCGGGAGCTCCATTATTTACGGCTGCCAAACCGACTTCGAGCATCGCAGCGAGTTCGACCGGGCGGGGATGTGAAGGGGAAAGTCCAATATACCTACGATCCAGTGTTGCTGAATCGCATGCAACAGCGATCTGCGCGTTGTGGAAAACAGGGAAACTTATTTTACGGACGACCGTCGTAGAAGACAGGGCATGTTTATCTGAAATATTTTCTAATGACGTTTTTTGCAACATTCAGACCCTATTCCCCCTAAGTATCACCAGGACCGAGATGAGTCTAAAAAGTTGTAATAAACATTACCCGTCTTACTTATAAAAAAAATTCGTTAATCGTAAGATTACGTATAACTGACCGATCAGTTTTTACTTTATTTATAAAAAAAATATTTAATCCGCGTTTGTTATGTATGAAGATGATTTTATTATTTTTTTACCTCATACATAAGCATAAGAATCTTTTCATCTGCAGATATCCGAAAAAAACAGTCGTAGAAAAAACAAAGATATTGCTTGTTGACTGATGGCATATTTTTAAGCAGGTTGCTCTATATTATCGCATAGGGTGATATATAAGGTAGGAGGTATTTCTTCTTGATTAACATTGGAAGTATGGAAATCTCCCCTCGTTTATTGGTGGAGCCTGCATGATATTTCACACAGCGTCTCTGGGGTGTGGTAATGTTTCATCTATCAGGTGTAGCGCCTTCCCAACACCCGCGACACCCTCATGTCGATATATCACCGTGTCCAGGGAGGGATGAATCTTCTTTCTCTTCAGGTCGAGGGTTGCCGCAATTTATCTTAGGAAGGATGGGCAACGCTATCGGTTTCCCGCCAATACCTTTATCTTTCATCATTACAAATGTTTTCCTTCTACTTTTCAGACATTAAAAGCACGTGTACCCACCTTCTATTTGGGCCACTAAATTATCAAAACCATCCATATATATTTCGTGTGGCTTTTAGTGTAAGTATCGCACATTGATTTTGGAATTGTTTGTGAAACACCTCAATTTCGATATTCTATTTTTTTATAAAGAAGGTCAAAGGACCATATTATGATCCTTGTATCACCGTAAACAAATACTTATCTACCTGCAAGTCACGCATTCATATGAAACAGGGTGGTTGGTAGCCCAGTGGTATCAGTCGACGGCTTCCGTGCGTATAGTGTTCTGCAGGTCCTGGGTTCGAATCCTGGTGCCGACCATTTCCACTTTCACGATACAAGCCTTTGCTTAGTGTGAAATATGTCAAAAATTTTATGTGTTCACTTTGAGTTATCCCAGATTCATTCAAAAGTAGGTATATAGGTACATTTCTCGTAAGATAAAAATGAAACGAGTCTTATATAGTTCTACCACAAATTAAAAAAAAATGTGATAGAACTATATAAGACTCGTTTCATTTTTATATTAAAATGGACTATCACCAAGCACCTTCTGCCCAAAACATTGAAGATCACATTTCTCGTAGTTGGATTGGATTTGTCATATGTATGAAAGATTTTATGGCGAGGGATTCAACGAAAATAACAAGCTACGGACGAACTTATCAATTATTATATACGATTATGAAACAAAGACAATACAGACGCACATTGTCACCTAATTTTAACAAGTTTTTAGGTACACATCGATATGGTAGTTGGTAAACAAATATTGAAAAAATTAAAGTTGATATAATTTACATAAAGAGTATAAATAAACGTGATGCAAGAAAATCCCTTCAATGATTAATTATTCTTCTAACAATAAATGATTTGATTCCATTTATTGCAACTCCGCGGTTCTATTGTCGGAGCCCATATAGACATGAACACCACAGGGACAGTCAAGTTTCCTATTGTTATAACAAGTAGCTAAGCTAACTGCTATAATTGAAATATCATATTAAGGTCGAACAATCATACATTCACTCCATAATAATACCTACGATAACAATATTATACCATACAACATTTCATTATAAATGTTCGCTATTGGAAATGAATCGAAACGGAAATTGAAATATTACTTCCGTTCAGAAGCTTTTAAAGCTCAATGCATGTTTCATAAATAAAAGACAATCGTTAGGGGATGTTTCACCCTCTGTTTTTAAATAATTTTATTTTTTTATTTTCGCTTAGGTTAGTAGGTTATATAATAGGTATAAAATAAGATTAACTTCTAAAAAGATCCGTCATTACGTAGGCATAGCTTCGAGTCCGGGAAACTGCGACCAAAAATATACTGAATTTTCCAAAAATTTATGAATTCTCCTTATCTGGGAAGACCCTCAGAGATAGGGTAACAAATACGAAAATAAGAGAAATATGCAAATTCAAAGACATGGTGAGATGACAACAAACGAAGAAACTTCTAGTAAACTAAAGTCAAGTTATCTTATAATAAGTTCAAGATTTGAAAGCTATATAACAATAATTTCATAATTTAACATATATTTGGTCATCTTACATCAATGCAAAATCAACAGAATTAAGTACTCATTTTTCTGTATTTTTTTTTCTTAATTTATTATTGTTGATTTTTTTTCTGTATGCCTCCATACAAATCATTTTTTATATAATAGTATGGCATGATTTGTGTAGTATGCGCTGTCACCACTGAAGGCGCCATAGCGCTAGCGTTGCCCTTTGAGTGAAGTGTTTGGTTGGATCACAGACAGTGGTAATAGTAATTGTAGTTACCTACCTACTTATAATGAAATTGAATTTGCTGTGCACACAGTGTTTTTATTTGTGTGTGTGTGTATCATGCAATGGAAGTTATAAACTACGTAGATTTTAGGTTAAGTTTTTGTAATTCATAACAAACTGTCAAATGTTGCTATTGTTGTTTTTTTATTTTATTTTATTGTTTTTTTTTTTGTTTTTTTTTTGTATGTTTAGAAAATAATTATCCAATGTAAAAGGCTCTTAAGCCGTAAATCTTTGAATAAATAAATTAATAAAACAAAATATAAAAAAAATATGATATCGATAGAGAAAAGAGGAGACGAACTCATACAGACTTCCTGACTTTTCAACTCTATGGATGAATTAACTGGTCCTTGAGGTCAAAAAATTTGGCGACCGCTAGGATAGATCATTAACAATAAGAAGTATTACTGTTTTGAGGAGTGTTTTCAAAAGAATCAAATATTTTATAATATGTATTCTTTTTACGATAGGTGGCGGTCTCGGTGGCTAGTTGTCTGATGAAGAGGTCCACCTTTTAACTTGAGGTCATATTTTTACTAAGGGTTGCAATTCTGACAAAAAATTAGGTAGAATAGCAAAGAAATCTGAAAGCATTAAATTTTGCTGACTACATTCTGACACGGTGGATTGAAATTTCATTAAAATTCCTTCTTTTGGCAAATATTGCTCAGATCAATTAAACATTACCAGCGTTCGAAGCAGCAGTAAGATCGTCGTATGTTCATGGTGAGAGTGTAGTTCGCACATTTTAATTTTTGGAAGGTCTTGTTAGTAATCCAGTAGGTACTAGGTAAAACGTTTTCGATATGACTTTATAATGTAGTAATTAAGTACATTGAAAGTCAAACAAATGGATATTATCAGTTTTGCTATAAATATCATAGTATTGGACAGTAGATTTTACGAAATAATAAGGTCAATAAGGCGACTTTTCAGTAATTCTTATATTTTCGATAGGACATGCCATCGCAGATTCTCAGAAAAGTAAAAAACCTGAGGTTGTATAATAGATGGAATGCAAACGACGGCGAAACGTTAGCGTATATCGTACATAATGTGCACGTAGAACGAGAACAATAAAATAACTTACTTACATGTTCAAACAATTCCGCACGTGGGTATTGGAATTAGATGTGCGAAGTGCCGAATTAGATGTGCAAAGGGCCTTAGGTTAATATGAATTGGAGCTTTATATTCCTTTTGCGTCTTATATTAAGCACAATTTATGCTTAGGAAAGGTTTTTTACTGTTGCAACGGACAGGGATATACCTACGTACGGTGAACAGTTGATGCACCAGGAGAGTCAAAATAATACATTGCGAAAAACCATTCTACTTCTCTCTTTCCCAGAAAATCACTATAGCGCGGAATCCTTCATTGGTCATGGTCATCGCAAGCTTCGAAATTTGGTACTCTTGGAATAAGAATAAGGGTCATCAAAAACTCTCAACTGCGCTCGATTTCTCAATTTCATACTTATCTTTCTTTCACTTTTAATTAAATATTCGACTATAACCACTAAGCAAACAACAGGGTGGGCTTCTAACCATCCATAAACATAAGGTATAGACGGGTTGGAAAGTTTGATATTTTTACGACTTTTATTTTTACAAGAGCCGTTTTTTTCATTAACCTTTCGACGGGAGATAAGACACAATTTATTCTTGTTCCTGTTGCTCCCCAACTTCGAGTTAAATTTAATCACTGAAATTGTGTTCAGAATTTTTATAACTTTCGCCTTTTATTTCGTTACCTTGATATTATTACTATACAACATTGATACTAAACTTCCAACTTATTCAGATCCCTTGTAGTTGGAGACGACGAAAATTATAATTGGATATCTTAACTGTTGATTAATATCTCCAGACGACAAATTCAAATACCTGATTCCTTTGAAATGGATTCTACCAAAGGAAAGCTATAATAATTTTCCACAACTATCTATATCAGATACGATATAATTACAATTTGCGAGAGTAAGATTAGAATTTCATCAACTGATATTACAGATTATTATTAAGTAAAACGTAAGAAATTATATTATCGTAATATTGTATGTATAGAGACAAAGACTGCGTTTGAAATACTGTGATATGGACTACTAATAGAAAAATTACTCGATGCTCACGAAGACTATCTACAATCTGAAATCGGCAAGTTTCCAGTTTGTTCGGTCACATCGCCAGATGAGAACCAACTTACCTATTAGAAGTGAAGTGACTGATGGTAGCCTAGTGGCTACGATGCCGGCTTTAGTATGGGAGATCGTGGGTTCCATCCCAGGTGCCGACCATCTTCCTCTTTCACGACGCAAGCTTTAAGTTGCTCACTGTGAAAGAGTCCAAAAATGTTTTTGTGTTCACTGTGAGTGAGCACAGATATATGACGCAAAATTGTATCATAACTAGAAGCAAAACCATTCGGACAACAACCTTAAAAAGCAAAAAACAAATACAAAATTGAAATTTCTTGCCGTAGCAACAGTTGTATCTAAGTACCTATCACATAGGTATTTTTGTCGATAAATATTTCCTGTTGAAAATATACTTCGCATGGGGTTTGGGGTTATAGGAAAGTACCAACGAACTCTGCAGTTATATTATATAGGATGTAGATATTTGTCATAAGTACCTATTCGTATTTTACTATATCCCGATTCCCTTTCAGAGCTATATCCAAACATCCAAATAAAACTGGCCTCGGTCCAAATTAATATTAATTGAATAATCCTGTTATAAGCGTCGGTTCCTAATGCACGGGCAAAATGCAAGCGTTCTTGTTAATATTCTATGGGTTGGTAGTCTCCCTAGCAGACGTTGTGTAGGTACGTGACATATTGTTGTGTTGTGTAGAGTCTGTACTCTGGAAGCTACACAACTAATCTTGTTGGAGTGTTTGACATCACCCCAGTCAAGTAATGAATACACGCGACATTTCATTCTAAGATTAATCTCTCGGAACAAGATTGAATTTTGTAAAACGTATCAAGGTGAAAAGTTCTTATATTATTTCAATCAGCTAAAACGACATGTTCTCAATTTGGATGTTTTTTCGGAATCATGTTTTTCTTGAATTTCCCAGTCAGGTCCCCCCGACGCTGGATTTCATTTGGGCAAAGGTCTCCTTGTCTCAGCTGCGTGAATCAATTCCGCCACGGTTTGGATTTCATGGATTTCCTTTGGAGTTGGAGCCATGACATCTGTCTACTACCAACACCTCATCATCCCTTGATTTTGCCTTGAATGATCAGCTACAAAATCGATTACAATATATCATTCTTATAACTGCTTCAGTTGAAAGACCATGGATGTAACAAGAGTTTTTAATAACGCTCGATTCTGTGCAATATAAATGACCTCCTCTCACGTCATGTGCTTATTTGTAGTTGGAAGAACTGCGCTCTTCTTGGACAACCCATCATTCTATATTTTTAACAAATGTTAGATTTTTGAGCACCTAAGTAAGAAGGCTAGTCTTGCGTCAAATTGGCGCACCAGAACTCCAAAACTAAGCTTTGCAACGTGTTTTTCTTTACGAAATCGATCTTTTTTGTCAGTTTTAGGCGTGCGAAAGGACCCTGTGGATATTATATCCTATGGTACTTTTTCTAGAAGATCTGCCTCGTTCATTCTGAGGCACACAACATCAGTAAAAACATTAGAAAAACCTGACCCAATATTACTTATTTATTATTACCTATCTATATTTTTTTGGCGCCAAAATGAACATTTGCACCCCAAGATTCTGTTGTGAAATATTCACAACTGAGTATTAATAGTACGACATGCTTACTAACTTTTAGCGTTCACATCAACATAATATCTACGAGTATTCCTCACATCACATGCAGATTCATCTATTAGCGTTCCTTTTTATATTAGCCTTTCATTTTGTGTCATATTGTGCTCTATTGTTCTTTTTCTCTTGCTAATAATAAAGAAGAATGACGTGCATTTTGATTACTTTTGTTAATGAAATGCTTTTAGTTCTTTGTGATGTGCTTTTAAGAGCAGGATAATGCATTTCAGCACATTTTCATCACAAAATCATGTGATTCCCTTTATGGGGAAGCGAAAATGAAAAGTAATAAACGATCACATCTCATATATTGGTTACGAAATGGAAAAAGACTCTGAAATCTGTATATCTTTTCATAGTTTCTGCAACTTTGTTGTTTATTTAGATATTATTATGTTTTTTGAGCTTGTAGTTTTGTTTTTGTTATTTTCAGCTAACTATGTAGCTGATCATAACAATAAATGAATGTGCCTTTGGATTACCTATTATCTAGAGAATAAAACAGTGTGTTAGATTGTTCGACAAGTATAATGCCATTTTAACTTCCTACGACGTGAGAAGAATAACAGGTCATTATGTAGGTACAGTAAGTATAGGGGGAATTTACGAGAACATAGTCAGATTTACGATACATTTTCGGTATGTTTTTATAAAAATACTAGCTTCCCGACATACGTGGTCCTGTGTTCCTAGCTATGAAAATTTAATTCGAATTTGTATAATGATAAATTAATTCCCATTTAACCAATGTAATATCAACTATCAAACAACTGACAGTTTCTGTCAAAAGCTAATTTAATTTAAAAAAATATAATTAATTTATTTTTTAAAAAGTACTTAGGTACATATTATAAAGGTTACATACTTTTTTTTTCTTTAATTCGTTATTCGCGAGTTTTCTTTAGTTTTATAATGCTCCGCGAAACTTTCTTAACAAAAGAAAACACGACAAAAAAGAATTAGCGAAATCGGTCGAGCCGTTTTAGTATGTGATGCGATGACCACGTAAAATAGCTCTCCATTTTTTATAATATAGAAGATATATTGTCTCCAAAATCACTCGATATCGGGTGGAAGGCCTCAACAAAAACAAAAAAAAAAGATATATTGTAGGAATATCAACTCAGCATTAAAGTAATAGTGGTTGGTGACCCAGCGGTCACAACGCCGGCTTTCGTACTGCGGACGTCGTGGTTCGATCCCAGGTGCCGACCATCTTCCTCTTTCACGACACAAGCTTTCAGTAGCTTACTGTGAAAGAGTCAACGAGTGTATTTGTGTTCACTTTGAGTGAGCACAGATTCTTTTATAAAAAAAAAAAATCAATATGATATGCATGTGTAGGTGTCCTTCTTTGGCTGGAATTATTACGGGTTTTACTAATTTTGAAATAGAGCAAATTAATTCAATTTAATTCAGATTCAGTTAACTAAGAATGTTGTCTAATTTGTCACCACATAAAAATGCTTTATGTTAACATTAATTTGCACATTAATGTACTTTTGAGAGAAAATGTGGGATTTATAATAATGAAATTGTTGGCTAATATCCAAAACAGTAGTTTTTCCGTTAGATAATTTTGGTGCTGTGGTTTGAGAAACAAATTTCATCTGATGAAGGAAGATCTGCTTATCACAGGTAAGACAGAGGAAATAGCATTCCTACCACGGAAAAATTAACAATTGCACAGGAATAAAAAGGGTTAAAGAACCTTTCCTAGTTTTTTTTTACAAAAAAAAAAACGCATGCATGCATTTAATTATATGTTTCTCTTAGGAATTTCATATTCGTCGAATATTTATGAATGAAATGTATTCCTTTATATTTTTCTCCAATAGTTTATTTTGTAGTATAATCCTTTTGACTATTCATAACACATTATAGACTTAATGTAAACTTGTAGAATCCATTACCAAGGGAATATTCAGACTGTGGCGGTGCGACCGCATGTTTCTCAAACTATTTATATGGAAATAGTATCGGCATACTTAAAATAAAGCAAAATGTACCTACCTAGGATGGAAGGGTTTATGAGGATTATCAATATGGTGAGTTGGCGAATGCTGGAAAGTTGCGCCAGCCAACCGTGTAATGGGATCAACCGGCATTTGAAACTTTCTGTATTCATTCGAGCACTAAGTACTTACTCTTAGCTGGTCAGTGACCGTCCGTCTTCTGGAAATAACGGATTTGAAAGCCTTTCACAGCTAACTGTAATCCACTGTGACTTTTCTTTGGCTTATTTCGAGATGTGACCCAAGTATAGTTTGAGAAACACATTATTTGTTTCAGCATACAAAACATGCGATATTTTTATTTTATTTATAGGTATGTTAACATAAATAAGATGTTTCTATCATGTTGGTGATTTTTATTTTTTTACAAGACATATTACTCACTCCATTATAATTGTGTCTTATTAGTACTCATCTCCTCTTTAAGACAGGCTATGCCTAGTGGAGGGAGATATTTTTTTTTTTTTTTTAAAATGAATCACAAATACACTCCTTGACTCTTTCACAGTAAGCTACTGAAAGCTTGTGTCGTGAAAGAGGAAGATGGTCGGCACCTGGGATCGAACCACGACGTCCGCAGTACGAAAGCCGGCGTTGTAACCGCTGGGTCACCAACCACTTCATATGAAAATGTATCTAATGTGATTTTTTCCAATGAATAAAGAACTTATTATTTTTATTATTTAGAATGATATTTTAATTTTTTACTGGGTTGGCCGACACAGATCCTTCAGAATAAGTCCACCCTGTCAATTTTTTGAATGTTTATCATCATTTTTTACAAATAAGTAATAAAGTCTTATATATTTTATTTATTAAATATTTTTCACGCAACCACACACAATCTTGATTATTTATAGGCTAAAGGATGAAGAGAATGCGAAGAACAAAATATCTTCCCAGAATATCTGAGAAGAATAAACTAAAGTATTAAAAGAAAAACCTACATAAAATAAATCAGAAGATATAAATGAAAACAATTGAAATCGCAAACGAAATTGGAATTCACATTTTGAAGAGAATGCATGAAAATTGAATGAAAACAGGCAGTCCAAATATCCACTGAGTTGACCTCCGAAAAGATGACGAATTAGCTAGGAATTAACTTTACATGAGACGAAAAGTATCATGGAAACTACAAAGAAGATGATCTTTTGTAAGAATGTCCTAAAGCAATATGGTGAATAGTAGAGTCTTTAAGCAACAGAAAAGTGCACCTGATTAGTGCTTAGTATCATTCAAGTTATCTTTAACTATTCAACAATTAATCGTATGGAACTTATTAAGATTAAAATAATACAAATTATACTCAAATGAAATTTTTTGTAAAGGAAATTACAATTTCACGATTCGTTTTAGATAATACGAAGGCTTCCTAAATAAATTTTTCTCGGTACAAGAACCAACCGCGCTTTTCTCTTATTAGTCTTTCATATGAATCAAGGTAGTTATCAATTTAAATTCAATTAATACTTTTCCTAGTATTTGCCTTAGATAAAATTACACATCACTTTGACAAAATCGTTAAAAAACTTATTCGATTCTCTAAACAAAATTTATTACACTTCAATAGTTTCTCGCTCTTCAAAGTCCAAATCCAAATCCAAACTCCCTTAAGGCCCCACAAGATCTCTCCATTGCGCAACGTTTATGACCTCCTCCCACACCATGTCTAGATTCCTCAGCACTGCGTCGAAGGAGCGGAACACAGTATGAGAGGGTCTTCCTCGTCTTCGGGACCCTGATGGGAGGAAGAACAGCGCTCTTCTCGGCCAACTGTCATTCGGCATCCTTAACACATATCCCAGCCAAGTCCATCTCCTCCACATACTGGTAGAAGTGATAGGCTCACGCTGGGTGCGCCGACGTGTAGCGTCGTTTGTGATGCGGTGATACCATCTTATACCCAAGATTCTCCTGAGGCACTTCGTTTCGAATGTAGATACTTTTTGTGCCTGGGCTTTGGTCAGGTGCCAGGACTCACACCCATCCGCTCTTCAAAGTACATTTTGATAAATTAATTTACAAAAACGTGTTTACAAAGACGTTGGTAGTCTAGCGATTTTGTCGACGGCTTTCGTACGTAGAAAATATTTTGCCGACTGAAAGTCGTGGGTTCGCCGAGCCCCCATGCCTACCATTTCCACTTTCACAACATAAGCTATGCTTTATGGGTAAGTTGTGGAAGAAAAAAAGCCATATTATTTTCAAAATTCAACGATAGTTTTCATAATTCAACAGTGGAAAAATTTAATAAATTGTTCTTTTTTAATACATTCGACCATAAACACGGTATAAATGAAAAAAATAATAGAGTTAAGTGTACCTTAAAATAGTCTGTCCTATCACAAAAGTAAAACTGTTGGAAATCTTGATGTAGACAGTTTATTAACATTACATTTAATGGAGATAGGGGTAGTTCTCATTATTTCTATTGTGTTACAGATTTACTTTGGCATTTTATATAAAGAATTGAAGGGAGGCGACTTAAAGGTCTGAAGATGCCGTATTAAGATACGAAAGAAATGTTGGTTGCCTTGAGTTTTGTGCGGGTCGTAGGTACTAAGATATGGGGGCAGTAAACTCCACACAAACGAGGCAGCCTCCTTCAATAGAAAGGCCTATTAACTTCTATTAATTATTTTAAGCCTTGTGAATATTACAATTAACTCTTGATATTGTTACCGTGCTACCAAAATGGCAGTGCGAAGTGAACGTTTCATTCCTTTTATTTCCTGCCATTTCCCTTTTATAATTGGAGAATGTTTTCACTATTCGGTTCCATATTATTATCGTTAAATTTCATCACAGACATTTTAAAATAAAATTAACACTATATATTCGATTGGTTAGACTCGTTCGCACGCATTTTGAAAGAAAAAAAAAAACCAAGTTAGGGATACACATATTGAATTTCTCAATTATTATGTTAGAATTAAAACATGTAGTTCAACTTCTTTTGTATAAGTAGGAGAAATAGAATTTAAAAGTCTTATCTACAGCGATAAAAACAAATTTATTTTATTCATACTTTACTTTACATTGGTAGAGTAACACATAAAAACTTAACATAACAAAGACATCACAGAATCAACATACAGAGAGCACAACAATTATTATAATAGATTTTTATTATAATAGATTTTTTTAGTTCCTCTCATGTATTTCCGTCCTAAGATTATAAAAAATGTTGAATTTTCTTAATATTATCCAACAAGAAATACATACAATAATTCTTTCAAAGGTCACATATTTTACAGAATGTTTAGAAGGTAATAACAATGATTTCCATATGTGTATCATTGAAAAACTCTCATTTGTGAAATAATATTATCTATTTGCATAACAGTTCATAATTAGAAGAATTGGAAAAACTGAGGACAACTTTAGACTTACGTGTTATAATCTTATTAATAAAAAAAAGAAATGAACATCAGAAGTGAGTTACGTCTTATTTCACAGAAAGCAAATCTGGTGTTGTTTAAATTACAGTTAGGAGACCTCTATTTATACAAGAATATTTTATAAGTTAAAGGAAACTAACGCTACAAATAATTTATCCATCCGATATACGAAAGGAATGGAGGAGTTTATATTTCAGGTAATGGTTTTGTTAATTTCACCCAAAACACATATAACAGAATAATATGTGGGCGCACTTCCGTATCTTTGTCATAATTACTTTTTGCAATATTCATTAGGGTAAAATCAGTGTACCTTTGTGGGGAACCCAAAAGATGTATCGCAACGCGTTACCGCGGCAAATTTTCATGAATAACTAGCTGACACGTCGAACTTCGTCCCTCTACAAATAGAAATTGTTGTATTAAATTTAAATTATGTATAAACTGAATTATATTCTAATACTAGCTGACCCGTCGATCTTCGTCCCGTCTACGAATAGAAATGTGTTAAATTTAAATTTTTAAATTCACTTTCTGTATATTATATACTTAGCTATTTCCAACAAATAATCCTTTATTGCAAATATTATAAATAGTCTTTGTTTTGTTTTCGTTATTAATTACCAAATTTTTTTCAAGAGTCGTACGTTATTTCAATATTCGTCTTAAGTTTCCTCAAGAAATACCAAATCAAATGTTTATATTTTTGTTAAAAAAAAATGATAGTCATACATTAAACTTCCCAAATGCTTTTCTATAAAATGTGTTAGGCCTATAGGGCTCGGGAGACAAAATATGAAAATATTATGAGATACCTATAAGCGAAACAAACAGAAAAATTTCAAACTACTTCGGTTAGTATACTAAAACCAGTGGGAGGTATTGTGTGAGGAATGCCCTCCCTGACCCCTCTGAGTAATCCTTTCAGAGGCTCTTCTAATGAGTTTAATTTAATGGTTACACGACTGTGTAACTTGCAACACAAAACAAGTAAAATTTAAATCCTCATACAATACGAACTTGGGTATGAACAAATACTATGGTTAGTAAACTAGATACTCTCAAACCTCTACTGCAACCAGCCAATTAATCCAATTAGGTATCACTACACAACAACTATTATTTATTTAAACACTACTACCAAATAAACTCAATCACTAGATGTAACTATTAATCTCTACTTGTTTATTTTAATCCGTCACTACGCGATTACAGTATACCCGACACCACTCTACGCTTATTTCCAAATATAAACCGAAATTACACTTTCACCAATCACTAATTATTTTACAATTACGGATACGCTCGAAAAAACACTAAATACGTCAAAACTCTACTCAGGCAACAGATTAGTAGCGTAAGTATATATGCGTGCAGCTACGTGTATTAGCGTGTTATGAGGGCTCGCCTTGCCATACAGCTATTTTTAAGAAAGCTTCCGAGAGGCGGAGTCAGGACAAGGAAGGGGGACAAAAATGGAGTCAAAGAATGTTCTGATTGGCGGGGAAGTCAGCGGTGTCGTGTGGGAGTGAGACAGGGTAATTGTTTTTTGTGACCACTACAAAATGTCTACGCGCGAGAAACATATAATAAAATAATATTATACATAGTTTAATTTATGAATCTTTCATATACCTAGTAATTAATAAATCTTTTCTTTATACATGATTTTTCATCTTAACTGATAGGTTAGTATTATAATCTAAGTTTTTCATAAACCTTAATTTAATACATTTCTTAATAGTAATCTTATACTAGATTAAGTAAACCTTCTTATCATTTTATGCTTACTTATCTCTTAAAATTAGTTACACCCTTATTTAATAAATTGCACACAGTCCCCACGGCTTGACAGGAGGAAACTTCAAAAGCCCTTTTTCCGCCCTTTCAAAAGGCCAGCCACTTTGGGCGCCAATGTGACGGATTCTGCTGAGCTTGGATAAGCCAAGCAGAACCCACACACCGGGGAGAGTCTGCCAGAAGTCTTCGACTATCAGACAAACAAACCCCTGTGGCCACTCCTTTCGAAAGGTATATTTATTGTTGGTCTAATCCAACACAAAAGAAATTTAATTCCAGCCCAGCTTTACTCAATATTCTCAGGTAGTGAGTTCTTTAAGAAAATCTCCTCTCATCAAGCGGGGAAACTTCTACGAAATACTAAATAAAAGAAAGTATAAAAATAATACAGATGAATCTTTTATTGAGACGAAAAATCATTTGCTTAGACAAATTACATATCAAATCGTCGTCTCTTAACGACTAGAATAAATTCAAGTTTCAATATAAGCACTGGATAAAACATATTATACTTCAATAAATTTAAATTCAATAAATCATATTTTTACTTTACGTTTTCATTCGACAAATCATAACATTACAAAAGGCTAGATCGGTACAGTTTCCGAATTATCAATCTATACGTTCATAATTCTCAATAGAAACCCAATAGCAGACAATCCTAACTACTGGTTGTCTCAATCAATCATTAAATCAAAGTTCAACTCAAATCATCTATATTATCAGATATTCTTAAGATGTACATAAATTTTTAATGAATTAGAAAACCATACGGCTACAGGTACGTGGGTGTTGTAAGTTCAAGGCCAACCAGATATTTTCCCATGGACGAATGAAAAGGAGATGGAATTCGCCGAACACACAAGACAAAATCAAATGGATGTTTATTACTTAACTCGTTCAAAGTAGCTCGACGAAAGCTTCCACGAATGACTGACTCGATACTATGCAGCCTCCCTCAAGTGGCCCGCTCCTCACAATTACCTCCTCCGTCAACCCCCTCTCGGCAATATGAACTCCTCAGTTTAATATACTCGAACGAAAGAATGCAGTACTGAAGTCTCAACGCTTTGTATAGAACCCGTATGGCTAACCTTCAAGATCACGGCTGCGCCCGACAGAATGATTTAGTTTTTTTTAGACTCGCAGATTAGTACCCGCCCTTCTGAAAAGATTCAGAATGCGTTGCAAATTAGAATCTATGCGAAATACCCACATGAACATTACAATCGATTGATTTACTAAATTAGACATAAATTTCTCACCTTCTGTTTACGGCGGGTAACGATTAGAATCACTTTAAACTCAAACTCCGACACACACTTAGCACGCAATTACATCGTTCTGCTTAATATCAGAAAACACACACAGAGGGAAACCTCTCCCTTCACAGATTCAACGCAGGAATGTCCGGCTGATTAAACCTCTCGAACATTTTATAATCCGTTCTTGACGGCAATTAGTTATTTCTGATTTACCCACATTGTTTTCGCCGTCTCGACTCGCGTCGCCACTAACGCCCCCAAACGCCGACCGTGTGAACTAACTTCTTAGCGTCGGGCGCGCGCCTAATTTGAATTATAATCCACACAGAAAAACGTCTGTTACAATACACTCCCACCCAAAAAAGAAATTTGGAAACCATTATTTTGAAATTTATTTTTCCCCAAAAACCATCGTCTTGCGATTCGCCGCGACCGACCTCCCCTACTCCATCCCATATGACGCAGGCCCACCTAACCAGCCATTACAATGGATCAACGGAGAGCTAATTGCCGACTAACTCAACTTACATCTCAAATTACTATTTTGTTATAAATGGGCGCCATATAAATTTTTTTAAAGATCGCAGAGGTTCCTAAGATACTGAGTACTGAACCCTGGACAGTGGGTATAAAAATCATAAAAAAATCCCCACCTAAGTTTTGGAAAGAGATGACCGACGTCAACTCTTTACCACCGCTACTCCGAAGAACCACGAATGTATATTCGTACCCAGCTTTCCATGTGATACAACACCCACACACCAACCGGAACCGATAAACTCATCATTACAGGATTTGTATAAGCAGAAAGATTGAATATTAAAAATTATTTCAAGATCAAAGTCTCCACCAACTCATTTTTTTTTCCTTTTTCATTACGTAAAGAAAACATTTCAATTTACTGGGTTTCATATAAAAATAGCAACAACAAAATAAACATAGTTATAAATTTCTCAATAAAATATCTTTAACCAGATAATTATTACTACATTATTAAAATTATATATATCACAAATCACCCTCTATGGGTGGAATGTCCAATCAATTACAAAATTATTTACATACATAAGTTTTATTAGATCGTAATCGATCTTAGAGTAATTTAACATCATATATTTTTTTTTTTTTTATTTACAAAGACCACTCGGTCCCAACACTCGGCAACCTCCGAGACCAATCCGCACAAATCGGACCTCACCAATTGCGACGAAAACCTTTGCATTCAATAAGGCTATTACGCAGGCACTACTCCAGAACCTCTATTTCTGCGCTCTGAACATCACTCAACAAGATCGCTACAGACGTCTCACAATTATTCATTCTCCTTAAATCTTAATATCACCTTTCATACCTTTTACTTTCACTGCGCCAACCGTCCTTTCAACTTTCAATCCCACAGGCACCACCTAACCTATAACGTCCAGACAGAGTGAGATTGCTTAATGCGCCCACAAACTAATTCGCTAGGTCTCTATTGGGAGCGTAGAACTATCTTTCACATATTCGAATAACTTGTTAGTAGGTGACCAGTTCACATTCCGATGCACCCTCGCAGGGTTACATATTATGAATGAACAAACATCATCACTTTTCGGTTTCCTCCACTACATTACATTCCTTTCCATTCCTAATACGGTATTCGACTCGGTATTATCGCAATACCTTTGCCATGTTTGTTTCACTAATGCACTCGTAAGAGCTACATATTCACGTAAACAATCATTCATTCGCGTAATACTCGACCCTATAAGTCGCCTGTTTTAAGATAGGTACACCACGCGCACCTCTCTCTTCATTAACTTATACCTCAACCTTTTTCTTAAAGGAAAAATCTAATTTTTTTTTGTTTCTTAACAAAGGGCCTAATCTTCTTCGCTCATGTACCCTTAAGGGTTACATATTTGAGTTGTAAGAGTTTCCCCGTCAACAGAATTCTGATTTTCGCTTGGTATTAACGAAATACCCTAGTGTCGTTTGGATCGAATGTACTCTTGAGAGATGCATATTTATGTATCCAACTTCACTTTAAATTATATTCTTTTTCCCTATAAAACCTTAATTTCTCATTTACTGCGTTCTATTCCTTCCAGAAACATCTTATATCGTTTTTTTTTTTTTATATATTACCCTTTCTGCATGAATAGGGTAATTAATAACTTAGAGCATGAACTCCGTCCCGACAAATAGTCGAAGCGTAAATTGACTTAACTTAATATTCACTATTTACAATTATAGCATACAATAAATAAATCTTAACCTAACTACACCTACTAACCAATATATACGCTTATAACCTAATTGGACCTATTACCCTAACATTGGGACATCAACTTTTAAATATTCTTAACTCTACAATATACACACCTACCTATAATTCTTTGCCTTAATACTAAATTAAACTAAATAAAATAAAATATATACAAAAAAAACACTATTGGTGAATCACCATATTCGCCGTACATGGCATCCGGCGAGCCACCGCACCCCAGGGTTAGAAAACGGGTGCGACCAAAGGTCCACCATGAGTGCTACTCGGCCAGCGCTCCTTCTCAATCCTCTTCCTCTTACTGATAAGCCGACCCTAATAAGGTCGTTTGAATTTCCGATATCGCCTTGGTATCGGAAACCTCCGTCAGACGACATGGAGCTGACGACTATGTCAGTCACTGGGACTTTTACTTCCAAGTATTTCTCTCCTTCCATGGTTACACGCCTAAATAGGTATTTTCTACCGTTTTCTACTAACGCGATAGAGTGGTTCTAAGCTTTAGAATGTCTGACCCCCAGCCTTCTCCTTGCCTACCCTAATGTTTCATAAATAAAAATCAAAGCCAAACCTGAAATTATTCAAAGTCTCACACTACGTATTCAGCATTCACATTCATACAACCTTAGTCCGCACAATGCTCAGGCCACCAAAAACATGGAACATAGAAAGTGCCAAACAAAAAGGAAAATAATTATTTACTATTATTACCCAACCGGGTTCCTTGTGGATATTTAGACACGGCGAGGCCAGGCCAATCAGTGCGGAACGGCTCCCGAAGACGGCTTGAGTCCCAGGACACGGGTGATGGATTCACAGAAGTCCCGAAGGTCACAAAAATCGTGAAAGCTGAAATCAAATCAAATAGATTGAGTGCTCCGTTTGACAAAAAAAAAACTTTTATGGGGTTCGGTTTTAAAAGTTATGCTCTTTAGAAACAAAAATTTTTTTTTAACTTTTGAGATTCACAAATCAGGAAAAGTCCAAAAGTAGAATAAAATTTATAATTTATTGCAACTCACTTTCCAATAAATAAAAAATCAATTAATATTGTTCTTGCCACATATAAAAATTTTCAAGTTGTTACTGTAGGTATATTATGTTACAACTTTATAAACATTCAGCAGAAAAATGGACTACCCACCCCGTGAACTCTGACCTCTATTGTTTACCGACCAATTTTTTCACACACTATTGTTAAATTTTAGCACACCCACCATGCATTTGTACAAAAGATAATTAATACATAGTTTACCTTACAAACTAATGGGACATCCGCGTCGAAAATGAGAAGAGAGACAAGATTATATTATATAAATTTACAAAAATTGCACACAGTCCCCACGGCTTGACAGGAGGAAACTTCAAAAGCCCTTTTTCCGCCCTTTCAAAAGGCCAGCCACTTTGGGCGCCAATGTGACGGATTCTGCTGAGCTTGGATAAGCCAAGCAGAACCCACACACCGAGGAGAGTCTGCCAGGAGTCTCCGACTACCAGACAAACAATCCCCTGTGGCTACCCCTTTTGAAGGGTATAATTGTTGGTCTAATCCAACACAAAAGAAATATAACGCCAGCCCAGCTTTACTCAATATTCTCAGGTAGTGAGTTCTTAAAGAAAATCTCCTCTCATCAAGCGGGGAAACTTCTACGAAATACTAAATAAAAGAAAGTATAAAATTAATACAGATGAATCTTTTATTGAAACGAAAAATCATTTGCTTAGACAAATTACATATCAAATATAGAAAGTATAAAATTAATACAGATGAATCTTTTATTGAAACGAAAAATCATTTGCTTAGACAAATTACATATCAAACCGTCGTCTCTTAACGACTAGAATAAATTCAAGTCTCAATATAAGCACTGGATAAAACATATTATGCCTCAATAAATTTAAATTCAATAAATCATATTTTCACTTTACGTTTTCATTCAACAAATCATAACATTACAAAAGGGTTGATTGATACAGCTTCCGAATTATTAATCTATACGTTCATAATTCTCAATAGAAACCCAATAGCAGACAATCCTAACTACTGGTTGTCTCAATCAATTATTAAATCAAAGTTCAACTCAAATCATCTATATTATCAGATATTCTTAAGATGTACATAAATTTTTAATGAATTAGAAAATTATACGGCTACAGGTACGTGGGTGTTGTAAGTTCAAGGTCAACCAGATATTTTCCCATGGATGAATGAAAAGGAGATGGAATTCTCCGAACACACAAGACAAATTTAAATGGATGTTTATTACTTAACTCGTTCAAAGTAGTTCGACGAATGCTTCCACGAATGAATAACTCGATACTATGCAGCCTCCCTCAAGTGGCCCGCTTCTCACAATTACCTCCTCCGTCAGCCCCTCTCGGCAATATGAACTCCTCAGTTTAATATACTCGAACGAAAGAATGCCGTACTGAAGTCTCAACGCTTTGTATAGAACCCGTATGGCTAACCTTCAAGATCACGGCTGCGCCTGACAGAATGTTTTAGTTTTTTTTTTAGACTCGCAGATTAGAACCCGCCCTTCTGAAAAGATTCAGAATGCGTTGCAAATTAGAATCTATGCGAAATACCCACATGAACATTACAATCGATTGATTTACTAAATTAGACATAAATTTCTCACCTTCTGTTTACGGCGGGTAACGATTAGAATCACTTTAAACTTAAACTCCGACACACACTTAGCACGCAATTACATCGTTCTGCTTAATATCAGAAAACACACACAGAGGGAAACCTCTCCCTTCACAGATTCAACGCAGGAATGTCCGGCTGATTAAACCTCTCGAACATTTTATAATCCGTTCTTGACGGCAATTAGTTATTTCTGATTTACCCACATTGTTTTCGCCGTCTCGACTCGCGTCGCCACTAACGCCCCCAAACGCCGACCGTGTGAACTAACTTCTTAGCGTCGGGCGCGCGCCTAATTTGAATTATAATCCACACAGAAAAACGTCTGTTACAATACACTCCCACCCAAAAAAGAAATTTGGAAACCATTATTTTGAAATTTATTTTTCCCCAAAAACCATCGTCTTGCGATTCGCCGCGACCGACCTCCCCTACTCCATCCCATATGACGCAGGCCCACCTAACCAGCCATTACAATGGATCAACGGAGAGCTAATTGCCGACTAACTCAACTTACATCTCAAATTACTATTTTGTTATAAATGGGCGCCATATAAATTTTTTTAAAGATCGCAGAGGTTCCTAAGATACTGAGTACTGAACCCTGGACAGTGGGTATAAAAATCATAAAAAAATCCCCACCTAAGTTTTGGAAAGAGATGACCGACGTCAACTCTTTACCACCGCTACTCCGAAGAACCACGAATGTATATTCGTACCCAGCTTTCCATGTGACACAACACCCACACACCAACCGGAACCGATAAACTCATCATTACAGGAATTGTATAAACAGAAAGATTGAATATTAAAAATTATTTCAAGATCAAAGTCTCCACCAACTCGTTTTTTTTTCTTTTTTCATTACATAAAGAAAACATTTCACTTTACTGGGTTTCATATAAAAATAGCAACAAACAAAATAAACATAGTTATAAATTTCTTAATAAAATATCTTTAACCAGATAATTATCACTACCTTATTAAAATTATTTATATCACAAATCACCCTCTATGGGTGGAATGTCCAATCAATTACAAAATTATTTACATACATAAGTTTTATTAGATCGTAATCGATCTTAGAGTAATTTAACATCATATTTTTTTTTTTTTTATTTACAAAGACCACTCGGTCCCAACACTCGGCAACCTCCGAGACCAATCCGCACAAATCGGACCTCACCAATTGCGACGAAAACCTTTGCATTCAATAAGGCTATTACGCAGGCACTACTCCAGAACCTCTATTTCTGCGCTCTGAACATCACTCAACAAGATCGCTACAGACATCTCACAATTATTCATTCTCCTTAAATCTTAATATCACCTTTCATACCTTTTACTTTCACTGCGCCAACCGTCCTTTCAACTTTCAATCCCACAGGCACCACCTAACCTATAACGTCCAGACAGAGTGAGATTGCTTAATGCGCCCACCAACTAATTCGCTAGGTCTCTATTGGGAGCGTAGAACTATCTTTCACATATTCGAATAACTTGTTAGTAGGTGACCAGTTCACATTCCGATGCACCCTCGCAGGGTTACATATTATGAATGAACAAACATCATCACTTTTCGGTTACCTTCGCAATACCTTTGCCATGTTTGTTTCACTAATGCACTCGTAAGAGCTACATATTCACGTAAACAATCATTCATTCGCGTAATACTCGACCCTATAAGTCGCCTGTTTTAAGATAGGTACACCACGCGCACCTCTTTCTTGATTAACTAATACCTCAACCTTTTCCTAAAAGAAAAATCTTTCTAATTTTTCCTCGTTTCTTAACAAAGGGCCTAATCTTCTTCGCTCATGTACCCTTAAGGGTTACATATTTGAGTTGTAAGAGTTTCCCCGTCAACCGAATTCTGATTTTCGCTTGGTATTAACGAAATATCCTAGTGTCGTTTGGATCGAATGTACTCTTGAGAGATGCATATTTATGTATCCAACTTCACTTTAAATTATCTTCTTTTTCCCTATAAAACCGTAATTTCTTATTTACTGCTTTCTATTCCTTCCAGAAACATCTTATATCGATTTTTTTTTTATTTATTACCCTTTCTGCATGAATAGGGTAATTATTAACTTAGAGCATAAACTCCGTACCGACAAATGGTCGAAGCGTAAATTGACTTAACCTAATATTCACTATTTACAATTAGCCTAATATTCACTATTTACAATTATAGCGTAAAAATAAATAAATCTTAACCTAACTATACCTACTAACTAATATATACGCTTATAACCTAATTGGACCTATTACCCTAACATTGGGACATCAACTTTTAAATATTCTTAACTCTACAATATACACACCTACCTATAATTCTTTGCCTTAATACTGAATTAAACTAAATAAAATAAAATATATACAAAAAAACACTATTGGTGAATCACCATATTCGCCGTACATGGCATCCAGCGAGCCACCGCACCCCAGGGTTAGAAAACGGGTGCGACCAAAGGTCCACCATGAGTGCTACTCGGCCAGCGCTCCTTCTCAATCCTCTTCCTCTTACTGATAAGCCGACCCTAATAAGGTCGTTTGGGTTTCCGATATCGCCTTGGTATCGGAAGCCTCCGTCAGATGACATGGATCTGACGACTATGTCAGTCACTGGAACATTTACTTCTAAGTATTTCTCTCCTTCCATGGTTACACGCCTAAATAGGTATTTTCTACCGTTTTCTACTAACGCGATAGAGTGGTTCTAAGCTATAGAATGTCTGACCCCCAGCCTTCTCCTTGCCTACCCTAATGTTTCATAAATAAAAATCAAAGCCAAACCTGAAATTATTCAAAGTCTCACACTACGTATTCAGCATTCACATTCATACAACCTTAATCCGCACACTGCTCAGGCCACAAAAACATGGAACATAGAAGGTGCCAAACAAAAAGGAAAATAATTATTTACTATTATTACCCAACCGGGTTCCTTGTGGATATTTAGACACGGCAAGGCCAGGCCAATCAGTGCGGAACGGCTCCCAAAGACGGCTTGAGTCCCAGGACACGGGTGATGGAATGACAGAGGTCCCGAAGGTCACAAAAATCGTGAGAGCTGAAATCAAATCAAATAGGTTGAGTGCTCCGTTTAGCAAAAATTTTATATGGGGTTCGATTTTAAAAGTTATGCGCTTTAGAAACAAAAAAATTCTTTTAATTTTTGAAACACCAAAAAGTTTAATTCAAATTTACAAATTAGGAAAAGTCCAAAAGTAGAATAAAATTTATAATTTATTGCAACTCACTTTCCAATAAATAAAAAAATTGATTAATATTGTTCTTGCCACATATAAAAATTTTCAAGTTGTTACTGTAGGTATATCATGTTACAACTTTATAAAAATTCAGCAGAAAAATGGACTACCCACCCCGTGAACTTTGGACTTTTTATAAAAAAATTTTTTTTCATTTTTTCTTTTTTTTAACCTTGACTAAATTTTATCATACAGGGGCACAAAAAATGGGACACCTGCATGGAAAAAAAAACATTATACAATCATACAAAAAATTTCAAAAAAATTCAATCATGTAGCCCACGGCTTGATAAGAGGAAACTTCAAAAGCCCTTTTTCCGCCCTTTCAAAAGGCCCCACGTTGGGCGCCAAATTATGTGACGGATTCTGCTGAGCTTGGATAAGCCAAGCAGAACCCACACACCGAGGAGAGTCTGCCAGGAGTCTCCGACTACCAGACAAACAATCCCCTGTGGCTACCCCTTTTGAAGGGTATAATTGTTGGTCTAATCCAACACAAAAGAAATATAACGCCAGCCCAGCTTTACTCAATATTCTCAGGTAGTGAGTTCTTAAAGAAAATCTCCTCTCATCAAGCGGGGAAACTTCTACGAAATACTAAATAAAAGAAAGTATAAAATTAATACAGATGAATCTTTTATTGAAACGAAAAATCATTTGCTTAGACAAATTACATATCAAATATAGAAAGTATAAAATTAATACAGATGAATCTTTTATTGAAACGAAAAATCATTTGCTTAGACAAATTACATATCAAACCGTCGTCTCTTAACGACTAGAATAAATTCAAGTCTCAATATAAGCACTGGATAAAACATATTATGCCTCAATAAATTTAAATTCAATAAATCATATTTTCACTTTACGTTTTCATTCAACAAATCATAACATTACAAAAGGGTTGATTGATACAGCTTCCGAATTATTAATCTATACGTTCATAATTCTCAATAGAAACCCAATAGCAGACAATCCTAACTACTGGTTGTCTCAATCAATTATTAAATCAAAGTTCAACTCAAATCATCTATATTATCAGATATTCTTAAGATGTACATAAATTTTTAATGAATTAGAAAATTATACGGCTACAGGTACGTGGGTGTTGTAAGTTCAAGGTCAACCAGATATTTTCCCATGGATGAATGAAAAGGAGATGGAATTCTCCGAACACACAAGACAAATTTAAATGGATGTTTATTACTTAACTCGTTCAAAGTAGTTCGACGAATGCTTCCACGAATGAATAACTCGATACTATGCAGCCTCCCTCAAGTGGCCCGCTTCTCACAATTACCTCCTCCGTCAGCCCCTCTCGGCAATATGAACTCCTCAGTTTAATATACTCGAACGAAAGAATGCCGTACTGAAGTCTCAACGCTTTGTATAGAACCCGTATGGCTAACCTTCAAGATCACGGCTGCGCCTGACAGAATGTTTTAGTTTTTTTTTTAGACTCGCAGATTAGAACCCGCCCTTCTGAAAAGATTCAGAATGCGTTGCAAATTAGAATCTATGCGAAATACCCACATGAACATTACAATCGATTGATTTACTAAATTAGACATAAATTTCTCACCTTCTGTTTACGGCGGGTAACGATTAGAATCACTTTAAACTTAAACTCCGACACACACTTAGCACGCAATTACATCGTTCTGCTTAATATCAGAAAACACACACAGAGGGAAACCTCTCCCTTCACAGATTCAACGCAGGAATGTCCGGCTGATTAAACCTCTCGAACATTTTATAATCCGTTCTTGACGGCAATTAGTTATTTCTGATTTACCCACATTGTTTTCGCCGTCTCGACTCGCGTCGCCACTAACGCCCCCAAACGCCGACCGTGTGAACTAACTTCTTAGCGTCGGGCGCGCGCCTAATTTGAATTATAATCCACACAGAAAAACGTCTGTTACACGCTGGGTCACCAACCACTTCATATGAAAATGTATCTAATGTGATTTTTTCCAATGAATAAAGAACTTATTATTTTTATTATTTAGAATGATATTTTAATTTTTTACTGGGTTGGCCGACACAGATCCTTCAGAATAAGTCCACCCTGTCAATTTTTTGAATGTTTATCATCATTTTTTACAAATAAGTAATAAAGTCTTATATATTTTATTTATTAAATATTTTTCACGCAACCACACACAATCTTGATTATTTATAGGCTAAAGGATGAAGAGAATGCGAAGAACAAAATATCTTCCCAGAATATCTGAGAAGAATAAACTAAAGTATTAAAAGAAAAACCTACATAAAATAAATCAGAAGATATAAATGAAAACAATTGAAATCGCAAACGAAATTGGAATTCACATTTTGAAGAGAATGCATGAAAATTGAATGAAAACAGGCAGTCCAAATATCCACTGAGTTGACCTCCGAAAAGATGACGAATTAGCTAGGAATTAACTTTACATGAGACGAAAAGTATCATGGAAACTACAAAGAAGATGATCTTTTGTAAGAATGTCCTAAAGCAATATGGTGAATAGTAGAGTCTTTAAGCAACAGAAAAGTGCACCTGATTAGTGCTTAGTATCATTCAAGTTATCTTTAACTATTCAACAATTAATCGTATGGAACTTATTAAGATTAAAATAATACAAATTATACTCAAATGAAATTTTTTGTAAAGGAAATTACAATTTCACGATTCGTTTTAGATAATACGAAGGCTTCCTAAATAAATTTTTCTCGGTACAAGAACCAACCGCGCTTTTCTCTTATTAGTCTTTCATATGAATCAAGGTAGTTATCAATTTAAATTCAATTAATACTTTTCCTAGTATTTGCCTTAGATAAAATTACACATCACTTTGACAAAATCGTTAAAAAACTTATTCGATTCTCTAAACAAAATTTATTACACTTCAATAGTTTCTCGCTCTTCAAAGTCCAAATCCAAATCCAAACTCCCTTAAGGCCCCACAAGATCTCTCCATTGCGCAACGTTTATGACCTCCTCCCACACCATGTCTAGATTCCTCAGCACTGCGTCGAAGGAGCGGAACACAGTATGAGAGGGTCTTCCTCGTCTTCGGGACCCTGATGGGAGGAAGAACAGCGCTCTTCTCGGCCAACTGTCATTCGGCATCCTTAACACATATCCCAGCCAAGTCCATCTCCTCCACATACTGGTAGAAGTGATAGGCTCACGCTGGGTGCGCCGACGTGTAGCGTCGTTTGTGATGCGGTGATACCATCTTATACCCAAGATTCTCCTGAGGCACTTCGTTTCGAATGTAGATACTTTTTGTGCCTGGGCTTTGGTCAGGTGCCAGGACTCACACCCATCCGCTCTTCAAAGTACATTTTGATAAATTAATTTACAAAAACGTGTTTACAAAGACGTTGGTAGTCTAGCGATTTTGTCGACGGCTTTCGTACGTAGAAAATATTTTGCCGACTGAAAGTCGTGGGTTCGCCGAGCCCCCATGCCTACCATTTCCACTTTCACAACATAAGCTATGCTTTATGGGTAAGTTGTGGAAGAAAAAAAGCCATATTATTTTCAAAATTCAACGATAGTTTTCATAATTCAACAGTGGAAAAATTTAATAAATTGTTCTTTTTTAATACATTCGACCATAAACACGGTATAAATGAAAAAAATAATAGAGTTAAGTGTACCTTAAAATAGTCTGTCCTATCACAAAAGTAAAACTGTTGGAAATCTTGATGTAGACAGTTTATTAACATTACATTTAATGGAGATAGGGGTAGTTCTCATTATTTCTATTGTGTTACAGATTTACTTTGGCATTTTATATAAAGAATTGAAGGGAGGCGACTTAAAGGTCTGAAGATGCCGTATTAAGATACGAAAGAAATGTTGGTTGCCTTGAGTTTTGTGCGGGTCGTAGGTACTAAGATATGGGGGCAGTAAACTCCACACAAACGAGGCAGCCTCCTTCAATAGAAAGGCCTATTAACTTCTATTAATTATTTTAAGCCTTGTGAATATTACAATTAACTCTTGATATTGTTACCGTGCTACCAAAATGGCAGTGCGAAGTGAACGTTTCATTCCTTTTATTTCCTGCCATTTCCCTTTTATAATTGGAGAATGTTTTCACTATTCGGTTCCATATTATTATCGTTAAATTTCATCACAGACATTTTAAAATAAAATTAACACTATATATTCGATTGGTTAGACTCGTTCGCACGCATTTTGAAAGAAAAAAAAAAACCAAGTTAGGGATACACATATTGAATTTCTCAATTATTATGTTAGAATTAAAACATGTAGTTCAACTTCTTTTGTATAAGTAGGAGAAATAGAATTTAAAAGTCTTATCTACAGCGATAAAAACAAATTTATTTTATTCATACTTTACTTTACATTGGTAGAGTAACACATAAAAACTTAACATAACAAAGACATCACAGAATCAACATACAGAGAGCACAACAATTATTATAATAGATTTTTATTATAATAGATTTTTTTAGTTCCTCTCATGTATTTCCGTCCTAAGATTATAAAAAATGTTGAATTTTCTTAATATTATCCAACAAGAAATACATACAATAATTCTTTCAAAGGTCACATATTTTACAGAATGTTTAGAAGGTAATAACAATGATTTCCATATGTGTATCATTGAAAAACTCTCATTTGTGAAATAATATTATCTATTTGCATAACAGTTCATAATTAGAAGAATTGGAAAAACTGAGGACAACTTTAGACTTACGTGTTATAATCTTATTAATAAAAAAAAGAAATGAACATCAGAAGTGAGTTACGTCTTATTTCACAGAAAGCAAATCTGGTGTTGTTTAAATTACAGTTAGGAGACCTCTATTTATACAAGAATATTTTATAAGTTAAAGGAAACTAACGCTACAAATAATTTATCCATCCGATATACGAAAGGAATGGAGGAGTTTATATTTCAGGTAATGGTTTTGTTAATTTCACCCAAAACACATATAACAGAATAATATGTGGGCGCACTTCCGTATCTTTGTCATAATTACTTTTTGCAATATTCATTAGGGTAAAATCAGTGTACCTTTGTGGGGAACCCAAAAGATGTATCGCAACGCGTTACCGCGGCAAATTTTCATGAATAACTAGCTGACACGTCGAACTTCGTCCCTCTACAAATAGAAATTGTTGTATTAAATTTAAATTATGTATAAACTGAATTATATTCTAATACTAGCTGACCCGTCGATCTTCGTCCCGTCTACGAATAGAAATGTGTTAAATTTAAATTTTTAAATTCACTTTCTGTATATTATATACTTAGCTATTTCCAACAAATAATCCTTTATTGCAAATATTATAAATAGTCTTTGTTTTGTTTTCGTTATTAATTACCAAATTTTTTTCAAGAGTCGTACGTTATTTCAATATTCGTCTTAAGTTTCCTCAAGAAATACCAAATCAAATGTTTATATTTTTGTTAAAAAAAAATGATAGTCATACATTAAACTTCCCAAATGCTTTTCTATAAAATGTGTTAGGCCTATAGGGCTCGGGAGACAAAATATGAAAATATTATGAGATACCTATAAGCGAAACAAACAGAAAAATTTCAAACTACTTCGGTTAGTATACTAAAACCAGTGGGAGGTATTGTGTGAGGAATGCCCTCCCTGACCCCTCTGAGTAATCCTTTCAGAGGCTCTTCTAATGAGTTTAATTTAATGGTTACACGACTGTGTAACTTGCAACACAAAACAAGTAAAATTTAAATCCTCATACAATACGAACTTGGGTATGAACAAATACTATGGTTAGTAAACTAGATACTCTCAAACCTCTACTGCAACCAGCCAATTAATCCAATTAGGTATCACTACACAACAACTATTATTTATTTAAACACTACTACCAAATAAACTCAATCACTAGATGTAACTATTAATCTCTACTTGTTTATTTTAATCCGTCACTACGCGATTACAGTATACCCGACACCACTCTACGCTTATTTCCAAATATAAACCGAAATTACACTTTCACCAATCACTAATTATTTTACAATTACGGATACGCTCGAAAAAACACTAAATACGTCAAAACTCTACTCAGGCAACAGATTAGTAGCGTAAGTATATATGCGTGCAGCTACGTGTATTAGCGTGTTATGAGGGCTCGCCTTGCCATACAGCTATTTTTAAGAAAGCTTCCGAGAGGCGGAGTCAGGACAAGGAAGGGGGACAAAAATGGAGTCAAAGAATGTTCTGATTGGCGGGGAAGTCAGCGGTGTCGTGTGGGAGTGAGACAGGGTAATTGTTTTTTGTGACCACTACAAAATGTCTACGCGCGAGAAACATATAATAAAATAATATTATACATAGTTTAATTTATGAATCTTTCATATACCTAGTAATTAATAAATCTTTTCTTTATACATGATTTTTCATCTTAACTGATAGGTTAGTATTATAATCTAAGTTTTTCATAAACCTTAATTTAATACATTTCTTAATAGTAATCTTATACTAGATTAAGTAAACCTTCTTATCATTTTATGCTTACTTATCTCTTAAAATTAGTTACACCCTTATTTATATAATTGTACATCGAAGTCTTATGTACTAGACATGTTCAATAATTGTCTTAATATTAATTCTTATTCTGATTACTAATATTGGCCATTAATTAATCATATCTTAGATAAATCTTAACCTACATATATACTGCTTCTTAATTAAGACGCTTATCAGTAATTAAGCTAACATGCCTTAATCCATAATACATCTTATAGTCTTATAATCTTCTTACATTTCCTAAACATGAAGTACCTACACATTAATTTAATATGTCTTATTGATAGCTTACTTACTTAATCAAAACATTGTAACATCATATAATGACTACCTACATATTTAATCCATAAATCAATCTACATCTCTATAATACTTATAGCAACTTCAAAACATAAGTAATAATGATCTAATTTATATAATTAATTACTTGCCTACTATTTTCTAAATACTGCTTATGTCCATTTTGTGCAAATTATCTCCACTGTACAAATAATTCATTTCTCATACATCTACACATTATTATTCAGTATTTAAGTCTTGTTTAAACCCTAGTCTATTATAGAACAACAACATACCTACTTCTGTTAATTTACAGTTACAACTACATAGGTACATAATTTAATAATCAAAATACAATACATTCTAAACCATTATATGCACTCAAGAGCTACCCTTATCTACGGTGTTTCGAAGCATCAAAAAAAAACCCGTTTCACTAGAATATTGTGAATCCTTAAAATTAAACAAAAGACTATGTTAACTATGTAAAACCCTTATCTACAGTATCCGAGTAAATTAACAAAAGGGCATTGTAATTCATATTGCCTGGTCAAAACCTGGAGCAGGGCCATGTTCAATTCGGTCGCGCCTTCCTTGTCTATACGCAGAACGAGAGTGAATTTACTCTGAGGTATTGCAAAACGCTAAGGTACTGAATTTGTAATTTATCCAACAGTAATGTGACTCTAATATGGATCGCCAACCCACTTCAATTTATTAACCTACTATCCATTTTGTATTAAAAAAAAATTAACCGCCCATGGCAAGTGCCTTCCGGCATAAGCCCGGGGCACGCCTCTGTTCGTCTTCACCCAAACTAACGGGAATTCTGTTGTTTACCATATCGGTGTTCTGGGATAAGCCCGAGCCTTTGTTTATCTATCAGAACTTTCTAAAATTTTTACAATGCATCCTACCACACTATTTTTCTAAGAACGGATTTTTGGACGCTGTAGGGTGACCACAACAAATGGATGGACACAATTTGAATTGCCTTAAGAAATCATTAAAATGGCATAATTGAATTTAAAATTATTATCACTATGCTTTCACTAAATGTCAAAAAAGTAGTTTCTTAGTTGTGACCGAGACACAATAATTGACAGGCAAGAACTAGTCTATTTTACAGCAATTTTTCAATTGTTTCTCGCCTTTTAAAAATGCCATAAGCTACTCGTAATTCGAATATTTCGAATACAGAATAATATGCCAAATCGGTCCTACCCTTCTCAAATTTTAGTGAGACACACGCAAAACTATTAATTTATATATCTAATAAGCAGTTAATGTATTGTATATCTCTTAAAAAAGCTTTATTCCTGTTGGTATAAAAGTAAGTAAGAATAACACATATAAGGCTGATACCGGGGCAAAATATGGGATAATAATAATATAATGAACGATACTGTTAATATGAAGACATGCCGTTGTTTGTTCGTAGGTGGGCAAGAAGGAGGTATCGCAGCGAAAAAACCACGTTGGGGTGAAAGTAAGCCTTAAGCTCATTTTCAATTTATCTCTCATATTTCTCTTGCAGCGCACGCGGCCTCCTTCCATCTTCTACTCTCTCTTTCGTTCTTCTCATCAGGGAAAGCTCTTAACGTAATTATCTGCAGCCTCTTTTCTCTCTCTCAATTTCTCGTTGAATCTGAAACTTCAGCAATTAGTTACAACTTCTTTGTTTTTTATATACTTCATGCCTCGCGCGAACCTCATAACGTAATCTAATTCGATGTAACGACCCCCCAATATGGTCTTTGGGGGATTCGAGGTTATTGGTTCATTGGGATGGTGGTTTATATTGAACGATGTATATTTAGTTCCGAGCAACAATTATTGAAGTGTTTATGTATTTGTGTAATTCATGTTTTAATTAAAGAGAAAAAATAGGTTTCTTGAATAATTATGTGAGATCGAATAAATCTTTGATTTTTATAACAAAAAGTTATTAATGTGATATTCTTTTACTCAAGTTTTGGTTATATCCGTTAATGTAAGGGTACGTAAACATTATGATCTTGTAAACATTATTGTTTCGTTCGATTATTTATTTTGTTTGACAAAACATATTACAGAGGACACTATACATAAAAAGATAAAACAAAAGAAAGTTACGGCTTTAAACTAAGATGACCTCCATCGAGAAGTGTTACATGTTAAATTAGACGTAGGTATGCTTATGTTAAATGATTGTTTTGTGCACCTGTGTTTTGTAACAATACTTGTGTTTTTACGAATCCTTGAAGTCTTCTGTAGGTATGACTATCAAGTGGGTCGGTGAGAAATAAAGCAAAAAAAAATACTGCATGGAAAACGGATAAGAAATTAAGTTACTATAAGAATAAGGACATTTTTGGAGAAAGATATGGTATTCGGTTTTGGAAATGGGGTAATCTAGCCGTGTTCACGATTTTAACAAGGAATAAGAAAAAAAAATTATTGGACCTCAATATTGTTGTTATGAAGTATTTGGAAAGATTAATGCCCGAATGCCAAGGATTTTTAATTGGAAGTCCTGAATGATGCAATGGGAAAGTAAGTACTTATCTTGCAGAGGGTTGGGACGAAGGAAGACGATATTCAAAATCACAGGATATGCTACTTCAATTTGAGAAGACTGGATACAGCCATGGAAGAAGAAGATAAGCATAATATGTATATTCAATAATAACGAGATGTATATATAGGATAATAATTATTATTATTTTATATGGATAAAAGTACATGCAGTATCTCCCGTTAATTAACCTGTGAAATAGGAAAAATAATACGTTACGTAAATCCATTATTATGAATTCCTGGTGGAAAAAGTTCCATCTTTCAACTTCATGGAATATTATGTCAGTTCAGTGTTCTCACCCCTTACATTCTCCAGTGTTGCGTAAAATGTTTTGTTTTCTATTATATTATAAGAACTAATCCAAAATCACTCGATATCGGGTGGAAGGCCTCAACAAAAACAAAAAAAAAGAACTAATAAATAGGGTGATTCAAATTTATATTTTACTAGCATTGAATATTGATTTCAAATTTGTAATTTATTCAAAAATACGTTTAAAATATGTTTGAATGAATATTTCTGAAAGCTCGAAAAAAATCCATAAAAAATCTGCGAACCAATATTTTTGATGTCAATGGTTGTCAGGTAAGCAATGATTTTCTTGTTATAGAATTTTTCATAAATGGCGTTGGCGTCGCAGGAAATCCGTTCCATACTAACTTTAATATTATATTTTATATTATTTCCAATGCATTATTCAACTTTTTATTAGCAGGAGCAGAGAAGAATCCAATAAATCAAACATCGGAAGAATCTGTTCAGCCGATCTCGAGTTATACATGTTCGCACTAACCCGGCATTCTATTATATTATAGATAGATAATATACTATGATAGTATGGGATACTTCGAACGATTTTAAGGTAGAGGTGTCGACAACTGAGGGGGTAGAAGAGGCGTGCTCCAGGACAAATGACCATTTTTTAATTGGAAATTTTCACCCTCAGAGTGATTTTTGGTATTAATATCTGTATTTTATTTTATTTTTTTATTGAAAGATTGTACATATACAAAGCAGTAAAAAACACACATAACAACATAACAAAAATAATAAAATGGTACAAAAATCCCAATCAGGCTGTAGCCTGTGTTTGGGTATACAAAAAAAATAATATCTAAATTATTCTATATCTCGCTCCGCGGCGTCATGACTGAAGTTACATAAAAAGTAAAAAGGTATGTTTTCAGATTAAAGTGTTGTTGGTAATTATATAATATGTTTATAATGTTCCTTCCAATAGAAGCCACCTACCACTATCCAGCTCGCTCAGTGTGGATTCCCGCCGCACCACACAACGGCCGGTGTGCCTAGAATAGACAATAACATTCAGTAGTGTTATTGTCGCATCTCATCGCCTTCATGTGCTTATGTGCAACAGCGACACAAATATCAACAATAATTATTAACTGTTACTGGCAATATTTCGAATTAGGTGATTCTCCAGATTCCGTTTATTTCTCAAGAACTGATAACAATACAATTATGTATACTTATAAATACAGTAAAACTGAAATATAATTAAACTATATAAGCTATACGCCGGCGCACCCAGCGTGAGCCCATCACCTCCACCATTGTGGGGAGGAGATGGACTTGGCTGGGACATGTGTTAAGGATTCCGAATGACAGTTGGCCGAGGAGAGCGCTGTTCTTCCTCCCATCAGGGTCCCGAAGACGAGGAAGACCCTCTCACACTGTGTTCCGCTCCTTCGAAGCAGAGCTGATGGACATGGACATGGTGTGGGAGGAGGTCATAAACATTGCGCAAGATCGAGCTCAATGGAGAGCTCTTGTTGCCTCCCTATGCCCCTAAGTGGGGTCTTAAGGGAGTTTGGATTTGGATTGAATATAAGATTACAAGATTACAAAGAACATACAATTATAGATAGGTATATAATAGAATATTATATTATATTTCTACATACATAGAAAAATCAAAATAAATTTACCCTGATAAAATTACTACATATATGAAATACACATCGATGCATAATATTAGGTACCTATACTTCCGTTAATATAGAAAACCCATTGTTTTCTTTTTCCGTAATGGGTGTCTGATTATTTTCAATAGCACTTTGTCACCGGGACAAATTGTGCTATTTCGTTAAAATAATTATAAATAAACTCACCACTATTACCTATTGTTTTTTTAACTTTAATTTTTATTTTATTTATTTATTTTATTTTAACAATATATACGGCACAAAGTGCCTTTGACAACAGTAGAATATAATAAAAAGCAGAAACAAGAAATTAAACAATATAACACATAGAATACAAACACAGTTTAAGGCTGAAAGAATAAAACAATAGGTAGGCAAATATAGTACATTATAGCAAACATTAAGGAATTATTCATGCAAGACTATTTAAGGCCAACAAAACTGCAGTAATACATAGATAGTGTTGAATATCATATGTAAGTATGCATCTTTATACTTGGGTAGACACAATATGTTCATTATATAGAGTATATGTTATATAGAATAGTTTTATATACAGAAATAATACCATAAATACAGATAAAATGTATAGGAATATATATAATACATTCATCCTTTTTTTCAGTTGAGAGGACTTAATATTTATAATATTAACTGAAAAATTAGAATAAGAAAATTGTACAATCTGCATCAACCATACAAAATATCTTCTCTATTCTTCTTAAATTTTCTCAGACAGTTGTTCAAGTTTGCATATAAACTATTTTTAAAAATATATCAATGACAATTATTAGAGCTACAATAAGCATCTAACGTTTGGCTGTATAAAGGTAATACGATTGCGTGATTGTTTCCCCATTGTGAATAAAAAAATATAGCGGGATGAGTTGTGAGATCTCACGTTGCCGGAATGAGACATTACCTACATGGCACACGTGTTCTCAGGCGACTTTCGATGAGATGAGTTGGAGCCACGTAATTAAACCTCTCTTGCACCCCTGGCTTCGTCTCCCGACAGCCTGTCGCCGCTCTTTATTATTATTGGAAGGATCCACACACTTTGTCCCATTACCTATACAACAATATCCTGCCTCTGATTACTTTTAGTAATACTAAACAAATATCTACCATACAAAATGTCAATAATATCGGTTTGATTGTGGATGTATCGCTTTATGTTCCCCATAAATAAGTTTATTACAGCAGAGAAAAGCTATTTTATATAAAACGAGGCATATCCAGAAAGTTAGAGTACTGAGAAAATCACGACCGAATGGGTTTTATTTTCGAAATATTGGCTATATTTTGTTGTAGCCTGATGTTTTTTCCCCGCAACGAGGCTAATTCGATGTCAACGCGTTAAAAAATAATATTATGTTAACGAGCTCTCTTCTAAACTTTTTGAGATATTGCAAACTCCATGGAGATGAATTTCTCAACTTCATAGTTACTGAAGATGAAATTTTGCTTGTATATACTCCCTGCCTGAAACCAAAAAGTAGTTTTAACCGTCGCACTCACCCTCCGCCAGAATTCCAAAATCATAATTAAGTCTAGAAAATAATGACTTTTGTATTTTGAGAGTTTCAAAACATAATCTATTATTAGGATCGCCGATGTTTTGGGCAGAGGGTGCTTGGTGATAGTCCATTTCAAAATCAAAATAAAATAATCTAGTATAGTTCTATCATAAATTGAATATTAAACATGAACCGGTTTTCGGAGACTACCGTATCCATTCTCTTAGAATCCGAGTCTTAAACATTTCAGAACGCGCTATACAAGAATCTTACATTTTTATATTGACTATAAGCTATATTGTGAATATATAATATAATAAAATTATAAAATAAATAAATAAATAAAATATGATGCCTCAAGTGGAGATCAACAAATCTACGAGGTAGTCTGAGATCCTGAAAAATTGCGGAGGCGCAATCTTATATATAAAAATGGACAGCTATTTTCCGATGTCATTGCATCACGCCTAAACGGCTGGATTTCGCTAATTCTTTTTTTGTCGCGTAGGCTTTAATCGGGAGAATGTCCTTTTAGAAGAAAATAATAAAGAAAAATGCATGGAAAATTAGAAAATAAAAGAAAACTCTACGTAGACAATCTTATTAGTACTTTTTACCTTATAATTTTTATTCCAATTTTGAAATTTTGTCAGAAATTGTCAATCGGTGCGGTTGACAGAATGCGGATGGAACATACATGGCTTAAAACAGACCCATCGTTCGGAATCACATTGGTGAAATGATAATTAATTCATCACCATACAAATTTATGAAACACAGGGCAACGTCTGTCGGAAAAGCTAGTTCAGAATAAAAGGAAATACATGGGAGTCTCCTGCTTTATTAAAATGCCGGCAACACAAGGCCAACGTCTAGTGGAAAGGAGGAGGCGTATCAAAAAATTGATATTCCGATTCACCATCTTTATGGCGACTTCGTTGAAAAATATCTTACATTTACTAACGCAACCAAGTAATTTTGTGGTTAAATAAAAAAAAAAAGTCCTACAAAAACGCAGTACACTTACTTTCTGAATATGTCTTGTCCCTTTAGTAATAAAATCTTTTAAGCTGTTTACGTTGTTAATATATTGGATTAGGACTTGATTCTTAATTAGTGAACTTACATGGAAGTTGTTAGCAGATAAAATTAGGAAAGGAATGGCACATAAAATGTTAAGAGGTGGTTTATTTGTTCATATTGACGGATACAAGATGAAGCAGAAGAATTTTCCATAAAAGTTAAACAATTAGGGTGAATCTGAGATGAACAAGAATAAGCGGTTTTGTAATTTAATCTAAATATTTTCATCACTTTACAAAAGATGTCTCTGTATTAAATTATTGAAGAATATCTTTATTATGCGCGATATACGTTTTACGAAGGTATTGTTATCTGGTAGTTTAGCCGATACGGGCTAGAATTCTGCAATGGGTATGTGATTTTTCGCCATGTTGAAGATTACCGAAGAATATAGGAGATTTAAACCACCTTAATAGTGATGTTGTTAACGTTAATTGGTCACACTAAGCCATCTTTCGAATTATCAGTAGAGGACGGTCGTAGCCCGTAGTGGTTAATATTATTGAATAAACTTACCTCTAGAAATCGAACATAATTGATTTAATGATTGCATCATTTTGTTGTTAAAACATATTACTTACTTACTTACTTTCCGAATCCGGATTGTCAGACCAAGAATATGAAAAAAAAAAAAAAAAAAATAGAAAACATATTATTATGGCAAAATTTTAAAAATCTGTCGATTTATCCACAGCAAAATGAAAGGAATCACATGCTGGTATAAATAAGGGTAATAAATCACTCAATTGTGAGTGATAATGCATATAATTAAATAAAAATAAATAAGGCAATCGTGCACACTTTTTACCTGTTCATAACACCACAATGAAAATTTTATACATAAGGTATGTAATTTATTGAAATAAATAAGTAAAGATGAAATTTAAATGTAAGTAAAGATGAAATTGAAATACTTTTGATGATGTTATTTATCGAATCATGCGTCGAAACCATTCGTCAAAATAACCCAGATCGCTGATTGGCTATGCCTTATTAAATGTAACAAACCATTTTATTTAAGCTGTACAAAAATCCTTTGAAAAAACAGTTTTTTCCATTTAAAAAGGACAGTGTTTATTTAAATGTTAGGTAAATAATTGGCTTCACAAGTATTCCCCGTATTTATACTGTTCCTGTTTTTTTTACTTTATAATAGGGTAAATTATTTTTTTTCCAAGGAAAAGCTTTCAATTAGACTATTATTATTTATAATAATATTATATTCATTAAGTCAAAATTAGACTTTTTCGAATTTTTTCCCCTCTACGAAAATGAAACTCATAGAAGCGTAAAGCGAATCAAAATTTATAAATGGTTATCTGTTGAAAAATTGCTTTTTGATGGAGGATTAAAAAAAACAAACTCGAAATTTTATTAGGTTTTAAATGAGATCCAAAAATAAATTAATGCAGTAGGTACCTATACATAGTATGTATTCAAAACGGTTATAAACAGTATTATCAAATGCCAAAAAGGAGAAAAAAAATACCTACCGTATTTACGTTTCGTATTAAAACTTTTTTTATTAGATTATCATCCAATATCCACGGATGAAAATTTTGAAAAACAAGATTTCGAGATTTTGATTTATGAGCCAGGTTTCGTGATTGACAACCATCCAAGAGACGGCTGGACTATATTGACAAGATGTTGATTAGGGGCCTATGACAGAAGTAATAAAATGGCAGCCACGGTCAACATTTTGATAATATATGCATCCAACCCTCCGTGATGTCGTGAAATCTTGCGATTGTACAATCAATACGAAAGTTCATCACGTTAAATCCATCGACGTAGCAGCCATTTTGTTACATCTGACTTGGGTACTGGACGTCGTGGGGAAAGAAAGAAAAATTATGGATAAAAAACACTTACCGTGTAAGGGCGTCCGTCACGTCTGTAAATACTGACATGCGGTCTTTCAAATCTGGAAAGAAAGAAGAAAAGGATTGCTATAAAACATTAGTATAAATTGTAATTATTATTGTACTGTAATGAAACACCATTGTTTTGATTGTTTTGTTCAATACTTATTCTATTTGCCCAAGCCGTGAGATACATCTTTAGTGTGCTCTCGATTACATGTAGTATGTATAAATTGTAATTATTATTGGACTGTAATGAAACACCATTGTTTTGATTGTTTTGTTCAATACTTATTCTATTTGCCCAAGCCGTGAGATACATCTTTAGTGTGCTCTCGATTACATGTAGTATATGTATAAATTGTAATTATTATTGGACTGTAATGAAACACCATTGTTTTGATTGTTTTGTTCAATACTTATTCTATTTGCCCAAGCCGTGAGATACATCTTTAGTGTGCTCTCGATTACATGTATGTATATTTATTTGTTTAAAACTATTATACCTATTTGCGAACGTTGTTTTCGTAAAAGTGAACACAAAACTAGCCTCCGTAACAGCCATAGAAGATATCAGACGTAAAGTCTGAAGCGATCAATGTGAAAAATTAACTTGAGTGATTAAATGTTTGCATCTAGTGGTTGGTTACGTATATGTGACTTTTTGAACTTCATATTTTCAGTGAGGTGAGATAATAAATTTAAAACCTACAAATTTTGGAATCTAATAAAACGTTTACCTTAAATACTTATATATGACAAAAGATTATTGCTAGCCGGTAACTGAATTCTGACTTCGATAATATTTGACTGAGAATATTTTGAAAAATTTCACAGCATAATCGGTTCAAAATATCTCTGTGCGAGACATTCAAGTTCGTTATTAGAAAGGAATTTGGAGTGGATGTTAGCGTAGTGACTAGAATGAAAGTGAATAAATTAAGGTTGTTTGGACATGTATAGAGAATGAACTAAAACGATATACAAATCTGAAAGAATGGGTGCGCGCAGACGAGGCCGACCTCGATTAACATGGTCCGACCATATCGGTGCCGTCTTAGAGGAGGGCCAAGTCAGGAGCAAAAGGAATAGAAGAGTACGTATGCGGCATGTTATGCGTTTGGAAGAAGCGAAAGAGGTTTGTTTGGATAGAAAAGAATGGAAGTCCGTACTCTTTGCCTACCCCCTGCGTGACGGGTAAAAAAAAAACATTCAAGTTCAAACTTTTAATAGGTAGGTAAGTAGATAGGTATCCAATCCAGTCCAAACTCCCTTTAGCCCCACTTAGGGGCATAGGGAGGCAACAAGAGCTCTCCATTGCGCTAAGATAGGTATACATGTGTTAAAATATCGTAAAAATACCCTATCATAGCCCTGAGAATTTTGGACATGGTATTGGAAAATATCGTAGCCAGAAAATAGTTTCGGAGAGGCTATAGCCTAGTCGCGTAGTGATATACCTATTAGAAAAACATAAACAGTTCTCATTAGTACTTCCTAAAGAAATATATACATTTCGAGGGAGGGAGGGAGGGGCATCAAACCCACTCGATCTCTCCGTGACTAAGGCCTTTATTAAGATCGAGTCCAAGTGAAGAACTTTTGTTGCCACTGCTTATGTCTCTAATAAGTCACGAAGAGAGTAGCTTAGAATAGAATGTGTATGTCAATATGTTCATAAAATGTGTTCAATGGTCATGAGTCCGGAGATTAAAATACCTATATTAATACGAACAGTGTTTGTAGGTTGGGATGAATGTGAAGGGATAAACGGGACAGACAATATAGGTACTATGAAAAGGCAATTTCGAACGTAGATTTTGCATATTGAACAATACAATACGATTACCACATGTGGTACGTGTGATAAAAAGTCCCGACGAAATAGAATCAACTCACTTCGGATGGACATTTATATTGTTTTAAATAACCAGTTAAAAAAAAAGTAATTATGTTTAAACGAACTGCACCACTTATGTACGCTATCGCGTCGTTTTATAAATCAAAAATTTCAAGTATGGTCGGTACTACTCGGTGTTTCCTCACATCAGGTTCCTGAAAACAATCTTCGGTATCTTCGAAGTAGTGCTGAGGATTTTAGGCATTATTTGGAAAGAGGTCATTTACTTACATTGCTAAACATCGAGAGTTCTCTACGCCCCTGAGTATTTTTGTATAATATAGTCTCTTTGACGTTCATGAAATGCGCAGCATTCACAATATTTCCTCTTCGATATACTGAGGATGTATAGCCGCCATGCATTCTCATTAATTCCTTTCTCACCAATTACTGTAAGCCAGTAGATCCGTTAGATATGTGACTTTAGACTTTAAATGGAAAATTATGCTATTGTTCTCCTAGGTTCAACTTTTTCCAACATGATCTTCCTCTCCAGGGAGTGTAGCCCTCCCTGAAGTATTTGAAGGTTGCATAAAATCATTAAATAATGTGAATGGTTGCTTAATAGGCACGGGGCCACATTTTTGTGGTCGGGTTTGCGGTTATATTATATGAAAAATAATCCCAAAATAATAATACAAGTGATATTACGAATGTCAAGTCCTTCCCTTAAGCTCTCTTCATTTGGACCACCATTACTGTAAATGCCTTCCACTGAACATTTTTATATAAGCCATAAAAGTGTGTTCTTTCCCAAAATGTCTCGACCCATTCAATGCAATGAATTATTACAACCGGGGTTACGGCGACCCCTTTTAAAGCAAACCCTCTATAAAACGAAGCTCCAGCTATTACAATAAATTATCGCGAATAATGCCGAATACATTTTTTTTCGGAAACGATCGTCAATACTATCTCAATTTTCATCTCGTGAAACTGAATTAAAGGAAATATCAGCTGGGAAATTCTTCAGATAACCTTGACCGAAAATAATCTTGCTATTATTGAAAAACCCTTTGAAAAAAAGCGATTGGTAAAATCCAATTCAATATCAAAGTTACGCATCGTCTCAAAGTCCATAGACGGTTTATGTACATTTCATATACGTTTATGTACCTACATAGTTATTTCGGATAACGCAATTCAAAGAAACTTTCGCCAAAGTGATCGCCAATCTGGGGTGACCTGATATGGCACGGGGAGAAGAAGATAATATGTAAATTGATGTGCTTTCAGAATCAGACCTCCTAAGAAATAATGGTCTATATGAATTGTAACAGGTTAGTTGAACTAGTACCTATACAATTTGATATTTTCCATTTCTCCTGGACTGACTACGGGACCAGCAGCCCGATTCACGGAAAAGTTTAAGTCTAAGTTTAGTTCGAAGTTCGAACGAAGTTCGATTCAAACTTTTCCGTGAATAGGGCTGCTGGTAATAATAATTGTAGGCGGCGACTATCTACAGTCTATGTACCTATTCACGGAAAAGTTTGAATCGAACTTCGTTCGAACTTCGAACTAAACTTAGACTTAAACTTTTCCGTGAATCGGGCTGCTGGAAAGGATAGACGCTTTCGAGTTGTGGCACTGGAATAGAGAAGCGTTACAATCAGACTATCGAATGTCAAATACTCAAATACTTTGGTCACGTAGCTTCACGTAATCAGTGGAGAGAACGTAACTTGCAGTGGAGAGAAAAGCCTGTGAAAACCAAATTATGGTCGAGAGAGCGCCGAGAATGAGACTCTGAGGTGTATCGTCGATGAGTTGGTTTGAGCAAACATAGCAGAACGTCGTTCCAATACTCCAGCCTGCCATAAATCTGGCAGCTGAAAGGTCATCCTGGAGAACAACAACAGTATACGAAACAGTCTACAAAGCATGATTACCATGATCCCCAAGAGTGAGAATGGCGCATTGTAAGGTAAGGTCTGTAAGAGTTTACTTGCAAGATACGATATCTTCGGGGTATATCGCAAAAATATGGAAGATTGTCGGCTCCAGGGTACGAATTCACATGCAAATTTAAGAACCCTGAACGAAATTTGGTGACCACCCACCAGGCCACCATCAACAACTCAAATGTTCTAACCTAAATGTAACAGAATAATTATATTTCAGAAGATACTCACATAAACATAAACGGCAATTGAAGCAAATATCGTGGGATTTATCCCAACCAATAATAATAATAGTATCATAATAAGGGTCTTTGTTCACTGAACCAATTCATGTACGTATTGTTAGGTATATAATATTAGGTATGTGTATGTACATCCATAAGTTCTGAAATTTTTTTCTGTCACGGTTCCAAAAACGCATGTATTTCTAATACGAGGGAATGTACAACTTTCACGAGTTTTGTTTAGGTGGTGTTATTTTCTAATTTCGTTATTTGAAATTTATTAAAAAAAATCATTATATATTTTTGGAACAAATACGAAGTTTCAAAACAAAAATAAAATATTTTTTATTATAAAAATTACTAGGTATTGTTTCACCAGTAGACGACATATTTTTACGCTGATGGGAGACGTCTATTTTTAATTTCTAATATAACCGAACTGAGTCACCGCGTTTACCTGCGACAAAACACTCCCGTCTGCGGTACAGGTGATTCTAAGCGGAATCATAATAATAAAAATTCACTTAAAAATCCGCGCGATAAAAATCAAAGTTAATACCTACCTACTTACCTATAATGAATACCGGATCGATTTCTTATCTTATCAACGGCCTCCTAATCTTTTGTTGTACTTATTTCAAGGTCTGTACTTTTGGCAATGTTATGTATATTAAAGTATAAAATATAGGTAAAATAAGACCTTTTGCTTAGTGTGAAAGATGTCAAAAGTACCTATATTATTTGTAATTATTATATTTGTAGTGAGAAATATGTCAAAAGTACCTGTATTATTTTAAGATCTAGTCCTGAAAAAAGGTCTCAAGAATCTAGACATAATTAGAACGTTGTGCACCAACAAAGCCAATAGGCAATAAAGATGAGACAGTAACAAAAATGGATATAGTCACATCCTGGCGCCAAATACATGACAGCAGTCGCAGTCTTTAAATTTGGTTGCTCTCTTGTTCATGTTGAACATGTTGAGAATTCTCATGATTAGGAGTTTCGGAGATAAACATTACCACTTAATGGCAAACGTTGTTAACGTAAAGTGATCACACTAAGCCAGCCTTCGAAATAACAGTAGAAGACGGTCGTTAGCCCGTAGTGGTTTGTTCCATTTAAAAATCGAACATTGGTAATGAATTATTAGAGTTATTAGTTGTTATTTTTTCTTTATATTATTTGTGTTCACTTTGAGTGATCCCAGATTCACTAAAAAAGTTATATGACACACTACTTTGTTTTATTGCTTATTTTTAAACTGTATACACAACTCATTCCTATTTCAGCCCCCCTTCAGATAAGAAGGATACACAATTCTCTCATGTTCAGATGGTAGGCAGTAAGTAGATATTATTATCGAACAATGTAGCGTACAAAGTTTCAACTGAAATAAATACCTACTCCAAGTATGGCGCATTGCAGTCTGCAAATAGAATCTCTGTGGAGTTAAAAGTTTAGTTCGTCATTCAATCTAATGTTACGCGGAAAGGCTACACAGTCTGTTGAAATAAAAAATAATAGATTCGAGACGTATCTTTAGTTCAATAGATTCGTTTCGCTCATTGGGGTTTTGAAAAAGTAATCCCATAGCGTTGCCAAGTTTGACTTGAGTATTGGAAAAAAATAAACCCTTTTTTGAATTTGGTTCCCAGATTTTTTAAATATTCTCAGAAACGTTTAACAAAACAAGTAAAAACATTCATTTCTTAAATAATTTTTCAAATCTAGGTTTCTCAGTATTCAAGACACTTTAAATATCCAAAATATCTATCAAATACCTAAATATCTCTTAAATAGCTAGTACCAAAATTGTAATTTGTCATCACGTGTTTTTGATAGACTTATACCCGATTTTTGTTGTCTGTAAATGTCATTTATTTAAGATGTATTTATTGTATTGTTTTTGTAAGATTTGTAAAATGTTGATTGTATTGTTTTTGTTAGGGCCTGTACACATACACAAGCGGTATTGTAAACAATGCAACGTTGCATGTAACGTATCAAATTTCCATATTACGCAGAGGTTCGCGTGATTCGTGGCGAAGCACCTCGTGGTTCCTGTTCGTTCCTTATTTGCGGGTTGTTATTTTTATGTTTAATGAATTAAATAAAAGCTTGATTTTTTTAAAGAAGGTCAATGGACCATATGCATCTTGTATCACCACGACCAAAAATAAGATCTATTGTGAAGAGCTGCCTCTTATTGTGCCACGTCTCCAGAGGCCTCTTGCAGAGTAACAGTGACTCTTCACGGCTCCTGCCCTCCTCAAGAAGTACTTATTTTAATAGTCTTTTATGTTGATAGGTCCCAACAGGATTCCAATCTCCCGGCTATTAATCATGTGACAGATACATATTAGATATCCAGAGCTAGGGAAATAAAAGTCCACTTCTACAGATCCCCGTACGTAGGGGTAAGGCAAGAAGTCACGCTGAGGTTGCCTGGTATCAGGGAGCTTCCAGAGTGACCGATTGAACCAGCGTTTCGGCCTGGGCCAACGTAAAAGGATCCACCGCTTGTAGGTGAGAGTTGAGTTGAAATGCAGTGGCTAAGAGGCATTAAATGCCCTTATATTGCGTGAAACATTTCCTTGGACCCCAAAAAACTGTATTAGTCAAAAAAAATTAAGTTGCTAATATCTATATAATTTAAACCACGGCGCAATACGTTCCGAATAGAATGAGTCGCCGGTAATCTAGAAAAAAAAAGATAAAAATCAGGGTTTCAGTCCTACGCTTATAATGTAAGCAATACAAACTTCGAATTACCTAAATTATACATATAAGAGAGTTTACCTACCCACATACACCTATTTTACATCCCTTAACTTATGGAATAATTCGCATAAAGGTTGAATAATTATTAAATACTTACGACCTGTTTGAATATTCCATCATCGCACCGGCGCACTGACGAGCATTTTACCTCAATAACCGGACAAAATTATTTGGTGCAATAATTGAAACAATTCGATTTTAAAGAGGTATTTTTTTAAATTTTAACCACTACGGGCTTACGATCATCTTCTTTTGATGTTCAGAACGTTAAATTTATTTATACCTATTTTATTATTGGAAATCAATCAAAATGCATAATGTCGAAACAATATTATATTTGATTCGAACTTACAAAACAACATACAAAAAATGGAATTGGGATTGGGATTTTGCCATAAATTTTGCTTTAAAAAAGCATGTATGAAGTTAAAGCATGTATATCTATAAGATTTGATGTCAAATCTGTAAACATAAAAAAAGGATCCATATAAGAAAACAACATTTTTGAAAAAGTTCCTGCGTTATAAAAATTACTTTTTTTTTAATTGGTGGAAAGATGTGGAAAAGGTTTTGAACGATATGATATGGTGAATCTCTATGCTTTATTACAAAAATAAAATAATAAGGCGATCTCACTCGGAACATTTACAAAAACACCAATTTGTAAAAATAACTTACAATAAACAAGAATGTTTTCTTTCATATCCTTTTTAGATCATGATAATGTTAAATAGTCATATAATTAAATATATTATAGATTAAAATAAGGTACATACCTTGTTCTTCAGATTCCATAACAATTTTTTTAACATTTTCACATTAGACAATGTCAAAGACCAAACCCAAGTTGAATAAAATAGAGCGTAACGAAGATGCATGAGCGCCTAGTGAACGAGGAGCAGTTTCCAACTGATTGGAGAGCCACGGCAAGAAGGGTAGACTCTATCTTAGTGAAGTTTATGATAGAATGGTTATTTATGTATATAAAAATCACTTTTTAAGTGACAATTAATGTACTTTGTATTTTTCACTTTTGTCCGGTTTTCGAGTCGAAATGCTCGTTAGTGCGGCGTCTAATATTATTCATAGAATATCGAAATTTCACACGAATAGGATATTGACTTGTTATCAAATTATAGATTTTCTGTTTTGTGTGTTGAGCAATCCCAAAAGCCATATTTATTCGTGTCGGGTGTTGATTAGGGAATTATGGGGCAACGGTCCTTCAGTAATTTGTTTGAAATGAGCCGAAAAGCTGTTCGTGATCACATTTCAGAAAAAAAGATCTTCTTCTTGGATGTGGATATTATTATGACATTATACGGGATCGTGTCTAGGGCGCAATATTAGAAATGAAGCCCTAGACAGACTTATCAATATATTTATAATTTCAAAACTACATTTCAATACCCATGTGCTACCTTCTTCAAGGGGTCAACTACCACCAAAGACACGCTATATATAGATCTCTTTTTGTGTTCCTAATGTCCGTCTAACGGGCTATGGGCTTGAAAACTACCACCATGTTACGCATTTCGTCGGCCGTTCTTACGTTAATTATCATAGTCATTTTATCAGTCTAAAGTCGTTGTCTACACAAAATTGACTACAGAATTGATGCCAGTACCTGTATGGGGTTTATTTGTGTGTGTTCAAACAACAGTACTCATGCTCCACTACATATATAGCACCTGATGTGTGTGGCCAAAGTATAATGGTTCAAGTAGGCGAAGTTAGTCGGTCAGTCAGTCAATATAGATAGGTTTGAGTCCTGGCACCAGTGGCACCTTACCAAAGCCCACGATTCAAAGATCTCAGAAGAATCATGGGATGAACCAATGACATGACATGGCTCGGATATGTGTTCGCTAACGATGCCGAAGACATGGTCCTTTTGTCTCTAAAAGTTTGAAAAACCCATCATTTAGACACATGTTATTTAAAATATTGCTTTTTTATTATTTACCTACCCTAATTTCATTTATGCATAATAATGAGGAACCTTCCACTGAGCACCTTCGACCAACACAATAGTAAACCTCAAGGGTGCTAATCCTTTTTTAAATAAACAAACCGCAATTTCTAAATTAACGAAGAGGGAGGTTTCACTCTTTTAAATAAACAAAGGGTCTTATTAGAGATGAAAACTATTTATACACTGTACCAATCCCTATTTTCGTTTCTAGTTACCAGCACGTTAACCGTTAACCGTCTATTGAAATATTTTATAAGATATCAGAAATTAGGTTGGTGCTACAGAAAAAAAATTTATTAAAAAATACTTAATTTATATCCCATACGCGAAGATAGTCGATAAAATCTACATAATAATTCATTTATATATTTTTATATGTCATAGCATCAGGCCTTAGGTAAATAGAAACCTAACGATGAAGTTATTTGATTCCAGAGCCGTGCAAAATCTCTCAGAGTGTTTGTAAACACAGTTCACTGCATTTATCTACTGTAATATTTTTAAAGTAGTTTAAAAAATATTTTATTTTTGTAGAATCTTCATAGTAACATCCCATTAAACACATACATACATACATCCGTGGCGCTACAACCCTGTGTGGGTCTTGGCCTCCATATTTTGAAAACAAAATTACTCATGTAAATGTTGCACAGAACCGAAGTATTACTCAAAGAAAATATATTAAAAACATTAAAGATTGATTTAAAATAAAAATAAATATAATTCAAACCATATTTAAACATTTAATAAACATTTGAATGAAAATATTGAATAGTGCATTTTCAGAGACTGACGTTTCAAAACAGCTCCCTTTATCAATTGCACATAAATTCACATAAAGTTTGTACAATTACACACTAAAATAGTTCAATAAAACTTGCATATTATTTAGGTAGGTTTCTACAATATTATTAGTATTTTTTCCCTTTTATTGAACAGTGTAAGATGTAACATTCGCATACAGTATTTTTCCATGTGAGTGGCAGACTATAATTTTTCTTCTTTCTTTTTTCTAAACATTAAAAGCTACATTCTTCTTTTTCTTCTCTCTTTTTTATGAATTTTGTAAGTATGATTCCTCTCTTTCTGTGTGTATGACAGTTACATAGATGTCTCTTAAGCAATAGGAAGCTAGACTAGACCTACCTATCAAGCCTGACAATCCGAATCAACAATGTAAATCAAGACGGGTATTAGCTAGTTTATTTATAATATTTTTGAAAATACCTCTTTGTCATGTATTTAAATAACGGTGATTTTTCAAGAAGATTCACAACATCCGCAGTAAAAAAGTAGGCTAGAGCCGTAGTTCGTAACACATTTTTAGTATGAACGGAATTCATTAAAGCATTGCGTCTATTCAAGTGCATACTGCATACCTGACTTGTACGTCATTATTTGTTTCATCTGCATACACGAGGTAGCTAGAAAAGTCATTGTTTAAAAAGACTTCATACCGATATGTGTCAATTCTGTTTCTGTCATATATTGTTTTATATAAAATGAATCTGTGCTCACTCAAAGTGAACACAAATACACTCTTTGACTCTTTCACAGTAAACTACTAAAAGCTTGTGTCGTGAACTTTTATCTCTATATTTCATTTATTATTATATTTCTACTTGTTGCATACATGAGATTTTTCGGCATGTTGAGAATTCTCATGATTAGGAGTTTCAGAGACAAACATTACCACCTAATGGCGAACGTTATTAACGTAAAGTGATCACACTAAGCCAGCCTTCGAAATAACAGTAGAAGACGGTCGTAAGCCCGTAGTGATTTGTTCCATTTAAAAATCGAACATTAGTAATGAATTGTTAGAGTCATTAGTTGTTATTTTTTCTTTGTTTCGTGAAGGTGGAAGTTGGTCAGTACTAGGGATTGAACCCACGACCTCCAGTACGAAACAGCACGAAAATCGACATTGTACCTAGCCACTAGGCTACCAACCATTTCATATTGTACTACATTTCGTTTCCTCGTCAATTTCTAGCTCTGTAAGTATAGAATATGAATGCGATATTTTGAATTAAGACTATTTATATAAGCTGAACAAAACCAATCATATTTATTAAAGTCAAGGTTTTTTTAGTATCTTTATTTTATTATTATTATTTTTAGTATCTATATTACAAATTTTTCAATAAAAACAAAAATGAAATAGTACGTACACTCGTACACGTATAAAAGAAAATATATTTTTTCTAAAATGTTCGCACTTTATTGAAAAATGTTTCTAATTTTTATCAAGTATGTCAAAACATATTATTAAAGTTTAAGCGAATATATTTTATCAAAATGTAAACACACTATGAAAATATACAATAAAGTTGCTTAAGTACCTACAAACACATGACTTTGTGACAAACTAATAATATATCGCTACTGGTACAGACCACGTGTTACCGAATTTAATACCCCTGTAAAGCATTCTTCATAACATTATGCACAAACGTTTCATAATATAAATGTTTCATATCGCTATCTGCACGTTGTCTTTTATTTTATGAAGCCAATATGGGCACGAATGCAAACACACAGAAAAAGTAAATATTGTGAAAACGTATAGAGCCTCTATTATTATGTTTAATATTGCGAAGCGCGACGCGAATAGTTTTTTTTTTGTAGGATATTTTATTGTTTTATCGAATGCAGAGATGCACATCGCGTCGGTTGAAAATAATGGTCGACCCAATAAATTTACTGACCGTCATTATCGTTGGTCGATTGTCGAAGGTGTTCAACCTATAAATTTACGTTTTATTCGGCCATAAAAACTAGTGATGTTTTTCATACAATACTGTTATATAAAATGCTCATTTTAAATCGCAAATTTTGTGAAAAGAATGGATTGAATTATTGCGGAATTTCCAACAGTTTCATTAAATTAGGTATATAATATTTTGGCCAAATCACTCGAATTCGGGTGAAAGGCCTCAATAAAAATAAAAAAATAAAAATGGGGAAATTGTACCTAATTGCAAATCAAAGAAAAAAAATCTGAAAATCGAAATTGTTAGATACTCTGAGTTCTAGGCAATCGAATAAAAGATTTGGAGGTGAAAGAAAACTCTAAAATCTATTACCGGAAACAGGTTAAAACCACGTAAAAATATTGATATGACGGAGGACGTATAAGACGGAAGATTTTATGAAGTGGGGACAATCACTAGAATGAACATTAAAACAGAATGTCAGAGAAAACACATCCATATATCGCCTTCCAAAGGACGCAGACCGCCAGGCAAAGGTAGTTGCATATTTGAAAAAATGAATACAAATGGAAAAGGCTCCATTGAAAATCAATAACAACTAGTCCCGACAAAGACGAATAAAAGTCTACCTGAATGATCAATGATAAGCTAGAAGATGACATTTTCTGTTTCGCTGTCTTATGGACTCCTTAATGAGTACCTATAGAGAACACTGACCAACGCCTACCCGAAGCGTTCCCCGTAGGCAACACGTATCAACACATCTATGTAGTGGTGCGTGAGTTTTGTCAGATAGATTATAGTTACCTCATTCAGGTACCGCGTCAGTACAATAATGTGAATTACACGTTAACACAATATTATTTACCTAATATCATTGTGCAATCGTAAAAACGGGCAATGAAGTTCGTCACATCATAACGGCTGACCTCAAGCAAGTATAGAATCCAATCTAATTCTCCTTTTCATTTCCTGAATTAGGGGCATAAGGAGGCAATAATAGTTTTCCACTTCGATGACCTCTTCCCACTCCATATCCAGATTCCTCACCTCTGCCTCGAAGGAACCGAAGACGGTATAAGAGGGAGGAAGAACAGCACTCCCCTCAGTAAATAATTTAATTTAATATTATAAGGAGGAATATAAGCTATTGTTGAGCTTGAATTGGCACTTATTATACCTTATTGATGAGTCAATGGTTTGTTAAACTTTTAATAAGTTATCTCGTCCAAGTGGGGCAAAATTTACTACGTGGACTAAACCGTGAACTATCTGAATTAAATGCGAAGAAAAAGTGCATGAGTGCAGTGAACGCGAACAGACCGAGGCTAGTTGAACAATTTACGAGAAATAATAACCGCACAACAATATATCACCGATAGAAAAAAGCCTATACTGAATAACGATATATTTCTCTCAAATGCCTCCAAAGTGCAAAAATATATTATTACATATGGTGAGATATGGGGTTACTCCGGATATTGGCCTTTTACAAAAGTACTTACGGTAATGGTTGGATATATTAGGGTCTAATCACATATTTAATGGCCAATTTATTTATTTTTTTCAGAAACGAGCGATAACTCTTGGTAGTGAACTAATTAAAGGAGTTATACGAAATTTTGGAGGTTTAAGGTTAGGTTGTAAAGCCTCATACGTGTTTAAGATAGAAACAGTTATTCTTTCAAACACTCCCGTCAACCTTAATCGCAAATTACTTGACTAAAGTAGGTTTTGTTTGTGATTCTGATACTTTTTTCTATTAGCCAATACGTGAAACATCAAAACCGCTTATCACAATTTAAGACAATTTGGATGGGCACAAGTTTGAATGAAACACGCAGGTACCTACTGCTTGTTACCATTTGTCGTGCCTCTATAGCTGCATACACACGTAACGATTTATCTTTACGATTTAACCGATAATCACTCATTTTTCAATTGTTTTCTTTGCTAAGATTTGATAAATGAACGATTATCGGTCAAATCTTAAAGATAAATCGTTACGTATGTATCGAGCTTATGAGATACAACATGTCTATATCAATAAGCAAAACAACGTGCATGACATTGGCCAGAGAACAGACGGTATGCAACGTGACAATCGATGGAACACCAGTCGAACAAGTCACCAAGTTTAAATATCTTGGCGTCAGCATGGCATCCAAGAGTGACATTTATGGGGAAGTACTGGAGCAAACACAAAAAGCTGCAGCCATATCAGGATGCCTTAGAGAGGCGATATGGAAAAATGATAATATGAATATCCCTAGGAAGGTCAGAATATACAAAACATGCGTCCGTCCAATTATGACCTACGGTATAGAATCCAAAGGCGACACTGTCCGAACCAAGAACCTCCTTCGTACGAGTGAGATGAAGATTCTGAGAAACATCTCCGGAAAAACCCTTCCCGATAGAGTCAGAAACACAGAGATCTGAAGGAACTGCGAAGTCGAGGACGTTGTAATGTGGGGAAGACAGAGGAGACGGTTTTGGAACTACCACGTTTCAAGAATGGAAGACACAAAAGCCGCAAAAATCACCAGAGACAACATACCACAAGGAAGCAGACCTCCAGGACGACCACCTAAACGCTGGAGGGACAGTTGAAACTCAGCTTCCCAGAGGACAACGTAGCAGGAACAACAGGCCAGCAGGCCTAATCAAAGAGGAAGAAGAAGAAGAAATGTCGTGTACTTTGGCGGCAAACATTTTATACCAACAGATTTTCACATCTATCCGGCAAAGATTTTTTTGTCATCTGACTATAATAATTACAGGACACAGTGGGAAAAGAGGCGACTTCAGATCAGTTAGTCGAAGTCAGATCCCGAACACGATCCAATGCATCGATGAATTGTTTTATGTTTTTTTTTTACTTTTTGTGTTTAAGTTGAACTGGTTAAGTTTTTTATTAGGTTTTTATAATATTTACTCAACAAAAGGTTTTTTTCTGTCTTGGTAAGCTCCGAAAAGCTTTGCTACATAATGTGTTGTGGAACTAGAAATTTTATATTTAGCTTATACCACTAAAACCCTAAACTTACCGAAGGGGTAGGCACTTTTTATTTTTTACCATATGATCAAACACGTAGCTTTTTCAAGTTTTAATATTGTCAAAAAAATACACACTCTGTAAAATATTTTTCAATACTAATTAATTAAAAAATCCCATAATATATTATGTAGACTTGGGTATGTGAATAAAAAACCCGCAATGTATAAATTAGAAATATAACCTTAGTATAATATATTGTGGGGGTGATAAATGTACACGGTATAGTAGCCGAATATTGAATAATATGATACATACATTTTCCGAGGGTAGGTTAAAATTAATTACGCAAGTTAAATATATGAAGCTAAGTTGTGTAAGGCAAACCGTCCGACCCGCCGCTATATGGAGCAGAGTGGCGAGATTAAGCAGGAAGGAAGGGTTGCGGAGTAAACAGAATATTGGTTTTACCTTTGAAAATTTCAGTTTTACAGCAGCCAGAGTGTGGGGACGAGTCCCGGCAAATTAGATTACACCATGATTCGATGTACGCGCACATATTTTGGAAATTGGCTCGTTCCTGGTCTACCCTTTGCAATATCAAACAAAATATTCACTCCCATTTAATATTATCCCTAGCAATTTTAGTATGATTCAAAAAATTTTATTACTTTTTATTATCTATATACCTACCTTCTAGCTTTCCCAAGAGGAGTTGTCAGTGGTGGTCTTTATTATTACTATGAATATTTTATTCGAATTTGTACACATAAATGATAAATTAATTTCATTTTTAACCAATGTAATTCCGACCCGTTATAAACCATATATTTTGCACCCGCGTACTGTCAATACCACAAATATCAAACAACTGTGACAGTTTCTGTCAAACGTCATTTCAATTTCAAAATTGGAAAACATTATAAATTGCAAAAGGCACTAAGCAAGTTGTTTTCTTAAATTTTTAATTGTTACACGCAAAATTTCTCTATTTTTTTCATTCATTAAAACCTTCTGATGTAAAACAAACACAACAAAAAAATAATTATCGAAATTGGTCCAACCATTCACACGTGATGCGATGGCTAAGGTAAATATCGATAATTAAATTGATGCAACGTTATATGTTCGCGACGCGAGTGAGTACCGGGTTTCACTTTTTTTTATAAATGTTGCTTTCTGCGATGTGTTTTCAAGACAGTCGGTCATTGATTTGGAAGGTTTGAGAAGAATTAAATGTCTGGTTTCAAAGCTCAAAAACCAATCTCATGCTCTCAATTAAACGAAACGATCAGAGTCATTAGCGATACACTATAGCCAACTTGTTTGCAGTGGCTATGTGTGTTTTCTAAGTGCCATTTCCACACCTTATACGAGAGAAAGCTTTTCTTCAAGATCTAAGAAAACTGCATTCTAACCAAAATCTACCAATTCATCTTGATGTCAATAATCCGTCTCAAAGAAAGAACTCGCTGGCTCAACACAACCCAGAAAAGTATGGCGTAGAGTCAATAAAATAATGCTATTTAGGCGCATGTGGGTGCATGGGCTGAAACGACCGTATTTCAAGAGTGACTACAGGACTTGCACGCATTGACGGGTGATGCGATTCAATGGCTAAGGTCTTTGGAAGTCAAATTGTGAGCAACCAAAATATGAAAAAGAAGAAGAAGCTTTGAAAGTACCTACCTGCTTATACTATACTCGAGCCTTTTGATAATTGAAGTATACAATAGAACATTGAGAGTCGATTCACGTCCGTTATTTTCAATTGAAAATATCGAAATGTCAAAATATAACAATATCACGATTCAAGTAATACTTGAAAGATCATTTTATTCTGTTTGTTTGTGTAGTTCAGTTGGAATAACGTACAATTTTGTTGTTAGATTTATCTTAGATATTCCCGTTTATTTTTCATTAAAAATAAGAAAACATCTCTAACGTTGAATTGAAGCTCATCGTTTTCGCTTTCAAATATTTCAAACTTTTGTAATATTGACATGAAAAAAAAAATTTATTTGTACAGAATTTGACGGAAGCTAATAACGATGTTTGTTTTAGACAGGGAATATCCGAGAAGACTTTTTTTTTAAGAAAAATTACTGACATTTATCTAATATCAATTTCTTATATTTTTTCTCTCGCATCAGAAACTCAATCAGTAATCTGAAAGTGACAGATACATTATACGACATGACATTTTATTACGTCGGATGCTGAAGAGGAAGATCATCTTTGATATTTCTGACACATTGTCTTATTGGGGAACTGCAGGTACCCAAAAGGGGGCTTATTTATTACACGATTTTCTTACAGAAAGAGCATGACGGAATAATTTACAAGTACATACTTCATAAGTACGAGTTTTACATGTAGTATAAATCATACGAGTATGTGTGTGGATCGAATAGACACTCTTTGAGTAATATTATGAAGAATGATTTCGAGTTCAAATCATCTACTCTAGGCCCGATTCTATTTCAATTTTAGTGTGCACTAACTAAAATAAGAACGTTCCAATTTAAGTGCACATTGGTATTCTATAAAAATTAAGAACGTTCCAATATTCAAATTAGTTCATTTTAATTCATGTGAACTTAATTCTTAAATTTTGGAACGTTCTTATTAGAGTTTGAACCAAAACCTTTTGGGGATGAAATAAATGTTTGTTAAAAACATTTTTTTCTTGTTTTTTATTTTAATGTTGCAATTTAGTCTCGACATAATGCCCTACGCCAAAATCCAAATTTTTCTATGTAACAACTCCAAAATTATGAAAAGTGAACAAAAAATATATGCACAACTACTCTAAATCTTCGAGTGACGAATGCCATAGTTGCATTGGGTAAGAAGCTACTCATAGCAAAGCATTCCCCATCTGACAAACAAACAAATGATGCCCAGGTAAACCGTTAAGCTCTAACGCTTCACTAATAGATTTGCCGAAATTCTTTATAATATGGTGAACTTTATAGTATACAATCAATTAATCAATACTCCCTTTTACATCCCACTCAGGGGCACAGGGAGGCAACAAGAGCTCTCCATTGCGCTCGATCTTGCGCAATGTTTATGACCTCCTCCCACGCCATGTCCAAATCCCTCAGCTCTGCTTCAATGGAGCGAATAAATACAGTGTGAGAAGGTCTTCTTCGTCTTCGGGACCCTGATGGGAGGAAGAACAGCGCTCTCCTCGGCCAACTGTCATTCGGCATGCTTAACACATGTCCCAGCCAAGTCCATCTTCTCCCCACAATGGTAGAAGTGATAGGCTCACGCTGGGTGCGCCGGCGTATAGCGTCGTTCGTAATGCGATGGTACCATCTTACGCCAAGAATTCTCCTGAGATTCATTTCAAAAGCTGAGACTTTTTGTGCCTGGGCTTTGGTCAGGTGCCAGAACTCACATCCATATAGGAGAATGGGCAATATAGCATAAAAGAACTTAAAAAATGATTGAAAAGTGATATGTTCAATTGCATTTTTGTAAAAGTTAACTAATGCTTTATGACTCGTAAGCGTAAGGTAAAATAACATATGTATTGAAGTGGTTGATGGTCTAGCGGCTACGACGCCGGCTTTCGTACTGTTTCGTTCGGAGATCGTGGGTTCGATCCCAGGTGCCGACCATCTTCCTCTTTCACGACACAAGCTTTAAGTGGCTTACTGTGAAAGAGTCAAAGACTGTATTTATGTTCACTTTGAGTGAGCACAGATACATTTTATAAAAAAAAAATTGAGGAGTGATTATTTCATATGTGTAACATTAATAAAATCCAATATTATTATATCTTCATGTCGATGTTTTAGGAAGTTTGAATATAATATCGGGTTGGTAGAGGATAAAAAATACATAAATTCGCTACACAAAGAGTTTTCTTCTCAGGATTGCCTGGCCATCACCCATCACACATCCACAACCTGAAATAATTAACGCCTTACAAAATAATTTAAGCGATTACTCAAAATAAATCCACCCGCAGGTGTGTGGAATGTAATTAAGAAAAGTAAAGGTTAATAAGTTTGTGTTGTTTCCAGTTAAATGGAGATTAATTCATTCGCTTATTACACCTATATTATGAATTATTATAATGGTGAGGTTATTTTTTTAACACTCGAATACTCGTTTGTTTCACTTCTTTTTCTTCTTAAGGCGTTTGTAAAAACTCTTCCATGTATACTTTGTAAAAGGTGTTATCATTACACAGATGCCCGATTTTTGTGTTATTAAGATCATTATTGCAATTTTTAAAATTAAAATGAATCTGGGCTCAATCAAAGTGAACAGAAAGCAAAGCTCGTGTTGTGAATGTGGAAAAGGTCGGCACCAAGATTCGAGTTCGAGTTGTAAATGTACGAAAGCCGTCGACCGAACTACTGAAACTTACACCTATATCTATAATATAAAATAAAGTCGGGTTAGTGCGAACACTTATAACTCGAGATCGGCTGAACAGATTCTTCCGATGTTTGATTTATTGGATTCTACTTGGTTCCGGATAACAGAACAACTATTAAAAAGTTGAAAATGCATAAGAAAAAATATAAAATATAATATGAAAGTTAGTATGGAACGGATTTCCTGCAACGCCAAAGCCATCTATGAAAAAATCTATAACAACAAAATTATTCTTTACCTGACAACCATTGACATTTAAAATATTTTTGATGCAATTTTTTCGAGCTTTTATGAAATAATTTTTTAACATTCAAACATATTTTAAACGTATTAAATTACAAATTTGAAATCAATATTCATAGTAAGGACTACAGAACGACGTCTGTCGGGAAAGCTAGTAGTTAATAATGTTAATAAACACAACGTTTTAAGTTTGTCTAGATTCTTGTATCCAATTTTCAGGGCTAGATCTTAACGATATATCAACAACTTATGACCCAGTTTGAATAATTAGCGAATCGGAATGTAATAAGCGAATATTTTTTTTGTGTTTTTTTATATAATAATATTATATATTTATTACTATGTATGCCTCAACACAGACTAGTTTGTCTATTGGGGCTGCAGCTTTTGTTTAAGAAATGCATGTAAGAAATGTGAAATAAATATTATTATTATTATTTAAAAACATTTATTTATTAAATTACAATATATCATATAAAGCATACATCATTGTATAAAAATTAATAAAAAATAAATAAAATTAAAATTAAATACAATGCTATATACTAAATATAAAAATATCAGTATTATCTCTCGATGATGTAATGTAATCATGAGAGATCTTCGAACTACAGAGAAAGGAACCTTTTTAACATCCTACATGAGGACAACAGAACTGCCTTTTGGATGGCATATCTGAGACCACAACAGATGCCAAGTTTCCCTAGATTGTCTTTAAGAGACTTAGGAATAACTCCATTCGTCGATATCACTATAGGTATTATGTGTGTGGTTGGTGTATGCCACATATCCTTGATTTCGTGAGCAAGATCAAGATATTTAATTATCTTGTCTTGCTCGGCTTTTTTCATATTTTCGTCATACGGTATAGTGATATCTACGAGATACGTTATCCCGTTCCTACGATCAATCATGGTTATTATTATCTTAGCATGGTTATATTATTATTATTAATATAACTATGTTGAGATACAGAAAGAGAAACAAGTTTAAATATGTTATCGAAGAGTCGAGACCTTCATTTTAGTTATTTGTGAAAGAATAATAATTGTAGTATAAATTATTAGAAGAAGCCAAATACGCGTAAGTATATCAATATTTATTTTAACCCTGAGAACTCTAACATTTGTGAGGGACAGTTTTTGGACATTCGGTCGAGTGAAGTAAGGTGGGCGCCCTATTATCATATTTTGTCAGGTTTCCTATCCCATCATACACCGCACCATTCGTCTCCTCACCTCACCTCTCTTTTCTTTGATGTTGGGCCTCTGTGTTATTTGGGATTATGAACCACAAAAAAAAGAAAGAAATAATATCAAAGAGACGATGTAAAAACAACAACCATTAAAGGTAGCTAAGAACGAATGAATAAATAAATATTTTTATTGCCCAAAGAGAATATTTATTTAATAAATACTCACATTTTTTCAAGAGTTTTGGAAATTATATATGATTGAGAAAAGACAGGAGTCATAAGAATACGTCTGTACGAGCTGACTATTCTGCATACTATTTACTTCAATAATTCTGGTAAAAAATAAATTTTACCAGAATTGGTAGAAATAAAGATTGATTACAGATGAATATACATATATGTATGACTTTGTGCCAAATACGACTATAAGAGAGTTCAACTGCATAATATCATCATCATTAATCGACCTGGCTAGGCTATGTTTTGAGAAAGCCAACAGAAGATTTACCTAACACGTAGCCTCAGATATCGCAGAGAAGACAACAGAAGACGTGCTAGACCCACTGAGTACCCACAATATTATTAGAGAACTTTTGTGTATGGGCAGACCCGAATATTGGTTCCTTCGTCCAACAGTCACGAACCTGAAGATAAATTATCAGTAATAATTCATTTTAATTTAATCCACAAGCACAAGATAACACAACAAAGCCCAAAGGTACTTTTTTTTTTTTTTTTTTTTTTTTTTTTTTTTTTTTTTACTTCCTTTAACTACTTTTATGATTAAAACATAAAATGCCTCTGTGTTAACGCTAAAATATTAAAAATAAAAAATCAAATGTCACACACCGCTACCGACAAACGTCACACTTTGTATGAGTTTAACAGCAGTCACGTGGTACTTGTTGGAACCATGCGCAGTAGCACATTATTTCTCTAGTATTAGGAGAAAAGGCTAGACCCCCTCGAAAGTATAATATCTATATAATAATTCAGAAATGTTTTTTTATTTGCCTTTTGTCGTTGCTTTACCGTATATGTGAGCATCACGCCTAAACGGCTGAACCGATTTCACTAATTCTTTTTTTGTCGTGTTGGCTTTTATCAGTAGAAGGTTCTTATGAAAGAAAAAATTAAGAAAGTTGCGTGGTAAATTGGGAAATTAAATAAAACTCGCATTAGTCCCTCCTTCTCTATCTACATAATAATTCAGAAATGTTTTTTTATTTATTTTGCTTTTTACCGTATGTCATAGCATCACGCTCAAAATACAAATGCTACGTCAGATATGAATCTGCACAGAGCCGTGCAAAATGCCGGAGAAAGTTCTTTAATACAATTTGCTGCATAAACTTTAATATATTTAGAGCTTTGTTGGTGCACCAACAAAGCCAATAGGCAATAAATATGAGACAGTAACAAAAATGGATATAGTCATATCCTGGCGCCAAATATATGACAGCGGTCGCAGTCTTTAAATTTGGTTGCTCTCTTGTTCTCAATAATTTCCAACTTTTCTTCTCTATTTTTCATTAATTATTAAATTTCTACTTGTTTCATACATGAGAGTTTTCAACATGTTGAACATGTTGAGAATTCTCATGATTAAGAGTTTCGGAGACAAACATTGCCACCTAATGGCGAACGTTGTTAGCGTAAAGTGATCGCACTAGGCCGGCCTTCGAAGTAGCAGTGGAAGACGGTCGTAGGCCCGTGGTGGTTTGTTCCATTTAAGGATCGAACATTGGTGATGAATTTTTGGAGTCGTTAGTTGTTATTTTTTTCTATATTTAGAGCTATTTAAAAACCCTATTTTTTAGGATCTTCATACAAAATTTTAATAAACATTAAAAGTGTCATTCTTCTTTTTCTGTGCTTATGTCAGTTATAGAGGTCTACAAAGCAATGGGAAGCTAGACTAGAACCTGTTTAATTGCCTTTAACCGATCAAGCCTGACAATCGGAATCAAAAACGTAAAGCAAGACGGGTATAAGCTAGTTATACATAAGAAGATTACACGATAATGAGGTAGGTTCCTTCAAATTTCAATCAAATAAATCAAAACTCCCTTTGAACTCCACTTAGGAGCATAGGGAGGCAACAAGAGCTCTCCATTGCGCTCAATCTTGCGCAATGCTTATGACCTCCTCCCACACCAAGTCCATTTCCCTCAGCTCTGCCTCGAAGGTACGGAACACGGTATGAGAGGGTCTTCCACGTCTTCGAGACCCTGATGGGAGGAATAACAGCGCTCTCCTCGGTCAACTGTCATTCGGCATCCTCAACACATGTCCCAGCCATGCCCATCTCCTCTCCGTAATGGTGGAAGTGATAGGCCTGCGCCGGGTGCGCCGACGTATAGAGTCGTTCGTGATGCGGTGGTACCATCTTATACCCAAAATTCTCCTGAGGCACTTCGTTTCGAATGCAGATACTTTTTGTGCCTGGGCTTTAGTCAGGTGCCAGGACTCACACAATTTACCATTTACCAATTTACCATTTTTTAAATTTAAATCGGTGTTTGACATGACTGGCAGTTGTTTGAAACTTAGCGGCGCGATTGACATAACGCGCGCTGCAAACATCGATTTACAACAGATGCACCGTTCAGAATTATTAAAAATAATTAATTTATCATTTCTTATTTAACATTTTACCATATTATATTCTATATATTTCAGTTAGTTTTTTTAGAAGTTTTTTTTTAATACGGTTCGCATGTTTGTTCATCACGTCACGGATGATATTGAATGTTCAATATAATATTAAGTTTTGGTAGGTAAGTGTTAATAACGTCACTAATAATTACACCATCTGGAATTCTTTTTTTTTTTTAATCTGTACTCACTTTGAGTGAACACAAATACACTCTTTGACTCTTTCACAGAAAGCTTTTGTCGTGTAAGAGGAAGATGGTTGGCACCTGAGATCGAACCCATTACCTCCGTACGCAACAGCACGAAAGCAATTCCAATTCAATACAATTCCAATAAAACAGGTCAGCGTCTGTAGGGTCAACTGGTATTTAATAATAACGTATGCGTATATTTTTTAATCTCCAAATATTTGATATCGGAAGTGAAACAAAAGAAAAGAAAATTGGATGCTTCAAGTTTATATTGGATATAAATAAAGCATCTTTTAGACTTTTAGAGTGTACAATTACAATAACCTATGGAATGTTAGTTCTCGGAAAGCCTTAAAATTAATTTGCCGATATAGCCTTGAGGGATGGGGCTTTTTCGAGCGAAGTCGAATTGTATCCGTACCTAAGTATTTTCCACGAATTCCGAAATAATATTATGTTGTCTTGAATCTGTATGCATTAATATTATAAAAAAAGCCTTTTTTTTATTTATGACGAAAATAAGCTAAAATGAATATTATATTTGAAGAAAAAAATAAGTAAATATTGTTTTTTTTATTCCGTTGGGTGATTTTTCCAACTGTCGATTTGTTGAAGAGAAATTATTTCTCGAGACAGATCGGCAGTATCAAGCCAAGATACGTGAGATTTGTATGGCCAGGTCTACATTTTAAACGGTTTTTCAAACTTTGACGACAAAAAACACCAACTTAGAGGCTTCGCAGTATGTTCCACATATGGATTTACTCAGAATTCGGAGGAGAACATTTAGTGTGTCTGTGTGTGTGTGTCCCCCCCTTATAGCTTTTGATTCGCTTGATGTACAGATCCTAAAATTTCAGAAAATATTTAATACTTTAAGCCTACAAAACGTGTATACTCAGAATTTTTAAATTTTCTTTCAGTCAGGGGTAATGAATCTTTGAATGTTTACTTAATTTTTGCATATATCTCGAAAACTATAAAAGCTAGAACCCTAAAAATTTGTATGTATATAGAAAAATACAATTTCTCAAATAGAATTTAATGAAAAACTTCCAGGGTTTCTCAAACTTTTTTTTAAAAAGAAAATATATTTTTTATGACAAATTTACGAGTTTCCATGCCTATATTTCAGAATTTTAAAAAAATATAGAAAAACGCCGAAACACATCAACTAGATAATTTAATTTTCTATAAAAAATGTTTACATTATATCAGTACATCTCAAACTTTTCTTAACATTTTTTGTAAAAATTTAATTTATTGACGACATCGTTTCATACAATGAACATACCGACTCAGGCCATCGACAGTTGGATCTCATGTATTTATACATGCAACTAGTTATGGTAATCATAGATACAAATTTTTCCAATAGATATCTTAAATATATTTAATGTTATTTACAAATTTCAAAATAAAAAAAAAACTTGATACAAAAGTTTCAATAAATGAGACAGTCATCTTTTAAAAGTAAAATTATACGAATAAATTTTTTGTAGAACTGTAGCATTACGATGTGAAAATGTATAAAAACGTTTGACGTTTGATTTGAAATACAAAAAAAATACAAGTAGAGGTCTTCTAATATGTACTTATTTTATAAAGATTTTCACAGAAACATGTATAATATAATGTACGCCATGATAGGAGGGTAAAACAGGATTTTTTTTAAGTAGTATTGCTCGCTTGGACCATAGATACCAAAGAGAATGTTCATAATTATCGCGAATAAGTAGGTCAAACTACAAGTAGGTAGGTAGGTACCTATATCTACATTCATACAGTATTAGGAATCGAGGTAAAAAATCGCATTTAGGCGTTGAGTTGAACAGAACGATAATAATTATTACGGACACGGAAATTATATTCTTGATTGATTGATTGATTGGAAATTTTGTTGCAATGTTACTAGCACACTATTTTTCTTCATTTTTGGTAAATATTGAAAGCGTCATTTTTCTTTTTCCCTTTTCACGTATTTTGCAGTGACTTTTAACTTTTCTTTCTCTACTTTTTTTCTAACATTCTTCGACTATTTTCTTTATGAAACATTAAGATAATATAGACTCCTGAGCAGGGGAAATCTAGATAAAAACCTGTTCAATAACCTACTGCTCAAGTCTGACTATCCGAATCAACAACTTTAAGCAAGACGGGTATCAGCTAGTAATAAATAAGTTTGATATTCTATCAAATTTGATTCAAAGTATTTTTAAATGGTGTTCCCATGCACGTTCAGGCTCTGTCTGGTACGATCTCTTGTTTATTTTGTAATGATAAAGAAGCCTTTTTATGTACCTTAGTTACAACGAAATGTGATATTTTCAAAAATTCATTTATTTCCAGATAATTTTATTTCGATACCATTTTGAAAAATCTCTAGAAAACATAAACAATAAAAAAGGTTTGTTATTTGCTATCTCACTTGTCATAATAGTTTAAAAGAACCATTCTAATAAACATAGTTTATTACTATAAACATTAACTAATTGTTGAACATGCATACTTGGTGGAATTAATTTAAATAAAATTTAAATAAAACGATTTTTATCTTTTCCACAATTTATTTTGTCCCTGTGTTTCACCAAACCCTGTGAGCATGAAAGGTGTGTCCTTTCGAAACATGTCAGGGACAAAATAAATTGTGGAAAAGATAAAAATCGTTTTATTAAAATTTTATTTAAATTTTACTATAAACATTGTTATTGTATGATATAAAATTTTGTCATTTTTGTTCCGAATGCCACTTCTAGTCCAAATTAAATATTATAATTCAATGTATTAGGGCTCAAAAATGAGATTAATCAATTGTCTAATGTAAAAGATTCAATCTTTTTCATTATAGGGCTCCCTTAAAACATCAGATTTTCCCGCAGCCCCCTTTATACATCAGATTTTATGACCTTCTTGAGGAACTGGAAACAAACATTTGCCACGGCTCTCTTATGCACTGGGTTCTTAGGGAGCGGCCGTATATTACGGCAGCTTACGAAAGCGGTCTTTACCGTAACATTTGGAAAGTTCCGTGTCCGTATTATTCTCTCCGTTTTTTTTTAATAACAAACGTCAATTTGTGTATTGTGTCGGAAGGCGAAAATGAACGATGTTGATTTGCTTTAGTTATTTGTTTGGAGGATGACCAGGCATTAGAGGAGGATGAATATAGTATGGGAGAAGACAATTTATATAAATCTCGTAGCACAGAAGATGTTTTTTTATCATTTCCCCTAAATCACGCCACCAACCGTTCTTCATCTGCGTTTTTCTGTATTCTTTATATTTAACATTATAGATAGCTTCATTATTACGTATCTACCAAATCAAATAAAATTTCGTCATCTTCACTTCTCCAGATCGTGTTGGAACTCATTTTGTACAGTTCAACAAAAAAACTAATAGCAAAAATAAATAAAATAATTCAGTGTTATCAATGAAAGCGTACAGCAATCATCTGACACTGACAAGACGGTGTCGGCGACTGTTTTTGAAAATAGCGACAATCTTTTTTGTAACTACGGTAACAAAATTAACAACGTTCGACTGACGCCGTTCTCTGAAACGTCGCATTCTTAGGAAAACGAGTAAAACGACCCATTACGAACATACTGCTCTCAGTTTGGAAACCACTGCAATAAATTAATATAGGTTTCGAGTGAAGAAAAAGTTACCGAAATAAGAACTTCGGGTGCTTAAATCGATACAAAAATTCTAAAATATTTGGAGGGTTTGTGTATTTACGTAGTGAAAGTTCATTATTATGAATTAAATAACACACAGTTGCACTTTCACAAAATTTATATTGAATCTCGAGCGCTTTCGTCCAACTCACGCAGACATTGTCAAGAGTCTCTTGACAATGTCTGCGTGAGTTGGACGAAAGCGCTCGAGATTCAATATAAATTTTGTGAAAGTGCAACTGTGTGTTATTTAATTCACAAAAATTCTAATTTGTTCTGATGTATCAAAGCTAAAGTTTATTCATGGTATTTATCACCATAGTGCAAACCCTATTTAGCTACCAAATGGGGCCCAACCTGTTATAAATTTAGTTTTAGAGCTTTATTTATTTTGTGTATTATGAGGGTGCTTATAGGGTAGATACCTCTATGGGAGGGTGTGGCAGAACATGTCCAGAGTGCCTCTCACTTCTTGCTTGTTAAGCGTTAAAATATTTGCCGCGGTGTTCCATGCATCGTAAAGTACACTTACTACATGAGCGAAATCTCTTTGAAGATTTTATCGTATGAATTTATTGCATACATCGTTTAATGCATTCAGTACAGTAATACGTTACAGTTTGTTTTAGAACTGCTTGTCAGTAAACAGTGTAATGATACGGTATTTAACGTATATTGTATTAGAGAATGAATGGCCACTTTTTTGTGAAAACTAAACAAGATAAGGAATTATTATAGTCAATAGAGTATTTTTTTTATATGAATCTGTACTCACTTGGTGAACACAAATAAACTCTTTGACACTTTCACAGTAAGCTACTTACAGCTTGTGTCGTGAAGGTCATCACCTGGGATCGAACCCACTACCTTCAGTCTCGTTAGAGTGCTCTTTTAGACATCACCGCTTTCTTCGACTAAGTATTTCCGCTCCCTAGTAGGAGCATATTATGGAGACCACATGATGCCACCATGTCTCCATTAGTCCTCACCGTCTCATCCCAGTAGAAATCAGTACCCTGAACAATCATTCGTACAATCTTCTGACAATTTAAAGGAGCATAACGCGCCTTCTATTGCCCACCGTATTATAGTAGAGGCTTAAGCGCGTAATATCTTTCAGCCAGAACTTAATCGTACATAGTGGTGATTTGTAAATGACCCCTCAAGTTTCTTATGGTTGTTTTCGGCACGAAGTCGAAGCACCGCGCACCGTGGCCAGTTTATTCAAAATACTTTTGCAAGATTTCCAGGTGCTCTTTTCATAGAAAATATAACAGCTCTGCTGTGGACAGAGAGTTAAAAAATAGTCTAGTGCTCCCTACAGTTTTTTTGACACTTTAAGTCCGGGGTTCGATTCCCGGTCGGGTCAGAAATTTTCAATGTGTTTTTTCACTTGAAATATCTACTCGGGGTTGGAATCCGCAGTCTCAAATTGGACGGGACCGGTTGACTGGTAGAGAGTGCTTCAAGTATTAAGTTCCGCCGGCAATACTGACACCAATGTATAGAAGAGTGTTATTTATTTATTTAGAAGTAAGAATACTTTTGATAACAATTACTATTTCATGAGATTATTCATCGGCTTTCAAATGTTTCTGAGAACAGAGTTGAAAAATAGATAATAATAGAAGAGTAATGAAATAAGTTGGTTGGATGCTTACTGATAAATATATTTTAAGTGCGGTTACAATCAAGCCTTACACACCAAGGAATTGAGTTGGGGTGGCTTAAGGTTGGATAAAACACGTGTTACCTTTACGACAAAACATATACATATTTATAATTAGCGTAGTTTCGGGTTCTGCCCGGGAACATGTCCTTTGGGACGACGAGATAACAAATAATAAACTACAAATAAACTATTTCAGTGCTGTGAATGGAATTTGTTCGAGTGTACAAATTATTTAAATAACATTCGGGAGTTTAAAATTAGGATGATTTCGGGAAAATTATCAACCGAGGGGTTCAGACAAATTTTCGTATGAATACATTATAATGTATGAGAACATAAAATTGACATTTTCGTTTTATTATTACACCTGTTTTATTTTCGGGGTCCTTTTTGTTATTATCTGATCTCCAGAGCTCTCCAACTCTAACCAAAATCATTGAATATATTTACGCATACATATATACCTATCTTTATATGGGTAAAAATTTCTCATGAAATAAGGGCTGGATCGATTTTTTGTGAAATATTTAGTGTCAGATTTTTTTTATATAAAAATGCTTCTGGCTCACTCACAGCGAATACAAATACACTTTTGACATCTTTCACATACTTACCAAAGGGTTGTGTGGTGAATGTGAAAATGGTCGGCACAGAGACTCGAACCCACGACCCTGAGTACGCTGTGCGTACGAAAGCCTTCGACTGATACCACTGAGCTACCAACCACTTCGTATTTGATTTTTTTTTTTTTATCAATAACTTCACCATCATAAGTTTTAATTAATTATTCTCAAGTTTATCACAAGCTGTTTTATTTATCAAAGCTTGTCAATAGAAACACCTGGGTGAAAAAGACCTCTTGTAAAATTAATATTAATATTTTATTTCTGTTATGAGTAAGTTCAAAACTATATATTTAAATGCTTTAATGAATGCTTATAAATTATGATTCTTTTTATTACGGTACCATCGAAGTAGTATTTTCATTACACAACTAGCTGACCCATCGAACTTCGTCTCGCCTTAAAGTTAAAAAAAGCTTGAAAAAGTGCCATAAAAATGTCTTAACAATATTTTTAATTTCAATCATTATACCGCCATCTATGGAAAAATAGGGAAAACATTGCTCTATAGAATATTTCTACCAAAATATCTCTCTATTTCCCCAACAGGTGTCAGTGGCGGTACCGGTGCCGAATCCGTTCCATACTAACTTTAATATTATATTTTACATAAGTTCTTATCGATTTATTCATTTTTTTATTAGTTATTCTGTTTTCCGGAGCGGAGAAGAATCCAATAAATCAAACATCGGAAGAATCTGTTAATCTGTTCTCGAGTTATAAGTGTTCAGACTAACCCGACTTTCATTTATATTAGAGATGACATAAGGATCCCAACTAGAGAACAGGTTTTATAAAGGTTCTCAGAAATATTGCTGATTATTACGTCACTCGCTTTTAGTATTATAATTCCGTTTAAAAACAAGCATTTCCATGGATCCTTCTACTGATAAAAGCAAAGCAAGCAAAAGGAGCATTACGTTTTATTTAAAACACAAGAAAGCACGTATTTTATTTGAAAGTAAAACAACACCAAGTATGAAAATATTGAAGTTAGATGCAATACTATACTTAATTTCTGAAGATAATGATAAAAAAGTACCAATACGGAAATGAATTTTATTGCACAAATTAAAGGCGGGTTACACCAGTTTATCTCACAAAACCATTGACATCTAATACTACCTTTGTAAACTAATTTGAGGTCCAGCGAGGCCAAAAGAACTTTCCTTTGCGTACGATAAATGATCTCATACCACACAATGTCTGTTTCGAAGGTACAGAAAACAGTTAGAGAGGGTTTTCCGGAATCCCATGTCAAAAAACAGCGCCATCCTACCATTTGTTATTCAGCATCCTCAATGTTCCAGTCATAATAGGCCTCTCTAGATTGTCCGCACCACGTTGCGCAACGTATCCAAAGAACTGCAGGACACGACGCATGCAGACAGTAGAGAGTTGATCTGTAATATTAAACTCTCTCAGGATGGTTTATTAGTTCTATAAGCTGCTTGAGAGGCTAATTATGACGGGGAGTGTGGAGGGCAGCAAAGTAAGAGGGCGCTTACCTATGAGATGGAGTGAGAAAATAAGAGAGCCGACTGGGGAGACCTTTTATGGGGTACTACAGTTTGCAAAGAACCATAGTGATTGAAGGGAGCTGGCTTATGATGTAAATACTTATGTCGACAATCACAACCCTCAGCACTGAAAGCACGACAAAGAAGAAAAGATGAATATCCCCGTCGATCGTGATACATGGTAGGTACAGTCTTATAGTCATGATTCATATTTTTTTAATAGACTTTAAACGAGGGTTTAGTAGGATATATTTTTTTTTCAAGATATTTTATATGAATAAAATAAACTAATCATCAATTCAAGAAATGGGAACAAATTCAAAATATAACCTGATTGTGGATAAACACATCCTGTAGAGTACTTTCTATAAAGAATTAAGTCAACAGAACTGGTTGAGGGAATAATATCATAATGAATTTAAAGATATTTTATCTTAATTCTAAGAATTTAGCCCCAAGTTATTAAGTTATTCAAAGTTCAGTTTCTCAACAGCGAATAATAAAGCAATATTCGGAGTGAATCTGATCAGCAGACCACAACAGTTGTTCAAGTACAAATATATTAATCTTCTGAAATTAATAATCGTTTTCATCCTTTTGCGAAAATTTAATTTCATCGTTTACAGTTTCATAAACTTATCTCATTACTTAATCATGGTAAGGCTTAATAAATTTAAGGTTTCCATTGAAATGCGAGAGGTTTTATAATGCCGAATAGATATTTTTGAAGGAAGAACGCGATTGATGTCTTTTGAGAAAATTCTTTGATAAATTGGGCTTCGTCTCATTAATCCCTAACGGAAATTAATATAAATTATATAAAAAGATCGTTTCTCAAGTACCTACAGTACAGAACATGTGAAGGACTTTGTTGTCTATTTATTGAGCAGCACAAAACTAGTCCCATTGAAATACCAAAATATCCTCAAACGTACATCGTATTATAATCAATGTAGATGCAAAACCCATCTCCAGTCTTTTTGATTGCCATCCCTATAATATCTAAGGGTCCCTGGTTTCGGCACCATATTGATGGTCGCGGAGGAGTCGAAAGCAATCAATATTCCTGACTCCGAAACGGCCTTGGGATATCAATTCAAGGCAGCTGGAAACAGACAAGCTGTTTTCAATTAGTGGTCTTCGACGTCGAGGGGAGTTTGCCAACAAAATATAATGTGCTTGTTCTCGTATCCACAAAATTTACCCTTAGGGAAAGTTATAGGTGTGTCTAATAATGGTCATATTTTAGTTGCAACATGTCCACTGACAGTTTTTAGAATTCGCGAAATGGCTGTAAAAAATGCAGTTCACAAGTTTATTGCAAGTATCTAAGGATGACCACGGAAAATAGCTCTCCATTTTTAATATATAAGAAGATTATTATAGGGTGCAACAAAACAGAGTGAGACTCAGCAGATTTGTTGCAACTACCTGCTCTGGAAATGGGGAAAAAGGGCTGACCCCGATTGTGAGTGCGGGGCTGTGCAGAAAAAATACACATTGTGCAAGACTGCCAGCTCAAAAAGTTCACAGGAAGCCTCCAAAACATCCACGAGGCTACTCCGGAGGCGGTGGACTGGCTGATGGCGCTGGAGCCATGACTGTAGGAGAGGACGGGACGCAACCCTCCACGGGTCAAGATTATTTACGGAAAAGCCATACGAAATGTAAAGTAAAGTAAGTAATATTTTAATATGATGGCTTGAATTGTTACAGGATTTGACATGTAGCAGATAGCATACTTCTCCATCTTCTCACGTTGCCACCCGTTGGTGGCAGAAGCCATACGAAATAATAATAATATTGTTTTGTTTTTTTTTTGTTTTTGTTGAGGCCTTCCACCCGATATCGAGTGATTTTGGAATATTGTTTTGTGGTTGTCATGAAAATAAATACCGCGCTTCGCTATAATATTATGAATATTAAATATGAACCTAATTCAATATTTATATTCCCAATTGTTTTGTTGAGAAACATAATATTAAAATAGCCATTAAACCTCACAATTGGGTTCGATGTACCCAAAAGTTTTACAATTGATTTTGAGTGGACGAAACCACTTCAATGAAGTAGCCAACGCCATCTATGGTGACTGGTCGGTAAACAATGCACTACTTAGTGCATTGTTGAAGCGTGTACGTACACAATTACAGATGAATTCGAGCTACACGATTCTTCTTCTTCTTCAATGATGGTGCTACAGCCCAAATCCAATCTTGGCCTCCTGTAACTTTCGCCTCCACAGATCCTTTTCCCCAGCCGCCCTTCTCCAATTATCCACCAGCAAGATTTGTACTGCGTCTCTCTTCACGTCGCGTCGTCCTCCCACCTCAATCTCGGTCTGCCCACCCCTATTCTCTGGATATCTCGTCAAGATTCTTTTTGGATCCCGCGAGTCTGGCATTCTTTGCACATGTCCAGCCAATCTCAATCTAAGAAGTTTTATAAGCGTTGTGATGTTAGGGGGCTGTAATATAGTGTGCAATTCGTCATTGCGTCGTATGCGCCAAATTTCTCAGGTCCAAATCCGTCTGAGCTCCTTCCTTTCAAATATGTCCAACATTTCCGCCGTGTTTACTGTCATCATCAGTGTCTCACATCCATATGCCACGCTTCTTTGTGTATATTATCACATGTCGTTGTAATGTTTGGAACTAATTTTACATACAAAACTAAAAATAATCTATGATGTATTGAAATTTGAGGAGAGTTCTCTTCAGGGGCTCGTTCACTGTATCCTATCCTTACCGACCATTTCTGTTTCGTAAGCATCTTAAATTATTGATAAGGGAAATCTTAAAGGTTTCAGCTTAAAACCGTTGATTGATTTATGATCGGTATGTGCAGAAATACTTTGACTAATGAGAGTAATGAAAAAAGTTTTTTTGTGAGTAGAGAGTTTCTTTTTTTTTAATATTTCTAAATGCGGTCATTGAAAGAAACTGGCTGGTCATGCACGCATATGTTTGTGTGAAATGAGACTCGTAATGGGACTCGAAAATGGAAATGGGGCAGTTGAAATGGTAACGAATGTTTGGTGAAGACTAGCTCGAAAGTTAGATGAGTAGGAAAATAAAAAAAAATGTTGAGGACATTTTTATAATGTGCTAAAAATGATAATTTCTGAAGTCGCAACCTCCCGGGTTGAAAGGCCCGTGGTCACCCTGTAGTAACGCCACTGGTAGTTGTATGTATTCACAAAAGCAAAAGATTCATAGGTATATAGTAATATTCTGCATGCCACTCGAATTTTTCAAGAGTTGATAATTTCTTGTTATTCGCAATTCTCGGGATTTTGACATTGCCTTTAGTATCCAATATCACAAGAATTCCTTCTGATGTTTTTAATACACGTAAATTAAATATTCAATGCTCTACATGTAGGATTTTTATAAAAAAATCTGATAGGGATCTATTTCACACGAACTGAACTGAATCTGAAGATTTAATGAAAAGTTTTCACGCTCAACTGTTTATGTTGAAAACCAATTTTTACCAATATCATTATTAAACCTCGCATCACAGTCTTTTGCAGGTCTTGGATACTTGCTAATGACCTTATCCAGCCATTCCATTTATTTCAAAAAGATCAACTGAAAATACAATTCGATAGCTTGAGTTCAGGAAAGCAGATCAAGTATGTTCTATGCGAAGGTTAATAAAACATAAATAAAAATTCGAGTAGAAAACATCGAGTGCAACCGAATGTCCCAAGCGTCAGATAAAAGGGATCAACATTTAAAATATATTCCAAAGGGAAAGATTCCGACGGGAGATTGATGACTGTTATGAAAGTGCCTTCTAGCCCTTCATCCCTGTTGAAATATTGACTAATAATTACAGCCAATTTATGGACCCGCCTTCTCCAAACAATTGGACTTTTTGACGCAAAAATATAGCTTTCTCTCTCTTACTTACACAGTTCAGGATATTTATTTTTGTTTGATTGATTTCAAGATTCGTGACTGACAAACGATAGATCTTCTTAAAGGTCTTATGAAATATTTACTGACATTTTGTTATCAAAGTGAATTTCATAATAATATAAAATTTCATTTTGAGAAAGGGACGACGGTAACTTCTATACTTACATTTGTAGTAATGTCGTTATGACACATCTACATTACGTTCACGTGAATGAACATCAATGATTTTGAAATATATTGTGAAGAAGGTAAATACGTTCATGTTAGTACATCCATGTGTAGGTACCCACGACATACTTTCTCTTTTGTTAAAAAGTGGCAAACTGTGAAAGTCTAATATGTATATGTGTAGCGATGTGATTGGTAGCCCAGCGGATCAATCGACGGCTTTCATAATATAGCATAACCTACTGTTTCCACTTTTAACACAAGTTTTGCTTTGTGTGAAAGATGTCAAAAGTATATTTCTGGGTTAATTTTGGGTGAGCCTAGATTAATTAAAAAAAAAACACACACACTTTTTATGACCGTATTTGTGAAAGAATAGTAATATGAAAACGGGAGGCCTACTATTGACAGAATCGTAACCAAGGATTCGAACTACCCACAACTGTCATTTCTTATGACGTTTGGCGTTTCTATAGATTTTTATATATATGTAGGTACCTACAAATATTTCGCTGATGTTTCGACCCGCGCCACGGTTTAAATAAATTCGGGGGAGGATGCAAAAGGTATAATTATAACCTAACCTAACCCAATCATATAAAATAGTAGAAAGTTTGCTAACGCTAAAGTAAAATAAAATAATTGAACACTGATAAAACGTCATAAGAAATGACAGTTGTGGGTAATTCGAATCCTGAGTTACGATTTTGTCAACTGTAGGGTACCGATACAAAAACACTGGTCTGTCATCCACATCAAAAAGTTTAGGTATCATTTGTAGTAATTGCGTCGAATACCTGCTTTTTCCATAATATATAAAAAAATAAAACAACCTTCCAATATTTTTTATTACAATCTAGATGTTACAAGAATTTTAACATTTTTATAATATTGTTTTCAAATTGTTATTACGCATTCAGTATAAATCGTATAAATTTTAATTAAAAATTGCAAAGATAATTTTAAAACACAAAACACACAATCGGAATATTATTAATAATATATTATTATTTTAACGGCAGAATACCTCGTATATATTATTTTGTAACAAAACAAAAGGGATTTTTTCATGCGTCAATACGAAAGACCCTTCGGAAAAAAGGCATTCATGAATCATGATTGTTCAAACATTGTCTGTTATGAAAACATTGTTAATAAAATCAGAATTTTACAGGAAAAACAAACATCCCCACGGAATGGGGGTAGGAATCCCTCGACGAAAGGAACGTAGGAAATTATAACACGGCCAACATCCAATTTACCTTTTAATATAGGAGATAAATGTTCAATGGGATATGAAAAAATGTTTCCATTTTAAATTTCATTTTGTTTTCTTTCCTACCTTCTCTTTCCGATGTCCATTTTATTATCTGCTGTTATTTGTTGAAAATATATATCTTAAGGCAAAGACAGGAACCACTCTTGCCTATATTGGGGCGTTCTGTTTTTTGGATTTTCGGATTTTAATCTTAAGACGCGTGCCTGGAATAACTAAAGGGCAGGTTTGGGCAATGATTACCTTCTGACTGAATGGTTTTACTCGAAATATTGCTTCAAATAATAATTATTTTTGTCTTTCAATCCTGAACACAAATAGAAACTTCTTGAAAGAATTTTAGATAGGTACTTATCTACCCATTTATTTGTTCAGGAGTGATTATTACCTACCTGCTGAAATTTAAAGAATAAAATGTTTTATATTAAATCAATACTGATTGGCTGGATGAATTGGTGTCCCAAAAGGGAGAGGCAGAGAGGACGGAACTCAACTCTTTTCTATCCAAGCACACATTATATGATAATTAATAAAATTTATATAAGTTGTTGAACATGCATTTTTCTTGGTGGAAGTAATTTAAATAATCAAATTTAAATAAAAAAAACTTTTCGGAATAGTTAACAAGTTTGTGGAATAGTTAAAAAGTTTTTTTTATTTAAATTTGATTATATATGATAATTGTTTGTAAGTTTATGATTCCTGGAAAATCCGAGAATAATTCACAAAATTTTCATAATGTTGTATCTCTTTAGTATGCGATGGTGTTTGGTCAAAAATACATAATGTTGTATCTCTTTAGTATGCGATGGTGTTTGGTCAAAAATACATAATGTTGTATCTCTTTAGTATGCCATGGTGTTTGGTCAAAAATACATAATGTTGTATCTCTTTAGTATGCGATGGTATTTGGTCAAAAATACATCATGTTGTATCTCTTTAGTGTTTGTTCAAAAATACATGGTTAATAGAGCTGGATACAGGGCCATTGATTGGACAAACCCAAATAAATTTGGAAGAATTTCCAAAATAAAGATGCTCAAAGAGAAAGAGGAAGTTATTGATCTGACATCAGATGTAACCTTATATTTTGCCTGAACAGAATAAAGGATGAGTCGTTTAGATCAATGATATTATAACAACTGAATTGAAAAAAATCCATAGATCGGTGCAAAAAGAGTTTCCTGAATGTGATAGAAGATCTTACAGGACACTGAAAACATACTTATATTGAGGCTTTACTGTATTACAACGAACAAATAACGTACCTATTTCTATAGATCGACTTTTCGGAATAAAATACCACTTTATTGAACTACTTGATACATTAATAGCTTGAAATAATATATGAAAAAAGAAACTTATTCCCTCAACCTGTCAAACCATCTTAAACGACATACCGTGTCTATGGTAATAATGGGACAGATTTGACAACGAGATAAGGGTTGAGTGATGCCGACTACCTCTATTCACGTGAACAACCCCCTACAATACGTAATAATATCCTATGTCGTATGTTACATCAAAACCACGACATTTATTAAATCCTTCCAAATAGTTTTTGCTTAGCAATTTGGTATATTAGACTAGGTGGATTTAATATTTCGTTTATGTTATCATATCTTCAACTTGTCTGTCACCCAAGCTCATTGGTCTTTTCCGACCTCATATCGGCTTAAAACAAGCAATTTTCATCGAAAAAAGTACGTGGTGTGATAATCTTAAGGTTTTGGTTTAAAAAACAATTCGCGTTCAAGCTTGTCTTATGGCGGTAATGCAGTGGGTTCCTAGGGAGCTGTCCGTCGTCTGACAAGACGGCAGTTTTTCAAAGTTATGATAATGTTTTTTGTTACTACGGTAACAATTTTGACAATGTTCTAAATTTACATATCCACCGTTGTTTACAGCAGAACCGTATTCTTAGGAAAACAGACCATTATAAAGATATAGAATGTGACATCATTTAGCGTCGACGATTAACTTAGTTTTGAGAAAACTAACAAGTCAACCGCATGTCACAACCACTGTTAAATTCGGCCGATTAACCTATCTGAACCACGTTTTGAGGAAGTTCACAGAAGATTTAACCCATCTTATTTATTTATTTATTTATTTATTTATTTCCTCATGGCACAACAAACAGACAAAACATATACATCTAGGCTATAAAAGACAAATGAATGAAAAGATAAATGTTATGCCCCACTTAAATGTGTGCACATATTAATAACAATGATTGGTCTAAGAATGTTTCAAAAGTCAAATATTAATAAAAAAAAGAGAAACAATAATAACAGTAAAAAATTCTCAATCTAAATAATAATAATAGTCTAAAATAAAATCTCTCAAAATAAACAATAATAACAGTCTATAATAAAATGTCCCAATATAAATAACAATAATCGTCTCAAATAAAATTTCTCTATATAAATAATAATAACTTAACCTATAAAAAATGTCAAAAAATAATAAAAAGTACAAGGTACAAATCAAAGAAATAAACAAAGCATCAATCACAAAGAAGGGATAGAGGAAAGGAATGGGAGAGGGGAAAAGGGTGACAATTTATTGATATTAAAATTATTGTAAAACAGATCATTCGTTGAGAACACTGAGAACAGAATTCTTAAAACTATGTGGTGTAGCAGCAAATATGTCAATGTCAGAGTACTTATCATTGTAGTTGCGCTTCATTCTATGCAGTGGATTCCTACAACCAGCATTAGATAAGTGTCGGTTTATTTGGAACGGTCTAAAATACCGTCTTTGTGACGGCACGCACAGACCGACATCGGCCAACAATGTGGGCACGTCTACAACAGATGTACAAATCTTGTGCAGCATACAAGTATCGATGAGTTCACGTCTCTTATAGGGGCTCATCAAACCTGTCGATACAAAGCCGCGAAATTTACGTTCGCCAATACGAACGAACTTACGCTGAAATTTTTCAATCATAGATATATATCTGTCATAAAATGGGTTCCAAATGGGTGAGCAGTACTCCAGCCTTGATCGTATTAGAGTGACAAACAGTTGCAACAATGATTCGTGATTTCTGAAGTCGGAAGACGTTCTTAGGATAAAGCCTAAGGTCGCGTTACAATTTTTTAATAAATCTTCTATATGTACGTCAAAATGTAATTTACAGTCAAATATCACCCCCAGGTCCCTAATTTGAGACAGGTGAGCCAATTCGTAACCATCTATTACATATGTATGTTTGATGATTTTTTTGTTCTTGGTGAACGTAATTGAGCTACACTTTTTCAAATTTAGCTCAAGTTTATTTCTGATGCAATAGTCGTAAACTCTAGTCAAGTCCTCGTTCAGTTTAACCGCGTCAGCCTCATTCTCTATGCGACGGAAAATCTTCAAATCGTCTGCAAATAGTAAGAAATTAGAGTGGAGAAAACAGCTATTTATGTCGTTAATAAATATGGCGAACAACAAGGGACCGAGAACGGATCCCTGCGGCACCCCCGACGTTACCTTCACATATTTTGAGTTGTAACCATTTAAAGTCACCGTCATTAATCTGTCAGTCAAGTAAGACTCTATTAGTCTCAGGAGGTCACCGTGAACGCCGTATAGGGCCAATTTGTGTAGTAGTATATTATGATCGACTTTATCAAAGGCCTTTTTAAAGTCCGTGTAAATTGAGTCAACTTGCAGACGGCCGTCCATAGAGTCAAACAAAAAGTCAGAGTAGATTAATAAATTAGTCAAGGTCGATTTTCGTCTTACAAAGCCGTGCTGCTCGGGGAGGACAAATGGTTCTAAAAAGTGTAATAAGTGGTCCTTAAGTATTGCCTCGAACACCTTCGAGATAGGTGACAGTATGGAAATGGGTCGGTAATTATTAATATCCGCCCTACTGCCCGACTTATGAATAGGTGTGATATTTGCCGTCTTCCAAGTAGTGGGAAAGCGACCCTCCTTAATGCTTTTATTAAAGATAATGCGCAGTGGCTCCGTCAGATGGGAGGCACAACGCTTGAGAACTAGTGGTGACAGTGCGTCAGGGCCAGTGCCCTTGTTGACATCCAGATTATAAAGTTTATTGTAAATTTCTGAACTCATTATGTTGACAGTGCACAAAGAGGATGATTGACCAAATTGGGTACAATCTTCCGTCGTAGAGTCAGCAAGCGAGACTTCATTGAACACAGACTGGAAGAAATTAATGAAAAGATCTACAACCATCTCGGGGTCACTTGAACAAGTACCGTTGTAGTGCATGTTTTTCGGATAGTTGTTGGATGATTTCAGATTGTTTACATAGGCGAAAAAAGGTTTGATATTTTTCTGGAGTGACTGTTCAACGTTGCTCAGATAATTGCGATGGTCATTTTTTTGTGCCGTTTTGAGCTCCGCTCTATAGCTTGAAAAGACAGCATAATCGTGTTGGTTTTTGAATTTTTTCCAAAGACTCCAATATTTGTTTTTCGTTTTTGCTAGTGCAATTGTCGAAGTTTTGTACCAAATTGGGAATTTATTAGTTTTAGAAACCTTTTTGGGAGTAAATTGATCGATGATCGATAAAAAGATACTGTAAAAAGTATCTGTTGCGTTATTCACGTCCTTATTCTCGAGAACTAGGTTCCAATCTATTTCGGCAAGTTTTTTGTTTATTTCGTTAAAGTCAGATTTTAAATAATTATATTTAGGCTTACTGTTTTTATGAAGTGTTGATTCTACTACAATAGGAATATCGATCAAAAGAGAAGGATGATGTCCATCCTCAGGCACCAAGGGAAAGTCACATCTAGCCACACAACAGGTTAAATCAGACAACACCAGATCCAACAAAATATTGTTCCCATTGTATATAAGGTTATATTGATTCAGATTCAAAAATGCCATTGCCTCGGTGAGAGTCTGAGCCGCGACACCACTGCGGGACTCCATTATTGCAAACGGGAGACGGTCATGGCTAGTCCATTTTATAGATGGAATGTTGTAGTCACCTATGATGCAAATATGACTGCTTCGATTCGTTAGTATAAATTTATCTGATATTTTGTTTAAGTGCAGTTCATAGTCGCATACAGGAGATGATGGGGGAATGTATACCACACCAAGGATAACATTAATCTTATTGTGCCTCCCAGAAGACAAAGAAAGTGCAACAAACAGGTCCTCACACGTAGTCTCCCACTCAGGTTCATGAAGACAGTTAAATTCATGCGACACAGCAACCAAGACGCCACCGCCCTCCCGCTTTTTCGTTCGTTCGAAGCTCCTGTCTTTACGGAAAACAACGTAGTCCCCACCGAACAACTCAGAATCACGAACGCCACAATTCAACCAAGTTTCTGTCAGAACCACTATGTCATAACTATTGGCAACCAGGTTGGATCTAAAGGTACTAGTTTTACTTTTTAGGCCTCTACAGTTCTGGTAATAAACTTTTAAGGCGCCTGTAAAGAGTACGGAACCGTATTGTTGCAGCTGAGGGGCGCTGTCAAAAACACAAGCAAAGCAAGCAATTGCCACCTCGCGCGAGATCTGTAAATTGTTAAGTTAACAAGGGAAACATAAGGGTAAACAGAATAAAAGGAAAGTGGAAGGCTAAGATAAAGTTGGATACTGCAGGATCTGTGACTGATACTTACATGACAAGTTAAACTATCTTTTGGATGTCGCTGTCGGAACGTATTGCAAGGGCAGGCTCGTTGACATCCCTTCGAGCATATATTTTCATGTGTTTCACCCAGGTGAATTTCCATTTCTTCAACTTGGATCTCGCGCGCGCTTCCCTGAAGAGCAGCTTGTTTCTTAGTGTGAGATGTTCTTGGATGTAGATCAGTCGGCCTCCGTCCGCAACACCGATGTCGTCCGTTGTGAGGCGGCGTTGCAACCGCGCCGCGGCTAAAAAAGCATCTCGCAGACTCTGTTTGGAGAACTTGAGGATGATGTTCTTAGGCTCAACTACCTCCCTGAGCGCAACAGAAGACGCGGTAGACCTCACCAAACCACAAGAATAAGTTAATAAGGCGGATTTTCGGGGAGCGGGTGTCGACTATGATGAGGCAGAGGGTTAGCAGGAAACAGGGCAGCATGGCGAGGACTTGTGGAGTCCATAATATGCTCTTCTAGGTAGCGGACATCGAAGAAAAAGAAGAATGATGGATGTTAAAAGCATGTTTAGTAATTCAGACTAGGAGAATGTATGACAGTACTTACTTTTCGAGTCCGTGTAAAAGTTAAGCCTTTCCCATCCAATATGCAGCAGCAGCAATCGCCTTATCATTTTGCTTCATAAATTATTATGTCGCTCAGGTCAGACCTCTGTTCCAAATTTTTGCATAGGTACTAACAGATGATCATCATCCTGGACCTCTCCACAGTCACATCTTACATCCTCCTCCAGACTAATACCCCACCTGTGCAGGTTCTTCTTCCACCTTGTGACACCAACACGTAACCTATTCAGTGTCTTCCATATGCCGTAGGGTAAAAGATGTCCCGGTCCCATAGCCTCGGACAACATGAACTGCCTCCCGCTATACTGAATGATCCAGTATGACAGTCAAGTCAATCTATCTTGAATATACCGATATATTTTATGAAAAAGTACCTTCTTATCACCTTGCACGAAAAAGATGGCGCCAAAATTAAACAAACGAATGTAATGTTATTTTCAGGAGGTCCAGTAGGCCTAGACAAATTCAAATTGGCGATCGACTACAAACGAATTCTTCGACATGAATGTAGAGTAGGAAGAAAATTAATCGTCCACTTTTTATATTTTTATATAAGTGTCTTTGTTTGGTTTAAAATAGTTGTTCATATGTTCCAGTGGACAGTTAATTTTTTCGCACTATACATTGACGAAATCTTCGTTTGTAGTCGAACGCCAATTTGAATTTGTCTACGGGGGCTGAGATCGACTTCCGGTCCGATGTGTTTTTGAAATTTCTACACGGGGCTGAAAATCGTGAAGAATCGGTCGGAATTGAAATGGTTCAATAGGTTATTAATTTTTCAAAATACAATTCCGAATTCAATATTCACAGCAAAGACAAGACAACGCCAGTTGGTAGGTAAAGCTAGTAAAATATAATATTAATCCTCGTTTGTAAATGTTTTAAAGTGAAATATTATCAAATTCTACGAAATAATATCGACATACACAATACACGTGTTGTCAATAGAAAAACATTCCCCCGAACAAGATCCTTTCGTATTATCAAGATTTATTAAGGAGTTCTTAAGGTTACATGAGGCTGGTTTCTTAGGAACAATTTTAATATAAGATGTCACAATAAGAATAACAACGTCTAATTTTAGATAATGAAATATTCATAGGAACGTGATGTATTGTTAGCAACCATCCAACACATTTTGACGACGTTTAACCGATTTTTGGGCAAACAAAATATTTATCTGTACAATGTCGGTATCCAAGGGTGCGTTTAAACCAAGCAAACATAGAGCCAGAGGTGGAAATAGAGTATAGTTTCTTGATCGTTAATATGGTCACCAAGGAAACATCAAAGAGAAAGAATCAGAACTCTGGCGCACGTAATCTATCATCGCCCATTAATTAGATCTTGTCACTGAGTACAAATATTATTAGAGAACTTTTTTTGATGCGCAGAACCGAAAATCGGTTCCTTTATTCAACAGTCACGTGACAGAAGATAAATTATCAATTATAATCCACATTCATCCACAAGCACAAAATAACACAACAAAGCCCAAAGGTACTTCCTTTAACTAATTTATGATTAAAACATAAAATTCCTCTGCGATAACGCTAAAATATTAAAAATAAAAAATGTCACACCAGGCTACCGACAAACGTCACAGTTTGTATGAGTTTAACAGCCGTCACGTGGTACTTGTTGGAACCATGCGCAATAGCACATTATTTCTCTAGTACCATTTCTTCTCAAAGGATCTTGCTTGTTGTTGTTCCCATGGTATCCAATATCAAAGATAAAAGAAGGAGTGGTCTGTTTCTAGCTCCGGCTTCTAGTTCGGTGTAAACGCAGACTAACCGATCATATGTAATGAACGAGTAATTCCGAAAAAGTAATCTATCAATATTAATAATTCTTCTCCTTCTCAAACCATGTAGTACCATGTAGGCGAGGAATTTGGAAAAAGTGTGGGAGGAGATGATCGAAACTGCACAAGATCGAGCGCAGTGGAGAGGTCTTGTTGCTTCTTCCTGCCCCCAAGTGCGGTCGCAAAGGTAGGTAGTAAAGATTGGTTGAATAAATTCTTCCATATCTTTGATATGCCTTGCACTAGGTACATAATTTCCTCTTGAGAAGCTGTACCACCAGCATTAAGAGGTCATCTTGAAGGTCTGAGCCTATGGTTTTTGGTAGATTAAATGGTTTCTTGTTAAATGCCATTTTTGTGATACATGATCATTACTAAGTTTTGGTGTAGCATGATCATTCCGTATCATGATTTGATTATTTATAAAGTGTAAAAAGCACGTGAGTATTCGTATGGAAAGGAATAAATTCTGAAACAATGTCAAACTTTAAGTTATCATAGTTACTAGGGAAAATCTAGTTTTTCATACTGATACAAAAAAATAATACCTACCTACAGGTTTTTTATTTACCGTAATACCCAAGTAGTTAAAAGTTTAGAAACACAATTTTATGGACTCGTAACATCAGATTGAGAAACATTCCAAATTGTCACACCTTACAAAAATACCTATATATGAATTTTATTCTTCAAAATAATACAAAAACTGGGTGCAATTATATAAAAAATTACACGAATAAATCAAAATGTACGTATACCTTGGATTATTTTGTATTGTCCGTTGACCGAAATAACAAAGGTCGTTATATTTTTCGGTCACGTTTGTATTTCCGTATACTGCTATTTTATGGTTTATTATTATGTTCACGATGCTTTGTTATTGCCACAAAAATAATAATGTGGTATTTTTGTACACAGAAGAAGGAATTTCGGTCAACCATAATGACGTACTCAAATGCGTACATCATAAATGTAGTATAATAAAACTATATTTTAACCAATGTACAAATTAAAACCCAGTATTTCTGGTTTATTTAATAATACTAGCAGATATCCAGCGTGTTTCATTTTAAGATTGCAACGAACCAAATTTCCATAGTAGGTACTTACGATCGTTGCGCATACGCGATCCGCGTACACATAACCATGATCGTTCAGCGCACGTAAACCCTATACGTACTATGACAACTTGTTTATTTTCATACGTTACATTACCGCTCGCGGCGCTGATTTGTACAAGCAATAATGAAAACGGTTCGAGGCATATCGCGATGCAAGGATCGTAGCCAAGTTCAACATTGCAACGAAACGTTTTTTTTAATGTAGGTAGACATAGAGTGTTTTGTGTGCAGGTTGCAATCATCAATACGCATTTGCCAAATCCAGCTTTTAGAACGTCATCCTGACACTCTTGCCATTTAATGTTAGGAAGGGATCTGAAAGGTCTAGTATATTATAAACGGCTAGTTCGTTTTATTACATTTTTGGACTGTTGTAAAAATTCTTCTTGATAAAATTTTCGTTTTGCGTATTTCAAGTCTACGTGAATAAATTCAACAAAAAATTGAAATATTACTAAATTTTATAGAAAACTTAAAAAGCTTTCACGAATTCTTCATCGACAACAATGGGTCTGTAAATTGAAAATAACAAAAAAGCAATTGTTGTCAAATATTGGCTAAATCGATTATGTTTTCTACAACTGACATGAGGCGGAGGACAGAGTTTAATAGCGAGGGCCTGTGAAGTTCATTTGCTCCATCCAGGGAATGGAAGAAGAATTAAGCATTCAACAATCGTTGCCCATAGTTTGTTATGTATGTCATATTTTGTATAAGGTTTTAAGGAACGACCCATATATGAGATGATGGAGAAAAGCACCTACGAACTTAAAGAGAAAAATTGCATTATTTATTATTAGATTTTGCCAGTCACATTATTTTTTACACAAAATAATTAATACAAATAAACTGAGAACACGGGTTCTCCTTGTCAGATGCTTATGTCTACTCTAAGGTATCAATAAAATAGTGGTTGGACTTTCGTACTGTATGTAGCAGGCTCGATCCCAAGTGCCAAATATCTTTCTATTTCACGACACGAGCTTTTAGTAGCTTACCGTGAAAGAATGAAGGAGTGTATTGGTGTTCATTTTGGGAGAACATTGATTCATTTTTTGATAAAAAAGTAACCGCTCCGTCGGTTAGGATAAAGACTCTGAAAATAAATCTGTCATTGAATGCTTTTCTTTTACACTCGGTAACTATACATAGGATTTACGGTCCGTCTCTCTGCTCTACATTCACTCCTTCGGAGATGTGCCCAACCGCATTTGTGTGCATAATTTGGTTATTTATTAGCGGTTATCAAACGTTCAACCTAAATCTATAATAATAAAGAAAAGTGCCTGACTGACATACTCAATCATCAACGCACAGCCCAAACGGCTAATCGTAGAGAAGTGAAATTTGGAAAACAGGTAGGTTTTAATTCAAAACCTTCCACTAAGAAAGAATTTTTGGAAATTCCACCCCTAAGGAGGTGAAAAATAGGGTAATAATAAAAAAATAAGTATGCGAATATCTCGGAAACTAGACATGGTACGAACTTGAGATTTGGCATATGAATTCTCCTATAGAAATGAGTAGAATGTTAGTACATATCTTTCAGATAAATGAAGTTAGAAAGCTGTAAATTAATATATATATATATATTCTTCCTTTAAAATTAAAATAAATTACGTATTTCAAGATTCAAATATTATTCAGTTGGAGAAAAGATACAAGTGTTTATAATGTTTCGCGGGGCAGCCCGCGAACCGTTGCAAGTCACGACACACACACACACACACCCTCACACACACACACACCCTCACACACACACACACCCTCACACACACACACACACACCCTCACACACACATACTTATACGTGTACCTGAATACCAGCATACCGTCCGCGGACTAACCGTTCGCGATACATATACGATCACCACAAAGTCAACAATGACAGCACAGCCAGTTGAAAATTAATTGAAAATAGTCGAGCGCCTTAGTTGAAATAGGAACTCTATCGGGTCCCGCACGTTTGGATTGCCAAAATTACGTGTCGTCCAACTAAAATCAGGCCCCACGTTGCCAGCGCCAAAATTGACGTGGCGTGCTTCAAAAATCGAGCCCCACACGTTGGGGTCATTTAAAGACACGACAAATTTCATACTGGTGGTTATGCCCGCTGCTGATGAATTTTATTAAACAGGGCACAACCTTAATTTAGTGTGGAGATTGACAAAAGTGTAGGCATTTGTGAGCCCAGATTTTTTAGATATGTGTATCTACTGACTGTGCATACCTATGTTCAATCTCTATACAGCTGTGATATTTATTTGTAGGTAACCACAGTAATTTTATACCAAGCAAGGTAGGTCTTCATATTTTCCCCTTTAATTGGAAGGAACCATAATATCTAAATCGTTCATAAGGAAAACGAAATTCAGCTAATTCGATTTATTCCGAGTCGGTACGAAGTTCGACGGGTCAGCTAGTCGTATATAAATCACTCAATTGTGAGTGGAATTGCAGGAAAAAAAAAACCAAATCATTACGAGACCAGCTTAATTTTTCCTATAAAAAAAATTAGAACATATTACTTTTTACCAAGTAAAGCACATTAAAATATTATTACGTACATAGAGTTGTATAGATTGGAGATCACGCATGAATGAACGGCAACAATGTGTAAAGTAAAATATTGTAGAGCACAGTCGGTAGAGTGGAAGATTCTAAATGTCGTGTCATCGAATAAATCAGTTACACATTCGACACGTGAGGATTCACATCACGGATTACATTTTAACGTTTTTTCGCTTATCTGTCTTGTCCAAATCAAGAGTGCGCAATATTAAAGTACTAGGAAATTTAATTAGCACTAATGTACTCGGAAAAGAGGAAACGAACAAATATAATAAATATCCAAGAAATAGGAATCTACCCGATTCTATTCAGTAAATGTTGAGCTGAGCGATATGTAGATTTTTTTATTTATTGGCACTGCATCCAAAAAAGAGCAAGACTGCATACAGTCAGATTCGAATCAAATTTGTATAGGTAAGTCAAATAGATCATAATAAATACAAGAACAAGATTATAATATGTCTAAGATTTTATGAACATCTGGAAGGATATAGATGGTAGGTATGTATGGAATCCATTGTTATTTATTTATGTTCACGTTTCCTTCTATGTTCGCAAATCGTCATTGAATTGGTCCTCGTAGCAGTCAGGATCCAGCCTCTAGTACCACATCTCACACCCGTCTATGCACTGTTTGTCTTATTACCTTACCTATCCACGTTCGCTCCCAAGGTGGAGTATGTGGTCGCCACTAGGTCCCTCCATGCACCTCTGTCTTGCGCCAGCCGCTCCGCTTCCTCCCAGGTCAGTCCGATATTCTGCAGGTCGGCGCTGTAGGCTCGCACAATTGTGAGGCACGGTCTTCCTCTTCTTCTTGTGCCGCCCGGATTGTAAAATAGGCTGCCTTGGCCAACGCTTTCGGGAGGCATCATACGGAGGACGTGCCCGAGCCAACTCAGTCTGCGATTTAGGATGACTGAAGTAACGTTTGTCTTATACATATACAAATATGAGAAATATTGATATTTTTGTTGCTTTCAAAATCTCATGTCAACTTCCCAATTTGCTGATTATCTAAATAAAAAGTATTGTGCAGTGCTGATTTTAATATAAAAGTTGACATTTAAAATCTGTGTTTTTAATTAATTTTAATGACGGGTACAAAAATAATGGAAGTTTTGTAATGGGTTGAACCCATATAAAAATTGAGAAAAGGTCGACATCTATAAAACGGGAGTCAAAAGTTGGATATTTGTAATTATTATTTCAAGCACCAGAATAAACAGCTCGAAGGTCCACATCTGCCCAAGGAAAATAATAATAATTATTAAACGGATTAAGCTCCATATGGGACGTTAGGGCATTTTGTTCTAATAACACCCATAAAGTTAAATGTTTGCAGCATCTTTTCCGGTGTATACAGCATTTATTACATATATAAGTCATTATATAAATCGTTGTTTGGAAGAATTTAACGATTTAAGGGCTACGACTAGTTGCGAAATTTTAATGCAACACGTTGATAATTTTCTCATTATTTCAAAAAATCAATAGCATTAGGGCATTAAGTTGTTCCATACAACAACGTCTTCTTGCTTCTTGTATAAGAATAGCCCGCTCTTCATTCAGTGGTATGAATAAGACATGGAGGTCCAATAATTTCTCTACCAAAATCAAATGTCGATATATTATACGACTGCGAGTCCTACAGCATTTGACAAAGGCTCTCTCTTTCTCTCCAATGGCCCTACAGCCCATATCGAGCCTTGTCACAGCCAAGTCCATCTTGGAAATCTCAATAATAGTAGAAGTGATGGGCTTCCGCTATAGCGTCGTTTGTTGGTTCCATCTTATATTCAATAGTCTCCTGAGGCACTTCGTTTCAAACACAGATACTATTTGTACCTGGCCATTGATCAGGTGCCAGGACTCGCCCCCCCATACAGGAGAATCGGAAAAATACACGTATCAAAAAAATAACATTTCCTCTCGACGCTAAATGCCGACGCTTTCCATATTTATGTGTCATGATAATAAATGAGGACAGCTCAGTCAGGCAGGTTTGCGTAATTTAAAATAAAGTGCCGTACAAAAAGTTTGTGTGTAAGTTGCACATGAGACAGTCAGTCCCATTCTGTTTTGCTTTTAGTTAAAGAATATAATTTATGGCAAGAGAATTTCTTTATCACCGATTCAGACAATTTCCTCTCTCGTGAATGGAAATACATAACACTTAACTTAACGAACGCTAGGTATATAAATAATATCCAGAGTCGGCCTGAGGGAACAATGTAGACCGAACTCTTTTTTTTATTCCCCTTTTTATATCATTTTAAATAACTGACTATTGTTGGAAATAAAAATCCGTCTAGGAAAAGCGTTTTAACACCATACAAGAAGAAAAGACACTAAAGTTATATACTCTTTGGGGACTTTTGTAAGAGCATCCTTTATTGTAGAAACTAGACCATCTTTTTATACTAATAAACAAAGGGCTACCACCCCTGTTCATTTTTGATTCGACGCTTATTTTCAAAAGCGTTCGAAATTCAATCTAGAAAATAAGACTTAGGTAAAAATGAACCAACTATGGAAGATAGCCGCAATCTCAGTGAAACTATAAATTTATTTGATAATGGATCTGCATATTATGACTCTGGGAATTTGATAATGGATCTGCATATGACTCTGAGAATTTGATAATGGATCTGCATATGACTCTGAGAATTTGTGATATTAATTTATGACCAGCAACCAATTTTTTAACTACTTTTATTATTATGTTTTTGACTACATATTTTACTATTGATAATATTATGTTTTGACTATTTTATACTTATTCGTTCTTTTCTTGCCATGAATGCAGTGAATTTAAGATGGGTGAATTCGAATTATTCTAAATGAATATGGATGATAAAGTATTTAAATTCTTTTTTGATGAAAATATATCGCATAAATATTATAGTCATAGTACTGCCACTTTTATCGCTTTAATAATTTGAATTCTGTTTGTTTTGTTTTGAAATTACTGTATTTGTGTACATTCACTTTTGGTGTTGTACATTATTTTTATTGCTATTTTGTATTGTTTTGAAGTTGTTGTTAAATAATAGATAGTTAATTACTGATGTAATTCAGGTATTGTTATACGATTTTACATTTTTTACCAACGTTTTTCTAATATTTGTCTTAAAATTGTAATTGATGTTTAGATAATTGACACAGTTTATTGTTTTTATCGTAATTTGTTAAATTATTACTCATTACTATGTAATTACAGTTCAAAAGGCGTATACGCCGTTTATGTTTGAAAAAAATAAGAATAAAAATAAGAAAAAATAAGCGCACCAAGAAAATATCAGTATTTGTATGTCTGGCAAAACGCTTTGTGATGATATAAAAAGTATAAAAAACCCGAGGAATCTGCAAAGATGCACACCCCATTTGATGAGACCGCTTAGAAGTATAGATACTGAAAAGATAACGTTGGCATCGCACCAGAAAGAATACGTCTAGATAATCTTTCAACGGTTAAACGAGAGTATGAGAATACACGATAGTAGTTATCAGTCCATATTTCAAGAGGACACTACTTATAACCGCAACTATGGACGTGAAAAAATAAAGTACCTACACTTTCGATAGATTACTGATGACATGAACTACACTTTAAGTAGCGTATAAAAATGTCTTTAAATTATTTATAATAGACCCAAATTATTATACTAATCGTTAAAAACATAATAATATTTAAAAAATGTCGTTTTGTGGCCAAGACATCACCTAAAAAACTCTGTACTACCTCTACTTATATAATCGACCAGACACAAGACTTTCTTGTTTTTACTGGTCGGGTATCCTAAATGTCCTTTTAAGTGAATGTATTTGTCCTATTGTCAAAGTACAAAGCTATTTACGCCTGTCCTATTACGAGTACAATCATAATATAGATCTTCACTGGAAATGGGTATTCCCGAAATGGGATCCAGACAACAAAATTAGTAAAATAATTTTGTGATATCGTAGGTATATTTTTTATTTATGCTAAGGACAGTTTGAGGAACATCCAACTATGCCGTTATGTCTACACAACCCCTGTCTAAAGCGTAATAAACTTTAAACAACGGGTTTATTAATTTTTCATAATATATTATCCTTCAATAAACACTGGTTGTCTTTAAGAACCGCTTAAACGGTAAGGGTAAGATGGTGGCCATACATTCCACCCCACTGAAAGTAACACAAATGAATGACGGAATGTGTTCGTATTTATTACACAATAAATTACACCTAGACGTTTTTATCGCGAAGATCTTTATCGAGTAAAGTATCGTTCCACACGATATCTACCAACAGCTTATAATTTTCCACGTTAGGCCTTCTACCCATGACGAGCTGGGGGGTAAGTCATACCACACCGCAAACCTTTGGACGCAACGTTTTTGTCGGCTGAAAGAATGCCGTAGGGTTGATACGTATTTTGCTGTTACTTAATTATAAACAAAAGCGCTTCCTTATTCTTTATATTGATGAATTCATAATATTTTTTTGCGCCAGGCGTTTTCCCTCATACACCCCCTTTTCCCAAATATTTCTAACACTAGTCAGTAACAAACCGTACGCGGCGTCATATTGCTGAATTAACTTTTTGTGACATCGATTTCAGCATCTTATGGGTTGTTTTCATACAGATACGCCGCTACTATAAACAGCGGTGAATATGTCAGTTCAGAACATTGTCAATATTGTTTCGGTAGTAATGCAGTGGGTTCCTAGGAAACGGACCGTCATCTGACAAGCCGGGGTCTTTCAAAATTATATGACAATGTTTGTTGTTACTACGGAAACAATATTGACAATGTTCTCAACTGACATATTCACTGCTGTTTATAGTAGCGGCGTATGCGTAACACACCATTAACAAAAAACATTGTCACATAATTTTGAATGACGCCGTCTTGTCAGACGACGGACCGTTCCCTAGGAACCCAGTGCAATACAGAGTTGGCGCCCCCTGGAATAAAATTTATTAAAAAAAATCAGTTCTCTCCGCCTGGACCCATTGGGACATGGACGGCGTCGTCAGTAGTAAAAGTCTTACATAGCTTCTCGTGGTTTTCTAAATAGGTACTGTTTAATTTTATTTTTATTGTTAAACAAATTTGATTAATTTTTGATAGCCTCTTCGAAAAAGAAAAATCTTAGAAACATACAGTTAGTTTAGATAGTTTATTGATGGTGTCATTTTTTGTCTGAAATGGGTACCTATATAATAGAATATTACCAATTTGAGATTACATGGTAATGAATCATGTAGTATTGAAAGATGCCAATCAAGAATTTTCTCAACTGAATTAAATTTCTCTTAAAATAAAAAAAATGAAAACAAAAAAGTCGTACACTAAGGCATATTCGCTCTTGAATAGAAAAAGTGTGTGATATATCTATGTTTATACTCAAAAAGCATAGGTACGTTTATAATCTTAAAAAAATAGACGAAGAAATATACAGCAATTTTTTACGTGGACTTTAAATTAATAGAAGGCCGTATTGTCATGAAATTTATAAAAATATCAAACGAAAAAAACTTGAAAAATTTGCGCGAAATATTTTTAGAAAGTTACCTAATAGTTCACACGGGGTTAAATGTAAAAACCACACATTTCCGTCTGCTGAGCTAATCACGCACCATTCACAACTGTTATTTTCGGGGCGGGGAAGTGAATTTTAAAACTAGTAATTTCATTCAATGCTAAATACTATTAAAGGTTAGTCAATGTACTAAGGACCACCTTAGCTTAGAGACTATCTTGATATATAAATTTCTTTTGTCTGTAGGTGGCTGAACTATTTTCACAGAGAGAATCGATTTTTGAAACTCTATGTGTTGGATAAGGTTTTTTCTAAAATGTTTGATGATTATTTTGATCGAAAAATTATTGTTTTGTTTCTATTCTTATCATATAAAAAGATCAATTTAATAGACAGGTCAGCATTATTTATTTATTTATTTCAACAAAACACATTACAGAGGACAACTATACATTAAAAGTAGAAACAGAATTAATTTATATCTGCAATTGAAAGAGACTGTCTTTTGTCGAGCCAATCAAATATTAAAAAAACTGTTAAATACTCTGAACCTTAGGTGCAGTGTATATGAGTAGTGCAATGTACCGGTTGCAACTATTCTTATCATATACAAAGATCAATTTAATAGACAGGTCAGCATTATTTATTTATTTATTTCAACAAAACACATTACAGAGGACAACTATACATTAAAAGTAGAAACAGAATTAATTTATATCTGCAATTGAAAGAGACTGTCTTTTGTCGAGCCAATCAAATATTAAAAAAACTGTTAAATACCCTGAACCTTAGGAGCAGTGTATATGAGTAGTGCAATGTACCGGTTGCAACGTTTGGCTTGAAATCTATGAGACTGACCAAACAGAGAATAGAAAAAATAAGTGTTATCCAAAGATCCATTGAAAGAGTGATGCTGGGTGAAAGAATACTGCAGAAAACGAAAGATTGCCCAAGTATCGTATCTATAAAATGGCAATACAGAGGTCATATGTCAAGAAACCAGGAACAAGAATGGTCGAAGAGGGTCGAACTTGGAAACCCAGAACCACTACAAAGAGCGTTGGAAGACCACAATATCTGTAGAAAGACGACCTCGCAAAGCACATTGGTGTCAACAGGATACCAAGTAAGGAGATACCAGAGAGCCCAATAAAAAGCGGCGTGGAAGGGATGGAGGAGGCCTTTCACCAGAAGTGGACGGTAGTAAGCTGAGAAAATTAAAACTCGAAAATTTAAGTGAAAAAAATACTCATGGAAAATCAATACGAAAAACGAAATTGGTTTAAGACGCGATGGTAACTAGTGTACATGTTAAAATGGGTTGAAAAAGAACTTTACTTTTACTTTTTAAAAGATGTTACTGGACAACCGTCTGGTTTTTCAGAAAATAATATTTCGTACAACGTTGAACATTATAATTGGAATTAATCAAGAAAAAAAAAACTATTGTAATAATTTCTTAACAATAAGTTACATTACTTTATTCAAACAATAATTTAAGCCCTAACCTTTGTCTTTTTTTAATCCAATGGCTGAAACATATTTTTGGGTATTAAAATTTATTATAAAAGTTGAAATCTTTACAGGTAAAAATAAATATATCTTTAAAGTATATTTTTAGAATGCTAATTTATTGGTTCTCACATAAGAGCAAAATCTTTAAAATTTCTAATATCGGGAATCGAATTCTTATATTTTAAGCTGATTTAAACTAAAAGTTGTTTTAAAGGGATAGAAATTATTAACTAACGAACTGAAAATCTTTCGGGTCAAAAAATCAATCATGATTTAAAGTTATTTTAAGCTACTCAACTATTTGAATTCATCATAAATTGTTGATTTAATTGGCAAAGATAAACATAGGTATATCAAATATGCTTCTTATTGAAAATGAAAATATTTCTCTACTATTTTACCAGGATTATCTAAAAGAAGGCGAGATAACTAACTGATGGTAGTCCTCCAGATACCTTAATAGTAATACAGTGAACCGTTTATAGATCGTTGAATTTTGGGAAGAAGGTGTTTTGTGGTATACCATTTCAATAATTGAAATCATTTTAATTAATAAAATGAAACACAGTTTTCCTTAGCTCTACTACATTTTAATACCTATATACATACTCTCTTTGTGACCCCACTTTGAGGCATAAGGAGGCAAGAACTGCGCTTGGTCTTTTTTTTTTTTTTTTTTTTTGTGGAGGGGGAAATCCATCATGGACACCGCTAGGGTAGTGCCGGACTTCAACCGGCTAAAACCCCCTCTCGTCGTCTTTCAGCCGTGTTCCTGCCTTTTGGGCCTACCACGAGCTGAATGGTCATTATCAACATGCATTATCGCTGTTGCGCCTTCATTCGTCGCTCATCCTCCTCTTTTATCATCATCACCCCCTCTATATATTGGGCTAAGACATTCCAGTTTTCTGGGTTCCTCAGCATTTGGCTGATCAAGTTCTCAGGAGATAGACACTCCGTGATTCCCAGGCTTATTACGGCTTCGTGTCGCTCAGTCTCCCACCTCGTACAATGGAAGATCGTGTGCTCTGCGTCATCTGGTGATTCGCCGCAATATACGCAGTTATCTGAATCTGCCCGTGTTATTTTGTGCAAATATGAATAAAAGACGCCATGGCCGCTCAGGCACTGGGTGAGCCTGAACGACACTACTCCGTGTTGCCTTTCGAGCCATGGTTTTATATGCTTAATGAGCCGGAATGTCCATCTTCCTTTCACTCCCCGTTCCCATTGCTGCTGCCATTGGTCCAGTGTCGCCATTCTTTCTATTTCCACTGTCGCCTCCTGATGATAATAGAGCTTGCTCCTCTCTTTTGCCATTAAGTCAATCGGGATCAGTCCTGCTATTACGAGTGCAGCTTCTGTTGATATTGTTTTATACGCACTGCATACTCTAAGTGCCATTATTCTCTGTGTGTTCAGAACCATATGCCTATATTTGTCAATATTCATAGCTTGTGCCCATATAGGTGCAGCGTATGTTACAACGGATTGTGTGGCCATTGCGAGAATTCTTCTTTTATTAGAGTTCGGACCCCTTACGTTTGGAAGTATCATGCATGCAGAGAGCTCTAGTTACTTTATGAGATTTATCACACACACACTTGGTCTTGATTGGATTCAATTGTGTCCACATTGAGACATTATTTAATTTTATAGTTACTTAGAGATCTCGTGAATTTCTGTTTAAGATAAAAGTTCTTTTTTTCTTCATCTTTTACTAGGCCTGTTGGCATGGTATGTTTCTGCTGCATTGTTTGCCTCTAGTAACGCTAACTCCCAACTATCGTTCCATCTTTTGAGTGGTTGTCCTGGAAGCCTGGCAGATTGGGGAATTTGTGTCCACCATTCTGGACATATATTCGTTACAGAACTTTCTTGTCTGTCGTTTCTAAGGAATCCTTTGGATTTATGTATTCCATACTCTAATTCGAAGGGTTTTGCCAGCGATAGTATCTACATTCATTTCACTGGTGCAAAAGAGAGTTTGGGTTCTGACAATATTGGCAGTAATGCTATATATCACGGACATAGGTCTTATCCATATATTCTGACCTGGCTTGGGATGTTTATGTGTGTATTCTGCCAGATGCTATGTTAGAAGCTTCCGAGATCGCTTTTAAACTTCGCCGTAGAGGTTGCTGTTGCATGTTATGGTGGCGCCCAAGTAGCTAAGTATTTAAATTTAGACACCTGTTCAATCGGAGATCCATAGATTGTCACGCTATATCCACCCCTGCCCTACATTGGGTCTAAGCTAAAACCTTTTATGTTTTTAGAGCAAGTGGAATGTATGGAGAGGGTGAAAAAACTAGGAAATGTTGTGGATACAATAATATTATGAATGGATGAACAAATAAATGTATTATAATCAATTGTATACTTCACCGCTTTTTGTTCGTCAAGTCGCTTAGAACACTTGAAGCAAAACACGCAGTAACACGCACTATGGCCGGCTACTGTAGTTGAACTCTTTGTAGGGTATATGCATTTCTTCCAGCAGTGCGGTGGTGACAATAATTTGGCGGGAAATAGGTAGGTATAGGAATAGAAATGCCTTTACATATTATCATAAATCAGAATTATAAAGGAGTCGTCTTCCAAAACAGATTCATGATAAAACGGCGTTTGTGGTAAATCTGCGGAAAATTGTATAAGTTTTATAGTAGAAAATATGGTGAGTAACCCACAGTGTGGTGTTTCACTATAAAGAGAAATCCAGCAGCATTATAATGTCATTCAATTGTCAATCTAGGTGAGAAGATACTGACGTATTGACGTGACAATTAGGAAACAATTTTGTTTGAAAAGATAGATCGCAGATTTTTTTTCTAGAAACAATAATTTTGATCATCCTTACGAATAAGATTAAAACAATATATTTTTATGCTACAAATATCCAAATATTTAGAATATACCTTCTATGGGAGTCAAGAATCGTGTAAGCAAAACTGATCGATAAAACGAATTTGTAATACGCACGTATGCCTGAACTGGTATTTTTTTCCGCTCAATCACCTTAACATATTATTATGTACATGCCTTGCTACGTAAGAAGCTTCAAGCATGTATGAAACAATACATGCTTTAGAAAAAAAGAATAAAGAGAGAGAGAGAAGAGAAGGGGGAAGAGTCAAGAAATGAAAAGATTTCTCGAGTGGAGGTACTGGCACGTAACGGTTAGAGTTTATGCGCGCTGAAAGAAGAAAGAAAAAGAAAATGCTCGCTCGCCGAATGAATAGATAATTCTTTTTCTAACAGTGTGTATGTGTGCTTAGCATATTTACTGCTGGAACGAACTATCGAGGCTTGTGTGACAAACACTTCCCATTATATCTTACGGATGTATACATGCGGAAGATTCCACGACAGTGCTTCCCAAACGATATAACTCTCATATCATTATATTTTTTCTGTACGTATATAGAAGATTCTTACATTCTCTGAGTAACAATAGCAAGTTACGCATGAAAATAATATCATACTCGATTTTGGTGGCCTAGAATGCTTAGATGAGTTGTCCAGTTCGATGGGAGGGTTTGAATTTTTAATGGAATTTTATCACTTCCTGTATTATAAGTGCTGTTTCAGATGGAACTATAATAAATGCTTTAAAAAACCAGCCAAATTGACAAATGTATTATTTAATATTTACATGGTATTTAATGGAATATGTAACAACTAATGACTCTAACAATTCATTAGGTACTGATGTTCGATTTTTAAATGGAACAAACCACTAGGTACGGTCTAACGACCGTCTTCTACTGTTATTTCGAAGGCAGGCTTAGTGTGATTACTTTACGTTAACAACGTTCGCCATTAGGTGGTAATGTTTAAGTCTCCGAAACTCCTAATCATGAGAATTCTCGACATGTTCAACAAGTAGATATTAAATAATTAATGAAATATAAAGATAAAAGTTGGAAATTATTGAGAATAAGAGAGCAACCAAATTTAAAGACTGCTGTCATGTATTTGGCGCCAGGATATGAATATATCCATTATGTTTGAATTTTGTTTTGAATCCAAGGATATACCAACTGGAAGTATACGCCAAATTTCCAAATTCTTCATGGTGCGATGTGTCTCCACGCCGGTCGGTGAATGGGAGAATTCTAGGAGGGAACAAAAGGATAGTCGGTAAGATTTCCTTCATCTTTATTCTCCTGTTGTTTATTGATTGAATAGACTGTATCACTCACTTTTAATATTTTTTTTATTGGATCGATATTCTCGGATTGAGTTAAAGAGCGCTCACCAGACAAATTTTACAAAATGAAGTTTTATTGTTGAGGTAGGAGGATAATGTCAACGCAATTTAGTTGCGTAGAAATGAATAAATAAATAAATGTCAGAGCGAAACAAGGATTTATCAACCATCTAAATTCCAAACTTGTATTTCGATGTATAAACTGATCCAGTCTTTGTATAGCGATTCATCATTATAGATATATGAGAATATTACAAGGATACTAAAAATATGAAATGACGAATAAACATAATAAAAATACATAGTTCTCAAGTTTAATACATATATATCTGAGCAGATTGGATCTGAAGTCTCGTGGGGACTGGGAGCAATACCAAAAGGATATCCTGGCTGTCCAATGTCCAGTGAAATATATTGTGTTCGTTGAAACAGATTCTCAGTACAAAATAATTCAATACGGCATTCGCTCTGAACTGCGTCGTCGTTCATTGGTGAATAATAGGAACCTACGTGCCGAGGTGGTTTGACCGGAAACGGAAATGAAACGTCTGATTCATATTTACACAGGACCGATATCTTTACAGAGACAACCTCTTACTTCGTTTTATCAAAATGTCAATCTCGACTGACCATTTTTTTATTGTTTCGATTCTTAAGAGCATGTGTATTTTATTCATGTGAAAATAATCCAATCCAAATCCAAACTCCCTTTAGACCCCACTTAGGGGCATAGGGAGGGAACAAGAGCTCTCCATTGCGCTCGGTCTTGCGCAACGTTAATGACCTCCTCCCACACCATGTCCAGATTCCTCAGCTCTGCTTCGAAGGAGCGGAACACAATATGAGAGTGTATGAGAGGGTCTTCCTCGTCTCCGGGAGCCTGATGGGAGGAAGAACAGCGCTCTCCTCGGCCAACTGTCATTCGGCATCCTTAACACATGTCCCAGCCAAGTCCATCTCCTCCACATAATAGTAGAGGTGATGGGCTCACGGTGGGTGCGTCAGTGTATAGCGTCGTTCGTGATGCGGTGGTACCATCTTATACCCAAAATTCTCCTGAGGCACTTCGTTTCGAATGCAGATACTTTTTATGCCTGGACCAAAGTCAGGTGCCAGGACTCACACCCATACAGGAGAATGGGCAACACACACGCTTCAAACAGTTTACATTTCGTCTCGACACTAAACGCCGACGCCTTCCATATCTTGGTCATGTTGTTGAAGGCGCCACTTGCCATACCGATACGTATCGGGAGCTCAGCCCGAGGTCACCAGTGGTGGTAATGGTTGCTCCCAGGTACTAAAAGAATTTATCCACCCGGGAGACCTGGTGACCATCGATGGTTATCGGTAGCTGTTTATCGGAGCAGGCATTATTCGCCATGAGCTCCGTTTTACTGGCATTGACTCGAAGGCCGAGGCGTGCTGTTTCGTCGCAGAGTCTTGAAACACTGCGCTGTAATTCCTCCACTGTCGTACTGAACAACGCTAGGTCGTCCGCGTACTCCAGATCGCACAGTTCGCCCATTAGACCATCTCTCTGTGTTATCGGTATACCTCTTGCTCCTTGCATGGACTTTCTTAACAGGAAGTCCATGACTATTATGAATATGAAAGGAGCTAGTCAGCCCTGTCTGACTCCCGTGGTGATCCTAAAAGCTTCAGTAGGACTACCTGGCGTTTTCACGCTACACTCGGAGTCTTCATACAGGGACTGCACCATTTTAACTATTTTCGGAGGTATACCATACAGAACAAGAATTTCCCATATTGATGGTCTATGTGGGCTGTCGAAGGCCTTTTCAAAATCTATAAAGCAACAAGCGACTGGAGAGTTAAACTCTTTGCACTGCTGAAAGATGCACCTAGCACAGAAAATTTGGTCCGTGCAGGACCTTCCAGGTACAAAGCCGCATTGTTGCTCTCTCAGGACAGCCATGACAGGCCCCCGAATACGGTGTAGTAATATCTGAGATATTACCTTACCGGGAACACTCAGCAGAGTAATTCCACGGTAGTTTCCACATTCAAGGGGGTCCCCCTTTTAAAATTTATGCGACGATGGATCCATTCCGCCAATCTTTTGGGCACCTCTCCTCTTCCCACGCCATTTTAAATATATCTAATAGTGGTTGGCCAAGGGTGTCTATGCCTTGTTTGAGGAGCTTTGGGTGAATTCCATCGTCTCCTGGCGCTTTGTTGTTCTTAAGTCTCATCAAAATTTGTCAAAATAAAAGCAGTTTAAATTAAATTAAGTGTTTTTTGTATTTTGACAATAATTTCAAAAGTATGAAATGAGTAAGGTAGTTGATTTGTATGGACCTCATTAAAGCTTATTATCACAATATTTCCCAAATCACGTCATTTTATCTAGGGGTAGAACATGGGTAAAATTCAAGAATTTTGTGAAATTAACTAAGCTTAAAGTGGTATATTATCCATATTCAATGAAAGTTGTAATATTTTATTTAATGACTGTAAGTTTGTTTGAATAAAAAAATAAACACTCAAATAATTTGAAAAATAAAGTACCTACTTAAATTTATTCTATAATAGTCTGTAGTATTCGGGCTGCAGGTGATGAAAGCTTTAGACGAATTACAACGTGAAACTTATACTATAGAATTGGAAACCAATATTGAAGAATAATGTAACAACTATAAAAAAAAAAATGACTCAAACAATTCATTACCGAAGTTCGATTTTGAAATGGAACAAACACTCAAATATAGACATACTTAACATTGATGAATTTAAGATTCGGTTAAAACAAATTATTCCAAAAGATTGATGACTTTATAGTCCTTAATATGTTTTTTGATAGAATTATAAAGGGGTTATGAATGATTTATTGCTCAAGAAATATGATAATATCATTTCTATTAAAAGTTTTCGATGCAAGTATTATAAGGTAGGTATCATATTTTTATGTCACCCCGTCATCGCAAATAATACACATATATGATTTTCATTTCCCGTCGATCAATCAGGAATGTCAAAAGTCTATTGATATGGAAAACCATTGTTGGAGAAGAATGCCTACCGAAAATAATCTGTAATAAATTGAGTCGAAAAGTTGGTAAAGCTGTACTCTAAATATACGCAATTATATTATAGCAGAAGATGATTGGCTTCAAAACTTATATGATAACGCAAACCCTCTGTGTACTTTGTGCGTGGTAAACTAGTACGAATATCAAGATTCTTTAGCATAGAACATGTGTATGAGTTTTATGAATATTTTGCCAGACAATCACTCATTTTGACAGTAGGCATAAGCTTTGAAGCCGGTGTGAAACTTAACCGAAAGATAGGCTTTTTTTGGAAGAAAAATGGACATATGGTGACATAAAAGTATCCAGTTACATTTTTCAAAGTTTTACTTTAGTGTCCTATGGTAGGTATCTTATGGTGGTAAAGGTGATCTTGAAACCGTATGGACTAGACATTGCGAGTGATGTAGATACAGGAGAGAATACAGAAGAATTTTAATAATTTTTTCCAGCTCTAAGTGAGTTTTTTGGCTCATAACTACGCAATATTGTTCAATAATCCTATGTTATTTGACCCGATAAATCCTAAAATTCTATAACATCAAATCTAATAAATTAGCTGCGGTTAAAGAGCTGACGATTCTAAGTTTACTTAGTGACATAAATGAGAAAATAGCAAAGCATTGAGATGTCAGTTTAGAATTTCTATCCCGAGTTTTATTTTAGAAAAAAGTTGGTTGCATCTATTTACAATAGTATCATTTCTGAAGTTCTGTAAAAGTCCAGTAGTTCATATATTAAAATTATATAATGTATAATAATATTTTTTTAATTCTACAATATACATAGCTAAAATCTGGTCCAAATGTCGCTCTATTCTCTCTGGTAATACCATTCAGTTATTAAGTTATCTATGCGAGTTACATACTTAGGATGCAGATTCCGTAGTGAATATATATGGAATATAGTCATGCAATAAGGGGTTGTTCTGCTTTTTTTAACGGCCAGTACATTCACAGCCAGATTTCATGATTTTTCCATATACAAGAACTGCTAAAATAGAGTTATTAATTACACAATGGTATGTCTAATCCTTTTGCAAGCAACCTCTAACAGAAAATTCTAGAGTGAAAACAATACTTAGGTACTTAAATACATCACAATATTATTTTCAACAAACGTCGCTACAGGTTTCCTCTATTTTATCCACTTTCCTATTGATTTAACTAAATCTCTGCACTTTTATTTATGCACGTTTTTGATATCGATGAAATAAAATATTTGCACAGCTTGCCTTTGTTCTAAACAATACTTGGTTTTGGTATTATTTTCTCCCAGCACAGCATATTTTCAATTTTCACATTTGAATCGTCTACCGAGCTAGGTACCGCAGTATTGTTTTCTTTTTTTAAGTAAATTTGTGTGGAGTGTTTTTTTTTTTTGAAGGATTATGGAATGCAAGCGAACGTGCCGCTATCTAAATTAATTTGATTGTATTTTCAGATTCAAACGTATGGAATGTTTTCATAACGGCAAATTGAATGAGTTGTTGATATTCCACGGTAAGCTAGTCTTATTGGACTGCGATATTTCAATATGGGATGTCCAGTTTTGAGATTTGCGTTAAGCTTCACTTACTGCTTTAAAGCCGAATTTATCTTTTAAAACACTGCAACTAATGTTATTAGTTTTTTTTTAAGTTTTGTTTTGTAGTGGACTTAAAATAGACCCATTTGTACGACTGTATATGTGGTCTCTATACGATTGATTTGGCCAAGATGATTTGTAATGGTTCCTCTTCTCTGGTCAGAATCCTAAGATTGGTTGTCAGAAATTTTCTCCCATCTGTCTGTTTACTCCACCCTACCTGTAGCAGTTCTTTTAAGTTCCTCATTTTAGAAACAACAAATGTCTGAATACACGCTTTGCAGGTATTTTTGACGTCGTCGTTCCTGGGAGTTTGTCCCCTCGGTCATCCCCTCAATGTAGAAGATCTTCATTTTGTTTGTTTTATCCACCTTTGACGCCTTTCAGACGGAGTTTTGAGCAGATGCCTTTTCCTTTAGTTATTTGCTGGTTACACTGTGAATATATTGTGCATCCTTTGGTATAAATACAGTATAAAATGGTCTTTCGGCCTCGTATGTCGGCACTTAAGTAATGGCGATGCCAAGACCAATTCGTTAATGTGGTATCAGAGCATAAGAAGTAGTTACCAATAAAAAAAAAAACAATATTTGAACTTATACCTTTTGAAGTTTCATAGGCTGAAGAATAAGTATTAAGATCTCCTTTTTTGTCGTCATCAAGTCGTCTAACATTTTGTTTTTATGCATGCACATTCACTCTTTTCTATCTAGAAATATCTCTCTCGCATCTTAAACAGACATTACATTTCACATTCAGCCACTCCTACTTCTTTTACTTTTAGTTCTGACCGGGAGCTACTCCTGCATTTCAATTACAACACCGATCCAATCATTTCAATCTTCATGTCATTATCTTTCTTCACTTAGACATTGGTTGCTATGCATAAAAATATTTCCACGTAGGTCTTTTTTAAATCCAGTATTGCTTTACGAAAAAAATGGATCTATACAAGTATTTATATATATTATAGTATTACAGGTATTGACAGTCAACATTGAGATCGGGATTGAGTTTCAAGAGTAGCCCCCCTGGCCTTGTTAGAAGACGAAATTGAAGTGTTAGACTTCTCTTGTCACGTCTTCTCCTACCTATTCATAAAACGTGTTCAAATGACACAAAATGAAAAAAGACAAAAACGACTTCAAACTTAATATTTTATGCATTCAAAACATTCGCCATTTTAAATCTCACACACAATGCGCCCCAACGTCGCAAAGGAAACTGCAGCCTACTTGAGCTTGGGGAGAAACTGTGACCTCATTACTTACATAAAACTGCAATATGCTGGGTCTGTACTGTACTGTACTACTCATACTGCGGAATACAACTAATTATTACTGAATAATATATGTACTTATTCCATTTGCACACAAAATATGAGTTATGTAGTAAGTTCAATGCACTATAAATTTGACATTATTTAGTATATTTAAACATTCGCTTAAATTATCACATGCCTCATATTTTGTATGATAGAACTATAGATATACCTACCTATATTTTGATAAAAAAACTATAGTTAGTTATTAAAAGTACCCACCTACTATAACACTTCCCCGCATGCTGCAGCTAATAATATTTATTAATTTCGTTCCTTGTCTATCCCAACTGCTAGACTTTAAAAAAATATCTTTAAATAAATTGTTTATCTGCAAAATTAATATAATATATCAATCTATATGGTTTTACTTTTTACGCATTTTAAATGGAAAAACGATAAAATTAATATTATCATTATATAAGTAACATTATATTTATTTTAACGCAAAAACAAACATTAGTTTTTTTTAAAAAGGGGTTAAAAAACATTAATTCGTTTTTTAAATAGTTCATTCTGAATTCGAAATAGGTACCTACATACATGCTACTTTTCGAGGGCTGCTATTGTTTGAGCTCTTTTAACTGCTAAGATGGCTTCATTTCTAATCCATTTTCCATACAAAAAAAACTTTCACTTTTTATGTAGGTATTAGAACTTGTTACCAGTATAAGAAGACAGAAAAATAATATCTACATAAAAGATCTTTCTCTTTAAATTAAAGAAATTTGACAAAAAACTTCCACCTTTTTGTCCTCGCATAGAATGTTGGGAAAGTTCCTTTCTTTGTAGTTTAACAGTCTCTCATGACAACTTTACATTGTGATGGATCATGAGACATAAGACTGATATATATATTTTTAGGTACCTACCTAGTTTATAAAATTCTTTTACACTATATTTATTTTTCACATAATTATATATTTATTTAGACTTTTTTATAATTAAATTAAATAGTTCATATTATAAAATAATGATATATTTTTTATTTCAAAGTGTTCTATGAAACTATTGAATTTTAGAGGCGACATTAAAGCTAGAAACACACTATTGGGGTGTGGTGTGTCGTGACGCGTCAGAAGCACATCGGTTCCATACATTTAGTATGGTTAGAGACACACTAATGTGGAGTGTTGTGTTGTGGACCGTTGTGTTGTGTCGCAGACTGCTCGCCTTCGATAGCGCCAGAACCCCCACCACCGCTCTGACGCGCCACGACACAACACACAAGTGTGTTTCTAATCGCACGCGCCAGATACTCAGTGAATAGCTAGAGGACGGATGTGCGCTTATTTTTAAAAATCATGGCTGACGACCCAATTGAACTTATTTTTTATTTTTTATTTTATTGAATCTTACAGGAACATACAGTCATTCTACTATACTATCAACAACAATCAAGTAATAATAATTATAAACCAGCAAAGTTCCTTCAATTACTTATCGAATATCCTACAATACAGTGATAAACATAAATCAATATATAAATAAATACATAAATATATACATTTAAGAAACAGGAATATAAAGTCAAGGTCAAACAACATAAGACATAAATCCTTCAAATATGAAAAAAAAAGAAAAGAAGTCACATAACATCATAGATATATAGCAATGTATAAATATGGTAAAACAATGAAAAACATAAATAATTGAATACAAACATATAAGAATTCATCCCTCTCATCTCATCAGCCCAACAACTCCCGCTCTAAATTGATCTTTATTCAGATGGAAAATGTCTAATACCTTGAAGAGTGTATTATAGAGCTTACAAGAACGATGAATAAAACATCCCTGCATGTAATTCGTAGAGCAATGAGGCAGCCTAAACAAGTATTCGCACCGGGTATTTCTTAAGGGCCAATTAAAACTTAGCCTTTCTAGCAGCGATTCCGAGTCGACCTCGCCAGATAAAATTTTAAAGAGGTACATCATATCAGCCTGGGTTCTTCTGCTTTCAAGGGACGACATGCCATGGTAAATAAGCGCCTGCCGATAGTCGCTAAAGTGCCGGCCTCTCAAAAAACTGAGATGTCGCACCAGCCTTCTCTGGATGCACTCAATCCTATCAATATATGTTAAGTACTGGGGACTCCATACCACGGTTGAGAATTCTAATCGACTACGGACAAATGCATAATACAAGATCCTCGTGGTGAATGGAGATTTAAAAGGCCTACTCATCCTCATGACGAACCCCAACATTCTTTGGGCTTTATCTATAATCGAGTTAACATGAGATCTAAATCGCATCCCAGAGTCCAGGATCACTCCCAAGTCCCTAATCTCTTCCACTCTAACCAGCGTCTGTAATCCAAGTTCATACGAAAACTGCACAGGCTGCCTAGCCCTAGAGAATGAGATGACTTTACATTTAGACACATTAAGATACAGTTGATTAAGACGGCAGTAATCCTCCAAACGACTAAGGTCGGTTTGAAGTTTTGTGCAGTCTCGAATGTTATTTATCTGCATGAATATCTTTGTGTCATCAGCAAACATCAGAAACTTGGCGTGACGGAAACAGACACCAATGTCATTTACATATAAAATGAACAGTAATGGCCCCAAATGGGATCCCTGGGGAATACCAGAAGGGCAAGGAAGAAACCGAGATACCGACCCACCTATAGCCACGGCCTGCGACCTCCCCTCAACATATGATGCGAGCCAACGAAGGAGATCTCCATGGATCCCGTAACAACGCAACTTGTGCAAGAGTATCCGGTGACTAATCTTGTCAAACGCCTTTGCATAGTCCGTGTAGACGGCATCCACCTGCCCACCTCCGCCCATTCTTTGAGTTATGTAATCTGTAAACTCGAGGAGGTTTGACTCCACGGATCTTCCAATCACAAATCCATGCTGTTGGGGCGTTATAAATGACCTCACTGCAGGGGACATCTGTGACACAACTATTCTCTCCATTAACTTGCTGAAAATACACAACTTAGAAATTGGTCTATAGTTCGTAACGCTATGCTTATCGCCGGACTTATGAATCGGCGTCACGAAGGACCTTTTCCAGATGTCTGGAAAAATGCCCTCCGAAAACGAACGCTTATAGAGGAGATATAAGGGGTAACACAGTTCATCAGCACAGCTCCTCACAAAAATCGCAGGCACACCATCGGGACCAGAACCCCCCCTAGAATCAAGTTCCTTCATACATCTTAGAACAATTTCAGGTGACAGCTCAACATGGTGAATATTCAATTCGCCATCATTCACGTCCGGAAGGACAACATCACTATCATCAACGAAAACGGAGTAAAAATAATCACCAAACATTTCTGAGACAGATTGCACATCAGAGGAAGTTACGCCAGTGTAGTGCATAGACGCCGGCAAGGAAGACGACGACTTCTTTGACTTTACATAAGTCCAAAACTTATTGGGATCCCGTCTTATCAATTCCTCTGTGCCAGTTATAAATTTGTCGTAACACTCCCGAGCAACCCTCTTCTGCCGAGATCTCAACAACCCGAAAGAAGCATAATCGGAGTCATTGCCGCTTATCTTCCAGCGTCGATGGTATTTTTTCTTTTCTCTAATGATCTTTATCAGAGCCCTACTGTACCAGATGGGGAACCCACCGCTGGCATATACAACCTTTTTAGGAATATACTTATCGATTAACCCATTCAAGAATGCATAAAATCGACCAGTAGCCTCCTCCACACCCTGACATTCAAACTCCTTCACCCAATCATGGGACGAAAGCTCTAGCCTAATATTGTCATAATCACCTCTGTAAAAGAGAACTACTTCCCTCGGGGGAATCGCCGCTACAGGTCTACCCTCAATTGCCAAATTCACGATCAACGGTGGATGATGCGGGTCCTCAGCCCTGAGAGGCTCCTCGCATAGAGAGACCTGAATGTTGTCCGCACTCACATTTGACATAATGAGGTCTAATATTCTCCCTCCACGGTTACTATGAGAGTTAAATTGATTTAGATCGCAGAACGATATGAAATCCACCAAAGCGCTGGAAGCCGCATCACTGAAATCACCCGGCAAGCAGAATTTTTCTGTTGCATCTCCGATCCAGACAATGCCAGGCAAGTTGTAATCCCCTGTCAAGAGAAACAAATCATCAGGCTGCTCCAAAATCAACCGAGAGCACATTTCAATGTTTGCGTGCAGGTTGGAAGAGAAAGAACTGCCTTGTGGAATATAGGAACAACACACATTCAAGCTTACCCGCGAATTTGGCCGGGCTATTGACACCCACACATCCTCCGCCCGTGTGCCCCAGCCAACGCGGTGCACAGACGGAATACTTCGGTGCACAGCAATGAGGACACCACCCCCCAGAGATTGCCCCGCATTAGCGTAATCGCGGTCTCTTCTATATACGTTATATCTACAGTCAAATAGCTCAGAGCTACCGATTGAGTCCAGCAACCACGTTTCAGTAAGGCAAATAATGTGATAATCATTCAATAATACCCTGTACAGAAAGTCATTTGTCCTAGTTCGCAGGCCCCTAACGTTTTGGTAATAAATAGATAACTCTGTCATTTGCAAAAAGCAGCAGCAAAGCGTTGAGCATCGGAGTGGAAAAATATGAGAAAACAGGAATGCATTTCGTCAAGGTCAAAAACAATAATTCAAAGACAACACAATGATAATACACTACGTCAGTCTCAGCAACCATACGAGTAAAAAGCATAATAACAATCGAGATGAAAAAACATGATAATGAATCGAAATCGATGAAAATGTGACATTCAATCAGATACAACTCTCCAATATGTATGCAATAACACAAAAAATACAATAAGTCAAAATAAGATAAAATACAACAAATTACAAAAAAATATATAAAAGTACAATAGAAAACAATACAGTGAAATACAATTAATTTGAGTAAAATGGTGTGAGAAAAAATATGCCTCGAACAAGACTTGTAGTGGGGTGGGTCGAGACAAGCGGCTAAAAGTCATGTGAGCCTCCCGAGGTCACTAGTGGACTTAATCAATATTGGCGGAGCCTTTTCAAACTTTCTCACATAAATCCTGCAATCCTTGACCCAGGCAAACTTGTATTCCTTCAGCCTCGCCACTTGTCTAGTTTCCCTATACAACATTTTGTTATCCCTAGTAAGGTGATGGTTTATAAATACCTTACCCCCACTATGAATTCCCAAATCGCGTGCTACCAGCCCCCGTTTTTGCTTAGCAGCATTCAAGAACATATCTTTACTACTCCTGTCAGAAAATCTTACAATGATTTTTGGAGGAACCTTTTCCTGTGAATCCTTACTCCATGAGGCAACCCTTTGAATACTCTGCATAGATTCCTGCGGGAGACTGACTTCAATTTTCGCTGTTAACGATTTCATCAGTGTGGGAAGATTCTCATCCTTTAGCACGGGGATTCCAGATATTTCAACGTTATTCATTCTAGCATATTGCTCTCTATCATTGCTCTCTCTCTTGAGTTCAGAGACGCTTCTATCCAAGCCAGCAACTCTTTTTTCCAAATCGTCAAAACGTTTCAGTTTACTTTCAATTTCAGCAAGCTTAGTATTTAGGGTCTCACTCTGGGCGCTCATGAATGTCGAGGAAGCCTTTAGCTCCTGAACATCCCCATACATCAATCGAAAATCCTTTCTCAAGCTTTTAAGCTCTCGCAAAATGCTCTGTGAATCAGCCAAGCCCACAGTTACCGGGGTAGACACCTGTGGTGTAACGGCAACAGGAGCAGGAGATCCCGAATTGCTATTCATCGTTGAGTCAGAAACAGCAGGCGAGCGTGAACGGAGAGATCTTGGGTCTTCCAATCTGCACGAGGGACAACGCCAATGGGCTTTGGACATATTTGACATCTTCTTCAATTCAGAGGCGGCCGTTCCCAAACAAGTACAATGGTAGGAACTGTAACATCTACTGCACTTCAAGGCCTTTGAGGGACTAAGCAGGCTGCTGCACTGCTTGCACTTCATTTTGTTACCCTGTTTATGCTTGATACCTGATGACTCCATAATTTGGTATCTATTTATTGTACAATGAGAAGCAAAAAAACAAAGTTTTGTTTCTTCCTCCGCTTAATCAAAAACACTATGTGAGTGAAATGCAATAGAGATCAATAGATGACCTCAAAGTGTGTATGAGGCGGAACCCGGGTGATTGCAATCAGTCAATTGTTGTGTGTAGGTAGTGACGTCTTATATCGGCAAAAATGTATGGAGAAAATGTTATTCCTACTCACGGTTTCCACAATGTTGAAGATAGAGAAACACCACCACGAGGTTTTTTGTAGTAAATTTTATTATCTTTCGAATGGTATGTGGCAAAACTCGATCCAGCTTATAAGGATGATGGCACTTCACAAAAAAGTTTATTTTTCTCTTCAAAACGGCATAACTTCCACTAGACTGGTCCAAATCCGGTCACAAAAACACAGATTCACATCGATTTTATGAAGGGTCAAACAAGATAAAAAAAGAAATTTTTTGGAAAATTTTAAAAATTTTCACATTAGAAAAATCGTTTTTCCGAGAAAACCGTTCCAGATAGAGAGGTGCTGCCACGAGATTTTCTCTCTGGCCAGATGTCATCTACAGGATTACGTTTGAATCCCGGCGATCAGCACCCTAGAAGGGACAGGGTTTTCACTTTTCACCTTCCGATTCTTAGCTGTCACAGATTTTCATAAAACGTCACAAAAAGTCTCACTGCAGATCTTATACACAAAAACCACTATGCTCACTAAAGAGAGCAGAAAATTCTGCACCGATTGATATATAGATATCGGTGTTTAATCTCAGTTTACGCGAAAATTAATAAATTTATTATGGAACTCTGAAGTACGTGTTAACGGTATCGAAATTGATTATATTATTATAAGACAACATAAGGTTTCTTTCACATAATGTCATTCAACATTTGGTTTTGTATGATATTATGTGTAGAGAATACAAGGATCAATCGATTAGAAATGCTGCTTGAAAGGAAATAAGCAAAATACTAAAATATTCTACCTTATTCATATATTCTTGCGTGAGTTGTTCAGATTCGCGCAGACTTCAATATAGCTATCGATAAAATATTTCAGATAAGCGGACATTGTACGTAGAAGACTATAAAGTTCACTGCTCTAGTCGTTGAATGGATTTTGGCTAATAGCCAGATTCAGGAATAAAAATTATTTATAACAACATTTGGCCGAGTGTGAAGTGAATTGATTTTTATTAGATTTTCCGCAGTGATAAACAATCATTAATTTTATTACTTTGTAGGGGACCTTATTTAAATACCTTACGGCCGGTTTCAAAAAAAGCGACTAAAGAACACTTTAGCTAAAGGAACCTTTAAATTTTAAAGACTCCTTTAGGTAGACGCGGTTCATAAAAAAATATTTGAAAGTTGGTAGCAGTTGATAGTGTAACCATGGAAATTTATGGAAAACATAGGTTGTTTACTAATATTTTCGCGGAATTTCTGTAAATCTGTCAATTTCGTTTCACAATAAAGCATCAATGTGTCGTTATTGTTGTTAACTTATTATTATGGTTTGACTTGGTAAATGAAATCAGTAAAAAATAATATTCTTCCCGTTTTGCCATGTTTTCCACCCTAATTTGGTCATTTTTGTCCACAGTGTCACCGTACAGAAATATTTATAATTAATTTGTGACAGTTAAAGCGCCACAATATATTTTTCTATGAACTCCGGTGTTAAAATATTGAACCGGCTGTTAGAAAGTTTATCAATAACCTACATAATCATAATTATTCCAGTAAATTATCAATAGGTATACTTTGCTTGTTTTGTGTCAAAATCGAAAACCATCAAGGGATGAACGCGGGTTACCTCTACTGTTAAAAAAAATACTGCGCATACGAGTATACCTAAGAACCTTTTTATAACCAAATATATTTTATTAATTTTATAAAACCCTTGCACATCATACCGCAGTGGTTTAATTAACGGCTTTTGTACCTACAGCGTACTTTATTAACGTGGGTTCGAATGCAAGTGCTGACCATTCCAACTTTCATGACCAAAGGCTTTACTAAGTGCGTAATATTTTAAAAATGCATCCGTGTTCACTTTGAGTGAGCCCATATTCATTAAAAAAAACTTTTGTTCGAACAATACCCACTGTTGCGTAAAAGGGGGCAGATGGAAAGGTTCGCACCTACCTTTTTTGACTGGCTGTCCTTTATATCCTTTTCACCAAAACAGTTAACTTGTAATAACACATTAACAAAACGTAAACGTAACTCGCCGAATTCACTGTCAGTTGCGACGACAACGTAATTACCCCACGGGAGCTTGTAATGTACTGATTGACTTTTGACACATAGATTGTCTTAACACATAGAAAATTGTCGCAGGTGCAACCATAAAGGATGGGCAGGTTGGACAATATCAGGAAATCGAACTATGAATACGAAACACCCACTTATGGAATTAAGGCGATTACTTAGAGATAGCAATGGCAGATACTTTCAGAAAGAAATCTCATTTACAAACTTCTGAAATGAAAATTCTCTGATCTACAAATGAAAACACGAAACGAAGGGACGTGGGTACGAAAACGAAGGCGATAATGGAATGAGCATGTAAAAAGAATGTGAGAGGAAAGATTTCCACATCTTGCTCTTCATGGAAACGTCGAAGGAACGGACCCTTAGACAGACGAAGATGTAGCTGGCAGTCGACGTTACAGGCTGGCAAGGTGGTGGCGCAAAAAAATCTCAAGAATCTATACAAACATGAAGAAAAATGAAATTGATGACAAATAAAATAAACCACCTTGTTGTCAGATAAACACAATGCTATAAAAATGATATCTTCATAACACTAGGAATTAAAATTAATTATTTTCTTCCCTACGCCGACCGCCATTCATGTTTAACCCTTTGGGGCGCGATTAAAACTTTTAAATTACTCTTTCATTATTATTATATCGTTACACAAAACAAACATCTTATCTCATTAAACATATCTCATTATACTATCTGCTCGACTCCTCGTTTCAGTGCGAGGTGATATATAGCCCTCTCCGTCCCAAGCGAGTTCCTACTCTATTGTTTGAAAACGACTTGACCAAAGATAATAATTACGAAGCTCTCTGCTAGAACTGTGTACCTACCTAGACTTACTCGTTCATCTTTGTTTTGTTCGTAGCCTTTGTAATAATTTAGTATGAGACTAATTTTACTTTTATAGAAATGTTCATAAAATTTCTTTGCTTTTTATAATTTTATTCATCTTTCATCTATTATAATAATTTAGAAATGTTTTTTAATTTGCCTTTTATCGTTGCTCTATCGTATGTTAGAGCATCACGCCTAAACGGCTGAACCGATTTCACTAATTCTTTTTTTGTCGTGTTGGCTTTTATCAGTAGAAGGTTCTTATGAAAGAAAAAATTAAGAAAGTTGCGTGGTAAATTGGGAAATTAAATAAAACTCGCATTAGCCCCTCCTTCTCTATCTACATAATAATTCAGAAATGTTTTTTATTTGCTTTTTACCGTATGTCATAGCATGACGCTCAAAATACAAATGCTACGTCAGATATGAATCTGCACAGAGCCGTGCAAAATGCCGGAGAAGGTTCTTTAATAGAATTTGCTGCAAGAGAGCTATTTAAAAAACCCTATTTTTTAGGATCTTCATACAAAATTTTAATAAACATTAAAAGTGTCATTCTTCTTTTTCTGTGCTTATGTCAGTTATAGAGGTCTACAAAGCAATGGGAAGCTAGACTAGAACCTGTTTAATTACCTACCGATCAAGCCTGACAATCGGAATCAAAAACGTAAAGTAAGACGGGTATAAGCTAGTATAATAATAAACTTAAAGATCTAGCTATTTTTTGAAAGTCCTTTTATACATAATATATGTACTACAGCTTTTCCAAAATAATGTACCTATCTGGTGCTACAACTCGTTGTATATTATTGTATTGGCCTCAATTAGTCATTGATATTACAGCCACTTATTTTAGTTTTCACGAGAGGTTTAAACATTGTTAGCTTTACCTTACAATTTAATATAAGTATAGTGATATGAATAGTTTTTATATTTTTTTACCTAAGGTTCTGGCTTAAATGCCATAGTTTAGGTCTAAGGTTCGAATGCTAACGGGGGCATGGGATTTGTTACTAGTTTGACATGTTGAAAACACTAAAGTGATCACCCTAAGTTAGCTTTTCAAAACAACAGTAGAAGACGGTCGAAAGTCTGTAATGGTCCACATTTATTAACATTTTTAGTGTAAGGTTGTCATTGATAAGTTGGTAACTTGTCATAAGGCCAAGTTCGCACTGACAGGTGGCTTGCTTAGCGTCTACTGACGCATCTCCTAGGTACGACATTTTTATTTACTTGGATAGACTAGACAAAACACCAACCGTCTTACTTATAAAAAAAATCGTTAATCGTAAGATTACGTATAACTCACTGATCAGTTTTTACTTAATTTATACTTTAAAAAATATTTAATACACGTTTGTTGTGTATGAAGATGACATTTCGCACAAAATTGTGTAAACAAATAAAATAATAGTAGCCGGGCAACGCGAGTGTTTACTACCAATATGCGCTATGTCAGATTTGAATGATTTCAAGTTATTGATGCAGAATAGGTACCTTATTTTTTATTAATTTATTTTATATCAAAATATAGGTAAGTCCTTATTAAATCATACGAAACCTTTATGTTTCAGCCAAAATGAACTCATTCATGTTTTATCACTTCAATTTTAACATTTGTACCAACTTAAAAAGTATTCTTTGAATATTTTCTTCAAAACGTCATTATATTTCTTTTAAATTTAGTTGGTGCATCATGGTTGTAAGCCCTCGAATGATTACGAGAATGCATATTTGATTTATTTGTTTAAATTTCCTATTATAAAAATGATAAACTAAAATACAATGGACCCAAATATAAAGGGGCACATATTTGGACGGGGGAAAAACTTAAATACGATGTATTTATTACAAAAAGCGTTCTTGTATACTCGAAACAACTGTCAGTTGACGTTAAATCCAATATGGCGGGTCAATATCTACAGAGATCAGCTCACAATCAAGCAATATGCGTTAAACTATCTCGATGACAGCTTGATCATAATATTTTCTATCGCTGAGCTATTTTTTCCACTGATCGTAGATTCTAAATAAAAGCAGTAAGTGCTCATTTGACCGGTTTCGAACATTTCAGAATGTTAGTAAGCAACTCACCAGTTGACTGGCTATCCTCAAGTCACCAACCATGCCTCCCCCGTCAGCGTGTATGTACCCTTATGGCTTGTTTTCCTACGGATACGCCGCTACTTTTAAAAGCGTTGATATAAATATGTCAGTTGAGAACGTTGTCAATATTGTTTCCGTAGTAACAAAAAACATTGTCATATAATTTTGAAAGACGCCGTCTTTTCAGATGACGGACCGTTCCCTAGGAACCCATCGCATTAGGGATCGTTTCACACTATGTTACCTCATAAAATGTAGAGAGGGAATATTTTGTGCACCTTACCAAAAATGATTCGAAAAACATAAATTATTGTCCTCCTACAAGGAAAATATTATACAGCTTTCACATAGTCATGGAGATAAAAAAAAACAAAAATTTGTGACAGATGAAATTGACGAAATATTTTAAATACTTTGAAGTACATTTTTTCTTTATCACACATAATCGCTAACTTATTTTTGTTTCTATTAAAAAACCTACTATAGTAATATAGGTATATTTCAAAAGAGTACCTAAACTTATTTTTATGACCTTCACCGTTAAGTGTTATTGGCCAGAAACACTATGATAAAAGAGTAAAGTTCTTATTTTATTTACAAAATGGTGTGTTAATTAAAAAAAAAAATATTTTTCTTGCGTATTACAACTAGTAGGTAGCTACCTACCACATATTTAAAAAAAATCAAAGAAGAAAAAAAATTCCTTGTTATCTTTGAATAAATAAAATGTAAGGTCCTTTTTTCAGTTTAAGATCCCTAATATTCCCTTTTTGTATTTTATTTTAGTTTTCACCCATGTCCCATCCCCTTAGAGGCGAAATATTTGAAATTCCTGACTGGACGGATTTTGCTTCACCTTATCAAACGGGAAAATAAAAACACTAGGAGAGGTTTAAGGTTGAGACGAAAATACCCTTTAAGTTTTTCCTTACACTTCACCTTTAATTAAAAATATCTCACCCTTTCTGAATGTTTGTATTCACAATCCTGGTACAATATATGCGTCAAAAACTGTAAAATAAAACATTTTTTATATTTTTGTTTTGCAACCATTTATATCTAACTTATTTTACTTAATCTGCTAAGCTCACTCGAATATGTCGTGAATAATGTTTGAATGAGAGATGTATGAAATATTTCGCTCAGGATGGCAACCGTGATTACTAGGAGGTATTCATAAAATGTAGTATTATACCTTTGAATTAGATTATGCGGCGTCCGAAAAACTTGACGGTTGGCTAAGTTGGTATTACTGTTGCGTATGAAGTGTTGCAGCACTTACTAGACGCCGCTGCAGGCTTAATGGTGGGCATGATCGTGTGTGGTCGGCATAAGATATGCGTATGAATTATAATATTCCATTTATTAAAGATAATCTAATGTTTCTTTTCCATTTTACAATGTTAAGATACAAATCTGCTGTGAACTTGAAGGTTTCAATCAATGATGATTTTAAAATCATATTATTTGGTTATCATTATTCATTCAAATGAAGAATTATTACTAGATAAAACGTAAATAAGTTAAGCCGGCCACCAGATATTTGGCCAATACAGCAAACGGATACTGGATATTCGGCTACCGTTTAATAATATACGGTATCTGGCGGAACTTTTTCATGTGCGGACTCAATCTTTTCGCCGATAAGCAAAGATAATTTTCAGCACCTTGCAGAAGTGTGTACAGCGAAAGAATTTTTCCTGAAGCTGGTCTTATTTACGAAGACAATCTTAGCTGCTTGCTACCCATTAATGCAGAGAAATAACTATGATTTACCCTTAGTGCAGGAACATTTTATAAGTTTTAGCTTAGTACGTCTGTTACGTTGAAAGAATTAACACCGACTACGGTAGCCTCGTGGTATAGGCGCTGACTACTGATCAAGAGGTCTCGAATTCGATTCTCATTAGTATTCCTGCATGTACTACGGTATATATTTGGCGACCATTTCCCCTCTTTCACGACACAAGCTTTGAGGAACTTACTGTGTAAGAGTCAAAAGTTTTTTGTGTTCACTTGGAGTGAGAACATTTTATTAAAAAAAAACATTACACTATACTAATAACCATAGACACCAAGAAAAGTAAAACAAAAAGGTTAACCAGAATATCAAAACAAAAAACAACAAAAAAAAAACAATCATTTGTTAGAATAAGAACAAGCATCGATGATAACAATAATTAATTTAATAACCACAAAGATGTCAAATTTAGTACAAAACTGTACCGGTGAGATGTTTAAATATTATGCAAATTGTATTTATTGCCAGTGTCTTTAATTCGAAAGCAGTTCGTTTTATTTATCGTAATAATAATATGTTTCGCAGGAAAGCTCACTTGAAACATAATGTACAGGACTATTATAACATTTAAAATTCGTAATTTAAAATTTTTACCAAAACTATACCAATATTAAACCGTTAAAATGCAGAAAATCGACGCGTAAATCAAAGAAAAAGGGTACAAATTGGGGTCCAGCAAAAGCTCTACGGCCTATGTAGCTTAAAACCTCTGTGTTAATCAAGAATAGGTTGTACCCAAACTCTGCGTGTATTAAGTCAAAAATGAGAATATCCATATATTCATAATGTTAATTAGGAACTAGTATCTATTATGATATTTTCATAAGTGTACAACTGTATTGAATTGACAAGTTTATAGTCGTTGATTTGCCACCCATTACCGACCATGAATATCTTTCTCCGCCAAGATGCAAGCAAAGTTTGAAAGATGCACAATTACTGTGTAACTTTAAATGAATTTATAAAAAACTTTTTATCAACGAAATGTTTCTTTGATGATTACTAAAATTAATTTAACAGAAGTTATGTATTTTATAGTACTATTTCATGATATTATTTTTTTTGCGCAGTATGTAGTATTTTTGGTGAACCCAAAACACTAGATTTATAGAGCAGACTAAAGTAATGTAATGATATCAGGAGCACAGACGATACAAAGGGAGACTCGAGTCAGCCACTCACGTACTAAATTAGCATTTTTAAACCATAAATGTTGAGATTTGTGTAAAAATGTCACTTACCTTATTCAAATGGGAGTTGGAACATGCTGTATACTTTCACTTCTATATTATTTTATTGTCGTTATGTATTATTTATTATTACACTTAAATAAACATTCTTATTATTATGTTTTCTTTTAAATTATTTAAAAATAAACAGTAAATGTCAAATCAAAGCAAGAACTTGAATGAATCAGCTGATTTCATCCAAGAAGAACCAAGTACTTAAGAGTTATATTGTTGCACGTACTAATAAAGTACCTATGATAATTTCAAAACTGATTTAACTTTTAAAAATACTAATTTAATTTTTTATATTTATTTTTTTTTAATTCCAAGTACTGAAGTATTTATAATTATTTACAACATTAATAATTAATATGAATAAAATTAATGTGAATATAATTATTTACTCACTATGTAATTATTTTAGTAGATTTTGTATTTTTACAACCGATTTACAACGATCAATGGAAAACCAAAAATAAACATTAGCGGCAAATGAAATTTAAGCACATTTTTTTCAATATCCTGTTATTGAATTTGTTAAATCAACGACAGACCACACTTGATTCACTTATCGTTGCGTATATGAGTGGACTTTATTCATTATATAAACAGTTCGATTAAATGTCATTTGGTTTATTTTTGAAAGATGAAAAAAATAAAACGTTCGTAAAAATGTTTTAGTGGCGAAAACCCCCGAACACAACCGCCCCGCTATGAGTTACGTCACGAAATGTCAGTTTCCGTAAAGCGGTGTTTACGTGCTATAGACGTTGAGAGAGCGCAGGCGTAAGAAGAGCGCCACACTAGTCAAATAAACTCGGACCATAGGACGTGCTTTCTAATTTTAGTTTGAATGATTTACACAATAATTAAAATGATGATTTTTTGTCATACACCGTTTGATAAGTCCTTTATTCTCAGTCATGGAATGCGTGAAGTTAAGCTATTTATATTATGTTATTTGCTAAATATGAATTAATCTTATCGTGAAACTGATGCATAATTTTATAACTACGGATGTCCCCTTTTGCCATCCTAATAGAGAAAGTAGCTCCCAAGATGTCCCCTTTTCCACACGTAACAACCGTGAGTTTCTTAAATTTGAAGTAGTTTTTCATCTCATTTTGCAGTAAGAGTAGGTAAATAATGTTCAGTTTTAAAAATAGTATTCAACGATTGCTCGGTTCCATAATATTAACGGAATTTATTAAATTCTAGCCGTGGGTTTGCAGACTAAGAATAGCACATCTGCTCTTTTTGCTGGTTTTTCGAGTATCCTGTAAGAGGCAGGAAATTGAGAGCCCTTTTACCTCCCTATGCCCCTGCATGGGGTTACAAATGGAGAAAAAATGGTTGTTAAAGGAAACTTCCAAATTTTTCCACCTTTCTCCAGCCTGTGCCCTCCGCATCCATTTCACCCCACCAACGGCATGATGTCATCTATCCAGACCTTCATGGGTCTACCGACACTACTTATTTTCCTCCTCCATGGCCGTAACATGACAATTTTCAGCAACATTGTTTCGTCTGGTGACATGATCAACCCAATACCACATTGGTTTTGTTATATTATCCAAAATATCAAAACTTATTCGTGACATCCATCTCTCTAAAAAAGGCTTCTTTAATCTATGGAATCAAGGTAGAAACGTAGGACGTGGCCTAGCCAGTTCGACATAGACACTTGCTAACTTAAAAATGTATTAGGTATACCTACCTACAGTCCATTTTCTCACTTTGATAGCCTAATGCTGTCCGATTTTTTTTTATTTGTTATTAGAGATTATTTGGTCTCAGATTTCACGAATCTAGTTTTCTAGTTTTATGCTGCGTAAGCGTTTTAAGAAAAAAAAATTATTACAAGCAATTTTTATTTTGTGCCTTAAAGTATTTAAGGACACTCAGCAAAAAATACTTTATATGTGAGAATGTTGTACGGCTTCAAAATCCTTTTGAGCTTTCTTTTTTGGTGAAAATAAAAGCCATTAATAACTATAATATGTCAATTAAGAAAAAAATGTGTAGCTTTGGAATCAGGTTGATGAATCAAAGTCACTCTGAAATAACTCAATTCCTTTGTTTTTCTGAAAATATCCGAAAAGTCATCAAAAAACACCTGCTTTTTGAAAAAAAAGCATTGTGAAGTTATAAAAAAAAAACTCCGCGAGAGGTCTATGTGCTATTTATATGAACATCACCGACAAAGTTTCCCTCCATTCGTTTGCGAAAAAAAACGTCATAATTTATTTTACCTCGTTATTATTATTGTCTTTTCCTTTCATCATATTTTTTTTTTCGAAAAAAAAGCTTAATTACGAAGAGGTGTAAATTAAATTTTGAATTTATTTACATTTTTCCTTTCGTGGAAACGTCGAAACTTGCGACGGTCGTAATCGAGTTTTCTCTAATTTATTCACTAGAATTTTATTTTTTTTACCAACAATGCTTTGATTATTTTTAATTTGCGTCATTAAAACTTTCACTAACCAGCTTACGTTTGAAACTTTGTATAAACGGTTTTACATTAGATTTATTCTACAGTAAAAGTACAATGGGTATGTACTTTTTATAAGGATAGTAAAATAAAAAGAAGATAATGGTATTCATTAACTTGTTTATCTTATTTTATAAGTAACAGAAGTAATCGTAGAAACCACAGCATAAATAATGAATGGCAACGACAATTTGACAAAGAATAAGTTTATACAATAGTGGAACAGCAGGCTTATTCTCGTAGCGATTGAATTACAATCTAGTTGAAAAGATATCTTAAAGGGCGGATCGGACCAATCAGAGAGAAAGAGGGAGTGTCTACAATACGATGTAGCCAATAGATCCTTATCCTCATGTATCTACATACTATAAATTTTTTTCCCTTTATCTTCAGGGCAGCGAGGCCTTTGTGTTTGTTCCTCTTGCATGGTTTTATTTTTGTTTGTTTTAATGTGAAATTGTGATGTTTTTTTTATGTCATCTTATAATAACCATGGCGTTATCAAAATATATTATAAATTTTTAATGTAAAAGCAACAATTGTTGCGTAGAGAGAAATAAAATATAAGCCTGCTGATATAAGCACAGCTGATGATTATCAACATTTTTAGTCTGATCGCTTCAGTGTGCGCACTCCCATACATCTTCATACAAATCAAATTTGCTGCGGATTAATCTTCTCCAAACCAATTTGCAGTGTACGGGGAGCCTTATGCTATCTTTAGCGCTGAGTTTAAGAATATACTTACTAGCTAACTTTTTTGGAGCCATTTCCTTACTTTTTGGAATATTCTGTTATTATAGTAAACCACATCAGCCACCAACAAAATATTCATACTATGATAATATCTCCAAAGCCTTTTTTGTCAGAATTTAAGAAATTTTAGTGTACCTATTACTTAATTTTACCAAGATCCTTAAAATTTATACTATTATTATTATAATTCCGCACTTAATGTAAGACAGGTGTACCAACTGTCGGAAAGTAGGTAGGTAGGTACTATCAGGTTAACTCTTTAGAACTAACCTGAAGTTTATTTTAACAAGTTTACGCTTTCAACTACCTATAAAATACCTTGGGTAAAACTTGTTCTAACAGTCGGTGAATAAAGTACCTACCTATAAGTAAATTTATATACCTTGTATGAAAGTACCGAATCAAAATTGAGTAGGTACGTAGATATGTACCCTACCTACCCAACGATGACAGAGCAGTTCTCTATGTATATTTTTAGTTTTTTTTTTCGTACAAATTTTTATGCTCTGGAGGAATTATACTGGGCCGCTTTACTCATTATTTTGCACTTTTGGAAAAATCTATCTTTCAGTAAAAATGAAAAAGAAGAATTCAATATCTAGTAGCGAGAGGCATATATATATTAGAAAAGCCCACAACACTGACTGCCTGATCGACTAACGGCGCCTACTTGAAGCAATGCATACTTGCGGGCCATACATACTCACTATGTAGTGGTTCGTGAGTTCTGTTGTCAGAAAATAAACAAACACATAAGTACTCCATACAGATACCGCCTCATATCTTTTGTCAATTTTATGATATCAGGTACCTACAGCCATTAGTTCAACCACCCTGACAACGAGAGAATGTAGTAACAAAGAAAACTATAGATATAAAACTAACGTTCCGGTAACACGGTTACGTATCTGCTTACGCGTCGAATCAAAATTATAATTTAGTACCTACACACCTAGATATTACCAACATTGAAATGTCAATATGTAGTAACTTGCTGGAAAACAAAGGTGGTGTTTATGGTAATTTGTTCGAGCAGAGTATGTATGTAGGTAGATGAGAGTGGCATTACACCAGATACGTCACAACTAACTTGATGAGAAGTGAATATTTTATGCGTGATGGTGTTGAGCGAGTCCCTCAATGCGCGTCAACGTGAAATAATAGATACAACGACGTAGCGTCTCACTATAGACGCTGGCATCACCACGCGAATAGCTTAACCGTAAATACTGAGACTACGATATTTTTACACTAATAAGGCTAGGCGCATACATACAAACTTCAAATCTTTCGACTATTTAGCTGTGCGTCAACAAGCTCATGTACGAGTATCTCATGGAAACAAACATACCTACTGTCAACACATTTGTTTCTCGATTAAAAAGTGGGACAAATTAATATCGATCGATTTGTATTGCAGTGTATAAAATATCGATTTAACAGTCGACCCACGACTATGTAGCGTGTGGCATCCAAAAAAATCCAAACTCCATTATGCCCCACATAGGGGCATAGGGAGGCAACAAGAGCTTTCCATTGCGGTCGACCTTGCACAATGTTTATGACTACCTCCCACACCGTGTCGTGCTAGATAAGTCCTTGCTAAAAATTTAAATTTTAAATAGGGCAAGTGAAGTATCTGTCAGATCAGATATTATGACTTTTTGTCAACGACGGAAGAATTTCTTAAAACTCGAAAATTCTTCTTTCTCGAACAAGAATAAGATACCAACAGTCTACTTCTGGTAAATATATTATTAAGACTGGTTTTAGGAGTGTCTTTTTCTCGAACAAGAATAAGATACCAACAGTCTACTTCTGGTAAATATATTATTAAGACTGGTTTTAGGAGTGTCTTTTTCTCGAACAAGAATAAGATACCAACAGTCTACTTCTGGTAAATATATTATTAAGACTGGTTTTAGGAGTGTCTTTTTCTCGAACAAGAATAAGATACCAACAGTCTACTTCTGGTAAATATATTATTAAGACTGGTTTTAGGAGTGTCTTTTTCTCGAACAAGAATAAGATACCAACAGTCTACTTCTGGTAAATATATTATTAAGACTGGTTTTAGGAGTGTCTTTTTCTCGAACAAGAATAAGATACCAACAGTCTACTTCTGGTAAATATATTATTAAGACTGGTTTTAGGAGTGTCTTTTTTGTATGAGTACGTGCTTTAGTCGGTTGAAGTCCAGCATTATGTGCCCCCCCCCCCCCCTAGGTCTCCCCTCGGATGAAAATGAAAAATACATAAACTTCAAACAGATTTTACTATCGGACAAACTACAAAATTCAGATTACACGAAACACGAATATTCGTGTAATCTGAATTTTGTAACTCGTGAATGCGGAGACTGTACTATTTAGAGAAAGTTAGAGAGAATAGATAAAATTTCAAAAGGGAAATGAGTAACAAGTTATTCCGTGGTGTCTCTGGTGATTTGCATCGACATGAACTGAATTTTTGAATTAAGTATTTTGAATTTTTTTTTAGCTGTTTCTAGATTCTAGAACGATGGGGTGTGAATTTTTTTTATAACACAGTAACAACAGTTAGTGTTTTCACCCCTCTCACGAAATTTATACATAAATAAAATGTACAGGCTTTATACTTCAATTGCAACGATGTTTTCCTACTTAATTTCTCAGCAAAAGTATCTAATCATATTTTGATCATTTTGTTCTAAATTTATCTAGATATTATAACTCTTGTAAGGTTAAGTAAATATTTTTTTCTGATTTGATTATGTTATCTACGTCATTCACAGTAAAGTCAAGTGGAAAAAATATTTGCCAATAAAAATTATTGCCATCAATATTGATATTTTTATATCAGTAAAAATGGACTACTCGGCCGAAACAATATTGATGTGCACTAAAAACAGTATTAAAACAGCTTCACAAAACACATTGGAGGGCAGACTAATTGATGACGGATTAAGACCAGAGAAAATACCTATGAATCTAGTATCTACTTAAAAATTTCAATTCATTCTTTAAAATAATAGTTTCAAAATTGTTGCATTTCTAAATATTTTTTTTCTAACATTGTAAGTGTCGCCATAACATTGGTAAATTTGTATATAATAGCCAGGTTAGTAATTTATTAGATTGACGCAGTTAAACATACCCATGTACTTTGATTGCGATAGGTACCTAGAGAAAAGATATTAAAGAGCTGTCTACGAACTTAGACGGCATATTATGATAGACCACATGCTGAAAATTTAATGAAAAGAACGAAAATAAAGATCAAATAAAAAGATTGTATAACTTTTCCACAAATTTTTATTATCCTGAGTAGTTTCGTAGGCACACGTCCTACATGGTCACAGGAGACTAAGAAACAAACAACCTATCCTACGTGCCTACGAAACTAGTCAGGATAATTAAAATTTGTGGAAAAGTTAAACAATCTTTTTATTTGATCTTTATTGTCAAATAAACTCCACCAAGAAATGCATGTTCATCAGTTAGTGAATTTTATGAAAAAGAACGAACTGGACTATCGCCGGCGCCGATACATTTTAGACCGAAAGTTTGTTATCGGAATGCAAAGGAAGACTTAGCTAACAAGGGAGTTCCTTTATGATTCGTTACAAAGTAGTATCTTGTGGGATTATTACCATTTTTTGTTATTTTACTATGTTTTGACGAACCTAATGGTGATTATTACTCTTTTCTTTTTTTTATGTGAGGCGCCCTTGAAGTGAAGATATTTCACTAAATGGCGCCATAAAAGTTGTCCAAATATTATTATTGTTACTCGTTGAAAAAATAACGGAGTTTTTATACATTACATTTAAGTACAAATATCTCTACTGCTATTTTATTTTCTCAGAAAACATCCTAGTAAGTTTTTGTTTCGAAATAATCAGCATTCTGCTCGCTGTCCGCAGGCTCGTTAGTATCGACGTGTGATAATACCAAGAAGGTATTGAGTAGAGAGCAGAGGAGAGGATCTCTCTAGGAACAGGAAATGGAGTTGTTAATAAGCCCTCGAGACATTCCAGCTATCCTTCTCCGTCTTGTGTTTTATTACTTGGATTTACTTTGACTTTTAATACCAAGAGGTGTTTTTTCTCCTATACGTATTTCGCTTTTATTTTGTTTTTGATTGAGCCAACGGTAGGTACTACTATAAAAACTCCCTTTATAAAAAGGAAAATAATGTGCCATGGAACAAAGGACTATACTCTGTTCAATTAATCTTGACACTTTTTTCATGATATAAATAAATAAACAACGGTATGTTAAAAAAAGTCTAGACTACTTTTGGAGTTATTATTTTCATTATTTGCAAATGAGACATTTATTTATTTATCGTATGGTCATAACATGTACATCACATGTTTACAGGTAGAAACAATATAGAAAATTATATTGTAATGGCTTGCAGTTTCTTGTCTCTGTGATGTGATGTAATGAGACATATTGTAATGGAATACAATTTTTAGTTCACAATTTTAACTACACTACAATTTTCGAACACAGCACATCTTATTCAGACAGAACTTGTTGTAAATCATAAAAAATCTTGAAGAAGTTACCACTAACTAGCCTGGGGAAGATGATGTCCTAAAAACCTAAATATTTTTGTTTCAGTACAATATTTTCCACCAAGCACCTTGTTACAATCGAAAAGAAAAATTATCTCAATCCAATGGGTGTGAGCGCATGTTCAATCAAAGTGATGAATCAGCGCCGTACTCTTTCATATAAAACTTTCGAAACGAAAAGAAATCTATTTCACACCACGATTCCTCTGAAGACAATGAAATATCTTGCAATGGCTTATTTAATATAGTTCTTGTGATGATAAGGTGTAGATAGATAAACATAATCATTGTAGTGTACGTACCTACCTGTCAAAAAAAAAAAATTACACGAATTTCATGTTCTAAAAATGCATATAACTACCTACTACATATGTTTACAAAAAATTTAAAATTGATCTTTGCAAAAAAATAGGTACTTAAGTTCTTTATATTTTATTTTCATGAAGATATCTTTAGTTTTGAAGCAACTTAATTTTCTAATTAATTTACGAAGAAACAGTGAAATAAAATTTAAAGACAAACTTCGGAATACTTAATCGGAAAATAAATTTCATCATTAAATCATTCATTATGTATTTCTTTCTTCTTTTTCTTTAAAGACTATTTCCGGTCCTCCTCCTTTTCTACTCCATCTCTAGGATTGCCTGCCAGCGGTCAAAGAATCAGTCTTTTGAGATTTGATCTCTCTGTAATAGTATATAGAAGCGTTTTCTAGTTTTACCATTCCACTCGACTTTTCAACATCGCAGGTTCTCTTTTTTGAGTTCGAATTATTGTTCTTTCCCCGACAATGCGATAGAAATTTTTGTCTTTAACTCCTTTAGTCTTTATCTTTGATGAGTTTATTATTTTGTTATCCTTGCAGAATGTGTTCCTGACTGGATACGATACGTTATTATTAGTCTAATGTAGTTCATATATTTTTTACACCAATCGGTAACGAAGTGACAATATAAATTGTATAGAGTATATTCCAAGCTAAAAGAAAAGTCAGAAACCACAAACCGGTAGGTACAGAAATGAGCAACTTCACTTACAGAAGGGGTTTTCTTCAGACCTGAACAATAAAGCTATATATAGCGTTTAGCAATAAGAGCTTGTTATAGTTTTTAGATTGCTCTCATGTTTAAATTAAGTGAAGAAGGCTAAAAATAAGTTTCATTAGCAGGTCCCTTTATTACATCACCATTGACGTAGTTTTGCAAAGTTTTCCCCCATTCACGATCACTCCATCCGTCCAAATTAAGCGATGTCACTCCAAAAAAATTATCGTGAGTGGGGACAACGTGAAGTGATAGGGTAAATTATTAGGAGTGCATCAGACCAAAATTTAATTGCGTCAAGCCATTCGTCCGTCACTCCAAATGGATCGTCAATACGGAAACTTGAATGGACGTGGTCTAAGTTGTTACGATTGTCAGTGTGAAAAATTTGGTCCTAATTTGTCTCATTTTGTCATAATCCTTCCACCGGGGTACAAGTGATGCTGTTTTTTCATTAAATGATAGCTAATCAAGTCTATTATCGTAGTGAAATTTCGTTGAAAAAATTGAAAAAAAAAAAAAAACCATGTTGCACATTTGTCAAAAATGCATGAGATACATTTGGAGTGATCGTGAATGGGGGAGGCTTAAGAACTTACTAGGTCCAACTTGAATTTTAGAAAATCAATACGAATTTAATTTATAAAACCTTTTATCAACAACGTCAAGCAAGACGAATATCAGACTGCTACTTTTAAAATGATAATTGTAACATTGTTCTACATAAATATCAGATGCATAAAATTCAAATGAATTAAAAATATTTTCATTATCACTACATACTACATACCTACCTACTTGTTTGTTGAACTGTGTTAAATCTATAATATAAAAGAAAGTCGGGTTATGCGAACACTTATTTAATTTAATAGAAGTGGTTGGTAGACTGGCGGTTACAACGCCGGCTTTCGTACTGTTTGGTGCGGACGTCGTGGGTTCGATCCCAGGTGCCGACCATCTTCCTCTTTCACGACACAAGCTTTAAGTAGCTTACTGTGAAAGAGTCAAGGAGTGTATTTGTGTTCACTTTGAGTGAGCACAGATTCATTTAAAAAATATATATATATGATATCGGCTGAACAGATTCTTCCGATCTTTTATTTATTGGATTCTTCTCCGCTCCGGATAACATAATAACTATTAAAAAGATGAAAACTGCATATAAATAATATAACATTAAAGTTAGTATGGAACGGATTTCCTGCGACGCCAACGCCATCTATGAAAAATTCTATAACAACAAAATTATCGTTTACTTGATAACCATTGACATTAAAAATTACGTAGTAAGTACGCAGATTTTTCGTGCTTCGAGAAATGGTTTTTTTACCCTCAAACATAGGTATTTTAAACGTAGTTTTGTATAAATTAGATATCAATTTGAAATCTATATTCATAGTACGGACTACAGGACACCGTCTGTCGGGAAAGCTAGTAAAAAATAAAAATAAAATATTATGATATCCTCACACAAAAGGGACGATTCATTTAGACTAAAACTAATTTATCCACGTCACTTAGTAAAAAGATCATTTCATAGTGATCATTCGTCTTTTCTTTGTACTCCCTATTATCTGAAGGTTTTTAATTTCTCATTGTCTGCAACCACCCTGGAGAACCGTTCTTTTTGTGTTCATTTGGAGGAGACAGTCGTCCATGTACATCAGACAAACTCATCTATGTTCATCCATCACAAGGGCCTTAGAGTTAATCGGTAAACGAGATATAGATTTGATTTGACACTTTTCGCTTTTCGTGTAAAATCCTTTAAAGTTGCTGATACAATACTTACTTAGTTAACTGTTTTTTATTCTTTTAATAAAATGGATAGATTTTAACATTCATTAAACAGTTAAATATGCATTTTCTTCTTAGTGGAAAGTATTTTAAATAATATATATTTTCTTTTTATCAAATTTCCACAGTGGTATTCTATATTATAAAAATGGAGACCTATTTTGCGTGGTCATCACGCCTCAACGGCAGGATCGATTTGGCTAATTCTTTTGTTGGCGTGTTTGCATTTGTCAACAGAAGGTTCTTTTTGAATGAAAAAAAATAAGAAAGTTGGGTGGATGATTAGAAAATCAAAGAAAACTCTAGGTAACCTTCTTGGTACTTTTAACGATATAATTTTTATTCCAAATTTGAAAAAAATGAAAAAAATTGACAGGAACTGTCAGTTGTTTGATAGTTGATGCGATTGATAGAATGTCGATGGAAAATACATAGTTTAAAACAGATGCATCGGTCTAAATTATATTACATTACAAAAGGTAATAAGCTTATCATTATACAAATTTTAATTCAATATTCATAGTTAGGACCACAGGACAACGTCTGTTGTGAAAGCTAGTATTTTTTAAATATGAATTTGTATGGAAAGTTATTTGTATTCACTTTTGACATCTTTCACAGATTGCAAAGCTCGTATTGAAAATGAGGAACGATGTTTGTTACCCGGGATAAACCCACGACCTCGGTGATCTTCGAGTCGGCGCAGCGACTGAAACGGCTATATACCAACCACTTCAAAAAATGCTAGATAAAGTAATTTTTATTAATTTTATTAGCATTTTTTCATCAATAAATAATTTTAATAGTCCTAAGCAAATTTTGAACTTTTTTTTTACATTTTGATACTGTTACTACTTAAATTTTTTTTTAATTAATTATTTGTGATAAATATTATGAATACCTAAGCCATTTTGAGCTCAATAAACAAAAACAATTTAAGGGCACCATTTTTTAGTTATCTAATAAGCTACATGAGCAAATATATTATTAAAGATAAACGATGTAGTAGAAATAATAATAATTTTTGAAATAAAGGCTTACAAATATTGCTAAATTGGTCTCCAGAATTTCTTCACATATTATGTGAAAGTGAGTGAGCAATTTTGGTTGTTATTTTGTTATAATAAATGTTTGTTTTATTACGATCTATCTCGGAAACAGGAATGCTACAAAAAGGAGATACATTATGTGTCCAAGATTTCCTGAACATTGAAGAGCCCTGATTGCCTCTTTTAGTCGTATCAGGATTTTTTTAAAGGAGTTTGTATATAGTTATGACTCGTGTTATTGTGAATTTAAGTTTTGGGAATTCCGTACAAGTAAAGAAAAATTTAAAAGAGATATGCGCATTATAATTTTGCATTGTAATCTGATTCACCGTCCGTTTTGAGTTCCTCAATTTAATTGAATTACACAACATAGGTGGCTGGAAACATCCTCTTACGTTAACGGAATACATATTAAGTCACTATGTGGCGAAAACAATCCAGGTAGAATCGCAATTTCTATATCCTTTGACCGTGAATATTGCTGTGTAATCGTACTTGCATACAAAACATGTAAGGAAATTGAAGTAAATAGATGCATCTACCGCTTTCGATATTAGGGTGACAGAATAGCAATGAAGCGAAGATATAGCAAAACGTATACTTTATATTCCGTAATATAGTAAAGAGAAAAAAGTATTTTTGGAAAAATCTTCAATAAGGGCAAGTCGGTAATAATGAAGATTTCAGAAGGACAGGTATATTAACCCAATATGGAAGAGGACTTGGAATTCGTCGTCTCAGAATCTAGGATAAGTAGTTAGAACGCGTAAAAGAAGAAGTTGCTGTGACTTGTCTCATGACGCCATAGTACGAGCTGAAAAATAATTTACTTGGTCTCACTAAATTTTAACTCATATTGCTTGTACACTTCGAACATATCGCTTTTAAACTGCTTGTGTTCTGCCTGTTTTGCTGTATGGATTTATGTAAGTGCCTCCGAGGAATGCTGGGTATCCGTTGCTAAGACTTCGTACCAAAAACAGCCATAAGAAACCTGATGGGTGAACCACTAGTCACCTCTACCACAAAGTTCTGCCGAATGACCTGGCTTAACCGTGTCTTAAGGAAGCCTACAGAAGACATCACGAGCCAGTGCCTCGACTTCCACTCGGAAGGTAGCAGAAATCGCGTTAGGCCTTTCCGAACTATCAGAAGACTGTTGTACGAGGCCGACCTCCGGGGTGCCGGAATCGACTGAGATGAGGCGGTGAAGGGTGGCGAACAGGGTGGCGTGGCGAGAATTATTTGTGGAGTCCATCTGCTCCAAGTAGGAGGTGGACGTGGTCGAAGAAGAAGATTGCTTGTTTCCATTATATTAAAACATATCCTATATACTTTCAAGCAACAAGTAGGGCAAAGAAACATTGTACATTTTGACCTCGGTAGAGCAAAATATTTCATTCTACTTTTTTTCGGAAATATTTGTTCAAATAATGATTAAAATAGGAAAATAAACCTTGATTTGAAATGTATAAATGTTATGTCTATTGGGGCAGATATAATTTAAATAAATGTTGAAAAATGTACATTTCGGTGCAGATGCAATGATGCAGAAATTTCGCTCTATTGCACGGAAATGGATTTTCAAACATATCTCTTTACGTTGTTGGTACGGTGCGTCATATACCTGAATATTATGTATTACCTTTAATAAGTATAAAATATTTTGCCATCCACCGAATATTGTATCTTACGTTTGTAAGCGTGCATGGTTATCGTTGAATAACGTGATAAATAACTTTTAGAGTTTTTCATCGTTGTTTATCTGCAATTATTTGATGAAGCATATTTGCAAGAGACCTTACACAATCTTATTTCTACACAACAAACTAAACAATGACTTCGGTCTGCAGGTTCCATTGTGAGCGACTGTGTCAAATGCCTTTTGGAATCAAATTCTTGGGTTTCTACTGTATCTTTTTTCAAATTCGATTTTCTTTTTATAGTAACCTCGGGTTTGTTGTAATGTTTTTTTCAAATCATGTTTTTTATACATGTATAGGTACACATGTATTGTGAATTTCATTAAATTTACACAAATATCTAAATTTAAATGGTTTAATATGCCGTTCACAAGTAAATTACTAAGAAATATAATTTCCCGTCAACTAAATTGATGCCAAATTTACACAAATCAAATAATGCTTAGGTGATGTTTAGTTTGAAATTCCAAACGCTACAGGCTTACGTCTTTATCTGTTGTTACTGATTATCATCGAAACATCAGGTGGTTGTTTCTGTAGTTACAGCTTCCCGCTGTGCTCTGGGGAGGATTATTGATGCATGTTCGAGTCCTGCTGGGAGTTTATGGGTTCAGTAAACTAAAGACACATTGAATAACCATCCCTATATAAAAATCAAAATTTTAGTATAAAATAAATCGATCAAGTATATATAAATAATATATTATGAATAATTATTCTGAATAATGAGTTTTTTTCATAAACACACATAAGTAATAAAAATACCTTAAATTTGTTCAGTATCATTTTTGATTATATATTATATTATTAATGTTACGTGCACTCTATCTTCTAAATTATTGTCAATTAAAAACAAATAATTTTCCATATGGAATGCCAACAGAATTATTAATGCTAGTGTTTTATTTTGAATATAATGTTGCCTTAATTTATATAAATTTAAGTAAAATACCAGGAAATTGAAAATATACCACAATAATATAATAATATATAAAATATTATGATTTTTGTTAATAGGTTAGTAGGTAGATCAAAATGCTTTCAACTAAATAAATTATCGTTAACATTCGTGATATTATTTTATTTAATAATTTATTTAAAAAATCGAAATATGTACAATGTACATCATTACTAAAGTTATTTATATATTTGTAATGAAGTTTTCACCTGAAAGCCTAGGTGGTACTTTTGGCGGTACATCCTTTTCAGTATATGAACTACGCTTGTAAGAAAGTGTTTTAGACTCTGTGTAATTTGCAGACATGTATATTGACAAACTTGAATCAGACAAACTTCTCAACGCAAACTGCTTTTTAGCACGTGAACATGATGATAGCTTCAGCTCAGGAAAACTTTTGGCGCCAGTTTTCTTATTGTTTTTATCATTTCTAGGTTTGACTATTTCCACGCTTTTACTACCTTTAAGTAGAGTTGGATAAAACCTCATAACAATATATATGTTCAAGCCACCCATGAGGATAATGACTAGAAGAAAAACGGTAAACAATGAAATAATCAAAGATTTTCTGTCATTATAAAGCCAAAAACTGTCAGGAAACACCCCATACGGATTACAATCAAATGGAGAGAGTTCATCAATTTTATTATTTTTATCATAATAAAAAAGGCACACGAAATATATGCCATCATTTTCTATAAGCACCTCAAGAGATTTAAATTGAAAAGTGCTTTTATTATTAAAATATTCCTCGTGTACTTTCAAGTCATTGGTGTTATACCAAACAATGGCAATGTTTTGTGAAGTATTTACTTCTTTGACAAAATTTGGTATTAATTTAAATTTATCTTTTGTTATTTTAAACTCAAATTTATTGGTAATGACGGATAATTTAATGCTTTTCCTAAAATAAACTCTAGTCAACTTTGTATCGCATATACCAGTTCCAGGAATAGTTGTGATGTTTGATTCGGGGGTAATAGTCGTAAAATTGTTTGGTTGCGATGGTGTGTTGTGTTCTGTGGTTGTGTTATGTGAAACATCCAAAGTGGAATTAGGGGAAGTCTCACTAGTATGAGAAATCGTTGTGAGAGGGACATCTGTTGTTTGATTCGCATCCTTTGTACTGCCGGTGGACGGACAAAAGTCAATTTCATCGAACGTTGCATTTGTTGGCCATCTACATCGCGGCATAATAAAGTCAACGGTTAAATTCTTATTCAGGACATAATTTTGAAGCCATTTTAAACTGCAGTCGCAATACCATAAATTACCATACAAAGCTATCGTTAGGTTTAAAATATTCTCATCAAAGATATCTTGTGAGAGATTCTCGAAATTGTTATTATTAAGTGATATCAATCGTAACGCTTGCAAATTTTTAAAAGCTCCATCTTGTATTTGTGAGATATTGTTGAATTCCAGATGTATTGTTTGACAAAACTTTAGCCCTTGAAATGTATTACTTTTTATAATATCAAAAGTATTGAATCTCAAGTCGGCTATATACAACTTTTCAAATTCAACTTTTCCGGTTAAGTTAGAAAGTTCTAGTTTACTGTTGTGTATTTGCAATACTTCTAATGTCTTGTGAAATCCAAGAGCCACATCTTCGTCTATTGAAATCACGTTACTATTGTAAAAGTACAAATATTCCAAATGCTTGAGACCGTTAAAGAAATCCTTTTTCATGTTTGCCAAATTTACATTTTTCAAGTTGAATTGTGTCATCTTTTCAAATACTCTTCCGTTAAAAGAATTGGGTAATATTGTCAATGGGTACGGAAAATCTGTAATAGTCAAAGAGGACAATGTATAGTTATTGGAATATATCCATCCGGGTGTCATTTGATCGTCGAGGAATGTCGCATTTTCTATCACAAGATTGACTAATGGCTCTTGACAACTGCTCTGAAAAAAAAAACAAAGTATCAATATTTAGCGCAATGGAGGGCATTTGATGCCTCTCTATCCTATTCGTGGTGTCACACAGGGAGTAAGCTATTCAAAGATAATGCTTAAGAAAATTCAGTAGCTTACTGTGAAAGAGTCAAGGAGTGTATTTGTGTTCACTTTAAGTGAGCACAGATTCATTTTCTTTAAAAAAAAAAAAAAATGAAAATATCTAGTAAAAATATATCAAACGAGTACAAAACAAGTGTTTTAAAAGCCCTTTGTCTTCCCCAATAAATAATAATTTACAGAACAATCCAGAACGACTTGATTGGACGACATCGCCAAGATTGCGGCGGGACCGCTCATGGGTGAGGGATGCTTAGGACAGGGATGATTGGAAGGCGTGGGGGGAGGCTCATGTTCAGCAATGGACGAAAATAGGCTGATGAAGAATGAAGAAGAATATAAAGAATTACGAGGTTGCAAAATTAAAATGGTTTGACTAAACTAAAAGAGTGAATAAATTCTAACAACGTATACACCGCATAGCTAGAAGCTTAAACTTAGATATAAATATATGGTTGATACTTACTTTGACTATCTTATCAACGACTCTCGACAAATTGTACGAGTCCGTATTAAAGTTTCCACAAATGAGCTTGCAGCATTTTTTAAATCCATAAGTCTCCAGTGTGGAAGGGTTTACCAAGCAACAAGCATTTTGTTTGCACAAATTGGACTTGTTCATGGATATTACATGTTCGCCACTTTTGACAAATTCCGTGTTTTGGTTTTCATTTGTTACCAACTTCAATGGTATAATTAAAAAGATGGCTATAATGATGGATATAACAACCGCTTTTTTATAATTGCGCAACCTTGCCTTGTTCCTGAAAAAGAGAAATAATATTGTATTGTATATACGTCCTTATCTAGATACAGCGGTCATTATCATAATTAATTACTATTGATTATACATATATTATATTGGCTGTCAAGCCTCTTTTCAAAGTCACTCTTAGCTTATAGATATCACGTATCAACTGATAGTTTCTAAATGCAAAACATATTATGTTTAGTATATAAATATAAGTATTTTGACCTTTTGCCTAAAATTGTATCAAGAAAATCGTGGTAAACAAATTCCATTATTCAGGAAAAAATTGTAGGTATCAATTTTTGTAAAGAATGCGAAATTTCCTTCCTTCCTTCTTTCTCGGACTGTTTCAGTCCACTACTGAACAAAGGCCTCCTTCAGACTCTTCCAAGACTCCCGACCTTGTGCAACCTGCATCTTCTGCGAGTCAACGGTTCTTAAGATGTCATCCCTCCATTGTACCTGGGGATGGCCAGGATTTCTAATTGTAGTCCTAGGGAGCCAGCTAAAGAGGCATTTTGTCTATTTATCGTCTAATCGAGCGACATGACCGGCCCATAGCCATTTTAACCCTGCCACACGTTCGATAATGTCCGACACTCCTATTCTAGCTCTTATAATGGTGTTTCTAATTCTGACTCTAAGACTTAAATCTAGCAAAGCTCGTTTCATTGGTATAAAAGAAGTGTTCAACTGTTCATACTTTTCATTTTCGTTAAGAGTTTTTGTATTGGCTAAAAAAATCAAAGCAAAAAACAAACACTCGTTAAAGTATATAATGTCTTAACTTTAATACGAGGTAAAAATTACGAAAACAATTTTGCTTTTTTTAATTTGACAGCCCTTAGCTTTACAAAATTTCAACACAACACCACGTTTTCTTTATAAAATAAATAGATATTACCTAATACAGTTATCTTACTTTACATACAAGAAGTTCAAATATCAAATGCACAAACCCAGAAACCGATAACGATTTTATTTCAATACAACAACAAAAAATGTACATATTATCTTTTTTATCTTAGAGATGGTGATTGGTTTTCTGACTGATAAAAGCCGTAGTTGAAGCAAGCAACCGTAAAAATATCCAAATACCTTATTTCGTTGGATGGCATGTCAAAGCACACGATACTTCAATACTTAAACATCCATTTATAACACAATTTTGCAAATTCAGAGTACCACAGAAATAAACTCATTTTCACCCAACATTCTCACAACCGCAGAAATTCGATGTCTTCCGCGAAATGGTATCGGTCGATGAAAATAAATACGCATCAATCAATGCGAACAATGTTCCTGATTAGAAATTCGATATTACCGTATATGAGCTGTGATATTATTATGTTAGAACCTAATCAGCGTTTTGTACTTAGTTATCTCACTGTGAAATAACATCATTGAGCTTTCTGTCGTCAGGTATCCTCAACCATACTCTATATTATCTAGCTTTTCTTTACGATAGTGTTATAATATGCTTTCTATGAAGAGAATTCAATGGGATGAACACGGAGAAAACAACATGATATAATATTATTATGATTGTATAGGAATGGTTAAAATGTGGGTGTTAACCTCGTGGTTAAGGGTGTTATCGCACTGACGGATGGCTTCCTTTGCGCCTAGAGTCTAGCCAGTTATCTGATCAAAAGCTTACTAAAACAAACGTTCTAAAATGTTTTCAACCGGCCGCACGATCCCTCGGTATCTATCCAAGGAAACAAACATGTGGTGACTAGGAGATGTGGCAATAGACTCAAGGCGCTAAGCAAGCTACCTGTAAGTGCAGATCTTACTGGAGGTCGTGGGTTCGATCCCAGGTGCCGACCATCTTCCTCTCTCACGATACAATATTTAATAAGCTTACTGAGTCAAAAAGTGTATTTTGGTGTTACATTGAGTGAGCAAAGATTCATTTAAAAAAAATTAATGATGACGTTAGTGCAAAAACTGGCCAGGCTTTGATATTGAAACAAGTTATTTAAAACAATTTGTTAAAATATCATCACTTAAGGACTTCGCAGTACCATTATCAGTGTCATCACTTCTTTTTAAGTTAATAAACTTTTTTTTAACTTTGTTTTTATGCATTTTAGTTGAAGAATAAAATTAAATAGACGGCCGGCTTCTAAAGGATCAGGCTTCAGAATCTTCAGCTGCTTACTCAATTTCTTACTATTAATGGCAGTAAATATAAACATTTCTATTTTTTTTTAATTTTATTTACCATTTGACATCTATCAAATGCCCGTTTAACATGGTTTAAAAGAGAATTATATTGGCTAAATAGGTAATATAATTAATAATAATTAATTATGTTTATAATAATTATACAAATTCGAATTCAATATTCGTGGTCGGGGAAGCTAGTCAAACATATACAGCGGATTGTAATAATATACCTTATATTGTTTTATGTATGTATTTGTCTATGTTTGTGTATGTATTTATTTTTTTATATATAAAAAGCAACTACAATAATAAAATTTTATATATAATAGGTTGGTTGGAAGAAATTGCCCCAGGCAATAAGCCCGCCAATTTCGGTTGATTATTCACGTATATTTTTACCAATAAAGTATTTTTTATTATTATTATTATTTTCATTCCACATTCCTTCCTAAACTTATTCAAATAAGGTGTATGGAAGTTGGTGTTGTGACAAAGATGAAATTCATTAAGTTGAGATGTTTTGGGGATGTGGAATGAATTGATGCAAACAGAATGACAAAGGGTGGGCACTGGGCAGACCGAGACTGAGGTGGAAGGATGTCAAACAGAATGACAAAGGGTGGGCAGACCGAGACTGAGGTGGAAGGATGTCAACAATGTCGCGTCTGTTCTTCCATTAACTCATTCCGCAGGATTATTGCGGACCGTTTGTCTTCTTAGTTCCCCAATATAAATATATGAAAGAGGTAAAACATATAAAAGGTTTGAATCTTCAATTCTTTATGGCAATATGAGAAGCGTGCCCACCTTCCTCATCCTCCCTATTCCCTTCCAACATCCAGTCCATCCTAACCCTCATTTTGTATTTATATGTTTATATTAATATGTATGTATTTTTATTACTTTTATTCTTATTTTTTTTTATTTTTTTTTTATTTTTTTTTTTTCATATTGAACACATTTTTATTTATTTTATGTTGTCTTTGTTTTAACTGGGTTGGCTGGCAGAGATCCTTCGGGATAAGTCCGCCCTTTAAACTGTCAAAACTACTGTCGCCACACTGTACTTTGAATCAATAAAGATTTATTTATTTATTAAGAGAGACGCAGCCCAACTCTTGCAGGTGGATAATTGAAGAGGGGCGGCTGGGGAAAGGGAGCTGTGGAGGCGAAAGTTATAGGAGGCCAAGGCTCGATTTGGGCTGTAGCGCCATTGAAGAAGAAGAAAAATGACAAAGCAAATTTATAAAACTGAAAAGAATGGTGTAAGAAAGCGTGAACGACTGATAATGATGTGGATCGAACACATCGATTCCGTCCTCAAGAAGGCCAGGTCAGACGTAAGAGAAATATAAGAGGTTGTATTAGAAATAGTATGTCGGTGGAAGATGCGAAAGAAGTATGCTTGGATATAAAAGAGAGGAGGACCGTTCTCACTGCCTACCCCTTACGGTACATGTACATGGCGTGATGTGTGAAAAAAACTTTAATGTTTTTTTTATCTTTTCACTAAATAATTTTGTTAACAAGTTCTTTTCTGTAAAAGGTTGACTAGCCATGAATATATGGAAGTTATCCTGACAAGTTGTGTAGATAAATAGTAATTATTCAGAACATTTTATTCGTGTTGACTTACATACACATGTACAAATAGGTAAGCACCCACAAACACAGGTACATTTTCATACGAATTCAAAGTTGAACGGAAAACCTTTTATGGAGTTAAATGAAACTATTAATAACTCTCAAAATATCTATTACTAGCTTATACCCGTCTTGCTTTACGTTTTTGATTGCGATTGTCAGGCTTGATCGGTAGGTAATTAAACAGGTTCTAGTCTAGCTTCGCATTGCTTAACAGACCTCTATAACTGACATAAGCACAGAAAAAGAAGAATTACGCTTTCACAATTCATAAAAAGAGAGAAGAATGACACTTTTAATGTTTATTAAAAATTTGTATGAAGATCCTAAAAAATAGAGTTTTTTTAAATAGCTCTAAATATAGTAAAGTTAATGCAGCAAATTGTATTAAAGAACCTTCTCCGGCATTTTGCACGGCTCTGTGCAGATTCATATCTGACGTAGCATTTGTATTTTGAGCGTGATGCTATGACATACGGTAAAAAAACAAATAAAAAAACATTTCTGAATTATTATGTAGATAGAGAAGGAGGGGATAATGCGAGTTTATAACAATAGAACCTGTTTAATTACCTACCGATCAAGCCTGACATTCGGAATCAAAAACGTAAAGCAAGACGGGTATAAGCTAGTTACTTATAAAAGTGTTAAAATTTTGTTGTTTATAAAAAAAATGAGGGTGGCTTTGAGTTCAAGGCATCTGAATCTTGCTCAGGTGTGAAGGCTCTTGTCTCTCCTTTATCTTTGAGGGTTAGTAGGGCAGTCCCTTATCCAGGCTGGTTGGTACGGGTTCGAAGATAAGTGTAAATAATATTTTTGTCGTCATGTAGAATGTTGAGAACGTTTCCTTCTCCGTAGCTTGAAGATCTCTCATGGTAAAATAACACCTTACCTAATGTGAGAGAGGAGATCTATTTCATAACTAGAAAATACTTTTACCTTTATTACCTTGTAATCTGCTAGTTTAGTATCCTATCACTGTAGGTACCTAACACATTTTCTTTTCAGTTGGAATTAGTCTCTTGATTATTTCTATGTGAGTGAGATGAAAGCGCTTGAGATTCGATGAAAATTTGTGAACTCGTTGTTATATCGTTTTCATGGTAATATTCCATACTATTGGGGTTAGTTGTTAGAAACCACAACTTCGTTGTGGTAAACTCGCCCTCTGTATGTCTGTGATGTCTTTGTTATGTTAAGTTTTTATGTGTTACTCTACCAATGTCAAGTTTGAATAAAATAAAATAAATAAAAATTATTATAATGTAGGTTACAATAATACTATTAAGTATATTATATCAGTCCATTAAATATTAATAGGGCATCATAGTAATCATAGTATGTACATCACTCAATTATTAATGACTACATACAGTTAAAATTTATGTCAACGTACTGAGTTTAATTAGGTTTGTTTAACGTAGATACCTAATAATGAAAACAAAATATAACAGCAATCGATATTAGATAAAAGAATAGCCGAGAACGCTGACTGACTGACTATATGGGTGATCGAATATCGCCGCCTACCCGAATGGAGTGATGCCTTGGGCCATATATACCTACACGCATTTGATGGGCTATCTATGTAGTAGTGTTTAGATCTGTTGCTTGAAACGGGCGGAACACAAACATAATATCCCCCATATAGGTACCGCGTCAGTTTTCTGTAGATGAGAACTTTAGGTATCTACTTACAGCCTTTACGAGTCAGTCGTAAAAACGGGTGACGAAGTGCATCACATGTTGACTCCTAGTAAGATACGTATAATAGATAATACCCCCTATTCCAATTCAAATAAAGTGCGCACTAAACTAAAATAAGAACGTTCCTATTTTAGTTAGCCGGATTGGTATTCGAGAAATTTTAGAACGTTCCTATTTGTTCCTAATTAGACTTTAGTTTGAAATTAGTTCATTTTGGTATTCGGATTTCGTATGTAAGTCAATTTTAGGGCGTTTATCTGTCAAAACGTTCCTAATCTTAGTTCACACCTAATTGTATGCGTCTAAAAAGATATCTGATGATATTTTTAAGATAAACGTTTTTTTTAACCAAATAGTTATAAAACAAGTTTATTTTTATTAAAAATATTAAGCATTTCCCCCGAATTTATTATAAGTACCTAATACAAAATAATAGCATCAAAAATTATTATCATTGAACACCAATGCAATCATACAGTCGTCTTCGTTACACTTCGGGTTGGTTCGGCAGTTTCCGGCGACCATGTTACTTGGAACTTGCTTGGAACATGGAGCTCGTTTGAATTAGTCTTTTCCGATTGGCTGTCCGCTTGTCAGCATCAACCAATAAGGCGCATGCTCGATCTATAGACAATTATAATTCAAAAAAATATTTATGGTGAACTAATATTGGTTTTTAGAACACGGCATAATTCCGAATACGAATTTTAGTTCGAGTGAACTTAATTCTAAATCATTTGGAACGTTCTTAATAAGAACGTTCTAAAATCCGAATAGGGGGTAATATTAACACTGATATTCACAAAAGTACTTGAATAATAATAATGTAAGTATAAGTACTCCTAGGTATAACCGTATTTTAAGTTCGAGCCTTAATTGCCATGACATGGTTCCACAATAGTCACAATCAAGGAATCCCAAACTTTCCGTTTTTGATTAGTCCTGCTGGCCTGTTGCATACTTCTCTAAGGAAACCATCCCTTCAGCGTATAGTCGGTCATCCTCGAGCTCTGTTTCCCTGTGCTATCTTCTTTATGACTTTTTTTTTTACTTACTTCTATCTTCCATTCTTGGGACTTGGTATTTTCAAAGCCGTCTTCTCTTTCATCCCCATCTAACTAATATCCTCGACTTCGCAGATCCTTCGCATTTCCGTGTTTCGAACTCTTTCTCTTTATCTAAAATATAAAATCTCATTTATTATATTATACTAGCGAATAGTAATATGGTCTTTAAGAACGCTCTGAAGAATTTTGCATGGCTCTGCGCAGAAAAATATCTGAAGTAGTACTGTGTTTGTATTTTCACCACATTTAAAATACTGAACACAATTATTATGAGATTATTTAAAACTTATTGAATGAGTGAATGAATAATTTTAAATCTTTTATGCTCGGAACTAACTGCTTAAAGTAAATTCGAAGCATACCTACACAAACGTGCATGCATACCTACTAATAACAAATTATGCGAAATTTAATGTCAAAAGATTATTTTCTGTGTCTAAAGTAAACCGCAAATTTTTCGTAGTAGTTTATATATCTATGGGATGGACCAAGAATCGTTCTGCCCATATAATAGTACATAAATTTTCTATAAATTACTGTAGAGAATACCCATTAGGGCGATAAGTCATCGAGGTTGCTGCCAATTTATGTGCCGTAGCTGAAATAACTCACAGGAAGATTGTCGTACGGAGTCCATACCTCCACTTTCCCTGAGAAAATTGATCACACCGCAGGGACCATTACGACTTTTATAGTTAGGTTACCTCTTACTAAGATTAATGTCAATAATTATTATTGCTTTGAAATTTTTACACTTCTTTGAGTGAATGAGTCTTTCTTGTGAAAACATCTCAATTTTGGTTTCAGCACTGAAAGCCAGATTACTCTTATAGATCGACAACTGAAGACGAGATTCAGCGAGTTTTTAACAGTAGAATGAAGAGCGAGTAGAAAGGACGTGATTCGGTACAAACAGTATTTTGAAATCAGTTTGGCGCTACAGCTTGGGCGAGAAAGTTATTTGAGTAGGATTGTAACAATTTTTTTTTATATTAAGGCTATCTTTCAATGAGTTATGGATATTTTTTTTTATTTAAAAATAAACATTTGAACGAGGAATATTTTGTGAAATCTTCTTCTTCGTGTGCCGTGTCACGCCGACGTTGGCGATCGCTTTGGCAAAAGCTTCTCTGTCTTGTGCTATCCGAAACAACTTCTCCACCATTTTGTGGAATATATTTTTTTTATTTTGCTTTGCTACTCACAAAAAAATATTTTTGTTATCAATCTTAAAATGTTTTATTGAAAAATATGGGAGGAGATCATCAGAAACCGCTCAAGATCGTTCGAAGTGGAGGCTTCTTGTTGCTCCCTATATGCCGATATTATATTTGAGAAAATTAATTATCTTTCATTTGTTTTGTTCCAGTACCTACGATTAAAACGAATGGTCATATTATATTTTATGCAAAAACTAATATTAGATGCATCTGCATACTATACAATTTTATTATATGTATGTTTCTCCCACACCCCTAAATTCCTCATACATTCACCTGCATTCCCAGGTACCAGGTGGGTACCTATTCACTGTGGAAAAATACATTGCCGGAGGCAGTTTTTTTTTAAAAAAAAACCAAAACAGGTAGGTAGGTACAACTTATCATATTAACTTTTACTAACTGTATATTTTCACTATAAAGTATTGTCTGTGTTTTACACAATATTTTATTCTCTATCTTGTTTTATGTCATGAAATATAAAACAATGTTTTAAAATAATGAAATAGTAAAATCCCACAGGAAATGCAGGGAAATGTTTATATTCAAGTTAATATTGGACTGTATTAATATTTACATATTAGGTAGGTACATACAGACATAAAATCACGAATGAATTTGATCACATGGCCAGCATTAATATTAATAAATAGCAACAAATCCAGATTAGGTATACCTATCCCTTTACTTTCCAATGGGTTTAGATATTTTTTTTTGTTGCTATTATGTAAAGATCTCCACTGACTTAGAAGATTAATGTACATTATTATTGTCAAGAAATACATTACCAATACAAATGCAGTGTTATGAAAGCATCTATCTTTTAATTTATCTCTCAAATTATATCTTTCTATCAAATATTTTGAAGGTAGATACTTAGCGCCATTTGAAAATCATTATGATGGTTTAGGTATGAATTGAAGACTGGATTTTCCTCATTAGGTACTACTTCAAACAAAAGTATTGGGCAACAATCTCAACAAACATTGATTTTCACCAACGGTTCCTAACTTTTAGGTAGGTGGTGTGTTGAATGCTAAGAGCAACCTAAAAGTTAGTAACTCTTGGTGAAAGTCACCATGAGTCTATTAGATCTTGGATTATAGAGTTGAGGGCTTACCATCACTTTTAATTCAGTTTACTTTCTAGATTACAACAACTCAATGTTCAATGTTGTACTTTAGTGGAAATATTCCACATATGAGTTTTGGAAGGCTGGGAGGTATTTGGGGAGACATCTTTGAATTTTTTTTCTGTTCGAATAAGAATCGGTTACATGGCGATTTTGGTTTAAGTGTTTCTTTCTCTTTCTCCCGTTTGTTTACTATTGGTATTTTGTTTGAATTCTTTTGTTTTTTTTTTGTTGATTTGTACTTTTATGCAGCTTTACAGATAGATAACTGAATATGGGCCGGAATCACGCGAGATTAGGTGCTTTGCCGTCTAAATAAAAGGAAGAATCGGTTATTTTGTATAAGTACCTATAGATGAGACAGATATGGCGACCTTCTTTTCATCAGTCAGTCTCTAACTAAAGAACGCTTAAAAGAAGATAGTACCCCTATTCTGAATGAGAAATTCACGGGAATTTTGTAAGGGCTGCGGAGCTTTCCGAAGTATTCTGTAGGGGTGCTATACACGTTTCCATACAAAATTTTGTTACTTCACACGCAAGTGTACCTAAATGTCACGGAAATAGGGGTACCTACAGGACAGCTTGACTGAGATGTCGTAGTTTTAAACCGCGGATATATTATTTGAATATTAAATTTTTATAATATAATCTTGTTTTATAATCCCGTTACGCCAATGTGGACTTGGACTACACGTCCGGATATTACTAGACTGTAATATCATAATATCACACACAGATTTTCTACATATTATTATCGGGAATAGTTACGATGTGGAAATAGAAAAGAAGTACCTACATCCTATTACTTTTTCCAAACCGCGAAATTATGGACCATTAATAGTTTATTTTATTGGAAAACTTCTAACGGAGTGGAAGCACCGCAACTAATATGTAAGGATATGATATCTTACCAGGCACACATAAACTAACATCCTGTATGTAGGTGGGTATTACAAACAAAGAGAACGATGTATAAATCAAGATTTTTCATTAAATAGAGTATTTTCGAATTGGTTTCTACAACACACGTTTGTGTAGGTATAGTTTCCCTTTAATAAATATTAAAGTAAAAAAAAACTCAGTACGCAGATAAATATTATTATTGTGTAGAATAAAGAGCCTTCGTTAAGAGAGGAATATAAAAATGATGAATAATGGAAAATTATTACGAGGAGATAATATATTTTCTTCTTTTATTAATAAATCCTGTAGCAGGGTGAGACGCCGTCCTTGAACGGCCTTGGAACTAATGCAATGGTTTTCTAGAAAAGCGTACCCCCAATTGAACGGCCGCTATACGTAGAAAAAAATATTTTCAATATCACTTATGCGGTGGGTTCCTTGTATATTACGGCAGCTTACGACGGCGGTCTTTACGGAAACATTTGGAAATTTCCGTGCCCGTATTATTCTCTCCGTTTTAACGTCAATTTGTGTATTGAGTCGAGTCGTGAAATGAACGATCTTGATTTTGCTTTAGTTATTTATTTGGAGGATGACCAGGCGTCACAGGAGGATGAATATCGTATGGGAGAAGACAATTTATATAAATCTCGCAGTACAGAAGATGCTTTTGTATGTAATAATTCAGTGCTATCAATGAAAGCGTTCACGAATCATCTGACACTGACAAGACGGCAGCAGCCGTTTTTGAAAATAACGGCAATGTTTTTTTGTAACTACGGTAGCAAAATAAACAACGTTATACCAACTGACGCCGTTCTCTGAAACGTCGCATTCTTAGGAAAACAACCCATTATTAATATTCCAAAGTTTTTGAATTTAACATTTTTACTTAGCTAATACGTTTTATTTCAGCGGCCTTTTGTTTATTGCAGTATCCAAACTACGCTTATTGACACTACACATCAAGATTGCACTGTCTCTTTCCCTCTTTCATTATTTTAATGCCGGAGGAAAACAAAGCATACTCGTAATAATCTCACCGATTAATTATAATTCGTCGAAAAAAATATGACACGTCTTTGCGAATGCGTACCTAGATATACTGCTTTATCCATTTTTTTACAATAACTCTAACACCAGTCAGTAATAGTAATTATTGATAAATGATAATGCTCCGTTTACGATCCCACTTTGAAACTACATAATTTCGTATGTCCTACATGGTTACTGAAGTTTAGAACAAACGTGAAAGAGGAAGATGGTCGGTACCAGGGATCCGACCCAGGACCTTCAGAGCGAAAGTCGGCGACTGTACCTACCGCTACTTTCACATATTAAAAGCATAATTCGTTATCAGCTGACTCAATATAGGGTTTTTCAGCATATTTTGTGCATGGTAAATTCGAAGAACGAAATTAAAATCTCAGAAGTTAAATACGCTGAATTTTGTAAATGTGTTTATAACCAAAATACTCAACGAAAGGACTAAAACCAGGATTTTTAATCTATTTCTTCAATACCCGTGAACTTCAACAAGTCTATAAGAGTAAGCATTATCAAGAAATACATGATATACAAAAGTGCTTTCATAAAGCCGTAAAATTACATATAGGTACCTAAGTAGGAACCTTTAGTTAAATAAGCACCTACTTAAGTTATGCTGTTGGCCATTATTTTATCTTTAAAGTGTATTAATAAGTATCAATTTCTTTGAAAAAAAAAAAGTTTCGCTAGGTAACTACCTACCTTCTGTTTTAAAATTACTTACGGTAACGAAATAAATAACCCATTTGGTCCCAACCTTCTATACTTACATAAAGCTCGCATGAAATAGCTTCATGATTTTTCCGCTTGGGTGTGGGTAAATATTTCCCACCACCCTGCTATATCCTGTTCCGTGAAGGGAGTTTAACTTCCGATTATCTTAATAATAGTCATTAAGCTCCGTTTATGGGACAGTCATCAAACGGAACGCATGGGTTAGCTTGTTGTATGGGGATAATAATAACATCTTGTCTGTAGGTACCTACCTACCCATCGTAATATTATATGTTTGACAATATTGTTTGACAAATTTTCGGCCTTCGGTGTCTTTTTCCCGCATGCAATTAAGGCACAAAAATCTACTTTCAAACCTCAACTTTTTTTCATTCAATGCTAAATGAAGACCTTATTTTGAATCTTTTTTCCGTTTTTTATTCATAACATTGTAAAAAAAACTTCTATATTATACCTATTCGTAGAACGCGGAGGGCGAAGTAAAAAAAATCCATAATTAAATTTCTAAAGATTCAAATTATTAATTTTGAATTCTTTTAGGTGCATCGTTGTGAATCCACATTATATACCTACCCTACTAACAGTTTTCAAACTATGTACGAGTGGGTACTTTATAATGAGGAAAGGTGGGGTAATTGATCCCTATTTAAATTTTACGCTCACAAATCTTTCATTACTGAACTGTTGACAGCCTTAGATAGAGTCTTTGATGGATATAGTACTTGTGCTTTAGTAATGGCCGCTACTTTTAAGGGTGTTTGAAAAGTTGAACAAAAATTTTCGAAGAACGAGTGTAAGTACAAAAAGCTACCGAAACCGTCTGTCCATGCAACGGTCAAGACAACTGAAATTTAAACAGTAATTTTATTTTTAACTCATTTCACTTCCTATCGATTTTTTCCACTCATGACTCACTAGGTACAGAACGTATTTTCAGTTTGTACTAAATATTTATTATTTTTTATTTAATTTAAATAAATAGACGCAGATTCTTATCTTAGAAATGAAGACTCTAAGGATCATTTCTGGAAAGATTGTCAGAGATAGGATAGAGAATTCAAGAGTATGGAAATATGCAAGGCGAGTTAAATATGCGAAGATATAGTAAGATGGGGGAGGCAAAGAAGAAGATACCGGTATGCACATGTGAGGAGAATGGACTCATCCAGACTCCCTCACATTGCATTTCACGGCCAACCCCGAGGAAGACGACGTCCAGGCAGACCATACGATAGATGGACAGCTGGGAGTCGACCTTGCAAGAGGCTAGCCCCACCTCTTAATAAGAGGTTTTCACTGTTTTCAGGTCTAGAATAAGAACAAATTTCTTATGTTATTTGCATGGGACTAAGTATCCTTCTGAAACTGATACCTATTCTACATTTTTTTCTACAAAATAAGAAAAAATATTAAATGGGTGTCTAATAGAAGATGATGTATCATATAACGTAAAACTACAAAATAACTTTTATATCCGAGTCAATTCATAAAAACCGATCAACTATCCCACCTCTCCCCTACCCATTCAGTCTCCGGCATTATTTTCATTTAGTTTGTTTGGGAAAAAGAAGATATCCTCAGGGTATATAACTTTTAACGAGCTGTTTAACTCTCTTTCATTCGCCTCGGTATCTTATCTATATAAACCCATACGACGCTAACCTAGAGATAAACCCGCGAATATAATCGTTTATACAACGCACATAATAATATAACCGAACTATTCCGGGTATAAAAATAAATTACCTCCGTTTACATATAAATCTAACCGCGAGATAATTTTGCTCGTTTTACTAGCGAAAGTTTATAGAGAAAAAAATTAAGAACGACCTGTTTACAGGGTGTATCTGTACGTATCACAGAACAATAATACCCTATTTGCTACGTATCATCCGAAAAACTTAGTACATGGTAAAAAAAATACCTCTTACGCCTGTTTCGAGATTTTGTTTAAATTTATCGTCATCTAAATTTCAGTCTTATTGAGATCCGGACTGGCAATTGCCCCGACATTTTGAACGGTCCATCAGGGATGTGCAAACGGAAAAAAATAATATATCGTATCGATAGTTTTAAAACATATTAATGTAGGTATGCAGACTAAAAAATAACAATATTTCGATAGTTTTACCCCAAAGTGCTATTATCTGTCTAAAATTTACTCTAAAGTTCGAACATTTAAAAAAAAAACAAGATCTCGACAATATGGAATTGGATATTCAGAAATAAATATCGTATATCGATATTTCCAAAGATTCGATTTAAAAATAAAAAATAGATATTTTGTTATAGAATTTTATTTTATAAATTTAAATATTTCCCTTTCAAAAATGCCAAAGCATTTGTGTGAAGATGAATATTTTTTTGCCCATCCCTAGAGAGGTCTGTGTCGTGGTCGGAAACACTCGCAGGGTATTTTTCCTTCAGCGCACCCGAAGCAGGGACAGAAGCTCTGCTATCACGAAGAGGAGACGGTGTTTAGGATGCCGAATGATATTGGACGAGAAGATGGCTCTTGGAAGACATTCTCATTCAGTTCATTGATATGGCGCTATCACGACACTGTGGGGTTCTTTTTACCACTCTATTCCCCCAAGAGGGACCATAAAAGGGCTATTCTCGTTCTCTAAAGATTCAGATATTCTAACTGTCATGCAGTCAGTTTTACAATGGAAAGAAACAAAACAAAAAAAAAAAAAAAAACTAATGAACAAAATAATGAGAGGAATCACACTTGCAACATTACACCCAGTATGATGGCAAGTTAATGGTGAAATAAATATTAGCCACTTGATAACATTTTCTTACCTGTAAAACATTTTCATAACCACTCTTACACCAGCCATAACTTCTTCAACCATAATAATAATGAACAAGAAGACCTATATCTTTTTTAACAGTGTTAAAAAGTAGCCTTTATTTTTACTAGGAGCATTATATTCTTAGTTACGGGACTCATTTTATGTGTAACACAAAATAAACTTATTAAATACAATGGGAATTCGCAGTATTTTTTGAGGCTCAGAAGAAGTAGTAAGTTATTATAAAATAACACTCGCTTACTTAAATTACAAAGGTGGAAATTTCAAGTGAAAAAACACTAAGAAGAACTCTGACCCGACCGGGAATCGAACCCGGGACCATGTGATTTGAAATCCACGCCTAACCACTAGATTACCGAGGTCGGTGATTTGTCTGTAAGTCGACGAAATATGTGTTGCTACAGGAAGGAATCTCAAAGTATAAACATTTATATTTCAAATTTTCATGCCTGTGTCTGTCCATATAATAATATATCACCCCCCCCCCCCCCCCCTTACACAACCATAAGTGTAATTTATATGTGGGAATATATTTGAATAAAATACTTTGTAGGTAACTTTTGTTAAAATGTATATTTTGAATAAAATTTTAGATACATCTTCTATGCCACAGTAATAATTTACTTCTTCTTCCCTCTGTGTCCACCCCCTCTGCCACCTGTGTTCTTCCTCTTCTTCCCACCCTTTGATTGCCTCGCTTTTAATTTCTGCTTTCTCAATCTTTCTTTCAAAATCTGTTGGTTTGTTTTTAATTCCCCTCTCTCCTTTGTATGCTTCTTCTGTGTAATACGTTCATTGTGTTTCATCCAGCGAGGACGGAACTCTGAAACTATAGACAAAAGCAACTAATTTACAACTTGCTTACAAATGAAAATATTTCCTATATTAATCATCAATAACAACTGAGAAAATATATATTATACTACTCATATTTTCTACTTTTTTTCTATAACTTATATTCTCATTTGTGTTGTCTATAATCATCATGTCTACCATCCATTTCCTACGATGGACAATGGCTAGTAATTATCATATGTCAATCATAGTTAATATGATAGCATTGCGGAGATATCTATTGAAAATACTATGAAAAACGGTAGATAACAACAAACTGGTTTTAAGTTATTGAATTCAGAACAAAAACTTCAACATTTTATGACATAGGTATTTTAATTTATGAGGTACGCAGGTGAAGGAATCGCAAGGTAAATGAGAAGATCTGGCTTGGCTGGCAGAGATCCTTCGGAATAAGCCCACCCTTTCGACTGTCTAAATGTTTTTTTTTTATCACCACATTGTATTTATAAGCAATAAAGTTTTATTTATTTAAGAAATAACCTCAGATAGTTTTAATTAGTAATAAATCTTATGGTAACCAAATGAAATTTTTGTCGAAAGAGATAGAGCTATGTTTGATCAAACGATTCTTGCTGTTTTAATTTATAATGACAAACGGGATAGCAAATAACAAATTTTTAGTACTGATTGATATTTTCAAGAGACTTTATTAAAAAGTTATCTAAATAAAATACCCCAGAATAAATTATATTTGAAAATCAACAATCAAACATAGAACATTGCAAACTAATGGCATGGATGATTAAGGGACTCCTAATTATAACAGAATTTTAAGAGATGTCATTTTTAGTAAATATAATAATTCAATGGTTGGGTCTCAATGATTGAACAACAAGAAGTATCAAAATCCTGAAACATTCAACTATTTCTCTTAGGTTAAAATGTGCGAATGTGTTATACAGCTAAGCAGAAATGAAAACAAAGAAGATCTAAAAACCCTGATAATTTTACCATAAGACCTACTGTAGACGCAAATCCCTCCTTTTCTAAGTTCCTACCTATTTCCTAGTTCCTACCTATGTCCTACTGTGTGTGACCTACATAATATTTATTTGGAATTATTGTCTATTACAGGGGTCTCCAAACTACGGCCCGAGGGCCACATCCGGCCCGCGGACAGATTTTGTCCGGCCCGCAGAGAGCTAGCATACTTGAAAACTCCTTTTAGAGAACATATTTTTTATAGCAAATTAAATTTAGTTAACTCAAGTATTCTAATTTTATTATTGTTTTTGTGATAAGTTGGATAAAGAAACATAGAATTGTAATGAGTAAAGACATGTATAATATGCAGAAAATTTAGCTTCAGTATATAATAACTAACAAATTATTGAAATGAATCCAACTAACATTTTATACATTTTAAATAAAAACATAACTTATAACAAGCATAATGACATATGAAATACTAATGAGATTTATGTAATTGAGATTTTCCACTGACAATAGTTTGTAGTTTGTACTAGTTTTACTTGTACCAATTAAAACAAACACAGTTACACTTTCACGATATTAATAGGTAATATCGTGAAAGTGCAACTGTGTTTGTTTTAATTCATTATTAAAAGAGATTTCAGATGCTCATCAGTTAATTTAGATCTGTAAACATTTTTTGTGTACTTCATTTTGGAGAAGGTCTTCTCACACAAATAAGTAGTACCAAAAACAGAAAACAGCCCACGAGCTAATTTATGCAAATTATCAAATTGTGTCAGTGGAACACTCTTATAAAATTCCAACAAAGATGAGTTTTGATATTTGTTCTTAATTATGTCACTGCACTGTAGATCAATAATTTCCATTTGAAGTTCCGGGGCTAGGGTTTCAATGTCAGTTTCAAAAGGATTCTGAAAAATCTTAATTTGATTCGCAATGGCATCATCAAAGTCCGAGAAACGAGTATCAAAATTTATTTTCAAAGCACTCAAAGTTTCGATTGCAAAATCGATAGGGAACTCAGTCTCAGTGGTGTGCCTGAATTCTGAATATTTCACATGTTTTAAAATGTGAAAAACATTTACTTCGTAGTTGTGATTGAAACAGTATCAATTTCTTCCGGAATGATTTGATATTCTCCTTGTAATTTTTTAAAAAGCCTTTTTTAAACGTTGCGTACTTTCACGGACTTTTTTTTCCATCAGTGGACTATTTCACTTTTTACCACCGGCAACAATGATAATATGGTTTTGGCCCTCGGAACTTACTGGAGTAATCAGTATGGCCCTAAGGCTGGAAAGTTTGGAGACCCCTGGTCTATTATAAAATTATTACATGGATTTTTGAAAATGGAACGTTTGTTGTTTTTCATTGTGAAAATTGAGTTGTCATGTTGTTGTTGGAAAAAGAGTACTGTGTGTTACGTGTTGTGAACAAAATTGTGTTGTTCGGTTAAAAACTATTAATAGAGATTGCAGAAGAAAAATTACAGAACCGGCCGGTCTGAAGACATCCGTTTACCAGCATCCCAGGTAGGTCACACTCATATCCCTCTTCGAAATACAGTTCACACCCATCACCTTTTCTGAGGGCTACCTGCGTTTACACCTACACTTTTTACATTCTCCTTACCTGGTTTACTCAGATTTTGAGGTTCAACACGATCATTGTCATTATCGTCAGAGTCATTGGCTTCGTCAGCCTGCTGGTTCCTTTGTTTCCAAGCTTCAAATCGGCCACTACGATATGAAGCGGGGATTCGGTTACCGGATTCTGTACGGATCATTTTTCCCTTTCCTGAATCCTAAAGAAGAAAAACCGAAAATAGCAATCAAATGAGCACAATATCTGCCAAACTAAGCGCTGATGATAAGGGATATTGAACATTATAAAAGAGGATTTGGTGATGAGAAGGTTCAAACTTACAGCATCAACATGCACCATCTTCTTTCTTTTCCTATCCCATCTCATCGATTGATAACCTTTCCTCAAATCTTCATGGGTGTCAGGTGCTAATTCCAGCTCGGCTTTCTGTGCTTCAGTACCAAAATTAACAGCCAAACTAGAACACAAGAATAGAAAGAATTAACCCTTGTACGCATTTATGAATAAATATATAATAGAATAAATTAATACATAACATAGACATAAAGCGAATAGATACCATACAATGAATGCGCCCTAAATAGGTCAAAATTTTTATTTGACAAAAAAACCAGTTCTTAGAACTCACCCCATTTCAGTATGATGATTGCTGGACTGATGAGGGATATAATTGGGATCTCGAGCAAACTCTTTCTTCTTTTTCTTAGAGTACAATTTATCAGCGTCAAACTTAGAGTGTCCTCCCAAAATTGTTGAGAATGTTTTTGAAAGGTCATTTTCAGATAAATCAGTGGAAGATACCTGAAAAAAAAAGGTAGATATTATTTTATATTACAATGATAAATTTGATTTTGTAAAAATCTATTAAAAAGTGAACGAATTTGATAAGAATCAATCAATCAATTTTCCCTTTATGAACCTACTTAGAGGCATAGGGAGGCAACACAAGATAGCTGTAGAAATTTGGATTGCGTTTACCTTGATATTTGCATTCCGATCTGTCAATGCGAAAGAGACAGAAATCTTAGAAGGTCTAAAATGGAGCCATCAAAAAAATAAATTTACAGAATGTACATTTCACAAAGATACTTACATTTTGTGAAATGACTGCGTTTGAGCCCAGCTCAGTTTTAACGATGGGTTTGATCTTGTCTTGATGCCATTGTCTTTTTGCTTTCATTGCCACATAGTTAGGAGCATCGTTTTTGGCACCAATTTCCAAGATTGTCTGAACAATAACACACAATTTATTTACGTAAATGTTGAAAATGAAAAACAATACACTAGTTTATTATGTTTTATCAAAGTAATGTTTACTTACGCCTTTTGGCCTGTAATTTTTCATTTGTGAAATGAGATCCGTAGCGTCATTTTCCTTGGAGTTTTTGCTTCTTTTTTTATCGAAAAATGGATGCACTTTAGTTGGAGGCTGGGTCAACTTGGCTCTCTTGTTTGATTCACTCGAGGCATTTTCTCTACATCTTAAGTATTGTCCCCAAGCATTATTGCACACCCTTTTCATATCAGTCTAAAACGATAGAATTTCAAGTTAGGTTTTAGCAGGAGTTCTCAAATACTTGATCAATCTTATCAACATACAGTCAGTATTAAATTTAAGAGTATACAAAGTGAACTTGCAATATCAGATGTATCATGTTGCCATTGCATTATGTCTGCTTGTCTTGTGTCCACCATGTCGGAAGGAAGAGTTCCTATGATGCAAGTTGGGCATTCCTTCCCTGCAGCTTTCAATGCATCCAGATCTATATTCAGAGTGTCTGACGATACAGGACTGGATCCCAAGAATAAATGAAGATCTAGCAAGTGTGCCATGTCATCTGGAGTTACTATAGAGATGGCTCGGCCAGAACGCCCTGCTCTCGCACTTCTACCTGAAAGTTGACATGAGTATTAATATGATGATGCTTTTGTTTACCTGTTAGGAAGAAATTTTGAGGTGTTAATTAGTTTGGCATAAAGCAACTCAGAGTTGATCACAATGAGGAACGAATTTTCACATTGATTACTTACCAACTCGATGAACGAAGAGTTTTGGTTTGGCTGGGAAGTGATAGTTGATCACTGTGTCTAAAGCTGGAAGATCCAGACCTCTAGCAGCGACATCTGTTACTAGGAGAATTGGAACCTTTTTTGCAACAAACTTGGCAGTTGCAATTTTTCTAGCAGAACTATCTAGACCTGAATAAATATACGAAGAATCAATGCCAGCTTTACCAAGAATCTGAAAATAAAATAATTGATTAATTTATTTCCAAAAAACGATGTTGTATACAATGTGCTTGACTGACTTGTGTATATAGTTTAGTCACGAGTTATAATTACCAGATGCAAATATTCACAATGATGTCTGGTGGCCGTGAATATTATTGCCTGAGGAGTGGCTTTAGTTATTAGCTTAGACAGTAAGATAAGAAGAGCAGCTTCACGTTGCTCCGTACGACACCACACATAACCTAACCAAAGTTCTGCAGGAAGTTTCCATTCAACGTCTAACCTACAACGAAAACAATCACATCATTATGAAATCTGTGCCTCAACAGTCTTGTTGGGAACACAGTATTATAATTTTGATTGACAATAAAATGGCACCATCACTGCCATCTATGGATGAAATTCGTAAGCAAATGGACAAACCAATCGATTGAGCAGATAATAATGATCGATTGTATACAAAAGTATAAGATTATGTTCGTCGCCATCTCACTACAATTACAAAAATAAAACTTTGCTCTTTACCTCAAGAGTGTCGGATCTGTTAAACCAGCTCTGGCGAATTCTACTAATACTGAAGGTAATGTAGCAGAAAATAGCAGTGTCTGTCTTGAAATGGGAAGTCGAGCCAAAATTTCCCGTAATTGTTCACCAAATCCTAATTCAAACAAACGATCTCCTTCATCAAAAACAATGATTTCTGAAACAATGAAATAAAATTGAGAATGTCTAAATAATATAGCATGAAGAGTGCTATATTTTCAGATCAATTAATTGTTCACTTGTGAAATCTTGTATAATTACTGTTAAGTAAGTTTATTATTCTTACAAGATGGCCCACGACATACAAAGGAAATACACAACAGAAGTACAACTTTAACAGAGGTAATAAGAGATCTCCACTGCACTCGTACAACTGTGCAAGACCGACAAACATTAAAATCTCTTATAAATTCAGTACAACTAAATATTTTTCTTGGCCTCCTAAATTTTATGATGAAAATTGCTAAACAAATATATTAGTTAACTTACCAACAGTGGAAAGGGTTAAGTCCATTTCTACGCAAAGATGCAAGAAACGCCCAGGTGTTGCCACGATAATATCAGGTTTCGCCAATTGCATTGTTCCAAATTGTTGTTCCATTGAGTCACCGCCCAAGACAGCACTAGCTTTAAGGCCAGTGTAGCGTCCTAGTTCACGAATGAATCTCAATGTCTAAAAAAAAATATTATTAATCATTAGTTCCTATATTTTTTTATTCATATTTGAACAAAAAAGAAATTTCAGCCTTACCTGCAGAGCCAGTTCTCGAGTTGGAGTGAGTATTAATGCCCTCACACTTTTGACTGAAGATTTTCCAGAATTTTTAAGCAGTTTTTCAAGTATAGGAAGGACAAAGCATGCGGTTTTTCCAGAACCAGTTCGGGCCATAGCGACGACATCTCGGCCCTCTAATGCAAGTGGAATACTCTAAAATAAGAATATTTTTAATTCAATTTTAAGCAAAACATAATGCATGAACAATAATGTGATTAACTACAACACAGAGGTTTGGCAGAGCATACGAAGATAAATTCACTATCAAAACGAGATCTCTTATTCTACTTGTCCATTCTTATCATTATTATAATAAATTATGGGTATTATTTATACCTACAATCTAAACAGAAGTTGCATATTGAGAGTTACAAAAATCAAGGAATCCATTTAGTAAATTCATACCTTTCTCTGGATTGGTGTGGGAATTTTATATCCTCTGTTTTTGATACCCTTTAAAATAGCTGGGTTGAAACCCATAGACTGAAATCCGCCACTTTTTTTGTTCTTTTTCTTTTGAACATCCACGGATTCGCCATCGCCTTTATCTGATATAGCGGAGAATCCTGGTAAATCTACGTCTACCATTTTGAAATATTAATAAAAAAAACGTCAGCCAGAATATGAAATGAGAAACATCTGAAATAAAAACGTTTATAATTAATTGTCAGACATTCATTTAAACCTGATACATATCCAGTATCAGACCTGATACATATCCAGTATCAGGTTTAAATAATAATATTATGGATTATTCGAATACGGTTTCTTTGCAGAGGTGACCTAACCACAAACTTTAGAGTTTAAAAAAAATTATTCGTAGTTGTTTTGTGGCTTTAACAGCGAAAATAATGTAGCAGATACATTAATTAATAATTTGTAATAAAATAAATGAAATTTATTAATACGAATACATTGAAAAACGAAAAAAACTTACCAACTTAAAATGAACACAACCATAACCTCAACATACTTTATTTTTCAAACACACGTTGATTTGACAGCTTTGACATTTATCTCGAAAGTAGTTTTCTGTTTAGCCGGTAAAAACAAAAACTACCGAGCTCGTCATCAAGGAAACATCGCTTTATTTTAACTACTTTTACAGAGGTGGTGCTTAACGCAACGTTTTTTCTACTCTCACACAGATGTCACTAAACATAAACTTTTATGTGTGTTATCTTTTTTTGATTTTTTTTCTATAACATTTTATAACCACTTCTATGTAACTTTATAAAAATATAATTCAAATGAGTCAATGCTTCTTTCATTCTCGATCTAGCCACTTGTTGTATTATGCTGCCAACTGTCAAATTGAATAAATAAGATTCTCGGTTCAGAATTAACGATATTTTTATTTTTATCCGCGGATAGTCCATAAATTTACCCGTGTCGTACAAGACTATTTCAAACTGCGGTTTTATGAAAGCTTCGCCTTTTAAAGAAAATGTAATTTCGTCATCGCGAACTGCTAAATTGTTGGTTGTGAAGACGATTGGACTGGAGATGAAATGGACGATGTATTTTTTGCCAACTCCGGCAGGCCTGTGGTCTGCATAGTAAGCCCTCGGTATCCAACGGAACCACTGCAAAAAAATGTAAGAAAATTTAGGATTCAAGTACATACGGGGTTTAAAAGTCTGTCCATAAAAAAATAATATCCTCTTTTAATTGGGGTGCAGTCCATTGTAGCTGGATGCCTGCGTACTACTGTATGGAGAAACAAACACACGTTGAAAGAAAGTAAAATGAAGATCTGCGTAAGAGTGTAAGACAGATCATGATATATGGCCGACACCACGAGAACGAAGTCTTCGAGAACCACCGAAATGAAGACACTTCCCCATTGTGGGATTAACCATTCGAGACTGAGGAAGAAACTACGAAATTCGGGGAATCTGCGATGTCGAGGATGTCGTGCGATGGGGAAGAAACAGAAGACGCTACTGGAGAGACCATGTCAACAGAGCAGATTCGGTGAGAGTGGTGAAGATATCGGCAGAAGAAATTCCGTCAACAAGCAGACCCCCTGGACGCCCGCCAAAAAGATGGAGAGACAGCTGGACGGCCGCGTTCCAGAAGTAATATCCGAGAAAAAACAGGATCCAGTCCTATATCAAAAAGAAGAATTGGGGTGTTTTTGACATGTGGAGAGAATGACCGAAAGAATCCATAACTCTGAAAGTGTGGGTGCACGGAGACCAAATCAAATCAGGAGTGTAATGGGTGACAATGTATGCGGAACCCTTTTTTTTAAATGAATCTGAAGTGAACACAAATACACTCATTGACTCTTTCACAGTAAGCTACTTCTAGCTTGTGTCGTGAAAGAGGAAGATGGTCGGCACCTGATGGGATCGAACCCACGACCTCCGCACGAAACAGTGCGAAAGCCGGCGTCGTAACCGCTAGACCACCATACCACCAACCACTTCAATATCTTCTTATTCTGAATAGAAAAGAATGAAAGTCCGTAGGTACTCTCTGCCTACCCCCTCCGAGAAACGGCATCATGGGTAAAACAGCAGGTAAGTAAGTACCTATGTATTATTAGATATGTTTAGTACCTACTCATGGCCATGGGTGAAATAATATAAGGAATTATTTCTTTACATTTAACGTTAAACAGTAAAAAATAGAAAACAATGGTAAGGTTTGTGAGGAATTTCGCCTATTATAATAATTTATTACTTAGTAAGGAAGGAAGTCATCAAGTCGAGTCGTCTTAGTGAAAGTGGAGGGATCTCGTTGTCTCATTTTACCAGTAGGCGGAGTCATAAATGGAATACCTAATTGTTTCATCGACACAAACCTAGAATTATTAAAACCCAATATTTCCAAGAAGGTAGGTATTCCATTTACATAGTCTTAGATTAACTGTATTAAAAACTATATGCAATAGTGTTAATAATTAAAGATCAAGAAGATCCTAAAATATTGATACCTATTATTTTTTTCTCCTCATGACAGATTCTATGATAGTACATATTATGATCAGCTTTATTGGAATGATTAGACCAACTCGAATATTTGCGTTCGTATAAGTTGTTGTAATTATTTATTATTTGGATACCCAATAAGAAACCATAGATTCCTTTTTTACTTAAATTAAGAAAAATATTCGTACCAGAATCTTGTTAGATTCATACCGGAAGATAGATTTTATCATTTTCTCTTACTATTATTTCGTCAGGAAGATTATCCTGGCAGGGCTGAAAAACCAAACATTTATTTTTTGCCACCCTACCTACCCTAACCTTCGGAAACCATCATCAGTTTTGAATGTGTTTTTGGAGGTTAAGTACCTTTCTACATCAGTCATTATTTTGAGAGGGAACATAATTAATATAATGTTATCACTGGACTACAAAGGGATTATGAGTAAGAATAAGTGTTTGGATGGTGGTTATTTGGAGAAAGTAGAAACAAAAAAAATATACGAACTCTTTCGAAGCCATCTGGATTAGTTACAAAATCATAAACATCCTGTTTGAGCCAGTAGCATGGACATTAGCAATAATTGAATTGAAAAACTGATTTATGGGATTGCGTTGAAGTGGGATTTAATAAATAGAGTCTATCTCTGTCACCCATCCATATTTCCTATAGTCCAAAATTATTGCCATCTCTCTCTCCTTAACCTTGAACCTGCAATAAATGCAACGCAACGCTATCTTCAGTAATTAATTACGATTATTCCGGAACGCACGCATTGCGCGTATATTTCGCTTATTGCCGCATTTTTATCGCTTCGCTAATTTAATCAACCCGCATAAAATTAATTTTTCTTAACAATCTAAATCCGCTTACTTTACTTTAACATAATAAATATTGCATTGTTTGTGTTGTAAATAAACCAGTGGAATCAACGAAGACATCGGGGGATCCATATATGCACCAGTTCCATCACCAAAGGTAGGAATTTGTTTATTAATTCTCACCATATGTGCAAGCCTTTGATGAGAGTTTTGATTCCATTAAAACCGCACCCCGCATATACAGTCCGCTAATCCGCTCAAACATTGAATGGTCCATTACGAACCGGATTGAATTAGCTTTCGCAAAATAAATTTATTGCAAATTTATTTAATTTCGAAAAAATATTGCATTTTTTCGGAACACAAAACCGCAGTTTGAACAAGCATTGTCGATAAATTACAGATTAATTTTGTTCATTCGTAGTATTAAATTATTATTAATTAATATTTTCGCCGCATTTAAAATAAATTTAATTCATACTAAATTTAGAATAATTGTTGTAACGCATTCACAAGTATTGTTAAAATTGATTGCTGTTCGCTAAACGCATAGCAGCGCTAGGTACTTGCTTGTACTTGTGAATTGATACTTACATACAAAAAATTAACGCACCTTAAGTTATTAATATTAAGCATAATGATCCAATCGAACTGGATAGAAAAATTAGATTTCTCAAAATAAATATAGTGCATATTTATTTAATTTTCGAAAGATATTGCATTTTTCGAAATACGAAACCGTTTGAACAGGCTTTAATAATAATAAGGTTAATTAATTGTTCTTTCATATTCTTCAAGTATATTATTTAAATATATTTCCGCTTATAATAATAATATACTACAGTTCAGATATCAAATTTGGTATTATTGTCATAGAATTATTCACATCGCCTATCATAAGTACATTCGTTGACTGATACGAGTTTGAAAAAATAATATTATTATCTCGCAAATAAATATATTTAATATTTATTTAAGTATAGAAAAAATATTACATTTTTTCTGAATACCTAAAACGCATTTTGAACATTCTTAATATTATCTAGCAAATAAATATATTAAATATTTATTTTAGTATCGAAAAAATATTGCATTTTTTCCGAATACTTAGAACGCATTTGAACAGACATAGTGTAGTGTTATATTGTTCATTTATAGAGTAAAATATTAATTTACCGCAACGATTGAAATATTGTATTTTTATTAGAAACTCTGTGAAGAATAATTATTATTATTTGGTAAAAATTCGCTCTTCACGGCGTTTCATCGCATCGCTTAGGTTCATACTTACATATCTATTAGCTGTGGTACCTTTCTGTTGAATACAAAACGAGTAAAAATACGTTCATTGGGAACTTAAATCGCTACAAATTATAATTAATAGTATTGATTTATTGAGAAGTCGTTTTATATTGTTATTAATTGCATAATAATAATTAGTGATAACTACTCGCTGTAAATTTATATAGAATTTCGTTCGTTTGTTTATAGAGAAATATTTTTCGCTTTATAGTAAATAGTAGATACATTGTTATTTATAGTTAACTTACAATAACATAATGGTGGACCGACTTAGTATGTTGGAGGCCTTAAAGGACAGCATAGAGGAGAGAATCAAGTCTCTTTACGCAAAGATCGCAACACTGGTTTCGAATACCAGATCGGCCTCGCAATTTTTGGTTGATTCCTCGACATTAGAGGAAGATTACAAACAATTTAATGATACAATGGAAACTATTGTCTTGTTAAAAATTAAACATGTCGAAGATTATATACCGTCTTTTGAAGGTCTAAATGTTTTCAAAGATATGGTTTGTTCAATTAAATGTAAACGGGATGAATTGCTAACAGAAAAACAAAAACTTGTTTCACCATCTGTGTCTGTTACTGAGAGTACGAACTCAAAAAATCGCATAAAACTACCAGTTTTGGACATACCTAGTTTTGATGGAAATATTCAAAATTGGTCTATATTTTACGAGTCATTTAAAACAAATATTCATTTAAATACTTCGCTTGACAATTCCCAAAGAATGCAATATCTTATTGGGAAATTGACTCACGGTGCTTTAAATATCGTTGTCGGAATAATACCTACAGGTGAAAATTATAACAATATTTGGAATAGTCTGGTTAAAAAATATCAAGATGATCGCACTTTAGGATCGTTTTATATAAATAATATTCTAGACATATCTCACTCACGTCATGATTCAAAAAGTTTGAATCTCTTCATTGATAAATTGTCTGCAGGTGTAGCTGCATTCAAGCAATTAGCCATTAAAGATAATTTGGATTTTGTTTTGTTATGTTTCGCTCTAAGAAAATTAGATTCTCAAACTGTAAACGAATTTGAAATGTCAGTTAGAGAAAAGCAAATGCCCTTGCTAAGTGACCTAGTAAATTTTGTAAAAGATAAAATAAAAATAATGGAGCGTACTTCAAACAATAATAATTTAAAGAATTATAATAATAATAATTATGGAAATTATAAACAGAAAATTAATCATCGCAATGTTTCAAAGTCTTTTATGACCAATACCAAACAAAATACTTGTTCATTATGTAAAAATTCCCATACTCATTTTTATCAGTGTTCTGAGTTTAAAAAACTCAAACCAATAGAAAGGTTTAATTTTATAAAGTCGAATAATGGGTGCATAAATTGTTTAAGTTTAGCCCATAAAAAAGCACACTGTAGTTCTACAAATTATTGTAAACATTGTAATAAAAAGCATCATACGTTGTTGCATTTTGGTAATGAAAATGTAACTCATAATAATAATAATAATACTGAATCTGTGATGATTGCCAGTACGTCAACATCATTGCTCGCTAGTAATAATAATAAATTACATACAAAGGTAATTCTTTCTACCGCACAAGTATACGCATATTTGAATGAAAATAATAAGAGATTGATTAGATGTCTTATTGACAATTGTTCGCAAAATAATTTAATAACGCTCGCCTGTTGTAAAAAATTAAACTTACGAATTATCCCTTTACACAATTCGGTCATCAAGGGTGTGGGAGTCAGTTCTAAGCCAATTTATGGTTATACATCGTTGAAAATACAATCTCGCATTAATCAGCACTCATATGAGATTCAATGTTTAATATTGGATCAAATTACTGAGGATATGCCTTCTGAATTTATCGATACTGGAAATTTTCCCAAATTAATGTCAGTACCTTTAGCTGACAATACATGGAATGTACCGGGAAATATAGATGTCATTTTGGGAGCTCAAATCTTCCCTCACATATTATTGGGAGGAAGAATCAATGTAAATAATTTATCTCCTTTAATTGAAACTACATTAGGATATTTAATAATGGGAAATTTACCTAACACATCTAATAATAATAAAATTAACAGTGGCGTCTCGCATACAATGTCGATGATTTCTCTTATCGATCAACAAGATTTAGAGACATTGTCATATTGTACATATTCTAACAATGAGTTGGAACAATCTTTACATAAGTTTTGGCAATTAGATGAATTACCTAATGTACAGCATTTGAGCCCAGAGGATGAGGAGTGTGAAAATAACTATTGTTCTACGGCCATTAGAGATGGTCAAGGGCGATTTATAGTATCTCTTCCATTTTCTAAAGAACCAAATTTATTGGGTAATTCGTACGCCACTGCTCAGCGACGTCTAATGTCTCTTGAGAAAAAATTCAGAATAGATCCCACCTTACGCAATCAATACAATGATGTCATTAATGACTACATAAAAAATGGTTATTTAATTGAAAGTCCCTCTCAACATGACGAAGAATATTTCAAGCCACATCGCGCTGTCATTCGACAGGATAAATTAACTTCAAAGTTGAGAATTGTTCTCGACGCCAATGCAATTACGCACACCGGTGTGTCGCTAAATGATATTTTACACACTGGAAATAATTTACAAGCAGATTTGTTTTTACTTTTACATAATTTTCGCTTATTTGCTGTAGCCATTACCGCAGATATTAAACAAATGTATTTAAGAATTGGTGTAACCGAAGAACACCAAAAATACCTAAAGATTTTATACCGCTTCAATGATGAAGAAAATGTTCGCATTTTTCAATTTAAATGTGTTCCATTTGATTTAAAGGCAAGTCCTTACTTAGCTATGCGTACAATACGCAAGCTTGCAGAAGCTGAGGTACAATCCTTTCCAAATGCCGCTAAAACCGCAACTTCGGATTTCTATATTGACGATTTAGTCAAATCAGTTCACGCCAGCTCCGGGGATCGAGAGGCTGCGAAGCTGATTAATGATTTGATATCTTTTTTCGCTTCAGGAAACTTCGAGCTAGTAAAGTTCGCCAGTAGCTCAAAGGATCTAATCGCTAAATTACCGCCGCAAAACTGTGCTAAGGTTGTATCACTCGCACGCTTAGAGCTTTGCTCTGCGTTATCGCTTTCTAAATTAGTTCGAATCGTCTATGATTTTTTCAATCCTCGATATCCTATTGAGGAAAAATACGCTTTGTCTGATTCCACGCTCGCTTTATCGTGGATTCATTCATTCCCGCACCGCTGGTCTATATTCGTAGCTAATCGAGTAGCCAAAATTCATGAAAATTTAGATTGCAAACGTTTTTATCATATATCTGTAATAGAGAATCCAAGTGATTGTTTATCTCGTGGATTGATGTCTTCGCAAATATTGAGGCATGAGTGGAACGCACCTAAATGGGTCTCGACTGCGCCTTCTTGGCCTGTCAAACCATTTATACCTACTACTTCAACAGACATACCTGAATTTAATTCAAAGACTTTAAATGTCATTGTACCTGAACCGCCTATATTATACCCGCTGATCACTCGAATATCATCATGGAATAAATTACTTCGCGTCGTAATATATATATTGCGATTTATTCGCAAAATATCAGCTGTAAAAAATATTCAACTTGATAATTTGAATCTAGCCGAAAAATATGTTTTGCTAACCTTGCAACAGGTACATTTTGGCAAAGAATATGCAGCTATTTCGCAGGGTAAGGAGCTACCTTTACCTTTCAAAAGACTTGATCCTTTCATAGACAAGGAAGGTATCCTTCGCATTGGAGGAAGATTGTCTAATGCAGACTTACCTTATGAAAGGAACCATCCCGCGCTACTTCCAAAATCTGATCCCGCTGTGGATCTATTGGTAGATTATTACCATACTTTACAAACCAAACAGAAATGGTGCACTAAAGATAAACCCATTGAAGTGGGTACTATCGTTATTATACATCTCGATGATGTTCCACCCCTTCGGTGGCCCTTAGGAAGAATCGAAGAGGTTTTTCCTGGCTCTGATGGAGTCAATCGTGTGGCGTTGGTTAGGACCAATAATGGAACTTTTAAACGTCCAGTTGTAAAATTATGTCCTTTGCCAACCCAGTAATTTATCTTACAAGTATTCTTAGTTGTAAGTTTAGTTAATAACAATAATTCTAAATTTATTAAATATTGGTTGCTAATATAGTAACTTGTTTTTCTTTCTTTTCTTTTTTTTTTGACGGCTTGTTCAAGCGCTTTTTTGTTCATGTTCACTTTGTCATTATTTGTTGAAAGCTTCGTACGCTTTAAGCTTTCAAGGTGGGGAGAATGTTTGAGCCAGTAGCATGGACATTAGCAATAATTGAATTGAAAAACTGATTTATGGGATTGCGTTGAAGTGGGATTTAATAAATAGAGTCTATCTCTGTCACCCATCCATATTTCCTATAGTCCAAAATTATTGCCATCTCTCTCTCCTTAACCTTGAACCTGCAATAAATGCAACGCAACGCTATCTTCAGTAATTAATTACGATTATTCCGGAACGCACGCATTGCGCGTATATTTCGCTTATTGCCGCATTTTTATCGCTTCGCTAATTTAATCAACCCGCATAAAATTAATTTTTCTTAACAATCTAAATCCGCTTACTTTACTTTAACATAATAAATATTGCATTGTTTGTGTTGTAAATAAACCAGTGGAATCAACGAAGACATCGGGGGATCCATATATGCACCAGTTCCATCACCAAAGGTAGGAATTTGTTTATTAATTCTCACCATATGTGCAAGCCTTTGATGAGAGTTTTGATTCCATTAAAACCGCACCCCGCATATACAGTCCGCTAATCCGCTCAAACACATCCTCTAACGTGACATTGTAAACAGTCGTCTCTAAACTCACTGTACGATCTTGAACTTCGACACTAGTGCGATACGAATATACGAACAGACCCAATAAAACTGTTAAAATCTTTAAATCAAACAGAAACATAATATTACGTTAAATTATTACTATTTCCTATCAACTAAAATATTATTGTCGACAGATATTTTTCCACAGACAGTGTTGTTTTTATAAACTGTTGCTTATAAAAACGCAACAGCGTCAGAAGGAAAAGAAGCCATTGAAATATCTTGTCTAATCCATACGACAAACTATATAATTATTATTATTATTCTGAATATTTACAGTGTAAAGACTGCTTCTTGTTGGGACACGGGCAACAGGCAAATAAATGCGGAAAATTTGGTTGAAAAATCTATCCATTCGTGTGTTTTTTTTTATCGGACAAAATGAATGCATTCTTGTGCTACATTTATGTGTATCAATCTTGGTATTAATCTGAGGCAGTAAATGATAAAATGCTACGTGTGTATGGTGTAGGTTTGTACTTGCGGAAGGTAAACAGAAAATAAGCATTCGAAATGTGGGTTCATTGATACATGCTGGGAATATCTTGGACAGCAGTTCTGGAATAGAAAGAACACTGAAGGAGTATTGCTGACAACAACTGTCAAGATCCGTAATTTAGACCACATACCTACAGGCTAAAGACATTCGATTTTACAGCTCATTTCTGCAGAGAATATCAAATGCAGACGCTATACGTGGCAAGGAAGCAAACCTGTAGTAGCATCCAGACCGCTGGAAGAACCATGTCCACAATATCAGCAATAGAGGGGCCTCCATCAGGGAAATCTGTTGCTTAGGCACTAAGAAGATTTCGGTTCAATGTTAACCTCACCAACAAATTCGGATTAGTTTGATCTTACTAACATATCCAATCCATTATTTTTGTTGTTCCTGACCCATGATTTCTTATGCTATACTTTCTATATTTTATTGCTGTTGAAACCATCTTTAGGAGGTCTATCGTGAGAAAGATTTTTGCCTACTGCGATAGTGATAAGGGTGTAACCCACTATCCATTTGGGTACTATTCTACCTACAAACATCTCTCGTAAATACTAAATTATTTAAGTTTGTCCGCACTTCGTAAAGCGAAGGTTGCTGATATGCTTTTATATGATCCAAGTTGTACAAGTGTTGTGTTTCAGTGGAACTGAGGCTTTATAGATTTAAGTTACTTAAATCCTATTAGTTCTACGGTAGATACATCGGCAAAATAAAAACCTAATACAGTATGCTGACATAAACATACTGAACCTATTTACCTCATCATTGATTCATCGTGTCACAGAGACTTTTTGTGATCAAACTATACGAGATAAGGAAAACCTTTTTCTAAATTTCACGCTCAATATTGAGATATCATTAGTATAACCATTAATCAAAATGTTTATCATATAATTTTTATTGAATCTTGTCTCTACCCATAGGAACAAGACATCTTTCACACTAAGCGAAACATGTGTTGAGATGGTCGGTGCCGGTGCCGGGGCTCGAACCTAAGACCTTCAGTTCGAATGAATGTCGGCGACCGTACTACAGTGTATTAGGCTTCTAATTCACAATGAACTAATACAGTTGACGTGAAGAAAGCACTAGAGGGTTTCAAAAAAAAAATTACCTAGGCTTCTAAAAACTTTAGTTAAAGTGGTACGGCCTTACTTACAGGCCAATACTTTAAGGTTACCGCTACTTTAAGGTTCCACCGACTGACCTGGGCGGTTACTCCTGCATTTCAATCACAATATCGATCCAATTTCGATCTTATTAACGATGTCATCACATTTAGATTTTGGTTTCTATGCATAAAAAAATCCACGTATGTCTATTTACCGTAATACCATTTCTCATAAAAACCTCATATTTCTCGTATGCGGTGTTCAGACGAGGCGAATATCGCCAGGACACTAAAATATCGCCAGCCAATTGAACCGTGTGAACAGATTGTCGATAAATCTGAAGCGATAAAAATGGTTGAAAGCGATATCGTCTCAAGTTGAACGCCTTTCAACTTTTGTATCTGGTGGAACGATTCACGCATGCGCAGATATGCGCGGCGTCCGTATGTTCTGTTTCTTGACAGTTGACAGCACTGCTCTAAATTTATTTCTCCTTAGAATCCAATTCCGCACCCAATATCTGCGTTTTATTTTTTTATTTTTCCTCAATTAGTACATAGTCTTTTTATATCGTCTAAAACAATATTTTCAACTAACTCCAATTACTCCGCGACTTCTACCTCGACGTCCGCCATTTTTAAAACAATCACCGCACCTGACAGATTGAATGTATGTCGGTGGACTCGTGTGAACACATCAGACGATCTATGGGCGACCGAGCGATATTTTTTTTATGCAAGCGAAATCGTCTGGCCTTACATCGCCCCGTCTGAACACCGCATTACCGCTGATCTGGCCTTCCTTGAGGGCGGAATTTATGTGTTTGATTCGCGTCATTCTCGGTCGGCCACGCCTTCTTGAACCTTTCAATTCAGCCTTAGGCATAAATTCTCTTTATCATTCTGTTCGCAACCATTCTTTCTTCATGGCCAAACCATCTCACTTATTGACTTTCATCTTTGTCAAAACACTAACTTTCATACCACATAATTTTCTGCTTTATAGTTAGTTTTATAATAAAAAAAATAATATGACAAACATTATTTATTGGTAGTTACGTACTTAGATATGCCAAAAAGTATAAGTATTTTTTTAAGAAAATGAATCTGGGCTCATCCATTGTGAACACAAATACACTTTTGACATCTTTCACATAAAGTAAAACTAGTGTTGTGTTTTGGGTATTATCTTGCCTTCAATATTATCTAACGTTTTTTTTAAACATAGTAAACAACATTATATTGATTTATTTTTATCCAAGGATTTATACGGTATGATATTATTATTTCTTATCTGTTAGCTGACATAACGTATTTGTTAACAAAATATCTCAAGTAAATAATATTCTTCATATAGAACCATCTGCTCCAATTCTGTTGATAATCTTCGGAATAATATAATACCTACAGTATAATAACGTTAAAAATCTTCAAATAATAATAATAATATTTTTCAATACATCACATTGTACAATGTGTATGCAGGACAAGGCAAGGACATGATAGGATATAGACTGGGGTGGATCAACGGTATTTTGTATACAGGGTAGTAGAATACTTCAACTGTATCAATCTTTTCAAACTCGTCAAACTATTTTCGTTCACTTTGAGTAAGCATAGGTAGATTTATTTTTATAAATGTGAGTAGATTTATCGTAGTTAAAAACAATAAAAATTCTGTTATACAGAGATTACCTATGTCTTTAGACTGAGATCAAAATAAAATGAATAATAATTATGAACCCAATATTTCATTATGCAAACACATTTCTGCAATGGCTTAATTTGTTCACTGCAGGAATAATATAAGTAATTAAGCTCTGATATTACAATCCAAAGGGTAACGCCCAACGCATCAATCAGTGGATAGATAAATTTATCTTATATAGAGAAAAACCTTTCTTTGATAATATATAAGTACCTTATGTCGTTATGTTGGATAACGATTTATCTCTAGGATGGCTGTCAAAATAGCGTTCACTGACGTTTATAAACTCCCGTAACGCCGTGAATGTTATGATTTTTCGACTTGTTTCTCAATAAACCAAAATGATAATTATATACATACATCATCAGTAAACATAACTAGAAAATATATATATTACTAGCTTTCCCGACAGACGTTGTCCTGTGGTTCTAGCCCGAAGTGTCCCGTTAATATGTACATGATGTGCACTGCGCCCCCGTTAAACAATACGAAAATAATTCGATTAGATAAGCTAATAAAATAATCACATTAAACTATTTCTGAAACATCCCTATTTCATTCGTATTCAAAGCTCTGGCGGGAACAACTTGAGAAAAATGCGCTCGCGCACACACCCTACCTCGCCTATTACCAACACGAATATGCCCAATAATATTGTTGACTTTGTATGAAAAATTTCTAAAACTATCGAAAGGGTGCGGTAAGAGCGTATGCGAGAATGAGAGGGAACTACCCGCGATGTCGTGGGCGCGTCCCAGGCAACCTTTCCATACAAACTTAAATATTGTATTATACATCATTTCTTATCCATTTTTTGAACTTTTTATTAGTTATTCTGTTATCCGGAGCGGAGAAGAATCCAATAAATCAAACATTGAAAGAATCTATCAGCCGATCTCGAGTTATAAGTGTTCGCACTAACCCGACTTTCATTTATATTAGAGATAATGAATTATTATTTTGAAGCATCGAACAAATCATATTTTTCTTCAATTTCGATCGACAAAAGATACCAATTTGCCGGTTTTCAAACAAACGATCTGGAATAAAAAATCTAAATTGTGGTCGAAATGTTGTTATATTCTCAAACTTTCTGTTAAATCATTGTAAAATTGCAAGGTTTAGAAATAGTACCTATTACAAAATTTATAATGTGTGACAAACATCAACATTAGAACCTAACTTAAATATCTAATTCAATTTCATTCAATACGCATTAATTGTCAAAATAAGACTTCTTCTGACATCAAAATCTGGCGCGAAAAAGCAAATCCATAGAAATCAATGGATTTCAGTATAGCAACACTGTTATCTTCTTGATATCCACCTATTGGATAGTTTTCAATTGATGCGGCCATCAGATTCTTTCCATCACTTTATCCACTACATAACTTTATCTTATAGATGGCTACCAAGAACATTAATGCGTTGGGCCTAAGTATAATGGAAATTTACCTTCATATTTTTTTCATCTAATTTCTTCATTCTGTTTATTTTTCTTATTGTATTCTACATTGAACAACTATCAGCGTTTCTATATTACGATTCACTATATTATCTACATTAAAAAAAAAATAGAAAAATAATTATTTGGGAAGTGTGCAGCAATGCGCCCTTTATTAAACCGATTCTTGGCATTATCTCTTTCCTATTGTCGATCCCTCTATCTATACATAGGCAGGAACTAAACTGATCTACATTTTAACCGAAACTATTGTCATATTTTATTTTAGACAAATCATTTCTGTTATACCTAATCTAACTTCTTCTTGTCAACTAAACAGCTGGATGATGTTACCATATAATATAATATTTATGGTATAGATTGCATTTTTTACTCGCTGTTTTTTTTTTGGATTTGATAGGCTGTTAATGACCATCAAGAATGTTATATAGGTATAAAACAGTATTTTTAAGTACCTACCAACTTAATTTGTTTAAAAATAGAAAATATTTTTCAAATCGATTGTTGATACATACTTATCTACTGGAAAACAAATGCGTAAAAAAAAGAATCTGAAAAGTGAGATTTATTATCGCTGTGTTCTTCTTTCTGAGGAATTTATAGGTCTGGATGTAATTAAAAAAGACTGATGCATTGCAGAAAGCGCTTAAAAATCATTTTAAATTAGGTAAGTGCCAATGAAATACAAATAATTTATTAAATTTTAATCAGCCAATTAAATATCATACAGTAAGTACCTACGTACCCGTATTTACGTTTTTTTTAAACAAAAGCCACTTTTTAGGGATATAGTATGTATGAGAGTAAACACTTTATTACTTCAAGGATAAGAAAAAATACTTACCGACATACCTACATGACGGCATATTATTTGTATAAGCACCCTATAAAGTTTTTTTTACATACTACTATTATTCTTGAAGATTGTCACGTGCTAAAAATGTATACCTACATCAATGACTCAAGTCCGTAGTAAACTCCCCTCGTAGTAGGTAAGTATATTTTATATGAATGGTTGGTTCTAAGGTCCACGCAGTTGTAGGTCCCTTGTTGCATATTATATGTACTCTTTGTATGTATTGGTACTTACTTGGAGAGACCTACAATAACGGTCAAAGAAAAAATTGTGTAGGTAGATTGCTAACATTAGGTACGGTTATGCTCTGTACTGTTGATTTATAGCAAACTTATAAAACCAACAATACGAGGCGTCTTGTGGATTTTTTATATCAATGAAAATAATAACGCACACCTGGACTCTATGGTTAAATGATCTATTACAAGATTCTCATCTTGGTCAATTTTTTGTGATAAAATAAACCATCAAATTTCTGAATAAATATGTGTGGATATACCTAGCTGACCATCTAGAGGACTACTGTTGAAATTCAATCTCGATATTAATGTCGACCTTTAATACTAGAAATACCTAATTGTATAAATCCTTATTTACACATTTTTTTTCGAAAAGATATAATGTATTAATCACATGGGAAGAGGCCAGGAAGAGAAATGGTCGAAGAGGGTCGAAATATGGAGACCCAGAATGACTGCCAGGAGCGTTGGGAGACCACCACTACGGTTGGAGGGACGACCTTGTTAAACACGTTAGGGTCAACTGGGTCCAAAAAGCCCAAGATAGAGCGGCGTGGTAGGAGATGCAGGAAATCTTTGTTCAGGAATGGATGGGAATAGACTGAGTAGAAGAAGATTCTGTATTAAAAATAGACCTACGTGAAACTATTTTCATGCATATCCACGTGAAACTAAATTTGATAATGACATCGTTATAAATATTGAAATTCGATCGGTATTGAGATCTCCATCGCTGAAGGTATATAAAGTGGCACAACGTTCTAAGTCTTTATAGAATGTTGGATCACTATTTTCAGGAATATGTAAGTAAATGGTGCAAAAACACTAAGAATTATGTTGTGTGGTGCCAAAAGCATGTCAGTTTTGTTATAGAGCCATAACACAATGCTCCATGATAATGTATCCCTAACTTTACTATGTAAAAATGAAATCGATAATGCTTCTGGCGCGTTCACAAACACAACGCAATACCTAGTGCTTTAACATTTCACGAATTAATTTCGGTTTTTATACTTTAAATTCAATCTTGTACGAACCACTATGGGCTTATTACCTCTTCTGCTGTGCTGGCTGATTTCTTACCGATCATTTTTACACTAAAACCGTCCAAATCCACGAAATTTCCAATCACAGGATTCTTTAACATGACGAATTAACAATTAAAAAATCGACATTAAATTAGTGAAATTAGGTATAGAATCAAAACATAAATCAAGCATTTACTTATAGCTACCTAAAGTTAGCACTTTTTGACCATTTTTATCATAAATCGCATCTGAAAAACTTTCAGAGTTTTCAGGTGACTTTAGTTCAGCGATTGATTCATGGTTTCGAACCCCGCTACCGATTATGCCCTTCGTTAAAGACACAAGCTTTGCTTGATAAAAACTTTGGACTCGCTTTGGATATACGCATAATATTCATTTTTAAAGAAACAGAGAGCACCTTTTCTATATGGATAGCCCATAAACACACAAAATAATATAGGTAGGTAAGTACTTTTTTTCAACTATGTAAAAGTACAGAAATAAGCAAGATAGCTGAAGCCTATATGTATTTACTTACAGCAAATTTAGTAAACCTCATATTTTTAACAAGTATAAGAATAAGGTTATTAGGAATCAACATGTGGAAATGGAGATACTAAATGAAAGATCCTATGTCATATGGTTAAAATAATGTGCTTAAATTGAGGTTTTACGACTCCAACCCTTATAAAATCACTGACCGGACATAGCACCACGTACCTACCTATCTACAATTTCATCATCTTTCACACTAAAAGTAAAAATTTACTTATCGTGAAAGAAGATATTCGGCATCGAGGATCGAACCCACGAACCGCAGTGTTGAGTCGTAAACTTGACGGATGTATCACCAGCCTACCAACCACCTAAGTTTTGTGAATGGTTGATGCGGCAACAAAATAAATGTGTTCAATTATTATTCTGAGCTCACACTTCTTTTGTTTGTTTAGGCCTAATTGTGACTCATATGACGATTTTTTCCATATTATATAACATAACTCTGACACGCGTTCCGAAAATCAATAATTTTTAAAGCAAAAATTGTCAAACTTAAAAACGAGATATTCATGATCATGTTATGATAGTCATAATGATGATCATAATATTTTGATAATTAAATTTATTGTCATTTAAAAAACTATGTCACTCCAAATTTTCTATCTCAAAGTAAGGCCACATTTGCGCTGACTGCCTCAATCCCACTACAGGATTATCCAATGACTTTATTTTTTACATTAAATATTAATTAAATTTATGATATATTATGTATAAAGGATCACCTCAGGTAGCTGATTTTTATCTTAGACAATATACAATAGAATAAATTTATGAACTACCTACCTACCTATCTATCTAAATTTATTATATTGAAGTTTCCCAAAGGTTCTCTAAAAAGACACGTGTTAACTGCTTGAGGTCCCCGATATAAATGTTATTGTAGTGAGAGTACTGAGGCGGCAAGGGCGCGGGTATAAGAAGCTGTCGCACAAAAGCCTATTGTTACCTCCCCTAAGACGATGTCGTTTCCTAGGGACCCCACGAGCCAAAGCACAATCAAATCTAGTGACGAATGGAAAGAATCATTATTAAATCACATGCCTTGTGAACGATAAGCTACAGGGGAAAAAATATATAAGTCATGATGATGTCAAGGTGAGATCTAAGATTAGAGTGTTGATCATGTCAATACCTATGTGTGGGAGAAATTGTACAGTTTTATGCAGTTGTATGCAATATTATTACCTGCATAACTATGAGACTCAGAACAGAAAATGCTAGTTTTTGACCTTACATAATTATTTTCAGCCTTATTAGTAAATTTGCCAGAATTCACACCAACCTGTATGTACAGAAGAATGGGGGACATACATATCAAATAAAAATGTAGGTACATTATTTATTTTCGTCTCGCCGACGTACTTAGAATCTGAGATACAGCCACGCATTTGAATGGCAAAGAGCTCCAAAGCCCAGAAGTACCATAAACGCTGTTTTTTAAACAAAGTTTTTCAAAATATTAATTTTATGAAACACCGCCTCACGAATGACACTTGTCTACATTGTCAAAGGCTTGGTTGTTATCTTGGTGACCAGCATTTTTGATTAGGACAAGGGTCTGAGTCTTGCCGTGAGAATGAGATTGCATGGTGAGCATGTCTATAAGATTCCATGCAATGATGCGAAATTTCGGATATTTACGTTGTTGGTGACCAAACTTAGCCAGCCCATGAAACAGTAGTAGAAGACAACAAGCCCATAATAGTAAATTTGAGAAATTAAGGTGCTCAAAACGCATGTATTCAACATATTTTTAACGTTTCAAGAACATCTTGTGAGTTTCGACATAGTGCCTACCTTTTGTACTGTTCTTTTTGCGTTGAAAAGTTATTGTTGAGGAAAAATTTGCCTAAAAAATCGTGGAGTGGATTTTCTGCTTACATTGAAGTAGCTAAACGTATCGCATTATTATTATTGATAATATTATGGGTATGATATCACCACCGTAAATATAAGATGGTACCATTATGTGTGTCGAGGTCCTGTTAAAAAGGTTCTATCCAGTTTTTCCTGTAAGCAAATTCGCAGGTAACAACTTTCACTTTTTTCGCAAACGCTCGTGTCCCAAATATTTGACCGATATTCTGCGGTCGAATCAGGTTTGCATCAAACATTCCTTTCATCTTGTGGGTAAAATCAAGAGATATGCAATCTCACTGGAATGAAATTTGATATTTTGAAACATCATATTTTCTTCTCATCATCCATCAATCCAAATTTCTTTTTTATGGAGCATTGAGATAATTTCATTTACTTATTATACACTATCTATGTTACCTTTTAAAGGAATGCATTACTCAAGCAGCCCGCAATGATAGCACAACAGTTTCTCGAAAGGATGAAAAATATTTACGCATGGCTACACCAAAATATTAGATAGTAGATTGGAGATATATAGAAAGATACAGAGCAAAGGGGTGATAGACAAGCAATTATTAGGATCAAGATTCTAAAATTGACAAGAACTAAGAGGCGGGGTGATTCGTTAACAACATGTGTGCAACATACGCAATGTGACCTAAAGCTAAATGACAAGATGGAGAACGAGTAATGCTCTATGAATAAGATCAACTAATGCTCTTTAAAGTAGAAACAATTGATTAAGACTGTTGTTTGGAGTTTGGTGCTGCAAAACGTGGACCATCAGGAAAAAGGAAAAGGGACGTCCATAGACACAATGGTCACAATGACGACGACCAAACAAGGAAACTCCTCATAAGAATTGTCTAACAGAGGGAAGCTAGAAAAGGCCAGGCCTGCTTTGCAGCATCATCGAAGGAATCATTGAGGGCGGCAATTGCAGAGATCCCCCCAGAAACAACTCCATAGAGCAGGTGAATGGAGACGTGCGTTGTAGGTAGGTCATACGCAGATAATTATTAAGAGGTTGGCTGACGACAGGGATCCACGGGTTGAGACCCGAAAGGAGAAGAAAATTTACGTATCTAGAGCAGACTGGAAGCATTTGAAATGTGGCTCCATCGTCGAATGCTCAGAACTCCTCTGTAAATCGTACTAAGTTATGTGTGCATACAAGCTAGATTTGGTCCATTACCACGTGTTAGACTATAGAGTACACCAACAACCAAGTTACCACTATGAACAAAGCGACGTCTTTACAATTCAACAGGGTAAAGTTCCTGTTCTCCTCCCCTCAAAGTTTACAGGGAGTATCTACCTACATTTCCCATTATCTCATGACTTACCCACTGGGTCAGAGAGTTGCCGTTCTCACGGATGAGTTCTGTATCTCTATTATTATTTATAAACCTGTAGGATTCAAGTCTTAGGGGTGAATTGGTGGGTATCTCTTTTTAGTACTTAGGTAGAAATACTTGTATAAATAAAGGAAGAAATACAGTATTTTTCATAGAAGCAGAATGTATTCTTTTTGCTTTTATATAAGCTTTCAACCTTCTTCCATGTATTTGTTAAAAACCTCCCAATAGGATCTCAATTTCTGTCCATTGGAGCCCATTTTTCTTCTTCCTAGTTCTGAATCCTTTTTGGTGTTGTTGAATCATCTGGTTTGGGTCCTATCCAAGTTTCTACATCCAGTCCATACTTTCCAGTTCAGCTCGAGAATCAAGAACATCCTATTTCAACTTTCTCACTATATTTTTCTTTAAATCATCAGTTTCCTTGGCATTTTTGTATGTGTATTCATTTTTAAGGACAATAAAATTATTGTTTAACACTTTGCTTACTCAGAATAAAGCAGTATTTTTAGAGATGGTAATCCAACATACATTACGTAGTGGAAGTGGTTGGTAGACTGGCGGTTACGACGTCTGCTTCCATACTGTTTCGTTCGGAGGTCGTGGGTTCGATCCCAGGTGCCGACCATCTTCCTCTTTCATGACACAAGCTTTAAGTAACTTACTGTGAAAGAGTCAATGAGTGTATTTGTGTTCAGGTTGAGTGAATACAGATTCATTAAAAAAATTAAGAGCTAAAATTATTATAGTGAAAATACCATCATCTTAAGATCAGTCATATTATTCTAGTGTCACTATTGGTTAACACGTTCTTTTTCTAAAAATGATTTTTTCTAGATTATAGGTAAATTTTGAATTTCTAGTATGAAAAACAGTTTCTAGTATGAAAAACAATTATGAATGTTATTGTTAAAAAAATGTACCGCAACTCCTAACGAATACTTTAAGAAATTTAAGCCAACAGGAAGTTTTTTTTAAGTATATGAATTGGTAATTCGTATCAAAAGATTTTTTTACTTCATACTTGTACTTAGGTTGTAAAATTTGTACACAATGAAACCTACTAAATTATAGCGTGGTTTGTGAGTGAAAGTATGTGTGGAATATACTTACCATAACTTTGCTTTATACCTGTTGAAACTTGATCCCACATACTTGCCGAGTGTTGATGGAGGGCTGTTCAAATTATAAGTATGTAGTAAAGGGTTTATGTTATCACTGTTGACTCCGTTGATTAAAAAAAAAAAAACAAAGTTTGAATAATGTATTGACTATCGTAGTGGAGTGGCTGAGGAGTGGGATAGGTATTCATTATCTTATAAAAGGCAGCAAGGATATGTTCAATAAGTATGTTGTTCAATATATATGAAGTGGTTGGTAGTCCAGTGGTGTCAATCGGCGGCTTTCGTACGTACAGCGTATTGGAGGTTGTAGGTTCGAATCCCGGCCGTGCCGACCATTTCCGCTTTCACGACACAAGCCTTTGCTTAGTGTGAAAGATGGCAAAAGTGTATTTGTGTTCACTTCGAGAGAGCACAGATTCATTTAAAAAAAATCTTACAACCATTTATGGTGTTAACGTTACACAAAAATACCCCATTTATTTTTCGTATATCCTGCGTCACTTTTAAGCCATTACATACTTATTACTATTACCTAAATATGTTATAAAATATACGAAGTCTTTCTATTTTACAAGGCATTATACGAATTTTTAAAACGGACGGACATTGAAAGTATATATACTTAGATATTAAAAATCCTAAAATAAAAAACATTCAACATGTAGGTACACCATTGAAAAGAATTTATGTTGATAAGTAATTCTAAATAATTGTTGATAAGATTAGAAAAATTCGACGAATGTTGTCTGCCCGGAACAATAATTAATCCATAAAAAAAATTCACAATTTGCTGTAATGGAGGTCTTATTGACAGTATGGTTTTAGCTCACCTTTTACAAGTATTTCCTGCTATTATTGTTGATGCTTATAGGTACTAACAAACAAAAACTAAATGTAACAAATTGAACTACCCAAACAAAAAACAAAAAAAAAAACATATTTCAAAATAATACCCACGGGTAAGTACCTATTAAATTCATGCATAAAAATATATGAAGGGTGTAGGACTGTATTTCAATGAGAAGGGGTGTATAAAATTAATATACATAGGTACATTATTATTATAGCAAGCGCATAGTTGAATGCGTTTTACAGTAGTACCTACCTCATTGAATCAAAATACCCATACACACAGTAGGTACAGAGTCCTCATATTTTTAGGGACCTACCTACATATAATGTAATCTATTTGGGTTCTATGTTCGAGCTCATATCTCACACAAAGATAGGTACCTACATGAAAGTCCTGGTTTAACCAATTCACCTGACGCGGGATATGATATTATTCCCACGTGCGCCAAGCTTGTATCCGGTTTTTACATAACAATCTCATCTGCAATTCAAATATCGATTTGATAGGTAATGCGATCGGTAACTTTAGTGGAAATTTAGAATTTTATATGGAATGCTTTGTGTTGTTTGTTGATTATGAAAGCTCGTATGTATTTTTTTCTTACCTACTTATTGATTTATAAAAATATTACATTTTCGATTTACCTATTTGAATTTCAGCCACTGACTGCGGACTTGCTACATAACGAACGCAGTATTCTTTGAGACAAGTACAAAGAATTTTATATATTTATCTTTTTCACTGCAGGCAGTAAAATAATGAAAGCGCGAAAGAGACAGTGTAAATTTGGTGTCTAGTGTACCTAATAATTACGCGTTTCTTGGATACCGCAGTAAACAAGAAGACCAATAAAATAAAATGCATAAATTCAAAAACGTTTGCAATATTAATTCACTGAATGTTTTTTCATAAACTTTGTGATATTTATCCATTTTTAAAGAGTTTGAATAGGTAATTTTTTTTTAACAAAAATGGATATAGTCATATCCTGGCGCCAAATTCATGACAGCAGTCGCAGTCTTTAAATTTGGTTGCTCTCTTGTTCTCAATGATTTCCAAGTTTTATCTCTATTTTTCATTAATTATTAAATATCTACTTGTTGCATACATGAGATTTTTCGACATGTTGAACATGTTGAGAATTCTCATGATTAGGAGTTTCGGAGACATTACCACCTAATGGCGAACGTTGTTAAAGTGATCACACTAAGCCAGCCTTCGAAATAACAGTAGAAGACGGTCGTAAGCCCGAAGTGGTTTGCTCCATTTAAAAATCGAACATCAGTAATGAATTGTTAGAGGCATTAGTTGTTTCATATTCATTAATTAATACCCATTACTCTTTTAAGCAATTTTTTATCATCCTTTTCTCAATTTCTCCCTATCCAGGGGAGTCCATTTGTGAACAGAACATTATTTTAATTTTTTTATTTTCAAACTCTTTGCAATATTAGTTATTAAAACTTATTGAAAATTAGGCTTATACGATCATTTTATTGATGGGGTCCATTTTTATAGGAAGACACTGCATTAGTGGAGTAATTTCAGTTCCCTAACCCAAGTTGGAATGTGCAGTCATTCCCTAAAGTTCAGCATTCAACAAGTTGGAATACTTCATTCCCTCAAGACTCGAACCTGCGTTCTTCGTCAAGATCCTAACCACTAGGCCAACAGATAGGTTCTGGTGCCAATAGAATACAAATAAATATAAGTTTCAAGTATAAAGCACTTGAATGAATTGAACTAGCATCTATATTAATTTTCAAGCAGTTTGTCTTTAGTGACCCTTGGAACCCCATAACTTTAACCATTTTGTGTTGAAAACCACCACGGTGAAGGATTCGTATTTTTTTTATGCATGCATGGTGATCGATAAAGTCAGATGACCCAATATGGAATATAGAAGTAAAAGAAAAACTTTTGGAGTTTTTTTTTTAAATTTAGATTTAAATCCAAATGTTCCAAGATCAATTCAAATTTTATTTAAGAGCCTTTCTTGATATTAGGTAAACAGTGACACTAAACATGATACACAATTTTGGGTGGGCAAATAGGGGAAAATAGACCCGCAAACTATCATTTTTAGATAAATAGGTACATAAGATAAACGACCACATAAATATTAGTAAATTATTGGTATTATATCGTATAGCTACAAAAGAGGTAACTATGTATCTTTATCTTTTGACCACTGAATATTATTGAGTATAATATTGGTAGGTACTGTCAGTAAATTATCCTTTTTAAGTTGATAATATTATAATCTGTCGATACATTCATTAGCAGAACCATTACGATCCTTATCGTCTCATAAATTATAATAATGATGTCCTTATCAAGGAGGTCCTATCAGCTCTAGGTACGCGATGTTCTTACGGACAGATGTCAGGACTCCGATATAAATCTATCCCACTGTTATTTACTGCTTTCAAAATATTAGATATTGATGATAATAAAGAATTCGATACAAAGATTTCGTTATCTCTTGTGTGTAATATCCTGTAATATTACATATTTATTTGACAATCAAACATACCGACTATTTGTAATTTTGCTATTCCTGTTCTCTAACAATATTAAATTTTCATACCTATATATTTTTTATTAAACCAGCAGCCCTGACAGACATTGTCTTGTTTTTTTTTTCTATTACTATTGAATTCGTCTTTGTATAATGATATATTATTAATTACCTATTTAACCAATATGATTTCGACCGATGCATATGTTTTAGAACATGTTTACAGGTCACATTCTGACAATCGCATCCACTATCAATTAACCAACAATTTGTCAAACATCAATTAAAATTCAAAAATAGATAATTTTATACGGCCAAAGTAGGTAGGTACTTTTTTCAGAGGATTCTTTTGCTGACACTAAAATTAGGTATATTCTATCCGTGTCATTCTCGTTCGACAACGCTTTCTTACACTTTTCCTCTCAGCTTTATAAATTATCTTTGCTATTATTGCATCAATTCTTTCAACATACTCAAAACATTTGAATTTTATAATATTAAACAACACACTACGATACGGTATAGATACGTAGGTGTAGTTAGTATATAGTGTCATCGTAGGAGCAGGAAAAACGTAGAAAGGAAAGCAGTAGGTACAATAAGACTTTAACTTCTTAGTACAATAACATTTATTTCAAACGAAACAAATAATACCTATTAATTAGATTTTTCCCCAAAAAAATCTTTTGGGATTTTACAAGAAAATGAGGAAAAAAATCTTTACACAAAAACAATAAAATTAATATACCTAAAGGTGACATTTATAAGCGTAGGTACTATGTTACTAAATTTAATACTGCATCATACTGTACGTGAAGGAAAAACTTTGTGACCACTTTGTGAGTATGAAATTTCGCACACATGCAGTTTATATAGAGAAGGGGTGGCAAATGCTAATATTTTTTTTAATTATGCAAAAAATATATTAAATCAATAAAAAAAACACTACGCACACTACTGTAATGTTATGTATTCCATACTCACACACACTTCGATGTAGGTATTTGACATTTATTTGACACAGATCTTTTGTTTATCTGTGGTCAAATTGATAATAGATTAATATTTTTTTTATTAAATAACAATAGAAAAAACTTTGAACATACCAGCATTTTATATTTTGACATCACGTGTATTCGGATGTTATTATATTATGCTGTTCGTCACATGACAGAGCTAAGTTGAGAATTTTGCTGCCAACCAATCATAAGATTGTGACAGAATTGTCATTAAGTACATAATATTATTATAATATCATATTATATGCGACGAAGACCATCACCCAGCTGTGGATGGTTATTGGTAATAGCTGTTAGTTCAATAAGACGAAGAATACAAGTAATCAAAATTACAGTTATTTATATACTAGCTTATACCCGTCTTGCTTTACGTTTTTGATTCCGATTGTCAGGCTTGATCGGTAGGTAATTAAACAGGTTCTAGTCTAGCTTCCCATTGCTTAACAGACCTCTATAACTGACATAAGCACAGAAACAGAAGAACACTTTTACAATTTTTGTTTTACCAACCTCATAATATTATACGATTCCTCATCAGGACGGAATGCCATATTTATGTAATAATAATAATATTATACGAACCTACCGAGATAATTTGCAAGTTTTCATAGAGAGAGAGAGAGAACTCTGTGGTTTGAATCTTAGCTACATTCCCTAATGTGTGATAATTAATTAGGCATTCCACCCATAGAGGGTGATTTGTGTGCTATCTGACAAACTTCAAAATGGAGGAATCATTTTGCAAATTTTTTCATTAAATCTTTATTTATTGAGAATAATAAGATTTGAATAACATTTACATATATGTATAACAAATCAATCTACGATTATTTTATTACATTTTCATGCCGTAATACCAAGATTCCATTCAACGTTTACATGAGTAATATTGTTTCCAAAAGATGGCTTACTGTCTTTTTAAGAAATTTGTATGAAGATCCTAAAAAAATAGAGTTTTTTAAATAGCTCTAAATATATTAAAGTTAATGCAGCAAATTGTATTTAAGAACCTTCTCAAGCAAATTACACCGCTCTGCGCAGATTCATATCTGACGTAGCATTTGTATTTTGAGCGTGATGTTCACATATATGATAGAAAGCAGACAAACATTTCTGAATTATTAAGTAGATTGTGAGAATTTCGATGTCACCCCTTATCACATAATCCACCCTAACAATCATCTACCAGCATAAACTTTGATGATAATGACTATCGCACCTATAAACATGTTAAAATGATGGGGAAACAAGCACTCATGGCTATTTCGCACGCTTTTAAAAAATCAATTTTCCTAATAGTTTATTATCATATTATTATGATAGGATGTAAGTAATGAGAAAGCGACAGTCTATATAATAAAAATATTATTATGCCTAAAGCACTTCTTACATGAATTTTACCTATAGTAAAAATACTTACCTACCTATTTTTATTGTAATAAAAAAAATAAAAAGAGTTAATTTTTGCAAGATTTCCAAAATTAAGAAAGTGCCAAGGTGGCGCGACTTAATTCCATAGTGCATGCTTTCTGACAGAAAATCACTCGAATTGAGATCTTAAATCATCAGGCCTGTATGCCATTCAGAAACATAATTAATATTTTTATGTCTGAAAATAATGGAATGAGCAAGACTCAAATAGTTTAAAATGGTATTTTTTTGAACAACCCTAGAGAAAGATGGGCAAAACCATCCATAGCGCTACAACCCATTGTGTGTCTTGGCCTCCTCAAGGAGTCGTCGCCATTCCGCCCTGTCGGCCGCCCTGCGAAGCCAGTTTCTTATTCCCACAGATTCCAGATCTCTGCTCACGAATCTCAACCACGGGGAAAAATAGCTAAGAATAATCATTGATTTTTCAATCAATACAGCCAGTTTTAATAGTACAATAATTTTTAGTTGGTATGTGTACCTACCTACATAGATGACACGTGTCCCCTATTCTGAACGCCTCTCTAGTGGCAAAAATACCTATTATCATAATTTTTATAATATAATATAAGGACAATGGTATGTCGTATTACTTATGATTGTTCAATAAGGTTTAGTATTAATGGCGTTTATATTGTCTATTTATATTATGAGAAACTCATATAGCGAGTGGCCCGTGACATCCTCACCATGCGGGCAGATATTACACATAGGTACAAAGTAGACCATGCCCCAACAAAATCAATAAATTTAAATAGGTAGGTACTTTTTATTCCTAAAATAACTATTCTATTGAATGATTTGATTTATTTCACATGTACCTAATTATTTAATTTTTTTCCATAGGTAGGTATTATATGAACTCATATTGTTCAAATGTGTATAAATTACTTACATATATTTTTTCTATGTACATTCGCCCTTTAAACCCCACTCAGGGACATAGGGAGGCAACAAGAGCTCTGTATTGCGCCCAAGCTCGCGCTATGTTTATGATCATGGCTTATTTCTTGCGCCTTTTCCGGCCATGTTGGAGTTTAAGGACGTGAGGTGGTCAACCTCATATTTTTCTGACACGTTAAATTCTTTGAAAACTGTATGATTCAACTACAGTCATCATATCCCTGATACTCTACTATATTTCTGCGAAACTTTATACCTACAATATCTTGGATGAGCATCGTTAGAGAATGGATAGGAATAGGAATGCTGGAGGAGTTTCGGCTGGCGCTTGACCGAGAAAGTTATCCAATCTAAATGATACGGTAAAGTACTGATTTCTTTTTGATAACAGTCGTGTTTTGACGTTTGTGAAAAAAAAAATGAGTGATTGTTACAAAAAACTGTTTCTGGTGATTTGCAAAATGTAGTAAGAAACTGTGCATGCGTGGGGTTGCCGGCTAAGAATGGCAACTCTGTTCTTTTCGCTGGTTTTTCGAGCAATCTGTAAGAGGCAGGAGATGGAAAAATCATATCGCGACCTTGAGGTTAACCACCTCGCGTCGCAAAGTTAAATTCCAAAAGGTCAAAAAAATTGCAAGAAATAAGCTTCGGACGCCTGGACCCCATCAGGGAGAGGTTCTTGTTGCTTCCCAATGCTCTTAAGTCGAGTTTAAAAGGAGAATTAATGAATTGACAAACTAAGACTTTGGTAACTGAAACGGTCTTCGGGCAATCATTGGGCACCAAGGAGATTAACCGACCTCGGTAGCCTAGTTGTACTAGCGTGGATTTTAGATCCGAGGTCCCGGGTTCGATTCCCAGTCGGGTCAGTGTTTTTTCACTTGAAATTTCTACTCGGGGTTGGCCTGTCTCAGATTGGCAGGGACCGGTTGACTGAAAAAAAGTTCCGCCGGGTATACTGACACCTTTGTATAGAAAAGTGTTATATTATTATTATAAGATGAATTGGAGAGCAGCGGATTGAATAGAGATGGTAAATATGAATGTATGTATATTATCCACCAATCATCATCATCATCCACGGCGCTACAACCCATTGTGGGTCTTGGCCTCCTCAAGTAGTCGTCGCCACTCCGCCCTGTCAGCCGTCCTGCGACGCCAGTTCCTCACTCCCAGGGACTGCAGGTCTCCAGTCACGCAGTCGAGCCATCTCAGCCTTGTATATACAATGATCTACTAAAATGGTGCTTGAGTTAGAGGACTAATTGAATTACAAAAATGTTATCTCTATATTATACAACGGCAGAAACTTACCAGTCTGAATGCACAAGTATCAGATCTAGATTGCAAAATATGCTCCGGTAAATTCTGGCTGATTATATTCAGACGTTTTCATACCCATATAACTATAATGTTGTGTAGAATAAAATGCAAAAATTATCTATTGAAATCAGGTTGAATGGAGAGACGAAAGAACCAGAAACTATACTGATACAAAAGAAATTCGTTAAATGCAAGTAGGTTCTGTAGTATCGGAAGATAGCGAGCACTTCTAAATAATACCAAGTATGTTTATAAGTAGTTTTGTTGTAGGTATGGTTAAATTGGCAAGATCAAAAATAAACCGGTTTAACCAAGGGGTGATTTCTGTGGCTACAAACGTTTGAAAAATCTATAAATTATTGCACAATAAAAATAAAATTAAACCTTCTTTTCAATAGTTGTCATTGGAACATGGTAGGGGACATCTTGGCCCGGTGTCACTTAAAAATAATGTAAGTCTCGGAGGTAAGAACCTATAAAATATAAATTTTTCGAGTAGTTACTACCTACCTGACTTATTCCTGTTCCATTTTTGAACATAAATCGATGGGTGCTTAACTGAATAGTTTTTAATTATATTTAGATTTATTGTACATGGAAGGAACTCATTGATTTTTTTTTCTTTATTAATTTCTAGCGAATAGATAAGTTAAGTTATTTTCATCCTCATAACTAGGTGAACTTCAAATAGAAAAATAATAGATAATTATTGATATAAATCGTACATATGTACATATATATTAATTGTAATGTGTTGAAATAAGCATTTCAAAACAAAGGTAGGTAAATTTATTTTTATATCTACCTATCCTTTTTTTAATTTACGTGGGTGCTAGTTTCAGCTAGACCGAAAAGACACGACAAGAGAGAGATGGTGCCAATTGGGGGAGGTTTATGTTAAAAAATGGAGTCAAGAAGGTTGAAGGAAAAGTATATATAACTTTTTCTATAGATACTTATTTGCAATTCTTTATTCTCATTTCTAGGTCCAAATTTGGGATCTCCAACTTGTTAAAAGTCATAATATCATAATAACTAGGATAATGAAAGGACAAAAATAACTAAAATTTCTTCATAGACCAATATCGGCTAAACTAGGTATATAAAATTTCTTATAATCACAGCCAATCCTTTTGAATTCTAGATATTTAAATCAATTTCAAAATTATTTTTCTTAACATTCTTGAGTTAATTTTAGATAATTTATTGAATGACAATGTTATGTTTGCTTGCAGGATAACGAAAGAATGATATAACAATGTTATCTACGCATTTCATGCAGTGAATCCAAAAAAGGAAGGAAGTCCGGAATTGTTTGTCTTGATAAGTCAAAAATTTGGAAAGAACAATAATTGAATACTAAACATATTATCGAAAGAAAGGAATTTTAAGTATTGCTGTTCGAACTATTAGTCATGTAGAAAGCAAAATTACTATCGTAGTACTAGTAGGTATATCTAAGAAACTAAGCACAGGTAATAAAATGACTAAGTTATGGCAAATTCATAGCCTCAAGTAAAAGGAAGAGCTTTCATAAATTTAATAGTTTTGTTTGTAATAACGTAATAATTATTACCTACTGCGATCTCCTTTTACTGAATGGAGTCAGTAAACTTTGCTGTCATAATAATAATTCTAGCATTGTAAGCCATTCGGTACATTTTTTACAGCAGGTCATCCAACATCTAATCCAATAGCTTCGAAAAGTCGATCATCAAAATATCTTGTATTGCGTTTATAACGAAGAAGTATTCATTGTTTTGTTTCATTATGGGTTCCAATGAAATACTATCAGATATATAAAAATATTTTGGTTCTTTTGTAATACGTGGTATTATTTTTTAGTTTTTGTAAAGGTCTTTCTACTGATTGCGTAGTGTACCTATTGCATATAAACCTAGTTTTAGGTACCCACTAACTTATTGTGTCAAATTAATGTGAGATCTAGACACTTTTTTATATAGTTTGAATATCAAAGTAGGTAGTTTTATTATGTAGTTACTTTTAAGTAAATACCCACATACATACCTAATATAAACTATCGTATATCTCTTGTTGAATTAGGTATATAGTATGATGTGTATGAAGAATTAAATAAATAAATAGTTAGGTACATGTATATAAAAGTATACAATTGAATAAATAGTATTATTATTTAGCAAAAGGCACGTGTAAGAAGTAATCAAAGAAGTTGTTCATTGAGAATACATGTATTTACATAATGTAATGTACCTTTTATTGATAAAGCTTAAAAATAACATACATTAAGTATTATGTAAAGTACCTACATACTTATGTAGGCAAGTATACGTTGTCAAGCCTCCACACCTGGATTCTCCTATATCTGAAAGATTAAAGTTTAACAGAAAGACATAAATGTGTATATTATGTAGGTACCTACATATTGGACATGTGCTTAGATATAATTATGGGATGTATTAAGAATATAGTTGTGTACTATATTATTAGTATGAATAGATACCTAGATTTTTTATTTTATGTACACAATAACAGAAACTTCTGGCGAAAATTTGCTCTGAAATAAGAAAAATCTGGGACCCTATTCTCGTATGTTAATCGATGGGTTATCATAGACTCGTACGAAAGTTATCGACATTCTTGAATAGGGTCTCTGCACTCTGCAGTCTTGAGAAGATATTATGGAAGATCCATCTAGAGAGACTCGACGGAGTAAGAAATGCCCATTTCCGAGGAAGCTTCAAGGTCGCACCCATAATCGAGAAGATTAAAGAAAACACACGATGATGATATTGCTTATTGCTTGCTATGAGGCGACCATAGGACGACAGATCAGGCAGACCACCCGATATCTATAATATGGTTGCCGACTGTCAAGTGTATCAAGAGAGAAGTGGTACCAGAGCTGGCGCATGACAGTAATTCTTGAGACAAATGCGAAAACGAAGAAGAAGAAAACGATTTAGAGAGAGAATTAAGATTATCTCATCGCAAACTAGTGCAGACATCTGGAACGGCAGGAAAACATTTTGTTTTGTTCTATTTCTACTACCAGATTAGAAAAAAATACTTTCTTAAAAGCGTCTTACCAAATCGAAATCAGGATAGTTAGCGTTTATTTCTGAGATTATCAAAATTCTATTGTATCAAATCGAATCGGTCTCTTATGTAAATATAGCAAAGCCTCGAATAAAAAAAAATCTGGTAGGTAATATCTATTTTGACTTCTATAATATTCATCTTGTATATATTTGCAAGATATACTCAACCGGTCCCGACGAATTTGGGACAAGATGCCAACCCAAGGTCAATAATATTATCTCAAGTCATGGAGAACTCAATTCAGGAGTTAAACCGTATATCTAACGTGTGACTTTGTATTTTAAATGTCGAGATATACCTACAACTTCTTGACTAACAAGATTGGTATTATGATACACCTAATCCTATTGCTGATCCTTTAATGTATGGGCCGATGAGCTCTCGCTTTTCTGGTCAGCAAGCCAACAAGGGAACATTGAACAGCTCATCAGAGTTTTATTTCACCACTCACTGGACTGGAAGGAAGACGACCATGTAGCTTATATAAAATGGGTTGAAGATTTTATTTTTTAAGGAATTGAGGGAGAGTAAGAAAAATAAGCTTGGCGCTTTATTCAGAAAACACTTTTTTCATAGTTGATAGGTCGCTAGATTATTGAATTAGAATTTAAAGAGGGTATGAGTTGGGTGTCGTGAACATTCCCACACTCTTCCCTGCGATGGTAGACACAGGCGCACCTTTCGTATCAGGGATTTGTTGGAAGAATACAATCGTTCTCCCCTTGACGTAAATCTTCTTCCCAGGAATATTATTTGACGCAACCCTCTCTAACTAATGATGCAATTTTGTAAAATCTCGGGGAAAATGATTTATATAATATCAGATAAATTCAATTACCTGTCTAATTTTCTATTTTCTAATACTTAATGTAATGTTTGCCTATACCTACGTGTATTTATTTAAAAAAGAGTTTTAATAGCTGATACTACTGTCCTCTGTCTTAACTACATAAGCATTGCATTTTAATTGAAAAAAATATAAATAATTAATCATTTTATCAATAATTTTATTCCGACCGATGCATCTGTTTGAAACGATTGCTGTCTGTAGCACGTGTTCAGTCAATTTCGCGCGTCAATAATTTTCTATTTATATTTTCCCAAGAATTTTTTAATATGATGAATGAAAATATTAAGAAAGGATAGTGATCTACTTATTGCCTGAGACAGTACATTTATAAACTCACAGAAGTCAAGTGCCATAAATTTATTATTGAAAGTATGTTAACTAAAAGACAGTTACATGAAAACCCTCGAAATTCAATTTCTTTTGAAAGTGCAACTGTGTTTCAAATCAATCCATCAAATCTCCCTTTACACCCCACTTAGGAGCATAGTGAAGCAAAGAGCTCTCCATTTGCGCTCAACACTTCGAAATGTTTATGACCTCCTCCCACACCATGTTCAGCTGTGCTTCGAAGGAGAGGAGCATGGTATGGGAGGTTCTTCCTCGTCTTTGGGACACTAATAGGAAATAGGAAAACCAGCGCTCTCCTCGGCTAACTGCAATTAGGCATCCTTAATACATGTGCCAGCCAAGTCCATCATTTCTACCAATGAACGTTTAAGTACCTTACATAAAATACCAAATTACTTTTTCAGGTACAAAATCCAATTTTTGTACAAAATGTGTAGAAAATATACCTAGTTATTCTATTTTCTAAGCTTATAAACGAGACTTAATCAGCCAATTAATTAAACAAAAGAATATACTATTGTCTTTTGCTAGAAAAATAACATAATCATAGACAAAGTTTATGATTCAATTTCACGAAAGTGAAGAATAAATTGGAAATTGAGGAAAATAAATAGCTAGGTATAAATTTAATATTGATCCAGTTTGGTGAGAAAATCTCCAGATTGTACAAGGAATTAACATTTGAAAAGATATTTGCAACTTTCTCACGGGCAAAAATCACCCCTGAGTTATGATTTGAACAGAAAACCTCCGACCCTCGTTTATTTCAATCATGAAGGTAAAAAGGTAGATATGGGATTCAAGAACATTCGGCCATTGTATTTAATCCTTATTATTGCGTCAATCCAGGGGTTCAAGGAACACAGAGGGTCACACATTACTTCTCCTACCTACCTGGTACCTACTCCTTACCGGTTCCTTATTTCAACAAAAGCATTTTAAAAAAATATTAAAGGGAACGAATTCGATATTTAAAAATAATAAAAGAGGGGGAGACCATCAACCGCTATATAAACGAGCTGTAACCGTTATCCTGCGTCATTTGTTATTGTGGTGTATCGCTGTGTGAAGCTCCTGATAGTTGGAGCTTCTTAGTCGGCTTCTGCCCCCATACGGGCAGAAAGCCTGACTTGAACTTTATATTTTTGAAGTGATAATAATGTGCTGTGTGAAACAAAATAACATCGATGTGGAAACATTTGGAACAAAATAAAGTAGGTTATAGTTTTTATATTTTTGTAGTTGAAATTTATTATTTAATAATTTACCTAATAATTATTTTTCCTGTAGAAAAAGTCTTCTCCAATAGTTGTCAATGTGATTTTCCTATACTAACTATAACTAACATACCTTAGAAAATTTAACCCATATCTGAATAAACAGATTTCATTCTTTTACTAACATTATACCTTCCATCTTGATCCATATTATATTTATTTTATTTGTAGAAGTAGATTATAGAATCATTAGGCAGTAGAAAATTATAGTTTAAGAAGTTGTTATGATTTAAAAAAAATGTATCTATCCACATGCAAATTAAAACGCATTGATTAAATTATTACAATAATAGATTTAGTATTGACTTTTTAATTTTAATTAGTCTTGTATGTATTTGTTTATTTATTTGTGTGTTTTTTATTTTGTAGGAATCTCATCATTATACCTACTTCATCATCAGAAGAAAAAAAAACACAGGCGATCTTCTTTTTTGGTCAAAACATGAAACTCACTCTGATATTCTCGGACCTGAGCTACTTGCCTGATTGACTAGAAGAATAATGGTATAACAACTATCTAATTTGAATATTGACAGGAAAAACATTTGGATACCTATAACAAACAATTTTACATACAAGCTATTTCCAAAAACCATTAATATTATTGCATTATCAGATGAAAACATTACCATTATTTCCAAAAAAAAAGAAGGAAATTCAAACAATTTTACAAGAAGCAGGAGGAAGTAATTCTCAATCGTCAATTGTTGTCAAATTGGGAGCAGTGTCATTTTAATACAGAAGAAAAATGGAAAAGATTATTCTTAATACATATCTTTTTAAATGTCTTTTAAAATATTATTAGGTAGAAATTAGGTATTAGGTTTTGTTTAATTTTGATTACGAAATGGTTTTTTTTCGCGTTTTTTTTTTGTGTCTTCGTGTGCGTTTTGTGTTTGTAACTTTAATTTTTCTTCACATTATTTTCGGTTTGTTTTGATTAAATAATTTAGGTAAATAGGGTTAGGATTAAAATATAAATATAGCAGCTAATTATAATAAGGTAGATATAGAAAATCAATTTTTACGAAAATGTTCATTAAAAATTTCGAATCTCTTACCATCTAAATATTTTATTAAAATTTTCAATAGTTTTTTTTTTTTATGAAAGTTACAACTTTATAATGTTCAATATTAAGTCCTAATCATGTTTTCTGTTGACATCGCATTCTTTGTGCCTTATTTTTTTTTTTACTTTTTCAATGATTATTTTTTTAATTCTCTCGTTTTTATAGTTGATACTTCTAAGTATTTTATTAATAAGCCATTATTATGTTGCGTACCTACTAAAATACTTTTAAATTGCAAAAAAATAAATGTGAAAAATTTCAATAGAATTTGTTTGGCTTTCACAGGCTAGAATAACTTTTCTCTCAAACAAACCAAAACTATTGTTGGTTTGGTTGAATAAAATACTCAAAATAGATTCAAGTTAGAATTTCATTGTTATAAAATATTACAACTAGTTTCAGGTAAGAATCTTTGTAATTTGTTGTTGTTGAAATGTTTGTTGACAAAAATGTTACTTGTTTCGTTTTTGTTTGTGTTTTTTCTTTTTGTTATTTGTCACTCTGTGCCTTATTTTGTATTGATGTTTAATATTGAATCTTTATCATGAATGTTAAACCGTTTTGTTTATCTTTTTTTTGTTTTTTTCGATGTCAAAAATTAACTAATTTGTGTTTGTTTCATGTTAAATTCTGTTTTAGTTCTGTCTTTGCCCATTATTCGTTTTGTTACCCGTTTTTTGTTTGAATGTTATACTTTTTTTTGTAAACGTTCTCGTTATTGTTGATTTTCTTGTTATTCTTATTTGTTAATTAATTGTTATGTTTTTGTTTTCTATCCTTTCCCATGTTAATGTTTGCCTTGTTATTTAATCACACAAGTTTTCGAAATCGCATAGCACACTTAAAAAAACCTCTTAACTACCTAATAGTAATCCTACTGAAATATAAAAATATCATTATTTTTATCATTGCGATTGACATTTTCACAGCTTCGAGAACGATTTTTGAATCGTGAACTTGGTGATCTGTTATTGTTTTTTTCTTTGTTGCTTGTTACATTTTTTGTTGATTTCATGTTAATTGTCTGTTATTTCCTGTTGATTACATAAGTAGGTATCTGTTATTATTTTTGTTGAGTTTTTGTTGAAGTTTTTTGTTTCGGTTCTCAATTGTTTGAAACAATTCAACCATTGAACCACCCTTGGCTTTAATTTGTTTTTGATGTGTTGTTATTTGTTTTGTTTGTACGTTAAATATTTTCTGGATCTGATCTTTCAAATAACTGTTAAAAACTAAGTTCATTAATTGGTTAACAAATAACTTTTTCATTCATAACATTGGTTTTGAAAATGTACAAAATTGACTCGACTCAACTTGAATGTACCTGTTATGTTGTATTGTTTTAATTGTTAAGTTGTATTTTATTGTATATTGTATTAGCTTGAATGTTTATTTAATTATTATTAACACTAAGACCAGTATTGTGGCAAAATATAATCCACATAAATATTTGTCATTGTTTATAATTATTTATCATTAGCTATTATAATTTACATAAAAATACGACAGTTATTTGTAATGCCGATAGGCATATTATTGTTTTGTTATTAAATGTTACAAAAATAGTAAAACAATTGTGTTTTGTAAAAGAGGAACAATTTCCAAAAAAATCAAAAGAAAAAAAAACAAGAGGTACCTATCGTACATATTTTGAAACTTCTGAAAAAAAATTTCAATAATCCATATTATTTTTTTTCTTGATTAAAAATCTGTCCGCTATATTTTATTCCTCTTACAGAATGCTGTTGTTTCGATTGTTATGTTTTTTGTTTAAGTTTTTGTTTGTCTTTTGTTATTTGTTAATTTGTTTTGTTTGTCTTGCTATTTTATTATTTACGTTAAAAAAAATACTCACAAAAAATGGAAAAAGATCTGTATAGTTATAATAATATCATAGTTTAAGTTATAATTTTAAGTTAACAAAGAAAAAAATGGTAAATGTGTTTACACATTATGTTTTTTTTTTTAGATACGTTATATTTCATTTTTTTTCTCAATAGTCCAAAATATTACCAATATTAGTTTTGTGTCATTTTCATACTTATTTTTAATCATTTCTGTTTTTTTTAATCGTTTGATTACTTTTTTTAACACATTTACCAAAGAAAAATAAAAACATTCTTGTAAGCATTAGGTGTGTAAGAGATTAATGTAAGCGTAACTTTAAAAATGTAAATGTAACTGTGTGTATTTTTTGTATGTGTCATTTAAATGTTGCTTTCAAGTGTGTCTTTTAAACAAAAACATTAAAAAAATAATTAAATGTACAACAATATTGTTTCATTTAAATAATAACATTCTTTAAAGAAATGAGTACCTACCTACCTAGATCATTCGAGGGATGAAGAATTTGAAATGATTATTTCTCCAACAATAACGATATGGAATTATATTTTACATTACAGAACTTCTACACCCTATTTATTCAATTAAAGACTTCATATTAAAATCCTTGAAAGAAGCGATGGCTTATAATATATTTTGGAAGAATAGAGGCCCGTTCTCTCTAACAACCCTGCTAAGAACTTGATGCGAAGGGTTAAAAACGATGTTATGAATATATGCCTAATATAATAATATACGTACCTACATACTCAACTAAGTATTGTTTTTATACAAAGAAGTGCAGTCTTTATAATTAGGTGCCTACAATATATAAGTCTGAGCTAATTATAAAGGATTCATGTTGAATAATTCACTGCGATGAATCAATGTTTGGCGGTATGTAAGTACCTACCTTCATCCCTCCATCTTAGTAGGTAGGTACGCAATACTATACAATCTGCGTAATCGCATATTATTCTTTGTTTCTAAGTTTCCTTTCTTCATTTGAAGGAAATAAATTAAAGGTTGAGCGGGGCAAAATTCAATAGGTACTTCGCAAGCAGCATTCCTAGTTTGTTGTTTGTAGAAAGGTTGTTGATAGGTCATAGAATGCTACATAACCTCTTAATAACCTTTTCTAATCTAGTGTTCTACTTGTGTTCTTTGTTTTTATATAAATTTGAGAGGAGACGGACATGTCATTGTGTTAAGGATGCCGAATGACAGTTGACCGAGGTGAGCGCTGTTTTTCCTCCCATCAGGGTCCCAAAGACGTGGAAGACCTTCTCATACCGTGTTCCGTTCCTTCGAGGCAGAGCTGAGGGAGTTGGAAATGGCGTGGGAGGAGGTCATAAGCATTGCGCAATGGAGAGGTCTTGTTGCCTCCCTATGCTCCTGAGTGGAGTTCAAAGGGAGTTTTGATTTGATTTGATAGTGAAGGCCGTAGCAAGGGGAGGATCAATGATATTTCCCCCCAGAAATGAAGATATTTCTTTAGTACCTAACTACATGGAAATAAGACTGCTTATAGATTTCCACTGATATACTTCCCAAATCTATAATAATAAAGGAAAGTGCCTGACTGACTGACTGACTGATTGACTGACTGATTGACTGACTGACTCATCAACGCACAGCCCAAACGGCTAATCGTAGAGAAGTGAAATTTGGAAATCAGGTAGGTCTCAATACAAAACCTTCCACTAAGAAAGGATTTTTGGAAATTCCACCCCTAAGGGGGTGAAAAATAGGGTTGAATGTTTTTCAAAGTATGCGAATATCTCGGAAACTAGACATGGTACGAACTTGAGATTTGGCATATGAATTCTTCTATAGAAATGAATGTTAGCGTATTCGGCAATTTTTCCAAAATTTAACTAAAAGGGACGAAAAAGGGCACATATAAAAAGGGATGATTTTTAAGTGGCTCCTAAAAAGTTTAAAACTGATTTTATCGAAATTTCAAAAAAATGATTTCTTCAGAAAGAGTCAAATTATACTATTTCGTTTTCAAAAGATATCAGTAATTAGAGGGGAGGGGGTGAGGGGCACTTTTCCAACGTGTATGTGTGTGTATCCGTCCCCTCTTTATAACTTTTGATTCGCTTGATACACAGATCCTAAAATTTCAGAAAATATTGAATACTTTAAGCATACAAAATTTGTATACTCAGAATGTTGAATTTTTTTTTCAGTCAGGGGTAATCAACCTTTGAATTTTTATTTATTTTTTTCATATATCTCGAAAACCATAAAATCTAGAACCCTAAAAATGTCTATGTATATAGAAAAATACAATATCAAAAATATAGTTTAATGAAAAAGTTCCAGCATTTCTCAAACTTTTTTTATAAAGAAAAATATTTTTTTTATGACAAATTTACGAGTTTCAGTGCATATTTCAGAATTTTATAAAAATATCGATAAACGACGAAACCCTCCAACTAGATAATTGATTTTTCTATAAAAAATACATACATCATAGCAGTACATCTCGAACTTTTCTTAACAACTTTTGTAAAAATTTAATTTATTGACGACATCTATAATAATAAAGGAAAGTGCCTGACTGACTCATCAACGCACAGCCCAAACGGCTAATCGTAGAGAAGTGAAATTTGGAAATCAGGTAGGTCTCAATACAAAACCTTCCACTAAGAAAGGATTTTTGGAAATTCCACCCCTAAGGGGGTGAAAAATAGGGTTGAATGTTTTTCAAAGTATGCGAATATCTCGGAAACTAGACATGGTACGAACTTGAGATTTGGCATATGAATTCTTCTATAGAAATGAGTGTTAGCATATTCGGCAATTTTTCCAAAATTTAACTAAAAGGGACGAAAAAGGGCACATATAAAAAGGGATGATTTTTAAGTGCCTCCTAAAAAGTTTAAAACTGGTTTTATCGAAATTTCAAAAAAATGATTTCTTCAGAAAGAGTCAAATTATATTATTCTGTTTTCAAAAGATAACATTAATTAGGTAGGAAGGGGTTGGGGGTGGTTTTTATTGAATAACCATATCTCTTAGATAACTGAAGTTAGAAAGCTCTAAATTAATATATAGATTCTAATTTTAATATAAAAATGAAATTCGTGTTTCAACAAATAAATATTATTTTTTAAGGAAGATAAGCCATGATAAAGATTTGCATCAAACATTTATTGTAACAAGGTCACACCCCGTGAGCAGTGCCGTTTGAATAATATAGGTAGGTACCTACTGTAGCAGAATATTTTGACAGATATCAGTTAAATATTGACAATGGCAACATTTCAACGGGAAGTGGTGCGCGCCGGGCCGACATAGCCGGGCGGTGGGGAGGCCTCGCGGTCAGACGAAGCACGGAGCCGAGCAGCACGGACGAGATACTCTTTCTAAGAGGAAGAAAAAGATGGTGGCCAACAGCATGTGCTTCATCGACGAGCTCTATTAAATTTGTGGCCAACGGCTTGTGCTTCATCGACGAGATCTATTAAAACTATCTACAGATTCAAACGCCGAAAGTCAACACCGGACGAAAAGGATGGTGATCAACAGCTTGTGCTTCATCGACGAGATCTATTAAGATTATCTACGTATTTAAACGCCGAAATTCACGGAGCCGCCCCTAGACGTCGACGCAGGATCGTGAGTGTTCTAAAGGTCAGGTCATTAAACAGTAATAACCTCTTTGCAATCCATGCCCATATTACACAGAAAACTTTATGTAAATTACTTTTTGTTAAATTTGTTTTTTTGCCATTGAGCCCATCCTCTGTCCACCGCGGCAGAGGGCAAGCTAATAAAACCATTATTCAGCAATAATTTTGTTCATATTCATGAATATACAATCTTAACAACCTCCCTCCTTGATTGAGAAATAATATAGGGAACAATAAGTGGATGCCAATGTACATGAGAGTACCCCGCCCTGAGTTAATAATTAATTGAAATCTATCTATATCCATATCTCATGCTCTACCGTAAACCTAGGAAAAATCACTACAAAATTCTGGCACCCACGTGAGGCTTTTAAAAAGATATAATTGACATCTAATTGTTTTAAGTTTAATAGCTGTTTTTTTAATTTGTTGAACTCATAATGGGGTATCATGTACATTGTTAAGTCCCGTGTGTGCGTATCTCTGTGCTTGGCTGACCACCAAAAATTGTAAATATAGTTTTAATTTTTTAACTGTAAGTATCGCATATGTGTCCGATCCTTTTAACTCATTGCTTAGGTAGAAAACTAATTATAATTTGTTTCAGCATCTGTAATGATCTGCTCAATACTTTGGTAATTATATTTTTATTTTCAAAAAAAGGTTTCTTCATAGTCACAAAATAAATGTAAAATTTTGGAACAATAACATTTTTTTCACTGGAATGTCTGGACGCAGAAGTGATAAATAAACAAAATGTATCGATTGAATTGTCAAAAAATAATTGTTTTAGTAAATAAATTAATTTAAAAATAATATTTTGAATAATAGTTTTGTAAACTTAGAATGTTTTGTAGTGTTTCATTGAGAGAGAATATTTTTGTGTACATAAGCAAGTGAGCTTGAAGTGTATCATTGAGTAAAGTGAAACTAATGAATTTGAAAATTGTATGTTCTAGCTTTCGTCGCTGAAGTTTTTTTCTTATGAGTTCGACACATATGCTGATAATTTTGAAGATCGATGAATGGAGCGCTGGATACGGTGAGAGATTCGTGTTTTGAAAATTGGCGATTGAAATGAGAAGTCACAGTAGAGTCAAGTGAGAAGATAAATCGTTAGTACTGTGAAATTTTGAAAAGCTTTTATTTTTGTGATAATGAAATTTGCTTGGTAATATAATACACGAGATTTGCATCGTGTGTCCTCTAAATAGATATTTTTATGTCAATTCTGGGTTGGTAAAAAAAAAAAATCATGTTAAATTTTAGTGTAAATATAAGTGAAGTTAGCGCGAGACCAGTAAGGTCGGTAAAAATTGTTTTTATATTCGTCGCCATTTTGTTTTCTAGGAAAAAAGTTTCACGCATACGTAAGAAAAAGTATGGTTATGTTTACATTGATAAAAACGATAATAAAATGGATTGCCTTGTGTAATAAATATCTAAAGAATAGGTTATGTATGTAGTTTAATATTTGTAGGTTAATAATGCTTGTTGATTATAAGTAATATATGCAAAATAAGTGAGGTTATTGGAAAGATTCTGGGATTAATTTACCATTAAAAGAAAATGTTTTTTACAAATTAATTAAATTTGTGTATAGGTGAGTTAAAAAATATAATATATTCTATTATTTGGTAAATGAAAGACAATCAAAAAGGAAATATAGAAAGTTATAGATGAAGTTGTAGATAATGTAAATATTTTATAATTTTGAAGATTGAAAGCTTTTTTAGTTACTTTATTATGTGGAATTGCGAAGAAAATTAGATCCACTGGTTTAATTTTTAGATATACTCGAAGGTTACGTGCAAAGGAGTGTTGAGTGTAAATAATTTTGATAATTGAGTATGAATATTTAAGAAATCAAGAGAGTTCAAAATGTACAAAGACGTTTACATTATGAGTGAAGTCGTTGAACCAATAAGGGGTTAAACTTATTTTCGTGATCGGACTAGTTTAGGAAAACTCTTGCATGTAGTGTGGATTACGGTATGATTTCAATGTGTAACCCTCTAGGGTGCACAAAGCCTGAGCGCGGAACTCATGATCGGAGCCACATTGTTTGTGATGGGTAAGATAGGACAGTCTGATCGAATATTATGGTCACGATGGTTGTGTACTTAGAAAAAGAGATATAAAAATTTAGAGAGTGATTCGAACATGTTCATACTAATGAAGAAAATGGATTTGGGATGTGTAAACGATGTTTTGATGCAGTTGAACAGGTTTAGAGTGAGGAGGTTATGACAATGGGTCGCAATGAGGCATTTTTCGCGTTCTAAAATCTTCCAAGATGAATGTTTGTAATGAATGGGTATGAAAGGGCACACGCATGTATTGAATGTGACATGATGAAAGAATGAGCGATGAATATAAGAGGCAACGAAAAGTGTGTGAATGGTAGGGAGGATACAGGATCGTGGTGCTGCTTCATTGATGATACTTGTTTGAGGTAATATTTTGATCTTGGAGTTCATAAGGACTTAGGACTATCTCTATATAGAGTGGTCAAGTGATCAGGGGACGAACTTCGAATATTTAGGTGACAGGATGTAGTGAAGAGTAAAGTGTTGTTTGAGAAAATTGGATCGCAGGGCGTTTCGTTGGCGAGGTTTGTGTTTGTGTGTGTGTGTGGCATCTTTAAATCATGGAGTCCTTGAGGGCTTAAGACTACCTCTAAAAGAGTGGTCAAATGATGAAATTATGGCCTGCAGACACTCAGAAAACAAGCGGGATGGGATAGTTAGATGTTATTTGATGGAATAGGGTTACGAGTCGTTGATAAAATTGGTAGTTATCTTTGATGCATAGGGTCCACGAGGACTTAAGATTATCTCTTGAAAGAGCAGTCGAATGATGAGACGCTAACTTGCAATTGGTTAGGAAGTACGAATTACTGTAGAAAAATTGTAATTTGACGAGAAACGGGATTATGCTATGATTTCGTAATGACAATCGACGTTATCTTTCTTTCATAGAGTTCATGAGGACTTGAGATTATCTCTAAATAGAGTGGTCAGGCGATTGGAAGGTAAGGTAGAATTAGTCAAGTGAAGTGCGATGAGAAGAATTGAAAATTGGTCAGGTGATACGAATTCACGAAATGAAATTGTTTATTGTTGGGAAATCTTAAAGGTTTTTGTAAAGGAATCGGCGTTATTATGTTATCACAAAGTTCATAAGGACGTTAGGCTATCTCTAAATTGAGTGGCTTGGTGAAACAACGTAACGTGTATAAAGTTTGGTAATGAGAAATCGAAGTTGAAATTGTAATAGATTAGGTATGTCAGGCTATGTAAAATCATAGATGATTTGGAAATTATCTGGGTAGATACCTAGGTTAGAAAAAGCGTAATGTACAATAATTATATGTGAGAGGTAAAGAAAAAGTTAAATAGGAGATGAAACACAACATGCACCCTTGAAATCATGAAGTCTCCAGGACTTGGACTATCTCGCACTCGAGTAGTCAGATGACGAAAAGGGCGATGCATGGTTGGTATGTATGAATAAGTAATGGCGTGGTAACGTCACTTCGTATCTTTAATAGGATCGTTGTTGAAACGAGTACTCGCGTGATGTGCAACTTGTAAGCAGGGAAGCTACGTGTAACTTTGTAGCCATAGAGTCAATGATGACTTGTAACCAACTCTTAGTTGAGTGGTCCAATATGGGACAGAGGGTGAACACGTAAGTGGCCTTCATGAAGGTTAGTTAGGAAGCGAAAACTTATTGTAAATGTAAATGGTAGAAAATATTTAAAGGGGCTATAAATATGATTATAATTTGAGACTGAAAATGTAGATGTTATATGAGAACTTAGACGGAAACAAACATATTTAGAATGTCGAAACAGTTCGATAAATGCTACTCCTAAGCCGAGTTCATAAGTTGAAATATGTTAAAATTTCGTTTAAATGGTAGAAACGTTGAGAATGAGGACATACGATGTAAAACGATTGATGGTTAAATAAAGTAAAAGAAAATCTCTCTCCAGCGCAATGTTCGATCGTTTATTTGTATAAACTTTGTATATTGATTATATTATGTAAATATTGATTTTTGTATAAAATTTAAAGTTGAAAGGTACACAAGTACGTACCTATATGAAGAGTTTATCTCTCATTTTGATTAATTGAAAATGTAAACATGTAATGAAAAAAAGAGCTATAAGGCATATGTTGTTTATTTGAAAATGTAAAAGAACTGAAATTGATAATCTAATAACGATAATAGTATGTAATTTGATGTATGAAACATCTAGTTTTTTTTTACTTTAATAGTCTGAGATATAAATCTCAAGGATATCATTTTGTAAAATGTTTAAGTTTGCTAGTTAGGATTAGGTAAAATGTTTTGGGATTTTTATTTAAGTTGGAGTTTTGAATAATATTATTTTGATTTTGTTGCTTAAAAACATTGAGCTGATTTATTCATGTAAATCTACATAATATTTTAGAAATGTTTGTTTTTTTATTTGCCTTTGACAATACTTTAACCGTATATGTGAACATCACGCTCAAAATACAAATGCTAAGATAGATATTAATATGCCCAGAGCAGTATAAAATGCTGGAGAAGGTTCTTAAATACAATTTGCTGCATTAACTTTAATATATTTAGAGCTATTTAAAAAAACTGTATTTTTTAGGATCTTCATACAAATTTCTCAAAAAGACTTTTGGAAACAAAATTACTCATGTAAATGTTGAATGGGATCTTGGTATTACGGTATGAAAATGTAATAAAATAATTGTAGATTGATTTGTTATACATATAAATCTACATAATATTTTAGAAATGTTTGTTTTTTTATTTGCCTTTGACAATACTTTAACCGTATATGTGAACATCACGCTCAAAATACAAATGCTAAGATAGATATTAATATGCCCAGAGCAGTATAAAATGCTGGAGAAGGTTCTTAAATACAATTTGCTGCATTAACTTTAATATATTTAGAGCTATTTAAAAAAACTGTATTTTTTAGGATCTTCATACAAATTTCTCAAAAAGACTTTTGGAAACAAAATTACTCATGTAAATGTTGAATGGGATCTTGGTATTACGGTATGAAAATGTAATAAAATAATTGTAGATTGATTTGTTATACATATAAATGTTATTAAAAGCTTATTATTCTCAATAAATAAAGATTTAATGAAAAAATTTGCAAAATGATTTTGAAGTTTGACAGATACAAATCACCCTCTATAGGTGGGTTGGCCAATTAATATCAAAGCAGGCAATGTATGTAGCTAAGATTCAAACCACAGAGCTCTCTCTATGAAAACTTGCAAAAAACTTGCAAATTATGTCGGTAGGTTCGTATAATATTTTTTTTATTATTATAATAGACCTCCAAAAAAAAAAAAATATTATACGAACCTACCGACATAATCAGTATATTTATATTATCTGTGGACATAATTTGCAAGTTTTCATAGAGAGAGCTCTGTGGTTTGAATAGGTTCGTATAATATTATGAGGTCGGTAAAACAAAAATTGTAAAAGTGTCATTCTTCTTTTTCTGTGCTTATGCCAGTTAAAGTGGTATGTTAAGCAATGGGATGCTAGACTAGAATCTGTTTAATTACCTACCGATCAAGCCTGACAATCGGAATCAAAAACGTAAAGCAAGACGGGTATAAGCTAGTAATTAATAATTATGATTTTAAGAATTATGATACAAAAAAAAAAAAAATTATAAGAAGTTAGAGACTAGTTATGTACTTGTAAAATTGATATATTAGGTCAAACGTATAAGGGACCAAGGGTATGTAAATAGGTAAACGTTGAAAGCGAATTAATATGTACCTATATATTAGTGAAAAGTTATATTGAATATAGAAATGTTGCATTGTAGGTATTAGTGAAGTTGTAATAGAACATTTTGAATCTTGAAGTTTTAAAATAGCCTTGAGTAACGGCGTATATTATGAAAATGTTAGACTTAAAGGAAAAATTAAAGTGTAGCAAATAATTTTTGAGTTAATTTAGTTTTGGTTGTCGCTATTTATGATGGGAAATTGAAATGAGATATGTATAAAAAAATTAAATCATAGATTGAGAATTTGACTTGAAAAAAAAATATTGGAAAAATAAAAAAAATAAAAAATATCTGTAATTTGATATAAGGCAAAAGTATAATTATTATAGTTTAAAGTTTAAAAAAAAGTATAAGTAATGCCTATAAAAAAATGAGGTATGTAATGCCATAAAAAATTGAATGATTTGTTTAAATTGGAAAGATAAAAATTTATTGATTATCTTGAAATAATTAGAGTGATCTGAGAATCAGCCGTATGTAGGGTTTTCCGATCTGTACTAGTAGATCTATCATCTGGAAAACAACTGGGTTTGTTTCTACGAGGAATTGATTCACCCAGGATAAAGTTAATTTAGAATCAAATCGTAGTGGCGCCTGTATGTAAATTGATTGTTATTAATTTATATAAATATTGAAGTTGAAGGAGTTAGCTTGTGGCATAACATACGGCTGGATCTCTATTACAAAAAAAATAATAATAGAAAAGTTGTTTAGTGGATGAGTTATATTATTTTGCATTACTGAAGAAAAATGGCAGATCTGTAAATATATTGTAATATGAAACTGAAACATTTTGATTTTGTTATTATGAAGTTTGTTTAAAATGTGTATGCTTAACTAAAACATATATGTGGTTTTAACATTGCAAAGAGACTTGACCTTTCGGAAAAAAAAAAAAATGTTTGAACATTTTTTTTTGGATGGGTGAGAGGGATATTGTAGCAGAATATTTTGACAGATATCAGTTAAATATTGACAATGGCAACATTTCAACGGGAAGTGGTGCGCGCCGGGCCGACATAGCCGGGCGGTGGGGAGGCCTCGCGGTCAGACGAAGCACGGAGCCGAGCAGCACGGACGAGATACTCTTTCTAAGAGGAAGAAAAAGATGGTGGCCAACAGCATGTGCTTCATCGACGAGCTCTATTAAATTTGTGGCCAACGGCTTGTGCTTCATCGACGAGATCTATTAAAACTATCTACAGATTCAAACGCCGAAAGTCAACACCGGACGAAAAGGATGGTGATCAACAGCTTGTGCTTCATCGACGAGATCTATTAAGATTATCTACGTATTTAAACGCCGAAATTCACGGAGCCGCCCCTAGACGTCGACGCAGGATCGTGAGTGTTCTAAAGGTCAGGTCATTAAACAGTAATAACCTCTTTGCAATCCATGCCCATATTACACAGAAAACTTTATGTAAATTACTTTTTGTTAAATTTGTTTTTTTGCCATTGAGCCCATCCTCTGTCCACCGCGGCAGAGGGCAAGCTAATAAAACCATTATTCAGCAATAATTTTGTTCATATTCATGAATATACAATCTTAACAACCTCCCTCCTTGATTGAGAAATAATATAGGGAACAATAAGTGGATGCCAATGTACATGAGAGTACCCCGCCCTGAGTTAATAATTAATTGAAATCTATCTATATCCATATCTCATGCTCTACCGTAAACCTAGGAAAAATCACCACACTACATAAACTATGTCGCGTCCGCCTCGCGAGAATGACTGAGGTTATGAACTAGGTAGGTAGGTACCTACCCAACATTTTTTAGTGTAGTGGAGTACCTACGCCTTTGATTGGATTATTAAATTCTATATGTAAATTCTATTTGTATATGAAACACATTTTCATCAACGCACAGCCCAAACGGCTAATCGTAGAGAAGTGAAATTTGGAAATCAGGTAGGTTTTAATACAAAACTTTCCACTAAGAAAGGATTTTTGGAAATTCCACCCCTAAGGGGGTGAAAAATAGGGTTGAATGTTTTTCAAAGTATGCGAATATCTCGGAAACTAGACATGGTACGAACTTGAGATTTGGTATATGAATTCTCCTATAGAAATGAGTAGTAGTTTTCTTGGACAGTTTTACCAAATTTTTACTAAAAGGGACGAAAAAGGGCACATATAAAAAGGGATGATTTTTAAGTGGCTCCTAAAAAGTTTAAAACTGGTTTTATCGACATTTCCAAAAAAATATTTCTACAAAAAGAGTCAAATTATACTATTTTACTTTCAAAAGATATCATTAATTAGAGGGGAGGGGGTGAGGGGCACTTTTCCAACGTGTTTGTGTGTGTGTCCGTCCCCTCTTTATAACTTTTGATTCGTTTGATGCACACATCTTAAAACTTCAAAAAATATTGAATACTTTAAGCCTACAAAATTTGTGTACTCAGAATTTTGAATTTTTTTTTCAGTCAGGGGTAATCAACCTTTGAATTTTTATTTAATTTTTTCATATATCTCGAAAACCATAAAATCTAGAACCCTAAAAATGAGTATGTATATAGAAAAATACAATATCTAAAATATAATTCAATGAAAAAGTTCCAGGATTTCTCAAACTTTTTTTTATAAAGAAAAATATTTTTTTTTATGACAAATTTACGAGTTTCAGTGCATATATTTCAGAATTTTATAAAAATATCGATAAACGCCGAAACCCTCCAACTAGATAATTGATTTTTCTATAAAAAATATTTACATCATAGCAGTACATCTCAAACTTTTCTTAACAATTTTTGTAAAAATTTAATTTATTGACGACATCGTTTCATACAATAAACATACCGACTCAGGCCATCGACAGTTGGATCTCATTTTTACATGTAACTTTTTTTATAAAGTAAAACATTTTTTATGACAAATTTACGAGTTTCGGTGCCTATACCTATTTCAGAATTTTATAAAAATATCGAAAAAAGCCGAAACGTTTAAAACTGGTTTTATCGAAATTTCAACTGCAGATAGAGTCAAATTTTATTATTCCGATTTTAAAGTAAAAAATATTTAGGGTGCTTGGTAGTTTTTTTCGAAAAACCATATCTCTTAGATAAATTAAGTGAGAAAGCTGTAATATATAGATTCTTACTTTAAAATAAAAATCGACCGGTTTCATTGTTTTGTCAAAGATTTATTTTAAGCAGTGATATGGTATGATAAAGATTTTTGCAACAAACAAAATAATACTATGGAGATCCTAACCTTGAAACGCGGCACGATGAAGTTAATACACGTGCGGCTAGGTATATACATACTGCATGTATCTTATCGTAATGCCCAGAACAGTGGTTTCCAAAATTAAAGATTTTCCAATTTCCTATCAGGTGACAACTCTTCTGGCAGCTAATCTACTCGGCAATTTTTTATTGATCACACAACCCTTAGTAGGGGAGAGTGGGGATGTATGGGACAAATTTATTAAAAATTGAATTTTGGAAAAATAAAAAGCAATTTATTTAAAAAAAAATACTAGGTTGCTGAATGTATGCTATTAGCTATGACATATACTTAAAATTATACGGTTGAGCATATTTAATGAGTTATTCAAAATATTATAAAACCCTGATTTTGTCCCATTCCTCCACACAGTGTGGAGGGATGGGACACCTATATGGGAGGAATGGGACATGCAAATAAAATTGTAACTTATTTCGCTAAAACGATCAAATTTTATTTCGAATGCATAAACTTCTTGCATTCTTTTGCACTGCCATGTTTTTGAGGTGGTGGCAATACCAGTATGTACTTCATTATTTTGTAATTGAACAGCCTGGCGAATTTTTGTATAATCATTCCTTATTCAATTTATATTTTTTTATCCTTAATCTCGGCATCTACAAAAAATACATTACATTTGATAAAAAATAACTAATTGTGGAAAAATATTCACATACAGGAGGTATGGGGTATGTCCGATACCTCACTCAATGAACTGTCCCAAACCTCCACCATGAACAATAAAATGGTAAATGACATAATTTAAAACAATAAGTTTTAAGTTATGTTAAAACAATGCGTTAATATGACGAATAATTATCGCAGGTTTGGGAATAAAACATAGAAATAATCTTACCTTTGGTTTACTTTCCCCCAAAAGGATGGGTTGTAATAGGTATAATATTACTTTTTATGTCGAAAAATGATAATCAAGAATTATTTTTTCCACACGCACAAAACACCAACCGTCAATGATTTTTTACTAAACGTACCCCTATATACATCTTTTGACAAGTATATGAATATATAACTGCGCCAAATATGAATAATACGAGTACTGTCCCATACCTCCTGCATCCCATATCTCCACACTCTCCCCTACTAAATTATTCGTCACTCGATTAAAACACTCAACCAACGTAAACTACGCTACTGTGAACTAGGCTTAAGTACCTTACTGTATTAATTGATCACCAGTATTTCTTTATCCTCATGTACCTACATACGTACCTCGGTGTTATTTTTATAGCAATAGGAGCACGCCTCATGGCCTTGAAAGCCAACAAGGACACTGTTCTGTTGTGTAATCGGGAGTTGGCTGGGTAGGTAGGTACCTACCTACTTATGACGTCATTAAATTATTTTTATGAATAGGTACGACTTTTTCCCAAACTGTAGGTAATTTACAGAAGGCTGTTATTGGTGTGCTATAAGTTTGCCTATATTGATGGTACCTACATTGAATAAAAAAAGAATAAAATATGCACATGATTTTCCAAAAAGGCCCCACTCTTCCTTGGTGATGTTTCGTGATTGTTTTCTTTTAACGAACTCCACCGTTTACGCCGTTTTAGAAATTTTCATACAAAATGAAGCGAATTCTCGGGCACGTTCAAATGTTAACTCGCAGTACTGTAGTAATATTTCATAGGCGAGGTATATTTTCTCGCCTATTTGTTCCCACCTGGGATACGAATAAAATAAAATATGGATGTTGTTTCCGAAATATTTTAATGATGGTTTTAATTTATTAGTTTAAATAAGACGAATTAATAATGTATTTTTAGCAGGGAGCACAGTGCACATTATGCATGTGAATGTAGGTGTCAGCGTTCCCCCAGTTTAGGAATAGAAACCAAAAAGCACGTGAGCGAAGCCACGGGTAACTAGCTAGTCAACTAATAAACCCCTTCTGACGGTATTTTCTGTCTAGGTACGGCGTGGATGTAAGGATGAAGAAAATCAACCCCTTCGAATTTCGAACACATGTTCCGCTATTAGGTAGGTACAGATAAAAAAGGAAGTAAAAATACAGGAAAAGTGGCTTATGAGGATGAAAGAATATCTTGATTAACCAAGTGTTAAGACAAAAGTTAAAAAATTTACCAACTGTAAAGGCAAAAATAATTAGTCATCAACTTTATACTAATTATGATTATTCATAAATAACAATTATTTTTGTCAACCAAACCTCTTCCGAATCGATTGGGTAGGTAGGTACTTATCTAACCTAACTGCTACCTATAGAGAAAAAGAGAAAAGAAGTAAGTTAGAGAATTAGCTTGATGCTTCACAAGAAAAAGTATCTCGCTGGGTGAAGAAAAGAACAAGTAGATTAAATATGCACCTTATAGGTACCTATATACAAGAAGACCGTTCTTCTGCTGGGTTGTTTGAGGGTGATTCATATACGGTAAAAATAATAAAATTAAATAATTTCTTCAATAGAGTTAGATAAAAACTTATGTAAATCATGTCTAATTACCCACTATCTAGGTATATAAAATTTAACATTAAAAAGTTTCACCAAGAACGCACATTCAATTATGTACCTATTATTCGATTTCGTTGTAGATACGGTATAATAATATTTTAGCGTACACGATGATAGCAAAATGTTGTATCTACCGCCATCTACATTTTAGTAGATAAAACAGCCACGGTTCAAACCATGTTGTGCTACAGAGATATCTGTAGAGAAATAGTAAAGTTTTTCAATGTTTAATGTCGAAATGTTTCACAATGTTTTGAATAGATGTCGCACAAAATATATTTTTCAAATAGGTACGTAGGTAATTTCAATTATTATTATGGTAGGTACATAATGTATGCAGTTTATTTTTTTTAAAGTGTGATTCATAACCTATCTATAAAATATATTTTTTATACTAGTTTATCATGTAGCTCGGAATCACTTATATTTTTGTTTTTACTTTACGTGACCCGTGACCTTACCTACCTATTTAATAAGAACATAATATTATGTTCTTATATTATGTTCTTCTATAATATTATTATTAAGTTAGGTCATCGATACTCAACCTTCTGTCCGCGGGTCGCATGCGGCTCACCGAGCTTTTTTGTGGGACCCGTCACACTTTTTATCCGAAATATGATTTAAAAAATTCGCAATTCCATTCCATGAAACTTGAAGAGGATTGTCATTACGAACTTCGTTACCTATTTTATAGGGTCTTTTTAACTCTTTAACCATAAAATAAGCGAAGATAATGGAACAAGATACGTTTTTAGATAAAATATGTACGTATTGTTATTTAACAATACCTACTATAACTAATGATAATAAAAAACACAACTTTGCAAAGTATCACTTTTATTTTTTATAAAAACCAAAATATTTTCAACCACAATGTGGCCATCTTCAGTGGTGATTTAAATTAAACTGATGTATTGTGTCGCGTCACTAGTGTGTTGTTGTGGGTGTGTCTGTATGGTGGGGGTGGGGAGGTGAAGTGTTGGTTGTGTGTGTGAGGGGGTGAGAAGGTATGATTGTGTGCGTGTCCTGTACAAATAATTTGAGTATAGGTGACAGATTTGGAATTTGATTGTTAATTACGTGTTCTTTGTGTCTATGTATTTCTAATGTTTCTAGTAGGTTCATTTTATGGTTTTTGTGATTGTATATGTGTAAGTACTGTGTGTTTTCTCTGTCAATGTTGTGTCCTGTCTCTCTACATGTACATGTAGAGAGACAGGACACAACATTGACAGAGAAAACACACAGTACTTACACATATACAATCACAAAAACCATAAAATGAACCTACTAGAAACATTAGAAATACATAGACACAAAGAACACGTAATTAACAATCAAATTCCAAATCTGTCACCTATACTCAAATTATTTGTACAGGACACGCACACAATCATACCTTCTCACCCCCTCACACACACAACCAACACTTCACCTCCCCACCCCCACCATACAGACACACCCACAACAACACACTAGTGACGCGACACAATACATCAGTTTAATTTAAATCACCACTGAAGATGGCCACATTGTGGTTGAAAATATTTTGGTTTTTATAAAAAATAAAAGTGATACTTTGCAAAGTTGTGTTTTTTATTATCATTATGGAAAAGTACCACAAAGTTGATAAAAATACTTTAAATAAACTACTATAACTATTTTCCGCAAACAATACCCACCTGTGGGCCTAGACAAAATACAGTTGGCGATCGACTACAAACGAATTCGACGATGTAGAAGAGTAGGAAGAAAATTAGCTGTCCACTTTTTATTATTTTATATCAGTGTCATTGCTTGGTTTTAATAATTGTTTACTTGTTCCAGTGGACAGATAATTTTTTCGCACTATACATTGGCGAAATCTTCGTTTGTAGTCGAACGCCGCGCCAGTTTGAATTTGTCTACAGGGGCTGGTTATGCCCACAAAAATATTTTATTCATCTTTAACCTAGTGTATATTTTCATTAAACTCAAATATGAATTATTAGAAGGGGGGGGGGGGGGTGTAGGTACCATTGGGTTAGGTAAATACAAGGCCAATAATAATTATTGCCAAGTTATTGGAAATATAATAGGCAGATATTCAATATAATATGTATAAATAGTAAGACTTCAGATCAACTCTTTAGTAATAATTTTGTTCTCGGGAAACCGTTTTTGTTATTAGGGTAGGTAGGTACTTACTAACCTAATTACCATAGAAGCGAACGGAAACCATAGATACCTACAGTTCTGAGAGATTTACCTAATAATATTTTAATACAGGCAAATTTTAGGTAGTCAATTAAGTAGGAACCTATTTGTCTTTCTTTACAATTCTGTGTTTGCCAGCCAGTGGCGTACCGAGGGGGGGGGGGGAAAGCGGACTGCCCCGGGCGCCTCTATTAGTAGGGCGGCAAATACTAGGTAAATAAGACCAGATTGATAAAATGAAAAAAATAATATTTTCATCTCGTGTGGAGATCCTTAGCAAAAATAACAATTCCATGCATCCGGTAAGTCTGCAGGTAGAGAAATAATGTGAGTCAGAGGTTAGCTCTGGCTCTGACTATAGCTATTGTTGTGCTGTACCTACCTAAGTGAGAAAATAAAATAAAATATTATGTAGGCTTATTTTTTTACTATTTTTGATAGGTAGGTACCTATCAATATTGAGAGAATTCAAATATTTTAGATCTTTTTCCGTTGGCTTACTCTTTATCTCTGCTTATTGGATATTGCTATATCTAACAAAAATAAATATGAGAATATTAATTTTGTAAACATTGTCTATTATTCTTTCTATTTATAGACTGCGTATTCGCTACATGCACTTGTTTCGAACTATTGTTGAGTGGTTACAATATGATACTCTATGTAAATTTATTTCAAACTGGAGTAGGTACCTACCCGATAAATACTGTTTATCTCCTTGAGCTGAACTCTCATCAGGTCCAACCTGAACTTGCCTTCAAAATGCACTCTAAAGAATTTTGATTCTTTTATAAAATTGTCTAAAGTATTATATTATTTGTATGCTGAGTATAATAATGATGTTACTACAGCCATAACATCTAAATCAGCCATAAAAAATATCATTCTTTCTGAAGGATTTTTCAACCCAGCGTTCAGAAATGAAGGTTATATTTAAACCTATGAATTCCTTACTGAACCGTTCTTCTACTAATAGAAGGTTCTGGTAACATATTTAATTAAAATTAATTTGATCAAGCGAACAAAGGATTTAATACTTTTCAACATCAAACAACAAAAAAGTTACAATGAGAATACACTAGCGTACCGAGTTACACGGCTATCAAGCTAAAAACAATATCTTAACTTGTTTCCGTGCAATTGTCCTAAATTGTTCAAAGTGAAATGGTCTGCAGAGAAAAAGTTTTCAATTGTGTTACTCTCGTAAACTGCAAAGTGTGCACAAAGCGAAGAACACTAACTAAGTAGGTATGTAGTTTAGATTCTACTTTTATACTGTAATCCACACAGCGTACATAGGAAAACATACTATTTTCTTTCTCAAATGAATAGATTTAACATAAGTAGGAACTGAAATATAGGAAACACAACAATATTTTCATTCCTTTACCGAGTGTTGACCGGCTCGCAATACATGTCCCAATCAACGGAGCCGGCCTATCTTTATGAATGTGGACACTTTAATGTCATTGTACATTTTCATAAAATTTCACGGTTGTATCTGATTCGCCAGTGGTCTCCATATCTGACTGGTCCATATATCCGGCGCAGTATATTCCTCTCGAAAACGTCCCAAAATACGCGCAGTTTGAGGATGTAATTTAAAAAAAATGTATAAATTAAGTACCTACTTGTACCTAATTACCTACCTATCATGCCGAAGAACTTGTACTTTCTATAAATATGATTTATATCCTCCCACGACAAGCTTTTGTCGCGATAATGAAAAATATTTTTTGGCGCCATGACCTGCTTATTCAAAAAAATGTCAGCAATGAGTTTTTCGCATCTTTGCCGAGCTTTGAAAAATAACACTCCAATTAATTATTTTGATTAAATGATACTCTTTCAGACAAAGAGTACCTACCTAAGGGTTAATGACTGATTTCGTTGCAATGTACCTGTGTATTTACCTACTCGTCCAATTTTAATTATGCGTTCGAACCACATTTATTGATTCTAATTAGGAAATGTGCTTTAAAGTCGGGAAAGCTACGGTTAAATGGAAATTCGATAAGGTTGTTGTACGGACTTTTGGAATATTATTTGATATAGGCTTTTATAATATCCAACGGTTGAATAGGTTATGTTACTGAGTAAACAAAAAATATTAGAATACTGAGATGTGTATAAAATTCATTATGTTTGATCTAACTTTAAATAAACATTTCGTATTAAATAATATTATTTTGAAAAGTTCTAGGAAGGTATATAGGTGGGCAGCGGCGTAACTAAAGGGTGGCAAATACCTCGGGGTCCTGAACCAAGAGATCGTAAGCCCAAAAATAAACATTTTTAGTAAAAAAGTGAGACACATATTAATACCAATTTTTCTAATCAGATTTCAACCCATACAATACAAAAAGGTGTAGATCAAATTTGGCGATGGTCGGGAAATCCCTCATTTTGTTTAGCATAATAGTAAATTTTTCATGTGTGTGTGTGGTCTACGCGAATAAGCAAACACTTCAGTTAGTGATAAATTATTGTTAAGTACCTAATCCTGAGAATATTTTGATAAAATGTTGATTGCATATCTGCCATGTTATGCATTTCAGAAGTAAAATCAATCTACTATATAAATTAAAGTCGGGTTAGTGCGAACACTTATAACTCGAGATTGGCTCAACAGATTCTTCTGATGTTTGATTAATTGGATTCTTCTCCGCTCCGGATAACAGAATAACTAATAAAAAGTAAAAAAAAAAATGGATAAGAAATTATGTAAAATACAATATTTAAGATTGTATGGAAAGGTTACCTGGGACGCGCCCACTACATCGCGGGTAGTTCCCTCTCATTCTCGCATACGCTCTTACAGTAGCCCATCCCACTTACTCCTCTGCACCGTTTAGATAGTTTTAGAAAATTTTCATACAAAGTCAACAATATTATCGGGAACATTCGTGTTGGTAATAGGCGAGTTAGGGTGTGTGCGCGAGGGCATTTTTCTCAAGTTGTTCCCACCAGAGCTTTGAATACGAATGAAATAAAATTGTTTCAGAAATAGTTTAATGTTATTATTTTATTAGCTTATTTAATCGAATAAAAAAAATGTATTGTTTAACGGGGCCGCAGTGCACATCATGTACAATAATTGTACATATTAACGGACCACTTCGGGCTAGAACCACAGGACAACGTCTGTCGGGAAAGCTAGTTAGTAATAAAATATAATCAAATGCCTGCGTAACAAAGGAATACAAGTACCTACCTTGGCAAAACGTGCATCAAATTGCAGAACATGGCGTTAATATAGTAAAGCATTGGCTTGACAACAACCTACTTACATTGAATGTAAGTAAGACAAAATATATTACGTTTAGTATAGATGATAGACGTCAGCCAAACGACCTTGAAACAAAAATAGTTATACATAATTGCATAAGCACTGATGCGTGTTCTTGTCCGAAATTAGTAAGAGTAACCAACTATAAATACCTAGGTGTTACCATAGACAATCACTTGCGATGGACGGACCATATTGAGATCATCACTAAAAGAATAAGACAGCTAACTTATATATTTCGAAATTTAAGAGACATATTTGACATCAAGATATTGAAAACAATATATTATGCACTGGGCCAATCAGTATTGTCATATGGGATAATTAGTTGTGGAGGGCTTGCCAAGACAAATCTGTACCCTCTGAAAATAGTACAAAAATCTCTGTTGAGGGTAATGTGTAGGAAGCCATATAGATATTCATCTGAGCAACTTTTTAAAGAGATCGAAGTTCTTGATGTCAGGCAACTGTATATCAGAACAATTGCCCAGCACTTACACAAAAATCCTGCCCCATACATTCCACAGTACATACTCAAAGCAGACACGCGAAATAGACTTATACTCCAACCCCCAAAATTAAGAACCACATTTGCACAGAGACAATATATGTTCCTGGCTCCTCGAATCTATAACAGGATAATTCCAGATATTATTCCAAGTTCCAACGAACAAAACCCTATCCCGAAGTATATTGGACGTCTTGTTACTATAGATGGCTCTTACAAAAGGGCAGAGAGGTGTCAGAGAACGAACTAATCTTTGTGTTAAGATAAAACGCTCAAACCCACTTATTCATCGTCTACCTCACCTCACAGCCTGCATCCACCTAGTTAAACAATAGCCTATGTCATGTCCTATTTAACATATTGTATTCCGCGAAGCGCATGAGACAGAATAAAATTAATTTATGGTATTGCCTCAGAACAGACCTGCGTCTAGTGAGGCAATAAATTCCATTATGTATTGTGTTGATTTGTAATTGAAATGTATATTATGTTGTTGGAATAATAAAAAAATAAAAAAAAATAAAAAAAAAAAAAAAGTACCTACCTACCTACACATTTTTGGAATGGTCAGAATAAACAGAGCGATAAAAACCAAATTGATTGAAAAGCCAACAATATTATTAAAATTACTAGTAGAGTAGGTACCTACAGACTGATCAATTTGTTTTGCGGTGAATCCGAACTGTATCTATATGCAGATGCTAGAGCCTATATTTTCGTTATTAAACGTTGGCAGCTAACAAGGTACTTCGTTTCAAAATTGAAAATCAGTATATTATAAAATGTGTGACATTATAATGTTAGGTAGGTATGTTGTAGTGTTAAAATAATAATAACCTTACAACTGATGTAAAAATAAATAATGAGTCTTCACTTTGTGCTACTACGAATAATTATTTTATTAGGTAGGTACCATAAACATGTTTTCGAGAGCGACTACTCCCTTCCTCAGATGATAACCTTACAAGCTTTCCCGACAGACGTTGACATGTGGTGGTCCTAATTATGAATTCGGATTGGTATAAGTAATGCTAAATTAATGAACCAGCGTAATTTCGTCCGATGCATCTGTTTTAAACCATACATTTTCCATCCTCATTCTGTTAACCCAACAACTATCAAACAATTGACAGTTTCGCCAATTTAATTTCAAAATTAGAATTAAATTATCGTTAAAAAGCACTATGTAAGGCCTATTAGGCCTACTTTAAGTTTTCTTAAATTTTCTAATGTCCGCGTTACTTTCTTATTTTTTCTTTTATTAGAATCTTCTCCTGCCAATAGCAAACACAACAATAAAAGAATTGGAGAAATTGGCCCAACCGTTAACGCGTGATACGATGATCACAGAAAATAGGTTCATTTTTATAGAGATGTACCTTCCTACTTACTTTATCTGAAATTTTTATCAGGGATGAAACTATTAAACCCGTAACTATGTAGGTGTTACAATTTTTATTCATAACTAGCTTTCCCGACAGACGTTGTCCTGTGTTCCTAACTATTAATACTCAATTCGAATTTGTATAATGATAAGCTTATTAGATTGATGCATCTGTTTCAAATCATATATTTTGCATTGACATTCAGTCAATCGCCTCAACTATCAAATAACTGACAGACTTTAATTAAATTTCAAATTTAAATCAAATTTAGAATAAAAATTATATTGTTATTATACTAAGAAGGTTACCTACCTACTTAGAGCTTTATTTAATTTTCTAATTATCCACGCAGCTTTTTAATTTTTTTCTTTCATAAGAACCTAATCCTGATAAAAGCAAACACGCCAAAAAAGAATTAGCGAAATCGGTCCAGCCGTTTAGGCGTGATGCGATGACAACGCAAAATTTATAATATAGAAGATATAACTTTGGTTGCAGGTGTTTATTCAAAATGGATTGATTGATTAATTTTTCTTTCAAATAGAAATAGGAGTTTTGGTTGGAGCATTTTTGGAAGAATGTGGGGCGTAGGTATATAGAATAAAAAAATAATATGATGCTGTAAAGAGGTGAGATGATCTAAGGAGAATGACATGGATCGAACACATTCTTAAGGAAGAGCAGGTCAGCAGAAGGTATTGTTATGTATTATCACATTTTGGTCAGTAGAAGAAATAGGAGAAGCTGCGTGGGATATGGTACGAGGTCGTATGAAGCTTAAGTTGAATAAACAACTGAGCTGAATTGGAAAATGCTTCGTTATTTTTAAACTTTTAAAAGTCACTGTGTGAGATCATAATATTTTAAAAAAACTTCATGCTGTATGAAAGAAAAGTCAGTTTTGTCGTTTAGATTTTTTTTATGAAATGGTCAACAGATTGATAAATATATAACTTAATTCAATCAACATTACGAACGAAGACAAGCGATGTAAGATGTATGTCTGTAGGATAATATGTTGGATTTGTATGAATTTCTTAATATTTTTCATTGAGGAAATTTTGCCAAATTGAGTTTGAATACATTCATAATAAGCAAGCATACTTTGCATGAATTGGAAACGTTGTAGTCGCTTAACTCCAGAACGAGACTGATGCAAAGGGAATGAGTTTCCAAAAAAAATGTGAATTTTGTGTCAGATCATGAAATGTATCAAAATCTTTTGAGGTTGGTAATATTATACATTGTCAAAACAACTACAATCTATAGGTACTTATCCAAAAACATCTAGTGTTGAACGAATATACGTAATATTCAGACGCTATAAACACAAGGGGTAGAAAAACAAACGATAATCCAAGGGGGGTGCAAAATTACACAAAAACTTTGACGACATAAACTGCGATATACAAATTACGGGGGTGGGTGTGGAAACCAAAATACACAGACGGGGGCAAATGATAAGAATGTAGGTATCTATCTGTTTCATTGTTGGGTTAATTAAAAAGTATTCAATGGGGAGCTAGGTGTAAGCTTGTTAAAATATTGTCCAACTTTCATAACAATTTCCTTCTCTGCACAAAGTTTTGATTATAATTTTTATTAGAGGTGTTATTTCGTTACATTTCTATTTCACCACCTTCGTTTATTCCTTTCCTTATTCAACTTTTGAAATTGAGTTTCATTTCTTATAATTATTTCACGAAATACCTGCTGCAATACTTGCCATGAGATCCTTCTGCAGTAGCTAGCTAATGTGTTTACTTTTTACATTTTCCCCTAGGTATTTAGAGAAAAGACTGTCAGCTACTGTCAGCCCAGTTTCATTATCCTAGTTTCTTGCAGGTGTAGCGGCCATGTTTTTTATGACGACATCATCCACCAATAACGTCTCTCCATGATGTCGACACCCGGTAGCAGCCAGCCACATCGTACAAAGCCGTACAGCTAAGAGTCACCAACCAGTTTGCATACAGTCAACACGCATCATCCGTCTCGCGACGTGCATCACGGGGCGCCTTTAGGCGCCCGGGCACTAATATCTTCTTCATTCCTTGTAACATGTTACTTCCACAATAAACTGATCAGTAGGGCTATTATCGTAATCAATCGCTTTTAAAAATCACTTAACGATAAGATTAAGACATGATCGCAAGCAGTCGTATTCACAAAACTATCGGAATCTAATGTTAATCCTATCTTGAACTGGATCATTTTCATACTGATATTTCAAACATAACGAATTTTTAAGATATCTACTAGATATCTTGTTTTGTGAATACCAATCCGCCATTTTATGATTGTCAATCAAGATAAGAGCGTATTAAGACCGCTACGAGAATAAGGGCACAGACCTGCAAAACCTTCTATCTCTATCTACAAACCACAATACCCATAGCTTTAGTTTTCCATGTAGAGTCTATCCTTTCGGCAGGACATCGCTTCAGAAGGTTGCTGGTTGCGTGTCAATGCGTGTTCATTTCACGTCGGGGTCACCACTATGGGTATTGTGGTTTGTAGCACTCGGCTGCTACCGCGCGGGTGTCGACATCATGGAGAGACGTTATTGGTGGATGATGTAGTCATGCAAAACATAGCCGCTACACACCTATGCAAATATTTGTGATTTCATAATTAGGTATTCGAAAAAGTTGCAAAATTCTATTTAAGTTACACATTATTATACAATAGGTAGTTACGTTACCTTTAGATTAAAATTTGATGCTCGTGTTTCATGTATAAAATAATGAATGCCCGCCAACTTAATCCCGAATATCTAAATAAGAATCAAATCCAAAGCATCCTATTCTGATATGAGAGATATTAATCTTCAACAGGCAACTCAACTAACTGTCAATTGGTTGCTACAAAAAGTTCTTGATTTAGTTAAATTATTGCATTTATAATAACTAAACTAAAAGTATCTCATTGCACTACATACAGAGAAGTTATATTAAAGTTATTTCAAATCATTATGATGATGAAAATATTTAATCTTATTGTATATATTGTAAAATGGATAAAACGTTCGTAAAAAAAGACTCGAATTTAGCCGACAGTTAAAAGATTCGAAAGGTAGCATTAAACAAGGGAATGATTTGAAGTAACAAACGAGAGCAATTTCTCTATACATGTTCCTCTTTTTATTTTGCGGTTCATACATTACAGAGGAAAAGTTTCGCCCATAAATAAATGTCGCATTACATTTAAATCATTCGTGACGTATTGCGGAGGTGCGGTCTGAAAAGGTACGGCCCCGCAATTGCCAGAAACCTGTGTCAACTTGTCACATAAATTTTTGATATACAAAATACGGACGCGCGTTTATCCGTCTCATCCTCTCTATAAGTACTTTGCATACCTACGTAAGCGGGCGTGTGTTCTTTAATTTCAATAATGCACGGATTTCAATAAGGGGATGGGGGGAGGATTTTCAGGTAGGTACTTACTTAAATCCCTTCTTTCAGTTCTAAGACAATTTATTATGCACTCCAATAATTGTTTGTTTTAATCCCGTCAGCAAAAGTTTATTCCTGGAGTAACATCTGTACTGAATGAATTATAAGTTAGATCCGAAATATTATCATAGAAAATGTATAGTTAAATGTAAAATATTTTTCAAATATTAAAATAATGAGGAAAAAATAACAACTAATGACTCTAACAATAATTCATTACTAATGTTCGATTTTTAAATGGAACAAACCACTACGGGCTTACGACCGTCTTCTACTGTTATTTCGAAGGCTGGCTTAGTGTGATCACTTTACGTTAACAACGTTCGCCATTAGGTGGTAACGTTTGTCTTCGAAACTCCTATCATGAGAATTCTCAACATGTTCAACATGTCGAAAAATCTCATGTATGCAACAAGTAGAAATTTAATAATAAAATGAAAAATAGAGATAAATGTTGGAAATTGTTGAGAATAAGAGAGCAACCAAATTTAAAGACTGCGACTGCTGTCATGTATTTGGCGCCAGGATATGACTATATATCCATTTTTGTTAATGTCTCATATTTATTGCCTATTGGCTTTGTTGGTGCACAACGTTCTAATTAAAATAATGACTTATCTAGTTTGAGCATGCGATTGACGCGAATTCCGCGTACCGCTGCGTTCGTATTTTCAAAGTTTTAGAAATAAAAATACCAATACTAGCTGCTACTGATAATTAATATGAGCATCTTTGTATTTCGTTATTTTATTCAACTAGGTAACAAAAATTATTAATAAAAAATTCTAACACACGAGAAGCATCCCAGTGTAATAATATGTTTAAACTCTTTGCCTATTTTACAATTTTCACGATTCGACGGGGATTCGGAACAACGGCGGGTGTTCACTTGTTAAAAGTTTTTAAATTTATTTTCCGTTCGTGCAATTTCGGTTTTAAAATGTTTCACCTCCAAAGTTTATCTTGTGATCATCGCAGCTAAGCACACACACGCAACCATTCCCAAACAAACAAACAAACAAATAATAATGTTCACACATTAAAAAAATATCGATACAATAATATTGTGACCATAAATTACGATATGTTATCATTTTAGTTCAATCTGGGTAGGTACGAATAATAAAACTAAACTTTTGTATCGCGCAATTGAGTAGATTAAGATAGGTAGGTATGCCTACATAACCTAATTGGTGAACATCTTAAACTATCTCCTATATGAAGATTTTAAACTAGCTCGCTTATGGACATCTTAAACTAGCTCGCATTAGATCATCAATCTCGTTGATGAAAATCTCAAGCTAGCTCGTGATTGCCGACATTTTATAGTGTTACTAACGTATTTAGTGATGGACTAGGTAATTCCTTGGAAAACTTTGCGTATGCGAGTGTCTTAACTGGAAAGCGTCCGCGCGACGATTTTCATAATATACTCAATCGCGGACGGATCGTTCAAATTGAGAACATATTGACGATTTTATTAAAAACCCTATCAATGTAGCGTATTTACTGAGCTTGAACTCACACAAGAAAAAACATTGAGAACATTGTATTATCGCTCATCGCATGGTCGCGCGATCACTTTTCAAAGCTACGGCTACACTATGGCCCATGCTGGTGCTGGTCCAGGATGGCCAAATAGTGGCTCTGGCCAAGCATTGGCAAGTAGCAACATTTGGCAAATATACCTGTACACCTGGCTACACTATTGGCCCAACTCTGACAGCTGGCACGAGGCTAGACTACTACACAATGTTTATATCACCGATTTATTGATTAATTCTTGCTTTTATTCATCATTTTACATTCTAAGAATCTCCAATTATTCACTGTATACTCCTATCTGAGTGGGGAATTTCAAGAGAGTTTGTCTCCCTGGGCAAAAAGGACATTTTATTATAATTTCCAATTCACAAAAATACACAATAAAAACATTCATAATTTTAATAAACCTAACCTTCAATTTTTATCGATGTTTATTGTTTTGCAATAGGTATATTTACCTAGCTCTTACAGGTTGATTTGGACTATTACATAGTATAAATCTCAGATAACATAAACGAAGTGGTTGGTGACCCAGCGGTTACAACGCCGGCTTTCGTACTGCGGACGTCGTGGTTCGATCCCAGGTGCCGACCATCTTCCTCTTTCACGACACAAGCTTTAAGTAGCTTACTGTGAAAGAGTCAAGAAGTGTATTTGTGTTCACTTTGAAGGAGCACAGATTCATTTAAAAAAAAAAAAATTAAATGAAAATAAAAGATACCTATTGATAAAAAAAACAAGAATCATGGGTACATTACATACATACTCCAGTAGTTTAAAGAAAGCATCAACCACCGTCTTTGCCGTTTGCGTTTTTCATTATTTTTAATAACAGAAAAGCAGATGCCGCATGTATCACCGTATAGGATGTTGCAATTAATGCTGTAATATGATATTATCATTGTCAACTTCCATTATTTTATCAGGATTATAAAAAAATGTACAAAACACTATGAAAATAACAACATGGAAGACATGACAGCTGTCACATTGTTCCAATATTGGTGAATACTTGCGAACTCGATCGACAAGTAAACAAGTAACGGCCAATGTCAAATATTTGGCGATATTGGTCATTGGTGGAGCGGCCACACTACTTGCCCATGCTGGGCCAGAGCCTCTATTTGGTCAGCATGGCCCATAGTCTAGCCGTGGCTTTAGGATTACTTTATGAGTGAACTATAGAAAATAGTCTTTCAGTGCAAAAACTATAAAATTACACATTATAACAAACGCTTAACCATTAACTTCCAACCCATATCGCATTATTTTTCGACCATTTTGATTTCGGTAAAAAAAACGACGATTCGCGTTAAATTCGGGGTTTAACGTGAGTCGATACCACATATAAATTATGGCTAAGATAACATCTCAATGTCACGCGTTAATTTGTTTTGTTTCATTTTGCGAAATGTCGATATTGAAATGAATTTAGGCTATAGTTTTACTTATACATAATTACCTAAGTAAAGGCTTATCTGAATGAATTTTACATTCTTTGAATTCTTTAACGACTTTTTGAAAAATTCGGTCGCGTTATATTCGGGCTAATAAAGTATTCACCTTAAGGATTGTTCTCAAAGACTAACAGCAACTCAGCGGCAGGATCTTAAATTATCACAATAAGAGTTCAAATCTTTTGAGTATCTTTCAGCGAATCCAAATCGTAAATTAATGTTTCCAGTCGATTCATGACGTGAACCTACAATTAATATTATTGTATATTTCTATAGGTGGATATTAAATTATCGAAATTAATCAACCTGAAAAATATTATTTTTTAATTGAAATACTTTAAAAAGAATGTAAGTATACCAATAAGAGTTTTCCAATAAAGTAAATAACTTGTATGAATATAAATAAAGCTTTATGTAGCTAATACACCTAACTAGCTAATGTATAAAAAATACTTGCTTTATTGTTATCGTTTTTTCAAACTTTTTACAAGTTATGGCGAAATTTTATCGATACGTGAAATCGTCTACCTAAGCATTTCTTTTTTTTTATATTTTATTATTCTCTGTAGAAGCGTTTTCACTTAAGCCTTTGAAAAAATATGAAGTACGTAAGTCAATTTTGTATTTTAAAACTGCTATTTTGATCAAACTTAATTTGACGTTAGTGATGACGAACTCCATTTGTAAATTTGATACTATTTTTGGGGCGTTTGACGTCAGCAAACAAATTGTATTAAAATGTAGGCGTCATAGAATATCGTTAGTGAAAACAAAGAAATCTAATAAAGACGTCGTTATAACAAGACGCGTTTGAAAATACGGTTGATAATAAAAGACTGTCATTTACAGAGACATATTTTTTTTTTAATTTCTGGGCTCGCTCAAAGTGAACACAAATACACATTCGATATCTATAACACAAAACAAAGCTTGTGAAATAGATAAAGTGGAAATGGTTGGCAAGGGATTCGAACTCAATACGCGACCTTCAGTACGCGGAACATACGAAAGCCGTAGCCTATAATACCGCTGGTACCAGTCACTACAATTATTTTCAATGATTTTTTTTTAGTACTTAATACACCTATAACTATTTGTACCTATTACATGTTTAAGGCATGTCGAATGATACTGATGGGTTTATAAAAAATGGTTCTCATTCTCATTCTCAAAACAAAATAAATAGTATTGTATTATCTTCGGTGTTTTAGGTAGAAGGTTCGGTGTTTTAGGAAGAAGACTAGTGCCTCCGTTAGCAAATTTTTAAGAGTTGTCAAGCTACACGCCAAATTTGACAAGTCTTAAACATAAAGCGGTTCCCCTGTTCATCTCTTTCTGTATAAAAATATTTTCTCAAAATAGATAGGTATGTACCTACCTACTTATTTTCTTATGAGAAATTTTGAGATCAGTGGGGCTAGTACGAGTTTAATCGAAAGCTAATTGCACGCTAATAAGCGCTTATTAGCGTGCAAATAGTGTTCGGAAATCAAACGATCGAATCATTAGATTTTTGTATGGAAATTTTTCGATGATCGTTTCGATATTCGATCATCGAAATCTTATACTAGTGGTACTCTGATTTTCTCAATTCACTCAGTGAATGTCATAACAAGTTAACTGCTCTGTGGTCAAAAACCTGTAATCAATCATTCTACACACAAGATCATACCGCGATATCTATAAAAAAACCTATAAGATAAATATTTGCTTGATTTTTTTTGTCAAAAAATACAAAATCTAATCCAAAATGATTGTACATTGAAAAGATCATACGTGAAGATTCTTTGGTTGAAAATTGAAAATAATAATATAATTTTTCGAGCAGCAATGTAAATGATAATTCTAATAATTTATAGTCACTTGTGGTGGGAGAGGGACAGAGAGGAAACAGTCTCATTGAATAAAAAAGCTGTGGAAACTAAATGAGGTAAAAAATAAGTTATTTTGCGGATTTGGTTTCGCAGAGAGATTCCTACTACAGTGGAAACTCGGTGGAGGATAAGCGAGACGAAATGCGGAATGAAAAAAAATCGCTTTTTTATGCGATCTCTTTATTCGAGTGTGAAAGAGTGTAATAAATCCCAAAGGATTTATTGTTAAAAAATCCTCTGGTTGCGCGACCTTTTATTTTGTATGTCTCATATACCTAACCCACTGTTTTACTCCGAGTTATTATTAATAATTTTTCAGATTGATCGACGGATTTATAAGTCGCGTGCACTGATACAAATTTGTGTAAACTGGCATTCCAGACAGACCTGTCTGTGGTACAGACTATGCATATTGAAGTCCAAATTCTATAAGTATAAAGTGATAAATTATATACCTACCAATTTAACGAATGTAATTCCGACGGAAGCACCTGTTATAAATCATGTATTTTGTACAAAATTAGAATAAACTATCTTAAGTAATCATTAAGTTGGTTTCTTAATTCATTCTTTCTTAAATTTTCAAATTTTCCCCGCATGTTTCTAAATATTTCTTTCAGAAGAGAATTTTCCTGAAAAAACAAAGAAATAATGGTCCTTGTTTGCGCCGGACGCTTTCCTTGAAATCCAAAAACATTAATTTTCAAAATTGTCCCTTATACCTAAATCCCTGCTTCTCAATGTCTCTGACACTAGTCGGTAGAAAACGGTACCTCGCCGTGGTAACATAGTGTCGAAACGTAATATATTGAAACATCGTTCGTATTGTTTTTTTTTGTATTGATTAATAATTGTGACATCGAGTTTTTTGTTATCGTGCTATTGTTTTGTTTGACTAATTTGTGCACAAGAACTGCCGCATGATCCAGAGTTGGCGTCTCCAGGAATACAATGTGAGTGTCAGAGGCAAACCCTCCCTATCGCTCCTTTTTCCTAATAAAGCTCCTGGTCCTTCACAAACCCTTCGGATTACTTCGCGTAACCAGTCCTAATTAATAATTATGGACATAATTGCTGAAAATGTAGGTCTTGGCACTTTTGTCCAATAAAATCACTTTTCAGTCAGATGCCAATGATAGCGCTTAATAGTTCCACTTTAGTATGTGTTTTTGTTATTCTCTCCACAAATAGAGTATACGTAAACACACACTTCCTAACAATAATAACTCTGATAAGAGTCAATTGTGTGACGTTAGTATATTAAGTTATGAGAAAGGGAGAGCTCAGGTCCCCAGATAGCACTTACGTTAATTACTGAGGTTCAAAGATCATCCGCGAAGGTGTTCATGTGTCACTTGGCTTTTAAGCTAACTTCTTAGCTAAGTTCATCCATGCTCGAAGTATGAATATTGTTGCTAAATAGGATGCTTTGTAAAGTTATCCACGTGCGAAATGCATCGTCTTAATAAATTCTAAACACTCTAAAGCGACGACAGACAATAGAGGTATAGGAAGTCTCTAAGCTGTTAACGTGGTTTTGAAGAATCTGTATTTATAAAAATGGTCCCTTATTTCGCTAACTTTTTCACGGCACCATGAACGGCTGGTCAAATTATTTTGTTGATTATTTTTATGTTGTATTTGCTATTGTCAGAAGAAAGTTAATTTGAAAGAAAAAATGAAGAAAATTGCGTGGAACACTTGATAGTTAAGTAATACAAACTTTTCTTATTTGAATTTCAATTGGCGTTTGACAAAAAAATGCCAGGATTGACCCGATGTGCCTTACAAATAACGTTTAAATTAAAATAGATGCATCGGTCGGAATTGTATTGGTAAAATAATTAATTCATCATTATTCAAATTCGAATAATATTCATATACAGGAAAATTACGTCTCTCTGGAAAGCTAAAAATATTATTGGAACGTATTAAAAAAATATAATAAGTACCTACCTACCTAGATGGAGAAAACTCGAAATCCGTTCTCCCTGCTGTCAAAGCGCGTCATGGATTAATAGGTTAGTAGGTACCTACTTAGGTACTAAATAATTAATGAGTATAATTTGTAAAATAAAATTATCAAAATTTAATGAAATTTATAGAGGCGTGAAGCGGACAATATTGCATTATGTTCAGTCTATAATAATTATTATCATAATTTATTATTTCAATGCAACTGTATCAACAGCTTGTGTTGTTGAAATAAAATGTACGCTGAAGTGATCGTTTAGTTAGAATGAAATTATTATTCTAGGAACATTAAAAGTAATTGTTAGTTCTCATTAAAACTCATTATTTCTCATTATATTCTGTAATGTGGCCGAGATATAATTATTGTGCTCTACACGTATTGCAGAGAAAAAGAACAATAATTTTACTACTGTTATGCTGAGTCACGCTGACCTTTGGCTCTTACATCTGAAATGTATGATCTTGACGCGGGTGTCCGCGCTGATAGTTCGGTGTTAGTCTAATAGTCTAAAACGCTTCATAGAATTGTTTAGTCTTGAACTAGGTAAGTATATAAGTTTTTGATGATCGAAAATCGAAACGATCATCCAAAGAGTTTAGAAAAATTTCCATACTAAAATAATCGAATGATTCGATCGTTTGATTTTAAAACACTAATTGCACGCTAATAAGCGCTTATTTGCGTGCAATTAGCTTTCGATAAAACTCGTACTAGCCCCACGTTTGGAATATAAACCTTACTGATCGTTTGATCAGAAAACGCTATAGAATTGTTCAGAGGTTCCTGCATACAACCATTGCTACTGGAAGAAATACATAACTGATTTATATGAAAGTATAAGAATTAAAACGAATCTTTTCTATGTATTGCTGCTAATTAAAAAATATTACAACATCATTCTATTCTATAAAAAAATATAAGGCCTTGTGTTTTACAGTACGTTGGAATTACGACAATCTTAAGTGAAATTATACGAAAAATTACTAATTAAATTTCCGTGATTTAATATTATTATCGTTTCCTTTTATACGCTTTAACTTGAAACTTTTGCTCCTATATTCTTTAGTACAATATGAGTGTCTTAACAAATACAAAGGTATAAATTTTATAGGGGCTAAGAGATAATTTTTATAGTTGTTTTTAATGGAGTGCTGTATGATTTGTATGGGAGGAGAGAGCGTGACGGCTCACGGGAGATGAAAGAATATGTTATGACTTACAGTAAGGTATTTAAACGGGTCTGTGGTGAAGCTAAAGCGATGTACATTAGAGAAAGAATTGAAAAATCTGATAACATAATTAAGACAACATGGAAAGTAATTAGGGAAGAAACGGGGAAATCAAATACCAACCATTTGAATTTTGAGGAATGTGATGATGATATTGCTGATTCATTCAATAAGTTCTTTATAAATATAGCTGCAAATTTAACAAAAGATCTAAACTCCTCGATATATAATCCGGAGAGATATTTATGTTTTACCAAAACGAGCACTAGTATTTTTAAATTTAAGAAAATTTCTACAAATGATGTGATTCGCGTATGTCAGCAGATAAAAACAAAAACGTCTGATGACCTATGGCATATCTCATCAAAATTGATGAAATCCATTGTGGTTGGAGTAGCCAGCAACATTGCAAACATCGTTAATATGTGTTTTGAGCAGGGTGTTTTTCCCACCTTACTTAAAAAGTCTAAAGTTGTTCCGATATTTAAAAAGGGTGATAAGAACGACCCAAGTAACTACAGACCTGTTTCTGTACTTCCTGTATTTAGTAAAATTTTTGAAAAAATTGTTGCTGAACAGCTCGTTCACTTTTTGGTTGAAAACAAATTGTTGCATCCGCAGCAATTTGGATTCCAGAAAGGTAAGAGTACTAATGACGCCATAGCTTATCTTATTAAAAATGTTTTAGAAGCTTTTGAGAAAGAATGCGACACATATACTATATTCTGTGATTTAACTAAAGCATTCGACTGTGTTGACCATGAAATCCTTATGAAAAAATTAGAACACTATGGCATAAAACAGGTTGAAAGTTCATTTTTCAGGTCCTACCTATCAAATAGACAGCAATTGACTGAGATTAACAACAGAAAATCATCTTTGGAAAACATTGACCGTGGAGTCCCACAGGGCTCCATATTAGGTCCTTTATTGTTCCTGATTTATATCAACGACTTACCATTCTTTCTTAATGACGAGGTGGAAACTGTCATGTTTGCGGATGACACTTCGCTCATGATAAGGGATGGTGAGGATAAAGATAAAAATAAAACCAATGTAAATTTAATTAATGTTATAGATAATGTGAGTGAGTGGTTCAGTGACAATAAATTGATTTTAAATCTGACGAAAACAAATGCGATGCACTTCTCTCTCAGGAAACAAACACAGAGTAACCCAATTATTGCCACATTGCACAATCGTCAAATTGAAATGACTAATGGGTATAAATTTCTTGGTGTTATAGTTGACAGAACTCTGCAATGGAGTTCCCACATAGATGCACTATGCGGTAAACTATGCCCCGCAATATATGCTATAAAAAAGATCAGAGATACTTGTGGAGCAAAAACCGCCAGATCCGTATACTTCGCATATTTTCATAGCATCATGTCGTACGGAATAATGTTCTGGGGCAGAGGGGCTGACATAAATCGAGTATTCATCCTACAAAAACGGGCAATAAGGGCAATGTGCAATATGAGACCACGTGAATCATGCAAAACCGTATTCAAGGAACAAAACGTCCTAACACTGGCTGGTTTATATATTTTTGAATGTCTTCTCTATGCCCAAAAAAACATGGGTAATACTCCTTTAAATAAGGATATTCATAATTACAATACACGACATGGTAACAAAATCAGACCAGTAGAACATAGACTTGCCAAATTTGATAAAAGTTTCCTATGTCTTAGCGTACGCTTATATAATAAGCTCCCTGACTATTTAAAAAACTTAAATGAAATGCATTTCCGGAGAGAGGTGAAATCGTATTTGGTTGATAAAGCATTTTATTCTGTTGACGAAATGATAAATGAATAAATATGAAATATGTTACCTACTGTACTGTTACAATACTTAAATTTTTTTTTATATACCTATTATAATATTATTGTGAATCTTGACGACACGCTGGATTGGGCCCTTTACACCCAGCCAGCGTTGATCTATAAATTTGAATTTTTAGTGATGATTTGCAATCATATGTGAATGTTGCTCCATTTTTTGTTTTTTTGTTGTTTTATTAATTGTTGCTTGTATTACCTTGAAACTTGTGATTTTTTGAATTTTGATGAGTCTAAGTGCCTCTTTGGGGTCAATGGACGAAATAAAGAAAATAAAAATAAAATAAAATAATATTATAGTGTTGTAAAAACATTACGACCCTGTTGTCAGTGATTCCGGTATAAGGTGAAAACCATCCAAGCACCATTATAAAACGTTTTTTTGGGAGAGTTTTATGGGGTTCTGCTGAAGTCTTTATGGGATTGTTATCAATCACTTAACAGCTAAGTACAATTTTTGTAATTAGAAAGAATAATTATGGCGTTTTTAAATATACAGTCTAATAATGGTTACTTTGTTAGTTAATATTGTACCGCGGCATAAGAGAGAAGTGCAGTGAGTGCAAACTTCAAAAATAGACGTGCCTTTATTGTTAATGAAGACCAATCAAAATATTACGTATTTACACTACCCAAATTCTGCCAAAGTTTTGATGCACAAATTAAACTGGTATTCTTTTACGATTTGAATCAAATTAGTTCAATTTTAAATTTTAATTTTTCTGGTCCATCTCCTTTTTCTGTTTCGAAGGCTTGCTGTTTGCTGCTTAGGACGATCCATGTATTTTTGTTTACATATTTCGCTATTAGAAGTAAATTATTAGGAGAATCTTCAGGACGCGAAGTTTATTTAATGATTGAGACGTTTTCTCATTTTGAGTAAAATTCTTAGAATGGTCTGCATCAAGCATGTTGACGGTGTTACTCCACTCTTCCCTGTCACTGGCCAGCCACTTCATCTTCTGGTAGGTACTACAGAGCATGTCCCTGATCCCCTAATCTATATAATTATCTCTGGGGCGGCCTTTATGGTTTTTGTCCTCAATCATACCTTCGATGATGGTACCTAAAGAGCAGATCCGGTTGCCTGATGTTATGGTCTATCCATTATATTAATTTCATTGAATATACCTAACACTGAAGATAAGAAGTCTTTGTCAGTTAGTAGGTTAGTATATTGTTATATAATTGTATAATTCAATCAACGTCTGTTGGGAAAGCTAGTAAGTAATACAGAGAAACTCTACCCTTCTTCGTTTCGTTTCTTTATGAGGTATTGAATACACATTTCTAGTGGTTGAATTTCCGTTACAAAAGTACCTACATCTTACAGATGTTCAGATTTTAACTGTTTGTTGACTGCCACCTCCCCGTGTGTCTCATTTGTGGCTGTTTGAGCCCACAATTACTTACTACATATTTGCGACAAAACCAATAAAGCGAGACTGGGTGAAGGACGGCTTGTTCGTCGACAGCACTCCCTTCCTCATATTAAATCTTGCTGGGTGTGTGGGAGAGCCTCGTATCATATGGATAGAATGTGTACGTACGTGTAGGCATTAGAACTACCCTTGCTTTTGTATCGTAAGGAGCAATTCAAGTAGAAGTTGTACGCTAATTCTTCTTGTACCGCAAACATACTGTAGATATAACAACTAACTATTTTGTATTTTCTTGTCTTCAAAATGGAAGACGTTCTTTCTTTTTTCTTCCTCATTTTTTCAAAAATTGGTCGATCCATCTCCTTTTCAGTCTTTCAATCTAACGAAATTATCAATAACTCATAATCTTTAGATAAACTGGCTTAAAAAAAGATTCTAGGCTAGGACGATGTTGGCTTTTGATTCAATAGATCGTCAAGTGCATTGTAACAATTTAGAACAATCATTTGTATACCTACATACAAACCGATGAAATCTGAAAAAGATAGTGGAATTAAAAACTAAATCATTCTCAGATAACTGAGGAAAAAGGATGAAACATATGTATATAGCAGTTGTCACAGGGGGAGGATTTTTTTCATACCAAATTGGTAAAAATTACAATGAAAAAGAAATAGTTAAGTAGGTTCCTACCTGATTGAATCATATTATATGGCTGAATTGGGTTTCTTAAAATTTCGAACATCATTAGTAACATGCTAGAATTGTTAGTTGGTATATATTATTATCATCGTTCATTAAAATAGGTTTTTCAACGAAATTTTTTATTTTTTTTTGTCAAAAAGCTGATTTTGAAACTCTACTTGTGGCAAATCAAATATAACGCATTAAATATTTACCTTATATACTTATGTGCCTAAGCTTAATATCATTATGACGATTGTATCGAAACACATAATAGTATTATTACAACAGACCTATATGTAGATTGTTTTGTTATTATAACACAAATGATGTAAGTATAGTTACAGGTATATAACCAAAGTACTCCCAGTTGAATTTGCGATGAGGTTCGGTTCGGCAATTTTTCGGTTGCTGCCGACAAGTAAAAGTGTAAAATAGCCCTGATGGTAAGATAATACTGTGATGAATGTTGGAGCGATGAACGAACTTTACACATTTGTCGGTAGCGACCGAAAACGATAATAGAGCGCAGGCATCTGCATATAGGTAAGTGAAATAATAAATGTCAAAAGTTAAATAATTAGTGTCAAAAGTGTAGGTATTCTGGTTCACTTTGGGTGAGCTCAGATTCATTTTTATAATAAAAATATAAAAAAGGAACAGAAAAAATAACAACTAATGACTCTAAAAATCTATTACTAATGTTCGATTTTTAAATGGAACAAACCACTACGGGCTTACGACCGTCTTTTACTAGTCACAAGAATCTAGACATAAAAAAAGGAAGTTTCATCATTTGTATCTTCTGCCGTGACTCAACAACACGGCAGTGAATGCTAGAATTAAAAGATAGGTACGTTTTTCGCTGTCCGTTTTTCATACCAAACAGAATAAAACGTTCACCTACCAACCTAACTGAAATAGGCCTGACTCGACAATACGGCAATGAAGGTGAATATGGACGCTGGAAGGGTATGTAATCTTTGTCGGTAGCGACCGAAAACGATACCGAAACGAATAGAACCGCATTTGTGTAAAAAGGACTTAGTGTACGAATAAACGAGATACAATAACCTGCTAACTATACGCGTGCTTCCTCGCGCATTGTTATCGTTTATGCTAGAAGAAACACTCACAATATAAGTATGGAGTACCTAGTGTAATATCATTAATTATTTACACATGATGTATTGATTTCAGCCATAGAAATACTTGCGGCCTGACAACCTTGCGAATCATTCTCGCGAAACTCACTCACATACTTATCATCGCCGTAATAACATTATCATCAGATTCTACATTACAATGTAGTTAAAGTAGCAGTAGGCAGTTTATACGGCGAGCCAAAAATATGGATTCTCAATGTCTGTAATTTAAGAATCAAATGCTGAATCCAACTTTGCGTGTCTTGTACAGCGTTCACGATCTCTCCTCATTATTTGGTAAGATTATAAAAAAATTGAATAATACTGGTCAAGTCTTACTCCATCTAAAACCAGTTAAAGGTTATTAAAAATAAAACGTGATATTACAAAATTTAGACTCTTTTTTTTTCATTCCTAATATTATTTAAGTTCTTCACAATGACCCAATCCGATTTTCTTTCAAAATGAGCCAGTAAAAAAATGTGGAAGAGAACTGCGATAGAACTACAAGACTCTTTAATTTTTATTTTGAAACGGACTATCCCAAGCACCTTATGCCCAAAACATCGAAAATGAGTCAGAAAACTATTTAAGCATATTATGACGAAATTTAACCATGTAAGAATACAAGTGGTTGGTGAGCTAACGATTCTGTCGCCGACAATCCTATTGATTTACTTGGAGGGCTGTGTGTTCTATACCCGGAACATTCTTTCTCGTCACATGTTTTGCTTATTTTAAAAGGTCTTGCAAGCATTTCTTATTGAAGTGCTTCATCAAAAAAAAACTAAATTATAGAGCTCATGTTGCCTTCATATGCTTCTTAGTTGAATCAAACAGGGAGTAAGGATAGACATGGATACCTACTGACTTTCATTTTTGACACTTCAATAAGCCGAAACGACATGTCATTGTACTGCCTGTCATTTGTTAAGATCATGTTTCCGGGCGAATATTTCTTGAGACGTCACACCAACGAAGAGAAGAACTGTGGCACCATGTCTTTGGAGCAGCCACACAGATGAACCTGCGAGAGGATATTTGGCTGGGCGAATACATCCCATATCCACTGTGGTGTATCCTTAATAGACTGAGGGTAGGTGGCTCAAGATGTGGGAAAAATATTTGAGATAGGGATAATATTATAATCCCACCAAATAGTAAATACAACCATCTGCTCCGGTGCCTAATACAGATAAAAATAGAAAACCGATTTATATATTTAACAACTTCTTGCTATGAAATATTTTCGATATGTTATAATCTGGCTTAAACGGTATTGTATGTACCGTTTAATACGGAAGGTTTCTGCTCAACGAAACCTCTATGGAAACAATATCAAAGTATTCACCAACAAGCCAAACGAAAAGAAAGTTTGGAAATTTTACAATTGACTTGACACCGCACGAAAACTTATACTTACGGCTCACTTGTTTGTGAAATAACTTTACGTTCGGAGTATCGTACATGCCGAGCTTGTAGATTTCTAGGAAGACCTATCACAACACAACTATTACGTTTTAGATGCAGATACTTCTATCTATATTTTTACTTGTTTCCTAAATATGATAGCGAAAATCACATTATAAAAGTAACAATCCTTAGAACATTCAAGAATATTATCAACAGCTTTTTAAAGGAAAGTTCATACTTAGTTTACTTGATTTACGGGATTAGTTGGTACCATTATGTCTCAAATGAAACCGCACGCAGCTGAACAACACATCAGCCTCAGTAATCCGGAGTAGCAAATTGAGCTGGCTTGGCCATGTTCTACGCATGCCACCGAGAGTCTTGAATAATCAAGCCTTTTAAACAGTCCGGATGGGATAAGAAGGGAGACCGACCAAAACTGACAATTAACTGGGCATTCACTGCGGTTTTACAAGAGGCTGGACTAAGCTGAAAGGAAGCTCTGAAACTGGCGGAAGATAGAGAGGCCTGGAGAAATTTCGTGGTGTCCACATGTTCCAGACTGGGAGTGAACGTGAATTAAGTAAGTTTACTTAGGTACCCATAATAAAAGGAAATTTGATTTTAATTCATAAGCTACTTTTGATCATTATGCGAATAATTGAATTTTGAAATAAACATTTTGAGTCCTCATTGTCATGTCTTAAAAGATATATGTCCGCTGAAGAATAGCCACTTCAGTACTTTACTTTTCTCGTTGCATACGCTATAAGAACCTAAAATCTTGGCTCTAATAATTCTGCAAGCCATTGCACCACCTTCGGTTTCATCTCGTGGATGTCCCGGATGGTGAAAAAAAAGTAAGTAAAAAAAATAAGGTTTTACCCCTTGAAAAAATCTATTGCTTGTAGTTGCTTTGAATAAACAGGACTGTATTTGCTTTGACTAGGTGAGAACAAAATACAAGAAGCATTATGTATAGTCGACAATCACTGTTTTATCACTAGGTAACTCTATAAATCGAAAGCTAGATTTTTTTACTGTTGAGAGTTGACATTCTCTGACCACATTGTCACGAGAACGCTAATGCACTGGGTTCTTAGGAAGTCTGACAACACGGCAGTCTTTCAAAATATATGGCAATGTTTCTCGTTACTACGGTTCTATGTTGACATTCACCGCTACCGCTATAATACAGCAATTCCGTAGTCCTAGGAAAACAGACCATAAGTGGACGCTCAGAGACGGACTTATAGTTTTTACGTAAATAACCCAGCAAGATATAGCTCAGTGTGATTCACATAACCTTAAGAGCACTTTTCCATCATAGACTCAACAATAGAACATAAGTTAATAAACAACTGTTATTCCAGACAATAGATAAATCACACAAGTAAATAACAGCGATTGGAATAATAAAACATCGTCGTCTAACTAGGGAAATTCCCAAGTATTCCTACCTTTGTCGGAATATTAGTAAAAGAACTCTTATGTCGGTTCTGCTTTCAACATATTCCTTTATGTCACTTCAGAACAAAAACACAAACCCACAATCTCTAAGCCACTGTCGTCCTCTGTGTAGTTAAGTGTCTTGTGTTTTCACACTTACGCCTTTGGTGTTTTCTTCTCATCATGGTAATGAGAGGAATTTCGTATGAAAATCTAACCTTATTCTTAGATCACTAAAACTATGATGATCTAATTATATAATGTACCTATACTTTCTTACTAGGTTTTTCTTATTTTTATGTTCTTTTTTATGTAGAGCTGATTTATTTTTTAATCATCCGTAGAATATACCCATTAAAAATCAAAAAACATAACAGCGAATAGCAATTTGAGGGAAAAGAGGGTTGAAAAACTATAATCAAGATTGAAATTAAATTAAATTGTTAAAAGCAGGTTACCTACTTGTTTCCCACACCATTATAATTTTTTTCTTTAATAAGAAACTTCTAATGACCAAAGCAAATAAATATAACAACTAAAGACTTAGTGAAATTGCTGTAACACTTCACGCGTGATGCGATCACCACGGAAAATAGGGCTTCATTTTTATATATAGAGATAAAGTGGAGTGTTGTACTTCAGAAGTAGAAAGATCTGTTTAATTAAAATGGAGTGGAAGGAAGAAGGCATTCGAACAATCTATGGAAAAATCTCTCCTGGCATGACGTGACGCGCCTATGGATTACTGCAATTAACCAGAGATGCTGAGCGAACTGGGCCCGAATCAGATCTATAAATTTGTGTAAAAAAGGTTAACTGTCTTTGTGGTTCATTAAGTAAATTTTTAATTGTAATTGATATGACAGAAAAGATTTTAGGTCCAGCCATTACCGAATTCACTGGGCCGTATTGAATTATGTACTTGGACGTTTTATCATCCTAGGTTGAATCCCCTTTGGAGTTTCCCTTCGAACACAAAGTTTTCTCGGAAATATTACTTAAGAGACTTAGGATGTACATATAATTCCCTATCAACTGTACATTTCCCTATTAACAGTTTAAGATAACATCTTGCAAAATAACCCTTTAATCATAATTAATTTCTTTTGTCTGAAAATTGAGCAATAGGATTTAGATATGGTGTGAGAAAAGGTCATTGCAATTGGAAAAACCCGATAGCATTGGAGCGCTTTTTTTGCCTCCCTATGCCTCTAAGAGGGGTCTTAAATGGAGAATCGATTGATTGATTAGGTCACTCTGGTTATCATACTAGCGCCTCACAGTCATTTGTCACCAGTTATATTTTTAATTATTATTTTGTTTTAATTTCAACATAATTATTATTCATGACGTGTCTTTCTTGATCACATTATTAAGAATTCAAGGGAGCATTTCTTGTTTTTTATAATGGAAGGTATAGGTTTGTACATTATTTCTCAAATGTCATTGATGAATTTAAGATGGTAAGTAATATAATTTTGTTACATAATTTCTTTTTATGTTTAACGGCGTTAGAATAGAAAAACCAACGAAATTCTTGCGGAAGATGAAAGTGAAATAAAAAAGCTTAAAAAAAATACAAGTCAAGAAAAGTGAGTCACTTTTTTGATCGATAGATACCTACTATTCAAGATAAGACGGGTACCTACATAATAAATACGAATCTAAAACGCTTTCGCTGCAAACGCTATCAATCTATAAAAAATTAAAAGGTTACTATTTAAAAACCTAATTGTTGGTTTCAGCAATTTTTATTATGCTACTTTTGATATTATTTACCTGACTAGCTCTATAGGATTACCATACACTAACACCTTCATCCCACCTTACCTATTACAAAACAAAAAAAAAACAAAATTTTGACATCTTTTGGATATGTGGATGTTTCCAATAATTAAAAAGTTTGGTTGGCTATAATATATCAACCTAATAAACAGACTATAAGACTTAATCAGGAATACAATAACGGTTGGTAGTTGGTATTGTTTCGTACTGGAGGTCGATCATGCCGACCATAATCCTCTTTCACGACACAAGCTTTAAGTAGTTTTCTCCCAAAGAGTCAAAGAATGTATTTGAGTGAACATATATATACATACTCCCTTTAAGGCCCCCCGCACAACGCAAGCCAGGAGGAGACCAATCAGCAGCAAACCCGATCCACACGAAACCGACCCCTCAGCTCGATCAAAGTAATCAAACCGAAAAGCCGGCCCCACACAAACCAAGTCCGCCGCGGATCCCCCCCGACCAACCCACAATGCGGGAGGTCTAAACCCCACTCAGGAGCATAGGGAGACAACAAGAGCTCTCCATTGCATTCGAAGGCGTCCGAGGCTCATTGTGCCTTTTCTGACCAGTTGAGGTTTAAGGACGTGAGGTGGGCGATCTCATGGTCCCGATCTGATTCTTCGATTTCCTGCCTCTTTTTTTTTTTTTTTTTTACCCATCACGCCGTGTCCCGTAAGGGGTAGGCAGAGAGAACAAACTGCCTCTTACAGGATGCTCGAAAAACCAGCAAAAAGAGCAGAGGTGCTATTCTTAGCCGGCAACCCCACGGCATGAACATAGATTCTTTAAATAATGAGTGAACTTAGATTCATTAAATAAATAACTAATGACACAAAATACTTGGTGAAATTATGTTTCTTGGCATGATAGTTTTGGCATAATTTTTAAATTCACAAGTCGGTATAGGTAGTGAAAATATTAATTTTTGTACTAAGCTCATCTTTTCGCTTCTTTAAAATTAAAGTCTTATTTGAAAATGAATAAATAATTAGAAATTAAATTGGCGTGCCTGAAACGGGTGGATGGGAACCAAATTAAAGAATTTCAGTAATTAGTTTGAACAAATTATGACAGCCTAAAAATTCAATTTAGTAAATTAAGTCCCTAGACAGTTAGAAAATTTTACTTATTTTGAATAAGTACATTTTACGTTTTATAATTAGGTTTCCGTATACCTTTCGCTTTTCCAAAATATCCTTCTTTGTCATTAAATGATAGAAATAAATATTTATTTTCTTTTGCGGTTGTGGGAATAAGTCGTAACTCAGATGTAGGCTGTAAATTTTCTTTAAAAACCCCTCCAAGGCTATCACGGTTAACCTTTTATGTTAATGGTATTTTTCCTGGGACCACATTCAAACCTAAGAGGGTTATGGCGCATGTAAATGTGTGTCTCGGATCAGATAGCACAAGGGTGTGAAATATCTTAGCAGGTGTCCACTGCCCAATCTATTCAGGGTTCTTAGACCATTAATGACTTTTGCTCTTTGAAATGGGGCAGGTAGGAATATACAGGTTCGAAGAAACCTCTTTTTATTTAAATTAACAGAGAGTAGTATGTAGCTGAAACCTCTTAAAAAACTAAATAAACCTCCTTCTTGTCTTGATTATAGAAATTCCTGGAAAGTATTTAAATAACATCAATCAGTTATTTTTTTAAACAAATAATTTGTATATTATTATTCTTTTAGAGGTATGTAGTCATAAGACGAGATTATTTTTAATATGATGTGATTGGATTTTTTAAGCTTTGAATAGCTTAAGGGAAAATGTGGTTGGACGTAATCTTTCAAGAAAATAATAAATAGGTATAAAAAAATATAAAAATAAAATGGATCGTTAATTTGAATCCGAGCTCACCCAATGTGAATAGAAAATACACTTTTAATATTTTTCATACTAAGCAAAGGCTTGTGTCGTGAAAGGGGATGATATTTGGTGCTAGGGATTTTTATATGTTACCAACCCCTGTGTATTGTTTTTTTTTAAATAGTCAATGAATCTGTCCTCACTCAAATCAGTTATAAATTAATAATATGTAATAGGTAGGTAGTGCAAATAATTGAAGACATTTTTTGTTTTGTTATTTTTAAATCGTTACTAAGATCGGCCATCAAAGTTTTCTCAATAATTATCACATTTGTTTGATTAAAATAAACTCAGCATAAAATAATGGTATTAGGTAATTAATAAACTTTTTGAACCTACATTTTTCTTATACATACGTTTAGGTTCATTTAAGTTATTTTGGTGATTGTTTCATTCCATAATTTTAGCTTTGATGAAGTGTAAACTGATTTGTAAGATAAATACATATGACTTATGAGTGTAGGTGAATTGTTCAATTTGAGCAAAGAAATATTTTTGACCTTCGAATCCAATCCAAATCCAAACTCCCTTAAGACCCCACTTAGGGGCATAGGGAGGCAACAAGAGCTCTCCATTGCGTTCGATCTTGTGCAACGTTAATGACCTCTTCCCACACCATGTCCAGATTCCTCAGCTCTGCTTCGTTCAGCTGACCTTCGAAATTAAAAAAAAAATCAAAATGTAATTTTGTTATTCTACGCACACTTATAGGTTTATTTTCTTTTTTTATGTTAAAAATTGGAAAGGTTTTTAAAAAAGACAATGTTGCAATGTAACTAACAATAAAATGATCGTTTTAACTCTCAAATATTTTAAGAAAACTAAATTCAACCTATTGAAGCGATGACGCAACCTCTGAATACTGTTGTACCCCTATTCTGAATTTTACTCACTAACGTCAGTGAGAAACTCACGGAAATTTTGTATGGGTTGCGGAGCTTTCCGAAGTATTCTGTAGGGGTGCTATACACATTTCCATACAAACTATTGTTATTTCACCAGCGTAAATGTCGCGGTAACTTAGCATGGGGTTGTGATGTATCGTAGAATAGGCTTTTGAAAAATGCCCCTACTTTACCTATGTGATGTTTATTGAATAAACTAGCAAAATAAAAAAAATAAAAAACAAATCATAGATTCCTTTTATAATGTAATTCATAGAGGGCATCAAATCAAAATGTTGAAGTGACACGTTGGGAGAATGGAACGCTCCCATTGAATGTCGAGTCGAAATAAAAATCAAAACACTTCTATATAATTTGATTCACGCACTTCAACAGTCGATTATATTCGAAAAAAAACGATCTTATGAAATAAAAATAGAAAAAAAAAAACATCATAAAATTTACAATCTCGGGGATAAAAATATTTGAAAAGGAAAGAAATAACAATAATAATAAAAGATAAATATTTTTTTTGCAAGGACACCAAAATAGTATATCCTATTCATCTCAAGGGTGATTTCCAAAATATAAACTTTGTACATTAATCATATTCACAATGTTCGCCTTTCGTTAAAAACTTTTCAAATTTCGAGGTGGATCCGAATTCCATTTTCTTTCATTGCCTTTCATTCCCTCCGTCTCCACCTCAATATCTTTATTTTACAAATCCGTTGAAGGTTTCTCCATGTCTTCCCATTATTGTTATCTCAACAATTCTGTTTACCTAAACTCGAATCACATCCAACTCCCTCCTATGTTGCCATTGGACATGTTATATTGTATAACGAGTGGAACTTACTATGTAGTTTGTATAGCTACTATCACCAATAACTTTTGAAAAGCTTAATACCTACTATCTACAAAAATATTCCAAACGTTTTTTTTATACCCAACCAAAGAGAATGTAGATGAATTTAATTATTTTTATTGCAAATATTGAAAAGAAAGGGTTATTAAGTATTGTATACAAGAATCTAACCTTACTGAAATTTATCAAAATAAAATAATATTTTAAGTGATTTGAAATTAATATTAACTTGAATGTGTTTTGTTGAATGCAGTATAAAGATTTTATATTGTTATTTTTTTAAGACATTTGAAGATTTCGGATGTAGGTAACATTCTTCTGCATTTAACTGCTATGAACGGGTTTCAAGGCAACATTCTGTAAATGATTTTGATGTTGTTCTTTTGACAAACAGCAGTATTGCCACATTTGTAAATAATTTGACCCATACAAAAACTTACAAAAAGGTTATTCCGAAAATTTGGTATCCGGAAAGGTGAAAGTTCGCTAGATAAGATCATTGAGTAAAGTTCAAACTAAAGATTTCGCGATATTTTGCTACATTCTCTTTGGTATGGCCCAAGTATAACGTATTTTTGTATAAATTACAAATTCGAAATCAATATTCATAGTAATGAATTTTTAGAGTCATCAGTTGTTAGGTACCTACATATTTTTTAAGATCTAGTTCAGAAAAATGGTCACAAGAATCTAGACATAATTAGAACTTTGTGCACCAACAAAGCCAAAAGGCAATAAATATGAGACATTTACAAAAATGAATATAGTCTAGTCATATTCTGGCGCCAAATACATGACAGCAGTCGCAGTCTTTAAATTTAGTTGCTCTCTTGTTCTGAATAATTTCCAACTTATATCTCTATATTTCATTAACTATTATAAATATCTACTTCTTGCATACTTGAAATTTTTCTAAATGTTGAGAACTCTCATGATTAGAGTTTCGGAGACTTAAATATTACCACCTAATGGCGAACGTTGTTAATGTAAAGTGATCACACTAAGCCAGTCTTCGAAATAACAGTACAAGACGATCGTAAGCCCGTAGTAGTTTATTCCGTTCAAAAATCGAACATTTGTAATGAATTTTTAGTAATTAGTTGTTACATATTCTTTAATATTCATAGTACCTACCTAAGGACTACTTACAGGACAACGTCTGTCGGGAAAGCTAGTTTATAATGAAAAATTCTAAACCGATTGTTGTAGTATACTAAGTTCATAGTCATCCGATATACACATTTGTATTAAATATGTGTCGTGTTCGAGGTTTAAAGGCCAAAAACCTTAAGAGTTGCACGTTATTCTGCGATAATAATAACAATAATATGTACCTAGAATGTAGATATCGATTCTAGTTCTTTTAGTCAGTACGTCCGTTATTTCGAAAGGATTCTAATTAAGAACCGGAACGGTGTGCACATAAAGGAAGCTCGTGTCTACTTTGCCTCGGCGAGAGTATTTAAGAAGGCATTTTTCTGAACACAATAAATTCGACTGTAAGAACTTGCCTGGATGAGGATGTCTAGTGAACTATGTACACTGGTAAGGAACCGATAGAGTATATTTTTGAGCTAGAGTTAGTGGTCACTGCAGTTAGATGGCTCTAGCGAGACCTACGTGCTTGCTGTCTTTTTCTCACTCGTACAAACCCTTTGAACCCCACTCAGGGAAATAGGGAGGCAACAAGAGTTCTGCATTGTGCTAGATTTTCTGCAATCCTTATGAGTGACCTCCTCCCGTCTTTCACATACACCGGCCGGAAAACGGGGTCATATAGTGACGTCACTTTTTTAGGCAGTGTAGCGGGACCTAACTGAAACCACACTACAAGGTGGAGATGTCTAATTCTAGCATTATTTCTTTCACTCTCACTAGTAAGTTCTATTGGACATCGCATCGGACATATACATAAATAAACACTTTAATATGACCTAATGGCGAACGTTGTTTACGTAAAGTGATCACACTAAGCCAGCCTTCGAAATAACAGTAGAAGACGCTCGTAAGCCCGTAGTGGTGTGTTCCATTTAAAAATCGAACATCAGTAAGTAATGAATTGTTAAGAGTCATTAGGTGTTGCATATACTTTAATAGATATATTATAATACTCTGTAATCATTGAATAATTTAGGCAATTATTTCCAGTCAACTAGTCCTATCTTCGAGAGACTGGTCCAGGTAGACTGGTCCAGGTAGACTGGTCCAGGTACAAATTTCATGTGAAAAACTGTCAAAAATTCTTATCTAGACGGGATCAATGAACACTAACTTGACCTGTGTATTTACTCTAGGTAAAGAGACTGAATCTATTCGAACAGACTAATGAAAAACTACAGATTAAGCAGAAACGCGAAGGCTTTAAATCTAAACAAATCACCCGTCACGCGGTCCAGAGTCCGAAACGTCTGAATGTCGTGAACTTTTCAGAGGTCAAACATAATATTCACTGCGAAAACTATTTTCGCCGATCGTTTTCTCCTTTGAAATATTATTTCGTATTAATTAAACTTAATACTATTTTGACGTAGTGTAATCGGCTTCCAAAACTTTGGTAATCTTCTATTACTGAATAATGGCTCAGAGGCTTTAGTTCACTGTGAAGTTTTCGAAACGTTGTTGTTGCTAGTCAATGGGACTTGAGAGTAATGATTTTGTCCGATCGTAGTTGAAGAAGAATGGACTGTTATAATTTTAAAATACATAACATAGTATCTAATCGCTCTGTATTGACTAAAGATCTAGATATCTTCCTATAGTTTATACAGGAGCAAGATGAAAATATATAAAACATGTGTTCGACCAATAGCCACTTATGGAATTGAGGCAAGGGCTGATACTTCCAGAACAAAATCTCGGCTGCGAACTTCGGAGATGAAAACCCTCCGATCTATAACTGGAAACACGCTGCGTGACCGTGTTAGAAATGTTGATATCCGGAGCACGTGTAAGACGGAAGACATAGTGAGGTGGGGACGACAACGAAGGCGATACTGGAATGAACATGTAAACAGAATGTCAGAAGACAGACTTCCACGTATCGCCCTCCAAGGAAACCCCGAAGGACGCAGACTCCCAGGAAAACCCCCAAAGAGATGGAGAGACAGCTGGCAGTCGACATCACAGGAGGAACAGGCGGCGGCACAAACAGATCCCCAGGATCTATAGAAAGAAGAAGAAGAAGAAGTTAATACAGGAAAATACTAGACCCGGCTCCGCTATTACCGTTTTTTGATATTATGATAGACGTAGTAACCACAATTGATATAGCTTTTGATGAGAATGATTGTTAAATGCGGTCCAAATAAGTTAAAGTGGTTTAAAACCATATATTCGCGTTTCAGATAAGACCGGTATAGGGTATGTCGGTTGGATGGTGTCAATGTTCGACATAGGTAGAAACATTTTTATTTGTTTTATATGTATGAATAGTGGTTTCGAACCATCTTCGCTTTATTAGATACCTTTATAATGAAACGGGATTGAACCACATTGGTTGGATAGTTTCCTAGTGTACAGCTAGCAGAGACACACTTTTTGTGTTTTAAAGATACTGATTAATCTAAAAATAATAAAAAAATGTTGTAAGTTTATCCACTACGATCTTTAACGGATGTCTACGTTTTTTAAGTTTGGCTTAGAGTGTGACTAGTTTGTGGTCGTTATTTTTATAAAAACTGTAACCCCTAGTACCTATAAGTTTTCGATAATCGAATATCGAAACGATCATCGAAGGAGTTTCGAAAATTTTCCATACAAAAATGTTCGAACGATTCGATCGTTTGATTTTAGAACACTATTTGCACGTTTATAAGCGCTTATTAGCGAGCAATAAGCTTTCGATTAAACTCGTACTAGCCCCACTGCTACGGTCCCCCAAGATAATATTCAGGAAATTTATTATTTTTTTATAAATTTTCCAGCTGTAGTAACTAATAATCCAGTTTCTAGAGTGTACAACTTCAAGTAAGGTGTTGATGAACAGGAAAATTTAAAGAAATTTTATACGAAGACAAACATGCGTGCCTTCTTGAAATGTAAAAATATTGTAAACCTATATGTTGTAGGCATATTATGATTGGAACTGTGGGGAAGTGTCAACTATCTTAGGAGAGGTCCTATGTTCGATCACGGGTTAGCTCAGATTAATTAAAAAAAATATTTAGTAACTAAAAGCTGACCCGCCCGTCGAACTTCGTCATAATCCAGAATAAAAAATAATTTTGACTTATTGGATGAGTTAAATACTGTTTATGACATAAAAACTGAATTAAATTCAGCTAATAATTTATTTCATTATGTACAATATAATGATTATTGTTGATTCGGATGCGGGATAAAGTTCGACGGGTCATAAGTTTGTAATAAAAACAATAAATTCTTCTATAGATGTGTAACTTTTGAAAAAATCCAAGAGATGACGGTGTAGTAGTTAATAAATCACATACGATACACGTAACGATATTCTATATGTTGTTAAAAGAATAGACCTCCATCAAAACCAAATTAATTTTATCGAATTATTATGGTAAAATAATGCTAAAGTCAGCAATTATTAAGGTATTAATTAATTTCGATTACATCTAAGCAAGTCGCTGTGTACCTAGATTTAAGAAAACATAATAATAATTAAAAATTATCACCCAAGATAGAAACTGTTATATCTACCAATTCACATTTTCTCCTTCAGCGTGTGTACCTACGTTAAATATGTTTTTTCATTTCTTCCTTTGTAATAACGCAATATTATAATTTACCCTAAGAAACTATGTTTGATACACACCTTTCTGTGTAAATACTCAAACTCCCTACCGTAGCAACGTCTAGTTTATCTTACGAACAAATTGGCAAAGAAAATATTTTACCGAAATATTCCCTTTCGTCTGTGGCAGCAGGGAAATCATAACTTTTTCAACAAACCAATTTCGGCGCAGACTTTATTATTGGCAAAATAAAATGAAAATTTATTATTATTATTACTACCCAAATTTTACGCTGTTTTTTACTACGTTTACTATGGCTTTTTGTGAAAAATCTTTTTTAACAACAATGAAAAGTAGGTGTGAAATTTGTTCGTTAAGTAAAAGAACTCATTCTGTGTTATGAAGACAAAATTTGTTATTCTAATTATTAAAAAAGTTAAAATGTTTTGTCTTTACTCCAGGTTTCTAATACTAAGGAACAGTTTTTGCTAGAAGAAAAGAAATAAAATATGGTTTTATTAAATGGAAAGCAACGCTAGGAGTCTGTCGGAAACAAAACAGGCATAAAATATGGATTGGAAGGTAATAAATGGATCAATCTTTTTTGTCACTGAACTTTTGCCGAATTTTGAAGTATATGTTAACATTGGTCCATGTTAAAAATAAAAAAATATATATGAAAATTAGATACATATTATATTAGGTTTAAAAATGGTTATTTAAGGACCTTAAATAAAAATAAATTTTTACGAAAAGTAATTGAGAGTCTTCAGAAGACGTTCTTGGAAAACTTCCTAAGGGAAAACGTAATTTGCTTTTTCCCTTCAATTATTATATTTGAATTTTTTTTCCGACAGATAATATTGTGGGAGCCGCATTTGTATATCTACGCGTACCACTCGTACATCATATTATTCAAGAATACTTTGAAATCCTCAATATAAAATTATTTTTACTTATCAACTATTGGATAGGACGTGGCACAGTCAGCAGAGAGACGTATCACAAAAATATGTATAAAGTTTTTCATAGAGGTATTCTTAGAAATACACGTCAGAAAGGTTACGGATTATTATTACAGAAACATAATATCATCTGAGATGTCTGTAAAGATTTGGAAACCGTTAGTTGGATAAAATAGAAACTCAAAAATCTATATATTTCAAAAGATGGGTTAAAGAGAAAATAAACAAAACTTGGAAAAGATAATGTGTAGAAGATTCTATAGAAATTATTTCATCGCTCAGTCTGCCTTCTAGGACAGGGTACGTCACCATCCTTAAGAAAGACTCTTTATTGTCCCGTATAAGGGCGCAAAAATCTACTATCAATATGTACCTTTTTTATTAAATGGATCTGTGCTCACTCGAAGCGCGCCTATGTTTGATGTTGGGAAAAGGAGCCTTGCAAGTGTTAGTGACAATTCCAAAACAATCATTTTCTTTTGCTACCTACCATAATATTAGCGTTTTTTCAAGTATCCCTCACGTTGGCGTTCATTTTGGAAAAATCATGACTTTCTTTTGAGGTGGCCATTGTGTCACAAAACGGCGCGTTAAAAATTATTTTTCTTTAAGCCGACCATTATCAAACAATGAATCACGTGACACTTCTCGGCACAAATTGCGTCACGCGTATTTTTTTATACGTATGAGACCTTAAAACACATTAATACTCGATAAGAGCTCTCTATCTGATCCAACTTTTCTTAATAAATTATTCAAATGTGACCTTATCTCCTCAGAAAACGAAAAGAATTCAAGGATGAAGCCAACTTTCAAACGCTTCTATGCGGTTCTTGGTATTCGATTGTAAGGTCCAGCCCCCGTAGACAATTTGAATTTTGCGAACGAAATTTTCGTCAGGGTAGAAGTATTCAGAGCTAAAAAAATTAAACTGTCCACTGGAACATTTATTATAACCAAGAATTATTTAAACCAAACAATGGCACTTATATAAAAATATAAAAAGTGGACTGTTAATTTACTTCCTAGTGTACATTGACGACAAAATTCCTAGGGCCCCTTGTCTCGATGTCATAATAACACACAGATCAGGAGGCCTAGCGATTTTTTGCATTCTATGACTAATCTATAAACATTCTATCAACAAAATGGCGGTTTCGTAGGCAATTTAACACAAATTAGAGTTGTCAACGACTTGTCGTTTCGTTCGTATGTTTAGTAGGCGGGGAAATGTGACAGGTGACTGAATTTCTTTGTTAGAATATTGTGTCAAAATGCCTACAAAATATATTGAAGAGTAATTATTTTAAATCAAAATAAAGACTTATTAAGGTTAATTTCATTATATTTGTTTCAATGGAATTCTCGTAGATCAAAGTTATACGAATCTTTTTTTTCGAGTATTGCATTATTCGTTCATAATAATTTATGCGAATAAAATAAAAATAAAAATAGAAATTGATAGTTAAACGTCACATATAAGTAATGTGTATCTATAAATTAATACGTTAAGGAAAAACTTTGTGACTATTTTACGAAAATTGCGCGGACGGAGGAGTATTAAATTAAGCTAATTATAGTTTATATAGAGGAGTGGCAAATGCTAATGTTTTTTTTTTAAAGAATGTATAAAAAATAGATTATATCAATAAAAAAATATTACAAACACTATTGTAATTTTATGTATTTGATACTCACACACACTTCCACAGACTACTTATAAAGATCATGAAACGCATAATGAGCGCAAAAAGTTTTTTGAATGCGGTATATAAATTTGGAATGGATTAAGTAATATTGTTTGACTTTAATAATACTGCAAAAATATTTGTACATATTAATTTTTTAAATTTGACATAAGTATCCATGTCATTGTTTTTTTTACTAAAAATTTGTAAATATAACCTCAAAAATGTTCAAACTTATAATATAAATAAAAGTTATGGGCGAATTTCGAGCACTGGTACACGACAAGTTATAGATAAATGTTGAAAAGGTTAAGAAAATTTTCTACATAAAATCCGACCCCAGAGTGACGCCGATAGAATTATTTGTGACAGAAAAAGCTTAATTAGCTACGAGTTTTCTGTCGTCTCTCTGTAGACAGTCGTTGAGTGCAATTTTAGCTACGCCCCCAGACAAAGTTTTTAAATAGTCATAGTCGACTTTTCAAATATACCTTCAAACTTTTTCGACAGTAAAATTAATATCGGAAACGTAAAAATAATAATATTTTATTGCTAAACTAAAATTTAGTTACAGCCCTTTTCTAGGATGTAATCTCAGATAAGTTTGCCTCTCGTACGGGTCAAGTGGTACAGAAGCGGTGGATTTTTGAGTGGAAAGAGACTACCTATTATTATTATTAGAGTACATGCTAGGAGATGTCATGCGCGTTCTTTACCTACATATTTTACTTTATAGACCTACGTATATACTCTACGTGTAAAAATATGTAGGTACATAATATACACGGTGTTAAGTTGGTAGTGGATAATCCGAAGCAGGGAGGTAGAAGACCTCAATACCTATCGATTTGACCCCCATGTATGTTCAACGATATTGGGTGGTTCAAAAGTTATTTACCTTTTTGTGAAATTTGAATAAAAACCGGATTTCTGACTAAACTACGTAACTGTGGCTAAACTATTTAGATTACGATCATGATTTTTTTTCTGGAAATAGTCCGATAGTGACCCTTACGTAAGGTATTATTGCTATGAGTCAGCACTCGATAGCTTTTGTTCAAAAAATTTCAAGAAATTTTTTCCAAGCAAAAATTTTCTAAAATCTTTCAAAGGCTCTAGACAAAAAAAATCACGGAACATTTTTTTTTAGAAACTATCTTAAAAACTTCTACTATTCATGGATAATTATTCCGGAAAATTTAATTTGGCTGATATAATGGGATCATGCTAAAACGCTCTCATAACTTGTGCAAGTATCAATATTCAACATTTTTTCATTAACACACAGCTTTGTTATACGGGTGATAAAAGCCAGTTTTTTTAATTATTTGAGGTACCTAAATGCATAATTTGATGTGATATTTAAATGAAATAAATTATTTATTGAAATAAAGATAAAAATATTGTTATACACTCTTAAACCTATAATTAAAATTGTAGTACTTTAGAATAAACTGATGGTTCCTTTGTTTAGCCTGAAACCAATATTTCCCGTTATTGTTCAATAATATAAGGTATTTATTAATTTTAATAAAATAGCTCTTAATTAGAACTACCAAAGACGAAAGTCCATCGGATTTAAGCTGGGGAGCTTAGGGGCTAACTTTTGGACCCCCGTGGCCGCTCCATCGACATGGGTAAATTATGTCGAAAAATGTTCTCACATATTGGTTCTCAATGTGGTCCCTTTGAATCATTAGGGGACTCTAAAATCATTCAAGGGGTCCATATAAAATGAAAAGAAGTCCGGTTTTTATTCAAATTTCACAAAAAGGTAAATAACTTTTGAACCACCCAATATTGCTGAACATACATGGGGGTCAAATCGATAGGTATTGAGGTCTTCTACCTCCCTGCTTCGGATTATCCACTACCAACTTAACACCGTGTATAACGGTCTGGACAGGTTTGTTTATCCCCCACAAAGAAAAGAATTTTGTACAATTATAAATTTACTACTTATTTTATCATTTTATATTTTGCTTTAAGTAACATGTTAAGTACCTACCTTCTTTCCAACAATGCTACCCAAACTTAAGTACCTATTTATAGGTTTTTACCTCCATCAATTGCTGCGTCAATAGTTAAAATAAATACATAAATACCTATGAACCAATTTGATCAAAAAAGGGTGGTGACTGGTGGTTATAATAGTGAAAGATTAAAAAGCAAATACAAAGAAGCAGATTTGAGATCTTTGGTTGTTTTGGGATTCACCATGATCAAAGATTTTAGTATCCATACATTCTGCAAAAACTGATGATTAGTAGATAATATATCATTCTTCATCCCAGAAGACGAAAAATCAGCTAAAAATATTAAATTTACTAGGTACTGAAAAATCTATGTTAGTCTAACAGAAACCAGTTTGGGTATACTTACTCAATTAAAAATAGTTATCCTTAAAAACTTGTTAACCTTATCAAGAATGAAAAAAGGTTTTAACATGTGTTTGGAATGTCGAATGAATTGAATCTATAAAGTGACTAGAGATAGTTGAGAAAGTACCTTTCATGCTTAGAGTATCCCATTATGACGAAGTGGAGATATGGAGTTTGAACTTATGCAGTCACGTCTGATGAACATGGTTGATTGGGAAAATGGTAAAAAAATATATATGAGTAAGTTTAGTATTGAGTAGATAAAATAAAAATCTCCGTACAACTGTTGTATAAGAATGTCAATCAAAGATAATTCGAGGCGTGCGTGTACCTAGGTATATATCATAGGAGGTGCGGAAGTGTGATTCCGATATAACGCAACAATCAACATTCCTGGCAAATATTAGCTGTGAGGTGGTTCCAGCCCCTCTACATACAATATTTCATACCAATGTACCTCTGGGTTGTATTCGTTCATACCTATACACCACTGGGTTGTGCTCCTATACCTACATGTACCGCTGAGTTGTGTTCGTTCATACCTAATACGGTTATACCATAACAAATAAACTAAAGGCGTGCTCATGACAGTTCACCCGTTCGTACTATCTACACAAGAATCAGAAGTAGGGAACTTCTCGCGAATATTGTTTATTAATTTCACTTATGAAACGAAAGTTTGCTCTCTACCGGGAATGTTTTGTACCGCTGAAATGGATGAATTCCCAGAGCGCCAGAAAGGTGATGGGACTGACATATAATTAAGAATGACTATGATAATTTTTGAATTTTTTAGACATTGAAAATTTATCAGGGCCGCTTTAAGATGTTCTTTTATCAAGATCTTAGTGACCTAATCAGAAATGTGAGTTTATTTTTGTATTTTTGTTTTGATCTGAATATTGAATCTTTTGTTACTAAAGCCCCTTAGCGGGATTAAACTTACATAATTGACAAGGCGATGATAGGGGGTAATTTGCAGATTTTTCATATGAATTACCCATTCCATTTAGTTAGTACCCATTCCATTAAAAAATCAACGAGAATTACTTACTGTAAGACAAAACTTAACTCAGAGAAATTTATAATTTTATTTGATTAAAAATTTACGTAGGCATTAGAAACAATTTTTGCGTAATTAAGGGCAGGTCCTTGCACTTTCATCCAATAAAAAAACTTAAAAATGACAATGACGGGTGCATGTATGATCATTGTGGGTGACCGCCTTTGGATTGTGTTAAAAAGTTTCAGTTCGTATATATTTTTCGTAATTTTCTCCAGACATATAGTAGGTAGGTAAAGGTAGGTAATATTGTGACCATTTTTTCCACATATTGAATCACAAATTAATAAAAATATATATAGTGATTCGTCTCAATGTTCTTCTAAATAAATTATTACCTAATGAAGAAAGAAAGTCCAAATTCAGTTCGCCTCGATCATGCTTAGTTCTTTTTTAATATCAGCGGATGTCCTGTTTTTTAAATTTAATATATTATTTTAGATCTTTGATTGCTGATAAATTCTCGCGAGAGCATATCGCCGTGCCCGTAGAAAAAAGGTCCATGTGATCATAGGTCGAAAATGAGTTTTTAATGCAGTTTAATTTAGTATTAAAAGCTCTACAAAACTGTATTTTTAGTTTTTTTCTATCGCTAATAGTTTCTGAGATATTTTTTTATAAAACGTCCTATGTGAAAAAATCTCCGAAGAAAAAAGTGACATGTGCACATAAGCAGTTTTATTGTGCTCATTTTCGTACCAACGATGCATAAATGTACGACCCATGTACACATGCGCACTTGTTCGTCGGAGTCTATACGATGCGAACGCTCATATATTTCTCATGAATCTTTTTAACGCAAACTTGTTTTGTATTCACATTTTTTTAAAATATTTATCAGAGTTTACAATGTTAGTTACACTTGCGATATTTTAAGATATAAAAGAAAACAAAAATTGTATTATAAATGTCTTATGAATACCATTTTGGTACAAAGGATTGGTTCAGCGAAACCGACTAAAGTATTGATAATTATTAACTTCAGATGAGAATCAAGTTAAAAATTGATTGGAGAAGTAGAAATTAAACATTATTTTATAAACTATTTAAAATAATTAAAATTTAACCAAAATTTGTTAAGTTATAATTTATTTTAACAATATTCCATTCAAAAACTTCCGTTGTGCACATAGGATGATTAAAATGTGTATTTTTTAAAAACATCGTTATCCACCTTTTTTGAGTTGTATTCATTGTTTTGATTGAAAATATCGTAATATTTTTACCGCTGGAGAATTATACCTATATTTTTTGCAATTTTTATGTCCTAAGTGCAGATGGCCCGTTTTTCTAGGGATACCCCACTACCCAATGTGTAGATGTTCCTTTGTTCTACGGAATTGTTTTCCATTTTCATAGTCCTATCTTCATAACGACCTTTTTTCTACGGACACATTTTAACATACACCTTTTTTCTACTGACTATTTCCGTTATTATATATATTTTTAAGAATGTTTTTATATTAAAACTTGTATATTGGTGGGGTGTTTCATTGAGATAAACTTTTTTTTACAAATTCAAACGCATTTAATATATTTTATAATTTATATACAATATTTTATGAAACAAATCACTCCTATGATGCTGCAACTAAAATTTCGTAAATATGTGCCATTAAGCTACTAAATACATTTGAATATATATACGGTTCATAAAAAGGTACTAACATAAGCCTAAGTTAATTTGTATGAATACGTGGTAGTTTTTAAGACACTTACTTTAGTAATTTTAATTAAATTTAATGTTATACGTTTTGTTTCTTTTTTTTAATATGTTATTTTAGAATAAATATTTCTCAAAACATTCCACGAAAAGCTAAATCTATTTGAAATGCTTGAAATATAAACAATACCTAAAACTAGGGCTTGAAAAATGTATCATAAGTAGAAAAATAATATGAGTATATTGTGAAATTACATCATATTTTATTCGAATAAGTATAAGAAGTATTAGCAGTCTGGAAATGTTTAATTTGTACAGTGACTGATGAATCAAATAATCGTTAGAATTAATTCAAATCTAAACACTAAAATAGTTTCCATATAAATGCTAACTTTCATAAATGGTGCAGAAACACCAAAATAAAAATATCCTATGTAGGAGAAAATCTAAATTAAGCACATCTCTGATTAAATAAGAGTACTTAGATAATATATTGCATCTCAATTGTAAACTATCTACGCGAACATAGCTTTAAACCTTACTGTTAACATAAAATAGTTACAAAATTTGTAAATATGCAAAAGGATTCATCATAATACACATTTCATGTGGAAAAGCTTTGTGAAACAAGAAGTACGTAATTTAGAGTGTTGCTGATGTTAATATGACGTGATTCTTTAGTAAATAAGGTTCCAAAGAGTTATGACTTAAGTCATATACTTTATTGTTTTCCTTCCAATATCATAACGATGAGGTAATAGTTTTCACCATGAGTCCTCATTCCTGTTGAAAGCAGTGTGCCAAATCACCTTTCCAAAAGCAAAAGGTGTAGATTCAGTAATTAAATATAAATGCCTATGTTTTTCAGAATCATATGCAGATAAAGTAGATACTTAACACCAGAAATAAAAAAAATCTTATAAAATGGACCAAATATGTACACTGTATGAACAGAAAGAGAATAATTAGATTCCATACATTTAAAATATTAATTACAACTTGAAAGTATATATAACGATAATAGCTAGAAACATTTTTTGAACATGAATAAGCCCCTAATTAATGCAATATATTTATTTATTGTATTATTAATAAAAAAAATAACTTGTGTTTGACATCCTGAAAGCATTACTGGTACCATAACTGGTATTCCACCATTCATATCCATTGGATAGCATCGAGGAAAATATACTTGAAATAGAGTACCTCCATTTATAATACGTTTTTATCATTAATGGTTCTCGTGTTAACTTTATTATATTTTTTTTTAATTTCTGCAATTCCACTCACAATTGATTAATTTATATTTATTTATTTATAATATTTTACCTTTTGAAAATGTAAAAACCCATCTATTAGGTAGTCTATATCCGCGAAGAGGTTATCTAAACAAAACAACAGATCACCAGGTTCCAAAAAAAGAAGAAGAAGACTTTTCTAAAATTAACACACATTTAAAACCTGATATTTTTCAAAAAACAATATGCTTATAAAAGTGATATGGTATATTATGTGTTGCATCATTTTATTTGAATACATATATTTTTTTTGCTATTTTATATGCGCGTTTGATAAAAAATAACCAAATAATAATGTGAGTATTATTGAAAGTACGATATTTTATGTTTATTTTAAAGAAAACGATGATTGTTGTACTTAGGACTGAACAAATAAACAAATATTTCCGTAGAATAAAGGTACGTCGTAACATAGGAACGAGATTTACGAGACGAAGTCCGTAGAAAAAAGGAACATCTTCACATAGGCTGAAAAATTTCCCTAGAATAACTGCCTATGTGATTTTTCTAGAAAAGTATACACTTTAGGGGATATTTTAAGATGCTTAATATTAAATAGTTTTATTTCTATTACAAATTTTAAGTTTGAAGAATATTGCTCAAATAGTTATGAAGGAATCTCAAAAAATGTGTATTGGAATCTTTAAACTGCTCTCCTGTAAAATGGACAAAAGTCACATAGGCATTTTTTCTACGGACCCGACGATATCAATAGCGCTTAGCCTCGTCTAAGTGTGCATTTCTCCCAAACGAACATTGAGCCGGAGTTAAAGTAGGGTTGACTTTCTTTTATCGTTGATATTCGAAACTATAGAAACCACAATGAGCGATAACTTATTAATAGTGATGGAGGTTACGCCCTGGTTCTTTCTCCATGTTATGTCCTTGGTCACCATATCAACGATTACAACCATTAGGAAAATAATATATCATATTTTATAGCTCTGGCTCAATATTCGTTTGGTGTAATAAGGCCCTGTCCTAGCTGGTCGCATGATCGCACGATCGTGCGATTGAGATGATCGCATGAACGCGGACTATCTGTTCAAACATATAACATTGTATGAACGTGTCCTAACTGGGCAGACAGATAGACGTAAATTCGATCGTCCGATCGGTGCCTTGTTTGAAATGATCGCGCGTCGCTTGTATTGCTCAGACCCCGTAGACAAATTCTAATTGACGTTCGACTACAAACGAAGATTTCGCCAATGTTTAGTGCGAAAAAATTATCTGTCCACTGGAACATGTAAACAATTATTATTTAAACCAAGCAATGAAACTTATATAAAAATATAAAAAGTGGACAGCTAATTTTCTTCCTAATCTACATTGTCGAAGAATTCGTTTGTAGTCGATCTCCAAATGCATTTTGTCTAGGCCTACTGTTGTATCGATTAATATACAACAGTAGGCCTACACAAAATGCATTTGGCGATCAAAAGTTTTTACATACTAACATTCATAGTTACTCGTATTTGTTTGCGTTGTCAAGTAGACGCGCGATCATACGATGGCAGTTAGAACACACAATTTTTCATCGTGCGATGACAATTAATTTGTTTATGCGTTCATGCGATCATCGCAATCGCACGATCGTGCGATCATGCGACCAGCTATAGGACAGGGCCTAAACGCAATCTAAAGCGGACAGGATAAGAAGTTCACATCAGCAATAAAATCAGCGTCGATTTATGCGGATGCTGATATTCGCAGCAACTCTAGTCTCTCGATAAATAATGAAATTAGTTCGAAACTTCAACCAATCATAACCACTGGTTTTGCTCTATGTGGCGACACATGAAACTGTTAAAAAAATAAAACATGATTATTTCAATAGTTATTGATGGTTCGTTGCACCTGGACAGCTTCCGTGTTGAACTGTTGATGAAATATTAGATACACTGTTCCCAGATATCCTTCCTGTTATGCACCTAATATTGGTGCAAACCCACGGGGCGGGGTAGCCAACCACCAGTCAATGAACAAACGAACGTTTCATCAGGGAATTCAATGGATTAAGTTTGCTTTAGTCTGCACAGGAACACACCTTTGTACCTTCTCTCACAGAACTGAATTGCCTGATCTTAATCTATTACATTACTATTAGTACTTTAAGTGAAATAATGAAGACTGATGGCTCGAGTCGGATCCCAAAGACAGACAACCTGGATCCATCCAGCTTAGCAGAAAATGGGAAACCATCTATCAACGAGAGTTGGTCACTCTGTGTGGACAGCTTTGACATAAGTGTGTTAAAAGGAATATTTTTGTGAGTGTTGCCAGATCAATAGTGTAAAGAACAAAGTTCAGAGATACAAAATAAAAAAAATGTAATCACTGAAATAAATGAGACGGTTCAGGCATTCGTACTGGATGTCGTAGGTTCGAATAACAGTGCCGACCATTTTCAAATTCACGTCAAAGATGTCAAAAGTGTATTTGTGTTGACTTCGAGTGAGCACAGATTCATTAAAAAAAAAAAAAATTGGTCGATTTTGAAGAAGCATTGTCAGTTGTTTCATAACAAGGAAAAAAAGTAACCGACATACACATACATACATATCTATATATCTGTATAAAGTTCCTTGTCAGTAGAAATTATTTTTCAGTCTGTGAATTCTGAACCCTTAAAAGCTTCACATCGTTGTTATTTTGTGTAAATGCTCCGTAAAAAAATAATATTTCGAGAATGTCAAGAGGCCTATAAAGATTTTTTTTTCAATCCTTTTAAACGATCATTCATTCCGTAAATGACAATATAAAGATATCACGCTGTTCGCGATTAAGGTGACGCCAGCATTGAGGATAGGTACGTCGTTTAACAAGATTTTTCTTGAATAGCTTTTTGTGTCATATTTTCCTTACAATAAAGATCCTAAGCTCCGGAATAAAGAAATCAGAAAAAGTTGGATGAATTTATTGACAAGTTGGAGAATAAGATGGAATTGATTTATTTTTTATTCATTTTATTTTTAGCTTGTTAAATGCTGCAATCATTAAAAAGAACATACCAGAGTGCACACTTATCTTCTGGAATTTATTCATACACCTATATTGTGTCCTTTAAAAGAGTATCGTGCTTTTGTTTTAGCTTTGGTGATGAAACGGAAGGGCGGATGGGTGCGGGAAGCGAATAGCAGCAACCGCTATGTTTTGTAGTTTTGAGTATCACTCAATAGTAACTGCTTAATATTTGTACCGTTTACACAATGAACAAAGTGGCCATAGTATTGGAAAAGGATAAAAGTGCAGGTATGAATGTAAAAATTAGTAGGTATTAATCAGAAGCACTTTCCTTAACCCTATTGACGATTTCATGTTGGGTTAGTGTACGGTTAATGAAAATATTCCGTCAGGTCAGAAATATCTGAAATATAAAAGGCAATGTGTCATCGTATTATGATTCATGGCTTATATTAGCCTTGAAAGCGAGTTTTAACATCGACCTATATTCTGGTCGCGATGACACATAGGACATAGGCACTTTGACCTTCCTCCTAAAAAAGAAGAAGGTAGAATCGACTGTGCTAAAGGTTGTTTAAGTCCTTTTGCAACGCCACTGACATTTGTGTCCGTCATAAAAAAAAAACAATCGTTTTCATACATCATGCGTCATGTGGCTTAATGCCTTTTACCTGATCCAACTAGATGATTGTGGCTTAAGTCCTTTGACATGGTTGCGCTTTGCATTTAAGTCCTTCTTTTTGCAATAATTTGTGTTTTTATGTAGGAAAGAAGTGTTTGCGGCTTAAATCCTTTTACCAGAATATGTCTGAGACACACAATATTAGTTTAAAATAATAAAATCAATTTTGGAAAAAATGTGGATTGCCTTTCACCTGAGCACAGTCGGTATGCAGTATTTCACTAAAAATAATAGGTAAGAGATGTGTACGTTTCAGCTCGCTGGTTACCTTCAATATGGTTGAAAATTTTACCAGCTTAACTTGTTTCTAAGTCGAGGTTTTTCACCTTGTAATATTTTTTTTTAAATTCCTTTGATTTTTTACTTGGAATTATTTTAATTGAATACCTATTCTCAGAATCATTAGGCAAATAATTTCATAAACCACCTAACACTAGCTTTATAATTAGGTACCTACCTACCTACTTATTTTTGTATAGAATAGGTATATATTATTATTTATGGTAAAAAAATATCATAAAGCTTGACTAGAAGTTTCTCGTCAGCTGTTAAATTCGTATTAAAATGATATTTAAGCAGCTTCACAATGTCCCTTTTCTGCGTAGACGATATGAAAGCAAAAAAAAATAATATGATATCTAATTATATTATAAAGTTCATAAAAGTCTGCAATTTCCACAAAGCTGACGATAAATAAAGGTTAAATGCAATATAATTCTTTTTTTATACACTTTTCAAATCGTTGCTAGTAAAATTGATGATTCATTCATGTACCCACTCGAAACTGTTGTCAATAGAACTATTGAAATAATTGACCGACTACAACTTCAGTCAGAATGCTGAATATTTTATTATTCATTCATGAAAGCGTATTCAAACTATAGGCTTCGATATTTTAAAAATACCTTTCTGTCAAAAAAAAATGCATTTCATTTGACGGTTTAGCTTGGTAGGTACCTACGGGCATCACTGACATAAAATATTTGAAAAAAAAAAACGGATGAAAATTAATATCATCGGATTTCATGAAAACGTCAACTCAATCACACAATATACCCACGCACGTGGTATATATTATGTAACTCCGCGGGCTCTGGGATTTCCCAAAAAAGAGAAGCATAGTGACACGATAAAGTAATTAATTTGGTCCGAGCAGAAAGGTTTAGTCAAAATTAAACTCAGAATTCAAATACGTTTTCGACATTTTTTGAAATAGCCGGGATTTTTCATTTATCTGGCAAATTTATAACGCTTTACGTATGCAGGTGATGTTAAGTTTCACACCGTATATTTTTTCATTTCTAAAACGAATTCTTTTGATTTTATACTGTGTTGAAACCTTTCAATCACACCTTGCGTTTGTTCGTAGATTCTAAAAATGTTGATTAATCCTGTACCTCAAAATCCACAGTATAATGTTCAGCTTCCCATACTAGTCCATTCCTGGTAAACTTCCTCCAGATATCCTTGGATTCCAGAAACCCCAATAAGCAGACCAATCAAGAGGTGGAGGTATTGCTTGATAACCGCTTCCAGATCCAAGAGAAGACAAGACGTAGCATAACAGAAGTAGTAGAAGAAGGTACCTAGTAGGAACTATTAAGAGCTTACTAAGCTTCTTTTATTGGATGGAAACACTACGAACAAGAATTGTTCAAAATGTTCAAGCTAGAAAACTTGTCGACTTGCATATTTCGACCAGATTTTGACTCTCAAGAACATCATTTAATAAGCATTTTTGTATGTATGTACCTATGACTTTGAATTTATTCATTTTTTTGGTGTAGGTCAACCTTTTCTATGGGGATTTTATTCCCTTAGCTGATGGTTGTTCTTGGTTTGGAGGTACTGGGAACATTGCCCAGATTTTACATTGGGGTTGCATAAAATTCAGATTTACCAGAAGTTTTCTTGTTGTTATGCAATCTAGAATATAAACCTTTTCTAATATAAACATTCTTCTTCCAGCAAAATCTAGTTCATCGTGACCCTACTGACAGTACTGACTCTTTAAATTTGTTAATTATGACAAAAATACATATGCTAAAAACTAATTTAAAATTTTGATAATTTAGATGTATTTAGAAAACAAAAATTATTAGGTATATAGTTACTCAACAATTTCATAATTGGCTCGGTACAACCTATAAAAGTTAGTAATTGAGAGAAGTATAGATGAAATTCAAAAATAACTCGATTAGACATCAGCCACAGAGGGTGCCAGCAGCAAAGCTACAAGTTAATTGGAAACCATTATAAGATTCAATTAGGTCACCGACCAACAACTCAATTTCTAAATAATTCAATTTGTTTTCAAAAATACTCCTACGACTTAATTGATTATTATAACACTGTCTAATTACTTTAATTAGTTTCAAGTAATTACTTTCTTTTTGTGTTGGTAAGTCAAATATCATCTCAAAGTTGTGACATTTTTATTCAAACTGTTAAGTTTTATTTTTGTCCTGATGGTTTGGGTGAAAAGTTTGAATAATTAACCAGAAGTTATTAATAATTAACTTCTTTTTTCTTTTCTATGTATAGAGCAGGGAGATTTTATAACAGGGTACCTTTAATATGAATGTTTCCTTCAGCGATGTTCTGGATAAAAATGTGACAAAACTTTTTCCAGCAACATTAAGTAGGTACTTCCAGCATATTTTTACAAATTATTCGCAGTTATTGTCATATTCTTAGTTTAAAAGAGGAAGGGATTTTTCAACACGGTAAAATTATTTATTTATTTTTTAATACTTCATAACCAATAGGGAACTAAGAACATTACAAAGTTATGATCACTTTTAATGCACAAGATGTTTGAAATTAGTCTCCTCATTAATGTTAGAATTTCGAACATCCGCAGCCCCACTTATGGGCATAGGGAGGCATAATTTCGCTCGATTTTTTGCAATGTTTATGACCTCCTCCCACACCATGTCCAACTCTCTTAGCTCTGCCTCGAAGAAAACGAACACGGTAAGAACCTCGTCTTCGAGACATGATCCACTCAGTCATGCCCTCTATATCAATCTGACTCACCTCTTTGATATGGTTTTACAAGGTGCCTACCTTTTTCGATTCTTCTGAAAACCTCGTCTTTAATATTGTGATCCATTTAGGAAATCCTAGGATTTTTCTTTACGACCAAGTCTTATTCTCTCTCTTTCGGTTAGGCCCCATGTCTCATACTCATACAACAAATGCTCCACGCATAGGTCTTCACTAATTGTTTGAAATATAAAATTAAGAAAAAAGAATGTAATATCCTGGCACCAAATACCTACCTAACTAGCAGTCGCAGTCTTTAAATTTGATTGTAAATTATTAAATATCAACTTGTTGTATTACATCGGATTTTATGACATGTTGAACATGTTAAGAATTCTTTGTTGTTTGCGCTTAAGCTGGATTTGCGGATATGAGATAAACGAAAATATTTTTTGTTGGGAAAATTATGAATCCTACCTCACTTTGTGAATATTCCTCTCTCCTCCCTTCTTCTATCACTGGCGTGGTTTAGGTACTATTGCGATGATTATTGAGGTCTAAAGGTGAATATTGGCAAAGATTCGATTTTACGACGTGTAGATGCGGCGAGTTTGACACAAGAGGTGAAGCAGGAAAACAAAAGCGGTTGTTTGGAATATAATTTGAAAAGTGTGTTGCCAAAAATATAATTTAAAGTAGGAACGTGAAAAACGGCGCAAACAAAGTAAAGTGATCACACTATATCAGTCTTGAGTGGCTGACGGTCGTAAGGCCGTGGTGGTTTGTTTAATTTAAAAATCGAACATCAGTATTTTAAAATGTTTAAATTCTCTTCAGAGTGAATGTCTTTGATGCTCTTTAACGAATGATCCCGTGTCGCTGAAAAGGCAGTGTAGTATTTGAGTGAGCTTGTAATACGTCCAGTCAGTTTATGTATGTGGTATTTATCTAAGAGCGAACTTCCCACATCAATCATTATATTTTTTCTATGACAAGTTCACTACATTCCTCGACACTGCGGATAATTGATATTAATATAATTATTGAGCATAGTTAGACTTGGGGCAGTCTCCGATAAAAACAAAGCTGTCGGTTTACGATACAAAAAAGGAGAACTGTGCTAGATTGAGCGAATGATTGATTGAGATTGATTAAGAGTCCTCGTCTGGGGTAGAGATGAACCCCTTGTTAACTATTTATTTTCTTTATATTATTTTTTGATGATGTTTAACATCAAGAACAATCCTGTCAAACACATTTCTTCCTTTATAAAATCAACTAAACGTAAACAAACGCAATATTATTATCATTGTAAATCAAATCGCCTCTTTACACCCTACTTAGGGGCAAAGGGAGGCAACAAGAGCTCTTCATCTTGCGCAATGTTTATGACATCCTCCCACATCATGTCCAAATCTTCTCTTCTTGTCCACGTATTCCTCTTCTTCGGGACCCTGATGGAAGGTCGAACAGCGCTATCCTCGGCCAACTGTACAATATTGGGATTAATTCAACGAATTATATTAGGTACATACTATGTCAAAGCTGTATTCGGAACAAAAATTACAAAATTTTATGTCACATTTTAATATATGAGGTACGAAGTGTAAAGAGACGTTGAGAGAAAGACAAGAAGTGTCTGCGACAACGAAAGAAAAAAGTTCAATTACATAAAAATTGGTCTACCTATTCTAAGGTTGTTAAACTTGGTACCAAACATGCAGAGGAAAAAATGATGGAATATAATCATAAAAAACTTGACAAATTGTCATCACCATGTACCTACCGAAAAGTTTCGTCAATTGACTTTGGTGGGCCGTGAACTGAAAAACTCTACAGAAGATATTACACGCCTATGCCTCAACTATCACCTGGAAGGCAAAATAACGCACGGCAGGTCCCTACAAACCATCAGAAATTTGTACGAGGGTAATATTTAGGTTGATATTGTCAGCTAGTTAAGAGTTAATTGGAGAAATGGATTTTAGAAATATTTAAGTTGATTTTTTTGGTAATTTTATGTTAACCTCAGAACAAATATACAGAAAAAGTCGAAATGATAGATGTCCTTTGAAGTTTAAGCTACTTTAAGGTCAAAAATCATAGCCTGGAGCTGGATACGTCAGAAGCTGAAGTAGTCCAAACCCTATTGGTCCAAATTTAATCGGAGGATGTATATGTATATACTCAATGTTAGTCACCTACATCTGATAGTTGCGGCAATACAAAAAGCAGAAAAATCAATAATATGATATTAGGATGATCTAACTGATTTAATTGCCGAGCGTATTATATTCCTGGTGTTGTAATTCCAGTCCAATTTGGATATAACGTAGTTAGGAAATGCGTCTTCTGGCCAAGCATTTTCCACCCTCTATTGTATTTTATTTAAAACTAGCTTTCCCAACAGACGTTGAGCTTTTTATGAAAATAATAGTTACCTATTGATAAAACATTCTACAAAATTGCTGATACTTTGTGAAAGGTAAGTATTTACTTTCAGTAGAATCTGTTTTATTTTTCAATCGTGTGCTTTTGCCTTTCATAATATGTTTCTACATTTATTTTTATCATACGTGAAATATTTAAATGCTTTGCTCTATGGTCCGGAGTTTTTAGGACATGACCTTATATAAATAATAATATTACCTACAACACTGTGTACGTAGGAACTTATAATAAAACACGGCGTACCAACATACAAATAATAATAACACGACATATTTTATTACCAACTGTTTATGCGCAAATATTCTAACTGGCAAACTTAAGCAGGCTATAAAATTTTTACCCGAAATCGTACTTAATCATCGAAATTGTCTATGGTAAGTAATATCAAAATGTTTCGGATGATATATTTTTTCCTTTACGAGGCTTATTATTCTTTTAAGCATACAAAATGTTTATTTTAATTGAAAAAAAAACGCATGGATATAAAATATGAATGTAGGGTTCCTTACCTATGATAGGTGTGTTATCACTTTAAGTTAAGCTACGGCTACACTATGGCCCATGCTGGCCAAATATGGGCTCTGGCCAAGCATTGGCAAGTAGCAACATTTGGAAAATATACTTGTACACCTGGCTACACTATTGGCCCAACATGGGCCCAACTTTGACACCTGGTACGAGGCTAGACTGCCACACAATGTTTCTATCACTGATTTATTGATTAATTCTTGCTTTTATTCATACACTAGCTTATACCCGTCTTGCTTTACGTTTTTGATTCCGATTGTCAGGCTTGATCGGTAGGTAATTAAACAGGTTCTAGTCTAGCTTCCCATTGCTTAACAGACCTCTATAACTGACATAAGCACAGAAAAAGAAGAATGACACTTACAATTATTTCTGTTTTACCGACCTCATAATATTATACGAACCTACCGACATAATTTGCAAGTTTTCATAGAGAGAGATATAGCTCTGTGGTTTGAATCTTAGCTACATTCACTAATGTGTGATAATTAATTAGGCTCTCCACCCATAGAGGGTGATTTGCGCTATCTGTCAAATTTGCAAAATGGAGGAATCATATTGCAAATTTTTTCATTAAATCTTTATTTATTGAGAATAATAAGATTTGAATAACATTTATATGTATAACAAATCAATCTACGATTATTTTATTACATTTTCATACCGTAATACCAAGATTCCATTCAACGTTTACATGAGTAATTTTGTTTCCAAAAGTCTTTTTGAGAAATTTGTATGAAGATCCTAAAAAAATAGATTTTTTTAAATAGCTCTAAATATATTAAAGTTAATGCAGCAAATTGTATTTAAGAACCTTCTCCAGCATTTTGTACGGCTCTGGGCATATTAATATCTGACGTAGCATTTGTATTTTGAGCGTGATGCTCGGACATAACGGTAAAGTATTGTCAAAGGCAAATAAAAAAACATTTCTAAAATATTATGTAGATTCCACTCTGATTTATTGATTAATTCTTGCTTTTATTCATACATTCCACTCTACAATTATTCACTGTATACTCCTATCTGAGTGGGGAATTTCAATAGAGTTTATCTCCCTGGGCAAAAAGGAATATTTTAATATAATTTCTAATTCACAAATATACACAATAAAAACTTTCATAATTTTATTAAACCTAACCTTAAATTTTTATTGATGTTTATTGTTTTGCAATAGGTATATATTTACCTAGCTCTTACAGGTTGATTTGGACTATAACATAAATGAAAATAAAAGATATTGATAAAAAAAACAAGAATCATGTGTACACTGTACATACTTATTTCTCGAATGGTTTAAAGAAAGCATCCACCACAGTCTTTGCCGTTTGGGTTTTTCATTATTTTATAACAGAAAAGCAGATGCCGCATGTATCACTGAATAGGATGCTGCAATTAAATACCATATCATTTTCAACTTCCATTATTTTATCTGAATTAAAAAAAATGATGTACAAAACACTATGAAAATAACAACATGGATGACATGACAGCTGTCAAAATTTGTCCAATATTGGTGAATACTTGCGGACTCGATCGACAAGTAATCAAGTAACGGCCAATGTCAAATATTGGTCGATATTGGTCATTGGTGGAGCGGCCACACTACTTGCCCATGCTGGGCCAGAGCCTCTATTTGGCCAGCATGGCCCATAGTCTAGCCGTGGCTTTACAAAAGTAATCCAAACTGTGGAACCTGTTTTTAAATAAAGAATCTTTCATACCGTGTTCATCTGCTTCAAAGCAGATTTGAGGAATTTTAACATGCTATGGGAGGAGGTCATACAAATTTCGCAAGATCGAGCGAAATTTAGAGCTCTTGTCGAATAATGGTTTTTTAAAGGTAGTTTCGATTCGTTTCGATTCACTTGTATTAGGTAGGTATAGTTTATTCAGTAGAGACGGAAGGTGTTAAAAGGAGTTTGAAAGAAAGATAATGGCTGGTAGCAGAATTGGCGATGCACTCTAACGAGAAATAAGAATAGGTACCTATATTCATCTGAAAAATCCAAACAGTTGATGCACAATGCAATCCTGATACCGTCCATGATAAATGGTTTATAAACTTGGACAATTGGACATGGACGAAGAAATCTGGAAGTTGGTATATAATTGCTTTAGAAATGAGATCTTTACGTAGTAGGTATATGTGAAAAAATACGGATTGGTAAGGTGAAGAATGATATCAAAGGAATGTGGAGTGAACGTGAGCGACTGAATAGAATGAATTTGAAAAAAATAAGGTGGTTTGAGCAAGTAGAGAATGACAAAAATGATCTCTAGGTAAATCTGAAAGCATGGGTGTACGGAGACGTGGCCGACCTAGAATGTCGTGGTCTGATCATTTATCGGTGCCGTCTTAAAAACAGGCCCAAGTCAGAAGTATAAGGAATACAATATAAGAACATTTATGCGGAATATTATGTTGTTGGATGAAGCGAAAGAGGTTTGTCTAGATGGGAAAGAATGAAAATATTTAAGTACTCTCTACCTACCCCAGATTATGTATTAATGACAAAACTAAATAACACTCACATGTGAACGAACATGAATGAATATTGCAGTCCCTGGTAAAGAATTTCACTTTGCTTCCTCATCAGTGTTGTTTTTTTTATTATCCATCACGTCGTCTCCCGTTAGAGGTAGGCAGAGAGAACGGACCTTCACTCTTTTTTTTCAGCGCACACTTCTTTCACTCCTTCCACCGACATACCATTTCTCATAAAACCTCTCCTATTTCTCTTACTTCTGACCTGGCCTTAGGATTTCTTACACCTTTCTTCTTCAGTCTTACGTTTGTCAGAGACATAGAAAATAACTAATGTTAAAATTTTAAAATGTGGGACTATTATTTTTTGTTTATGACGAAAGTGGTTGGTAGAATAGCGGTTACGACGCCGGGTTTTGTACTGTTTCGTCAGGAGGTCGTGGGTTCGATATCAGATGACGACCATCTTCCTCTTTCACGACACAAGCTTTAAGTTACTTACTGTGAAAGAGCCAAATACTGTATTTGTGTTCACTTTGAATGAGCACATATTCATTTTTTACATTAAAAAAATAACAAAGTTCTTATGTTCAAAAATGCTTGTAAATTTTCAGTATCAAATATAATTCGACTACGAAGTGGTGTGTTTTATTTACACATTAAAATCACATTTAAACTATTATCCATTTATTTAACTTGGTCGTTCGAGCCGGATTTAAACCAGCGAACTATGGATTTTGCATTTATTCTATTAATTATATAAGTAAATAATTATTATGTAAGAAGGTTCGTTGATTTTCAAACTCCGAAAACAGCTTTAGCGATTTTGGTTAGACTGAAGTTTGTAATAATAGTTTGCGATACAAAGTTGATAGAAATATATATCGAAATTTGCCTAACAACCCATGACAAAAATTACCGTTCTAAAATATTGTTTGTGGGATTATGGTTCCCAGAAAGCTGGTGTTAGTTAAACGCAGTAGTTTGTGAACGATATGTTATTAAATTTATTATTGAAACGCATTCAATTGAAAAGAAACATATTTTTCATTCATGGTTGAAAACATTTATATACGAAGAACCTTCTGAGATCAGCCTTCCTCTCTTTCTTTTCCACACATAATGGAGAGGAATATATCCCACCTAGAAACCTTCACGAATGATAAAATTTCCTTCAGAATCTACCTACCGCATATTGCTCTGAAATAATATCCCAACATCGCCTTTCTTTACATACGTAGGTACAATACATAACATTATCTGAACTACACAGAACCCACACACAAAAAAATTGGGAATCATAATGTTCATTCTGTGCCAGAAAAATTACCTAGATGCACATAATATAAATGCAATAATTTATGGGTGCATTTTTAAAGATTTTTTGTCTTGATTCATTGAATTATTGATAAAGGGACACATCCCTACTCATAAGTTCACCCTTTCTTTAATGCTGTTTTTTTTGTTTCATATACTTAACAAATTTGTAAAATATCTCATATTCATTTATATTCTTTAGTCTTTGTCCATCTGAGGAAGGGAGTAGTCGCTCCCGAAAACATGTTTATGGAAATAAAGTAATTCGTAGTAGCACAAACTGAAGACTCCTTATTTATTTTTACATAAGTGAAATGAACTACTACCAAGCACCCTCGGCCGAAACTATCAACGTTTTATTGCACTTATTTAAATGTCTAAGTATTGATTGCATTTTACCTGTTATTGTTTTATTTTTATCTTTTGCTCTCCTTATGAATTTAGTCTGACATAAATTTTGCTGTTCCGTATATCCAAGAGCTTTCTATCTCTTTGGTAAGTTGACTAGAGGCTTAGAGCTATTCCAAATAACCTGATTCATATTAATTGATTTGAGCCGTTACTGTAGGCACATTCATTGTATTGCCACAATTTGTATGTTAATATCTTCATTGCGTTTAGTTATTCAATCTTTTTTTTTCGTCACTGTAAAGTGTAAAGGATGCGTATTTTAATTTTTAGGTAGGTACCTATGAAAATAAAAATAATTCTTCCGAAAATTAAAAACAGAACATTCGCAAATCAAATTCTTTATATATTTATTTTAATGTATATAGATTTGATGGCTCAAGTCTTTTACAGTTTCAGGTCTTTCACAGGCTTATTACCCAAGTAGTATAGAATGTTCTAGAAGGGTTGTAAATTGGTTTTTAAAGGCTAGTTTTTATAGGTTTTAAAAGGCTACCGAACCTCTCAACATTCTTTTATAGACAAATACTCAATATTCCTTTATCCAGTACAATAAAAATAGAATATGAAAAATGTATTTACTCTGTTGATTTAAGTGATTCCGCAAAAATTAAGCTAATCGAGATTAGTTTTGTTATATTTTTTTATTAATTTCCTTTTATCATACTGTGAACTATTAATTATAAAAGAACGGTTTTTATAATTTTTTCTACAATTCGGGTCAAAAGTTATAACACGTTTTTTAATTTTAGACTGGAATCATTAGAGAAGATTGCATTGTTATTTACATTTTTCCATTCTACATTTTTTACAATGAAGGTTGCGGGGGAGATGTGGGTAGGTAATTTTAAATATTTACATTTAAAAGCTCGGAAAATGTTACACCTATAGTATGTACACGAGTAAAAAGGTGTGCTCTGTTGTGTCCGTGAGAGGAATACTAAGTATTGTTTTGTATGGTGTAAATAACCGATGTTACCGCCATCTCTACCCTACACTTAAAAACAAAAATATATTCCACTAGGTACTACAACAAATAAAAATGTATCGTGGGGTTAGGGTGATTTGTCTGTTATGACACCGAGCTATTTTCTTCCCACACAAAACCGACGGATTTGGCATAACCGACAATAAATTCACATCTGTCTATACCTTTTTATATTTCCCTGTCGACATAATAATATATTCCTGTTTTATTATTATTTTTGACATTATAAAATGTTACACGTATTCGTTTGTTCGAAAATTATACGGGTAACTTTTCTTTTGCGAACCAATCGATTGTAGATTCGCAACAAAATACTACTTAACTCAAAAATTTTATTTCTACAATACGACCCGGTAATCATTTTTCAAAAATGTATTATTTTATGTTTTTCTTATTTCCTTTTTTCCATCTATTCACTTTTTCGTTCACTGCTGTAGTTTCATCGATCGCAATTTCGAATATTGATAATCGTTTTTCCTTAGGTTAGCTAACTGAAGGTTAACTTTTATCTCCCACTGAGGAATGTGACCCAATCTAATGGGTAAATTGCCCTGTTTCCATTTTAGGAAGAATTTAAACAGAAGGAACATAATGGTATGTAGTGCCAGAGCTGGAAGTAGAGTATACTCTGTTTTAACGTTTAATGGACGCAATGAAAATAACAACCATCAATTACATGACGCGATGACAGTTCGTTCTCGTTGTAATTTCCTGGATGACTATAATCAAAAATCAAGAAAATAATATACTTTTTTACAGATGTGATTATAAATGTTCGTTTGGTATAAGCGCACCTTTAGAAAAATGTCAAATTACTAGCAGCAAAGCCTATCGGTCAACGCGCATAAAACAAATACCCAATAAAAATAGCTGCTAACCTAGGGTAGCCCAGAACTCATAGTATATTATAACAGCCTTTTCGTGTAAAACATATCTTTGCATAAAAATTCACAATTTTACGATTAAAATGAATTTATCCTTGGAATTATTATAGAAACTTTAAAATGATATCGACTATTGGAGCTTTTTATTACCTATGTGCTTTAGAACTACATATTCAATATTAATCGGTACTTTGAGGGGAACCACTGAAGTTACGGACCTAAAATTTTAAGTGCTTGTGTAGGAGCATAAGACCAACCCGTATACCAAATTTTATGAAAATCGAAGATTTTTTTTTCTTTTTTAGCCCTTTTTCTAGAACAAGTGAAATTTTCTTTGGATAATTTAAGAGGGTTCCCCTGAAGGTACAGATCTCAACATTTTACTGACTCATCTACATCGAGAGGGTTAACCGTTCTACCAAATTTCAATCAAATCGGATAAGATCGAATTACTATGAGCTATGGGTGCGCACACATTTTGTGGCGTACGGGTACGGGGAAATTTTTTTTTTAATTAATTTTTTTTTTGCATTTTTGGAATCTACACCCTCGAAAACGTCGAGAAAATTAATTTCAGCGAAATCTATTATTTTTTTTGAAATCCAATCACAAGAATCATGTATATTCCATATACTATGAGTAAATATTCAATATACTATGAGTAATTGTATTAAACAGTTTGACATTTTTCTTCCCGTAATTATGCTAGAAACCTCTGATCAAATATGATATTATTTCGTTGATATAATAATATATTCTGCGAACACCTATGTTTGTCATTATAATCATAGCAACCATCGACTTACATACGAATAATATAAGCAAGAAAACAATTTCCGTAGTTGAATTGTTCTTATCATATGATTATCTATGAAAAATGTTATATATGAAAATTATTTCATGTAGAGTGTTTCAACAAAATTACCGTGTCACGGACGAACTTACTAATAATGTATTTTATATAAAGGATAAATAAAATAAAAAAACACAAAAACCATATCCTTACTTAAACCAATCTAAATATTTTTAAAAGTAATTCTTTGACCTATTATAATTTTTTTACAAAAAGAGTAAAAAAATATTCAAATTTCATAAATGTTAAATTGAATCCTTGTTTAGAAAAAAAGGACGAGCAATTAAAAAAATATTTTGTGGGTTTGGTGTCATTAGGGCGGGAACGTGACTAAAATTGATATTTTTGTCTGAATGAAGGAAACTTTCGTTAGGATATTTTTGGGAACACTTGGAAACATACCTGGAGGTAATTGAGAACAGAGCAACAGGTGTACATAGGTACCTACTATTGCTAAGAGACAACAAACTCATTATTTTAATTACCTACACCTTCACCAAAATAATATTGAAATTCAACTCACAAAAATATCCAGACTGGTCATATTTTTTAAAGCAAAATATAATAGATTACATTACATAATATCTCTATATTCAAAAATGACGCCCTATTTTTCCTGGTTAACCATAATTTCAAAATTTTGATAATTCTTTTTTTTTCTTCTGTGTTTGATATTGAGGGAAATGGTTCTTATGAAAGAAAAAAAATATTAGTTCCGCGGGAGTGAAAAATTTAAGTAACCTTTAATTAGGTAGGTACAAAACCTTCCTAATGCTTTTTACAAAATAATTTGATTCTGATTTTGAAATTGAATTGGAGTTTGCCACAAAACTGACAATTATTGTTCGATAGTTGTTGAGATTGATAGAATACGGATGGAAAATAATATATATGCAATAAAAAAATTTGGAAGGATATGAAAGAGCGGAGATGCGCGAATACCAAAAAAAAAGATGAAAATAATTTGTACGGTACTAAGTAAAGCCTGGACGGTCAAATCCCGTGACCGATACAGACTCGACGTTTTATGAGATGTAGTGCTGGAGACGCATACAGTGGAAAGAGCATCGAACTTATGAATCAAAAGGTTGTCTACGGTTGTGAAAAAACCAATACAACTACAGGAATTGTTTTCATGCTCATATTATTCGTCTGTCAGTCCTAGTTCTTTATTATAGTAATTAACGAATATTAATTAATCTTTTCTGCGACTGCCGTTAAAGAGATTTTGCTTTTTTATTTTGGAATTAAATTATAAAAATGTACATATATTTATGTATAATATTGTCATATTAAATAAACAAAGTTTACGTATAAAAATAGAGACAAAAATATTAAAAGGGACATATTGAGGGTAGGAGAGATAATGTAACATTTCGCTACTGAGTAAAATACGTCGTTTAGAAGGGACAGGATTCGTGCTATCTGAGATATTATCGTGTGTCCTCTGCGATGGCCAGCCACCACCCAGATACCTACTCATATAAAGAGAACACAACCCAGTCGTGTTGGTAATCTGGTATTACACGAACACGTATCGGTCATTGTAACAATATTAAATGCTTGACTGGGTTCACGCTGTACGGAATTTAAATCACATGCAGGATGATAACTCAACTACGTCAGCTATCTACGTGAACGTGCACACATACATATAGGTTAGTGCCTACGTACAATGTTTTCCTATGAGGTTACAAACGTGCATAAAATTAAATAAGTTTCTTCATGTTTTAAACCAATGTGGGTAAGCTTCGATAATTATTATTATCGTTTTATCTTCTAGGTCGAATCATTCAATTTTATAATTTATTCAACTATTGTTTTGTTTAAAAAAAATTGATAAGGTTTGTAATTAAAATAATTGACATTTACGCAGGACATGCGGAAAAAGGCTAATTTGATAAGGTAAGGAATTATGATATTAGAATGGAATGTGGAGTGAATGTTAGCGTAGTGAGTAAAATGAAAGTGAATAATTTGAAGTGGTTTGTGCATGCAAAAACGACTAAAAGGATCTATCTGTAAATCTGAAAGAATGGGTGCACAGGGACGTGGCCGATATAGATTGACGTGAGCTGATCATATCGGTTTGCCCTATAGGAGGGACACCAGAAAAGGAATAGAAGACAATATATGAAGCGGAAGAGGTTTGTCGGGATGAATGGAAGACCGAACTTTCTGCCTACCCCTTCCGGGATACGGCGTGATGGGTAAAAAAGGTTGTAATGTTATTATTAATTGGTGCTAAAAATCTTCTCCAAGTTCAATCCCGCGGATTGGTTTGCAGTAAAGTCCTATGTTTTGCCCTCCATTCCTATATTTTTCTGCCGTCTTCTTCAACTCGACATAATATGTAAGTGTTACAGTTCACCTCTCCATATATCTGGCTTAGGAATTTCTGTCTGGGGCGCCCCATATTACCTCTATTATATCATGAATTTGACCTTCTTAACGCATGATTTGACTAATCCAGCGTGCACATCTTTCGGCAATGGTTTTAAGAAAAATATTAAATTACTCTTTTTATTATCCAGGAGAAATGAAATAATGGGTCTACAGCAAATAGCTTAGCTCCGCGGTATTCGTTCAAATAATTTTTGAAGAATTGTTTCTTGCTGTTCAGAATACCTTCTCCAATGTAAAGTAATAGTAAACGATAAGAAAATGGAGGATAAAAATGAAAAAAAATGCATTAGCTCTTTGGAATCCTAAAGTCTAGGTAAAATAAAAAATAAATAAAAAGGGTCCAAATGAACGAAGAAGAAATCGAAATAAACCAATTTCTATTACCCAATAGTTATAAGATAACCTTCAATTCAATTTCAATTTACGTTTAGAAATTTCATATAACATATATTTATTGGGGCGTGATTTCCAATGTACCTTTAAGGAATTGCACATTTTCTCATAAAATCGTTAAGCGAAATGATCATTTTTATATCATGTAAACACAGTTGTAGAATATAGGTATTTCAGGTTAACATAAAATATGCCATGAATGTTATTCCCATCGATAAAATCGTACAACTTAATATTCTTACAGGCCCTTAGAGGTAATAAATCCCCGTCATCTTCCGTCGATTTCTAACGTTCGTATGTGCATATCTTTTTAAAAATATAAAGATTTTCTCAGAAGCCTTCGACTAACAAGGAAAATTTCATTCGATATCATTCATTTTCATCCGATATGACTTCCTCATCTTTAAGATAGAATCTACACACACAAATACACACGTCTATGAAGCAAGCACACAATATATTATAAAATGTAAAAATCTGAAAATATGTAATCTCAACGTATGCAGTTATGGACTGAACCTTACTTATTAGAACAAATCATAATTTTTACATCCCGAATGTCGAGAATTTCTTAGTTTTGATAACACAGACAACAGAGACACGTATGACAGAAGATATTGCAGAATTGAGCTAAAAGCAAAGGAGCGATTTGTTAATACATGAATGGAGACCCGACACTTGTCTAAGTGGAAGACCTTCCAAAAGGTGAAAGGTAGTTGGGAGTCAATCTCACAAGAGCAATAACTCTTTGAAACAACAGACTGAAAAAGTTGGAAGAAGAAATTGTATAGTAGTTGAGAGAAAACATATTGTAACAATTCAAAGAATAATGAATGTAGAATGACCAGATTAAGTACCGAATCGTTTGGTTCAAGAGTGCGTGAAATTAACCGTACTTCAAAAATAGTAATTAAGTATGATTTGATTTGGGAAATTCAACATAAAACAAAAAAACCCAGACTAGATCGAGGGATGAAATGTTTCTATGCTGTCTCGTCGTACATATGTCGGTTTTTGAAGGGAAAATCAAAGTACGAATGTTTTGATTGGTTTTATACGAAATGAGTTTGATTCTCTTAGGAGAAATAATAAAAAAGACAAAATACATAATATTATGAAAGGTTAAACGATGAAATATGGAATTTTCTGTAGACGTTCAATCTATTATATAAAAATGTGTGTACTTTTAGTAAATATTCTTTATAATTTTGAAACATTTCCCTGCGGTTGGGTTGAAAATTCTTATAGTGGTCGTCAAGAGCACTGTTATCCAAATTTTAGAAGATACACTATCCCGAACTAGTGAGGATCCCAGGTTAGAACGGAACTCAAATGGCTAACCTACGTTACTTTTCTCGGAACTCTCTAACCTTAATATTCCTATCTGAGTTCGTTTTTCACTCCATGAGCACTTTTGGCCTAAAATTATTCTTAATTATTCACATTATTTTTCACTATACAATCGATCAGGATAATATGGAAACAATAATTAAGTATACTCATTAAGGCTAATCCGTTTCAAGAACGTTTAATAATGTCATTTCCATTCCTCTATTGCTAGATCTATTTTATTTTATTCAAGCAAAGTGGGAAAAGCAGTTACAGCTGTGTGAGTGTATTCGTATGCGCAATTTCTTCTAAAACCTTTCTCTATGAACATAATCGTTTCAGCGATTATTAAAGCGTGTTCAATGTTAACACAAACTACTAGTACCTATATAGTATCAACTTTTTATAGAATAAGAATCATTGCATATCATATAGGATTACCGTACGGCGTACATATTCAAAACGATGTTTCAAGATTGTATAGCAAATTTCAAAAGATTTTATTTTCCTTTAAGAGGTTTCCAATATCAAAAATACAATATTATGCTAACAAATTTCGATTTTTTTGGTTGTTTTAAATAAATTTTATCTACATGAAGACATCTGATAAAAAATCCATACCCTAAGGTAACCCAACCCTTGAGGTTAGCACTGTTGTCACTAAACGGCGCTATTAAAAATGACTTAGCTATTATTTTCATAACCTCGAGCGCTTTCTTCAATCTCGCGTTGAAATTTTCAAGAGGTTGATCTAAGAAATTTAAGCTTATAGCAACAACTGAACTCTTTTTACCAAAATTTTGATTTCATAAGAACATATTATTGTTTTTTGCGTACATTTATTATCTTATGTGTGGGCCTCACTCTAAATTTAGCTCGCGATTCCGATACTATTGTAATCTCGATAACGATGTCATAATGACACATAGATTTTGGTTGCTAACCATGAAAATAGTTCCACGATTGGTCTATTTTGAATCCGGCATGGTTTTACGAAAAAAAATGTTAGTTTATAAATGAGGTCATTCTTTTGTAACGATAACTTGAATTTAAAACCAAGACAAATAATGATAAAATGTTATGTCTGGTCAATATTGTTATAGAGCTCCGAAACATGGACCCTAAAGTTCAACACGATGCATAGAATAGAAGCCTTCGAAATGTGGATTCACAGGCGGATGCTAGATATATCGTGGACTGAGAGTGTTTCAAACTCGGAGGTCCTGCGCAGAGCCGGATTTGACCGTGAGCTACTCATGACGATTAAAACGCGTAAGATCTCATATCTGGGTCATGTGCTGAGGGGTGATAAATACACATTACTCTAATTAATCATGAAGGAGAAAATTGAGGGGAGCAGAGGAGTTGGGAGAAGGCAGATGTCTTGGCTACGAAATGTTCGAGACTGGCCCGGAATAAGAAGCGTGGAGGAGTTGTTTCGGGCAGCACAAGACATAGAAGCTTTCGCCGAAGTGATCGCCAACGTCGGGGTGACCTGATACGGCACACGAAGAAGAAGATATAAAAATATAAAAATAGCGCGACAATTTCACACACGATCGGTCGATCTTGTGATTGAATTTCAAGAGGAGCCCTCCTGGATGTAAACCACTTATTCTTTTTCATCTCCGAGGTTTCAACTGCGGATTTCAAATCTTTCTGTGATGTTTTGAATGTAATGTAACTTTAAATTATTACAATGGAAATTATGACCCTGTTCTTCGTAATGGTCTGCCATTCCGGAGTATTAAGACAAGCGTTGAAACTCCCGTGTTTCAAGGTTTTTCTGGATATATTTTTTCGTAATGTTTGGGTTGGTATAAATGACTATTACGATGCTAGAATAAGAATAAGGAGTAATCGCTTTGAAAAAATCATTCCTGTGGTGGATAGGTATATTTTATATACAATGCCTTATGTTACCCTCATAGCATGGTAATATATTTGTCTACGAAGAGAAAAGTTTTCATTAAAAAATCATTTGGGGCAAGTGAAGCGCATATCTCCCAAGTTTTTTTATTTTGAAATTGTATATGTAACAGCGTAAAAATATATGCGGAGGGTAGGATGAGGCGGGCAGTTGAAGTAAAATGTTAATATGTAGGTATAACATTATAGGCGTTCCTGGGATGGCGCGGCAATTTTGAGTGATAGATGGCACAATTCACCCAAAGCGATTCCCTTTTGCGTACAGAGCTGAACTGGTGGGAGTGAAAGGAACCATTTGTTGCAGAGATTCTCAATTTGTTTGGATTGTATGATAAAGTGTGCGATATTAAATTGCTAACACGGTACAAAGTGCCGCTTTCTTCTCTACCCCGTGGTACTGTATAACGGATGGTTCCCTCGTAGTATCATGGTCGGCGGCTACTTACTTTGGTTCTGTGTTTCAAACCTCACAACTATCCGAGAGAAATGATACCATTTTATTATGATACGTATTATCCCTTATAATACTCTATGAACCATATCTTTGGACGGACGCTTCAGGAAATCTACTAACGTATAAAGCAGAGATTATAATATGAAACAAAATTGTATGAAAATGATCCTTATAACGTAACTAATAAAAGTTTATAATTTGATAAGAATTTTTTTAGTAGGTGGGTACCTACAGTTCAATTATTGTACCTACTTGTTTTCAAGCCTGCCTGGTTAAAGGCCAAAGCAATTAGTTTTTTAAATATTTATCTTTTGAAACAATATTATAATTTTGCTTGTTGTAGTGTGTGCTCCTCTGGAGAAAGAGAGAGAGTATCATTGAGTCCTCCCAGACTCTCTAATAAGTTGGGAGACTCCTTTTCTGGCCATCAGAAAAGACTCAAGATAAAATTCTAATTTATTTCTATAAGTGTGCCACAGCTTTTGAGACTCTCTTCAGGGGGGTTATAAATTAACTGAGCAAGGTTCCTTCTATATAAATGGGAATACAATTTAAAATTCAAAGATTAATTGACTTATCAAAAATTTAATAAAGATCTTTCATTAACATAAAAACTTCCCATACAATTTCTCCAAGCAAGTTACATTAATAATTAAAAGAAAGAAAACACAGGGATATAAATTCCCAAATTTATGCTATTACATATTATATACCTATCATTGTAACAAAATACAAAGATTGAAGATTTTTCATAATCTTCTCCTACCGAACTAATATTCTTTAGTTTCTCAAATTTTATATCTCAATATAAAATCGTTTCACATAAACAATTTTTCACACGAAAGTGACTATACAACTTGGTAGAATAAATTCTTTCCTTTAAATCTAAATTAATCTTTCATTATCACCCCAACTAATCAACATGAGCGCACCAAATGTTAAAAATGGTAAAAATAAAGTTATAAAAATTTACTCAGCTTAAAAGACTCGATTGCTGCCATCTAGGAATCCTTTTCTGCAGAAGAAGTTGGTAAGTGAGGATCATCTAGGCTTCAATATAACAATCGACACATAGAGTGAAGTTAGAATTGTTCAGAGGACTGCATACCGTCTCCCCCCTCACTTATGGATAACAAGTACCTTATATTTCGCCGCAACTATAAACGTCCTTGTATTCCCCAATATTAATTGAAGTGGTATCTCTCGACATATTGAATTAAACATAGTCTCCTTGTCTAAGGGTCTAGCATCTCCCCGGTACTAGGACCGCATTTCTAAAATTAAAATTTCAGAAATACTTTCAATACATTTGAATAAAATTAATAACTCTTAACAATTTCTTGAGAACAAAAAATTGTCTCTAGTACAATATGTCACATTCTCTGTAACTCGTCGAAATAAAAATGAGAGTTCACATACCTTATTTAATTGCGGTTCGAAAGAATCCGGAATTTGGTTATTTTATAAATAACAGAACAATAAATGATTTACACGGTTAATCCATGATGGATTACTCGTTTTAATTCACCATTATAACATATAAAAAAATAAAACTATGGAGGTAACACAATAGTGTGACCGTTCCCCCGTGCTGCAGAACAAAATTCTCGTGTTCAAACGATACTTAACCCCACCGGTACCCCTCTCTTTCTCGCGTATAACGCTCTCCCTTTCTAACCCTACTACGTATGTCGAGTTAAACTCGCCACTGCTTGATTCAAGAAAGTGTCTCGTTACATTGTGAAAAACGTTTTAGAAAGTTTGGAAATTGTTTATCTGTTAACTTTTCAAAGCAGAGTTAACTTATAGGCTCAATAGGTACGAGTATATTATCTAATTTGTGATTTTGCTTATCAATAATAATATTTAGTCGCAAATGATTGCGAAAATTAAAGCTTACGATTTTCTGTATGAACATGGATAGTGTTAAAAGATACGTAATTTCTTAGAATTTTTTTTAACAAAGTAAATGCCTAATATCCAGGTAGGTATTTTTATAGACAACATAAAACAATCGACAGATAAATATTATTTAGGTTACTTTATGCATCTATTATACATATAAAAGAAAGTCGGGTTAGTGCGAACACTTATAACTCGAGATCGGCTAAACAGATTTTCATGATGCTTAGTTTATTGGATTCTTCTCCGCTCCGAATAACAGAATAACTAATACAAAACCAAAAATGGATAACAAATAATCCAATCCAAACTCCTTTAAGACCCCACTTAGGAGCATAGGGAGGCAACAAGAGCTCTCCATTGCGCTCGATCTTGTGCAATGCACAAATAATATATAATATAATATTAAAATAAGTATAGATCGGACTTCACAACAACACCATCTGTGAATATTCCATAACAACACAATTTTTATTTAGCTGCATGACAACCGCTGAGTTTCAAAACGCCGGTACAAAAATATTATTGATAGAATTTCTTTCGAGCTTTTCAGAAATATTTTTTTAACATTCAAACATATTTTAAACTATTTTAAGTAGGTATAGGTAAATTACAAATTTGAAATCAATATTCATAGTAAGGACTACAGAGGTCAACGTCTGTCGGGAAAGCTAGTAATGTAATAAAACACACAATATTATGTTGTGTAGTTACCTACATAATAATATACTCATATAAAAATAGAAAGGAAAAAGATAAATATAGAATTTTTATTTGTCGATCTAACATAATATTTTAAAGGTCTATTTAAAAAAATCTAAAGCTTAATTACTTAGGTATAACTTAATGAAGAATAATGAAGGCATTTAATATAAAACCAGTGTTGTGGTCGGTAAATCGTATTTACCGCAGGTTTTGGGGTAAACAAAAGGAACCAAAATGAACTTCCAAAATAGACAAGTACCAACTAACACTGATTACTAACGTGTGGTAACATTAGTTTGTCCATTTGCAGGTTCAATTATCTTCTGTTTAACTCTAACGGAAACTAGAATTTTAGTTAAATCAGATGCACACTATCTTTTATATATGCCTAGGTATGTATTCGCTTTTCACATAAAATAAGCGGAGTATTAGAATGAAAATTTCTATATTTATAGTCTCTCACTACGTCACACTTGACAGCAGACATGCAAAATTTGTTTTTGAAGATTTTTAAGATATTCTTTGTTTTTTGACAACTCCAAACTCCCTTTACGCCCACAGGGGCATAGGGAGGCAACAAGAGCTCTACATTACGCTCGAGTTGCGCAATGTTTATGACCTCCCCCCACATCATGTTCAGATTCCTCAGTTCTGCTTCGAAGGAGCGAATCATAGTATGAGAGGGTCTTCCTCGTCTTCGGGACCCTGATGGGAGGAAGAACAGCGCTCTCCTCGGCCAACTGTTGATCGGAATCCTTAACACATGCCCCAGCCAAGTCCATCTCCTCTCTTTAATAGGTATAGAAGTGATGGGCCTACGCTGGGTGCGCCGGCGTATAACGTCGTTCGAGACGCAGTGGATCCATCTTACACCCGAAATTCTTCTGAGGTAGGTACTATATTTCGAAAACTGATGTGCCACGAGTCATACTCGCAGAGTTTTGAAACACTGCACTGTAATTCCTGCACTGTCGTACTGAACAACGATAGGTCATGTGCCTACTCCAGATCGCACATATCGCCCATCAGACCACCTGTCGAGGTTATTGGTATATCTCTTGCTCCTTGTATGGACTTTCTCAAGAGGAAGTCCATGATTATTATGAATATAAAAGGAGCCAGTACTCAGCCCTGTCTGACTCCCGTGGTGATCCTAAAAGCTTCTGTAGGACCACCTGGCGTTTTGACGCTACACTCGGAGTCATCATATAGGGATAACTTTTTGACAACTAAAGTGGTTTTACTTTGTTAGCAAATTTGTGCTCACTTAAAGTGAACACAAAAATAAAATCTTTGATTCATTCACAGTAAGCTACGCAAGCTTGTGTGGTGAAAGAGGAAGATTGCCGGCATCTGGGATCGAAGCCACATCTTCCGTACGACACAGTACGAAAGCTGACATCGTAACCGCTAGGCTACCAACCACATTGAAAGTTATATAACAAATTATTAAAGTGCCAAAATGTTATTTTTAGCTCGAGAGTGGATTGCCACGTTGAAAGAAAGAAGAAGAAGAAAGAATGTTATTTTTAGTTGATGTTAAATTTAAGATACCTACAACGAAAAATTTCAAATATAAAATACCTATGTCATAATTTAACATGCAGACAGAAAAATGTCACAGGCTTAAAATATGGAATAAAAAACTCAGTAAAACGATCACGGGGAAAGAGTTTTCACACGTCATGTGATTAGGAAAATATTATTTTACAAGGCTTTTTACACTTCTTATATCTCTTCAGCTTATGTTGTCAAAACTGAGTATACATTTTTTACTCGAGAACACTCCAACTTTTTATACAATGATATTTTCCAAAAAACAGGTATAGAAAAAAAATATTAAATTCGTTTATTTATATGTGATTCTTATACTCCTTTTACTTAAATTTTTGAGCGGCATTCGGTTTGATTTGATTCTTCTTCGACCGTGCAGGCTGCGTCGTAACAATGCACCTATAGAAACGAATCCATAGTTATAAGCCGAGCCATCGCCACTTGTTTTCTTTCCATGATGCTTCCTGTGAATTTTCTGGCTTGGTACTCCTCAACCACATGCCTCATCATCTGCACAGCCTTGATCTATACCTTTTGCCCCACCCCCAAAATAAGACATTACACAGCTCTCGTGTTTGGTTTTACCCTATTTTGCAATACCCTAACCTTTCGTTCTGCATTTGGCGTTGAAGATATCCTCATACAAAATTATTATTTTGGCTTCAAGCCTTTTAGTTCTACAATATCGAGACTCCCTTTACAACCCATTTAGGGGCATGTTTGGTGCAAAGATTTTTACTTTCATGCTAAACAGTATCATTTTTTTAACAATAAAAAAATAAAATAAAATATGGAGGCAATAAGAGTTCTTCATTGCGCTCGGTCTTGCGCAATGTTTATGACTTCCTCCCACTCTGCTTCAAAAGAGCAGAAAACTACAATACTACAGTGTTGTTTATTTTTGTTTTAAAACTTGATCTGGTTCTATGATGATGATTTTTAGAGCATTAGAGATCGTTGGGTGATTCAAGAAAAAAATAGGATGTTGACTTGGCTCCAATAGTAGAAAAGAATTGGGCAGAAAGAGCCCAAGTCTGGATACTCTTTCCTATTGTGTGTGTGTGTGTGTTTTTTTTAAATGCTGTGTTTCAGTAGTAGAGGAACTGCATAACGGATGGCAGGGGATATTATGATGGCGAGTGTATGTTATCTTTTAAGAAGAATATTTGTATAGAATAGTAAATTGAAATAAGTATATAAATAGCTGATTTGAAAGTTAAGATTAAAAAAAAAATCAATTTACATATATTTCAAATGAAAGAGGTTGACATTGCCTCACACTATAATTTATTTTCATAATAATATTTCAATCATTTATCAAAAATAATGTACCAAGTGCGCAAAATAAGGTAGGCAAGACTCTTTAAATGCTTAAATATGTGTGCCTACGAGGGGTCTTCGTTCTTATAATTTTTTTATTTCGGTACTTAATAAATATTTATAGGTCGTAAAATATGTAGTTATCTAAATTATTCATTTAAGTTAAAAAAAAATATTTTGGCACAAGTCGTAATCATACGATGTTACATACAGCATCCCGTAGAGGAGCAGCTACCATTATTTATATGGCACTGTTCCCCTTTATTTAAATATTCCCTCAGTCCAAAATATCATCTCCACATGCCAATGTGCCATTTCGCTGGTTCTCTCTGCTAGCAAGACTCCGTCTCGCTTATTTTAGTAGCGCCATTATATTACTTCGCCCATAAAATATTACATTATATGGGAAAAGCTCGTATTTTCGTATCCTAGTGTTATTATCCTGAGCTCTAAAGACAGTTTTTAAGGATAAGAGGACAAAAAAGTTTTTATCTAGATTTGTAGGTTAACTTTAAAACAAAGTGATCCTGTAAAAGCAACATCATAAAACAATATGCAAAAATACCTTAAAATACGCTCCACAGTTTGACTTTACCATACCTATCCACTTTCGCTCCCAAGGTGGAGCATGGTGTTGCCACTACGTCCCTCCATGCACTTCTGTCTTATGCCAGTCGCTCCGCTTCCTCCCAGGTCAGTCCGATATTCTGCATATCGGCGTATTAGGCTCGTACAATGGTGAGGCACGGTTTTCCTTTTCTTCTTGTTCCGCCCGGATTGTAAAATAGGCTGGCCTGGCCTACGCTTCCGGGGGACATACGGATAATTTAAGTAACGTATAGGGCTGTAGTGTTCTTTCTCGGACAGTGTCATTGGTTACAAAACCATACCACCTAATTCCCGAAAATGGTCTTGTAGCACAACTTAAGTCTCGCCTACTATCCAGAAAGACGAAAGCCACGCTCTATAAGACTCTGATTAGACCAGTACCTACTGATATATACCTCAGAGACCTGGACACTGACCAAGCAGGATAAAAATAGATAAATAACTGGAAGGTGGCAGCCGGCGACAGGGAGGTTTGGAAACATTTATTGAAGGCAGCTAAGACCCACCAAGGTTTGTGACGCTGAGGATGTATGTATGTATGGTTCCCGAAAATTCCACAGTTTAAAGGACGAGTAATTTAAGATGATTAAAACACATCACAAAAGCGTAAAGAATTTCAATGCATCGAAATAGCAGTGATCACGGGATAAGAAATACCGTCCACTCCATTGAGACAAATTTCCTTTTTTTCCAAAAAACAGGTTGAGAAATGTTGAAAAACTGTTTTGTTTATGACAGTAAAGCCATCTCATGAGTGACAGTCAACGTCAGGAAGACCTCGCAGAACTGAGACTAAATGAAGAAAGAAGGCTTACTTATTTAAGAACAAAGTAAGATGATTTGTTAGGTTTATTAGTAACAAATCAAATAAAATCATAAAAATAAAATAAATAAAACTCTTCTATACATAGGCTGTTTGATGCATGTGTGTTGCCCATTCTCCTGTATGGGTGTGAGTCCTGGCACCTGACTTTGGCCCAGGCACAAAAAGTATCTGCATTCGAAACGAAGTGCCTCAGGAGAATTTTGGGTATAAGATGGTACCACCGCATCACGAACGACGCTGTACGCCGGCGCACCCAGCGTGAGCCCATCACCTCTACTATTAAGTGGAGGAGATGGACTTGGCTGGGACATGTGTTAAGGATGCCGAATGACAGTTGGCCGAGGAGAGCGCTGTTCTTCCTCCCATGCATCAGAGTCCCGGGGACGAGGAAGACCCTCTCATACTGTGTTCCGCTCCTTCGAAGCAGAGCTGAGGAATCTGGACATGGTGTGGGAGGAGGTCATTAACGTTGCGCAAAATCGAGCGCAATGGAGAGCTCTTGTTGCCTCCCTATGCCCCTAAGTTGGGTCTTAAGGGAGTTTGGATGCATTGGATACATAGGCGTCAGTATAGCCGGCAGAACTTAATGGTTGAAGCATTCTCTACCAGTCAACAACCGGTCCCGTCCAATCTGAGACAGGATTCCAACCCCGAGTAGAAATTTCAAGTGTAAAAACACATTGAAAATCTCTGACCCGACCGGGATTCGAACCCGGAACCTCTTGATCTGAAGTCGGAGCCTTTGCCACTAGACTACCGAGGTCGGTCAATCATAGTTTGAGACAAAATGCTTTTGTCTGATTTTTTTTGATTCATGATCAATCGATCCATGAGGTAGTTGAGAGACCAGCATTGCCAGTCGGCGGCATTCGTATGTACAGCGTAGGTACTGAAGGTCATTGGTTCGAATCCCGATACCGACTATTTCCACTTTCACAACACAAGTTTTGCTTTATATATGCAAGATGTCGAAAGTGCATTTGTGTTCACTTTGGGTGAGCTCAGATTCATAGAATAAAACAAAGGTTTCATCTTCCGGAATGATCTGTACTGGCACAACTATATTGTTAATGTGAATCTAATAATGAAACGCCATGTAGTTAAACTTGTTTGACAAAAATGTAATAGAAAACGTTCCAAGAGAGGAGTTCTACATCCAGGTACAAGCGTATGTCTCATTTTGATGAGAAACCAAGGAGTGTTCCTATTTGTTTGTTCGAATACATCCAGACGTAGAGAGAATTGTATATTAAGCGTACCAAGTTGGTACATACATATAAATGGGTATTTGAAAGAGATTCCCCCATACTTGTTATTTGAAGGTAGCAAACTAAAAAGTGAACCTTGCAATAAAGTTTTGAGAAGCTAACGGAGTAGCAAGGAAGTAACTACACCGTAGGTTCATGATAATATTTTATTCCATAGCTATTTATTTTGGGGTAGAAAATAGAAAATACTTTAAGACTTCATTCCAGATATTATACTATAGAAATCTAATAATATCAACAATAACGTATTTTTAATTGTACAAAGAAAATAAATATTTGCGTTAGGTATATTGTAAATTATTGTAATACCTTCTAAGTACGAACATAATACTTAATATTACACAACGATTCATGGAAAGACACAAAATCGGCGTTAGTCTTGGAGATAAACTACCAATCGAAGAAATTAAACGCCGAATAAAATCAACAGACGTCATGGATCGGATAGCTGGTCTGAAATGTAAGTGTGGCCTGTTCATGGGCAAGACAAGATATTGACATGTGGAGTCAAAGAGTAGGTACTGAAATGGAGACCTTCGGACAATCGTCGGAAATCGGTAGAAAATCATTGGAAATTGGCAAAAAACAGAGAAAAATTATAAAAGGTTCCAGCAGTGAGACATAGAGGGTTGAGCGAAACCGGAAGAAGATGGGTTGTTGACATTAATTTGTGGGTATTCCCATCGATTATAGCTCTGATTATAGGCCGCCAGACAATCATTGATCTCCTGGCAGATATATTCATCACAAAATCCAAGTAGGCTATACGCTAAATAAATAATAGCTCTGTCTAATTTTCGTGCATCATTCCGAACCAATATAGGTTATTTTGTTTTAGTTGAGATTTATTTTGACGCCTGCTCTCTATTTTTTTTCTCTAACGAGCAATAATTATTTTAGCATTATTATTATTATTATAACGGATATGTGACCAAATTATTACGGTTTTAGTTTATTTCTTGTCAGTTTATTTCTTCTTAAGCTACGGCTACACTATGGCCCATGATGGTCCAGGATGGCCAAATAGTGGCTCTGGCCAAGCATTGGCAAGTAGCAACATTTGGCAAATATACTTGTACACCTGGCTACACTATTGGCCCAACTCTGACAGCTGGCACGAGGCTAGACTGCTACACAATGTTTCTATCACTGATTTATTGATTGATTCTTGCTTTTATTCATCATTATTTTACATTCAAATCTCCAATTATTCACTGTACCTATACTCCTATCTGAGTGGGGAATTTCAAGAGAGTTTATCTCCCTGGGCTTTTTGCCCGGATATTTTAATATAATTTCCAATTCACAAATATACACAATAAAAACATTCATAATTTTATTAAACCTACTAACCTTAAATTTTTATAGATGTTTATTGTTTTGCAATACGTATATATTTACTTAGCTCTTACAGGTTGATTTGGACTATAACATTAATGAAAATAAAAGATATTGATAAAAAAAAACAAGAATCATGGGTACATTACATAACATACTCGAGTGGTTTAAAGAAAGCATCAACCACCGTCTTTGCCGTATGCGTTTTTCATTATTTTTAATAACAGAAAAGCAGATGCCGCATGTATCACTGTATAGGATGCTGCAATAATTAATGCCATAATATGATATTATCATTGTCAACTTCCATTATTTTATCAGGATTATAAAAAAAATGTACAAAACACTATGAAAATAACAACATGGAAGACATGACAGCTGTCAACATTGTTCCAATATTGGTGAATACTTGCGAACTCGATCGACAAGTAACGGCCAATGTCAAATATTTGGCGATATTGGTCATTGGTGAAGCGGCCACACTATTTGCCCATGATGGGCCAGAGCCTCTATTTGGCCAACATGGCCCATAGTCTGGCCGTGGCTTTATTAATGATTGCAGGACCACTTCATAAAATTTGTGATCTTATTTTGAGATGCAGCAAGTTATCGAAGACCTCAACATTAATCACGACTGAGATTTTGAGAGTACAACTCTTAGATTCAAACAGAAGAACCTGTAGAACAAAATAAGCTTTTAATTGTCTTCTTTAAATCTTTTATCTAAATTTTTAGAAACCTTTATATTAAAGTTCATTTTTGTAGAAGGCCAATTTTGTTGGGGGTACTTGGTACTTACTACAAAATTTTTTCAAAAAAATTTAATTCATTGATATAGGTTGAGAGGTTAAATTTATATTGATTACCAAAGTGAATTATTGATTGTCCATTAGCGTATCACTGTAGATATTTAATTATTTCTAAAGGATTCAGATTCTCACCTTGTTCTGGGTCTTTTATGAAGAGTACAATTCGTACCAAGTTTTCCTGTGTGTAAGCCTCAAAGGCCTCTGGGTCAGTCGAACATAATTTATCACTTTGATGGAGCCAAGTTCATCTATTATGAAAGATGTAGTCATCCTTTTCGGTTAGGTTTGTCACCTTGCCGATTGTCCGAGGAAATAAATTATTTATTGAATCTACCACTAGGTACCTACTATTCCAGGGGCTTTGATTTGAGAATGAAATTAACCCTTTTCTGATTAATAAGAGTAGGTAGGTACTTTACTTACCAACTTACTGAATGAGATAATACATTGGGTATGCCATATTATAACATATAAATAATTATTTAAACCAAACAAATACACTTACGTATATAAAAATGTAAAAAGTGGACATTTCATTTTCTTTCTACTGTACACTGACGAAAGATTCGTTCGCAAAATTCAAATTATCTAGGGACCCTGGTTCGTAGCAATTTTCCAAGTGTTTTGGAACATCCAGTTTCCGAACATGAGAAATCAGAAGAAATTTGCTTAAGTCTATCCCATCCAATTTGGTAGACTAGCGGTTACAACGCCGGCTTTCGTACTGTTTCGTATCGGAGGTCGTGGGTTCGATCCCAGGTGCTGACCATCTTTCTCTTTCACGACACAAGCTTTAAGTAGCTTACTGTGAAAGAGTCAAAGAGTATATATATGTGTTCACTTAAAGTGAACACATATTCATTAAAAAAAAAACTGGCACGTTTGTAAAGAAAAGTGTTCAATTATTTATTATCCGAACCACTTCTAAAAATAGAAGTTATATTATTGTATTAATAACATCAACATGTTTGTATTATTATACAAAATATAGTGTTGATGTGTATCTCATTTAACTGTTAGAAAGTTTGTACGAACTTACTTAGAAAGTAGGTAGTTATGTAAGTTATGATAATAATAATTACGTAGTTTAGAGTTTGAAAAGCTGGTAGGTACACGTGACGCAAGATAAACTTGGGTAGGATCTTCCTTTCACTAATACAGGGTTCTAGATACAGCTGCTTGCTTTACACACGAGCGATCGTACGAAGTATGTACATCTTTGAATTCAAACTCATACTTAACTTCATATTTTGTTTTGATCCACCTACGCTCCCAGTGTGAATCTTGTTTACGCCACGAAATTCCTCCAAGCCTCTCGATCTTGCGCCAGTTGCATAGCTTCATTCCAACTTAGTCCAGCCTCTTGTTAAACGGGAGTTCGTGCTCAATTGTTAATTTTGGCCTGTCTCATCCTCTTGTCCCAAACGGATTGTAGAAAAGTCTTCAACTCTCTCGGGAGACATGCAGAGAACATGACACAGCTCAATCTGCAGTTCTGGATTTTTTAACTCTGAAAGTTCATTATCCATCCCGCCGTTTGGTGTTAAATACACTTCTAAGTATTTGAATCTGTCGACATTGACAATATCATTACTTCCCAGAGTCATGCCCCCCGGCTTACGCAGAAATCATTTTGAATGTTTTTGGTCTTGCTAATTAGTCCTTTTTAGACCCACGCTTTCTGAGTAGACTTTGAATTTCCTTCGTATTTAGTTGAAAATAATAATATGATATGATAAACAAAAAATACGTAACTTTTAAAATAGAGTTTACTTTGAAGATTTCCTCATTGGTGTTTCATGAAAATGGTAAAATTGTTATTCTATACGCTTTACTTTTAGATGTCTCTTCAACCTATATCTATCAGTCTTGGTCTTTAAATATTCGTTTTGAATCTACTTAGATTCTGAAGGGTTCTGATTGGAAATTGCAATAGGTAAGTACCTACTCAAATTAAAAAATTTCACATAAACAAAAACCACCACAGTTAGAATTCTGTCTGATGAAATCAAGCAAACATATTAATATTGGTAAGATCATTTATATTTTCAATGTGATTGCTGGTTCTGTTCTGATGAAATGGTTTACAGATGTGAAACTAAAAGTCGGTATAAACGCATCACCTGTGCTACATACCTACTTATAATAATTTAAATAAATTATAAGTGTAGAATAAATGAGTGTCATTTTCATTATGATTTTGAGTTTAAACATAATAATGCTCAACACCTACTTTAATACGTTTCTCTGCAATTCGTGAACAATGGCACACTAATTTCCCAACGTATGCGTTGGGAACACAAAACGAAGCATGGCTTAGCTGGAAATAACTTCATTGTTAGCTTTAATCTGGACGTTGTTTGTTTTGACAGGTTGATGAGAATTTCTAATAAATATTGTGATTTACAGTTTCATTGTTGAACATTTCACCTTACCTAAATATTAAAACGCTAAACGGAATTCATTATTAACACTGCCATAATCAGTTTGGAAAACATTTATAATCTTCTATAATGATATTACATACTTAAGTCTTTTGTTAATGCTTCTCTTATGTATGCCTTTTTGCTATTTCTATCTGCTATGTCTTTTGTAAAGTTTGTATAGAAGAATAAGTTTAAAATATTATTAAGAAAAATTATGAAAGTTTGCTGTTTTACAGTTGGCCGAGAGCGCTATTCTTTCTCCCATATAGGTCTCAAAGACAAGAAATTCCTTCTCATCTTCTTCATCAACCATTTCTCAACTGCTAGATGTAGGCCTCTTCTAAGGTTTTCCACCTTTTTCTATCATGCGGAGTTTTCGACCGGTTTCTCTCCGTGACTGGAATCTTCGTCAGCTTACCTATCTTTGTCTCTATCATACCATAGGTTAAGGTAACATTCCACAAAAGAATACAACGGAGAACTTATTATGGGCATTAGATTTTTATTTCTTAGATAAGACGTTTCGTAGTCCTAGTGGAGTAAGGTCAAGTTACAATTTTCCATGCGTTTTTTCAAAGTCAAATCGCAAAGTAGAGGAAGGTCCTTTCAAAACATACATCACACAAATACCTTTGCTTCGAAGTAGAGCTGAGTGATTTGGACATGGTGTTGCAAGAGGTCATTGAAATCATGCAACATCGAGCATGGTGGAGGGCTGTTGCCTCACTATGATGCCCCTATTTGGGGTCTCAAAGGTAATATTGCTGTGTACTTTAAGCAAGTTACTTGATATGAATTGAAGTGATAAAAAACACACTGTAGTTTGTTGAAAGATGTAGGACGAAAATAAATTACCAAAGGCATTTTGAATAATAAAAAAAATATAATTTCTTCATATTCTTCCTTTATTAAGGCCATGTTGGCTTGTTCATCATAGTGATAATTAATGTAATGTAGATCCCGGAGTGTAAATCTATTTTTAGGAGGTCTTGGTCGAGATCAAAGTCCGTGGGGCTGGTTGTGTATGTGTATTATGATATAAGAGAGACTGTTATTGGCCATGCATTACTTGAGAGGCAAGCACATTCTCAAAACATCGATTGAGATCACCTTTGCAGGCACAACTCTAAGGGGCCCGTGTAAGAAATACCTACGAGAGTACGAAAGAATATGTGTGAAGCGGAAACAGCATAAGATGGTGCAGAGAGCGAAAGAAATAAAAATACTAAACATTTTATAACTACTGTCAAGTTGCTACATATCAATCTAAATGTCCGTCAAAATCGTAATTAAGTATGAAATAATGAGAAAACTAGAAAACTTAACCTGATCATAAACCTACTTTTAATTATTGTACATTAGGTTTCCATGTAATTAATTCACTTTGTTTATTTATTTTGGAATTGTTGTAGAAGAAACGCTTAAAGACGTGTCAGAGAAGGTGAATTTTCAATTCAATTTTGAAACGAAGAGGAATCTTAAATTCTACTCAACCTTAGGGCGACACGCTTTTGTTATTTGAAATTCAAGAAATTTCACAGAAAAATATAACGCCTTTGATTTCAAAGAGGGATTGTTGAAATTCCAAGACACTTTCCATATAATCCCTTATAATTAATTTGAAATACTTTTCTATGAACACTTTTAAAAAGCTCTTATACCGTAAATTGAATTTCTAAACAAGTTGACGTGAAATTTTTTAGTCGACTAAAAAAATAATAAATAAGTTTGAACTAAATTATTGATGGAGTCCACCCAAGAGTGGTTTTTAAAATTAATTTTTTTTTTTTTTTTTTTTTTTTTTTTTTTTAATTATTGGCATTGCGTCCATATTTTTGAAGTAGTTTATTGAAATTAATTATTAAGCCCATCATATACACGATCACTCCATCTGACCAATATGGAACGACTTCACGCCAATATTCTACCGTGAATTGGGAAAACTTCTTCGATGATGAGTTGGATATCCAATCAGTCCAAAATCCAACCGCGTCTAGCCATTCGTCGGTCACTCCAATGGATAAACTCTGGTAGATATGTTCTAAGTCGTCGACTCACTTGACCGCCAGTGTTAAAAACTTGGTCTAATAATTGTCTTATTTTGTCATCATCCTTCCATCAGGTTCAACAATCAATCAATCAATTCTCCCTTTTACACCCCACTTAGGGGCATAGGGAGGCAACAAAAGCTCTCCATTGCGCTCGATCTTGCGCAATGTTTATGACCTCCTCCCACACCATGTCCAAGTCCCTCAGCTCTGCTTCGAAGGAGCGGAACACAGTGTGAGAGGGTATTCCTCGTCTTCGGGACCCTGATGGGAGGAAGAACAGCGCTCTCCTCGGCCAACTGGCATTTGGCATCCATCAGGGTACACGTTTAAAATTAGATAAAATCAAAATGCGTGCATGTATTCAAGTAGTAAACTAAATTTTGTTAGAATGATTGAAAAAAAAAATCAAGTTTCATATTCTGTCACAATAGTTGATATGCATTTGGAGAGACCGTTAATGGCGGGCTTAAGGCCCTGTCCTAGCCTGGTCCCGCACAATCGTGCGATTGCTATGATCGCATGACACCCTGTTAAAACATATAACATTGTATGAACGTGTCGTAACTGGGCAGACGGACATACGTAAATTCGATCGTCCGATCGGTGTCTTGTTTGAAATGATCGCGCGTCGCTTGTATTGCTCTGTTGCATATATAACAATTAATACGACCCCTACTTGCCAAAAGTTCTTACTTACTAACATTCATTTATTAGTTTGCGTTGTCAAGGAAAGTGGACGCGCGATCATACGATGGCAGTTAGGACACACAATTTTTCATCGTGCGATCACAAATTTGTTTGACAGGGCCTAACACAATAGACTGAGAAAACTTAACAAACAAAAACAGAAAATTTAAGTAGGTAAGTTCTCATACATAGTTGAAGTTACTGATATTGATTAGGTTCCTTCTTATAATTACTTTTTCTGCTTCTTTCAGAGGTTTTTCTGGCGATTCTCTCCGTTATGTAGGTACTATCCAGATCAGAGGTCTTCCACAGTTGTAATTCCGGTCAAATCCCTTAATATGTTATACAACCAGAAGATCTCAAAAAGCTTGCTAACAATCTTTAAGTTAAGAACTAGCCAAACATTTGAGACTTGAGGACACATTTACTCAAATTCTCGTGCAATTCTAGTAAAGGGAAATCCAATTTGAGGAGATGCGATTTGTATATTCAAAGCTAGGTTAGGTTATTTTACACATCTAAAATTAAAATTAAACATATTTGTTATTTCTTGTACATAATAATTTATTGATTTTTCCTTCTCATATATTTATGTTATAATTATACCTACATTATGTTCCATTACAATAATATTGATATTATTATGCCCACAAAATCTTTTAGAAGATCATTTTTCAGCGTTTTATCTTCATTTTTGTAATAATTATCCAGATACTGTAAGTATTATTATTATGTATAAACATCCCTAATTTAAATAATTATTTTATACATCATATTATAGGAATAATTATTCACTTCTCTAATTTTATCATATTGGTAACAAAATGATTAAACATACATTTGAATTATTTACGTAATATTATACCAATAATAATTATATTCCAATATATTTAATATACTTTAGTTTATCGATTTCAAATAACTTTTAATTATAGCTTAACTAATTTAAATTTGTTAAAATCTCAAACATATTTTTGCATAATTTATTACAATTTTTGTCACCTTTAGATATTGATATAATAGACCTTAAAAATAAGATTCATGTGTAATCTCAACACTTGATCAAACTAATTGTGCAGATAATAGGTACACAAAAATATTTCGAAGAAACTGAATAAAAGATTTTTCTTATTTATTAAAAAAAAACATACTAAGGCAGCCTATTTTCTTCAAATTAGTTTTATTTTTAAGTCAGAAAGTGATATCAAACGAAAATTTTATAAAAATTAATTTTTGATTGAAAGATTGTGAAGTATTTTTTTTTGTTTTGAGTCTGTAACTTTTAAATTAGATTGTAAATGTATTGTTTTTTATTATTTTATTAAAACAAAATAAATTAATTAAATCAGTATGCTTTGCGTTGTTCCAGTCTGTTATGTTGTATGGTATTGAGAGTTGGGGCAGTACGGCAAGCGTCCACAAGCGTCTTGCGTTGAGTTGGAACGTGAATTTGAGAATACTAGGTAGTCATTATCATGGGTAATGTGGGATGAGTCCTTCTGACCCACTTTTTAGGACATTTTAATTTCTCGATGCTCTACAATTCTATATGCAGCGAATTCTAGTCCACTATTTTGGGTCTGATGCCTTGGTATCTCAAACGGAGGGGCATGGGTTGAGGTCGCTTGCGCATGGAGTGAGGAGAATGCCCAGGATGAAAACTGCTCTGGACCAGAGGTCGCCGGAGTATCTCGCTCTAAAGTTAATGAATAGATTGCCAGGTGCTGTGAGAGACTGCGAGAGTGTGATAGTGTTTAAGAGACGCTTACATGAATGGTTGATGAGTAATGGAAGAGAGAGATCACAGTTCGACTTGTTCAGCGTGCTGACGTAGTGCATATCTAACATAATATGCAAAGTTTTGCCTCGACACAGGCACAAGCCTAGTGATATTTGAGTTAAGGTTTCAACTGTAATTTTTGTCTTTTTTGTTAAATTTCTTTTGTATTTTTGTTTGAAATAAATTCATTCATTCAAATTTTATACTTTTTCTACAAATTATTTTTCACAATTATTGACGCATCGCGTGTAAAAACGTTGAACATTACATACCTACTGTCATAAAGCATAATCAACGTTTTTCCATGCGATGCGACAATTTTCGTTCTGTCTCCTTTTGTTGTCGTGATATTCTTCGCCGTTTGACCAAGTGTCGAGGTAACACATTGTATGTATGTACATATGACGAGTGGTTTAATAAGATATTAAGTCGTGATGATACCCCATTATTAAATTTAAATCATAATAACTAATTTTTATTATATAACCAATGATAAAAAATCCTTTTTATAAATAATCTGACACACTTATGTGCATTTCAATTAAATAGCACCACAAAAATTTATAAATCTATACAATAGAACGTAAATAAATATTTTATTCTATTTTTAAATTAAATCAACTACAGAATCGGTGTAATAATCTTTGGACATAGACTAAACAGGTAATTGATTATTTATGAATGCATAGATGAAGGGAATTTTTATTTTATTTATTTACCTATTTATTTTTAGGTATATCATCAACGGCGCAACTAAACAAAAAAAATCCATACAAAGTGTTAAATTTCAATACAATTTCATTACTTTATTTCATTTTAATTTTGATACAATTTTAAATAATTCTTTTATTTTTCAGGAAGGAGTAAATGAAAATAGGAAGGAATGTGGTATGATAGTTAGTGTTAGGTATTACAAAGATGACATGCTTAATAAATTGAGACTGATTGTTGAAAAAATGGATGCAAATAGAATGATAAAGAAAATTTATAAGTTTGAAAGAAAGAAAGAGCGGTGAACCGAAATCGAATACATCGATTCCATCCGGACATTGGTGGAAGAATTTAAAAAAAAATGTTTATAATACATAATTTTATCACGTTTAATAAGAAATTATAAACAAAAAGAAATTTGAATACATAAGTTAGTAATTTCATTAAAGTTTCTAAAATGTCACATTAAACGTTATTATTTTTATTAGTTACCCTTAAGTACCTAGCTTTGGATTTATCTTTGGATAATAATTATAATCACTCATATTACATAATAATATACTATTAAATAATAATAGTAGATAAATTTTTCACACCGCACATCAATAATTTATTTATTTAAGTTATTGAGATTAATTATTATTAATTTATAGTACACTGTACAAAAAAATGTTCTACATTTATTATTTCATATATCTATCACTCTGATGCTTTTGGTCTTTCAGACACAACTAACTGTAATATAATAAAATTAATTAGTATAATTAACATATTGCCGGGTGAATAATAATTATTATTTGCTTTCATAATATACTGTTTCATAAACCTGTAGATAAATAAATATTTTGAATATATTTACACAATAATTATTAAGAAACCAACGAGTTTGTGTAATTTTAAAAAAAATAATCAACCTTAACATTGCCTTTCAAATATCGATTAAATCAATCAATCAATCAATTCTCCCTTTTACACCCCACTCAGGGGCATAGGGAGGCAACAAGAGCTCTCCATTGCGCTCGATCTTGCGCAATGTTTATGACCTCCTCCCACACCATGTCCATGTCCCTCAGCTCTGCTTCGAAGGAGCGGAACACAGTGTGAGAGGGTCTTCCTCGTCTTCGGGACCCTGATGGGAGGAAGAACAGCGCTCTCCTCGGCCAACTGTCATTCGGCATCCTTAACACATGTCCCAGCCAAGTCCATCTCCTCCCCACAATGGTAGAGGTGATGGGCTCACGCTGGGTGCGCCGGCGTATAGCGTCGTTCGTGATGCGGTGGTACCATCTTACACCCAGAATTCTCCTTAGGCACTTCATTTCAAAAGCTGAGACTTTTTGTGCCTGGGCTTTGGTCAGGTGCCAGGACTCACACCCATAGAGGAGAATGGGCAACACACACGCATCAAACAGTTTACATTTCGTCTCGACACTAAACGCCGACGCTTTCCAAATCTTGGTCATGTTGTTAAAGGCGCCACTTGCCATACCGATACGTATCGGGAGCTCAGCCCCGAGGTCACCAGAGGTGGTAATGGTTGCTCCCAGGTATTTAAATTTATCCACCCGGGAGACCTGGTGACCGTCGATGGTTATCGGTAGCTGTTTATCGGGGCAGGCATTACTCGCCATGAGCTCCGTCTTACTGGCATTGACTCGAAGGCCAAGGCGTGCCGTTTCGTCGCAGAGTCTTGAAACACTGCGCTGTAATTCCTCCACTGTCGTACTGAACAACGCTAGGTCGTCCGCGTACTCCAGATCGCACAGTTCGCCCATTAGACCATCTCTCTGTGTTATCGGTATACCTCTTGCTCCTTGCATGGACTTTCTCAAGAGGAAGTCCATGACAATAATAAATATAAATGGAGCCAGTACGCAGCCCTGTCTGACTCCCGTAGTGATCCTGAAAGCTTCAGTAGGACCACCTGGCGTTTTGACGCTACACTCGGAGTCTTCATACAGGGACTGCACCATTTTTACTATCTTCGGAGGTATACCGTACAGAGCTAAAATTTTCCATATCGATGGTCTATGTGGGCTGTCGAAGGCCTTTTCAAAATCTATGAAGCAACAAGCGACTGGAGAGTTAAACTCTTTGCACTGCTGAAAGATGCACCTGGCACAGAAAATTGGGTCCGTGCAGGACTTGCCAGGTACAAAGCCGCATTGTTGCTCTCTCAGGACAGCCATGATAGGCCCCCGAATGCGGTGTAGTAATATCTGAGATAATACCTTACCGGGAACACTCAGTAGAGTAATTCCACGGTAGTTTCCGCATTCAAGGGGGTCCCCCTTTTTAAATATTGCGACGATGGATCCATTCCGCCAATCTTTTGGGCACCTCTCCTCTTCCCACGCCATTTTAAATATATCAAGAAGTGGTTGGCCAAGGGTGTCTATGCCTTGTTTGAGGAGCTCTGCGTGGATTCCATCGTCTCCTGGCGCTTTGTTGTTTTTCAATCTCATCACGGCCAGCACCATCTCGCTGTGGGTCGGCGGATCTTCACATATCCCAGTCGCCTGAGGTATATTCAGACCCGCCAACTCCTCCTCAAAGTTGTAAGGTGAGGAGGGTTCGGGGCGGTTCAATATTGACTCAAAGTACTCCCTCCATCTCCCTTTAATCAGTTCGGGGGCAGTGACAGTGGCTCCACGAGAGTCTCGTATTGCCGTCACGGGTCTTTTTTGACCCCTCATCTTAATCGATTAAATACCTATTATAATTTTATAAGCAAATCTATGAATGTTTCTGAAAAAGAAATCAAAGGCAAAACCTACAGATTCTTTTAATTCCCAAACATCAAAAACGCTTTGTATAAAACTAGAAAATAATAAACATATACATACGAAATTACGTAATTACTTACGAAATAAAACTGAATTACTTAAATTAAAATTCGATTTCACATTATTTGCTCAGTAGGAAATGTGGTCGGGTGGCATTTGTTGATCTCTTTTACTAACGGCCCTCTGTTTTTTTATTTTCATGTAGCCCAATACAGATACCATTACGATGAATACAATAAAACCCATACAGCAGCCTACAATCAAACCCAACCTCCTAGTGAGTATCGATGCGAAACTCATCGAATTTTGAGGCATTATAGCCTCAGGCATCATGCTTCCGGGAAGTTCCAAGGTTGTAACCGGTGTACATTTACTGGTGGGCGAATCGATCATTTGCGAAAGGATGGACTGACTGAATGTATCTTCGACGTAATATTGTAGACTTTCGTTTTCGGGCCTCATAGCGATCCTAGCGTTTGGCCCTAAGGGTCCTTTCGATGGCCAATCACCCAATCCGAGAACACAAATTATGTATCTTGTGAAGGATCTCAATTTGTTTAACCTTGTTGAACGTGTAGATGGGTCCAAAAGTTTTCCACGTATCTGAAACAGGATAAACAAGTAGTGATTTTAGTACATTTAATAATGTTGAACGAAATTTTAAACTAATTAACATCGTTGGCGTGTTTCTACTCCTACTCATGCTCCGAGCCATGAATGTTTGATGCTTTTGTAAAATTCCAAAGTCATTATATTATTTTTTTAGTTCCGCTGTAATTTCTCCAACTTTTTGTTAAATGACGACCTTTCGCTATTTTGTATGATGAAAAATGAAAGGAAAGTAATTTTTAAAGGATAAAATTTATCAGGGCGCGTGCGCAAGGATAAGAGTAAAGTGGTTTCGTCGCCAACTTTCGTACTTAGAGGTCGTGGGTTTGAACTCTGGATTGCTGACCATCTTCCGCTTTCACGACAAAAGATTTAAGTAGCTGTGAAGTAGTCGATGAGTGTTTCTGTTCATTATGCATCAGTAGAGATTTTCTTTAAAATAAGGCCTCGTATACGGATGATAGTCTCGTGAATAAAAATATACATTCTAAATATTTTGCATGAATATCACATTTGCTGGCATCCTTAGTTGTAAGAAATGTTATAATTAAGAAACGTAAAAATTGAAGAAGAATAAGCTATCATCTATGTTACGAATGATGAAAAGGATTAACAAAAAAAGCTACCAGTAAAGTTATGGAGGAATGAATAGGAGGAATTCTTCGTCTTCTTTAAAGTGCCGCTACTATCGAAGGTTGGCAACCATCTGCGAATAAGTCTCACGGTCTCTTGGGCAACTTTTTTTTTCTGCAGCGTCTGGCACACCAGACCATTGTCTTAGATTGAATTGTCGTAGGAGGATTTAAATGTCACTATTTAAGTTATGGATGATACCTAAGTGAGAAAATAAAATATCAAAAATCAAAGTTTTGAATAAATAAGATGGATGAAAAATATTTAAGTTATGAATAAATTTGAGGGATAAAATTATACAAAAAGGAAATTATCATATAAGCTATAAGCGAATACATGGGATAAAAAAACGCAAAGGATAATTATTCGGTTAAAAAAACAGACAAAAATGAAGAGGGGGATTGAAAAAAAAAGGTAAATGATATAAAGAATATGAGTAAAAAAGAATAATACTCAATACAATAATTTTTATTTGTGCTCACTCAAATCGTTGCAGAGGGGGGGGGGGGGGGGTCGCTGTAAAGAAGTTCGTTAAGAGCGAAGGATATTGACAAAATGTTGAAATCAAAGAAGAACTCGATACATTGAGTAAATTTTCCAATACAATTTCTCTGTAAATATTTCCTTTGTTAAATGAATCGAGAAATATAAATTCGAGAGTATACCTAAGGGGTTCCTCCTCGGAGAACAACAATACACACGGGATAATAATGTTATTACTTTAAGATACGATTTAAGCACAATCTTCTTATACAAGACCTCCGTATTGCGTTATAAATTTGTCCTATTCTATGTTCCAATAAAAGCTGCAAGACACAGGTATGGAATTAGGTACATTACAAAGTTATTTTTGGAAGCAGATAGAGGTACCGTCAATTCTCATGACAATTTGGTAGCGGTGTTTTGAAGATTGTCACAATTTATTTAACATTAAAACGAGTAAGAACAGACTAAAACAATATATTGACCTCCGGAATTGAATAAAGAGCTGACACTAAAGAACTGTGGAGATGAAGACCCCGCGTGCTATTTTGGGCAAAACACTAAGGCACGGAATGAGAAACAATGCCCTTCTACACTGTCATTATCAGGTGGGGTGGGACAGGAAGTCGCTTTTGATCTACCACGTCGTAAGAAGAATGAACAGTGATTGACTCCCACAGGTGACGGGGAATCCCCAGCCTGGAAGACGCTAAAAACGGTGTCGAGAAAGCTATAATTCGTTGTGCCACAACAAAACATGTCAAAAAAATGAGAAAGAAGAAGACGATTTATTTTACTTACATCGGCCATATTTTCTTCGGCGTAATAAGCAACTTGGTAGCCGTGAAGTCCGGAATGATTTTTACTTTGCCACGACACTAAAACTGAGAAGGGCTGAATGTCTTGGATGGCGAGTTTCAATACGAGCGGCTCGTCGCAGAATTGTCCTGGCTCAAGATGCAGCAGCAATGGTGCCTGCAGGGTGGTTGGTTGTTCACAGCGAGGACCAGGACCGGACAGCAGTCGCCTGTGATCCCGAATCCATTCCCAAGACTCGTGACTATCGCAATCACACACAATCCGATTATCTGTGGATAAATAAAAAACAAAGAATTAAGTATTTGATTTCGTTGACTGATAATTTATGTTTCTGTTATTTTGCACATTCTCACCTTCCATTTTGAGTGTTCTGATATGTGTTTCCAGTGGTTTCAAAGCATTCAATGGTAATCTCTCCAAGTAATTCTTACTGATATCAAGAAATTTGAGCTTCCTCAGTGGCTTGAATATTTCAACGGATATAGCAGATATCCAATTACCCTGTATATGCAGTTCCGTGAGACCGTTTAGATATTGGAAAACTCCTTTATTTAATTTCCCGATATTGTTGAAAGACAAATCTAGTGTTTGTAGTGATTTTAAATCTGATGGGAATTCTTCCAGCTCTCGCAGTCGGTTGTGAGTTAAATTCAAAACTTTGAGCAAAGCGAGTCCTTGCAATCTCTCCCTCGGTAAAATTTCCATATTATTAAAGCTCAAATCTAGAGTTACTAAATTAATTAGTTGTTTAAAAGCTCCCGGCGAAATTCTGGATATGGTGTTGTTGCTCAGGAACAAATGTTGTAAAGTGAAAAACACTTCGAAATCTTTACTTGTTACGATGCTTAAGTTTGTTCCTGTTATGTGTATTTCTAAAAGCGATGGGTATTTGTATGACGCCAAATCGTTTATTTTCAGAAGGGGATTCATTGTGAAATTCAACCAAGCGAGACCCGGTAAGTTTTGTTCAGCCAGGGCCATCATTGGAATTTCTTTGAATCGATTACAAGACACATCCAAACGTCGCAACACGTTTGAGTTTTGGAAGAAATTGGCTGGTAGTGTTGTCAACAAGTTACCTCTAATATCAGCAGAGGAGAGGTGAGTTAAATTCACGGATGCGAACCCCGTAAGGGATGATATAGCGTTGTCGCTTATATCTAATTGTCGCAGATTTGGCAGACCGCTTACTTTGAAAAAATCCAGCGTAGATAAATTGTTATCCGCTAGGATTAATGTTTCGAGGGACGTGATGTTGTAGAGAGCGTAGTGGGGAAATTCCGTGAATTTATTGCCTTGCAATTTCAACTCTTTCAGCGTTGTTATATTACTAAATGTACCCTTTTTCAATTCTCTCAATTCGTTACGACTCAGGTCGATGCGGACCAAATTTATATTTTTCGAAAATATATTCTCGGGTAATTTTTCCAGGAGAGAATTATCCAGTAAAAGCGTTTGTAGAGATGGCAAATGACTAAATGCACTCTGCTCGAGTTCTGAAAAATTACTATAGGAAAGTTTTAGAACTCGTAATCCGGGTATATCCAACCTTGACAAGTCCTCGCTGGTTAAGGAGTTATGGCCCAGCTGCAAATCGTTTAAGTTATTTAACCCTTTGAAAGCTCCGGTTTCTATTGTCTCTATTGAACAATTCTTTAAGTTCAATACCCTAATTGGAAGTCTCCCATAGAATAAATCTGTGTGTAACATTGTTAGGCGATTGTTCGATAGGTCCAGAGTTCTCAACTTTTTTAGGGTCTCAAAAGATTTATCTTCAATTTGGGTTATATTGTTATTCGACAAATTCAACTCTTCGAGATCGTGAAGTTCTGAAAAAGTTTTGTTCTGAATCCTTCGCAGACAGTTTTTATTGAGGTCTAAATATTTCAACGCTTTCATATGTTTGAATGTCCCGTCCTCAATAGACTCGATGCTATTGTTGAAAAGATAAATCCTTTGTACCAGAAACAAATCACTAAATAGCTTACTGTTCAACCTTTTCAATCTATTGTGCGCAAACCATAAAATTTGCACATTTGATTGCCCGGTGAAGAAACTTTCGTGAACGTAACTAATGCTGTTAGATTCCAGTTGAATGGAGACCAGCGAGTTGGAACTACGCATAAACACATCTCCGAGTGTTTTTATTGAATTCCCTTGTAAGTTTATATGTTGCAGGCTTTGCATATTACTGAATGCACCTTCTTCGACTTCAGATATAAAATTGTTTTGCAAATGCAATTCCAGCAACGATGGTAGATTGTTAAAAACTTCATTCCTTATGATTTGAATCCTGTTGTTGTGTATTCGGATTTCCTTTAGGTTATCCATGTTTTCAAAAGTTTTCGGTTCAATATCTATTACTCTATTGTTATCGAAGCTTAATAAGTTCAGTTGAATGTTATTTGTAAAAATATTTTGCGGTATATGTGAAATGAAATTGGATCCAAGATGAAGTTGAGAGAGGTTGGTGAGAGTACTGAAACATTCCGGATCAAGTCTTCGTATCGCGTTCTGCTCCAAGTATATGACAGTTATCATCGATGAATGTGTGAATGCGTCGTGCGGCACTTCTAAGATATTATTTTCTGATAGAAATAGTTCTCCTAAGTCGGGTAAATCGAAAAAGAGTCCACTAATATGATGTATGTGGTTATGACTTAAGTCTACTGTTTTTAATTTCTTATTATGTCTAAACGTATCTCTATCGAGGAATATTATTTTATTTTGACTTAAATCTAGAGATTCGAGATTCTTCAGTGACGCAAAGCCCATTTTGTGGACAGTTTCGATAGAATTATAATACAGAGATAATGTTCTCAAGGACGGGCATGGTCTAAAGCAGTCTTCTGGTATTGTTTCAAAATTATTAGAACTTAAATCTAAGAACACCAGAGAATCCAATCTCGAGTAACCGTCGTCTGGTATTGAATCTATTTCGTTCCACGCCAGTCTGAGGGATCTTAAATATTCCAATCTCCTCAAAGCTGGCATTGGAAAAGTCTTGAGTTTATTTTCGGATAGCTCCACTTCAGCCATCGAATCTTCCAGACCCGCAAATGCAAATTCGGAAACTTTTGTGAGAATGTTTCCTTTCATGTTCAGCTTTATAAGATGCAACCCATAGAAACTGTAGCTAGGGATGTCTTCTATTTTGTTCGATTCCAACTCGAGTGATATCAGCTTATTGAGACCAGAGAGAGCTTTTTGTGGAATATGTGTGAGCTTAGCAGCAACCAAAGCGAGTGATTCAAGCGAAGAGCTAAGTCTTTGTAGAGAGTCATCGTGTAAATCTTGAAGACTCGAGTGTGAGATGTGGAGATGAGAGAGGGGTGGGGTGGCGGGAGGGAATAGGTCCGCAGTGAGTGACGTCACACCTCTATCCAGCTCGTACACTGAGAGTGAGAGAACCCTCCCTCCACCGTTGTTTCCGCTTGCACTGTTCCCAGCATGAAGGAGGGACAGAACAGCGCGTAGGGAACCAGGTGTTGCTCCTGGGCACTCCAGAAAAATTCCTGAGAAAAAAAATAACAAATCTGTATAGAAAAAAGTTGAAGAAATATTTAAAATAATTCTTTCGTGCGTATGATTAACATTGAAGTCAAATTATTGAAAGAAAAAAAAAATAAAGACATTTTCTAGTGTCATATCTAAGAGTATATTAGGTAGGTACCTACATATGTCATACATAATTCATTTTATTTTAATTTTAATAAAAAATTGTGTCAAGCATTACCTTGTACCAGTAAACTATCTCATAAAAAAATTACCTAATAAGTGCCAAAAGAAAGAAATAAACCAAAATTGTGATAGCAGGTAATTTATATATTTTTAAAACCAATAGATTTTAATAGTACTGAGATAAATATGCCGTGTATATGTCTTGTGTATTATGCATATAATTTCATTCAAAAAGAAATAAAAATACCTTAAAAATGCTCTACTGTAAAGTTTTCTTAATCGAATTAAAAATAATACTGTTAATAGAAACAAAAGAATTTAAATTTATTATAATGAAATAGATTATTACCATCTTCGAAATTGTAACACGGACATATTGGATTATCGGCAAAGCTGGGACATTCTCCTGTTATTTGTGGTCCTTCACCAGATATGCCCAATGGTCCTCCATCCAGGGCCGTCACAAATGACGTTAGCGCCACTAATATAAGCAGCATCACGTCACTAACCACATGACTAATATGAGGGAATCATAATTTTAACAAATATCCTTATTTTATTTTGGATATTGATACGATTATCTACTAATATCAACTATCGATTTTTTATAGTAAATAATCGACGCATGTTTAAAGCATACGCTTTCGATGGACTCTGTATATTTCTTCACATATTAAACAACGTCGGAAATCTGAAACAATGAAAAAAAAAACACATTAGTCAAAGTTAAAAATAAAAATCAATTAATTAATGATTGAAAATGGAATAAGAGATCCAGCATACAATGATTGATTATTTTTTTTCATTTTTACAAATGTTATCAGGGCAGAGCTAAAGGTTCTATTCATTCCGTAAAGCCTTTGTAGCATTATTCTTTGTAATTTGATGAAGGCAAAATAAACACGAAGAGGTTAAATGGTATGTTTTTTCATTTAATAATATGATTCGTGTGGAAGGTACTCTCCTCCATATGAATAGGCGAATGAGATGGACGGGAGTTAAAACTACCTACTTCATAATGTATAAAGCTTTTAATTTATAAAACATTATGTTCCCTCGTCATATACAGGATGAAATCGGCCTACGAACAAACTAGTGCATTCTTGATCCTTCTTTTGATGAAAACTTAGAATTATACCCTGCATTAATTAATTTATGTTTACCGCTCTATCGAAAGTTTATTTGAATATGTAACAACTAATAACTATAACAATTCATTACTGATGTTCGATTTTTAAATGAAACAAACCACTACGGGATTACGACTGTCTTCTACTGTTATTTCGAAGGCTGGCTTAGTGTGATCACTTTACGTTAACAACGTTCGCCATTAGGTGGTAATGATTTTGTCTCCAAAACTTCTAATTATGAGAATTCTCGACATGTTCAACATGTCGAAAAATCCTATGTATACAACAAGTAGATATTTAATAATCAATGAAATATAGAGATAAAAGTTGGCAATTATTGAGAACAAGAGAGCAATCAATTTTCCTCCCCGAAGCACGAGTTTTACTCATTTTCTTCTGTCATGTATTTCGCGCCAGGATATTTATATATCAATTTTCAAAAGTTTATTCAATGAATCCATTTTTTTAACCGCATATCCCACTTCAAATGGGGAGCATGTGCTCCAATTTCGTATGTTTTCCACTAAAATTTGAATTTCGCGGGTAATGTCAAATGGTTTCAACCAACCCGAGCGATAATACGAAATGATGCATTTCAACCAAACGAACTTGGTTCCAGTGATGGCAGTGGCGTTTACATTCTTAAATCCTTTCACTGGAAACCATAGAAATAACAACTAATTAATGGGCGATGTCAGTTCTTTCTATTTGCTATTTCCTTGGTAACCATATACATATATACGTATCTTTGATGAAAACAAGAGCACAATTATTACTGAAAATAGGTACTATATTATTTTATTTTGATCGTTGTTTTTAAGAGAGATCCTTATCTGAGGAAAAATGTACGCGAGTAGTTATACATCCTAAGCGGTTTCATTAAAAATTTGGCTGGTCTCAGGTACCGACTTTTATGACTTTTTTGAAGAAGAGATAGGAGCATCCTTTATAGCTCGGCAGAAATGGTAAGAACGGATAAGAATAGGTAAAATCTGTCATTCAGCGAACTAAACTGGCGGTATCTGTGTTTCGGGGGGATTCCCCATTGTTTACCCAGGAGTACTCCAGATTTCAATAGACCGCAATGTCGGTGGTGTCTTTTCAAAAGAAAATCTTAACAAAGTTCACTCAATGTCGGAATTTTTACTTTCCGCTTAGATAATTTTCCTTGGGTAAACGAATTTCGCCTCCTTTCAAAGACACAATGAACGGAATCAGTCTTGTATGTAGGCGAACCTAGGATTTATCAAAAATAGCTGAATTTTTTACTACATTTACTGACATTTCATAGTTAAATCAAAAATGACGAAGTATGTCATTATATTTGTTACAAATTAAGACCAAATTTAAAAGTACCTAGGTACTGAATGATAAAAAAAATATCTGGATTAAATACACGTTCAATATAATGTAACAGTGATATCACATTTTTATATGTAAGTTTACTATTTTATAATTGTCCATTAGGGCTTGCGACCTTCATCATTGATGTCTGGATAAGTTGTGATCACTTTTTTAAATATTACACAACACTCGCCATTATGAACCTACTTTAAATCATTATGCCGTAACTGTCTTGCTGAGGATATGAGGAACTTTAAGATAAAAATGTTTTTTTGCCTTTACTAACGTCGATCAGACACCGTCTTTTGTTTTTTTTTCTTTATTCATTATCATTATTTAATGGCTCTTTATCTACATATATTAAAATGTTTTATAAAGAAGAGGTGGGTATACTGCTGGTCCCTCCGCCGACTTTCGTACTATTTAGATCATGGGTTCGATCCCATGGGGTCAAACAGTTTTTGTTGTTTATTTTTGTTCACTCAGTGAGCACAATATCACTTAAAAAAAGTAGGTAGGTATATAAAATATATTACTTGATTGAAAACTAAATTGTGCTTTTAATTTCAATTTGAATAAATTTAAATGATCTATTACCTAATGACAATAAAACAGCCATAAACCACAATCCAATATAAATAAATTTACACATTTTCAGTCGAAAACAATATCAGCCAATACACGTTAAAAGCCCAAAATGGAAGGAACCTATTTTTACAAATTACTTAGTTTAATTTATCTGGCCACTATTTGTACATATTACAATAATTTTGAGCCAGTTTTGTGAAATAAATGAAACGAGAGAAAGCTATTTGCTTTACAATAATGAACGTGAAATATTGTATCGGTATTTCGGAAGAGTTTATTACATCATGTAAATATAATCCTTGCGAATGAGGTAATGGAATTATGTAGATACTTCAAAATCAAAGTTGAATGAACTAAGTCACACATTTTTAAAGCAAATAAACAAAATATCATACACTCATATTATGTAGGTACTGACTAAATAGAAATTACACAAAAATTTTGTTGATTGATTAGGGCTTAAAATCTAGTATTGGTACGGGCTTTCTCCGATTAAGGTGAAACAAAAATTACCTGCAAGATGGCTTTTCATTTTAGTTTATTTTGACCCGTTATAATAAAAAACAACAAACGTTTCGTTGATAACACCTTATTTCGGTCGGTAGTCAATCTGGTCGATTAACAAATTCATGCAAAGTTTGGGACCTCGTCTGATATGGAAAGAATTCCTACATTTTGGGAGATCTTTCAGATATTCGAAAGCAAGGTCTGCAAGTCCCTGATAGCTATATAATATATCTTGCCTTTTATTTTTGTTACGTTATGGTTAAGTGTTGGTATAGAATATATATGATATTAAAAAAATATTCAATGCAGGTAGGTTCTGTTTTGCATAAATCACAACATTGGAAAAGGTAATCTAGTTTGTTTATTAAAAAAAAAAAAATAACCGATTTTCAAACATGGTCCTTCGAGTCGGATACGAACCAGCATTGAACGTGACTAGGTTCCCGCGGTAATAAATTCCGATGTCAGTCGCTTGATGCTTAATAAAATATCAATTTGTGGGAAATGAAAAGATGTTCGCGTCACAAAGGAACTTTTCGCCATCACAATGGATATCTTTTGTTCGTTTCGTTGCTCGAATGTTTTTTTCGCTCTCTCCAGTGTGAAGTCATTCCTATTATTATTTTAGTTTTCTTTCCATTATGTACCAACTTTTAAAAGCAGAGAACCACTTGAATTCTGAAATTTATGTTAAATGATTTTTCTTTTGTGTATTTTTAGGCTTCTGTGGATGGTAATAGAGGGAGCAGATTTTTAAATGGTAAGTATCGTGAAGATTTTCCTTTTACTAACTTTCATTTAATACTGTACCTACACACACATTCAAAGTGGATAGCGATGTTGGTATTCTTGATGTTTAGGCGACAATAATTTCAAGAGGTTCCGAGTCCGATATATCAAAAAAGAAAGCAGTTTTTATTTTAAACTACCGAGGTTGCATCCATCATAATCCATCATTAATGCAGAAAGTGTATAAAATGTCCACTAATTTCAGTTATAACATTAGAAAAGGCGCAAAGGTTTTTATCGTCATGCTAAACAGTATAGCATTTTTCAACAATAAAAAAACAAAAAAAAATGACATGGTTGGTAGACTAACTAGATGATGAGGTCGGCTTTCGTACTGTTACGTTCGGAGGTCGTGAGTTTGATCCCAGGTGCTGACCATCTGGTGACGACACAAGCTTAAGTAGCTTACTGTGAAAGACTCAAAGACTGTATTTGTGTTCACTTTGAGTGAGCACAGATTCATTTAAATAAACAAAAATGTGTTATAAACTACATAAATCTAAGGTTCAAAAATATTCAGCTCTTTAAATGATGAGTTATAATATCCAGTACTTATTGTTTTATTTTATTTTTATTAATATATATAAAAATATATATTTATAATATCATTTTTCCAACGGAAGAACACTTACCTTTATAGAGCAAACCAATTTTAGGTTTTTCAAAAGGTTGATTTTTACAAACTTGAATTACTACGGGCTTGTCTTCTACACTGTTACGAAGGCTCGCTAAATGCACTTTACGTTAACAAAGTTTGCCATTTAGGTGCTTATTTTCATCGAAATCCCCAAAATTACGTATCATGGAAATCTTCATAGAGGAATTTATGTAATAACCCGTCTAATTATCAAGATTCGGTATGTAGATAAGAGAAAATTTATTAGTTCAAAAAAATGTTACTTCTTATTTTGTAAGTAATTCATGTGTTTTTTTATTTGTTATTTTTTTCTAAAAAGGTAGATAACTAATTATTTACACGTCAATATATATCATATCCTAATATCTTTTCTTTCATATTAGGTATACATTTTGTATTATTATAACGATAATAATTTTAGTGTAGACATAAAAAAGGATTAGTACTACCGCTGTCAAAGCAAAGAAAGGACTTGGCTTATCTGGGAAAAGAAACAGAAGGGAAACGATGGTTCTCATCTCAGAAAGTAAATCCAAGTAAATAAAATTGAGACGAGTTAACGTTTTAATTTATATTATTGTAGATCCATTTTTGTGTTAGGATTTAAGATGTTTTGTTATTAAAATAATAAGTAACAAAATTGAATTTTCATATTTCCACAAACATAATATTGTTTTTTTTCAAAGCAGCATAAAATATTAGAATATAGGTAGGTACTTAGATGAATCGGTTATTATTTAACTCTTCAAGTATTTTTTAAGTAGGTTAGTAATCCAATTATACAATAGGGAAATTTTTATTTTATGTACAAATAACTTCGAAATGTATTTTCGTGGCGTTAAAGGGAATGTGCTATTGCGCTAATAAGATTTTTCTTGCAGCGCATTCTTAGTTCTTCTTCTTCCTCTTTGTTTAGTATTTCACGTACATATTATGTGAGCATTTATTATTTTTAGTTTTAATGCAGATTTAAATTACTCATTAATGAAACAGATATGAAAGGAGGGCTGCTTACAACTATCATAGTGCTTTGAAAGAAAAGCTTCATACTTCGGCCAAAGAATGAAAAATATTCCCTCAGAGGGCAAACAAAATAGAAGAGGCGTGTGCTGTAGGCAGATCTCCTGGTTCCTATATATCAGATTCGGTATTGGACTATAATAATAATTATTAATCAATGATGAGATAAGAAGAACCTGCAATTTCGACGACGTCGTAAGATGGAGTAGACAGGGAAGAAGGTTCTGGAGGGACCATGTCGAAAGGATGGAAGAAAACAGAATTGCCAAGGTCGTGATGCAAGGGATACCAGATGGACGCCGCCCACCAGGACGCCCCCCAAAGAGATGGAGAGAAAGCTGGACTCCATCGTCACAGGAGCCCGATTTGAGCACTTCCTAAACAGATCTTAGATCTACAACAAAGAGGAAGAAGAAGAAGAATTAGTCGGAGCGCTAATTGCAGCTGCCCATGAAAAGAATTAATATGTGACGTTTGGGACACCGAACATGACACATGAAAAAGATAAAGGAGTAAGTGTGAATATTGATGGCCGAATGGTAAAAGGGAGTTTAAAGTCAAATTCATAGAAACAATTTAAATACCCTTGGCCATTTCATAGCTTTGTCGTTATCAGATTTATTTTCAGCGTCCTATTGGATAGATTGGCCGGCGGTATGAACATCGTTGTTGCAACTATGTATAAAGTAGGTACCTAATTAATTATTTTTGGCGAAATTGGTTTTTATTTTACTGCATTCGTGTTAAACAATAAACATATACGTATAGAATGTTATTACGTTCTCTACTTTTTATTATTATTTATTTAGTGAGTTATTTTTGAAGTGGTTGGTGACCCAGCGGTTACAACGTCGGCTTTCGTACTGCGGACGTCGTGGTTCGATCCCAGGTGCCGACCATCTTCCTCTTTCACGACACAAGCTTTCGGTAGCTTACTGTGAAAGAGTCAAGGAGTGTATTTGTGTTCACTTTGAGTGAGCACTGATTCATTTTAAAAAAAAAAATTTTTTTTTTCTTTTTTGTACAGTGTATTTTATGTGTTATCATCACTCATCGCAAAGGAGAAATCCGTTATGATGAGTGATTTATTTTATTTATTTATTTATTAATTCATCAACGGCCTAAAAAAGCCTTTTACATAAAAATATACAAATGAAAAGAATATAGAAATAAAATTATAACAAAGAAAAAACAAAAAATATAAAATATAATACATTTATAAATTAAAAATATTACTGGTTGCACGTGAAAGAGTATAATATTATATTAATATTGATATAGTATTGATTCGAATGTTAAATAGGACAACATGAAATAGGCAGGTAGGCACTCATGGTAGCAATATGTAAGTAGGTACTAACTCAACGATGATAATAAATAGTACAGATCCTGTGTATTTCTGATATGCCATTGAGAATTCGACGTCGGTATTTGTCGGATTGTTATTACTCGAAAAAGATAATGTACGAAGGACATCCTTTAACCAGCAGAATTGCTGTACTCAATAACATCGTAAGAAATGATAGATTTTGGTTGAAACGACAACCACCTAATCTGTGTGAAAGTTTTTCGAGCATCAACTTCCATGTAAAAAAATACCCATTTCCCTCCCCTATATACAACCTCCCATTCGAAGCTTTAATCTTTAGACCTGATACCGTTCCACACATGGGTTTAGACAAATCTTGTTTGATGTCTGCCCAACAAATAAACAGTGAATTTCAGTTTCAAATTGAGTCTAAATGGCCAAAGCATATTCAAGTTTACACTGATGGCTCCAAAACTACTTCCGAGGAATGCGTGGGTGCAGCAGTCCTTATCCCCTCTCTCGATATAAAAGTTCTAATCAAGTTACCTCCAGAAGCATCGATTTTCACGGCGGAGTGTGTTGCGTTGCTGAAGGCTCTTGACATCGTCAGTGATCTTAAATTCGATAAAACGGTTATATTCACAGATTCCCTCTCATTGGTCCAATCTCTCTCTTTCTCAGACCCATTTCGTATGGATAATGAGATATTATTACAAATTAAGAAGGAACTATTTGATCAAATGAATAACCACCAGGAGACAGTCATCACGTGGATCCCTTCACACAAGGGTATACAATATAATGAACAAGTTGATTCTCTAGCGAGATCAGCATCTATTTCTGGGACCATTCTTGGGAGTTTTGTTCTTCCTATAAGTGACCGGAGGCGCAATATGGAGGAGGCAGCCTTTAAAAGATGGGAAATCTTCTGGGATAGAGAGAGCCTTACCAAGGGATCTCTTTACAAAGCTATCAAAAATAATATCTCCAAAAAACCCTGGTATCATGGTTTGAAGTTGACCCGACCTCAAATCGTTAACATTTGCCGAATGCGTTTTGGTCACCATAGACTGAACAGTCATTTGTTCAAAATTAATCTAGTCGACAGTCCATATTGCGAGTGCGAGCTGGATCTGGAGAACTTGGACCATGTGTTCTTTGACTGTCCTTTAAGAGACAGATACGAATTGTACAATAGAATGAATATTCAACTCCCTATCAATATGACCCATCTCTTGTCCACTCCTTCGAAGAGCATATACAAACATATTTTGGTGTACATAGAGAAAAATATGATTTTATTATAGATAGCTATTTTATGTTTAGTATTATTTTTTTTTATTTATTTATTTTTTTTTTTTTTTTTTTTTTTTTCTCTCCATGTCTATTTTCCGTCTGTGAGTAAGTCTTACTTTGCTGCCAGTTGGCACAAATCGTCCTTTACGTGACGTAATGCCATATTTATATAATAATCCTGTGTATTTACGCATGTATGGATAGACACTAGAATATTCACAGTGGGTGCTGAGCATGTTGCACTGATATAGATATAGGTACATAGGTAAAATAATAATAATTTCTTTGTGTCCACTGTTCAACACCGCGCCTATTATTAATAAATAATAATAAATCATAAATCAGTAGGGGCAGTGATGAATTTTACTTGAAATAAATAAATAAATTTAAAAGGTACGATTACTGGGTATTTTCCTCACAATTGGCAAGACCGTTAGCCATGTCATACAAATAAGCTGTTCAGAATAATGAGTTGTCACTTGTAGGTAGGTACATAGGATATACAAGCTAGAATCTGGAATCTATCAAGCTCGGAAAATAAACGAACCGAGAAAGAAATCCGAGAGAATATCAGAGCGTCTTTTGAAGAATATTAACTTTATAATTACACGGTAAAGAAAACGTCGTCTCCCCAATAAAGTACGGTATAATTATGGAATAGTGGCAGAGTGTGAAACTTAATTGGAACAAGGTACATTTTTATTGCATACTATTTCAGAACTTCTTAATTAGCTTCTGTCGTGTCTCCACGATGGGGTGACCAAATGATAGTTGCACTTCAAACGAAATGTTTTTCTTTACCTTCTAATTTGTTTGTATAAGTATTCTCTTCAGAAATATTAATTAACTGTTACAATTAACAATTGTAAGTGGAATTGCAGAAAATTAAAAAACAAAGAAATAAAAATACGTTATTATTGTTTAGTTAAACAGATAGGTAGTAAAACCAGCTCATTATTCAAAAGAAATGAAGATTTTTTTGTTAGCAATAATTGTCCGAGATGGAGTAGGATGGAAATACCTTATATTGAAACATTTCAGCCATTGCGAGGCAAAGCAGCAGTGTGTGACAACAAGGGTTTATAATATGAGCGCCAATTAGCGAGCGAGACCGAGACATGAGACACAAAATGGTCTAAAAAGACTCCCGAAAAGTGGTGTCTCGGGCCTCGATCGCCGCACCAATCTCCACCTTAAGTAAGAAGAAAGTTGATTTGAATAATAATATTCTATAGAATATTTTAATCGAAAAATCAGATCGGGACCGTAAGGTTGACTACCTCACGTCCTTAGCCTCAATCGGTCATAATGACTGCTATCTCAAATTCACGTTCCAACTCAACGCAAGAAGCTCTTGCTTAGAACTTAGTCGGTTGCCAGTAGTTACGTAACTTATGTATTGGTTAAAACATTTTCAGAATACAAAAATGTCAAAAGTCTCAATAAAAATTGGATACGACGCAATTCAATCGTCTGTTTTTCATTTCAGAATAGCCGTCAATATCAGCAATATTACGCAATGGTTTGATTTTTAATGGTATGAACAAACTACTACAGGCTTACGACCGTCTTCTATTGTTATTTCTAATGTGATTATTTTAGATAAACAACGTTCGCCATTAGGTGATAATGTTCAAATTCCCGAGACTCCTAATAGTAATAAGAATTTTTCAACATGTTCAAAATGTCACAAAATATGGCCACAATAATCTAGACATACATACGTAAAACTTTGTGTACCAATCTAGTACTTCTTGAATGTTTCGATTGTTGTTTTGAAACAGTTATGAAAATGATAAAATACTTTTGCATGCAATAAAAAACTATTTGAAATAATTGAAGTCAGAATTTTGGCCATAAAATGTTGACACCCTAGCCTTGCAGTGAAGTGGTTCTACGTTGCGGTAGCTCGACGTAGGCAATGAAGAGTGGGTACTGGGTAGGTACTGTACGGTATTCTTAAACAACCACGCTTGTCGACGGAACGTTCGCTTTGAATAATTCAAATGCCAGCCGGAGTGAAAACTGAACAATGTGTGACTTGGTGTTTTACAATCCTCCCAAACATTAAAACACCTAGGGAAAATTTCAATCACAATATGTCTGAATATGCTTTTGTGCCAGATTTTGCATTAAACATTGAATTTAAAATCATTTAAAAAAACCTTTGTTTTGAAGTATTCCAGAAGTTCTTCGTTAGGTTTTTGTATTAAATTCTGCTTGAAGCTGCGAAACTTGGACTTAAGGCAATGAAGACGAATATTTTCCGCCTTCATGATTTGATGGTTGGCAACCATGCTCAATATTCTTTGGTCAAATGCCTTATATGAGTAAAATGAGACCTCCAATTGATGAAATACTTTTTTTTCTTCTTTCTCTTTAAATAGGTCTGATGAGCTGTTTTTATTGTAGAGAGGTCTCCTGGGACACCGAACTTCATATGTCTAGCAATCTCTTGGAGGGTCTTCCCGGTTGGTGATTTCCTGTCGGAATATTGTGGGCTGCTACCTGTGGAAGTCTTTCATGTGCATTACGTCATCGCGCCAAAAGCGCCTTCTTCTCCTGCCTCACCTGATGATTTCTTCAGTGTTGCTGGACTCACGTTTGACGATGTTCAGTATTCATCTCTCATTGTTTTACAAAAAATAGCACGTATATAGGGTATTTATCTCCACGGTTCTCAGTTTTAGTCCGGCCTGTGTCGTACCTTCGATTCCGTAAGTCATGACTGGCCTAACGCAGGTTTTGTACATTCGCATTTTGCTATCCATCCGAATGTGCTTTTAATACCAAAATCTTTCAAGCATCCGGCAACTGCTGCTGATTTGGTGGTCTTCTGAAATAATTGGGTATTTAAGGGTCAGAGACAGCCCAATGATGAGGCGGAGTGATGATATCATGACTTTGGCTAGTTTTCTCTGCGTTCAAAAGGCACAAACAAGAGGGAATGAGCATCAATTAAAAAAGACTTTAGACATCTTTAACAGAAAGTAATGTTCTGAAAGAGGAAAATGGACGGCACCGGGATGATGATGGGTGGTACTCATAACCAACAAAGAAGAACTACTAGAAAAAAAGATGATTCATTTCTGTGATCACTCCCCAGGAGTGGATTTTTTTTAATGACTCTGTGCTCACTCGAAGTGAATTGTCCAATACGCTGTACCATTATTTGAGGTGGTTGGTAGTCAACCACATTAGATAAGAGAAGAAATAAAAAGAAAATTTCAGTAAAATATAATAGTTTATGTTTTAAAATATGAGAATCATTAGAAACAATTCCGATAAAGAACTTATTAATAAAATTGCCAGGTATGAAATCTGTAAGAATACAGGTTCTTATATATGTAGTAGAGAAGAAAACACGTCTATATTGGTTGATGTCTGCTTTAATAATACTTTAAATACTTTAAATACATGGTAAAGTTTGAGAAACAATGATAAGTCCAAAATGAGAAACGGGAGTAAAGAATGAGTAAAATGCAGTGCATACCGACACGAAAATTGTCCGTGTATATTGGATATAAAATGGTAATGTATAAGCTAGACGTTCTTGTTCTCGGCGCGGAAACAGATCCAACATTCAGCATCAGCGGAATAAGTTGCTCACTTAGAAGAATAACGATAGTTTGATAGTTTCACATCGAATTCTTTCACAAAGTCGTCAAAACACCAAAAGTATCATATTGTCGGGAGTGGCGTGATTTAGGATTCCAAAAATCATATTTCCATTCGCGTCTTCATATTCAAATAGTCGTGAGGAAGCTCTTCAACATTCTAGCGCTCAAGCCGTTTTCACCAGAATAATAACAAAAGTGATATCGCGAATTTGTTGAAGTTTTCACGATTGTGAGTTTTTTTACATTCGCATTGATTTATAATGTGCCAACTCGTTGCTTCTATTTTTCTATACTGCATTTGTGATTCTATAAGGGGTCTAGTATAGGTACAATATTTGCAAAATATGCAATTTTCGTTAAAAATAAAGTAATAAAAAAATTTATCTACTTCAATGTATTTGTGGCTAGCTTCCCAGACGAACGAATATTGAATTTGTTTTTTATACAATAATAAATTTATTATTTCACCAATACGATTCCGTTCAATGCGTCCGTTTTAAACGACCTTTGCAGGGAATATTACCTATATAAATCACCCTAATTATTATCAAACTACTAACTGATGTAACAAACGCCAATTTAAATTAAAAAATAAGAAAAACTTTAGTACTTAAAAAGTTACCTTCCTACGTAAAGTTTTCATATTTTTTTTTAATTCCTCATTTTATCTTTCATAAGTACATATTTTCTCATGACAATTAATAGCGAAAAAAATTGCGAAATAGGTTCAGCTATTCACGCGTGATGCATAACCAAAGGTAATGCGTGATGCCGTAACCAATGGTAATGTGTCATGCCGTAACCCAATGTAATGCGTGATCCCGTAACCAAAGGCAAAGGGAAGTTGGGAATAACTACGACTGGAAATTATGATTGAATAACGTGTTTTTTTGCGAACTAAGTAAGGTTTTTGCTATCATATTCATGTAGATTTGTCTTACTCCATAACTTTTAAATAATGTTGTAGACCAATATCGAGCGATTTTTAATAACAGTCAAAGATATCATAACAACCGGCGAAACTGAATGTCTTTCATAATTTTCTTATAGTCAATCGTTCCTGTCTAATCTGAGGCAGGATTCCAATCCCCCGTAGATATTTGACGCAAGTAAGCTTTTTTACAAATAGATGCAGGCCGATTCACATTAAAGTGCACGAGTGCAGGGACAATAGAAAATCGTTCGGACCCCTTCTTCAACTTAGAGCTAGAGCATTAAGATATTTAGATATTTTACAGTTTTTACTAACCAGATATGCTCAAGATTAAAAGATGGTCAATATCAAATTCTCAAACTAAATTTTCTTAACGATATCGTATCTATTACACGTAGTCAGTTTTTATCTCTCTACGTACATTTTATTATTTATTTTATAATATAACTTTCATACGTAAGTGTTTTTCAAACATGTGCGTCAGCGGATTTAGAGAGAATCCATAGAAAATTCATTAAGATCATAACGATAAGTCATGTTCTACTATTAAGGACCCTAAGATTTTATCTCTGAGTGGATGTGGGGGAATCTCAGCATTTGAAAATATGTGCCTGACAGAGAAATTATGAGGAGAAATAAGGTACTTAACACAAAATTTTAAGCGACATTTTTTTATCGTAATGTGTCAAATTTACATGCAGATGTTGAATATTGATTTTATAAGAATAGTGACATTTATTCTTCAAATGGTTTTACAATTGCGGATATAAAGAGTGAAAACGAAGATGTGAAATTTGCATATTCGGAAAAAGCTTCCAATCAGCACGAAATGATCTAAAAAAGTAGTATATAGATTTTAGATGGCTTCATTAACATTGACAACCCCTTTTAGCCTAGATTTGGTTGGTGGATATCTAAAATCTAGGTACCTTTGACAATGAAACATATTAGGGTCTGTACACATCTGAACTCGCGCGGTAACGTAACCAATGTCACGTTGCGTTGGTTACGTTACCGCGCGAGTTCAAATGTGTACAGGCCATTAGGTGTGTCGCATTATGCCAATTTCTGCAATAGTTGAATTTAAGCAATTAAGATTTATCAGTACAGAAACAAAGAAAAATGTAGAAATTATTCGATTTCATCTAAATATCCGTCTGAATGCTTTCGCTTATCCTGAAAAAGTCACAGATACCTATTATTATTGTTTGGCATCAGCCACCAAGAGGTGGCATTGTCAAAAGATATGAAACAAGAGCAAATATTTTACTGCCGCATCCAAGATTCATACGAAAGAGCAACATCCAAGTCATTAAATAGCAAGATATTTTATCTATATAGTAAAAATGCTCGCGAAAACCAATTTAAAAAAAATATAAACCCGTGGTTTGAACTAGAGAAAGCTTTTTATCTGAGTTCGTAATAATATTATTGAAGTGTTTGGTTATAAAATAGATGGTTTTTATCCGTATAACGTTTCTTGAACGAATTTGAGCAGTTAAGCTTTTTATAGCAAATAAAGATAAGCAGATATTCAATGCACTTTTTTCTTGTACCTTTCTAAGTATTAAAATATTGATCTAAAAACTTAATAATGTCCATAATAAATTGAGGAAATTTACGAGTTCAGTTTTGCCTACATAAATATTATTAGATAGATAGGAATATTGACATTTTTTTTCTCAATACAGGTCAAGCAGCGGCAAGTAGGTGCAAGTGGTTTTCAATTGAGCAATGTGAAGAAGCATGAATTAGGCTTATGTGAAGCAGCATGGATTAGGCTTATGTGAAGCAGCATGGATTGTCCTTATATGAAGAAGTGTTTTGAAGAACACTGAATAAGTGGACAAAGAAAGTTGTTGACGTTTAAGTGCACGCCTTTTCGATATTTCACAATGTTAATATTGCACAGGTGTAATTAACCAATACACGAGGCACGAACAAACCAAAATCTTACTTTAAGGTAAATTTTAAACATTAGTCTGAGAGACAAGCAATTGCCTGAGGCAATTTTTCCAGTCAACCGGTCCCGCTCAATCTGAGATAGGCCAACCCCGGGTAGAAATTCTAAGTGAAAAAACATTTAGAAATATAGTGAGAGCAACGGATGACGGATTTCTCGGGAAGGATGTGTATTCACGCAACGCAACGGTTTGAACTCGATCTTGTTGTGTCATTCGAATCTTAGCCTTTATAACACCGTTTAATTTTGACAAAATATTTTTTTGAGAATCAATCGTGGCTATCTAAATCTGGCATAAAATTGAGACGAAATAAAATAGAATGACATTTTTTTTTAATCTGCTGGCTTTATGATTATTTTAGTGGTTTTGTATAAGTAGTTTTTCAAAAAAAGTGTGGTATTTTTTAAAGAATCGATTTAGTGTTATACTAAAGATTTAGTTGAAGTAACGCGGGTGTGGTAAGTGCATAGATGAAGATGCCAAATATGCTAAGTGCATACCCAGATAAGTTTATTCTTATTTTAAAAACGAAATCTGCCTTTTTCTGTGATGAGTGGGGTAAAGAAAATCCTATAATTTCTTCAAAATCTTAAAATAAAATTTTAGTCTTTCTCTTTTTACACTTATCACATCTGTGCACGAAATCTTCGTTATGTTGTTTCGGGTTACTTGTAAATTATTCATCTCAAGTATTACACAACGCTACGAAGTATCTCATTTGTCAAAATAAACCTTTTAGTTAATGTCCTAGTAAATATTACAACAAATTAATTACGTTAAGATCAAGTTAAGAATTATGTTTAAGGATAATGCAGTGTTTGAGTTTAAGATGTAGAGGATATTTTATACCACAAACGCTGTTCTTACACAAACCTTAATTACCTGGTGTTTGTGCTGACTTGAAGAATGCCACACTAAAGCGCCTACATAAAACATTTGGTCGCAGGAAAGGTTTGGAACTGTGTTGCTGAAAATTCGCTTCGTGAGATGTAAGCACATTATTACGGACCAAGGTTTACGCCCATACACTAAATTTCCTTTCCCCGAACATACCGTGTTACCTTGTAATGACGCTCATTATATTATCATCTTCCCAAGTGTGGGTATATAGCTACTCGGTTCAATGTTATAGCCAATTAATGCGAACATTAATTATTTGTAAAAAATATGACCAATTTATCTACGCCTAGTGATAACTATAATATGTGTAATTTCGCTTATTACGTATGCTTTACTCGCCTACCTTGATCATAATGAAACAAAATTTTATACATCAAATATACTTATACTTAAAAAAAAGTTTTATACGTAAGAAATCAAACTAAGAATAAAATTATAGAAAATATTAATATTTTTTTACAAGGATGAGAAACTAATTTTAGGGCTCTTGTGGAGTGGGTTCAGATAGGGTATATTGATTGAAAAACTAATTTCAATTTGTTGTGACAAAGATGAAAGTTAATAAGTTGAGATGGTTTGGGCATGTGGAATGAATGGATGCAAATATAATGACAAAAATAATCCATAAGGCTGAAAGGAGAGGTGTAAGAAAGCGTGGCCGACCGAGAATGACGTGGATCGAACACATCGAATCCGTCCTCAAGGAAGGCCAGGTAAGAAGTAAGAGAAACAGGAGAAGTTGTATGAGCAATATTATGTCGGTGGAAGAAGCGAAAGAAGTATATGATTGGATAGAAAAGAGTGGAATGTGTGAACCTGATTGTATAACGATTTCTACTCACGGAATATTTTATGCGCAAAAAATTGCGGAAAATATTCTTGAAATAAACAGTACTTAATATTTTTTCGTCAGCAAAATTGAGTTTTCTGGTATTAATACATTTAAATAATAGAATCAATCAACATCGCGTCAGCCATCCTTTATACCGTGGCAGAGACTTCTCTCACTAATTAATATAGACAAGTGTTTAACAACTCCGAATTTCCAAAATCAATTGATGCGGTTTGATTGCAATTAGTGCTTAATCAATTATTACAATAGTGCGATTGATGTTGCTTGTTAGAAATTAGTTTCCCAAATTCGCCTACTTGCCTACATATAAATACCACGAAAGTAAACGGCTACATTATAATATAACATTGTGTATTCGTTTAATAATTTATCTATGTTTATATATAAAGATGAAAAGATAGTTTATACAATCTTTACTCTGGACCAACTCCTCGATTTTGAAAAAAATAATTTGGGGATCTCGTATCATAATATTTTCTGCATTACTTTATGTACCATACCCTCTTCTAAGTTTTCGTGACATTTACGCTGGCGTGAAGTAACAAAATTTTGTATAAAAACGTGTAGGTATAGCGCCCCAAAGAATACTTCGGAAAGCTCCAAAGCGCATGCAAAATTATTACCGTGATCGCTTTTTACGTTGTTACCATGGGAATACTGACCGAACGATAACGTTGGCGGCTATTTCATTTCAATTGATTTCAGCCCCCGACTGACTGATGTTCGACTAACGCCGCTTACCCGTAGTTCTCTCCATGGATCAAACATACACAGATCTATATAATAGTGGTGCGTAATTATTAAGGTCTCCTGTTTGAAACGGGATTGTTTTCAATTTCGTGTAGGGAAAAACTTTAGGTTTCTACTGTTATAATTTACGCATGGAATAGAAATAATTATAATTGTGTCAGAGAACTGTTGAATTTTTTTAAATTGATTTCTTCTGTGGAAGCAGCGCGTTGGTGGCAGCTTGTATAAAGATATACGGTTTACATAAAATGTGGTTTTCAGATTTGTAAGTTTCGTTTGATGGTTTGTCAGAAGGTAGAGAAATAAACATACTATAGTTTCAGGCTATAATAACTTTCATTCTAATTAAATACCATATCATACTATGAAGATAATTTTGATTATTATAATATGATTATATTATTCTTAAGTCTATTTTAGGATAAATATGATTTTAAATTAATATTTAACTTCACTAAGTGTTTTTGGAGGCAGGAAAATTGACCGAACCAATTTTTCAAATAGCAATTGTTAGAAAAAAACATTTATACGAAGACAATAATTTATCAGATATTAAAATTGGTCGAAATTTTATAATGTTACGTTCCTCCGTCGTTGAAGCATCTGTATTTATTTTGTCCAATTCACTTTCTTGCAATAAAATATAATAAATAATAATGTTTTTGTTTTTCAATAAATATACTTTTTTTTTTTATTACGGCAACTCAACCTATAAGAGTGATATGTGCCTAAATCCAGGTTTATAATATATTACAATAGTATAGTATTATATATCAATACATTTTACACAACTAAAGATACCTACCTTATTATACATAGGTGGTGTTTTTAACATATAGATTTTTTTTTAAACCTAATGTGTGACTATAATTACAATAACAAATAAAATAAAATATAACAAAGTAAGATTCATCCAATCAAAAGTTTCTCTCGTTCAATTGGATGCACCTCATTATTGCGGCGTTAATTCTGTCACAACCCTGGGCGAGTAAGAAACTTATGGACAGTGGGTAGGTAAGTGTTATTTGTTTAATGTTGAGTAGGAAAATTTCGGAGTCAAAGAGTGGGCATGAGAAAAACACATGGTCTAATGTCTCTTCCTCTGCTCCACATTTACATTCGGGAGAATCAAGGACGTTTATTTTGTTAAGGTGAGAATTTACTATACAGTGCCCAGATCTTATTCTAAAAATTGAGGAAACAGTGAATTTAGAAAAAGGTTTCTTATTGTACCATGGATTTTTTGGAATGTTTGGCTGAATGTTCTTGTAGTGGAGTCCCTTAGTGGACTTCGACCACAATTCATTCCATTCATTTCTAATACTTTCGAATATGTTTGTAAAATAGTCAGTAACTGGTTTGTTGATGTGTTCGGTATATTTGTTATTCGATTCATTTATAGCAGCCCTTGCCAGGCCGTCGACATATTCATTGCCAGTTATTCCCACATGTGACGGGATCCACGCAATTACTATCTCAATGTTCCTTTGTTGGGCAAGGAAGAGTTCTTTGATGATGTCACACAACATATATAAATATACCTACCTACGTTCTTTTTTATTTTGTAAGCAAATAAAAACATTAAAAACTCTCAATTCGACAGAAATTACAATCTTTAGATTTTTTTTTTAATTAGGTTCATATTATAATTACATATTATTTACTTCTTCGGAAGTAGGTAAGGCTACCTAACTCTATTTTTAGGTAGGTACCTAATATTATTACTTAAGCTGTTGTTTCATACTTTATTTGAATTAGGTATCTACTTAAAAAAAGTTTATTGTTTTGTTGAGTTAGTCCGAAAAACTCTCCGCTGAAGATGGTCGCATAGTCGACCGAAAATATATTTCATAAATATAATATATAGTAATAAGTACTGCAAAGTATGTTTTCTAAATAAATTAGTAAAAAAATTGTTACATAATATGTCAAGGTTTTAATATGAGTTCTCAGCTTTATGTATGAGAGCCCGTGGTATTTTGCCAGCCCTGCTACTCGGTAGTTACGCCACTGGACGTAATACATGATAGAGTAAGATAGGGGAGTATGGCACACCATAAGCTTTAATCTCAATAAAACATTTTTGATTTGTTGTAAATTAAATTTTATTACTTCAATCGATAGATAATTTAGTTAGGCAGGACTTCTTAGGCTTTTTGTGTTAAAAACGATATACAAAATAAATTATATAAAAAAATTCAGGACAATCAAATATACAAAAAAATTCACAGTGTATGGGAATATGGCCCTGTGCCATATTGGCCATTATAAGGGTAAGCCATATTGGCCACTAACTTAACAAACCTTAAAATAATAGGAAAATTATGAAGGATAAATGATTTTTTTGTTCTATCAATAATTATTTAGCTAGGTAGGTACTTATCCAACATACAGTCTAACTAAATAATAATTAAGTAAAGAGTTTGAGGAAAAAAATGAAGAGAATAAAAAGTAATAATTAAAAGATAAATAAATAAGAAAGACAATTAAGTATTCACAAATAAATAAATCCTTGTCTACACCAGCACATTTCTCATGAACCCAGCATTTGCAAGAAACGCGTTGAATCCATTTTTCCCCTCCTGTAAGAAAATAAATAAATTTTCACAATAAAAACATTTAGAGTCCGAAAGATTAGTCCTTTCAGGACTTTCATCCGACGAGTCTTGAAGTGGTGGTTCTTCTTCCAGATCTGAGTCGGAAGTATCAGATGCTAACGATCTTTTTAAGCTTTTTTAGCTTTCTTTTCTTTGCTTTCGACTCTTTTTCGGCTTTTTTCACCAACGAATTTTTACTAATTCCTTTTTGTATGGAGATTCGGTGAAGTAAGTCGATTTACTTGCTTTACGGTCTCTGTTAGATATTTCCATCTCCATTGCCTCTTTATCCCACGTTTGCCGCTTTCGGTGAGAATCTGGCACTTTTGGGGCCGAAATAAAATTTTAGTAGGAAACTATAACGTATACATGCCAATATGGCCTAGTAGGCCATATTCGCATGTATAGTGGTGGGCCATATTGGAAAAATACACATGTCGTCAAAACATTTAAAATTATTATGATAATATTAACTCTACGCACGTACATTATGTACCACAATTAGAATTATTAAATGATTTAATGGTAATAAATAATAAATCGATATTACAAAGGATTTTTCAAAAAATACAATAGTTTAAACTTACCAGAAAATAATATCAAAATGAGCAAAAACGTATTTATGCTTGTCAGAGTGCGTGCGCTCTAGCCAAACTCACGAAAAACACTGAGAGTTCGGTAGACGGGACACGTGTGCGAGTATGCTAGTAATATATTCCACAGCTCTAATGGTTTCTGGAATAAAGCGGTGGGCCATATTGGCAACCCAGGACATATTCCCCTATCTTACTCTAGTAACAAAAAACCTTCAACAACTTCTAATGTCATAGATCACTCTCTCGAGAGTGGATTGCCGCGTTGAAAGGAAGAAGAAGAACTTCTAATGTATCTATTATCTATATGTAAATAAGTGAAGGAAAAACTTTGTGACCACTTTTACGATAATTGCGCGGACGGAGAAGTATGGATTTTCGCACACTTATAGTTTATAATATAGAAGAGTGGCGAATGATAACTAATATTTTTTTAAATCATGTATGAAAATAGATTTAATCAATAAAAAAAAAACACTACGCACACTGCTGTAATGTTATGTATTTCACACTCACACACTTCGATGTATTTGATATTATTTGACACAGGTCTTTTGTTTATCTGTGGTCAAATTGAGAATAGATTAATATTTTTTGTATTAAAATTTGACGTACCTATCCATGCCATTATTTATAAGAAAATTGTGAAATAGCGCTCGCTCACTTTTTGACAAAGCAATCTTAATAATGTGCAAACTTTTAATCTAAATTAGCTTTGATGAAATTTCGAGCACTGGCCGACCACTAGTTGACTATGTATGTTATTAACAACGTTTTGATGAAATAATAGTACTTTTTGTATGTTATTAACAACGTTTTGATGAAATAATAGTACTTATTGTATGTTATTAACAACGTTTTGATGAAATAATAGTACTTATTGGTTAAAATAAGTATGGGAAAGTTTTCAAATTAATAAAGAGAGATCCCCAAAGAGTTGAGACGGGAACTAAATAAACTACACTTTCCAACTCATACAACTTAACCTCAAAAACCTTTCGGGTGGACATTTTAAAATAATACATCAGACGACCTTTGATACAAATTATCAGGGAGTTTCATAAATATTTGCGATGTACTTCAAAACAACCTGTCGGTTAGCGAGCAAACTTTGGTAATTATATTAATATTACCCATCATAATAATATTATTTATCATAACACGAATTAAAACGAGATTGAAGTGTTTCATTAAAAATAATGAGATCCGTTCAAACAATTTGTTTGATTAAACGGTCAACTTTTAAATTTATATTAGTGAAATCCAATTATTTAGCTTTATGGCCGACTGCAAAAAGGAAAATGTTTTTCTTTGTGATTTAGCGCCCGTGGAAAAACAGGGTCTTTAATAAACACAAAGATAATAATATTCCTATTTGAAACTAATTTTATTAGCCGAAACAAAAAAAGCGACCAAGTTTTAGCTTCAAGGCCCCTATTTAGTAAATTTTTCAACTAGTTTGGGGCTCTTAATGTCAAAACTCGTTATTTTTATGAACATTTTGATTTAAAAAAAAAAATGAAAACATTTGCCAATACTAGTTTTCCAATTTAAAAAATTTCATGATAATTTTGAAACATGCATTGGTTTGAAACAATATGATCAATATTGTAAACTGGAAATTAGGCGTGTGTTTGGGTTTCTAATCACAAATGAACCTTCAATATTATAATTAAGAGTATTTCAAGACATGTTCCTAAATACAGGAATGCCCGACACATAAATTTTATGGAATGTGTTACATGTCACACTCGTATAAAGTTTAAAAATATCTTTGCTCGGGTAATTTTCTATTTTTTTTTCATTTCATTCATATTGATAAAAAAATTTTTTTTTATATTTTTTTGATATAAAAATATAATATTTGCACTGGAATAATGGCTCATAAAAATATTGCTAAAATCAATAGTTTTTAAAATTATCATTGATGGTTAGCGCCTCAAACCCAGACGCATACACAATACACAATAGGTACTTAGGTATCATTGATTTTAAATGGTTTTTTTTTTTCAAATTTTTTGTGGTGATAACTCTGTAGAACATTTTAATAAAAACAAACATAAATTAAAATAAACCAAAACTTTGTCAGTTCTACTAGAGTATGTATATTTGGTTAAAACGTTTTCGGACAACCCTACCATCTTCAGTAACCAAATATACATACTCAAGTAGAACTGACAAATTTTAATTCATGTTTGGTACTGTTGTTTTTCTGTGGACGACACGTACCAAGATACCCGTAAGTATTAGTTATAAATTAACTTAATAAAAATCAACCTTAATTATTTTATTCAAGGTGGTTGAAAAAGAAATGGAAGTGTGTCTGTATTAGGGTGAAGGTCTACACTCATGTCCTACCTGGATTATATGCCTTGATATTTTTATTTGTGAAAATGAACCGTCGCTTGATTTGGCATTAAACTGAAGAGGTTATAGAACTGCCTTATAAGCAACTTCATCAACATTGTGTTGATATAAAAAAAAAAGTTGGTACCTACATATATCCTACAAGTTTTTGTATTACGTTTTTTTTCGAAAGATAGCCCACAGAGCTGAGGCTTGATGGCGGCGAAAAGCAATATCGTTAAACCGAAGGTGACACATTTTACGTGCATCAAATTCGGGAATACAGCGGTGTACCGACGCGACGTAAGGGGGACGCACGTTTTTTAAGGTAACTATTTTCGTTGTTCGTAAATACTTCCATAATAAAAATGTAGATAAGTTGAAAAACACCCTATGCATCCCTGATTCTTTTTTATGTGGAAACTTTGGTTTTCCCGTCACGTGCTTTCTTAGAGCCAAAAGCTTATTGCGTCCGGACAATCTGGAAACGTAGGTACCTATGAAGAATGTTTCCAAACAAAAAAAAACAGTAATGTTCCTAGTGGGCTAGGTAGGCATAATAAGTCCCATGATAAATTAAACATCGCATACATAATTATCATTTTATTGCTTAAACGTGAAACAATAAAGGTTTTATATCTTCCAATGGTTTGAAAGAGCTTACGAACATTTTCTTCAGCATTTTTTCCACTACTCCTGGAATAAAAGCCTAAGAACATAATTTCATTCGTTTTTGTTTTGCCTTTTTGTAATCCTACTTAAGTACACCTAAATAGGTAAATTATCCGACTCATTATCGTCGTTTGTCCTCATTAATAGGGTCGTGACCTGTCACCCTCTGCGCCGCAATAACACCATGTAGGTATGGTTGTCCAGCCTCCACCTCTATCGGGATCTCCATGCTCCAACAACGACTTGTTCTCTCTCTGCCTCCAGATCCTTCAAAACCACCAAGGAATACCAATACTAAATTTTTCCAGACTGTCTTCATCTATTCTGACCATGTGCCCAAAAACCTGGACAATCCCCTTCAAACACAAAGAAAAAAAGTCTCTTTGCTATCCTTAACTCAAAACTCAAACAATGAGACAATTCTTAACCCTTTTAGAATTGTAACATAAGTTTTCTAGCCATCTAGCGGATTCAAAACAAACGTTTTCACAACTAAATCTCGAAGATTACTCTTTTTTCCTGGGTTTTTAGTGTTCATATTTCGCCCCCGTAAGAAATTGTGAAAAAATAAGTGCCCTAATCAAACGAATTTTTGTGGTTCTGAAGATCACTCGAAAACGAGTGCAGACCTAAAAAAAAGTACCTACTCCCATCCTTCCATATCTTATCTAATCTCTTCATGGCAGTTTTGGTCATTACAATATCAATTACATTACCTTATCCAACTGTATTCGTGAAGTAGGCATTTCAAAAGACATGTCCTTGATTTTTGGTGTCTTGGCATAGTTTCGAGCTAATTGAAGATTTTTTTTGGTAATCTTATGCGCGGGAGCAGGCGAGAATAGATATACGTACCTACCAAATAATTAACAAGTTCATATTAAAGCATCAAAGGGGGTTTTATGATGAATATTTCAACAGTCATCATATCCTTTACACCGGCCCTTTTTACGCCAGTGCGTGTATAATATTAACATGTGTAGGAAAGAGTAGGAAATATTATAACTACCTACCAATATAAAAAAGCCAGGTTAACACAAGGTTGTAAGGCCTAACATAAAACAAACACTTTTTATTTCCTTTTTAATCCACAAATTTCATTTTAACCTTTTTTTATAGAGATGTGAAAATCGTCTGAGAGAAAAGTCTGTTTTACACACTTTTTTTTATTACGGCAAAAATAAAGGATTTTTTTATCGCGATTATTAAATATAGCAGGTTAAGTCGTAGGTTTAATTTAAGTTTTTTTTATAGTTCAGGGCTTCGGTTACTTTAAAATTTTTTTTTTTGAGTTATTCGTTGCTGGATCAGGATATTTTTCCGATGTGTTCCTCATATACCTAATATTTCCACCCTAGGAATTTATATCTTGTCTTAGATGGTAATGGGGTCGTTAAGTTATTTCTCAGTTTTGATGACCATTCAGTGCATGTACCTACCAAAAGTATACACACTTTCAATTACGAATATCGCTTTTTTTTAAATCAGATATTAATGCCTAAACCTATCATAAAATTAAGCATGCATTTTAAGAACTAGAGTTAATATTTCTATATCTTTTCATAGCAAAAAAGTGAAGCCTCATTATTGACCGGCCGTGTCGTCACTCATCGCAAAGGCGAAAGCTGTTATGGTGAGTGGTGTTTATTTTACTGAAAATAATTACCTAAATATAAATATTGGTTAGCAAAAAATAATGTTGTTGTATGGAGATTCATAAGTATATTTTAAGCCATCAGGCCGTGTCATAAGAGGTAGGCAGAGAGAACGGACCTCCATTTTTTTATTCTTCTACTTACATATAATTTCTTATAAAACCTCTCCTATTTCTTTTGCTTCTGACCTGGCTATTTTTAAGGATGCAATCGATGTGTTCTATCCACGTCATTATCGCTCGAAAACGCCTATTTTACACCTTTTCCTTCAGTCCTATAAATTACTTTGTTTTTATTATTGCATCCATTCTTTCAACATTCCAAAACAATCTCAACTTACTTACTTTCATGTTTGTAACAAAAATGACTTCCATACCACAAATTTTCATGTTTAATTTCAATTTTAATTATCATAGAAAATAGGAAGGGATAAGTACCTACCTACCTACATTTAGTTAAAAAAAAATACTTATAAACATCATCTTTGCAGTACTTATACTTCACTTAAAAATACCCTAACCACTTTTTGGCAACCAAACTGTCAAACGTTGAAAACTATTTGTGTTTCACTTTTAATTGAGAGTCGGGGATCAATAGGATTTACTTATATACTCGTGCATATTCTAGACATAAACGTAACCTTAGAGTAAAAAATTTGAAACGCAATCTACAAATTTTTCATACTTTTTTAACGTTAAAGATATTCGCTATTTAGTCTAAGTAAAAATTATAAATATGATTTGTGGTGCGACGTAGATATTTTTCTATCCATCACGCATTTTTGCAGCGTTGTTATCTCTAAAGTCTGCATTGCATCGTACAAAGAACGAACGTTATGAAATACCAGAAGCTGGACATCCCCCTGTGTATCACCCTCCCTATATAAACTGCACATACGTCCTTTTATGTTGGTGTGTTTCTATATGGTGAAAATATGAGCGAGGAATTTTTGTATCTCACCCGGTGGAGCTTTTCTCGTGGAAGAATATTTCACCGTAAGAAATTTAATACGTTCTTTTGTAACCATAAAAGGTTGTATTCATTTCACAAATTCCTGAAAGCCATTCCGATAGGGGTGATGCTAACTTAGACCCTGCATTGAACACGTGAAAGATGTGTGCAATTTTAAAATATTATTTTTATAAGCTGACTCTTATAGTCTACGAATGTCTAAAAAATATAAACTTTAAGCATTTAATAATAAAAAAAACTCGTCCAATCTGAGACAAGCCAACTCCGAGTAAAAATTTCAAGTGAAAAAACATTGTTCTGTCCAAGTCCGAGCCTATACCACTAAGCCACTGAGGCCGGTTAATAACTAAAGGGTGAAGATAAAATAGCAAAGTAGGTACCTAGCTACAGAAAATGTTAATTTATAAGAGCTAAATAATTATGTATGTATAATGCCCTACAAATAAAATAAATAAAGGTTACCTATTCTCCGTTCGACCAAGGTGTGTGATTGTCTGGCACTAGTAGGTATAGTTACTAGCTCAGAAGGTCCATGTTTCAAAAACATACTTAACTGTGTTACCTGCGTTTATTTTAACAGCAAAAGTTTCTTTTGAAAGTAAAGAAAAGCTATACTGTTCAATATTCATGTTACAAAAACCTGAATGAATAAATTTTGCCCACAAATTAGCACAACTTTCCACCTCAAGTAATTTGTCTAATTCACTTTATTTTTAAACGTTGGATATTTTACCTGCAAAAACTTCGTCGGGATCAAATTCAAAAGAAATATTTGTGTAAAGATTAATAATAAAAAAAACCCACCCATGGAAAATATTCGTAAGCTTATAAGAGTTTTCTTAAAAGAAAAATTCGACCATTAATCATTTTTATCGGCAATAACTCATCAATTAACCACACCTTTCAACTATGAAATGAAAATTTATTATAAATTTAAGAAATTTTATCTGATCAATAAATATTCTCGATTATTTCTTTGTTGTTGTGATTTCAAGTGCGACTTCTCACAAATAATGTTCCCAGAAATAAAATGAAAGGTTTTCTGAATTTCTACAGAACTGAGAAGTCGAAACGTATGGAAGAAGTGTATGATAATGACAAAGTAAAAAAAAATAGGTATATAGAAATATCGTTTGTCTACATTGTTCGAAATTCAAATGTTTCATAGGTAGATATCGTAGGTACATCACACAACAATAATTGACATCTGACTGACACGCGTTTGTTTTTGGACGAAAGTGGAAAAAAACCTTTAATTTCTTCAATTTTGAAGGAGGAAGACACTTGCTCAAATCTGAATTGATAGTCTGAAAGGTGCGCCAGATGGATAGGACAGGCTATACAAAACGAACATCTCCTACATACAATTTTTGAAGGGACGTGTAACTATTTGTTTATGTGCTGTTCCTCATATGACAAAACTGAAAAGAGCTGCAACAGAGAGAGCGGAAAGGAGAAAACCGCTGCCAACTGATCATAAAGATTGCGACCAGAGAAGAAGAAATGCCATATTGGTTTTCGTTTACTTTTAGAAAACTAGTCAATTATTTTAGTGATTATTTAATGCATGTCGTTTCGTAACTATATTAATCTAAATTGAAAAGATATTTGAATGACTCTTGAAGTGGTTGGTAGACTAGGTTGTGCCGGTCGTGGGTTCGATCCCAGGTGCCGACCATCTTCCTCTTTCACGACACAACCTTTAAGTAGCTTACTGTGAAATAGTCAAAGAGTGACTCTTCAAAATCCTTCAAAAACTACTTATTCCAAAAAAAAAAAATACGGTTATAAACTTGCTAACCCATAATGTTGAATTTCGAGAGTCTTCTCAAAGATGAGAACATGGTGCCTGGCGGTGAAGCGAAGATATATTTTCATTATAATAATAATTCTTTGAAAAATATCTCCTGTGTGGAGTGTGGAGGTGACTTTGTAGTACCTACGTGATATTTGCCCCCACAACAGATTGAATCTTTTCGTAGACTACCACCTCCTACTATATATTATTATTTGCCTTGTTTGTCTCCGAAAACATCTGTCTTCCGACGACAATAATAGAACCGTTAAAATAAATCAAACTTATAACAGCATGATGTTTGCAAGAAATTTAATGTGTGGTACTTTTTACCCCATATTTTTTAAAAGTGTATGTAACAGATATCCCGCAACAAGCAACAACATTAGTTTTTTAAGACTCGCCTTAAAAGTGATAACATATTTATTTATTTAATTTAAAATCTCATGTTGCAAAATATCTATTACAAAATAAATATCTCTAAAATGGGAGAAAATCTTGGATAAGCAAGATGAATTGCTAACCTGCTTGCCTGGTAAGCAGAGCTGTTCCGAGTACAGGCAAAAAATACTCGAGTACTAAGTACAAGTACTACGCACAAATGTACTCGAGTATTGAGTACAAGTACTCAGTGAGAAGTACTCGAGTACAAAGTACCGAGTACAAGTACCAAGTACAAGTACCGAGTACATTAGTGATTAATGAAACGCAAAATCTTGTATAAACCCAAAGAGTTCTATATATAAACCTTTATTTGCCCTCCGGATGTTTCAACCATGGGGTCACCACATGAAAATATCACGCGCATCCTCTATGCACGTGATTCAGTCATGGGGCCAAAACATATTATTATAAGCATCGTACAAGGTATTGTATCATGGGCACCCGTAGAAAAACTTCTAAGGAGGGGCAAAATATTTTTCACACTTTTTTCACCACATTTGCGCCAACACTAGATGCATATTTTAAAATAAAAGTAACGTTATTTGACTATTTTCAATCAATCTACCTGATTACTAGACAAATTTTTTTTCATAAGACACATAAAAGGTGACCTCCATAAGTAGTTTGGTATTCCTTAAAAAAATATAGAACTAGAACTAACAAAATAAATATTTTGGGAGTATCAATTTAATTGACTTTGAAATCTTTATAAACAAGGGTTTTTTTCAAGTACACAAGATACTTCAGTTTTTACGTTAAAAACAATAGCAGAGCTGGATTTCAGACTACACACCATAAAAATGACAATTCTCCTCCTGAATGACCTCCTTTTGAAAAAATAATGACTTATTTAGTTTTTGAAATAACCAATTCAATTATAATATATGGGGTTTTAAAAAAGAACCATACATCCACACTTTACCATTAGGTACATATTACCACGACACCTAAAAAATACATATGACCTACGCAGCGTAGTAGGTTTAACGTACTCGACTAAATCCAATGATGTACCTACTCGAGGACATAAAATGTACTCGTGTACTTGTTAAGCACAAAAAACGCGTCGAATAAAAGTACAAGTACAGATTTGAGAAATTACTCGTGGACTGAGTACCGAGTACACCAAAAGTACTCAGAGTACAATCTACGAGTACTTGTACTCGAGTACCGCCCAGCTCTGCTGATAAGTAAGGTCACCTGTTGATAAAGCTGCCTCAGAAGTAGTCTGCTTGAAAGATGTCATATTATGGAGAAAAAAGGATATGACGACCGATAGAATGGTTCGTATCTATAAGACACATGCCGTCTTATTAATAACACAAGATTAAAATTTAAGTAAGGCTTAAGTCAGAAATTTTATCAATAAAAGATGCTTAGCCAGTGATGCATCTTAATCTATAGACAAAAGCAATACCTTGAGCGAAGTGTGGATAACGCATGCGCATTGTCCCGGTTTCGCGATTTGACATATCGTGAATTGGTTTTTTGTTTTCAAAAAGCTACGTATGAGGAAGAGTCTTGTACAGTTCTATCACATATAAAACATCTCTGATAGAACTATACAAGACTCTTTTCATTTTTATTTTAAAATGGATCATTCTACTCTTTTGACATACCTACCCAGATTTCACTATACAAATTTCCCCCATTGTTGCAAATTAAGTTGTTTCTCAGCTAAGTCTTGTCTAATCGGACATTATTCATAAGAGAAAGGTTAGCAAAAGATTAACGAGTTAAGTCACGATTAATTAAGTCAAACTTAAGTATTAATTATGCGTGTGATTAATAATAAGGCAGTAATTCAATTTATTTTTCACAATTTCCCTCACTACTAAACAAATATTCTCTGTAACTCTTTTCCTTTCTTCCGGGAATCTTCTATCAAAAATTTTTGATATGTCATTGTGACAGTACAGTGTACAAGACTCTTTCATTTTTATAGACAATGTTTACTGCACTACAGATTTAATTAAAATAATCATTTTTTCATTTTGAAATTTTAAATAGGTAAGTATATTGGTAAAATAATTATTTTAAAATCATAATCATAGCTTTTTGAAAACAAATAACCAATCCCGATATGTCAAATCAAAGATAATATAAATATATCTAGTGTAGTATGTCAATTGGCATGATTATGATTTATGATTCTAAATAAAAAAAATTGGTGAAAGCAGCACAATGCGCATGAGTTATCCACACTCCCTAGTAGACTTTAAACTACCCCCTGCAGTCGCTCAAGGTATTGCTTAACTTTTTGTCTATAGATTAAGATGCATCACTGGCTAAGCATCTTTTATTGATAAAATTTCTGACTTAAGCTTTACTTAAATTTTAATCTTGTGTTATTAATAGGACGGATGATAAGAGAAAGGGTAGCAAAAGATTAACGAGTTAAGTCACGATTAATTAAGTTAAACTTAAGTATGAATTAAGCGTTTGATTATTAATAAGACAGATGGAGTTTTATCCAGAGATTATGCTGTCAAAAACAAAAAGAAAAATTGAAATCGCTCCATGTGTAATCTCTGCGTGATCGAATTGGAAACACAGATTTATAACGGAAACGGTGAAGGGAAAACTTTTGAGATATATGCAAACATAAAGTTGTGGTCAGATTGGTACGTCATAAGCAGCTATATTGATACCAACATGTATTCAGAAGTTGAATACATCAAGAAGCCCTGGATGAGGGTTCCAAATGGCCAGCGCCGATCAGGAAAATCCCGATAGCCTTGGTAAGAAACCTGGAATAAGGCATGTCAAGATGATGATAACCCTGACAAAACAGACTCCTGTGTCTACGAAAAGAGGAGAATAAGAAGAAGAAGATTATTTTTTATTTTTTTTCATTTTATACAATGTTAAAAATAATTAATTAATTGGCAATTAAAATAAAAAAAGTCTTCATAAAGTACCTACTTCCTTACGCTTCATACCGTTTTAAAATCCTCATAGGTACTAAAGCCCCAATGTTACATGTAGGTTGTAGGTATCTTCCCGGTGTGTTTTTACAATTTTTGGAACGGTTCTATAACTGAAATTCCAAAATAAATTTTGGACACTAATTTATAACTACATAAACCGTAAATAGTCCCTGGTTTCATTTTCATGAAAATCTAAAGGCTATTTCTATGTCTGGGAAGATATGGGTTAAATGAAATCCAATCCATCATTCAGCATTGATAAGATTTATTTATTATTTTATTTCTTTATTTCTCCAACTTTGTTTGTATTAATGGATTGTCATGTGTTGATACAATCGGCTCCATTTTTTTTTTGTAATCATTGCTTCTGTCTTTTTTATATATACTGACGATGCTCTAATTTCAGACCCTTTACATTTGAATTAGAGCAAATCTTTAATGTTTGAACTTTTGTGCCTTATGTAAGGATTGTATGTTTTTTTGTTTTTATTGTTAATTATTATTGTAACTATGCACTCCATGACGTGCCCAAGTGCCCTTAATAGGTCTATGGCGCAAGCAAATAAAATAAATAAATAAATGTGTAATGAAATAAAATAATACTTACGGTAAATTCATATTTACATAATGGGGGTTATTCTAAACATCCGAACCTATCGAGTTGTGTGCGTCCCGATAGTGTCGCGTAGGATCCAACTTTTTGCACAGGCTCTTACTATTTACTAGTCACATTCGAATGAAACATCGGATAACCGGTTGCATTCGTCGCAACACTATCGAATGTCTACTCAACGCCCATTACGCTGTCGCTTGCGATCCAACCAAGTCTTTACTAGTGTTTAGTGATCTTATATTAATTTAAGTGTAAAAAATGGCACAAAATTCATTAGTGTTATTTGCTAAAAATTTGGAAGAATTTTAATGAAAATTGTTTAGAAAAGTTCTATCTAAGAGTATAGATATCATGTAAAAGATTGCTTACATTTCAATTTGAGGTAAAAAAAGATATTAAGTATAAGAGAAAATAATTATTGATAGAAATAACAAATTATGAGTTTTGTTTCTTAAAATAGGCGTGTTTTTTATGTAAAAAATATAGTGGAATATTTTAAATTAGTATTACAAAATTATTATTTTTGTCTGTCACGGTATTGTATCGTATCCGATGCAACTCGATCGGGTCGGATGTTCAGAATAGCCCCCATTAATTCAGTTATGTATGTATGTATATTTATTTATATTTTCGTATGTTGGCACATCACGCAAAAATCGCAGACTCTAGGTTTGATTTTAATCGTCGTGGATCCTTGCAGGTATATTTATAGTTATCACAGATAGGTATTTTTTCCAATTTCTCACATATACCTATTTAATGTTATTTACAAATTCTAAAAATTTAAAATCTTCATACAAAAAGTTCAATTAATGGAATAAAACCAATAATTGACTTTCTTCTAATAACCATTTACTTTTTTAGATTCAAAGATACTGGTATTTGTCAAAGGTTTGTATCATGTGTAATTATATTGGAGATTTAATACATAAGTACTTTTGATGGCATACTACTAAAAGTACCTACTTGTATGATTTATTTTCGGCAACAAATCAAGAGAAAAAAATGAGAACATCCCCCGACTCTTCATAGCTGAGTGGGACAGAAGAAAAAACGCATTTAAATAAAATACGCATTTGTATGGGTAAAAGAAAACGACGAGAGATAGAAAATATGTGAGAAAAGAGTGAGTGAAAGAGTAGAGCGATATAGAATATTACTTAGGTATTGTACATATGTCCTTATGGACCATTGAATCGCTCATTTGTGGGGAGCCGAACTGCTTGAAGAAGAAGAAAAAAATAAATAAAACATAATAATATATTGCGCGATCGATGTATTTCGGTTTCTCAGATTCTACCATTGTCTCCATCGGAAATAAGTTGAAGAAAAATAGGTTGGAGTATGTTTATTGTTTACTCACATCAACGATTGAATAAATCATGTCACTTTCTTTTATTTTCAAGACATTCTTAGCAATGCCACTGCCCGTTGTATGATCAAAAATCGCCACCGCTCAATATTTTTGGGTGAATTTGAAAACATAGCCATTTAAAATATAAAATGAATATACCTACTTATGTTTTTTATAGTAGATATATCATCGTAACATACATACATTCTCCCTTTAAGGTCCCCCGCACACCGCAAGCCAGCCCGGAGGAGAGCAATCAGTAGCATACCCGACCCGCACGAAACCGACCTCCTAGCTCGATCGAAGCAATCAAACCAAAAAGCCGGCCCCGGACACAGCAAGCCCGCCGCGAACTATCCCCAAACCAACCAGCAATACAATACCGTGACAGACAAAAATAATAATTTTGTAATACTAATTTAAAATATTCCACTATATTTTTTACATAAAAAACACGCCTATTTTAAGAAACAAAACTCATAATTTGTTATTTCTATCAATAATTATTTTCTCTTATACTTAATATTTTTTTTTACCTCAAATTGAAATGTAAGCAATCTTTTACATGATATCTATACTCTTAGATAGAACTTTTCTAAACAATTTTCATTAAAATTCTTCCAAATTTTTAGCAAATAACACTAATGAATTTTGTGCCATTTTTTACACTTAAATTAATATAAGATCACTAAACACTAGTAAAGACTTGGTTGGATCGCAAGCGACAGCGTAATGGGCGTTGAGTAGACATTCGATAGTGTTGCGACGAATGCAACCGGTTATCCGATGTTTCTAATAATGTGAATGGAAAAAATTACTGTAAGAGCCTTCATGTATTTTGTTTACCAATATAAAAAGCATTTTTAAGGACATTTGGGAAAATAAAGTTTGAAGAGTTTAAGACGATTCATGAAATAAATTGAAAAAACTACAACTTATGTTAGCTTACAAGCTATTAGCTCTATGGACACTGGACACCCTCAGTCACTTCTCTTGAGCTCAAGTATAGGTCCTTGTCATAAACAGACACACAACCAGAATGAGTCTTTTGGTGTAGTTGCTGGTTTTTGCGTTCTCGTTTCCGGTCATCAAGTTAAGGGGTATTGAGGAGAATGTATCAGGCTTATTTTATTTGCAGAGAAATTACCTACTTATACGTATAATTTAAAAATATTGACCCGTTTGAAAGAATAATTATTTGTGAAAACTGTATAGTAATAAACCTATCTTCCTCTTTCACGACAATAGTTTTATGAAGCTTAGGTACTGTGAAAGAGTCAATTTGTGTTCTCTTTGAGTGAACACAGATTCATTTTTATAAAAAAGTAGATTTTTTTTTATTCTTATTAACCGTCATTCTTTCCAATTTAGACGATTTGACCACCCATTTTAACGTATTTATATGTAAGTAATTGCAAAAAAAAATATAAATCGATAGATTATTTTCAAATACCTATAAATGTACAAGTTTTGAAAAGTACCCATAGATAGTCATTCGCGTGTCCCAACAAATGAAGCAGGTTTCGTGTCATCATCTATAATATAAAAGAAAGTCGGGTTAGTGCGAACACCTATAATTCGAGATCGGCTGTGAACAAGTTTTTATCATTTTTGGTTTATTGAATTGTTCTCCGCTCCGGATAACAAAATAAATAATAAAAATCGAAAAATGGATACCAAATAATATAAAATATATCTAATATTAAAGATAGTATGGAACGAATTTCTATACACCGCCACCTGTGAAAAATTCTATAGAAACACTTACCTGACAACCATTGACATTAAAAATATTACCACACAGATTTTTTATCTGTGTGGCAATATTTGATCTAATTTGTTAAAATTGAAGCGCAGTTTTTTATAAATTTAAACGCGTAAAGTGAATAAAACTAATTTTTAATCAAATTGTCATTTTACACAAACTGTCAGTTGTTTAATAGTTGGTGTAACTGACAGAATTCGGATGGAAAATATGTGGTGTCAAACAGATGCATCAAAAGTCATTTTTATCATTCTTTTAAATTCTTGTTCAATATTCATAGTTAGAACACAGGACAACGTCTGTCGCTAGTTCACCATAAAAATCACTTTTCTATAGTTGATGGTGATGGCGTTTTTTTTTTCAATTGAAACGAGTAACAGGCAAAACAATGTGTATTATTACAGATTAAAATAATATAGTAAAAATATTAGCCCTAAACAAGTGTTTTCTTAAGTAAATATATTATTTTCTTCCTTTAGCCGTATTAAAAATATAAATTGTATTTAATTTAGTTAATCCAGGGTAATTTCAATGTTACAATTTCTTCATTGTTACCCTCGGGATAATCCGTACTTGATCTTGGCTGTCATCAACCATCTGACCGCTAACCAATCACGACGGGGCATGTCACCGAGGGAGGGAAAAGGGTGAGCTGCTAAAACGGGATCACCAAGCGACGAAACATACATACCATAAGATTATGCGGTTTGTCCTCTAATCGTTCATCTCTACTTAAGGAGGAAGGCTCCATCAGATTGTGGGTAATGGCAATGGAATAAGGGTGGTTTGGGCAAACTCCCGGCCAGTGGCGTAAAGAGACATTCTAAATTTAAAAAAAAGTACCTAGGCATTTTGACAAAAGTTAATCAGCAGACCTAGACAAATTGCATTTGGCGATCGACTACAAACGAATTTTTCGACAATGTAGAGTAGGAAGAAAATTAACTGTCTACTTTTTATATTTTCATGTAAGTGTCATTGTTTGATATAAATAATAGTGTATATTTCCCAGTGGACAGTCCATTTTTTTCCCACTATACATTGACGACATCTTTTTTTGTAGTCGAACGCCAATTTCAAATTGTCTACGGAGGCTGGGTCTTAAAATATTGTTAACTATAGCCTTTTCTAGTTGCTCTTCTCAGGTTCCAGGAGTTCGATTTCATCATCTTTTCTGAACTCTTTCTACCAACGAGGTCTCTCCATCTTATTTGTTGTTACATATCTCTTATTTTATGTTGCTGCGATTTCCTGTTTGGTAATTCTATCTCTGAGGGTTATGAATAGAAAGTTTTAATTTACGGTGTTTTGAGTGTTTGCTTTTCTCTTTCTGTATCTGCTCTCGTCTCAACTCCGCAGACCATCATGTCATCATTACTGTTTTTTGTAAATGCGGACCAAACTTTCAACTAGCATAATCTATTTATCTTCCTATATAGAATCCATGAGGTATCTGGAGATACATACATACATACACACTCCCTTTAAGGCCCCCCGCACAACGCAAGCCGGATGAGAATATAATAATATCATATTATATCTTGTTAGTTGTAATCAATTGCAAATCTTTTAAAATTCTTAACTTCAAATCTGATTTATGTATAGGCACAGTCTTGATATCGTGCAAAATATGAATAGTCTATCAGCAGTATGGCAAGTTTTTTTTTTTTAATTAAAATAAGTAAGTACCTATATAATATATTGTATTTTATTTTTGACTGCATTATGGATGGGTAGTGTGTATGAGTGTATGCGGCCACAGCGATTTGATATTGTTGTATCTCATATCTATTATTATTGTTGTTGTCAAATTTGTTATTCTATTATTACTGTAACACTGTACTTATTTTTTTTTGTTTCAATATAATATGTACTGTAAAAGCAACTTAGTTGCGTAGAATAAATAAATAAATATTGTTTGCCTGTATTGGCTTTTAAATTCCATATTTACAAAATGTTGGTACTATTTTCGATTTGTCCTGTTTGCTTTCAATCTTATCTCACTGCAAACTTAAGGCACACCAAAAATATTTGTTTCATTCTCCGCACGCCCCTGTTCCCTACGATATCACTTTAATTGGGTATCAGGAAATTGCGCCAAGTCATAATATCGCCCTGATATCAATAATAATTAAATAGAACACAATGGTCAACAATAATAATTATTCTCTGTAGCTGTGTTGAATTAAAAATTGTAGAAAGTTGTTTGTAGATTGGGTTACCTTATAACGGGCAGGTGTAAGTATAGGTATTCTAATACCTACATTCATGAGTTTTTTTGGAATGATAAGAGAGATAAGAAGGTAGGTACCTGCTTGAAAATTTGACAATAGAACCAGCGGTTGCTCTCAAATTGGATTTAGATATATAAATAGATATAAGGCGAAGTTTGACAGACAGTAAGTGTTGCGATTATTCAAACAACCGACCGTTTTCAATGTTGTAGGTAGGCACAATGATACAATATTAAGGCTATTGTAAGTTATACATCACATATAAGTAATCACGTCATAAAATTGTATTTTTCTGCATGTTCAAGATGTATTGGTAAATAAACTAGCAGCAAAGTCGGACGTCAGCTATAAAAAAGACAAAAAAAATAAATAAATGTTTACAATCTGACATTTCTTCACAGTTGTATGTAGGATCTACCTATATTTCACATACAATATTTCCTGCGGACACATTATTATAATTTATTATTGTCAAAGAAAATAATATCGTCTTACAGGTGAATAATATAAGTATGAAAAATATTTCGCGTGGGATTAGTGAAAAGGAGATACGGCGAACTTAACCTACCTATCATAATATAGGATTTTTAAAGTAAAACTTTCATAAGATATTATAAATATTAATATTTTTATATTGCATGAATATTATACCCATAGTATTGCCACTTTTATTGCTTAAATTTTGATTCAGATTGTATTGTAAAATTACTGTTATATGATTTTATATTGTTTTACCATTGATTTTTTTATATATTTGTTTTAGAATTGTTAACTGTTGCCTACCTTACTGTTTTTATTATGATTTTAATGTATTTGTTGCTCATTTCTATGTAATTATTGTTCAAAAGGCGTTTACGCCGTTTATGCTTGAATAAATAAATAAATAAATAAACCCATAAGAGGGAGATTGATTGAACTATGTTTTTGTAAATTTAGTATGTACATAGGTGGATACTAGGTATAAAGTATGAAGCAAAATACTATTGATTGAGTCCAAAGTATAGATAAAATCACCAGGGTGTAAGAATGTCGGCCATCATATCGATTTGGTTTGTTTTCCTTTCAGTTGAATTATTTATAAAGCCATTTGTACGAGTGAGTGCGGTTTTCCTCATTCATTTTTCAATGTAGGTAATACACGGAAACAACGTTACTCAAGACTGACTGAATTATGCATCCGATTGCATAAATCAAATACTGCAACCAATATCGTGGGCTTGCTGAAGCTTGTCAATGGGTATAACGAATGAATATTATATTGGTTGGAGTATAAGACGAGAAAAACAAGAATCTTACTATGATTTCTTTTATACCTATCTGTGATCGTAAACAAATTGAAATACCAAGCAGCATATTATTACCAACGCAATCACCACACGATATCCGTAAAAAGTTGCTAATGCATGGGCTCAAAATAAAAAGCCTCTTGATAACCTTTTCCAGTCTAGGTTCATACCCATATACCACAAAGGATTCTTCAAAGTTTGCAAATAGGTAATAAAATAGTACAGAAGTTCTTGACAATATTTTCAGTAAGCTTTGGACATCATCTTTTTTAACTAGAGTTGAGAATAAGGTAACACGTCAATAAATATAATCAGGTGCCAGGACTCACTGTATGGGAAAGGAGAATGGGCAACACACACGCATCAAACAGCTTACATTTCGTCTCGACACTAAACGCCGACGCTTTCCATATTTTGGAACGAATGGCTTAACGCGATTGAATTTTGAAATCATAGATATTCGACTCACCTTATCACTCCACATCACCCATTTGGCTTTCCCCACTCACTGTCATTTCTTGGACTAAAAAAGCTCCATTTTGACGGATGAATGTGGGCCTTTCATTTACTTTTGTTTTAGACAAAAAACTTTGTTAGCTTTTGCGGTACGCGGTTGTAACCTGACCAATATTATTTATCCAAGCGGTTGCATTATTCCGAGTAGCCTAGAACAATGATATAAAAGTTTGAACCTCTGATTTCAAAAAAACAGTATTAGCATTGCACGGTGTGAGCATTTTCATTTCCTTTAAAATCATGCTCTTTGTTTTCAAATATCATAATAATGACAGTAACAATATTAACAAAGTTCCTTCGGTTTGTTTGAAGCATTGTACGCGAGAGTTCACCGTTGTATTATTTCAAAGTAAACCACTTTAGATTTTTGTTCGCCCTCTCTGCCAATTCTATTATGATAATATTATATTCATCGAAAACATTTTTGTAATGAGATATGCATAAAGTGTTGTTTGTTACACAGAGAATGATTCAAATTTTGAATGAGATTTGATCTATGGCATACCTAATTTTTTTCTGGGGAACAATATCCCCAAAAAGGTTAATAATTGAATGTATCTACTGACACACTGGGTTAACAGTGATTTTAAAGTGTGATAAGAGATGTAGGTAGCATTTTAGAGTTGAGGTAAGTTTTATCTTTAATAAACCGTGACATAAAATTTCTACCCACAGAATATTCATTGATGATGCATTAAGAAATATTATTTAATTCAATATTGGATTATTCAAAATTAGCAAATTGCATAAAATCAACATGTATGTGGTGTGTATGGGACATTATGATTGTCAATAAATAATCCCAATCGATGCATTAAGTCAAGCAAGCAATTTGCACCATGTTTTTATCACTAAAGTGACGTGACGACTTAAACCACGTCCACTTGAGTTTCCGCACTGATGACCCATTTGGAGTGATGGACGAATGACTGATGGATATCCGACTCCAGATCAGCGCTCCATTTGGATTAATGGAATTATCACGTATGGCCATGGGGGGCCTTAAACACTTTCTATCTGCTATAGTAACGGTCCCTACACAATAAACCGTATAAAAACAATGGTTCAATATAAATATATGGGAATTGAAAACTTATTTACCTATACGGAATGCAAATAGAAAACAATCAAGAGATTAATTTCGTCTCAGATTCGGTTCATTTCTTTCTGCAGCCTCCGTTAATTCTCTTAAGGATGAAATGAATGAAGAATGAAATATTAGCCACTTATCTTCAAAGGGGTGGAAGGATTTCTATGGAGGCAGTCGACAGTGTTGTCAGAGGTAAATAACAATATTATCCTAATTATTATTATTTGTTTACCCCTTTTGACGTCGAGCCATTACTATGCTGTAAGGCTTTATAACTGTCAAACGCCATGATCTAACTAAAGGATTATTGTACTACGGAGCCCGAATTTTAATGATATATTGTCCTGTTTACAAGGAAGCCTAATGGAAAAAAGAACACTTTGTAGGCTTCTTGCGCATATCTTGTTAATTATCCATTAAAATGTTTTAATAATATTTTCCCTTTTGAGGGTGATCCCAAATTTAAGGTGAATATTTTTGGACAGGCGTTTTAATGATTAATAAAAAATATCTCTTTTTTTATTTTCAAATTTTTCATGATAATAAACATTTCTTTAAAAAAAGTTTTATTTACATACCTCAAAATTCAATTGAGAGAGATGATGATTTTTTTTTCTGTTTCTGAAACAAAAGAAATAAAAAATGAATTAAGAAAGCTCAAAATTCATGTAAAACAAAGCCTTATAACAAAACCTGCAAAGGACTTCTTGACACTTCATGACTGTCATTCCAAAAAACATGGAAAAGAAAAAAAAAGTGACTTTATTATGACAATACCAACACAAAAATTGATCTATTAGAAGTTTAATTTAGCCATTGATACGAATGGATGGTACGAATGAGAAACACCATACAGTAGGTACCCAATAGAATCAAACAATTTTAATGTAGATACCTATTTGTTAAAAAAGAAAAGAAACATCTCCTGTTTCAGCCTTTTCTCCCATACTGTGAGAGATTCTACGATTATAGTACGACAGAAAAATCAAACTGTGAGTGATGAAGATTTGACGTTGAGTAACCAAATCCCCGCGTTATTATTTTTCTTTCAATTTGTTTACGCTAAATTTGACTGATTAGATGTGTCGTCAAAAAAACGGGGAAAGTGTTACAAGTATTTGAAATACATATATAAAACTGAAACGTAGGCATGGTGTGAAAGAATTGATAGAAATTTTCGAAGAGAAAAAGGAGTGATTAAAATCAAAGTTTAAGGATAAATGAAGAGTATTAATTAGATAAACACCCTAGTAAGAACCAATACTATATAATATAATCATCCGTAAGTCAAATTTGGTTACATTTTACTGACGAACCTTACTGGTACTTAATGCCAGTTAGCCTTTCGTGAACTGGTAGTTATTTACAGTAAAAACTCAATAGTGCGGCGTTCCAGACGAAAGGAAATTTCTTTTGTATAGATATCTAATGTAGCGTTTTTTAGAGGTTTTCCTCTGAAACAAATGCCTTTGGGTTGGTTTTGCTGGGCGATACAAGGGAGTTTTGGAGAACACATAGATTATCTGGTCATGGACACTATAGATTCCCTCAATAAAGATGTTGTCTACTTCAGCTGAATATAATATCATCAATGCCACATTCTATCTCGTTTATGTTTCTCAGTTGGTATCTAAAATATTGCCCGAAATGTCTCCATATGAAGTCCTCAGTTCATAGAGTTGTTCTGTTTTGTTACTATTTTCTTGATCAAGATCCAATTTTATTTGAAAGTTTATTTAAAGTGAACGTTTATTTAACGTTTATTTAAAGTGAAAGTTTATTTAAAGTGAACCAAATGACGGAAAGTCTAAACAACACTAAGACAATCCTTTTCAAACTATCGGTCAATCCAAAGCGTTTATAAAATCAACTCTAAATCTTTATAATTTAAAAATCTAATTAACTGTATTCTTTACATAAGCTTAACGTAAAATTTTCGTGTTAGCGTATAATTTCTTGTTGGTTTTTATACTTTTAGTTAAGCTATAAAAATAATTCTGGAACTATTATAATAAGTATGGCGGTTTCGACATTGTTTCGTATTAACGCCCTTTAAAACCTTATCACAAAGGATCTAAAAAACGTTTCTCATAAAATAATCTTGCCTTTATCGATTTGATGGAAAATATTGTACAATAGGTACATAGCTCTTTAGAAGCACTGAATTTTTTTGCCTTTTCTATATCATTAAAACTTTTTTATATGGTAATGAAAAGATAAGCGCCCGTCCATACTTGACAAAAAATGGTGTATCGGTATTATACAGCTATTTATACTTTCATACCAAAAACCTTAGGAAGTAACTGAAATCCAGATATTCAGTAAGCTGTCTTAAAAAACATTTCATAATTAAAAGAAACTTTACGAATTTACGGTTCAACATCATTATCGTCAGCCATCTTCAGTGAGTATTGCGCCACTGATGTCCAGTAACTTTCTTTATATCGTCGTACCCTCGTATTTGAGCCTCCATGGGTTTCTGTCACAGGTTCTGGGTCGCCATTGCAAGGTTATTTTGGTCCACCGGTCATCTGTTGTTCTTACTACGTGTCCAGCCTAACTCCATTTCAGTTCCATCAACTTTGTCCTATCCATCCATTCGTTAAATCCATGCAAACTATTACATACCATCCTTTTTTCTGTCGTTCTTAGGGTTATACGGAGTTTTCAGAAATATAAGGATGCAAGCATAAAAAATACCCTTACTTTAAATGGTTTGTGGATCTCTCGAATTTCAGAACGTTCATAGGGCCGTTTTCCAAAAGCGGCCCAAACCAAACCCCTTTTACATTCGATCACAGCTTCTAAGTTGTCTCTAGCAAGCTTTACTAGAAGGCAGAGGTATACGTATGAATCCGCTCTTTCGCTAATCCTTGTATCTATCGTATAACAGTTGATCAGTTGATCTGGGTTGTTAAGCAGTACCTGCACATGGTTTTGTTTTGTGAAGGTAATCCTTTTTCAATTCTACAGCACGTGAGTTACTGTTGATTGGTTACAAAATAATTCTACGTCAATGTCTCATATCGTTTGCTCCTTTGAAAGCTACTGAATAAAAATGATGAGAGAGATTTGAATCAACACTTTAAGGGGTTTCACATAATATTATTCGCTTCCAAATGAATCGTTTGGTAAGGTTAGGGAAATGCGGGTTCGAATTAAGAAAAACGCCGGTACCTGATCAAATATTGGGAAAATAAATATTAAATACGAAATCAACTAGAACAAATACTGCTTCACAGAAAATATATTGCTCCATTTTATTCATCCAATACTCAAATATAGGGGAAATGATAGGAAACCTGCGCTGTTTTTTATTTTTTTACTTTATTGCTACCTTTTTACAATAACGATGCACCTTATATCAAACAAAATACTTTTTTAACTCTTTTTTTTTACTTTGCAGTGAGCGGGAGAGAATTGTCTTTCACTTTATGTAATCTCTCTTATTAAAATTCTTTAGTAGCAAGCCCTAGAATTTCTTGGCGGCAATGCTGCCTTTTAATGCCTTGTATTTCTTCTTCAATCTTTCGTGGCACTTTCTATCCATAATTACCTTTATTAACCTGGTCAGAGTGTTTAAATTCTCGCCACTTAGCTGTAATTGGGAAACAATGCAATGTTCTACTTTCCGACAGTGGCCGCTACAAATTATTGTTGAAGGCAATAATTAGTCTAAGTGTCTTTATCAAGCGCATAACATTTACATTACTGTTAGTTCGTCAGCGATGTTAGTAAAAAAATATTAAATGTATCGACAATATCCTCATCCATAGTTTTATCAACGGGGACATTGTCCAGATCATTATTCTGGGGAGCTCTACCTGTTTCTTCTTTTATTATATTCCATACCGTTTTTATCGGGTTAGTGGTTTTATTATTCAAATACCTAATTACTTTTCGCAATTTTACAAACCTTTTTAAAAATTTTACTATACCTTACTATGTAACTCTTTAAAGATGCGTCACCAGTGTGTTTGATCTTGTATAATTTAAATTATTTATCTCTTGATATTCTTATACCAGGAGTTGCCCAGTTAGTAAAAGTTTTTTTATGTTTGGATTTTGACATCGTCACCGGAATATGGCCATTTAGATTTAGAATTATACAATTAAAGAAATTATGAAATAATACATTTGGATCTTCATCAAGATCTATGGATTCAAGATTTTCCTTCAATGATTGTAAGAATCTGGGGATGTTTTCATCATTAGGATATCTTTTCTTTATAAGGGAACACTCCGGCAAATTCCGGTCCATAGAGATGGTAGTGTTAATTAGCTGACCATCATGGTCAGACCCCACAAAACCACACAACTTTGACTCATGAAGTCGAAGTTGTGTTAGTAGTACGTGTAGCTGTGTAAATGCTACGTGTCAATGAAAAACAACTCATTAGGTCTAATAAGATTTTAGTATTGTTAGTTTTAGAATTAAAGTCCACGTTGAAGTCTCCACTGTACAATGTACAGATCTTTGCAAGAAATTCTTCTGAGAATGGCGCAAATCATCTTACTGCCAGTTATAGCCATATCATTATAAAATCTTTTTCTTTGATGTGTTGATTTCAGTCATCATACGTTTAAGTCGAACCACTGCGCGTATAATACAAGTACCAAATTATCAAGGACCATTTTTTTCCAACAATTTTATTTGACTTAATAATATTTTTACGAGTTGTGTAAGGAAAATTCTTGCAGAGTGATTTTTGGTTGAGTTAAGTTTAATTTGAGGTGAACGCCAGTAAACGGGTCTGGTATAATATTTACTTATGAGTGTTTAACCAAATATTAAAAGTTTTTTTAACTCATATTCGGCAATGTGGAGTTTTCACGCAATACTGTTTTTTAGCGAAAGATTATAACAGCATTTATATTTTTTAATGTGTAAGTATTTTTGTTTTACACTGAAAAAGAAAAAATATACCTATTGAATATTACACGGTTACGTTTAATTTGGTATTTTTGACGGTACAAACGCATTGAAGATTGGAATTGTTTATTTTAGAAAACACCTATGTTTTCTTTAAACAGCTTAATTGGCTAATGTAAATTAATGTAAATTTTTGTCCCCCGAGAGTCTTAAATTCGCAAGACTTTTCCGCAATCCGAATGTGAAAAGATGGCGAGGTAGGCCATAATTACAACCAAGCGGGCATTCACTGTGGCTTTACAAGGTGCTGGACCAAGCTGGGATGAAGCTGTGCAACTGGTGCAAGACAGAGAGGCTTGGAGGAACTTTGTGGCGTTCATACGCTCCACACTGGGAGCGAATATGGATTAAGTAATGCGGATTGGATTTAGTTGTCTCTGCTTCTGTGCCAACTATCTCACTAATGTAGGCACCGTATTATTATGTACGAAGATGTCTTTAGTTAAACTCTATACTGTTTTGTCTAGGGTAAGATTTTTAGATTCATAGCAAAGTATTTTGTTGTTTTTTGTTCATTTTACCATATTCTTTATTTGATCACGCCAAGTTGCTTGCGTAGATTACTAAATCTACTTAAATAAAGCATTATATTACAAATTACGGCCATTTTAATGATTTTTGTTTCTTTTTAGTTGCTATTTATCGTGAATGAATTTTGTAAAACAAAGTCTCCAAATCTGCGTACGCATTATCAAGATGTGGTGAAAATTCTGATGATGGGTCAGAGGAATGTATTTTTTAACAATAAACCCACATCGCGAAGGCGGCCCAATGTCTTTGCTAACTATGTAAATTGATGGGACAAGTAACTTTCAAACCCCGTTGTTGGCAATCATATTTTCTTATAAAATCTTTGCTTTGTGGTTGATTCTTTGGAATAAGTCTACCTTGATAGTAATTCAACTTTTTTTTTAAAACTCATCGATATTTATTCTCCTTCTTTCATTCAGACGAAACTACTTTGCTCTTTCATATGTTTATACGAAATTGGATACTTATGCAGATAATGTATCAAAGGGTATTTTGCTATTCATCACCAAATCAATAAGTACAATATAAATAGATAAGTACAATTCTTTATAGACTTTGACCTTCGCATAAATAAATTATTGATTGATTGATTGATAGTAACATAGTACGAAAGTAAGAGAGGATGGAATACAATATGACGCATGGAATGGAAAAACGTTGAATGTGCATACTAACAGTACTTCTCTACTATAGGTTTTGTCATGCGATGCGGTATATTATGTCTGCTATCAAACTACGCGAGAAAAAAATGCATTAACGTCAAAAACTTGATGCCGTCAACATTCAGTAGAAAAAAGTTCGTTTAGGAAGGGAAGAATAGCACCTCTGGTACTTTTGTTGGTTTTGCGAGCATCCTGTACGAGGCAGGAAAACGAAAAATTAGATCGCGACCGCGAGGTTGATCACGTCACGACCTTAAACCTCAACCGGTTAGAAAAAGCACAATGATCCTCAGACGGCTTTGAGCGCAATGGAGGGCTCTTGGTGGCCTCCCTATGCTCCTGAGTGGGGCTTAGGCCTCCCGCATTGCGGGTTGGTTTGAGGGGATCCGCGGCGAGCTTGATTTGTGCGGGGCCGGCTTTTTGTTTTGATTTTTTCGATTGAGCTAAGGGGTCGATTTCGTACGGGTCGGGTTTGCTGCGGATTGGTCTCCTCTGGGCTGGCTTGTGGTGTGTGGGGGGCCTTAAAGGGATAATGTATGTATGTATGTAGGAAGGGAATGAACAAGTTTTGCCAATCCTAGAAAAAGGCTAAAAAATACCGAAACACCTAGACAAGCACTGGAATAACTGAGAATCTGAACCTTCTAGTTTGAAAGTCCGCCATTTCTACCACTGAACTTGGTACCGAAGATGACTAAAAAATCAAAATAATATTAATTTGTAATCTTTCTATATCTACATAATAATTCAGAAATGTTTGTGTGCTTTCTATCGTATATGTGAACATCACGCTCAAAATACAAATGCTACGTCAGATATGAATCTGCGCAGAGCGGTGCAATTTGCTTGAAAAGGTTCTTAAATACAATTTGCTGCATTAACTTTAATATATTTAGAGCTATTTAAAAAACTATTTTTTTAGGATCTTCATACAAATTTCTCAAAAAGACAGTAAGCCATCTTTTGGAAACAAAATTACTCATGTAAACGTTGAATGGAATCTTGGTATTACGGTATGAAAATGTAATAAAACAATTGTAGATTGATTTGTTATACATATAAATGTTATTCAAATCTTATTATTCTCAATAAATAAAGATTTAATGAAAAAATTTGCAAAATGATTCCTCCATTTTGAAGTTTGACAGATAGCGCAAATCACCCTCTATGGGTGGAAAGCCTAATTAATTATCACACATTAGGGAATGTAGCTAAGATTCAAACCACAGAGCTCTCTCTCTCTATGAAAACTTGCAAATTATGTCGGTAGGTTCGTATAATATTATTATGAGGTCGGTAAAACAAATATTGTAAAAGTGTCATTCTTCTTTGTCTGTGATTATGTCAGTTATAGAGGTCTGTTAAGCAATGGGAAGCTAGAGTAGAACCTGTTTAATTACCTACCGATCAATCCTGACAATCGGAATCAAAAACGTAAAGCAAGACGGGTATAAGCTAGTATTATTTATTTATTTTATACTTTATGCATATTAAAAATAGTGTACAAAAAATAGTGTATAAACAAGTGGCAATGGCGGGATTATAGCCGTAGCAATCTCTAACATCCAACCACATATGATGAAAATAAAAATATAGATACATACATAATATATACATAAATACATACACGCAATACATATAATCAACAAACACTAACAAAAAACAAAAAAAAAAATTCATACAAAATTTTATTTAGATGTAGTACACCAAATGGGATAGTATAGGGTGGAGTGGGAAAAAGGGGTAGGATAGGGGAAATAGGGTCTACGATGCACCAGAAGACAACAAATGTATCTTGACCATTTTTTTAAAACAATTTATATTATTGGCCAATCTAGCCGAGGACGGGAGATTATTCCAACAACGAGCACCGTGGACAGAGAAATGTTAGCACATTATCATATAGGAATCGATCGATATTTTTTTTATTTTGATTCAAGTGGTCTTATACACGAAATCAGCACATATACATACATTAACATTCGCTTAATAACTACATGGTTAAAATATTTATTGAGCGAGTTTATCGAAGGTTAATATTTAAGTAGGTAATCAATATTTTATTAGGTAATCGCCTTAATTTACTACCAACTGAAGCAAGATTTTTTTTCTACATTCATGCCATAAACTAGTATTCTTTCTGTAAAATAAACTTTGGGGTTTTTGGATATTGAAACATAAAAATCTGGAAATAAAAATGCTTTTTGATATTTTTGCACATAAAACAATACTGCAGATTCAATATTATGGAAGCGCTCAATGCATGGGATATTCTAGATAGGGTTGCTCGTCGTAAAAAATATGTTGGTGGAAACAAAATCAACTAACTGGCACTAATTTTTTATCGTCGGACAAAAATGTCATCAGTCTCAGTGCTTTGAAAAAAATAGATCTTCTAAAAATAAATCTTTAACTAACCTAGTGCAGCATCTCAAATTTAATAAATAATATTTAAAATAGATTTGAATTTTTTTCAACCTTTAAAGGGGAGGAAAACATATTATTATTTTAATTAAGTATACCGACCTCGGTAGCCTATAGTTGTAGTGCCGTGAACTTCAGATCCGAGGCCCCGGGTTCGATTCCCGGTCGGTTGAGAGTTTTTCTAAGTGTTTTTTCACTTGAAAATTCTACCCGGGGTTGGCCTGTCTCAGATGGACGGGACCGGTTGACTAGAAAAAAATACCTTAGGCAATAATTTCCGCCGGCTATACTGACACATTTTTATAAAAAAGTGTTATATTATATTATTATTTTTAATCCTTCAATTAGGTAGGTAGGTACTAACTGTAAATAATGTTTTTCGTTTCTTCTAAGCAGAGCTGTCGGATTTTGACTCACTCCAGGATACATTGCAGTGTTTGCTTTTTATTGTTGCTTTCCTTTGGCTCTAAAATAGGTTATAAAAATGTAACCAATGCGATGTTCCGTTTAAAAATCAATAAAATTTGACCTACTGAAGTAACCTAAAGTCTAATAATATGGTAAAGTGGTCGGTTGCCTAGAGTTTACGATGCCAACTTGCGTAGGTACTGTTTCGTATTTGAATCGAGGGTTCTATTCCAGGTGCCGAACATCTTTCTATTTAACGAAAAAAGCTACGAAACATTCAAAGAAATGATCAAAGAGTGTAATTTATGTTCACTAAGAAAGAGTGAGCACAGATTTTATAAAAAAAAAATAGGTATACTGATTTTTTGTAACTTTCAAGTCGGTAGTAGATTCGGATCTAGGTACATAGATTTTGAATGTTGGTGGAGCAGTTTTGAATCTGGCCTGGAAAGTGATGATTGTTGTTTAAGAAGATGTTCGTTTGGGTAAACGTTAAATCACGTTGTGTGCTTAAACTGATACACGAAGCAAACGAAGCCTAAGCCTTGAAAGGTTGTTAAAGGCTACAAAACCTCTAGATAACCCTTTCTAGTGTTGTAAGATAGGACTTGGTAGCTAAATCATTAAGCTGCTCAAAAATGCTTCATTCATTTGCTCAAAAACAACATTAAAACCTAAAGAATATGTAACAACTAAAAACTCTTAAGGATTCATTACTAATGTTCGATTTTTAAATGGAACAAACCACTATGGGCTTACGACCGTCTTCTACTGTTATTCCGAAGGCTGGCTTAGTGTGATCACTTTAAGTTAACAACGTTCGCCATTAGGTGGTAATGTTAAAGTCTCCGAAACTCCTAATCATGAGAATTCTCAACATGTTCAACATGTCGAAAAATCCAATGTATGCAACAAGTAGATATTAAATAATTAATGAAATAAAGAGGTAAAAGTTGGAAATTATTGAGAACAAGAAAGCAACCAAATTTAAAGACTGCGACTGATGTCATGTATTTGGCGCCAGGATATGACTATATCCATTTTTGTAAATGTCTCAATTTAATTGCCTATTGGTTTTGTTGGTGCACAACGTTCTAATTACGTGTAGATTATATAGTCCTGAAAAAAGGTCACAAGAATCTAGACATAAATAACACCTAAGTTTGAAATTAAATGAACTGCAGAATTTTTCACAAATTTTTAGGGAAATGTGTAAATTTTAACCTCAATCTAATAAGATGCAGGCTGTCTATCTAAAAACCGAAGCAAAAATTTCTAAAGTCTACAGAAGTTGTAATCCTAAAATAATGGTGTTACCCGTTTGAAAAAAAAAATAAAAATGATATTTTGATTTGTCGATGGCGATGGAATAAAAAATTCGGTATTCCCCTGGGAAATATAACATGTCGTAATACAATGTAAAGCCGTATAAGTATACGGTTTCGTTTCGTAGCTCAAATATCACGGCACCCAAGCAAGTAAGATTATGTGAAGGTCTGCGAAGCTACTATGAAAAATAATTCATTACGTTCGACATGATGGTCGTCTCTCTCAAGGGGGAAGGCTTGATTGATTGGCTAAAGTTAGCTCTGAAAGAATCTTCATATTTTCAAGGGTTATTATTTCGAGTCACATAATATTAATATTATGATAAGCAAACATTTTATTATTTTTTGTACACATTCATACGTTATACGTTGTCCCTTTGTGACCCCACTTAAGGGCAAAGGGAAGCAACAAGACTAACAAGAGCATTCCCTTTGCTCGAGCTTGCCGTTTAGTTTGAATGATCTTTATATGACCAATCATTTTCATAACACTCGCACAAGAGGCAGAGCATTAACAAATAGTATAGTGTTAATTTAAAATAAATAATATTGAAATTTCATAAGATCATGAAAGACACAGAATATTAAGCATTTTGATCTAATCAGTAAATGAGACGATCATTTATGATAGTTTATAAAAATTAAAGCTAAAAGAAAAACAACTTTGAAGTCGCTTTAAGTTTGAATGAATAAAGATATAAGGACAGAGTTGAATACGATTTATAGGTTGAGCTGATTCAAAAAGGCCTCATTTCACTTTGACAAAGAAAAAAGCTTCGTGTATAGACATTTCTCCAACACGAATAAACATTCTCCGAGATAAAAAGGGTCACAGTGTTCGATCCTAAGCGACTGCAGAATAATGCCGGGTCAACGGTTGAAATAAAAATAAGATAAAAAGGTCTCTTTGTGGGTTTTACTGCCAGTGTTATATGTTCGCATTACACTTTGGAAAATGCACATTGTTGTTAGGGTCCGTACAGGAAGTTAGAATTTATTATTACATTTCAAACAAACATTTGAGTTCAACTCTCCTCTTTTCGCCTTAGTTTAACAGAAGAGAATAATAAAGTAGCTAAATATTTTGAGTATGAAGGGCATAATGTGGTACCATCGCACGGCGCACCCCGCGCAGACCCATCGCTTCCACCATTGTGAAGACGAGATGGTCATGGCTGGGTCATAATATTATGATAAGGATGCCCGATAAAAAAATTGGGCGAGGAGAGCGCTGTTCTCCCTCCTATCAGGGGGCCAAAGACGAAGAAGACCCTTTTATACTGTGTTCTTTTTGTCGAAGCAGAGCTGAGGGATTTGGAGCTGGGTGTGGGAGGAGGTCATAAACATTGCATCGAGCGTAATGGAGAGCTCTTGTGCTTCCCTATCATCCTATGAGGGCTTAAAAGGAGAATGTACTCGTATTTATTTACAGGTATACGAATAAAGGTATACCTGTAAATAATTGTTCTATTTTTAAAGCAATGACAGTTAAACACATATGTGACTACTTCAAAAAATTCAAGGCTGTTATTTTGTACAGATCTATTTTTAATAAAATGAATCTGGGCTCACCAAAAGTGAACACTTTCTTAAAACAATTACATACATACCCCACACAGGAACTGCGTTTGTTCTATATTATATATAAAAATATGCCGATGTCATCACATCACGCCTAAACGGCTGGACCGATTTTGCTAATTCTTTTTGTTGTTGTGTAGGCTTTTATCAGGAAAATGTCCTTTTAGAAGAAAAAAATTAAGAAAAATGCATGGAAAATTAGAAAATTAAAGAAAATTATTTAGAAAACCTTATTAGTACTTTTAATCTTATAATTCCAGTTTTGAAATTTTGACAGAAATTGTCAATAAGTGCGATTGACAGAATGCGGATAGAATATAGTCACATGGTTTAAAACAGACGTATCGGTCGGAATTACATTGGTCAAATGATAATTATTAATTCATCACCATACAAATTCGAATTGAATATTCATAGATAGGAACACAGAACAACGTCTGTCGGGAAAGCTAGTTGTCAATAATTTTGTGTAGACAAGAACTTGTTAGGTATAGGTAACTACAACCATAATTTGCGCGTTGAATCGAAAGTCAACGTAAAAAATGAGAGACAAATTATCTATTTACCTATAGTAAGTACTATAGTAAGAATTTACTTAATACCTTAAAATTACTATTCTATTGACTATCAAATTATGTGATGGTTTACCATAAATAAGTAAAATTAACAATAATCATTGTTGGCGAAATCCATCCAATAATAAGTGTATCTATTACGTAAGCAATGATAATAATATTTGGTCTAAATAATGTCCTTTGAAAACAATTTCATAATAACAATAATTATCCTGAACAACTGAAGCGTAATGCAAACCTTGTTTTACAACCCTAATAGCCATCAAATTTGGTTTGTTTATTCAGTTGACAATGATTAAAACTAAAATCGTCATGGTTGTAATCCTTTGTATATGTATATTTCTTGTGTGCAGATTTATGAGGTCGAACTCCTCCTTCAAAACTGGACAAATTAAAAAAGATGGTAAGGTAAATGTCATTTAAGTAAGGTTTAGAATCACACTCTGATTTTAATTTTCAATTTTGATAGTCAAAATTTGTGACATTACCAAATTCCTCGATGGCCGGACGGATTTTAATAAAAAATTGAGTAGGTATGTTGAGGGACTATAATATTGAAATGGTATGAAGCAGAATAACATATTTATTAAAGAAATCTAAGACAGGTTTTTATATTTCTTAACTATTAATACAACCTAAACTACTGTACTGAATAATTATATACCCGTACATACTAGAAGCTACATTTCCTCATAAAATGCATTTATGAAGAGTGAGCCGTTTTTTCTCCTTTGCGTTTAGTATGCCGAAAAAGGTCGTTGCATTTCTAAAGATATTTTTTTTCTGAGGTATACCTTCACCTATATTAAATTTAGAAACCGTTTTTATAAGTCTCTTGAAAATACAAATATATTTACCTATAGCAAATTAGTATGACATACTCTCATTTATGATATTTTTATTTTCGAATTCCGCTTCTAGTAGGTACCTAGTAGGTACATGATTGTTTTATGGTCAAAAGTGTCCTCGTCTTTCAATACACTTAGGCACCTGAAAAAGCCAACGGAAAAGATAGTAGGATTCACAATAACTAGTGGAATTTGATGAAGAATGTGTCTGGATTGTTTATCTTGGTGTCAAAATAATGTATAACAAAAAAAAATAAATGGCCGGCTGAAATTGGATTAAGATTTGTAGGTGGATTTCAGACGGCGCTTCGCTTAGGACAGGACTAATCCAGGCTGAAAAGTAGAAGGAAATACGACCACTACATCACGAACGACCGACGGTTGGAACTTTACAAGAACCCTTTGTATACAAACATAATAAAACGAACAATAATGAGATAAGGAAAGTAATTAAATGCTTAATTTGTTTACCAGAGATGGTTTTCTTTGCGACAATTTAGACCGATAAGTAATGATAATTATTATTTTAATTTCTTTGTTCAAAATAATATTTCAACCGCTCAGAAACAAAATAATAATGAGAAGGTAGGTACCCATCGCCAATCAAAAGATAAAGCAAAATTTTGTATATCTCTTCCAATTTAGACAATTTTTAGTGTATTAAGCAGTTGTTTAGCAAACTTTTAAAAGTAGGTAGGTACTTTGTTGAGAAAATGAAGTTCAACTCAATTATAAAAGAAGTTCGAGGAGATTTTGATCTTGTGTATTTTAACTTGACTAGAACTCGAACTAGATTTGAATACAACAAAACTTTCAACAGATGTTTCAAACTTAAATGAAATAAATATTATTTACTACCCTCTTGTTAAATTTTAATAAAATGTAGGAGAGATGGTATTAATTGGAAATGTGCTAAGAATACCGAATGAGATTTGTTAGAAAATGAGGAGGTCCTCTAATACTATGCTTATTTACTTACAATTAATTACTATACAACAATACAATCTCACTCTGAACCCAACTCAGGCGCATAGGGAGGCAACAAGAGCTCTCCATTGCGCTCGATCTTGCGCAACGTTTATGATCTCCTCCCACACCATGTCCAGATTCCTCAGCTCTGCTTCGAAAGAGCGGAACACAGTATGAGAGGGTCTTCCTCGTCCCTGATGGGAGGAAGAACAGCGCTCTCCTCGGCCAACTGTCATTCGGCATCCTTAACACATGTCCCAGCCAAGTCCATCTCCTCCACATAATAGTAGAGGTGATGGGCTCACGCTGGGTGCGCCAGCGTATAGCGTCGTTCGTGATGCGGTGGTACCATCTTATACCCAAAATTCTCCTGAGGCACTTCGTTTCGAATGCAGATACTTTTTGTGCCTGGGCTTTGGTCAGGTGCCAGGACTCACACCCATACAGGAGAATTGGCGACACACACGCATCAAACAGTTTACATTTCGTCTCGACACTAAACGCCGACGCCTTCCATATTTTGGTCATGTTGTTGAAGGCGCCACTTGCCATACCGATACGTATCGGGAGCTCAGCTCCGAGGTCACAGTGGTGGTAATGGTTGCTCCCAGGTACTTAAATTTATCCACCCGGGAGACCTGGTGACCATCGATGGTTATCGGTAGCTGTTTATCGGGGCAGGCATTAATCGCCATGAGCTCCGTCTTACTGGCATTGACTCGAAGGCCGAGGCGTGCTGTTTCGTCGCAGTCTTGAAACACTTGTTAAGTAGAGTAAGTACTCTATAAAATATTCTAATTAAAAGTTACATTTATCTGATGGTTAAGAAATTTACCAATGATTGAAAATACTTATTTGAAGAAAGAAATTCCTCTAAGAAGAAAGAAAATTTTAACAAGTAGATATTTTGTGTATATTATTACAAGTGTTGAAATATTAAAGTAGGACTATCTGGTGTACACCTCATTGAACAAATTCATCATGATTTTAATATTAATTAAGAATTATTAATTGATATTCATTATTTAGGAAGCCCTTGGTAAAAACCTCTCGTAAATCGGAAGCAATAATTAATGCTCTTCACGTACAAAGTCACTTTGATAAATACCACCTTGTTTTGATGTCGCTTGTGTCTCGAATTATTATTATCTGGTACTAACCGATTCCGAGGCACCCTTTACTCACTCACTGATAAAAGGGTGAAGATTTTTGAGGTTAGAATAAGGTAGGTTGGTAGGTACTTACTGAAATAGAAATTTAGAGAAACGTTTATTAGAAACGAATATTCATAATTATGAAGGGCACAAAGGTACCTTATTTCTTGTGCCTATCGAAAATTATCAAAATTCTAATTTGGCAGAGATCTTCTAAGATAAGTCCGCCCTTTGAAACGTACAAATATTTATCCTTATATTGTTATACAGACAGCAATAAAGCTTTTATTTATTTATTTATAAATGACAGTGGAACAACCGAATAAAATCGCTTAAGGGTGCGTTTACACCAAACGAACCCAGATTTGGAGCCGTAAATACATAATAGAGTATAGTTTCTTGATCGTTGTTATGGTCACCAAGGAAACAACAAACAGTGAAAGAACCAGAACTCTGGCACACGTAATCTGTCATCCTTCATCAATTAGTTCTTGCACATTTATGTTTCTATGGTGTCCAATATCAACGATAAAAGAAAGTACATAAAGTATACCAACTTCCTCTTTTCTACATCTGGCTCTATGTTCGTTTCATGTAAACTCACACTAAGTTATGACATTTCTTCCGAGGTTCTAAAGGCTCTCGCGAATGAAATAGGTGACCACTCACTGCTTGTTTCAATTCCTTAAGGGAAACACACGCGATACCGGAAGACTTCCGCAGAGCAATAATAGTCAACCTGTTCAAAAATAAAGGAAATATCTCCGATTGTAATAACTATAGAGGAATTTCATTACTAACTGATTTACAAGATTTTCACGTACCTTTTGACAAATATTAATGACGAAAATATCCTAAATCAAATGTCCTCGCAACTGGTGAGTTCAGCAAATGCTCAAACTGAACATACCAGTGACACAAAATAATTCTTCCCTTAACCTTTTATTTATCCCTCCTTTTTACTCACAGCAAAAATTACTGTTGTTTGTGCCATTAAAATAATATTATTGGCGATAGTATAAATATGAACAAACACTCACAAAATATAACAATCTTACAATGGAATGCTCGTAGTGCTGTGAGCAATCGAACGGATATTATTACCCTTATTAATCTTTATGACGCAAAGATCGTGGCGATTTCAGAAACATGGATCAGACCACATTTTTCTTTCAACATTCCAGGTTTTTCTTGCGTTAGGTGTGACCGTCAGGTGGGTAGAGGGGGCGGTTCGGCCTTATTAATCAGCTCCACTCTCCCTTTCTCTCAGATAATACTTCCTTACAACCCTTTTCTTGAGGTTGTAGCTGTGAACATTGGAAATGTGGGCTATGTCTCATTGTATATACCACCCGATACTGGCTTCGATAATGACTACTGGAACTCTATAATCCCTCTCCTTCCTCAATCATTCATTCTCCTCGGAGATTTTAATGCTCATAGCCAAGTATGGGGCTGTTCCATCTCGGACAGGGCTGGAAATCGCCTTTTATCTTTTATTGACGATCACCATTTATGTATTCTAAATGACGGGTCTGCAACCAGACTCACACCTGCTAATCAAAATCGAAGTGCACTGGACTTGTCCTTGTGTACTCGAGACTTAGCCAGCTCAATAGACTGGTCTATTACATATGACGCCTTTTCCAGTGACCACTTTCCCATACTTCTAACCATGTGCTCCAGTTCCAATCAATATATATATAAGGGTCAAAGGCAACTTTACAATGTCAGAAAAGCTGACTGGTCCAAATTTAAAGAAATAATGGAAGTTTCTGGTCGGAAACTCTCCCAAGCTTTCAATGTTAACTCTCCTGTCCAGACCAACTATAAAAACTTCCACAAAATACTGCTCAACGTTGTTGATGAAAGCATTCCAAAAAAGAAGAAAGGGGGTAACAAGCCCAAAAAGAATGCTCCTTGGTGGGATGAGGAGTGTGATGATTTAATACATGCACGCAAAACTGCCATGCTTCAATATAAAAAAGACATGTCTCCCGAAAATTTTTTGTCTGCTAAAGCTTTACAAGCTAAAACAAAAAAAATCCTTAGACAAAAAAAACGGAATGGCTGGTTAAAATTTTGTTCATCACTATCTCCAAATTCCCCTTCATCATACGTATGGCAAATGATCAAACGCTTCAGAGGATCAAAGATCAGTCCTGGAAATATCCAACACCCAAAAATTTGGCTGTCCAGTTTCGTTAATACCCTAGCTCCTTCATATGTTCCAAATGTGTCACAGCTCCCTCTTCAAATACAAAGAGTGGAGAACAATAACCTCAGTCCATTGATATATCCATTCACCTTGGATGAATTAAAAATTGTATTACAAAAAACAAAAAATTCCTCTCCTGGTATTGATCCTATTCCATACTCCATCCTGAAAAAGCTTAATAATCAATTCATTTTTACTCTTTTAAACATTTACAATCAGATATTAGCTACAGCTGTAATTCCAGATGACTGGAAATACCAACTTATTATCCCAATACCCAAGCCGGGCAAGGATCCTAATCTCGGAGCTTCATATCGTCCAATCGCCCTCTCTTCCTGTTTGGGTAAAACCCTTGAACACCTCATTAGATCACGACTGGAATGGTTTCTGGAACACACTGGATCCCTTTCACAGAATCAATATGGGTATAGAAAATCCCTATCTTGTATGGACTGTCTAAGTGTTCTCACCACAGACATCCAGCTGGCATTCTCTAAAAAAGAATTTGTTTTGGCTGCCTTTTTGGATATGAATGCAGCATATGACAATGTTTGCCTCCACAAATTATACAATAAACTCCTAAAACTCTCAGTTCCCTCATCTCTGGCTACGCTCATTTTTAATTTGTATACTGATAGAAGAATTATCGTATTAGACGACGGAAAAGAGATCACAAGAACAGTATGGAGGGGTCTGCCGCAGGGGTCGGTTTTGAGTCCTCTGCTTTTTAACATTTATTGTTCCGACATCCGATCAGACATGCCAGATTACTGTCATATAATACAATATGCAGATGATCTGGTAATATACGTTGTCAAATTAATATTGGACATTAGAATTCTTCTTTTAGAATTGAAAGAGATGAATAAAGATGTAATCCTAGCCTGGATTCCAGCTCACAAAGGTATTTACGGCAATGAAATGGCCGATTCTTTAGCAAAGGAGGCTTGTTCTCAAGGAGATCAGCCTCCTGATTTCAGCCTACCAGAAAGCGACTGTCTAAGAATAATAGAACGGAAATGTAGAAAGCTGTGGCTTTCAGCTTGGAATCAGGATACCAAAGGCTCCCATTATAGGATGATACAGCCAGATTTACCTTCGCGCCCGTGGTTCAATGCTTCTAAAAGAATGTCTAGGAGTTTCATAGTGAACATATCCAGGATGCGTTTTGGACATGTTCGACTGGATAGTCACTTGTTCAGATTTGGCCTTGTTCAATCTCCATTATGCGAATGCGAATGGGATGAAGAAACGCTAGATTACGTGTTTTTTGGGTGTCCACTGAGGGACTCCTTGGATATTTATTTTCTCTTCAAAAACGTCAGTTTCCCTTTATGTATCATTTACTTGCTTTCTCTTAATTCCCCAGATGTCCATAAAATTTTGTTTAATTTCATAAATAAAAACATGCTCTTGTTGTAATTTTTTTTTCTCTTTTTTATGAATTATTATTTGTTTTTGTTTTGACTTAATATGACAAGAATCTGGCTGTATCATCCTTTTTTGGATGCAATGCCAAAACAAAAAAAAAAAAAAAAAAAATTTCATTACTGTTTGTGACGGGAAAGGTTCCTTAAAAAATTATGGTCAACCGTTTAGTTCCGGTGTTGGAATTGTTGTTGACAGACACGCAGTGTGGATTCAGACCCAAAAGGGGCTCAGCCGATCTCATTTTTACTCTAAGGCAGCTCCAAGAAAAAGTGGTTGAACAACAAACTACAATGCATGTGGCCTTTTTAGATCTTACCAAGGCATTTGACACGGTAAACCGATCAGCATTGTGGAAAATTATGAGAAAGCTCGGCATTCCTCCAAATTTTGCGGAGGTTTGTAAAAGCATTCATTCAGAAAATTATGCTCAGGTTATCTTTGCCGTGGGGTGGCCGGCTAAGAATAGCACCTCTGCTCTTTTTGCTGGTTTTCGAGCATCCTGTAAGAGGCAGGAAATCGAAAAATCAGATCGGGACCGTGAGATCAACAACCTCACGTCCTTAAACCTCAACTGGTCAGAAAAGGCACAGCGAGCCTCGGACGCCTTCGAGCGCAATGGAGAGCTCTTGTTGCCTCCCAATGCTCCTAAGTGGGGTTTAGGCCTCCCGCATTGTGGGTTGGTCAGGGGGGATCCGCGGCGGACTTGGTTTGTGTGGGGCCGTCTTTTCGGTTTGATTACTTTGATCGAGGTGAGGTGTCGGTTTCGTGTGGATCGGGTTTGCTGCTGATGGGTCTCCTCCGCGCTGGCTTGCGTTGTGCGGGGGGCCTTAAAAGGGAGTATGTATGTATGTATCTGTGGCGGCTCCATGACTGAACTGGATACTGGATCCCACGAATACTGGATTAAGACAAGGTTGTGCATAGGCACCAATTCTCTTCAACGTTTTTTTGGTGGCTGTGTCCATGATTGTCGACAGAAAACTAGCTACAAGAGGTATGGCCATTAGATACAGATATGAGGGTGGCCTTTTTAACTTATGCCGTCTTAAAGCAAAGTCCACTAAACTAAGATACGTTACTTACTTCCAGTACGCTGACGACTGGAGCTCCAGGAGATGCTCGATACATACACCTGGGCTTACTCTGCACTGGGTTGCATGCTTTCAAAGCAAACGACAAAGACATTGAGCAGGTCAAATATTTGAATTACCTGGGGAGTATTGTGAATGACAAGGCAAATATGGACGATGAGATAAAAAATAGACTAAGTGCTGCATCTCGCGCGTTTTGGAAACTTAGAGGGAGGGTCTTTAATAATCACGATCTCACAATAAGTACAAAGGTGGCTATTTATAGAGCTGTAATCATCCCAACCCTTACGTATGGCTGTGAAACATGGGTGAATTATAGGCACCACCCAAATCTTTGGAGAAGCTGCAGCAACGACATCTGAGGCAATTATTCCGAATACGTTGGTTTCATAAATTTTCAAACATTGAAGTTCTAAGGAGAACCAAATTGTACCATAGACACTCTAATGACGCGTGCTAAATGTCGTTGGTCCGTACACGTGCTTCGAATGGAAGACAACAGGCTTCCCAAAAACATCCTCTACGGTGAATTACAAAGAGGAAAAAGTAAGCACGGAGAACAGCGCAAAGTATACTAGGTATAAGTGCTAACAGACATACGGATTGGGAACAGTTGGTGACCAACAGGACGGAGTGGAGGAGAATCGTTGCGTTGAGGAAAAAGAAAGCACGGAGAACAACGCAAAGGATACAAGGTATGAGTGCTAACAGACATACGGATTGGGAACAGTTGGTGACCAACAGGACGGAGTGGAGGAGAATCGTTGCTACAAGTCAAAGTACCGAGTTGCAAAGAAGGCGAGGTCCGGCCGAAGAGGCGGAATATCCATGCTCTGAGTATGACAGAAACTGTCTATCAAAAATTGGCCTCTACAGCCATACTAGATGGCATAGAAAACAAGTATAATCCTGTTTGTGCTCCTCATGCTCGTATTCACGGGCAATGGTCATTATTATTACACTAAGAATTCGGTAGATTTAAATTTCGGATATTATTTATTTTGCAGAAGATGTAACTAAGCTTTAATTGCATAACATCCAGCAGCATCATGTCCAGCGATGGCATAAATAACTTCAATTTTATAGACCTTTTACATCCTATAGCTACTAAGCCAGTCCCGGAGTGTTGTTCCTGCAATAGGGCGGAATGTCTTCACCTTTATAAAAATCTAAACAACGTAAATGTCGAAATTGGTCCCTACTTTGAGTGAATAAAAATTACATGAACAGGTTATATTATGTCACTGTTTACATTATCAAGGTTTATTACCCTTTACTCAAATCTGATGTTTATTAATGATGATTGCAAACAATATTAATAAATCAATATAAATTTTGAAGTAGGTAATCCCACTTCATATAACAGCATCCTTCGGGTTAAGCACTCGCATGGTGTTTCATTTTAATAACGATAATAACAAAGAATTAAAAAATAATGATTTTGATTATTCAATATCATTAAAACTTTTAGATGTATGTATTTAAAATTTGCCATGTTTTTTTAAAGCGGGCAATCAATTTTATTCCAGGGGACGTCTTTTTAACTGCGGTATCCAAGCTACGCACAATGACTACATATGGATTACACTGGCGTTAGTAATGCTACGGTCGTTTTCAAAGCATTGTACAGTTATATTTATTAAAGATTCTATTTGGCACGTTTTTTTTTTCTAAACAGTGTCCGAGATCTCTATGTTCAGCTGTCGCCCAGCGTTTTGGTGGGCTACCTCTAATTATCTCTAGGGCTATCTCTGGCCTTCGAGAATTCAACAGTATTTATCTGTATGTCAACATTTTTTTTTTATACCAATACCTGAATGAATGAAAATTATTTTATTTCCTTATTAGGTAGGTACTTGCTTACAATTACAATACATTTAAACGGTTACAAAGTAGTTGGAAATTTTACTTCCTCACTAGACATGGTCTGTTCTGAGGCAGTACTAGATGTAAACAAATGCTAGTATAAAATATTATCACGCATAACATGGCAATCTGTTAAATGGAAAAACAAATAAAACAAGCAAGAAATAAACATTTTACTATATGAGATATTTGCGATCCAATGGATGAAAGGTCCGTGCCAGGCGACGAAAGATGCACCACACCTCCCAAGTGCAATCAAAACAAAAACAACAAGTACATACAAACAGCACAATATTTTAAGCAGCAACACAAGGACACATCCTTCAAAACCCAAAGAATTCTGCGGTTTACCTATGGAAATTAAAGAGCAAATCATTTGAGCCTTCTCGCCCTTTTTCTTTGAGCCATTGCGTTACTAGATCTCTAAAAGTTTTCCCGTCCTGTGCAATTCTACTCTTTATGTCGGGCAAGACCCTATTGTATAGTCTTGGTGCCAAGAAGATATATTGGCGCTGGGCATGTATTGTGTTGTCGTCTGGCTGCAGCCGTCGACGGTTTCTAGTGTTATGCAGAAGAATATAGTTAGGTTGAAAGTCAGCAGTATGTTTATTCAGATAGCTAAAATACCTACATCGAATACAGAGAAATGTTTGCATATTACGGCAAAATGATATCAATAACCTAAAGTCGTTATCTCAGTTAGTAGACGAACTACAGCGGCCATTTAGCACTCTCTATCATTGGCCTGCCTCTGCCCTCTCGGTGCTACGATATAAATGACGTGTTTATTACAATCGTAACAATGATAAACGATTCATTCCGCTGATTGTGTTTTGTTTGGGCTGAAAAAAAAATGAACGATCTTTTTAACGCTTAGATTTGATGAATGTGTTGTGATTATCTCTTGCAAAACATAAGTGGAGTGGTTTTGTTTTTTTCAGCTCATAAATATTCATATCGTTTGGTTACCTATTTTTTTTTTTTTTTGAGTAATGTGACTTGTTGTACCGCTAATCCTTGTAACACTTTTTCCTCGAGGACCAGAGACTCCTCATAATCTCCAGTACTCGAGAAAAGTCATGCACACAAATAAGCTGCCTGAATTAGGACTGAAGTCCTCTTTCAAACCGCTCGTTGTGGTCTGCCATCAGGAGAGAGGCTTAAGAGAGTGTGGTCTCATCCACAATAAATCTTCTAAAAGATTCTAGAATATTTACTTAATCACATTACCTTCATTATGTGATGCCCGGCTACTAAAATAAAATTCTCAACTATCAAGCATGTTTGATTTTAACTCTTTTCTCAAGATAGGGTTACGATGCAAGCCTACCAAATACCATTTCCTTTAGAGGGCAATTAGACAACACAACATTATGTTCAAATGAAAGAAGTAAATTAATAACAAATTGAACATCATTTAATTTCAAGACCAAATCATAAAAATTTCCATAAATAAAACAAATATGATCAAATTTCATAAAAAATTCTCTACAGATTCTACAAATATTAACATTTTCTTAAAACTAATCAAAAAAACATTCCAGTCGATGATTAACTCAAAGGACTTTCTTCAGTAGAAAGTAACTGTAAATTCCACCAAATACTAACTTATAGACTGGTAGAAATTTCTCAAATATCAAAATAAACTACTTCGACTACATTTGAATATTACTTCAATTTCTTTCCTCGCCTTTATGTACATACGGTATTTCAACCGTTGCGAGTCAAACGTACAACCATAGGTACAAAAGAATATATAAGAAAAAAGGTAAATTTAACAAGCGTATTCACAGCTTCATCAAACAAAATACTACAACGATTCGTGTGGTCACCAAAAGCAAATACTACATAAATTAAGAAAACTTCGACTTAACTAAATTAATCCTGATTTGCCGCTACGCTCACCAGATTCACATCCATGGTAGACGTTCAATACTTGAAATTACGATTCCCGCATCGCAAGAAGGAACCACCACTTTCCAAGTTTATTGACCCTCAAATCCGTGGACAGCTCGAGTTATACCTGGATCATCCCCAGATTCCCTCCTGTACAATTTGCCTCGTCATGACTATACAAGACGGCATGATATACATTACGACCCCAACCCATCGATTTAAATTTTCAAACGCAGGGACATCTAGCTCAAGTTAGCAATTATATATCCATACTCAAGCCTAGGTATTTATATCCTAAGCCAGCGATACTTAAGCCTAGGTATTTCTACCCCAAGCCAGCGATATTCAAACCTAGGTATTTCTATCCCAAGCCAGCGACCCGTATTCTGAAATAAGAATACAAATCGTGTCATGCTAGTTACCAAAAAATCTTTAACGAAAATTAGTAATGTTGCGTATCACCACTATGAAAAAATAATTTAATCACAATTACTTATAAATTTCTCAACTACATACCTGCCAATTAATACGGGCTCGCGACACATTTGAAAACCCTTAACAATTTATCCCACAATAACTAGTTTCACTTAAACTAAATGGTGATTTAAAATTAACACAATAAAAGAATTACATTCTCGTCAGGGCGTCTGATCTTTTTCTCTCGCCGTTGCTAAGTTCACCTCTCATATATAGTGTCCAGATACGACATGTTTAATACTTAGTATTGCCGCTCGGAGCGCTACCCATCCTGACGACGCATAGATGTGTTCCTTAATTAGCATACACTGCTACTCGATATTAAACGTGAAAAATAACTGTTACAAATACACCCCTCCTCACATAAAAAAAAAATTTTTTTTTTTTTAAATGTGTTCCTAACACATCACCCGCATTACCCCATTCTACCCTATTCTCGGATAACCTATCTCCAAACATTTTCCTAAATTTCACACCGCGCCAAGTGACCACACAACACTTCATCATAAAACTTAAACTAGGTACCGAATTTGAAAGTTAATTAAAAAATTACAGGAAAATCACTTATAGACCTAAGTTTCCAAAAATTGGAGAATTTCAGAGAGTTCATTGCCAACCAGCTCAGATTACTTAAAACTAATATTTACAAATTTATTTGGGCGCCAAACGATTTGCTTCAGATTCAATGTCTACTAGGTAAATCATATCTTCGGAGGTAACAAGCAAAATCGTTAAAATCATTACCCACCTCATCTAGTGGTTCCGACAAATTTTATAAAAACAAAAATATAATAAAGTAAAAAAATACTAAAATTTTTCATAATGAAGGGTTTAACCTAAAATGAACTCTCCAAACTTCCATATTACATTTTACAAATTCATATTATCAATTACAAGATAAATTTTACCAAAAAAATTATTAATACAAACTCTTTCTCACTTTTTTTTTTAAACAATATGAATCAAATTCAAATTCAATTTATCCAACCTTCAATTCTTTTAATCTTCAATAGTCTTCAAAAATCAAACTATATTTTATGACTTCAATTTAATGGAGTCTACTTTACTTGTACATTGTACATAACATCAGACAATATCAATAACATTTGTCTCAACTGACTCAAAAAAACAAAAAAAAAACTTGTAAATTTAACATATAAAAATCATTATATGATATGTACTACACTTAATCAAATCAAATAAAAGAACAATTAACAAACAAATGAGCATCTTGGAATTCGAACTCGCCCAGACGCACTGTACGCTGACACAATTGACCTTAAAGTCAAAACCATCCTATTCTCTTACAGAGATTTCACCTCAAACTTTGAAAAGTCGAGTAGTCTGTCCTCATCCATTTACCGTTAAACAATTTCAATAACACCTTTACTCTCCCACTCAAACCTTCTGTTACATACTCGAATAAACAAAGTATCTCACGAAACGGCTAACATTTTTCTCACAAAAAAAAACTTAATTTTTATAAGTTCATCCATACTGCAACAGAACATTATTATCTTCTCTATCTAGAATATCTTCGCTGTCCTGTGACAACTGCTTTACTACAACAACCCTAAAGACCGACGAACCAAATCTGATGCGTCAATGCGAACCAAAATTTTCTTAACATGTCACTACCTACCTTCATCACATTTCCTCATTCATTCATCACTAATTATTATCCATGGATTTTCAAAACTTCAAACATTCCGTTCTCAAACTCTCTGTGTTCTCACATACATAATTGATTTCACATAACCCTCAAAACGGCCCCGCCGATAAAGGTTGCTGTATTGCATCTTAAACTTGAGAAGATTACATAACAAAAAAAAATAACTCCTTTCTAAAACCTCAAACGAAACAAATCACTAATTCCCTTCGGCGCAATCAAAATATAATTAAATGGAATAATTATCTTTAGAATGGTTTGTTACTCCGCTAACATTCAAACACGCTCACGGCGCTTACAGTAAATTTCGCCGTACACCACGGCGCTATACCGTTTCTGCAATCAAGTATAAATATTTATTATGGGAATTTCTATTTTTCCCAACTTTTACGGACTGAAATAAAAATCTTTCAAAACGAAGATTATTTTTTCCTTCCACTGGTGGTGCTATACCGAACCGATAAATAAACCTAATTTTCATACAATATTCGCAACAGTAATTAAAATTGCGTAACGCACACACAGTAAATACTACATATACTTTTTTTTAATCTATACTTAACCTGAATAATATGGAAATTTTTTACTAAAACCTAACCCATTTACATGTTTACATCGATTTTTAGGATATCTTTGGCGTGATATCTATTCCTCGCTCCATTCGATAAATCCTCTAATTCGTAGACAACATCCGACAGCCTTTTTATTACTTTACAATTTACGAAACGCGGTGCTAACTTAGTACAAAAATATTCACCGGCCTTAGACTGTATAAAATTTTTCCTCCATACTGAATCCCCTGGTTGATATATGATTTTCCTTCTCCTTAAATTATAGTATTTCGCGTATCTAATATAAGCTTTCCACAGGTTCTCGGTAACTATTTTATACACCGTCGACAAGTTCTGCATTTTCTCGTTGTAAATACACCTATCTGTTGACAACATATCTGTTCTGACGATCTCGTCTTCGTCTATTTTGCCAAACACTAACCCATTTAAATTTATTTCTCTACCTTTAGCTATTAAATTCGGGCTGAAACCAGTTGAAAGATTAACCGAATTATTGATTGCCGACTGCACTAAATCAAGATATGTATCCCAGGTCCTCTGGTCGTTTTTAACATACATACCCAACGTATAGTTCAAAATAGAGTGATATCTCTCCACGGTATTTATTTGGGGACTATATAACGCCGTATAAAATATCTTTTGAACCCCATGATGCGTCATAGAATCCTTGAAATCTCTCGAAATAAATTGCTTCCCGTTGTCAACCACCACCACCTGGGGCACGCCTTCATGAGGAAAGATCCTTTTTTCCATGAAGTTAATTATTTCCGTAGCAGTAGCTCTTTTCAAAGCTTGGAACCAGACGAACTTCGAAAACGTATCAACGATACTTAATATATACATATTGCCCTGTCTAGATTTAGGGAACGGTCCGACTATATCTACCGACAGCATTTTCATAGGAACATCAACCCTTTTTCTATTGGTCATAAGCCCAGGAGGCGACCTATTAACTGGTTTAAACTTTTTACAATCCACGCAACGCCCTACATATTTTTTTGTCTCTTCGAACATCCGTGGCCAAAAATATAATCTACTCAAATTCCTGAAAGTTTTGAAAGACCCGAGGTGTCCTCGTTGATGGACATCCTCAATCAACCCCATACGATCTTCCATTTTTGGAACTTCTTTCCACCCAAAATCAGCCAACAAAGGATTGTCATTCTTTGTCAGTCTGAACAACTTATTATCCTCGACTTGATAGTTAATATATTTCGCCGGACTCTCGACGCACCCATTAAAAACATTATCATACCATCGATCTCCCGTGTTCGCTTTTTGGATTAATTCCAACTCACATATCGAGACGGGTATCCTAGACAAAGCATCGGGTACCTTATGGGCACTCCCCTTTCTGTGCTCTACGTCGAACGAAAATTGTGAGAGTCTAGTACTCCACCGTGCTAACCTTCCTGAAGGATTAGATAATTTGGTTAAGAATCTTAAAGCGGCGTGATCTGTGATCACCTTGAATGTCATTCCCTCTATATATGGTCTAAAAAACTCAATACTGTCTAAGATTGCTAAAAGTTCCTTCTCAGTGACACTATAATTAACTTCGCTTTTTGATAAGGACCTTGAAAAGAAAGCTATCGGTTTCTCAACATCACCGAACTGTTGGTGCAACGCAGCTCCTATTTGGAACTGACTTGCGTCTGTATGTAAAATGAATGGCTTACTGAAGTCGGGACATGTCAGCACTGGCGCACTCACTAAAGCTTCTTTAAGCTTACAAAAGGCTTCGGCAGCCTCCTCATTCCACCTGAACGTCGTTTCCCCCCTTTTTACTCTTAGCAACTTATTTAGTGGAGCCGAAATTTGACTACAGTCTCTTATAGACCTCCTATAAAACCCTACCATTCCTAAAAACATCCTAAGCTGTTTTAAGCTCTTCGGTTCGGGATATTCATTGATACATCTGACCTTCTCCGGATCAGGCCTCAGTCCTAAGCTATCAATTAGGAATCCTAAATAACGCAATTGACTTTTACAAAACTCGCACTTAGAAAATTTAACAGTCAACCCTGCTTCCTGTAACCTATCTTTGACCTTCCTCAACAGCTGTACATGCGCTTCAAAAGAGTCGCTAACCAAAATGAGATCATCTATGTAACAGAACACGTTTTCATCAAACTTTGGACCAAACAATTTATCCGCCAAACGCTGCAATTCGCTCGCTGCGTTTACCAAACCAAAGGGCATACGCGTGAAATGAAACAACCCCCTAGTCGGGACTATAAATGCCGTTTTTTCTCGCGACGATTCCTCAAGAGGTATCTGCCAGAACGCCTTAGAAAGATCGATAGACGAGATAAATTTCGCGTTCCTTAGATTAGCCAACGTTCTGTTCAGATTGGGCAGAGGGTAGTTATCGCGCTTCGTCACAGCATTTAATTTCCTGGAATCTAAACAGAATCTAGCTGTGTTATCCTTTTTTGAAACTAGTAAAGTGGGGTTATTCCACGACGAACTGGAAGCCACCACCACCCCCAAACTAAGCATTTCGTCCAACTCATTTTCTACCTGTTTCTGTTTAGCCGGAGACAACGGATAATATCTCTGACGAATCGGCTCTCCTGAAGTAATTATCTTATGTTCTACCAAATTAGTACACCCTAAACCGTTTTTCTCGTAAGAGATATCCCGAAACTGTTCCTCTATTTCTTCCAGCTCTCGAATTTGTCCTTCAGACAAATTATCTCTATTCTCAATTTTTCCTAACTCGTCTAAATTTCCCAATCCAATATATTCTATTCCTTGAATTAACTCGGGAGCAATCCCAAACGTTTTCCAAAAATCAATCCCGAGGATTACCTTTTGACTAAGATTTTTAATAATCAGAAATTGTTGTTTCGAAGAAACCCCATTACATTCTACCCACAACTTTACACTACCCAATACTTGAGGTCTAGTACCGTCCGCTAAAGTTATACGATCATGGGAGGACTCCAGAATCACACCCCTATTCACCATATAGTCTGCCGTATCTTGATCTATCGCACTTATCGACGCTCCCGAATCAAGAAGACATAAGAACTCGGTACCCTCTAAATTTAGCCTTAAGAAAGGTCTACAATCTCCATTCTTCGCGCAAACTAAAGGAGCCAACTTATGAGTCTGAAAGAACAACCTAACATAATCCAACCAAGAATTCCATTCTTTAGCCCTTTCTTGTTCGGATGGTTTGCTTAAATCTTTGTTGACTCGGCGATTTTTATTTACAAATGTTCTACTTTTAGTCTCGAAAACTTTTACTTCCCTACCATAAACGTTCCTTATCCCTTTTTGAATAATATTCCTTTCCGGCTTCCTTCCCCAATTACCCAATCTCCGATAACAAAACTCCCGAATATGTCCTGGCCGTCCACAGTGATAACAAACCCTTGTTGGTCTTGCAAATGGTTTTCTTTTTCTACTATTCGACGCATATTTCTGTCCACTAGAATAATCACGTGCGGGACGCACTCTACTAACGCGGTCATCGTACATTCCGCATATGCCAAGTTCCTTAATTTGTACCTGGTCTTTCTTGTTCTGATAACGAGGGTAGGACGTTTGATCGCACTGAGGGCGGTCCACCACATTTGAGGCGTTTTGAGAACTTTTCGAGTTTTCGTCAACGCGCGGAATCCTAAGCCGCTTCCTTTTTCCCGATAGAGCATCGAAATTAGAACAAATTCTTAACAACTCTTGAGTATTTTTCGCTTTCCCAACTGCCAGGACCCCAGCATATTCCTCCGATAACCCGTAATTTATGACATCCATTAATTCGCCCTCCTCTAAAGGTAAATCTAACGACCTATTTTTCGCTATTAAACCCAAAATAAATTCGTTCGCCGAAACTGTACTTCCTTGTCTAGCAGACAATATCTCAAGTTTTAATTTTCTCTGACTCTCTGCCCCTTCAAATTGACTTAGAAATTTGAGTTTAAAATCCTCCCAACTATAGTCAAATTCGTTAGCTCGGAACCAAATCAATGCAAAACCGGACAACAAAATTGGCATGAATCTTATCAAAGAGTCCAAATTGACTTCATAAACTCCTGCGAGTTCTATCAGTCTAGTAAGGAATTCTCTGGCCTCGGTAGAACCATCAAAACTCACGCCCCATTTCTTTACATCTACCTCCTTGGCTTTCGCTCTCATAAATTTTGACCTATCCATAACCTCAAAAGGTTGTTCTGACCTATTAAGAGACTTCTCCTTCTGTCCTGGTTTCCTTCTAGTGTAACTCTTAACTGAAATTACATCTACCTTATCGTCTACCTCCTTCTGATAACTAGTACCCTCATCTGACACAGCAGACCTACTATCCTGCTCTACCAAAGGTATTTTTAATTTATTGTCTAGTTCGGAATCCATTCTAACTTTGCTTTTCTCTGCTAAAAAAATTAGAAACTATATCAATACCTAATAGCAATAGTATAAATTACTCACTACCGAATCCTAAACACTAGATTCGTATACAGCACTAAAATTTGCTCTGCGTCTTTGATCTAAAACTTACTTCAAACTTTATACTAACTCATATACCTCTTCCTACTTGAAAAACAAAATTAAAGTTATTTCACACCTAATCCTATCGTGAACTACTATTCACATAAATGTTCTTTACACTTTACGCAATAATCCTTTTCCATACACATGCATACCGTTCCACAGTATCAAAATATTGTGAGGACAGAATACCTAACACAAAATAATTTCAAACAAGAAAATCAAAACAAAAAAATTTATAATAATAATTACCCGATTTTACCCATAACTTCTTCCAAGGAAAAAATTAGCAAAATAATCGTTCATAAAATCAAATCTTCCTTCCGTATACTTTATGTTCACGGTTAAATATTGAATTGTCAGCGCAAAGATAGTCCAGACGACTTCGCTCTCCGTGGCTGCTTTCATATGGGAGCTTCACTCTCCATAAATATACATCAATTGTAAATCTAGAAGAAAAAAAATACAAGTTATTTTCATGCAAACACAAATCTTTTCCTTGAATTTACCTAATCTGATCAGTGTCTCAAACAATATTTAAAAAAAATAAAATCAAAACGAAAACTTGATAAATAATAATGAACAAGAGAAATAAATTTTAAATTTTGTTGCAGTTCAAAAATTTAATATTACCCCGAATTTAATTTAGACTCTTTGTTACTACGAAAAAAAAATTTTGCTACCCTACAAAAATATTTTTTTTTTACAATATGTCACGTGGTTATTAAATTTCAGCAGAAAAATTTCCTACCTACCATGATTAAATTAAAAAATTTTACAAAATTAAAAAAACAACCCAATTTAAATCCAATTTTACCCTTACTTAACTAAACTTAACTAATTTGGAAAGAAACTGATCAGACACCCGAGACGAGAATCCAAAATCCAGCAAAGTAAAAATAACATAAAACAAATTTCAAGAATATTTGACCTCAAGGAAATGGCTTGGTTTATTGAATTCGAAGTTTCAACTCGAAATTCTGTCTTTCCTGATGCCAAACACGTTGGTCGCCATCTTTATGTAACACTTTTTCCTCGAGGACCAGAGACTCCTCATAATCTCCAGTACTCGAGAAAAGTCATGCACACAAATAAGCTGCCTGAATTAGGACTGAAGTCCTCTTTCAAACCGCTCGTTGTGGTCTGCCATCAGGAGAGAGGCTTAAGAGAGTGTGGTCTCATCCACAATAAATCTTCTAAAAGATTCTAGAATATTTACTTAATCACATTACCTTCATTATGTGATGCCCGGCTACTAAAATAAAATTCTCAACTATCAAGCATGTTTGATTTTAACTCTTTTCTCAAGATAGGGTTACGATGCAAGCCTACCAAATACCATTTCCTTTAGAGGGCAATTAGACAACACAACATTATGTTCAAATGAAAGAAGTAAATTAATAACAAATTGAACATCATTTAATTTCAAGACCAAATCATAAAAATTTCCATAAATAAAACAAATATGATCAAATTTCATAAAAAATTCTCTACAGATTCTACAAATATTAACATTTTCTTAAAACTAATCAAAAAAACATTCCAGTCGATGATTAACTCAAAGGACTTTCTTCAGTAGAAAGTAACTGTAAATTCCACCAAATACTAACTTATAGACTGGTAGAAATTTCTCAAATATCAAAATAAACTACTTCGACTACATTTGAATATTACTTCAATTTCTTTCCTCGCCTTTATGTACATACGGTATTTCAACCGTTGCGAGTCAAACGTACAACCATAGGTACAAAAGAATATATAAGAAAAAAGGTAAATTTAACAAGCGTATTCACAGCTTCATCAAACAAAATACTACAACGATTCGTGTGGTCACCAAAAGCAAATACTACATAAATTAAGAAAACTTCGACTTAACTAAATTAATCCTGATTTGCCGCTACGCTCACCAGATTCACATCCATGGTAGACGTTCAATACTTGAAATTACGATTCCCGCATCGCAAGAAGGAACCACCACTTTCCAAGTTTATTGACCCTCAAATCCGTGGACAGCTCGAGTTATACCTGGATCATCCCCAGATTCCCTCCTGTACAATTTGCCTCGTCATGACTATACAAGACGGCATGATATACATTACGACCCCAACCCATCGATTTAAATTTTCAAACGCAGGGACATCTAGCTCAAGTTAGCAATTATATATCCATACTCAAGCCTAGGTATTTATATCCTAAGCCAGCGATACTTAAGCCTAGGTATTTCTACCCCAAGCCAGCGATATTCAAACCTAGGTATTTCTATCCCAAGCCAGCGACCCGTATTCTGAAATAAGAATACAAATCGTGTCATGCTAGTTACCAAAAAATCTTTAACGAAAATTAGTAATGTTGCGTATCACCACTATGAAAAAATAATTTAATCACAATTACTTATAAATTTCTCAACTACATACCTGCCAATTAATACGGGCTCGCGACACATTTGAAAACCCTTAACAATTTATCCCACAATAACTAGTTTCACTTAAACTAAATGGTGATTTAAAATTAACACAATAAAAGAATTACATTCTCGTCAGGGCGTCTGATCTTTTTCTCTCGCCGTTGCTAAGTTCACCTCTCATATATAGTGTCCAGATACGACATGTTTAATACTTAGTATTGCCGCTCGGAGCGCTACCCATCCTGACGACGCATAGATGTGTTCCTTAATTAGCATACACTGCTACTCGATATTAAACGTGAAAAATAACTGTTACATCCTTCAACATCATAAATTTATCAATGGGGTGTATATAGAAAATTTAAGCAAAATTTAGTCTGCAATATTTATACGTTTGACATACCTACCTAGCGTAATTTGAATTGATGTCCGTTTTGAGGTTGACTTTTTTAGTTAATTAAAAAAAATATATATTAAAAAAATATTACTGTACGAGTAGTTATTTTGTGGCGTAATTTATTTGATTTTGTATTTATTATATTTATATACTTATACGGCAAAAGTGATAAACAATAATTATTATAAATTGCTTAATAATGAAACAAAAATAAAATAAAACAATAATATTTAAAATTTATTTAAATAATATCGGTGCTTACAAGAGCGCCTTTTTGGCAATTTCATATACTGTTCCATTATCCATGATCAAAGTTATGAACCAAGATTTCAAACTCATCACGAATGTATTTTGAGGGCACATTTAGTGAAAATAGTAAATTGTTAAATTGTTCTAAAAGTTTTAGGCTCTTAATATCAAAACTCGTGGAGGCTATGAACGTTCTGATACGAAAAAATATGAAAACAAATATTATTTACCAATTCTAGCTTTCCACTTAGAAAAAAAAATCATCATGGATTCATAATTCATTTAAAAAAGTAAAAAAATCAAAATTTGAGAATAGTTTAGTGGGTTCGATCCCAGGTACCGACCATATTCCTCTTTCACGACACAAGCTTTAAGTAGCTTACTGTAAAAGAGTCAAAGAGTGTATTTGTGTTCACTTTGAGTGAGCATAGATTCATTTAAAAAAAGGTTATTTTGTATAGGTAAGTTTTACTTAGGATTTGCAATAATTATCACGTGTTTTTTAATATTATTTGTTTGAATTGCTTGTGACGCATACAATCTTGTAGGTACAAATTTTTTATTCTCAGTAATATTGTCAATGATTAAATTTTTTATTATGTATAATGTTTTGTAAAAGCAACATTGTTGAGTGGAATCAATAAAATAAAATAAAATAAAAAGTAAATAATCTTTCTTCTGTGGTCGCTATCTTCAATTTAAGTTTTAAACTAATTCAAGAAAAACTTTCACAGTTGGGGTATAATTTTGGAGAAATATATACCTATCTTGTGACCGTGGAGAGGTCCAGGAAGATGGGCATCAACTATTATGCTGAAGTTTGGTGCAAAGTTGTGACCCGAACGATATTTACGAGGCAAAGGACTTGCTGTTGTTACATGCCTACTGGATGATGAGAAAGACCTAGTTTATACGCACACGTCAAGTAAGTTTTATCATTATTAAGTCTTGATGAGGAGCAGTCTGTTCCATGTCTTTATTGTTGGAATTCTCAACTATTTTTGACTTTTTCTTCTCTAAACTACGGCTGAACTATAAACTGATGCTGATTCAAAGATTTAGTTATTTCAATGATTCACGATTGAGGTTGTTTGAAAAAAAAAATAATACGGTATAATATGATGTTCTGAGGGTAAGTAGTTAGTAGAAGTTTTATCGTAATAGAGTAAGACAGGTGTTACAAACGTAGGACCGCAACACGTCAGTATTATTACATTGAGAATCATGCAAGCGTATTTCGTACCGTGAACGCTAAGCTACTGTAGCGGCTTTAACATCTTTGTTACGGCTCCATACAGCGGCATGCTTTAGAACTGGTAACCGAGGATAATCCTAACAATAGTCTGTAAGACAAACTAGGTCGTTTTGACGCAGCGTCGACTCTTCGAATGACAATACATAATCACAATATGTCGCCTATTATTATGTTCATTAGTAAGGAAAGTGTCCAATATAGGTATTCATCAATCAATACACAGAGTTTATTGTTTCTTGATTTAATTACAAGTGATATATTTTTTTAATGTCAATGGTTGTCAGGTAAGTGTTTCTATAGAATTTTTCACAGATGGCGGTGTATAGAAAATCGTTCCATACTAACTTTAATATTATATTTTATATTATTTGCTATCCATATTTCGAACTTTTAATAAAATATTCTGTTATCCGGAGCGGAGAAGAATCCAATAAATCAAACATCGGAAGAATCTGTTCAGCCGATCTCGAGTTATAAGTGTTCGCACTAACCCAACTTTCATTTATTTTATAAGATTGCAAACACTAAACAGTGAATAGCATATAAGTAACTTTATGTATGAAAATTGAAATGCAATGAAAATACGTAGAATACCTATTTGTAATATTATTATTAAGTATTAATGTTGTTTACAGAACACTCTCGTGTAGCGATTTTATATGAAGTTTTATTTGCTGTAACCAGTAAGTCTTATTGCGTGATCTTTTGAACGTCAGATTGGAAACGAGAATAATATTTCAAAGTGTTTATTGGATTCTCCCCACTTCACGACCCACTACTATTAAATTGTGTAGCGTCTCATAATGTTATTAAATGTAGATTTTGTTTATGTCTCCTACTTTCGCTGAGGGATGATCTTGTGATTTTCAAAACGCGCGAGTGACAAATTGAAATTTTATTGTGTTTGTAGAGATTCTACGAGTAAGTTATGTAAAGTGGTTGTACCTTGATAACTTTTGCTTTTTCTCTAACTAACTCACTTTATACGCACTCAAGAGACCTTCAGTGGAAATTATAAGATAAAGGACTTCAAATCAATATATAATCTTATATAAAAGTATTCAAACATTGGCAGATGGTAATCTAACACAGCATACGTTTCGAAAATTTGATAAAACTTTAAACAAATCTGAAAAATAGGTATAAGCGGTTAATATCAAATTGAATGATTTTAGAAAGGAAAAGTGTAAGAAAGCGTAGCTGAACCAGAATGACGTGGATCGAACACATCAATTCCGTCCTCAAGGAAGGCCAGGTCAGAAGTAAGAGAAATAAGAGAGGTTGTATGAGAAATTATAATGTCGGTGGAGGATGTATGCTTGGATAGAAAAGAGTGGAGGTCCGTTCTATCTGCCTACCCCAGACGGGACAAGGCGTGATGGGTCTAATAAATAAAAAAGAATTTCAAAGCAATAATATGCGTGAAAAATTTGACTAAAATATTAAATTTAAAAACATTGCAAGGATACAATTACTTGACGTTTACATATACCTACGTAGATTATTTAAATTCATGGCATTTATGTCGAAAGTTATTTTTGTCAAACGAATGATTTGACAGATCACATTGTATGAGAATAATATATTTCATTAAAAAACCGGTACTTGGGGTACTATTAAAGAGTTCATTCATATACCCGAAGCATTGGTGAAGGCTTGAGCTAACTTATATGATCATGTACTCGTAAGTCATATTTTACCAATGCACTGCTCTCATCCTATTTGATATTTACTCACAATCTCTATTTTTATAAAAATGGATCAGTATTTCATTAGCTCATCGCATCACGCGCGAGCGGTTGGACCAATTTCGCAAATTATTATTTTATTGTGTTTACTATTGTCAGGAAAAGTTGATTGTAAAGGAATCAAATTAGGAAATTGCGTAAAACAATAGAAAATTTAAGACAACTTAACGTAGATAACTTTCTTAATAGTTTTAACAATATAAGATTTTCAATTTTTGAGTTTTAATTGATGCTTTACACCTAAGCTGTCAGTTGTTTTAGTTGGAGCGATTGTCGGAATGTGCCCTGTGCCTGTAAACATCATTTAAAACAGACACACCGGTCGACATAATATTGTTTAAATACGTAACTCGTGTATCATAATACAAGTAGTTCAAATCCAATATAAGTAGTTAGGACAAGATAAAATCGGGAAAGCTAGTTAATTAAAAATAAATTATGATAATAAAGTTCGATTTTTGACAGATTATTTCTTTATTCCAGCTAGCACAGGGGGGTTTTGCACAAATGATAGCAAACTGGGGTACCAGATTGGGCATCAGTTAAAGAAAAATTACTCTATTAAATAATAATATATCATTTAATTAGTTTAACTCTCATTCAAATTCTCAAAGGATTTCTGACATTCATTTATGACTTCTATAATATCTTTATTATTCATGTCCTTAAATCTTAATAATCATTTCGGACGGAAAAGTTTCTCCACATATTTCATTTTGAAAATAAATCAATTCAAAACACAATTAGAATAAAGCAAAACATGATTCAAAACAAACGCAGAATAAATGCGTTGTTACGAAACGAAAACCTCTCGCATATTTTTATTTATTCAAGTTGCGGCATTTGCACTATTGAATTTAATTAAATTTGAAGGATTCAGTTTCATAATAGTTAAATAAAATAAAATGTGCAAAGGGCAAGAAAAGGTAAGGACAAGATTAGGGGATGGTGGAACAGAACCCTGTGGATCCAATAATAATCATTTCCTAGTATCGGGACGATGGGAGCGATGTACAATATTCATACGTGGGTTGAAGGTCCTGGGAAAGTTTAGCCGGCGGCTTTCTGTTTCTCCTCTTCGTGGGTTCGGAATAGAAATTGAATATTGGGTACATTGTGCCACTACCCGGGAATACTTCCTACTTATTAGAGGATTAAACCACAGCAAACCCTCCAGTACTTTACATAATTTTATTGAAATCAAGATTTCCAAGTTTTCGAGTGGGTATCGACATTAATGTGCGCTATTGTAATAAAAACTAATGTTTTTGATAATATGATGAACTAAGTTTCTATATTGGGTTATAATGTGTCAGAAAACTAATACAGTATTGACATTCTTACACTGTCGTTTCTCAGTCGAAATTTAGAAATGACAGTCAAGTAATATATTATGTATTATTATTAAGAATACTAAAATTCAAGTGACAAGTTTTTGATCCATCAAGGTTTCGAAGACATGATAAAATTATCTCATTAAATAAACTAAGAAAAATATGATGATTAAATAAACACTTTATTGAGTCACATAATCACCCAATCGGCCGGTTAATGGCCTTAATAAATTTCTAGCAAGCAAACAATTAATTGAAAGAAACAAGTCGCAGTCTTTAAATTTGGTCTTGTTCTCAATAATTTCCAACTTTTATCTCTATATTTCATTACTTAATTATTAAATATCTACTTGTTGCATACATGAGATTTTGAAAGACTGCCGTCTTGTCAGACGACGCACGGAGCGCTTCCTAGAAACCCAGTGCATAACATTCGATTATAGAGACGATAGTCTCCGAAAAAGATTTTACATGTGAATAATACATTTTGTGGTATAATGATGATTTTTATTTCAAAAGGACTAACATCAAGCTCCGTCTGCCCAAAACATCAAAATTTATATTGAAGTGTTGCCTATAAGTAATAAAATTGTTCTTTGATTAAGTGTAAAATAATTTATTAATCAACTTAACGCATTTTCCATGAATTTACCTGAAGTGTTTCTTCTTTTAGCTTGAAAATTTTCAAGATAAATGTAAATAAAATCAAATGTAATAAACCTTAATAAAAGCTGCCATGATAAACAAAAGAATCTGGTGAATCGGTGTCCTAACAAGAATTTAATATCAAAATAGGCTACACAACTAAAGGCAAAAAATAACTATAAACAAATAAAAATCATATTCTATTGAAACATCTTTATAAGGGACACATCGGGAATCACCCTTATAACGACTGATTGATCCATTGATTATAAATATAAATCAAATGTGATAATATACTCGGTCGCCCCGCTTGCAATACAATATTAATTGATAAAAATAATACTGACGAGGCCTTTGACCAATATATTGTACCAGCAGCAAAATATACCAGTACACAGTAATAACATCTGAAGCACGCGTGCTTCAGATGTGTACTATTGTGTACTGGTATATTGTATACTATGTGTAAATCTTTCGATATGTTCTGATACTTCGTTTTAAAATCTCAGGGAACCAAAATATATGTAAAACGAAACGCCATTTGACTCAAATATTAAGAAGTTTTCTGGGTTGGAGGAAGTTTTTTATTTCAATTTTAGTTTTGAGAGAGAAACGATTCATCTCGTATAATAATGGCGTACTATTTGCACATCATGCGTAAAATATTGTAGAGCTTGGAACTGAAAGATTTAGCTAAATATACGGTAATATTTTTTGTCTGGTCTGGCATAGAAATGCTTCATAGCTTAGAAGGGTTTTCGGTTTTTAAATATTGTACATAAGGTCCAAAACAAAAATAAAAAAACCGCAACTATTATTGTCTTTGACGGAGGAAGAGAAAGTCGGAAAAAGAAAGAAAGTAAGAAATTCATTTATGACAAAGTAATACGTCACACACAGATGCTAGACACAATTTAGAACACAATATATCATTCATGGGATTTGTATGAACGAATTATTGTAGAGTCAGTATAGTAATAAAATTATATTAGAAATGTCTAGCGGTGCGGCGACTGTACGCACATATTATTATCATTCACATTACATTACGCCTTATTTCATCAACGTGGTTGAAATATTACATTTATTTTCTTTTCACTTTTCCCTTTTAATATATTATTTTTCCCGTAATAACAATACATCATACTCAATATTCAAGAGTATTATGTGAAATTATTATGTATAACCGGCTCGAAGGACCATTAAGTATATTTGTATTCCTCGTATCATATTATAATAATGTTTTATTTGATCGAAAGAAGAAAAGATAATTCAAAAGAAGGTTGTAGGTTATTCACAAAGCTCGTTAAACAATGTTTTTTTTTCTAATTATACCTACTCTACCATCGAATAAAAAAACCTTTCATTTTTATGTTTGATTTTTAAATACCAAATAAGAATTGGAATCTCAACAAGTGGACTTGTAAGAATCACGTAATGCGTTTTAAATTCTGAAAATTTCACAGAAGTTTGAATTTCAGGATTAAATCAACATTTACAACATGCTTATGAATTAAAATTCGTAATATTAGAATAACGGACAAATTATCAAGAAAAAAATGAGCGATATATTCCAGGCCAATGCCAATGGCTTGATTCCGAAAGCATATTTAAGATTTTTATGAAAAAAGTTCTCTTGCATTTTGCACAACTGTTTAGCCGAAGTGCCTCAGGAAAATCTTGGGTATAATGATACCGTCGCATCACGAACGACGCTATACGCCAGCACACCCATCACTTACACCATTATGGAGAGGAGATGGGCATGGCTGCGACATGTGTTGAGGATGCCGAATGACAGTTGGCCGAGGAGAGCGCTGTTTTTCCTCCCATGAGGGTCTCGAAGACGTGAAAGACCCTTTCATACCATGTTGCATTCCTTCGAGGCAGAGCTGAGAGAGTTGGACATGATGTGAGATGAGGTATTAAGCATTGCGCAAGATCGAGCGTAAGTAGTGGAGAGCTCTTGTTGCCTCCCTATGCTCCTTAGTGAAGTTCATAGGGAGTTTTGATTTTGATTTGTTTAACTGTTTAAGGTAAATGATCAATTTGTAAGTTTTTTGTAAACATATTTATAGATATTAGAAATGAAAAAACAACTCTAAATTTTGTAATACCACGTTTAATTTTAATAACCATTTACCGGTTGTCGAAGGCGAGTGCTTTCTTCGTCATCGTTTTTATTGGAAATTACAGATAAGTAAATTATATTAATAGATGGAACTATTTACTCGTTCATTTTTTTAAAGGGGAAGTTTTGCGCTCCGACCTGTAGTGGTCTATTGTGCTTCCCCTACTTGCTCATGGTGTTTCCCAATTAGAGCTTCCCCACTAATCCCAGACGCTTCAGGAAGTCCAGCATTAGGAGGGGATCCAAGGTGGCGAGGTCCTCCACCTCTATCCTGTATATACCTAAACTTCTTGCTCTCGCATAAACCACTGCATCGCAGTCTGTAAGTAGGTGGTGAGGCGTTGTCGTGTCTCTTAAACGACCCGACGATGTTGAGTATTTAATTGTACCTACCTATATAGTATATCTGCTCCTGCGCTGGTTTTAGTTTGCTTAAATGTCTACCTATACACCTTTCTTCATAGTCGTCCCCGTTTTCATGGTAACATGTCAGTAAACAAGCCCGCTCCTCGACTGGAAGCCCCCTGGTGTATTCATGTCCAATCACTGGTCGTGTTAATACTCTGCCCCTTTTGATAAATATGCATACCTTTGCACTACTCGCGCGCGTAGGCTATCCCCGCCCCTAGACTTCGGATCCATTCCATTTCGTCCTGTACAAGCACTCTTGATTTACGATCTCTACTAACAGGACGCGCTCCTGTCGTTACGACCATGTATCGAAATGGTTGTGATCGAGAAATTATATTTGAATCTTCATGTGAATAAATCTATAATAACAGTGACGGAATTAATTAGTGAGCCGTGATATGTGCTTTATAATAACATTAATAATCAATTTTTATTCTCACTTAATAAGTGCTGGCGTGGGTCGTGTTTCCCGCCATATTGTTTTTGTTCCCGCTCCTTTGATTGAACCGTTAAGAAATACGAATTGAAATTCAACCGAACTCATAAACATCTTGTTCCGCACCTGTGACTCCTGTTTTCATTGTTCAGACAATTCAAAAGTGAACTACTAATATTATACATAAACTATCCTTGTGCCGAAGGCAAGTTCATCTCGAATCTTACTAAACTTTTTCAACATCGATACCAGCCGCTCCCAGAGCCGTTGCTTGTCTTGGACAAGCAAAGTAAAGGATTACTTTACCGTCTACATGATGCCTACTCCGTTTCGAACCTGATGACCGCCTCCTTCCATTCGCGTCTGGGCCCGAGCTTTGAACTCTTCGAAATCTACATCTATCCTGAGGACCACCTCTTCGTCCGGATCTATCACGACGTACATACATACTATCGTTCCATAAAAGGCAGACACATCACCTGGAAATCTTCTCATCACATCAACCAAATTCATGTCATGTAAGCAACTATTTTATATCAAATTTTATTGTCTTTTTACATTCAGTACAGAAATAAGGTTCCTATGTATGTACCCCTTGTCAATCAAAATCCATAATAATATATTGATTGTATGTAATATAACATTTAGCTTCTTTGATTTGATATCACCCATATTTTCCATTCCACATTCAAGTACCTACTGAATGCCCTATAATAATAGATTGCATCATCTTAACCTCTACACCAAGCACCTAGATGACTACTTATACATAAGAACGATCCGACCAGGATCTGCAAATCTATATATAAAACTTAGAAGAGTCCGAGTGACCACACACTTTACTATCTATTGCAATATTATAATATATCATTGGACATAAGAGTATATCACAGCAACCCCTCTCGGTTGTTTGTATTTTCCTCTCCTTACTGGACACCCTGAAGATCATAAAGGAAGATACTAATCTCTCCTAATTATTAAGAAGTCTCCGCTCATTAAGAGTCCTATTCTTTCACATAGAGATGCTAGCCAGGCAGAAGTATAAACACAACAGAAGTAAGTATATTTGTACAGTTTTTCCTTCCGAGGACTAATCTGATTTTCCCCTATTTTCTCCCTTTTCTTTTTTTTTGTTAACCAAATGCTGTTGTCCCCAAAAAGGACACGGCATTTATGGCGAGCCAACGTGGAGCTCGATTTTTGTCGCAGCCAAGCTGTGGAGCTCGATATTGTTTCACGGATGCCATAGCATTCATGGCACCCTTTCAATTAAAAGTTTCCGTTTGAAATTCCTTGCCCACTTTTGTCCAGTATTGTCCACATCCATTGCAATAGATAGGTGGATAACTTCTATTAATTTTCAAATGGTGATTTGGTATATGATGAGATCTAAGGTGCAAGGTGGATGGAGATTTGGTGATTTAATATTGTAAAACATTTCAGAAAATATTGTATAATTGTTCAGATCCAATATTGAAAGAGAAAATAATTTAACAAAAAATTTTCTCTTTTGCACATCGCGAATCGTACACGGACGTTTCCGCTAGTATTCAACCACTCGTATTTGTGTGTGTTTGTGTATGTGTAGCGCGACGCTGGGCCGCTTTCTCTCCACGTGCAGGAATAAACCTGCATAAAGAAAAAATAATAATAACAAGCCAACGGACACTCTTACCTTGAGATTTTGCACAGGAAACCGTAGTACCTACCTATACTTCGCGTCAGGGTATTTTTCTGATATACGTATGAGTTTGTCTGTGTGTGTGTAGCGGCAGTAGATTATTGTTCTACCTCGGCAGGAAATGCGACGTCGGAAATATTATGTATATACTTACTTAGCATCCAGTCTACTTATATAATATGGATATATTTGTTTTGTTCGCGACACGAGGCGAGGTCAAATCACATACCTGCATACTTAGAAAAAATATAACTCAATATTTCGTATGCCGAATTTTTGCAATATTCAATCCTTTTTCTCCGTGATTAAATTCATTTTATTTCTCGATTATAATCTTTACGCTTGTTAATGGAGATTAAAATATGGAGCGTTTGTCCATGTACACAGTTCTGTGGAGACTATAAGCGAACGCGTTCATAGTTTTTTTTCTCTTCTTCTTTTTCCCTCCCGTAGAATTTTCATTATTGTTCAATATGGATTTCTCACTGTATGGACCGATCCCCAATATTGAGCGAGCGAATAGCGCAAGTTTAGCCAAACAACTTCGCGAAAGAGGAATTCGTCCAGCCAGGGCTTTACAATCACTCCGTGCGCAAGCTCGTAATTTTAATGCAAATTTAAATCTTGCCCAATCGCCGTCAGTAGTAAGCACCCCCAGACGAATGCCCAATTACGAAAATTTATCTGAAGCTCCAGAGTTGACCGCAATTCCTGAGAACAGAATTTGCCAACAGATTTCCTTGCCACCTTTAGCTCATAACCAAGTACAAGAAAACTTCATTCCTTGCCCTCCCAATACTGTTTACGTTGTTCGAGACCAGTCATGTAGTGTAGCAAATTGGAGAATTACTTTTGACGGTTCTTCCGGTTCGAATGTTGGAAGCTTTTTGACAAGAATTGACGAGCTTTGCGAGTCTAGACGCTTCCCCAAAAACGAACTTCCCAGAGTTTTTACCGAACTATTGAGTGGAGAAGCCTTGACGTGGTTCCGTCAGTCGTGTCGGAACGTTTCGGATTGGAATTCCTTAAGAAAACTATTGATTGACAGATTTGACGACCCCTCGAGACAGTGGCATCGTAAACTCTCCATTGTAAATCTAAAACAAGGAACTAATGAGCCCGCTTCCTCTTATATTGGACGCGTCTTATACGAGAACGAAACCTTAAACAATCCTTTTCTCCCCGTTGATATTCTAACTACGTTGCGCCAGGGTCTGTTACCGAAATATTCCCCTGCTGTTTTGGCAGCTGGATCAGATACCATAGAAGGTTTAGAAAGGGCTTGTAGAGAATTTGATCTTATTTATGGTACTACTTCACGTTCCCCCGTTCCTGCCAACAAACCATTTTATCAAGCGAGACGAAACACCGCGGTCGGAATTGTCTCCTCCTCCAAGAACACCGCTAAACAGGATTCCGTTTGTTATAAATGCGGTGGGAAGGGTCATTTCCAAAGAAATTGTTATAGTCGAGTTCCCTCGACTCGCCCATCAGCTGTTATTCCCCGTAACACCTCAAATCCTCCGGTGGTAGTAGATGTCTCTCGTCCTCCACCCAATATTTCCAAATCTGCTAACAAACCAAGAGATTCCACATCAAAGATATATTAAAAACTAATTAGGAAACCCTTGTCTTATTGATCTCTCAGTTGAGGATCAATCGATCGTCTGTAACGTATTTTGTATGTAGTATATGGGTATAAAGCAAATATATTAGTTAATTTTTTCGATAGCGATGACGTTGAAGTGCAAAAGAGAGAATAATACATTGTCACTTATTAGGCTAATACATATTGCCGAAAATATGGTCATCGCTACCTACTATGTATATATTATTATTATTAAGATATTTCTATGTGTGTGTATATAAATGTATCACCCCCATAAGTATTGTGTTCCCCTAGAGTATAATAGTTCATTGGAAAGAGAATCTGTGTTTCACCATCTGTTCATATTATTTAATTTCAATTTTACTATGTACCTTTTATGTTTCCGTCGACTTAGTATGATCAAGTTTGTATGTATGTTTATAGAATGTTTGCGAATGAATGACGTATGCCTTAGGCCGGCCTATGATTGGAAATAGAATAAATGTAGTAATGAGTGAAGTCGATCGAAGCATATATTTTTAAACTTATAATTAATTGCCTTGTGGAGAGCCCACGTTCTCTTTCCTAACGTCCGTCAAAAGACTATAATACTGTAAGTACTAAATAAGCTGTAATTATTATTCTAGTTGAAATCCTGTATCTAATAAATAGATAAGTATGATTCGATAAGTTGTGTATTGGTCAAAGGTTCTTCCCAGATTCTAAACCTGACCATACATTGTAACCATAGTACAAGAATCAAATAACAATTGTAGTTTAAATGAGAATCTGGGTGGCGTCTAATTAAATTGATTTTCTTTTATTTTATAATGTCTCATAGTCTAGCCGAATTAAAAAAAAAAAAAAAAAAAAAATAGAATATTAAAAAATATAACTTGTTGAAAACTGCTGTTGTAATATTCCATGCTCCGTGTACCTACCTAGGTATATTGTATATTCTATGCTTACTGTGCCGAATATAGATTCAATAGGAGGTCATTAACTTACCTCACGGACGACCTTCGTCGCTTGTATCTAGGTCAAGGTATGACCGACTGTAAATATTCCGATGATGTTACGAATACTTTTGTTACCAACTAATATTCTTAGTTATTGAATATATAAAATGTTTCTTGATATATGCTGTGTTAAATTGAGCTCTTTTAAGATAATTAGTTTATAAAAAGCATATTTTAATTTCCATGGAAACTAGAAATAGTCATTGTGTTTATTATTACTGTTTATGTTATGTCATTTATTTTTTTTGTTTGTGCGAATGGATATCTGATCAATATCATTCGTACGGTGGAATTTTATTCCACGGACCAACGTTGAGTCGTTAGGTCACCGACTGTGAAGTCATGTTTTGTAAACCTGGTCTTTTTTTGAATTCTACATTCAAAAGGGTCACACGCTATGCGTGATGCTGTACGTTCTGCATGACAGAACTGGAAATAGATCTCTATGTCAACAGGAGACTAGCTTTATTGCCATGACCTCTCCGTTGTCAAATCTATGAGATACTCCAACGTTAAATTTATTTTTGTGTATCTTGTTCAGTTACTTTCGGTAACTATTTATGTAATTGCCATCACTGGACCTGTATACTTTAGAGTCATTTTTTTTGTTATGTAAACATGTCACTTTTAAGTGTATGTATGTGTTGCGCAACACCTTAATATGCGCTCTGCGCTCAGCTGTGATTGTATCTATGAATATGATCTGGATGTACCTCTTTACATCTCAATGTGTACTATAATCATTATTATGTCCATATTGATTGTATCTATATGAGGTCTCCAAACTAAAATTTCCTCTATTGTTTATTTGTTTGGCCGTGTTATCGGAAATCACGTGAAACGTGCTTCCCCTGTGCTGAGCACATAAATTGATGTTATGTATTTTATAGTTTAATTATATATTGTAAAAATGTTGTAATATTTTTGTTTGTATCCCGTCTGTCATCTGACCCGAAATTGTCGTCTTCAGCGATCGCAGAAGCACTAAACTCGAGTCAGGCCTCAGCGGCTTAATTAATTAATTTTCTGTACTTAAATAATTAATTCTCTCTGTCACCCAATTCCCAACATATTGTATTAATTGTTTTGACCAATTTTTCGGAAGCCAGGTGTGAGCCTAGCCCTCCCAAACGTCAAGCCCCTTTTTCTATTATTGTAAATTTTCTCTGGGTATACAAAGTTACTACCTAACTACATTTTCTGTAATATGTATATTCATGCTTGTATGCCCTCTGTGGTCTGATCAGACCAGTGTCGTATTCCGCGCAAGCGTTTTACCTCTCATTACAGATCAGGTCGCAGTGGTGTATGTATTCGTATGTATGTTTTCAAACAAATTCCCTTCATGCATATGTACAATGTACTTTGTATTTCAAATATTTTTCTTTTACTTAATAATCTGTGCCGAATAATATCGTTGTCTCCCTAAAGAGATCAACTCTTTCGAATCAGATTTCCTCACTTCTTTTTGTTAAATTGTAAAGTTCTTTACTGTTCATAATATTAAAAATCATTATTCCACTGTACTGTTAACTTCTATACTGATCTATTCGAGATCTATTTTAAACAGTTTTTGTTAGACTTTCATAACATGCAAAATTGAGTGTCCATTTAATGTTCAAGTATTCACTGACACTCGTGAGATAATAATGTAGGTATTTCATATGTGGCCCCTAACATCTGTAACTGGTATATAACCTTTGTTTGTATTATATATCGCTGCAGGGGAAATGTACTAGTAATTGGCCCGTCAATATTTGGCGACTTTAAAAAGAAAATAATTAATTTTTTTTGTAACTTTCTATATGAAATCCACACTTGTTGATGTTATGTATGTATGTTTGCATTCTTTCAGATGTGATGGTTGATTTCTGGGATGTGTCTCCTCATGCCTTCGTGATTGTCTTTTTCTTTCTTACTGAGATGTTCTTATGTTAAACTTGCTCACGCGAAGTTTAAATTTAGGAGGGGGGAAATGTCGTGTCTCTTAAACGACCCGACGATGTTGAGTATTTAATTGTACCTACCTATATAGTATATCTGCTCCTGCGCTGGTTTTAGTTTGCTTAAATGTCTACCTATACACCTTTCTTCATAGTCGTCCCCGTTTTCATGGTAACATGTCAGTAAACAAGCCCGCTCCTCGACTGGAAGCCCCCTGGTGTATTCATGTCCAATCACTGGTCGTGTTAATACTCTGCCCCTTTTGATAAATATGCATACCTTTGCACTACTCGCGCGCGTAGGCTATCCCCGCCCCTAGACTTCGGATCCATTCCATTTCGTCCTGTACAAGCACTCTTGATTTACGATCTCTACTAACAGGACGCGCTCCTGTCGTTACGACCATGTATCGAAATGGTTGTGATCGAGAAATTATATTTGAATCTTCATGTGAATAAATCTATAATAACAGTGACGGAATTAATTAGTGAGCCGTGATATGTGCTTTATAATAACATTAATAATCAATTTTTATTCTCACTTAATAAGTGCTGGCGTGGGTCGTGTTTCCCGCCATATTGTTTTTGTTCCCGCTCCTTTGATTGAACCGTTAAGAAATACGAATTGAAATTCAACCGAACTCATAAACATCTTGTTCCGCACCTGTGACTCCTGTTTTCATTGTTCAGACAATTCAAAAGTGAACTACTAATATTATACATAAACTATCCTTGTGCCGAAGGCAAGTTCATCTCGAATCTTACTAAACTTTTTCAACATCGATACCAGCCGCTCCCAGAGCCGTTGCTTGTCTTGGACAAGCAAAGTAAAGGATTACTTTACCGTCTACATGATGCCTACTCCGTTTCGAACCTGATGACCGCCTCCTTCCATTCGCGTCTGGGCCCGAGCTTTGAACTCTTCGAAATCTACATCTATCCTGAGGACCACCTCTTCGTCCGGATCTATCACGACGTACATACATACTATCGTTCCATAAAAGGCAGACACATCACCTGGAAATCTTCTCATCACATCAACCAAATTCATGTCATGTAAGCAACTATTTTATATCAAATTTTATTGTCTTTTTACATTCAGTACAGAAATAAGGTTCCTATGTATGTACCCCTTGTCAATCAAAATCCATAATAATATATTGATTGTATGTAATATAACATTTAGCTTCTTTGATTTGATATCACCCATATTTTCCATTCCACATTCAAGTACCTACTGAATGCCCTATAATAATAGATTGCATCATCTTAACCTCTACACCAAGCACCTAGATGACTACTTATACATAAGAACGATCCGACCAGGATCTGCAAATCTATATATAAAACTTAGAAGAGTCCGAGTGACCACACACTTTACTATCTATTGCAATATTATAATATATCATTGGACATAAGAGTATATCACAGCAACCCCTCTCGGTTGTTTGTATTTTCCTCTCCTTACTGGACACCCTGAAGATCATAAAGGAAGATACTAATCTCTCCTAATTATTAAGAAGTCTCCGCTCATTAAGAGTCCTATTCTTTCACATAGAGATGCTAGCCAGGCAGAAGTATAAACACAACAGAAGTAAGTATATTTGTACAGTTTTTCCTTCCGAGGACTAATCTGATTTTCCCCTATTTTCTCCCTTTTCTTTTTTTTTGTTAACCAAATGCTGTTGTCCCCAAAAAGGACACGGCAGCGTTTCCACCCCTTCTTCGCAGAATCTACTGGTTCCATCACCTTTGAGTCCCAGCTTCCTCAGGTGTTTACTCGTTCATAATTACATTACATTATAAAATAATAGTGTATTAATAAACTTATGTCATGGTTTCTGGTGTCGCCTGTCGTCAAGTCGGACGTCTTTGAAAATTCAACGTCAACGTTTTTTGTTGCAACGATAACAACATAAACAACGTTCTACTGACGTTATTCATTACATTTATTGTCGCTAAATAGCAGTGCCGCGTTCTTAGGAACATGCCATTAGCGTAAAACCGATTGTTATTCCCCGAGGTGATTATTATTAATATCCTTTACTTTGAATAATTACTTCTTACCCTGGAAGCGCTGGAACTCGTTCAAACGGAAAAATGTAATTAAGTTGAAGATTCAAGTTCAATGCGTAGGATCTAAGATTAAATTCTGTATTAAAGAAAAAAGGGAAGGCTATTTGAGTACCTATTATTATGAGACGAGGATACCTACTTATTTTTGTTTCCTGCTTTCAAACTAAATACGGCCATACACATTATCCCAAAATACTGTTTTTTTTAACATCTTTCAAATGGGAATTGATGCGAAATATAATATGCAATTTTTAACAAAATATTGACTCTTTTCTTTAAAAAAAAAAACTGGGTTTGTAACTGCGTTACGTTGTGTCCGAAGTTTTTCCGATAGTGAGACTCTTGAAGTAGGTAAGCATTACGACAAGCAACGAATTTTTTGTCAATGTATAGAGTAGGTACGAAAAAATGAACTGTCCAGTGTAACGTAATATTATAAACAATTATTTAAATCAAACAAATACACTATAAAAATATAATAAGTGGACAGTTAATTTTCTTCCTACTCTACATTGACAAGAAATTCAAATTATCTAGGGTCAGTGTTTCGAGATCTTTTAATATGTGTTTACATCACCCTTAAACACGAGAACAAGTTCAGTTTATGCATGAGTTTATCTTTGCGATGCAAAAACTGGTATCGTTATATAATAAAAGTCGTCATATCTGGGGCCAAAGTCTGCCACCTTCAAAATTTTGGTCTGGCTTTAATCTGAAGTTGAATGGTCAGCGTGGCAATATTTTTTTTATATATTAATACTAGTTTTAAACTTTTTAGTAGTCACTTAAAAATCATCCCTTTTTATATGTGCCCTTTTTCGTCCCTTTTAGTGAAAATTTGGAAAAACTGTTCAAGAAAACTACTACTCATTTCTATAGGAGAATTCATTCGCTTAGGGGTGGAATTTCCAAAAATCCTTTCTTAGTGGAAGGTTTTGTATTAAAACCTACCTGATTTCCAAATTTCACATCTCTACGATTAGCCGTTTGGGCTGTGCGTTGATGAGTGAGTATGTCAGTCAGTCAATCAGTCAGTCAGGACACTTTCCTTTATATTAATAGATGTTATAGGCTCCTGGGGCGTTATATCATGTTGGTTAAAACCGTATGTGTATTTCAGCCAATATGTTGTATGACAATAATCACATTGAAACTGAATCTGAACCTATCCACGTTCGCTCCCAAGGTGGAGCATGTGGTCGCCACTAGGTCCCTCCATGCCATTCAGTCTTGTGCCAGCCGCTCCGCTTCCTCCCAGGTAAGTCCAAGTCCGATATTCTGCAGGTCGTTGGTGTAGGCTCGCACAATGGTGAGGCACGGTCTTCCTCTTCTTCTTGTGCCGCCCGGATTGTAAAATAGGCTGGCTTGGCCTACGCTTTCGGGAGACATACGGAGGACGTGCCCGAGCCAACTCAGTCTGCGATTTTTGATGACTGAAGTAACGAAGGGCTGTAGTGTTCTTTCTCGGACAGCGTCATTGTTCACAAAATCATACCACCTGATTCCCAGAATTTGTCGCAGGAATCTGTTTTCAATGCTGAGAAGTTTCCTTTGCTGAACCTTTGTCAAATGCCAGGACTCGCAGCCGTATAACAGAATTGGCATAATGACATAAGTTCAATAGACGACATTTAGTTTTGGTGAAGAAATTGTTGGACCTCCAAATCTTTTTTATGCCACTGAATGAAGAGCTGGCTTGGGCTATTATTATAGAGAGCTCTTTTTCGCTATCACATTGAGGGATAATTAATTTAAATGGGTCTAAATATTTCTAAGAACCAAACATTGAACAATAAGCTATTAATAAGTTAATGTAAATAATTAAGTAAGCATTATCATTTTGTTTACATATTCTGGTATGGTATAAGCAAAGTGTTGTAATCCACATATGTCCCTGTTTTTATACGTCATGTAAAGTACACCTTATGACCGGTCCGCAGATCCACCCCAAACGACCGTTTATTATTCCCATACAATCCTTAGATTTATGCTCCCCCAGGAAGAGATACGTGTTCTATTAAACGACAATCTTGTAGAATATAAAACAATCTGTAATCTCGCCGTTTTCTACTTCAAATATTTCACGGCCCCTTTTTTTTTCTTCCGAAATATCCCAAATTTATTTATTTTCTTACAAAGAATATAACCATTTTTTTACTCTCGTTTAGGTACACAAAATCATATTATTTTCTTCATAATATTATTATGTTTGGAACAAATAATAATTTTAGATCACGCATTCTTGTTTGCTTATATCAATAATTCATGAACTGAAATGGTGTTGTGAATGACGTCACTCACTATGAAAAAAATGTGAATTTTGACCGTTGCTTTAAGTTTGTTGTTATTTTATAGAAACTGATAAAGATTTTTTGCACGAGACTAGAAGGAAGGAGGAGCATAGGAAAACCAAAGCTACGATGGCTGGATGGCGCTGAGAGGGATCTGGGGCTTTTGGGGGTTGGTGACTGGCGCACAGTGGCGGCGGATAGAGTGGCTTGGATAAGTTTTATGAGGGAGGCCGAGACCCACTCAGGGTTGTAGCGCCGCAGATGTATGTGTGTATGATAAGGCAACGTTACTTTGACTTGTCAGTTGTTCTTTCATGGTTACGTTTTGATTAAGTCTGCGAATACTCAGCTTTCTTTCGAGGTTCGAGATTGTATGACCAAAGCGCCAGACTTCAAAAACATAGCGTTTTATAAGCAGATTTTTGTTTTGACGTTGAATCATGGTGTTGGGCGTGTACTGCGAAACGTGGAAAATGTAATTGTAAAAGTTCAATAGTACAATTTTTTTGATACTTAGAGGCAGAGAGGAAACAAGAGCTTTCCATTGCACTCGATCTTGCGCAGCGTATTATAATGTCTGTCATCAAGCCGTAAATTTTCATGTGAAAAAGTCTGAACGAATACTTACGTTCTCCCCGGATATTTATATCGGAACCTAATTTGTCATTATCGGCCCCAATAACCCTATATTATGAGATAGGACGAAGGATGTAAGGCCAGCTCCCAACATGCTGACAAAAAACTGCCTTATGGGTTGTTTTTCTTAGAATGCGACGTTACGGAGAACGGCGACAGTAGAACGTTGTTTATTTTGTTACCGTAATTACAAAAAAAACATTGTCGTTATTTTCAAAAACAGCTGGCGTCTTGTCAGTGTCAGAAGATTCGCGAACGCTTTCATTGATAGCACTGAATTATTTTAAAAAGCACCTTCTGTGCCGTAGATTGATGTAAATAATTGTCTTCTTACATACGATATTCATCCTCCTCTGATGCATGGTCATCTTCCAAACAATTAACTAAAGAAAAATCAAGATCGTTCATTTTCACGTTCCGACACAATACACAAATTGACGTTAAAACGGAGAGAATAATACGGGCACGGAATTTTATAATGTCACCGTAAAGACCGGCGTCGTAAGCTACCGTAATATACACGGCCGCTGAAGACGGCCGCTCCCTAGGAACACACTGCATTACCTACAGAAAGCAGAATAAATGTCATTTTTAAAATGTTATTAATAATTCTGTATATTAATATTTTGACAATTACAACATTTTATAGTGTGAAATTTGGTAAATCATAATATCATAAAATTTCTTGTTGTTGTTGTTGTTTCTCATTATAGGTCTTCGTAGAGATTTCATCTCTACTGCATTTATACTACATTCTTCTTTTTTCGTCCATGTCCACGTTTCACAACCATATACATCATCGATGGTAGCAACTAGTGCATAACGCAATCCTGCTACCATCGATGATGTATGGTTGTGAAACGTGGACATGGACGAAAAAAGAAGAATGTAGTATAAATGCAGTAGAGATGAAATCTCTACGAAGAATATGTGGAAAAACTTTATGGGGTATGGAAAGGAATGAAAATATTAGGAAAGAATGTGGTATGGAAGTAAGTGTTGTGACAAAGATGAAAGTTAATAAGTTGAGATGGTTTGGGCATGTGGAAAGAATGGATGCAAACAGAATGACAAAGAAAATTCATAAGGCTGAAAGGAATGGTGTAAGAAAGCGTGGGCGACCGAGAATGACGTGGATCGAACACATCGATTCCGTCCTCAAGGAAGGCCAGGTAAGAAGTAAGAGAAATAGGAGAAGCTGTATGAGAAATGGTATGTCGGTGGAAGAAGCGAAAGAAGTATGCTTGGATAGAAAAGAGTGGAGGTCCGTTCTCTCTGCCTACCCCTTACGGGACACGGCGTGATGGGTAAAAAAAAAAAAAAAATTTCTTTCCAATATTTTTGTGTTCATTTGCATAAATCGATAAATGTGTTTTGTGAAAGTTGAATGAATTTTGTATAGTCGTATATTTTGCATCATGGACGATAGGCAATGAAGTATTGTTTTGTCTGTATTTCAATCGTATTCAAAACACTCCGTTCATATAAATACGTACCCATCGTTTTTTTTTATTGATTCGTAAAAAAAATAACGTTAAAGATAATACGACTGCTAAAAGTAAACAATATTTTTTATTTTCAAAGGCTGGAAATGTATTCAATGAAATATGCATTTCAGTAATGGAACACAAAAAGGTAGATCGTCACATATTTCCATTCAAATAAATCGGATATCATGTAGATATTTCAATGCATCGACGTAGACAATGATAATATTTTATACAGCTTATTTGAAATAAAAATAAATATAAAAAATAGATCTAGAGTATTGAAATCGAATACCCCTCAGCTATAGTCCCGTTAGGATCTCAAAAGAGAAATAAAAAAATAAAATACATAATAATTTCCCATTCATCTGGCGTTTCTAACGTTCGAGATATGATTTTTTAAATAATAATATATTCTGTATACAATATTTTCGAGAAGATTTTCTCAGAAACATTTTGTTTGCTGAGTAAATAATATATCACGTGAAAATACTAAATATTTTTTTTTTCAGTTTGCAGCTCGAATTTATCGTTTGATTGTCTATAAAGCGTTAAAAAAAATAAATTTTTTGTACGAGTATTGAACACATAACGAATGATTGTTACGAGCATAAATTCATAATACCTATGTACAAAGATTTTTTTTTTATTTAGACCAAAAATGTTTATATTGACCTACAGTTGAAGGACCCTTATACAATTTTAGGTAGGTAATTACATAGATACTTAATTTATAGAACTGGGTAATTAGGTACAGTAAATTTATACTGTTCTATACAATAGTGTCAGTATAGCCGGCGGAACTTATTGCCTGAGGTATTTTTTTTTCAGTAAATTGGTCCCGTCAATCACAGGCCAACCCCGGGTAAAATTTTTAAGTAAAATGACACTTTAACCCGACCGTTAATTGAACCCGGGACCTCGTGATCTGAACTCCACGCTTATACCGCTAGGCTACCGAGGTCGGTAATTAGGTGTACAAAGAAACAAAATAAAACATATGTACAAACAAGTTGACACTTTGTTTTCCGGGCTGTCAGTTTGGTCCCGGGTTGCCCTATAAGGGACAGAATATCGCCTACAAGACAAAGTGCCCGACCGAATATCGCCTACAAGACAAAGTGACCGACCGAATATCGTCTTCAAGACAACGTAGTCTCAATTCGTCATAATTCCGGCCGTGAAAGCCTCTGAGATTAAAACATACAAAGATGACTCTAGAGAAGTTTGATTTTGCCACGTAACTAGAGAGAGCTTTTATCGATTTAATCAAATTTACTAAGAATGAAAAACAGTCAATCGAATAAATAACACTAAATAAATAATAAATTCTAGAAAGGAATCAATTAAACAATAGAAACATAATGAGTAGATAACAGTTAAAAGCCATCATGTCATCTACATGTAATTCTAATCTTATACACCCCATGGGCAATGGGCATACTCTATGAAATTAAAATGGACCATAATAATTAAAATAATCAATCCATCCATTCATGGCGCTACCACCCTATGTGGGTCGCCATTTCGTTTCTAATTTTAAACTGATTATAAAAAATAAATATACTAAAACACAATATAGGGATGAATATCGACATACCTAAATAAACGCAAAAGTTAGTAGCCAATGGGTATATACACAAGAAAAGAAAATATGTGCATTGTACATCCTTACGTATGTATATACAGTAATGTCAGCTTAGTAAATAAAATAAATTCAAATGAAGCAGAAAGCCATAATATGTAAGAATTGACTACGATCATAAAAAAACTATATTTATCTTCGAGTAAATGCATTATTTATTTATTTAATTAATAGAAACTTAATGAAGATTTCACTATGCTTGGATAAGAATAATCCATTTATCTTTGCCAACCATGTTACCTTCTAAAAAAACACATTATTACTTTTACTTAAGTTCACCATTTCATCCATATATACTTAAATTGTATAGATTTGGATAAACTAATTCATGAGAAGAGAACAGTTTTTTTAATATCATAGCTAGTATGAGTTTTTTTATGAAAAAAAAAAAAACAAAAAATATGAAAAGATTTTACCTAGAGGGAATTTTCAGAGCGGCATGAGAACACTTCATATCACGACAATCTGTTTCAAATCAAACAAATTAGTCTAAAAGCTCTACACGACTTTCATGTTGTGTTTTTTTCGTCTAATTTTATAAATTGCATTCCCGTTGAAACACAAAACACATTTTAAAAATATTTATAACTCATCCGACTTTTTTTTATGTTTAGTAGAAACCAAGCATTATATTATTATTTAGATGTCTGGCTTATTTCAAAATGTATTCTGAAATGAATCTAACAACATCAAAACAGGTAGGTACGCAAAAGATATAAAAAGACGAAGTTCAAGAATAATATAATATCGCACAAAAATAATATAAGTTCCTGGTAAGAAATCATCAATGTTATCGGCATATTACACAAATTGGTGTGCTATTTTTGTGTAGGTACGCAAAATCAGATTAAAGTGTAAATTATATTGAAATTCCGTGTAGCAAAAAGATATTAACCTACTTCTTCTTCTTCTTATTTCGTGCCGTATCCGGTCTCCCCGACGTGGACAACCACTTCTGCGAAGGCTTCTCGGTCACGTGCCAGCCGGAAAAACTTCTCCACCGTCGCTATTCCTGTCCAATATCTCACTTTGCGCATCCAAGATATTTGCCTTCGGCTAGGACTTCTTCGACCATCCACCTTTTCCATTAGCAAAAATTGGAGGAATTCATATTTTTGCTTACGTACAATGTGTCCCAAATATTATTTTTTTCAGATATCAATGGTTTGTAAAACATACATAGTTCTCTGCCACTGTTGGCTAACTGACACCAAATAATAGTTAAAATTCTATTCTGAACAATATCGTGTAGGTTTTTCAAATTGGCTCTCCATTTTGGTCTTATTTTGTTTGCATATAAATAAACACACAACTCGATTATTTTTGTTCTATTACAACATTATTTTTTTTAATACTTCGAAGTTTTAAGCATTTTGTTTGAGAAACCCAAAAATGATCATGTTTATCTCGTTTATGGTAAAAGAACTTATAGTTACGTCATAAATAGAGATTGGTTTTAAAAAACCTCACAAAAGACTGGTTGTATGAGTTAATTGTTGACGATATTGTACGCTTAATGAAAAGTCACACATGAAATGATGATGAACAGACATCATAACACAATCAAGGGCGGATCCAGCCTTGGCACCAGGGGGGGGTCACAAAGTAAAAAATTTGGTATCTGGAAATTACACTTTTCCTAAAAAAAAGGTCATTTTCAAAATTTGGTATCTGGAAACTACACTTTTCCTAAAAAAAAGGTCATTTTCAAAATTTGGTATCTGGAAACTACACTTTTCCTAAAAAAAAGGTCATTTTCAAAATTTGGTATCTGGAAACTACACTTTTCCTAAAAAAAAAAGGTCATTTTCAAAATTTGGTATCTGGAAACTACACTTTTCCTAAAAAAAAAAAAAAATCATTTCCTAAATTTGTTATATGGTACTTTTGCTCCAGGGGGGGGTCATGGCCCACGGAAATTATAATTATGCTAGCAAAATAACGATTTTATTAATAAATATCACTGCCCTACTTCAGATTACATAGCCTAGGGGGGGGGTCATGTCCCCCGTGACCCCCCCCCCTGGATCCGCCGTTGAACACAATACAACACATATCTTATTAATAACTAATATTCATCAATTTTAGCTGTGCTAATGCTTTAAGGAAGATAGAGAAAAACGGGCATTAAAAGTTATAATCAAGAAATTATTGAGTTTAAGTTTTATTTAAAATACCTATTTATAATGAAGACATGAGAAGAAAACAATATGCAACGGAATGTCCTAAAACAAAAAAATTGAAAATATTGATGCTAAATTGTCACATTCAGTTGGTCAAAATTTTTGATTGAAGGTATGAAACACTCTATTGTTAATACAAATAAATATTTTATAGATAAATTTATAGGAATTTACAAATGATCAAGAAAAATATTTATAAAAATGTACGATATAGGTATATTTTATTTTCGTTGTGAAGCATAATATATAGGTACACATCTTTTAGAGGACGAATAAAGCTTATTTTAATTTAAACAATGAGATTTTTTTAAAAGCTCAGTTTCTTAACAATATAAAAAGTACTCGCGAGCGCCTAAAATTCTCATGAAATATACATTACAATAGAAAGTACTGCGAGTAGTACCTACCTACGTTTATTTTTTTTTTCAAAAAAGGTTGTTTTAACAATATAATACCATAGGCCATTCATCAGTCTGTGAATAATTTTTTTTTTCTTATACTCTTCCTGTTTTATATTTTTTATTATTTCCTTCTGGTTTTTTATGCGAAAATCATAAGGTGAAACATGCAAATAGAAATTTTCTCATTGTGCGATCGTAACGCAGGGAAATATTGTAACAATGCCTGCGCGTGACGAACCCTCATTGTTTGAGTTGAGCTCTTGATAAAAAGTCACTTAAGTGAAAAGTTTTAAAACGCCATGTTTGCTTTCCGTCAAAAATTTTTAAAACCTTATATTTTCAGCATTAAATAAAAAGTCTTTGAATGCCAAAATAATAAACAGTACTTACCTATACAATTTTTCTTACATCATATTTTTCAAGTTTTTAGCGGAGTTGATTTTCAACTAGATTTCACTTTTTTACTATAAATAGGGGTCAATGGAAATGCCATGCGCAATATTTCAACTCTACTGTCCATAGCCCAGGTGAATTGGTGGTGCAAATGGTCCCAGTGGATACTAGGCAGACCAGCAGACGAGAGAGAGTAAGGGGTGCTTCCAAATATATCCTTTACATTTAATTTTCGTCCTGCCTCATAAAATCCCCCCATCCATAATCTGTCCTATAATTCCGGAAGGAGTAAGCCATTCTACTTAAAAAAACCCAAATCCAAGGTAACATTAGACCCATGGATGCGTGACTCGAGTGGTAATAAGTTACTAACGGAGGCTCCCTGATACCAGACAACCTCAGGTTGACTTATGTACACGCGACGCTCTGTCTAGAGAAGAAGACTCTTATTTCTCTAGCTCTAGCTATAGAGGATGCATCTGGAACCTCTATAAATATATGAGGAGCAAACATTCAAACCGTGTTTTGTCACAAATACAAAAAAAATTAGTTATGAATTTAGAATTACTCGTTATCAACAATAGTATCAAGTAGTATAAACGAAATCAACAAAAGATGATAACTCACACACAAAAACTTATTAGAAAAGTGTTCTTTCAATCAAACAATGTTTTGTGAAATGAAAATTTTCAAACAAAAAGAGTTTTGTCCCCATTGACCAACCACAGAGCACAAAGCGCCATTTTGTATTGTGACTTAACTGTTTTTTTTTTAACCGTTAGTTAAAATTATTATATAGCTGCTTTTCATACATACATTCAAAAAGTGATATGTCCACAAGTTTTAAATTATAAAGCTGCTTTTCATAGATTCAAAAAGTGATATGTCCACAAGTTTCAGTCAAAACAAGTTTTGTCCAAATTTTAAACCTTATTTACTCTATATTTCCTTAATGATAGATTTATGGCATTTATTTACAAATTAATTTTACTAATGACTTACATATAACAGAAGTAAACAACATGCTATGTGTTATAGTTTAAGCGGAATTCGTTTTTTGTCTCTATCTTTTTTTCATATCTCTTTTACAAAACACGGTTTGAATGTTTGCTCCTAATATAATCATATGGATGATGCTCCTAGTAAATACAAGATTTGTCATTAGTTCTTATAGACTTGTATAAATAAGACAGACTACTTCATTATCTTATATCTTCATATAAGACGATCGACTATATTTGAACCTGATTTCGATATTTAGAACTTCGTTAAAAACCACGTAGTTTTTGAGGCTACAGGCTTCGATACTCTCCTCGGTCGACTTTGACGAGTATTGAATATTATAACTGTGCACTCTCGATAATGATTCTATGAATTTTGAATAAGCTAGGTATATAACAATCATCAAAGTATACAAAAATCACGGTTTATTTTCACTTGACATTAAAACGACGTTTTATTTTTACAACAAAACTTTTATCAATTTATGAATTGAATTGAATATGAATTTACACTGTGATGTTTTAGTGTAGAATGAACTTAAATTGAATATTTTAACTAGTTTAGGATGCTTTTTAAGTAATTCCTTTTTTTCTGGAACGTCTCTCACTTTTTTTTCTCGATCCATTACTAACTAAATAATATAATGCCCTTTTAGAAAATAACTATTTTAGTTAGGAATAAACTTTATCGTCAATACCACTCCAGGAACAAGAAAATAACATATTGTAGGTACTAAGAGAACAAGACGATGGATATAAACACTCTGATCGGAAAGTGTTTGAATGTTTGTTCTTTTCTGGATAAATCGATATAATCGGGAAAAATGTTACGAAACACACTCAATTCTTGAATACATTATTATTTAACATTCTGTTTTTTTCGCGTACACGAACAAACAAAATATCCCCCTGAGGCGAATCCATCAAAACATATTTGTGTTCGAATAAAATATGAATAGAGTTTCTTTTTTAAACATAGATATTGCAGATTGTGAGCGTGAACCGAAAAATAAATTTGACAAATTGATTCTTTTATTTGTGAAAATCTAGGCAAGATAACGTACAAAATATTTTATATTTAAAAGAAAAAGATTGTGACTCAAATAACCCCTACCTCTCTTCCCGAATAATACCATTTAAAAATCGAACAGTATATATAGTAAGTTGTTGTTGATAATCGATAAGATCTAGTCTTTGAAAAAAATCGACACAAGAATCTAGACAAACTTAGATCGTTGTAAAATTAGTACCGATCAAACAACAAGTGACACTTTTCTTTGTCTGTCATCTGATAGATTTTGATCCTAGTTAAACCAATAAAAGGAAAATTAAGAGTTATGTTATGTGTCATGAATGATTAACCTACAGATGGTCAAATAACCAAGTAAGAAAAATCCGAAAATATTGGTAGAACGTTCTACGAGAAACAAAGTATAGAATTAGGTATTCATTAAAAGCAAACTCAATTAAAAATTGTGTATTATGTAATTCAAATGAATTTAAATATATAGAAGGCTTTTTAATTCATGATTGAAATCATTTTATTATAATTTACAATACCCAAAAGGTTGTGCGGATAAAAAGGAAATTCCAATTTTAAGAGAGAGAAAAAAAATTAAATTGTTTGTTTTCTAAATTTTGATGAAACTCATTTACGTAGAAGAATCGTTATTTATACAAAGGCAAACATAATCAATTGGGTTCTGAGATGTTTGGGATGAACGAAAAAAGAGCCAGCTCTTAAAGAGAAATCGTTTAACTCAGAAGAATGACCAGCAACTAATGAAAAGTTTATTATTATATTCTCAGAAAATGTTGGTTTGAACTTTCTGACTTGCAGATTAACGATTTTGTTACTGTTTCCGGGGAACTCTTTCACTGGCGAAAAGAATACTGCATGGTTTACTTATGTGACAAACTGTTAAAAAGCATGTTTATTTACACGTGTATATTATGCTGGTTTTAGTTCTCAATATTTTAATGTTTAATAATTTACATGTAGGAAATGCAAGTTTTTTTCACGCCGCGTGTCCCTTAACGGGTAGGCAGAGACCACAGAGCTTCACTTTTTTCTATTCAGATATCTACACATATTTCGCTTCTTCCACCTACATAAATTTTCTCACAGAACCTATCGTATTCCTTTCACTTTGACTACACCTTTCCTTTAAGCCCTAAAGGAACTCCTTTTGACGAACCTACAAAGAGGTTTTTTTTTTTGAAAAAAGTGATAAACTATCTAGTATTTGTAATTGATATTTGTTTTAATTTTTGAAATCAAAATGTTTATGGTTTTCAGTTTTACTAGAAAAATTGTTGAACGATCGAACATTTTACCATTTTTACTAAAGATTGGCCTTAAGTAAGTTGATCTTGAAATAAACAAACTTTATAACTTGCTTGCTGTTATTATTATCAACTATTCATTTGTTTTTCCACAGTCTTTAACATGACTAGTTTTCAATCTTAAAAACATCTGACATAAATAAATCTTAAAACCTACTTTCGTCTATTATTAAAATGTTCTTGACAACAGCTGGCCTCACAGAAAGTTCTCTTTCCCCAAAGTGTACTCCATTTTAATGTGTACATGACAAGAACATGCACTATAATGATTTTTTTATACATTAACATACACATTACACATCATCACAATGTATGTAGGATCCTAACCTCTAGACGATCACAGCAACAGCCAAATACACATCACACATAATATATACATATTATGTATTTAAATTATCCCGGACACACTTTTAACTTAAACTAGGTATGTAGAGTTACCATAAAATAAGAAGATAAAGGTAGGTAACTATACCCACTTATTGATGCCACTCATAATACCCATACCTTATTCCTTTTTTCTTGTGCCATATCAGGTCTCATCGACGACGGCTACCACTATGGTGTATGCAGGTGTATCTATCTTTGGCTGAGTTCTGGAAGAGTTCTTCTACTCGCCAGATTCTGGTCCATTGCAAGATACTTCTAAGCCAGAGGGTCTATAAAGGCCACTTTGTATGAAACATTATCTACATAATAATTCAGTTATGTTTGTATATATATATATATATATATATATATATATATATATTAAGATGTAAGTTTTACTCCATTTCACTGTGATCAGTAAGGCAGAGACTATGCTACTGCACTTGCATATGGGACGAGACTGCGCCCATCACCAGAATATGCGTTGGATTCGTCAAAAAGGTGTAGTGTTTCGACATTGTGCGCATGTGTCTCGTCAGGACCATCTCACAAAATGGCCGACACACATCGTGGAATCCGATGAAAGCGGGGAGCGCCGCATAACATGACTGAAAGTGATGACCTAGGATTTGTCACGAACTGCATGTGTAAAACATACACCTCGATAGACAAAAAAGGTCATCAGCTTTTCACAGGAAGAAATATTAAGATGTAAGTTTTACTCCATTTCACTGTGATCAGTAAGGCAGAGACTATGCTACTGCACTTGCATATGGGACGAGACTGCGCCCATCACCAGAATATGCGTTGGATTCGTCAAAAAGGTGTAGTGTTTCGACATTGTGCGCATGTGTCTCGTCAGGACCATCTCACAAAATGGCCGACACACATCGTGGAATCCGATGAAAGCGGGGAGCGCCGCATAACATGACTGAAAGTGATGACCTAGGATTTGTCACGAACTGCATGTGTAAAACATACACCTCGATAGACAAAAAAGGTCATCAGCTTTTCACAGGAAGAAATATTAAGATGTAAGTTTTACTCCATTTCACTGTGATCAGTAAGGCAGAGACTATGCTACTGCACTTGCATATGGGACGAGACTGCGCCCATCACCAGAATATGCGTTGGATTCGTCAAAAAGGTGTAGTGTTTCGACATTGTGCGCATGTGTCTCGTCAGGACCATCTCACAAAATGGCCGACACACATCGTGGAATCCGATGAAAGCGGGGAGCGCCGCATAACATGACTGAAAGTGATGACCTAGGATTTGTCACGAACTGCATGTGTAAAACATACACCTCGATAGACAAAAAAGGTCATCAGCTTTTCACAGGAAGAAATATTAAGATGTAAGTTTTACTCCATTTCACTGTGATCAGTAAGGCAGAGACTATGCTACTGCACTTGCATATGGGACGAGACTGCGCCCATCACCAGAATATGCGTTGGATTCGTCAAAAAGGTGTAGTGTTTCGACATTGTGCGCATGTGTCTCGTCAGGACCATCTCACAAAATGGCCGACACACATCGTGGAATCCGATGAAAGCGGGGAGCGCCGCATAACATGACTGAAAGTGATGACCTAGGATTTGTCACGAACTGCATGTGTAAAACATACACCTCGATAGACAAAAAAGGTCATCAGCTTTTCACAGGAAGAAATATTAAGATGTAAGTTTTACTCCATTTCACTGTGATCAGTAAGGCAGAGACTATGCTACTGCACTTGCATATGGGACGAGACTGCGCCCATCACCAGAATATGCGTTGGATTCGTCAAAAAGGTGTAGTGTTTCGACATTGTGCGCATGTGTCTCGTCAGGACCATCTCACAAAATGGCCGACACACATCGTGGAATCCGATGAAAGCGGGGAGCGCCGCATAACATGACTGAAAGTGATGACCTAGGATTTGTCACGAACTGCATGTGTAAAACATACACCTCGATAGACAAAAAAGGTCATCAGCTTTTCACAGGAAGAAATATTAAGATGTAAGTTTTACTCCATTTCACTGTGATCAGTAAGGCAGAGACTATGCTACTGCACTTGCATATGGGACGAGACTGCGCCCATCACCAGAATATGCGTTGGATTCGTCAAAAAGGTGTAGTGTTTCGACATTGTGCGCATGTGTCTCGTCAGGACCATCTCACAAAATGGCCGACACACATCGTGGAATCCGATGAAAGCGGGGAGCGCCGCATAACATGACTGAAAGTGATGACCTAGGATTTGTCACGAACTGCATGTGTAAAACATACACCTCGATAGACAAAAAAGGTCATCAGCTTTTCACAGGAAGAAATATTAAGATGTAAGTTTTACTCCATTTCACTGTGATCAGTAAGGCAGAGACTATGCTACTGCACTTGCATATGGGACGAGACTGCGCCCATCACCAGAATATGCGTTGGATTCGTCAAAAAGGTGTAGTGTTTCGACATTGTGCGCATGTGTCTCGTCAGGACCATCTCACAAAATGGCCGACACACATCGTGGAATCCGATGAAAGCGGGGAGCGCCGCATAACATGACTGAAAGTGATGACCTAGGATTTGTCACGAACTGCATGTGTAAAACATACACCTCGATAGACAAAAAAGGTCATCAGCTTTTCACAGGAAGAAATATTAAGATGTAAGTTTTACTCCATTTCACTGTGATCAGTAAGGCAGAGACTATGCTACTGCACTTGCATATGGGACGAGACTGCGCCCATCACCAGAATATGCGTTGGATTCGTCAAAAAGGTGTAGTGTTTCGACATTGTGCGCATGTGTCTCGTCAGGACCATCTCACAAAATGGCCGACACACATCGTGGAATCCGATGAAAGCGGGGAGCGCCGCATAACATGACTGAAAGTGATGACCTAGGATTTGTCACGAACTGCATGTGTAAAACATACACCTCGATAGACAAAAAAGGTCATCAGCTTTTCACAGGAAGAAATATTAAGATGTAAGTTTTACTCCATTTCACTGTGATCAGTAAGGCAGAGACTATGCTACTGCACTTGCATATGGGACGAGACTGCGCCCATCACCAGAATATGCGTTGGATTCGTCAAAAAGGTGTAGTGTTTCGACATTGTGCGCATGTGTCTCGTCAGGACCATCTCACAAAATGGCCGACACACATCGTGGAATCCGATGAAAGCGGGGAGCGCCGCATAACATGACTGAAAGTGATGACCTAGGATTTGTCACGAACTGCATGTGTAAAACATACACCTCGATAGACAAAAAAGGTCATCAGCTTTTCACAGGAAGAAATATTAAGATGTAAGTTTTACTCCATTTCACTGTGATCAGTAAGGCAGAGACTATGCTACTGCACTTGCATATGGGACGAGACTGCGCCCATCACCAGAATATGCGTTGGATTCGTCAAAAAGGTGTAGTGTTTCGACATTGTGCGCATGTGTCTCGTCAGGACCATCTCACAAAATGGCCGACACACATCGTGGAATCCGATGAAAGCGGGGAGCGCCGCATAACATGACTGAAAGTGATGACCTAGGATTTGTCACGAACTGCATGTGTAAAACATACACCTCGATAGACAAAAAAGGTCATCAGCTTTTCACAGGAAGAAATATTAAGATGTAAGTTTTACTCCATTTCACTGTGATCAGTAAGGCAGAGACTATGCTACTGCACTTGCATATGGGACGAGACTGCGCCCATCACCAGAATATGCGTTGGATTCGTCAAAAAGGTGTAGTGTTTCGACATTGTGCGCATGTGTCTCGTCAGGACCATCTCACAAAATGGCCGACACACATCGTGGAATCCGATGAAAGCGGGGAGCGCCGCATAACATGACTGAAAGTGATGACCTAGGATTTGTCACGAACTGCATGTGTAAAACATACACCTCGATAGACAAAAAAGGTCATCAGCTTTTCACAGGAAGAAATATTAAGATGTAAGTTTTACTCCATTTCACTGTGATCAGTAAGGCAGAGACTATGCTACTGCACTTGCATATGGGACGAGACTGCGCCCATCACCAGAATATGCGTTGGATTCGTCAAAAAGGTGTAGTGTTTCGACATTGTGCGCATGTGTCTCGTCAGGACCATCTCACAAAATGGCCGACACACATCGTGGAATCCGATGAAAGCGGGGAGCGCCGCATAACATGACTGAAAGTGATGACCTAGGATTTGTCACGAACTGCATGTGTAAAACATACACCTCGATAGACAAAAAAGGTCATCAGCTTTTCACAGGAAGAAATATTAAGATGTAAGTTTTACTCCATTTCACTGTGATCAGTAAGGCAGAGACTATGCTACTGCACTTGCATATGGGACGAGACTGCGCCCATCACCAGAATATGCGTTGGATTCGTCAAAAAGGTGTAGTGTTTCGACATTGTGCGCATGTGTCTCGTCAGGACCATCTCACAAAATGGCCGACACACATCGTGGAATCCGATGAAAGCGGGGAGCGCCGCATAACATGACTGAAAGTGATGACCTAGGATTTGTCACGAACTGCATGTGTAAAACATACACCTCGATAGACAAAAAAGGTCATCAGCTTTTCACAGGAAGAAATATTAAGATGTAAGTTTTACTCCATTTCACTGTGATCAGTAAGGCAGAGACTATGCTACTGCACTTGCATATGGGACGAGACTGCGCCCATCACCAGAATATGCGTTGGATTCGTCAAAAAGGTGTAGTGTTTCGACATTGTGCGCATGTGTCTCGTCAGGACCATCTCACAAAATGGCCGACACACATCGTGGAATCCGATGAAAGCGGGGAGCGCCGCATAACATGACTGAAAGTGATGACCTAGGATTTGTCACGAACTGCATGTGTAAAACATACACCTCGATAGACAAAAAAGGTCATCAGCTTTTCACAGGAAGAAATATTAAGATGTAAGTTTTACTCCATTTCACTGTGATCAGTAAGGCAGAGACTATGCTACTGCACTTGCATATGGGACGAGACTGCGCCCATCACCAGAATATGCGTTGGATTCGTCAAAAAGGTGTAGTGTTTCGACATTGTGCGCATGTGTCTCGTCAGGACCATCTCACAAAATGTGCATATGCAAGTGCAGTAGCATAGTCTCTGCCTTACTGATCACAGTGAAATGGAGTAAAACTTACATCTTAATATTTCTTCCTGTGAAAAGCTGATGACCTTTTTTGTCTATCGAGGTGTATGTTTTACACATGCAGTTCGTGACAAATCCTAGGTCATCACTTTCAGTCATGTTATGCGGCGCTCCCCGCTTTCATCGGATTCCACGATGTGTGTCGGCCATTTTGTGAGATGGTCCTGACGAGACACATGCGCACAATGTCGAAACACTACACCTTTTTGACGAATCCAACGCATATTCTGGTGATGGGCGCAGTCTCGTCCCATATGCAAGTGCAGTAGCATAGTCTCTGCCTTACTGATCACAGTGAAATGGAGTAAAACTTACATCTTAATATTTCTTCCTGTGAAAAGCTGATGACCTTTTTTGTCTATCGAGGTGTATGTTTTACACATGCAGTTCGTGACAAATCCTAGGTCATCACTTTCAGTCATGTTATGCGGCGCTCCCCGCTTTCATCGGATTCCACGATGTGTGTCGGCCATTTTGTGAGATGGTCCTGACGAGACACATGCGCACAATGTCGAAACACTACACCTTTTTGACGAATCCAACGCATATTCTGGTGATGGGCGCAGTCTCGTCCCATATGCAAGTGCAGTAGCATAGTCTCTGCCTTACTGATCACAGTGAAATGGAGTAAAACTTACATCTTAATATTTCTTCCTGTGAAAAGCTGATGACCTTTTTTGTCTATCGAGGTGTATGTTTTACACATGCAGTTCGTGACAAATCCTAGGTCATCACTTTCAGTCATGTTATGCGGCGCTCCCCGCTTTCATCGGATTCCACGATGTGTGTCGGCCATTTTGTGAGATGGTCCTGACGAGACACATGCGCACAATGTCGAAACACTACACCTTTTTGACGAATCCAACGCATATTCTGGTGATGGGCGCAGTCTCGTCCCATATGCAAGTGCAGTAGCATAGTCTCTGCCTTACTGATCACAGTGAAATGGAGTAAAACTTACATCTTAATATTTCTTCCTGTGAAAAGCTGATGACCTTTTTTGTCTATCGAGGTGTATGTTTTACACATGCAGTTCGTGACAAATCCTAGGTCATCACTTTCAGTCATGTTATGCGGCGCTCCCCGCTTTCATCGGATTCCACGATGTGTGTCGGCCATTTTGTGAGATGGTCCTGACGAGACACATGCGCACAATGTCGAAACACTACACCTTTTTGACGAATCCAACGCATATTCTGGTGATGGGCGCAGTCTCGTCCCATATGCAAGTGCAGTAGCATAGTCTCTGCCTTACTGATCACAGTGAAATGGAGTAAAACTTACATCTTAATATTTCTTCCTGTGAAAAGCTGATGACCTTTTTTGTCTATCGAGGTGTATGTTTTACACATGCAGTTCGTGACAAATCCTAGGTCATCACTTTCAGTCATGTTATGCGGCGCTCCCCGCTTTCATCGGATTCCACGATGTGTGTCGGCCATTTTGTGAGATGGTCCTGACGAGACACATGCGCACAATGTCGAAACACTACACCTTTTTGACGAATCCAACGCATATTCTGGTGATGGGCGCAGTCTCGTCCCATATGCAAGTGCAGTAGCATAGTCTCTGCCTTACTGATCACAGTGAAATGGAGTAAAACTTACATCTTAATATTTCTTCCTGTGAAAAGCTGATGACCTTTTTTGTCTATCGAGGTGTATGTTTTACACATGCAGTTCGTGACAAATCCTAGGTCATCACTTTCAGTCATGTTATGCGGCGCTCCCCGCTTTCATCGGATTCCACGATGTGTGTCGGCCATTTTGTGAGATGGTCCTGACGAGACACATGCGCACAATGTCGAAACACTACACCTTTTTGACGAATCCAACGCATATTCTGGTGATGGGCGCAGTCTCGTCCCATATGCAAGTGCAGTAGCATAGTCTCTGCCTTACTGATCACAGTGAAATGGAGTAAAACTTACATCTTAATATTTCTTCCTGTGAAAAGCTGATGACCTTTTTTGTCTATCGAGGTGTATGTTTTACACATGCAGTTCGTGACAAATCCTAGGTCATCACTTTCAGTCATGTTATGCGGCGCTCCCCGCTTTCATCGGATTCCACGATGTGTGTCGGCCATTTTGTGAGATGGTCCTGACGAGACACATGCGCACAATGTCGAAACACTACACCTTTTTGACGAATCCAACGCATATTCTGGTGATGGGCGCAGTCTCGTCCCATATGCAAGTGCAGTAGCATAGTCTCTGCCTTACTGATCACAGTGAAATGGAGTAAAACTTACATCTTAATATTTCTTCCTGTGAAAAGCTGATGACCTTTTTTGTCTATCGAGGTGTATGTTTTACACATGCAGTTCGTGACAAATCCTAGGTCATCACTTTCAGTCATGTTATGCGGCGCTCCCCGCTTTCATCGGATTCCACGATGTGTGTCGGCCATTTTGTGAGATGGTCCTGACGAGACACATGCGCACAATGTCGAAACACTACACCTTTTTGACGAATCCAACGCATATTCTGGTGATGGGCGCAGTCTCGTCCCATATGCAAGTGCAGTAGCATAGTCTCTGCCTTACTGATCACAGTGAAATGGAGTAAAACTTACATCTTAATATTTCTTCCTGTGAAAAGCTGATGACCTTTTTTGTCTATCGAGGTGTATGTTTTACACATGCAGTTCGTGACAAATCCTAGGTCATCACTTTCAGTCATGTTATGCGGCGCTCCCCGCTTTCATCGGATTCCACGATGTGTGTCGGCCATTTTGTGAGATGGTCCTGACGAGACACATGCGCACAATGTCGAAACACTACACCTTTTTGACGAATCCAACGCATATTCTGGTGATGGGCGCAGTCTCGTCCCATATGCAAGTGCAGTAGCATAGTCTCTGCCTTACTGATCACAGTGAAATGGAGTAAAACTTACATCTTAATATTTCTTCCTGTGAAAAGCTGATGACCTTTTTTGTCTATCGAGGTGTATGTTTTACACATGCAGTTCGTGACAAATCCTAGGTCATCACTTTCAGTCATGTTATGCGGCGCTCCCCGCTTTCATCGGATTCCACGATGTGTGTCGGCCATTTTGTGAGATGGTCCTGACGAGACACATGCGCACAATGTCGAAACACTACACCTTTTTGACGAATCCAACGCATATTCTGGTGATGGGCGCAGTCTCGTCCCATATGCAAGTGCAGTAGCATAGTCTCTGCCTTACTGATCACAGTGAAATGGAGTAAAACTTACATCTTAATATTTCTTCCTGTGAAAAGCTGATGACCTTTTTTGTCTATCGAGGTGTATGTTTTACACATGCAGTTCGTGACAAATCCTAGGTCATCACTTTCAGTCATGTTATGCGGCGCTCCCCGCTTTCATCGGATTCCACGATGTGTGTCGGCCATTTTGTGAGATGGTCCTGACGAGACACATGCGCACAATGTCGAAACACTACACCTTTTTGACGAATCCAACGCATATTCTGGTGATGGGCGCAGTCTCGTCCCATATGCAAGTGCAGTAGCATAGTCTCTGCCTTACTGATCACAGTGAAATGGAGTAAAACTTACATCTTAATATTTCTTCCTGTGAAAAGCTGATGACCTTTTTTGTCTATCGAGGTGTATGTTTTACACATGCAGTTCGTGACAAATCCTAGGTCATCACTTTCAGTCATGTTATGCGGCGCTCCCCGCTTTCATCGGATTCCACGATGTGTGTCGGCCATTTTGTGAGATGGTCCTGACGAGACACATGCGCACAATGTCGAAACACTACACCTTTTTGACGAATCCAACGCATATTCTGGTGATGGGCGCAGTCTCGTCCCATATGCAAGTGCAGTAGCATAGTCTCTGCCTTACTGATCACAGTGAAATGGAGTAAAACTTACATCTTAATATTTCTTCCTGTGAAAAGCTGATGACCTTTTTTGTCTATCGAGGTGTATGTTTTACACATGCAGTTCGTGACAAATCCTAGGTCATCACTTTCAGTCATGTTATGCGGCGCTCCCCGCTTTCATCGGATTCCACGATGTGTGTCGGCCATTTTGTGAGATGGTCCTGACGAGACACATGCGCACAATGTCGAAACACTACACCTTTTTGACGAATCCAACGCATATTCTGGTGATGGGCGCAGTCTCGTCCCATATGCAAGTGCAGTAGCATAGTCTCTGCCTTACTGATCACAGTGAAATGGAGTAAAACTTACATCTTAATATTTCTTCCTGTGAAAAGCTGATGACCTTTTTTGTCTATCGAGGTGTATGTTTTACACATGCAGTTCGTGACAAATCCTAGGTCATCACTTTCAGTCATGTTATGCGGCGCTCCCCGCTTTCATCGGATTCCACGATGTGTGTCGGCCATTTTGTGAGATGGTCCTGACGAGACACATGCGCACAATGTCGAAACACTACACCTTTTTGACGAATCCAACGCATATTCTGGTGATGGGCGCAGTCTCGTCCCATATGCAAGTGCAGTAGCATAGTCTCTGCCTTACTGATCACAGTGAAATGGAGTAAAACTTACATCTTAATATTTCTTCCTGTGAAAAGCTGATGACCTTTTTTGTCTATCGAGGTGTATGTTTTACACATGCAGTTCGTGACAAATCCTAGGTCATCACTTTCAGTCATGTTATGCGGCGCTCCCCGCTTTCATCGGATTCCACGATGTGTGTCGGCCATTTTGTGAGATGGTCCTGACGAGACACATGCGCACAATGTCGAAACACTACACCTTTTTGACGAATCCAACGCATATTCTGGTGATGGGCGCAGTCTCGTCCCATATGCAAGTGCAGTAGCATAGTCTCTGCCTTACTGATCACAGTGAAATGGAGTAAAACTTACATCTTAATATTTCTTCCTGTGAAAAGCTGATGACCTTTTTTGTCTATCGAGGTGTATGTTTTACACATGCAGTTCGTGACAAATCCTAGGTCATCACTTTCAGTCATGTTATGCGGCGCTCCCCGCTTTCATCGGATTCCACGATGTGTGTCGGCCATTTTGTGAGATGGTCCTGACGAGACACATGCGCACAATGTCGAAACACTACACCTTTTTGACGAATCCAACGCATATTCTGGTGATGGGCGCAGTCTCGTCCCATATGCAAGTGCAGTAGCATAGTCTCTGCCTTACTGATCACAGTGAAATGGAGTAAAACTTACATCTTAATATTTCTTCCTGTGAAAAGCTGATGACCTTTTTTGTCTATCGAGGTGTATGTTTTACACATGCAGTTCGTGACAAATCCTAGGTCATCACTTTCAGTCATGTTATGCGGCGCTCCCCGCTTTCATCGGATTCCACGATGTGTGTCGGCCATTTTGTGAGATGGTCCTGACGAGACACATGCGCACAATGTCGAAACACTACACCTTTTTGACGAATCCAACGCATATTCTGGTGATGGGCGCAGTCTCGTCCCATATGCAAGTGCAGTAGCATAGTCTCTGCCTTACTGATCACAGTGAAATGGAGTAAAACTTACATCTTAATATTTCTTCCTGTGAAAAGCTGATGACCTTTTTTGTCTATCGAGGTGTATGTTTTACACATGCAGTTCGTGACAAATCCTAGGTCATCACTTTCAGTCATATATATATATATATATATATATATATATATATTTTGTTTATTGGAGCATCAATCTAAAACCGTAGGTTCAGCGTTGGATTTTAATCGTCGTGGATCCTTGCAGGTATATTTATGGTAATCATAATTACAAATTTTTACAATTTCTTTAATGTCATTATTAATAAATTTCTAAAATTATAAAATCTTCATAGTAAAATCTCCGTAAACACAGATGGCCAACTTTCGAAAACAAAATTACTCATTTAAATGTTGCATGGAACCGAAGTTTGACTGAATAAAAACGTATTTAAAAGATTCAAGATTATTTTGAAATAAAAATAAATGTAATTCAAACCATATAAAACACGTTTCAATATCATCATTACTTCAGGAATAAAACATTAATAGAATTATATAAAAATGAAAAATTGGCGGTGGAGTTGGAAAGTAATTTCAATATTTAGGAATCTTATAATGTACAACCAGTTAATGACAATAAATCATGTATTTTAATGTGCGCTGGTTAGTAATTATATTAAATCAATACAATAAAATAAGGTATGATTATCAGACAACAACAGCAAATAAAGTTCCCGAACAAACTGTTTAATATTTTCTGGGCGATGTTATCGGAGTAATTTATACAACATTATGAAGTCATTACCGAGCGACTCACAAAATAAGCTGTCGGGTAGGTACTGGGTAGATACGGGAATACTTACTGTCGTCCGAACACCGGTACCTTACCAACTTTGTTGTTTATACCAGACCAAACTACGTCAACTCCCTGCGAGCCAATAAGTCAGTATTCTATAGGCAATTACAATAGGACGACGAATTTTGTTGAAGGGTAGAAAGTTTCTAAATCCAAATTATTTCCGAGAATGTACGGAACCAACAACTAAAATTATCTTCCCTCCGCTCTGACTTGTTTAACGTAAAATAATATGTCCGAAAAGTTTATCCTTTCATTATTTAACCAAAAAAAGTTTTTTTTTTATCGAATAGTCTGATTCATCAAAAGTCCAGTTTTCCTTTTTACGTGTATTGTGGGCGAAAGGTTTTTTTGTGATTTTAAGCAAACTTTTTCTTACCAAAAGTCGTTTCACCATATTTTTAAGTCGTTTTCCGTTTCTGATGTAAACTTAACTGTAACCTCTTGGAGTATTCCCGAAAACATCTTTGCTATTTGTTCTTAGGTTTCATCAAATCAAGGAGCTCCAATAGCAAGTGAACCTAATGTTTTATTTCAATACCTTGCAAAGCCATCGTTAACATTAGTGCAACTCAAGACACACATTAGAAAAAATTATTTTAATTTAAAGGAAATTTTATAATATACCAAAGTGATTGTTTTGCGAGGTCATTGGAAACGTTTGCTACCGTTTACTTATTAAGAAGACTTTAAATAGCTCGATGACTTCAATAATATGTAAGACAGGATCTACGTAAAAATCTGTTTTAAACTAGACTCTAGTAAAATTACAGGTTCTCGCCAAGTTACCTAAGCCAGCAGTTTCATTTATTATGTACCTATACATAATAATGCCTATTATTGCCTATGCCTTCTCACCGTGCAGTTGTATGTGTGTATTTATTTATTTTTCTTATGGTCACAATAGCTAATAATTACAACAAAAAGGCAATTAGCACAATTATGTAAATTTGAAATCAAGGTTGTTCAGATATTCAGTTGTCGCCTCACTCGGGATCATGAAGTCGGAAGGATCACCCTTATACGCCCTGAGGGTACATTCGGACACAATATGGACCAACAGTCTGACTCTCCGTCCCACAGTCACACTCGGGGGAGTTCAGCCAACCGCACTTAAAAAAGAAGTCATGAGGAGGGATGTGACTTAGAACTTGTAGCCAGGGTAGTGGCGTGGATGGAAGTGCACCCGAGATGATACGTAATGTGTTGGTTAGTTGGACATCAATATTATTTATCCCGTGTGGTAGCTGTTGAGCCACACCGCAGATGCATACTCCGCCGCAGAGAGCACAAGACTGAGCGCAGAGATGCGCAGTGAATCCCTAATGCCTTGGTCACACGTACCGAGTAAACGGGCGAGACAGTGCACTCGGCCGAGTACTCGTTGCGTCTAAGCCTTAACCCATTTTTCGCTGACGTTGCGTTAACGCAACAGGTATAAAAGTGTCCAGTGCTAGTTCTATTGTTTTCGCATGGGCAAAATCTCTTTGTTTATGTCATAAACAAGATCCCGTTATCATCCCAGGTATACAAATACACACATTTGTTTCTTTAGTTTGTGTCGGGACTGCTTTGAAGATACACATATTTCGTAACTCAGGTATGTCGAATTATAAATTTCAATATTTAAAAATCCATAACATATTTTTAGTTCATATTCTAGATTTGTTATAAGAAAAGCATACATTTTGCATGTAAATACATCGAATCACATATTTCCACTTAGTGTTACATATATTCATAGATTTAAAATGGCGTTGCGTAAACGCAACGTTAGCGTAAAGGGGTGCTATGAGTTGGATATCACAGATTTGTTTTTTTCTTCCTAGATATGACATTATGAGTCACAGCAAGAATTTTTTTACCGCCGAAGAAGCCGCTTTGTACATTATTGAACACCAAGATAGCGATAATGAAGATCAAATTGAAGAATTAGTTGTGCTACCTCCTGATATATCAGAATTGACAGATGAGGAAGACATTGATGAAAATGATTTGGGAGAAGTGATGGAAGAAAGACAACTCAAAGATACCGTTGGTTCATTGGAAGGGCATAGTTCAACAATGGAAGAGGATTTACAAAGCTTACCTATCGCTTCAACGTGGAGAAAAACTCATCCATCCTATAATGCTGCACCTCAAAACAACGAAGCTGAAGACAGAGAGCACTTACGGAATCAATTGGCTGGTAAAACAATGGCTGATTTTTTTTAATTTTTTTTTGACGCAGAAGTTTTTGAGCTGATTTTGAGACAGTCGATTCTATACGCCCAACAAAAAAATCGAAATATTAATTTAGATATGTGCGATATTCGTACTTTTGTTGGGTTTCTTTTTTATAGTGGCTACCACAAACTTCCACAAGAGGAGATGTACTGGTCGTTAGATGAGGATTTATGTAATCCATTTGTCAGCTCTTGCTTCAGTAGGCAAAAATATAGAATTGTGAAACAAAATTTGCACCTTGCAGATAATTCTACAATGGATGTCAGTGACAAACTATATAAAGTACGTCCGTTTTTGTCAATTCTGAATAAAAAATTTCAGCAATTTGGATATTTTTCTCATGCAATGTCGATTGATGAACAAAATGATACCTTATCGTGGAATGCATAGCTCAAAAATGTACATGCATGAAAAGCCGATTAAATTTGGATTCAAATCTTCGACAATGGCATCTTATGATGGCTATATTTTTGCCTTTGATGTATATACGGGGAAATCTGCTGGAAACAGTAAGATGGAATATGGCCTAGGTGGTCAAATCGTAATAAATTTTTGTAATATGATTCAAAACCCATATGACCCCATAAATATGGTGGTGGAGTATTTTCTCCAACTTTTGTGACGTTGCCTTGTGTAATGCTTGGCGATTATACATGATAACTCATCCGGAAGAAAAAATGCCATTCTTAATTTTCAAACGAACTGTAGCCACAAGTCTTATGAAGGCTTCAAGCACATCTGGCCAGTAGGCGACAGGGCGTCCAAGCAGCTTTTCTGTAGATTCTTGCCGTTCATCTATGCCATCGCCATCACACTTTATCAAGAGAACAGAAAACCGAAGAAGATGCAAAGTTTGTGGCTCCCAAACGATATTTATTTGTGGTAGATGCAACGTTTATCTTCACGCAAAGTGTAGCGAAAATTTCCATAAAGCACAAAAAAAAAAATTTTACTTACTAGATAAATAACTTTAAGCATTTTATAACTTTTTGTTGTTATTTGTAGAAATGTGTAAATGTTTTCAAATAAAAATAATAAAAAATTAAAGTGTTATAACTCTGTAGTACTAAATTTCACAGTACCCCTTTACGCTGACGTTGCGCAAACGCAACATTCTATATTTCCAAAATGAGAAAAAAAATATTACTTTTTTCGACAAAAATAGTTAATTCATACCTGTTTTAAAAATATATCAAAGTTACAAACATATATTTAAAGGATTTATATGAGTGGCGAAAAATGGGTTAAGGTGAGTGCTCGGCCAGAGGTTTAAACGCTAATCACTCTCTCGCGCGAGTAACATTTTACTGTCTCGCCCGTTTACTCGACACGTGCGACCAAGGTTTTAGTTGTTGTCCAAGCTTGTGGATTACATTGTTGCGAGTTTTTATTTTCGCCGAGAGAATGTATGTGTGAATGTTGCGGTGGTATATCGGCGTGCTTCGTTGTGTTTCTTTCCGTAATATTGACATTTGACATGACATATTGATGTTTTATCTTTAAAATGTTTTATAAATATATTTTAATGGCCAACGGCCTTGTCTGATTGTAAATATATAATAAATAATGCATTCGGAAAGATATATCTAATGATAATGAACACTAGACCAGTGTCCTAAGCTTAAAGGAGCTGTTCCGAGCTGCGCAGGATAGAAAGAGACTGTCTGAAGTGATAGCCAATGTTGGGTATACCTAACGTGTCACTAGAAAAAAAAAGATCAACAATTTTTTTTTTCTTGGTGGTACCTATTGAATAAAACAGCTTATATTGGCTTCGCGTTCTGTGACCATTCACTTATGGCGTGTACTAAAAAAAAGTAAATTCAATCTATGGAAAGAGCTGAAAAGTTGTATGTTTTAATTTACTTTTTATTTTATTTGTTATTTAGAATACACTGTTAACACTAAAGAGTTTTAATAGTTTTTAAAAACCCACTTCAAAATATTTTTAAATATGAATAAAAAATAATCCTTTCATATTTCCCAGTAAACTACCATTCCTCTCGTTCTACCACGACGTCAAAATACAAAAGTTTAAATTGCAATTCAAGAATAAAATTGTATATCATTCAAAAAGTTTGACCATTTAGGCAGAAGAGCTTTCAGAGTGGAAAAAGTACCAAGTAGGAAGGTTTCAAAAGTTTTTCACCATTATATTATTACGAGCTCTAATAATTTATTTACATATTTTAAAATTTCGCCCCTTATCTTTTCTATAGACCAAATATTTAATTTGTGTATCTACTTATAAAAATAAACTGATCAAAACCAATAAATTTCGTATTCAAGTACCTACCCATTTTCCTGACTTAAAAACTCAATAATTTACCACATTAATCTAAATTACTTACTTACTTAATCCACTTTCGCTCCCTAGGTGGAGCATGTGGTCGCCACAAAACCTCGCCAAGCATCTCTATCCTGGGCCAGATCCAGGGCGTCATTCCAACTTAAGCCGGTATCCCGAAGATCTTCATCGTAAGCTCTCTTGATCGTGAGTCTTGGTCTGCCACGTCTTCTTGTATCTCCCGGTGTATAGAATAAACTTCCATAATATATGGACTCGGGGGACATGCGTAGGACATGGCCGAGCCAGCTCAGTCTACGATTCAGGATAACCGTTGTCACTGGAGGTTGCATCGTTCGTGATCGGACGGTTTCATTTGTTATAAAGTCGAACCATCTTATCCCCAGGATAAGAATTAATCTAAATTACTGGTTTATTTTTTCTAAAAACTCATGAAAAAATCTTACTTTTTTGCAGATTTGCATATTTTAAAAACATGCGCATGTTTTCTCTTATTATATTCTTGCAACTTTTTGTATTATTTTCTGATTTTTCAAAGATAATGTACTTCAACTACCTCAGTAGCCTTGTGGCCTGACCCGCCATCTTGTCCCTACAGGATTGTAGAAAATGTCCCTACCGTATTCAAGACTCTCGGGGGAAATGCGGAGAACATTTTAACATGATCGCTCGCCAAAATTAACAAGCGGTTATTCACTGCAGTTTTACAAGAGACTGGATTGAAGCTGTGCAACTGTCGCAAGGTAGAGAGACTTGGGGCAACTTTATGGCGTCCACATGCTATACACTGGGAGCGAACGTGGATTAAGTATGTAAGCAACTTAAATTGTCTCAATGATATGCTGCTCTAGAGCCTAAAGTATCTGGAACAGCATTGAAAAAAATATGGTAGGTATTTAATGTTAATAGTTGTTTTTGTTATGTTTGTTACTACTAAATTATCTTACCTACTAAATTCTATTTGCCTTTAAATTTTATATGCTTTGATGAGAATATATTTTGGATCATTGACATCTAGAATTGCATTTAATATAAAATTATTATTAGGTATCTATATAATAGTCAGTATAAAAAATGTCACCTTTATAAAATAAATAATATTGTGATAACTATAACGAATCCGAGTGCCCCAGATGGGGCCTATGGAAATAAGAAGAAAATATTTATATATATATGCCCCTCTGCCTAGCCTAATACATATATTTTTCCTCCACAATAATGTACATTATACAAAGATAATTAGTTTCTATAATTTCTAATTACTTCTATAAATATATATTAAACCTCTGCAACTGGTATTATACTATACTTACTATGGGTACTATAAGAAAACAATTGCTATTAACAGGAGCAATAAGCTATCATACACTATATTATAACCCAATTATAGAAGAACACTAAAAGCACAATCATAAAGATCTTACATTTTTAACAAAGTATATAAGCAAACATCAATATCTCTAATAAAACAAAAAACAACCCTGATTGTGAAAATAATCACTTATATTTGTAACGTAACTGCCAAACAAGAACACCTCATAATAGACTTCTTCATATTGGAAATCGTGGACATGTAAAGTAATGAGAAAGGTAAAAGCATGCTTGTCTGAAAAATATTTCGATAGAAATACAAACATTAGGCGACAAAATACAATATTGTGTACAATGATTCCAGCGTCTAGAATTGAGTAGCTATAATCAAAGTAAGAGTATTGTGATACTTATTGTTTGTTTCGACTGAGACAGGGGTAATTTCCTTTTGAATTCCCGGCAACTATTTAATGGGAGACATTTTCCAATATTTTAACAAGTAATGACTAAGCCATCTTGAAACTACGCTTCTCGATATTTTCTTTTATCGTTTAGCGACACCCTATTAACTTTTTATCATTTCAAATTATGTAGCCAAATTAATTACGTATAGAGTTCTTTTATCAATTATATTATTATAATTATGATTCATTACTTTACTCTAACAAACAGTTTCAAAAAAATAAAGGAGACTTTATGTTTCTTTTTAAAAATAACGCGTTTTATAACAACAAAAAGACATTTAAAGCCGACTTTATGGTAAAGTCTGGTTATTGGCACTAAAGTCGACTTTAGTGTAGTTCAATCTTTTAACACCGGAGTTCATAGAAAATATCGTGGCGCTTTAACTGTCACAAATTATGAATATACGGTGACACCGTGGACACAAATGATGTGTATACGGTGACACTGTGGACAAAAATGACCAAATTAGGGTGGAAAACATGGCAAAATGGGAAGAATATAGTTTCAAATAACCTGTGACCATGAAGGGCGTGCCCCATGTCATGTACAATAAATTTGTGGAATAGTTAAAAAGTTTTTTATTTAAATTTGATTAAGAATATTATTGTTTAAAACTGCACCATAACTGGAAATATAGCATTCTTTCTTGATTGTCGATATTGACACTAAGCAACAACGAGCAATAATTAACACCAAGAACTAATAATAAATGGGCAATAACAAATTAAAACTAAAACTGCACCAAAACTGGAAATAGAGCATTCTTTCTTGATTGTCGATATTGACAATCAAGCAACAACGAGCAATAAATAACACCAAGAACTAAGTAATAAATGGGCGATAACAAATTAAGCGTACCAGGGCTCTAGTTCTTGCTCGTTGTTTTCTTAGTATAAGAAAGAACAATTCTTAATTTCTAGCTCTGGCTCATTTAGTGTAAAAGCATCCTTAGATTCTATCAAATTCTTCTTGTGAAAACATAATAAAGATCACTAGTTTGTTGCTTTTCTGTGTATGCCAAGATTCTATGGAATGTTTTAAGAATGCTCGATCGTTTTATATAGGAACCTATACCTACATCGTGAAACTAGGATTATCAATAATTTCATTCAAATTTAATATACTACGGAAAACAGACACTTAATTATTATTATTGGCAACAGTTGTTATTAAAATCTCTCGAGCATGTGAATTCTAGTTCTTGTTCGTTGACATTTGCTAGGTGTAAACGAAAAAAAGAAATTGTTTAAACTAAAAGATCAAGAACAATAATGTCCTATCCTAGCTTTGTACCCCTAGTATAAGTTTTTTGATGATCGAATATCGAAACGATCATCGAAAGAGTTTCGAAAATTTTCCATACAAAAATGATCCAACGATTCGATCGTTTGATTTTAGAACACTATTTGAACGTTTATAAGCGCTTATTAGCGTTCGATAAAACTCGTACTAGCCTCACTGGATCTACATATGGTTTTTTAGTCTAAACCCACTTTAACATGAAGGTGCCATGAGTTGAAATAGCAATGTTCGTACATAGATAGCTCCATGAAAGAAAAGTTAAAAACAAAATATTATGAAGAAGTGATTTCAAAAACAACAAATTTAGAATAACAATGTTTCAAAAAGAGAATACATTTAAAATTTCAACCATAAATTCACGTCATTATAATATCAAGGTAAATTACTCCGGGGCAAACCATCAATTTAAAAAAAGTACAAAATTCTTCCAGGTAGCGTTTTACTCTCAGCGTTGCTAAATAATATAACTTTGTGACAGTTTCCCTTCAAGTTGCCGCAGCTTGTAAACACTTGTGACTCGGCCTGTTAAAGGTTGTATCAACTTAAAAAATAATAAGAGAAAACTACACATAGGTACACACACTCAACTTTAGTTAACATCTGACACACTTTCACAGGAAAGTTCAACAAATTATTAAAATACACCGAGGAAACATTCTGTTTCATAACATGCATTCTCCCCTGCTTTTTGAACCTGCTTCTTATAATATATTATGTCTTGAACTTGTACTTATTTTCTCCTACCTTCCGTATGAATTTTTTATATTCAAGCAGAAACTCTTTCAAAATTTGAATTCGCCATCCAATGACGATTGAAGATAAATTCCGAATTTTAAACATCAGAAACAACGGTGAATGAAAACAGCAGAACAAAATATTCAAAGCCAGTCGCTTTTTACACAACGTACCAATCCTTAGGAACCCATTCCATGAGTATGATCACTTTACGTCAACATCAACCCTGACGGCAAAACGGCCCAAAAATTCATAAATATTTTGTAATGTTGTGTAATTCCTTTTGATTTACCCCACAATAAATATTTTAGGGGTATGGATTATACGCAGAATATATTGGAGAAATAAACTGGAAGTACACAGCACATATACATACACACACGTTAACATAATATAGCATAATCTTATGAATAAGTAAGTTGATGGGTAAGTAGGTACCTATACATTCTAATAATTAATGAAAGATGATTGTTTCTGACATAAAGGTGCGGCAGGGGAACAAAAAAATCTACATAGTAAGGGTAGTTTGTTCTTAAACAATATATTTTCTGAACGCCAAAAGTAATTTGTAACATTGAAAGATGACCTTGCCTCTGAAGTTCTGCTAATTTAAAACTTTCCCCTCTAAGGTAGCCGAAATAAATTTGAGCGGAAATATTGAGGAAAAATTCTACCGAGAAGAAAAATCACAATAACTTCGTAAGATTTTCGGAATATTAAAGCGATATTTTTTTACATTTTTTCGAGGTTTTTTTTTTTTTTAATTAACAAACCTATCATGGCTTTGTTCAAACTAAGCAAGCATTTGAGGTGGTTGGTAGACCAGCGGTTAGGACGCCGGCTTTCTCACGGCCGTGTCGACCATTTCCGCTTTCACGACACAAGCATTTGCTTAGTGTGAAAGATGTCAAGAGTGTATTTGTGTTCACTTCGAGTGAGCACAGATTCATTTAACAAAATAAAAAATCAAATTTCTCTATAGGTTTTGGACCTTCTGGATTAGTTTTTTACTTGTCGTCGGTTGTTCAAAATCTACCATTAGGTACATATTAATTTTAAGCAATCTCAAATATTAATGAAAGTCGGGTTAGTGCGAACACTTATAACTCGAGATCGGCTAAACAGATTCTTACGGCGATGTTTGATTCATTGGATTCTTCTCCGCTCTGGATAACAGAATAACTAATAAAGTTTTTTCTAACAGAATAACTAATAAAGTTATTCTGTTAGAAAAAAAATGGATACGAATTAATATTAAATATAATTTTAAAATTAGTATGGAACTTTACCTGACAACCATAGAGTTTCAAAACACTGGCACGCAGATTATTGATAGAATTTCTTTCAAGCTTTTAGAAATAACTTTTTAACATTCAAACATAATATTTTAAACGTATTTTTGTATAAATTACAAATTTGAAATCAATATTCATAGTACGGACTATCTTACAGGACAACGTCTGCCGGGAAAGCTAGTTTGATATAAAAGTCGACTGTGAAATTATTTTCTGATAGGTAAATTCGGGCGTCAAAATATTGACGAAATGATTTATTAATTTTAAGCCAGACAAGCTCTTACTATTTTTCAAATTGTATAATTTGATATATGAAAGCCATTTTGACGATTTTGAGAAATAGTGGCGAATGAATTCTGATTACTTATTTTTATCTTCTTTGGCTTCTTAACTTTTTGCTATTTCGATGGTAATGTATTTATTATTTGAGGTGTATTATATATATTATTGGTAAAGTAGGGGTCTTCGGTGACCTCTCAAAAACTGTAAAAATAAATAAATAAAATAGAAATACATTGAACATTCATACGTTTCAGATTGTAATATAATATTCTGACTTTTGCAGCACGGAGAAACGTGATTTGTAAAAAAAACGTAGGTACATTGTTCCGTGATACAGCAAACACTCTGACAGAATCAAATTTTCGATTTGAAAAGAGCTTAAAACGGTGACATCAATAATATATAAATCCCCGAATAGAAGAATTGTCACGGTTCACCCAATTTTTACTATGAAAACACAAAATACAAAAATCTTACCGTGAAAAATCACAATAAACAATAAAAGTATTCATGTTTGAATGTTGTTGGAAACGGGACACGTACATAAAATACTATTTTTCTTGCTTCTAGTTTGCACGTACGAGATAATTCATGTTAAATCACAAAGCATCCTCGTTTACTTTGGGTTAGCGAGCACGTCCTTGCATTTTCTTGTAATTTTCATACGGTTTTTCATAATAAATACAACAAAGCTTGAGCACACACCTTTGATACTTAACGTTGTGTTTAAAAAAAATATCTAGACTTAAAAAATAAATCTTTGTTAATCCAAGAAGTCTGCTCCTATTACGACTGAGGACTGAAAACACGCCCGTATAGAGGCTATCATTATTACACGCTGTAAATTGAAATTCTCAACTGTTAAGTTGGGTTATTGTGTAGTCGATTCAAAAGTTATAAGTACCTATGCGCCGACTAGTCTCGGATCGACTGTTTAGGCGATGTTATCCGCACATCAATCGACACAAAAGACGTTAGGGAGTAGTTTTTTAATCGTTCAACTATCGTGTCGATAGTATATTATTATTTTTGAAAGTCAACTATCGAGGCAAGCCATTAAAAGTGATATGTTTGCAATCAATCAATCAATAAATCGATCAGAACTCCCTTTTACACCCCACTCAGGAGCATAATATGGAGGCAACAAGAGCTCACCATGGCACTCGACCTTGCGCAAGGTTTATGACCTCCTCCCACACCATGTCAAAATCGCTCAGCTCTGCTTCGAAGGAGCGGAACACAGTATGAAAGGGTCTTCCTCGTCTTCGGGACCCTGATGGGAGGAAGAACTGCGCTCTATTCAGCCTCGGCATCCTTTTAACACATGCCCCAGCCAAGTCCATCTCCTCTCCACAATGGTAGAGGTGGCAGGCCCTCGCTGGGTGCGCCAGCGTATAGCGTCGTTCGTGATGCGGTGGTACCATCTTAAACCCAAAATTCTCCTGAGGAACTTCATTTCAAATGCAGAGTTTTTTTTGTGCCTGGGCCTTAGTCAAGTGCCAGTACTCATACCCATAGAGGAGAATGCGCAACACACACGCATCAAACAGTTTACATTTCTTCTCGACACTAAACGCCGACGCTTTCCAAATCTTAGTCATTTTGTTGATATGTTTTCGCTCCACTTTTATGAAGAAGAACCTTAGGACCTTTTATATACCATGAACCTATTTTTATTCATAATCGATCGTGAAAAATTTGCAAGAAATGACAGAAAAAGAAAGGTGTTTGAATGTGTGGTCGACCGATTATGACTTGGATGGAACACATCGATTTCGTCCTCATAGAAGGCCACATAGAAAGAGAAATATGTATTGGAGGTTGTATGAGAAATGGTATGTGGGTAGAAGGAGTGAAAGAAGCATGCTTGGATAGAAACGAGTGGAAGTCCGTTCTCTTTGCCTACCCTCTTACGTTACACTGCGTGATGAGTAAAAAAATGAGTAAAAAAAAGTTCTAAAATATTTGTGTAGTAAAAAACAAGTGTTGGTTTTACAGTAAACTCCAATAATTTATGATATATCTAGCACTGTGTTTATGACTTAATTTATTTATCCTTTAATATGCCTATATCACTTATTTGATGCATGCATGATGTAATCTTTATACTTTAAAATTGTGTTGGCTTTGATAATGTTGTACATTGATGGAATTGAAAATACACTTACTTACTTACTATATAGATGGAATATTTTGTTTTTTTTTTTAATTTTAATTTTTGTAATTTTGAGAAACAAAAAAAAGAAAGGTGAGAAAGATTAGTTACGCCATCTAACACTTGTATTAATTTTTGTTGTTGTTAATAAAACGAAACTTACTTACGACAAGTATAACCTTTGAGATTTCCCTTCAGTTTGTCGCAATTTTCGAAGAATATTTTGCAAGTCATATCTGAATAAGACTGGTATAAAAAAAGATTACCCAGTAAGAGACAAACTCACCCCTCTAAACGATAAAAATAATTCTATTTTTGTTTTAAATCTTAAAAATAGAGTAAGTAATTTTTTTTTATTTACTGTCCATACTACACGGTGCTGCGAGCCATTAAAATGTCAAAAATTAATAAATTCTTATTCATAATTTGGTATGTAGGTGGGTAAAACGGTATATTTTGATAATATTGTTAAGTGAATATTAAAATTAAATAAAATATCTTTTGCTTTTGGAAGAGCAATCGGTTCGGATTCGTCGATCAACAAAATAAAATGTATTTTCATTTAATCATATTTCCTTCAATTTTGTTCAAATATTTATCTCATAGCTCGACGGAATAATAATATCAATCACCTACGTGACTTCGTTATGTTCCTTTTTCACTGTGAAATATTAAAAAATCACAATGTATTGTTACAAAATAATATATTGGTTTTTCGATGTACCTACATTTTACTTATTGGAGATTTTTTAATAAAAAAATATATATTTTTGAAACCTATAAAAATATGTTCAGTACATTTTCATTCTTTTTCCAATCGTTTTGTTAACTGTAACTTATTATTGAGCACTTTATTATCTGACGACACGACTTACGTAAACAAGTATAAACAGAATTATATGATTGTAGTATTATTCCGATTTATTATCCTGTGTCATTGTGATTTTTATTTGTAATTGACTTAAATTGTGTTGTGCTTGGAGCTGAATTCTGATTCTCGTTCACTTTTTTTTGTGTTTTAATTACTATTTTAATGATGATTTTCTTTTTCTTTTACAATATTTGTCTCTTGTTTTTCTCTTTTTTTTTGATGTCTATTGAATTTGATTTTGTTTTATGTATATAACTGATTGTGTCTGTCATATTTGTACTATACACCTAATTTTTTTAACATGTAAATGGCCTTGCCGTATATGTAAAAAATAAATAAATACATACTGTGTTCCGCTCTGTGAGGCAGAGCTGAGTGATTTGTGCATGGTTTGGGAGGAGATCATGAACGAACATCGTCAGGATCGAGCGCAATAGAAAACGCTTGTTGCCTGAATAAACTGAGTCTTAAAATAATTAGAATAAAAGACAATGGTTCGGAATTGTCACTGGTGTACCACAGGGGTGTGTTCTTATCCCTGATCACAATAGTGTTATGGTACAGTTTAGTTATGGACTATCTCTTCCTCCAGATTAATGCTTTGAACTCTTATAATATAATTCAAAATTTTATTGTCTGCAATTGTAAAATAATACTAATCGGATTTGAGAAGGATATTTCAAAGCTTAAACAAAAATTTTACGTTGTCACGTAATTTCTCAATAGAGGCCTACATACAGATTATGACACAGGCTATGCCTAGTGAGGGTGTCCAAGACTGCACTTGAATGTGTTTATTTATCTTAAATGATTTTGATTTTGTTTGTATTGTTTTTCATGTGCCATATTTGTTTGTAATAAAGTTTATTAATAATATTATTATCCTAGGGTAAGCTCAGCTTTGGAAGCTGGTTGATCAATCAATATGCGGGCTATTGCCAAGCATTTTGATTGTTTATTGTAGTTCTATTGTGTTATTATTCAGAAACCGCCTGACTATTGAGCATGTATTTAATATTACTGATTTCTGGAGATTGATGTATGTGTTTTTATTTATATTGAGTAGTTGCAGTGAGGTGTGTAATGACTTTGGTATTATTCCGGTTGATGATATTATTATTGGGACTATTGTTACTTGGGTTTGGTGCCACATTTCCTTAATTTCGTCAGCGAGAGGAATATATTTTTGAATTGTTTCGTTGTGTTTTTTCTGTAGGTTTTCTGTGTTAGGAATGGATATGTCTATTAGATAGGTGGTTATTGTAGCCTTAATAGTGAGGGTAATGTCTGGTCTGTTACTAAGTATAGTTTTGTCAGTTATAATGTCACGGTCCCAGTAAAGTTTTGCGTTTGCATTATCTAATACGTTTGTCGGTTTGTATTGGTAGTATGGAGTTGAACTTTCTATCAGTTGATATTTTAGTGCTAGGTATTGATGAATTTGTTTTGCTACGTTGTTGTGTCTGTCGATGTATTCCTTATTTGCGAGTATCCCACATCCGCTGGTTATATGATCAATTGTTTCTGTGGCCCGATGGCATAGTCTACATTTATCATTTTGAATATTACTGTCTTTTATTATGTATTTACTGTAGTTACGCGTTTTTATTACTTGATCCTGAATGGCAATCATGAACCCTTCCGTTTCGGCAAGGATATTTCCCCTCATAAGCCATGCATTAGATGCTTCTTTATCTATGTGTTCTCGGTCAAGATTATGCGGGTGTTTTCCATGCAATGCTTTTTGTTTCCAGTTCATAATCTTTATTTCTGTGTTGATGTGGTTTTCTGATGGATTATAATCAATTTTATTTAGTTGTAGTGGTGTACCTGATTTATTGAGATTTGTGAGGGCTTTATGTATAGGGCTGTGGTTTGCTTTTTCTAGGAAGTAATTTCTGAGATTACATATTTGAGCATTGTTAAGGTTTTTGATATCTGTATATCCATGTCCTCCGTATTTGCGCGCTAAATTAAATCTTTCTACGGCAGAGTGTATATGGTGTGTATTGTATTTGTATGCTATAGTTCGTGTAGTCCGATTGAGAGCATCTATGTCGGTGTCAGTCCAGTTAATTATTCCAAATGAATATGTGAGTATGGGTACTGCGAATGTATTGACTGCTTTGACCTTATTTTTAGCGGATAGATGGGTTTTGAAAATTTTATTTAATCGGTCTTTATATTTTCTTATGAGTGTGTCTTTGATGTTTTTGTTTTCAATAATGGTACTTTGTGCGTATCCTAGATATTTATAAGTTTCCTGAAATTCCATGGCATCAATTGTTTTGTTTTCGTTTTCGAGTTTATATGGCTCAGTATTTGAGTGTTGTCCTTTCTGTAGAAAGTTTATTTTACATTTGTCTATTCCGAATTTCATTTTTATGTCTGTACTAAATGTTTCAGTTAGTTTCAGTAAGTAGTCTAGTTGATGTTTCGTTGAAGCGTATAGTTTTATGTCGTCCATGTATAATAAGTGTGTGATTTTAGTTTTATTTTCTTTGTCTAGTATGAAACCATAATTTGTATAATTTAGGGACTTAATGAATCTCCTTGGAAGATTCCTCTGGAGATTTTTATGGGCTTGGATTTTAAGTTGTCTTTTTCTGTTTTTATATTGAGAGTAGTATTCCATTTGTCCATAATTTGTGTTAGAAATTTAATTAAGGTGTCATCTATCTTGTATATCTTAAGTATGTGTATTAGCCAGGAATGCGGGATGCTATCATATGCTTTCTGATAATCTATATAACCATAATATAGGTTTCTGTGTTTTTGTTTGACTTGTTTGAGTATCTCTGTGTCAATTATGAGTTGTTCCTTGCATCCTCTGGAGCCTTTACAACATCCTTTTTGCTCTTCTGGTATGATATTAAATTTAGTAATATGCTCGTTAATTTTGTGAGTTATCAAATTTGTGAGTAGTTTATAGACAGTCGGTAGGCATGTTATAGGTCTGTATTTTGATGGGTTGGCAGTGTCTGTGTCTTTAGGTTTAAGATATGTATTTCCTTTTGTCATTAACTGTGGTGTTTTTTCAGGGTTTTTTATGATATCATTAAATATTTTTGTTAGGTGAGAATGTACTGCTGTGAAATATTTAAGCCAGTAATTTTGAATTTTGTCTGGTCCTGGTGTTTTCCAATTGTGTAGTCTTTTTACGGATTATTATTATTATTATTTCAAATCATTTATTCATTAAATCACAATATATCATATGAAGTATACATCATTGTAAAAAAAAATTAATAAAAATAAATTAAAATTAAATACAATGCTATATACTAAATATAAAAATATCGGTATTATCTCTCATGATACATCACGATGTAATGTAATCATGAGAGATCTTCGAACTACAGAGAAAGGAACCTTCTTAACATCCTACATGAGGACAACAGAACTGCCTTTTGGATGGCATATCTGAGACCACAACAGATGCCAAGTTTCCCTAGATTGTCTTTAAGAGACTTAGGAATAACTCCATTCGTCGATATCACTATAGGTATTATGTGCGTGGTTGGTGTATGCCACATATCCTTGATTTCGTGAGCAAGATCAAGATATTTAATTATCTTATCTTGCTCGGCTTTTTTCAAATTTTCGTCATATGGTATAGTGATATCCACGAGATACGTTATCCCGTTCCTACGATCAACCAATACAATGTCCGGACGATTTGCGTTAATCGTTCGGTCAGTTTGTATTGGTATATCCCAATACAACTTTGTATTACTGTTTTGCATTACCGAAATTGGGGTGTACCTATAATAAGGTACTTCAAGATCGAGCAAACCATATTTCAAGGCAAGTTTTTGATGAACTATTTTAGCCACATCGTTATGTCTGTGCAGATACTCAGAACCACACAGGAGAGAACACCCAGACAAAATATGTCTGAGTGTTTCTCCTGTTTGGCCACATGCACGACATTTATCAATTATATCAGGTGCTTTAATAATATATTTTTTATAATTATTAGTGACGATGACCTGGTCTTGTATTGCACAGACAAAACCTTCTATTATTATTATTATACATTGGACTTTTCAATGAACGAATACTCCCAGAAAAATTAAGCATCACAAAAATATTGAATCTGAAAAACCCGTAAAATTAAGAAAGTAGAAACTATCAAAATTAGCTTCCAGTTCATATTTCCTGAAGAATCATGTTTCCACAAATTGGTATAAAACAATCCCATCATTTTTTGCTATGGCAGGTTACTTAGAATATGACTTCTAGAAACATTAATTTTATAACACAAACGAAAGTGATATCCAGCAAAAGAGAAATTTCAACCAGTTGAATTGGTTTTGTGACAATATTGTTCTAGAAAACAATAGTAAGAGAAATTCAAGAAACAAGAAAAGGAACAATCAGAGAATTAATTGAACACTTTTATGATAACATCTAACTCGGTGATTGTCTTGTATTCAATCTATTAACCAACTAGGACCTAGATAATGTAGCAGCGTACCTACCTCGTCTGCTCAGACGTAGGTGTATAGTTCTATCCAAGTCCACACAGTTTTACACAAATTCAATAATAATAATATTAGATTGCAACATGCTGATGCAACTTTTTATTTGAACATTTAGGGACAAAATCAAAAAGTTTTAAATGCATTTTTGTTTAAGATTATTGCAAATTCGTGATTTTTCAAGACTTGGTGTGCGAATAGGTTTACTAAGTAATTTCAGAGGAAGTAAGATCTACGCGAATAAATAAACTCCAATTGTCACTACAATCTGTAACTATTTTTCACTATAACGATTAAAAATATGAATGCGTAAAATTTTTGAAAAATTCTGAAAAAAACGGAAATTTTCATTTTTATGCAAATTTTAGGTGGCTCGCGGGATCGGAAGATAACGTCCGATTTGAATGATTTTTTTTTGTTTTTCTTGTATTTACCAATCGCAACTTTTCCGCACTATAGCGAATCGATATTATCAACTTGACTTTTTTCGCACCACCCTACTACATTGTTTTCTGGGAGTAGTCATTACGAGATTTGTTAATCGGATGTCTATAACATAACTGCTATGAGATGTCAAAACATGACACAAAATTTCATTTTTTTTTATTTTACTATATACACCAAGTTAATCATAATAATTTCCTTTGTTTAAAATCCAGTGCTACCAAACATAATGTACAAGGTACCTGCGCCTTAAAATCTTCAAATTTGGTTTTTACTAATAAACGCAAAATATTTCGACAAAATCAAATAGTCAACAAAAAATTGAGTGGTTTTCATTTAAAAGAAATATAATTTGATATAAAAGTCGACTGTGAAATTATTTTCTAATAGGTACATTCGGGCGTCAAAATATTGACGAAATGTTTTATTAATTTTAAGCCAGACAAGCACTTACTATTGTTGGAATTGTATAATTTGATATATGAAAGCTATTTTATTAAAAAAATTCAAATGATATTTTAGAGATACAACGTTATGGCGAGAAATCATTGCAGGGTGGGTAGGTAATTCTCCTCGTTGTGCATGCAACTGATGGCGAAGAGTAAACTGTTATGCGAAAATGACATCACAACACACGAACAATACAAAATTTTCTACAAAGCTTTGTCGAAATGCAAATAATACGTACCTATGTATATTATGTAGGCACGTAGGTACTGAGTATTTGATACTGTTTATACAAAGATAGTTTGTAATAACACTAAGCTTCCTTGCCGTCGTTTGATTTACAATCAAGTGTAGTAGAGGTGCAATAAGACACTAATGCAGCAATCATTGCAAACGTTTTGCGAATTATGTAAAAACGGTTTGATATTTTAGTACACAATACAATGCCGCTATCCATGATCCCTACAAAAATAATGTACTGAGACTTGTCAGATAACTTTTGAACAGTGATCGGTTTTTGGGTATCAAATATTTAGAGATTTTTTTTAGTTCTTTTTGACTTTAAGTCTCCCGTTTGTACTCGACGTTGACAGACTAGCTGCATGAATCAGTTTCCCGATGTTTTGGATTCCAGTCCAGGCCATAATATTGCGGACATGATAGGTACATGTCTTCTTCCCACACCACGTCTTCTCACCGTCTTTCCTTGGATGAATCGCTGCAGAAGCGAGTTCTTTTTTCCTTATCTTATGATCGTTATTCAGCAATTCTCAATAATTTTTGCACTGTCTATGGCCTCCGTATTGCTGGCCAAATCCTTCCATCAAGGGATACGCATCTGGGAATGATGATTCGAGATAACGGAGGAGGTTTATCCTGCCATGGCTAAATAAGGTGTGGATGGTGACAGATCAATACAACTTGGAATGGAGCAAACTATGGAAAAAAACAAACATCATTTGAGTTTAATTTTATTACAAGCTGTTAGACCTCACCAATATGATATTATAAACTCTTATGATCACTTTCACCAACGGTTCCTAACTTTTAGGAAGCTCTTAGAATTCTCTACACCATATTAAACGCTACGCTAAGAGATACCTTAAGCCGGGAACCGTTGGTGAGTCACCATTAGTGTTGAGAGTCTGTACGTAGAGATAAATTGGCCTGAAGAGAAGAAGAGGATATGATTTGTGTATTCGAGAATTTTATTTAGTTTTTTCATATAAGAAACTTGCATTCCACCACACTGTCAAATATTATTGGACTCATTATCGTGAGAAATTTTGCAACCATATTTAAATTAAATATTACCAAACAAAAATGTCACTATAGTGCACTGGACATGATTTAAACATAAATAATTTATGAGCTCAATCCATGTACATTGTATAGCCTGGTTTAATACCATGACTGTATTAAATGTATGTATAAATAAATTGTAATAATATGGAGTTGATATTATCTATTTTGAATTATGTGAAAATTGTGAGAGATATAACCTAATCCCCACAGCGCAGTCATATGTTATCACATAAATTATTATACCAAACATAATATAAATTAATCAATAAATTGTTATTCCACGTAACTTTGGATTTTGGTCTATGTGCAATATTAAATATTATATTATAACCCCTCCTTTCCCAATATTGGCACAAGTTAAGATTAATGTCCTGACTGGGAGATCCAGGAGAAGTTTACGGCGCAAATGTATTCCCCATACGAAAGGGCTGCATTTTCATCGCATCTCTGTATTGATCATTAGCTGATGCGACAAGTGTTTAAGATAAAGTTACATAACTAAGTATTGATATTATATTTATGTAGAAACCTACAAGACCTACATACTGTAACACTCGCAATAATGTGTGAAGGTTTAAAAAAACCTACTGTATTTTAATTAAACAAGCTTCTTTATCAACCAACAAGAGATGGTTGGTAATCCAGTGGTATCAATCGCCGGCTTCGCCGGCAATCGCGCACAGCGTATTAGAGGTCGTAGGTTCGAATCCCGGCCGTGCCGACCATTTCCGCTTTCACGACACAACCCTTTGGTTAGTGTGAAAGATGTCAAAAAGTGTATTTGTGTTCACTGAGTGAGCACAAATTCATTTAAAGAAAAATTAGCTTTCCCAACAGTTAAATACAACATTTGGGGGTATAGGTACATACCTTAATTCCCTGTTATATGGATTTTAAGAATGTTAAGCCTGATTGGTTAATATTTTGAAAGGCTTTCACGGACGGTATCAATATTGTTGATGCTATCCGGGCTGTATGGCCGTGGTCGATGAGTGTTGTTAAAACTCAATATTTCGCCCATCTCTGTGGCGGGCTATGTCTGCTGGCGGTTTGCTCGCGGTCGTAGTGTCCTCGGCGTCGGTGCGGTGACTGAATAGATTGGCAGGCTTCTTCAGCAGATATAGCTCCTGAAGAAGCCCGCCAAAGAGATGGGCGAAATATTGAGTAATAACAACACTCTTCGACCACGGCCATACAGCCCGGATAGCATCAACAATACTGATTGGTAAACTTACCTACATAGTTTTTTATGGTGCTTAAGTAGTTTATTAAAGATTTATCAAATTAAACACATATATTTTTTAAGTATAATATTAGGTAGGTACTAGCTAACGTATAAACGTTGAATTAAAATGAGAACTATTTATGCACACAATTTCGCTGGTTATTTCGATTAGTAAAAAATTTATTGACGTAATGGAAAAATTAAATTTTGAATGGAAAATTGCTATATAAGTATTAGGTTGCGAAAAAAAGACAGAAAAATTGAAATATCAAAGGTTCAAGGTCGAGAAAATTGTGGCTTTCCTTTTTATAAGAAGCTTTTGAATATCAATAATTTACACTTAGTTTCAACGCGAAGCTTAGCGCAAAGTGAAGAAGACACCATATTAAATTATTCTTTATGGGATGTTTAATTGAACAAGTGAGTGGGACGAAGAGAGAGAGCGAGGGGGGGGGGGGGGACGGCTGCTGTAATTAATCTACGTGACGCGGGCCAAGAAAAAAAGTATCTTATTACGAATATTACAATTTTAGCAGTAATTTTTACAAAATCCAAAGCGCTTACTTTTTAAACAGAATAAATTAAATGAATAATAATAATAATTAGTATTATTATTATTCTCGCTTTTCATAATATTATTATTCCTGAAATGATAATAATTGTTCTATGCTACTTAAACAATGTAGCCCACGCACTCTTAAAGAAAAGTAAAATGCTAAGAAATTAAGATGGAAAGCAAAATGGTCAGCAGGAACATTTTTTATGCTTTAATGTTTCCACTTATTGTATTTAATGTTTTGTGCTCCGATTTTTTTGTTCAAAATGTTTCTTATTCCAAGCTTTTTTCTAAGCAGTCGGACTTAATTGAATTCAGAAAATGAAAATAACATTGTTTATAAAAATATTAATGAACATTTCTACCAAATGGAGTTTTTACGGTTACGGCACGGGTATTCGTACTGTTTCGTAGGTAATTCACTGGGTTTCTAGGGAGTGGTCCGTCAACATTGTTCATAAAAATAATAATGAACATTTTTACCAAATGGAGTTTTTACGGTTACGGCACGGGTATTCGTACTGTTTCGTAGGTAATTCACTAGGTTTCTAGGGAGTGGCCCTGTCGTATTGCAAATACATTCGTAATAGGTACTAAAAATACTAAAATACTAAAAGAGAGAGGAAATTGGCAGAATAAATTAAATTAATTTCAATACAAAAACTTTCCGGCACCCATAATCTTTCGGGCATGTTGATGGGCTTGTGATATGACCATATAAGGCAGCGCGCCGATATCTGTGCGATGATTGGCTGAGAGAAAAAGTGCAACACTGTTACTTCCAGCGCGCTCTGATGACGTCAGTCATCACCTGAACCATATCACAGGACCTCGAGAGTATAAAACGCCCCTCTCACAGGACGCCGCATTCATTCTATTCTCACTTTTGCTTACTAATCATCTCCTTTGAAATCATCGCATGGATTTCATATGGGAGCTCTCGGGTGTTCGCCGACGGCCCGTTTGCCGCACAGTAATTATTGTTTTAAAATCAAAATGCATTAAATTATAAAGTTTAATCACGTCAAAGAATTTGAATATCATCTAGTTAATTGATTGATACAATTACCGATAGTGCGTGAATTCAGTAAATTATTAATTTTTGCACAAACAGTGAAATCTAAGTTAAAATTTAAATTGAAAGGAGGACGTAACGAAAATTTTGTTTTATATACTTCCTAATTAAAGAACTAGAACAGTGCTGATAAGGTGTCTTAAGTAAAATCATTAAAATTGTAATTATCATAACCAAGAAAGTCATATGAATAAAAATAAGTGTAAATTGACTTAAGAAATGTCCTAATAAGTGTCTGTAAATTTGAGGAAAAGTAATTGTAACAATAAAGATGTGTTTACCTTGAAATAAAGAACAATAATTGAACAGTGAGCAGTGTTTTTCAATAATTCACAAACTATTACCTCTAGATATCTCACCAATTCGGACTTCACAAAATCTTGAGATTAAAGAATACCATCTTCTGTGGTTTCAGTGTACAAAAGGTCTTATGCTCTACCGATTTTAATCAAATTCTTAAGAAAATTTCATAGTGTTCTGAGTTTTTTTTGAGCTAGCCAAAGTATAAGAATCATCCTCTCTTCAGAGGACTGGCGTCCTCAGGTTGACTTCAGCTTGTACCATCCCTCTTGTGCTCCACTTCGAACTTCTAAGAGGATGGAGATTGCTTCACCACTTCAGAGGACCCTATGAGAAAGTGAAGAGAGTAAGAGGAAGGCAGCTATGACCAGCACGACAGTCCGTCAACATTGTTTATAAAAATAATAATAAACATTTATACCAAATGGAGTTTTTATGGTTACGGCACCGGTATTCGAACTGTTCTGTAGGTAATCCACTGGGTTTCTACGGAGTGGTCCGTCAACTGTTTATAAAAATAATAATCAACATTTTTACCAAATAGAGTTTTTACGGTTACGGCACCGGCATTTGTACTGTTTCGTAGGTAATGCACTGGGTTCCGAAGTCACATATGAAACACGTTACGTTATTGTATATGTTGTTGATGGAGTAGACTCGATTAATATCAAATTTGACCGAGTTATTATGTATGGTGTTATGTCCCAATAAAACGTTTTTGTAAATAAGCTTTACGAAATCATCGCAGTGGAGTGATCTTATTGCCTTTTTATGTCTCTCAGTGCGATCTTAAGATTTCTCAGTTCAGAAGTGACCCCCAGAGAGCATGACTTATTTTGTGAGTGAGTGCAGCACAAATTACAAAGGATGTGAATGGGCGTTTCGTTATACTCTGAGCAGAATCTAAAGGCTCGGGTTTCTGATAGCGCATATTTTGATCTCAAAATCTACTGCATCCTATCAAGATTCTTGAAAGAATCTCTTTATTTTAGGATATCGGAGATGAAAATTTCAGAACAATAAAAAACAAATACCTTTTCTATATAAAAATCATTGTTGATAGTAGGTATTTACGCTTAAAATAAGTTAAAAATTCTTGCAAAATAATTTCAACTTCGTTAAAATTGTTGTCATTCAAATAAAAATATGTTGACAAGTTGACGGCTTACTGCAAGTCAGGTCACAGGGTGCTACTGTTTTATATTTAGTTAGCAACCCTGGTTATAAGGGATGCGCCAGAGAGGAGGATCCCTCCTTACCAACAAGAAGCCGCTACAAGTGATTCAAATGTTTGCTTATTATCAACGTAATACAAACTGCGGCAACTGTGTATTTTTTCAACCAGAATTAATTAGATTCAAAATGAATGCCAACTCTCTTAATGCCCTGGATTCAAAAACTTTCTTTCATATTGTAGAGTTTTTAGAAACTTACCGATGCAAATTTGGTTGATTCTGATTGCACAAAATTTTGTAATCATTATTTTTAATTCCTAAAAGTATATTACACAACACAATTTATTACAGTCAAATGGATTTGGATTAAAGTGATTCTGTTTATTTCATACGGTCAAAGTACCTACATAAAATTTTAATCTAAAAATTACAATGTGAAAAGATAGTAGATAGTGGTTTTTAATATTTGTTTTCATATTTTTTCAAATCAAAATGTTCATAGCCTCAACGAGTTTTGAGATTAAGAGCTTCAAACCTGTTGAACAATAATAATTGAACACTTTAAAACCATTTTCACTAAGTGGGGGCCTCAGCCTAAACTCCCGAATATTAACTCGTGCTTCGGGTGGGAGGAGACTAGTTCCGCCGATTATACTGACTCCTATGAATTAATATAAGAGTGCTATTTATCTAATTATTTATTCAACCGAGATTTTTTTCATTGTGTATGAAGGATAGTTTAGTTTTTCAATGTATTCGTTAGCCTTATTTTAAGGTAGTATTTATTACTACCATTGAGCATACAAATGAACTAATGTATTTGTATCGGTCAGAAAAGGCACAGTGAGCCTCGGACGCCTTCAAACGCAATGGAGAGCTCTTGATGCCTCCCTATACTCCTGAGTGTGGCTTAGGCCTTCTACATTATGGGTTGGTTTGGGGGGATCCGCGGCGGGCTTGATTTGTGTGTGGCCGGCTTTTTGCTTTGATTGCTTCGATCGATCTAGGGGGTCGGTTTGCTGGGGATGGGTCTCCTACGGGCTGACTTACGGTATGCGGGGGTCTTGTATAGGAGAATGAATAAATTAATATAATTGTATGATAAAACAATTAGGTATTTGAAACAAAATACTAGTTTTCATAAAATAATAATACAGTACCTACCTAATAGGATTATCTATTTAAAATTTCAATGGAAATCTTCGTATTGACGAGGTATTTTACGAAATTATTATTTTGAATAATTTTGTTGATATTGTTCAGAAACGAAATAAACCAATAAACAATGAAACAGATGAGAGAAGCAACGATTCGGAATGATTGAGTAATTTAAATACGTATTTTGAAAATTAGAAAAGGGGTAAATCAGTATGTAGTTAGGTAGACGAAGTTTCAAATACCTCGTGTTTAGTAATGTTAGGTATGTTCTAAATCATCATTTATAAAATACCTACAAAGAAATGTTGAAAATCATCATTTATAAAATACCTACAAAGAAAAGTTGAAAATCATCATTTATAAAATACCTACAAAGAAATGTTGAAAATGAAAAGAGTGTTCGCAAAATTTGTTTCAAAGTTGCTGAAAATGGAGCAAAAACAACTTCGTCTTGAAATTGCATAAGACATGCTGGACAGTACAAACAAAACCCTGACTTCCTTAACATAGTGATCACTGGTGATAAATCCTGGATTTATGGATATTTCCAATTTCCTATGCTGAAAATTCTTCTGAAAGGAACTCAATTTCAAGAAAAAAAGACATTAAACAGAATACGACGGCTGAGCTTAACAGCATTGCAAAAGATGCATTCCAGCAGCACTTTGAAGGAATTTAAAAGTTTGTAGATCTTGTTCAATAAATGCACTTTTAATGAGCAAAAGTCCGATACTTTTTTAACAACCCCCGTATATCCAACTTTGAGATCATCCAACTGACGTACCTTTAACCGACCTCATTTAAAAGATATGCTAACATATGGTTTGGAACCATTAAAACTTCTTATGAATATATTTTCTTATTGTGGTTATTGAATTCTCTGTCTATTGCTGCTCATGCATTGGTGCAACATTCCTAAGAATGAGTAATATCACACATATTTCAATAAATTGATATCAGAAAACTACTCACCGCACAAATGTTATGGTAAATGTTTAGAAAATATTTTTTTAAAATGATAATCTGAACTTCGATTTACATGAAAATTCTCAATTGTGATCGGATGAACGAGGATTTAAAACAGCATAGAAAAATGGCGTAAGTAGGTACTTATAATAAATTGATTAAAGCTTGCTCCAATACAATACACTTATTAATTTCCATTTTTTCAGTGCCATACGTTTATTTAATTCATTGTACCTATAAATTGCTTCCAAAGTTATTTTAATTAAGATAAATAATAATAATAAATGCTCACCTCTGTGTAAAAATTTATTCTGCAATTAAGTCCAGTTTCTTCTTCCTGAAAATAAAGTAAATATTTTGTGAATTAAATTTATTCAAAAGATTAATTAGTACATAGTATAAAAGTGATAATAAAACAATGAATGAAATCCAGTAGTTCGGTATTGATGCAGAGGAGAAGAATATGCAACGAATGCAAAGTTTCATAAGGAATTAAACCTGTATGAGTATTAAGTATGCTAGAAAAATAAGGTGGATATGAGAAATATAGTACTGAAATCTTCCACATATCAATTGATTGAAAAGGTAAAATTCAAAATTTACAAACACAAAATTTGTAATGTTAGAATCAAGCGAGTGGTACCTGTTGACAAGTCATTTAAATGACTTAACGGGTTCCGCTCATTTGTTGCACTGTTTCTGTGTAAAATATTGTGTAAATAAGTTTCTTATTGTATCTTTCTGTTTGCTTGTGTATATTTATTTATTTAATAAAGGTTTAATTTCAAAAAAAAGCAAGACCCTTACCAAATTGTCGGAAAACAAAATGCCAATAGCTGTGCAGAAAAGTAGATCGGCAGAGCACATTGTAAAAATTACAAGATTGGACCAAAATACCAAAAGGGCGATCATCTTGCAGATGAATGAAAGGCGTCAAGAAGTTCGCTAAACCCCAAGGAATAGCTATCAAAATAGAGTACCTACTTATAAGTTTTGAAGCACATATTATAAATAATAAAAATAAAAGTAGAAAAGCCCTCATACAAAGAAAAGAAGTTAATATCTTAATTAATTAATATTTTTGGTGTTTACCGTGTAGTAATTCATAATATGAATGAAAAAATACTTGTCTTATACTACACAAATTATTTATTGCAGAGACGCGTTTCGTCCTGTTAGAACATTTTCGATCTGATTTAAAAATATTTTTACAATGATCAACCAAGTTAAAATTTTAAAGATATTATTGTTAACATATGTGGCTTATTGAATGAGAGGGATGTATAGTTAAATGTGTAAGATAAGGATGGGTATACGGTGGACACTGTTGGAGCAGGATAGGTCTATTTTTTAAAATAGACATACCCATCCTTATCTTACACATTTAACTATACATCCCTCTCATTCAATAAGCCACATATGATAACAATAATATCTTTAAAATTTTAACTTGGTTGATCATTGTAAAAATATTTTTAAATCAGATCGAAAATGTTCTAACAGGACGAAACGCGTCTCTGCAATAAATAATTTGTGTAATATAAGACAAGTGTTTTTTCATTCATAACATAAGTTATCTACGATAAGAAAAGAAATGAACAAAATAAAATCATCAATCATTATCTCGTATAAGCTTTTTAAGTGCATTTTGGTAACTAACTGCATTTTATTTCTGATTGTTAGAGCAAAATATAGGTTGTTAGTAAGTGCGTGTAGAAAGTTTATACGACTTAACAATAATTCAGCAGCACTTTAAAACAACGAGTTGTGTTAGTTCTGGTGTTCTTAAGTTAGATCATTAGGGTTAAAGTTTGTCAGATACAACGACAATTAAATTTGGGAGAAACGGCGCTGGGAATAATAATGTCATTGTATGGAGGACTAAAATTCTTCGCTCTTACACATCAATGAATTCTTACATAGTCCATACACACACTTGGTTATGTGCTATTCAATTGTAATTGACCTCTATGAAATACATAGTTTTACAAACTCTAACAATAATAAGAGTTTATCATTTAGGTCAAACTATCAAAAAAGTTTCAACCATACGAATCTTAGTTTTCGTAATTTAATATAGTTTCGATTTCCAGACTATTTGATATTGGCCTTTTAAGAGACTTCCTGGCTAACGTTTCGTTACCGAAGAAGCCTTAAGTAGACATATTCATTTTAGTTTCACCTTTTATTTCGTACTGAGCAATATAAGCATGGTTTATTGTATAAAACTATCGATAGGCGATATACTCTGTTCAATGTTTCATATCCATAGGGGCCAGTAGCAGACATATTCAAACACTTATAGCTTCGAACTACGGTTTTTTACACTAAAATATCTTGTTATTCTTAATTATTCTTCTGTCTCAGATTACCTTTTAAAATTATTTAAGACGAAGCGTGCTAAAGGTGAGTTGTAAAGTTTATTAGGTACCTTCTTTGAGGTATCTAAGATGACACTTTTTGTTTATGGGCGCTACATACTCCACGAAAATAAAGTCCGAATTTATACCCCTATTCCGTTATTTCTCACTAACATTAGTGAGAAACTCACAGGAATTACCGAAGTATTCTGTAGGAGCGTTATACACGTTTCCATACAATATTTTGGTACTTCTTGACAGCGTAAATGTCACGGAAACTTAGAAAAGGGATACTGGACTACTTTATGGCTGTGAATCCTGGCACCCAGCGTGTGCTCAAAACACGAATGCTGGAAATCAGATGGTAGGACTTTATCTCGAACACGACCATAAGACAGCAGTTCAACCACTTTTTACCACCACCATTAAATTCCGTCGACTCAACTGATAAAGATGCTACGTACCTATACAAATATATAAAGTTTAGTTTTGACAAACATTAAATAAAGTAAATGTTAAAATACAGGGTATAGCTATAATCTGCAAAATTGCTCTTCTTTCATTTAAACTGTAAGAGAGGGCTGTGTTTAGGAGGTGGAAAAAAATACGTAAAAAACACCAAGAAATTTTTTCAGGAGTAGATAATCTTATCCTCAATCAAACAGAAGTGAGTGCTATATAAAATTGAACACAGTATACCGTACAGCTGTCCGGATAGTGTACAGCCTCGGGTAACACACGCATAACATCGAGGGAGTAATTATTTAACTTATTCCTGTTTTCACACGATAAGGATATAATTAAAGTTAATTCTATCGTTAATATTATCATTATCCCTTTTAACTGTTTGTACCCATGTCTGCCTCTTTAAGGGCCGATTCTGAACACAACACACAACTACATTACTGTTTAAGGGTCAATTCTGAACACAACACACAACTACATTACTGTCCTAAATGAGTCCTTCTGCATTCCTAACAGAAGTTCCTCGCCTTTTGTAGGCGATCTAGATAATTTATTATTTCAACACCCTTCTCACTAAATGATGAATGATAAACTCAAAATGCTTCCATTATAACACTTATCACCCCTAAAAAGGCCCGTAAAATTTTAACAAAATTTTGAGTGACAACGGCCCATAAGAACTAATGAATAGTACCTACAGATGTAAAGGTTTGGAATTATTTCACTCAGTTGGTACCATTGCTTTCAAATCAAACAATAGATATCACAGTTATGAAACTATCTCAAAACGTATTCACTAGATAACAATTTTATAAAGCTTTATCTAGCAACATAAAACCTAATATATAAAAAATATTTTTATAATCTATACGACTACGTGTGTCTCGCTAAAACTGGCCTATTTTGGATTCAAAATATTCATAATAGCTCCTTTGGGTACCTATTCATTTAAAATGGTGAGAAAGTATGAATAAATTTAGAGTTAAATAGAAAAATGACAATTTTGTTTTCCCATGTAGGTATAACTACAAAGTTTTCCATCTTGACAGATTTGCTTTCATATAAAATCAGCGACCATTTCTTTCTTAAACGCACCAGCCAATCGTCCAAAATATTATTAGGTACCAGGTCACTCACTATTTAGGATTCAACGAAAGAGATTTTTGGATTGGCATTTTTTACATATATTTTGGTAGGTATATAACAAACCAAGATTGCTGTTAGTTACAATGTGGTCATATTAATTCACTAGTACTCGAGTTCTTGCAATATACTTCTATATAAAAATTTTGACACTATTGCAACGTTAATGGCCTTTTACCTGAGCCAATGGGGGGTTATAAGCCTTCAGATCTACTGTCCGCAATCTGATTCAATGTCTATAGAGAGATGTATTCAAATACCTACTACGGTTTTAGGTGAATATTTCTGAGACTTATTTCAAAGAACAATCTTGACTTATTTAACCACATTTACTGAGTAGGTATTTCATGATTTTAATAACAATTCATACCTATAGACAATAACGTCTGCGTTGAATTTTTTTCATATCTTTGAATTGCTTTTATTTATCGTAAATTCATCTAACCAACGTATTATTTTCTTACAAAAATAAATATTTTTACTAAAATATGTTCAGATAACATAATATGAGAAAGAACAAAAAAGAAATATAAAATAAATAAACCAGCAAAATTATTGTGTAGATCAAGACATTTGATCAATATTATGTTCTATTGATTCTCACATTGAAATATTATACATACATATTATATATTTTATACGGCACATCTCTATTGACAGAAGAAAGTAGGTAGGTACCTATATATTATTCGCAATTGAATGGAAACAAATGAGAAACATTTTATTTCTATAGAAATAAGATTTCATATATTATTAAAGAATACACGAAACTATCTAAGTATTTACTCGTATATTGAAGAAAAAGTATTAATGAAATAGAAGAAGAATGGTTCAGGATTATATCGGGTGGGGGAATTATCTGTCTTAAGGTTTCTCTGGGCAGTGGCGTCACACACAACTTTCTCAATATCCAAAAGCAGTGGAAATTGGAACATATTTGATTGCCATCTTACGGCAAATTCATTCAGTAGAATACCAATGCAGAGAGAACAAGTGCCCCAAGCACTTAACATTTAATTACATTTACGAACAAAAAATTTACAATACAATAAATCTGAGATGATAAGAGATATTATTAAATTTGCATTAGGTATTAGAAAGAACATACATGCAGCGGTGGTCTTTCTAGTGATGGATGCTTAGATACAATTAAATGTCAGATTAAAAAACCGTCAATTTTTTATGATTGGTATCTATCTCTAACATGAAGTCGGTTTTTGATCGAATTAATGTAAATACGGTTCAACGAGACCAAAATTAATAAATTTGACAGTTTGTCTCGCTGAACCGTCAGCGTGGTAGCCGTTTTATTGAATGTGACATGAAACCCTAAGCGGTTTGACTTTTCCACTGTCCCGATATGGAAAAAATCCCTGATCTTTCGTCTTCCAACTTCTCTGCGAAACCTTGATCTTGACTTTTACAAGTGTGTATGTACTTTGGGTGAGATGGGTCCATTCACGTACTTACCTATTTGTAAAACCATTAGGTATCGTTTAATAAAAACAGTCAATTAATTTTATTTTTATTTTAACACTTCTACGCACCTTGGTGTTGTTTTTACAGTATATATTATTATTATACAAACAATATCATGGTACATAATATACACTTTGAACATAACTTAATATTAAAATTTATATTCGTGTGGAAATCATAACAGAAATCAAAACATATTATTATACTCGCAAACTCAAATACACGTTTTATTATAAAACCCACTTTCATTATATCTGACGTTTCAGTATTCACGCTTACTCCATCACACACTCACACGCTGCATTCACACATACACAATTCGGTAATATAGTTAGGTACCACATGTCTCTGACACATACTGTTAATCTGAAAGATTTTTTTTTCAAAAACAAAATAGGTACCTACTCGAAATTTTCATGTTTTTTTTCAAACAAGAATCATACGAATAAAAAAAATGGTGATAGTGCCTTTTCATGTGTCCTGGTTTATCTTCAATATTTTTTTTTATTTATTATATTATGTAAATGTAGGCACGCCACTGCCCTTTACCTATATTTTTAGGGAGATTTCGCCTGTAAACAAAAAGTTCACTGTTTCGTGGAATAATAAACACGTATAATAATAATAGGGTAGGTACCTTTTTACGAAACGTACGAAATAAATCTTTTAGGCATCGTATTCCAACGTTTCTTCGAGTTTTGTTCTTTAATTTGATTCTGTTAGTGTAGGGCCGGTATGGCGCAATCTTCCTTTTTTAAGACCTTTTATATTTTCTGCCATGTACCTATTTAGTTTTCCGAAACACTCAATTCAAAGCAAATTCTTGGAGTTATTGACCAAAGGTTCACGTAAACTGAGCAATAGGTATAATGTAAAATTCACATAATCCTCTATAGATATTGATTACAATGGAGAAATGGAAATTATGGATATAAATATTTATTTTCTTATTGCATCTCATGATAAATTAATTGTAAAATACATGATCTACGCCTTGACAAAGGCCTCCTCAAAAATCCTCCACGTCTCCCAATCCTCATGTTCATTCTGCACCTAATGTTCTTAAAATATCTTTCAGAGTAACTTAATGCGGTACTAGGGGGCAAGCACAGGCGCTGTTTTATCAATCTATAATATAAAAGAAAGTCGGGTTAGTGCGAATACTTATAACTCGAGATCGGCTGAACAGATTTTTATCGTGTTTAGTTTATTCTGATTCTTTTCCGCTCCAGATAACAACTATTAAAAAATCGAAAAAAAAGATGGAAAATAGTATGAAATATAATATATGAAAGTTAGTATCGAACGAAATTCCTAACAACAATGCCATCAGCGAAAAATCCCATAACAACAGTTTTTTTACTTACCTAACAACCATTGAGTTACATTGGTACGAAGATTTTTTGATAGAATTTCATTTAGGGTTTCAGAAATGATTTCTTATCATTCAAACATATTTTAAACTTATTTTTGTATAAATTACAAATTCGAAATCAATATTCATAGTGAGGACAACGTCTGTCAGGAAAGCTAGGTTATAATCAAGCGATGTGACCGGCCCATCCCCATTTTAACCCTGAAATTCATTTTGGTATTGTCCGACAATCCTGTTCCAACTAACTCGTATTGTGGTGTTTTAGACAACCTACGGTGCATTTACACCAAACGAACATAGAACCAGAGCTAGAAATAGAGCATATTTTCTTTATCGTTGATACTGACTCCAAGGAAACAGAAATGAACAAGAACTAATTATTAATGGGCGATGACACATAACGCGCGCCAGAGTTCCAGTTCTTTCTCGTTGATATTGACCAAGGAAACGTAAATGAACAAGAACTAATTATTAATGGGGGATGACACATAACACGCGCCAGAGTTCCAGTTCTTTCTCGTTGATATTGACTCCAAGGAAACGTAAATGAACAAGAACTAATTATTAATGGGCGATGACACATAACGCGCGCCAGAGTTCCAGTTCTTTCTCGTTGATATTGACCAAGGAAACGTAAATGAACAAGAACTAATTATTAATGGGCGATGACACATAACACGCGCCAGAGTTCCAGTTCTTTCTCGTTGATATTGACCAAGGAAACGTAAATGAACAAGAACTAATTATTAATGGGCGATGACACATAACGCGCGCCAGAGTTCCAGTTCTTTCTCGTTGATATTGACCAAGGAAACGTAAATGAACAAGAACTAATTATTAATGGGCGATGACACATAACGCGCGCCAGAGTTCCAGTTCTTTCTCGTTGATATTGACCAAGGAAACGTAAATGAACAAGAACTAATTATTAATGGGCGATGACACATAACGCGCGCCAGAGTTCCAGTTCTTTCTCGTTGATATTGACCAAGGAAACGTAAATGAACAAGAACTAATTATTAATGGGGGATGACACATAACACGCGCCAGAGTTCCAGTTCTTTCTCGTTGATATTGACTCCAAGGAAACGTAAATGAACAAGAACTAATTATTAATGGGCGATGACACATAACGCGCGCCAGAGTTCCAGTTCTTTCTCGTTGATATTGACTCCAAGGAAACAGAAATGAACAAGAACTAATTATTAATGGGAGATGACACATAACACGCGCCAGAGTTCCAGTTCTTTCTCGTTGTTGTTTCCTTAGTTTCAATAGGTATAAGCATCGTGTGAACGATTAAAAAAGTATTCTCTAGCTCTAGATCTTTGTTCAATTAGTGTGGAGGCACCCTTACACCTAGAATCACTTCTCGTTCCATTACTTTTAATTTTTCAGCGCTTCTTTAGGTTAATTATTGTAGGTATAATTTCCATCAATTTGTATATAGATAAAGATAATTTTTGTGATCCTATTATTCCTATTTTATGTGTGTGTAAGTGTGTTCAAAGAAATGTTCAAATTGAAATATTTTACTAATTATTGTTACTCTTTTGTATAACCTGTTAAATATTTTATTTGATAATAACACATCATACAGAATTTGAATGCTTTTATCTATCATGACCAACTTTTGATTTTACTCATAGTATATGGAATATACATGAGTCTTGTGATCGGATATCAAATAAAAAAAAAAGATTTCGCTGAAATTAATTTTCTCGACGTTTTCCAGGGTGTAGATTCCAAAAATGCAAAAAAAATTTTTTTTGTTAAATTTCCGTGTACCCATACCCGTATGCGTAAGCCAAAAATGTGTGCGCACCCATAACTCATAGTAATTCTTATCCGATTTGATTGAAATTTGGTAGAACGGTTAGCCCCTCGATGTAGACGAGTCAGTAAAATGTTGAGATCTGTACCGTCAGGGGAACCCTCTTAAAGTATCCAAAGAAAATTTCACTTGTTCTAGAAAAAGGGCTAAAAAGGAAAAAAAAAATTCTTTGATTTTCATAAAATTTGGTATACGAGTTGGTCTTATGCTCCTAAAATTTGAGGTCCGTAAATTCAGTGGGTCCCCCTTAAAGTACCGTATTGAATAAGTAGTTCTAAAGCAGATAATAAAAAGCTCCAAAAGTCGATATCATTTTAACCCATATCTTCCCAGACATAGAAATAGCCGTAAGATTTTCATGAAAATCATACCAGGGACTATTTACGGTCTATGTATTGATAAATAAGTGTCAAAAAAAAATTTGGATTTTTGGATTTTTAGTTATAGAACCGTTCCAATAATGGAACACTGGGAAGATACATACATGTAACATTTGGGATTTTGTATGGGAAATCTAAAACGATATAGAGCGTAGTAAAGTACTTTATGAAGTTTTTTCAAAATTTTAATCCACAATTTATAAATTATAAACCTTGTATAAAATAATAAAACAAAAAATCTTCTTCTTCTTCTTTTTTGTAGACACGGGAGTGTGTTTTATCAGGGTTATCATCTTGACTTGCGTTATTTCAGGTTTCTTCCCATCGCTTGACGAGTATTTTTGATTGGCGCAGCCAATTTGATACCCTCATGCAGGGCTAGATACCTATAGTATTCTTGCTTTTGTTTAATTTTTCAATACATGTTGGTGTCACTAAAATATATTATAGCAAATTATGACGTAGCCACCTGATCACATTGTTCGACTTATTAGATCTCTCAGATTACTGTGTTTCTAATTCGATCACGCAGATATTAACCATGGAGTGTTTTCATTTTAGATGTTCTTAGCATGCTTTTTGTTTTGACATTGTCTGCTCTGGATAAATGCCATGTGTCTTTCTTCACGAACCTTTCTGTCTGTCCTCATATCCTTGTTTTTCTATATTATGACATCTTTCAAGCAGACTGCTTCTGCGGCAGCTTAATCAACCTGTGACCTTACTTATCAAGCAAGCAGGTTACATTGCTATTGACTGTAAAGCAAAGCACTTCAATAGCTTTCTGATGCAGGATTTCCTCCTGTTTTGGAGATATAACACCTGCTTTAACGTTTTTCATAGCGTTTTTGATGAAAAAATTTATCACCACATCCTGGTGGTATTATCACTCATCAAGTACAATGAATTAATTTTGTTCTGTTTTTGAGCGTAGCAGATCTTAGGTGGAATCCGATAGTTAAGATGATTTTGCACATACTTTTTGAAAATCAACAACATTCACCTTCAAAGTAACCATACAAACAACGTTTTCTTACTGTGTAACGTTCAGTTCTACCAGCTGTGTGCGCATATTTTCTTTACATAAAATACTTTTTTCGTTTCAAGGTGTTAAAATATTTAGTACACTATTAAACTACGACCAAAAAAATAAATTTCCAACAATAAATAAATTTATTGCATGAAAATAGTACAAAAATTTTACATTGGCATATCATCCCAGTGTTCCAAAAATGGAACGGTTAGGAAAAAGGACATGAAAATACCTACTTATAGTCATCTTTATTTCTTTTATTTTTTATAATGGCAAAAGAGACAGGAATATAACTGGTAACGTATTATTTGAATGTTAATTATAACAAACAAAAAATATACGGACATTTTAAAACGAGCAATGTTTTTCCACAAAATCTGCTATAAAGAATGCTTCATAACAGAAAAAAGCAGACGCGAATATCATTCAACAATATCTCTAACTAAAGCCTATTAATCGAAGATTTTAAGCAGAAAAAAATGAACGAGTTGCGCTTTTCCAAAAAAATAATAAAAATTATTAACTAAACCGTTCCAATAATGGAACACTGGGAAGATATTGGTTAAAGTTTCTATAATAATTCCAAGGATAAATTCATTTTAATCGTAAAATTATGAATTTTTATGCAAAGATTTGTTTTACACGAAAAGGCTGTTATAATATACTATAAGTGCTGGGCTACCCTAGGTTAGCAGCTTTTTTTTTTGTTTTACTTTTAACTGTTTTTTGGGTTGATCTCATCGTAGATATAATTTCCATATTTATTTATTTATCTTATGGTCACAATATAGTACATCACAACAAAGAGATATTCAGCACAAGAATGTTTGTCAAAATTTGTATAGATAATGATAATTTTTGTGATCATGTATTTCCTGTTTTATGTGTGTGTAAGTGTATATTTTGTCCAAAGAAATGTTCAAGTTGGAATATTTTTTCAAATTATTGTTTCTCTTTTTTATAATCTGATGCATATTATTTTATTTGAATTGTAATACATCATTCAGAATTTTAATTCTTTTATCTATCATGTATGTTTATTGTTGTATTTTTATAATATGTAATTTATAAATGGCTAATGAAGCCGTAGAAAGAGGAAAATAAATAAATAATCTTTCGAACCCGAGTCAAAACAGGCAAGACAAAAACATCAAAGAACTTTTGTTATAGGTTGATGATGAGGATTTAAGGATCCTGTAATATGTGTAAAAGCGCCGATCGCAAACCAGTTCTTCGGTCTATTTCTGCTACATTTTGTATCCAAGTTAAAGGTAAGAATCTACAGAGAGAATTTGACATGATTGAGATATGCATGTCAAAAATGTTTCAGTAATTATTACTGAACCTTGCTAAAATTATTTAAAATGACACTTTGATTAGTTGTCTTGGGACCACAGTGACAACCAAAATAACAGTCTTTTGAAGGAGATCTTTAGAAAATTCGGTTTTCTGGTCGAATTCTTTGAGCTTGGCAAGATTTAAACAGTTGGGCTGAAAGCGGTTGGTCAGAAGATCAGTTGCCTGTTAAAGAATTGATCAAATAATAACGGTAAAATTAGGTAACTGCCTATTCAACTTTGTATAAAAATACTAACATTTAATCATTTTTGATACAGCTTGATAGTTGATAGTAATAAAAATAACGTTAATTGATTTCTGTAATAAATCTTTCCACTTACATTTTCATAAAACAAAGGGAGGTCTATAAAGAGGAAAAAATAATATAATTTAGAAAAAAATTGTAGGGAAGAGATTCAAATATACCTAAGAAGAATTTATAGCCGTATAAATTTATGATAGCGTAGTTTCTTAGGCAAGAAGGATGATAGTTCCCGAGTAACTGCTTAAGAGTTCTATTGATTTTATATTAACTACCTACGTCAGATTTCATACAATTCTGTGCTGTACGTCTTTTTGAATTAACATACACCTACATCGGTTTTATACAATACATTACGTTTATTTATAGATTATTACCTTAAAATATACCTAGACATTTTAAGGAGTCTTCAAATATATTATACATTCAAGAAAAGGTCTCCACATAGTTTTATTATCGTATTTTATACCTTTAAAGTTCGTGTCACCCGTCATAAAAAAAAACCTTTTCTTCAACTTCTAGTTTGTAACACGTCCCTAGAAATTTTCAAGGAGATCTTGTAAAAAATAATTTTTAAAAAATAACTAATGTGAAACAATGTCGTTTATTTTCTTGTCAAATGGTTAAAATCGCAGTTAAATGAATGCAATGTCAATCAACTTAATCATAAGATAAAAATGTGATGTTAAAATGCCATAAAACATTTTTTTTAAGAGAGACGCCAATAAAACACTAAACAAACAAAAATCATGAAAACATAGAATATCCAGTGCTCCAATAACAGTTATCTCCCGCATGTATATTGATATTATGGCTATTCGAATAACAGCAAAACACAGAATAATAATAATTGATACCCAATGTCTTACAGCCGGTTTCTTAAAAAGTAAAGGAGACTTTAAGTTTCATTTAAAAAATAACGCGTTTCATTACAGCAAAATGACATTTAAAGTCGACTTTATGGTAAAGTCTTATTATTGGCACTAAAAAAGTCGACATTAGTTAGTGTAGTTCAATCTTTTAACACCGGAGTTCAAAAATTCGTGGCGCTTCAACTATCACAAATGCACTTGTATACGGTGACATTGTGGACAAAAATGATCAAAAAAGGGTGGAAAACATGGAAAAACGGGAAGAATATTATTGTTTATTGATTTCATTTACCAATTCATAAACCATAATAACAGCACATTGACAGATTAATAGAAATTCCGCGAAAATATTAGTAAACAACCTATGTTTTCCATAGATTTCCATGGCAACACTTTCAACTGCTACCAACTTTCATATATACCACAGGCTGGATTTTCATCTTTTTAAGTTGGGTCTTGTGTCTTCCCTTGGTGTTAGTGAATGTGGACAGGACACGGAATCCTTAGATCACGTGTTTTTTGGCTGCCCGCTGAGGGATGTCTCCCCTTTATATCACGTTTTAGATGTTTGTTATCCGATTAAAATTCTACATTTAATAAGTCTCAATTCTCTTGAAATAAAAAGACAATAATTATTATATTTTGTTGAAAATAGTGATACTTATTTTGATTTCATTCTTTCTCTTATTCTTTATTATTATTTGATCAGTACTGTTTTTTAATGATTTTCTCTGTCATAAAATAGGAAATAAAATATTTAAATTCGAAAAAAAAACTTTCAAATATTTTTTTTTATGAAACGCGTCAACTTAAAGGAGACTTTAAATTTTAAATGATTCTTTAGCTAAAGCGTTCTTTAGCCGCTTTTTTTAAACCGGCCGTTAGGGATACAGTTGAAATACCGAATTATCGAAAAGTTAAGAGCCGTGATCTTATTGTTTTGTTTTATTCTTCAAACCACAAAGACAATCATATTCTTTTTTTCCAAGCTGAATGCTTGTCACACGTAACATCGACGAATTTGAATGGAGTGTTATTTCCACTTGGAACCATGCAAAATTTTATATTATGTGAATAATTGATATTTAATATGATGTGGATATTCTGAACAAAGGTGTTATATCGGGCATATAAGCATTTACAACCTCCAATAAACTGATCTTTTATTTCTGTATGTCGTTTTTTAGTCTAAACATAATGGGCTATACCTTTTGCTTTGAATTGTATAATTAACCTTCATTTATATGTATACCTTCCTTTTGTTTTAATTTTTGTATTACCTTTAATACCTACTGATTTTTGTTTCTGTATATTTTTTTTAGTCTAAACATCATGGCCTATACTTATTGCATTTGTATTTAATTTGTTATCCGTAACATTTTTTTTATTATCTTTATACTTATATTTTATTTTGCTGTTATAATTTTGATTTGTTGGTGGCATGAATCATCCAAATGGATGCAATGCCAAAAATTAAATAAAAAAAAAAAAACTTCTCAATGAATAATCAAGTAAAGGATACAATAGTTATTACAGTTTTCAACTTTAATGGCTTCCTTCTCTTCATCGGAAGGTAATAAGAAGAAGAACTGTGGAGTTGTAAGGTAATACCGCCTCGGAAAAGACCTCAAGTTTTGTAAACAGAGTAATCGATACATCTCCTTGTTTCCAAGAGAGAAACATCACAAAGCTACAACAACGAATATCTATGCACCCTTTTTAGTTAGAGCAATGGTTATTCGGAAGTTCGTTTAACTCTCGCTTGGCATCGAACAACTCCGAACAATAATAATTAATTCAAAACAAATAATGTAGAAATATACTTAAGTGTTATAAACATAAAGTAAACACTTTGAAACTGGGGAAATAATTTAGTATGCGAATAACACTTAGTGCTACTACAACAGAGTCTTCCGTTTGCTGGAAAACTGATTAGGTATAAAATAAAATCTATATATAAATACGTGAAGGAAAAATTTTGTGACTATTTTGACGAAAATTGCGTGGACGGAGGAGTATGAAATTTCGCACACTTATAGTTTATATAGAGAAGAAGTGGTGAAAGCTAAATTTTTTTTTTAAATTATACATAAAATTAGATTAAATCAATAAAAAAAAACACTACAAACACTACTATAATGTTTTATATTTGATAATCACACACCAAAAAGCGAACGTTGTTAACGTATAGTGATAAAACTCAGCCAGCCTTCGATATAACAGTAGAAAACGGTCGTAAGCCCGTAGTGGTTTGTAACATTTATAAATCGAACATCAATAATGAATTGTTAAGAGTCCTTAGTTGTTACATATTCGTTTATTTTTATTTCAGCTGAGTGTCATAACAGGTTTGCAATTAAAATCAGTCTTACATCAAATTAAAAACTATGGTACTTACTCTTTGGTTTAATGGGGTGTTTTCTAGGGATATTCCGATAATTCCCACCAGATGGCAGCACACCTAATAAGGATCTACCGTCAAATGTCATTTCATATGTCATTCATTCTTTTCGAAAGCGTATAGTTGGTGTCTCGCTGAATTTTCTCAGTTTTGTTGTATAGTATATCCTATATAAATATATTCAAAATGAACAGGGACTATTGCACGTTAAGTTATAACAACAATTCCTACACGCTTTTATATACAATTGCCTTAGCGTGGTTATAGTTAAATCTAAATTTCACATTTCTATCAGTGTTCCCAACGGCTCTTGATATCGCCGATTTTCGTACAAAAAGTAGCCCAACTGAAAATTTGGTATCTGGAAAGATGAAAAGTGAGGTGAAAGCTTACATAAAAAAAGGTCATTCCGAAAATTTTGGTATCCGGGGAGTCGCCTTTTAGATTTTTTTCGTCGGAGATCGTCATTCCGAGTAGCCCAAATGGCGATAAATCGCTCACGTAGGCAACACTGATTTCTATTAGACCCTGTTTGTCAGTGCTGCCCCCGGTGGCGAAAAGAGTAAAGAAAACAACCCATTAAGGCGTCGACGTTCACACGTCATATATATAATTGCAAATTTTCTCTAGTATAACCCCTTACAAGGAATGTATTGAATTATCACCCTGTATACGCACTAAGTTGGTCGATATTAAATATTTTGAAACACGATTTTTTTTCAAACAAACAAATTTCAAAATAAAAGCCTGTGAATAGTTTTTCTATAAAGAAGAAGTGTTTTATTACCGTTTCAACACGTAGGTATTAGTACTTAACACTAAGGAACTTCCTTTATGAACAAAAAATACTTTGTAGTTCTGCGTCTAAAGTTTGTTTTTGTCAGCACATTATTTTTTTTATAAACGTCGCTCGGAGATAATATTTTTTTTCGTTTTATATCAGATATGTAGGTATACTTATCTGAAAAAAGATATATTACCATCAATAAAGTGTAGGTAGGTAAGTAGATAACTATAACACGAATTTTTTGAATCTTATGAGATGAAAAAACAATCGAAAAAAGATTTTCATTCAATCCACTCAGATTAACAGCGACGAAAAAAAAATTTAACGTATCACACATCATTACACTCTTCTTCATACATAAATACTACAAAATTAGATTTTTTCCTCATCTCGGACTGATAAGCGTTTAGCGAATTTCACTAGCTCGCTTTCCATTAAAAAAATCTATATGGAGAAATTATAGTAAGGGTATCGCAATGTAGGGTTTTAAGCTAAAAGCAATAAAGACAACAACAGAATATAAAAAGAGAAAGAAAATCTCAACTCCCTTAAGAGTGATTTGGTTTTTATAGCAAATGTTTTTCCATACATAAATGTTAGTTCTTGAAACCCGTCTATGTATGTATACTACTTAATCATGTCTATCTACATAATACTAAGTACTTATATCCAACTTTCGCAATACACACAGATATACGGTTTACGTACATATATATTATTTTTGTAAGCTTCTGTATTGTATTGATGCAACATCGAATATACGAAAGGAGAGTATCATTGCAGACGGTTTTACAAAGTGAGAAAAATATATAACTGTAGATATAAAAAATAAAGCAAATTGAATTTGTACCGCTCTTTTAAGAGCAGATGAAAATAGCGGTTAAGTTGAAATCGATAATGGTTTTAAGACCGCGACTGAAAAAATGAGCGCGCGAAGCCACGTGAATTAGATCTGATACAATTTTCAGTACATTATGTAATATGTAACTAGGTTTCCCGACAGACGTTGTCCTGTGGTTCTCACCCGAGGCGGCCCGTTCGTATGTACCTACATAATTTGCACTGCGCCCCCAGAAAAATAAATACATAATTGATTCTTACAGAAAAAATAACAACTAATGACTCTATAATAATTCATGATTAATGTTCGATTTTTAAATGGGACAAACCACTACGGGCTTACTTAGAGTCATTAGTTGTTATTTTTTCTGTAAGATCTAGTCCTGAAAAAAGGTCACAAGAATCTAGACATAATTAGAACGTTGTGCATAATTGATTCGATTGAGTTAAGCTTATAAAACAATAACATTAAAATATTTCCAAAACATCCATATTTCAGTCGTATTCAAAGCTCAGGCGGGAACGACGCAAGAATATATGCGCGCGCAGACATTCTACCTCGCCTATGAAGTGCCGATGCTGCGTGTGCACATATGAAAGTGCGCGTTGTAGAATTTGTATGAAAATTGGAGTAAGTGGGATGGGCTACTGTAAGAGCGGCATTATGTTTGCTAGAATGAGAGGGAACTACCCGCGATGGCGTTGGCGCGTCGCAGGTGATCCGTTCCATACTAACTTAAATACTATATTTTATATCATTTTTTACCCAGTTTTTTCAACTTTTTATTAGTTATTCTCTTATCCGGAGCGGAGAAGAATCTAATAAATCAAACATCGAAAGAATCTATTCGGCCGATCTCAAGTTATAAGTGTTTGCACTAACCCGACATTCATTTATATTATAACATACGGCGCTTAGCTGTAAGGTTTTTCTTGAAATATTCTACAATCCTTGATTATTGGTGAAACTGGTTGGTTTGACCAATATTTTTTTTCACAAAGACATGATTATTATTTTGGTTAATGGATCTAGGCTCACCCAAAATGAACACAAAATACACTTTTGACATACATATTTCACAGAAAGCTAATCTTGTGTTGAGAAAGAGGAAGATGATCAGATTCATTAAAATACAAAAATTCTTTATCATTGATATTCACTCAATTATGAAAAACTAATTTTGAAAGGGAAATTAGGAATAGATTCTGTAATACAAACTCATTATAACCTACGTTCATCTAAGAGCGCATTGCATTTTAATGTATCAATCCTTAGTTTAATTTGCATTTATTTTTGTATTTCCATGTATATTTTTCTATGCTTGCGCTGTTTCTTTTTTGTCTTATTTTCTTTTTTTTTAATTGGATAAATAATGTTCAAATGACGATTAAGTGTCCGAATGGACCTAAGGATGATAAAATAGAATAAACAATTTATGTACATCGCTATTCCGATCCAATTTCAATTATAAAAAGATGTTAATATACCACTTTGATTTTTGTTGCTAAGCATAAAAAGTTTTACGCATGTCTATTAGGAATTCAGCATTGTTTTACGAAAAAATGGTAGGCACATATAAAAAACAATTTGTACTAAGTATTTTTAGTACTGAAAGTAGGTATAGACGCGGGCTTTTTTATCATTTCAAAAAGTACCAAACAATTTCAATCTCACGACACAAACCTTTATAAAAAGATGTTAAAAGTGTACTTTATTGCTTTTACGTCTGATTCATTTGAAAAATGATGCAGTAGTTTGACAAGGCCATACCACAATCCTAAAAATATTTTAAAGTTTTAAAATTGAGGCAAAATATTATGCAATATTATTCAACATTAAAACGAGGTTTCGGTAAGTGTGAAACGTGTTTTTGTCATATGACGCTTCTAACAAGTTCATTAACCTCAATTAACATATTTAAAAAAAAAATGAAATGACATCCCGTTTTCAAAATGAACCAACGTACATAGTATTGTTAAAATTTAACGAGAATAAAAGTTTTTAAGTTAACGCATGATTTTTAAAAGTTTATAAAGACTTTGTTCACATTATTCTAATTTGATTTTACTTTACTTTAAAAACTTAAATAAGGATTTCATTTTTATTTCAAGTTTTGAGAAAATATTATTAAAGAAGCGAATGAAAAAAAAATACAAACATTTTCTCCACCAAATTAAAGGTTTTTGTCAAATAATTTAAAGTTATAATTGAAAAAATATTCACGGACTTTTTGTTTTATATAATTTTTATTCGACTAATAATAAAAAAAAGGATTTTTCTGGTAAACTTTGAATAATTAATTAAACGGAGAATAAGTGGATACAAAACGATAATTTTCTTTGAAATTATTTTCATCATAAAAATAATTCTTATTCTATTGTTATGTTTAAAAATTAAACTAGAGTTTAAGAATATAAATACGACAAAATATCTTCAAGGCATAATCCTCGTTTCACAGAATTTTATAATTTGGGCTAACTAATTGTAATGAATAAAAGATAAACATACAATACTTAATATGATTCCACATACCTAATTAAATGTATTTCTTTATTTCTTGACAGTAAAATAAATATGTACATCGACTCTCAAAAACAAAATGTCGCTGGCAAATCTTTTCGCCTGAGACTGGTCAAACCCGGGTAGAAATAACAAAATGAAAAATTTAGATAGATTCTAATCGACTTTTAGATATATTACCTGGTGTTAATTTGTGTTTTCACCTTATGACACTCGACGTGTGATCGCTTTCCAATTAGAACATGGCCTTAGAATATCACGCCAAATAATTCAACAGTGTCGCACTGTGTTTTTAAATTGCGAGGTTAATAGAACAGAGCTCCACTCTCTTCTATCTAAACACGCTTTCTTTATTACTTTCACCGAAATACAATTTCCAATATAGATCTAGCTACAAATTTTATTTACTTCTGAGGTTCCCTCCTTTGAATCGGATGCGATTCTAGATAAACTACGTTTAGTGATTATCTGCATTCTATAGATATACTTAACATAATTCTTGAAGAAAGTGAGCTAGGAAGTCCGAGTTATTTAAGACGCTCGACTTAGATAATGACTGTAATTCGCAAATTCACGTTCCAACTAAACGTAATCAATGATTCCAATTATTGATTCCATGGCAATCACAATCCAATAGTTTGTTGATAAAACGTGTATTATGAACGAGCTAATTATATGTTATTGTCTTATTGTATTTCTATGGTTAAATCACAACAACCCTGTCACACACTTATGTAGGCTGTGTACCTACTCACTTGAGCCACAAGAGCCGTTGCATCAATATTACCAAAACAGCCCTCGCGATCTTTTGATAATGACTGGTATTCTCAATTTCACGTTCCTACTCAACGCAAGAAGCTCTCGCTTAGAACTTAATCGGTTGCCAGTAGTTACGTAAGTAATGTATTGGATAAAATATTATTTTCAGAAAATTACAAAAATGTCAAAAGACTCAATAGAAAATGGATACGACGCAACTCAATCGTCTGTTTTTCATTTCAGAATAATAGTCAATGACTGGTATTCTCAAATTCACGTTCCAACTCAACGCAAGAAGCTCCTGCTTAGAACTTAATCGGTTGTCAGTAGTTACGTAACTAATGTATTGGATAAAATATTATTCTCAGAATACAGAAATTTCAAAAGTCTCAATAGAAATTGGATACGACGCAACTCAATCGTCTGTTTTTCATTTCAGAATAAAAGTCAATATTGCTGATTTATGACTCGTGCTCGCGGCTCAAATAAGTACGCGGCCTTAAATAACCTTTGTTGCTTCCACGTGTCCCAGAGGAAAAAATAAAAGTTTTTTTCAGATTTATTTCCTTTTACCTGCATTTCAACCCTTCAAAATATTTAGAAACGAAATTCCCTTCGGCAATAAACCCTATAATTGGATTTTTCAATTACCCAATAAGTAATATTCGTAGTATTTTTATCATAATAGATGTTTTGACAACAAGCTAGGAGTATTTAAGGGACGGTTGTTTAAACTTCAGACCAAAAATCCGTAAGTTAAAAAATAAATATTATTTTATTTTTGATTTCAAATGGTAACTGTGGATTTGGACAGCATGCCTAAGTCAAAGCAATTAGAAATTTGACGAAATTTTCGCCGTTTTGTGGTCCGTCGACATTTGGTCAATAATTCGACTTGAAATAACTTGCTTGTTTTGTATTACAGGAAGAATTTCGTCAATGCCCAATACCACAAGCACCAAAGATGGCGATTGCCAGGCAAAAGGAAATAATATAAAAAATTGAAGTGGCTGAATTTCGAGCGAAAAAATAGGTACTTACGACTCTTCTAGTTTTCTAGAAATATTTGTTTCTGGAACTAATTCATAATTTTTGTAAGTATGTATTTTGCCGTCGAATAATATATTATTAAAAACTAGCTTTCCCGACAGACGTTGTCCTGTGGTTCTCACCCGAGGCGGCCCGTTCATATGGGAATAATAAGTATGCACTGCGCCCCCATAAAAAAATACACGATTTATTCGATTGAGTTAAACTAATAAAATAATAACATTAAAATATTTCCAAAACATCCATATTTCATTCGTATTCAAAGCTCAGGCGGGAACAACGCGAGAATATATGCGCGCGCAGACATTCTACCCCATCGTCTATGAAGTGCCGATGCTGCATGTGCACATATTATGAAAGTGCCCGATAATTTTGTTGACTGTATGGAAATTGGAGTAAGTGGGATGGGCTACTGTAAGAGCGGCAATTACGTTTGCGAGAATGAGAGAGAACTACCATTATGTGCAGTAAAGAATAATTTTGTTGTTATGGCATCGCAGGAAATCCGTTCCACACTAACTTTAATTACATTTTATATTATTTCTTATTCATTTTTCAACTTTTTATTAGTTATTCTGTTATCCGGAGCGGTGAAGAATCCAATAAATCAAACATCGGAAGAATCTGTTCAGCCGATCTCGAGTTGTAAGTGTTTGCACTAACCCGACTTCCATTTTTATTATAAGATGAAGGAACGAATAAAATGAATTCTAGTTAAAATTTCTATACAACTAACCTATGTGTTTTTTTTCCCAGATGTGGGAAACTTATAGCCGTACGAGAAACGCAAAACATCGAGTAAATTCTTCCCGTCGTGTGAACTTTTATTATTTCTGTATAAAATTTACAACAAGTTTGTGTTTTTATTGGAAGGTATTTTTAAAAGGTAAAACATAAACCAAAGAGCAAATATGTTTTTGTTGTTCCGCATAAATTAGGGTTCCTCCCGTATTGTTAAATTTTATTTACAACCACCGCAGTAGACCGCATGAAACGACCAGTTAATTTTTAAATGAAATATTGAACAATTAATCATGTTATTGTTTGCTTAAACATAATAATATGTACATAGATAACCGAGAGGAACCCTGCGCCATTATATTCGGGGTTTTATATATGTATTACCTTTCTGAATTAAGAGCGTGTATCCATTACTTTACATCAATTTTTTTTTTTTGGAGGGATGACTGCTGTATTTGTGAGATGACATTTATGTTGGTAAGATTAGGAACTGCTGTGTTGGTGAGATGACAATTATGTTGGTAAGATAACAACTGTGATTTTAGAGGGACGACAGTGCTCAACAACTGAAATATTGCCGATTCAGGGACCGAATATGTTCTAATGATTATTGTATCTCATTAAGATGGCCTCTCTGATTTTTTATATACTAGTTGCATCTATACATGAACTGTCGATGGCCTGAGTCGGTACATACCGAATGAACATATTATTATGTTCATTACATGAAAATGATGTCGTCAATAAATTAATTTTTTACAAAAATTGTTGAGAAAAGTTTGAGATGTACTGATATAATGTATGTATTTTTTATAGAAAATTAAATAATCTAGTTGATGTGTTTCGGCGTTTACGATATTTTTTTAAAATTCTGAAATATAGGCATTGAAACTCGTAAATTTGTCATAAAAAAAAATATTTTTCTTTATAAGAAAAAGTTTGAGAAACCTTGGAACTTTTTCATTAAATTTAATTTGAGATATTGTATTTTTCTATATACATACACATTTTTAGGGTTCTAGCTTTAATAGTTTTCGAGATATACGAAAAAATTAAGTAAAAATTCAAAGGTCAAACCCCTGACTGAATAAAAATTTTAAAATATTATGCAATGCTATTCCTGTTTAGTTGTGTTATGATATCCTCCCACAGTTGCAGATAATTTCATGTTTGGAAAGGAATACGTCGGCGTAGTTTAGAATACGGTTTCAAATATCATTGTTAGTAATAATATGCTTACGTCTGCCTGGGACACAAAATGATGCTGGGTAGAGCTAATCAAACCGCAGAAACAGACCGAAGAACTGGCTTGGGATGAGCTGCTTTCCAAAATGTGGGTCACATATCCTAAAATCCCAATCAACGTCTAACGGAAGATATATAATTTTTGTGTCTCACCGGTTCGTGACCATCACATTGACCCAAAGAAGTGCTGAGAAATTAAGGGTGGCTCTAGTTTGCATGATGCATCAGTTGAAACCGTGGCATCAACAACGTTAAATATTGCCATTTGAGACTTATTGCTCGGAATAAAGAAAACAAAAAGTAAAGCCCTTTCTGGTAGTGCAAAAACTGATAAATGAGACGAAAGTAAAGTATCTCATTTGAACAAGTGTTAAAGATTGCTTAGCAAAAAAATATCAAAAGAATAATAGTGAACGAATTTCTATCTTTGGGTTTGCATATTTACGTAATGGTTAACTGTGTTGATTTTTTTATCAAAATGATACCTATTATAATATTAACCAATTCTAACTTTGAAATTATTGACAAAAACTGTCAGTTATTTGATGGTGCGATTGACAGAGTTCAGAGAGAAAATTTATGTTTTAAACAGATGCATTGATCGGAATTACATTGATTGAAAGGTAAGTAATTTTTCATTATACAAAATCGAATTCAATATTCATACTTAGGGCCACAGCACAACTTCTATTGGGAAAGCAAGTTTTCTTGATAATTATTGTCTTCACCTATATTGGAATTCACCGAGTTTTATGAGAGAGAAAGAAACAAGTTATATTGAAGTGGTTGGTAGCCTAGCGGTTACGCCACCGATTTTCGTATGGGAGGTCGTGGGTTCGATCCCAGGTGCCGACCATCTTCCTCTTTCACGACACAAGCTTTAGGTAGCTTACTGTGAAAGAGTCAAAGAGTGTATTTGTGTTCACTTTGAGTGAGCACAGATCCATTTTTATCAATGAAAGAAACATTTTAAATATAAATCATTATACTAAATCTAATTATATGTTGATAAAAATACCTACCTTAATTGTAAGAAGAAATTGAATACATAAAATATTACGTTGCGTTGTTGAGAATGGCTTTAAACCGAGATGTGAATAATTTATGCGGTATGTAGGTATGCAAAAAGTCAGCAAGACACATGGGTGAAAGTCTATGTTTGTTTAGTAAAGAACTTTATGTCAAGGTTATAAATTGACCGTGTCCATATTAAGAGTTTATTTAGACTGTAGTTAATTTAAAGGAATATCTACTTATATTTTTTTTCAATTGTATTTAACCATTAAGTAGGTATCAAACCATTTCAAAGATTTATCGCCCCGTCATTTAATCGGTTCTATAGTTCATTTTTTCTAAAGAAATAGTGCTGAGTTTTCCTGTTTCATTCTTTTCATACATAAGAAAGAGACGCAACACTTAAGATTTATATAATTTATGACTTCGCTGAAAGGCGTCAGTTGTATAGTCAAATTTGAACCTCGGTCACCTTGACAGGACACTGAAATTTAAATAGACTCATCAGGTGCTACAAAGTATCTTATGTTTAAACAGCAGGTATTGAGTTTCACAGTTGGCATTAAAATATCAGTCGCAAACGAAGAAAAGTCATCCCGAATCAAAATTTAAATAGGGTGAGATGGGGGTGACGTGTAGCAACATAGGTGGGTAGGTAAGGAGGGTACGTAGGTACTATTGAAATCAGTATTGTTTGAGGAAACGTCATTACTCATTCGATGTTCGTTTATTCGTACATATGTTATACAAGAGTGGGCCAAGAAAAACTCTCACATAACTAGTTTAAAAGACGCTTATATCTAAATCTATGACAAAAAATAAATAATGTTAAAAATGTAAATAATATATTGTATAAGTAACTATAGAATGATTCCCCAAATGAGCAAGAGGTGGTTGTTTTGAGATTCTGTAATCTTTTTTTCACTTTTTAACTTTTTTTAAACTTTTAACAACCTTTCTAGAACTCGTGCTGCTGAGACTCTCCTTTTCGACCTTTAATTGAATCATGACAAGTTACTAAACTTCTAGATCAACTTTTCTGCCATATAAATACACACTTTCTTTGCAGCCATGACTAGAAGATGTGCAGAAATTCATAATGAGAGATTTTTTTAAAAATATGTCAATCCACAAAATCAACAAGCAACGAGTGCACTTTGGGGATTTTGCGCGATAAAGGTATTAACGTATACGTAAGGTATTGCTTATTGAATGAATTATTTCCAATTAGGGTGCATACCTCATCCTCTATAATGTATTCTGTGAAGCAATTGATTTACTTGAAATAATAGATTTTGTATATTAAACTATATTGGTACATTAGCATAATAATATGAAATTTAATATTTCGTGTAGCGGTTTGCTAAACACAATAAAGAATTTAGATAGAATCGAATTTCGGTGTACCCTGTTGTAGCTCACATACGTGTTGTTGATGTTTCTATAGAATGATAATATTATTCAATACATCGTTAGTCTTAATCAAAGTCAGTTTGCTGTTTTGTTATGTACAAAACCCGTATGCGTGGAATTGTTTCAACAGATCTAGAAATAATAATAAGCACGTTTAGTAGAACAGCAGCTAGAATTGTAGAAAATATAGAATTAATATTAAACCATAAATCAAAATAAATTGCTGTGATGCCGAATTTAACCGAATTAACCGTAACATGTTACAACAACACATACGCACTTAGTGCATATAATGCCCTGATTATTTACCCGTCCTTTCCTGACATAATATGCAATTAAAACGATTAAACTAGAATCATAAAATATATATAGTTATCTCTATGAAAAAAGACGTAAACATTTAGCGCGGAGTTCGTCAAGGATATATCTATAAGCCCTTATTGTTTAACCTGTACTCCAACAAAATATAACTCTTCCAAAGTAGTGAAGATATTTACATAAATGACGAGTTCATATCCAATGTGAGATTCGCAGATAACATTGTTGCTTGATCATTTCTGAAGAGGATTTGAATCACTCAATCAATATTGGAAAAACAAAATGGATACTTCGAAATCAACCAAATAATCAAAACATTTTCTGTTGTAGTTTATTCTTTCTTGAAAAACCATACATCTTTTTGATTTAAATACAATGTTCATTATCTGTGATTGCGTTGTGTTGTATTGTAAGTTTTGATTCTACAAAAAGGGAAGGGTATTTGTGAGATGAATAAAATAATTGTTTCTTTTAACTAAGTAAATCTTACAAAAATATTATGTTAATTTTACAGGGCTAAATTAAAGTGAACGCAAATACGCTTTTGACATCCTTCAAACTAATCAAAAGATTACACCGTGAAAGTGGAAATAGTCGACACCAAGATTCGGCTGAATTGTCGATCTACCAACCACTTCATGGTAAATTTATGTTACGGAAATTTGTTTCTGTTTGTGTAAAACGCCTGTTTGTTAAACAACTAGAGAATAATCTAAGCAAAACGAATAATAATTATTATGTTGACAAACAATCGTTTGATAAATCAGTATTTTCTCATACAATAATAATAATAATATGATTCAATGTAATGTCGCTGTGTTCTCTTTTGGTGTCTTTTACAGAATAGTTTTATGATAATACCTTTTTTTTTAAATTTTAGGAACCTATACTTAATTTTAGTTACCTTTAGGAGATATTTCAAAATAAGAATCTATCCCAGAAAAAGTTGGATAACACCGCGTCTAGGGAGATCAACATGAGTAATTGATTTGACTAGACAAGGCCTTTTTATGACTTCAATGCAGAATATGCACAAAATTCATGTCTTGGGATTTGCATGGATGGCCCATGAAATTAAGAACCATTATTGGAATGTATTCATGAAGGGACATTAATGGGATCAGGTATGGTGAGGTAACACCACGCGTCTACGCAAGCAGTCTTGTCGTGTGATATAAAATGAATTACATTAGGAAAATACCTACATTCATCATTTCGAGTAATTCCTTTCTCTCTCCCTCTTTCTGAACCAGTCAAAGCCTCAGAGTGGGTTAGTGAATCAATTAAATAAATTACACACGCAACTCTTGGAATCCAATCGAAATAAAAATAACATCCACGTACCTATGTGAGTATTTTTCAAACAAGATTTATCTATAATAATAAAGGAAAGTGCCTGACTGACTGACTGACTGACTGACTCATCAACGCACAGCCCAAACGGCTAATCGTAGAGAAGTGAAATTTGGAAATCAGGTAGGTCTCAATACAAAACCTTCCACTAAGAAAGGATTTTTGGAAATTCCACCCCTAAGGGGGTGAAAAATAGGGTTGAATGTTTTTCAAAGTATGCGAATATCTCGGAAACTAGACATGGTACGAACTTGAGATTTGGCATATGAATTCTTCTATAGAAATGAGTATTAGCGTATTCGGCAATTTTTCCAAAATTTAACTAAAAGGGACGAAAAAGGGCACGTATAAAAAGGGATGATTTTTAAGTGCCTCCTAAAAAGTTTAAAACTGGTTTTATCGAAATTTCAAAAAAATGATTTCTTCAGAAAGAGTCAAATTATATTATTTCGTTTTCAAAAGATATCATTAATTAGAGAGGAGGGGGTGAGGGGCACTTTTCCAACGTGTATGTGTGTGTATCCGTCCCCTCTTTATAACTTTTGATTCGCTTGATGCACAGATCCTAAAATTTCAGAAAATATTGAATACTTTAAGCATACAAAATTTGTATACTCAGAATTTTGAATTTTTTTTTCAGTCAGGGGTTATCAACCTTTGAATTTTTATTTAATTTTTCCATATATCTCGAAAACCATAAAATCTAGAACCCTAAAATTATGTATGTATATAGAAAAATACAATATCTAAAATATAATTTAATGAAGAAGTTCCAGGATTTCTCAAACTTTTTTTATAAAGAAAAATATTTTTTTTATGACAAATTTACGAGTTTCAGTGCCTATATTTCAGAATTTTATAAAAATATCGAAAAACGCTGAAACGCTACAACTAGATAATTTATTTTTCTATAAAAAAACATACATCATAGCAGTACATCTCGAACTTTTCTTAACAACTTTTGTAAAAATTTAATTTATTGAGGACATCGTTTCATACAATAAACATACATACACCGCGAGCTGGTCCGGTGCAGCGTGTATGAATATATACGTAGGTAGGTACCTAACCAACCCAACCTACTTTCTCCAATACACGTGTCGAAACTATTGCGTAATCTACATAATATTTTAGTCCGTTTATATATATATATTTTTGTAAGAGCATCAATCATAGAAAACAAACGTAAAGGTCAGATATTAATATGCGAAAAGCCGTGCAAAATTCCAGAGAGCGTTCTTAAATACTCTTTGATAAATTAACTTTAATATATTTAGAGCTATTTAAAAAACTTTATTTTTTTAAGATCTTCATACAAATTTTTCACAAAAGACAGTAAGCCATCTTTTGGAAACAAAATTACTCATGTAAACGTAGAATGGAATATTGGTATTACTGTATGAAAATGTAATAAAATAATTGGAGATTGATTTGTTATACATATAAATAATGTTATTCAAATCTTATTATTCTCAATAAATAAAGATTTAAAGAAAGATTTTGGAAAAATATTTCCTCCATTTTGTTATTTGACACATTTAAAAAAATTTATGGCCACATGTCAAACTGTCGTAGCCAGATAGATGAGTAATTATGTAGCTACCTGATAAAATCATATTAAATGTTGGTAAAAAATAATAAAGATACATTAAATTAAATTCATAATACATTTCAATCTAAAAATTGTTCTTTCATAAAGATTTTAGAGAAAAAATGATATTTGAAAATTGAAATGAGTATGAATATTCTTTAGTAGATTTGATCGGTAAAACAGAACGCTGAAAGAGAGCCAATCTGACAGGAAGTGATGACATTCCTATTTTACAAGATAATGGATTTGTCAGGTATGTGTGTATGTTTATAGTCAAAAAATATATTTGGTTTTACACACATCATAATAATTAAGTAATACTGTGTAAAATACACATCTAATCTCAATACATTACCAGAATGAATTTGACAGCAAACAAAACTTCCTGTTTATTTTGGAAAAGAATCAGATATGTAGGTATTTTGGTAATAAAATTCACTTGATTTATCCACATAAAAATTAAGCAATATAATGCAGGTACGCGTAAAACTTCTTCAAAGATAACATATATTAGATAATATTTATCACGAAACTATATCGAGCTCAAAATTCTTATGTAGATAAATGCAAACTTATGTTCTCTTACCTTTAATTTATTTTATTTAATGTTATATTCATCACAAAACAAGGTGGGTAATATTTTAAATAAACACAGCATGTTGTTGTATGTTGAAGCATTCAGTAAAAGTTTGGCAGCATTTCTTGATATATCAAAAATCCCTGCAAGGTTCTGAGTGTTCTGACCTAGAAAAAAAAACGATTCTATTAATATATGAAAGCAAAATACAGTGATTACATGGCCATGGTTGCAAATATATAAGACGACATTAGAAAATTTTGCTTTTTCAGGGATTTGTTTTAAAAATACATGTTATGAGAATTTGATTAGAATCAATATTAAGGATTTAGAAAGTATATCAAACTACTTATGAACTTCAAATTAGAATAAAACAATCAACTGCTAGATACATATTTGATATGATATGCTCTGCATAAAACCTTCATTTGGAATCTTTCATAGTATTATTTGTTTAAAAGTGTAGCTTTTATACCTTTTTAAGATCTTCATTAAATCCATTTAGACTGCATAATGATTCAGGTATTATTATTTCAGATAGACTGCAACTCCATGCCTAGAAAACAATATTACAAAACATCAAAATCTGTCAAAGTTTAGTTACAGGAGAGACAGCAATTTCAAAGTATCATATTTTATATACCCATATTTTTACAATTCACAACTAAAAACTTCATGATAGGTAAAAATCTTAATAATTAAATATAGCTTAGGTACCTACTTACAAAAATATTTCAATATATTAAAAAACTTACAAAATTTTTGAAAATAGAATTCCTGTTGTTTTTGTTTGGCTGTCAGAATAACAATAATTGACAGTAGGTTACCATAGACGAACTTTTTAATATGTAATTTTTTGTCTTAGCTTCATAATATGAAAACAAAATAAGAATGATTTTTTTAATAATTCTTCTTCACATTTAAAGTGGTTTTTTGTGTGTTAAATTTTTTTTTAATAAGTCGAAATATTTTAAGAGACCATTATATAAGTAAATCAAAAATATACATCATAAAATAATTTAATAGTACCTAACTGTGTTGAATTATATTATTATCTTTGGTTATCCATGGATGGTTGATACTTCACTATACCAATACGTCATATTTTGTTGTCAAACAAAAGGTTCGGATCGATATCGTCGATTATGAAAAATATAATTACCTTATTTTCAATTGAGTTTAATGAAAATAAAACTGGTAAGTCATCAATTGATTAAAATATCTGTAAGCCTATGCCGTAACTTAAAACATTTATGAGTTGCTAAAACAATTGCAGAATAGTAAAGTTATGTTATAAGGCGGGAATTAGTGTCTTACCGAAATCACAAAATTAATTTATTTTGTTGATATTTTTTTCAGGTTCCTGAGGCAAACGTGTTTTCAACGAGACTAATTGCTTTCATCCCACCTTTTTGACATAGCAGTACATACTTCTAAGGATCAAATTGATTGATAAAAGTGCATTTCTAACAAAGAAACTCATTGGTTTAATTTTTGCAAGACAATATGGTAAGCTACCTATGTAAGAATTTCATTAATTATGTTTCTTGGATTTCTTTATGTGTATTTTAAATCAGAAACTTTATATTGCAGATCCATGTTAGAGAACTCCTTCAAATTTCCCATTTAGTTGAGAAGGGAAACAATTATATTGAAAAAATATTCAATGGCTGCTTATGGGATGTAAAGAAGATTGACCATAATCAATAACAGTGTCTTGCGGATGCCAGCGATTTTATCAATTTTACCACATATCACTATAAATAAGTTCTCAACCCGTTAGAAGCATATCAGCTTCATATAGAGCCTAAATGTATCTTAAACCATATTATTAACCACTATTACCGCAAAGGATTACTCTGTAATGGTGAGCAATGCTTAATTTTGACAGAAAATAAATAAATAAATATAAAAACGATAATGCTTCTGGCTCGACACAACACAAGCTGACACAATAGTGTGTTTCTAGCACATAGATTTTCATATATTCTTCGTAGTAAAAAGTGAAGCCGATTTGGCCGGCAATTTTGACAGTACATTTATAAAGAAACTTAAAAATGATCTAATTTCACTTATTTCAACGTAAAAATATGTTTTATTGTAAAAAACACGAGAAAACTACTGAATAAATATACGCTGTACCACATTCTTTTGGGAACCAAACTGTCAAAAGGTGCAATATTTAGGCTTCACTTTTGAACGCGAGTCGGGATTCTAGGTTATTGTATGGATTTCTGTGTTCTAGCATCAGATTTAAACTTTAAATTTTTTATTTCGGTTATGGAATAAAAATGATATAATACTTTTGGGTTAAGAAGTGAATAACTAATAGTTTTTTTTATAACGGTGGGTCGGAATATCTTTTCTGGTTTCCATTTGTTTAAGAGAATATTTTTTTACTCTGCTAGATCTAACAAAAAACTTTGAGATTATACATATTATGTTTCAATTGTTGATTTTATGTTTTATGAATTAAATAATGATTGGACAAAAAATAAACAAAAATTCTTTCATTCATTTATTCATACCCATAAATAATACTACTATTTAAATGGTTCTACGTTGAACAACTTGACATTTTTCAGAAGGCAATAACTTACATTTGAATTTGTTTCCTATGTACATTTTGTGTTCAATTTTTTTATATTTTTAATAGATAATGGCATTTATCAATAAGGATAAGAAGAAATACCTAGATTTGGTATTGATATACCTGCATTGATCCATTGAAAATTTCCTTATATGTAACTTCATATATTTTTTTAAATTATATTGTATTGGTGTAGTTTTGTTTTGATTCCAATGCCTTTCTCAAAATGACACTAAATAGTTTTGCCTAATAATAATACAACGTCTATTGACGTCAAGTGAGTATCTCAGTAGGTTTCGAATCCTACTATGGGCTAAGTATAGAGAGTATTGTTAAACTATGAAGGTGAGTTTATTTGCATAATCAAGTTGATTTTTATCCGCTCTGTAATAATCTACTAGATGTTGTTACTTGCAACTTGACGTTATAACACACCAACCATTGATGTCAAGTTAGATGCAGAACTCTTCAACAATTTGCGGCGATTATTTTGAGTTTGATATATCCAGATATGGAAATGAAATAAGTACCTGTAGTCAATATTTCATATACAGGATATTTTATTATTTCAATTATGCACCTACTTGAATAGTTTTTTTTAAATATAAGGAATCTATAGATATAGCTGGAGAGAAAGAGTGGTAAACATTGCTGCCAACTATTCCTAGGATTATGACCAGAGAAAAGACGTTGCGTTACAGTTTTTACTTTTGTCGTTGCAAAGCATAAGGGCAGCATTGTTATTATTATGTTTATGGCATCCCATCCCTAGAGGGACGATTTGTGCCAGACGCAGCATTGTATTATGAGCTTATAGTTCACTACAAGTATTTCAAGCATTCTATTAAATGTCAATTGTGGGGTAGGTGTAGACTGTAGAGAATATATCACCACACTACGAATTTGACTCACATGTCTTTCACAGTTATTCTATTTTTCATAGATACAAGCCGGTTTTATGAGTAACTCACCAATTAAAATTGTGATTCATGACAAACGTTACGTAGATTATCTCTATATAATAATTTAGAAATGTTTTTTTTATTTGCCTTTGACAATACTTTAACCGTATATGTGAACATCACGCTCAAAATACAAATGCTAAGATAGATATTAATATGCCCAGAGCAGTATAAAATGCTGGAGAAGGTTCTTAAATACAATTTGCTGCATTAACTTTAATATATTTAGAGCTATTTAAAAAAACTGTACTTTTTAGGATCTTCATACAAATTTCTCAAAAAGACTTTTGGAAACAAAATTACTCATGTAAACGTTGAATGGGATCTTGGTATTACGGTATGAAAATGTAATAAAATAATTGTAGATTGATTTGTTATACATATAAATGTTATTAAAAGCTTATTATTCTCAATAAATAAAGATTTAATGAAAAAAATTGCAGTTTGACAGATACAAATCACCCTCTATGGGTGGGTTGCCCAATTAATATCAAAGCAGGCAATGTATGTAGCTAAGATTCAAACCACAGAGCTATCTCTCTCTGTATGAAAACTTGCAAATTATGTCGGTAGGTTCGTATAATATTTTTTTTATTATTATAGACCTCCAAAAAAAATAAAATATTATACGAACCTACCGACATAATCAGTATATTTATATTATCTGTGGACATAATTTGCAAGTTTTCATAGAGAGAGCTCTGTGGTTTGAATAGGTTCGTATAATATTATGAGGTCGGTAAAACAAAAATTGTAAAAGTGTCATTCTTCTTTTTCTGTGCTTATGTCAGTTAAAGTGGTATGTTAAGCAATGGGATGCTAGACTAGAATCTGTTTAATTACCTACCGATCAAGCCTGACAATCGGAATCAAAAACGTAAAGCAAGACGGGTATAAGCTAGTCTATAATAATAATATAGTTTTGAACTAGCCGACCCGTCAAACTTCGTCCCGCCTTGGAATATAAATAATATGTTCGAGATTTTATGTATAACTTTAAGTTGATTTCAGTTTAAAGTTATTTAACACAGACGACGACGTGGTCCTTATATTATTGAATTTGAATTAGTATAATGATACATTCATTATTACCTTTTTAACTACTGTAACCGCTGCATCTGTTATAAAACATATCATTATATTATTTACTATCAGCATTCCGTGAATCGTATCATTCATCAAACAACTGATTCCTGTCAAACGCCTGATTTAATTTCAAAATTAGAAAAAATGTAATAATAATATGGAAGTTTTATTTTTATTCCGTGCAACTTTTTTCTTTCATAGGACCCTTCAGACAAAAGCAAACACGACAAAAAAATGGGCGATATAAGTTCAGCTGTTCTCATAGGGTAAGAAACACGTAGAATGCCGATTCTGACTAGCGCCAACCGGCGCAAAGAATGTTACTATGCATTTGAATGGGGAAACCCACAGAAAAAGCAGGAACCCGCTTTCCGACATGCCCATTTAAATGCATGGAAACCATAGACAACAATCTTTGAGCTGGTCGGCGCGGATTGTAATCGGCTTTCAACGTGTTCTTACCCATACGATGACCACGCAAATTAGCGTTCCATTTTTATATAAGAGATAATACACTTTCCGTGAATTCAGAGAAACACTTTACGTACCTACCTACTTCAATATATTTTTCGTACCATGCATCCTGTACAGCGATTCTGAATTGTTTTTTTTTACGATCGACATTAAAATCATTATGTAGGTACCTACCTATTTTAGTAATTTATTATCTCTACTAAAATAATTTACGGTAAGTTCACGAAAAAAATCTGGATTGTATTGCAATTCTTTATGTCTTGATCTGTATATTAAAATATTTGAAGCCATTTCATAAAAACACTAGCAAAAAAAAAAACTATGTGAGTAATCTTGCTTTGAATTTATTGCGTAAACCATGAATAGCAAGTTGATATAATATTATGTTGAAAAAAGGTAAATAGTATTATGAAGTCAATAGGTAAATTATTTTATATCAAATGTAGTAAAAATGCAAAATATTAAATTTTAAAATTATCTACAAAATCCTCACATCATTTTAGGATAGATCGTAAATAATTGTTTTGAAAACACTGGCAAGTCAATGACCATATCATTTCGTCACTGTATAGTGCGAAAAAATTAACTTTCCACTGGAACGTATAAAAAATAGAGACGAAAGGGATAGCAGTTAGCCGGATATTCCGGATACCTCCTCACACACCATTTCCAGATCCCTCAGCTCTGCTTCGAAGGAGCAGAACACGAGGAAGACCCTCTCGGTATGAGAAGATCTTCTTTGTCTTCGGAACCCTTGCGGGAGGAAGAAAAGCGCTCCCCTTAAAATATCGGTGTTTTTATTTTCAAAAATTTATAAAATTCGTAGAATGCTAAATAAGTCCTTACTAGAGCCCGGCCAGTGCGTAAATTACCATGGGTACAACGCATGAATTACGCTTACGTAGGCGGTATATACCAATTGGACTGACTCCGTTGCCGGAACGTTATTGTTCCAAAAATCGCGGAAACTATCTCCATCTTCAGCCAGGATGATATATGACGAAACGTTGTTTTATTAAACTTTCCTTACTTACGAAGACCAGCAAAGCTGCTGTTTTCCTCTATATAGTCTAATAGTCTATATAACAAAATATTATATAGAATTACTCTCCATAATTTACCTTATGCTTGATAATCAATTTTCTAAGTTGTAGAATTTATTTTGTGATTATAAGGTGTATTTCTTAAGTGATACTTTAATAAACAAATCAATGAGTTATCCAAACATGTCTCTTTTTACTATCCGGTATCCAAATCCAAACTCCCTTTAGACCCCACTTAGGGGCATAGGGAGGCAACAAGAGCTCTCCATTGCGCTCGATCCTGCGCAACGTTAATGACCTCCTCCCACACCATGTCCAGATTCCTCAGCTCTGCCTCGAAGGAGCGGAACACAGTATGAGAGGGTCTTCCTCGTCTCCGGGACCCTGATGGGAGGAAAAACAGCGCCCTCCTCGGCCAACTGTCATTCGGCATCCTTAACACATGTCCCAGCCAAGTCCATCTCCTCCACATAATAGTAGAGGTGATGGGCTCACGCTGGGTGCGCCGGCGTATAGCGTCGTTCGTGATGCGGTGGTACCATCTTATACCCAAAATTCTCCTGAGGCACTTCATTTCGAATGCAGATACTTTTTGTGCCTGGGCCAGAGTCAGGTGCCAGGACTCACACCCATACAGGAGAATGGGCAACACACACGCATCAAACAGTTTACATTTCGTCTCGACACTAAACGCCGACGCCTTCCATATCTTGGTCATGTTGTTGAAGGCGCCACTTGCCATACCGATACGTATCGGGAGCTCAGCCCCGAGGTCACCAGTGGTGGTAATGGTGGCTCCCAGGTACTTAAATTTATCCACCCGGGAGACCTGGTGACCATCGATGGTTATCGGTAGCTGTTTATCGGGGCAGGCATTATTTGCCATGAGCTCCGTTTTACTGGCATTGACTCGAAGGCCGAGGCGTGCTGTTTCGTCGCAGAGTCTTGAAACACTGCGCTGTAATTCCTCCACTGTCGTACTGAACAACGCTATCCGGTATCCGGCAGGATATTATTTACGCCGCCGGATAGACCGGATATCGGATAGTTGCCGATATCCGTTTCATCTAATAAAAATATAAACAGTGGACAGTTAATTTTCTTCCTACTCTACATTGTCGAAAATTCGTTTATAGTCGAACGCCAATTACTTATACCATTAGAATACTGAGTTGACCACCTCACTTCCTTAAACCTCAACGTTTAGAAAAGGCACAATGAGCCTCGGACGACTTCGAGCGCAATGGAGAGTTCTTTATGCCTAACCTATTCTCCTGAGTGGGTCCAAGGCCTCCCGTATTATGGGGTGGTTTGGGGGGAACCGCCACGGGCTTGATTTGTGTGCGGCTGGCTTTCTGGCAATCGGGCAAATTTAGTTTCCTCCGGGCTGGCTTGCGGTGAGCGGGGGGGCTTAAAAGGGAGAATATTACGTTATTATAAAAATGGAGACCTACTTTACGTGGTCATCGCATCACGCCTGGAGGCCAAGTCGAAATACTAACGACAGCTCCAACGTTAACAATTTGTTGTTATTTCCATAGAGATAACGTAAAAACTGTTGTTCAACGTGCGTTAAACAATGCTGTTCCAAATTCCGAGTCAAAAAAATAATTCTGTCAGTTATTCAAAATTAACGTTAAACGTTACCTCAAAATCTTTGGAAGTATTACGACGCTGCTATTATATTGAAGACGAAACGCATTTTTTTTTGTTTGGAAACTGTTATGAACGACACTCATTGCAAATAATTATTATGATTTTCACTATTCAGGTCCGGCTATTTAGAGCCCGAAATTTCTTACAACCGCAGAGTGAACACTTGTTTTCTGGACTTTGATTCACAATTGATAACCTGTAGATCCACTTATTTGTTATTTCTGTGTGTTTGGGTTTTAATATAATAATTTCTGAGTGAGTGGCAGGCTCCATATAGATTGTTTAAGTAATTTGTACGAAATATTGCTATAATATCGTTCTACCAGCTGATGTAGTGCGAGTACATACCTACTACGTGTAGTGGCCACCGCGCTCGCGCGGGTATGAATGTATGTAGGTAGGTGCCTGCTTGCACACGTAAATCGCTGTTTGCATCGAAGTCCTTCTAAAAATGTTTTAAATAATATTGATCTATGTGTGTGCTTTATTATTTTTCATTTTAATTATGAAAGTACGTACCATATTATATGCCGTTTGTTTGGAAATAAAATACAGGTATGTGGCAGTCAGTCTCCGAGGACCTCCTCCTTCGACGGTCAGAGTGCGAGTGAGAGGAGCGCGGGGAGGGGTCCTGTAAAAACGTTCCTCGCCTAACGCAAGTGTGAATGGGTCACTCTTGCCGCTAGTGTAGAGAGAACTGAATTTAATAAAAGGAAATTTGATTTTCGAAATCGTTTGTATAATCGCGTTATCATCATTGTGTTATCATCGTATCGGGGAATATTATCGACTGACTTCTTCGGAAACTGACTCTGCCTGCCTTCTTCTTCTATACAAAAATTACTTTTTATTTGGTACACCTTACAACACCTCTCTCTTTCTGCACGTACTTGCTACTGTGGGCTAAGTATTTCTCTTCTTCACGCCGACCTGGGACGGAAGCCGCTGGGACTGTGAAAGCTGTGGACGATCCAGAAAAATTGTGTCGATGTAGCCCTGTCTGCTACAGAAACCATTTTCAATTTGGTAAACGTTAACAGTTTTGTGAACGGCTGGACCGATATCGTTTATTCTTTTTGTGTCGTGTTTGCTCAGGATAAGATATTTATGAATTAAATTTCGAACCTACGACCAGACAAACAACAACAAATCAACGTGAAAGATATAAATTGAAATGTTAAAAAAACGTCTGTAGCTTGAAAAATGCCCAAAGCAGATAGAAATAAGTGTTTTAAAGATCACTAATTTCATTGCTTTTCGAGACCTGAATATTTTTGATTTCAAATAACGTCATTTGATGGAATAAAAGTTATTCGAGTTATTTTTTGGGATTCTCATAGAACAATGTCAGTCAAGTTAGCGAACTTTTTAAGTTCGCGGGCTGATTCTATTTGTATAAGAAGCACATATTTTTTAAATACAGATTAATAACGACAAATATAAATAAAAATATAGTAATTTAATGGAAATTTTAGAATATATATTTAAAAAAAGAAATGTTGATGATGTTTCTTATTATTATTAATTTTGATGCGAATATAATTAATTCTGCATTGTTTAGGAAGAGAAAGCAAATACAGTAACACGTGAGCGAAGCCACGGGTAACTAGCTAGTTTAATATAAAATTTACGTCTCTTTGAAGAACGGGAGCATAATGTGTTTTCAAACAGTCATTCATCGTACGTTTGAACGAGAGAGCTTTTTAATTACATGAGTGCGTTTTATTTTTCAATCCAATCAAAAAGTGCTTTACATTTCGTCAATTCCCCGTCTCAGAACATTTGAATCAACATAAAAATTATGTTGAAATAGAAGTTATTACCTTTAACCTTTATCAATACCTTTTCGAAGGATTTTTATTTGTGTAAATATTTTTGACTGCGGAAATTGGCACCCAACGTGTGCTCAAATACACGTGGGTATAGCAGAATTCGAGAGCAAGGTTCTCCGAAGAATGCTGTTTTTGATTTTGTGTCGAATGAAGCCATAAAAGACTCGAATCAAATACTCCACATCACTACTGTAAAGTTTCGCCGACTGACCTGGCTGGGTTACGCACTGAAGAATCCTACAGAAGACATTACGCGTTTAAGTCTTGGCTCCCATCCGGAAGGCAATAGAAGACTCGGTAGGACCCTTCAGTCAGAAGATTGCACTAGGCTGATCTTCGGGATGCCGGAGTCGACTGGGATGAGGCGGTGAGAGCAGCGCTGAACAGTGTAGCATGTCGAGGAGTTGTGGAGTTCATATGCTCCAACTAGGGAGAGGACATGATATGAAGAAGTATATTCAATTTATATTATATTCACGTTATCTACTAGTGGCGAAGGGTTGTCGGCTAAGAATAGCACCTCTGCTCGTTTTGCTGGTTTTTCGAGCATCCTGTAAGAGGCAGAAAATCGAAAAATCAGATGGGGACCGTGAGGTTGACCACCTCACGTTCTTAAACCTCAACTGGTCAAAAAAGGCACAATGAGCCTCGGACGCCTTCGAGCGCAATGGAGAGCTCTTGATGCCTCCCTATGCTCTTGAGTGGGGCTTAGGGCCCCAGAATTGCGGGTTGGTTTGGGGGGATCCGTGGCGGGCTTGATTTGTTGGGGACGGCTTTTTTGTTTGATTATTTAGATCGAGCCGGGGCCGGGGGGTCGGTTTCGTGCGGGTCGAGTTTGCTGCGGATTGGTCTCCTCCGGGCTGACTTGCGGTGTGCGGGGGACCTTAAAAGGAGTGTGTGTATCTACTATTGGTTTGTAAGATGGTGGGCTAGAGGCGTTTGTCAACCTGATCAGAAAAACAGCGATATATTGCCCATTCACTACTCCAAGGTCTCTCTTGCATTATATTTTTTTCTGGACACTTCCGAACTATTCTAAGCTTGGTCAAGAAGCCCCTTTGCATGAAAGCCATACACGATCAAATCAACTGTCAAGCTTGAAGCGGCGTTCAGTTTGCAATACGCCCATAAAGAGAATTACGTCCATTAAGGTTTGCATGATGCCAGATGAAACCGTGGCATAACTCACGTTAAACGATCTCTATCTTTTTCACACTTTCTGGTGTTAGGCTTTTAAACGGAAAAAAATGTGGAGATACAAAAAAAAGTGTCAAATTGATTTTTTAAAGTAGTTATTGAATTATTATCGTAAAAGGTCGCATATAAAATGTCACTATAAGGCTGTTTGATTCTTTGATACCGATGGTAGAGAAATGAAATTATTATTGCAATGTCATAAAAAAAAGTGAAAAATTCGAGTGAAACAGATTCTTACTCGTGATTCGTCATTTTCATTTCTCTCTACATGTTTTTTGAGTAAATTAGTTCCTACTTATTAAAATAAATAGTTGAGTTATAAACATTATTTTTTTTTCTTATGAAAACAAGGGAATCTTTCAAAGTAAAGTCAATAAAATATTGCTGCGTAATAATATAACATAGCTAAAAAACACGACTACTCATCGTGAAAAAATCAAGTCATGTGGTTATAATATTATGAATCAGTTGATTGAAAAGCAACCAAAACTCACCCATTTTCAGATAATACAGAATTTTTTATGTGTCAGATGATACTAAAATAATTACACAACACCAGAAAAGGTCATTGGTTGTAAAATACAAAAATACGATTATAATATGTCTGAATATTAAAAAATATTTATGTAAGCTTGAATGAAATTTTATCAATAATTTGCGTATATCAATAATCATCAGTCATTAAAAATCTACCAAAGGTTTGAAACTCAATGGTTGGTTGTCAGGTAAATAAAAATTGTGTTGCTATGAAATTTTTCACAGATGGCGTTGCTATTAGGAAGTCCGTTACATAACATTTATATTAATATATTTCATACTATTTTCCAACCATTTTTCGATTTTTAATAGTTATTCTATTATCCAGAGCGGAGAAGAATCCAATGAATCAAACATCGTCGTAAGAATCTGTTCAGCCGATCTCGAGTTATAAGTGTTCGCACTAACCCGACGACAGATGTGTTTTATATTCGATTTTCGTCCTTTTTTATAATTTTGATTGGTTTAGAAAGAATCAATCAAAACTCTCTTTGAATCCAACTCAGGGGGATAGGGAGGCAATAAACGCTCTCCATTGCGCTCGATCTTGCGCAATGCTTATGACCTCCTCCCACACCATGTCCAACTCCCTCAGCTCTGCCTCGAAGGAACGGAACACTGAATGAAAGGGTCTACCAAATCTTCGAGATCCTGATGGGAGGAAAAACAGCGTTCTACTCGGTCAACTGTCATTCGGCATCCTTAACACATGTCCCGGTTTAGAAAGAAAGGGAACGAATATTACAGATAAACGTGGAATTCAGTCGGATTCCTACTCATAACGGCAATCTAGCTATTGTTTTGTTACTTTTTTTATGACACCTTTTTTAGCTAATTAAATAATAAGAAATCTTTTATCCAAAAAAGCCAAACTCTTTTTACGATTCTAAATCGAGATAAAAGAGTGATGCTCAAATAACACGTTAAATTGATTAGAAAAAAATACACATACAGGTAGGAAGCGTTATCTACAAAAAGGTTTCAAGAGAAAAAAAAATAGGTTTATGGCAAAGTCAGGTGTCGGTAACCGACGAGTTCATCGAAAATCAATTCATCGAAAATCAATTCATCGAAAATCAATTCATCGAAAATCAATTCATCGAATGATCAATTCATCGAAAATCAATTCATCGAAAATCAATTCATCGAAAATCAATTCATCGAATGATCAATTCATCGAATGACCAATTCATCGAAAATAAATATTTTGAAGATATTTGAGAGACACAGCCTTTTTGACAACCAAACTCATGTGTTGAAATATTTGGACTTCAATTTAGAAAATGGGCCTATTTTCATATCGTGCGATAAAATATCACACACTTTCAAAGTATGCGCAAGCAAGCAAGCAAGCAAGCAAGCAAGCAAGCAAGCAAGCAAGCAAGCAAGCAAGCAAGCAAGCAAGCAAGCAAGCAAGCAAGCAAGCAAGCAAGCAAGCAAGCAAGCAAGCAAGCAAGCAAGCAAGCAAGCAAGCAAGCAAGCAAGCAAGCAAGCAAGCAAGCAAGCAAGCAAGCAAGCAAGCAAGCAAGCAAGCAAGCAAGCAAGCAAGCAAGCAAGCAAGCAAGCAAGCAAGCAAGCAAGCAAGCAAGCAAGCAAGCAAGCAAGCAAGCAAGCAAGCAAGCAAGCAAGCAAGCAAGCAAGCAAGCAAGCAAGCAAGCAAGCAAGCAAGCAAGCAAGCAAGCAAGCAAGCAAGCAAGCAAGCAAGCAAGCAAGCAAGCAAGCAAGCAAGCAAGCAAGCAAGCAAGCAAGCAAGCAAGCAAGCAAGCAAGCAAGCAAGCAAGCAAGCAAGCAAGCAAGCAAGCAAGCAAGCAAGCAAGCAAGCAACATTAATTGGTAAATAACCTGTTCATATGCCTATGATATAAAATAAAATTATAATTGAAGTGGTTGGTGACCCAGTGGTTACAACGCCGGCTTTCGTACTGTGGACGTCGTGGTTCGATCCCAGGTGCCAACCATCTTCCTCTTTCAGGACACAAGCTTTAAGTAGCTTACTGTGAAAGAGTCAATGAGTGTATTTGTGTTCACTTTGAGTGAGCACAGATTCATTTAATTAAAAAAAATATATATACAAAAAAATACTCCAACGTACGTCAAAATCGCCGCCATCTTTAATTTATAGGAGTGACCAAACTGAAGTTTTACCTTATTCTTAGGTCATAAACAATTTTTCTAAAATATCTTCAAAATAATGGTTTTCGATGAATTGGTGATTCGATGAATTGATCATTCGATGAATTGATTTTCGATGAACTCGTTTTCGATTAATTGATTTTCGATGAATTGATTTTCGATGAATTGATTTTCGATGAATTGATTTTCGATGAATTGATCATTCGATGAATTGATTTTCGATGAACTCGTCGTGAATCCAGGTGTCCATTTCTGCCTTTAATGGGAGCCTTACAATAAAAGCCAAGGTATACGAGCATCTCCTGTGACAAAAAGTTATAAAACAACAAACTACATACGCACAAGGGGAAAGAAAATAAACCAATTAGAAAAACAAGTCGTGCGAGAAATGAAAATCTTCGAATGAAAATAACGTTGGAATTGGTTCTGTTAGCTACACGTTGTATTCTTTTAGACATTTTATGATTGTTTATTTTCGAAAATAGAAGAAAAACAACGTTTTGAAAATTAAATAACGTTCATATTTCAGAAATATTATATAGATACTAAAATATGTAGCAGGTAAATAATTAATGTACCATCAATAATCGAGAGTGAAAACTTTAATTTTTATATAGGTACCTATAACAACTTCAAATGTTCCATGTGACTGCAAAATTATCAACCTGCTTATATCAGTTTGGTTTGTGCGACTAGTTGCTACTTTTTTTGCGTCTGGTGAGTTGTTCTGTGCGATTAGTCAGTGCTTTTGTTCGTTTATTGGTCAGTTTTCCTGTGAATGTGATGAGTGCTTCTGCGCTATTAGTCAGTGTTCCTGTGCGATTGGTGAGTGCTTCTGGGCGATTATTCAGTATTTTTTTGCATTTCATGAATAGTCATTCTGTGCGCTTGGTAAAGTATAAATTATTGCCCATCAAAATCAGAGCTATGAACAGCTTAGATAATGACATGTTTGAAATTAATAGGAATGCAATATATGTCTTGGACCGTATGGTCATTAGCCATTAAAACATCGATAGACAGGTACTACTTTTCAATGGCCAGCAGATCTCGGCATATAAAAAAAGCGAAATTTCAATTACTTTCATAAAAGAAAAATTTATAAAACAATAAAAATAGTTTACGTCACAAAATATTTTTTTCTACCTCATTTATTTCGTCGTATTTAAAATGGGAGAGAAAGTTGAGTAACAGGTATTCGAAAAAAAGAACTGTTATTAGTTCAAAATTTCTTTAATTAAAAAGTAAATAATTATCTCTTTAATAAATAAAAGATACTGTGTCACCCTGAATTGGCGATCACTTCAGCAAAAGCCATATTCCTCACCAGGATGATAGATTCCCGTTACCTTATCTGTTGTATCCTGGTTCGTGCAAATACATTATAAATTTCATTGTATAAATAATGAACAGAGTTTTATAATTTTATACAAACATTTGGAACTTCTTTTTCACACGTATTTTTGTATGCTTGACATAAATAGTAAGGGCGATAAAATAATTATAAATATTTATACAATGACACAATTACAGTAAAATTTTATTAACCACAACAACGCAATACTGTATTATGTGGAAAATTCACACGCTAACATTTTGTAGTGATAATATTTTTAAATAATAAACTGTGTTTAACCGTCGATATACATATTTTTGGTTTTAAACACAAAAAGTCCCTCGCTTCAGGGTATTATTACTGGTAAAATGTTCATTTAAAACAGTTTTACTTTTTAATCAAAGCTTTTAATATTATTAATAAAAGCAATTTGATTATTAATAGTTAATAAACATTATGAATATAGGAGATATCTGGTGGAAGGAGCAGAGAAGACTATTCAATGAAATAATAAAATGGAAGAAAATTATTATTCATTGAATTTAAAATACCATTTAATATTAGAAATAAAATTCAAATAAGCCTTGTACATTTTAATATCCCAAACTGTTTCATTTTGTCATTTTCAAGACAATAAATGTTTTTTTAGGACGTTAGCTAAATAATTATTGTAATTTTTTTACAATTTTATTCTACGTATATGATGCTCCGTATTCAGTTTATCGATATGGTCACTTACAAGTAGGTGTTATGAATAGCTGGATTTGAGAAAGAATTGTTGGCTAGCATCGAGAGAAGGAAAATGTCCTACCTGGGACACATACTTCGCAACACCAAATACAAACTGCTTCACCTGATAACGAAAGGGAAAATAGATGGAAGACATGGCACATGAAGAAGAAGTTGATGTACAGTTGTGAGTGAACCTACAATAACTTGCTTACAAAGAGTAAAAACATCCGATTTCATGGAGATCGTGTATCTCGTTACTCGGGCTAAGATGACTGGAAGAAGGAAAGAAAGACCTTAGGTAGGTGGTGGTGGATAATTGACTGAGGGTGCAGGCTACAGGGTGGCAACTGGCATGAAGAAATATTCTGGAGAAGACCAAGATCCAACAAGACTTAAAGCGCCAAATATATAAATGTAGTAAAGTTATGCAATGACATGCGCAATACAAGAGTATGAACCTACTCGAGGTGGATACAATTTTGTCGGCCCAGGCTGAAGCCATGCTTAAAACGGCCCCGCCGTCGTGCTATGGCCAACGAGAGCGCGAGGTGTCTTGCACGGTTGTCCAACATTCAGAACTGCTTCTTTACTTATTCTTCATCCTTTTAAAAGCCCTCTTATCAGTATTAACTATTCACCTAGTACTTCCGGAAGAAGTTAGTAAACCTTTCTGCCCAAAATTCTCCAAATCATGGTGTCATTTGCCGGAGGACGCGTAACTTACGGGTAGGTTAGTAACTAACGGGAGTTCCCTGAAACCATTCGACCTCAGAGTGACTATCCTTGACACAATTGCGAGTAATTTTAGGGGCGGACTCTTATTTGCCTAGTTCTGGCTATGAAGAATGCACCTGGCTCCTCTGTATAGAGAATATGCAAGTGGAGGGTAGGTTGTCCTAGCATCTCCAAAGAGACGGCGACCTGATGTGGAAAATATACTCAGTATGTCCATATCAGTGGTCAAAATGGACATTAAGTCACATGACCAAAAACAATCAATAGATGAACTGGGAGAAAGGAATCCTTTTAGGGCCTATGTTTTAAGGGGGGGTCAAAAGGCCGATAAAGGAGACACTCTACAAGAGGCTTCATGAGAAATGCTCAATAAGGGGCAACGCTTCATGAATTTATTGAGGGATGTCACAATAGATATATTTTAGTCGCAGTGGCACGATGGGCATATAGATGTAAATATATAAAAAAGATTAATGTAGTATTTTTTTCAACAGACTTAACCAAGCAACTGCTGCCTCTAACATAAACTGCAAATACTTAATTATTATTGTAGGGATTTGAAATGCGGCTAGAAAATATTTGAAAAAAGGTGAGTGTGTAAAATAAAATGACGCTGAAAATGAAAATACGTTTTTAAGTAATAATATTATCATGATTTATAGAGAGCTATAAATTCTCCGGGACACATTCAGATATAATGATAAAGCGATCCAGATTATGTACGTGATTCTTTTGAAATCTGCGTGGAATATTTAATTATCATCAGAAGCAGAACTCTTTGCTCATTCTTACTATGCGAATATTATTAATATCAGTGGAGATACTTTTTATATCAAAGAGAAAAAGGGAATGAAGCAAAATAATGCCTTATAATATAAAAAAGATAAAAAACGGCGTCTTCTTTTTACGGATTATTAGGATTTTTCACGCGTAATGAATTGAAGTGTTCCCGGGTAGGGTTGATCCCAAATTAATCTAGGGAATATTAACGGAGGATTCGGTGGGAATCTTGAGAATTTATAAAAGACAAGTTTCTTTTTTTTATTATTGCATTCCACACATATATGAGTGATTTATAAAGTAAACGGTCTGTAAAATAAATAAGTAAGTAGGTAAATAGTTATTTACGAAGTAGGTATAGGTACATGTATTTTTTTAATATTTGAATATTATATTTGGTGGATTTGGAACCATTGGGGTTTACGACCTTCGCATTAGAGACTCGTATGATTTTTAGATTATTCGTAATACAGAAAATGTGAAAAATTTTTGGGTCACGACAAACAATTAAAAGAGCCATTAAAAGCTCTTCGAGGGCACACCTCCACAATAGGTGCGATAGTCTGCATTGGCTCTCCACAGTCGCATGCGGGAGACTCACGAATTTGCCATCTATAAAGCATTTGGGTGCAGCGTCCATGACCGGTTCGAATACGGTTAAGCTGAACCCATTGATTTCTCGGCAGGTTGAAACCGGGCATCTGAGAACCCACTTCTCATTTCTGGACATTCACAATGCTACCCCACAGGCTCTGCAATGGCTCAACGAATTGGATATTGTTTTGTGACCTCCTGGAGCAGTAATGTGAACCTTTTTTAAACTTTTTTATCCTTTTTATATCTTGACTCTAATTTATTGTTTTTATTATTTTTATCCTTTGATGACGCTGCCGACCGGCAGCTGATTTTCCATGCTATACGATAATAATAATAACGACAAACAATGGGCCAGGTCATTAAAAAAAAAATTGTTTGGCCTAAGATGAAGCAAACTGTTCTCTTTTTCTAGCCCTTAAGGAATCCTGCGCGTTATTACATATGGAGAGCAGGTGTAAAAGAGTATGTCCTATCTATGTTGTTATATTGAGCGAAAGGATGGATCCTCAAAACCATCTCCATCCGATGTGTTTGTATAGAAGAATGATGCGCATCTCGAAAGTTGACAGGGTGTCTATTAATAAGAAATTCCTGGGCATGATGCAAAGCGAGGGTTCCTAGCCACTGTCAAAAAATGTAAGACTGCATATTTTGCCCACATATTCCGTGGCAAGTGGCAAAACATTCCATCCATTCCATTCCATAATTCAGGGAAAAATATAGGGAAGAAGGGGGTTTAGGGTGGAAGAGTCTTGTGAACCAAAAATCTTTGACAGTGGTTTTGAATACAGAATGTGGGTGGTAAGCCTGGCTCAAGATCGATAGGAGTGAAAAGTGACAGTCGCCAACCTACCTATTAGGAAAGGTATATGAAAAAGAAGGCAATAACTTCTTCAACAATTAGTTAATTAGGATTACTTGGTTTCTGATAACAGCATGAGATCCAGTGAGCTATCAACATCTACTTATTTATTACTAAGTTTCATGTAGTCTCTACTTTATAAAATTGTGGTAAATAGAAAAAAGAACAATTCTGTGAGTATATTTTACCTCTAATGCAGTTTAAAATAATGGTATTGCAATTATATCTTCCACTCAGACTGCAGCATTTATCGAGAGTGGGAATACATAATGGAGAGAAACGAAACCGCGAAAATAACATTGCATTTTCATAATGGCTCGGATAATAATTACCATATTTAGTAGAAAAAAATCAATAACTACATACCCGACAAGCACACGAGGTTCTAGAAAGGTTTCCAATGGGTTTTAGAAGGCTACAAAACTTATTGACAAACTCTAAAAAGTAGTGTGCTACTGGGTTACTTAGTCCGAAGTTGTATTGTATCAAAATTGCAGTGGCGTCCAAGTAAAAAAATCTAGCTTTACAATAGCGTAAAATACCTACCACTCGAAAAAAAATACGCAAAACTGTATTTATTTTATACAGTTGGTTTGAATTCGTTTCTTTTGCTTCTTTTTGTTCTATGCTAGGTGTCGCTAGCGTCGACGATTACTACTTGAGCAAATTCCTCGCAATCTTGCGATAGGTATCTACCTATCTCTTGCGAATTGAAAAAAAATCTCCCACGCCTCTATGCTCATGATGCAATTTCGGATATTCCTCAGCAACGAGGCCTGCTAGCAAACCCACTTCTTCTTCCAAGGTGAGTTGACGAATTTTATACCTTTCACCTCATATTGCCCGTATTTGACAGCTGAGATGTTGGCTGTTGAATAAAAGCAGCAATTCCCGCTCTGTACTTTATTAAGAACCTCGGAGTTGATTCAAATGTGTTTAGGAGATGGGCAGTCTTCTTCTATGAATCCAAATTTCGAATGTCCCTAGGCGATCCAATGGCCGCACGTCACTGGAACGTAAGTAAGGTTAACCCAACCTTGTGAAGTATATTATTGTTCTAAATTAGGTTTGTAAAGAAAAAAAATGAATGATTAAATAAAAGTATTATTAAGTTCGTTGACTGTAGTATATGCGTCGCGTGACTTATTTAAAAATCAATAATGAGAGCATGTGGAACTTTTTAGTTGGTAGTTTTTTATTAAGTTTCCTACCCATTAGGTGCTGCGAAATACTGTCCTAGAATTAATGTGGACTTACTCTTTTTTCATAAATAAATATAAACTGAAGTTGAAGTTGATATTATTATAGATGAGTAGGTAATGAATGTGACCTTTTCAGGACTAGATCTTAAAGAAAAAATAACAACTAATGACTCTAACAATTCATTACTAATGTTCGATTTTTAAATGGAACAAACCACTACGGGCTTACGACCGTCTTCTACTGTTATTTCGAAGGCTGGCTTAGGTCGCAAGAATCTAGACATAATTAGAACGTTGTGCACCAACAAAGCCAATAGGCAATAAATATGAGACATTAGCAAAAATGGATATAGTCATATCCTGGCGCCAAATACATGACAGCAGTCGCAGTCTTTAAATTTGGTTGATACCTTAATTTATTCACTTTCATTCTAGTCACTATACTAACATCCACTCCACATTCCTTTCTAATTGTATTATTCCTCACCTTATCAATCAGTTTTTTTTCCGTATATCCTACGCAATGATCTCATTTCCACAGCATTTATTCCAACTTCCAGATTTTTCGTCCATGTCCAAGGTTCACTCCCATACATCATGTATGGAATCAGTATTGCATTGTGCATCCAGAAACCTCGTTCATTTATTTTAGTGTATGCTTTTGTCCTCCAACTCCCGTTATAAGCTGTGGATGTGTCAACATCAACCTTGTGCGACCATCATTTTGGTAATACTGATTTTTCTTCGACCCAGTGGCATAGTGCGAGGCCTTTTATGGGATCGTCATCATTTATGTGACCATCTCAAGCATTCTATCGCAAATGTTTGTTGAATCGACGACGCCAACCATCGGTCGTTCATGCATTGCTAAAAAATTTAATGCATCTCTGAATAGACTTTATATACAACGGATGATGATACAAGCCACCTTTCACAGTTTAAAAGAAAAAAAAGGGAAATATCTCTGGGAAAATTTCCTTTTATATTGTAGAGAAAGGCACAATGAACATGGAAAAGAAAGTTTATTGAATTACACCTTAAGACACATCCTGGTGTTTGAGATTTTCTCTGTGACAAACAAAATAAGCAAGAGATTACGTAGTGTTCTACTTGCAGCTCACATGGGCTGACATCTTTAATAACGCACTGCTGCAACTGGCACACGAGAATCGGGAACACAAAACAGAATCGAAAATAAAATGCAGATTAAAAAGAGCAAGTAAACATCGTAAATCAAGTTAGTAGCATTATAATGGTATTATTATCTTCCCCGCAAAATAATCTAGCGAATGAGAAAATTATCCGCTGTTAAACGGAAAATTGCAGCTCCCTCTGCAGATGGAGTTTGAGTGAAGTTAATGGACCAAGTAAATTCTGAATTTTCATAATTTCCCAAATCCAATTAAGTCACCATGTTTTATTTTTTATTTTTAAAGAAGAAAAACGACCAATAGCGTTAATCAATAGTGTTCATATTGCATCAGAGTTCATCAAATGTAAGGATTAAATATTATCAATAAAGCTTTTTTCTTAGTTTTATTATTTTTTAAACATTTTCCAATCATAAAAAGCAAACAGATTTGCAATAGGTAGGTACCTACCTAATTTGTTTTATGAATATTTACCTATACAACCATCTACACTTTTTTACTTTATCAAATTTAATTAACAAAACTATTGTTTTGTTGAAATCACAATGAGGATTATTCATTGACGCGCATGCATTTTTAAAATGAAATGGGCTCATACAAAGTGATCACATATAGGTACACCTTTGCCCTGAAATAAAAACTTGTATTGTAAATGGGGAAGATTATAGGCACCCGGAATCGAGCCTACGACCTTCATAAGGCACCTGAATCGCTTAGCTCTCAGTCTAAAAATAATAACATCTTCCAACCCAACAACTCCAATCTTATAATAGGAATGAAAGTCGGGTTAGTGCGAACACTTATAACTCGAGATCGGCTGAACAGATTCTTCCGATGTTTGATTTATTGGATTCTTCTCCGCTCCGGATAACAGAATAACTAAAATAAAAAGTTGAAAAAATGGATAAGAAATAATATTAAAGTTAGTATGGAACGGATTTCCTGCGCCAACGCCATCTATGAAAAAATCTGTAACAACAAAATTGTTGTTTACCTCACAACCTTTTTTTTAAAATATCGGTACGCAGATTTTATGCATTTTTTCGAGCTCTCATAAATATGTTTTTAACATTCAAACATAACGTTGTGGTTTGATGTTAGAGATTGCTATAATCCCGCCATTGCCCACTATTTTTATACACTATTATTTAACCCATATCTTCCCAGTGTTCCATTATTGGAACGGTTTAGTTAACAATTTTTATTATTTTTTTGGAAATGCGCAACTCGTTTATTTTTATGTGCTTAAAATCTTCGATTAATAGGCTATGGTTAGAGATATTGTTGCACGATATTCGCATCTGCTTTTTTCTGTTATGAAGCATTCTTTATAGCAGATTTTGTGGAAAAACATTGCTCGTTGTAAAATGTCCATATATTTTTTGTTTGTTATTCACATTCAAATAATACGTTACCAGTTCTATTGTTGTCTCTTTTATCATTATAAAAAATAATAAAAATAAAGATGACTATAAGTAGGTATTTTCATGTCCATTTTCCTAACCGTTCCATTTTTGGAACACTGGGATAATATGCCAATGTAAATTTTTTGTACTATTTTCATGCAAAAAAATTATTTATTGTTGGAAATTTATTTTTTTGGTCGTAGTTTAATAGTGTACTAAATATTTTAACATCTAGAAACGAAAAAAGTATTTTATGTAAAGAAAATATGCGGACACAGCTGGTACAACTGAACCTAACACAGTAACAAAACGTTGTTTGTATGGTTACTTTGAAGGTGAATGACGTCGATTTTCAAAAAGGATCTGCAAAATCATCTTAACCATCGGATTCCACCTAAGGTCTGCTACGCTCAAAAACAGAAAAAAATTAATTCATTGGACTTGATGAGTGACAATACTACCAGGATGCGGTGATATTTTTTTTTTGGTCAAGAACGCTATGAATAACATTGAAGCAGATGTTATATCTCTAAAACAGGAGAAAATCCTGCATCAGCAAGCTATTGAAGTGCTTTGCTTTACAGTCAATAGCGAAGTAACCTTCTAGCCTGATTAGTAAGGTCACAGGTTGATAAAGCTGCCGCAGAAGCAGTCTGCTTGAAAGATGTCATAATATATGGAGAAACAATGCTATGAGGACAGACAGAAGGTTCGTATCTATAAGACACATGGAATTTTATCCAGGGCAGACACTGTCAAAACAAAAAGCATGCTTAGAACATCTAAAATGAAAACACTCCATGGTTAATCTCTGCGTGATCGAATTAGAAACACAGTACCTAATTTGAAAGATCTAATAAGTCGAACAACGTGGTCAGGTGGTTACGTTATAATTTGTTATTATATGTTTTGTTGGCACTAACATGTAGTGAGAAGTTAAATAAAAGTAAGAATACTATATCTTGCCCTGCATGAGGGTACTAAAAGGGCTGCGCCGATCAAAAATACTATTCAAGAGATGGTATGAAACCTGGAACAAGGCAAGTCAAGATGATAACCCTGATAAAACAGACTCCCGTGTCTATAAAAGAGAAGAAGATTTTTTATTGTATTATTTTATACAAGGCTTATAAATTATAAATTGTGGATTAAAATTTTAAAATCTCTTCATTAAGTACTTTACTGCGCTCTATATCGTTTTTGATTTCCCATACAAAAGCCCAAATGTTACATGTATGTATCTTCCCAGTGTTCCATTATTGGAACGGTTCTATAACTAAAAATCCAAAAATCCAAAATTTTTTTTGACACTTATTTATCAATACATAGACTGTAAATAGTCCCTGGTGTGATTTTCATGAAAATCTAACGGCTATTTCTATGTCTGGGAAGATATGGGTTAATATGTGGATAAAGAATCAAATAAATAAATAAATATTTTAAACGTATTTTTGTATAAATTACAAATTAGAAATCAATATTCATAGTAAGGACTACAGGACAACGTCTGTCGGGAAAGTTAGTACAAAATAAAAAAAAAATACAAATACCAAATACAGTTATAATTTTAAGAGAAAGACAAATAATTAGGCATTGATTTTAAATCGTTCGTTACCCCTTTAGATAACGCCAGTCTCCTTACTTTTATTCTAAGTCTACCTAAATTGTTAAAATGTCTATTGTACTGTTAAAATTAAACCATCTAGTTAGGCTGTGACAGCGATTGTTAATTGATGTATTGTGTACCAACATTACATTGTTTACAAGTTCATTGAATTGACGTAAAAACAAAAGATTCAATTGAAAACAAAAGTAAAGAGACGTAACAAAAGAGCGTTGATAAATGAAGGAAGGAAGAGAGGGGGGAGGGAGGGTGTGAAATGATGCGAAACTGACAGTAAATGGAAAATAGGGATAAAGAATTCGCAACATCTGTTGACCGAACTTTGATATTTCGGGAATTCTCTTACACCCAACCCATCAACAACTCGCAAAGATACATAGAAACCTACTTAAGACTTTTGCCTTTGAAAAAGACACGGATTTGAGGATCACAATTGTCTGAACTCAATATTACCTGTTTATTATATTTTAAATTAAACGAAACTTGACATTTTACAGAATAAACTTCGAATATCGAATTTTAATTTTAGGAAATCTGCATGAGAATGATCTCTGGTTAAAAAAATATATATTTTCGATATTCAGAGTAGCTTTTAAAACATATTCATAAAAAAAAACACATCACCTTTTCTATAAAATCGAACACCAATTGGGTTAGAATTTTGATTATTCACATAAATATTATCATGCCTTGCATGCCAGTCATGCCACTAAAAAAAATATCGAAGTTTTTTTTAATTAATTTAGTTTTCATTACTTTGGTAAGTCTAACATGCTAGAGTTGGGTTTATCAATACTTTAAAGCATAAATCTCGGAACTCACTTGCGCCGCGAACGTGTATCGTTATATCAATTTTATCAAAACGAAGCATGTGTTCAACTCGCCTTCGCTTTTTCGAATCACGAATACATTTAACCTTTCGATTAAATTGATGCAATGCCACACGTTTGCGGCGCAAGTGAGTACGATGCTTAAGGTACCTTGTTACCTAAAATAGAGTAGGGAGGTACATATATAGGTAAATAATATTTATTATATATTACCTGTTCAATCTCCAACACGGCTATATCCAATCATCTGAAACAAAAAAATAATAATATCTATTAGTAACTCTTATACCATTATGTAGGTGACATAATTACACTAACGCGAATTTAAATTATTACGTAGGATAGCGCCATCTAACCGAAAGAGTATGTGTTATTTATATCCAGACGCATTACGCGTTGTCGATAGCGTGACATCGTCAATTTAAAAATTACTATATAAAATCCGTAATAAAACGAAGGTCAGTTGTTAGATGAAGAGGTATTTTGGTGGTTAAACTAATAGCTCCCTTCCCAATGTGTAATATGTTCTGTAGACATATTACACATTGGGAATATGTCAAATGGTTTCGGCCGATTAAATATCATAATTGCATTCCAAGACAGTGAATCAATGTTCCTAGAAAAACCATCATACTTTATTTCATTCTATTAACGTCCTTGGTCCTATTTCAATTTATGATCTAGACCGGTATAATAGTTTTCCTTGTTTTTTGTTTGAGTGTTTGTTCAAGAATCTACATCTGTCTTACTTTTTAATTTTATTTAACTTCTTACCCTACTAATGTATATAATATAGTCAGTGTCGTGTGTCAGATGTCACCACCACTTTGAAAAAATCAAACATCACATTTAGTCGAGTCTCAGATAGGTCTTAGATAGTTAGTTAATCCAATTTACATTTTTTTTCTTCAAAATGTCAGCTTATTTTATACTATACTCTTTTATCACAAGCATCAATCAAAAAATTCCCTTTTAACTCATTAACCATTAACTTGCTTTTTTATGCCATCATGGTCGAACCGTTTTTTTTTGCAAATGGGCCCAAGTATTCCTTAAGCCAACTTGTAATGGTTAGTGTTTGTACTAAACGTGAAAACTAGAAATCTATCTTTCAACCTCATGCAAAAACAACTGACCCGCTTATTGGTACACCAAATACCGATAAAGTATAGGCATTTCAAGTCTCACCCTTAACATTTTTCTCTCGTTTATTTGAGATTGTTATTTACTCACTTTGAAAACCACAAAGACTGTTGTTGATTTGAAAACAAATTAAAAAACGAATATCTACGGGTATTGAAATTATAATGTAGAGATTGCGTGCTTTTTTATATAATGTCACGTCAGCAAGAAATGCAAATTTAACAGTATTAATATAAAACCTCCGTAGGTCTGCGAGAATATTATTCAAATTGAGCAGATATCCCTCGTCCCGTGAAGGTATAGCAAGTATTCATAGTACAAGGGAAACTGCCTGTCCCTATAACAACTAATAATAATATAAATCCACTTTAAAATTTTCTCGATACGTGATGGTTTTATATAATTTCTTGCACAAGCTTAGAGCTTGAAATATTATCCATATTATGAAAGATTATTGTAATTCGGGAACATTCTTCCTAATATTATTCCAAATCCAAACTTCCTTTACGCCCCACTTAGGGGCATAGGGAGACAACAAGAGCTCTCCATTTCGCTCGATTTTGCGCAATGTTGATGACCTCCTCCCACACTATGTCCAAATTCCTCAGCTCTGCTTCGAAGGAGCGGAACACAGTATGAGAGGGTCTTCCTCGACTTCGGGACCCTGATGGGAGGAAGCACAGCGCTCTCCTCGGCCAACTGTCATTCGGCACCCTTAACACATGTCCCAGCCAAATCCATCTCCTCCCCATGATGGTAGAAGTGATGGGCTCACGCTGGGTGCGCCGGCGTATAGCGTCGTTTGTGATCCGGTGGTACCATCCTATGCCCAAAATTCTCCTGAGGCACTTCATTTCAAAAGCTGAGACTTTTTGTGCCTGGGCTTTGGTCACGTGCCACGACTCACACCAATATAGGAGAATGGGCATGACACACGCATCAAACAGTTTACATTTCGTCTCGACACTAAACGCCGACGTTTTCCAAATCTTGATCATGTTGTTAAAGGTCTTGGTCATGTTATTATGCCTCTTAAAAAAATAGTCTGATATTATAATTATTTAAGATTTATTACTAAGAACATAGTTATGATTTCCCAACCAGTTTTACTTTTATTCTTAAAGGTAAATGACATGAATTAAAAAGATAAACTTCTCGTTGATAGATCTAGAAATGAATCCTTTTGAAAAAATAATTAATATTCTCCACAACTGCAAAATTCATAATATGAATCTTGCAAAGTATAATATGAGCTGTGCATTGTCCCGGTAGCATGGACTAGAAACAGTGCTACAGACCACACACAGCATCGAAAAGATCGAAGAGCAAAGATCAATGGAGAGAGTATGCTGGATAGATCCTGTGAGATCTAGAAGGAAAGTAGTGATCTAAAGGATCGTTTGTACCAAAAGAACATTGAGCAAGAGCTGGAAAATAGTGTATATTTTCTTGATCGTTGATATGGTAACCAAGGAAATAACAACCAGAAGGAACAGTCATCGATCATTAATTATTTCTTACTCGTTGTTGTTTCCATGGTGTCCAATATAACGATAAAAGAAATTATCTTCTACTTCCAGCTCTGCCACTATGTTCGTTTGGTTTAAATGCACCCTAAGAGGATAGTAGCCCGGAAACTTATGACTACCAGCAGCGTAAGGCGACCTAAAAGGGGTGTAAAATTTATTCAGAAGCATACAATTTGAGGACTCATTTACCTATTTTTACATCTTCAAATAATGAGGAAAGTATCGATTGAATTAAGTCCATTTAAACACGTCGTTTAATATCCCAAGCCCTTGAAGACTTCATCCCAAGATAAATATTTCATTCCAACGCACAAAGTGGTTCGGTAGTCCCTAATTTTGCTCAAAACATTAAGTATTTAAACAGCTTTGGGGGTAAGCACCACAAAAAGATTGTCGCGCCCTCTTTGCTCCATAAATAATTTTTGTATAATTTCCTCTTATTAAAATAATAATAATTTTTGAACTCGACAAATTTTGTTCTAATTCCCAAGAAAAGAGGAAATGTCGAAATTCTCAAGTTTTTAACAAAGTTTATCAAATACTCCGTAGTGCAGTATTGAGTGTTTGTATATTGTATACACGCGGAAACCTCAAAATAATTATATAAAAAAATAGGTAGGTAATTAGAAAATTTAAACGACGGTTTATAAATTAGTGTGGAGCGCTTCTAATTATTATATTAATAAGGTTATTTATATCACTGTTAAATCACTTTTACAAATGTTCACAACGTTTTAATTTCAAACTCCCAACCTATTAAGAATAATAATTGTAAAATTAGCCATGAAGACGTTTAGAATATGAAATACCTACAACTTGAATTGTTTTCAAAAAAGGTAGATGGAGCTTTGAAAGACTTAGGCATAATGAAAACATATACTGAATATATAATAATTATATTATATAACTAGCTAATACCCGTCTTGCTTTACGTTTTTAATTCAGATTGTCAGGCTTGATCGGTAAGTAATTAAACAGGTTCTAGTCTAGCTTCTCATTGCTTAACAGACCTCTATAACTGACATAAGCACAGAAAAAGAAGAATGACACTTTCACAATCCATAAAAAGAGAGAAGAATTTCAACACATTTAATGTTTATAAAAAAGAGAAAAGTTTGAATTACATTTATTTTTATTTCAAATCAATCTTGAATCTTTATTACATTAAATATATTTGAAAATTGTAAAAATTTGTATCTATGATTACCATAAATATACCTGCAAGGATCCACGATGATCAAAATCCAACGCAGAACCTACGCTTTTATGCTCCAAAATATAAAAAAAAATACTATTATAAATAAAAACATTACTGAATTATTATGTAGATTATATTTCAAAAATTTGATCAATTATAGGTACTTAAGTAATCTAAATAATAAAAATTGCTGAAACAATTAAAATATCTATCTTCATTAAAAATATTGACTAAAAGTAGGCATGAGCTACCATAAAATATACCTGCAAGGATCCACGACATTAAAATCCAATGCAGAACCTACAGTTTTATGCTCCAATATACAAAAAATAAATAAATAAACATTACCTACTGAATTATTAGGTATGTAGATTATATTTCAAAAATTTGATCAATTATAGGTACTTAATTAATCTAAATAATAAAAATTGCTGAAACAATTAAAATATCTATCTTCATTAAAAATATTGACTAAAAGTAGACATAAATTTTCTTAAGATTGTTCAAGTTAAGCTTCTTACTATGGAATTTATGTATAATTTAATATAAGGAAACTTGTCTTGTCCTATAAATACTACAGTAGTAATATATAATCAGTGTAGTCCCTGAAACAATGTATTGTATTACGTAAGAAAGCATCTATAAAAACTTTGATTCCTTCAGAAATAGAACCCTTGTCCTCAAGATCAAAAGTCGACATCTTAATATTGAAACTTAATGCACACAACTGTTGAATAACAAATTTAAGGTCCACATCAAGTTTTAAACCAGAATCTAGCTCTACTTAAACTGATTATTTTCTCTAGATGTGGTTATATAAAAGAATGCTGAGCATATCATGTGTTGATAGGGTGTCTGTGAGTCCTGGGAATGATACAAAAGTAAAAAGAGAGCTCCTTACCACTGTCAAGAGACATAATCCCCCATACTTTGGCTACATACTCATTACTCCGTGATGAAAAGTATTCCCTCTTCCAACTTAAAATTCAAGGAAAAAAGTGGTTTGAGCAGAAGAGAGTCTTCTGAGAAAAGGCTGGCTCAAAATCATGAAGAGTTTGCAGTGATGGTCACCAACTTTAGTTAGGAGAACCACACGAAGATATTCATATACGTCGAGCCATGATTGAAATCCTCTATTTAGACCAATATTTTTTTTTTCTTTTTTGGCATTTCATCCACAAATTTAGACTAATATGTAACAACTAATGACTCTAACAATTCATTACTGATGTTCCATTTAAAAATGGTTTAAACCACTTCGACGAACGTTTTCTACCGTTATTTCGAATGCTGGCTTAGAGTGATCACTTTACGTTAACAAAATTCGCCATTAGATCTAATAAATCTGCTATCCTGGACCTTAAAATGAGTAATTATGGTGAAAAGTTTCATGCCAATTGCAGGATTCAACCCCTCATAGGGATATCTCCTACATGAAGATACTTCTTTTGACACCGATAGACATTGTTAAGTTATATGCAACAATGGGAAATAGTTCATAAGGAAGAAATAGCACTTTGTGGGACATATTAAATTTATAAAGAATTTTATATGAAATTGACTTGCTAATAAGACAATCATGTTATCTTCTTGCTTCCTAAATTTACAGAATAGCTTTTTAATAATAATAAAGTAAGTTGTGTTAAAATGACACATTATTTGATACTTATTTTAACAATAACATAAATATCTTATGTAAAAATACTTACAAAACTCCCTGAATTCTCATAATTTCTTTTTGCTGGAGGCATCATTTTTAAATTTAGTGGTGTTTGGGAGAATATATTATTATGTTTGATGAAAAAGAAAAACATAATGTTATTTCATTTAGTATATTTCTAGTTATGAATAAAACAATTTAGTTTATTTCATTTCAGTCATATGACAATATGTCATTGTAAGATCTAACAGATAAAAAATAGAAAAAATATCTCCTATACAAATGAAAAACGGGGTTAGTGTGTTGATTCTGTGATGTCTTTGTTATGTTAAGTTTTTATGCGTATATGTATACAAATTTACAGTAAAGAATAAATAAAAACCTGTATAAAAATGTATTTCATATAGAGTCAGCACACAAAGCTTCAGACTTGCTAAACCAAAATATTGTGTTTCAAACTTGACATAGTTAGTGTCATAAATAATAATTGTTAATTATTTATCAAACAAACAAATGGTTTATCGTCTTGTAGGTATTGTCGCAGCATAACTTATCTATACCATGCAAAGTTTTAGAGGATGACAGCCAGTTCATTATTACTGATTATGACATAATAGTTGTATTTTTACATTCCAAAATTGGCAATTGGCAAACATTTAATATTTTTCAGTATGACTTGATTCTGTCCTCGTTGAATTGGTAACTTTGATAAAGGTTTTTACGTTTTGGAAATTCACCAATTAGTCCTTATTGTTGAAAATGCCACCAGAGCCTGTAAAAATATAGTTACACAAAAAATTAGTCAATGACATTATAACTGCCATATAATTATTAATATTATATTGTTTTGAAACAAATAACTATGCTTACCAGTGGATTGTTCATTAATATTCATGTTCGTTATTTATAATTAAAAAATAACCAGACAATAGAAAGTTGGTTACATTTTATTATTTTCATTAGAAAAAGAATAGTTCGAATAGTTCTTCAATTTCTAGTTGACAACAAAATTAGAAGTGTCAAAAAATTCATAGACAACGCAACAAAATATTTCTTTTTTAGTGCTGCAGTCGTTTTCGAACTAATACAAAAGTTTTGTAAAAAAATACGTAGGTGTGTATATGGTGTGTATCGTAAGTAATTTGAGGTAAGTATTTTTATTAATTTAAAGAATACATTATTTACACAAAATACACATTAAAAAAAATCATTATCTTTCACAAAAATATTTCATTTTAATCATAGCCTATGGTTCACAGCTGTCATTAATTTTGACACATAGACGATGTAAACAAAACATAATTAACTGTTGTTCGAAGTTTGAATAAATTATAATATAGGAATATTATTGCTGCTGTTTATTTTTTTCTAAGTAGGTACCTACATTATAATATTAAATTAATCAAACTGCACATAAAATATTTTGTTGTGAATTATGTAGATAAAAATATGATTTCTCTTAAGTGTCATTTACCTTGAAATCTAATGTACCCAACCCATGACTGTATGTTTTTAATTAACTTTGTTTTAAAAGTTTTATGTTCTAGGTATGCCTTAGTTTGATTTCTTAATTGTTAATATTGATTTCATTGTGATATTATTCATTTAAATACTTTAAAAAAATACCTGTAATAAAAAGAGTGTTGATTTTGGCTAGTTATAGATGTATTATATACCTACAATAACTTTAATTAATGTACATGATATTACATAACGTAAATTATGTGGAAGATGAAATGACATTAGGTTTATGTCGTATCATAATAATATTATATTTATTCTAGGATGAATGATTTGTCACAAACCTTTGCGGGTCGTCAAGTAAGGCTTCCAATCAAACCTCTTATTGGCCGCTGTCTTTGAAGAATACTTCTTTTAACACAATTGGTTTAAAGTTAAGTATGTGACACCCTATGAATATTTTTTTTAATTAATTTTCACGCCAACAATACGACCATGAGTCCAAATTTTTAACAGTACTTTTATAATATGCAGGATAAAATAAATAAGCTAATGTGGTTTTGAGTTTATTTACATACTAATTTAGATACAATGTAATACCGCTGTTGAGTGTGATTAATTTCAATACAAATATTATATTTCTAAATTATTATGTGGATAAAACAAACGTTTTATTAAACTGATTAAAATCCTGAAGCCATTTAAAGATTCTCAATTATTGTCAATTTTATTTCTTTCTCTCAACAATTCTGTCAAGTTCACTGTACGTTATGATCTAATTTATCGGCTACTGTTTTACCGACCAGTTTGTTTATGGAATGTTCATACCAATTTCAACGATGATTTTAAATTTAATATTTTTCAACGATGAATTTAAGATTTAAACTTTATTTATATTTCAGAAATATAAAATGATTCAACAATTATTTTTAAATTATTTAATACCTATCTACATTAGAATATTATTTTATCAGGCACCTACATAATTACTTATCTATTACAGTGGCTACGACGCTTTGTAAAAAGTATGGCCATAAATTTTCTAAAATATGTCAATTTCAAAATGGAGGAATGATTTTTACAAAATTTTGCATTAAATCTTTATTTATTGAGAATAATAAGATTTGAATAACATTTATATGTATAACAAATCAATCTCCAATTATTTTATTACATTTTCATACAGTAATACCAAGATTCCATTCTACGTTTACATGAGTAATTTTGTTTCCAAAAGATGGCTTACTGTCTTTTGTGAAAAATTTGTATGAAGATCTTAAAAAAATAAAGTTTTTTAAATAGCTCTAAATATATTAATGTTAATTTATCAAAGAGTATTTAAGAACGCTCTCTGGAATTTTGCACGGCTTTTCGCATATTAATATCTGACCTTTACGTTTTTTTTCTATGATTGATGCTGTTACAAAAATATATATATATAAACGGACTAAAATATTATGTAGATATACACTTACGTCCTACGTTACGATACTTCATTTTGAAAGATAATACTCCTAAAGTACAATGTACATATTATTTCCGAGATGATCTGCTTAAGGCTAATACGCATTATTGGGAGGAACAAATTTAGAAAGAAATAGAATCCATTTTCTCGGAGAGTGTTTTGTTTGATGCGAGTTGAAAAGGAGAAGAAGAAGAGAGAATAAATATATTCATTTCGTTTACGTTCGTAAATATACGTACATACGTAACGCGGCAAATTGACAGACAAAAAGGTGTTTTTACATCAGGAAGATATTATTTCAAGAGAGAGAGAGAGAGAGTATTTTAGAGAAAAAGGAAGTGAGAGAGTTTTGCAAAGTAATATGAGAAAAGCTGAAGCCAAATGTACTGACACAAAAAGTACTTAACATAATTTTACTACCGCACTTATCAAAATGGAAATTTGCAAAGTATCCACTTTTCATTAATTATCTCGGTTTAAGTAAAGAAAGTTTATTAAAATCATTCATGCGCGTTAAGAAAACAACCTATATAGCACATACACTAAACTTCAAGTAAGAGCTAATAAAAACTGCGATCAGCTTGTAAGTTGTAAGATTTCCAAAGATAAAAAAACCGAACTCCAAGTACTTAATGAAACACAACGGAACAACCTTCCAAGGAACTTCTTGATTGTTCAATCCAGAAAAACCAAAACTAGCATCTTCTTTTCGATGTGTCATATCAGTTTACCCCGAATTTGGCGATCATATCGTGAAAAACTCCTCTTCCTTGCGCTATCCGGAATAACCTCCAAAGTTCTTATTCAGGTTGAGTCTATAACATTACGCAGTTAAGACATCAGAATCTGCCCTCTCCAAACCGCTTTGCTCTCCTCTATTTTCCATTTCATGATAATTTGGAGTAAGGTGGTCCCAGAGTAAAGACCCAGATATGAGATCTTACGCCTATTAAAAGTGATGGGTAGCTCACGTTCAACTTCGGCTCTGCACAGGACCTCCGAGTTTGTAATTCTCCGTTTCCGATACATCATGCATTCGTCTGTGCAACCACATTTCGAAAGCTTATCTATTAATCGTGTTGACATTTAGTGATCAAACTTTGAAGCTGTATAATAATGTTAAGCATACGTAAGATTTCATACTCTCTTATTCTCTCTTTTCTCTTATTTTCAAATGAAACCAGCATAATCTGAAGTAAATTTGTTCTTGAGCTCTTAAAGATTCCTCAAAAGCTCGGGCTCGAGAGTGATGAAACATGCAAAGTGCAGAATCTGTGAAGATTAATTACATCATTACTATATTTACACGATGGTAATGAACTAGCATTAACATTGTACAGAAATTTATCAGGGCCGTGTAGCAAATAATGTTCTTATTTTTTGATGATACTTATTGCCTATTGGTACAACACAGATGGATCTACAAAACAAAGGTTTATATTAAAACTTAATGCCTACTACAAAAAATCACGTGATAAAAAAAGCTGGATATTTTGTATTTTATTCGGAGAGTAAGTAGGTAGTAGAAAAAATAATTCAAGCAACAACGGAGAAGTTTTAGTATCCATAGCGTAGTAAATAAATTTGCATTTAAAGCGTTCCGTTTATTTTTGGATGTATTAGTCTTGAAAAGTTTCTCTCGACGGCATGCTAGGAATATTGTCTGAATATAAAACAAAGCAGAATACAAGAACGAGAAAAGCGAATCCAAACATATCTCGAATAATTTACGGCTGTTTTGTCTAGTGGTAAAATCAATTCAGATAATTTGAATTAAATGGTAAACCGAAGCGTATGATTTTAAAATTACCATATTATTATTAAGATTTTTGTCTACCTTAACTTTTTGCAAAATGCTTATGATAATAATTCTGAGATCCATTTTGTGTAACCCCTTCGCTATCCTAGATTCTATGAACTTCGGTTGCGACGGGGTGAATAGATAATTGTAATTTACACTACCCCGAATATAACGCAATATTTTTCAAAAAGGTTTTTAGTTGCTTTAAAAAATCGATTCGCCTTAAATTCGGGGCTTGGCTTGATTTTATTTATTTATACAATACTAGCTTTCCCGTCAGACGTTGTCCTGTAGTCGTAACCACAGAGGCCCGTTCATAATATGTGCACTGCGCCCTCAGAAACAAAAATACATAATTAATCCGATTAAATTACTTATATAATAATAATGTTAAAATATTGCCAAAACATTCATATTTCATTCGTATTCAAAGCTCGGGCGGGAACAACGTGAGATTATATGCGAGCGCACACATTCTACCTCACCTTTGAAGTACCGATTCGAATGTGCCCAATAATTTTGTTGATTTTGTACGAAAATTTTCTACGAAACGGTGCGGTGGTGTGAGTGGGATGGGCTACTGTAAGAGCGGCAATCACGTATGCGATAATGAAAGGGAACTACCCTCGATGGCGTTGGCGCGTCGCAGGTGATCCGTTCCATACTAACTTAAATATTATATTTTACAAGAAAGATAAACTTAATTTGCCATCTGTAAATGGGTTAATTTTTATTATTAACAAAACTTTCTTTTATATTACAGATGTTAACAAATTATAAAAAAATCTTGAAAAAAGTACCATCAAAAATTTTCGTCCATATCAAAAATTTTAATTTCAATCATTTCCGCCACCTGTGAAAACACAGGGAAAACATTGATCTATAGAATCTTTCTACCAAAATATCATCAATCAACCAGACATCTCCCTATTTCCCCAAAAGATGGCGGTAGCAGTACCAGTGCCGAATCCGTTCCATACAAACTTTTATAAAAATAAAAACTTTTTTGATCATATAATATATTGTAGGTACGTATGTAGTTATAAACCAATTACTATATTATCAACGTACTATTTACGCAATTTTGTTGATGATAGGTTCTTTGACTTAGCTACCGATAAAAATCAAGAATTATGTGGTAAAAACTTATTATATCTAATTAAGATATTACGATAAAAAATACGTCAAAACCTAATTCTATAATATTATTTTATGGAAAAAAAATTGAATTTAAAAATATTTGTAAAGAAAAAAATGTAGAAGGGAAAAAACTGTAAAAAATAAATAAATATAAAATTTTTGACAACCATGGATTCTCACAAAAATTGCATTTAGACCCAAATGACCAACATTAGAAAATGGAAGGTTTCTGCAGAAAAAAAACTACAGAGCACAGAGCGACACGTCCGCCCGCCACAACGTAAGTACCTACTCTCACAAATGAAGAATTTTAGGATTTGTATGGAGCGTATATAGTTTTTGTTTCTAAAGGAAAAGGTCCTAAGCGCCCAATCACTTTTTACCGATTAATTACAAAACTATATTAAATAGAAATAAAAAAAAGACGATGGTTTTGAAGAAAATTAAAAGACGCGCATTTTGGTATATTTTAAAGCGTTTTTTATTGAGTAGATAGCCTAAACCGTTATGATTTATAAAAATATAGAGCAAAATTGAATTTTTTTTCTATCGAACTAAATTTGGAAAATATAAATTCAAATTGGAAGACTTGATAGCCAAAGCTCTAACTTAAAGCACACTTCCTTTTTTGTTGTGCTACGATACCTATTAAGGGAACAACGTTTATATAAAAACAGCCATTTTCGAGTGTCCGGCTCTTAACAAACATTATACATTATTCTTACAAACTAACTAAATTCTTTAGTTCAGCTAGGTATCTACCTACCTTCATAATATTATGTTTCGGCGTGTTACCATTTCTTACGTAATTTTTTGGTTTCATTCAGCGATACATATTGTGATATTGAAACGAACTGAACATGTGTTTTTACTCATAATTACCTAAATAAAGGTTTATTTGACTGAATTTTACATAATTTGAATTCTTTTATATTTTTTTTTCTAAAATCTTTACGAAAATTTCGGATTATATTCGGACTAATACGGTTGTTTTATTGGCCTTTTCTGTATCCTAATTATGCCGAAAATAGCGTCTATATTGTTGAGAGTATAAAAACGTTTTCAATAACTCCATGTATTAGAAATATAAAAAATAAGTGTTTATTTAAGAAGCTTTTGTCTGTTTGGCTACTGGATTTAGGAAGAAAGAATGTGGAGTGTATGTTAGAGATACAGCGGTAGAGTTGTGTACTGGTATACAGTTGATGTGTTTGGGAAATGCTCTGTGGTTGATGAGTGTGATGTGGGGGGTGATATGTGTGATTGTGGAGTGTTGGTTTGAGTTGATGCTAAGGCAAATTGGAGAAATGTGCAGTGAGATACAGTTTCTTCTCACTAGTTCACTGCACAAGTATTTATCAAGGAAAAAGGGTTGTAGATACATGAAAGTTTAGTTGTAGATACATAAAATTGTCATAACTATTTTTTTTTATAAAACCATTATAATTGTATTTGATGTATCTCTATATTTGAATTTCTGCAATACTTTGTACATTTTTGTTGAAAAATAAAATTATTATTATTTCAAATCATTTATTCATTAAATCACAATATATCATATCTGGAGGAGGTTTATTTCTTTGTTATTCATGTTTTTGATGTTTAACATGCCTCTACCACCTATCTTCCTTGGTAAATATAGTCTCATCAAGGAACATCTTGGGTGATGCATCATGATGTTATTATTATTATAAACATCAAAAATTAAGTTGCTACTATTAGGTAGGTACTTACTTAATAAAAATAAAACTAGTAGGTATAATAAAAAGGGTGCCCCCCCTACTTAAAATGTAATCAATTAAAGAATACTGAAGGCTTAAACATTTTATTGAAGATGTATCACCGGTGCACAGCAAAAAAATTACGAGTTTCTCGAGTAAGAAAATAGGTAATACAGAGATTAAAATCTGAGACCCCGTGATTGATGGGGTAAAGTGGTTTTTAATGTGACATTTAAAACGTTTCAAAGATGGCGCTCCATGAATATTTATAACAGGTTTACTATCAAATTTACTTACCTGCGATCCGAGTTGAAAATATTTGGCTATATACCTAATAATTTAGCACTTGCAAGTTTTTAAAATGAGGAGTGAAAAGGGTTATTATATGATTATTTTTTTATGTTTGCAAAGTCCAATAGGATTAACTCATAACTTTGTACTGTTATAATTGACGTGAAATGGGTTAAGTTTCCTGTTAGCGGACAGCCTTCACTTTTCAAAAAGTACAATACTAAATATGCGACCTGTCTGTTAAAAGTATGCGAATGTTTTAGAACGGGTACAACTCATTCAGGTTTTTCAAATTAACAGCAGGTATTGATTAAACGTTTTAAATTAGTAGTTTTTTGTAAAAATTATTATAATATTTTACTTTACAAAATAACATTAACATTACGGTTCGCTTACCTTTTGAGATTCAATTTCAAGCGATGAGATCATCCAAAGATTCAAACATCAATTTCCGGGGTTCGAAGAATACCAATTGATAAGAATAAGCCAATTATGTTAGGAAGTTCCACCGGGTTGCGGTTTAGATGGTTCATCGCTATGTTAATAAATAATTTCAACTGAAGACTTGGTAAAAGAAAAGTAATTCTCCAGCTATTCAATAGCTATAGTTAAAAATAATTAGTCTGCAGCATAAACAGGAAAATATCTTGAAACTAAATAAGATGCAAATAACAAGAATGGAAGTTGCTAGGATGTTGTTGAGAAAATTATTTGCCACATAAGGTTAACGTTATTCCCCGTTTTCTTAATTAAGGTGTCGCACCACGTTCAGTATTATACAGCATATCTGTATGTACATATTATGTAGGTAAGTCATAGGAACATCGTGGCACAAGCATACCTAGAGTTAAAAATGATTCCATGAAAATTCTTCGAAACACAATCAACTTACCACATAACTGACTTATGTTATTGTTCGCACTCCTGCGCGGCGTTGACAGCGATCGAAACGCCATCATCTGTCACATTCTGTATTTGTATTTCTTTATAGGGATAACAGTATAAAAATAATATTTTTCGAAGAATTGTGCATTAGGAGAATTGTCTTAGGTGAATTGTGATTTCGTACAATTGCCATTAGGTGAATTGTGATTTTCGAAGAATTGTAATTCGAACAATTTACGTGTTACCGAGTTAAATTACTATAAGAAAGTATAGAGTGGCTAACTTGAAGAAAATTCACAAAACGTTTGTTTCCAATGAGGTGGGACGGAAGGGAAGTGTGCTGGTGAATTGTTTGATAGAATTATAACGAAAAAAAATAGAAAAAAATAATGTCCAATACTGGACTGAGGAGGGCTGATGATGAATGTAATTGAATTTAACTTTTTATATTCACTTATTTCATGCGTTTAATTTAATCAGTAGATGGCTTGTTTATTGCAGATACAACATACATACAATCTCCCTTTAAACCCCACTCAGGGGTGTAAGTAGGCAAACACCGCTCTCCATTGCGCTCGATCTTGCCAAATGCATAATATGACCTCCTCCTATACCACGTCCATCCCCAGATAATGTTTTGAAAATTATGAGTATCACTGTCGCCAATTTTCATACGTTTGTAGACAATAAAATATCTAGTTTTTTCAATAATTACATAAAAAATATAGGTAGGTACTTAAATATATTTGACTAATCAATGAAAATAAAGCCTTTTTTTCAAACTTGGATTGGATGAATTTTGCACTACCGTATCACATATAAGGGTAGGTATTTCTAGTGTTTTTTATTGGGTAGAGGGTAGATAATACGATAAAAAAAACTAAAACGTATGTGATAGAACAGATTCTTCAAAAAAAACTTGTAAGTCAATTGTATAATCGAATCGGTATATAAAAATATACCGGGTTGCTTTAGCGATATGGATTATAAACACCTTCTAAAATGTTGTAATTGAGTTTGATTATTTCTTTGAATATACTCGACGTAAATGTTCTGAAAGAATCTATTAAGATCATAAGGAATTAATCCAATGACCATATTATGATTTGTCCATATGTCCATAACTCAGTCCGACCACACTTTAAAAATAAATGTTATCAAGTCCTTACTCACTATTTTGATTCCGAAATAATCTATAATATATCTAAATGAAAGTTGGGTTAGTGCGAACACTTATAACTCGAGATCGGCTGGACAGATTCTTTCGATATTTGATTTATTGAATTCTTCTCCGCTCCGGATAACAGAACAACTGATAAAAAGTTGTAAAATGGATAAGATGTAATATAAAATATAATATTAAAGTTAGTACAGAATGGATGTCCTACGACGTCATCTATGAAAAATCTAACAACAAAATTATTGTCTTCTGCACCTGCACCGTTTCGGGCGTTTTAGATTATTTTCATACAGAGTCAACAAAATTGTGCGCATATTATTATAATATTCTCGCGTTGTTCCTGCCTGAGCTTTGCATAGGAATGAAATATGGACGTTTAAGAAATACATATTATTTTAATGTTATTATTTTATCAGTTTATTTTTGTTTCTGGGGGAGCAGTGCACATTATACACATATGAACGGGCCGCCTCTGGTTAGGACCACAGGGTCCACAGGACAACGTCTGTCGGGAAAGCTAGTTAAAAATAAACACAAGTATTATGTAGTTACCTAATTGAACGGCCCTTATACAACAAAAAATATAATTTTCAATATAGGTATATTGCAAAAGTTTGTTCATACTTCAGTGGGCATCTAATGAGAAAAATTTACTGCGGTACACAAGTTACGCCAAGTGACACTAAATGTCAATAAAGCGCTGTCTCATTCCCGCATTCATTATTTCAATGACGACAGTGAATGAGATAAAGAATGCTTTGTACTTGTCACGAATAATACTGCATTAGAAACGATTAGCATGATTAAACTGATGAAAAAGATTGTTACAGAAGTTATAGCGGAACGAATATAATTTAATTGTGTTCGTAAATCGTCTAGACTTGTTTGTAGCTATAAAGAGCAAGTAAAGTAGAAGGTACCTACAATAAATTTTAACAATTTGTTAAATTGAATACATTTAAGTGTCGTGTCTAGCTAAGTCCGGGTGTGCTACGCAAGGAGCGCTGAATAATGCGCGACTATGAAGATAATTATTATGTAAGAGGGTATACCGCAATTCATACGGAGTAATTTGACAAACTTGCTCTGGGTAGGTACAGACTACAGACTTTCTCCCCCAGTAATGATGTTCCTTTAAAACTTTTCACACAACTCATTATGTTTTATATATCATAAGGCTGCCTCCAACTTTCCTTCCAAGATTTAGAACGGTGCACAGTCACATTCATAGCAGTAGATGAACCTACATTCATTCTATAAAAATGACGTTTCGATGTGGAGTAGGTAACTTTTGAGAAGAAAATAATACTAGAGAAATAATGTGCTACTGCGCATTTTTCCAACAAGTACCACGTGACTGCTGTTAAACTCATACAAAATGTGATGTTTGTCGGTAGCAGTTTGTGACGCACGATAATTCAATTTTAATATTTTAGCGTTAACACAGTGGAATTTTATGTTTTAATCATATTATAATTAGTTAGAAAGTACCTATGGGTTTGGTTGTGTAGTCTTTTGCTTGTGGATGAAAGTTAAATGAATTATTTATAATTTAACTTCAGCCGCGTGACGGTGGAATAAAGGAACCAATTTTCGGTTCTGCGTATCCAATAAAGTTCTCTAGTAATTTGTACTCAGTGGGAGTAACCTGTTTCAAAAGTATGTATGAAATGCAATGGTTTTCTAGAAAGGCACGTGCCAATCGAACGATCGTCATACAAAGAATAATATTATAATTTTCAATATTTGAGTTGGTTGGTGGTCTAGCGGCTACGACGCCGGCTTTCGAACTGTTTCGTGCGGAGGCCGTATAGGTGCCGACCATCTCCCTATTTCACGACACAAGCTTTAAGTAGCATACTGTGAAAGAGTCAATGATCGCAGCATCCGTCAATAGGTACGCGCAAGTCCTGCAGTCAGGGTAGAAGAGTGTTGTTTATACACAGTACCTTCGTATTCTTACTATAAAGCACATGTATCATAAAAGTGGTTGGTGGTAGCAGTGGTAGCACTCGATGCATTTTTTTGTACGTATAGCGTATTGGAATTCGCAGTTTGGGGTCCTTGGTGCCGAACATTTACACTTCCACAACACAAACTTTGCTTTGAGTTCACTTTGGGTGAGTACAGATTCATATTATTATAAAAATCTTATGTCTCTTCAAATTTTTCTTATAACAAGTGCATTATTGTCTTTATCAGTAGGGGTAATTTGTGGATAAAGAAAAGAGAAATCAATCGGTATCAATTCAATCATTAACAAACAATAATAAAGTTATTCTGTTGTCAATTTTGTATACACTAGTCATTATAATAGCCTTGTTTAGATAAAAAAATGTTTTTAAAACCGCAGCGCTTAAGAATAGGTATTTATGTAATGCTGTTATATAGCTTCGGTGTAAAAATAGATTATTTGAAAAAGAAAAAGTTCGTACAAACGCACGAGAATCAACATTGTTACGGATTTCCTTAGATTTTAAGAAGTATACGAAGGAAGTGTTTAAAGAGAAAACAAGATAGGTGTAATATTAGGAAGAGAATGTGAAAAGGCAGCCACGGGGAGGGGGGTGCTTTTATAATAATTATTATTTGGTAGAGTTGTACCAAGAGGGAGTTTGTTGAAATACAACACCACCTGTTAAATAATATCCAGGGAATATTATTGTTTCTACACAGAGATCTCTAATATTCTACTCACTTATTGCGAGTAGGTACATCTGTAGTAAATTCTACAAATAAATATTTGCAGGTAATAATAATACAGTTGAACCTCTTATAACGAGCAATTCGAGTAGCAAACAAAATAAAATGTCAAAATTTTGCTCCCATAGTGAGCGGAATTCCTCATAGCAAATACGAAATCTAAGATTCACAGAAAGGAAAGTCCCGTTTTATGATTTACTTGTGAGCCGCACCTTCCGCGCCAGTGCAATAGATTGTGTAATGATCGTTACGCAAAGCTCTGTCCTAACTGAAAAGTCATCGCGCGACCATGCAATGAGCGATCATATACCGTCTTATTAATAACACAAGATTAAAATTTAAGTAAGGCTTAAGTCAGAAATTTTATCAATAAAAGATGCTTAGCCAGTGATGCATCATAATCTAGACAAAAAGTTAAGCAATACCTTAAGCGAAGTGTGGATAACGCATGCGCATTGTCCCGGTTTCGCCATTTGACATATCGTGAGTTGGTTTTTTGTTTTCAAAAAGCTACGTATGAGTAAGAGTCTTGTACAGTTCTATCACATATAAAATCTCTGATAGAACTATACAAGACTATTTTCATTTTTATTTTAAAATGGATCATTCTACTCTTTTGACTTACCTACCCAGATTTCACTATACAAATTTCCGCCATTGTTGCAAATTAAGTTGTTTCTCAGCTAAGTCTTGTCTAATCGGACATTATTGATAAGAGAAAGGTTAGCAAAAGATTAACGAGTTAAGTCACGATTAATTAAGTCAAACTTAAGTATTAATTATGCGTGTGATTAATAATAAGACATTAATTCAATTTATTTTTCACAATTTCCCTCACTACTAAACAAATATTCTCTGTAACTCTTTTCCTTTCTTCCGGGAATCTTCTATCAGAAATTTTTGATATGCATTGTGACAGTACAGTGTACAAGACTCTTTCATTTTTATAGACAATGTTTACTGCACTACAGATTTAATTAAAATAATCATTTTTTCATTTCAAAATTTTAAATAGGTAAGTATATTGGAAAAATAATTATTTTAAAATCATAATCATAGCTTTTTGAAAACAAATAACCAATCCCGATATGTCAAATCAAAGATAATATAAATATATCTAGTGTAGTATGTCAATTGGCATGATTATGATTTATGATTCTAAATAAAAAAATTGGTGAAAGCAGCACAATGCACATGAATTATCCACACTCCCTAGTAGACTTTAAACTACCCCGTGCAGTCGCTCAAGGTATTGCTTAACTTTTTGTCTAGATTAAGATGCATCACTGGCTAAGCATCTTTTATTGATAAAATTTCTGACTTAAGCTTTACTTAAATTTTAATCTTGTGTTATTAATAGGACGGATGATAAGAGAAAGGGTAGCAAAAGATTAACGAGTTAAGTCACGATTAATTAAGTTAAACTTAAGTATGAATTAAGCGTTTAATTATTAATAAGACAGTTAATGTTCTCAATTTGAACGATCCGTCCGCGTTTGATTATAATGAAACTCGTATGAAACATGAAACGCTTTCCAGTTAGGACACATTGTTACTTTTATCCAAATTCGTATTCAGACATTAGGAACTCGAATTAATTCATGTGAAGAAAAAATCATAAGAAAACAGTCATACTTAATGTCTTTGAATAGATTCACCAAAATAAAGAGGTGGAAAATTCATTGAAATGATATGCGGTGAAACTTTTTCGGCAAATTTTGAAGAATCTGTAGCCCTAGTATAAGTTTTCGATGATCGAATATCGAAACGATCGTCGAAAGAGTTTCAAAAATTTTCCATACAAAAATGATCGAACGATTCGATCGTTTGGTTTAAGAACACTATTTGCACGCTTATAGGCGCTTATTAGCGTGCAATAAGCTTTCGATCAAACTCGTACTAGCCCCACTGTAGTGGTCATCCTTTAAAGAAAGAAAAGAATATGCTACCAACCACATGAGACTTCTAACTTATTTGTCATAATATCATATTTTTATTTCCTTTTTTATCAAATTAACGAATTGAATTCCAAGTTATACCCCTTAAATTTTTTTAGAATACATACTGTATTTTATCATTGTTTTGTATCCATGAATGTGTAGGTATGTATATTATATAACTATTTTGTATGTGACTTTAAATATTGGTTAAAACTTTAGAGCAGTACTGACCCAGAACAGATTTTTAGTCAAGTAGTGGAATGGTAAATTTCGGGAAAAATGACTGTGATAAAAATTGAGATTTTATTCAAGAAGTGTAAATCTTCTTCTTATTTGGAAATAAATTTCATGCTTTTTGAAACTCATCATGGGCCCTACACCTAATGAACATGACACGCTCATGTTCATTAGGTGTAGGGACATTCATGAGGGGATTAATAAAATACAGAGAGACTTAAATTCAATAGAAGAGTGGCTAAATTGTAATAGACTAAAATTAAATGTAAACAAAACCAAATGTATGGTTATGGGAAAGCCAAAGAATATTAATAGTTATAAATTGTGTATATATGGGGAAGAAATAGAAATTGTTGATAAAATTAAATATTTGGGTGTTATATTAGATGATAAGTTGAATTTCAAGGCAAATTTGGAATATGTTATTAAAAAAATGAATAAAAGGATAGGATTTTTAGCTAGAATAAGAAAGAAGATGGATCTGAATTCAAGAAAGTTGGTGTGTAATGCAATAATACTGCCACATATCGGGTACTGCTCTTCTGTGTTGTTCATGACAAATAAAACCGAATTAAATAAATTACAGGTGGCTCAGAATAGAGCGATGAGAGTTGTGCTAGGGTGTGGCAGGTATACTAGAGTGGATGATATGATGTTAAAGTTGAACTATGTGAATGTGAGAAGGATGCTGTATCTTAATGTTTTCTGTTTAGTTTATAAAATCAAGAACAAAATGGTGCCACAATATTTATTAGATAATGTGAAATTTAGTTTTGAAGTGCATGACTATCCAACGAGAAGTCGAGACCTTTTTAGGTTAAAAGTGCCGAGGCGCGCGAGTACGGAGAACAGCTTGTATTACCGAGGTTTCAGGCTGTTTAACGACTTGCCGTCTCATGTGAAATGTGCACCAAGCTTACCGACTTTTCGTTGGAGATGTATGAAATTTTTAATTACAAAAAATGTTGATGGCTGGGTGTAGTATGTGTATGTAGTGTAAGAATGAATGTAGATAGTGCGTGAGGACCGAGCGAGTGATGAAGATATTTAGAATAAAATTAATATTAAGAAGACGTAGTAATAATTAGTGTTAATTATATAAATATTGTTATAAGCTATATTGTGAATTTATAATATAACTTAATAAAATTATAAAATAAATAAATAAAATAAATAAAAAAAGAATCATGGGTGTGGAATGTAAGGTCAGATAAAACTTGCGTAACATTAGAGATCCATAATGACTTACAACATACCTATAGGTATAAGTACCTAACTCCATTCTTTGTTTAATAAATACGGAAAATTACCAAAAGCAAAAACTCCAAAATGAATCAGTTGAAAATAATAACAGGCATTCCAATATACGACTCGATAACTTCAAAGTGTCAAATTTAAGAAGGTTAAAAATTATTTAGTAATTGGAATTTTCTTATATTCCAAGCACTTCTTCTCAGAATGGTGTTTTAATAAAAGTGATAAAATAGGTATCTTTTAAAATCCCTAAATTAAAAAAAAATATATTTTATGCTTAGAAAGCTTATTGACAAAAAATCCAAGGCAAAATCTGTTTTGATATTTGAGATTATCATTTCTCCTTCAAATATTAAATCTTCTTCAAAATGAAAGAACGAATTTTTCTTTGCCGTTCGTATTTCAATAATAAATCCAAGCACAATTTCACTGCAAAAAGGCACAATGATATATATTAAATTATTACTTTTTCATTCATACGGGAATCAAAGTTTATTATACCTACACCTACCTAAATATAAATATAACAAGCGCAAAATGTATTGTATAGGTACCTATTATGTTTTTCGACAAAATATAATAATATACCTACAATTTTGTAAATCTTGTGCTGCTTGTTAACGATTGAGATTTTCCAGTGGGATAACAAAATACTTTGCCCTCTTTCTATTTTTTAGATATATATTTTTATTTTCTCATGTGAATAGGTATACTGAATAGGTATTTTATTTAATGCTCCACATGTAAATTAAATATTTTTGATTGTTGAGAGTATTTTTCTTAATTTTTGTATATTAAAATGGATTCTTATTTTTCTTGCGACTAGACGAGGTTCGCTTTTTCGGGGTAAGTTTTTTTGAAAACTTAACGAAGGTTTTATATACAGTAAAAACTTTTGAATTTAAATTACTATGAACGTATTTTCCTACTGGCGCTATATTCTATATTCCCAAATAGTGGACAGGTAATCAAAAAAGTATGTTTTATAAACAGAAAAAATAAACTTTGGTTTTTTTTTATAAATTTCGCAATTTTATAGGCAATATTTAATTGGCGGAAACGCAGTCAACATTATCATCCCTTGAAAAAATAATTTAACGTTAAAAAGGGTATGTGAACACATTTCATACATGACTTATTTTTTCAACAAACTTACAATCGTTCCCTTTAAAGCACAAGGGGCTGTAACATCAAAGATTGATCTGAGGATATTTGTCCCATCCCTTTTGCTTTCCTACTGGAAACATTTTATTGAACCAGTGGGTTCTAATTGATTCCAGCCATCCATACAATCACGGTATCCTTTTCCACCTTAGTTACTAGCAACAGTACAAATTATACTATTATAGTTGACAGTATTATGTCATATAATTGTAATAGGTATTTAGAATTATTTATTGTTTATCGCATGGTCTAATTATAAATCATCTTATCCACACAACAATAGAGTATATTGTAGGTACTCAACCTGTGGCCCGTGGGCGGCCCGGCACAGAAAAGCTAATCAGAAACATCATTTTAAAAATTTGCAATTCTATTCCAAGAAATCTGAAGATGATTGTCATTGCGAACCACCTTACCTATTAAAATATAGATTATTTTGCGCCCATCCATCTAGTAGTGAGTGTATGGATCTAGGAGAACGTAAAATAAACAAATTAATAATACTTATTTGGATAAAATTTCGAAGTAGGTATTTTTCAAAATTTTTCCATTCTTTCAATTTGGTACCTACAGTAAGGGCCGATCTTATAAACGAGAGACCAAATATCCGTAAGTTTATCGATGGTTTACTAACAAATTGCCGTACTGAAACGGATATTTTGGTATCTCGTTTATATAAGAGCGGCCCTAAATCAAAAAGTGATAGCCAATGGGAGGTGTTCTGGGGAGCTTCCGATAATACACACCAGGTGGCAGCGCTTCTAATCAGGTTTATTGTCAAATTATGACAGCAGCTGTCAAACATACCATCTATCATTGACTGACGAATTTATTTATTTATTATTAAATCTCCTCTTTTTTGTTTTCTCAAACAATTTAACGTTTTAATTATTGATGATTGCAAAAGTGGCTTTTTCTTGTTTTATTGTTTTCTGTTACGGTATTTTTTCATTTGTATTTAGGTAGGTAGGTATATAATAAATAAAATAATATAAACAATTATTTTATTTGTAATAGTATGTATGTAAAAATAAATGTACAATGATTATTCTAAACATATGGTTGAGGTTATAAGCGTCAAAGTTGACCAGTGTTGCCAACGCCGTTTTTCAAACGCTAAGTAGCCCAACTGAAAATTTGGTATGCGGTTATTCCAAAAATTTTAGTATCCGAAGAGAGATGGGAGTTCACTAAAAAAGGTCATTTAGTATCCGGAAAGGTGAAAATTCGCTAAAAGGGAAGTAGCCCAAGTTGCTACCTGTCGCCTTTTAAATTTTTTTCGTCGCCGATTCTCGTTCCAAATAGGCCAAATGACAGTAAATTACCCCCTTTGGCAACACTGAATTTGACAATAGACTGGATTAGCTAGGGCGCCTCTAGCGGCACAAAATGGAAAAAAAACATCCCATTAGATTTAACGAAATATAATATGTAGGTAGGTACTTACCTACATACTTTTAAATACTGATTATCTTTGCCCAGCGTTTTACCTTCGATACAATTCCGCTTAAAACTAAGCGATTTAAAAGGAACAATTAACCCCGTTCAAAAATCTCGAATCTATAAAAATATATATACATATGAAAAATAACGTCGGCCGTATGTAAATAATTTCTAATTATTTATAAAAAATATTACTGTGCCATTGTTAACAGAACGTATTTTTGTATTTTTGATAAAATTAAAAAAAAACTGTATTTATTAATGTAAATACCCACTCGTATAACCTATATAACAGTTGAGCCGTTTATGGGACATACATACATACATACATACATTCTCCCTTTAAGGCACCCCGCACACCGCAAGCCAGCCCGGTGGAGATCAATCCGCAGCAAACCCGACCCGCACGAAACCGACCTCCTAGCTCGATCGAAGCAATGAAACCAAAAAGCCGGCCCCAGACAAATCAAGCCCGCCGTGAACTACCTACCTATGGGACATACGTAAACAATATGAAGATATAAAATAATGGGATTCTAAAATGCCGTTTTGAATAGAGTAACAAAATAAGCGTAAATAGTTCAAACGATTTCCAACAAAAATGACTTTTCTGAACCGAAAACAAATCGTTACGATAGAAATACATACATCAAATATTTTTTCATTTGTCTCGCCTGATTTGTTTTACCCTATTATTTCATTTGATAAGCAAACAATACATTTTTGTATCGATCAATAATAATTTACTATTTTCAAAGCCAAGAATGTTACTTTTACAAAACATATTATAAAAAAATTAATCATTGACAATATTGAAATAATATTATAGAAAGTTAGTTGAGGAACATCTTAACAAGCCGGGTCTCTTAAGGGTTAGGCAAGGATAACGGACCTCTACTCTTTTCTATCAAACATACATCCTTTGCTTCTTTCAACGATACCTATTACATTTTCATACAACCGCTCCTATTTCTTTTACGCAGTGTTTGGTTGCCTGGCGGATACGATGCCCGCTTACGTACAGCTTCGTACTGGAGGTCATAGGTTTACCATTCCTCTTTGACGACACAAGCTAAATGTAGCTTACTGTGAAAGAGTCAAAGAGTCTATTTGAGTAGCACAAATAAAAACAAAAATTATTGGTCTTCCTTGTGTTCAATATGTCATCATTCTCAATCAACCACGCTGTCTGAAGCCTTTACTTACATGATCATATTTTCATTCCTTTCAATCTTAACAGAATTTTTCCACATATTCTTCGTGGAGTTCTCATCTCTTCTGTTTTATTTATCTCCTTATTGATGATAAAAGAATAGCTATGATTTTTTTTTCTACTGAAATATTTATTTATATACCTACCTAACTTTTTATCCTCGTTCCTAGTATTCTTATGAACATTTTTGAAGTCGTCAAAGTATGAACATCATAATGTCCAAAGTATGGTTCGTAGGTATATAAAGAGAAAAAAAAACACAAAAAAAAAACAAATCAGAAAAGAAATGACAATTGATATATCATGTTCAGCGTAAAGGGTAGAATGGTCTTATTATGATAAATGATGATATTTTTTTGTATATGTTAACAAATAAATAAATGAATAAAAATCTATTAAAATAAATCAAATTAGGTATAAAAAGAAAATGAAATACCTACTAATCGTTGGCTAATTTTATCTGTTTTTAAATAAAACTCTGTTCATTTCACTTATAAATTTTAATTGGCAAAGGCCTTTCGGTCATACGACCATCTTCAGTGCCATAAATGCTTTAACTAAGAATGAAAGAAAACGAAGGTTATTGTCAGATACAAAAAAAATATATAAAAAACGAAATATTATTATTTAAGAAACATGCGGGCTGTAGAGTGGATTATTATAAGTAGGACGAAAGTGATGTTAGGTACCTATTACAGTATCATATTGTGTACTTACTACTAACTCAAATACTAACTTTTTTAAATGTGAGTAAATATAAAGTTTTTTTTTAAGCTCTGCACTCGTTTTCGATTGAATCGGCAATAAATTAAAAGATTCGTGATAACTAAAAAACGAATCTACGGGCCCATCAATGAAAGCGGAAAATGAAGAATCAGATATACCTAATGATGGATTGCACCTTATATTAATGACACAAACATCACAAAATTCATCAAAATATTATGTCTAGATTCTTGTGACCTTTTTTCAGGACTAGATCTTAAAGAAAATATAACAACTAATGACTCTAAAAATTCATTACTAATGTTTGATTTTTAAATGGAACAAATCACTACGGGCTTACGACCGTCTTCTACTGTTATTTCGAAGGCTGGCTTAGTGTGATCACTTTACGTTAACAACGTTCGCCATTAGGTACATGGTAATGTTTGTCTTCGAAACTCCTAATCATGAGAATTCTCAACATGTTCAACATGTCGAAAAATCTCATGTATGCACCAAGTAGAAATTTAATAATAAATGAAAATAGAGATAAAAGTTGGAAATTATTGAGAACAAGGGAGCAACCAAATTTAAAGACTGCGTCATGTATTTGGCGCCATGGTATTACTATATCCATTTTTGTTACTGTCTCATCTTTATTGCCTATTGGCTTTGTTGGTGCAAAACGTTCGTTCTTCGTTCTAATCGTGTCTTGCTAGGCAAGACCCACAATAGGTTTGAGAATCTGAACCATACATTTTTTCACTACAAGTAATCAAGTTTAGTATAGAATGTTTAGGTCTCCGTAATTTTTTGTTGGCAGTAAACATAAATATTGTACTATTTAGTATTTTTTTATGACGTATTTATTACGTAAACTTTGTTCTTTATGGATGTTACAGATAGAAAAAAAAGTATAGATGATAATATAATGGAAGAAGGTAGGTGGAATGGGAGGATCAAGAAATGAAGAATGTTGAAGGAAATACGTGATTCAGAATGGTGCCATGGGCCGTCTCGTGATGGCAATAATTTGAATTCAAAAAGCGTTCCAAAAAAGATTGTTTGGAATAATGTTAATATAATACCTACTTACTATAGGTACCTTTAGCTACTTACCGGCACAAATCCATACCTAATAACAACATCGATATCGACTTTTTAAGCACAAATTAGAGGTCTTCAAACATAAACTTTTTCATTTGCATTTTAAATGCCCTGTACAGTTACTTGAATGATTGGTTTACACATTTACATAAAAAGAGACTATACTCTATTTCTGAAGATAATGACGAAAAATATTGGTACCGATACCTACGAATTTGAAACTTTTTTGCGCAATAAAGCCTTGCCGTTGCACTTTCGTCCTATTAAATGCTTTTCAGACAGACTTTATTGATGGATGTGATAAGCGGGTATGACCCGCATTTGATTGCCCAAAAAAGTACTAATTTTGCATACTTTTTGATTATTTCCTCCTGAGGAGTATAGAATCCAATGTGACTATACAGTACTGATGGACTTGGAGAAAAAGCCAAGAGTTTTCAGATTCCAAATGATTATTTTGTTTAAAGATTTTTTTTTATAAATAAATAATATTTAAAAACCTAAACAACTTTAAATTGAGTTTAAATATTTAAATGATCTATCTTTCAACACGTAATTACTATAAATACAAAACAAGAATGTTTGAAAAATAAAAACGATATCAGGTCGTAGGTAAAGTTGTAATTATTGTTCATCCACAATAATTAGGAATAACTTTAAACAGTTCTCTTTAATTCGAAAAATACCCGAATTCCCTCTTCAACTGTCATGAAAATGTGAAATTACTAATTTCCCACGAGGCAACTTGTTAAAACAATATATACCTACCTATCACAGATATATGTATATGTTTGTATCAAATAAATAAAACACCTAAAACAAAATAAAGATTGTTGTGTTGTGATATCCAGATATTTAAAAAAATATAATATATTTTTTTATATAAGTAACTATTAAAGGGCAAAAAATCTTAACAATCTGATGATATCAATAATTCATTTATAGCAATGTAATTAATTAGATCTCAGGAACTCTCCATCAGATTTTAAAAATAGTTTTTTTTATGATAATATCCATTAGAATCAGGTTACTGCTAGAGACATTATTTGTAAATTCATTGCGAAGAAAAACCACACGACGCGCAACACCATCATTGTCACTAACTGTTATGACCATAGAGTGTCGAGACATGCGCGTCTAAAATATTGCGATGTATTGCTTTATGATTCATGCTCACGGAAAGAAAAGAAAAAATAAATGCAATAGTAATTTATATGAAAAAAAAAAAACATTTCTGTATATACCCTACAAAGAACCGTCTTAGTTGGAGAGTAGAAAACCCGATGATTAGTCATTTATTCATTTTGCATAAATCTTAGCTTCCCTGGCTTCTGAATTTCATTAAAAAGCTTGAATAAAATAAAATAAACCTACATGTTAGTTTTCATAGAATGAAATATGTGAAAAGAAAATGTCGTGAATATAAAATAACTACGCCTTTTTAATATTCTAGTAAAATATCGAAAAGATATTTCGGGAATGCCCCGGGCCTAAAGCGCCCGTCAACACTTTCTGTGTGTTATAGAACTCTTTGGTGTTATGTTTGTGACGCGTCAGGAAATTAGGTGACATCTCCCAGAGACGGCGAAAATCAAAGAAACCGCTTTTAATATTAAACATAATAAAGCTTAAATACGATTCTAAGAAACGTGTCAAAATGTGTATTAATGTTCATTTTGGGTGAGCCTAGATTCATTAAAAATAACAGAATTTTCGTATCTGGTTACTAAGTAACTGGTGATTGGCCGTATCTTCTTATTTGGTCTCATTCGTGAGGATTGGCTTGCAGCAAAGATCTGCATCCATTTCTTCATTCTTTCCGGTCCTCCGCAGCTCTATGTATAGGTATGATACGCAGCCCATGTCCTCATATAATTGTTCGAAAATGGCCTCTATAGCGTTCGTCTCCTCAATCATGCCCTCTATTTTTGTGTTGCAGAAGGTTGTCATGGCGTGGTAATATGTGGTCTATCCAACTGTCCCCCTTCTCTGATATGGCCTTAACATAGGTGCCTACTTTCTTGGATTCTATTCAGAACCTCGTCATTCGTGAAGCGGTCCGTCCAGGAAATTCCTAGAATTTTTCTATAGAGCCTCATCTTGAAGACCTCTTGCCTCTGGCCTGCTAGAAACTTTCTAAAAAGCTATTTCGCTAATCATTTGCAGAACTTTCAGTCTATCTGGGACTCTAAAAATGATATTAAACCTTCTTATACATCTCAATGGCTTATGCTTGTGGCCTGTAATTCAAGAGGTGGGGTTGCGATTCCCGGCTATACTTCCAACTTTATGGTAGTCTGCCTGGGAGATATCCTGATATTGAGGTGGGGTTGCGATTCCCGGCTATACTTCCACCTTTATGGTAGTCTGCCTGGGAGATATCCTGATATTGAGGTGGGGTTGCGATTACCGGCTATACTTCCATCTTTATGGTAGTCTGCCTGGGAGATATCCTGATATTGAGGTGGGGTTGCGATTCCCGGCTATACTTCCACCTTTATGGTAGTCTGCCTGGGAGATATCCTGATATTGAGGTGGGGTTGCGATTACCGGCTATACTTCCATCTTTATGGTAGTCTGCCTGGGAGATATCCTGATATTGACCCAGTAATTTCTGAAGGTACATCGGTCTGCCCACACGAGTATACTCCAATGTATTTGAATATAGTAACCTGTTCCACGAAAATACATCTACAAAATACGCTGCAACCCCCTGGAGACTGAGAAAATAACGTGCTTTAAGTCTTCGTTACTGAAATAAACATGTTGAATTGCTTGATGAAAAGCTTGCGGAAGTGATTGCTGTCCTCCTCAGCCTCATCAATATTAATTTTACATCGATCAATTTTTCAAGCAAGTAAGTATTCAATTGTTTAATGTTTGGAATCTATTAGCGAGTACCTTTATTAAAGAAATACCTTATAATAAAAATTATATTCACAAAAAATATCAAATAACGTTTTATTCGTGTGTGAGAGATACATCACATTCGGATGATATCACGAAGGCGATGTACAAGAATCAATTCACGTTTCTGATATCACGCGCTAATGCATTCTATTCTATCTTTTTTATTCATTGGCATGAAGAAAAAGCACAAAGGCGTGATGTGTTATTTAATCAGACTTATACGCTTTTAATATTAGTCAAACAATAAATCGATTTGAAAAATAATGGATACGCTCATGTTCATGTGCTTTTGTTCCTTGCTTGGCATCAAAAGTAATGAGCTTAATTATTTCAGTTTTGATTTCGAGTTCGCTTATTAATAAAAATAATCAAATCACTGCAAAAATAAAATCTTATTCAACAAGAGTCAAATAATTTCTTTAGTCTAAAAAATGCCCTATTACCTACATGCAATGCCAGACTAAAAAAAACTAGAAGATGGATATACCTACTGTAAAGATCAGGGAAAAGGTTTCGCAGACCAGAGGAAGATTATTAAGAAGAATTTTCGAGGAGAGCAGGAGCTGGGAAGAGATACTGAGACTCTGCGAGTGGCATCTGCGGGGATGAGGACCAATATAAGGTAGAACTCCATGGACAAATCAAAGGAAGTAGCAAAAAAACCTTTTTTGGTCAAAGTGGCAAGAGGTGCATATTTTTTTTCTTGCCATTTTATTTAAAAAAAGTAAAGCATTTTTTTTAAATACAAGTGAATTCTAGAATATAAAAAATCTAACGTATCTTTAAACGATTTACCAAAGCATTGGATGAAATAAAGAATAAATAGGTACATTCTTTATACCTAAAGGAAACTTAAAGTCAAAATTAAACAAGGCATTCTTGGATACGGACCAATATACTGCAAGTACATTAGTTGTGTAACGAAACTATTTTGTTATTAAAAGAAGATAACAGGCTGAAAGTAGATGTCAAACGGTTTTATCACACGTTAATCTCAATGTTCTTACAATTGCATCGCAAGAAGAATGTTTCCCATATGAAACTTCCAACTGCCACTCCGTAACATTTTTATTGGCAAATCTTCAAACTGCAGACACAATCATACAACAACCTACAAGTTTAAAGAGATGTCTGTGTGTGTATTATTACATTATTTATCTGGGACTAAACAAAATGACATTTATCTATTACAACACTATGATGGTTTCTGGAAGCAAGGAAACACTCATCTTGGCTGGACGCCAATATTTTCACAGGGAAGTCCGCCTATTACAATCAATCTCCCCCAGTAATGTAGCTTTTTTATATAAATTTATCACAATTAAATGTTTTCTATTTCAATTCAACATGAATTTCGCTCGCCCCAATTCCCTATGAGATACACTTTAGCTTAGAATCTGCAAAAAAAATATAAAAAAGTAGATTTCAACTAACAGCGGCCGTATTCTCGTAGCGGTCTTATTGCAATCTTATTGAAAAGATATCTTAAAGGGTGGCTCGGATAAGGATTGGACCAATCAGAGAGAAAGGGGGAGTGTCATGATCGTTCCACGATTGGCTACATCGTATTGTAGACACCTCCTCTTTATCGCTAGCTATGTGTATAATATGGTTTACAATTAACATAACTCTGTCCTGTACAACCCTATTAGGATTTTTTCGGTTTTTAAAAATAACAGAAATGAAAAAAAAAATTATCCTCTTTTTTATCTGGACAATAATGAGATAAACAGAAGAGCCACTCAAAAACCAACGAGAAAGTAGGTATAGGTATTGAATAAAACCTTGCATATAATAAAAAATCCAAGAACATGCCTAAACCATTTATTATTTATCTTATTTATTTATTTTAAATAAGTGGAAATTTTCACAATGTGGAAAATTACACGAATTAAAAAAAATCTTGAAGTTTCATTTAGCTGCAAAGTTTAATTGCATAGGTAAGTACGTAAATTGAATGCATTCATAAAATATTTATTCAAAATTCAGCTCATAGAATAAGGTTACCTTATACGTACCTTCTAGCTATAATCAGAAGAGCGAAACCTTTCAATGCTACAGCGGATACGGAAATTTAAGCGCACACTAGACAATATGACCAAGGTTTAAGCGAGCTAATTCACAAATTATAACAGCACCAATAATTTAAATGTAACCATTTCAACTATGTATGTAAGAATAATGATAATATGGACATGAGTGATTAAGCTTTTCATTGGAAGAAGTTGACCAATATTCCACTAGACATTTTTAAACTTTCGATACAAAGTGACTGCAGGTAGACACAATCAGAAACGGAGCGATCAAAAATACAAACATGGGCAGCCTTCGGTAAACATAGCACTACTTTTCGTAGCTCTTTAGTGCCTTGCCAGTCTTCAAATATGGCACGCGAACCTATGAACTTGACTAAATGTCGTGCATTAAACTTCGAATATCACAATGACAAAGGAAGATTATGTTATTGGGCGTTTGTTATGAAGAATAGATGACAAAGGATGGACGAGGAGACTGCTGGAGCAGATACCAAGGGGCGTTTGAAGATCACAACGATAGTCACCATTCGAATTAATGAACGTCACTAAGAGGTTTGCCGCACCCTATCAGTGGTTTGGAATGGAGAAGAAGAGAGGAGGCCGTAGTGGAAAACCGTTGGCTTATGTTCATGATATGATACAAATGCGTTGATAGAAATACGCTGTTAAACATTAAATAAGTATGTTGTTCATGCTTTTTCCACAACCGATTGAATTATTTGTCGATAAGTGAACGCTCTAAGAAGATCCGGTTTGCCGGATACGGTAAACTCTGCTATGGTAAACCTGTGGATTTTTCGATCTTTGTGAAGCCATAAAGTGCTTCGGCGTATGTGCATCGTCAAACAAGACGAAACGGGCGATTATTTGAAAAGAAGAGCCCCCTCTTTAGTGGATGAGAGCCTAATCAGAGTATTATTCGACAATGCGGTGGACGTCACTAATGAATATGAAGTATGGAGTGGAATGTAGAATCCAAAGTGTTCTGCGGTGTTCCACTCCAGCTCACCATTCCCAGGATACCTGAATAAATAATTAGCTCACTTTCAAATGCATTTCCTCTCCACACAAACGTTACGGGCACATCATTAGATGTATTTTCAAAAATAAAATGAACCTACTATACGGTTGAATTTTTATTTCATGCTACGTTATTATTTACCTTTATACGTTTGGTTTGAATTGATATAATAAAGTTTGATGTGATACCTATTATGTTCCTACAAAAACTTCATAGTTCAGTTGATACGTTGGTTTTGATTAGAATGTATAAATTAAAAAAATAGATCGATTTATAATGGATGATTGTTTTAAAGAACATAAAAGATACTCAACTTTATTTTTAAAGTAGTTTGTGATTGATGTTTTCTTAAGTTTCTAATGCTTTGATCTGAAAAATACTTTTTCAGGCCTCAGACTGCACTGATTGTCTCATACGAAGTGTAGCAAACAACAACACAAATAGACATGTTGAAACACCCATTATGTGTTTGGAATTTGACATTTGGTCAGCTAATGACGAACATTGAACGTAAAGTGTTCACGCTAATCCAAACTTCGAAACAATAGAAAAAGACGTTCGTAAGCCCTTCAATAATAGTAGTCTAAATTTACTATTGAAAAAATGGTACAGTAGAGATCTTTATAATACTAACATTTCAATATGTATAATGGTACAGTAGAGATCTTTATAATACTAACATTTCAATATGTATAAGGAATATAGTTGTTAGTGTCTTATACTTAAGTCGTTGGATGTTAGAGATTTCTTCGGCTATAATCCCGCCATTGCCTTTTTAATTTGTGCATAAAGAATTAAATAAATAAATAGGTTAAAGTCATGTTAGTAAAAAGATTACTATAACCTTGCACGCTTATCAATATTTTAAAGATCGCTGATTTCTCATCAGAATTTGAAATACATATAGCCAAGGGCGGATCCCCCCCCCCCCCCCCCGAGGCCTTATATTTTTAAGTACAGTAATTACCTACCTACAATTATTAATAAAATACCTACTTTTCTAATTATAATTTCTTGCGGGTCATGACCCCCTCTTGACTAAAGTTTAGATTCCAGATATAAAATTTAGGAAATGACCTTTTTTTTAGGAAAAGTTTAGTTTCTAGATACCAAACTTAGGAAATGACCTTTTTTACTATGTGACCTCCCCCCCGGCAACAAAGCTGGATCCGCCCTTGCCTATAGTATATAAATAATAGCATGGAGGTGGAATAACACAAACACAAATCGAGTAATCGACATAATATAAAACAGTATGGGGTGAAATCGATGTGAAATTTGCTTAATTATGAAAAATGTATTCCCCATACTTGGTGTATGAATCGATTCGTAAATCAGAAGCGACAAATTGAAAATTGATACAAATTTTAAATGAAACGGACTCAAAATTATGAAATATTGTTGCATAAAATAATATGAAACTGTTTATTCGCGAAACTGCAATTGTACGCAAATTTCTCATTAAATTTCAACAAAATTTTATACTTACTAACATTTTTTTCTATTCTATTTTTGTATCTATCTATACCTACTCCCTAAGTGACCCGACTCAGTGTCACAGCGAGGCTTCTATCCATTATTGGCTTGGGCCTATTTTTGGTTGATAGGTACAGACACAAAGTTTAGGAAAATTATTAGGTATGTTCGACCTTCAAACCAACATGTGATATTTTGTTACCAAACTTATGAAAATAGTATATTTTGGAAAGTAGATAATTGAATGTTTACTGTGAGTGTGAATGAATGATTGAATTGCAGTTATTAGGAATATCTTTAATAAAAAAATAACACAATAATTCATAAGATGATTTTTTTCCTATAATCTTTTAAATTAATCAGATATCGATCTCATATACCTATACTTTAAAACGGTTTCTAAAAGTTGGGCGAAGAAATCGTAACGAGGTGACGGGTGCTTGCTACTAGTTGAGAATTTCAAACCAATTTAAAACAAAAGCAGTACTTAATGACAAAATTACTCTCTCGTAAACAGGCGAATTTGTTTTATTTAAAGTGCCCAGTTAAAAACAAACGCGCCATAAAGTCGTGTTGATGCCGTAATACCTCGGCGTTTTTTTTTTCGTATTATTTTTATTATGATTCTTGTACAAAATCCGCTGTTGTATCCATTCGCTAAATTTTATTTCGTATTCCTGATGCTTAGTGAAATAGGATACGCGTTACGGGGTGAAATGGGTATCCGAGTCCTTATGATTCTTTATTCAGGACGAAAAGTAATTTCGTCCTTATAAAATATTCAGAGGGTCACATGAGGAAATGTTATAATTTTTTTTTTTTTTGGAAAAGTCGGTTCAGCGCATCGTTTCCGCTTAATTACTCATATTAGTGACATCATAATACCGTATTATGTGTTAGGGCTTTTTCACACATGCATGCAACTCCATTTCAAACCGTTTCTCATTTGTGGGCATCCACCGAAAAAGAACTGAAGAACCGAATGAAGACGCATGGTGTGAAATACCCCTTATTATTCTCATACCAAATCGACTGCATTATGACAACTAGCCGCAATTCCTCATCCATTGTTTTTTGCCCTCATAATATGTAATATTTTGGCTATTTAATATTTAAAGTAATGCGTTAAAATGCGTATTGACAAAATGAAATACAAATTATTTAGAAAAATACCTAAGTATAATACATCAGTTTTTTATTACGTGAGTACCTACATCATTTTCATTATTCGCAGTTTTGTAGTTACACCTTTTTGATAGTCAGCGCTTAAAATGTTTTTTTTTTTAACAGAGATGTATCGATTATGATTAGATGTATCCAGTTATTAGATGACCACTTCACGTCCTTGAATCTCAACTGGTCAGAAAAGGCACAATGAGCCTCGAACGCCTTCAAGCGCAATGGAGAGCTCTTGATGCCTCCCTATGCTCCCGAGTGGGGCTTAGGCCCCCGCATTGCTGGTTGGTTTGGGGGTGGTTCGCGGCGGGCTTGATTTGTCCGGGGCCGGCTTTTTGGTTTCATTGCTTCGATCGAGCTAGGAGGTCGGTTTCGTGCGGGTCGGGTTTGCTGCGGATTGGTCTCCACCGGGATGGCTTGCAGTGTGCGGGGTGCCTTAAAGGTAGAATGTTTATATGTATGTATGTATCGAGTATCGAATCAATAAGATTTTTTTATACAGAATACATAGAAGGCTTAAAAATAAGGATATGAAATCAATTGAGATATAAAAACCAAGTTATGTATGTAAGATAGATAAACATAAAGTTTTATTATATAAACAGATTGTTCATATTATTAAACGAATCAAACAAAACTACGTACATACAGATTTTCCCTGAATGAAATGCTTTTTTTTTAATTCTATGCTGACGCTTTATCTATTTCACTTGGCCTCTATGAGGTACCTACAATTGTTCGCAAACCAAAGTTTGTCTCTTGGTCCAGAGAATAGACGGAGTGCAACGCGACGATCAATGAAACACCTGTCGAACAATTCACCAAGATCAAATATCTTGACTTTAGTAGTATGGTATGTCACAGAAGCTTTTTTGGGGAAGTAAACTATCAAACACAAAAAGCTGATGGAGTCATACTAGGATAGGTACCTTAGATATGCAATATGGAAAAATATACATAATTTTATGAATATCCTCAAGCACTAACTTCTGATCTGAAAAAAAAATGCACCCATCCAAGATTGACCTATGGAATAGGTCAGTTGCTGGATAGTTGGTGCGACTGGCATAACCGACCTCGGTAGCCTAGTTGTACTGGTGTGACCTAGTTGTACAGATTACGAGGTCCCGGGTTCGATTCTCGGTCGGTTCAGAGTTATTCTCAGTGTTTTTAACTTGAAATTTCTACCCGGGGTTGGCCTATCTCAGATTGGTGGTACCGGTTGACTGGAAAAAATTTCTTCTGGCAATAAGTTCCGCCGCTTATACTGACACCTTTGTATAGAAAAGTAATAATAATAGTACCTAAAAATAGAAAAATATATGTTGGGAAAGGTTATAGTTAGTTTTTATATATAAAATCTATTACTGGTAGGTACATTATATCTCCTTCTCTGGGTTCAATCTTAGGATTGGTTTGCAGCAATTCCCTCAATTCTTCTCCTCCATTCCTCCTGTCTTGTGCGGCTCTTAAGATTTACATATGACTGGCATCGCACGTCCACCAACAGGTCCTCCAGGTACTCTCGGCGTGGGCGTCCCCTGGAGTTTGTCCCCTCGAGTTTGTCCCCTCGGTCATACCCTCCATTATGGCATGCAAGAGGCCTTCTTGTCTTATTATATGGCCGATCCATCTTGCACGCCTTTCGGACAAGGTCCTGAGCAGGTGCCTTATATTATAAATCAATATGTACATAAATAAATAAATAAATAAATAAAAGCTTTATTGCTGTCTGTATAACAATATAAGGATAAATATTTGTACGTTTCAAAGGGCGGACTTATCTTAGAAGATCTCTACATATTGTGACGGGACTAACATTTTAGTAAAGTATTTTAGATTTTATTTATAGATTTATTCTTAAATTATAATAACTTGGAGACGCCCATGGGGTTATACACCACTGTTCTATAACACGTCACAGGTTTATCTCAAAATATGTCGAAACAAATTTTAATAAATAGGGGTCGCAAATACCTATTGGGATCACTCGGAGCCAACGTTTGGATCAGTTAGGACCTTCCATTAGCAAGCTGCCGAACAAAGGGGTCACTTTGGAGAACCTTCCTGGAGTATGGACGTCCTCCCAGCGTGCTGCAGACGGCGGATGGATCTCTCGGCTGATTCAGATAAATATAATTTTGTTTTACTAATTTATTTATTTTTTTTTGTTCAATTTGTTTATTTTCCTAGAGATTTTGATTTTAATTTTTACTAATTTAAAATAAATGAATGTTTCGTTGTGAAAATAATAACGATTTGTTTAGACATTTGATAGGGAAATATTCTAGTATAATTTAAATTGGTTCCAAATTGATTTTTATTCATTGAATTATACATTGAATATTTTGTTTTCTACAGATTAAATAAAGACAATCTTTCTTTTGTGTAAATAATAGTGATTTGTTTTTAAAACATTAGATATTTCATTTTGAACATTATTTATTTTATTTTGGCCTTCAAATTTATAAATAATTATCGTAAAATATTTCGGTTTATTTTATTTATTTTCTATTCATATTGATTTACTTTTCAGCGAACAAACAATAGTTTTGAAATATTTGTTTTCTGCAGAATTAAATAAAGACATTCTTGTTCGGGAAATTATCAAAATTTGTTTTAAACATTATTTATTTTATTCCGGTTTTAAATTCGATAAATAATTATTAATAATAACAAACTCATCATTTGTACCTAATCAATTAGGGTCGTTAGGATTATATTTTTCACTTTATTTTGTCTTTCAATTGGAGTGATAACATTAATTATTTTATATTTGCTTTCAGACAATTTTCAGCTTTTATGGTTTTAATTTGTGTCGATTAGAATTATGAATTTATTGGTTTATTTATGATATGAATTTAATGGTATTTTAATTAGGTCGTTATTGTGTTATTAAGTGTTGCGTAATATGTCGTTATCAGATAGGTATTGCATAAGTGTTACATCATTAGGTGTAATTATGGTGAAATACTGATGATACTAATCAAACCCTTCCGTTTCAGATAAGGATCCTGGAGAAAGGATTCATTTCAAATTATTATTTTATAATTAACCATAAACTTCTAAATTGTTTGTGCTTCGCTTCTTTTGCATTCCAGATACCTAATATATTAGATTTTATGTGCTTTCGCTTGCTGTGTTTGTGTCTTGGTGGAGGGTAGTTAGAGATCATTATTTAATTATTTGAATTAGTAGATTGGTGTTTTTCTTTATAATACGCTTTGAGTAGTATTCTAACAATTATAGATGCGCTATTGTGTGACACATAGAAAATATATATATTATTATTTTATTTTATACTAACAATAGTCCTATCCTTTTCTTCCCTAATGCAAATTGGGAATTGACTAATATTCTTATATTCGTATTTATACTTATTTTATTTAGTTGCATGGAATTTATCTTTAGTCTCTGCTGGATTTATGTAAGCATGCGTGCATATTACTATAATGTGTACTCATGTGGGTAAATGTAGCAGCGAATACTTATAAACTTAACAACCTCAGTCCAATTACCTCCGAGATTCGGTAATCGGTTCCCTTCTTCGTTATATTTCTAGGGAAGAGTCCAAGAGCTACCGTAGCGATTGCTCGTTAAGGCCCTATTATGAAATATTCTATAATAATTACTAACCTTTATGTTATGTATTGGGTGCATGCTTATGTATTTATGTATACCTTAATCTATGTGTGTTTATCCGCGAATTAGTCTAACAAGCACAGAGATTCAGCACTTGTCTAGGCCGGCTGAAATCGAAATAGGCGGGCCGTTGGGGGCCTATTTCCCCCTCCCCCATTAGGGGGGGGGGGTGTGTTGTAGATAGAATTGTAGAATTTGAAACTGTGGTTGTGGTAAATAAGTAGATTTTGAATCTTTATTTCTAATAACAGGCAAAATTCTCTCAAGACAATGGATTCACATCTGACCAGAATTGTCCTTTAAATTCGAAGGGCAATCGAGAAAGATATTATTATTTGTTAGAAAACTAATAAATTATTTGCAGAATGACTATAATCACGATGTGACGAGAAATTGTGCAATATTTATCTATTTATTTTATGTCGCTATTATTGCAAATCAAAAACAAATCAAGCAAGAAATACTATTTAAGTACCTAATCGTTATCTAAGTATGATGTTTTATCATATTTTATTTCATAACTAATCTGACTATTTTATGTTTCAGGATTATCCAGTTGAACAATAAATCTCTATTAGACTAAAACCACAACGTTTGGGTCCTTAGGTTAGTTTCTAGACGATCACGATATGGCCATTTCGTAGACGGATGTTCTAGGTTTCCTAGATAGTTTTCAGATACAAGTAGAATAGAGCTGACAACGTCATATTCAGCTTAGGATTATTCTATAGCAAGATTTAGTAGCCCCTAGCTTTGCAGATGGTCTGCTTTGCTCGCAGGGCTTAGGTAGTTGCATAAATATGGTGCAATCGATAGTTTAGGTATAATGGGGTTGCGACATATAGTGTCATAGTAGGTTTAGGTATAGTAAAGCTTAGATTTAGCTTAGATCTAGTTAGGTCAGCTTAGGTAGAAAGTCTCTCGTTAGGGGGGGCTGTGACAAATGGTGCCATGTGTCCAGGATATCACTTTATCATTGTAAAGTGAGATTTGGGTTGTTGCGGCGGCTTAGAATATCTGGGAAAGTGTGAAGAAGATGGGAGAAAGTGGTAGGCTAATAATCATTTTGGGGATGGGCCTATTTTGCAAATAAATGAAAATTTTGTTTAATTTTAGCCAGTTCAATTCAATTTTAATTAGATCTAATAGCTTATTAATGTAGGAGGGCGGAGTAAAATAGCCATTTTTCGAATAGATAGTAATTTAGCTAGTTTAATGTAGATTTAATAGCTTATTTACAAAGGGGGGTGGGTTACTTAGTAATTTTGCAAATAAATAATAATTTAGTCATTTAAATTTGGTTGGGTGTGGATTAAATAGCTTATTAATCAAGGAGGGAGGGTTTACTTAGTAATTTTCCTAATAAATAATATTTTAGTCATTTAAATTTGATTTGATGTAGACTTAATAGCTTATAAATGAAGGGGGGCGGGGTTTCTTAGTAATTGTGCAAATAAATAATAATTTTGTCATTTAAATTTGATTGGATGTAGATTCAATAGCTATTGTCGAAGGGGGGGGGGGTCGTAGCCATTTTGGCAAATAAATAATAATTTTGTCGTTTAAAATGTGGTTTAATGTAGATTTAATAGCTTATTTACAAAGGGGGGGGGGTTACTTAGTAATTATGCAAATAAATAATAATTTTGTCATTTAAAGTTGGTTGGGTGTAGATTAAATAGCTTATTAATCAAGGGGGGAGGGTTTACTTAGTAATTTTCCTAATAAATAATATTTTAGTCATTTAAATTTGATTTGATGTAGACTTAATAGCTTATAAATGAAGGGGGGCGGGGTTTCTTAGTAATTGTGCAAATAAATAATAATTTTGTCGTTTAAATTTGATTGGATATAGATTCAATAGCTATTGTCGAAGGGGGGGGGGGGGTCGTAGCCATTTTGCAAATAAATAATAATTTAGTCACTTAAAATGTGGTTTGATGTATATTTAATAGCTCATTAGCAAAGGGGGGTGGGGGGGGGGGGCTTGGTCAGTTTGAAACATTAAATTCACTTTTGAGCAAAATGTCTTATGGATTTATGTTGTTTGGTTGACAGAGAAGAATGAGACTTTATGAAAGAGTGGAAGTATAGTGTTAGACAGGAGAAAAGAAAGAAGATTTAAAAGCTTAGTGTTAGATAAGTACCTAGTAGAAGAATGAGTTAGTATCGTAGGGGAGGAAAGCATATTTTTCTAACTAAAATGAGTTTTGTCTTAGGCATTAATTTAGATCATTAAAAATATTAAATAGTCCTCGTATTTTATAGGATAGCATCAAAAGATTTTTTTCTATAAGTGTGATCGGGGTTGTTCGACGTTGCAGGGGCGTCGGGGAGACTCGGGGAGGTGGGCGGCCCACCCCGCGGCCCGTGGACTGCGTGTAAGAAGGTGCGCGAGCGCCGACGAGGGCTGGATGTTGGTCTCGTGAGTCGTGTCGGCGTGGGGTGCGCATGCGCGTTCCATATGAGGGGCGAGGCTCTGCGCGGTCTAGGTGGACACGAAACAGCTTTCGTTCGGTTGCGCAATTCTATAATTTTGTTTCGTACCCCTCGATCTTGTTAGTAAATAAATTGATAGTAAAATGTGTTTTATAGTATTTGGGTTTTGTGTCCTTGTTTTCTTGTCGTTTGGAACTCAAGGTGGTAAATAATTGAGGTTGGTATTTATCTTTGTGCAACGGGAGCGAGCGGTTTTGACAGGAGTTGGGGAGGGGGCGTTTCTTGCCGTGTTCTGTTCCTTCGGGGCGATGCTGAGGATTTTATGGATAGTGTGTGAGAGGGACGTTAGATTTACGCAGGTCGGGAACAGTGTAGGGCTCGTTTTGGTTGGCGTTTGTTGTCGGTTGCGGTCTTTTGTTCCTTCGGTGCAATGCTGAGGATTTTATGGATAGTGTGGGAGAGGGACGTTAGATTTACGCAGGTCGGGAACAGTGTAGGGCTCGTTTTGGTTGGCGTTTGTTGTCGGTTGCGGTCTTTTGTTCCTTCGGTGCAATGCTGAGGATTTTGTTGATAGTGTGGGAGAGGGACGTAAGATTTACGCAGGTCAGGAATAGGGTAGGGCTCGTTTTGGTTCGCGTTTGTTGTCGGTTTTTGTCTTCTATTCCTTCGGGGCGATGCTGAGGATTTTATGAATAGTGTGGGAGAGGGACGTTAGATTTACGCAGGTCAGGAATAGTGTAGGGCTCGTTTTGTTCTCTGCACCCTTGATTGGTTTCAGAAAAGGGTGACTGCTTGTGAAATGTCTGTTTAGTTTGTTTGTTTCAGAGAAAATAATACTTTGCTTTTAGTTGGTAAGTGGTCCTCTTATGTTTTAATGTATTTTCTTGTGAACTAAAATACATAAACATTCTAGTTGTAGTTAAATTGAATCGATCTCGGTAGATTAGTAGTTTAGGCTTGGACTTCAGATTCAGTGTTCCCGTGTCGGTTCGCTGTCGGGTCAGGTTTTTTTTTCGCTTGTTATTTCTACTCGGGATTGGCCTGTCTCAGATAGAATGAGACCGGTTGACTGGGAAGAATTATTGCCTCAGGCAATAAGTTACGCTGGCTATGCTGACAACATTGTATAGGGAAATGTTTAGTTATTTATTTATTATGCATGATAATATTCAGTGAAATTCTACTTGGTAGTAAGGTTGTCGGTTGCAAGATAATTTTTTGTGAGGCTCGGTTTCCGGACGGATAGTTAAAAGTTTTTTTTTTACATAACTTTTGCGTGGCGTCGGTTTGTCTCAAGATTACCTTAGAAGTTAGGTAGTGTTGTGTGTTATTAATAGCTAAATTAATAATGTAACAATACATTCTTTTGAATATTTCATCTAATTTTATTTAGCATCTATGCGCGATATAAGTTAATTATTATTTTTTTGGTTTGTGGTAATCTAATAAAAATAGAATTATTGTTTTGATTTTTATTGGATTTTTGTGTCTTTACAGGGTGTTTAATGAGTTATTTGTATATAATTTATATGTTTTATAGTAGGATATGAATAGATATTATAATGATTGTCTGAGGTAATTAGAGTGATAACTCATGTGTTTTTATTTATCTACTCTCATTAATTATTAGGTATTTCCATAGTGTGCATTGTAAAGTAGTTATGTTTTTTTTATTTTTATTGTGAGGTGAGCATTATTTTTATTCATAACTTTTGTTTATGGGAAGTTTTTTTAGAATGTTAGCATAGTTCTTCTTCTTCTCACTTGTGTTGGATAATGGGAATGTTTTGTTTTCTTGATACGCCGGGAATTTAGTATATAGTGGGATTTCTTTTGTCGTTTAATATCTAGATTAATATAATATTTTGTATTCCTTATGAAGTGGGTAGTTATCAACATTGTAGTCCTAGAATGTCTACTGTAGAGTCCTGTTCTGAAGAATAGTGTTGAAGTTTTGCTGATACATTTAACTTTTGTTGAGGTCTGTGAGAGATCAGATTTGGCTTATCCACTTCCTGGATGATCCAATCGTGCTCTCTCAAAGGGGGGTCTGTGACGGGACTAACATTTTAGTAAAGTATTTTAGATTTTATTTATAGATTTATTCTTAAATTATAATAACTTGGAGACGCCCATGGGGTTATACACCACTGTTCTATAACACGTCACAGGTTTATCTCAAAATATGTCGAAACAAATTTTAATAAATAGGGGTCGCAAATACCTATTGGGATCACTCGGAGCCAACGTTTGGATCAGTTAGGACCTTCCATTAGCAAGCTGCCGAACAAAGGGGTCACTTTGGAGAACCTTCCTGGAGTATGGACGTCCTCCCAGCGTGCTGCAGACGGCGGATGGATCTCTCGGCTGATTCAGATAAATATAATTTTGTTTTACTAATTTATTTATTTTTTTTTGTTCAATTTGTTTATTTTCCTAGAGATTTTGATTTTAATTTTTACTAATTTAAAATAAATGAATGTTTCGTTGTGAAAATAATAACGATTTGTTTAGACATTTGATAGGGAAATATTCTAGTATAATTTAAATTGGTTCCAAATTGATTTTTATTCATTGAATTATACATTGAATATTTTGTTTTCTACAGATTAAATAAAGACAATCTTTCTTTTGTGTAAATAATAGTGATTTGTTTTTAAAACATTAGATATTTCATTTTGAACATTATTTATTTTATTTTGGCCTTCAAATTTATAAATAATTATCGTAAAATATTTCGGTTTATTTTATTTATTTTCTATTCATATTGATTTACTTTTCAGCGAACAAACAATAGTTTTGAAATATTTGTTTTCTGCAGAATTAAATAAAGACATTCTTGTTCGGGAAATTATCAAAATTTGTTTTAAACATTATTTATTTTATTCCGGTTTTAAATTCGATAAATAATTATTAATAATAACAAACTCATCATTTTGTACCTAATCAATTAGGGTCGTTAGGATTATATTTTTCACTTTATTTTGTCTTTCAATTGGAGTGATAACATTAATTATTTTATATTTGCTTTCAGACAATTTTCAGCTTTTATGGTTTTAATTTGTGTCGATTAGAATTATGAATTTATTGGTTTATTTATGATATGAATTTAATGGTATTTTAATTAGGTCGTTATTGTGTTATTAAGTGTTGCGTAATATGTCGTTATCAGATAGGTATTGCATAAGTGTTACATCATTAGGTGTAATTATGGTGAAATACTGATGATACTAATCAAACCCTTCCGTTTCAGATAAGGATCCTGGAGAAAGGATTCATTTCAAATTATTATTTTATAATTAACCATAAACTTCTAAATTGTTTGTGCTTCGCTTCTTTTGCATTCCAGATACCTAATATATTAGATTTTATGTGCTTTCGCTTGCTGTGTTTGTGTCTTGGTGGAGGGTAGTTAGAGATCATTATTTAATTATTTGAATTAGTAGATTGGTGTTTTTCTTTATAATACGCTTTGAGTAGTATTCTAACAATTATAGATGCGCTATTGTGTGACACATAGAAAATATATATATTATTATTTTATTTTATACTAACAATAGTCCTATCCTTTTCTTCCCTAATGCAAATTGGGAATTGACTAATATTCTTATATTCGTATTTATACTTATTTTATTTAGTTGCATGGAATTTATCTTTAGTCTCTGCTGGATTTATGTAAGCATGCGTGCATATTACTATAATGTGTACTCATGTGGGTAAATGTAGCAGCGAATACTTATAAACTTAACAACCTCAGTCCAATTACCTCCGAGATTCGGTAATCGGTTCCCTTCTTCGTTATATTTCTAGGGAAGAGTCCAAGAGCTACCGTAGCGATTGCTCGTTAAGGCCCTATTATGAAATATTCTATAATAATTACTAACCTTTATGTTATGTATTGGGTGCATGCTTATGTATTTATGTATACCTTAATCTATGTGTGTTTATCCGCGAATTAGTCTAACAAGCACAGAGATTCAGCACTTGTCTAGGCCGGCTGAAATCGAAATAGGCGGGCCGTTGGGGGCCTATTTCCCCCTCCCCCATTAGGGGGGGGGGGTGTGTTGTAGATAGAATTGTAGAATTTGAAACTGTGGTTGTGGTAAATAAGTAGATTTTGAATCTTTATTTCTAATAACAGGCAAAATTCTCTCAAGACAATGGATTCACATCTGACCAGAATTGTCCTTTAAATTCGAAGGGCAATCGAGAAAGATATTATTATTTGTTAGAAAACTAATAAATTATTTGCAGAATGACTATAATCACGATGTGACGAGAAATTGTGCAATATTTATCTATTTATTTTATGTCGCTATTATTGCAAATCAAAAACAAATCAAGCAAGAAATACTATTTAAGTACCTAATCGTTATCTAAGTATGATGTTTTATCATATTTTATTTCATAACTAATCTGACTATTTTATGTTTCAGGATTATCCAGTTGAACAATAAATCTCTATTAGACTAAAACCACAACGTTTGGGTCCTTAGGTTAGTTTCTAGACGATCACGATATGGCCATTTCGTAGACGGATGTTCTAGGTTTCCTAGATAGTTTTCAGATACAAGTAGAATAGAGCTGACAACGTCATATTCAGCTTAGGATTATTCTATAGCAAGATTTAGTAGCCCCTAGCTTTGCAGATGGTCTGCTTTGCTCGCAGGGCTTAGGTAGTTGCATAAATATGGTGCAATCGATAGTTTAGGTATAATGGGGTTGCGACATATAGTGTCATAGTAGGTTTAGGTATAGTAAAGCTTAGATTTAGCTTAGATCTAGTTAGGTCAGCTTAGGTAGAAAGTCTCTCGTTAGGGGGGGCTGTGACAATATGTATTGTTAATATAAATATTTTTATCGGTATCGTGGTTTGTGCTATACCTACCGAAATATGATTATTGTAGGCACCTACGTTGTTATATGTTTGGTACATATGAACATTGAACAAGGTACTGCACCCTCCTTATCAAGGTTTTTATGACATTATAAGTAATATATTTTTCGCGTGAAAAAGCATAATTATTTTCGGGCATTAAAATATTATGGAACACCTCTGTGGATATGCGCCTACCCCCAAAGGTGTGCGTTATTTTACTTCGTGTTTTAATGGTACCGCTGAGAGCCTTGAACTATTGGGTTTGTTTTGAACTTGGGTGTGAAAAAAATACACAAAATAATATTATGTAGATTTAATAGCCTTTATAATGGCATGCTTCGGTATGATTTTCTTTTAAGTCATGTTCATATGTTCCTATCAAAACCAACATTTTAGTAACATAATGTTAATAGTGTTACATACTTTATATTCTTTTGAATCACACTAGTAAATTTTCACACATCACTATGAAACATAGGAAAATAATTGAATTGTGTACCTACACTTCTCTTTTCTCCGTTGTACTTTTTCACTCTTGAAGTTTGTAGGTTGAAATAAAATACGAAAGCAGATCATCAAAAATCTGCCTGATTAAAGAGAAGAGAACCATTTATCTTTTACTTGTTTTGTTTTGCTGTTGATTAACTTTAATCTACGATTGACTGCCTTATAGAATTCTAGATATCTTTTCCCACAGACTAACAGGGTTCAGTATTCAACTACTTTTAATCCATATATGATATGGGTGATTATTAGAAGACCAATAGACTTTCATGGAAAAAACGTTTCATGAGTAGGTAATTTAGTTAATTTTCAACCTTTATCATTCATACATAACTATATACATAAACATAAAAATGACTAATAGTCATGTACTGGATTTTTTGGATCACACCAGCCGAATTGGTGATCATACCTGTTCAGATGATCGATAACTTGATGACCCAGAAGAAGGCATTAGACCCAGTGTTACGGAATTAGTGGTCGAATATTCAGAGAACAGGGGGGGAGTGGAAACAATTTCCAGGTGACACCACAGCTTATGACGGGCTATGGCCCCTGTCATTAAACTTAACACAAAAGTCAAATTTTACTTGAAATACAATACAGTCTGCTTTTTCTAATAAAACCTCAATGCTGCAATGATTTGACACACGTACAAAAATTGCATGAATATTTTCGTTGTTGAAAAATTGGTGAATAAAATCAAATTACTTTTGTACGAGCACAAAGGGACTGAATTGCATTTTGTCTGGCATATTGAAGTATCTCTCAACAACCTACCTGCGAGCATTATGAAACATTAAATTGAGTAGGTATTTAGAATACTAGCCGGTATCCGACGCGTTGCTTCCACCAAGAAAACACATTTTAGTTGAATTATATTAGGTATACTTATTATCGTTTGGTATTATCAGAAGAAAGATACAAAATTAATGAAAATTATATGCTACATTTAGGAGACACACTAAAGAGCAACATCCAAGTCATGAAACAATTGCAAGGCACTAGCAATGGTATTGTGAAAGGGTGAAAACACGTAGAACGCCGATTCCGATTCGCGCCGACCGGCCGGCGCAAAGAATGTTTTCTATGGTTTTAATTTAATGCATCTAAATGGGCACATCGGGAAGCGGGTTCCGGCTTTTGCTGTGCGTATCCCCATTCAAATGTATAAACCTATCTGCGTATTTTAGCAAAAACATAATATGTATAAGTGTATAATAAATGTTATTGTAATGTATGGCGTTCCAACGGTAGAAATTTAATACATTTTAAAATACAACACCGACAGTCATTACAGAACAACTTACTACCCAGGGGAGTCCTTGGATGTAAAATTCAAACACTTGTTAATGAAATTTACGGTTTTGGTTTTATTAAAAAACGTAAGTGCTAACAAAGTTTACATTGGATTATATTTGCACCATTATTGAGAGGGATATGTAGTATAAACAAAATAAAAATTCAATTAAATATCGACAGTTAGAGGTATAAAATAAATCTGAAGATATATTTTATGTTCATTTTACATAGCTGATATTTTAAAGATAAACAAACAATTCATTTTGTTGTGTTATTTTCTGTTGAACCTATTCTGTTTTGTAATGTTTCAGTTATGTGTTTGTCTTCTTAATGGTAAATTGATTTGTTGGATTTGTAATAATATTTGAACACCATCAGCGCAAAGGCGAAAGCTGTCATGCTGATGGTGTTATATTGTAATTTTGTAAAATAAAATAATAAAATAATTTTGGACTTCGTGATTCACACTGTAGAACGACATTTTCAACTACCTATTATAAATTAAATATCAACAAACTTTGTTATTATTATTATTATTGTTTGTTTTTTTATTTATAATGGTTATAAACAAAGAAAAAGTGAAACATGTTTGGTAGGACAGAAAAGAATGCAAGTCCGTTGTCTCTGCCTACGCCTTAAGAGACAAGGTGTCGTAGATAAAAGGTACGCAGGGTAAAAATCCACCACCCTTCGACAATTTGAAGAACCTGCTGAATCGAGGAAATCGTTTGATATGCGAAGGCTGTTTTAAAACGACTATGTCTCAACAATTGAGGATTAACGACATAGAAACAGACTTCCAGTTGATCATCTGAATGTTGAAAGAGAGCAGGCATTCTTTGCAAGATTGGAGCTATGTGTATCTCGAAAATTGCACGGAAAATAATTCATCACTTTGAATTAAGTCCAATAATTTTATAAGTAGCAAATAAAAATCAGTCAAGTTCGCAAAAGGAACGCTGTCAGGTAGGTTGAATCCCAAACAAAAGTTGTATAAACCCAAAAATAATATAAGAGCGAGTGTTCGGAAAGATAATTTGTTGGTGTGTAAGAGGGTGGAAAAAGCTTAAGTCGAGTCACGTCTCAAAATTGTGGCAACTTAATAAGGAACATCGTTTAATTACTCAAAGGAAAAGAAATTTTCCTCCCATGTGACCAGCTGGGATACTTCCCCCACAACTTTTTCAGACAACGTGACGACATATTGGGGAACTTCCTATCTTTCATACTATTATTTTCGCTGTCATTCTGAGAATGCTAAAAACCTTTTTGCAGTATTTTCTTTTATTTTAATGTACTGTAACCTTTTGTTTGAATGGTGTAAAAATAAAAACGATCTTCTTCTATTTGTGCTACTATATATTATTTAAGCATAAACTAGTTTTTGCGAGCGACTACTCCCTTCCTCAGATGGACAAAGATGATTGTCCGTCTGAGAACTAGTTTATGGTGATAAATAAATAATACGTAGGAGCACAACATTAAGACAAGTTTTCATCTGCCCGAATTCGTACCAACACGATTACTTGATCAACCCAATTTATGGAAAATATAATAAGACAAATTTAAGGGTGGTAGTGTAACGGACATAGTTCGCAATGAGCATATCAGAGGATCATTCAAGATGGCTCCTATACCAGATAAAATGAAGGAGACCAGATTGATGAGGTATGGTCATCTCATGAGACGTTTTACCGACTAAGGCCCTGTCCTAGCAGTGCAGTGGATGCGCGATCATACTATGGTAGTTAGGACACACAATTTTTCATCCTGTGGCAGGGGCAGGGCCTAAATGGAGAGGAAGATCCCCCGCAAACTGGTGGTCCCCAATCGAAAGGGAGTTCCTCAATCGATTTATCGAAGACTGGAACCTGCTTGAGCCGGGACAAAAGGGCAGGGCAAATAACAAGAACATGATAAGACGCAAATATTACATTTTTTTCTGATTTCTGTTTAAAAGAAGAAAGTGTTTTTTCCTATCATCATATCCTACCACTAGTTGCATGTATACATGAGATCCAACTGTCGATGGCCTGAGTCGGTATGTTCATTGTATGAAACGATGTCGTCAATAAATTAAATTTTTACAGAAATTGTTAAGAAAAGTTTGAGATGCACTGATATAATGTATACATTTTTTATAGAAAATTAAATAAGCTAGTTTATATGTTACGGCGTTTTTCGATATTCTTTTAAAATTCTGAAATATAGGCATTGAAACTCGTAAATTTGTCATAAAAAAAATATTTTACTTTATAAAAAAAAGTTTGAGAAACCCTGGAACTTTTTCATTACATGCAATTTGAGATATTGTATTTTTCTATAAACATACACATTTTTAGGGTTCTAGCTTTTATAGTTTTCGAATATATTTTATTATGTTTATAGTATGCAAAAATTAAGTGAAAATTCAAAGGTTGATCACCCCTGACTGAAATAAAATTTAAAAATTCTGAGTATACAAATTTTGTAGGCTTAAAGTATTAAATATTTTCTGAAATTTTAGGATCTGTGCATCAAGCGACTCAAAAGTTATAAGGGGGGGGGGGGGCGGACACACAGGGCGGGCTTGATACTGCCGATCTGTCTCGAGAAATAATTTCTCTTCAACAAATCGACAGTTGGATTATTATAATCATAATATAAGTTTTTATTCTTTGTTATGACTCATTTTTATACTACTCTTTTATTTATAAACAAAAAAAAAAGAAAGTAGTTATTTAATATATTTTTTTAAAAGAATCCTGCCGTAACGTCTCGAGTTTAAAGAAAAACATCAAGAAAAATACGTCGTCTATTACGTTATAATTCCAAGAAAATCTAATCATGTTGAATTTTTCTGAACTCCGGTTGAAGAGCTTCTTGTCATTCAATCGTCTTATGTTTTTTTTTCCCTATGTTTTTGTTTTTAATTTAATTTCTTTTCTTTTGTTTTTTTTTTATGTTTACCTACTGTCAGTGAACAGTACTCCTGCGCCCCTATTGTGAAAGGTAAGTTCTAAGGTTTCGAAGCAAGAATTTTTTAATGAAATATTTTATGTTCATAGGTACCTACAGGAAAATTTTATATGATAAATAATAAAATATCTATCTATGTATGTATCTACCTTTTTGTTAATAAAGTTAACATATTTACATAAAGCTTTCCTATATGAGGCTTCAAGGAACAATGCTGCATTTTTTACAAAATTGAATTGAATCTCGATAGCTATATGTATACCTACCGTAAACTTTGTCAAGCTACTCAATATCTAAATTTGGTTGCTTTTTGTGAAAGTGAAACCAAGTTTCTTTTAAATTTATCAATATTTTCGATTTACGATTTGTTATAGTTGTTGTAGTCTTTAACGACATGACCAAATATGGAAAGCGCAGGCGTTTAGTGTCGAGACGAAATGTAAACTGTTTGATGCGTGTGTGTTGCCCATTCTCCTCTCCCATACAGTGAGTCCTGACACCTGACCGAAGCTCAGACACAAAAAGTCTCAGCTTTAGAAATTATGTGCCTCAGGAGAATTTTGGGTGTAAGATGGTACCACCGCATCACCGGTCATGACCGACACTATACGCCGGCGTACTAAGCGTGAGCCCATCACTTCTACCATTATGGAGAAGAGTTGTATTATGTTGCCTATTGGCATCAATAATCTACATAAAAAATATAAAAGTTCTCAGACAAAGGTAAGAGCCCCCGCCGAGACTGGAATATTTACAAAAAACGACAATTTAGGGGTTGTTTGCGCGGTTTACAAAATATTACAGAATTTACTTAAATATGATAATTTTATTCAATAACTAATTTAAATATAGTTGACTAGCTGTTTCTTTCACTATTTCATCAATTTATTAGTCTTTGGCGCTGTGAGAGAGAAGCAAAGTGCAAGACAAAACGGTGGCGGCAAGGGCCGATTTATAAATTTAAGTGTTTTGTTTCAAATTTTAGTTTCATCAAGTGCAGTGGATGTGATTATTGTCTCAAAGTGAAAGGTCGGGTGTCAATTATTTCCACGAGTGTGTAGGGATAGATAATGTATGTTTTTAAGTGTATTAACATGATTTCTAAGCGACAAAAGTTAAAATGTATGATACTTGGTGTCATAGCACTTTTGTGCAGAGTTAATAGAATAAATCCTACGTATAAAAATGTGATGTAATTCTATAAATGGGTTTGAGAAATGTTATAATTTTAAAAAAAATCTTTGAAGAAACTTAAGGAAGAAGAGTTAGAAGCGTTCAGAGTTCAAAGTAGAAAGCTTTTAGTAAAGAATTTGTAAGATGTACTTGTTTTAGAGATGAAAATTTTCCAAAAGAGGAACAAATATTTTTAAATGGCTGAAAGACTAATAGATTTAGGAAGAATGGATCTAATTCAAAGTTAAAAGTTGCAAAACAGAAGATTACGTCTAAACCAAGAAATCAGGCATAATTCAAATACACAAACTGAAGAAATTTCTTCTACTTTATATCCGCTAAAAAGTAGATCTGCATTCTTGTTCGTCGGCCACAGATGGTCTTACTCTTAACACATATAAATTCCTCGTTGGAAGAAAAGAAAAGAAGGCTAAAACTATTTGAAGGATCGCAAAAGCCTAGAGTAGTTGTACCAGAGGAACATATTTCGAACATAGAGGAATCAAGTTATGTTTTGCTTGGGTTCGTCATTTGGAAAAATAAACTATCTCGACCATTGAAATGGATAATTTTTCACTTACACATCAATGAGTTGCCATTGAAGTGTTTGTTTACCTATGCCGTTGAGAAGATTGAAGATCTAGTTCCACAAATATCAACAGATCTCAACGTAGACCAAAAATATTTACAAGAAATTACTACTGCTGTCATAAATGGATCCAGCACTCCTGATTCATTAAACAGAAACCCAATTAAGCTATCTCGTACCCGCTGGTTGTCGAAATCTAACCGTATCCTGCGTTTGTATATTTCTAGGGAAAATCCACAACAAAATCTTAACATTTGTCATAAAATCATACACTCTCGTCCGGTTTGCCATCAAAACACTTACATCCAGCAAAGAAGGTTCGAAATGGAACCTCATCATAGCACAATATATTTTCTAATAAATTGTAATCAATAGAACACCTTATTTTAATTCAAAACAGTTACTTTGTCCTTCCAGGAACTTGAACAGATTCACACAGTTAAAGAACTCGCTGTAAAAAGGATCATAAAGTGAATAAAAAATCTGTTTCACGCATGGTAGAGGTACCAAAAGTTGATCCATGCATGTTTTTACGTATACTTGATTGACTGGCAACAAAATATATACGAACCCCCCAATATTGGTTAATATTTCCGATGAGCAGTTACTATATCTTATTGAAAATAAAGGGAGTTGCAGTTTTTGGAGTTTATGAGACTGCTTTACCACACCCAGGCTGTGATAGAAATTGTTAAAATTAGGACAAAACCAGCTCTAAATTTTAGCCATAAGATAAGAAGAAAAGTTTTCTTAAAATCCAAATTAGTATTTCGAAAGCTCATGCAAATATTTGAGAGAGAAAATGATTTTTATTATAAAAAATGACGTTATTCATAGCGACACAACTTTCTGAACCTGTATTTACTTTTGAATTGAATGATTCTATTTACTAAAATATAATGTTATTTTATCGTTTGTTTAAATACATTATATGTTGCATTTCATAATTATTTTATTTATAGGGTGCACTATACAAAATGCCCATAAAAGCTTAAAATATGAAATTTGAAGTTCACGGCGAGACCTCTAGATGTCGAGCTAGAACTTTCAAATTTAGAGGTGTTATTAACTACTATATAAGGCAACTTTTGCCTGGTATTCCAATTTGAAATTTGTCATACAAAAGTGTTCCACCCTAATGGACATGGCTGGGAAATGTGTTAAGGATGCCGTATGACAGTTGGCCGAGGAGAGTGCTGTTCTTCATCTTATCAGGGTCCCGAAGACGAGGAAGACCCTCTCATACTTTGTTCCGCTCCTTCGAAGCTGAGGAATCTGGACATGGTGTGGGAGGAGGTCATTAATATTGCGCAAGATCGAGCGCAATGGAGAGCTCTTGTTGTCTCTCTATGCCCCTAAGTGGTGTAAAGGGAGTTTGGATTTGAATGGATTAAACAAAAATTGAAAATATAATATTTATAATACACTAAACAAAGCTTTTGCCATGCAAGTCCGTAAGTTTTTACAAAAAAGTCGGCTAGAATGCGGTATGAATTAAGAGAACATACATAGCCGATGTCTAGTAATACATACTAATTTCATATATTTCTTGTTTTTACGCTATATGCATGGGTAGGTACCTACCTAAAATGTTCCGAGTGATAATGAAAGGCTTGAAAATTAAAAAATACCTATACATAAAGTAGGTAGCTAAAATTACATAATATACTTACCTACCTAGAATAGAAAATTCCTTTGTGAAATGTTTAGGTAGGTACTAATAATATATAGCATATTATGCAAAATCATTATTACTAACAAAATCGATAATTCAATGTAGGGACTAGTGTGTTAAATTCAGACCATAAATTACATTAAAATCAGCCGAACTCACGATGTGGCCATAAATAAGACTGCAATAGTAAAAGCCATTGAGTGGGAACTCACTGCATCCACCTGTACCTCCAGAACAGAGTTAACTAAATTCCAATATTCCATTCGGATAGAATTTGAAAGGGAACTGCACTGAAACACATTATAGCCGCACGATAATGTTTGGAATATTTCGGAAGGTTTTCGAATTTAAAATGAGCAGTTAAATAAAATTACGGCCTCAAAAGCCTTCAATAGCGAGCAAACCTCCAGAGACGCCGCGCCGATCCAACATTACATTTTGTATTTTCTATCCAACAGATTTATCACCTACGTACTACAGACATATCTATAATTTGTTTCGTTTATTGTTAAAAAATCACCTTCACGAAGAATGCTATTGGATTTTTAATATTCTATATAGGTGGGTACCAATATTTTTGATAAAGAACACCACTATATCACTTTCATCGCTGGGTCATTACTAATTATTACATAATGGTGAAGCTACGGTTACACCATGCCCCATGTGGCAAATATACTTGTACACCTGGCTACACTATTGGCCCAACTTTGACAGCTGGTACGTGGCACGAGGCTAGACTACCACACAATGTTTCTATCACTGATCCATTGATTAATTCTTGCTTTTATTCATCATTTTACATTCAACTGTCCAATTATTCACTGTATACTCCTATCTGAGTGGGGAATTTCAATAGAGTTTATCTCCCTGGGCAAAAAAATATTTTAATATATTTTCCAATTCCCAAATATACACAATAAAAACATTCATAATTTTACTAAACCTAAACATCAATTTTAATTGATTTTTATTGTTTTGCTATAGGTATATATTTACCTAGCTCTTACAGGTTGATTTGGACTATAACATAAATGAAAATAAAAGATATTGATAAAAAATACGAAAATCATGGGTACATAGTTAATTCTCGAGTGGTTTAAGGAAAGCATCCACCACCGTCTTGCCGTTTGCGTTTTTCATTATTTAATAACAGAAAAGCAGATGCTGCATGTATCACTGAATAGGATGCTGCAATTAACGCCATATCATTGTCAACTTCCATTATTTTATCTGAATTAAAAAAAAAATGTACAAATCACTATGAAAATAACAACATGGAAGAAATAACAGCTGTCAACATTATTTGTCCAATATTGGTGAATACTTGCGGACTCGATCGACAAGTAGTATTATACAAGTAACGGCCAATGTCAAATATTGGGCGATATTGGTCATTGGTGAAGCGGCCACACTGCTTGCCCATGCTGGGCCAGAACCTGTATTTGGCCAGCATGGCCCACAGTCTAGCCGTGGCTTGAGCAGGTAGATGTGGTTGGGACATTTGTTAAGGATGGTGAATGACAGTTGGCTGAGTAGAGCGCTGTTCTTCCTTCCATCAAGGAAAAAGACGCTTTCACACCGTGGTCGAAGGAGCGCTTGGAAGCAAAGTTAAGAGATTTGGACATTGTATGAAAGGGGGGCACAGTGGAGAACTCTTGTTGCCTCCCTTTGCCCCTATTGGAATGTTAATGAATCGATTGAATATAAAGATCATTCTTCACAATAATCAAACAAGTCAATAATATTTTGAAGTGAAAAAATAATATAAAAACCAAATTTTTTAACATAAATAGTGGAGAAGTCACTTACTTCTTTTATCAAATAATTGAGGTTTAATGTTTGTGTCGATACAAGTAATGAGAAGTACAGTAAACAATAATTTATTTCATCCATTCTTCAGTAGAACTTAGGCGTCGCATACTTATAACTATCATACTAGTTACATATTTAGAGACATGTCTAGAATAATTGGTCGATCGAGGTTGTCATGAACCGTTTTACAAAGAAGTCTTTATCAAACGTAACGACTGGCCCCGAGTGACTTGTTGACACGTATTTTGTAGATTACTCCCTTGGGAATGTCGGGAGCTCGTTGGAAGCACACGGTCCCAATGTCCCGAGAACCAGGGTGCCGCTGTAACGCTACAGCATGTTCAAGGCGTCGTATTACATGGATCAGTACATTTCTGTTACTGGCCCAGGATCTCACTTTCATTATTCATTTCTTCGTCGTCCTATCAGACTTAAACAAATGAACATTTTTTAATACAAAAGTGTCAATAATGTCTACGCGAGAAAGTGAATATTGGATGAAGAAATTTTCTTCTAGTGAACCGGTCCAATTCAGCTTCTAAGAGAGTTCAAATACCAGTAGTTGTTATTTAACATTGTCACATTTTTGTATGTCTCTGTTTTGAAGTTCTTATACTTATTTTCATGAAGTAATAATATAGAATCAATCTGCTTATCCCTATGTAATGGGCTATAGGAACTGAAATATTATGAAACATTTGGTACATATTTGTACGTTAGCTTCTCATTGGAGTTTCAATGAATGAAAGATTTCTCATTTCGTTTTTTTTCCTGAGTTTCTGCTTTATGCACTGAAACGTATTAATGTAAATGAGCAAGTCCACGTTGGAGTGGGGAAACAATAAAATCCGAGTGACACCACTTCCACACCAAGCCGGTACATTGCGAAGCATCGTAAAATATTTAAGTGCCAATGAAATTAAGAATGAGAGAACACGTTGTTAGAGGAATATTGCGATTCGCTGAATCGTAGCTAGTCCATATTATTATCTTCATCTCCACGTATAAGGTAAAGCACGTATAATTCGAACCTACTTGGGTTAACATACGTCACGATGTCTGGGCAACTTCAGCTATTCATGGTCTTCTAGTGTCCGTTTAACAGTAGATATAGATATTGTACGAATGTTTCCTATGCTTAGAAAGTATAGTTAAAGTTTGAAATCTATAATAATATTTTTTTTATAACTAGTTAGTTCTCTCTCTCTCCAATGGCGCTACAGCCCATATCGAGCCTTGGCCTCCCGTAGCATTTGCCTCCAACAAGTCCTGTCCTCTGCCGCTGTCCTCCAACTCGCCACCTGGATGATTTCTGCTGCATCACTTCTCACTTCATCTTCCCACCTAAGCCGAGGTCTGCCAACTCGTCTCCTTCCTCCTGGATGTCCACTTAGGATTCTTTTCGGGACGCGTGAATCGGGCATTCGCTGTACGTGTCCAGCCCATCTCAACCTAAGGAGCTTTATGTGCGTCGAGATATTTGGGGCCTGATATATATTGTACAGCTCTGCATTGGTTCTAATGCGCCATTGATCGCCCTCTCTCACTGATCCACATATTCGACGCAGAACCTTCCTTTCAAAGATGTCCAGCATATCTGCCATTCTCACTGTTAGTGTTAGTGCCTCGCACCCATAGGTCAACACAGTACGTATTACTGTTTTGTAGATGATTATTTTTGTTTTCCTGTGGACGCTGCGCGATTTGAACACCGGCAGCAGGGAGAAGTAAGTTTTGTTGGCCGCTGTGATTCTCTTTCGAATTTCTGTTGGGTCTTTGTTATTCTTCGTTAACTAGTTAGTTAGGCACAGAATATTGTATGTTATGAATTTCAGAAAAAAATATGTATGTTCTATTGTGTTTTCTTTACCGTGTGGTCTGTAACATAGTCCGACACGAAGGACCAGAAATGTTTTGTTGAATTCTAATTGGAAAAAACAACCAATCTGAAGATATGCGTATTTTTATCCACGTCCACTCCGCTAATGGAGCATCATATTATAATGAATTCCACAATTTCTTGCTTTGCTGCCCTATGATTGCCTTCTGGGTGGTAGTGAAAACTCAGACGGATCAATTGCTACAAAGCTTCCACGTTACGTGACCCAGTCAGGTAAGCATCTAATACTGTTAGGTCTCTGATAGCTTGTCGGCACATGATCGATCCAACAGATCGAAAACGCTTTATGAGCACAGGTCTGTTACAACCAAGTTTGACATCCAAATCCTCGCAAGTATATTCAATGCTGCTCCATCCAGTAGGTACTTAACGCATAGAGAGAGCTTTCTTTGCATGGTGCCGTTTCTTTCTATAAAATTAAAAATTAAAAAAGCAAAATAAGAAAAAGTAGACGCTTTAATTACTGAATAACCTTTCGGACGGAAGAAATAATCGTTGTCAACAATATTTTACGTTTGAAAACAAAGAGAGATTAATAATCTTACTATTACAATCTATTATCATTCATGTTATAACAAAGTGTAGTCTATTCATAATCCCATAGAGTGCAACCTTACCAAGAGTGCTATTAGTATTCGTGGTCATCCACTGCATCCATTATCCGTGTTTACCTGACGTTTCCGGGTCCGGCGATCGGGAGAAGATCCATTATATTATTATCATAATATTTTACCCCAAACTACACCACGGCAACCCTTCTCGTTATATGCGGACTGGGCATTAATTAGGGAGATAAAATTAATATTTACAAAGGCACCAAAAAGGCAATACACGCGGGACAATATGAAGGCGCGACTCAAGGACTGTTATTTAAATTATATTTGCAAAACATTAAAAAAAAAAATTATCTTTGGTCTTTAATTTGAAATGTTATTTTATTTGCCCGTTTTAATATTTCCGTCTCTTTTTCAAGCGATTACTTTTTCGTTAATTTATATTAAAATTTTTCTCACTGTTAAAAAATTGCGGACATTTTAACGTTTGAGAAACTTTTTGTTATTCTGTAGCTAATTTAATAAAACGAGAGTTTTGAGACAGACTCTAAGGGTACCTATCTCCACTTTTTTGAAGTTGGGTTTGTTTAAAAATGTCCCCAACGAGGAGTAAAATTCAATTATGATAAAAATCATCTAGGCAATGGGAAGTTCTCATTGCTTATTTTTCACTTATAGTTCATATCATATTATGTTTCATAGTCTTGTTGGTTACTTCAGCTTTAGGATTTATTCTTTTTTTGTAGGTACAATGTTATAGACGTAACTTGGCGACTTGGACCCAGAAAGTATACACCTAATTTAAACCGGTTTAGGGTAAAATGAGACTACTTTTAAAAAAATGCGCAATATTTTAGGTACAGCGATGGAATGCAGATCTCTTTGTTAAGATTTAGTAACACTTTGTTAAATGTGGTTATAAGTATCAAATGTAAATCAAGTATTAACTTTTGCGTTTCATTCAATGGCTTGTTCGTTTTTATTTTTCTCCACTAAGGCAGCACTGACATTCAATGGCTATACTGACACCTTTTTGTAGAAAAGTTTTTCTTTTTCTTTAAAACTAGCACCCGATATCGGATGATGCAGCAAAGTGTTAATTGATTAATTTGTTTATTATATAATAAGTTTAGAGTTTTCTTATTGAATCAACACAAAGTATAAGATGAACATGTTAACGTATACTCATGTTTGTTTCCAAAGCTCACTCTAGAGAAAATCGCTTAACGAAGAAACTTATCTACGCCAGGAAAGGCATCCACCGGTGAAATCAAAGTAGATACATAACAACAGGTGAGTCAACACTTTTGCAGTTGTTGTTAATTTATCAGCAGACATACAGGTGCACGCTCACTGAACATCGATACATGGAGAACTGCCAGTAAGTATGTCCCACCGCATGCTTTTGTACGAAGAATATTGTAACATACGTTGAGGTTAGGCTCGAATACCAGACCGTGTTGAGTGCATCGTAAAGTGCAACGTTTCCACCTTATAATAATTCTTTTCAATATTCAATTAAAACTTTGTCGAGATTATAAGGTTCTTATCTATCTATCTTTTCTCCCTCTCAATCCTAATTAAGAGCATAAGGAGGCAACAAGCGGAACACATTATGAGAGGGTCTTCCTCTTCTTCAAGATGACTCGGCCAATTGTCATTCGGCATCCTTTTGTGTTAAGAATGTCCAGCCAATGAAATGAACAAAAACTTTATTTTCAATAATGTAACAAGAAATATATAGATTTAAGGAAAAGTTGTTATTAAAAGAAAGAGTTTGAATGTACCGTATCTCTAAGCCGAATTAATTTTTTATAGCAATTCTCAAATTTTACGAATAAGAATAAAAGGCGTTCCCATGTTTTGATCCCTGAGCCCTTTTAAATTTATTTTTATTTATATTGAAATAATTCAAATAGTTCGTCGTATAGCTTCTTTATCTTTAGATACTCTCCGAGTGTCCCGACCTAGGAGCGTTGAAAAAACTCCTTGATTTTACTTCGTGTCAATGACCTCCTCCCACACCAAGTCCATAACTGTCCAAATCTCTCAACTCTACTTCAAAAACAGAATGAGAGGAACTTCTCCTCTTTAGGAACTTGACGGGAGGCAACGCAGTGTTCTTCTCAGCCAACTGTCAATCGGCACCTCAAGTCCCTCCCATATCACTATCTTAATCACGCGGTGCGGTGGTACAACGTTTTTTGAGATACACTTTTTTAAGAGCATGTTTATTCGGAATAGTTTCGAGAATAAGAAGAAATTCGAACGAATGATATGGATTGATTTCTCAAAAAATACTGACTTAAAACACAAATAAATATATCCGTTTGATCTTGATTTTTGATGGACAGGTAATTAAAGTACACAACTTGACTTACTTGGTGTTATTTCAACGCGGTGCTTCCCTGAGATAAAACACCATTGTGTAGTTCAACACATCTAAAAAGTGTTTCTAGAACATAAACCACCCTGCTTAGTGCTTAGTGTGCAGTAGTTCCGAGCTAACTCGCAGTGCACCAGGGAGCTGCGTTCAAGTGAAACCGACAGCTTTATTTATTACGTAAAGAGATTTTCTTTATACGATATAGTGTAATGTAATGGACTGTATAGTGTATATTGGACTGTATAAGTTGGATATATGGTCCATAGACTTTCGACCATAGAACCGATTCCTGATACGGTTTCAATTCAATATCATTGGATGAATACACCTCCGATGCCCCATCTTATAAGGCTCGCTGTAAATCTACCATTTTATACACCCACTAGCAAGAATACTTCTCCTTTCATTGCACTCCACTAAATCAATCAAACGAACGATTTATTTACCAAGGAACTCCCCTTATTCTGTTTTGCTTTGGGTTAAATCTGACTACATTGTTAAATGGGTTTCTTTTATGAAAACTACTTATAAAACACATTAGTTTGATAGTGAATTAATATTCTTACATATCTAACAAAAATGTTAGAAAATCACATAGATTATCATATTATTTAAATAAAAAAATACAAGATGGAAGTAAATTTTAGGTAGGTAGGTAAGAATGCACAAAAATCAAAGGTTTTTTTTTTCATTGATAAATATACATCAAAATAAGTGTTTACAAAAAAAGTACATATATCTAATAGAGTCACGCCAAAGAAATCGTAAATTATGTTTCAGGCAAGTAGGTAATTAGTTAAACATAAAAAAAAAATAGTTGACTGTTAAGCTTTGACGTTTTCAGATTTCTTTTTGACCCCTTCGTAGTCAAGTGATTTGGGTAGGGTTTTAAGATTTATTCATTTAGCGTGTGGCCAGTTCATTATGATACACCCAATAAGAACAATATGTACATTTTTATATAATACGTTGAAAAAAAAATGAAAGGATTGGAGCGCAGTGGCAAATTTCCTGCTTTTCAAATCTAGTTCTCGAATGAGGGTAGTTCTTCGCTCTTTCTGTCAATGTGGCGAAGTCAAAGACAATTAACCCTCGAATTCTCTGTTGCTGCATTCCGATACTATTTGGCTGATGATCTGCTTATCAACTCTGCAGTTGCACTCGGGAATCCCCACATTTATATTAATAAAAAAGCATATTTTTATTAATATTAAAAAATATAAAACTCTTTTGAGTGAGCATCTCAAAATGATTGATGTCAAGGTCTTTGAAAACAATGTGTTATTATTTTTTTTACACAGTACTGAAAATCATTTTCAATTGAAGAGAAACTAATTTATTGCTATCTCTGGGGAATATTTCCACGCCACTTTGATGTTCTTTTCTTCGTTCAACTAATAACGACCAGGTACCTACCCTCCTCCCTAAAATAGATAAGGAGCAATTACTCTTTGAAAAAAAATAGAATTTCGAGAAAGAGAAAAGATGGGTAAGTCACAAACAATATTGAAATGAAATGTGTAGTGTTTGTGCGTCGTCGTGGGGACAATATATTATCACGAACTCATAAAGTGAATGCTCGGGAGACATCACCCACATACTTCTACATACAAACCTATCCATATAACTTCAAAATGATATGTTTGTAGGTATTACATGTTTCATACCTTAATTCTGAAGGAGTAACGCAGTTTTTTTAATGAACTTACTGACTTCTTCAAAACTACATCAAACTACGAAAATATTACTATTTCATTTAAAATAACTCAATTTAGATTTGGCATATTTTTTTCTTGACTTTAAAACGGCGAAATTCAGAGGCAATTTCTTATGAAATTAACATTCTAGTGAGAAATTTGGTCCCTTATCTCTCTCGTTTAGTATTTACGTAAATATTTTGGTCCTTCGAATCGGATCGCAATACTTTCAGATCAGACAAATTTTCCTTCGACTAGCATTGATTTTTTAGACAAAAACCACCGCTCAATCATTTGAAAAATCTAATTTTAAACTATTTGAAAGTGTCAATCAGTAATCATCGATTTGATTCTAGGATTTATAGCCAAGCATGCCTTGTCGATACAGCGTTGTCACCAAGAAATTATGGAATTTTATGATCGATTAGCCAACCTATGTCCGTTAAATATATATATATATATATATATTTTAAATGAATCTGTGCTCACTCGAAGTGCACGCAAATACACTCTTTTGACATCTTTCACAGTAAGCAAATGCTTGTGTCGTGAAAGCGGAGAATGGTCGACACGGCCAGGATTCGAACCCACGACCTCCGCACGAAACAGTGTGAAAGCCGGCGTCGTAACCGCTGGTCTATCAACCAACTCATACAAATGTAAAGAGATGATGAACAGAGAAAAAGTATAAAACTGAATCCTATAAGAAAACGTGACAGCTAAAACTATAAACTTCGTCCAACTTTTGTGACTTAAATTTGTTGAAAATAGACTTAAAATTTATTTATTTTATTTATTTCAACTCTCGTCCTTAGGCTTCTTTAGAGCACTTGGATTCGTCAATATTTCTACATTTTTTAAATATTTGGCATAAAAATGATAAAAAAATACAAAAGGAAGCAAAACAGACACAAAACAAAATCGAAAGACAGAGCAAAGTAATTAATCAAAAGCAAAACAGAACAAATTAAATCAATCGGCGAGGCTGAAAAGGTGTAAAGGGCCCTTTTCAGCCTCCTGTCAGCAAATAGGTTATATGGAGGACAGGCAAGAGAAGCAGCCATACCGATTTTCAATAGCCATGCGAAGTGCATTTGAAGAAGATCACCGTTGTAAAATTGACAATACATAGACAAAAAAAAAAAATAAAAAAGAGACTATTAATCGCAATAATTTAAGAAATAGTTATCCGAGAATCTGATTCCCTGCTGAATGAGATATTCTCATTCTCATAATATCTTGAAACAAAAAATTAACAAAATTTATCAAGTTTTTTTTCTAGATTACCGGCGAATTTATCAAGTTAGGCACGTAAAAAAAGCAATGTGAAAGCAGTTTGTGAAATTATCGTACAAAGTGCGCAAAATTATTTGTATTAGCTGAATACAAGTTTCAGTCGTAAAACCAAATTTCTTAAGAAAAGGTTTTACTTGATTTTAAGGGAGCGTATTATTTTTAAACATTAGAGTCGACAATACGCGAAGTAAAAACTTTATAGATCTATAAAACCATGTATCGAAAATCGATGCTTCCATCGTCTTCCTTGAACTTATATGCTGTGTTAGTAATACGCGTAAAATTCTAACATGAAAAAGTATAAAAGATAATAAGTTTGGTGTAAGAAAATATTTCGAGCCAGAAACGATTTGTGAATCCAAGCGAAAAACAAGCTTCATCAGCATTTTTAAGTTTTAGTGCGATAGTACTAATATTGTGAAAGTATATACTACTAAGAAAAAAACAACCAAAAGGAAATGGGTAATAGATATCATTATTGTTTCAAACTAACTTTTGAATTTTTTTATCACATTGTGCAATACCTATTATTGTACATACGAGTAAAAAATATAGAGTAGGATAGATAGTAAGCAAAATATCGAAATAAAAATTTGAGCATCTGCTTGAGACACCAAAACTATTTGCTGATAGACTAACGTCCGATTGAGGAATTGAGGTAAAATTCTGCTTCTTCTTCTTCTTTAGCTATCTCACTCCTTCCACTCCCCTTCATCTTGGGCTTTTCTTTGTCACTTTCTAGGGTTGATAATATCATCGTCCCATCTCCTTTGGGGCTGGCCTACTCCCTTTCTTTTATCCCTCGTTCTACAGTTTAGTATTCTGGATGCCCATTGCTCTGACAACATAACGCGCCCACTGCAATTTCTGCTTAGTGATCAGATCCATCATGTCTTCGAAGTCTTATTTCTTCATTTCTTTTTTTTTGTCTTTTAGACAAACGCTTAAAATTTGTCTCTCCTAGCCTTTGCGTACATTTAAGTCTATGTACAGTGCAAGCAGTGAGCTTAATGGTTTCCAGGTCCTATGTGATCAAGGGGAAGATACACGATTCATATACTCTTTTCAGATTTATGGGTACGTCCTTATTCTTTAGTGTGTGTTTCATCTTTCCAAAGGCTGCCCTTTTCTAATCGTATTTCTCCTGGGGATCTCTGCTGTTTGATTTTTCTTCCCTTATGTCAAGGTATCTATATTCTTCGATGATTGTTTTATAATCAAATAGAAACTCATGATTTCTTTCGCTCTATTAGGTAAAATAGGTGATACTAAAATTTCAATAATAGCTTGAAACCAAAACAAACGCCTATAACTTTTGGAATCTTACATCATTTAGTTTTAGTTTAAGCTTAGTTTAAAGAAAAAAAATAGAGTAAAACTAGCGCTCTATAAGGTGCTTTAGTTAAAAAAAAAGCGTTTTTATTACAAAAGCTTTCAAATGCAAAGTGATTCATTGAGAAACGGTCGAACCACAATGCACAACAATATATTTTTACACTTTTTTTTAAAAGCTAGGATATATTATTATCCAACATGGTCACACGAGACTTCAAGAGACACAGAGAAACTGTTGAATAATTATTTTCAATTTCTGTTTTTTTTTTTACTTTAACGAAACAATTAGAATTTCTACAGTGTTGCAAGGAAAAAAAATACGATGAAACGTCAATGAGATGTTCAGCGGAAAACTTTTTCGAAATACAAAAATACGAGTCAATTTTTATTTTTATGATTTTCATCTTTCGAAAAACGTCGAGTGTCTTTGAAGCGATGAGAAACACGTCACGTAAAGCAATTTCAGTTTTCGATATTAGATGTATATTCACAAATGATGTACATTCACCTCTCAATAGAGACGTTTTACAATTACCTTCGTGATCACACTGCTCAAGAAATCCTCTCACAAACTCTGCGGGTTCGTGGAGGTATTACTTTATATGATAAAAAGTAGAAAATGGGCATCATTTTATGTTCAAACTAAGCCCTCTATTTAGAAACGAGCTGAACGATTTGAACGATGAGTTGCTTACAAAAAAAATCTTATGTCAAAGATCAAAAATTTCGCATAGACAACTGATGTTTTCAGGTTTGAGATAATAATATATACCTATTTCCGACCGAAAGTTCTTGGTGCAACGTATTTCTGAACATATTGTTATGATATGCCATTTAGTTTTTCACGTTTTTTATTACGCTAAGCGGTTTTCGAAGACCGAACGTCTACATCTTCATAATAGTCGAAACTCACCGGCTGTTCTGAAGTCTCGTTTTGGTCTAACAAATGAAACAAACCTCGAAGGAAATCCTGACTCCTGAAAACCAAAGTAGAGTATTGTTTAACAATTATTAATACTTCTGTTCCGATACCTGCCATATCCTTTACATCCCTTTCAGGAACACCAATAGGTTTATGGGCATATAAATGTTGAACTTGCTTGATGTTGAAATGTTAAACACATAACGAAATGAATATTTACAAAAACGAGTGTATTTTTATCAGTACGTATTCATGGATTTAAATGCGAATATTCTACTATAGAAACCTCTATAAGGGCTGAATTTTGAAAAACATATAAATTAAGAGTCTATAAACTCGCCTCTAAAACTGTAGGAATATTATAAAAAGAGAAAGATGAAACAATACCACACACTTTCAATCAAAAACCATTATGATCTCTTTACGGAAGGTTTGCAAATATTTTAGGTAGGTATTTATTTATTTGCTTTATAGATACAAACTTTTTAAATAAGTTGCAAAAATGTTCCCCAAATAGGCTAAGCCTGTGCTAGGGCAATCTTAAAAAAGCTCATAAAAATATAGTCTTATTACAAAAAAGATAAAAAAAACAACATACTGTCTCTCTCTCACACATACACAACCACTTCACACCCTCATTCACTCACATTCACACACAGAACATACATATAAGAAAAGTTTTACACTTGGTCACAAGCAGAGCAGTGAAACTCTGGTTGAGGTATATTTTATCAAAATATCTTGATAATAATATTTGAAGTATGTACCCTACATGATATCCTTCTCAACAATCAAACGCAACATACTTATTATAGCAAATAATTTCGATTTTGGGAAAATTTTGATATTTTATGACGATTTTTTATGCCCACACGTCAGGGGGCATAAAAAATCGTCACATTTATGCCCACCTTAGGCAGGTGTAATAAAATGGCCGCCAATCATATAGGACGGTCGGTGTTTCCATGGCAACAACGTAAACAGCTGTTGTTTTTTAATGTTGTTACTATGGGAACACAAAAGCTGTCGTTTGAACGTTGTTTCCATGGTAACAACGTAAAAAGCTGTCGTTTGAACGTTGTTACTATGAGAACACCGACCGACCGATAACGTTGGCGGAATTTTATTACACTTGCCTTAAGCCCCTGAAGTGTGAATATTCGTTACACAGATGAGTTGTAATATCATTGAAATTACGAGCAATTATAGATTTGTAAATTAAACTGTTGGATCTTATTTTGAAGCAGACAGTTTAAGCCACAAACTTATATAGAATAAGTACTTGTATATTGCAAAACAAAATAAAATAAAAGTCAATGATTCACAGAAACTGCGTGTGACCGCGGTATTTTCTAAACGCGTGTGACCAAAAAATAAAAATTTCTTTATTATGACTCCAAATAATGTTAATAAAAAATAGTCAATGTTTGTAGATTTGAATACTCTTATAACTTGCACGAAATATTTTGGAAAAAAATGTAAAAAAAATAAGTCCTGAAAATGATAAAAATCTGTACTTAAATTTACATCGCCCTTTGATAGGAAATAATTTTTCATCGTCCAAACGAAAATATATATTTTTTGTATTCACGATAGAATGCGGAAAGAATTCAAACAAACACGTCGCGCACTCTGAAAATATTTTTACAGAAGCCACGAAAAATAAAATATTTGGGGAAAAAAACGCCAATAGAGAATCGAGAATGTTCGGCATAGTTCATTCGTTTGTCTCAAACAGGTATGCACGAAAAAAAATCGGTATATAACTTTTTCTGTTAGAAAAAAAGTTGCTTACATGTTTCTCCGCATAACCAGATAAACATATGATCTACTTTATATATGCAGGTTTACAATGGAAACATGTTTTATACCAGTGATCCCCAAAGTATGTAGAGTGCGCTTCGACCTATCTAGCAAAAAATTACAATCTCGGTACCCACTTTTTAGTTACCTTAAAAAGGGCATTACCAATTTTATTTATATTGGTAATGCTCAGATTTACTAGTGGCGAGTCATGCCACTAGAAAAACCACTCAGTATGTATTGCCTTATTTTTTTCTTATTGAAGTAAAAAAAAAATAAGCGTTACTTATTTGAACGAAAGACTTTTGAACCAAAGAATAAAGTCAAAATTTAAAAATTGAATTTATTACTTTTTGATAATTGATTTTGTTGACATACCTATCAGAATGTAAGCCCTCTTAATGATTCAAATTTTTAAATTTATTCACATAGTTAACAGTAAAATGTTTGTTTCAAGGCTTTCAAAACTATCATATACTTTGCTGCCATTTTCAATGCTACTTGACAACCAATAATTACTCTCCTGATTAATACATCTTACCCCCCCACCCAGCCTTTTGTCAAATAAAATATCAAATTCATCACTTCCTAGTTTGTTATTCGTGACTTTTAATATTTGGTGAATCTCTCATTAGGGCTCACTCAATATTCGCTGGTGACCTACCGATAGCTCGCGACCCATAGTTTGGGTAACACTAATTTGTATTATTTAATACTCAGTCAAACCAGCGGCAACGCAACGGTCCGATAGAACTGTTAACAAAATAATGTAAAGTGTTCTCAACTTTGAGTAAAGTTTAAATTGTTGGAAAGCTCGGACAGTGGTGTAGTCAACAGCCAAAATGTTGAAACAATATGACCACCCGCCGCTCAGACACATTACTCTGTAAACGTATTGTGTATCGCGTGATATTATCGCCTCTTGTGTACCTATATTTATTTAGTATCTTTTATTATTTCCGAAACAAAGTTCAACGGCAATAAATAAAAATAATTGTTGAATTTTTTTCAGAAGTCAGAACAACATCAAAAATTGTGTTAAAAAATACCTACTTTGTTGGCTTTTATATTATAAATAGCTTTCCCGACAGACGTTGTTCTGTGTTCCTATCTGTGAATATTGAATTCGAATTTGTATGGTGATGAATTAATTATCATTTGACCAAAGTAATTCCAACCAATACGTCTGTTTTAAACAATGTCATTGTATGTATATTCCATCCGCATTCTGTGAATCGCACTAATTGACAATTTCTGCCAAAATTACGAAATTGAAATAAAAATTATTAGGTAAAAAGTAATAATAAGGTTATCTAAGTAGTTTTCTTTAATTTTCTAATTATCCATGCATTTTTCTTAATTTTTTTCTTCTAAAAGGACATTTTCCTGATAAAAGCCTACACGTCAAAAAAGAATTAGTGAAATCTATACATACTCACTCATCAACGCACAGCCCAAACGGCTGATCGCAGAGAAGTGAAATTTGGAAATCAGGTAGGTTTTAATACAAAACCTTCCACTAAGAAAGGATTTTTGGAAATTCCATCCCTAAGGGGGTGAAAAATAGGGTTGAATGTTTTTAAATGTATATGAATATATCTTACTGTCAAAGAGTGTATGTGTGTCCACTTTGAGTAAGCACAGATTCATTTATTAAAAAAAAAAAAAAACTATACAGGGAAGCAGTCCAACAAAGAGATGGTGATTTAGTTAGAGCGGAGATAATTAAGTTCCTGCAAATTCAGTTCTTGAGAGGAAAAGATTCGATTAGGAACAATCATTTAAAAAAAAAATGATATTCAAAGCAATGATTGAAACCTTGCTCTAATTTTGGGATACCCCTTATAATACATTAAAGGATGTCAAGGTTTTTCTACAATATGCTTATTTCACCTGTTTTTTAGTTCGGCAGGTAATGGTTTTTTCCTCTCCTTCTGTTAGATTAGAATCACCGACCCGTGTCAGAGTGCCTGTCCCAAACAAACGTCACATAAAGTCGTCCTGGGTCATCTCGGTGAGTTCACCGCAACTATTTGTCTCAATTCCATTTTGAAGTGGGGTCCAATTTGTATCTGTTTTGATGTCAACTTTTTTAAAGACAGTTTTTCATTTGATTTACTTTCTCAACACTATTTTTAATCAGACTGACAAGTGATGCGAAAATGATAACGTATATCCCATTCATTAAAAAGAATACAGATTAATTTATTAAAATAAGTAATTGAATTTTTATGTAGGTACTCATTTGAAGTTGTCACATTGTTATCGCCGTCCAAGTGCAAAAATTCAAACGAGTGATAGTGCACACATCAAATGTAGTTTCAGATTATTTAGATACTCGATATGAACTGAGTAATTCAACCATTTACTGCACATAAAATAATTTTAATTTCCTGCACTAGTTCACACCATGTTTGTCACCAAGGTACCTGTTGTTTTGAAGTAACGTACCACTACATATATGTATAAGTGGCACGTGGATAAAAAGTCATAGCGTTAGTTGTTCAATGTTCGGGACTACTAACTATTATACAAAAAAAAATATATTGAGAAATAATAATATTATAGCCTTGCATTTTCTCTTCCAAACACTAAACAATACATGCTGAAAGCATAATTAAATAATAATTTGTATGTATATGAAATGTGGGATGTCTTTTACGAATCAACATACGGTCAAGAATGTTCTGTGGCTACGTTCAGGTTCTTGAAACAATAACATTAGCGCAATGTGCAGTCTCTGTGCAAATCTGCACACATCCGAGTTAAATACTTTGCTAACAGAAACGTGAAACAATAACAGGCGTATTGCAATAACACACCGCATATCAGCACCTCGTGTTTGTGTTGGATTCTGTGTTAACGCCGTATTCCATGAATAGCGTACGAAGTTTCGCCACAAAATTTTAATCTATTTATTCATAGCTTGATTCAAAGCGCAAAGAACAACGTGTATAATATCCAAAACATACCGAATGAAATACAGGATAATGGTTGTATTCCCTTCGTTTGAACTATTAGCAAAAAATCTAATTAAACTTATAAAAATAGAACGCGACTCCTGAACTACAAAAATTATCAAAACTGATTTTTTGTTAAGATCTTGTAAAATGCCTATCAGTGTTGGCGTTCAGCGTGCGTAGACAATTTAAATTTTGAGAACGATTTTTGAAAAAAGAACTGTCCACTAGAACATAAACTTAAACAATTATTTAAACCAAACAAAAACAATTATATAAAGAACTAGTTTTTGAAAGGTGCCCATGGCACCCACTTCTTGCTTTTTCTTGCCAACTTTGCTTTTAAATCATTGAATTCGCATGTGAGTTTTATTAGAACAAAATTAATCTAATTTAAATGGCAATTCTGGTCAGCTGTGAATCCATTGTCTTGAGAGAATTTTGCCTGTTATTAGAAATAAAGATTCAAATCTACTTATTTAATACAACTACAGTTTCAAATTCTACAATTCTATCTACAACCCCCCCCCCCTACCACCAAGGGGGAGGGAAATAGGCACCCAACGACCCGTCTATTTCCGATTTCAGCCGGCCTAGACAAGTGCTGAATCTCTGTGCTTGTTAGACTAATTCGCGGATAAACACACATAGATTAAGGTATACATAAATAAATAAGCATGCACCCAATACATAAAATATAGGTTTGTAATTATTATAGAATATCTCATAATAGGGCCTTAACAAGCAATCGCTACGGTAGCTCTTGGACTCTTCCCTAGAAATATAACGAAAAAGGTAACCGATTACCGAATCTCGGAGGTAAGAGGACTGAGGTTGTTAAGTTTATAAGTATTCGCTGCTACATCTACCCACATGAGTACACATTATAGTAATATGCACGCATGCTTACATAAATCCAGCAGAGACTAAAGATAAATTCCATGCAACTAAATAAAATAAGTATAAATACGTATATAAGAATATTAGTCAATTCCCAATTTGCATTAGGAAGAAAGGGATAGGACTATTGTTAGTATAAAATATAATAATAATATATATATTCTACTATTTGCCACACAATCGCAACTACAATTGTTAGAGTACTACCCAAAGCGTATTATAAAAACACCAATCCACTATTTCAAATAATAAATAATGATCTCTTACTACCCTCCACCAAGACACAAACACAAGCAAGCGAAAGCATATAAAATCTAATATAATATCTGAAATGCAAAAGTAGCGAAGCACAAACAATTAAGAAGTTTATGGTTAATTATAAAATAATAATTTGAAATGAATCCTTTCTCTAGAATTCCTATCTGAAATGGAAGGGTTTGATTAGTATCATCATTATTACACCATACTTACACCTAATGATGTAACACTTGGGCAATACTTATCTGATAACGACATATTACGCAACACTTAATAACACAATAACGACCTAATTAAAATAACATTAAATTCATATCATAAATAAATCAATAAATTCATAATCCTAATCGACACAATTTAAAACTATAAAAGCTGAAGATAATCTAAAAGGAAATATAAAATTAAATTTATCACTCCAATTGGAAAACATAAATTAAGTAAAATATTATCGAAAAATATAATCCTAATGACCCTAATTAAACTACTATAAAATTAGTATTATTTACCAAATTTAAATTAAAAGGATATATAATAATATTTATAAATGAAATAAATAATGCCATAAAATTTAGATTATAAATAAATAAATACATTACACTGAGAAAAATTCTAGTAAAAACACAGCCATTTTTTACTAGAACGGAGTTAGTTGATGAATTCTAGTAAAAGTGGTTATTAGCGGGTACTAGCTCGAAATTAGTAAAATCAGAGTTAGTTAACTTGTTAGTTGAGGGTACTTGAAAAAAACCTGTTAGTAACATTTACTAGAAAATTAACTAACTAATTAACTAACTTTGTTAGTTGAATGTTGAAAATAGTAGATTGTACTAACTTGCTAGTTCTTTTTAAAATCTTTTCTAGTAAATCTAGCATCTTTTATTTAGTTGCTCCAGGTTTTTTACTAGCACATTCTAGTAGTTTGTAATAATTACTAACTGGTATTACTAACAAAAATATTGTAATCGATACTTCCTCGAATTAGTCGGCTCACTTTTTACTAGCACGGTTACTAGAATTTTTCTCAGTGTAGGCACAAAATGATGAGTTTATTATTAAAAGCTCCAATAATTATTATTTATCAAGTTCAAAAATGAAAGGCAGAATAATATTCAAATGTTTTAAAAACAAATCATTATAATTTACACAAAAGGGAATATCTTTATTTAATTTGTAGAAAACAAAATATTAAATTCGTTCAATGAATAAAAATCAATTTGGAACCAATTTAAATTGTACTAGAATATTTGCTTATCAAATCGCTATAATTTACCAAGCGAAACATTCATTTATTTTAAATTAGTAAAATTAAAATCATAAACAGTTGTTCTCTGGGAAAATAAACAAACTGAATTAGAAAAAAAAAATACATTAGTAAAACAAAATTATATTTATCTGAATCAGCCGAGAGATCCATCCATCTGCGGCACGCTGGGAAGAGGTCCGTACTCCAGTAAGGTTCTCCAAAGTGACCCCTCTGTTCGGCAGCTTGCTGGTGAGGTCCTTACCGATCCAAGCGCTGGCTCCGAGTGATCTCAATAGGTATTTGCGACCCCTATTTATAAAAAATTGTTTCGATATATTTTCGAAACCAACCCGCGACGTAAAACACAGAGGCGTCCCAAGTTACCAGAGTTTAAAAATAAATCTATAAATAAAATTTAAATAGTTTATTAAAATGTTAGTCCCATCACACTTGGTATATTTAAAAAAAAATATACTTAATGGATCCTGTGTTTTTTGTTCTGTTTTCATTATTAGAAAGACTTTTTATAACTCGAAGTACTATAAAGTTAACAACAGTGTTTTTGAATACTACACAATGAATTTATTTATTTATTTCATTGTCCGTAGGCCCCTTAAGGCACTTGGACTTGTCAAATTACAAAATTCACAAAATAAAATGTGAAGTCTTGGCAAGACAATTTAGACATACATGTACACAGGTAGGCATATACAAAATATAAGGGGTTTCGCCGAATAAGCTCGTCATCATAATAAAAGTAGATGACAGACAAGATGTGCGCCGAATTAGCTTGTCATAAATGGAAAATAAATAATGACACACATAGATTAGAGGTGGATAACAAAAGAAACTCGTCAACATTTCGTCAACACAATAATAAGATTTTATAAAAAAGTTTTAATAAGAACAATAATTACTCATATATTATATTTTATATACAAATTTAGGTATACATTCTGATAGTTTTCATCTTCATTCTAGAACGCTTTTCCACTTTAATATCCTAAATGACAGTCATCGTCAGGAAATATCCTTTAGATATTATTTCACTCCTGACTTTGTGTGTTCCGGCAACTTCTGTCTGTGGCATTTTCAGTATTTTGAAAAGTAGTAAAGACTACCTTTAACACACAGACATCTCAAAGGATTTCCGTTCATTCACAGAACTCTCATATACCTACTTCTTAAAACTTCTTCCAGACAAACTGTGTTTATACAGTTCACATTAGAAATAATTTTTTTCATACATTTTTTTAGTCATATTATGAATATGAGGAGTAAATAGTATGTTTTACGGCAGTAGATTTCAGTACGGCGCTTAAACTTGGAACCACAAAAGACGCATTTGAAATGTGGTGTTGGAAGCGCCTAATGCGTATCCCATGGACCAGCGCACAGAATCTTTATAGCCATTGTGACAGAGTTAAAAATTACAAATCGACTCTCCCTGTCTGCATGAGTCATGTACCATAATTTTCAAGACACGTTGCGTGACGTGGTGTGGTCAACTGGTCAAACAAGAGAGACAAAAAATTGTGACTGAAAGTGTGAAAGGCGGCAGAGGTACAGAGGGCTTACCTTTGAGATGGAGTGACAAGGGCGGTTACTCTTGAAACCATCCCGATTTCAATGTCGTTTTTAATACAATAAATACTTGTCTAAATCATTCTTTATACATTTTTTTTTTCATTAAAAAATATGTACCGGATTTAAAATAGACCTACGTGGAACTATTTTTATGCATAACAACCAAAATCTAAGTATGTATGGTAATGATATTTTTATTGCGACAGAAATTTGATCGATATCGTCAGGTTAAAGAGATGACTGGAGAGACCTTTTTTGGGGCACTACATTTGGCAGAGAAGCGCAGGTATTGAGTGAAGGGGGCTTGATTTTGATGTGAATTTCAATGTTGACAAGCACGGTCCTCAGCACTGAGGTAACGAAAAAGAAGAAGATTGTAGTAGAAGTCCCTTACCTAAATCACTTCCTTAAAAATACAAACAATTCATTCAGCACGAGCGAGGCCTCCTGTTGACCCCCTAAGCCCCTAAATGGGGTCACAAAGGGAGTAATATTTATCATATTGTTCATCCAAAATTATTTGAAACCTTACATTGTGCATTTTTAACATTTTCAGAAAATGCATGCCAAAAAAAACAAATTCTTCAAAAAAAATATAATTACAGAACATATAAAATGTAAAATAATATTAAAAAAAAACATTAATCATCAGTGCACATAAAACTTATTATAAAATAAATAATACATACATACTTACGTACATGTTACAATATTATTAATTACAAAAAAAGACATATTCAGAAATTCCTCTCATTGATGCGAAGTAAATAAAATATATTTTTCTTATATTTAATTTTCAATGTGTAAAATACGAACCAATTCATACTGATATTTTTATTCCTGAAAAAAAAAACATGATATTATAATATCCTTTGATGTATGGATATCTCAGAAAAAATATTTATAGAATTTAATATGTTTTACTGATACGTGTAATACTACAATTTAATAACATTTTTTTAAATAATTATTCATGTTCCTTTAGAAATGAAAAAGGTAGGTTAATCTTTTTGAATGAATTAACATTAATGATTTAATACTGTTATGCATGGATTCACCGAATTTTTAGAATGAGTCTCGGTAAGACCGCACTTTTTCATTAAAAAAATATAATATATATATTTTTTTATAAAGGTATGTGAAATATTTTATTTTTATTATAATTAAATGAGATAGGTATATTACATAAACATATACTCTGCCGCTGCATAGGTGAATACTGTAATGCCGGCTGATGAAATAAAAATCGAAAATAAATAAAATAATAAATGACGTATCGCCTGGAATAACGTTGAATATTACCTATACATTAGGTCGATTTTCGATTTCGATCATTCGATAGAGTAGACTTTTATCTATCTACTGGCATTTTCAAAAATTCAAATATCTACTTCTAACACTGCAAAAAATCGATCAACTCCTCAAAAATCTCATATAAACACATTCACTTTGGTTGGTATAGATAGACTGTATTTTTTAAGCCACAAGTACCCGGCCTTACCTTTTTAAGCGCACCTGCTAATGTTAAACGTTGTGTCGTGGGGTTTATTTAAGTTTTATTATATTTCGTGGAAGGATTTCAAATTTATTGCAGTGGTCAGATTAGTTGTTATTTCATGTGTTTATACATAATACGAGTACGTATATAATAGACGACCAGTGTGTATTATAATTTACACTTTATAGGTGCGGAAAATTATTATTTTGTTATCTAATGCACCCTCATGCTTGTTTTGTAAATGTCTTTTGTTACAAAAATAAACAATGGTCATTGTCTTTTTATTTTATGACGCTTCTTTTGCTAAATGAAATACATTTCTATGAATATATTATAAAGAAAGTTAACAATAAGTATCTTATTGTTATTGATATCAACAATTAAACGCTTAATTAGTTTTAAATACTTTATTATTCATTTGAGAAACAAGAAAACAGAGTAAGTTTGTATTATAACCACTAATACTGAGAACAATAATAACAGAGAATTCCCCACAGTTTGAGGGCTTGGCTATTTATATACCTTCCTGGATAGTTTTTATAAGATATTTTGAATGGACCCCAAAGAAATATCTAAAATTTTGTTTTCTATTTTTCTACTTTTCTCGATACTTTTAGTATGTATATCTAACGTTATTTCATGCGATACGTCAAATAAATAAATATTCCGGATACGTTTGGAATATTACAATATCCGGAAATTTAACATTTTAACTAAGTTCATACATTTTATTTCAATGGGCGTCTTGTTTATTATGGTATCCAAGTTACGCTTAATGGTGCTAAATCTCAAGCTTTCTCTGTCTCTTTCGCGCTTTCGTTATTTTTCTTCAGGCAGTGAAAAATAAATATATCATTAAATTAAAAACTAGAATACAAAATTGTATATTTATGTAAAATAACAAAATTGTACTAAAATCTAGTTTGTAGAAGATAAAGTAAAAAAATCACCTTTAGTTCTGATCTTCTCTTATCGAGGAGTGCACTTCATTTAACAATAGTACTAAAAATAAAAAAGTCTAAAACTGTTGATATTTTCAGCCAAGTGTGTTTGGTAGTAGTAGTAGTCCATTTTCACAGATTTAGAAATTTGTAGTAGCACAAAGTGAATACTCTTATTTTTACATTTGTGAAAAAAATCTGAGTTAAAATTCCCTTTTGAGTGATAATAAGTAGGTATATTTATTTTATACATTTCTTCTTTGCTGTGCGATGATATTTCAGTTATCAAAATGAATTTATCAACCATGTGATATGAAACATTACTATGTACCTTTGTTCATTCAAGTTGATAGCATACTATATCTATGGATGTACAGTATACAATATGTTATGTTTCGATGGTTTCTAGGGCTCAAATCAGTAATGTCGATGTTGATAATTCTCTCATGCGACTGATCTTGTGCTTCTATTGACATTGTCTTATCTCGGAATCAGTTGAGCTGTTTATATAGTTAGCATTCACGGACCCTTCCTATTGTTATGTTATACCTACTTGTTCACATCATGTGTTAGCAACCTAATATCATTCTCTATATTGACACATCTGACATAAACACGGGGTATCTCAAACCTATTTCATACGATAGTCATATTCATAATATTAATACAGTACCCGTATTCTAAGTTTTATCGGAAGGTAGTCACGGAAGTGAGTATGGGAAATATCGTGTATACTCACTATACCTTCCGATAAAACTAAGAATACGGGTACCTACTGGTTCGCCAGTACCAATATGAAAATTACCTACCTACTTCCAATGTTTGATTAAAATTTTAGAAGGCAGGTAATTTTTCAATTTGAAATAGGTAATAAAAGATGTGAAAACTGCACCTGCAGTATAGGTATACTTTAAACCCTGAACTCAATATGTACGTATTGCTACAAAGTTTGACACAAACGCTTAGATACATAAAAGTGGGTATATGGAAGGTATACAGTACCTAATGGATACCGGAAGGACAAAAAATCTTCTCCGGACGAATGAAATGATAGCATTCTTGTGAACAGACTCCGGAACGAGAAAATACAAGTCAATGATATTGTCCTATGGGGTAGAGAGAAATGACGCTACTTTTAGAGGGATCATGACGAGAGAATTGGAAACGACAGAATCTCCAAAATGATTTCCAAAGGTCAGAGAACGAGAGGAAGACCACCGAAACGCTGGAGCGTGTAGAAAAAAACAGGACATGGCCTATAATAAGAGGATGCAGACATTTTTTTGGACGCAATGAAAAGGAAATATGAAAATTAGGATCTAATCGTTTAAGTCTGTTATCGGTACTTCGGTTAGTTTGGCCTAAATGGTCTGTAGAATTCTCGTCCCTTTTTCAGTAAGCCATACTTATTTGATACAGTACTTTTGAAACAGTAAATTACTGTCTGTAAGCCAGCGTACTTAATCAAATTCTCTTTACAATGTGCCATATACTTGGATCTCTCCACCAATTTATTTTTCGATATTTTTTAAAGGGGCTACCAAAAGAGTCCAATTCGGGAACATCATTTTTTATTACAATTATTGCACACTTTGTTTATACTTCATGTAGGTATTGCAGGATTTGTATTGCGCAAACTGAAAATATTTTCAGCAGGATAGACTTTGGATGAACTTTGACTTTAGATCAAATTACGATTCACATTCCTAACTTTATTTGCGGCCAACACAAGCTAAAATTGAACCGCTAAAAAAAACAAACAACACTCTATAACTAGGTACTTATTGAAGTGGAATTTGAAACCAGTTCTTCAATAATAAATTAACGTGATGACAAAATGAATAATTTAATATCAAAAAGCTATAAATGAAGTCTATTGAATTTTTAAACAACTCGAAAGAGAAATTTTAATTTGAAATAGTCATGCAAACAGTTAGTCACGATATAAAAGATCTATTATTCAAACATTATTTATTTGGAACGACTATCCGAATCGTTGCCTAGTGTTTGTTCATATTACATATATGAATACTAGAAGGGAACCTCTGTCACAATGTGACGGACAATTCGCCCGTTTATATAACGTATAATAAAAAAAGTATAAAATATTATAATATGGTCCGTGTATGTGCCAGCCATCGCCAGTAATAAGTATTTCCGCCTAATGGTCTGACAACCTCTATTGTTGTAAAAGTAAAAAAGGCCCAAGAAATAAGACTTAAACGCCTGGAGCCTATTAGGGGGAGGGGGGTTCAGGCAGCTGGTGTCTCTCCTGTGACTTTGCAAAATCAGGCGCAATGGAGCTCTTCTTGCCTTCCTATCTTATGCTCTTAAATGCTTAAAAGAGGAAAATGAATTAATGAACTATTGCAAATACCACCAGACACCGACAAATATATTTTGCATCCAGGCATAAATTATTGCAAAGAAGTTTAGTATTAATTATAAATTACCTACAGTAAGGATGAATACATTGTAGAATGTTCTCATTTAATTTTTAACACTAGCTTTCCCGACAGACGTTGTTCTGTTAGTAGTATTATGAATATTGATTTCAAAATTGTAATTTATACAAAAATATCTTTGAAATATCATTTTCAAATGTTAAAAATTATTTCTGAAAGCCTGAAACAAATTTTATTTATAATCTGCGTGCCAGTGTTTTGAAACACTATGATTATCAGATTAACTAAAAAATGTATGAAATTTTCATAGATGGCGTTGGCGTCATAATAAATCCGTTCCATACTAACTTTAATATTAAATTTTATATTATTTCTTTTCCATTTTTCAACTTTTTATTAGTTATTCTGTTATACGGAGCAGAGAAGAATCCAATAAATCGCACATCGGAAGAATCTGTTCGGCCGATCTCGAGTTTTAAGTGTTCGCACTAGCCCTAAATTCATTTATATTATAAGATTACAAAACTACATGACGCAATATTACCTATGTTAAAGTGTGAAAATATTATGATATGAAAACTTACATACCACTTCGGTAGCGATTGAATTTTCTGTAACAAAAAGAAAACAAATTATTAAGTTTTGCTTAGGTACATAAAATTACACAAGATAAAATTAACAGTGAATAAATAAAAGTCGAAATTGGTCTACTCTTTTTAATATTTTTATGTGAAAGCTCCATTTTTAGGTAAGAATCAGTTGTTGATATTTTGATAACGTAATTCATCTTCAGTTTAATACAGTCCTCTTGTCGGTGCCTTTAGAATGAACTGAGACATCCAGGGCACCCGGTAGTCCAGCTGACCCTATGGAGAAGCATGCAGAAGAAGGGAATGCATATTATCTTTGTTCAAACTATCTTCCGTATCTTTCCATGTTCTCGCACTCGTAACCAATGCCGTGTCATCGGCGTAAGAGATAATACTTCCGCCAAGAGGTATGGTGAATATAATATCATTCACATACCTATACTACATAATAATAATATGATGTATTTTTTAGGGTTTGTGTATTTACGTAGTTATTATGAACTAGCTGACCTGCCCGTCGAACTTCGATCTAATCCAGAATAAAAAAAATAATTTTTACTTATTACATGAATTTAAATACAGTTTATGACATAAAAACTGAATTAAATGTAGCTTATAAGTTATCATTATGTATGTAATGATTTTGATTCGGATGCGGGATGAAGTTCGACGAGTCATAAGTTTGTAATAAAAATAATAAATTATTCCTCTACAGATGCGTAACTTTAAAAAAAATCTAATAGATGGCGGTGTAGTAGGAAGTCAATCACATATTGTGATACACGTTACGATATTCTATATGCTGTTGAAAGAATAGAAGTCCATCAAAAGCAAATTTTACCGAATTATTATGGTAAGATTTAATAAAACACAGTTGCACTTTCACAAAATTTTGTGAAAGTGCAACTGTGTTTTATTAAAATTCATAAAACTAATTGTGTTGAATAGCAGCGGGCCTATCACCGTTTCTTTGCGTAGGTACATAGTAGGCGGCTTCCATTTTGTCACTCATGCTATTTGATATTCTTAGCTGTTGAGGGCGTTTGCTTAGTTAGATTTTGAAAAAGTTTAGAACTTTCCCGATAATTCCCAATTATATATCAAAAATCATTGAAAATTCCTACTTAAGCACAAATACTACGAAAAAAAATTTACATAAACAAATTCCAATTAAAATTTCAGAAAGCTTAGCTTCTAAAACGGATGGTCTTAGTCTCAAGTATATTAATAAAAAATCTGACATTTTAACTTAACTATCCACCCCTCTTTAAATCGACGAAATCATTTATTTCAGCTTCACCAAGCGGGAAGCATTTTGTTTCAATCAGATGATAAAAAAGATTGTTAATATTAATGTAGTTAATAGTCAACATAATTCAACAATCGACAGTTGAATAATTGTTGAAAATTATTTTAAGGCGATCCAAACCTAATGCGAGTTGATCATTAAGTTAGAATTGTTTGGTATGTACCTAGAGTCTACTTAGTTAAGTGACTATACTCATACATCATAGGCCTAAGGACAGAGAGACAGGAAATGTGCTATTTCACAGATCATTAAGCGTTCGGCTTTCTGGGTGTGTGGATTAAAAATCACTCTCATTAAACTCTACTTATTGGTCGTATTATTAATTATTTTACCGTGAACAATTATATTATCAGGGTTATTATCGTCAATGTATTCCTCCATTGATTGAATTCCATCGAGTATAAGAGACACATTATTTTTATTATTCAAACTGCTTATAACAAACTCCTTTAAGATAGGAGCTGTATAAGTGTAGTGTTAAAATGTGTAAGTAATTGAACAAACAATCATTCGCCACCCTATAACCTTTGGCTTTCTTGGATGATACACATTTTACAAATTGGTGGTGTATGTATATATAACCATTTTTTCTATCCATTCAGAAAGAAAGTAAGAATGCAAATTCCCCTTAAGTCATCTCATCTTCTCGGTTGTCTAAATACCTTCTTTTGAATGACTTGTAAAATGATGTGAACTTTTTTATCGTGTATTTTGGTCGTAAAGCGATTTGAATGGAGCGACAAGAACCACTCACAATGAAGGCCCATTCAATACAAAATACAGAGGTCCTAATTGCAGGCATTCATCTACAAACTGTGTAATATTTTCTCCATCAAAATAATTGATCCTCAACAACGGAACGCTGTTATCTTCAGTACTTACATTTTTATTCAACATTAAAATCCTGAGTTTGATAAAATTAGGTATGAAAAATTATGATTATATTTATAGGACAGTGAGCTACATCTCGCTGGAAGAAGTGATTCTACAAATCAGCAACACTGTTAGTTCGTCCAACTCGATAAAGCATCTCTTTCTGGGAAGGCAATCTCTACAGAAAGTATTTGTTACTTCTCAGCCTGTATCAGTCCACTTCTGGATATGAGCCTCCTCCAGACTCTTCCAAGTCTCCCAATGTTGTGTAACTTGCATTCACTGCGAACCAACGGTTATAACGATGTCTTCCCTCTATCGTAGCTGGGGACGGCCAGGACTTTTAATTCTAGTCCTAGGGCGCCAGCGCAGGTGGCGTTTTGTCCATTTAATGTCAAATCGAACGACATTACTCGCCCATCGCCATTTTAACACTGCTACTCGTTCGATAATGTCCGATATTCCTTTGTTAGCTCTTATTTAGGATTCTAATTCTCCCCTAACAATTACACCTAGCATAGTTCGTTCCATTGCTCTTTGGACCACTGTTAATTTTTCAACACTTCTTCGGGTTAATTTGATGATCTCAAACCCATAAGTATATTCTGGTGAGACACAAGCATCAAAGACCTTCCGTTTAAGGATGATGGGGATTTTATGATCCTTTAATATGTTGCCCATATTTCGGAAAGCTACTCATCCTAACCCGGTTCTTTGGCCTATTTTTGCGGTTTGATTAGCTCTACCCACCATCACTTTATGTCCCAGATATATGTAAAAATCTAGGATCTTTCGATAAACGTATGTATTAGCTATCATGTCATATTGTGTTGGTGTTTACGCCATCACATTTGTCTTTTTCAGGTTCATACAAAGCCACACCCTTGTTGAAGGTTGATTTAATTCCAATGTCATCTCGGATAGTTGTTCGGGGTTAATTCATTCCCAGGAATCTATCATGGCGAGGATTCAGCATTTTTCTGTGTTGACTGCCATTGAGGAAGTGACAAAATTTGGCAGTCTTAAAAAAAGATGAATATTTTTGTAAACCCTGATCTCTGGTAAAAGGGAACCCGTACGTATGTTTCCAACAGCGTTTTCGTTTTGAGTAGTAAAAGATGAAGACGATCGTTGGCGGGGTTTGAACCTACATGAAAGTCAGAAACCAACCGCAAGGCCATCAAGAGTTTCACTTCCAAATTCTTCTTCTTCTTTGCCCTATATAGCCTTTATCCCATTTACGTCTGCTAGTCCTTATCCTCCAGTCCTTCCTCTCTCAAGCCCCTTTTTATTGTGGATATCCAATGCAAATGTTTTCATCCACATCCAACAGTTTCACTTCTAAATAATTTCAGATATTCTTAGAGCACATAGTAGACCTGTTACACGATTTTGAATTGTTTTTAAAAGATTACATTTTTTAATATCCTATGAGCGTTTTTTTAATCACGGAAATTTGAACACCCAAAATATGTTCCAGTAAAAATACATTTTATAAAAAGTGTTTTTACTCTTTATACCTCATATTGATTTACGCGAGACTATCCAACGTCGAACGTTTAAATTTCATTGCCGGGATGAATATACGGGAGTAAAAAGTCAAGTGTAGTATGTAGGTACCAGTTCCTGTCATCTAATGCAAATAAAATGATGGCAAAAATATTTTTTGCCCACAGCGTTTTATTGAAAAAGCAACGAAAATCTAGAAGATGATATATGAAAAGTGAGGTATAGAATCCTTTATTATAATCGGTAAGTTCGTCTGTAACTCGTCCGTAAACACCACTCGATACATTTTTCATACTTTATAAGTAGGTATAATTCTTCTGTAAAGTAATAGTTGTTATGACAATAACAACAGGTATTCGCACAACAAATATTTATACAGACGAAATATGACTTGATCAGAGGTTGCCAGATACAACTGTTGCTACGGGAAGAAAATATGTTAAATTATCCGCAGTCCCCAAACATGTATCTAGGTACCTAAAGTAAAATGAATGAACCCTGAGCATCGAAGGTACGACAGGTAAAGGCTTTCAAGGTGTAGGTGCATCCAGAATTGCCATACAGATTTTATACCTTTCAAGTTTTCTTGGTGGAGAAATAAAATTTACTTGCTGGAGGCTTGCTCCTAAAGCATCAGAATATGACGTGTTGTGGAGGGAAGCCAACTTTCAAAGTGTTTTTTACATATACCAAATCGGGCAGAATTCAGAAGAGTTAGTGCGCTTTTTAAATCTTAAGAAGAACGGTAAAATTTAAACGATTCAAAAAAGTAAGTTCATCACAGGGCACAAATTTATGAAAAGTGTACCTACTATAATTTCAACAAAATATTCTCAAACTGTTAACAATGTACATAACTTAAATTTGTCATTTATAGTTTTTTTTTTTTCATGATAAGTTAGTATAAAATATAGTGTCACAAAAGGTCGAAGTGTCTATGCGGAACGAAAAAGCAGAGCGAAAAGGAATAGGTACATTAAACTACTTATCGCATTTCCTTTTGTGGGAGAGAGATGAAGGAAACCGACCCATTTCCTCTTCTCTTTACAAAAGGACAATCCTTAACTACACTTTTTGCGCTGTGACTAAGAGAACAGAGATATTGTATCACTTAGGACACCTTCACATAATAATAATATATACAAAATATTATTAACTCAACTACATATAAATGATACTACCGTATTAGCCCGAATGTAACGCAATATTTTTTTACCACAGTCTACTATATAAATTAAAGTCGGGTTAGTGCGAACACTTATAACTCGAGATTGGCTCAACAGATTCTTCTGATGTTTGATTTATTGGATTCTTCTCCGCTCCGGATAACAGAATAACTAATAAAAAGTAAAAAAAAAATGGATAACAAATGATGTAAAAATACAATAATTAAGTTTGTATGGAAAGTTTAAGGGGACGCGCCCACGACATCTCGCATACGCTCTTACAGTAGCCCATCCCACTTACTCCACCGCACCGTTTCGATAGTTTTAGAAAATTTGCATACAAAGTCAACAATATTATCGGCGAGGTAGGGTGTGTGCGCGAGTGTATTTTTCTCAAGTTGTTTCAGAAATAGTTTAATGTTATTATTTTATTAGCTTATCTCAATCGAATTAATTTTGTATTGTTTAACGGGGGCGCAGTGCACATCATGTACATATTAACGGGCCACTTCGGGCTAGAACCACAGGACAACGTCTGTCGGGAAAGCTAGTTTGTAATAAAAAATTGACTCGCGTTAAATTCGGGGCTTACGCGAGTCGATAGATACTATACCTACCTATATTTGGCGTGTTCACATCTCTAGCACAATTTATTTGTTTCATTGTGTTAGATGTTAATATTGAAATTAATGTATTTTAGGTATTTACAATTACCTACCTAAATAAAGGCTCATCTGGTCGACTTTCACATTCTTTAAATTCTTTTATGGGAAATGAATATGAAAATAACAAAGTAGTTACACAAAATTACATCTAAAGCGCCCCCCTCATTGTTTTTATTTCTTGTAAGGTTTGTTTGTTTACGTAGTGAAAGTTCATTATTATGATTTAGGAGGAGCTAATTATTTTACAAGTACCTACCTACGCATTTTTAATCTTTCTATACACTTAATAATATCGTTTGATACGAGGGTATCGGTATGTTTGGTATGACGTGAAAAATTTAAGTAATTTTTTTTTTCACATTTCAACTTAATAAACTTCCATTTTTATAAGACTATAAATTAAATTGAGATTTTAAAACTGGAAAGTCGATGAATACTTCATTTTTAGAGTGATCTCTACTAAAATGAGAAAGGTAAAAAAATGTTATCATTGATGACGGATCAGCAGCCCTAGACAAATTGCGTTTGGCGATCGACTACAAACGAATGTTTCGACAACGTATAGAGTGGGAAGAAAATTAACTGTCCACTTTTTATATAAGTATCTTTGTTTGTTTTAAACAATAATAATTATTGTTTATGTTTATACGTTCCAGTGGACAGTTCATTTTTTCGCACTCTACATTGGCGAAATCTTCATCTGTGGTCGAACGCCAATAGGAAGGTGAGTGAGTGAGTGAGTGAGTGGGTGCGGGTGTTAATGTGTTCGTGTATACCTGAAAGAGATAACATGTTTGTTGGTGTGGTGTCGATGCGCACTGGACTGAGCCATTATGCATCTTGTCGGTCATTGTCGTATGTCATGGTGGTGGTGTGTACCTGAAAAAAATAATGTACGTCATGTGGGCTCTGTGGCCCTTACATCTTCTGTCTTTGTAGGTGTGTTGGTTTGACCTGCGTTTTACTTTGCTCCTCCGGACGACTGTCACCATCATGCCCAACAACATCCAGCCGGCGCACCAATAAATGGTTTTAAGTTACTAAATTATACAATGTTAACGCGACTTTAAGCTTTACGTTCCCCTTTCAGAGCCACCAGTTCCATCCACGCACACCTCGATTTAACTTAAACATAACTAAACTGATGGTAAAATATGGGAATTGAACCCATGCAAAAAACCCACCAGTTATGAGTCGACTTAATTATTTGAATGGTCCGGCTACCCCGGACCTGTCTTAATAATATATTATGGTGATCCGGCTACCCCGGATCTGCCTTAGATATTTCATTAGCCTAGAAACATCTCAAACATTATTATCTTCTTGACATAATAATTCAAAAAAGTTGTTTTAAATGGGTTCAATTCTTTCGACGTATCTATACAATAGGTAAACATACATCACATGTGATGTACTTCCTACTACACCGCCATCTTTTGATTTTTTTTTAAAGTAAAGCAAATATAGAGGAATTGTTTTGATTTCTAACTTATGACTCTTCGAATTTCATCCTGCATCTGAATCAACAATAACTATTACATAATCCAATGAATTATAGGCTAAAATTAATTAAGTTTTTACATCGTAAATTGCATTTTATTCATGTAATAAGCCAAAATTATTTTTTTAATTGGGTTAGGTCGGAGGTCGACGGGCGGGACAGCTAGTAATAATTATTTTGGTGATCTGATTTATCACTGTATAATTTGATGATTGATGATTCCTATTTCTTTGTAGTAATATTAAGTTGAATGAATTTAGTTGGTGCACAAAAAACATGACTAAGTATTTAATTAGTGTAGTTCGTGAGAGAAGTTAGCGCAGTGTTAACGGCCTAGTTAATGTGTTAAATCTGTTAATCAAATTAAGTGCTATGGCCTACGAGATTAACTATGTCGTTACGCAGATATTGCCTAATGGCGACCGCTTTTTCTTTCATTATGATTCCCCTTTGCTCCGTACACTTGCTTTATGATGTAATAATTATGTTTTGATATTATTTGAACTCGGGTTCATACCGATTCTAACCGGTAGGTAATGTTTTCATGCTTTAAGTACGGAAGTACGCAATCAATATTATCTATGAATGTGTTTTTATTGGTCATTTGTTTTTGGTCATATCCTGAAGATATATTTGGGGGACTGACTTATGCCAAGGACATGACGAGAAGGCTTTTGGAAATGTGATAATCAGAGGATGCCTGACTAGGAACTTCAATAAGAGGAAAATTTAATATCGGCACCTATAGTTTGACCAAAATTTCTTCAATTAATTATACTCTTTCTTTTAATAAAAAGTGAAATTGAACTCATTCGAATTGAACACATAATATAATATGCACTCGTTCACTATTTCACAGTAAGCTACCTAAAGCTTGTGTCGCTAGTTCTTGTCCAGTACGAAACAGCACGACAGCCGGCGCGCGGCGTCATAACCGATAGGCTACAAACCACTTAAGTTGGCCGAGGAGAGCGCTGTTTTTCTTCCCATCAGGGTCCCGAAGACGAGGAAGACCCTTTTACTTGTGTTCCGTTCCTTCAAAGCAGACCTGAGGGATTTGGACTTAGTGTGGGAGGCAATCATTGAAGCCGCACAAGATCGGACACAGTGGAGGGCTCTTGTTGCCTCCTATGCCTCTGAGTGGGGTCAGACAGGGAGTATTTTTATTTAACTTTTTTCTTAATGGTATTGATTATTAAACGTGTTATTGGTTATGTTGGGTTTTATACAGTCCCATCATCTGTATTTATGTTACTGATGTTTATGCATTGTTGGGACTGTCTGACCTCTTAAAATTGTATACTTAATAATAAACTTTGTACATACTTAAATAACGCTTTAAATACCACAAATTGTTTTTCGGAAATTCACTTCAAACTCAGTAACTAAAGTAAGTACTTAATGATTTTCAAACAAAATAATAAGTGCTTTTTATTCCTAAAAGCTTACCCGTTCGAGTATTGTGTTTTATTCCTTCCATTCTCATCCGACATTGTATCGTTTAGAAAAAAAAAATCATAACAACCAAACGATTATTTGGATTTAATATATTAAATTGTGTACACAGTTTTAATTTCAGATCCAATAAAGTAAACCCAAGTGAGCTCAACCGAAAAATAATTATGAAAATAAGCGAATTTCAAACAATAAAAAGCGTTTCGAAATTTAATAACAGCGAGAAACATTTCAGAGGATTGTGAAAAACCAAATAATATTTGCATATTTAAAAGAAAGTAATTACCTTCTCGGGCTCAACTCCCGTTACCAAATTGCGTTACCAATAATATCACCGGCTTCCATCTTACATTTTAAAATGCTAATTTTTTTTTTTTTACCAAATGATATTTCGTCATTTTAAGATGCTGGTAAAACATTATTATTAGTACCTACTTCTTTAATTAACATTTTTTTGCTAGAAGTATAGTACTTACCTTCCCCAAGCGTCTGTTATAAGTGGGGAAGATCTAGTTGGAAGACACCATAAACAAGCAGGGAAGCACAATAGACCACTACACGTAGGAGCGCAAAGCACCTCCAGAAGAAAAAAATGTACCTTTCTGAAAAAACTCAGCATAAATCAACTTTTTCAAATGTCTGGCATATTTTCATGTTTACATTTGAAATATTATTAGTTTTCTGGTTTTCTCTCTCTCTCTCCCTGGCTTGCTCCCAGGGAGAGAGAGAGAGAAAACCAGAAAACTAACGAAGTTTTCTGGTTTTCTGAATAAAAGATTTCAATCAAAGTCTCAAAAAGTTGTTAGCCTAATGGATAATGTAAGTGAAAGTACTGAAGGTTGTAGATTTGCACCAGACGTCGAACTTTTTCTTAAGCTATACATGATTTGATTAATGTGATAGATGTCAAGAGTGGATTTGTATTCACCTCAGTGATGAATTTCTTTAGAAAAGATAATTAAAACAATATTTTTTCGAGCTTTTTAATTAGATATTTTACGCTACATACTAAAACATTATTCTACGCAAGTCATGAGTTCTAATATACTAGTGATATTGATCAGTTTTCATTCACATCTTTACAAGATTTCGATAAATATCTCAGCAGGTTGTGGACAACTGACTGACTCCTAACAAAGTGATTGACTTGCAACATACTCATGAATGTTCAACTTTGAAGATACTAACCAACTCTGACGATACCGAAATCGATAGGGCTAACCACCCATCATGTTTCATTCAACTTTTAAAATCTGACAATATCGACATCGATAGGGCTATCCCTATCGACCATCCTTCATGCTATGAAGGAATCAAGATGACTCTAGCAGGAGTATTGGATGAATGCAGGGTATGCTTTTCTCTGCCCACCCCCTCCAGGAAAAGGGGATGATGCGTTAAAAATGATACCAAAACATATACATAATTTAAAAGCACCTCTCGATTTCATTTCTTTCTAAGTCACTTTGTGCGAGATGCTAAGGTAGTTTATTCAGTTGGTAAAATGTTGCAGATATTTTGGTAATATTAATGTCGCATTGGCTGTAGACAAGAAATCACTGATAATTTAAACAATCGGCAAAACTCTACCAGTTTTTTTCTCTGAAAACTTTGAATAAAACCCGTCATATTATAAAATACAAAAAGATTTCTTATCGGTTTTATCTGCCAAAAAATTTCCTTCTCAGTTTTCTTATCGGTTTCATCTGCCAAAAAGAAAATCACTTTAGAATGACACGCAACTTTTTTTTGTATTTTATGTAACATTTTCAATTTTTTTTTTCTATCTCACTCTCTCTTCTCCCACAAATTTCCTTTAGCATCGAATATCTTTGAGAATTCATAAAACGATTACTGAAGTGTCGCCGAGGTTGAAGAAAAAATATGAAAACGTAAGAATTTTATACGCGGGTGTAAAAGGGAGGATTTATTTTTATAAGTCCCTATTTATAGAAGACTATCTCAAAAAGACTTTTTTTTTTAAATACTGACAACACCCTTTTCACTTTTAATGCTTTTATCAAAGGCTACTCTTAGATACCTATTTTAAGATATTTCATAAAAGATTTTTTAAAGAAAGCATTAAGGTGGGAAAATTAACAATATAAAATTATATGTATTTTAATACTGACCACAATAAATTTATAATAATTGGATATTTAAACTAAGAGAGAAGCAACGTAGAGATATCATATCCTTAAAAGCTTGTTAAAAAGCAAGTAGGTAATCAACAGGCAGACAACCAGCAGGCATACTACCCAAGAGTTGGACGGATAAATGGACATTCACATCCGAGAGACACAAAGATCCGAGAGAAGACAGGAAGCAGTCCTAACAGATGCAGGAAAAGAATACCATCATGTCTCTTGATGGAATCCCAAATTAGCAACGTCGACAAGAAGAGCTGCCAAAATAATTAATTGAGAAAAAACTGGAGCTCAGCTTCACAATATATACCAAAAGCCGTGAAAATGGATAAAGAAAAATATTTCTGAAAGATGCATGGACATTTCTTGATATATTTCTCACGACATCCAATTGGTGATTATTACTCTTTTCTTTTTATGTGAGGCACCCTTGAGGTGAAGATGTTTCACTAAACGGCGCCATAAAAGTTGTCCAAGTATTATTATTATTATTATCCAAAGATACAAGTTTAATACAGGTATAATTAGTTTCACTACAAACTTGAGTGCACGAGAAGCATACGAGGCTGGATTAGGCTGTAAAGGGGTTCTCTAGCCTTCCACAACCTTTCTAAAACCATCTGTGCTACTCACTACGAAAATATTTCAACACGGAACAAGTAGTTTCACGTAGTTTATTTCGTTCTCAATTTACAAAGGGAAAACGCGAAACAAAATCCAAGAATCAAAACTAAGTTATTATCTCTAGGTGAGTGTGTGCGTTGTCTCTTAAAGGAGCAGACACATAACTTCATCAAAGACATTCGTTTCGGAAAGTTTCAGCGTCCGGACTAAAGACGATATGCCACTCACGTAATATGAATGAAGTTTTGCTCTGCATCACTGCTGCTTCTGTTGATTCAAACTTCTAGATGTGTTAACATAATAAGAAATTAAATGATAATTTGTATAACGAGTTTGTCTTCTGTGATTACTTTGTGAGGATATAATATTATCTAACTCTGATGTTTCACTTAAGAAATTTGACAAATTTTAATACCTTAGAAAGTGAAAACTAAAACTCGTAAAATTGACAGCAAGTGACAGAAGTCATAGGATTATCCGTAAGTGGATAGATGTCCTGAAGTCCGTCTTTGAGTGAAATGCGGCACTCGTTTATCAAAAGATCGATTGATTTTGACATTCCAGTTTAGAAATGAAGTAGCCTTAATAATCTCTAAATGTAAGCCCATTGAAGACTCTGCACGAAAAATCAAACTGCAACAAATAGGCATATCGCCCTATTTTAATGAGAATTTTATTAACAGGAACTCATTTCTTTAGAATTTTATGTTTTAATTTTCAGCTGCGTTACTATTATTACGTATTGGTCGAAACTATCAATGGCAAAGTTGATTTAGTATGAAAACAAAGCATATTTTTTATATGGATATATTAACCCTTGTGCAAAATAACACTGACAAATTCATCTTTGGTTTTAAATAAAAAACTTTTTAGCTATTCCACAATTTTTGAAATTGAACATTGTGGTCAGTATCAAAATTGTGGAATAGTTAAAAAGTTTTTTATTTAAATTACTTCCACCTAGAAAAATGCATGTTCAACAACTTATAAATTTTATTTTATCATCCTTGGTTGTTTTACTGTTACATCGCAAGATCTTTTTCTTTAGGTTGTCGTGACCATGCTTCGGGCAACTTATTATTTCGATTACATACAAAATACAATAATTCGTGTTTTAATTTAAGAGCACGAAAAAATACTTAAACGTAGAAAAGTGTAAAAATCGCATTTTACAATGACATTGTTTGTGGACAAAACAGATTGAATGGATGTTGTTCCATACAGAATTTTCTGTTGACCCTAATAAAATCAAATCTGGCAATAAACATAAATGTCCAACTTTTGATGAGAAATTTTACTCACAACGTGTGTAGGAAATAACAATAATAATTCTTATTTATTTCCCATCACATTCGTGACAATAGAATCTCTTAATTAAAGTCAATTGGGCATTGTTCAAACAGCCATAAATCAGTTAATTACCGGGACCTTGTTGACCGGAGACCATATAAATCATTAATTGCTATTTTATGATCCCAATCCCTCCTAAGGCGAGGAGAAACCAGACAGAAATGTTACATCAACCCGAAACTGTCGTCTATTTTATTCTATAATGGTTGTTTTCAACGATCGACCTAATTATTATACTCTTAAGGAATACCTACATTCTTGTCGCATGTCTTCACAATCATACTATTAGGTAAGAGTAAACATATTTTATTGAGATTAAACATTACCAGCTAATGGCGAACGTTGTTAACGTAAAGTGATCACACTAGGCCAGCCTTCGAAATAACAGTAGAGGACGGTCGTAAGTCCGTGGTGGTTTGTTCCATTTAAAAATTGAACACCAGTAATGAATTCTTAGAGTTTTAAGTTGTTACATAATATTCGATATTTTATTGATCTGTCTATGACGTACCTTTGCTTGTTATAATAACATTATTATGTATTTATATTTTCTAGTTTGAAAGACGAACAGATCGTAGGCATATTAATCTTGGAATCGAAAGAGAAGGTTACAGGCTATTTGGAATGTAGAGAGATTTGGATTTGGCGTAGATCACTCTCCCCAGAGTGGATTGCCATATATTTATAAACTCAAGAAGAATGCCAATTTATTAAGTTAATAAAATCTCAGTTAGGCCAGATATGTTTTGAATTGAAAAGGTTGACACAAACCAGATTGCTGAATTTATGTAAACCGTCATGTCGTATCATTTATATTGTTATGTCGACATTACTCATGTGTTGGCCAACAGACGCCACAACAAGAAATGTCTCAAATGTAAGACGACTAGGTATAACGTTTAAAAAAAAAAAAAACAACTGTCGTTTAGCTGTACATAAAAAAACTTGTTCTTTTCCTAACAACTAAATAATGTTTATGAGCTGTTTAATACTCATGTCACTTTTTTTCATACGCTGAGTAAAATTTCCTCACACGAAAATATTTCTAAAATGTTGTAAAGTACACTCGACAAAAATAGAAATGTAAGTTTCTTGTTATGTAATAAAAAATAAACAAAAATCATAGGTAAAACATTGCTTAAGTTTCCCTATGTAGCCACAACTACCCATTACCTATTTGAATTTGTTTTTATCGAAACAATCCCAGCTTAATATTTCCTATCTTAAACCTAACATTTTGATTCAGTCAAGGATATTATTTATATTAGAATTTATTGGTAGACCGGAGGTATCGAAAGTCGAGGATTCGAATCCTGGTCATTTCCATTTTCCAACACAAGCTTTGCTTTATGTGAAAAATCTCGAAAGTGTATTTGTGTTCACTCAGAATGAACCCAAAAGAAATAAAAAAAAAAATTATAAGTTGTGTCAAATTGCCCAACGAGCGGGTTATAACTCTTCCCTTTTATCGATCTGCCCCCGATCCCCTTATATATTATCATTTTTATTTGCAAAGATGCGCACTTTGCGGCCAAAACCTAATCCAAAAATGTAGCTATAGTGTGTAGGTACACAGTTAAGTACTTATGAAATAAATTTTGGTCCGGGAAATCAAACAACAATTTCTTTTCTTACACAAATCTGCTACTAGTTTTTAAAAGCTGAAACACAGAAAGCGCTCAGTGATAAATCCAGGTAAGAGGGAGGAAGGTTGCACGGGGATATTAATATTCGTACATTTTGATACAAGCCGGTGCTTATAAAAGCATTAAAAGCAAGTGAGTTCAACTCATAAATCCTGAAAACCGTTACGTTCAGTTTAACTCATCGTAAAATAATATTTTATACGAACGCCCTCTGTTGCTACTAACCGACATCTGAAACCAAATTTACAACCTTTTTGCAATAAAGTCACCGTTACTACAATAATTTGTAACATTAAGGATTCTTTGTGTTTCTTTATAATTTCTTTTCGTGTCCTGTCCGCTGCTTTTATAGGTTGCAGGATATAAACTGTGATTTTTATCAGTGTTCCTCTAACAATTTATTACTCTTAAAAATACGCCTTGATGTTATAAAACTTTATCGTATTTATTTTCATACTGTATCTATCAAAATAATCGAACCCAAAAAATAAATGTAATATAATTATTAAAAGAATCTAAATACAGAATGATTTTGAAGCATCGATTTGCGTTAATGAGTAATTCACTATATTAGCACACATATAAGTATTCCAAATATCTTCCCAAACTTCTATGACACCTTTCACAACATTCTATCGCAACATATCATTATAAAAAAAAGAAATATTTGGAAAATTATTTTAGAAGTTTTTGTGACAATTCCTTAAGAGACCCATATAGAAGCGGGTGTAACATACAAATCGTATTACGCAGTCAGCTAACGAAGAGTGTGAACACAGATGCAAAAGCAAAAATAAAAGAGCGAAGGATTCACAGATACTGCGTGTGATCACGGTATTATTTTCTGAATGCATGTGACCGAGTGTTAAAAAGCAAATTTGGAAAAATATATGCAAAGGGTTTTTCGATTTGAGGCGTAAATGATGGTTGTATAGGTACCTATTTTACTGAAGTTCTTAACCAAACAAAATATATCATGTTGTACTGCTTAATATTGAGTGGAAGCCTAATAAATTAAAAAAAAAAAACTGCTTAATATTGAGAAACGTCGTTCAATTAATTTTTAAACTCTATCTAGCTTCCTTATAAAATGTTCGTGTAGAACATTGCTTTTCTTCGTTACTTTTCATATCTGCAATAACAGTAAAGTTCACGGAATAAGTCAGGTTTTGAAACAGTGTGAATTCATGCAGAAGTAACCGAGAAATCTTTTAGTGATGCACGAGCGGGACGAACATATTGCAGAGGGAGAGGATGATACGAAATGGCTCAAAAATATTTACCTATCGGTGGGTGAATTTAAGCTTAACATTTTTTCAAGTAAATGAATAATTCCATATTATGTTAGTTCAATCTGAATTACAGTGTCCTGGAATTTATGATGAATGTGAGTTTTGTAAAAATAAAAAAGGATCTTTTATTAAAGTTGATATGTACTTCAAACAACGACTTTGATATTTGTTTTTAAAATTAAGTAGGTAGATTAACTTCCAAAATTTGTGTAATGATAATAAATAAACAACCTTTTAACTGATTTAGTTCCCTCTGACGAATCTGCTTTAAACCATGTATTTTCCATAGACATTCTATCAATCGTACCAAATATCAAACAACTGACAGTTTCTGTCAAACGCCAATTCATTTCAAAGTTAAAATAAAATTATATAGTAAAAAGCACTAAAAAGTTACCTAATTTAAGTATTCTCAAATTTTATAATGTTTCGCGCAACTTTATTAATTTTCACTTTCATAAGAAACTTCTCCCGACAATAGCAAATATACCAAAAAAATTGAAGCGAAAATGGTCCAGCTGTTCACCCGTTAAGTATGTGATGACCACGGAAAATAGGGCTCATTTTTATCTACAGAGAGAGAGATTTCATTATTTTCCCTCATCATTAAATTTATAAATACTTAATGTACATGGTAAAAGTACCTACATAAAATAAATCGAATTTTTTGTGAGTTCAAGTAGGGAAAGTTCAAGTCCATAAATTTAAACCTTCAATGTCACGATATCATACAGGAACACGAACATTTTCGTCAAACTCGAGTTGACATGTTCAAGTCATGAGACAGATTTTTCAATTTTCTTTTGGAAATCATTACCAGATTTGTATAAAAATGTACATCAATGATGAGGTAGAAATAAAAAAATTGCGAAGTAATTGCGAAAATATTAAGATATTTAATAGGTGTTTTAATCAATATTGATAGCAATAAATTATTCTAAATGATATTTAAGAATGTAAGATCATTCGTGTAATAGGTTCGTGTAAGCAGTTTGAATGAATACTTAAAAAAACTTGTACAACAATTTATGGGTCATAAAACGTACCGACTGAAAATAAGTGAAAATAATTCATTTTTATGGTGAATCTTTTATAATATTACGGGTATACGCATTCCATCTTGTTTTTTCCTACCAGCTAGCAGATAACTGCACGGAGGTTCCGGCGAACAAGTCAATAATAAAATTCAAAATATTTCTATGGGTAATAATGCTCCAGCAAGCCAGTATAATAATCGTATATAAAAATATCTAAGCTAATACTTCCTTTATCCTTAATAGCCTTATAAATAGCCACCGGAATGCCTGGGATCTTGCGGGAAATTCCTTTATTTTCTTAAAAAATAGCAACACTGCTTAAAGAGATTTTTTTCCTTATAAACAGAAACCACTGAAGATTTTCTCAAATGATAAAACATCAGTATAACAATAACAAAGACTGCGTTGAAGTTATCACAAAAAAAGTTGCGCGACGTACATTATTACCCACAGTCAAGAAACATTGAAATAATAATTAGATTTTACTGTCTTTTTTACAAAAAAAAAAGTTTTAAAAGCTCTATATAGACGGTTCTTTCTTTCCTTTTTTTACCTCCAAGTTGTAAATTACATTATTTTCAGGGGGGAAATTTTAACTTTTAACATTGGTGTTTTTAAGAATTATTCTTTGGGCACAATTTATCCTGAAACATAAGTACAAGATAATTGTATCTTACATTTTTTTAAGGAAACGCTTTCCATTAGCCGACCGAAGGGCTAATGGTTAGAAAAAGTGAATAATCCGATGATTTCATCACAATTAGTACAATAATTATGAAGCTTGATTAATCAAATCTGGTTAAAATTATAATCAGCATAGATATTCTCATAGATGTGATAAAAATGAAAATTTCCCTTCCTCTTCTCTATAGTTGTTTCGCAATAACGCTGTAATGAGTGGTAGTGAATAGAAGTGGTTGGTAGCCCAGCAGTTACGACGCCGGCTTTCGTACTGTTTCGTGCGGAGGTCGTGGATTCGATTCCAGATGCCGACCATCTTCCTCTTTCACGACACAAGCTTTAAGTAGCTTACTTTGAAAGATTCAAAGGGTGTATTTGTGTTCACTTTGAAGTGAGCACAGATTAATTTAAAAAAATGGTCAAATGACAGACTAAACTATTTTATAGCTGATGACAATCCAACATTTTTCATCCGCATACCTCGAAATTCATTCCGATGTTCAAACATTGTACAAGTCCTGGAGAATGTTAAACTACTGAGTTTGTGTTTTGTCAAGACTCCCATTGTTCTACAACACCCTGCAAGCCCAGGTACCGAGCGACAACCATCAGACAACTTGGTATTTGTGGTGGTCTTCTACCAAAGGGCTTACTGTAGAAGATTCTTTGTAGACCTCTCTCTCCGGATAATTCTCACAAGACTCACATTACTTTTTGTTCAGATTATTCGGATAAGAAGGACCAATTTGGCTTTTCTGTGTGAGATTATAATATGTAACTGAAAACTGTTAGAAAGATTGAACACATGTATCCTCATTCTTCAGACACAACGCTTAGAGAAACGATACCAGTCCAGGATGGTATGATCACTATGGTATGCAAATTGTACGGAGATGAGGATGTTGTTTACAGATTTTGAAAGACTGCTTCAGTGATGCAGAGGACATATTATTGAATTCAGATCACGGCTCTCTGACATCGGAAAAACTACTTAAGAGATCAAATACATATCGGTACATAATATACAACACGGCTTTCCGATAAGCAATATTTATAAAAATATACGGATAACCGACCATAATAACCTTGTGACTTGGTCGCCCGTTTTTACGGTTTCACAATGGTAATTAACAATACTTCGTTAATGATTAATTCAAGACGTAAATAACTTACCAAAAAAAAAAACTTTCTACAAAAATATCGTAAAAATTGATTGTACAAGAACTCTTAATTCAAAATTTTAGTACTTTTCTACTACTGTTGCGTGTGTATCCCCCTACTTCAAACAACAGAAATAACTCACCACTACATAAATGTGTGGATGTGTTACCCACGATATGATCATAGCTTTAGTCGCTCTGAGCTACTATTCTGGTTACATGTCATTGTGTTTTTTTATAAACCTTCTCTGATTGGCGCAACTTTACAATAGAACAGTTGAATACTTTTGCAAATAAAGATTGCCTTCTGTTCTAATGCGGAAATAATAACGAAATAATAATTTAAAGTGACAAACGCTCCAACGAGTTCACACACTTGACAATACTAATGTGTGTTTGTGTAAATTGCTATTATAAATTATTCAATTAGACATATCAGCCAGTACACGTGACACGGTTTCAGTTACGCAAACTTTCCTGACTTGTTCCATTTCGTATATAAACCCTAGTTCACACTAGTTAGAGGAGCGAGAAATTTAGTTGCTGAAATTTCACGTAGATCAAAATCTTTCACAGTAATCGAGTACAGTTCATTATGATGGAGGCTTTTTTTTAAAACGAACAGTCCACCAAACAATGTAAAGGGGTCATATATATCGAATAATACAGATAGATTAATGTTTTGTATTGATATAATAACCAATGTAGAGTTGAGTATAAAATTATGGCTACTTTAAAAATAATTTCTCTCTAGCGAAACGACATTTTGTTGCAATAATTATCAAAGAATTTGACTAAAACTATAGGTTCGAACATTTTAGCTCCCCCCACCGTGGTTGGGGACCCGAAACGCCCAAAAAAATAGAATAAAATTGATCGAATTGACTGAACTGCCGGCTCATCTATTTGACCAAATTTCAGATGTTCTAAATTACTCGTCTCTCGACTAAAATACGCGACCAATGTGAACTAGTCTTTACTCGAGGTGAATGTAAAACGCTTTCTACATATTTACATACATTATGGAGTAGAGTATCCTACATACGTTCAATGTTTTGTTACGAACGAAATGGGAAATTAATTTAGTCCTCTGAGCGAGGACTCTATTACTTATCCATCAATGTAACTCATGTGTAGGTACCACGAAAAACACATTAAGTTGCAGATACGCTTGTGTAGAAATAGCAGTTTAGTTATTTGATTACATTGAATTTCTCGGTGATGTCCTTGAGAGATTGTTCTCCATCACTCATTTACAGTAAAAGTTGAGAAAAATGAGGCATATATTGGGTAAGCGAAGAAAAAAAACCTTTAAAAAAAAGTTTAAAACTTTCTCAGATATTCGCCAATCATTTTCTGTGGTGATCGCTATTAGGTCGCATTCGGCAAAGTGTATCAAGAAAACGATAGAATGAGGTTTGCAATGAAACAAACAAAAAGTTTTCAGATTATAATTGTTATTTTTATGTCGTTTTGCCTAAAAAAGTACCTATATAATAATAATTAAGCGTGGTTTATGATGACCAAAATGAATCAAAGAACTGTTCGTGTGAAAATCTTAGATTCATATGTGGCAGCAAGTTTTCAAGAAAGTAGGCAAATTTGAGTAAATGGATCGTATCGACGGTGAATTCGGTACAATGATGAACTCTACCACCTGTATCACTATACTATGACATGAACAGCACATTCATCAAGATATACTTTTGTCTTTTGATTAGGGAATACAGATAGAATGAAGGAATATTCTAGACTTATTTTAAAGAAACAAAATATTTAGTTTTTTCCACAATTTTATTCAGCTAACCGGTTTTCGAAGACCGTGCGTCTTCTTCGTCAGGCTAGTAGATGTTAACTAGATGTTAACTAGACGCACGGTCTTCGAAAACCGGTTAGCTGAATAAAATTGTGGAAAAAACTAAATATTTTGTTTCTTTAAAATAAGTTCGAAGTATGTTCCACCAAGTAGCCACGGTCGAAAAGATAAAGAATATTCTAGACTCTATACTGAAGAAACTCTACTCTGACAGCCCGACTGGAAGAAGGAGTTGTGGGAGACTCAACTATAACTAACTGAAGCGCATCGCTAAGAAGTTGACAGCGACAACTTTTTCAAGAGGCTTGACCTCTAGGCCTTAGCGTAACGTCATAGATTTATAGTTAGAATTGGTAGAAGATTTCATACATTTTGCTCTGATTATTTTTAATCACCTTGTATGTGTTGGAAAAAAAGAAGGTAAGAACCTACATAATAAAGTCATATTGTATGGGATAATCTTTATCGGGTATTTTCTATGTAGACCTAGAGGTTTGAGGAAGCCTTAATACAAAGTAGCTCACTTCCTTTCATGGCTCAAATTTCACACCTCAATTGTATTGGAACAAAATGAAGAATCCAAAAATGGAAGTATTTTTGGAATATTAAAAACCCTTTTGGCAGGTTCAAGAAAATGAAGGCGTCAATATTAAGAATCATTGAAGTGTAATTTTTAAAAGCACCTCATTCGGTGACATAATTCATCGCAGATTATTATTCCATCCAGGCGGTTAAGCTATTGATTGAATGAAGAGGGAATAATATTGTATCAAGGTTAATAAAGACGGGGTTTTGTCTACCCTCTTTGATAACGAAATGCTGAAGATATCACCCCTAATCCCACCGTCACTCACGCCCCACCTGATAGAGGTAAGACTCACATATTTACCAGAAGGTATCCACGTCGAACGTCAGTCAATAAAAGCCCCAGATATCTCATCTCAGTTCAACCTATTACCCCTCTTCTACCCAGCCTTCCTCTCTCATTCTCTTCTCTCACTCCGAAATCCTCCCACATCTTTTATATTGTTTTAAAGATTACCTACTCAAACTACGTACTGTACATACATATTATACTCTTAACATTATTTTGACTTTTCTTTAGTTTTATCTTCTTCTTTTTTTAGATACGAAGTTATTGTCCTGCGCTGAAAGCCAATGATTGTTTGTGATTGCTTGTAAGGTGGAGTGCAGTAGACCCTTATTAGTGGAGTCTTATCTTATTAGTCTTGTTATTTTAATAAAGACATTATTATTTTTACTTTTATTTATTACTATTATTTTTTTTTCTTCACTGTAGCTTTTATGCTTTTTTGTAAGATGATGGGTTCGTTACATGATTTGATTTGAAGTAGTATTGCCCCAGAACAGACTTTGTCTAGTGGGGCAGTAAATTCCATTAATTATACATGTAAACTGTTTGTTAAGTGTAATTGATAATGGAGATAAATAAATAAATTTTTAGTGTGTGTTCTAACTGGAAAGCGTTCGCGCGTCAAGCCTCGTATACTCAAACGCGGACGAACCTTTTCAAATTGAGAACATTGTCACTTTTCAATTAGGCCAGGGTCTAAAATCCTTGTACATTTAAGAATGAAAGAAACCAAGCACTGTATCAAATTTTATGGATTTTTCAAAGGAGTAAAAGTGTTCAGTATAATAATCACATCATATTATGAGAAAAGTCATATTTAAAAACGGTATAAACGAATTGACAACTAATCTTGAAGCGAGCAAATTACTTAAAATTTAATAATAAGACTAAATAAAAACACACAAGCAATATAAGATAAAAGGTACCTTGTTAAAATAAAATTGCTTTTGGCGATGTTCAAAAATTAACAAAGAAATTCTAAATCTGATAGATAACCGTTTAATATTGGTTACCTAACATAAGTATAAGAAGTATGGTCCCCGAAAATGTTAAAGTTCTTTAAGTTCAAAGTTTAAGACGAGGTTCTAAAGCGTAGGTTCAGAATCCTTTCTGGTCTTAAATCTCTCTAGCATAGGGTTCTCTATCTCGAGCTATCAGGAACAGTGCTTAAACCCCGGATTCCGGATTATTCTCTTATCATTTTAAGTCAAGGCATTTGTTACTTTTCTGATTCACTCGAACATTTTTTTCCGGACCATCTAACTAACGTGATGTTTAAAATCCAGGAACTATACGTGTTAAAATGATATAAAAATAAAGTAAAAATACATTTCAAACATCTGATCATTATGAATAATTAAGGATCACATATAAAAAGCAAACTTTTAATAACAATTGTTCAAATCAAGTGTATAAATTCAACAAGCGATACATTATTTGCAATACATACTTTGGAAGCCAACACGTTGGGTTACCTACAACAATGTAGAAACTTTAATGCCTATTTACAAACTTTCAACAACATAGCGCAAACTTATTGTTACACCGATCATCATACAATCACTATATTCATTATCATGTAAATTACTATTCCACAACACTTTCCTCGCAATGTAGAGTGTTTGTTCAGGTTGTAAATAACCAATTTAGTTCATGTACCTGCCCACTGTAGATACTTTCAAAAGGATATTTTCAATTTGTCGCACCGATGCTAAGTCACGTTTTCGTTTCAGACGCGGCATCGAATCGTTTTTCAATTATAAATATTATTTACATCCTAGGTAGATTTCGTTCTCTTCATGATGATACTTTTTGAACACGTGACAGAGGCGTTTACGTATTTAATTTGTGCCTTTGGTAGACAAGAAGTCAAACATTACTTTAATAAAACAGACGCCATTGTTACAATGTTCCCCTTTCGAATGCACTTTTCGACTATGGTTAGATCAGAGTTAGTTTTTGGAAGAATGTCAAGGTGACGTGCTTCTCTAGTAGTTATCATCGCATCCAGAATAGAGGATCTATTATGACATCCTTCGCTTCGATGTGACAATTCGCTCTCAAGACCGTTGTGAGTCATAGAATTAATGTTCATGGTGCGAATAATCGTGCCTTCTCATAGTGGCCATCCAACTGCACGGCTTCATTTGTTAAGGATATTTCATCACAGTAACATAGGATGTGAATGGGTGTTTGGTTTTCCTAGAGCAGAATCTAAATGCTGGGGTGTCTGATTTTGGATAAATGCCTGCAGTGTCCAGTCAAGGTTCTTCCAAGGACTGTTGTTCGTTTTTTCAAAAAATCTGAAAAGCTTCGGTGGTCAACGTTTACGAGTTCTTATGCATGTTTCAACCCAGTACTGTTTTCCCAAACCATAACAAAATGACGACTTAATGAGTATCCCGGGAAACAAGGTAGCTATATGGGCTTGATGGATAAGCCATAACATCAGATAGGTACCCAAAATTACTTTTAACCATAGTCGAAGGCACGATTGAGGGTGACAACCATAAAGGCCTTATTAGAAATAACTTTATAGTCCAGTTGATCAGGAACATGCGCTATAGCACCTATCAAGAACAAAAAAGGCTGTTGAAAGACACAGTGGAGTGGAGGAATTGAGTTATCATATTTGGTAATCCTAGGAATCCAAACCAATCCTAGGATATCAATCATCAAGAAGAAGATTACAACAGCTCATCAGGTACCTAATCAACGCATGAAAAAAGCGGTGATTGCTATAGCTAAATTTGCTATTGCTTTTTATAAAAAGTTAATCAAATTCGGGAATGAAATTACTAATTAATTAATGTTAATGAAATTAACAAATACCTATTTATAGGTTGTCCATAATAAACTCTTATTGTAAAGGAATTTCACTGTACACAATTTCATATTTTTGTTTTTTGGTCTACATAGAAATACCAACACATTTGATAACTTCATTAATATCACCTCTTCACAGGTGGCAACCCTGGAGTGTTGAGAGAGATAAAACAATACAATATATTGTAAAATTATTATTTACAACAATTTATTTAACAAGCTAGGGGTCGTGTAATATTTCACAGTATGCGGTGTAATCATGTAACAATGAAAGGGTTAAAAGCTTCGTATGGGCTACACTTAACCTAAACAATGGATTGGGTCCGCATTAATCATAGTAGGTAATTATGCGATCAACAAAATTTCCTGAATGTTGGGGCGTTTTGTTTTAAAGTCAAAACAATTCGGGTACGTGAACTTTTGTTTGATGAAAAATGCTTTTTATTTTGACGTGAAAAAGTACCTTTGTTATTCCTTGAATGTAGTAAATTAAAACAAAATAAACGTGGGTGTCTATATTTTATGTCAGAAGGAGAGAAAAAATGTTGAAATTGAAACTAAATTTTATTTCATATTTTCCGTATTTTTTTTAAGCGAAACTAACTTTCATAAGAAATCGTTTTCATATTTTATAGTGTTTTTTTTTTTGTTTTTTCGCTCTTCTTTTTTTTATTCCTGTCAGTTCTAGCGCCTTCTGAGAAGCAGTCTTTTAAAATGTCAGAAAATATCGCGATCGTCTAGTAGAAATAACGAAGAGAAAGTCAAATATATTTTAGAAAGGACTTTGATACAATCCGTTAATTTTTAGAAAAGTACCTATTACAAAATATATTCACTTAACAGATAAAAAAAATAACTTTTAATAAATTATTTTATTTATTAGAGACACCAACACTATCACTAAACTTAACAACAAAAACAAAAAATCGTAATACAAAAACGTAGAATATCCAGTGCTCCAATAACAGGTACTTTCCGCATGGATATCTAAATCTATAATAATAAAGGAAAGTGCCTGACTGACTGACTGATTGACTGACTGATTGACTGACTGACTCATCAACGCACAGCCCAAACGGCTAATCGTAGAGAAGTGAAATTTGGAAATCAGGTAGGTCTCAATACAAAACCTTCCACTAAGAAAGGCTTTTTGGAAATTCCACCCCTAAGGGGGTGAAAAATAGGGTTGAATGTTTTTCAAAGTATGCGAATATCTCGGAAACTAGACATGGTACGAACTTGAGATTTGGCATATGAATTCTTCTATAGAAATGAGTGTTAGCATATTCGGCAATTTTTCCAAAATTTAACTAAAAGGGACGAAAAAGGGCACATATAAAAAGGGATGATTTTTAAGTGCCTCCTAAAAAGTTTAAAAATGGTTTTATCGAAATTTTAAAAAAATGATTTCTTCAGAAAGAGTCAAATTATACTATTTCATTTTCAAAAGATATCATTAATTAGAGGGGAGGGGGTGAGGGGCACATTTCCAACGTGTATGTGTGTGTATCCGTCCCCTCTTTATAACTTTTGATTCGCTTGATGCACAGATCCTAAAATTTCAGAAAATATTGAATACTTTAAGCATACAAAATTTGTATACTCAGAATTTTGAATTTTTTTTTCAGTCAGGGGTTATCAACCTTTGAATTTTTATTTAATTTTTCCATATATCTCAAAAACCATAAAATCTAGAACCCTAAAATTGTGTATGTATATAGAAAAATACAATATCTAAAATATATTAATGAAGAAGTTCCAGGATTTCTCAAACTTTTTTTATAAAGAAAAATATTTTTTTTATGACAAATTTACGAGTTTCAGTGCCTATATTTCAGAATTTTATAAAAATATCGAAAAACGCCGAAACGCTACAACTAGATAATTTATTTTTCTATAAAAAATACATACATCATAGCAGTACATCTCAAACTTTTCTTAACAATTTTTGTAAAAATTTAATTTATTGACGACATCGTTTCATACAATAAACATACCGACTCAGGCCATCGACAGTTGGATCTCATTCGGCGAGCCGGGCCGGTGTGGTGCCGCGGTGTATGGCTAAGAACACGTAGAAAGCTGATACCGACCCGCGCCGACCAGCGCAAAGAATGTTACTATGCATTTGAATGGGGATACCCACAGAAAAGAGTAACACACATTGATATAGAAAGAATAATATCGGAACTAAGAGGAGGTTCATCTCCAGGTATAGATGGTATTCAGATCGACGTGTTAAAAAGAATAAAAGAGCTTATATCCAAGCCACTCTCACAGCTGGTGAATACATGCCTTGCAAAGGGCTCTTTCCCAGATAATTACAAAAGAGCTATTGTTACACCTATTTATAAATCGGGAGACACGGAAGACATATCCAATTATAGACCAATATCCTTAGTATCTAATATTGCTAAGATTTTTGAAAGGGTATTGAAAAACCAACTTACTAACTATATTTGTAAAAATAAGATAATACATAATAATCAATATGGATTCATGCCCAAGTTGGGAACTCAGGATGCAATAGCGAAATTGACGTCGGAGATATATGGAAATCTGGACACCGGAAAAAAATGTGCAGGAGTGTTTATAGACCTACGTAAAGCTTTCGACAGTGTATCACATGAAATCCTGACAACGAAGCTACAAAGGATAGGTATTATTGACGGTGCACTCTCCCTGGTAAAGAGCTACCTGTCTGACCGAAAACAGTTCACAAAAATAAATGACACAATTAGTGGCTCTCGAAGCAGCCAATACGGAATCCCTCAGGGAACAGTCTTGGGACCACTCCTCTTTGTGATTTATGTCAACGAGATGTTTGCATTGCCTTTGAACGGCAAACTTGTTTCATACGCCGATGACTCTGTCCTGGTAGCTAAGGGAGACACATGGGATGATTTAACTCATCATATGGGAAATGATTTGAAAATTCTTAAGCAATGGTTTGACAGTAATATTTTATCCTTGAATACGGAGAAGACTGTTTGCATGCCGTTCTCGGCAAACAGCGTGGGTGCCCCAATAGATTTTAAAATGTGTATTCATTCTGCAAAATGTGACGGCGAGGAGTGTGACGAAGAATGTGCCGCCTTACAAGTAGCAAAGACAGTTAAATATTTGGGAGTAATAATAGATGGTAATGTTAAATGGAAAGACCATATTGAAACAATTGTGAAAAGATTAAGAAAATGTATATACATATTTATAGAATTAAGAAACATTATTAGAGTAGATAAACTTAAAATTATATATTACGCGCTGGTACAATCGATCATGCAGTATGGCATTGCCGGCTGGGGAGGTGCTTACCCAACTAACGTAAAGCCAATTGAGATTATCCAAAGGACTATCCTAAAGATTATCCTTCGTAGACCTCGTGACTACCCTTCCAAAATGCTGTACAACGAGATAGCTGTGTGCTCATTTAAACAAATTTATAAAAAAAACGCAATATTGCAGATATTTAAAGAATATAGAACGACACCGGAAATACAGCCCCAGGAAGGGAGAACACTCCGAGCAACCAACTGCATACCAATACCTCAGTGTAGGAGGGATGTCGGCCAACGCCACTACACCTACCTGGGGGTAAAGTACTTCAATGGACTAAACACGCATGTCAGAGCGGAGACAAATTTTAAAATATTTAAAAGAAAGATGATTGAGCATATAATATCAGAACACAACGAATAATTTCATTTATTAAATTATTATTTTGTTAACTGTGAGGTAGCGATGTCGCTCCACCACTGGATCTTATGAATTGTAACAAAAATAATATTACTGTGCCGCGCATTCTAATGCTGTATCCCCAACTGATCGATGTACTAGCGTCGTACCTATGTAGTATATTTCATAGTTCGTAGTTCTGCGTGTGGAGGTGTAAATAAAATACATATTATTATTATAGATACTATGAAGGTGTAGATTTTTGGTGACTAAAATGCCTGTGTGCGTTTAATGTAATATCTGGCATACTTAATATGCACATTATGTTATATATATTGGAGACTGCCCTTTTGAAAAGAATCTTTTTGTTTGTATTTTTTTCTCTCTTTGTTTTTCATGTACTTAATTAATAATTGTTTTCATTTAATAATTTTTTTGCCTACATAATTTTTTTTATGTTAAAAATCTATAGAGCTCACTCTCTCGACACAAGACTTGTTCTTTTGAGAGAGTAAACGATTTTTTTTAATTTGTACGTTTGCATATATATATATACATATAGGTATATATTTTTGTAAATCTTATAATCTGTGTAATATGTTTTTTGTTTTCAAATAAAAAAAAAAAAAAAAAAAAAAAAAAAAAGCAGGAACCCGCTTTCCGGCATGCTCATTTAAATGCATTGAAACCATAGGCAACAATCTATGAGCCGGTCGGCGCGTATCGGAATCCGCTTTCTACGTGTTCCTGCCCAATGAATATATACGTAGGTAGGTACCTACCCAGCCCAACCTACTTTCTCCAATACACGTGTCGAAACTATTGCGTAATCTATAATATTAATATAGTTTTGAACTAGCCGACCCGTCAAACTTCGTCCCGTCTTGGAATATAAATAATATGTTCGAGATTTTATGTATAAATTTAAGTTGATTTCACTTTAAAGTTATTTAACACAGACGACGACGTGGTCCTTATATTATTGAATATGAATTAGTATAATGATACATTCATTAATACCTTTTTAAATAGGTACTGTAAGCGATGCATCTGTTATAAAACATATCATTATATTATTTTCTATCAGCATTCCGTGAATCGTATCATTTATCAAACAACTAATTCCTGTTAAACGCCTGATTTAATTTCAAAATTAGAAAAAATGTATAATGGAAGTTTTATTTTTATTCCGTGCAACTTTTTTCTTTCATAAGACCCTTCAGACAAAAGCAAACACGACAAAAAAATGGGCGATATAAGTTCAGCTGTTCTCATAGGGTAAGAAACACGTAGAATGCCGATTCTGACTAGCGCCAACCGGCGCAAAGAATGTTACTATGCATTTGAACGGGGAAACCCACAGAAAAAGCAGGAACCCGCTTTCCGACACGCCCATTTAAATGCATGGAAACCATAGACAACAATCTTTGAGCTGGTCGGCGCGGATCGTAATCGGCTTTCAACGTGTTCTTACCCATACGATGACCGCGCAAATTAGCGTTCCATTTTTATATAAGAGATAATACACTTTCCGTGAATTCAGAGAAACACTTTACGTACCTACCTACTTCAATATATTTTTCGTACCATGCATCCTGTACAGCGATTCTGAATTGTTTTTTTTACGATCGACATTAAAATCATTATGTAGGTACCTACCTATTTTAGTAATTTATTATCTCTACTAAAATAATTTACGGTAAGTTCACGAAAAGAATCTGGTTTGTATTGCAATTCTTTATGTCTTGATCTGTCAAAATATTTGAAGCCATTTCATAAAAACACTAGCAACAAAAAAAAAAAAACTATGTGAGTAATCTTGCTTTGAATTTATTGCGTAAACCATGAATAGCAAGTTGATATAATAATATGTTGAAAAAAGGTAAATAGTATTATGAAGTCAATAGGTAAATTATTTTATATCAAATGTAGTCAATGTGCAAAATATTAAATTTTAAAATTATCTACAAAACCTCACATCATTTTAGGACAGATCGTAAATAATTGTTTTGAAAACACTGGCAAGTCAATGACCACATCATTTCGTCACTGTATAGTGCGAAAAAATTAACTGTCCACTGGAACGTATAAAAAATAGAGACGAAAGGGATAGCAGTTAGCCGGATATTATGACCTCCTCACACACCATTTCCAGATCCCTCAGCTCTGCTTCGAAGGAGCAGAACACGAGGAAGACCCTCTCAGTATGAGAAGATCTTCTTTGTCTTCGGAACCCTTGCGGGAGGAAGAAAAGCGCTCCCCTTAAAATATCGGTGTTTTTATTTTCAAAAATTTATAAAATTCGTAGAATGCTAAAGAAGTCCTTACTAGAGCCCGGCCAGTGCGTAAATTACCATGGGTACAACGCATGAATTACGCTTACGTAGGCGGTATATACCAATTGGACTGACTCCGTTGCCGGAACGTTATTGTTCCAAAAATCGCGGAAACTATCTGCATCTTCAGCCAGGATGATATATGACGAAACGTTGTTTTATTAAACTTCCCTTACTTACGAAGACCAGCAAAGCTGCTGTCTTCCTCTATATAGTCTAATAGTCTATATAACGAAATATTATATAGAATTACTCTCCATAATTTACCTTATGCTTGATAATCAATTTTCTAAGTTGTAGAATTTATTTTGTGATTATAAGGTGTATTTCTTAAGTGATACTTTAATAAACAAATCAATGAGTTATCCAAACATGCCTCTTTTTACTATCCGGTATCCGGCAGGATATTATTTACGTCGCCGGATAGACCGGATATCGGATAGTTGCCGATATCCGTTTCATCTAATAAAAAATATAAACAGTGGACAGTTAATTTTCTTCCTACTCTACATTGTCGAAAATTCGTTTATAGTCGAACGCCAATTACTTATACCATTAGAATACTGAGGTTGACCACCTCACTTCCTTAAACCTCAACCGGTTAGAAAAGGCACAATGAGCCTCGGACGACTTCGAGCGCAATGGAGAGTTCTTTATGCCTAACCTATTCTCCTGAGTGGGTCCAAGGCCTCCCGTATTATGGGGTGGTTTGGGGGGAACCGCCACGGGCTTGATCTGTGTGCGGCTGGCTTTTTGGCAATCGGGCTAGGTTTTGGCTTTGTGCGGATCGGGTTTGCTGCAGTTTAGTTTCCTCCGGGCTGGTTTGCGGTGAGCGGGGGGGCTTAAAAGGGAGAATATTACGTTATTATAAAAATGGAGACCTACTTTACGTGGTCATCGCATCACGCCTGGAGGCCAAGTCGAAATATTAACGACAGCTTCAACGTTAACAATTTGTTGTTATTTCCATAGAGATAACGTAAAAACTGTTGTTCAACGTGCGTTAAACAATGTTGTTCCAAATTCCGAGTCAAAAAAATAATTCTGTCAGCTATTCAAAATTAACGTTAAACGTTACCTCAAAATCTTTGGAAGTATTACGACGCTGCTATTATATTGAAGACGAAACGCATTTTTTTTTGTTTGGAAACCATTTTCAATTTGGTAAACGTTAACGTTCGGAACGTTAACAGTTTTCACGTTATTTATTTCGACCTGAACGGCTGGACCGATATCGTTTATTCTTTTTATGTCGTGTTTGCTCAGGATAAGATATTTATGAACTAAATTTCGAACCTACGACCAGACAAACAACAACAAATCAACGTGAAAGATATAAATTGAAATGTTAAAAAAACGTCTGTAGCTTGAAAAATGCCCAAAGCAGATAGAAATAAGTGTTTTAAAGATCACTAATTTCATTGCTTTTCGAGACCTGAATATTTTTCTATTCATATCCAGCAATATAAAAATTGATTTCAAATAACGTCATTTGATGGAATAAAAGTTATTCGAGTTATTTTTTGGGATTCTCATAGAACAATGTCAGTCAAGTTAGCGAAATTTTTAAGTTCGCGGGCTGATTCTATTTGTATAAGAAGCACATATTTTTTAAATACAGATTAATAACGACAAATATAAATAAAAATATAGTAATTTAATGGAAATTTTAGAATATATATTTAAAAAAAGAAATATTGATGATGTTTCTTATTATTATTAATTTGGATGCGAATATAATTAATTCTGCATTGTTTAGGAAGAGAAAGCAAATACAGTAACACGTGAGCGAAGCCACGGGTAACTAGCTAGTAAGTATATAAAAGAAAGTCGGGTTAGTGCGAACACTTATAACTCGAAATCGCCTGAACAGATTTTTATCATTTTTTTTATTGCATTCTTCTTCGCTCCGGATATCAGAATAACTAGGTAATAAAACATCGAAAAATGGATAGCAAATAATATAAAAGTTAGTACGGAACGTATTTCGATACAACAACGTGAAAAATTCTACAGAAACACAATTTTTATTTACCTGACAATCATAAACTGTCAGTTGTTTAATAGTTGATGCGGTTGACAGAATTCGAATGGAAAATATGTGGTTTAAAACAGATGCATCAGTCGGAACGACATTTAAGTGTCATTTTTATCATTCTTTTACATTATTTTTCAATATTCGTAGTTAGACCACAGGACAACGTCTAACGGAAAAGCTTGTTGTGAATATTAATGGTTGAGTCGACATTGTTTCAGATCTTACAACCAAAAAGACTAGTTTTATCCATACGAGGTGAGCCTTAAAAGGTTTGAACAAGAAAAGGAATGTGGCCAATCCGAAACTATGAGATCGAAAAGAGTTTTTCCATAAAAAGTTTGTTGGAACGCTGGAAGTAACCATCAGGTGACGCTTAGGGAAAATAAATATTTCGACTCCAAGATGAAAAAAAATGTAACTATATAAAATATTTATAATGGTGAACTTAATCAAATCGTTACTTTGCAGCACGAACGAAACATTTTTAACTTTTATAAAAGTACCTATTCAGGTCAACGACGTTATTAAAAATGTTGGCCAACTATCGACAGCAGAGGCCACGACAATTTAAAAACTTTTTTAAAACCGAAACTTCTAAAGTGTCTTTATAATATTATTCTCATATCGATTTAAGCCTCGAATTATTCAACGATAAAGTGCTGAGGACTATAAACTCCACGTTGGCCTTATATTAATAAAGTTATATTTACCTACATAATTTAGCCGGGATGGTCAATACAAACAGGAAATAAATATTGCAAGAATTAAAATTTTAACCAATATTTTTTTCTTTAAAATGCAAAAAAATGATAAATACCGATTTACATAAATTTATTTACGAAATATAGAAAAGAGTAAAGTATATTGTGCATCAAACACAGGCCTTGCTGATTATCTAAAAACATCTGTATTCTAATCACATCTCCGAACTTTTTCTGCAAAGAAATGAAGTAATCAAACGCCGAACAAGACTTTATAAAAGATCGCATCACAAAATAATTCTCGCAATTGATTGGATAATAGGGAAGAGCGAAATGAGAAAACCCAGAATTTACAAATGGTGATCATATTATGGGAACAAGAGGCCACTAAGGATACCCTAAAAATATGGCTCGAAAGATCCTCTTGACCCCGTACGGGCTTATGATCATCTTCTCCTCCTATTCGAAGGCTGGCTAAGTGTGAAATATCCTTTCATGGTATTTTCAATAAGCGATTCTTTCCTGTTAATTGATCATATTTTTTTTATTACGAAACAAAATAAACATCTTGTTTTTAAAATACTCGCGGATTGAAGACTGGATTTTTCCTAATAACATAGGTACACAAACCAATGTATTGGGAAACAATCTTAAGAGACAATGTGTCTATAAGATCTTGGACAACAGAGCTGTAGGCTTACAACCACCTAGGCCAGGTTAAAAGCGCTTTCTATTCCAACGAATGTTTCCTTCTTTAAACTTTTATACCTGAAAAAAAACTCCCAATTTAATTTACTCTTTTCCAGAAATAAACATTTTTTCACCCGTAGTATTTATCTGAAGATTCCATCCTGTTTCAGATATAATATTGGAATAGACTGATGTAGTTTTGCTTTCATGATTGTTGATAGCCCAGCATACACTTATATATACCTATGCATGATGCATCACCAACAGTTGTTTAAAAGTCATTTCTTATATCGGGGAGGTAAACAGGTACTGTTACATTGTTTAAACAGCTTTGGTTGAATATTTTTCCAGACCAAATTCCATTATAAAGTTGCTGTGCTTAACATTCCAGTAAATCCGCTGGTGGTATAACTTATTACCAGGCCATTAGGGTGCGGGAGGGCGGTGTTGCCAGAACACCAAACTAAAGGAGAAGAGACATTATACAGTAGTAACAATAAAACCCAATAGTCTCATATTATATTGAGATGGCGTTTTGATCCATTATTATACCATTTTGATTCGTAACGAATTGGGCGTAGCTAATAGGTTTACTGTACTCTATATATTGCTTTGGGGAAACAAACTCTAATGATATTACAGATGAAAATAACGGCAATAATTTTTATAACCTTGCCTTAGCTCAAAATTGCTTTTTTCCTATACTTTTCAAAATAAAACGAGCTTGCTGTACCTACCTGTATAGTTACAAAGTAAAGTGAAGTATCAAAACTCAGTTTAAACTTTTTATTTAATATATGTAGGTAGGTACACTATTTGGACAGCCTTTAAGTTTTTGTGTGTTTGTTGACAGAGGTTTACAGTTTATCCCGAACCTAGTATTAGAAATAAAACGTGGTATTACAAAATTTAGACTAGTTTTTTCATTTTTAATACAATGAATAAATACCACCAAGCACCTTCGGCTCAAACAATCGAACATTCCAAAACCTAGTTCCTAACTCTAGTGTAAATCTAATCGAATCTCCAGGCTCTCATCCAGATTAATTAAAATTAGTTTTTAACTTAAGAAATAGAAAGGTCTGTTTCATAAAAAAATCTGTACCTAGTAACCATTATGTCAATTCTCTACAGGTTAGAGTTTTTTTTTATTATTATAAGTTTGATCATTTCTACTGTTGCTTAAAGAACTGGTATTTCTAACTCTCGACAGATAGAAATTACTTGAATGAGTGTGGATAGTTATAATATCCGAGAGCACCTAGGTAATTTACAAAAAACTTTGAATAATGAAAACCTTAATATTCCCCTACAATCATTAGATGAATTTTCAATAGGTATAAGAAAATATTTTCTCGGTCCCGTGAATATCATTTTAGCGGAATTCTTCTAGGTGTATAAATTTTCTTCATCTTTGAAAACGTATTCATGTGAGATTATTTTAAGATACCGCGCCTTATCTTTTGTCAAAGCGTCTATGAAATAAAATCTTCAAACAGGTTTTATTAAGGTCAGTAGTCGTATTGTTCAGCCTCTCGCGCTGGGGGATGTTTTCTCTGTGTGTGTATTAAGGAGATGAACATAACATAATCTCTTAAAATATCTTGTTTATGTTACAAATCCGAAATTCATCACAGCACGAGCTTTCTCTTGAGAATTATATTTACACAACCGTATTAAGGAGACCTTTTATCTCCATAATAATATGTTACTCAATTTCTACTACACTGACTATAGATTTCTTTAAATTTAACAATCGCATCGTTCAACTTCGTCCCGCCTCAGAATTTGAGAGAAGCTTTTCTTGTAATTACCTTACTTTAGGCCCCCCGCACATGCCCTCCTTGTCTTGTGCATGGTCCCCGCAAAGTGTGCAAGGTCCGACGCAAGCAGTTCGCACACAGTAATGTAAGTGTGCTTTTGCACCAAACGAACATAGAGCCGAATCTAGAAACAGAGCATATTTTTTCATTTATGATTAATAGTGGACATCATGGAAACAATAACAAGCATTATTAGGCGACGACAGTTCTTTTTCGTTGTTATCCAATGACCATATTTTTATCAAAGATCAATAAATTATACTCTATTCCAGCTCTGGCTCTATATTCGTTCGGTTTAAATGCACCTTAAGGTTACTCAAAGGGAGAAAAGTCCGCACACGAAGCTTTGCATCGTTTGCTTACGCTGCATGTGCGGACATGTATGATATTGATAACTAGCTTTCCCGACAGACGTCCTGTGTTCCTAAATATGAATATTGAATTCGAATGGCGATGGTATGGTGATGAATTAATTATCATTTGACCAATGTGATTCCGAACGATGTGTCTGTTTTAAACCATCTATATTCCATCCGCATTCTGTCAATCGCACCAATTGACAATTTCTGTTATAATTTCAAAATTGGAATAAAAATTATAAGGTAAAAAATAATAGATTGAGTTGGGGAGATAGTTTGAAGATATCATAAATGATTGCTTACATCTCATGTACCTAGTGTTTCGTAACACAATATTCAAGGGTGGTTGTGCCTGATGCTTCACAGAGCTGTAGCCCTAGTATAAGTTTTCGATGATCGAATATCGAAACGATCATCGAAAGAGTTTCGAAAAATTTCCATACAAAAATGATCGAACGATTCGATCGTTTGAATTAAGAACACTATTTGCACGCTAATAAGCGCTTATTTGCGTGCAATTAGCTTTCGATAAAACTCGTACTAGCCCCACTGTACCTAGCTTACTCCCTCATTCTTTTCAGTGAAATACATTGGATAAACTTTCACCGATATAATCGACGTCTGGTTACTGGGAAATTCATCTCACCACCTTTCCGAGTAGGTATCTAATGAACTATAAGAAAATGAAACTTCTTCGTTATAACTAACTGAAAGTAATAAAGAACTACTCAGTTTAAAGTGCAGGTATACCTAGTAATAATATTATATTATTTGCTAATGTAGTAAACTATCTCATTTCCTTTCTTAGTTATGAGAAAGTTACAACTTATGTAATGGATGACAGACGAGTCGTAGCGTTTTAATAAGTCTGCTGTTTTCTCTATGCGATGAAATTGAAAAAGTAAATTAAGCTACATACGCTGAGTTTTGATAAAATAAAAAAAGAAATACTTACTTATGATGAGAAGGACGCCAGTTATTGTATGCCTCAATGTTCTATTCGTGGTGTCTTATTGTAAATAAATAATATATACCGCGTTACCAAAACAGAAAGAAAGGGTGGTGTCTTGGAAAAAAATACGTGTAATTTTTGCCATTTGTAACATAAGCCGAGGGGTGTTAAGAAAAAATAAAACCATATTTCAAGAGGGAGGAGAGTTTTTAAAATATGCTTAAAAAACATCACAAAGCCCTTTAGTTCTTCCGTATTTCCCTTGACAATTTTTTTTACAGTAAGCGATTTAAATATTTATACTTGTATTATATAGATTTTAATTGATAATTCGTCCCTGTAAAGCGACATCAGCCCATCTTGCCAGAAGAATGGTTGTAAGCATTTCAGTAGAATCAGTGAAAGAGTTTATACACTCCACACTCATGACACATAATGAAAATACTGTAAGTATGTATTATTTCGTGCTATAATTGAAATAGCAATCCATTCTCACATCCTATTCGCTTGATTCGATGAAAGATTATATCGTCATTCTCATTATTTCTCATCCCTACTTTATGTTATCATTTCAATTATTTAAGCCTTTTAAAAAATAATGAGAAATAAAGGAGAATTGTAATAAAAGGTTAAGTTAAATTAACAAACCGTATGAGAGAATATGTACACACTTATTGAGAGAATTGAAACTTTTTCGAGAATTATACTCTGAGAGCTCTTGTTGGGGAGTATGGATTTGGATTGGATACTCTGAAAACCATGTCTTCCATGTCTCTTAAAACCAATTTTGTAATATTAAATGTCAAATGCAGGTAATAAATAGGAACCTGGCCTCGCATGCGGTGTAGGTTTATCCAATAATATTATGATATTAGCTTAATTACAATCCCTTTATACATATGTATTACCTCACTTTGGATCATAATATATTCAATTCAACGATATTAATTTCAAATTATTACGTACATATTATTATGTACCATCATGTATTATTATAATCCAGGCCATACCAAACTGTATAGTTAATTGATGATTTCAGAGCTTCTACCTCCAGATTGTCAACGATGAACGATGCACAAAAAGCGACACCCATGCTAGTCGAACTAATACCATCCTAGATGATCAAACTCCTAAAAAGATTAAACAGAACCGCACATTGAGATAGAGTTGCTAGCAAAGCTTCATCTTTAAGTGCAACTCTTATCAGAGGTTGGTGATCATCTGTGAATAAGTATCAAGGTCTTGGGCAAGTCTCGCCAACTCCCAGCTGAAAAATATGGCCCAAATTTGTCTTTGCACTGGACTAAAGCTTTAATTGAATGAATCATTACCTTTCCCAGTTATTAACTAGGACGATTATCAAAAAGATGACGAGACAATTGGACCTCGGTGATTCAAAAATCCTCTTAACAACAAAACAGGTTAAGTCCTAAAATATATATTTTAAGAGAAAAAGTCAAAGGGTTTTTTTCGGGTATGAATTATTAATCTCAAAAACTATAGATATTCCGATATAATAATAATTATAAATTGCCTTTTGACTTTAAGAGAATTCCTGCAGTAATAATACATTCAAAATAATATCTAATATTCAATATAGAGCGCAGTGTTGTATAGATTAAGGTTGACGCGTACGTAAAGCAATCGGCAGTTTATAACAATTCGTCCCAACGGCAGGTGTCATTTATTACGATACACGAAAGTTGAATTAAGGTTCATAATTAATGTAAACTTTGCCCATGGGAGAGTTATAAATTTAATGAAAACGCAGCCTGGCTGTTTAGATATATACAGGGTGACTGGTAATTCAATACATTCCTTGTAAGAGGTTATACTAGAGAAAATTTGCAACAATTTTGTTCCCGTTAACCAGGGGTAAAATACCAGTGGTTTTCGAGTTATTTAACTTTTTAGAGTTTTTTTTAATTTTTCACCTTTTGACCTAAAATTTAAAATTGTGAACAAAGGACTCCATTTAGGAAAGTAAAAATATGCTTTTCCAATAGCTGAAGAATAAAGAAAAAGCTGATGTAAAAAATCAAGCAGAAAATCTTAAAAACCTCGGAAATATAACGTTTTAAAATCACAATTCGTAGTTTTTTATTTTTTATTTCAATTTGTCTAACGGACCAAAAAAGTATAATACACTTGATGTACAAAACACAAGAAAAACTTCCCCAATTAATAAGCTTTCAGAAAACGTATGAACGTATTCTATTTTACCACAGTTTCGGAAAATAAATCTTATTAAACGATTAGAAGGCGCGGATTCAGTTCAACTTCGCCATACTAATGCTGGACTACCTAGTGCAGATAATCATAACGAAGCGCAGCTTTGAATTTTATTCATGTAGAAGTAAAGTCGTTTGTATGAAAACGCCTACGGCTTTATAGCACCATCTGATCGTATAATATTGATTATTTTCCAAAACTGTAGTAAATTGGTAAAAAAAATTTACCTTTTCGCAAAGCCTATTAATTGGGGAAGTTTTTCCTGTGGTTTTTACGCCAAGTATATTCTACTTTTTTGGAGTAACTAGCTTAGAAAAATCGAAATTAAAACTGAAAAAAACTGACTTGTGATTTAAAAACGTCATATTTATGAGAATTTTGGAATTTTCTTCTTAATTTTTTACTTCAACCGTTCTTTTATTCTTTACCTATTAGAAAAATTTATTTTTACTTTCCTAAATGAAGTACTTTGTTCACAATTTTGATTTTCACGTCAAAAGGTGAAAATTGAAAAAAAAATCTAAAAAGTTAAATAACTCGAAAACCACTGGTATTTTTCCCCTGGTTAATGGACACAAAATTGTTGCAAATTTTCTCTAGTATAACCCCTTACAAGGAATGTATTGAATTACCAGTCACACTGTATACTTACACCTACCGTTCAATAATCCTTTAATTTAATATTCAACAAATTTATCAATCATTATGTAATTGATTTAATTGAATACTAGCGGACTCGACTAAAGTTGATCTGTCAAAACACTTTTGTTATAACCGTCGGAGACTCTTAAACAAAAAAATCGGTTTTTCATTATTCTATTTTATATTTTATTGTTCACTATCTTTCTCGACAGACGTTGTCCTATTTTTACTATGAATACCCAATTCGAGTACCTAGGTGATTCATGTATTAGGTAAGTATAAACTTATTTAAACAATATAAATCCGGCCGATTTACAGATGACATTCTGACATATTTTAAATTATTTGTTATCCTTTTTCGAGTTTTACTAGTAGTTATTCTGCCATCCGGAGTGGAGAAAAATTCAATAAGCATCATAAAAATCTGTTCAGCCGATTTCGAGTTATAAGTGCTCGAACTAGCTGCTTAGAAGTGCTGTACATACCCGCAAACAAACTATTGGGTATCAATTGAATATAACAACGGCCAAAAAGGCGAAAAGTTGAGAGTGCCAGAAAGAAGAAGAAGACTCGACAAGACAACGTGTTTCGAGAGAGAAAAATTGACAGAGCTTAACTTTTTAAGCTAGGTCCTAAGAGAAAAACAAGTTTTTTTATAATTAAATCGCTAAACTCTTTAGGGTATATCGGTTCTAAAACATCTTAAAATCATGCAAAAAAGTTGGAAAAAATATGGAATAATACTCATTGCTTCCTCATGCGATCGAAGACAATGGGTACGTAATAAAAATAACACCCAATGACACATTAACCAGACTTTAACACGTGTGCTATTATTAAGTGTGATCGCTTAAATGTTAACAGGATATTGCTGATGATGAATAAACACATTATTTCAACGATACTTATTGCCTAGGAAGGCATCTGGCGATGGTTGCGAATTTGGAATGTCAGTTTCTCACTATATGTTAGACATATTTTCCTCTTTGAGACACATTCCAAAGACCTGACTAATTTCTCAGCTATTTTTCAACATCTGTTTAATGTGTGTACCTACTAACAACTATCGTCAATTCTTCCTGAACGGTTAAACAGTGTCGTAAATTGTAAACTATATTGACATTTGTGTTCAAATATATTATTATTGTAAATATTTATGATCTGTTTATGAACGAGAAACTAACATGATAGCGAAATACCTACAGATATCTTTTATAAACCAAATTTTCAAAAACACTGGTTTCAACCTTATTGTATTTCGACATAATGTTTGCAGACAAAAAAATCAGCAGTACCTACTATTAAATATTTTTTATAACCAAAATATTTTTAATAGTACATACCTACTGGAAAAGTTATTCTTTTTCTGCAAACAGTTTTTAAGAAGGTATAAATTAAAGTTATTCCCACTAATATCGACGTTAAGATTATTTCAGCCATTTTTTGGCCATCAAGACAGGTGTCGTATTGTAGAGAAACCAGCATAATAATATGATTATGTTGAAAAAATATCTTTCTGTTTCTAGTTGTAAATCAGTTCCGTCACATCTGAAATATTATCCAATGACGGCTAAAACAAGAAAAAGGAGTTGACTACTGTATCTGTTATTAGAAAAAGTAGCCACCACCGAGAGAAACTGTTTTTAAACACCTAGGTACGCATTTCAAGAATTTTAGAAAGCTATGAAAAAGCTCCTTGTCCCTCAAGAAGAAAACAAATCATCCAGAAAGGAATATAGATAGTATGTGTATAGAAAACACAGATTGCTTTTTCAATTCTATAATGTTCCTGACACATTATACAGGTACCGACTTAAGTTTATAGTGTTTACTTATAAAGATTTTATCTTAAAAAATAACAAACGCCTTTCTTAAAGAAAGGCTTCTATACCAGTGTATTGAGAAAGGATATATATTTGAATAAAGTAAACCACGCTGCTAAGAAGAAAAAAGGTTAAGCTCTTTCATGATCGGTAGTAGCATGGCGTGACTTACAAGAGTTACTTTGCTTTTTCGGATTTGCAAACGAGAAAAACCCTTACTAAAATTTTATCACAGAGGCGATAAAGTATATTTTACGAGTGCTAAATACATGCGAGCATAAGAGTAGGTATAAACCAAAAATAAAACAAGAAATACCTTTATGAATATTAATTGTACTTTCGTGCGTAAACAATTTACTTACTTCGGTGAGTGCACGTTTGTTACTGCAAATATGAACAAATTGTTCAGAGCACGAAGATTGTCGAGTAGCAACAAAAAAATGGTTAAAAAGTGGTAGTAATTATGTAGATAAGAGTTTACTGGGGTTACTAATCTAAGAATATTCAAGACACAAAATACTGTATTCAGGATTGGCCCTTGTACAGCATTACCCATAACAATAATATATCGACACCTGGTATTCCGAATTGATGCATTCAGTTCTTCTTCTTCTTCACGTGTCATGCTGGATCCCCCCAACGGCGAGACTCGAGAGTATCTTTTCCTGTCCTGTGCAGCCGCAAAAAGCGCTCCGACCGTTCTAACTCCAGTCCAATCCCGGATATTGCTGAGCCAGGAAATCTGTCCTCGGCCCAAGCCTCTTCGACCCTCTATTTTTCCCTTCAAAATCAGGTGCAGTAGCTCGTACTTCTCTCCCCTGAGCACATGTCCAAGATAGGACACCTTCCGGACGTTGATTTCAGTCAGCAACTGTCTTTCAACTCTTGCTCTCTGGAACACATTTTCACTGCTGACCATGACCGTCCATGGGATGCGGAGCATTAGCTGGTTCATAAAGCTCACCTTGAGGGTCCGTTCAATTACCTAAGAGAAAACATATTCTCGGAGTTGGATTTCTGTAAACCGGGCGCCTCAATCATGATATAAGTAAAACATGCAAAATGTGTCATTGCGAATGTGTTTCCCATTTTATTTATAGGTGAGACCGGCATTTGAACAAAGCCCCGGCACAATAGTCTTCAGAAATATGATGGATCGAGAATTTGTACTGCTGCCGAAGCGTCCGTCAAGGGCCTATTAAGTACTTCTACCATAATGCAAAGAGCTTGATCATGCGGTAAGTTTCCAGGGTTGAAGGATTTGGACAAGTTGTGACAAAAATTCATCGAGGGCGCTGGAGAGCTCTGATCTTCATGTCATTAGAAGGTTCACTTAGGGGTATTTATAGAAAGAAACATATTACATTTTTGGAACATTTTTTTTATCATTTTCAGACAAAAACAAACTTGCGAACTTGAAACAAGCAGTGAAATTCAGACCAGTAAATCCATTTCATTATTTTTTAAACAATTGAAATAAATAACAATTAATGTCATATAATTAACAGGGTGAGTTCGCACCTTCATAATATTCCGAGGGTGTGTTCATAGCGAGAGGGATGAATATCACGCATGAGATCGTACGTGAATAGGAACGCAATAGAAAGGTATTTTAATAGGATGTTTTTACAAGGCCCTTTCTTTGATATTACGGTCATGAACCACAACTGCTGTTTTTACCTGTGAACTATATTATTTTCATTGCTATGATCCTTCATTTTTTTGCTTCTATAATTTCTTACATTTTTATAGTAGGTAATGAATGCTAATAGCAGCTTCGAATTTAGTAACATATTTATCCTTTTTTTACTGTGAATGATTCATAATAAACTAATATACGCTGATAATTTAAAAAATTAAACACAAAGGATATGTTTTCAGACGAATTTGTATAATGCCAATAAGAAGAAGGTTTGAATACGATGATATAATATGATACAGAATGAAAAAGGGGAAAATTGGGAAATAAACAGTAAGTATTAATAATATGTTATTACTTGAAACACTAAGAGAACAGATTCGGATCTAGAAAGCAATTCATTTAGGCAGAACATCCGTACGAAGACCAGGAACATTATTAAGAGAATGAAAAATTTATTTGATCCTCGATAGGTATATTTATAACATCAGGCACCCGGGTCTGCTCTTTACTATCGTCGAAGGAATGATTGAAGGCAGAAACCACAGAGGCCGCCCCAGGGATAACTACATAGACCAGGTGATCGGAGAAATGCGCTGCAGCACCTTCCAAGAAATGAAAAGGTTGGCCTGTGACAGGGAGGAGTGGAGAAGAAGAGTCAGCATGCTTGGTGCAGACCAATCCTAGGATTGTGACTCAAAGAGAGAGAGGTATATTTGGTGGTTTGATAATTAAGAGACAAAATAAAGGGGTGTGCATCAAATTAACCAAAGTGGTCTAGAGATAGCTAAACAGGGTAAAAGTAGCATGTCGATCTTACCCTTTAGCCAGTGCTGAATTATATTCTATGAAAAAGTTAAAGCATTTTTTTCATCAAGTTGGTAGGTAGATTATGTTCTTCTTTTTAGATAGGTTCTGTCTAAAAAGCAGAATAACAAACCAATTGTGTTTTATGAATAAACTAGCTGACCCATCGAACTTCGTCCCGCCTTAAAGTCAATCAAATATGGCTGGGTAACATAGCGTAGCTAACATACATGACTACTCGTTGTGAAAAAAATCAAAAGTTATGTGGTTATATTATTATGAATCAGTTATTTCTAAAGCACCAAAACTCACCCATTAATACATTAGATATCTATTTTGAATTTTTATCATCTGACTCATAGAAAAGTCAGATGATACTAAATTAATTGCACAACTAAAACACCAGAAAAAGATTCATTCATTAAAAATATTTCTGAAAGCTTGAAAGAAGTCTTATCAATAATCTACGTACCAATGCGCAATATTTTGAAACTCGATGGTTGTCAAGTAAATAAAAATTGTGTTGTTATGGGATATTTCACAGATGGCGCTGTTGTTGTTAGGAAGCCCGTTCGATACTAACTTTTATATTACATTTCATACTATTTTCCATCCATTTTTCAATTTTTTAATAGTTATTCTGTCATCCGGAGCGGAGAAGAATATAATAAAACACGATAAAATCTGTTCAGCCGATCTCGAGTTATAAGTGTTCGCACTAACTCGACTTTCATTTATATTATAGATGGTTAAAACATTCGTTCTGTATGTGATGGTAAGGTAAAAGAAATAATGAAAAACGTTGATAAAATGTGGTTTTGAGTTCACGTAAACTTGAGGTTTGAAGGAGTTTTCGAAACAACGATGGCTATACTCTTTAAGTTCATCTTTTGGAGAGATCTTAGCATAGTCCCGAGAGTAGGTACCTACCTAAAAAAATTTGAAAACACGTGTAGGTAATCAAAGATTATCCATTAACTAATATTTGAGAAAGTTTAATTTATTATGATCTTAATTTCCGTTATTTCATTTAAAATAAGGGATAATAATTTATAATGTAATTAACGATTAGAATAATTTATAATGTAATTAACGATTAGAAGTGTTTTCATTTTTAATCAAAATCATTACAAGCTTTTCCGTCAGACGTTAGGCTGTGGACTAGCTATGAGTATATAGCTATGAGAATGATAAAAATGACTTTTAACCAATGTCATTCCGACCGAAACATCTGTTTTAAATCACATATTATTTTACCTTCGAATTCTGTCAATAGCAACAACTATAAACAACTGACAGTTTGTGTCAAACGACAATTATTTGATTTCAAAAATAGATTTATTCACGTTTCGCGTTTTAATTTATAAAAAAATGCGCTTCCATGTTAAAAAATTAGAAAAAAAATAATATATTTTATATGATTAAAATGAAAACACAGTTGCACTTTCACAATTTTTTTAATGAATCTCGAGCGCTTTCGTCCGACTCACGCAGACATTGTCAAGAGACTAAAATAAAAATTATAAACTCAAAGAAAAGTATGGTACAATGATGGTGGGAGAGAACACTATAACTAACAGATGACAAGATATTATTATTATTGTATACATATTTTTTAGGATAGATCTTTAGAGATTAACTAGTAGGTAACAAAAGGATGGTTGACCGAAATTATGAATAGCTAAGGAATAGGCTGATAAAATAATACATTAATAATTTAAAATAAATACAAGTATTCATAAGACAATATCTATGATAATAAAGGAGATGGTGCAGGGACTTGAATGTTAACAATAGAATCGCGATTTTTATGTATCTCGAGCGTTTCAAGGCCTAATCTGCGATACTTGTGTTCTTCTGAGTGCAACACCCTCACATTGTTCATACTAAAAGAATGGTTATGTTCAATGCAGTGGTCCGCCATCTCAGAGTAACCAGATAGACCTCTAAACGCTCTATGGTGTTCCTTTAACCTAGTTTAGTTTAGAGGTCTATCTGGTTACTCTGAGATGGCGGACCACTGCATTGAACATAACCATTCTTTTAGTATGAACAATGTGAGGGTGTTGCACTCAGAAGAACACAAGTATCGCAGATTAGGCCTTGAAACGCTCGAGATACATAAAAATCGCGATTCTATTGTTAACATTCAAGTCCCTGCACCATCTCCTTTATTATCATAGATATTGTCTTATGAATACTTGTATTTATTTTAAATTATTAATGTATTATTTTATCAGCCTATTCCTTAGCTATTCATAATTTCGGTCAACCATCCTTTTGTTACCTACTAGTTAATCTCTAAAGATCTATCCTAAAAAATATGTATACAATAATAATAATATCTTGTCATCTGTTAGTTATAGTGTTCTCTCCCACCATCATTGTACCATACTTTTCTTTGAGTTTATAATTTTTATTTTAGTCTCTTGACAATGTCTGCGTGAGTCGGACGAAAGCGCTCGAGATTCATTAAAAAAATTGTGAAAGTGCAACTGTGTTTTCATTTTAATCATCAAAATGAACTTTCACTATGTGAATACACAAACCTTACAAAAAATATATTTTATATATTATTTACGATTTTTATGTTAGTTATTCTGTTGTCAGTAATGAAGAAGAATCCAATAAACCGAAAGTGATAAAAAAATCTGTTCAAGTAGTGATCTTTGAGCGTGGACTGGAATCATTGTTGGGGAACTGATTCATGCAGGTCTTTGCCAAATTTATAGCCAACGTCGGGGCACTTGACCGGACCCTTGAAGAAGAAGAATTAAAGTAATTAAAAAAAAAATACGTAATCTCCGTTCTACAATGAAAACGGCATTATATCACAAACACTAGCACAAGATGTTTATAATTTTTTTTTTACATTCAGTGTTATATCTGCTTGTGTACCTACGTCTTAAATAAAACAAAACCACTCCTTCGGTCGAATAATCAGAACTTTTGATCACTACGTTATAATAATTATATGTTCGCCAATTTCCATTTCCAAACTTCAACTTTAAATACGTGATCGCCATTTCCAAACTTCACCTTTAAATACGTGATTTTTTTATTCATTTATTAATTTTGGCAAAACACATTACAGAGGACAACTAAACATTAAAAGTAGAAAGTTACGGACTTACATAAACTAAGTTGACCTCCATCGACATGTGTCACATGTTACGTGGTATAATATTGCTTTAAACAGGTACAACAAAGACACAAACACGAATGAAGAGTGCAAGAAGAAGAGAATGAAAAAAAGGGACGACGGAAAAAATAGGTAATAAAAAATACACGCGTTCATCATAGACACATTCAATAAACGCTGATATATTTTATGCACGACCCTGTCAATAGCCTTTTAATAGTCCTAGCTGTGACACATTTTGGCGTGACTTCAGCTTCAGCCAATGTTATTCGATAAGCAGTAAGAAAATAAATTCCAATTAATATTCTCGACTGATACCTTTTTTGTTTCGTTTGAGATGGGTTAAACAGAAGGGGATCTCTCAGGGATTTGGGCTGTAATTAGATATATTATTTTGATATCCCAACAGAGGGTGCTAAATGCAATTTATTGTGACCCTTTATTCACGAGTTCGTGGATGAAATAATAAAATAATAATCAATGAATGAAAGGAAGTTGAGTTTTATGGCTCACTTCACCTTCTGTCCACGTTCGGGCTAATAACTCTTTGTCTCGTTTGAATAATAACTGTTTCTAGGGACAGGATTGAGCCAAAATAGGGACAGCGAACAGCGGATTTCAAAATAATACATTTTCCTATCTAGACTATAATCTAGACTTTACGATTTGTAAATAAATATAAAATGTTTTAAGTGAAAATTAACTCAAGTACATACGTTCATATTTGCACACTCGCTTCAGGACCCGCGCAGACAGGAAGCGTTCAAGCGTTCCGCGTTCTTTGTAAGTAGTAGATCACTATAGAAACGCGCAGACTCAGCGGCAGTCAGACCGCGCCGATCTACTGCTTACAAAAAACGCGGAATGCAGAACGCGGAACTCGGAACGCTTGAACGCTTCCTGTCTGCACGGGCCCTTAGTGGTTTAAAAATGTATTACTATGAAAAGTTCCATTTGGAGCTTAATGTCCCAAGAAACCTCTACAATAAAAACAGCTCAACAGAGCAATTCAAATTTATAGTGTAAAAATAAAATTCAAATAAATACCCACTCTTCACCATTGATTTGCCAAAAAAAAAGAACCCTGAAAAAAAAATCTTATACTGGTATATATAGATTAGTTATTGTTAAAATCAATATTTCTTTTCGATAAAAGCTTCTATTCATGTTGAACATGTTGAGAATTCTCATGATTAGGAGTTTCGGAGACTTAAACATTACCACCTAATGGCGAACGTTCTTAACGTAAAGTTATCACACTAAGCCAGCCTTCGAAATAACAGTAGGAGACGTTTTGTATGCCCGTAGTGGTTTCTTCCATTTAAAAATCGAACATTAGCAATGAATTGTTAGAGTCATTAGTTGTTACATATACCTTCTATTCATTGTGTTTTTTTTTACTTAATTTTACAATCAGTAGGTACCTACTAATTTATACCTATTGTAAATTTTCTCATATTATAATGGAACAATAGCAAACAGTTCTTCCAATAATAAAACAATTAGATATTTTGCGAAATTTCCAACGGAACACTTCATACGGTGTTTGTTCAAACTTTCGGTTATCTGGAAATTAAGTGTTTGAGATACGTTTAAAAGCTTTCAGCGTAAACCTGTACTCTAATTCCATTTCCTACTTGCCAAACAGATAAAACAATTAACCATTAGACCTTTCTAATAATAATTAAGCTAAAAATATTTTTCTCTTTCTCGTACTTTGATATTAATCAGCGGTTATCTTTCAATTTTTTTGTTTTGCTTTATCTTAATTCCCGTGCTGAGACACGTGCTTTGTGATGACTGAGGGTCGTATTATTGTGGCCTTTGTGCCCCTGATGATGTCTTTCAAACTTAGTATTCGTCTCGAAATTCCTCTGTATCCTCTTCAGCCAAAACTTAATGCTTATCCCGGTGCACGCTTTTGATATTTTGTTAGTGTGTTTTTATAAAAACCGGAGTACTGCTGTTGTTATTTCGTTAGCATAACATTTCGAGACCTGTATTGTGGACGCAGAATGTTGAAACACTGAAGAGAACGCATCATCGACGACGATTTGCTAAGCAGGGTCGGCGAACCAAGACAATTTCTCAACAGAAATTTTCAGTAGATGATTACTTGAATAATTTACAACATCCAGTACCCAGAGCCCAGAGGTCATCTTTTAACGTCGAAGGAATGATTGACGATAGCAACTGCAGCTGGGCTATTTATACCATGTGAATCACGCTTTATGACAGTAAAATGTTGAAACAAAAGTTAATGACGTCCAGATAATATGATGGAAACCTTTCTGGTTATTTATTTCAAGAAAATAACCATAGCCAGGAGTATTATTCTGCCATATTCTGAGCTGATTATCAAAGTGTATAGAATGTACCAATTATCACTTATGGACTCAAAAAGAAACGTTTGAACAAGGAAAAAATCAGGAAAACAGAAGGAACTTACTGGACTGGACTGAAGGCTTAGAACCGTAGAGAACGTAAAAACGCGGGTAAACCCCAGAAAACATTGGCCTGGAGGAGAAACACGTCCAATAGGGAATTGTCCGCTAGAGAAGAATTGCCTTACTCCAATACTTTACCCAGATGAAAGCTGAGGTAAGATAAGTGTGTTAAAGTGAACTTCCTGATGTGAAGAACAAATTATTATATTTCAACCATCCAGTGGAATTCGGAGAGACATTGATTTCGTTGCAGATATATAAAATACAACATTTCAATAAATTCAAAAAGTTTCTCAGCATTTGATTTTGAAAGGAGAGATTTGAATCACAGGGTAGTTCGCTAGTATACCATTACAACACACTGAATAACGTTTTATAATAATACCATTAGCATTATAGATTATAAATGTTATGATAATATACTAAGTGGTTTGCGTTCGAACTACCCTAAGCGTTATTAATTAAGTATCGTTGAATATTAGCATAGCTACCCCGTATTAGGGGTTCATTTAAACTCGATAATACCCCGCTGTATTGTAATACGCGCTGCCTACATAGTTCTCTCCGTACAGCAAACCTTCGCTGTTAAGTACCTCACTGCCGTAACAATTAACATAAATTCTATTTAATACCGTGATTATTTGTGTACCCTACCCTTGGTAGCTTTCAATACAAAACGCAGCCAAATAGTACCCTTAAACTAAACTTAATGATATAAAAAAAGAACTACGGAGGTCATAAGATTCAATACTTATCGCTTAGGATTTTAGCCTTTTTTCCAATGGTTGTTTTGAGTTTTGACTATACATCGCTGTACGAGAGCAACACCATAACATCTCAAAATGACATCGTTCTGAGAAAATCAATGTTAAAGTTTTAGGTCAACAATGCGATTTCTATATAGATGACTAATTACTAATTTAAAGTGTATTTCTACATAGCAGCTCAATACCATATAATTTTTCACTAACCAATGGTTTTCCTGCCTCTTAAAACCCAGAAAAGTTCTTGAACTCGTTCTATTCAGGTCCAATAGTGTACATCAGCGGTCGTCACACTTTTCTGTTCAAGGGCCACATTGGATAATGTGAGCTCCCACCGCGGGCCGCATCATGGGCACCAGACACCCTCCCCCCCCCCCTCCCTCCCCCCGAGAAAGTGTGAAAATTTGATTTGGACGCGGAAACTGGAAAATAGTTATGAGGATGCTTTGCCCTAAATAAAAAAAAATGGTTTCAGTTTTGAAAAATTAAGAAATTCACTTGATTCAAGTATCTTGGTAGCATGCTCACAGGGACATTCGACCCAGATGTGGAAGTCGAATGCAGAATAGAGGCAGCAAGAACTGCATTTAATAAAATGAGAACTGTTTTCAGCAATGACAAACTAAATCTGAAACTGCGACAGAGAATGGTAAAATGTGTGGTCCGTACTGCTGTATGGCTGTGACATTTAGACTCTGAAGGTCAACACAATGAACAGGCTCGAGGCTTTCAAGATGTGGTTACAACGCAGAATGCTCAAGATTCCTTGGACCGACCTGGTACCAAATTCAGAAGTCCTTAGTCGAGTCAGGGCAGTGTGTGAACTACTGTCACAAGTAAAAGTTCGTAAAATTTCATATCTGGGACACAACACCATGGGGAAAATTATCGACTGATCCACCTAATACTAAAGCGAAAGATCGAGGGTCGCAGAGGGGCTGGAAAAAGACAGATGTTCTGGCTGCGCAATATACGAGAATGGACGGGTTTCCGTACTGTAGCACATTTGTTCCGAGCAGCCCAGGACAGAGGGATTCGCCGCAGTGATCCCCGACGTTGGGAATACCTGACATGACACCAAAAGAAGAAGAAGAAAGTTAATTGCAGACACCTCTCAACATCAAGAAGTAACGAAAAACGTTGACCAAATCTATGCTATCCTTTGTAAATAATATCGTCGTCGATGCATTATATCAGGGAGAAAGAAAATTAAAACGTTCAAAAATGCAAAAGCAACGCATTGACGTTGAAATAAATATGAAAAAAGTCGAGAATATTGTACTCGAATATGCTCGCATAAAAATTAATTTGTAAGCAGTGATCATAAAGCTATCCGTGGATATCAAAACACTCAATAGTTCATGACTTTGTGGAACTCGTCTGGTGAAAGATGGGCACCTACCACAAATCCTCACACTACCGCAGTAACAAACGCGAATTGAAATTTCTATTGCGAGTTTGGAGCTCTGTGGTGAAAATTCTATAAGAGTCGCATTATTACTGGGAACGATAACTGATTTTTTCAATAGGGTTTAGTATTACCGCAGTAGTTTTCGCAAGCACAATGCATGGTTTTGTAGGAAGCAATTGAAGAAAATCATCAAGGAAATTTGACAGCCAATACCTTGCTCCTCGACGACAACGGGCCGATTCGATTGGCGCGCGATGCTAATGCTGGTATTCGATACTGTGGTTTGCAAAATTTCAATCAACTACCTTAAAGCCTAGCTCTGGTACCTTCCGACAATTTTCGTTCCCGAAACAGAGAAATAAACATCAATGGAAAGCTATTTTCCGACGATGAAGAGTTTAAGGTGACGAAAAACAATTATTTTCCAGAGAAATATAAAAAAAATAATATTGAAGGCTGTTGAAAAGATACATAAATTGGCGGTGTACTGGTCGATGGCGCTGGAGCCAAGCCTGTACATGAGGATGGCACGCAGCCCTCTACGGGTGAATATTTTCCGGTAATACCAAACGAGAAGTAAAGAAAGTATTAAGTAAGTAAGACATTAGAATAGCACAATTATTTCAGATTTTTCTGCCTTATTCTTCCATTTTTCTATCTTTTCTTTCACCCATACCGAGAATACGTACTTTGAACTTTCATCGTACGTAATTTGAAAAAAATAGTGATACCTGCCTACGTTATATTAAAGATTTTTATTAGAAATACAAACGTTATTCATGAAACTTTATTATTGTATTTCTGTGTTTCTATTTTATTAACTTTGTACGAAAAATCGATTTAGGCAAGATTTGTCTTTTGAAATGCATCGCAGCTTCGCGGGCCGCACAAAAATATGAAACGGGCCGCATGCGGCCCGCGGGCCGCACATGACGACCACGGGTGTACATTATATAATCAAGAGATTTGCCTTCTACCAGGGCCACAGTCTTTCGATTGTAGTATAATAAACGTCTTCCCAATGTAAAATGTATTGAGATATATCTTCTGGGACAATCGGAGCGAGTTTATTACAAAATTAGGCACTTTGTGCCGTATATATTGTTAAATAAATAAACACTGGTTAAATGAACGTTTATAACCTCAACGGTCCGTTTTGTCTTTCGTAAATATATACTTTAATTTTTTTATTTATACTTTGTGTTACAGTGAAAATGAAAAAAAAAACATTTATCATTCTAGTTTATTTCAAATTAAACAACTTAGGTATGTATTATTTTAATAAGATAACAATACGTTTAGAATAATCATTATACATTTCTTTTTACATACTATTACAAATAAAAAATTTTATCTTAAAAAAAAAAATGATAGGAACAATTTGATGCCCTGTTGGAGGAGCTACTTCTGCAATTAGGGGGCGTTCAAGTATTACGTAACGCAATTTGGGGGGGAGGGGGGGTCCTGCAAAACTTTACTGTGCGTTACGAGGGCGGGAGGGGGGGGGGGTTCGAACAACTCGTTACGTAACGGTATTTTTTTTCTTAAATAAAAAAAATTGGGAAATAAATCTTCCAAGTTGGGCAATCCTTTTCGTTTATGTTTTACGGGTAATCCCTCGATTGTACTGTACGTCATTTTTGTTTTTTTTTCTCCGAAGTTGGGCACCCTTTTCGTTTATGTTTTACGGGAAGTCCCTCGATTGTACCGTACGTCATTTTTATTTTGTTCTTCGATGTTAAAGCTTTTGGTGGAAACACGTAGAATGCCGAATCCGACCCGCGCCGACCGGCGCAAAGAATGTTTCTATGCAGTTGAATGGGGATACGCACAGCAAAAGCAGAAACCTGCTTTCCGGCATGCCCATTTAAATGCATTGAAACCATAGACAACATTCTTTGCGCCGGTCGGAATCGGCTTTCTACGTGTTTTCACCCTAAGCGTAAGAATTTTTCGCTCTGCGAAAAAAGGAACCTTTTTCGTTTAAGTCTTACGGGGAGTCCCTCGACTGCATTGTATGTAATTTTTATTTCGCCCTCCCAAGTTAGCAAATCTTTTATTTTTTACGGGGAATCCCTCGACTGTATTATACTTACCTCATTTTTATTTTATTTTCGTTGTCAGCATTCGTTAGTGGTCAAAAGGGGGGATTTACATCATCAACTGGACTTGCCAACGCAGCTATGCCAAAATTTGGAAAACAGCAAAAGAAAAAATAAAGATAAATTTATGGAACATATAAATAGTATTTTTTTTTCTCCGAAGTTAGCAAAGGAACCCTTTGAAACCCTTTTATTTTTTTACGAGAGTTCAGTAAAAAAATAGTCTCTTGGGTGTTACGTAACATTTGGGGGGGGGGGGGGGGGGTACAGAAAAACGTTACGGCGCGTTACATGGGGGGGAGGGGGGGTCAAAAATCTTCAAAAATTGCGTTACGTAATACTTGAACGCCCCCTTATCGTCGAATGAAATCTCGTTTCCAAACAATGTCTGGGTAATGCATAAAATCTATCAAACATCTCTCGCCTGTGCATCTGGTTTACGTGACACTGAAGTTCGCAGCTTCCACCCTATCCTTATTTGAGAACTTTCTTCAGGACAATATTTAACAGTGTATCTAGATCAATTTACCTAAAATTTTGAGATGCCGTTGTATTACTCTGGTGAGATATGAGATACCATCAACCAGCACATAAAGGATCTGCTCACCTTCGTCTCAGGAAGAGAATAACTACAGATGGTTTTGAAGACCATCAAATAACGTTGGAGTTTCGTTGGACTCAAAATTTAGTTACGTCTGGTAAGAACTCTCTCACAACTAACAAACTATATTTTCAACAATTTCATTTTTCTCATCTTTATCACACCTCAATTAGCTAAATCACTTGCTTATTTAGATGGTAGTGTTGATCTTTTGTTTCCAGAGGCCGATCGAAGATTATAAGCAGTCAACTCTCTAATGCTCATAAATTAGTCTTATTTTAGTTTCACCTAACTTACTTTACGAGTCCGAACTTCATTTGATTTTGCTACTCCAATGTGCAGCGACGGATATCGCCCTGTCATTAGCTATAATGGTCTTCCATTTCACAATCACAAGCCACCTCTATTGACAGGCACGTCAACAAGGACAAATCGTCTTGCAACGGAATCTATTGTGAAAAGCAATGCTGGAAATTAAGTTATGTTAACTGGTATTTGATGATAGAACGTCTTCTAAGACTGACTACAACTAGTTTGAAGAACACGTTTTATATTTATGAGCCAATAAGTGCTATTAAAATTTTTGGGGAAAAAAAAAACTTAACATTTTGTTACAAGTCCAAACTTTTCAATGGGAAATTAAGTAGGTATTCAATCAATTTTCATAAAGCATGTCATAGATTTGAAATTCTACCTGCAACGGTTGCAAATCTATGAAATTACAATAGCTCACAAATGTATTTTATACGCTTGAATCTAATCTAATGCGATGTAGTAATATAAAGGATATTAGAAGCTACACACTGGCTCTTACATCATCCCTCTACGAGCAGGCTTGCCAAATATTAGATAAAGCACAACCCACATATGACAATATGAGATATCTTATATGCCACGGCCTGCCCAGAATTATTACTTGCCATGCATATTATTAGAGCGTAGCTCCTAGGAATGATATTAATCCGAAGTATATAATAATAATAATATTGTATTAATGAAAAGAAATATGCCTCCCTCGCCACATTCTTTACATTTTATTATGTGGTGGTATCAACGAATATTAGTTTACCTATTTATAAAGATTTCCAAGGGATTTCACTTTTCATCTCGGAGATTAGAAAAGCTTCTTTTCTTAAGGATTTCATCACATAAAAACATCACCATAATAAAAATTAACATATGTAAATTCTTGCTCAACCCTTTTGAATCCATACACGGCTATGAGCCTCGCCTTAGATCTTCTTAGCTCCCTTTCCCCCAGCCAATCTTATTCGTCAGACTAGCTCTGGATCACACACTGTTTATCACCAACCTCTCGCAAGAATGACAATATCAGAAGAAAAAGTATTTTTATATTATAATAGTAACCTGGTCGATCCCGTAATAAATCCGATGAAATTTAGCACCAAATAAAATTTTGAAATTCGCCGGTAATGTCAATAAATTTCGTCACCAATCGAAATCACACACAACCACAAGTTCCAGCATTAAAAAATAGTCTAATCCAATACCTTTGTACGAAAGCTGTCAAATCCAAATTTCAATTGAAATAAAAATAATTGAATGATCACAACTCAATAATTATTGTGATTTATTACTGTTTTTAAGATACATATCTGTGTTTTTTTTTACATGAATAGTTTTGCAACAAAACCGATATCCTCTTTTTGGCAAGACTCGGGTAACGCTTTAACTGATCGAATATGTTACTCTAGAGAAATTGTGAGAAGCTTAGCAGATGTGTCAGTCAAAACACAATTTTTTCTTACATTTTTAGAGAATTCTTCACTAAGCTTTATATAATCAAACATCCCCTCAAATATTATCAATATATTGTTTATTCGCGAGGCAGATTTGATAAAATACAAATTTTAGTTTTTTGATAATTACGAAAGTGATTGATTCCATATCTGTCACACAATAATTATGTACATATCGACGGTCAAAAGGTAATAGGGGATAAGCGACAAAAACCTAATTGTTCAGGAGAGCAGTTTAAAGTTTGAAATTTCATAAAAATGCACATAACTTTTTTATTTATTGTCATATTTTGAAAATTGAAACAGTTATCGAATGAAAAAAAATAAATGTAATTATTTTTAATTTCATCACTTTGATTCAAAGTTGATTTTTGTGGTTTTATGTCGCTTAGATCAATTGATCTTATTTTTCTTTAGAGGTAATTCGGCATAAGTTACCTCATCACAGAAAATAACTTAGGGTAAAGAAGACTTAGCTACATTCGACATCCTCATACCAAAAGGTAATAGGTCATAAGCGACATGACTGTAGAATAGCTTAAACGGGTAATGAAGGATAAGTGACGATTAACATCATTGTGCCAATTGGTAATGGAGCATAAGAAACAGTGCTTATAAAAAACATCGAGAGGTAGTTAGAGATTAGCGACACTGTAAGTGGATTGACCAAAGGGTAAAGAGGTACATCCGCACATCAAGAATTTTATACCAAATGGAAAATGGGAACATCCAACGCACTGCATTATCTGGACAAATTGGTAATGTGGATTGAACGCCACATCTTTAAAATTATAAAATCACAACCTCCATGTTTTTTCTTTAAAATAAGACTTACCCATTGGTTACTGCCTGAATTTAAAGAGTCATACAAAATCATAAACGGATTATTTTATAAGAAGGTAATCTGATTTTTTTAGTTTCATTTTAATTTTCAAATCTTTGCAAACAAGCAGTTTTTTTCAACATTATTTTTTTTACTTGATATACACTACCTACACAAAGAAAAAGAAAAACACTTAAAAGCTAGACGGGCATGTCGCCGAGCCCGAAAACCCACCAGGACGCATACCTCGACTCTTGCCATGACGGGTTCCAGACACCCGGCATCAGTACCCTCATCATAATGTATACAACATGGACACCAGTATGGGGATTGGGGAAGATAAGGAAAGAGGAAAAGGGAAGACGAAAATAGATCGGAGGGCCCCCGCCTATGCCCGATGAGACCCAGAACCTATCAGGGATCCAATTATGGACCTCTTAAACATAGAAAGGGATACATGAATGATGTCTATACAAAAAATGCGTTAGAATTATCCGAGAAAGATGAATGAAAAAAATTTGCAGGTGATAAGTGCTGCACCTCGGGTGTTTAAAAGTAAGTGTCGTCCTGGTCAATCTGATTGGGCAGTTGAAAAAAAAAATCTTAGATGTTACTGTCGATTATATTATGGGTTATTTTATATAAGAAAGAAGGCAACGTGCGCCTGTTCTCTAAGGTCATTATTTTATAAGAAGCATCTAAAATCTTAAATATAATAAATATTTATTCTGTACTTTCTCCAACCTGTCAATATACGTGATGTATTGGGGACTCCAAACCACAGTAGCAAAGTCGAGATAACTTCGCACATACATACGTAAAGTATTTTTAGTTTTTCTATTGACCTAAATGGCTTAGATACTCTCATAACAAATCCCAGTTGTTAAAATGCCTTGTTCGTGATCGTATCAATGAGAGTTCTTAGTGTCATTTTGCTGTCCACCAATGCCCCGAGATCCCTGATAACGAGACATCTCCTCAAGGAAATTTGATTAATTTTGTAGTCCTATGGAGGAGCTTCTTTCGTCTTGTGAAGGATATCGCGTTGCATTCATCAACTTTGAGGAACAGTTGGTTTCTAGCACAGTATTGAAAGAGGTCGATCTGAAAAGATTTCGCGACCTTAAAATGACTTGCCCTTTGGTAGACCTTTGTGTTAAGAAAATCAGAAGATCTATAGCATTGCTGGATAATATCATTAATGTACCTACATGATGAAAAGAATTGGGGGAGAAGTGAGAACCCTGCGGTACACCGGACACGCAACGTCTAAGCGTCTGAATAATCTAATCCAATCTATTCCAAACTCCTTTTACGCCCCACTTAAAGGCACATGGAGGCAACAAGAGCTCTCCAATAAGCTCGATCTTGCGCAATGTTTATGACCTCAGATATAGCGGATCACGATATGAATGGGTCTTTCTCGTCTTCGGGATCCTGATGGGAGGAAAAACAGCGCCCTCATTGGCTTACTATTATTCGGCATCCTTAACACATGTCCCAGCCAAGTCCATCTCCTCTCCATAATGGTTGTAGTGATGAGCTCACGCTGGGTTCGCCGGCTGCTGATGCGGTGGTACCATCTTACACCCACAATTCTTCTGATAATTTAATCAAATAATTATTTGTTATAATTAAATAAAACGTTTATCTCTATATTTCATTAAATATCTACTTGTTGTATACATGGGCTTTTTCGACATTCTCATGATTAGGAGTTTCGGAGACTTGATCATTACCACCTAATGGCGAATGTTGTTAACGAAAAGTGATCACACTAAGTCAGCCTTCAAAATAACAGTACAAGACGGTCGTCCATGTACAAGTCCGTAATGTTTTGTTCCATATAAAAATCGAAAATCAGTAATGAAATGTTATTTATTAGTTGTAACATATTCATATATTATTATAATTATTTGTATAGCTCTGATAAGTTCATACATAATAATATGTACATAGATACGTAAATAAAGGTTTCTTTTCACACTATTCTTTGTTAGGTAGGTATGCGGTATCTTTATTATCTACGTTAGCTAGACTCCAGAGTTCACAAAGGTACTTTTCAGACAAAAACTTAATATTTAGAGTAGGATGTAGGCAGTAGGTAATGGAAATTACATGACCTGCCCTTGTGGTTTAGTCGGTAGGTACCATAGGCCTATTATGTCTAAATTGATAATGATATGAGTGCGGAAATTGGGAGAAGATTTTTTTCAGCTAACCGTAGCTATTTCGGTCTCACTGGACAGTAGTTAAAGTCACGCCTTATATCCAAGAAGGCTAAAGCCACTCTAAAAAAGACACTAATTATACCAGTCCTAACATATGCCTCAGAGACCTGGACACTGTCTAAGCATGACGAAAACAGGCTGAACGCGCTTGAAAGGAAAATCCTACGCAGAATACATTGCCCTATATGGTCAAACTTAGTGCAAAAGTACAACACTCTATGATCTCTACAAGGATATCAGCGTAGTCAGGTTCAAATAAATAATTAGTTTAGCATCGATTCTCTTATACAATTTTTTTCTGATCGTACTATGGCTGTAAGTGTGGGTGACGGCGTTATATTTGTCATGTCCCTGTAAGTATTGTTGACTGCTTTGTATCATCTTGACGTGGTTCCTGTCCACTGATCTACATAGCCAGAATATTGTTTCTCTTTTTAATATAATTTTTGTTCTGACGTGATGCTAGAAGGGCCTTTTACACCCTTTTAGCATTAAACAATAATTACGGTATTATATTTATTTTTTACTGTGCTTTCCTATTGAAATTGTATTATCCGAATTGTGCTGATTTATGTATATTGTTTGTTTTCCTTGTAATTTAAATTCTGATGTATTTTGTATATCTATTTTTCTTTGCTATACTGATTTTGTATGATTTGTAACATGTGATGATCCCAAGAGTCCCGCAAGGGACCTACGGGTTGATAAGAGAGAATAAAGAATTATGATTAACAGACTGCGCTGGCTGGGTCATTTGCACCGTATGGAGGATCTGGAGCTCCAGAAAAAGGGTGTTGTTTAATAACCCAAACGGTAGAAGAAGCGTCGGAAGACTAAAACTAAGATTGCTGAATGAAGTTGTCGCGGACTGTCGGGGGTTTTTGGATGCAGCTTAGACCCACCACGGATTGTAACGCTGAAGATGATGATTATTATGTCTAAATTACTGGATTACCTACAAACCTACATAAGAGTTTTTATGCTCTGTCTAAGATTAGTTGTTGATGTAATTTATTGGATACAAAAATACATTTTATCACTCTATATTAGAAAAAAAATATATATGCAGTTGTTAAAAAAACTAAAGCACGAACTTATTGAAATAACAAAATGTACCTTTGTATAAAGCAGGTTTCATTATTTTAAATATTGTACATGATAGGTACCTTCTAACAAAAATAGAGATTTTTTCAAATTTAGTAAAATATGCGATATGTGGTACTAAAGTAACTAAGCAATTATTAGAATCTTTGGATAAAAAAACAACAGCCTTCAAGGCAACTACTCCTGTAATTAAAGACTTTCAAAATATTTTTACTCGCACCTAAGCACTATGCTGTTTCATGCGCGGTGACCATTCATTCATTCACAATGTACTTATTTAGCTTCTATGGCGATTTTTTTTTAAGTAAGTAAATAAAAAAATTATAATCAGTCACAAAGTGTGGTAGGAAGGTTATTAGAACTTTAACTTCGGGGTAAAGGAACTAGGTCTTATATTATTAATTACTAAGCAGTCTTTAAAACGATTTAACTTATCATAGAAGCTAAGCAATTGAAACATATCGAGGATATAATGGCCTATACAAGTGTACACATCTGAATACGCGCGGTAACGTAAGCAATGCAAAGTTGCATGCAACGCATCAAAATTCCATAGTACGCGGTGAGTAGTGTGGTTCTATGAAATAAGCGCCTCGATAAATATCTAATTGAGTACAAAAATGTGATAAAAATTGCTGTAAGCACCAATTAATAAATTATCCATATAAAGTAATACGGCGTAAGCGACAGGTTTGTATTAAAATTGTAAATGGTAGTACGATTTAAGCGACATATCAATATCAATTTTGATTTTAGTAATTGGGTATAAGCGACAGCTCTATTGTAAACTTGTAAACGAAAGTAAGATATAACCGACAGTTTAACATCAAATAAGAATAAGTAATTGGGTATTAGGGACAACTATGGAGTAAATGTGTTGGTGGTAGTAAGGTATAACCGACGCATCATGTTTTTGCCGACAAAGGTAAAGACGCATAAGTTCCACCTTTCAAAACAGGTGGAAATGGTAAAGAGTCATAAGTGCCCGGAGTATCTATGCCAAGGAGAAGTAAACAGATATTACCGACTATAAACCAAAAATAATGCCATTTTTACACAGGTACAAGCGCCCTAAGGGTAAAAAAGACCTAAAAATCGGTCGGTTACACCAAAATGACACTACGAAAATGCATTTTTTTCCCGGGGCATAAGTGACAAAAAATTCATCGTAGAGCCGTGGGAGTGAGCGCATTCGAAAGAGCGGAAAATTTTAAGTAAGATGGCATTCATAACTCATTTTTGACCAAAGTGTCGCTTATCCCCTATTACCTTTTAACCGTCGATATGTACTTCCGCTTCTATCAAATCTTTGAAAATATGAAACAAACAATCTACAATAATTTACTTTATATATCTGACCTTTTACTTTATATATATATATATATATATATATATTTATATATCTTTATACATATGACATTTTTTGTCACAGTTGTTTGAATAACGTATTATTTACTTACATACTTACAACAGCGCATTAACTTACATTGGGCGGAAATAATTCAGTGATTAAGATTATGGTTTGGAAAATATGACCAACTCCATAATCATAAAAAGTAGACTCGCTCTAACACGATTGATAAAATGCCAAAGACTTGTCATAAAACTAAGAAGATTGTCAACGATACACCACCATGTATTTTTATCTGTTTGACCATAAGAATATTACTTAGGACAAAAGCTTTATTCTTTATTATGGTGATGATGTATTCCAGTTAGTTATCTTGGAGCTAAATTCGTCCGTTTGACGGATTTTGCCAAAAAGAAACCATTTTAATTTTATTGCCTATTCTACTTTTACGATCGTCTATATTATTATTTTATGTTTGCGGTTTTGGTTGAATCGCGAAATACAAAGCTTTGATTTTAAACATAAATTTGAAGTCGATAAAACAGAACGATATTACCTACTCGTACGTTGCTTATACCAACGACGTACATTTTTAAAGAGGTACAAAGCAATAGTTGCAAAATCTTATGACATTTTTAATAGGTAGGTACTTGATATTAATGAAAATTTTAAGAACATATTTTTGTATAAAGTAAAAGAACACAGAAATTTTTCGTAAATATAAATATACATAACTAAGAAATATATAAAACGCCCTTTTTCTAAGAACATTCTTCTTCTTCTTAATTTAAGTGTTTTGGCCTGTAATTAAAGAGGTGGGGTTTGCTTCCTGCGAGGTCGATTTCCAGCTGTCCTTCCATCTCTTTGGTGGTCTGCCTGGGAGCCGTCTTCCACGGGGTTGGACGTGTAATGCCATGTGAGGGAGTCTGGAAGAGTACATTCTCCTCACATGTGCAATGTGCATACCTACTTCTTATATTTATTTTAAAAATCAGAAGAGGAAAATTAAATATAATTTGAATCCCCCTTTTTTATCAGATTTTATGTTTTAAACTACCAATCACCATTTCCTTGAATTTCGTAGCCAAATAGTGCTTGCCTTTGTTTTCGGAAAAATTAAAATGATTCGGGTTTTTTGGCAAATGTTTGTTTTTTATATTCATTTACTAACAGCAAAAATTGTCGGACGATAGGCACAGAAAAAAGTTGTAATTTTTTTACTGTCCCTGTTCTTCTTTTTCAAGTTTAAAACTATCAGATAACTAATGTACTATCAAATAATAAAATGGGTTAAATCTTAAGTTAAATTCATAAACAAACTGTTTGACTTCTGATATCTATAATGGCCCAAAAGATATAAACCGAGGAGAATAAAAAGGATAGCAGAGAAAGTTTGTTGGAATCTGGGGGGTTTATATTTTGGGGATGTAAATAATAATAATAATATGCGGAGGTGTATCAATAAATACGGTATTTATGATGTGTATCACAATAAATTTCATCATCTCAAGCTTGTGGTTCAATATAAAGCTCTACACGCGTATATACTTTGGTAGATTCTACCAGCGGAGGTACTTAAAGAAAGGTCAACGTTTATAGACTATCCGTGACGAACCTACTCTCAGAATGTTTCTTAAAAATTCATCGTACATACTTTACAGAAAAATTTTTTTTTTTATTAAAATCTGTGATGGCTATGGAACATCGACCTTATATTCTGACTAGAAATCATGCTATGAAATTGGAACAAAACGTACCCTGGTAAACACTATCATGCTCTGTTGAGGCATGCCGTGAAGAACAAAAACCTTGCGGGATTGGGTTCCTCCAAGCATACCGTGAATATGGTTTTCCTTGCGACTTTGCCAGCCAATGGTCCCCCTTTTGTCTTTCTTCGTTAAATCTCTCCATCGATTTTCTTCCTTTCAGTGTTTTTCCAACAACAATATCTACCAAAGGGTGGATGATTCACATGGTCTAAACAGCGTTGCCGACTAATTTTTATGAACTGGCCCACTGGCCGGCGTCACTGTCAACAATTGATTCAAAAAGTTCCAAGTAAAGATTTGCTTAAGGTAAATTATGGCAGTAGCTCCAATTAATTGTGTAGTATATTTTTTTATTTTTTATTTTATTTATTACAGTAAAAAATAAACACCACTCATCATAACAGCTTTCGCCTTTGCGATGAGTATATATCTACGAAAGAAACTAAAAAAGGGAATTCGAATGTATCAACTTGAGACAATAATAAGAATTCTAATGATTTGTTTACCAATAATGTATCTACATCTATAAACTGAAATAATCTGACATTGAACTTGTTTGAAACTCTGCATATCAATTAGTATAGTAACTAATATTAAAGAAGTTATTATTTTTGAAATGTTTTTGACTAAAATGAATGCCATTTATTTTTTGCTGATAAAATATACCTACTCAGAATGTTTCCATGAAAATGGCTGGTTGAATTATTATTTTTCATTTTGAAGCAAACAAAAAGAGCACTTGTTTTTTTTACGTCTATTTTTTTTTTTCAAAAGAACACGTTCCTAACAAAATATTCATATCCAGGGAAAACATGACACTCGTCTCCTTGATGACAGTCAGATAAGAATATCAGTTCTGGTATGTAATAAATAATAAAATTCACATTTCAAAAGTCGTATGGCGTGAAATTCAAATTGTTGTAAAGTCTCTGGTATAAGTATGTATCTACTAGGTACTTAAAAAAAATGACAAAAAAAATATATAGTAGGTACATATAATATAAGTATAGATATAATATTGGAGATATTTTGGCAAAAGACAAATATGATTTTATATTGCAACTCTTAACTTGTTGTATCATCAAGTAATGAATTAAGTTCTAGTCTCTTCTGTTTAACGTTTTCGTTAGTTGTATTGTCTATTAATTCATTGACCTTATATTATTATCTAACATACATAAAAACATAAACATAAGTTAATGCGATAAAACTTTATCAATATAATGATTGAACTAACGGCCAAATCAAAAGCATTAGATGTTAGAAAATAAACTTTGTCAATAATCTATAAAGTGCATTGTTTATATTAGTTTTTTTTTTTCATTTTTTCTCTCTTGTTCCATATTTTTATAGCAGTTAGCTATTTACTAGTCCTGCATTTAAAAAGAAGTAATTTGATTTCCATTTTATTAATGCTTAAGTCGAAATCGTTCGACTTCGTTTGGCGTTACATATACCTAAGTAGCTGACAAATCATATATATAAAGTTTCTTTATTTCGTTCATTAGATTGAAAGATTTTCATTCTTTATAGGTTCTTCGTTATTTCCAAGATGAACAATGCTACGCTACTTAAATGATGATTTTTTTATTCAAATTAGAAAATATCGTTTTATTTTTCAACTCAAGTCATTAACTTACTCATCAATTTGTGTATATATCTGGGTTAACAGTTTCCGTTGTAGGTAGGTACAACTTATATTTTCACAGTTAAATAGCAAAAGTACAAAACAAATATTTTATACGTGTGTTATGAAAAATATTGTTTTAAAATACATTAAAAAATCAACTTTCCGACTTTTTACCGGGAATCTGAATAGTTACAAACCAAATGAACCGTCCTTGCATACCTAGAAACCAAATAGCCATTATTCGAAGTAAACAATTTTAAAATAAAGATATTTTAATAATATAATGTAAGCGCAATTTCATGTTAACTTAAAACACCAGTAAATAAAATAGCACCTTTCTACTCGGATATAACAGCAAGTATGATTAATAAGAATGATAAGGAGTTTTCTTGCAAAGGCTGGCGTTAAAATAAAATTGTTATTTAAAATGTTTTCAGGTCCTTTGTTCTATCGCCTACTGAAGCAAAAAAGAGCGTACTATATTGTTGTTAAGTATATAAGAAACATTTTATTATTCCCAAAGTAATAATATTTTAACAAAACGTGAATTATGAACAACTGAGAAAATAACAGGGATGAAACAAAAACATTACGACATCGAGAGCGGGTATAGGCTCTGCTCCCCGATATCTACAACTGCCTTAAATTGTTATGTTGTTCCTTCGTCAGTTCCATGCTGTTGAAGACGGTGAAAATATTATTAAAAGTTAATTTACCAGAAAAACGCCAAGACTTAACGTATAAAAATTATCACAATTCGGGAAATCGGTGTTAAACAAAATTAACTCAATTCATTTAATATAAAATTTTTATGTTTCTTTAACTTGACAGATTTGCAAATTTAAGACTGGAAAATGTTTCGTTTTTTATGCGTTTTCATGGCTCTCATTCTACCCTCTGCATGGGTAATAGGAAATGGTAGAGGATTCACACCAAGAAAAAGATATTCAAGTTAACCTTAACAGTGACATTGATACTGTTAATCCTTCAGAATTTTGTGCCCTTCATTCGATCAAAAAAATTACTAAATGATATAGTAGGATATATTCGTAGAAATTTTGTGATAATTTTCAACCGATAAAATTATTCACTTCTTTTCTTTACAAAGATGAGGCAATTATTTTTTTCTAGCCAACCGTTCTCTTCCAATCTGAGACAGGCCAACCCGGGTAGATAAATTCTGACCCTAACTAGAGTCAAACCTGAGATATCCTGATCAGAAGTCCACGCCTATTCCAATGGGCTTTTCAGGTCGGTGTGCGAAAAAAAAATACACTAAATCTCACCCACTCCAAAAATAAAGAATTTTAGTAGAGCGGTTTTGAAAAACTTCGTAAAAAGTTTTGAATTGTGTATAAATTACCTACCTAGTCTGTAATTTTCAGTTGTTGTTAAAATAATAAAAGTAAAAACATTTTGTTCAGAGGTTGTTATATTTCTTAAAGGATGTGTCCATGTATCTTGTGTGTTGAAATATGAGGCCCCTGTCCTAGCCGGTCGCATGATCGTATGATTGTGCGATTGCGATGATCGCATGAACGCATAAACAAATTTGTGATCGTACCTATGGTGAAAAATTGTGTGTCCTAACTGGCATCGCATGATCGCGCGTCCATTTTCCTTGACAACGCAAACAAATAAATATGAACGTTATTAAGTAAGAACTTTTGGCAAGTAGGTGTCGTATTAATTATCTTTACAACAGAGCAATAGAAGCGACGCGCGATCATTTCAAACAAGGAACCCCTCGGACGATCGAATTTACGTTTGTCTGCCCAGATGGGACACGTTCATACAATGTTTTTTGTTTCAACAGGGCGTCCGCGTTCATCGCAATCGCACGGCCTTACGATCATGCTACCACCTAGGACAGGGCCTGAAACCATTAATCACCAACTAGTTACCTTAAATATTGACCGCTTCAGAAAACAAGGAAATATAGGTAGGTAACTAATTACTTAGTGAACTTTTTGAAATAGTCTGTTTTGTCGTTTGGCAAAAGGATTAAAATATAAATACACTCGTTTCAGTGTTACCATGCTACAATTAATGTACCTATATGATTTATAAATATGTATCTATGTATATGTAGGTCAAAAAAATTTCCGCTAGCAATAAAATCCATTCTGCTGAATTTCGTACTTTTTTTTTAACCAAATTACCGACAACTCAAAAACACCAGTAAACAAACATTAAGGAATGGAAATTTACAAACACCCGGTGAATTATATTTCGCAAATAAAATATTTAGACGGTATTTTTCCGGGGCGAATACGTTTCCCGGTCTGCCGGGTTTTGCCCATAATAAAAGTGATTTACGCGCAACTGCTAATGATAACCAAATAAGTTATGAAATCAGCCCGCGTCTCATAAACACTTATTCTTGGCACAATCGTCACGTTGTAGTTCCAAGAGAACAGTTAATTCATTGTTCTGTTTGTCGGTGGGACCCAGGGGACCAACGAGGCGCGTCTCCAGTCTCCACCACCGCTGGTCCTCCAATGATCATCTTTCAAATTATCTCCATAAATAACAATATCCTTTTTATTGTCATTCATTCTTCGTTTATAACGACATAAACCTACATTAAAACAAGAATAATTTTATTTATCTACTCGTTTTTATCTAACAACAGCGCTGATGTTAACGTAGCACTTTAATAAATGTCCATTCGGTCACTGCTTTGAAGACTCGATTCCGGGTCAAATTCAGAATTATTTCTAGGTGTATTCAACTTGAATTTTCACTCTTAATTGAATTCTATATTGAGCACTGGTCATGCCTCCATATAATGCTACACTTACACGCTTGCCATGGTTTGGCAAGCCACCAGAAGCTCCAAGCCTTCACAAACGCTCGGACGCCATTTACACGTTGGCGTGCGCGTCGGTATTTTAATACATTCGCCGGAAATTCCTTCGATCTGTGTCAAAAACCGACACTTGTTGCAAGCGTTGGCAAGCTCACACAAGCCAAGGCAAACACCCTGTTACACGCTGGTGTTTGTGGTGGTTCGCCAAACCGTGGCAAGCGTGTAAATGCAGCATAAGGGTGTGTTTACACTAAACAAACATAGAGTCAGAATTGGATATAGAGTATATTGCTTGACCATAATATGGTCTCCAAGGAAACAGCAACAAGAAATAACCAGAGCTCTAACGCGCGTAATCTGTCATCGTCCATTTTTAGTCCTTTTTACTCATTGTTGTTTCCATGGTGTCCAATATCAAGATAAAAAATTATGGGGTGTAAAACTCCGGGTCTATATTCATTTGGTGTAAAAGCACACTAAGGGGAATCCTTAAATCTGTGACAATTATTTTCCATTTTTTTCAGTGTAATCTATTGATGCTGTTGAAGATAAGATTCGGCGAGAGCTTTTTCTGTACTTTTTTCTGATAAAAATACATTTAAAACTATATTATGTGCGTAAAGTATATTCCTACAGTAAGAACATTATTTTATGACAGTATTAAAATTGAATCGCTGTTCTAAATCAATGGTTCGCCAAATCAAATTCAACGTTCATTTGTAGTTAATACTTCTGATCATATCACGTTGCATTATTTTGGTAGTTTTTGGCGAATTCGTGACAATTTTTATGATTTAAATTGCATATTATTATAAACACAAAAATTGATTACCTAATGTATATGAACTTAATTTGAATATTACCTACATCAATTTTGTATAAATAAATTCAGTGATATGTTATAAACAAAGTGAGATTGGATTGGGATTTCCCATTGTTACGTATTCCTTTTACGGAGTCAAAATATACAATAAAAAAATAAAATATGCAACGTGTTTCTCTTCTGGGGATAATAGTATTTGAATCGCTCCACGGATGTTTGTACCTGAGATCTGCGAAAAAGGGGCAACTCTTAATGTTAGGAATATGGAAAAGTGTTATTCCGGTAACAAAGGTGTATTTGAGTGTTATGATACAATTCTTTTTACAGGGTGAAATAACACAACACCCCTACAAAATATATTAATGCACTGTTATGAGCCGCTAGTGGCCGACCACCTCAAATATTTACATCAGCCAAAAAGGCTTTTTTGAAATGTGGCATGAAAAAATAAAATAAAAGCCGTTACGAAGGATTATGTAGTTAATATTCCACAAGCATAGCAGCGTCTAAACCAATATAAGTTTTGTATATTATTAATTTTCATTAATTAATTAACGAACTTTTGATTGAAACAGTTGAATAAATTTAATTATCATCCTTTTGGTTAGTTTTTCAATTATTTTGGTATGTTTTGAAGTAAATTATAATCAATTGCTTTATTTTAGAACGCTTTGTGAACCCTCATAATATTTTGTCGATATTATTAAAATTTATTATGTCTTCTTGTTAACATTCTCAACATACGTTTTCTTGTACTAGCTATGAATAGCTTTTTATAATGATACATCAATTACCTATTTATCAAATACCATTCCGACCGATGTGTCTATTTTAAACTATGTTTGCAGGGCACATTTAATAAGTAGACAATTGAACTAACAAACAACTGAATGTTATCTCAAATTCAAAAATAATAAAATGTGTATCACTAGAAATGTTACTTACTAACGTTAAGTTTTCTTAAATTTTCTTATGTTTCATGCAACTTTCCTATTTTTTTTTCCTTTCACCTTATCCTCAAAATATCAAATAAAAAAAAATAATTAGCAAAATTGGTCCAGCCGTTCAGGCATGATGCGTGACCAAGAGAAATGAGGATATCGAATCTATGAGCCGATTGTTGCAAATATGAAAAGCGGTGTCCTTTGAGAAGAAATAATACTAGAGAAATAATGTGCTACTGCGCATGGTCCCAACATGTACCACGTGACTGCTGTTAAATTCATACAAATTGTGATGTTTGTCGTAGGGATTGCAATCCGGAAAACCGGATCCGGTATTCCGGCGGATCCGACATCAAAACGCTCACATCGGATCCGGAGATCGGATCCGGTTAGTAATATTAAGAGATTTTTCGACATACTCAACACGGACCGGACTCGAATCCGTAATCCTAGCAATTCCACAGGGTCATTGTAGGTACCCATAAAGATATGAAGAGAAGAGGAGGCAAATGCGTCACAATGAGCGCAGTGTAAATGCTGCTTTTGCCTCCCTGTGCCCAAGGTGGGGTTGGGTAGTGTTGACTAACCGTATTGATAGTATTGACTGTCAAATGAAAAGACATCTCTTAGAAAAATATTGAGAGCATTAAGTAATAAAATTCCAATCCAAATGCAAACTCTTAAGGGACCCCACTTGGGAGCATAGGGAGGCAACAAGAGCTCTCCATTGCGCAACGTTAATGACCTCCTCCCACACCATGTCCAGATTCCTCAGCTCTGCTTCTAAGGAGCGGAACACAGTATGGGAGGGTCTTTCTCGTCCTCAATAAAATAAAATTAGCCAACAAAAAATATATTAACCTATTTCAAAGCAAAACTATTGTGATTATTATCTGGTATTCATTAAATTAGTTCGGTCATAATGTGTGTGCAGTTATATTAAGGATAAAACTGAAATAATTTCTAGAACCCTAAACTAATCATCTGCACATCCATCTCTTTAGTGCTCGTCCAAGGGTCTGCTGGTTGATGTGATCTCATCCTCTTATAATTACCAGAATCACCGGATCCGTTCTGTTGACGTGATCATTCCGGTAATGTCTTCTATTGCTACCCCATTGTCTGGCGTTGTGGATATCGCAGAAGCTCCGAATCCGGAGTTTCTAACTCTGCCTCGAATGGTTTATTCCACAATGGGTTGGAGAGTTTTCTAGAATCTTTCTTTTTCGTGGTGTCGGTTCTCTGAGAATCTTTCTTTTTAAATCATGATCAATCAAGCAGGTCAAGATAAATATTTTCGTTAAATTTAAATTTTACTTTTATAATCCGTAATTTATTTTGAAACTACATTTTTTATAGTTTTTACCATTTAAAAGTAGCCATACCCTAATTAAATTAATTTCGTGTATGTGCTGTTTTATGAATAGCCTTCATTGTTGTTAAAAATGTCAATTAATCAAGGTTGTTTCAATCCGGTCGGATCCGATCGGATCCGGCCGGATTGACGAAAATCCGGTTGGATCCGGCCGGATTCAAAATGAGACCGGATTGCAATCCCTAGTTTGTCGGTAGCGGTTTGTGACATTCGATTTTTTGTTTTTAATATTTTAGCGTTAACACAAAGGAATTTTATGTTTTAATCATATAATTAGCAAAAGGAAGTACCTATGGGTTTTGTTGTGTTGTGTTGTCTTGTGCTTGTGGATTTAAGTAACATAAATTAATGTTGATAATTATTTATCTCCAGTCACGTGACTGTTGAATAAAGGAACCAATTTTCGGTTCTGCGTATCCAAAAAAGTTCTCAAAAAATATTTGTAGTCTCTGGCGGCGTCTGAATCACTATGCCGCTAAAAACTAAAAGATGAGACTCTTCGTGAAAGTGATCATCAGGTTGAGAGAAGACCTAAAATTTTAGAGGAGAAATCAGTGGTCTTTCTGTAATTGTAAAACTTTTGAGACTTCAGGTATCTTATGATTAATAGAATTTCGAAAATATCTATGAAACTATATGAATGAGTTGATGCAATAAAATAATAATTGTCTATCCGATCTAGCTCTACTATAAATTTTTAAACTTTTGTTTTCATTGAATGCCTGCCCCGATAAACAGCTACCGATAACCATCGATGGTCACCAGGTCTCCCGGGTGGATAAATTTAAGTACCTGGGAGCAACCATTACCACCACTGGTGACCTCCTGGTGTTCTTCCTCCCATCAGGGTCCCGGAGACGAGGAAGACCCTCTCATACTGTGTTCCGCTCCTTCGAGGCAGAGCTGAGGAATCTGGACATGGTGTGGGAGGAGGTCATTAACGTTGCGCAAGATCGAGCGCAATGGAGAGCTCTTGTTGCCTCCCTATGCCCCTAAGTGGGGTCTAAAGGGAGTTTGGATTGGATTGGATTTCATTGAACAGATTAACTTAACGTTAAAAACGTTAGAAGCTACTCCTAAACGGTAATTTCAACAATCGTAAAATGTAAATTGAGTGAAACTGTAGTTTAACATCGCAAACCTCAAATAGAATCTTTTGGATCAAAAATTGGCTTAAAACAGTTTGATTTTCTAGATGCATAGAACGGCCCATGAACGAGATGTACTTATCTACTAGAAAAATAATGATGACGATAACATACATTACAACATCAATATCATTATGTTATATAAAATGAAATTGCGTTCGAGCTAAGTAAGTAAATATAAGGCCACGAACTAAATCGGATTATGAACATGTTGTAAAAAACAGATGGGCGATGAACATCAGTACATAATAATATGATGCACATAATGAAAAAAAGCGACATGTAAAAAATAACGCGAGAAGATGCTAGAGAGTATAATCCCGGTTAAAAATATGCATAAGTTAGTCTGTGGTTTTATGGCGTACTTACGGACGTTATAATCTCGGCTAAATGTGTCGTGCTTGCATGCAAATGACGCAGAATTATGAATAACAAGAGCTCGTTAATAGGACTATCGTGATAAATACGGTGTTATTCTTTAGAGGATCACCATTTACTTTGTCGCAAGGGTTTACATACAACACGTCACCTATCGCATCATGAGAAATGGCTGGTATCAATCACACCCCTCCCTCGACCTTCTCTCACCTTTACATAATGTTGTTACTTCCAATGGAGACAAACGCTAAACCTTTCATATACTCACATCACGCCGTCTTCCAAATATACCCCATCATATTATTTTGTCTTCGTGTTTGTCTATTGATTTCCCATGTTCTTCTTTCCCATTTCCCTTTCTTCAAGAGGCATACTTTATTAGCTATACAAACCCGACGATATTTTCAACTAATCTCTACATATTATTTATGTGGAGAATGACTAAAAGAATATACGAAATTGAAGCTTTTTAACGCAATTAAAGGCTTGTGGTTGCTCTTTCGTCAAATTAAAATGATTGTCAAACAGATCTTAATAAGTAATCTGTGACAAGCAATTATTGTGCCCCACCTTTATTTGCTCTAAGATATTCAAAATCTAGTATCTTGTATTGTAATTAAAAGTAGTATAATAAAACAGCGCTTTAAAAAGCCTTAGGTTGACTTCTTGTGTCAGATTGAATGGGGGTGGTTGACTGTCTCACCAAACTCCAATAATATCCTATCAAGTTTCAAAGCTTTAATGTGACACTTGTGAGTAAAGAGAAAATAATATCTATATATATTAATACGTGAAGTAAAAACTTTGTGAGTATTTTTACGAAAATACGCGGACGGAGGACCAAGACTAATATTTTTTTTAAATTATGCATAAAAGTAGATAAAATAAATAAAAAAAAAACACTATGCACACTACTGTAATGTTATGTATTTCATACTCACACACACTTCTATGTATTTGACATTATTTGACGCAGATATTTTGTTTACCTAGAATGGATTAATATTTTTTTGTATAAAATACCATAGAAAAAACTTTGAACATATCGACATTTCAAATTTGACGTATCCCTGTCATTATTTTTTAAAGAAAATTGTAAGATAGCGCTCGCTCTATCTTTGACAAAGGAATCTTAATAATGTTCAGACTAATCTAAATTAGTTATGGTCGAATTTTGAGCATATGTTTTTTTTTTTTTTACTTAATGCATCTTTAAAAGAGGGTAGAAATGTTGCGTCTGAAGGCTAGTATAAGATAGAATGTATCTCTGTCTGTATAATATAAAGAAGAAAGGCACACACGTGCATTGTACATCCTCACAGTGGATTTATCTCCTAAATGGAAGAAAGGCTTACGTGTTCCAGTGGTGTAAAATCGAACTTCACTCAATCAATGGCGGGGATGCTGTATTAGGGGTTGAAATGTTTGAAACAGATATAAGCACCCCGTGTTTTGTTATGGTTTATTATTATTTTAAAAGGTTTTAAGGGTAAGTATTACACGTACTTCAGACATAATGGTTGGAACAAAGAATCGTTTTTATACCCCGATACCAGCTCGCTTCTACATTTTACATTACCCTTAAGTGGTAATATTTTTGTTTGTTATTATTAGTTTTTTTGTATAACTGTTATTTAAAAGCTTTTTCGTTTTGAATTTCAGTTCGCGGTATTTTTTAAGTTTATTAGTAAATGATGTGAAGTGTTTGATAGTCCAGTGGAAATAGTAGGCGGCTTTCGTACGTTCAGCGTACCTACTGAAGGTAGTGGGTTCGAATTTCGGTGCAGACCTTCCACTTTCACGACAGAAGCAATTTTTCTTAAATGTGAAATATGTCAAAGTGTATTTGTGTTCACTTCTTCAGAAGTATCTTTAAAATTAAAATGCCTTTAGAGTGACATTGCATAGTTTTTATGAAAAATTTTAATTACTTTTACAGCTTAGAAGAAATGCATTTTCTTCAAAGCTATCATTCCCGTCAATCTGGGATACTTTCAGTGATAAAACAACATGAAACTTTTTCAAGAAACTCCTTGTTCATAAGATTTGCAAAATCGCATTGATTGTTTAATTTAGCAAGTATCTTTAGACTCACCCATCAATGTTTGCTATCTTTAGTAGATACTAGGATTATGGAACATGATATTTCTATTTACAAAATGTAAGTACATAGATACAAAGGGGATATATACTTCTACTTATAAATACGTAAATTTTGCAATTTGTCCGGAATTTGTTGAAGGTAAATGCGGTATTGCTTTGTGTTTTAGCTGTTGCGGGTAACGTGATCGTATTTATTTATTATTTCGACGTAACTTTGTTAATTAGCTGGCAGATGTTTTAATTCAAAGGTCGCGGTCGTGTTTACACGTGTAAATGAGCAAACGCGATACAATGACAAGAGAATATAATAAGATAGGTAGATAAGTACAAAAGGAAAAATAAGTAATAATAAATGAAGACGTGTTAAATGACCATTCCCCTGTGTACACTTGGGAGAGGATACAATGTATAGGGTTAGACCTTGTACGGCGTGTATTTCAGCTAGGATTAAGCGATTTTCCACACGCGCTTATGCTGGCTATACACGACCAAGCCTGCAGCGGGCTTGACGCAATTTGCAGTACCTACGTCCACAAAACCATAGCGTAACCAGTGATGGACTTGGCGTAGCCATCCTAGACGTCTTCTACTGCTGTTTCGAAGGATGGCTCAGTGTGATTTACGGTAACAACGTGTGCCATTAAGGAGGTCAAATTCTTTGAAATTCCCGAAATTACAAATCACGGCAAATTCAAAATTTCAAAAACTCCCATGCCCCCAGCAGGATTTGAACGCGCATCCCTAACCGTTTCAAGCAGATAAAAATAATTTTGAAATACGCGTATGTTGTAGGTAGTAGGTACTGATATTCTTTATTGCGATAAATATCTTATTTAACTTTTTATGTGAAAGAACAGAAGAATTCTTGAAAAGGTTAATTGTGATAGTGACATACGAATGAATAAAGAAATCGATTTAAAACAGCCACTTTTGGTGACACACAATTCAGACATAAGACAATAGTAACACTAAGATACTTCATCAAGGATATCAAGTGTCTTAAATTTTCAGCATAATATCGTCCCAATCTTTAAAATGATAAAAATAATCGTCTTTTCTGTAGCAAGTAGTATTCTGCGATATGGTGCTCATCCCACGTTTGTGCATAGTTGACAGGATCGAGTTTACTTGACTCTACGAAATTGATCAACGCAACACTATTTCCGTCAGTTGGGATGATGGGTAGGCTTGTCATATCAATCGATACCCATGCACCATCAAGTAAAACTACGCCACTTCAAGCCCGCTGCAGGCATAACGATAAGCTTGATCGTGTACAGCCGCTATTACAGACGAACGTACATTAAGATTACCCACATCCAATATACATGTACACAGAGGAGAATCTGAAAAGGAAAAACGGAGAATGAAAGAGACAGGTAGTAAGTAGGTAGTCGTGTCTCCGTCTAATCCCAAGGAAATGAGAAGTGGTTTAGTCTTTTAAATCGGTTTAGGTTCAAAGATTACTCAAATGCGGGATATCACAAAATAAGAAATCTCTACAAACGTTCATCTCGTCAAGTTTATGTACTGTGAGAGCATAGGTAAATCAAACTAAATCTCATTCAAGCGTTTCAACCAACCTATAGGTACCTACTCATAAATGGATACACTATTTTTGTGTTTGTTTGACAATTCAGATCTTCACAAGTTTTATATAAAGATATGAATTATATTTCTTTATCAATACAATTGTTTTATCCAAACAAAAAAAGTGGTATTTTTAAATTTACAAATAAGTAACTATATGTTTGGTCCGTATACGGTGTAGAGACTTGACTCTGAGAGTTAATATGATGAAACGTATCTACAGAAGCATTTGAAATGTGGCTCCACCGCAGAATGCTGCGTATTCGGTGGACTAAAGGGTTGATAATACGTTGATAATACGGAGGTGTTGCGAAGAGCTGGAATAGATAGAGAATTGTTAGCCAGCATCAAGAGATGGAAGATCACATACTTCGCAACACCAAAAACAAATTGATTATCCTGGGGGAATTGAAGAAAGTCGAGGTGTGGCAGTCGCGGGTGGAAGAACTTTTGTGGTTAGCCGAGGACAGAAAGACCTACGCCATAGTGGTAGCCGACGTCAGATGACCTGACATTGCACGGAAAGAAGAAGATGATTAAATTTACGATATAATAATGAAATTTGAACGTATTTCTTTTGATGCTTTCTGAATAAAAAGGCCCTACTCATCAATAGTCGATCGAATATCAATTTTAGTTACAAGTTTTCTTTTAGAGGCGGTGCTAGTAACAAGTTATTCCCCCAGATAAGACGGTTCGACAATATTAAAAGAGTAGCTAACATGTGCCCTTAGACAAATTCAAATTGGAGTTCGACTACAAACGAAGATTTCCCCAATATAGTGCGAAAATATTAACTGTCCACGTGCTGGAACATAATATAAACAATTATTTAAACCAAACAATGACACGACAAAAATATAAAAAGTGGACGCTTAATTTTCTTCCTACTCTACATTGTCGAAGAATTCGTTTGTATTCGATCGCCAATTTGAATTTGTCTAGGCCTACTGCACTGGAAGAGAGTCGCATCTTACAAATAGTTATGTAAGTCCAAGTTGGAGGCCTTTGTCCAATGCTGGACACACAAGAAGAACCCCAACTACTTCCATTGGAAACAATCGACTCGATTCGAATGTTATTTCAATAACAACACATTTTAAGAAAATTTTGAATGTTTTCTTCTACTTTATTAGAACGGTTTTTAACTATTGTCAAATTAATGTAAAATACTTAAAACTTTTTCCTGTAATAATATATGTCAATATTAATCATGTATTATTATATAATGTGTGCTAAAAGGATAATTAAATTCAAAATGTAAAATAATCCTTTAATTACAGGCCGTCGTGTTGGTCAGTCGAGTGTTCAGATTTGGGGGCTTAAAATAATATTATATGGAGATTAACCAGATGGGACTCACTGGGAACTATTTGATTTAATTGATGAACTTAAACCTCCCGGAGTTGCTTGGCAGATATCCTGATATATTATTATCTGCGTGTAATGCCCTTAAAGCTGTGTTATCCTGAAAGGAATCCTGGATCTGGAATTTACATTGAACCTTCATTTTATCATTTATTTTAGTTATCAATTATTAGGATGCAAACAATACGAATAATACTATTGTTTCTGCCGTGAGGTTGCCGGCTAAGAATAGCACCTCTGCTCTTTTTGCTATTTTTTCGAGCACCTGTAAGAGGCAGGAAATCGAAAAATCAGATCTGGACCATGAGATTGACCATCTCACGTTCTTAAACCCCAACAGGTCAGAAAAGGCACAAGAAGTAAGCCTCAGACACCTGAGTCTCATCAGGGGGGTTTAGGCAGATGGTGTCCCCCCCTGTAAAGGCGCATGATCTAGCGCAATGGAGAGCTCTTGTGCCTCCCTATGCTCCTTAGTGAGGCTTAGGCCCCCCGTATTGTGGGTTGGTTTAGGTAGGTCCGCGGCGGTCTTGATTTGTGTGGGGCCGACTTTTTGGGGTTGGTTTCGTGCGGGTCGAGTATGCTGTGGATTGGTCTCCTCCGGTCTGACTTGCGGTGTCCGGGGGGCCTCAAGAGAGAATGTATGTATGTATGTAATACTATTGTTGAATTGAATAATGCATGATACACCACTTATATTCGATGCAATCGTTTATTCGATTTTAATATAGTTTTTTTTTCTTAAACAAAAATGAATCTTTGCTAACTCGAAGTGAACACAAATATGTACACTTTTGACATATTTCACACCAAGTAAAGGCTCGTGTCGTGAAAGTGGGAATGGTCGTCACACGACCTCCAATCCGCTGTAGGTACGAAAGACGCCGACTGATACCACTGGACTGCCAACCACCTCCTTTTATTATTCTTTGAACACATCTTAGACTATCATGATCGGAATTTTGGGCAATCAACGGATTTGACCACCTTTAAAACAAAAAATGTTGTTAACGTAAAAAGATCACATTTAGCTACCCTTCTAAACCACAGTAAATGCCGGTTGTTGAGCCCGCAGTGGCTCAATTTTGAATATTATACTTCTTATATTTAATTACCTAATCATAAAAAAGCTTGTGTCGTGCAAGATAAAATGGTCGAACCGGATGTCAAAACCGTGAACTTTAGAACTTGAGTCGGCGACTTAACCGTTAGGCAATCAACCACTTCTAAATAATGAAAAAAACTTGCAAAGCTGACGATAGTGAAAAGTTTGAATTGTGGGGGGAAATATGGGTATACGGTTGTTAACGGGGCAGGTACTGAATACTGCAGAGCTTATTAAAGTGGTTCAGAATCAAGAAGATAATTATGAGGCTGAAAGGAAAGTTGTAAGAAAGCGTGGCCGACCGAGAATAACGTGGATCGAACACATCGAATTTGTCCTAAGGAAGGCCAGGAGAGAAGTACGAGAAAAAATAGGAGAGGGTGTATGAGAAATGTTACATAATATGTCAGTGGAAGAAGCGAAAGAAGTATGCTTGGATAGAGAAGAGTGGAGGTCCGTTTTCACTGCCTACCCCTTACGAGACACGGCGTGATGGGTAAAAAAAAGTTTTACAACAAGGTATTGATTAATGATTAAAGTCTCGAATTATATATCGTTCCCTTAATTTATTTTCAAACCATAAAAATCTTTCGAACAAAAACTTCTTAAAATGTTGTAGCTTAAATGGAAATTTTGGTATAAAATAAACCATTCCAAATGCGAGAACAATAATTTGAGCTGAGCTGTTAAAAGTAGTGAATTTAAGAGGGTAAAACATCCGAATGACGGACCGGAAACAGGATGTTTGGGGTACAACATTCTTCAGATTTCGTTGAAACGAGGCAAGTTATGAAAATGTACTTGGAAAATAGGCCGTAAACGTTGCTCCGACGCTAGGCCCAACCTTTTGTTAAACAGCAGAGTAGGTACCTACCCAACTCACCCTATCTACAGGGCTAAAAGAAAATACGTGAGCTGTGTATAATGCGTACACGTGGGGATATTTTACACATGCAAAAGAAAAATGTTTTGGGAAACACCTAACGATTTATTAAAGATTCATGCTCACTACTTGGTTCAAAATGTTGAAGTTCTGACATTAAAATGTTCGAAATGTCCATGGTTTGGTTTGGTTATTACAAATATGTGACATTATAATATACCTATACAAAAAAGATTAAATAAAGAGCGTGTTCTTATTCATATATGCATTGAAATTTTTATCTTATCCGCTTAAATTCTAGAACATGTTCTATAAATTTGAAATTTCTACCCGGGCATAACCTGCCTTAGATTGAATGGAACTGACTTGAATAAACTTCCATTGGCAATAAGAGCCCAAATCGTTTTTTTTTTTTGTATAAATTCCACATTGTTTAAGTAACAAACTTGTTACTTTGTGAGTTCAGCAGACTCACATTTCTCACTCCTACCCGGTTTATGTTTTTTTTTTCAAACGCACCTCTAGGGACGACAAATATGCAACCGTTCGGATTTCAAAATCTACATAAAGCGATCATCTACTAAGTTTAGAACCCGTTAAAACTCAAACTTGAAATCTAATCAACATTCTTATGAATCGTGATCTATCGGTGTAATCGCTTTGATAAAGTGAAGACCATTAACAAGCTCAGATCAACAAGGATGAGATGCAAATGCACTTGCATAAAATTACTCACACGTGAGATTTAACCGTATTCAAAATCAAACTCAGAGATACTGATAAATCTCGTACCTGAATTAATAACATGATCTACTTGATAAACTATAACATAGATATTTTGATAGTTTATATTTTTATATATTTTTTTTTCTAATACATGAATCTGTGTTCACTCAAGTGAACACAAAAATACACTCTTTAACAACTCTTTCACAGTAAGCTACTTAAAGCTTGTGTCGCATATAACAGACTAATTTCAATTTTTGTATAGATCAATGATTTTATTCTTCATTCTATTGCACATTGTCTTAATTTCTTCCTAGATCATTCTCGTCGTAGTCTACTATCTAGGATCTCTTATCTATTGTAATGTTTTCTATCTTTTTGATATGATCGATCCAACATCTTGTCAACCATATTGCTGAGTCCCTGACGTTCTGCGTTAAGATTGTTGTCATTGGAGACTGTTTTGGGAATCTCCTAGTGTGTGATTGTGACATTATAATATTAAGATGTTTCATCCTTGCTCTATCGGTATAAATTCAAAAGCGTTTATCACTATTTGCAACGCAAATTTAGAAACTATTAATTTTAGTTAATGGAAAAGACGGAAACCTTTAATTGGAACACTGGTGAGTTTTCTATTAGTTGTGTTTTTTTTTTGTTTCTATCATCGGTGTTCTGTTGAACCATGTGATCATGCTCTTTAACTTGAGTAGTTATTTATTTAACTTTTAAAAGTTTTACAATTCAAATAGGTACTTACTCGTAAACTTGAAATTTAAACTGTCATTGTAAATACGTTAGTAAGTTTCGTCAAATAGAACTATCCAATATGAAATGTAATCCATGACGGGTAGCATTTACATGCGGAAGAATCAAACACGGACTTTTTGTGTGAGAAAATACTTCCTGGAAAACAAGATTACTGGTAAGTAAACATATAAAATAGTAAACAGTAATCGAATTTGTATGCAGTTATTTCTCAAAACGTATTTTCAATGTATCAATATTACATTTTACCATACCTTATTGTATGCGTTTGGCATCCCAAAACGTTTTGATTTTACAAAGATGATAGATAAAAATATTAGTGTTTTTTTTCCCTAGTGAATCCTCCCAGAGTAGGTACTTATATGTACAACGTCATTATGTCACGTGTTTGAACATTCACAGAAAGCGTTGAACTATTTTTCATCATCACGTTTTACATCCCCGACAACATCCAACACCTTTCTACAAATGTCACGCGTGAGGTTGAAAGAAAAAATAATGACTACTCAAGTTTTTGAATTTGAAAAATGATCCCACTTTACTTTACGACTTGAATTCGAATTACGGCGGAAAATTATTTTTCGTTTTCTGTCGACGCGCAGCTGTGCGTGGGGAAACTTTTAGGGATTGTTTTATTTCGTATAATATTTTGAACTAGCTTTCCCGACAGACGCTGTCCTGTAGTCCTTACTAATTGATTTAGAATTTGTAATTGATACAAAAATACGTTTAAAATATACCTATTTGAATGTTAAATTATGTTTGAATGCTAAAAAATTATTTCTAAAAGCTCGAAAAAAAAATCCCATCAAAAACATCGTACCAATATTTAATGTCAATGGTTGTCAAGTAAACAATAATTTTGTTGTTAGGTATATAATTTTTCATAGATAATGCACGTCGGTAATGGCGTCGCAGGAAATCCGATCCATTTTAATTTTATATTATATCTTAATATGCATTTTTTTTTCAACTTTTTAATTGTTTGTTATTATGTATTGTTCCATGTGGTCCAACCGTCGGAGGTGAATACCCGTGTCCAGAATGTGGTAGGATATGTTTGTCCTGGATTGGACTCCACAGCCATATGGGGTGGCACCGAAGACACAACTGTTGAATTCCTGTTTTTTTGTGTACCTAACGCCCGTACTACGGGCAATGGGCATTGATTGATTGATTGATTATGTATTGTTATCCGGAGCGGAGACGAATCCAATAAATCAAACATCGAAAGTATCTGTTCAGCCGATCTCGAGTTATTAATGTTCGGACTAACCCGACTTTCTTTTAAATTATAGATTATGGGAGCGTAATCTGATAATTTCAGAGAAACGATGGGTAGCAATAGACAATTGTAGTGAGCGATTTATAATCGGTCAATTATTTGTGCATTAAAAATATAGTTGAAACATAATTAACATAATATGCAAAGAAAATATGAGAATTCTTACCAAAATATTGATCTTCTTATTCCAGCAAAATATCTGTAACAAATAACAAAAAATGTAAGTTATAATAATTATTGTGGAATATATATATTTACATATAGGTACCAGCCCCGATAGCCTAGTGGAATAGGCTTGATTAAGAGTACTCGGCTTCGATTCCCGGTCCAGTCGGAATTTTTCAAGGTGTTTTTTCACTTGGAATTTCTACCCGGGGTTGGTCTGTCTCAGATTGACTGAAAGAGATTGCTTTAGGCAATAAGTTCCGCCGGCTATACTGACACATCTGTATGGAGAAGTATAAAATAAAATATGAAAAAATAACTTAAATTAAGATATTGAACTACCGAAACCATCGATGGTCACCAGGTCTCCCGGGTAGATAAATTCAAGTAATTACTTGGGAGCAACCATTACCACCACTGGTGACCCCGGGGCTGAGCTCGGTATGGCAGCTGGCGCCTTTAACAACATGACCAAGATTTGGAAAGCGTCGGCGTTTAGTGTTTGATGCGTGTGTGTTGCCCATTCTCTTATATGGGTTCACACCCATATAAGGGGTACCTGGTCCTGGCACCTGACCAAAGTCCAGGCACAAAAAGTCTCAGCTTTTGAGATGAAGTGCCTCAGGAGAATTCTGGGCGTATGATAGTACCACCGCATCACGAACGTCGCTATACACCGGCGTATCCAGCGTGAGCCCATCATTTCTACCATTATGGGGAGGAGATGGACTTGGCTGGGACATGTGTTAAGGATGCCGAATGATAGTTGGCCGAGGAGAGCACTGTTCTTCCTCCCATCAGAGTCCCGAAGACGAGGAAAACCCTCCCAAACTGTGTTCCGCTCCTTCGATGCAGAGCTGAGGAATTTGGAGATGTGTGGGAGGAGGTCATAAACATTGCGCAAGATCGAGCGCAATGGAGAGCTCCTTTTGCCTTCCTATGCCCCTAAGTGGGGCGTAAAAGGGAGTTTGGATTGGATTGGAAGATAATGAAACAACACAATAAACCTATTCCATAGTAGGTATATAAGACTGTTCAAAAGCGCTTTATATTCCTAATTTCTACACTCTACTTCAATTCTATTCACAGAATCACTCGAAATATTTTATCATTCCACCAATAGAATCAGATATCACGACCCTATGAATTGAAAAATAATATGTAATATTTCTCGAAATTAATATGTAATATCTCTATTTATGTATAGACTAGCTTCCCCGACAGACGTTGGCCTGTGGACCCTTTGGTCATAACCAGAGGCGGCTCGTTCATTGTGCACTACGCCTTCAGAAACAAAAATAAACTAGCTAAATAATAACATTAAAATAATAATTCTAAAACGTCCATATTTCATTCATATTCAAAGATCAGACGGGATTAACGCGAGAATATAATTATATACTCGCAATTTGGTTGACTTTGTATGAAAAATTTCTAAAACGCCAGAAACGGTGGAGTAAGTGAAATGGGCTATTGTAAGAATGGACAATGTATGCGAGAATGAGAAGGTGCATGTGCAGACGACAATAATTTTGTTGTTTGATTATTTCAAAGATGGCGTCGCGTCATATTCGTTCCATACAAACTTTAATATCATATTTTATGATATTTCTTATCCATTTTTCAACTTTTTATTAGTTATTCTGTTATCCGGAGTGGAGAAAAATCCATTAAATCACACATCGGAAAAATCTATGGAGCCAATCTCGAGTTATAAGTGTTCGCACTAATCCGACTTTGATTTATATTAGAGAAGATAGAAGTTTCAAAACAAAATGAAATTTGACAGCAGTAAATATCAGTGGTTGTTTTTTAGGAATAGAAAGCGCTTTCAAGCGTGGTTGTTAGCCCACAGCTCTGCTGACTATGAAAAATTATTTGGAGAATTATCAATGTATAATATAAGGGTTTTCAATACAGAAACCTCGAATGTAGAAGATTAAAATATAAGTACGTAGGCATAAGTGGAGAAAATCTACGTGTTAAGTATTTGGAGACACTCAAATTTTATAATACCCCTATTATATGCGTATGAAATTTTCATTCACATTAAGACATAATCTTTCCAAACAGTTTAAGGGATGTTTCTGATAATAATAACAGTATAATCCCACACCATGTGCTAATCACAAGGGTGGGTTCTGTATACAAGTGTACATACCTTATCAATATTCTCTCGACTAAGAAGAAATTAGGGTTAGCTAGAGATGAACAATAAATGACCACCATAGACATGGAGGTCAATGGAATTTATTCAAAAATATTTAAACTTAGAACGATATTGTTTCTATTGTTAAAATTCCTTTCAAAGCTTCTTTCACATGCGTTGAGTTTGAGTCAGTCGAGGAAGGTCAAGAAACAGTAGGAACAGCTGCTATACAAGTTTTTTTTTCATAAGGCCCGATTTTATATGCTTTCGTTAGTGAAATGTCGGTTATATCATCAGAATTTACCGAGGGCCTGAATTTTAGTTAGCGATTCGTGTACCGATAGCGTTTTCGACAGTTCTCAATTTTTGTTCCAATTTTAAAATATTAAGTGATTTCTTTTTTCTCACGAATTGATGACTAGTTTGACAGTGATTGAACAATTTTTTTCTTATCGTGATGTGTTTTTTATTTTAATTTCATTTGCGTCCACTGGCCTTCATGTAAGAAGGTAGGTACTTAGAGTTGACAAATGCAGCAATAAAAGAACAATATAGTCGAGTTATTGACAAAATGTTGAAGAAGCCCTATGGAATATGTGCCCCAAAAACCTCCGAAAAGTTGCCAAAAAACTGCATAAAACTTTTTGACTGATTTTTTAGAGCTTTTACTCCATAGTGCGGCGTGCTGTCCAAATCCATGGTGACTATTTTGGAATCATAGTAGGTACCCGAAAATAAAACAAAAGGGGTCCTACGAGGTCTTTCATCCTTCGAGGCGGAGTTGAGGGATTTGGACTTGGTGTGGGAGGAGGTCATAAACATTGCGCAAAATCGAGCGCATTAGAGAGCTCTTGTTGCCTCTCTAAGTGGGGCGTACAGGGAGTTTGGATTGGATTGGGTGTAAAGGAGACTTAAGAAGAACATTTTTCAAATTATTCAACTCATGAATATAGTTCAAAAACAGGCCATGAATATGGCTATAACTTCATGAAAAGTGCAGTCATGTTATAAACTTTGCATAATCAGTGCAATATTAATTATAGTGTATAAAAAAGCATAGGTTATGATCAAACAAAAGAAAACATCAAAGCTTTAATTGAGAGGCCAGGAAAAACAGGAGGTTCTTTTTATATGTTGTAAATGTGTTTTGTGTAAAGGCATCACTCCGTTTCCCTCAAGGGATAGACAGAGAGAACGGACCTCCACTCGTTTCCAGACATTATATTTTATTTCATCCACCAACATAACATTTGAATGGTATTCTTGTAAACTATTATGAAAATAGCGTTGGTGTACATTTCTGCTGAAATAACACTAAACTTGAAAGTTAACATTATCGCGTCCATATCTTTACTCAGTAGGTACCAGACCTACCTATTCTGCTTACAGATTAGTACTGTATCAACATAGATTTAGGTAGATTCTAAGAGTTGAGCTATGCTTGAATAAACGTCGCTAAATCTTAAGATCTTAAGCTATTAATTGTTTAAATTTATGGGGATTTTGAGATATGTTGTACACAACACGTGTTTGAAGTAAGAAGTATTCGTGTTGGGGAATTATCTGGAAGCTCCTTAAGGAACTACGTATATCTAGGAAAGTTAGTGTGTATAAATCTCTACATTACGCTCACCTACATAAACAAATTAAGAGGATAAGATGGGAAGCCATCCCGGGAATAAATTTCAATGTTCAAAGGATTCGCTGTTTTAATACAATCCGTAAAGCTTTAGTCTACAAGATATAAGAGTGTTTTTCTTTTTCTTTACAAACACGAAAGGAAAGAGAGCACGCTTGCTTTTGAAAATGCTTTAAAAAAATATAGGAGGTATGTAGTTGTTTACACAAAAAACGTGAACTGCGACACATACAGATGATAAAGTGCCTCAAAATTCAACTTATGCAGGGGATAGTGGTAAGAACTTATTTACCTACACGACGTTTCAAGGATGTATGGAAGTTTACTTAATACTTAACTATAAAAGTAAACACAATAGGTAGGTATATTATTATTATTCTCATTTTTCTATTAGAGTGGCAACATTGGCAACCATTGAGTACCATAAGCTCATCTGACGTACCACACTAAAGCACTGCTTAAGATTTTTTCTTATTCTTCTTCCTCTTGATATAGGCCGTGGTCTTTTTTCTAGACGGTTTCCGCCTCTTGGGGCTTTGAATACCAGCTATCGTTCCAGCGTTTCGCTGGTCTGCATCTAGTTCTCTGACCCTCGGGAATCTCTAATCTCTCGACTCTCATCATCCCGACATGATCCCTCCAAAAACGCCTTCGCTATCTACCCCATCGGACAATGTCATTGTTGATGTTACATCATCTCCTTATTTCCTTAAGATTTTTTCGAATAGAAATTAATCTACACTATACCATTTACGACAACCGATTATTCTTGCAACCACAAACTCCGGTAAATGGATATTTTCATCTCAGAGGGTTCGAAGTATGAGAATTTTGTTGTTTTGATAGTTGACAGATTCTCGTAGTTCATGATTCGCTAATCTGTATCCGTCTTACTTATAAAAAATTCGTTAATCGTAAGATTAGATATACATCACTGATCATTTTTTACTAAAATTATAAAAAATACTTAATCCGCGTTTGTTATGTATGAAGATGACATTTCATACAAAATTTTGTAAACAAACTAATAGTAACTTCGGGCAACGCGAGTGGTAACTACCAATATTAGCTTCGTCAGATTTGACCGAGTTATTGATGCAGAATAGGTATCTACCTTATTTTTTAATTATTTATTTTATATCAAAATATAGTTAAGTCCTCATTAAATCATACGAAACTTTTATGTTTCAGCCAAAATGAACCAATTCATGTTTTGATCACTTCAATTTTAATATTTGTACCTACTCAAAAAGTATTCTTTGAGTATTTTCTTCAAAACGTCATGATATTTCTTATAAATTTAGTTGGTGCATCATGGTTGTAAGACCTCGATGATTATGTGAATGCAATATTTGCTTAATTTGTTTAAAATTTCAATTATTAAAATGATAAACCAAAACAAAATGGACCAAAATATGAAGGGAACAACTAATTGGACGGGAAAAAAAACTATAAAACAGGATATTTATTACAGAAAGCGTTGTTGTACACTCGAAACCATTGTCAGTTGACATAAAATCCAACATGGCGGGCTAAAATTTACAGAGATCAGCTCGCAATCAATCGATATGGGTTAAACTACCTCGACGACTTGACGGCTTGATCGCAAAATTTCTACCGCTGAACTCTTATTTTCCACTGATTGAGAGTTTTTAAATAAAGCAGTATGAGATACGGAATTAACTGTTTTGTTCAAAAGGTGTCCGTATACCCGGAGGCACATAATTTCTTAATTCTTTTCTAACAGTTAACCAAAAAAAGCCCCTAGTAAAAAAAAAAAACAATCCGTTGTAGAATCAATCTCCGGGCTTCTAATCGATATATTATTACAACTAAACAATGGGGTGAATCGACGAATTTTAATAATAGAACAACTTCGTAGAACAAACATAAAAATGTTTTGTTAATGACGAAAAATGTACATATTATGGACTTTCTCCCCCAAAAAGGAAATGGGGTATAGGAATCCATAGGTAGAAAATCATGTGCAAACAATATGTACAAAGAATATGAAAAGTCATAGGGGATATCCTAGCCATACATGTGGGCAAGAATGTTTTATTAATTATTTTAGGGTAGATTAACATTTTACTATCAAATAATAGATTCAGGATGTTGCCTGTCCATTCATTGGGGTTGTACAATTACAATGGAATTATTTTTTGCAAAGACGAGACGGGGCATTATATAAGGCAGGTAGAAGACAAAACTTATAGATGCAGTAAACAAGTCGATTTCAGAAAACAAAACCAGTCTTAAAATTGTAAAAACTTTCATATGTGACATATTTTCTACAACACCGCCATCTCTTGAACTTTTTTTAAATGATGTAATGTGACGGGTGGATCAGCTAGTTAATAACGTTTTTCGTGGCGTTATAAATATCAACAATAAATCTTTAAACCTCATTAAACGATAAGCTAGTATTTTAAATAGATACTAAACTACCTTATTTCAGTAAACCACTACCAAACAAAACTAGAAGCTAACAAATTTAAGTAAAATTCACGCTAGTTGCTAATTGGTTGCGGCTTGAAGAGTATGTAGATTTATCAAAATATATTCGAAATATCTGCTGTGTACCTTCGATGTGTAATGAATATTAATTTTATCGAAATTCGAGTAATTTACAGTCTATTCTTGTCCAGCACAAGAGAGGCTATCCACGAGCGGCGATATATATATGTATACATAGAAAAGTTGGCTGGGACAAACACAACAGGGTCAGACATTGTTCCCTCTTGTTAAGTATCGAGGCTAACTTGTACCAGGCAACCCCTATTAGTCAAACGCTTTCCTTTTCATCACACCTTTTTGCGGAGTCCTCTAATAACCCTTAAGTACCTACTCTTCATACAAATTTTTTAGAGATACAAAAAATATGCAGTTTTGTTCTGCAAATTCCTGAAACATACTCATAGTTTCCAATAGCGATCCAGATTTATATCGTAAAAATAAAATGCTCATATCCGCTTGTCTTTTCATAGTCGATATTAATATCGCAGCCAACCCTGAACGGAACATCAATCTAGATTTTGTGTTATTTCGAACTCGTTCTAGAATTTTTAAATAACCACTGGATAACACATCGAAATCGGCACAAAAAAAAAACTAAATGGGAAATCATTGAAAGAAATAAAAAGTGACAATTTCTAATTTGCTACCTACAAATGCATTATTTTTTCGTTTTTTTTTTTATTGTCGTCAAAATTAAGCATTACTCAACATTGGGGTTAGTTGTTAGAGACCACAACTTTTTTATGGTTAGCTCGCCCTCTGTATGTTGATTCTGTGATGTCTTTGTTCTGTTTATTTTTTATATGTTACTCTACGAATGAATAAAATAAACATTACAGAATAATTTCCTTTGCGGTGAGCAATGCACAAGGTTAAAAAAATATACCATTCCCTATTATTATTTTCATTGGTAGGTAGGTATCCTAAACAATATAATTAAATAAACAAATAAATTTACACTTCTCAAAGGTGTCAGTTTAGCCGGCGGAACTTATTGCCTGAGGCATTTTTTCCAGACAACTGGTCTCGTCTTACCTGAGACGGGCCAACCTCGGGTGGAAATTTCAAGTGAAAGAGCATTGAATACTTTAAACCGACTGAGAATTGAATCCCGAACTTCGTAATCAGAACTCCACGCCTATATCACCAAGCTATCAAGGTCGGAAATAATAATTAATATTGGATGTCACATAAATATCTTGATAAGGCACGTACTAACTTATTCTACTAGATTGTTTAAAATAACAAAACACACTTGAAAATAAAATCATTTCCCAAAACCCTTTCTCATTTGAAGCAGAAACTGATTACTCAACAGAGTATGAAAGCAGATAGATATTTATCTCCGGAAGTAGGTACTATTCAACATCTGCGAGGATTTTCTTGGACAACAGAGAAAAGTTAATTGATATTTCAACCTAATTCGTTCCAGTATTACAAAAGTCTAATGAGAATTTGATGGGGGAGAAAAACACAATATCACCACGGCTCGCTGAGAGAACTTCATAAAGGGAAAAATAGCTTTTCTGTTATGACGGTTGGTACCTTTATAGATTTCTATAGTAGGTATTAGTTATAGTCATTTAAACAAACCGTGTGTTGCTTTTTTTTGTCAGAATGATTTTTGCTTCTACTAAACAACCTCGAACAACTCATTGGATATTCTTCTGCTTTAATATTTCTTCTTGCTGGGTATTCATAGATATGACTTTTAGTTATTTTTCCAGTTATTTCACCAGAGTTTTCGTTTTTTACTATTGTTGCAGCAACTTGTTTTCTATAATATGCTTTTTTAGATATTTTTGAAAAATTACACCTTAACTTAATTCTGTGCTGTAAAAGATAATTTGTCTTGTGTCACTCTTAAAAGTTATTCAATGAATTTTAAGCCCTAGAGTCCCGACTCATTCGACATAAGTCAACGATTTTCATCATTAAGGGCATAAGTTCTATTCGTGTTGTCGATATTTTATACTTTCTTGGAATAATAAGGTGTGAAAGATAGCGAAAAGGTTAACATGTGTACACTTTGGGTGAGCAAAATTCAATTAAAAAAATGGCTCTCTAGCGGAATTCAATCAAATGATGTGGTCAGGAAATTGGAAATAACAAAGCTGTCATTCGATGTTGAATTTTAAAGGCACGATTGAGTGTATGTAGGCGAAAAATGTAGGATGTCAGAGTTATAAAAGGAGCTAAAGCGCCATTGGATAGAAATAATGAAGACTCCACTAAAAATAAAAAAAATATTTTGTAAAGATTCTCTGGCATGCTATAATATATGTTTTATGAACTGTTTAATACGAAGATAACAAACAAAAACTTCTATTTTCGGAAATCCAGACAAAGAAGCTTTGTATTTTTCTAACAAAATAGGTATGAGATAAAGATCAGACTGTATAACAAGAACTTATTTTAATAAAAATTCAATAACCATAGTGCTAAACAAAGTGTAACGCATTTACATACTAACAACACCACTGTTCAACTTGCAAACGAAATCAACCTACAGTAATATGTACTAACGTGTAAAGAGGTTAGGTTAGTTCAGCACGTCCCCTCATTGGCTATCTTTATAGTTAGAAATGAAACTGTACATACGACGACTAAAGTCTGTCATCCTGTACTAGATAAATAGTAATACTACGGAGTTGCTTCAAACGAATTGGCTTAATTTAATTTGCATGTGGCGAAAGACAGATCGTGTTGAACCATAGAGCTCTCTCGTCTCCTGGCTATTCCTTATTTACTTCTTCATGCACTCCATACCTACTACATTCAATTATAAGCACCTACTTACTTAAATTTGTTGACTATAAATGTTTTTAAATTCCCATTCGCTAACACTTTAGTTTAATCACCTGCACTGTATTATGTTAATCTTGAACCGTTATTTGTGAAGAATCATCTCTAAAAGTAAGTATTGAATGATGCGATAAATTTTTATGAAACCATGATCTATGAACATGGCATGAGTTAAACAATGAAGAACAATCATCAGAAGTATGTGACAAACCTCTTGGCACAACTAACTATTTATGGTCTGTATAATATAGTCATATCCTGGCGCCAAATACATGACAGCAGTCGCAGTCTACAAAATTGGTTGCTCTCTAGTTCTCAATAATTTCCAACTTTTTTATCTGTATTTCATTTATTATTAAATTTCTACTTGTTGCATACATGAGATTTTTCGACATGTTGAGAATTCTCATGATTAGGAGTTTTGGAGACAAATATTACCACCTAATGGCGAACGTTGTTAACGTAAAGTGATCACACTAAGCCAGCCTTCGAAATAACAGTAGAAGACGGTCGTAAGCCCGTAATGGTTTGTTCCATTTAAAAATCGAACATTAGTAGTGAATTTTTGAGTCACTAGTTGTTATTTTTTCTTTAACTATTTATGGGTTTAGGTACGCAGATTCTTAAGAAGTTAATTTTAAACGAAACTGGGTTTTATTTAGAGTGTTAAAAAAAACTCACACCATCTCCCATAATAAGCAGAGTTCGTCTTTTCCAAGTTCTAACCCATGAAAATCAATAAGAACCTAAAATAATAATTCGAAAAACATCAGATGGACTGGTAGAGACCGCTGGCGCCGGTTATACTGATACCTATATGTATAGATAAGTAGTGTTATTTAATTATTATTATTATAAAACGAAGACAAAAATTCTAGATTACCAAAAATAATAAAAACACACATTCGAACAAAACATTTTCTAAACATATAAATAGTATAAAAATAAAACAAATTCACAAATAAAGAATGTTGTCTCTGTTCTTATCAATACGTAGGTATAGAAAACCCTTCGATTCGTTCGACACTTTTTTAATATGTGTTAATCTCGTTAACGATATAATGAAACAAACCCTTCCTACATAGATATAGGTATCAATTTATACCCATGGGATTAAGAGCGTTGCCAAGTTATAGATAGGTTCTACAGATAAATGCCGCACACTCACGATTCGTGAAATTCCTATTAAAATATCACTCATCCATGGGCGTCCATTACCCGAAATACGGATCTCCTTTAGTTAACCCATGTTGAGCACATCCCCCACTTATCCCGGGTAATCCACGAACGTCAAACGACCCTTTGTGACACGTCGGATCCGGAGATATCCGTAAATATAGCATTAAATTGTTTCAATTGGATATCTTTCCAATTTCTTTTATAGATATTTTAACCAATCGTATAATAATATGTACTCACAATACATACCTAGATATTCCTTCAATAAAATTGCGTTATAAACCATCGACATAACAATAAAAAGAATACATTTTCTGCTTCTTATTTCTTTATTTTCTATTATGTTTTTCATTCGACGGGTCTAGCATCAAATGATTTTTTACGAAAGAAGCTGTCTTATTATGGCTTTCTTGTTATTTGAAAGCAATCTCTCGGTAATCTGCATAGTTTAAACCTGTTTTGAAAAGTCAATTTTTCTTCTTTTGCGATGAGAACTAAAATAATTATCCATTTTGGTTTCTAGGTAGGTACTTGCCGGGTATAACTTAAACCTCTTAAAACACCGATAAATGTAGCTTTTAAATCAAGAAACGTACTAATTTGAACAAACTTCACTTACAACAGCTGTATAGTTGAAATATATATTATTGGGTGCTGACATAAGCAATCAAGTACGATGAGGATGGCGTCTAGTTATAAAAAAGTGTCCTACATACCTACATAATTTTGGCAATTTGAATTTCATTTTGAGTCTCTTCCCGATGTTGATTGGTTTTCACTTGAGCTTAAATGACTACAAGCAGATTTCACACCGAAAGAAATGTTTCTGCTTCCAGTAATGATAACATCTCAAGATATGATTTATGTCGGCAATAAATTCACAAGCGACAAAATTACTTTATTCCTTACATTAGGATTCTGTCACAGATGCCAGCGGGACTTTTTCTTACACTTTCATTTTGCACAACTTATCGGGAGATATTGAAAGCGGTGCAAATGTTACAACTTAAGATATTAGAAAAATGTTATGAGTAAAATACTCGACTGCTCATTCTGCCGTCGTCGGTATAATAGAAACTTTATGATAATATGGTAAGTGATAACTCGATCGATACACAGAAAATTCAATAGATGCCTTTTTTGGTTTTTCATTTAAACCTCTAAAACCGAATCCAGTTTTTTTATAGAACATCCGCCTTTAAAAAGTGCCTCAGAAGGTTATACTACGCCAGCACGAACGATGATATTAAAGAGAGGAGATGGAAATTGCTAAGACATATATTAAGGATGACAGATGGTCGAGGAGAGCAATGTTCTTCCTAGCATTAGGGTCCGAAAAACTAGGAAGACAGAAGAGCTTTTCAATAAACACAGGTCATTTTATTTAACTGTTCTGGTGAGTGGTTGGTAGACGAGCACTATCAGTCGATGGCTTTCGTAGGTATAGCGTACCTTGGGTAGGTAAAGTCATGGGTTCGAATCCCGGTCCATTTCCACTTTCCCAACACAAATTTTACTTTATGTGAGAAATGTCGAAAATGTATTTGTATTCACTTTGAGTGAGCCTAGATTCATTTTTTATTATGTTCTATTATCTACATAAGTTGTTTAAAACCCAACCACTATTTGGATCCGAATAAGAAGGAACCAGGTACCTACTAACATTTCTACCGTTTTGGCCTTTTGCAGTTATATTATTACTTTTTAATTTTGAGAAAAATATTTATACATATTAATTATGTTACACTGTTACATGAGAGAAGTTCTTTACAGATGGCCTGTTTCAAATTTCATTTTCAAATACAGTTTAGGAAGCACTTGATCTTCAGTAATACGCGTATTTTCGTTTGTTTGGCACATCACGCAAAGCCTCAGACTTTACGTTCTCTTTTATTCCTCGCAGTTACTTGCGGATATAATTGTGGTAATGTTGGATAAAAATTATTCAATTTTTCCAAAATAGTCAAAATTTTAATAAACTCCTGAATGATAGGACATGCCTGACTAACGAATCATCAACGCAAAGCAAGACGGGAATCAGCTATGGTCATAAAGATTTCTAAACCACATACCCATCAACTCAAAGTTACAAGTTCGCCATTGAAGAATTAGATATAACATCCGAAAAATACATTGTTAGATAAACAATATTTTGTTGAAGTAAATTGGTAACTAGAAAAAAATGAGAAAAAGTAGAGATCTCTACTACTACGAGATTGACATCGCCGCCAGCTGGATGATAACATCAGATACGTACGTCAATAATTCCTGATTGATGAAAGGGGAACTTTTACAGCTCAAAATAATAATAGTACCTTGCTACAGCCTCCGCGTATAATCATGAACCCATCATCAACCATTTCCTATACTTACCTACAGACCATACAAAACCTTGATACTATCAACGGAGCTCTCAGGTTTCAGGGCTTGCATAATATTATCTATTTTTACGTTATTTGGACTATTCATTTATTGCCTTCGTATATTTAAGCGTTTATTCAACGACAAGGTGTCTTATTTTTAAATAAAGAATATGATGTAGCCTTAGAAATTATAAAAATCGTGACAACCCTCGTTAAAGGTCTTTCTCAATCAAGCTGTGGCGGCAAACTGATTTCAAAAAAATTAGTGGAAGGTTGTTTTCTCGAATCCCATGGCCCTTTCAACCGCTTTTCATCCTACAGTTGTTCAAAACTTGCTGAATCCCATCTCAATTTGTCTACCAACAGTAGACTAAGAAGTCTGTTAGCCAGGATTTCTTCACGAGACGCTGAATCACAGATATTCTCTTCATCGTTCTAGGGGTAAGCCTGGTCGGAGTTGCCCATTTGAATCCACATTCAAAGCCAGATATGGTATCATTGTTGTGCTCATTCTTCCAACAGGTTGACGCCAACATCGGCTTTTATGACAATGACATCTCCAACTGCCCACAACTTTGACTTTGCAGATCTCTCGCATTGCTACATATATTCCTACATAACAAGGCCACCCAGATTTTCACCAGATACAGAGCGGAATGTTGCCATTTTAGCTGTCATTCAAAATTCACCAGAGTTTCAATAATAGGTGCTGGTGCCGCTTCCACATAAACAAATAGTAAGTATCTGCCTACCTATATGAGTCTTTATAACTGCGTCGCAGCACGAGTGCACGATGCCAACTCCCCAACTCCAACAGTAATTATTAATGAATTAACGATTTTATATAAGAGAACAGTGTGGTGAACTTGATTAATTCACTTCATTTACATCTATTTTATTTTGTTTGTCATTACTAAACCGAACTTTTTCTCAAAGCAGAGTTCAAAATTTCAAGAATTTCTCTTGTAGGTTATCTTTAAAGTAGGTACACATGAATTTCAACCGCACGATTAAATATAAGAATTTTCGATGAACTCCATTTTTCATTACCTACCTTGAACAACTTACTAAAAGGCATGTTATTTTAATATTGAGATAAAGCGATTACAATATGAATACACATCAAGGATGTCAAGTAGTACAACAACTTTTATGAATATACATAATTTGAATAAACAGAGTCATTCAGTTTATATCTGAGGAACCCTAAAACCTTCACCCAAGTAGGGAGAAGACAAGTGCTGGGGCAACCCTACTTACGAAGGTTCGTTTCAACGGATGTTATTATCTGGGCGAAAATAAATTAGTTAAATACCCTCTTCTATTATTAGTTAATCAAAGAAGCTTCCCTCCATGGAAAAAAGAAAGAAATATGATCCCACACAATAAGATGTTTAGAAGGTTTTGATTTTAGAACAACTCCATTATTATTATTACTACATATTAAGATATAGGTTAGATCTCTGCGTTGAAATACTAATATTTCATGTCTGCGAACTACTCCATATTATAAACGTCTGATTGCTAATAAAATAATATTATGAGTCTTCACATATTATCAAATTTTCCTTAAATAGAAGAGGTTCCCGAATAATAATATTTATGTACTAAAAGCGCCCACTTATCCTTTTGGTAATATCTTGATGAAATCTTGCTTCTGAGAAGTATGAGTTCTCAAAATACATACACACACACTTTTAAACCTCGTACAAAATGAAGAGCGTGTAGTACTAGTGGGTAGAATGGTTTAACTTGTACGTATTCATATAACACTCAGGATAGGAATACTACCTTCAAATGAAACCAGACCCATAAGACTTATTTCTTACCTAGTTATATCAAAATAGCAGTGAAGTTCGCAAAGGCAATATTGTTGGTATGCGAATAAGGATATGAGAATTTCGTAGGGATCTCATGGATAAGATGTGAAGTACCGGCACAATACAATATTAAATAACAATGAAAGGTGATGATCTCCAAAATTATAAATACTAGCTGAAAAAGCTGTCGGAAGGCAGCATAGAAAAGAGTTATTAGAAAAACTTTGATTTCTTATAAATCACCGACCTCGGTAGCCTAGTTGTACTAGCGTGGACTTCAGATCCGAAGTACCGGGTTCGATTCCCGGTCGGGTCAGAGTTTTTCTAAGTGTTTTTTCACTTGAAATTTCTACCCGGGGTTGGCCTGTCTCAGATTGGACGGGACCGGTTGACTGGAAAAAACTGCCTCAGGCAATAAGTTTCGCCGGCTATACTGACACCTTTGTATAGAAAAGTTTTATTATTATTATTATTATATCGTCCCGCAATGAGTTCAAATTTTACTTTTCCACGTTGAGAACTGCGGAAAAATTGACATTCTTCCCGTAGCAACAAAATGTATGAAGAAACCACTGATAAAGTATGTAACACATATTTCTTCGATATAATGGTTCCCTCGGACGTATGTTACTACTAATTGTCATAGCAGCTATCGACTCACGGACGAATAATATTAGAAGTATGAAAAATATGCGGTTTAAAGTCTATAACTGACATAGAAACATTTTTTGTCTTTTATAGAATATATTGACTGATCGCAAATTCGTCATTATTTCGATCAACAAATTCGATCATCAAAATATATTTTATTGGTGAATATTCTTACCAGGGATCTTCATCGTATAACTAATATAATTTCAACATAAAAAATCCGGCCTTTATTTATTTTTATATCCCTCGCAACAAACATTTAATATTGTCACTGTACATAAAACAAACCATCAAAATTGAGGAATACCAAAACTATACGAAGAGAAGGGTTTTGAAACTATTTATCGCTGATTTCTATTGGTGACGTTGCCGAAAATGCTATGGTGTTTTAAACAACAAGTGAAAGCGCTATTCTTAACTTATACCCCTTTTCTAAGTTTCCGTTACATTTACAGTAACAAAATTTTGTATGTAAACGTGTATGGTGTACTTCCAGAATACTTCGAAAAGCTCCGCAGTCCATACAAAATTCCCGTGAGTTTATCATCTTTTTGACTAACAACTAGGATCAAAAAAAAAAAATAACTGCTACTTACTACCCCAACTGTCTCTTTTGTGGTGGAAGGTACTTATCTGCAGGAAGACAGAGTACGCTCAAACCTAATGAACAAAATAATATTACGTAATAAATGCAAATAATATTCTCTATATCTAGATGGGTGGGTACTGAATAATAATATTTTCACTTATTTTTTCCTCGATCTGGCATCCACAATATTTCATAATAATTAATACCCGAAATTGAATTTTATTTCAATTAGGTACTCTAATAATTTTATGAAAATTTATTCGGAAACGAAAATTTCAAAATCGTTGAAAAAAATTCTTTAATATATTTTCTACATCTTTGATAAGAACAAAATTAATATTTTTTGTACGTTTCTCTATGGTGTTTCAGTCTTTATTCTTTGTAGATAAGGATACGTGCAAACATTACCTTCTTCAATATTTATCACTACTTTGCTATTAAATTAAATACGTAACTACTAAAAAACATAGAAACATTAAATAAAAAATTATGACCTACCCCTAAAAAAATTTCAATGTTTTGGATTTGAATATTACATCAACAGATTAATTTAATTATAAAGACGGGTACCTTTCGAATAGTTGCTAACTTCATACAACGTAATTTCAAAATAACAGTTTTATGTAACTTTAAAAGTTGTTGTCAAGTATGAATTTTGTTCTTGCTGGAAAGTTACTAAAGTATAGAAATTTAAATAAGAAAAAAAACTTTGAAAAGATTTCTCCGATTCTGACACTACAAGAGACACCATTTTTGGGGCTTTGATGATACACGTTATATAAGTTTAGCCAGTTCCTCAATACGATGCGGCTATGTAAAATCAGTTTTTGATAATCCCGAAGAAAATTGCTAAAGAATTAATATTAGAGATTCAATTTAACACAAATGTATTCTTATCTGCTTCTTGTCCTAGAGCCATAACAATTCACTGCTGGATGAAGGTCTTTTTCGCACATTATATTCAGGCATTTCATAACTGTACCCAAATTATAAGATTCCTGAGTTTCACACTTAGGTACGTGCATTTTTAAAATTCAGAATAAATAATAAATACCTAAATAAAACTTTATTGTGAAATTAATTAAAAACAATTTTTATACAAACACTTAAAAGAGTCAAAGGGCGGACTTATCCCGAAGGATCTCTTCCAGCCAACCCAATAGGAATAGGGTTTGGTACTGACATCGTTTCTCAACCTGTGGTCCGCTAAAAAATTTAGGGGGTCCGCAGTCTCATCTTTGAGTCATTTAATGCTGCATTTACACGCTTGCTACGGTTTGGCAAACCACCAAAACACCAGCGTGTAAACGAGGTGTTTGCCTTGCCGTGTGTCGTTATTACTACGCTCACTAAGCAGATTGTGAAACTGACTCTCTCCTACCGTAGCGCTCGCGCAGTCTGTGCCTATTTAGTGTAACTCATAGCTGGAAAAAGCCAAACGACTGCAATATTTGCTAAAAAGCTTAATCAATTTTTAAATTTAAATCTTAATACTTGGCTAAGAAACATCGCCAAGCCAGGGAACGAGCGATTTCATAGCGGAGAAAAGCCATACGAATACTATATTTGCAATAAAAAGTTTAATAAACACCCATGCTAAATCATAGCTGAAAAAAGCCATTCGAATGCCAAGTTTGTTATAAAAAGTTTAAGTTGTTTCTTATGATTGCAATAAAAAAGTTTTTTTTAAAAAATCATATCTTGACTTAATTCATTTGATTTAAAAGCGTTATTGAGTCAGTGGGCACCACGCCTTTAAAAACTATTTTGTAATACTAAAGTAAATGGTCCGAAATTTGTTGCTAGTTTTTTTTACTAAGGGGGGGGGGGGGTCCTTGAAATTTTTGCTAGTTCCCTAGGGGTCCGCGGCTGAAACGCTGGTACTGAACATGATAATATTATATACAAGAGGTAGTTGGCATTACAAGGCCACGCTTGCTAAGCGGGATAGCAAAGACGTGCTTCCAAGTTGGCCTATTCGCCGAGGTTGGTAATTCAACGTTGAAATCACACAGTTTTCAGTTAAACCAAGTATAAGTCGTATACAACCAACTATTTGACAACAGCAATGATTAAATCAATTACCTAGTGTTCGAATTTAAGAGGTAAACTTCATAAAATTTGAACCATAAAGGGCTTTCGACCATCTTCTACTGCTTTTTCAGATGCTGGTGATTACATTACATTAACAACATTCGAATTTTTACTGGTTGACATTTTTCGCTATTATATTAATCGAAGGATATATTATAATTTACGATACAATAGAACAGGAAAAACATAAGTTATTTTCTAAACCATAAAATACAGAGAGTATGTGTGTTTATTTCTCTTATTGAATAATTCATGAAACTAAAACAGAATGTTTTTATTAGATTTGTAGTCTTCAACTTTATACTATGTGGAAAAGATAAACGATCTTTCTGTGAGAATTAAATACATATCAGTAAAAATAATATCGCTTAGAATCAACTTTCACTTTATACGGATCATCAGAAAATCAATCAATCAAACACAAAACTTTACAAGTGGCGACTATCTAGTTTGCCACTAGAAACGAAATTAAAACATCTAATAGTTATTATGTACTTTACTGTGTGGTTGCAGGCTAAGAATAAGAGCTCTGTTCTTTTTGCTGGTTTTTCTAGCATCCTGTAACAGACAGGAAATCGAAAAATCTGATCACACGTCGTAAACCGCAACAGGTCAAAAAGGCATAAGATCGCAATGGATATGGATCAATGTTCAGGCAGATGTTACCTCTTGTGAAGGCGCAGGATTGAGCGCAATGGAGAGCTCTTGATGCCTCCCTATGCTTCTAAGTGGGGTTTGGGCCGCGGACAGAGCTGGGCGGTACTCGAGTACAAGTACTCGTAGATTGTACTCTGAGTACTTTTGGTGTACTCAGTACTCAGTCCACGAGTACATTTCTAAAACCTGTACTTGTACTTGAGGTGTATAGAAACAAAAACGGCAGTAAAAATGGCGGTAAATTTTGGTAATTTATAAAAAACGATTTAGTCGAACAATTTTCACAAAACCTTTTTTTTTTTTTTAGAAAATTCAAAAACAGGTAAAAATTAATATTCTGAATAAATATATATCTGTATAAACGGCTTATTTTAAAAAATATCGACATATTTTTGACTGAAACTGCCGGTTTTGTTTCAAATTATGGTGACACTGCCGGCTTTGTTACAAACACAACTTGACAATGCCGCTTTTGTTACGGACACGTATTTCAATCATGTTACAGTGAATGACGCAAAAATGGTGGTAATGAAAATAAAACTAGTTACGAATTTTACAATATAGTTTTTTATTTCACTGATTTTACAAAGCATAAAATCGTAGGTAGGTATTTCTGGAAAAGCATATAGGTATAATAACATAATATCATTTAATAAAAAAACAAAGAGGAAAAAATGCTACATAGGTATTGAGAAGCATAAATAACAAAAAAGAGAAAAACATGAATCATTAATTATTATTTTACATCAAACTTATTGATGTCTTTTTGTTATAAGATAAAAAATAAGACACATTTAAAAAATAATATAAAAATCATATCATTTAATAAAAAAATTATATCATTTAATAAAAAAACAAAGAGGAAAAATGATACATAGGTATTGAGAAGCATAAAAAACAAGAAAGAGAAAAATATAAATCATTAATTATTATTTTACATCAAACTTATTGATGTCTTATTGTTATAAGATAAAAAATAAGACACGTTTAAATAATAATATAAAAATCATATCATTTAATAAAAAAACATCATATGATTTGATAAAAAAACAAAGAGGAAAAATGCTACATAGGTATTGAGAAGCATAAAAAACAAGAAAGAGAAAAACATGAATCATTAATTATTCTTTTACATCAAACCTTTTGATGTCTTATTGTTATAAGATAAAAAATAAGACACATTTAAATAATAATATAAAAAATCAGTTGATGAATTTAAAAACATATACATAAGAAAACTTAGAAAACACAGCGAAATTAAAATAAATCAAAGAAAATATGTAAGCATTCGAATTTTTTTAATTATACACATTCGGTATCACAGTCTTCAGTAGATTGATTTTCATTTGCAATTATTTCAACAATGTTATCTGGTATTAAATTATGATAGTAGTTTAAAAATGTGAGATTCCTCCAGTCGCATCCGTAGTGATTAGTCAAAAGCTTACTAACATCTCTTAATTTAAGAGGTTTCACGCTTACTTTGCCTGCCTCAATTATATTTGGATTCATCATGTTGATGTTTTTGTTTTTCTTTAATAAGTTTGAAAAATTTGACAGGTTATTCCTATAAAAGATTTCACCTTTGACCAGAATTTTATTATTTTTGTTTTTTTTAATGAAAAATCGTTTGGTTTTGGAAAAATGCAATGGCCATGCAGATGTAGGTTTGAAAAATTGTTGCGAAGCCTCTTTCCAATTCCTCACGTCTACGTCAGAATTTAACTTCAATACTGTAGCACTATTGGATATTACGTCGTAATACTCCTCAGGCTGAATTATATGCTCCTTTTTCTTCAATACCTTTTCAACGTTGCCAAAGACTCGATCAGCAGGCATAAAAGAATGACCTGTGACGGGAAATATGATTTCAATATTTCTGACCGAACTTGTGGTTTCCGACAGCCAACGAGAGCACATTCCAATCATTGTGGAGTTTTTATTTTGGCCTGGACAACCGTCGGCTACAAGCCTTATTGTGTCGATTCCGCCAAGATCTACTTTGTTTAGTCTGTGATGGACGGCAGATGCAATTTCATTAGATCCTTTTTTGTGTTCGTTCTCTAGCCAACAGTATGCAAAAACATTATCTTTTGTTAGAGGATCACCTGAAGATCCTACGACAATTGCAAAATTATAAAAATATAATTGCCGGCTATAATAGGCTTGTTGGTCGGGAACTTTAGGAAGGATCAGGTTCTTTTGGCAATCAAAAGATAAAGTTAACATGCCATCTCTCTTCTCCTTTAAAAGATTGAAAAACGCCTTGTACTGTAAACGATGGATCCTTTTTTTGGTAAATAAATCTTGTTTTTGGTTGACGCTAGAAGTTTTTATTTTTTCCGACAATTCAAGGCAATAAGAACACACGTCTGTTCGAGGGGTTCCAAAACCGAGATTGAAATTCTTGTTAAATATGCTTCGGAAAAATGATTGTGTTACCACTAGATTTTTTTCCAAAGCTTCAGCCTTCGCCAAACGATACATTTTTTTTATATTTAGTTCTGAGGACAAATATTTTCTAACGCTCGAAGTATTTCTACAATAATGGGCTTCTTGACATTGAAATTTTTTTATAAATGATATTACAAACTCCCTCTGCTTAAGAAATTTGTGGCTTCTATGGTCTCCACCTCTATTTTCTTTTGGCACTACACCACTCTTTTTTATGTTCTTCATTAAGTATTGAACTCTATGCTTTGTTATGCCTAGTGCTCTCAAAAAAGTGATTTGGCAAACAGGTATGATAGACCTATTGAGCATTTGAAAATAAAACTTGGTGGTAAATTCCTTCACTTTGGTTTTTTTCAAACCAACTTTGCAAAACTGAAGCAAAATTTGATCTTGGCGCTGTTTATCCGCCACGCCATAAAATGCATCGTGGAATGATTTTAAATCTATCATTTTAATACTTTCGCACTTGTATCTTTTGTTATTATGGCCGCACTTTGGAGGCTCCGGTAAGTTTTTTGCAGAATATCTTTAACAAAATGAAATAGGGAACATTAAAAATTGTACAAAAATGAAATAGGTAATGTGCTTCACAAGGCAGTAGGAATTTTGTTAACGTGTCGTTTAGAAACATTGACTACAACATACAGCTACTAACCTTTGTTTTTTGGCTATGTTTACTTTCCAAGTTTCTGGCTGTTTCCCACGCTTTCTTGCATTATTTTTTGAAACCTCACTCGGATAACACTCCATTGTCAATTAATTTACTAATCTCACTTTAAAAAACACTTAAATATCTTTAAAATAACAGAAATAACACCAACAACTCAAAACACGTGCGTAACGAAAATGTATGGGACGCCATATTGAATTACGTCATATCTGACGCTGTGATTGGTCGATCTCAACACTGCCGTTTTTGTTAGAAACTAATACCACCACTGCCGGTTTTGTTACAAACCTCGGATTATTTTGTCAAAAATGTATGCTTAAATGCCGGTTTCGTAACGAATGTGATATACTGGTCGCTAGAACTTGCGTTGCATTACTTAGCTCTACATATAACACATTTTAGAACATTTGTATGAAACTGCCGTTTTTGTTTCTATACGCCTCACTTGTATTCGGTACGTTTTTGAGCCTAAAATGTACTCGAGTACATTTCAAGTTCACGAGTACATCTTTGGATTTATTGGAATACGTTAAACCTACTATGATACGTAATTTGTATTTATATTGCAAGTAGAGACTTGTTAGGTGTCGTGGTTATTGGTAGTGGTAAAGTGTGAATGTATGGTTCTCGTTTTTAATTCGAGAGTGTTGGTGACGAAATTGTTGTTTTTAAAACCCGTGTATTATGATTGAATTGGTTATTTCAAAAACTAAATAAGTCTTTGAAAAAAAAGACGGAATCGTCATTTTATAGAGTATAGTCTGAAATCCTGCTCTGCTATTGCTCCTTTACGTAAAAACTGAAGTAGATATGTTATTTATATGAAAAAATTGTGATTTATGATGGGCTCTAATCTGTTGAATAGAATAGAATAGTAAATATATATATATATATATATATATATATATATATATATATATATATATATATACAGGGTGTTATGAAGAACGTTAGCCAAACTTGTAGGGTATATAGAGGGGACCATTTCCAACATCGTTTCCATACATCAAAATGTTACTTTTTTTCTAGGATTTTTTAAAAAAAATTCGAAATAATCCCAAAATTTTACCTATTAGTGTCTAAAACTTTTTTATTTATGAATTAATCAGAATCATTTAAATTTAAGTATTATGTCAAATACATGCTTATTCAGATAAACATAAAACCTGATTAAAAAGTCAACGCTAAAAAAAGATATGATCTGACAAAATCCAACAAACGGTCTGAGAAAAAAATTAAGTTAATATTTAAATAGGTAAATTTTAAAAATATTTAGAAAAATGGTTGAGTTTGTAATATAACATCAAAATTTCTCTGATGTCTCTTCTTTTAAATGATATATTGCAATCCAAAAACAAAAAATAAAAACCAAAATCTGAACGATAGTCGCTATTTTGTTTAAAGCCATTTTCTACCATATTACAATTTTATACGGCGGTATAACGTTCTTTTTTCATATACAATACAATATATACCTTTTAAAAAATACCCTACAACATATACCTTTTAAAAAATAGATGTACCTGCTTACATATTTGTGTTATTTTATGAATAATGTGTTTCATAACACCCTGTTAAAAAAAAATAAAACAAAAAAATTCAGAACTTCGATACTGCTAAATCCCATAATTTGTAGTATTTAGACACAACAAAAAGAAGACGTTGAGAATGAGATGTTCAAGCAACTTGTAGCAGACGGTCTTGCGGAAATTTTTCAGGCTTTTACAAGACCAGCACTTTAGATGTTTTAAATTCTTTCGGCAGGTGTCCCGCGGCAAGGATATTCGCAGTGTATTCTTATTATATTAGTTCAAATCATTTATTCATTAAATCACAATATGTGTCATATGAAGTATACAATGACATCATTGTAAAAAAAATTAATAAAAATAAATTAAAATTAAATACAATGCTATATACTAAATATAAAAATATCGGTATTATCTCTCATGATACATCACGATGTAATAGAGATCTTCGAACTACAGAGAAAGGAACCTTCTTAACATCCTACATGAGGACAACAGAACTGCCTTTTGGATGGCATATCTGAGACCACAACAGATGCCAAGTTTCCCTAGATTATCTTTAAGAGACTTAGGAATAACTCCATTCGTCGATATCACTATAGGATTGGTGTATGCCACATATCCTTGATTTCGTGAGCAAGATCAAGATATTTAATTATCTTATCTTGCTCGGCTTTTTTCAAATTTTCGTCATACGGTATAGTGATATCCACGAGATACGTTATCCCGTTCCTACGATCAACCAATACAATGTCCGGACGATTTGCGTTAATCGTTCGGTCAGTTTGTATTGGTATTATATTAGTCATTATTATGTTAATAATTGTCCTCGGTAGCCTAGTTGTACTGGCGTGGACTTCAGATCCGAAGTCATCCGGGTCAGAGTTTTCGTAAGTGTTTTTTCACTTGAAAATTCTACCTGGGGTTGGTCTGTCTCAAATTGGACGCTACCGGTTGACTGGAAAAAATTACCTCAAGTAATAAGATCCTCCGGCAAAACTGACACCTTTGTATAGAAAAGTGTTATATTATTATTATGTTAATTGTGATTTTTTTTTATATATCCTTGTACTAATGTGCACTACAACCTACAACTCTATATTAAAATATAAATTGTAAAAGGCCGGTTGGCCGTTGAACCAAATAAAAAATAATAATAATAAATAAGCCAGGCAACATGCCATCAGACCCAGCAGCCTTTCCGGCTGTTTTAACGTTTAAAAGTCACCTCTGTTTCAGTGAACGGAGTAACCAGGGTAGATCGGATTGGACAGTCCTTTGTGCTGTGTGGAGCTGTTCCTTAACCTTAAGTTGGAATGTTTTGTCTCCGGGCGCTCTGCCGTTGTCTACTATTTTGTTTGCAACAAGGTTCGCTGAAATCTTTGCTGTACGGTCTGGTGGTTTAATTTGCCACATTTTACGGAGTAGGGATCATGCCTTACGGATTAACTGTTGTAGAGATTCTTGCAATGTTCCTTCCATCCGGGATGTATGTTTTACGATATCCTCATGGTATAGACTGTTTGGCGGCCTCTGAAACTGATGTTATAAATTTATGGTAGTTAGTAGGCAGTGGTACGAGAGACATGAATGTCTCATCGAAATGGGCGGCGAAGATTTCCCATTTGTCATTTTGGAAGTTCCGTCGCGAGACCTTCGAGGACAAGCACAAGTCCTGGGTGTAGCCGTTCCATCTAGCTGATAAAGTGTGCCTCTGTCTTTGGCATCATAAACGAGGTGAAAATTCTCAGTCTCCATATATTCCGTGAGGTCCTCACCATTATTGTCTGTGGTTCTAAATCCCCAGTTGGTGTGATTGCTCCCATTATTAAAGTCTCGCATTATGACAGATGGATGTAGGAGGGCTGAAGGAATGACTGTGGGTGGCCACTGGAATCTATCAGGCTTGTAAACGTTGACGACTTTTGTGTCCTATTTTGATGGTGACTGGTGACCAAGGACACATTACCTGATTTAAAACAATGTTTTCCAAATCCAAATCAGGCCGTCGGTCGCGTCCGTTGATGGCCACGCCGTGGACAACGCCAGCTAGGTTGAACCGGGAACCGTAGGTAACTCTGGTGGTGAGTTGGTTTAAGTTTGCTGTGTGGGTTTCCTGTAGCAGTATAACATCAATACATAGCTCTTTTGTCAGTTTTGTCAGATATTCTGTCTTAGAACTACATAGTTATTTCTTCTATCTTCTATTTTTTCCAAGGTCTCTTGTCTTATTGCCCAGAGGAGAGCTGTTTTTGCGATTTGTATCATTTACCATACCATGTTCTATTTTCTTGTTTTTAATTCAATCCTCTTTGGCTTCTCTGCTTTCTCTCTTCCTTATTGATAGAATTTTGCCGTTATAACGTTGCCCGGGGGTGCACCACGTGGAGGCGTTATTTTACCCATTTTTTTAATGTAATAATATTATAGTTAAAACCTTTTTTTGTAAATGTTTTATTTCATGCAGTTTGTTGTAATGATCAATTCAATTGTTCGCGATTACATTATGTTTTGAAACATGCGCAAAGTTGTTAGAGGTTTATAAAAGATTTGCGTTTAATTAATCACTCATGTACTCGGTATTTTGTACTTGAGTACTCCGATCTGAGTACTTGTACTTGTACTCCGAGTATATTTGTGTGCAGTACTTGTACTCAGTACTCGAGTATTTTTTTCCTGTACTCGGAACAGCTCTGGCCGCGGATCGGCTTTGCTGCGTATTGGTCTCCTTCGGGCTGGCTTGCGGTGTGCAGGGAGCCTCAAGGGAGAATGTAATGTTTGTAAATTACGTACTTAACTCTTTCCTAAACGAAGGAATTTTATTTAATTGGTGAGATGTTACACGTTTTTATAGATCCTGATATTCGATTTAACCAATACATGCATAATAATTTTTACTGCTTCGTATCTACTTAAAATTATCTTCTTTACACACCAATTCCCTATCAGATACGCTGAAACTTAGAATCCACTAAAAATATGATTTTTTTCATAATTCGTAAACTGACTGTTCCACTTAAATTATCATGTATCCTCTTAAATGACCCTCTATCTATTCGATCGATTTAACCCGCGCGCGGCATTTTAGAAAGACCTACCAAAATTTTAGAGGAACCCCTTTATGTTAAAACTACTTGTGTCAAATTATTATTTCAGATACCTCTCTTAAAAACAACAATCAAAACAAAATAATTTATTATTTTCAGTAAAAATATTATTTTGCTAGTGTTTTCATCATACAAGACACATTAATAATGGTTAGGTATATATCTTGATCAAGATGAATTTGTTTGAGAAAAAGGAAATTTGGCGACAATGATGATAATTTTGACATGGGGATTCGTCTGAAATCACTTGCAGCTATATTCAATTTTAATCAATTGGATCGAAGCAATATCGCTCGGATTGGTTGAAATCACTTGACCATTGCCCGCGAATTTCAAAATTTTAATTGATGCATCTTTTTGTGGATCTGATAGAAAATTGGGGTACTAACGGACTGGTGGAACAGATAACCCTTGTTTTGAAAAAAAATTACCGTTTTTTTATTGATGTTACAAGCAAAAATTGGCGCAAAAAATGTTTACAAAATCGCAGAGATAAGATTGCTGGTGTTTACCATACAGTACGCAATTGAGCGCTATTCCGTTTGGCAACATCGGTGTTATAACAAGTACACAATACAAAGATAGTACGAATCATGGAATTTTTATCTCGCTTATAATATCGATAAATAATATTCGATAAGTTTTGAATAATATAAACTTTTAAAGTGACTTAGATAAAAGGTTCTTCAAGTGCTTTTTTTTTTCAACAAAAGTCTAATAAAGTTTTATGGAAAAGTCGTTTGCGCGGCACTAACTTCCTCTGAACATTCAATACAATATGACAAAAGTTGGGGACAAAAATACTATGTGAAAACGCTAACTTTCCGGATAAACAAATATTTCTCCATAATATTTTTTTTTATATTTTATATTATGAAAGATATTCAAGTTTCGAACACTATTATACTATATGGAAAACATAAATGACAAATTCCCCTTTGCGAACAAAACTGATAAGTACTTACATTATAAAAAAAAATATTGACACAGTGGTGTGGCAATTTTTTTTTTACATAAAATTTAAAATTTAATTAATAAAATCTGATATTGGATTGATAAATTCAACTGTAATTCTGTATCACATATGAATTTAAAAAGTAAACATACTATGTTACATTTTTTGATCAGATTATTTTTGATACAAGAAAAAAATCTAAAATTAGGAGTAAGAAAATACATAGATAGAATAAATTGGGTATTGTTTTCAAAAATTATTTTATATCAGAATTACCTACTTTTGTTTTAATTTGTTAAACTACAGAATAATCTGTTATATATTTTTTTGTGGTGTAATAGTGTAAAAGTAAAAAAAATAGTGAGTAAAAATAAATAAACCCTATCATGTCCCCGTGAACATTATAATAATAAATTAAAGAAGTTTTATTTTAAGACGAAAAAAATGCAGAAAAACATCATGAAAAAATCTTTTCAACGGCATATTTTCAGACATTTCCAATTAGACAGTTTTACAACTGAAGCATTCTGACCCACATATTTCGAAATGAAGATAATATTCTCACTTCCTTCTATCTCTTCCTTTCTGTAATCCTCGTCACCTTTGAAAAATCCCGTATGTTACTTTTTTCCATTCCGTTTTGAGACACCATCAACAAATTATGTTCCACAGCACAGAGTATGCATAAATTGTTATGAAAAGAGTCAAACGGAGAGAGAGGAAGAGGAGTTATGTTAAAAAAGAAAGAAAACGGAAGACGAGGGTTTGGTAGGAAGTAAATTATTTCTCTGAATAGAATTATATAATATTTTACACGATTCTTTTTATATCCCTATTCCACACATATAATGTTTCTGCTTACGTTAAAACGGAAAATCCTCATCATCCTTGTTCCTTGAACCTTCCCTTAATTTATGACATCCAATTTTTAACCCTGGCTTCATCAAAAGCCAACTATAATACAGTAGTGAGCGTTTAACAAACACTTTCAAGAAAGATTTTTGTGTCCGAAGATGATAAGTTGATGTACCTAACTAACAAAATCGAATATCGGGGTATTATTTTTGCCTTTTCTTAGACCCAACAGGGTGACACAATATTGTCGCCTACGGTGTTCGATCACTTTTTGACTTTGAGATGTCAGTCGACGAAATAATCCACAATGTTAACTCTTAAAATATTGAAAATTCAATTCGTAGTGCCTACCTACATAGTAACATATTGTTGTCGACGGAAAATATTTCTTGTTAATTCTAGGTCCGAAATTTATTTACATAATTTTGCTTTTAATGTTTGGTGAAATCCGCCCGGCTCTTGAAGGTTGTCATATAAAATGTGAAATAATGTCCACTAAATCACCAGCCCTGGGATACATACGCGCGGTGGCATCACGGAAAGGACGACAAACGAGTTTTTATTATGCAGTGAACAAAATTTATTTTGGAGGTTTTACTATAATCTCCCCCTCGAGCAAGAATCAGATTTTTCATACATTCACGTACTTTGTTAATTGTTTCGTACAAAATACTAAGAATACACTGAAGGGATCATGAATGAGATTATAAAAAAGTCATCTTCTTGCAGCTTGGTTAGAAAAGGGATACTGACAAGATCATCATTTATGCTAATTTGACGTTTATGGTGAAATGAGAGCAATTTTCAGGCCTTGACGATTAATTCCAGTCCTCAAAATGCCGATATAATTAATTAATATTGTTGACACAGGATTTCAGCGCAGTAGAGCCGTGCGAATTCGTACAGCTCTACACCGCATTCACTATCTGTAATTTTATTTTTTTTTTGTATTTCCGTTTCTCTCTTCATCATCCATGTCAAAATAAAATAATACGTGTTTTTAAACGCTCCACGCATTTTAATTTAAAACCAAATAATTTTCCCCAATCTGATGTTTCAACAAATAGGAAATCTAAGTGATGACAAAGAACAGAAATTAGCTTCAATTTAGATTGGATCTGGATTTTGGAACAGATGGCTCAATCCGATATTTTGCTGTCAAACTCTCTAGTTACACAAGTTAGACAATCTGCAAACATTGCGGCAGTCATAGTGAGATTTCTCAAAAAAATTGTATGAAAAATCTAATACATAAGAAAATAGAACGTCTCAGGCCTAAAATGGTGTACGAAACTCGGGCGAATATCTCTACCAAATATTATATTCTCTGTTCAACCGAGATAAATCCACTTCGCACAATCGCGAGTTTAAGAGACAAAGTCAGAAACAGTATCATTAGGGAAATATTCAATACTCGCCCGTCGAACTTCGACCTAAGCCAGAATAAAAAAAATATTTTGACTAATTACATGATTTAAATACAGACGACATAAAGACTGAATTACATTAAGCTAATAATTGTTTGCATTATGTAATAATTAGGTATTTTTGATTCGGATGCGGGATAAAGTTCGACGGGTCATAAGTTTATAATAAAAAACAATTCCTTTGCGTAACTTTTTGAAAAATCCAACGGATGGCGGTGTAGTAGGAAATAAGTCACATGTGATACATGGTACGTTATTGTACATATTAATGAAAGAATAGGTTCTATTCGAACCAAATTTTACCGAATTATTGTGGTAAGATAAATGACGTTGTGAGATGAGGCAGATGCTGCCAAAAACACTGCAGAGATCATGTAAGTATAACTCATCTTGCAGTCAGTTGGTGTCCGCAAAGGGGGTACCTACCCGATCAGAGCAGACCTTAAAGAAGAGTGAGTAGAAGAAAAAGAATTATAAGAAAACATTATGTACCCACTTATTTAAAAAAACCTCACTCTTTAGTTGTACCTAACTCTAGCCAATAATTAATTTCTCATTGCAAATCTACAAAATACAATCTTTGGGTTTAAAGACGACACTTTGAAGAAATCGATTCATCAAAGTATTAATTTTGTAATCAATGAAAACACTAAGCTGAGCTCATATTTTAATGATTTTCCCATCTTATGTAATTTATTTTATTTTAATAAAAGTAATATTCCCCCCTTCAAAAATGCGTACGCATTTGTGTGAAGATGAGGATAATACAAAATTATATATTTACATTAACAATGAAGATTACAATACAATTTTTACAAAAGTCTTAAATTATTACAGTAACAAAAAAGAAGCAAACAAAATGAAACCAATACACTAACACTTTAAATGTGAAGAGTTAGTATGTTTTTATAAAAAGAGTGAAAAATACTTTAACAAGAATTGAGCATCACTTCTACAATATTAAAATAATATTTGCCTTGAACACTGACTGACTGACTGACTGATGTCATTAACGCCGCTAGATGGCACGCCATTCTCAACTTAAGACAATTTTCGTTCTTCTAATATAATATGGCTGACAGCAGTGACAGCTGACAGTAGCATAGTAATATTATTATGCCTGGTGGCTGAGCACTTTTTTAAAGGTTTTGATGTAGTGAAAAACCATTTTTCGGGCTATTTAAAAACTCACATGCGAAGTCAGCCATAAGAAAGCAATGTGTACCAAATCAGGAAACTTTTACGCAGAGCGGGACTTCATAACGAACAAAAGCCTTACTAATGCAATGTGTGCAATAAAAGTTTGCAGACTCAAGAAGCACACACGAAAGCATAGCGGAGAAAAGCCATACAAATGCAACAATTTCAATAAAAAGTTTAATCAATAAAATAATAACTCATAATAAAAGCCATTGAATGCAAAGTTTGTTATAAAAAGTTCAAGTTTTTTTTATAATTTTCATAGAGTTCTATTATCAAGTGCTTTAAAGTCTGACATATTATGAATTCGGTCATAAGAAAGCAAAGTTTACATGAAAAAGTTTACCAAATCAGAAAACTAACGTACACACGTGACTTAATAGCGGAAAAAGCCTTACGAATGCATTGTTTAAAATAAAAAGTTTTAATCAATCTTATATAAAACACACATCCTAAAGCCGTTTGAATGCAAAGTTTGTTGTAAAAAGATAAAGTTGTTTTGAGTTTTCATGAAGAGTTCAATTTATCAAGTGCTTTAAAGTCTCACATGTGAATTCAGCTATGAGAAAGCAATGTTTGCAGGACAAGGGTGGGCGCCACGGGCGCCTTTAAAAAATTAGTATTAAAATATTAAAATACCATTGGCCTCAAACTATATAAATAATATTACTTATAGTAATACTTGAAGCAAAAACCTTTTTACGAAAATTGCGTGGACGGAGGAGAATGAAATTTCGCAAACTTAGTTTATATAGAGAGGGAGTGGCAAATGCTAATATTCCAACTGTCGATTTGTTGAAGAGAAATTATTTCTCGAGACAGATCGGCAGTATCAAGTCAAGATACGTGAGATTTGTATGGCCAGGTCTACATTTTAAACGGTTTTTCAAACTTTGACGACAAAAAACACCAACTAAGAGGCTTCGCAGCTTCTTTCAAATATGGATTTACTCAGAATTCGGAGGAGAACATTTAGTGTGTCTGTCTGTGTGTGTGTATCCCCCCCCCCCCTTATAACTTTTGATTCGCTTGATGCACAGATCCTAAAATTTCAGAAAATATTTAATATTTTAAGCCTACAAAACTTGTGTACTCAGAATTTTTAAATTTTCTTTCAGTCAGGGGTAATCAACCTTTGAATTTTTACTTATTTTTTGCATATATCTCGAAAACTATAAAAGCTAGAACCCTAAAAATGTGTATGTATATAGAAAAAAAAAATATCTCAAATGTAATTTAATGAAAAAGTTCCAGGAATTCTCAAACTTTTTTTATAAAGAAAAATATTTTTTTATGACAAATTTACGAGTTTCAATGCCTATATTTCAGAATTTAAAAAAAATATATAAAAATGCCGAAACATATCAACTAGATAATTTAATTTTCTATAAAAATATATACATTATATCAGTACCTACATATCAAAGTTTTCTTAACATTTTTTGTAAAAATTTAATTTATCGACGACATCGTTTCATACAATAAACATACCGACTCAGGCCGTCGACAGTTGGATCTCATGTATACATGCAACTAGTAATAGAAAAAAACTTTGTACCTACATTATATCAACATTTCAAATTTGACTTATCCGTTAGGCTGGGCCGTTCTTGTATGGAAGTTAAAAAAGTGCTTCTAATCTTAATGTAATAGTGATAATTTGTTGCCTTATGATGTATTATAACTATCTACAAAATTTCAGGACAAAAAAATAAGATCTTCTGTCTCCGAATCGACTTTGAAGTTTTGTATGGGACGAAAATATCCCATACTAACTGACATTTTTATAATAATCATGTAAAATGATTACGGCCTTGTTTTTTTATTAATTTTTTTTATTATACCTCAGATAATTTAAGTACATACTTCTATTTATTTAATTACTCAAAAATAATAAATAAAACTTTTAATTTTTTTATGTAATGTAAGATGTAAGTATATGAAATTATGTTATTTTGCAGTGATTGTTTTTGATAAATTGGCTTTGATATATTTTTTACTCGTTGCTTTCTAAGCTTTTATATAATCTTATCTTGAAGAATTTCTTCGAATAGTTGGCGAGGCTTCTTTGACAATTTCACAGATTGTCAAACTCCTTGGATATGTCAAGAAAAATTCAGGAAACTGTATTTATTCATCTTCGCCATTTTATGTAATGAATGCCGTAAGATCTTCGTTGGATACTTGTCGATTGGTGTTTCTGTTACATTTTGCTGTCTGTCTATTACGTAGTTCTTGTAAAAGATGCTTCAAAATTTACTTTCGGTACTCCAAGGATCAAAGGTGCGTGTTTTCGGGTAATTCGAGCTTTCACTATCCGGCGAGCGGTTCATTCTCTTACTACATCTGTATTTTGAGCGAAATAGCTTTTTATTTTAGTAATTACAGTTTATATAACAGTTTTGATCATCTGATAAATATATGGATAGGAAATTAAACTTCCATAGGTAACGGGAACAGTCACAAGGTAAGTTGGTGCACAAACATTAAAAATAAAGATAAGTTAAGGTCATCAAAATTTCTGAAAGAAACGCAGTCGCAGAATCCTATTAGCTTAGTTTAGCGATCTAACATGGAACATTTTTCCTGGAGCTCAGTTGCCTAAATCATTAAAAAATGTTTCTGTTGGTATGACTGTGCCAATTTATAATAAATATAATTGATCTTTTCGTAGATTATGAAATGATAAAATAGTAGATTTTGTTGTAATCACCTGGAACACAATATCAATTATTTTTTTCCAGTTGTTTTCCAATTTGGTCAGAATGCGTATGATGATTTGAGAAAGCATTATCAACATAATATGTTGATAATGCTTTTATAATATTATATAATATTATTTTACAAAAACTTTAATAATTATTGTTACTAGTCGTTTTTTTTCTAGGTTACCGGCGACTCATTCAATTAGGATTACTTGTGGTTTGCAATAAGCAAACAATTCATTCTAATGGTGTTATTAGTCTTTTCTCCTGCAAACTAATTATTCAATCATGTTTTCCGATATTTACCTACACTTATTTTTCATCACATCAGACGACAAGTAAAAGATCAAATGACATATTGCTTTTTGGAAAGAAATCTGTAATCGATCTCTCTATCGGTTTCGGTTTTCCAAATTTTCCATCAATTTAGAATCAGTTTCCTTTAACACTCTCTTATTTATCGTTCATCTGTATTTTTTGACTACTTTTTCTAATCACTTGCCTATAACTTTTGATTTAGGGCCATCAAAATACAATACTGGTAATTTTAACCCTTTTCTCATTTCATGAGATTTTCTCTGGTTTTTCGCGGCGCTCTATATACTTTGTTTTTATCTAAAATTGCATTTTTATGCTTTATATCATACAGGACTGATTATTCCGTCATTTTTATGAGATACAATCTTAAAAAATATTAAGTTAAAGATATTTTTAATTTATTTATACCTGCTTCAAAATACGATAAATTTTACATTTTTTTGAAATTTTGAGCTCAATTCGGAGACAGAAGATATCTTTCAAATCGAAAAATATTTTGCATACCTATTATGAACAGCATTTAGCACTAAAGTATAACTATTACGTTAGCAATAATGGAAGAAACGCAAATCGGCCCGGCCTATTATCCGTGTCAATTTTTTGGAAATAAAATTGTGAAATAGCGTTCCCTCAGTCTTTGACAATGGAACATCAATTATGTTCAAACTTAGGTACTATTCAAATTATTTATGGTCGAATTTCGAGCACTGGTCGTCATTTTAATTAATGTTTCTTACCATACAAACATAATACATCTAACAATTTTTTTTCATACTTCAATTCATGTAACAACAAAACGTTTAATTTTTCATCCTGTTTTGGTCGTGTTAGGAAAAATACGATCAAAGTAGGTAATAAAATATATAAAATTGTGCGGTTTATCTACGCCATTTCGCAAAGTCGGTTATTTCATTGAACCGTATCTTTACACCCCGAGTTATTCATAAATAAACATATTTCATAATAACTCCTTCTGTTTCCAAACATCGTATTTCTTACTCCGTGTCATAATGGAAGAAAAAACTTTACATATTATTATGCGGAGTATTGTATTTTTAACATAAATTTTATAACACAATATCATTCATCTTTCATATTATTATATTTATTTACCATCGAAAAGCTGATACTTTTATCGAGTTTTGCAAAGTATAACGTCTACAATTATTCTTCTTTTCGCTCAAGTTGTTTTGAAAATAACAACATATTGATATATCTCCACTTCTACGTGAAATATTGAAAGAAACCCAACATCTATTTCTTTTGAGATGATTCTTTAATTGGTTTTATACAATCATTAATTACTAAATTGATAATAAAGAGAAAAACTGTTTATGTGAACACTATCTACTGAATAACTAAATTGTTTACATAGTTGAATAATAATTGTATGTGTACCTATTCACACAGCGAAAATTATTTTTAAAGAAATTTATACAAGTGCAGTAACAGTTTTAATCTAAACTATAGCTGACCTGTCAAACTTCGTCCCGCATTAGAATAAATAAAATACTTAAAAAGGTTTTATACTGTAACATATTATATGTAGTTGAATTTCAATTTTTGTTAAATTAATAACTATTTACTGGCATCACCTACCAGAACCTACATGCAATGCTGTATTCATTTTGTCTGGGTTCAACTTTTCATTAAAATTGTTCGCAAAAACGAAATTCTGTCAAGAATCTGCATATCTATCTTTTGAAACCCAATCATTTCTAAAAATCAAAATTCTTTTATTATGGACTTTTTCACATAATATTATGGTGTTGATATCATGCATTATTATCCCTTCCATGCTAACGATAATATGAAATTTTACTTTATTCTTTATCATTTTTCGATATTTTAATAGTTATTATGTTTTACGGAGTGGAGAAGAATCCAACAAACCAAACAATATAAAAATCGGTTCACCCGTTCTCGTGTTGTAAACAGTGTAACTAAACTGACTTTTTTAATATGAGGCCGAGCGTGTTCTTCGTCAAATTCTTGACAGTCAACACATTGTATACGAATGCGCTCAAGCTCATCAAATGCATCCGAGAATAAGAAATAACGTTTTATAAATTTACTAGTAGTGTATTTTGAAACAAAGCCACTTTCTATAGCATAAACCATATTATTTGTATATTGTATAATCGGTATTAGAATTCGTAAAATTGTGAATAAAATTATCAAAGAAAAAATAACAACTAATGACTAACAATTCATTACTAATGTTCGATTTTTAAATGGAACAAACCACTACGGGCTTACGACCGTCTTCTACTGTTATTTCGAAGGCTGGCTTAGTGTGATCACTTTACGTTAACAACGTTCGCCATTAGGTGGTAATGTTTGTCTCCGAAACTCCTCCTAATCATGAGAATTCTCAACATGTTCAACATGTCGAAAAATCTCATGTATGCAACAACTAGAAATTTAATAATAAAATGAAAAATAGAGATAATAGTTGGAAATTGTTAAGAACAAGAGAGCAACCAAATTTAAAGACTGCGACTGCTGTCATGTATTTGGCGCCAGGATATGACTATATCCATTTTTGTTAATGTCTCATATTTATTGCCTATTGGCTTTGTTGGTGCACAACGTTCTAATTATGTATAGATTCTTGTGACCTTTTCAGGACTAGATCTTAAAGAAAAAATAACAACTAATGACTCAAACAATTCATTACTAATGTTCGATTTTTAAATGGAACAAACCACTACGGGCTTACGACCGTCTTATTAAAATTATTCTCATATTATTCATATTGTTAACATCCTTAATAGGTTTTCTTTATGAAAATATTTTTTTATGAAAGAATATATGTATGAGTAAAACAATTAATTATGTATGCTCTCATACAGTTTGAAAAAGATCGGACAGCCTGTACTGACATTTTCACCGCTAAAAAGGGGTGTATCACTCGACTTAGATTGATTCTCTCTCTCTCCCTGGCTTGCTCCATGCTTAACGTCTATGAAGACTGCTAGGGTCAGCTCTCCTCGTCCTCAGGCTGTAGACTCTCCTCTGCTGCACTACTTCCCCCACCCCACATCTTTGCATCTGCTCGCGCCTTTGCATCACCCAGGAATTCTTTGGCCTCCCTCTAGCCGCAGAACGTGGAACATTCAGGTTTATTGCCTGTTGTACAATATGCTCCTGTGGTCGTCGTTCTATGTGTCCATACCATCTCAACTGCCTTTCCTCTAGTTTACTATTGATGTCTGTCACTCCTAGGCTTCCACGAATGTGAGCACTTTTGATCCTATCTCTTAGGGACACACCAGTGGACCATCTCAGCATACGCATTTCTGCTGTCTCTAATTGTCTATTATAGGTCTTGTACATTGTCCAACATTCGGAGCCATACAGGAGTGCGGGTCTGACAATTGTCTGATAGACTTTCCCTTTCAATTTGATTGGCATTTTTGGATCACATAGAACTCCCGACACTGATCTAAACTGCATCCATCCTACATTTATTCTGTGTGTTACGTCTGCCGCAGAGCTTCCGTCATTTTGGATGAGTGATCCTAGATACTTAAAGGAGTCACTGTTTGGCAGCGTTACCCCATCCATTATCATTGTGGGCATCCTAGGCACGGTCAAACTTTCTGGCTCAAACGGTAAATAAAGGTATTCCGTTTTCTTCCTGCTTAGTCTCAGTCCGTTGTCTTCTAATATTTTCCTCCACCTTTCCAGTTCAATTTGCAGGTCTACGTGTTTATCGCTAATCAAAACTATGTCATCCGCGAATAGAAGGATTTTTAGGAGGCCGTCCATCTCAGTTTTGGTCAAATAGTCCATGATCAATATGAACAGTAGCGGGCTGAGGACGGAACCTTGGTGCACCCCCACTTTTACTGGAAATTCTGGAGAAGTACCTGATGTACACCTTACCTGGGTTTTTACATTATCATACATATCCTGTATCGTGTGCACATATGCTTCTGGTACATTCTGGGATCTCAGTGCTGCCCATATCAGGGTTCTTGGGACTCTGTCGAATGCCTTTTCCAGATCTATGAAGACCATGTGAAGGTCTTTTTGGGCATCTCGGTACTTTTCAACTAGAGTCCTTACAGTTTGGATGGCGTCAACTGTAGATTTTCCCGATACAAAGCCACACTGATTTTGATGTATATCTACCAGTTTCCGTAATCGTGTATTAACTATTGTTATTAACTAACTGTGTGATATAAGTTTGATCCCTCTGTAATTATCGCACTTTCTCGAATCCCCTTTGTTTTTGTAGAAAGGTAGGAGGAAACTTTTTCTAAATTCTTCTGGCATTTGGGCTCCACATATCATTTTATTGAAAAGGGTACACAACCAAGTTGCTCCGCATTCGCCACATTGTTTCCAAAATTCAGTTGGTATATTGTCTGGTCCTACTGCTTTCCCTAATTTCATTTGACCTATAGCAAACCTCACCTCTTCCGTTGTAATTTCCGTAATTGGACCCAGAATCTGTTTTTCCTCCGGATTAGAGGTTCTAGGGAATTCTTCATTTAAAAGTTCCAGATAATATTCCCTCCATCTTTCACAGATGTTACCTTCTTCTGTAATAAGTTTACCCTCCTTATCCTCTATGTATTTAGGTGCTCTGATTGATTTAGCTCTTTCCTTTCTTTGTGCCGCAATTTTGTATATTTTTTGGGCTCCTTGTGCTGTTTCTAGATCGTCATATATATCTCTCAGTGCCTCGTGTTGGGCAGTAGCAACAAGTTTCTTGGCTTTCTTTTTAGCGTCCTTATATATCAGTCGCAGGTTTTCTCTAATGGCTTCGTCATTGCAGTTTGACCAGTTTTTAAACGCCATTTTCTTTTCTTTGATACCCTTTTGTACGTCTTCAGCCCACCACCAAGATTCTTTATTATTTTTTAGCTTGCCCTTTGAGACTCCGAGACACTGCTTAGCACTCTGTAAGCATGCACTTGAAAAGGCCTCCCACATTTCATTTGGATTTAGGTTATTATGTCCTTTTAAGTTTTCTATCATCCACAAGTTCATTTTAGATGCTAACTGTTTACCTTTTTCATTTGAGATATTGAGCCACTTGATCTTTGGTATTTGTTTTACATGTTCTTTGGTTAAACTACTCTTTGGAACAAGGATTTCAAGCAACACCAGGCGATGTTGGGCTGCCAGTGGTTCTCCCGGGATGACTTTGCAGTCTCTACATTGTTTCCTAATTTCTTTACTGCACAACCAGTAATCTATCTGGGTAGCGGCGTTTCCACTTTTATATGTTATAAGGTGTTCAGATTTTTTGTAGAAGTATGTGTTTGTAATTTTTAAATCATACGCTTCTGAGAAACTCAAAAGTTCATCCCCCTGCTGATTTCGAGTTCCATATCCGAACCCTCCATGCACTGTTTCATGGCCAGCGTTTGATGTTCCAACATGCCCATTCATATCTGCACCTATTAGGACGCTTTCATTTTCCGGTATGCTCTGGATCAGACGTTCCAAGTTTTCCCAAAAAAGATCTTTCTCAATTTGATCACATCCCGTTTGAGGTGCGTAGGCACAAATGATGTTATATATTGCGTTACTGATAACAAGTTTTATCATGATTATTCTGTCGCTGGTTGCTGTGATTTTAATTACGTTATTGTGAAACTTTTCATGTAATACTATTGCTACACCGTTTCTAGAGCTATTTTCACCGTAAAAAATATAGTTTGAACTCATTATTCTGTGTCTCGAGGTAACGGCATTTGTCAATGTTCGTGTTTTTCCATTTTGTTTCCTGGATGCATGCAATGTCAATCTTTCGTCTTCTCATAACCTCTGCCAACTCTTTCCCCTTTCCTGTCAACGTTCCCAGGTTCCATGTTATAGCTCTTAGCTTATTAGAACCTTTGCCTGGACGAGATATCTTCCTCTGCTTCAATCTGCTTGTCCCTGGAATCCTACAAGCTGGCCCTGACACTAAGTCAGGCTCTGGATCACCGAGGGGAGAATCACCCTCGCTGCCAGACAGGGTAGTGCATCTTTGCGTTTGTTTTCTCATGAAGCTTTGGTTTAATTTGACTTGAATGTTTTATCCACCGACGGTCATCAGACGTGGAACCAGGGTGACCCAACTAACTAGGGCTATATCCGCTGTCGTTGATCTGTGTTGACCAACTATCGGATCAGCAATGATCCTGGATACTCATTTGAGATGGTGTGTGCGACTAGTACCCGAATATGTCGAGTTGCCAGCACACACCATTTGTGAGCCGCCACTAACATGTGGGACAGACGCTCACTGCTTCTCCGTTTAGCCGCACTTTTGGGATCCCCCGACGGGTTGGTTACCATCAACTTCACCCTAAAGCCCGTTGCCCGTCGGTCACCGCGTGGAGGTAGGAGAAGCATGGTGGGAGAAGCTGTGTCAGTCCAGGCCCTAGGACTGATGTATTGCGCTCAAGCCACCCGACCGACGAAAAATAATCTAACCTACTATTTTCTTTTTCATGAAATGATCATTTTTTACTGGAATTTTGAACATGTAATATTATTTAAAATATGAAGAACAATACAACAGTTTTGGTGAACAAAAAATATTATAAATTATAATAATAAGTTAATAAAGAGAACTCAAAGAATAAGATTTGAAATTTTGTATGCTATTTATTTTTTGAGCTCATTCTCAAACATGTTGATACAAATAAACAGTTTAAACCCAAAATAGATTTCAATAGATATATCGGAATCTTAGAGCCAACTTGTCTTGTCTCAAAAAAGAAAAGGAAATCATTATCTTTATAGCAGGGATAGGATATGCGGCGTATATTTCGAATAACGAATTTAAGTCATTTAACCTAAAAAGTGGAGTTAAAACAAGTTGGCTCTCGGGTACAGATGGATTCGAGACAAGTTGGCTCGCAGATATCTTTATTGCCTACCTCTTATTAACTTCATCACGATATCCACGAACATCTAATGCTTGAATCATTGTCGTATAGTGCAAGGTGTTGTATACATTTAAATACAATAAAAAATAAGGTAAAAATATTAGCTATTACAATTATTGAGAGTAAAAATACAATATACCTTTACAATACTTTATACATACACACATACACATACTCCCTTTATGGCCCCCCGCACAACGCAAGCCAGCTCGGAAGAGACCAATCCGCAGCAAACCCGTCACACACGAAACCGACCCCCTAGCTCGATCAAAGCAATCAAACGGAAAAGCCGGCCCCACACAAATCAAGCCCGCCGCGGATCCCCCCCCAAACCAACAATGCGGGATGCCTGAATCCCACTCAGGAGCATAGGGAGGCATCAAGAGCTCTCCATTGCGCTGGAAGGCGTCCGAGGCTCATTGTGCCTTTTCTGACCGGTTGAGGTTAAAGGACGTGAGGTGGTCAACTTCACGGTCCCGATCTGATTTTTCGATTTCCTACCTCTTACAGGATGCTCGAGCAGAGGTGCTATTCTTAGCCGGCAACCCCACGGCGAACTTTATATATGGTAACGAATAAATGTAGATATACGTGTATAGAATATATATATATTTGGATTCTTCTCTTTCTTCGATACAGCCCTAATCGAGCTTTGGCCTCGTCCAAATTTTGCCTCCAGCATGGTCTGTTCACAGTATGTTGTCTTCAACCTGACTAACTGGAGCTTGATACTTGGATATAAGACTCAATATCTACGTTTTAAAGGATCTTTCGCTGTTTTTGCCAATAATTAAATCAGCGAGTATTTTTTTCAATCAAATTCAGTTTGTGCAGGTCACCGCCAGCGAGACTCCGAGTTTAAACGAGCGTTTGCCGTTAATAAACGCATGGGTAATATTTGGCACGCTGCCCCGGTTTATAATAATTAAGGCTGCATACACTTAAAACCATTTAACAAAATTACCTACATATTATTATTATAATGGCGTGTGCTAGAATAAAATGATTCCAGGCGCCGCTAATAGATGGCGTGGGACTAGAGCAGGCTTTACCCCGAATAAGGTAGGTACCTACCGACTAACAGGCAGTTAACGGAAATTGAACTTTTACTTTATGCCATTCTCTATTCTGGTTTTTATTGTTAAACTAAAACCAATACATCCATCCTATACAAAGTTTTTTTTTATGTCTGATATAAAAAAACAACATTCATCCAGAACCGCATAATACAATTATCTTGAAAACGAAATGGAACAATACGTAACGGAGTTTAGTTTTAGAGGTACCTAGTGTTCGAACAAAATCAAATTTGTTTTGTAAGTTATATTGTGGACTTTCGTAAAATTTGTGGCTGATAACGCTTGTCCCGATAAACATTTACTAGATGGTTACCAAATCTGATAAGTGGATAAACTCAAATACCTGGGAGCAACCGTTACTACTGGAGACCTTGGGGCTGAGCTCCCGGTACGTATCTGTATGGCAATGATGCCTTTAACAACATGACCAAGGTATGAAAATCAACGGCGTTTAGTGTTGAAACGAAATAGAAACATTCTCCAGGCACAAAAAGTAACTGCATTTGAAATGAAGTGCCTCGGTATAATCTTGGGTATAAGGTAGTTACCAACGCATAACGAAAAACACTATACACAGAGCATTCAGCTCAGGACAAGTAGTGAGGAGATGCACATGGCTGATTCATATGTTAAGGATCCTGAATGACAGTTGGCTGAAGATAGCGCTGTTCTTCCTTCCATCAGGGTTTCGAAGACGAGGAAGAATACCGTGTTCCATTCCTTCGAGGCAGAGCTGAGGGATTCGGATATGGTGTGGAGGAAGCTACGAAGCTGCACGAGATCGAGTGCGGAGCTGTTATTGCCTCCCTATGTCCCTAGGTGGGGTAAAAAAACAGTAGGTATGTATATATATATATATATATGTGTGTGTGTGTGTGTATTTGATAGGTAAGTACTAAAAATAGGCGGAAAACGATGGAAGATTTCACTTTTCTCAGTATTTGTGAGTCTTTTATTATACCTAATCACAATATTTTCTTATTATTAAGCGCTGCACTTATTTTCGAGAGATTCGGGATTAAACATTGGTGATCACCTCTGGGTAACCTTTCCAGCCTTGTGGTACCTGTGGTAAAGTGGGGTTTTTCGGTATTTTATTCAAATCTTATTCTTCTACAACTGGATAATGGAAAGCTCTACTGCTACTGGCGACATCTGGTAATTCGGTGACTTGATTTAAAAGAATTATCATATAAAAATAATGAAAGTTTTTATGTAAACCTACTGGTAGTGCCTCTATAGACTATTGAGAAAGTCACGATGATAATGTTCTCCAATATCCAAAAAATTAAGGGAAATTCACCAAAGTTTAAATACCTTAAACTTTAAACGGTTGTAGAAAAACGGAAAGTATCATTCTTAATTGATCAATTTCCTATTCAAATGAATTCAAATAATTGATCTTTTTGTCTATTAAACGAAGATCCTTTTAAACGATAGGTAGTTTGGCGAGTTTTGCCTACACATAAAATTAAGAAAATTAATCCATTAAATTCAAACTTCGCAACGGACTGAAGATAATCGATATCATATTTTATTCAAAGTGTGGATTTATTCATAATATAAGCGAGTTAGCGTTTGTATTATTTGAATAAATTGCGTTCTTATTTTATTTTTTATGTGTTGAATTTGTACATGCCAAGAAAAATACATTTTAGTGAAAGGAATTATTTACCTCCTTAATTGTTTGTTATATATTATTTTCCGCAACATCCAACGTTCTAAATAGATTCTAAACCTGAGATAGAGACACTCCTGAAAAATCTTCTCTACATTATTATACAGTGATCAATGCGATAGAGGCGATGATCATTATCACAGTGTTATTTTCAGACGAAGAGAATTTTCATATACCTGGGGATTCTTACTCCGTTCACTGATTGGTGAATTAATAAATCAATGTTGTTTACAAATTTTTTAAACGGACAATTTCAAGTTAGCATAGTACAAAAAGTAACTACAAAATAAAAATTGGGAGTCCATAACCGAGATCAGAAATGCATTAACTTCGTTTTAATTTCGCTGTCAACATAAACTTCGTTTTAATTTCGCTGTCAACATTAACTTCGTTTTAATTTCGCTGTCAACATAAACTTCGTTTTAATTTCGCTGTCAAAAGAAGAAAATCGTATCCTCGGTCACAACATCCGTATTGAGAGATATGAAAAAGTCAGTAAATCGGCTAGTCTGTAGCTACAGAATTCACAAAACTGGTCCAGAATCAGGAAGATACTACTGATAGATCCTCTCTAAGCCTATTAGGTTAGCAATCAAAAAAGTACAAAAACTGGTCATGTTATGAAAACGTTGACTCGAAATAATCGTAAATAACAGGCGACACATACATAAGTATTAAAGAAATCGAAGATTTATGATAAGGCACAAGAAATTATATCAATAATAAAAATTACATAATTGTGTAAATGCAGCTTTTAGTTAACTATAATGTACTATAATGTAAAGGGGGGCATGAAAGGAGCCTCCACGAGAGATTGCGATACAAAGAAAGAAATTAACAAGCGAAACTGAAAACCTGAAACTCGATGAAAATGAAAGCAAAAATGAAAAACTATAAATGCAATCCGGCGCCCCCTGGAAACGACGTTAGTCGGCAAATCCTTTCGCTACCGGACAGCCACTCAACCAGTCCGAAAAAAAGGCCCTTATCAGGGCCATTCACAACGACCTCTATAAACATTGAGGGATTAAGCTCAGACAAAGAGACCATTCTCTCTGATTTCTGTCAAAACATCGACGTATTAATGATACAAGAGACCCATAGAGGCCCAACGGACCCCAGACCTAAAATACAAGGAATGAACTTGATACTAGAACGACCGCACGACAAATACGGAAGTGCAATATTTGTGAGTCCGGAGATAGATGTCCAATCGGTGGCTCTGACGGATGAAGACAATATTGAGATCCTGTCTATAGTTCTCACAAGCTGTGTTATAGTGTCAGTATATAAACCCCCTGGTGCCGACTTTAAATTTACAGAGCCGTCAAACTACAACAACCACACCAAGAAAATAGTCATGGGAGATTTCAATAGCCATAGCATAAATTGGGGATACAGGGAAACTGATGAGAATGGTATGAGGTTGGAGAAGTGGGCTGAAACGGCAGGACTGAGTCTTGTTCACCACCCAAAGCTACCGGCATCCTTTGACAGCGCCCGATGGAAGAGAGGATATAACCCCGACAACATATTTGTTTCGGATGAATTGACACCTCAGTGCTCTAAAAATGTTGAGCTCCCCATCCCAAGGACCCAGCACCGCCCCATCACCTGCAGAATCGTCCCAATGACTCAACCTGCGAAAGTGCTATTTAAAAGGAGATTCAACTTCAGAAAGGCTAAATGGGCTGACTACAGTCGGGCACTGGACAATGCTCTTTTCAATGTAACGCCGAAGCCAGAGACGTATGAGCTGTTCGTGGAAGCTGTACATAGAATATCAAGACAGTATATACCACGTGGCTGTAGGACAGAATACATCCCCGGACTCACTGATGACTCAAAACAGCTCCTCGAAAGATACCGAAAACTATTTGACAGTGACCCATTCTCAGAGGATACACTGCAAGCTGGGGAGGTTCTGATGCAGAACATATCCAACAGCAGGAAAGATAAATGGTGTGACCTTATTGAAAATCTCGACATGAAGCAAAACAGCAGAAGAGCATGGAAGGTAATTAAAAACCTCAGTAATGACCCATCAGCACAGACCACTAAATATAATATCACTCCAAACCAAATAGCTCACCAACTGCTACTTAATGGCCAAACACGTGGAAAGAAACTGAGAGTACCCATTGTCCGTGATATAGCACAAGAAAATAACTTTTTGGGAACCCCTTTCACCCAGGGCGAACTGAGCGAGGCAATAAACACGCTGAAGAATGGCAAAGCGGCTGGCCTGGATGAGGTAAGAGTCGAACAGATCAAGCACTTTGGACCAAAAACCATGGAGTGGGTCCTAGGACTAATGAATGCATGCGTAGAGAGTGAAAAGATGCCGAAGCTCTGGAGAAAGGCACGTGTTGCTGCACTCCTTAAGCCGGGAAAAGAACCTCATGACCCTAAGAGCTTTAGACCTGTGTCCCTCCTTTGCCATATGAGCAAAATTTTCGAACGCCTTATACTGAACCGCATATCCAGTCACATTGATAACCATACGATAGGAGAGCAGGCTGGTTTTAGACCAGGAAGGTCATGCACTGGTCAGGTTCTAAACTTAGTGCAGCACATCGAAGATGGTTTTGAGAGGAAGAAAGTGACAGGTGTGGCTTTTGTGGACCTCACAGCCGCATATGATACGGTGAACCATGCTAAACTTGTCAACAAGATATATAAGATGACAAAAGACTTCCGGCTAACATCCTTGATTCGCAATTTCCTGGGTAACAGACGTTTCTATGTAACACTGCAGGGCAAAGATAGCAGGTGGCGAACACAGAAAAATGGCCTGCCGCAGGGAAGCGTCTTGGCGCCAATCCTTTATAACATCTATACCAATGATCAACCCACACCGAAGGAAACCAGACAATTTATCTACGCCGATGACACCGCAGTGGCAGCCCAGGAGGATTCGTTTGAACTGGTGGAGGAAAGGCTCACCCAAACTCTCAATACACTCGGACAATATTACGATGCAAATAACCTCAAGCCGAACCCAGGAAAAACGCAGCTTTGCGCATTCCACTTGCGTAATAGGGACGCGGGAAAAGAGCTGAATGTCACATGGAGGGGTGAGAGGATGGAGAACTGCCAGACGCCCAAATACCTTGGTGTTACACTGGACAGAACACTCTCATACAAGCAGCACTGCTGCAACACCAAACAGAAAGTCTCAGCCAGAAACAACATCCTGAAAAAGCTTACTGGAACATCCTGGGGAGCATCTCCAAGTGTTCTCCGCACCACTGCCTTGAGTTTGTGCGTCTCTGCGGCCGAGTATGCTTGTCCGGTCTGGCAGATGTCTACGCACACCAAACAGGTGGATATTGCTATAAATGAAATGGCACGGCTGGTGTCCGGATGCCTGAAGCCCACACCAGTGCACAAACTCTATCCAATTATTGGCATAGCTCCACCCAACATCAGAAGAAGGGCTGCTGCGGACGCGGAGAGGCATAAGCAGGTCCACGATACAAGACACCCCCTTTTCGGCCATGAGATGGCGGCCCAGAGACTGACATCGAGGAAGAGTTTCCTTAAAACAACCACCATTATGGATGCCTCAACGTCAATGAAACAACACAGAGAGGATCAATGGAAGCTCGAACTTGGTGACAGACTTTGGATGGCGCCTTTGGAGGGAAATAATACCGCGCACAGCCTTGACTTTCCTATCTGGAAAACTTTGAATAGGCTCAGAGTGGGGGTAACCAGATGCAGGGCCAACCAGCGAAGATGGGGATTCCTTGAGGGTGAGGACGTGAGCTGTGACTGTGGGGAGCTGCAGGACGACCTGCACTTGTTGACGTGCCCGTCGATGCAGGTGACTTGTGGGGTGGAGGACCTTGTGAGGGCGAATGACAAAGCGATATCCGTCGCTGCATACTGGAGTGGCAAAGTCTGAAGTCCGGACTCGAAAAGTAAAGTAAGTACTATAATGTCCTTACCTCCTCTACGCATATCCTATGAACCCGCAGTCTATTAAAATTTCAATATAGGGCAACAGTTGAAGAGATTGTTTGAATTATTCTTGGAAATTATTGCCGAATGTTTTTTAATTCACATTATTATTTCTTAAAGATTATTTTCTTATAAACCCTAATTCAACATAAAGGTGAACATAATTGTGTTATTCAACAGAAACAAAATAGAAAATCACCAAAAGGAGGTGAAAAAAAAGAGAGATAATGTATACAAACAAAAATGATGAATAATTCGACAAACGAAAAAAATACGACCGAGTCAAATTTATAGAATTATTATTAGCAATTTAGATTTTTCGACCGATAAAATACCAGCAACATCGAAGGGGAACTCTTTTTTGTGTTTATTACTGCTTTTTTTTTTTTAACAAAAATCAACTGTCTAAAGAGACATATTACAAAAAATTATTTAAACCAACCAAAGACACTTATATCGGGGCTCTAAAGCCGTAGAAATGTTGAATAAATAAATATAAAAAGTTGACAGTTTATTTTCTTCCTACTCTGCATTGTCGAAAACTTCGTTCGCATAATTCAAAAATTGTCTAGGGCCCCAGATTTTTCAATAAGTAGAGAAACATAGTTCAGTTCAGTGTTAATAACCAATTTTTTTTCAATAATAATTTAGGAATACCTACCTGGTTACATTTGATTAAAGTGGTTTAAATAAGAAATTAGAACTACAGTGGTGAATTAGAAATATGAATAGTATTCAAAACCACAATCTCCAGCAGATCAATGATAAATCATCGTCTTTCCAACAAGCATTCTACTATTTAAAAACTTCTATGCTTAAAACAGTCACTGTCTCATATTACAGAGAAGCGATAAGAAACTATAATGCAGTTGGGTAAACATAAGTACTTACTATTCCCAAAATCTTCAACTAAATTTGACTTGTTTTGTTTGGGGCTTAAATAACAACAGCATCTTATTTGTCCAATTATGTTATTTAGTTTGTAAAATTAGCAACTTTGGACTCTAAACCAACAGTTTTGGTAACATGGCTGTCAAATGCAGCAATTTACAAACACTATGCTTGCATCTTGAGCACCAATTTTAAAAGTTAGGTTAATGTTATAAAGTTAAGTAGCTTTTGAAGAAATTGCTAGTTGAAAAAAAAAACAAATGATCCTTGGCGGACAAACAGACTTTTGAAGCTCATCCTAAGTATTTTATAAATTCACGATTTTAAATATTGTTATTCTCGAAATCAGGCTTTATTTGGGAAAGGTCTCTCTTGTTTGTACGAATTTTTATGATAATACGTCTGAATTAATAATGTGATATTTTCATCAGACCAAGCTAAGTTTTCTCTAAGCCCTAAGGTGTTCGAAAAACCAAACATTTACATCAGTTATATTTTAATATTGATAAAATCTTTCAGGGGGATAGTTATAAAAAAAATTAAAGAAAAACTTAACTAAATTAACCTTCTTGGTGCTTTTTAGAATATAAACTTATCTACTTTTAATGACTAGGTAAATAATTATGTTACTGTCAGTTGTTTGGTAGTTGGTGGGATTGACAGATTGCTTTTGTTAGGTGAAGGTTCTTATGAAAGAAAAAATATGAAAGATGCGCGGAGCATTAGAAAATGAAATAAAACATAAAGAAGGTAACATTCATAATAATTTTTAATAAAATTTATGTTAATTATGATATTTGAATTTGGCATTAACTGCCAGTCGTTTGAAAGTTGTTGCGATTAATAGAATGCGGGTGAAAAATGGTTTAAAACTGGTGCATCGGTCGGAATTACATTGGTTAACATGGAAATCAATTTATCATAGACTTTGAGAAGAAATAATACTAGAGAAATAATGTGCTAATGCGGATGGTTCCAACAAGTACCACGTGACTGCTTGTAACAGTTATTTTTCACGTTTAATATCGAGTAGCAGTGTATGCTAATTAAGGAACACATCTATGCGTCGTCAGGATGGGTAGCGCTCCGAGCGGCAATACTAAGTATTAAACATGTCGTATCTGGACACTATATATTAGAGGTGAACTTAGCAACGGCGAGAGAAAAAGATCAGACGCCCTGACGAGAATGTAATTCTTTTATTGTGTTAATTTTAAATCACCATTTAGTTTAAGTGAAACTAGTTATTGTGGGATAAATTGTTAAGGGTTTTCAAATGTGTCGCGAGCCCGTATTAATTGGCAGGTATGTAGTTGAGAAATTTATAAGTAATTGTGATTAAATTATTTTTTCATAGTGTTGATACGCAACATTACTAATTTTCGTTAAAGATTTTTGGTAACTAGCATGACACGATTTGTATTCTTATTTCAGAATACGGGTCGCTGGCTTGGGGTAGAAATACCTAGGCTTAAGTATCGCTGGCTTAGGATATAAATACCTAGGCTTGAGTATGGATATATAATTGCTAACTTGAGCTAGATGTCCCTGCGTTTGAAAATTTAAATCGATGGGTTGGGGTCGTAAAGTATATCATGCCGTCTTGTATAGTCATGATGAGGCAAATTGTACAGGAGGGAATCTGGGGATGATCCAGGTATAACTCGAGCTGTCCACGGATTTGAGGGTCAATAAACTTGGAAAGTGGTGGTTCCTTCTTGCGATGCGGGAATCGTAATTTCAAGTATTGAACGTCTACCATGGATGTGAATCTGGTGAGCGTAGCGGCCAATCAGGATTAATTTAGTTAAGTCGAAGTTTTCTTAATTTATGTAGTATTTGCTTTTGGTGACCACACGAATCGTTGTAGTATTTTGTTTGATGAAGCTGTGAATACGCTTGTTAAATTTTCTTTTTTTTATATATTCTTTTGTACCTATGGTTGTACGTTTGACTCGCAACGGTTGAAATACCGTCTGTACATAAAGGCGAGGAAAGAAATTGAAGTAATATTCAAATGTAGTCGAAGTAGTTTATTTTGATATTTGAGAAATTTCTACCAGTCTATAAGTTAGTATTTGGTGGAAATTACATTTACTTTCTACTGAAGAAAGTCCTTTGAGTTAATTATCGACTGGAATGTTTTTTTGATTAGTTTTAAGAAAATGTTAATATTTGTAGAATCTGTAGAGAATTTTTTATGAAATTTGATCATATTTGTTTTATTTATGGAAATTTATATGATTTGGTCTTGAAATTAAACGATGTTCAATTTGTTATTAATTTACTTCTTTCATTTGAACATAATGTTGTGTTGTCTAATTGCCCTCTAAAGGATATGGTATTTGGTAGGCTTGCATCGTAACCCTATCTTGAGAAAAGAGTTAAAATCAAACATGCTTGATAGTTGAGAATTTTATTTTAGTAGCCGGGCATCACATAATGAAGGTAATGTGATTAAGTAAATATTCTAGAATCTTTTAGAAGATTTATTGTGGATGAGACCACACTCTCTTAAGCCTCTCTCCTGATGGCAGACCACAACGAGCGGTTTGAAAGAGGACTTCAGTCCTAATTCAGGCAGCTTATTTGTGTGCATGACTTTTCTCGAGTACTGGAGATTATGAGGAGTCTCTGGTCCTCGAGGAAAAAGTGTTACATGCTGTTAAACTCATACAAATTGTGAGGCAGCGGCGTGTGACATTCGATTTTTCATTATTAATATTTTAGCGTTAACACAGGAATTTTATGTTTCAATCATATAATTATTAGTTAAAGGAAGTACCTATAGGTTTTGTTGTGTTGTCTTGTGCTTGTGTATGAAAGCAAAATGAATAATTATTGATAATGTATCTTCAATCATGTTACTGTTGAATAAAGGAACCAATTTTTCGGTTCTGAACATCCAAAAAGTTATCTAATAATATTTGAACACAGTGATCATACATTTATAGAAATTCGAATAGGGACAATAATCGTAGTGAGGCTATTTCAACGTCTACAAATTTTTTTTCCCGACTAGTTTCGTAGGCTCACGTCCTACACGGTCACAGAAGACTAAGAAACTGATTTGATTGACTGTTTCTTAGTCTCCTGTGATCATGTAGGACGTGAGCATACGAAACTAGTCGGGAAAAAAAATTGTGGAAAAGTTAAACAATTTTTTTTATTTGATCTTTATTTTCGAATTTATATCATTTTGATGTAATTTTAATTGAAATATTACAGAAGACACTTTAATACGGGGGTAAATTCCATTATAAATACAAGGAAATTAATTATTAACGTAATAATAACACTTATAAAGCCATCAAGTTGATTCCATTTATAGCGTTCTTCGGCTTATGGAGTTCCTGGGAAGAGCAACCTCAACTAATTATAGATAGGACGAGGTTGCGTAGGCAAAACAATTTAATTCCGTTTAATTTTGATAATAATAATAAAACTTTTTTAAATAAACCTATACTAAAAAAATCGATATAGTAAAATGATAATAAAGGAAGGTTGGTAATTAACCCTTCCGGCAAACGGAAATAGAAGTTAATATTATCATTTCTTTTTTTTTGTTCGTTCTATTTCTATGTTTGTACACTATTATGTTTCGCTGGCCCTTTCCAAGTTATACTTTTCCTCTTATCCAATTCTATAAATATTCCAATTATTGTTTGTACACAGATATCAGTATAGCCGACGAAACTTTATGCTTGAAGCATTCTTTACCAGAAAAAATAACAACTAATGACTCTAACAATTCATTACTAATGTTCGATTTTTAAATGGAACAAACCACTACGGGCTTACGACCGTCTTCTACTGTTATTTCGAAGGCTGGCTTAGTGTGATCACTTTACGTTAACAACGTTCGCCATTAGGACGTTGGACGTTCGCCGGCGAACGTTGTTAACGTAAAGTGATCACACTAAGCCAGCCTTCGAAATAACAGTAGAAGACGGTCGTAAGCCCGTAGTGGTTTGTTCCATTTAAAAATCGAACATTAGTAATGAATTGTTAGAGTCATTAGATGTTATTTTTTCTTTAAGATCTAGTCCTGAAAAGGTCACAAGAATCTAAACATAATTAGAACGTTGTGCATTCTTTACCAGTCAACTGGTCCCGTTCAACCTGAGACGAGATTCAAAACCTCGAGTAGAAATTTCAAGTGAAAAAACACATGGAAAATGCTATCTACATCGTGTATAGGTATAAGCATTCTACGCAATATTTTAACCTTTGACTGCATAGGTGAATTTTTTTCCCATAAATACACATGTTTGGTCCCTGGGACCCACATTAATTTTGTCGTAATGTTAGAAAACTATAGAAATTATTCAACTAAAAACTCTTTATTATTCAAGTTCAAACCATCATGAAGTCAAATTATTGAAATTTATCAAACGGTAAAAAAACTGCATATCGTAAATATGCATGTATTCATCTTCACCTGTACGCATACTCTTTGCGAACACGAGAGATATTGGATAATGGTAGCATGAACACACATATTATGATGTTTTAGTTCTTTTTTTATCAGGCTTTCTACTCCATTATTTCAATAAATAAGCGGAGAACCAAACCAGTTAATACGAGGGATACAACCGAACAATTTCCTCTAAGAATTTTTGGATTCTGCATTCGTTTCAAGAGTAATTGCATTTGGAGTTGACAACATTAACAAATAAAATAATTTAAATGAAACAATTGATTTGTTATTCCACTATATTTATTTACCTGACTAGTTTCGCAGGAACAGGTCCTGCATGGTCACAGGTGACTTAGAAACTGTTTTACTGTTAGTTTCTAAGTCACCTGTGACCATGCAGGACCTGTTCCTGCGAAACTAGTCAGGTAAATAAATATAGTGGAATAACAAATCAATTGTTTCATTTAAATTATTTTATTTAAACAATTCCACCAAGAATGCACGTTCAATTCGTTAATTTTATTAACAAATAAGTTGTGGTTTGGTTTAATTTTATTAGTGCTCAGTGCTTAAATTTCAAAATTTTACAAAACCACTTTTGTTACAATAGTGCACATGTGTGGTCCCCGAGACCCAGCCACTACAATAAGTTTAAAAAAAATTGCGAAGCAGATTCGTTTTTTCTCTCACAGGGGGTTCAACTCATACAGAAAGAGCATACAAGAATCGGCAGCAAACAAAAACAAAAAATAAAGAAGTTATGAAGACTTTTAAGTACTGCGTGGTCCCAGGGACCACACCTATGCAGTTAAAGGTTAAACAAAAATAGAGCTGTTGCTAATATGTTACTTTATTACCAACCTCGATAGCCTATTGACAAAAGCGCCGCCTTCAGATCAAGAGGTCCCGAGTTCGATTCAAGGTCTGTTGAGAAATATTCTATGTAAATATTAAAGTATTCTACTTGAAATTTCTACCTACTCGAGGTTGGAATCTTGTCTCGGTTGACTGGTAAAGAATTCTTCAAATATCAAGATCCTTCGGTTATTATACTGACACCTGTGTATAAAGAAGAGTGTGTTATGTTATATACGTCGAAGTAATTTCTCCTATCGTCGTTTCTTGTAAAACCATTGAGCCAGCCTACGGTGTTATTCTTGATGGGATTATTTAAGCCAAAAGCTCAAGATATTAAATAAAGGTTTTGATGAATAAACTGCATCGAAAGATACAGCATTGAGCGTTTCTATGAAGATAATGATAAGTTAACCTCAACAACCACACGACTGTACAATACTACAAGAGTACTTTTGGTGAGACTAGTAGACAATAGATGAACTTTCATTAGCGTTGGCAGTAATTTGAATAATTATCAAACCACTGCAGACGTCGGCGTGAATTTGGAAAGAGCTTTATATTCTCATTGAAAACAACACAAAAGATGGTCTCGTTTCTTAGAACAATGCCAAAACAAGTTATTTCACTGTCTTGATGCACAATCGTACAACTACTATTCTTTGTTTCGTCAAGTACAATGCAGATAGTCCGCAACACCAGCGCATCATTAGTGATACCTTCTTCGCTTAATTGACGTAATTATTCCGGTAAATGTCGGTACGTAATTAGACAGAACGGACCGCTTCCTACTTCAGCTTTCCCTATTGAAGACGAAGGAACAATGTAAGAAGAAATTAATACACCCTTTTATAGAAAAAAGTTGAAGAAAATAAATTCTTTTCATAAAAATAAAATTCATTTTCGTTATCTTCTTTCTCTTAAGAATTTATGAAATAAAAATTAGGTGGGTAGATAAGTACTCGCTTGAAAATGAAAGGGGGAAAATGTAAAAATATTTTACGGGGAATTCTTTTTTTTTCTCTCTCTCTCTCTTTTTAGTATTAAAAAGGTGTTAAATTTTCAGAAAGCCATTTTATTATTTATTGTAAGGAGGTAAATATTAAATTATATTAAACAAAAATGTTCCGACCTTAATAACTTTTGGTTAAACAAATGGATGTAAAAAAATAATTCCACGAAGAGTAATTCAAGTTAAGTTTGAATAAAATAAATAGTATGTATCAATCAATCAATTCTCCCTTTTACACCCCACTCAGGAGCATTGGGAGGCAACAAAAGCACTCCATTGCGCTCGATCTCCTCCCACACAATGTCCAAATCCCTCAGCTCTGCTTCGAAGGAGCGGAACACAGTGTGAGAGGGTCTTCCTCGTCTTCGGGACCCTGATGGGAGAAAGAACAGCGCTCTCCTCGGCCAACTGTCATTCGGCATGTCCCAGTCAAGTCCATCTCCTCCCGTTAGTAAGTATGTATGTACAATGTAGGTACATATTTGTTTATTTTAGTTGAAAGCCTTTTTTACTCATCAATGAAGTCTTTATCAGTCTTATTTCGTGGAAGATTTTCTATAGAAGCATGTATCTCAACGTTTATGTAATTTGGGACTTAAGTGAATTCGAACTAAGCAAATATTCTTCTTCTTCTTGGCAAAGAAGAGCAAGAAGCAAATATACTTATCTTTATTACACCTTCGACAATCCCTCTACACTTTTTCGTGAACAATGCCTTTCGGCACGCCTCCGCAGCAGTCATCTCCACTTCCGCCTTGATCTGTTCGATCCATCTTTCCGGGGCTCTCATTCGCCCTCTGGTTCCCTCTATATGACCTACCATGATGGTATTTTCCAGAGAGCTTGATAAGCATGATCGAGGTCTACGGTAGGAATTAGCCACCGAAAGAGGGCCTTCCATGTCAAACGAACCTTCTTGCCAAAATTCAGGCAAAAAAAAAACTCCGAAGGTCCGAGACTGGCCCAATTCGATGCGACCTCACGCCTCGAACAGGTACCAAAAAGGGGGCCGAAATTCGGCTATCAGATATAGTGTATATAGACAAACGGAAAAGGTTCCTGATGGTGTACAGACTACAGGGGCTGAAAGCTATCTTTTGACTATGTAACTCTTGACTCTAACTACCTAAACGTACTTCCGGCAGAGACTCCAAATAGGACAGGATTTAACTACGCGAAAATTATGCCACGACTAGCTGCAGTCAAAACGATCCTGCCTATTAACAATTTTAATGTCTATCTCGCGTGCATTTAATTATTATCGATCTCAATATCAAAATAAACGTTCAATTACTTTATAACCGAACAAATCAATCAACCTTCTAGTCACATTACGTACGGGCTGTCATTTAAACCGCAAGTTCTTCCTCATTGGAATTCCAAATCGCTCAACTGCTTCGGTCTTAGCGCGCGACCTTTTCGCCAGTGAACCTCATGAACTGAGCTGAAAAGCGTCCAAATCAGCAACAGCCCATTCTCATAGACAGTCATGTGGGGAAGGTCTTCAGCTTACGCCAACAGCCCTCCTACACATACCGGTTTTATAACTTTACGTTTATCACGGCGGCGAAAACTAAAATACAAACTCTATCTGTGCGCGGACAGACGCGAACTTTTAGTAAACTCATTCATAGCTCGACTGAATAAAATTAATCTCACGGGGAACAAACACACCAATGTACCTACTTTTACAAATGAAAATTCTACACTAAGCTTACTAGAAGGTTCTAAATATGAAATTCTTAACCGGATTCAAAAATAAACATTAAAGATAGGTCACACCACTGGTATCGGAAAATGGGGTAACCCGCGAATGACAGATAACAATTCGCGACGTGTGCTTGACATGTGACGTGTGAAAACAATACAGGGAGGTACATGCTGCAATACAATAAATCCATTGGCACACAGAGATCACAAATATTCATAAATATGCCGTATCGCGTCGGCCATATATCTCTCATCTAAAACCACATCGAGCAATTTGCTCATAAGCATGCTTGGCGGGGGGCAACCAAGCAACAAACAAAATACAACATAAAAATATATCTCTGTGCCCTATCATCGTCCTGGGGGTAGCTGCCAGCGACGAAACAAAAACACTCTAATAAAAATATGGCCACTCACCCGAAATTCAGCATACCTTCAAAATAAAAGCACACAGCACAAAAGAAAATAAACACGTCACATTCACACATATGAGGTATGGTCTGTCACTTGTCCCTTTCCAACCACGCCACGCCACCCCGGATCGGGACATCTTCAATAAATAATAAACCATAATTAAACGGAAGGTTTAATTATTGACAAACGCGGGACTCTAAACAGAAAAACTCTAAATATGTGACACACCATAGCTCAATCGTCAGACACTTCCAAATTACTACAGAAACTATAAAACGCGACGGAAATAATTATAAATTGATTAACAAGGAAACAAAATTGCGATAAACTATAGGCGGAGAGATGTTTTCTGAACGAGAACTGATATTGAACTGAAGTCCAAAAAAAAATCAAAGCATTCATCTCAAAACTGGAGAATTTGCCTTCTATACTAATCGTTGTAAACAATAAAAATTTTAATGGTTTCCTGGACATACATACAGTGCGTAAAAATACCCAACTATCTAATCCGCCATAAACAAATAAGCAACTGTTTTTCAAACTCTTTACCATCGCGTTTCCAAACTTTCAAATAATGACTTAACAATATTTTGAATAATAGCATACTATAAATAAATCCCTCACATCAAGCTGTGTTCACGCCTTGAGACACGGCCGAAAAATCGGAGAATACTTTCAGCGTATGCGGCTAAAAGTCTGTGTCCAAAGCTAAAACCGACCTCGGTAGCCTAGTGGCAAAGGCTCCGACTTCAGATCAAGAGGTCCCGGGTTCAATTCCCGGTCGGGTCAGATATTTTCAATGTATTTTTTCTTGAAATTTCTATACGGCGGTGGAATTCTGTCTCAGATTGGACGGGACTGATTGTCTGGTAGATAATGCTTCAAGCATTGAGTCCCGCCGGCTATACTTACACCTATGTATATACATACATATACATACATTCTCCCTTTAAGGCTCGCCGCACACCACAAGCCAGCCCGGAGGAGAAAAATCCGCAGCAAACCCAACCCGCTTAGGGGCATAAGGAGGCACCAAGCGCTCTCCATTGCGCTCGAAGGCGTCCGAGGCTTAAGGTGCCTTTTCTGACCGGTTGAGGTTTAAGGACGTGAGGTGGTCAACCTATGTATAGACAGACAGACATACTCCCTTTAAGGAGACCAATCCGCAGCAAACCCGATGCACACGAAACCGACCCTCCAGCTCGATCGAGGTAATCAACCCGAAAGCCGGCCCCACACAAACCAAGTCCGCCGCGGATCCCCCCAGATCAACCCACAATGCGGGAGGCCTAAACCCCTCTCAGGAGCATAGGGAGGCAACAAGAGCTCTCCATTGCGCTCGAAGGCGTCCGAGGCTCATTGTGCCTTTTCTGACCAGTTGGGATATGTATAGAAGAGTGTTATTTATTTATAAAAATCAAACCACTTATGAAAGAAAAAAATCTTCTAAACGATGTTTTTGAGATAGCGACAAAAAAGGTGCATACAAAACTTCAATTTGGATGTACATAGGCTCATATCATTTTATTAATGGCTGAAATCAAAGGATTTTAGCAGACATAACATTTGAATATCTAATGCTTGAGCCGAAAGTGGTATTTATTAATTTTTAATATATTTAAACGTAACATACAAATTATAGATACTTGTTGATACCTATCTTGATATATTTTTGTACAGTTCGTATTTTAAAAGCGTAACGAGTGAATATCGCATTATAATGCGTTTTAAATGATACACAGTTGCATTTTCACCTATTTTTCTCCTAAATCAAATAGATACGTACAATATCTGTAGGAAATAATATTATTGAGAAATAAAAAAAAAAGATTTTGGGTGATAAAAATAATTTAGAAGGCAAAAACACACCTCTGCCCATATATGTAAGTCTGTCAATCAACAATCCGAATAATGAATATTAATTTGAGCATAGACAAATTAAATTTTATAATGAGAAATCCGTCGTGGAGTGATGACGTTTGTTGTCAAAGCGCTTATTGTGACCGCAAACTTGAGGGTAATACCGCGGTGCTGTGAGCTGGAATAATCACGTCTATTTATGTCTAACAAAAGTTGTAGTTTATAATCTTAATAATATCTTATCGGAAATTTTCGAGAATAATATTTAATGCGTACTTTAATACATACTCGTATAATTGGTTCAAAAATTACATTATAAATAATTTTTTCAAGTGCCTTGTCGGATCACTTCGGCTTTTCCTTCCATTTATCGTCCACTCTCCTCTATCCTGGGCTTAACTTAACCGTCAGCCCATCCTGTATGCGGCCGACCCACTACTTTTCTTCAGGACTTCAGAACTGTTAAAGAATTCTGGATGTCCATCTCTCCGTTCCTTGTCTGGCAACAAGACCCACTCACTGCAATTTCTGTCCACAAGATCCATTAAATCTTCGATTTCTCATTTCTTATTCTGCTTTTAAGACACAAGCCTAACATTTGTTTTTCCATAGACCTAGGTATACGTGCATTTTAGTTTATGAACCTTCACTATTGGCAGTAAGTGTGATGGTTTTCAGGCCATAAGTGATCATTACAATAATTTATATAATTAAAAATTACCTTGCCATCTTACTTACTTACCACTCGTCGTCCTCATTGCTGAGGGTCGTAGGGATCATGAATCCTTTCTCAAACCATTGCTCTGCAAGATGTTCTATCCGCTGCCAAATGTACGGCTTTATGAAGTGTCGTCGCGAGGATGTTTTGTTTTATTTGGTCGGTCCAGCACATCGGCAATCTGTCCCGTGGTCTTGTACCCAAATAAAACATATTAATTAATAATTTAAAAGTGCCTTCGTGGTGGAAATCGTCGATAATTTAATACTGCATTTGTGAATCTGCACTTATAAGGATATAGGGAAGCATCAAGAATTGTCCACAGTGCCCAATTCTACGCGATGTTAATAACACACACAGTGTGTTCCGAAGAAACGAAACACACTGTGAAAACTTCACTATTTTTAAGATATCCTAAAGGTATAAAAAATAACTAATGAAATTTATTATGAGATTATTTAAAAAAAATACCAAACAATCAATAACTTGGTTAATTAACAAATTAGTTCGTAGCAAAAGTTAGATAACCCTTTTGCATGAAACTCAAGATGACTATGTTAAAGTCTGCAACAACTATGCATCAGATGTTTACTCTACATCTTACAGAACAAATTAGAATAGTGTTAGTATGCGGGATTTTGCATCCTTAATAGTTTTCAACACGCGAGTTCTCATTAGTGAATTTTAATCTACATAATATTTTAGTCCGTTTATATTTTTGTACGAGCATCAATCATAGAAAACAGACGTTAAGGTCAGATATTAATATGCGAAAAGCCGCGCAAAATTCCGGAGAGCGTTCTTAAATACTCTTTGATATATTAACTTTAATATATTTAGAGCTATTTAAAAAACTTTATTTCTTTAAGATCTTCATACAAATTTTTCACAAAAGACAGTAAGCCATCTTTTGGAAACAAAATTACTCATGTAAACGTTGAACGGAATCTTGGTATTACTGTATGAAAATCCAATAAAATAATTGGAGATTGATTTGTTATACATATAAATGTTATTCAAATCTTATTATTCTCAATAAATAAAGATTTAATGCAAAATTTTGTAAAAATCATTCCTCCATTTTGAAGTTTGACATATTTTAGAAAATTTATGGCCATAGTTTTTTACAAAGCGTCGTAGCCACTGATAATAGATAAGTAATTATGTAGGTGCCTGATGATCTAATGTAGATAGGTATTAAATAATTTAAAAATAATTGTTGAATCATTTTATATTCCTGGAATATAAATAACGTTTAAATCTTATATTCATCGTTGAAAAAGATTAAATTTAAAATCATCGTTGAAATTGGTATGAACATTCCATAAACAAACTGGTCGGTAAAACAGTAGCCGATAAATTAGATCATAACGTACAGTGAACTTGACAGAATTGTTGAGAGAAAGAAATAAAATTGACAATAATTGAGAATCTTTAAATGGCTTCAGGATTTTAATCAGTTTAATAAAACGTTTGTTTTATCCACATAATAATTTAGAAATATAATATTTGTATTGAAATTAATCACACTCAACAGCGGTATTACATTGTATCTAAATTAGTATGTAAATAAACTCAAAACCACATTAGCTTATTTATTTTATCCTGCATATTATAAAAGTAGGTACTGTTAAAAATTTGGACTCATGGTCGTATTGTTGGCGTGAAAATTAATTAAAAAAAATATTCATAGGGTGTCACATACTTAACTTTAAACCAATTGTGTTAAAAGAAGTATTCTTCAAAGACAGCGGCCAATAAGAGGTTTGATTGGAAGCCTTACTTGACGACCCTCCAAGGTTTGTGACAAATCATTCATCCTAGAATAAATACAATATTATTATGATACGACATAAACCTAATGTCATTTCATCTTCCACATAATTTACGTTATGTAATATCATGTACATTAATTAAAGTTATTGTAGGTATATAATACATCTATAACTAGCCAAAATCAACACTCTTTTTATTACAGGTATTTTTTTAAAGTATTTAAATGAATAATATCACAATGAAATCAATATTAACAATTAAGAAATCAAACTAAGGCATACCTAGAACATAAAACTTTTAAAACAAAGTTAATTAAAAACATACAGTCATGGGTTGGGTACATTGCAAGGTAAATGACACTTAAGAGAAATCATATTTTTATCTACATAATTCACAACAAAATATTTTATGTGCAGTTTGATTAATTTAATATTATAATGTAGGTACCTACTTAGAAAAAAATAAACAGCAGCAATAATATTCCTATATTATAATTTATTCAAACTTCGAACAACAGTTAATTATGTTTTGTTTACATCGTCTATGTGTCAAAATTAATGACAGCTGTGAACCATAGGCTATGATTAAAATGAAATATTTTTGTGAAAGATAATGATTTTTTTTAATGTGTATTTTGTGTGAATAATGTATTCTTTAAATTAATAAAAATACTTACCTCAAATTACTTACGATACACACCATATACACACCTACGTATTTTTTTACAAAACTTTTGTATTAGTTCGAAAACGACTGCAGCACTAAAAAAGAAATATTTTGTTGCGTTGTCTATGAATTTTTTGACACTTCTAATTTTGTTGTCAAACTAGAAATTGAAGAACTATTCGAACTATTCTTTTTCTAATGAAAATAATAAAATGTAACCAACTTTCTATTGTCTGGTTATTTTTTAATTATAAATAACGAACAGGAATATTAATGAAGAATCCACTGGTAAGCATAGTTATTTGTTTCAAAACAATATAATATTAATAATTATATGGCAGTTATAATGTCATTGACTAATTTTTTGTGTAACTATATTTTTACAGGCTCTGGTGGCATTTTCAACAATAAGAACTAATTGGTGAATTTCCAAAAAGTAAAAACCTTTATCAAAGTTACCAATTCAACGAGGACAGAATCAAGTCATACTGAAAAATATTAAATGTTTGCCAATTGCCAATTTTGGAATGTAAAAATACAACTATTATGTCATAATCAGTAATAATGAACTGGCTGGCATCCTCTAAAACTTTGCATGGTATAGATAAGTTATGCTGCGACAATACCTACAAGACGATAAACCATTTGTTTGTTTGATAAATGTCAAGTTTGAAACACAATATTTTGGTTTAGCAAGTCTGAAGCTTTGTGTGCTGACTCTATATGAAATACATTTTTATACAGGTTTTTATTTATTCTTTACTGTAAATTTGTATACATATACGCATAAAAACTTAACATAACAAAGACATCACAGAATCAACACACTAACCCCGTTTTTCATTTGTATAGGAGATATTTTTTCTATTTTTTATCTGTTAGATCTTACAATGACATATTGTCATATGACTGAAATGAAATAAACTAAATTGTTTTATTCATAACTAGAAATATACTAAATGAAATAACATTATGTTTTTCTTTTTCATCAAACATAATAATATATTCTCCCAAACACCACTAAATTTAAAAATGATGCCTCCAGCAAAAAGAAATTATGAGAATTCAGGGAGTTTTGTAAGTATTTTTACATAAGATATTTATGTTATTGTTAAAATAAGTATCAAATAATGTGGCATTTTAACACAACTTACTTTATTATTATTAAAAAGCTATTCTGTAAATTTAGGAAGCAAGAAGATAACATGATTGTCTTATTAGCAAGTCAATTTCATATAAAATTCTTTATAAATTTAATATGTCCCACAAAGTGCTATTTCTTCCTTATGAACTATTTCCCATTGTTGCATATAACTTAACAATGTCTATCGGTGTCAAAAGAAGTATCTTCATGTAGGAGATATCCCTATGAGGGGTTGAATCCTGCAATTGGCATGAAACTTTTCACCATAATTACTCATTTTAAGGTCCAGGATAGCAGATTTATTAGATCTAATGGCGAATTTTGTTAACGTAAAGTGATCACTCTAAGCCAGCATTCGAAATAACGGTAGAAAACGTTCGTCGAAGTGGTTTAAACCATTTTTAAATGGAACATCAGTAATGAATTGTTAGAGTCATTAGTTGTTACATATTAGTCTAAATTTGTGGATGAAATGCCAAAAAAGAAAAAAAAAATATTGGTCTAAATAGAGGATTTCAATCATGGCTCGACGTATATGAATATCTTCGTGTGGTTCTCCTAACTAAAGTTGGTGACCATCACTGCAAACTCTTCATGATTTTGAGCCAGCCTTTTCTCAGAAGACTCTCTTCTGCTCAAACCACTTTTTTCCTTGAATTTTAAGTTGGAAGAGGGAATACTTTTCATCACGGAGTAATGAGTATGTAGCCAAAGTATGGGGGATTATGTCTCTTGACAGTGGTAAGGAGCTCTCTTTTTACTTTTGTATCATTCCCAGGACTCACAGACACCCTATCAACACATGATATGCTCAGCATTCTTCTATATAACCACATCTAGAGAAAATAATCAGTTTAAGTAGAGCTAGATTCTGGTTTAAAACTTGACGTGGACCTTAAATTTGTTATTCAACAGTTGTGTGCATTAAGTTTCAATATTAAGATGTCGACTTTTGATCTTGAGGACAAGGGTTCTATTTCTGAAGGAATCAAAGTTTTTATAGATGCTTTCTTACGTAATACAATACATTGTTTCAGGGACTACACTGATTATATATTACTACTGTAGTATTTATAGGACAAGACAAGTTTCCTTATATTAAATTATACATAAATTCCATAGTAAGAAGCTTAACTTGAACAATCTTAAGAAAATTTATGTCTACTTTTAGTCAATATTTTTAATGAAGATAGATATTTTAATTGTTTCAGCAATTTTTATTATTTAGATTAATTAAGTACCTATAATTGATCAAATTTTTGAAATATAATCTACATACCTAATAATTCAGTAGGTAATGTTTATTTATTTATTTTTTGTATATTGGAGCATAAAACTGTAGGTTCTGCATTGGATTTTAATGTCGTGGATCCTTGCAGGTATATTTTATGGTAGCTCATGCCTACTTTTAGTCAATATATTTAATGAAGATAGATATTTTAATTGTTTCAGCAATTTTTATTATTTAGATTACTTAAGTACCTATAATTGATCTAATTTTTGAAATATAATCTACATAATAATTCAGTAATGTTTTTATTTATAATAGTATTTTTTTTTATATTTTGGAGCATAAAAGCGTAGGTTCTGCGTTGGATTTTGATCATCGTGGATCCTTTCAGGTATATTTATGGTAATCATAGATACAAATTTTTACAATTTTCAAATATATTTAATGTAATAAAGATTCAAGATTGATTTGAAATAAAAATAAATGTAATTCAAACTTTTCTCTTTTTTATAAACATTAAATGTGTTGAAATTCTTCTCTCTTTTTATGGATTGTGAAAGTGTCATTCTTCTTTTTCTGTGCTTATGTCAGTTATAGAGGTCTGTTAAGCAATGAGAAGCTAGACTAGAACCTGTTTAATTACTTACCGATCAAGCCTGACAATCTGAATTAAAAACGTAAAGCAAGACGGGTATTAGCTAGTCTATCTATATATTTAAAATACAAACGCTGTTTTTCAACTTATGGCCGTCAAAGATTTTGAAACAATCAAACCGATGTCTCCTAAATCGGTTTTAATAAAAAAAATGTAAAATTATGCTTTTTTACAAATTGTACACACCTGGTATCACATCCACATCAGAGTGGCGTTTTAATTTTTGCAATTTGCACATCACGATTCAGACTTTCATTACAAAAAACTGTGCAGCGTCGCAGATTTTTATCAGTTTAGGATGTAAATACATACAGTTCTGTTAAGTTTAACTAGAGTTTTATGTGACCAACAATGACAATAAAACTAAAAGAAAAGGAAAATCAAGCTATTGTCAGACTCGCATTTATGTACGGCTTTGAATGCTGGACTATGTAAAATAGCTACACTAGGCAAATTGGAACTTCAGCAATAATAGATATAACGGAATATCACTCCAAGATAGAAACAGAGAACAAAACTGGGAATTAGTGACAAAGTAAATCAGCACAACACCAATTTAGATGGTTTGGGCACGTAACCCGAAGATCATCAGATCACACGGCGAATCAAACAATCTTCCCAAGCATTTATGAAGACGGAAACCGACTAAAAACTTAATCATGCAATGCAACAAAATTCTGCATAAACACATCACGGAAGAAGACACCCAGAATAGTACAAGTACGGACGAGAATAGCCCACCTTAACAGGCAGTATAGAAACGATTAAATAATAATTATTGAAGCTTAATTTCAGCGTAGAGACACACGCCGTTATCCACTAGTAACTAAACTACTCTTGTATCTTTAATCATAAAACTATGCGGCGTCAATTTATAATTACTGTATTTAATTAAACGCTTTAGGCAGCAGCCGCCGAAGTGATGAAAATATTATCCGTCATGCAATTTTCATACCGAACGTATTTCGTTTGATTCCAGTTAAAGAACGGTCCTTTATTGACTAAATAGAAGGAATTCTTATTTGAAATGAACCCACATTACGTAATTCAACCACGGGCTTTTGAAGTCAACCGACGATAAACTGCAGGGCAACACAAAAGGTAATTAACTCGACTTCGAAAAGAGTCACGGATATATTTATTACGGATCGTTCATTGTTACAAATGTGATTGTAAATGAAAAAGTCTGTGACAAAAGGGAATAAAGAAAAACGGCCATATTTATTTTCTTTTTTGTTATTAGACATAGTGAGCGTTATTAAAAATATTGTAAATATGTTAAACAAATATATTCAGATAAGTTTTGTTTATTTCAATGATTAATTCAAGATTATGCTACATTTCTTGATTTTGATTTCATGGCATAAATATTACACAAGGAAACAGATTTTAATAACCCGAATAATATGTGAAAATATTGTATCATAATATAACGCATTAACTAAATTAACACTGTGGAAAAGTTAAAATTTTACAAACATTGTTGTCATTTAGTTTTCCGGGCTATTTGTAGAGATAGATATTATAACGATAGCTGATAAAAATATTAGATAAATAAAAGTAACGCTTCTAATATTATCCATATTAAACGATATTTATATAAATATTAGTTAAACAAAAATAATAGTATCTATAGTATCTCGCTGATATTAAGCAATAATAGCCTTCACTCATTTACATGACAGTTAATATTGATTGAATTCAATATCAGACTTGCGATGACTTTACTCAATGACCTTTTTTGGAGAAATCGTACTTTTCCGGATACCAAATTGTAACTTTCCAGTGAAATAAAAAAGCTTTAAGCTTTTAAAAATAACGTTATTTAAAATAATTAATGAAACTGCTATAACGTTTTTTAATTTCAGCCGTTATTCCCAGCTCTAACTATTTGGCAGGTCTTCTTGGCGAAATTTGTCCAACTTTTCACATTCGGGCCTGAGGGGATTATTAAATTAGCAATTATTTCAGTTTTGATACAAAACGACTCGACAATAGGAAAAATGATAATTAAGGGTTAAAACATACATCGATTAGAGTGTAGGAATTATCTTAACATTCATTGAGAAACGTTGGCATTACAATCGGTTCCAAACCAGGATTCTGCAATTCTACCTATTATTCAGTCAAGAACTCTAGTCTTAGTCTGTGGTAAACCTTTCAATTGAGTCTGAAAGCGTATAGGTACTGTCAGATAGAAGTGTTCCTGGATATCTTATTGCCACTGGGGTAATTCTAGGTGTGAAGATATATTTTTATTTAATTTTTGTAACTTATATTATAAAAAAAAAGTTAGATTACGTAAGGATCTATGACGAAAAAAATGTATGACGTGATTTTTATTATTCAACAATAAGACCCAGGATAATATCATAAGCCGCCTTTTCGTAAAACCTTATCCTCGGAACAATCCTGAAAGCTTCAAAATTCAAAAAGGATCTGTTATTTTTATACGAGGAATATCACTTTTTAGTGGCGATCTACCCCATCCGACTGTCGACGTTCAAACAGGGTGTCTGTTTTCACTCGTTTTAATATTCTCCCCGTGTATGACAAAGAATTTTTAATATTCACCTTTATTTGCCTCTCACAAAAGTTCAGACGCAAAAAAACCGATATTATTTCCAGGAGTTGAATATTTGAAATTTTTATTACAAATATTTTTTTCCTATTTTTTTTTTGTGTAAGACAAGCGAACCATTCATACATAAATGATCAATTATTAGTTTGTGAAGTATTTATATCGTTGAAGATTGCTCACTCGTGTATCGCAGCTACTGGAGTATAAGTATCTATAATATAAAAGAAAGTCGGGTTAGTGCGAACACTTATTATAACTCGAGATCTCGACGAGACTCGAGATGTTTAATTTATTGGATTCTTCTCCGCTCCGTATAACGCAACAACCAATAAAAAAACGAAAATGGATTTCAAATAACATAAAATAGTTACTATTAAAGTTATCATAGAACGAATTTTGATACAACGCCATCTGTGAAAAATTCTTTAGAAACACAATTTTTATATACTTACCTACCAACCATTGACATTGGAATTATTGGCACGTAGATTTTTGAGGGATTTTTTCAAAGCTTTTTTCTAATTTGTTAATATTGAAGCATATTTTTTAATAAATTAAAACTAGAAAAGTAGATGAATGTAAAATCCAATTGTCGATTGACAGTCAGTTTTTTAATAGGTTGTCTCTCCACTCCATAAAATGAAAAAACCTCCCACAATTTCTTTCGGTCGACTCTATCATACGCTTTCTCCAAGTCTACGAAAGCACAGAAAAGCTTTTGGTGTTTGTTCAATAACTTCTCCGTTACCAATCGCAGAGAGAAAATTTTGGTCCGTCCAGAGTAATAATAACGTAGTAAAAATTCGAGAATTTTTAATTTCTGCCAAATGTATCTACAGCCTATTTTCGAATAATTTTCATGTAATTTGCTGGGATAAGTCCGCATTTTCGAATGTCCAAATGATTTTTTACTAATTTTTTAACTTTATTAATTATTTATTTATTTAATCAGCTGTGAGACGGAAAGATAGGCAAGGTCCACGATTCACGTATGAAAAATAACTGAGAGGGAACAGAAAATATCGTTTAAATAATAATTAAAAAAAAAAATCAATCTCGTTTTCTTGCTTATTTTTTATTATTTTTTTTTTTCATAATCATACGGCACAAGTGCCTTTTACAAAACAGCAATAAAAATATAAGTATAAAGATAATAAAAAATGTTACGGATAACAAATTAAATACAAATGCAATAAGTATAGGCCATGATGTGAGAATAAACAAAAAAAAACATGCAGAAACAAAATACATGAAGGTTAATTATACAATTCAAAGCCCATTATGTATAGAATAAAAAAGGCATGGCAATACTTTGCAAAAAAATATAAGCATAATGATTTCACACTCGGAATAAGTTTATTTTTCCCTTTGGGAATGCGGCGTCCATTTGAACTTTGAATGACAAAAAAAATATTTTATTAACATACTTTAACTTTGAAATGGATTGAGTTCGGGTGATGGGAATTATTGAAATAGCGCGGTTCATAATAAACTCTCAAATGAACTTTTGTAACCATCGGGGACATAAAATACAGAAAGGTAAGAACTAACCAACCAACAATGCGAGGAAGGATATTCCTCTAACATAACATGTGATGTAGAAATTAGCATTTGTAACAGACTCCGCTACAAATGCGATAGACATAGTAATACTGTTTAATAATTAAAAAGTTTCAATTCATAGTGAACTCGCAGTCGTACGTGGAATCATATTGTTTGGGAAACTCTCTTTGTGACATTCATTACAATGTTCATTTCGAAATTACAATCTCAACCAGAAAGTTTTCAGTTAAAATCCATCCGCCTTTTCTGATTTATCATGTAGTAGCTTGTTACTATGTAGCTTTTAAATAACTTTTAACTATTTTATTATGTAGCTACGTGATTAGCGAGGCAGATCGGCTATATGCTGATTAAATAAAACAAAATATGCACGCGATGACACCTCACAGGGCCGTACATCTGGCAGCAGACAGAACATCTTGGAGAGCAATTCAATGGTTCAAGGGTGAATTCATGATAGCCACGAATCTCATCAATAAGGAAGATGCCAGGTACATAAGGTAAGGTATCAATCTATCAAAATACATTATTGTTTTACAAGAAAGCCGCAAATTCAACACCAGTGCCCTGCAACTGTTTGTGGATTTTAAGGCGGCATACGAAAGTATAGATAGGGAGCAGCTCTAGCTTGAAGTGAGTGACCTCAACATACCAGCGAAATTGACCAGAACGGCAAGAATCACAATGTCTAAAGTAATATTGTTATGCCTATAGGGCTCGGGAGACAAAATATGAAAATATTATGAAATACCTATAAGCGAAACAAACAGAAAAATTTCAAACTACTTCGGTTAGTATACTAAAACCCGTGGGAGGTATTGTGTGAGGAATGCCCTCCCTGATCCCCTCTAAGGATGGTACATTTAGAGGCTCTTCTAGTGAATTTAATTTAATTGTCACACGACTGTGTAACTAGTAAAACAATCCAAAATCCAAAATCCAAACTCCCTTTAGACCCCACTTAGGGGCATAGGGAGGCAACAAGAGCTCTCCATTGCGCTCGATCCTGCGCAACGTTAATGACCTCCTCCCACACCATGTCCAGATTCCTCAGCTCTGCCTCGAAGGAGCGGAACACAGTATGAGAGGGTCTTCCTCGTCTCCGGGACCCTGATGGGAGGAAAAACAGCGCTCTCCTCGGCCAACTGTCATTCGGCATCCTTAACACATGTCCCAGCCAAGTCCATCTCCTCCACATAATAGTAGAGGTGATGGGCTCACGCTGGGTGCGCCGGCGTATAGCGTCGTTCGTGATGCGGTGGTACCATCTTATACCCAAAATTCTCCTGAGGCACTTCGTTTCGAATGCAGATACTTTTTGTGCCTGGGCCAGAGTCAGGTGCCAGGACTCACACCCATACAGGAGAATGGGCAACACACACGCATCAAACAGTTTACATTTCGTCTCGACACTAAACGCCGACGCCTTCCATATCTTGGTCATGTTGTTGAAGGCGCCACTTGCCATACCGATACGTATCGGGAGCTCAGCCCCGAGGTCACCAGTGGTGGTAATGGTTGCTCCCAGGTACTTAAATTTATCCACCCGGGAGACCTGGTGACCATTGATGGTTATCGGTAGCTGTTCATCGGGGCAGGCATTATTTGCCATGAGCTCCGTTTTACTGGCATTGACTCGAAGGCCGAGGCGTGCTGTTTCGTCGCAGAGTCTTGAAACACTGCGCTGTAATTCCTCCACTGTCGTACTGAACAACGCTAGGTCGTCCGCGTACTCCAGATCACACAGTTCGCCCATTAGACCATCTCTCTGTGTTATCGGTATACCTCTTGCTCCTTGCATTGACTTTCTCAACAGGAAGTCCATGACAATTATGAATATAAAAGGAGCCAGTACGCAGCCCTGTCTGACTCCCATGGTGATCCTAAAAGCTTCAGTAGGACCACCTGGCGTTTTCACGCTACACTCGGAGTCTTCGTACAGGGACTGCACCATTTTAACTATCTTCGGAGGTACGTACAGAGCTAAAATTTTCCATATCGATGGTCTATGTGGGCTGTCGAAGGCCTTTTCAAAATCTATAAAGCAACAAGCGACTGGAGAGTTAAACTCCTTGCACTGCTGAAAGATGCACCTGGCACAGAAAATTGGGTCCGTGCAGGACCTTCCAGGTACAAAGCCGCATTGTTGCTCTCTCAGGACAGCCATGACAGGCCTCCGAATGCGGTGTAGTAATATCTGAGATAATACCTTACCGGGAACACTCAGCAGAGTAATTCCACGGTAGTTTCCGCATTCAAGGGGGTCCCCCTTTTTAAATATTGCGACGATGGATCCATTCCGCCAATCTTTTGGGCGCCTCTCCTCTTCCCACGCCATTTTAAATATATCTAATAGTGGTTGGCCAAGGGTGTCTATGCCTTGTTTGAGGAGCTCTGCGTGAATTCCATCGTCTCCTGGCGCTTTGTTGTTTTTAAGTCTCATCACGGCCAGCACCATCTCACTGTATGTCGGCGGGTCCTCACATATCCCAGTTGCCTGAGGTATATTCAGACCAGTCAACTCCTCCTCAAAGTTGTAAGGTGAGGAGGGCTCGGGACGGTTTAATATTGACTCAAAGTACTCCCTCCATCTCCCTTTAATCAGTTCGGGGGCAGTGACAGTGGCTCCACGAGAGTCTCGTATTGCCGTCACGGGTCTTTTTTGACCCCTGCCCCCGACCTCCCGGGTGATTTCGAAAAGTGTCCTTGAGTCATTTCCGAGTGCAGCAGACTGCGCTCGCCGTATCTGGGAGTCCAGGTGTCTTCTCTTATCTGTTCGTACAGAGTGCTTCACCTTGCGGCTCAGCTCTCTATACTCAGACACCAAAGCAGCCAGTTTTTGAGGGTCTTTTTCGCTGTCTCTGAGGGTCTTAGCCTTCTGGCGATCTTCGATGAGGCTCCAGGACCCATCGGACATCCATATTGGCCTCTTTTTGCTCTTATAGCCGACAGAAGAACGTGCGGATTCCATAACGGCGTCACGGAAGCTATTCCAAGCTGTCTCAATCGGAACAGCTCCGTGTGAATCCTGCAAGGGGGCAAACCTGGTGCGTAACTCAGCCTCGTACGTATGACGACACTGAGCACTCTCTAACCTGCGTATGTCCAGCGGGCGAAAGGCAGACGGCCCCTCCTGGAAATGGGTAAATCTGAATCTCAACGAACCCACAAGGAGTTCGTGATCAGTATCCATGTCTGCCCCTCGGTAGGTGCGGACATCACGCAGGTCAGTTCGGTTGCTGGCCCTTACCAAAAGATGGTCAATCTGGTTTTTTGTTCTCCTGTCAGGCGAGGTCCAAGTATGGAGTGTGGCGAAACCAATCAGACGGCTTCCATTATCATTTATCACTCCCATGCCATGCCTACCCATGACGCCTGGTCCATACTTTTTTTACAGTATTACAGTAATTTTACAGTAAAACAAAACAAGCAAAATTTAAATCCTCATATAATACGAACTTGGGTATGAACAAATATTATGGTTAGTAAACTAGATACTCGAACCTCTACTGCAACCAGCCAATTAATCCCAGTAGGTACCACTACACAACAATTATTATTTATTTAAACACTAATATCAAACACATTCAATCACTATGTATCACTAATTGTCTCTACTTGTTTACTTTAATACGTCACTACGCGATTACAGTATTCCCGACACCTCTCTACGCTTATTTCCAAATATAACCGAAATTACAATTTCACCAATCACTAATTATTTTACAATTACGGCTACGTATACTGTCGAATCAAAATACTACGTCAAACTCTAAAACAACACAGGCAAGCGTTAGCAGTGTAAGTCTAAATGCGTGCAGCTACGTATAAGCGTGTTATGAGGGCTCGCCTTGCAATACAGCTATTTTTAAGAAAGCTTCCGAGAGGCGGAGTCAGGACAAGGAAGGGGGAAAAAATGGAGTCAAAGGATGATCTTATTGGTGGAGGCGCCTGTGATGTAGTGTGCGAGAGAGACAGGGTAATTGTTTTTATAACTGCTACAAATTGTCTACGCGCGAACAACTTATAATGAAATAATTATACATAGTTTTTATTTATGAATCTTTCATATACCTAGTAATTAATAAATCTTTTCTTTATACATCATTTTTTCTTAACCGATATGTTAGTCATATCTACATTGAACATATACCTAACTTTAATACATCTCTTAGTAATAATCTTTTGAAAGCTTAATTCAATCTTCTAATCATGTTATGCTAATTTATCTCTTAAAATTAATTACAACCTTGTGAATATAATTGTACATCGAAATCTTATATACTAGACATGTTCAATAATTCTCTTAATATTAATTATTATTAATCTTATTACAAATTTTGGCCATTAATCAATTCTATCTTAGGTAATTCTTAACCTACACATAGGTATATTCCTTCTTAATTAAGATGCTTATCAGTAATTAAACTAACGTGCCTTAATCAATAATTAATCTAATAGTCTTATAATATCATATATTACTCCTTAGACATATGTGTTATCATTTATACGTGTCTTAAATATACTTTACTAGCTGACCCGTCGAACTTCGTCCCGCCAGAAAATTATTAATAAATAATATTAGCTTTTGTTGACATAAATGGCCATCACTGACATTATCAAAAATATAAGGTCTGAAATCTGAAGCAAAATGAATGGAAATAAATAAGAACAAAAATGTTTCATGGAATTTAATAGTGATTGATTACATCACTCAACAAACGAAATGCATTGATAAAAGAAGAAAATGACCATCATATATTTTTTTTCAATTTTGCTGCAGTTAATAATTTTGATATTACGGTTCCTTCAAAGTATATGAAAAAAAACATGAAGCTTACAATATTGCATGAGAAAAAAATACGTAAGCTTATATACTACAAAAAACGCAACAATTAGAGGTTAACATTGTGTACAACCAATATAATATAGACATATTATCTTACCGACCTCGGTAGCCTAGTGGCAAAGGCGCCGACTTCAGATCAAGAGGTCCCAGGTTCGATTCCCGGTCGGGTCAGAATTATTCTGTGTTTTTTTTTCTAACCCAATTTCCCGAGATACTAACCCAAATTTATTTTTAAATATTTCTTTATTAAGTTAATGACAAAATTTTTATATATAAACAAAATAACAATCATAATATTTTTTTCACAACATACTTAAATATAGAATAAATATCAATTTGGCAAGACAGAACAAAAATTATATAAAATAAAAATAAGAATATCAATCTTAAAAATGATTAAAAAAGAATCAGAAATAATGGAGCATGCAGTCATATAATAGAGATGTCAACTATTATCAACAAAAGCAAATTAAAAAATATCATGTTAATAACATACCTATATTATGTGTATGAAATAATGTGAATATAATGTCATTATGTCACCTATTGATATTTGATTGAAGCTTTTACACTAAACACTTCAAAGCATATTCGATAGATGGCAGCGACTAATTAACATTTTGTTCATTAAAAAATATTAATTTTATTGTCTATGAAAAAATAATATGAGAATGTGTAATGACACTATGTAAAATAATATGGAGGGATAAACTGACATTTCATAAGTAAAATAAGCTAAATAATGGTTTTACTTTGTTGCAATGTTTTTACTTCTATGGCGGAAATTTTTATCAGGTAGCTACATAATTACTCATCTAATGGCTAGGTACCACATTTTGGCAACACTGAAGCCATAAATTTTTTAAAATGTGTCAAATTTCAAAATGGAGGATTTATTTTGCATTTTTTTTCATTAAATCTTTATTTATTGAGAATAATAAGATTTGAATAACATTTATATGTATAACAAATCAGTCTCCAATTATTTTATTACATTTTCATACCGTAATACCAAGATTCCATTCAACATTTACATGAGTAATTTTGTTTCCAAAAGATGGCTTACTGTCTTTTGTGAAAAATTTGTATGAAGATCTTAAAAAAATAAAGTTTTTTAAATAGCTCTAAATATATTAAAGTTAATTTATCAAAGAGTATTTAAGAACGCTCTCTGGAATTTTGCACGGCTTTTCGCATATTAATATCTGACCTTTACGTTTGTTTTCTATGATTGATGCTCTTACAAAAATATATATATATAAATAAACGGACTAAAATATTATGTAGATTTAACTCTCGGTCTAAAATCATATTATAAATTCTACACATTATTTAATCAAAAAAATTAAGTCTATTACTTTTCACGATTCTAGAAACCATAATTTATTACGCACATTTTAAACAACATACCTACTTATGTTAATTTATAGTTACAACTACATAGGTACATAATTTGATACTAAGGATACAATACAATCTACAATCATAACAAACTTTTATTACAATGGTTTTTTCAATTAGCCCAACATAAAATGCATGCACTAAAGATATTAATATCTACCTTCCTTCGAAGCATTAAAAACCCATTTCTTGAGAATTTTTGTGTATCCTTTATATTTAACCATAAACAACAGACTATGTTAACTATGTAAAAACCTTATCTACAGTATCCGAGTAAATTAACAAAAGGGCATTGTAATCCATATTGCCTGGTCAAAACCTGGAACAGGGCCATGTTCAATTCGGTCGCGCTTTCCTTGTCTATACGCAGAACGTGAGTGAATTTACTCTGAGGTATTGCAAAACGCTAAGGTACTGAATTTGTAATTTATCCAACAGTAATGTGACTCTAATATGGATCGCCAACCCACTTCAATATATTAACCTACTATACATTTTGTATTAAAAAAATTAACCGCCCATGGCAAGTGCCTTCCGGCATAAGCCCGGGGCACGCCTCTGTTCGTCTTCACCCAAACTAACGGGAATTCTGTTGTTTACCATATCGGTGTTCTGGGATAAGCCCGAGCCTATGTTTATCTATCAGAACTTTCTAAATTTTTTACAATGCATCCTACCACACTATTTTTCTAAGAACGGATTTTTGGACGCTGTAGGGTGACCACAACAACATAATATAATGAAAAAATAACAACTAATGACTCTAACAATTCATTACTAATGTTCGATTTTTAAATGGAACAAACCACTACGGGCTTACAACCGTCTTCTACTGTTATTTCGAAGGCTGGCTTAGTGTGATCACTTAACGTTAACAACGTTCGCCATTAGGTGGTACTATTTGTCTCCGAAACTCCTAATCATGAGAATTCTCAACATGTTCAACATGTCGAAAAATCTCATGTATGCAACAAGTAGAAATTTTATAAAAAATGAAATATAGAGATAAAAGTTGGAAATTATTGAGAACATGAGAGCAACCAAATTTAAAGACAGCGACTATGGTTAATATATATAATGTTTTTAGGAGGGGTGGGGGGGGGGGGGGGTTGGCAGCCCTAAATGTTAGGATTCGAGCCCAAAATCTTTTGTTCAATTTTGTAACATGTGACACATCTCAATGGAGGTCTACTTATTTTAAGGCCATAAATTAATTCTGTTTCTACTTTTAATGTATAGTTGTCCTCTGTAATGTGTTTTGTTAAAATAAATAAATTAATTAATTATTTAATCAATTTGATTATAAATAAGAAGCCTTCCTTGATCAATACTCTATAATTAGAAATTATTAGATTTTTATAGTAAACCACCTTTTGTACATCAATTAGTTATATTTAAGAGCTGTTTATTGATTCGTCATAATTTAATTGAGTTAACAAAATACAATACTCTTATAAATAATCATAATCAGAATAATTATATAGTATTGGACAGTAAAAAAACAATAAAAATTATAATAATGGTGGCATAGTCATGCATGAATGGCCGCATTAATGGTGCGCCATAACTAATAACCATACCCAAAGATTGTGGCGCGGACATAAAAGGAATCGTAAAAACATACCGCACCTCATGACGTATTCTGGATCCGTTCTGCCGGCGCACGTCCTAATCGACATCATGGAATGAGCATGCATATTATGCTCTATGATATGGACTCATGTTTTTTTATTGCTTAACCAAAAAAAAATAGATTCCTATATACGTCTAGTAAGGAATCATACGTAAGAGCAGTGGCGGCTCGTTTACTTTTTTTAATATGTCTGGAATTTAGGGAGTTCACTTACCGATTGCTAAGAAGTCATTGTATTTTCCTGTTTTATCTGAAAAGAAAAATACACAGGAATTAGAAATGTATTTTATAGAGACTAAATTATATTTATAAAAATATTAAGCACACCCTTCACAAAGCTGTCCATCGTCGGGGTTTTGGGCGTTCCACCACACTTGTTATGTCCCGCTCAATAAGGTTAATACCCAGGAAGAACACGTGAATCAAAGGCGCATGGTGTGATCATATATGGTGTGTTTTGGTGGATTTGTAATTTCGGACAGGCGTAACATTTCGCCCACTCTATGTATTAAAGAGCTTCCCTTCTACGCAGTTTTAGTGAGGAATATAATTATTAAGAACTGGAAGCCAGTCCACTTGTGTTGATTTTTACGTCCCCCTCAGAAGGGGTAAAGAAGGAGTATGGTTGGTATGCTTTACCGATTTTAGATATAGACTTTTGATTTTAAACACCTTTGCTTAAGATAATCAGCTCTAATATAAATTAAAGTCGGGTTAGTGCGAACACTTATAACTCGAGATCGGCTCAACAGATTCTTCTGATAATTGATTTATTGGATTCTTCTCCGCTCCGGATAAAGAAATTATGTAAAATACAATATTTTAGTTAGTTTGGAACGGTTACCTGCGACTCGCCCACGCCATCGCGGGTAGTTCCCTCTCATTCTCGCATACGTGATTGTAGTACCAGTAGCCCATCCCACTTACTCCACCGCATCGTTTCGAGCGTTTTAGAACCCTTTCATACAAAGTCAACAATATTATCGGGCACATTTTCGGGAAAGCTAGTATTATATAATTTAGGTGTTTCTATCAACAAAGCCGACATCTCAAACGAGACTTTTTTTATAACGAAGCAAGAAGAGCGTAATTTGAAGCTCCCTCTCCATGAGTTTGATACGTGATTGCATTGCATTAAGACGAACATTCTTCCCATATTATTTTAAGACACTTACAATTCATGAGTACCTATGCTTTTTTCTACAAGTATCATAATTCAAAAAGGTAAGATAATATTGTGACTGTTGAAGAAATAAAAATAAATAAAACCTATCTTCCAGGACAAAAAGTGAGATGTACTATCAGGATATACTGAACGACCCTCGAGTGTCGGATGGGACAAAAATGATACGCGCGTCATTGCAACTATGCCAAATTCAAGGTAGTTGCAATACGGCAAACCTTTTTCATAAGTCAAGAAACTGTCTTTCAATCCTTATCCCAATGTCTCTCAGTTCTTCCCTGAACGAAGAGTCGCAGTAGTTTCATCACAAGTTAATTTCCTCTCATGACGGTGGTCAAGTTCGCTTTCTTTTTGCACTATATCCAGGACTTTACAATGGACACCTTGTTGAAAAAGAAGATTTGGACACATTTGAAATTCCTCTAGATAGTTTGAAATTGAGATTTTGAAGGTCCAACTTTCCATCATTCCGCAGTACTAGAGCAAACGATTTGTATCTCTCCAACATGTGTTAAAACTACTACTATGGTTTCTTGATCAATCCACAGCACTTTTATTCTTTTTTCACTCTCCTCTGTTAATCTTCTTTCTCAATATGACGAACCAGCCAGTTTGAGATTGGGTACTTTTATATTTCTTTAAATCACAATCGAAAAGTCAGATCGGGACCGTGAGGTTGACCACTTCACGTCCTTAAATCTCAACTGGTCAGAAAAGGCACTGCCGTGAGCTTGCCGGTAAAGAATAGCACCTCTGCTCTTTTTGCTGATTTTTCGAGCATCCTGTAAGAGGCAGGAAATCGAAAAGTCTGATCGGGACCGTGAGGTTGACCACTTCACGTCCTTAAATCTCAACTGGTCAGAAAAGGCACAATGAGCCTCGGACGCCTTCAAGCGCAATTGAGAGCTCTTGATGCCTCCCTATGCCCCTGGTGGGGCCTAGGCCCCCGCATTGCTGGTTGGTTTAGGGGTAGTTCGCGGCGGGCTTGATTTGTCCGGGGCCGGCTTTCTGGTTTGATTGCTTCGATCAAGCTAGGAGGTCGGTTTCGTGCAGGTCGGGTTTACTGCGGATTGGTCTCCGCCGGGCTGGCTTGCGGTGTGCGAGGTGCCTTAAAGGGAGAATGTATGTATATTTCTTTAAATCTCTGCCGTTTACCTCTTCAACTATTTTTACGGTATTTGGCCTCAATTTGTTTCTTCGTCATTTGCGTCATGTGATATAGTCTGCCTTAGAAAACCAGAGATAAAGATTCGATGGATATAAAGAAAGACCTCGTGCGTGTAAGCGATTGAAAGCGTTGAATTCCAAAAGTGACCTTCCAAAAGTCAACATTTGCCTTTTTACACGACCACCCGGTCCAACAAAATACCCAAACGTTTATCTCACTTTGTGTTGTTTGTTGATGTCTCCATGATCACACCTTAAGAGATATACATAGGTATATGTGTCTAAGTATAACTAAAGGGGATAAATAGTAGATAATATCTTAAATGGATTCGTGTTTCCAGAAATAAAACTCATCCTGTTCCCGACTCTCCCAGGAGAAATTCGTTCATCTGTTTGTAAATAGATATAATATTATGGATATTGTTGATACTCATTTATAGTCGAATAATATATTATTATCTGTTGAAACTAAATGTATAAACCTACTGTGAAGTAAACGTGATATGTAATGTTATAAATTATTATTCTTGTGATCTTTAATAAATAAAATATTATGGTTAAATAATACCTAAGGTTCACTTATCTGTGGGTACTATGTCAAACAGGGTCCCTACTCCTCTTGGTCAAGGCATTGCGCCTGAAATTCTAGACCAATTTTGCAAATTCTTTTGTTGTTGTGTTAATTAACAAATCTATTATTGTTTATTTTTCTGTCAATGTAAGGAGAAGGAATAAAAATAAATAAAAAAAAATAGCGTGGCGCGTATGTACCAATAAAAACAATTCTATTTTTTTATTTTAATTGACATAACTTTGGGTATAAGATGGTACCACCGTATCACGAACGACGCTATACGCCTGCGCTCCCAGCGCAGGCCCATCACTTCCACCATTACGAAGAGGAGGATGCCGAATGACAGTTGGCCGTGGAGAGCGCTGTTTTTCCTCCCATCAATACCGTGTTCCGTTCCTTCAATACCGAGTTGGACTTGGTGTGGGAGGAGCTCATAAGCATTGCACAAGATCGATCGCAGGCAGTGGAGAGCTCTTGTTGCCTCCCTATGCTCCTGAGTGGAGTTCAAAGGGAGTTTTAATTTGATTGATTGATTGATTGACATAACTGCCAGTTGTTTGATACCACAAAATGTGCTCTGCAAACATCGTTCATAGCAGATTTGTAGGTTGAAATTATTTTGGTTATTTGTAGGTCATTAATTTATCAGAAAAAATAACAACGAATGACTCCAATAATTCATGACTACTGTTCGATTTTTAAATGGAACGAACCACTACGGCCTTACGACCGTCTTCTACTGTTATTTCGAAGGCTGGCTTAGTGTTATCACTTAACGTTAACAACGTTCGCCATTAGGTGGTAATGTTTATCTCCGAAACTCTTAATCATGAGAATTCTCAAATCCTGAATTCGCTATACTTGACAAATTAGAAATTAAAAATTCTCGATTTTGATATTTAATTTGCTATAAAAGCTCTAATTTTATTATTTAACTAAGAAGCTACTTTTATAAAATTAAATCAAAATTAATATCAATTAAGAAAACTGTTCAGTTGGTAAACGTTTTGATATTAATGGATGATTCTTTTACTTAATAAGTATTATTATTTGCCATAGAAAAATATAAATTTTTACCTTTTAGCTTTAGAAAAAAAAAATATTCCGTTAAAGTAAAAATATAACATTAATTTATTTTAAAAGGAATTTTTCAAGGGTTTGAGATGTTTATTGAATCGTCTTGAAGTATTTACGTAAATCTACATAATTCTTAGAACTTACCTTAAAATATTATTAAGAAAATCGGGTAGGTTTTTTTTTCGTTAAAACTTCTAAGGTTTCTAACAAACCTGACGAAAGCGAAAGGCAAAATTTACATAATCCCTTAACTAGGCCTTATTATTTAACATGACTTTTTCTCAGAAAGCCAGAAACTATGATTTTTTGATTGAGATTATGCAAATGTCTACCAATTTATAAATGTGAACGAACAAAGTCAATTGGCAATAATGATGAGACATTAACAAAAATGGATATATTCATATTCTGGCGCCAAATAGGTACATGACAGCAGTCGCAGTCCTTAAATTTGGTTGCTCTCTTGTTCTCAATGATTTACAACTTTTATCTCTATATCTCATTAAATATTAAATATCTACTTGTATACCTACATATATGAGATTTTGTGACATGTCGAACATGGTGAAAATTCTCATGATTATGAGTTTCGGAGACTTAAACATTACCACCTAATGGCGAACGTGATCCACGTAAGGTGATCACACTAAGCCAGCCTTCGAAATAACAGTAGAAGACTGTCGTAAGCCCGTAGTGGTTTGTTCCAATTAAAAAATTGAACATCAGTAAAGAATTGTAAGAGTTAGGTATTATTAAATAGTAGTCCTGTAACGATGAAACTGAATTTTTTGTCAATCCGGTGATTTGGTTCCAACTAGAAATTGCCAATTATAAAATTTCCCCAATGGTCCTTCAGGTCATCATCCTCGTCGCTTCCTCACTGCTGAGGATCATGACCATCACTACCCCACCATCGCAACCAAACGTTCTCAAAGTCCACGGTCCAATGCCAAGTGCAAGGCCCCCAAACATCATTCCTCCAAAACGACTTATTTTCTCAATACCCAAAAATATAGCATTCACGGGCAACAATCGGATATTTTGGATATTCAGCCAGTGGAATTGGTTAGATGTCCGATTGTGCGTTTTGAGAGGAACCAAAGAATTTGCACGCTATTAAGAATAAGAAGACCAATTGAGTTTACCGCACAATTCGACGACTGAATGAAAAGGGGATGTAAATAAATTACTCAACACACAAACTACTCAAGTTAAATCATAACATGACACAATATTATTAATAAGAACGCGTACATTATAATAATGTTAGAGTAGATACCTACCGAGTGGGTGAAGGAACAAAGTAACATTCATACATTTATAATGGAAGGAACATTACAATATTATTACATAGGATAGCAGCTATACATTGGTACGCTTAGTATTAAGCTTTTAAGGAGCCGACTGAGAACAAACTGATGGCGTTTTAGCGCTAGTGATGTCTATCACACAATTCAAACATCGAATTTCAGAACACAATTTATTAAATTGAAAGGTGTTGCTTATTTACCACGTGTGCTCGATGGTGGGAGGAGTATATAAACAATTAAAAATTACTTAATCAGGGTGAATATCACGCGTATTTTATTATTCCTTTCAGCATGAGATTCCTCAAATCAAAAATAGTTAATTAAGTCGAACTAGTCTGCAATTATTTTAGGAGTAAGTTTAACATATTGCAAACAAACCAGAGGGGTCTTAAAAGTTCCTAAAAATATCTCGAGATAAATGGATACGCTCTAAGAAGCAATATCTGGAATAAAATTTAGATTGTTTATTAAGTATAGGTATGTCATTGTATAAGATTGATAAGGGAGAAGGTCATTGAGGTCGCGCAAGATCAAGCTCTTGTTGCCTCCCTATGCCTCTAAGTGGGGTCAAAAAGGGAGTAAGTATCTAGAGATTATCAAGTGGAAGTCATAAACATCTGCAAAAAAATAGAGTCATTCAGGATAACCATTGACCGAAAAATACGGGATAGCTATTGGCAGAGAAATACGCGATAGCCATTGACAGAAAAATATATGGGATAGCCATTGACATAAGACATCGAGTTGACTCAACTATCAGAAACAGTATCCACGTCTGTCGACATTCATAGCTATTGGAATTTGCATTAACTATTTTCTCTTTTCGACCGAAACTTTCATCATGGAACATCATATTATTTTGTAATATTGAGACAAAATATCATTTGATGAAAATTTTTCTTAAAATTTTATTAGATTAGCCGGTTTTCAAAAACAGTGTCTAAAATCAGAACTTTATTTATTTTCAAAGACAATGTCTAAAATAAGAGCTTTCTTTGTTCTAAAACTAGTTGAGTAATATCGTTTCTGGAAAAGGTGGAAAGAGGTGTAGGAATTTTATTATGTAGAGACAACATGGTAGTAGACCTCCCAGGAAGAGGATCGAACATCTATGATTGGATATCTTTCTCCTTTGATGCTTAAATTATTAAGTCGATGTTACTACGTGACGATCGCCCGAATGACATTTTAATAGATGGTGAAACATATACACATATCTATACCTACATTATGAGCTGTGCGTACTGACTCACTTAAGTATTGAATCGTACACGCTTAATCATTAGTTTGAAGTATCACGAATGTCACTATCAGGTATCGTCAAACTTTTACCGTCATATGAAAATTACATTAAATAAAAAAAGCTATCATAGAAGTTTAAGTAGTGAAGTCTCATAGATATGTACCTACCCTATGATGAAAAGGATCTGGGTTCGAGTTTGACGTTGAGAGACCGTGCACTTTAGTAGTTAAGATCGGCTCAAATCAAGGATCAATGAGTTGAAACTAAGAGGAATCACCAAAAGTAAATATTTCTTTAAAAGAAGACAATAATAAAAATTAAATCCAGTCATTTCAGTTTCGACTTAAAAGAGATTTATTGCGGCAAATCTAGTAAGTTGATGATATGACATTCATCGTAATGTGTATATTATTCCTATTACTAGGATGCTCGATGATTAGCCGAAGGACACTGCCAAAAAGTTTGTGAAAGTACCTACCTATTGATGATATTAACGTTAATTGTACCCACCTAAGTATGGACAATAGCTATGCGGGAGATACCTGTTATCGGAGCACTGGAGATTCTATGTGTTTTGTTTCATGTTTTTTTTTGTGTTGTTCAGTGTTCTGTTGGTGTCTCTATTAAATAAATTAATACAAACATCCATGTTGGTCAAATCTAAGGATGAAAATATACATTTATTATGAAAATAAATAAATAAAAATAAAAGAATAAACAAAATTGAACAAACACTTAAATTAAATATCACAAAAAAGTACAATTAAAAAAAGATATATTATGTAGGACCTTGAACAGGTAAACAATAGACTTAAGATCGAGAAGTAAAGATGTACAGCCAATGTCATCACCGCCTGGTTGAATCGAAATCAAAAAAAAAATGTTATTGGTTAGGTGTTTTAAAAGAACGTTCGAAACACAATATGCTTGTTAGAAATAAAATTTGATTTAGTTTGCAAAACAAGAACAGAATTATAAGATTAAGTACGTTTAAGAGGAACTAATATACCTTTATGCAAATTTTTCCAGCCGCGTGCTAAATTTCGAACATCTATTTGGAGGGAATAATAATATGTAATATGTAAATGGAATTATTATTTCCTATCTACGTGTACTAGGGATGGAGGAAGAGGAAGGCGCATAAGTTCCCTTATTTACAGCGATCCCTCCAAGTTAATAAGTCAACCTACAACAAATAATTAGCATTTTCTGATTATGCTTTCTCATATAGCGAGTCCTTAATCCTCGTTTAAGGAGAAAATTTTATCAAATTAATAATATTACGTATTATTTTGTATTTTAATAATAAGAATAACAACGACACGGAGAGCCGTATTCATCAAAAAAGTTTGAAACGCCGAGTTTTTTTTTTTTTAAATCAAATCACAATATCAATATTTTTAGTCACATGCATCAGATGGTAATGAAAATTTGTTTCTGCTACACTTTTTTTTAATTTAATATCCTACCTCACATTTTATGATATACAATCACAGTAGCAAAAAGTGAGAGTTTTGAAAAAATTGGATACTTTATGACCATTTCTTATGGTTGCAGGGGGTTTGTTTACCTAGAACTGTGTTCCAATGTGAACACGAAGAACACAGAATTCTGATAGATTTGTTACAAAGATGGTTTATGATATCATTTAAATTATGAGAAGGGTTTTTGACTGGACGATAATGAATCGGAAGATCAAAGCTATAACTATTGGATTAGATGCATCGTTGCAGATTACCGGGCTTTTGGACAAAGGTAAACAGAAGCAAGACATAGAAGCGTTTCTCAATAACAACGCGTGTCCAGTGCCCATAGTTGTTATACATTCCGTTGAGATCTAGTCCTGAAAAATGGTCACAAGAATCTAGACGTAATTAGAACATTGTGCCTCAATAAAGTCATTAGGCAATAAAGATATATTCATATCCTGGCGCCAACTACATGACAGCAGTCGCAGTCTTTAAATTTGATTGCTATCTTGTTCTCAATAATTTCCAACTGTTATTTCTATATCTCATTTATTTATTAAATATCTACTTGTTGTATATATGGGATTTTTGTCATCTTGAACATGTTGAGAATTCTCATGATTAGGAGTTTCGGAGACCTAAACATTACCACCTAATGGCGTACGTTGTTAACGTAAAGTGATCACACCAAGCCAGCCTTCGAAATAACAGCAGAAGACGGTAGTAGGCCCGTAGTGGTTTGTTCCATTTAAAAATAGAACATCAGTAATGAATTGTTAAGAGTCGTTAGCTGTTATACATTTAGTTCATATGAAATCTACGAAATGACCTTATAGTGTGAGAATTAAGTTATGCATTGCTGTCACTGAAGCACATAAATTTAAACAATACGTTGACGAATACAGCGAGCGGGAAATAATTGAAGATGTAAGGAAGGAAAAGTCTGTTGTAATACAAGCCTTGTTAATTAATTCTCGTACACATCATTTCTGAGAGTAGGTACCATCAGGGTGGGTCGTACATAGAGGGGGGCGATACCGATGATGATGATATCGCCTTTAGAAAATTCCCGTTCTATGAACATGTCACTATATTATTCACGTAATATTGTTGCTTATTATATTATACAACATCATTTTTAATTATACTTACTTACAGCCCTCTCCCATTCCATTACTGGGACACAGTTTCTCACCGTTTAAATACCCTGAGCTTATACAAATATTTCTACTCTTAAATTTGTCATATAACAAATCACTTCTGGAATATAACATCACACTTTAAGCATTTTACTAACTAAGTACTCGTATGTCAGTATACGTTTCGTCATAGTACGTACTGCTATTTCATTTTTTTTATTTTACTTTATACGGTTCAACAGCCAACCGGCGTTTTCCAATTTAAAAAATACTTAATATAGAGTAACAGTGCACAGTAGTACAATGATAAATAAAAAAGAATACAAAAGTATAAAAAATGGAGCTCTATTTTTCGTGGTCACCGAATCACGCGTAAATGGCTAGACCAATTTCACTAATACTTTTTTGTTGATGTGTTGTTATTGTTATGAAAAAGTCCTTATAAAGAAACTTAGAATATCAAAGAAATCTTAAAAGTAGGAGCCTTCCTAGTTCATAAATAAATAAAAGGTTCCGGACGCCACACAAATAAAATCACATTAGTCGGTCACAAAGGAAGTTATTGTTTGGTCACGGAGTCATTAGGCGACGTTCTGAGATCTTATTTGGTTATTTAGTTGGCGATTTGCTTACAAATTAATACTCTTCAGTTATAAACCGCTATGTACTCGGCCTTAAAATTTCAATGTCGCATTATTCAAGCTAAGTACTCAATTCTTTTCATTCAAATCTTCGAAGTTCATAACATTACGTTGTCATTTTGAGTAGATCAACCTTTGCAATATAAATACGAGAAATTGCCTAAGTGGGAGCAAAAAGGGAGTAAGTTAAATATGTTTTAACGTATGTCTAATGATAGAAATATATGATGTATGACGAAGTGGTTGGTGACCCAGCGGTTACAACGTCGGCTTTCGTACTGCGGACGTCGTGGTTCGATCCCAGGTGCCGACCATCTTCCTCTTTCACGACACAAGCTTTCGGTAGCTTACTGTGAAAGAGTCAAGGAGTGTATTTGTGTTCACTTTGAGTGAGCACAGATTCATTTAAAAAAAAAAAATTTTAGAAACAAGAAATATGTTTTTGAGTAGAAGAGAGTTCGAAAGACAACAAAATTAAAAAAGGTAGTTTGAAAAATGGTTTACCGCCAGGTACCTTCGTAGAAACATACAGCAAATTGCAGTTTTTACATGGTTATTTTTGGAAAAAGAGATCCGCAAAACTGCCCAAATAGAGTCCCTAAAACATGGAAGACCCACTCACACCGTGTTCCGTTCTTTCGAAGCAGATCTGATAGATTTGGGCATCGTGTGGAAGGAGTTAAAAACGTGGAAGATCGAGCGTGGTAGATTTCTTTTGGTGCTTGTTGTATGTAGGTATCTGTAAACCTTCTGAATATTAAATATATATTTTTTATTATTTACTAGTGATAGTTTTTTACACCATTTTGAAACGCAAAACTAACTGTCAAATCGTGAGGAATTCTAAAGAATGCGAAAGAAATCTGTAAATATTGATAAACTTATTTACTAAAAATATCAGCTTCAAATTTGTTAAATCATCGTTAACGACATTGTTTTTCTGATCGCAACAAAGAAACTAAATATACACATAGAATCTTTCCATTTATCTAAAACTAAAACATCATATTATTATATTAATAGCTGCATATAAAATATATATGGAAAGGGGTTAAAGCGACCATAAATTACTCTAAATGGTTCATTATTTAATTCAAAAAATGCATTTGTTTATAGAATCCATAACCAACGTTCATAACAGATACACTTACATGTATGAAACCACCCAAGCGCGTTGCCATAAACTGAGTTTAGTAAAGACAATGCTTATTTACAATTTTATCATCGACTAGCGATCTGTCCCAGCTTCATAGGTATTTAAAAAAAATAATGAAGAAGAGCCTCATATTCTGTGTTTCTTTTCTTCGAAGCAGAGTTGAAATTGACGGAGATGGTCAATAACACTGCATAAAATGGAGAGCAGTGGGGAGCTCTTTTTGCCTCCTCATATTCCTAAGTGGGTCACAAAGGGAGAATCAATAAATGAAATGAAAAAGTAAGACTAGAATAAAACCTACTTTACTCTTGTTCCTTGATGTAAGTTACAATTTATCGTAATATTATTATGTTCTTCGATGATTCGATGTCGCAAGATACATCACCATGTGCATCCAGTAAAGAACTGCGTTATGTATATAGAGAAAATATGTATTAAATCTCTACAACATCAGAGAATGTCAAATGTTATGACTTCCCGCTGCATATAGGAAGATTAACCTAGCTTGCTGCTCGCTGTATGTTTTTACATTTATTATGTACCTATACACATATATGGCACTATCTACATACACATGGATGGTAATTTTGTTTTTGTTAGTACTTATGCTCGGCTTCATATTTTTTTTTATTTATTTACAATTGTTCCAATGCACGCTATCTTTTTGACAACATATGCACTATGCAGGCCACGTTCCATGAAACTGTGTATTTGACGCGTGCACATAATTAGTATCAAGATAATAATTATCAACATAATAGTTCTGTTATGTATTCCCATGTCATAGAACCAGGACTAAAATACAAACCTTACGTTTGATTTTATTCTTCGCAGAGCCGTGCAAAACTCTTCTAACTGATTTATTGTAATCAAACCAGTATATTCAATGCTTTTAAGACATTTCTATTTACCAAGTTAACACAGCTTACCATTTTTTAGGAGTGCAGGTCCATTATATCCGCCTGCCTCTTAAGGGATACGGCCCAATCATTGAACTTTTAAGAAAGGGTTGTTGTTGTAGCTGGGCCTCGGAGTCGAGGATCCCCTTCGCGCTTCCAAGAATAATAAAATAAATAGTATTTTGTTATGTTGAAAATGTCAATATATATAAAAAAAATTAAAATGTCAAAGTATATAAAAAGATAAAAAAAACCAGACATGCATATACCTACATGTATACAATTGCTTAAAAAGGTTAAAATTGTTAAAAGATAAAAAATAAAAACAATGAATAAATTATGATATTAAATTAAGGTTTAAAATAAAAGTGTCAGAATGCACACATTGACACCGACGCAGTCAATCGCTCGCACGGAGATGCTTCCTCCTGTGAGAGAACAGGCCAATTCTGGAGGCACACCTCCTACCACACACGTCGCACTCCAGCAGCACGGGCGGAATGTCTTGCTGCCGGTCGCGAGCCCTCGCTCTGAAAACCTCCCTCCTCCGGAGGGCAGCTCCCGCAGAGCGGTCGACCACAGCACGCCACTCTGGTCTGTCTTTAGCGACCTGTTCCCAGTTATCTGGAGCAGCACAGAGCAAAAGAGATTCCCTGAGACAATCTTTTACGCTGCCCACCAACGTTGCGCTTGCCGGTCTCAATCTCACCATACAGGGCAATTTTGGGGAGCCTACGATCATGCATCCTTATCACGTGGCCGGTCCAGCGAAGTCTGGCTCTGGTTATGAGATCCTCAATTGACACACATCTGGAGCGACTCAATACCTCAATATTCGAGATATGATCGCTCCAGTGTATTTTTAGAACCCTCCGTATAAATCTCTGTTGAAAGGATTCCAGGGCTTTAATATGTGTCCTATACGGGACCCAGCACTCCGCACCATACAGCAGTATGGGAACAACAACTGATCTGTAAACTGCAAACTTAGTGTCGTTCCGAAGGTCTCGACTTGCGAACACCCTCTTGTTCAGCCTGGCCAGAGCAGCTGCCGCACTCCTCAGCCTGTAGTTAATTTCATCATCCAGAGATGAATTGTGCGTCAATGTACTACCCAGGTAAGCAAAACGTGGTACGTTCTCCAGTCTTTGTTGATTGATGAGGATCTCCGGATCATCCATACGGATCCCCTCCGCTGCACAGGTAAGAATTTTTGTCTTCCCGACATTCACTTCCAGCCCAAATCTCGAGTAAACCTCAGCATAAACTCTGAGAATCTCTTGCCGATCTTCCTCGGAATGCGCCACTAGTGCACAGTCGTCTGCATATTGCAATTCTGTAATATAACCTCGAGACACCCTGGTAGAGGCCCGGAGTCGTGGCAGATTATGCAAGCCTCCGTCCATCCGATAACGAACCGCTATTCCCCTGACACTAAGATGTCTGTCCACAACTATCATGAATGCAGCCAAATATGCATTGAACAAAGTGGGTGCAAGAACACAGCCCTGACGCACCCCAGTATTTGTCGAGAAGGCTCCCGTCTCAGAACAGCCAAGAGACACAGAGGAAGTATTGTTTTGATGGATATTTCTAATCAGGCCAAGCATAATCGGGGGCACACCGAATTTAGAGAGGATCTCCCACAGAATTTCTCTATTGACTGTGTCAAAGGCCTTTGCTAAATCGACAAAGGCCGCATAAAAATGTCTTTTTTGTTCCTTGCATTTTTCTTGTAGCTGTCTAAGGGTGAAAATTATATCCACTGTACTACGAGATGAGCGAAAGCCGGCCTGTGACTCGGGAATAATCCCCTCCAATATTGACGTCAGCCTGTTCAGCAAGATTTTACTGACAATCTTTCCAGCCACTGAGAGAAGTGCAATTCCGCGGTAGTTTCCGCAGTCCGACTTATCTCCCTTTTTCTTGTAGATGTTTATTATTTTGGAAACACGGAACACGTCCGGGATCTCCTCATTGTGCCAGATATGTAATACTAATCGGTGAACAGCCTGGTGTACTGAAATACCTCCATACTTAAAAATCTCCGAGGGAACACCATCGATACCTGCTGTTTTATTGTTTTTTAGATGCATAACTGCCATCGTCACTTCCTCAATGGTAGGCTCCTCATCATATCTCAGATCAGTCTGGTACTGGGGAATTTCATCTATAATGTTAGAGTCCACTGGTCTGGACTGATTTAGAAGCTCCGCGTAGTACTCTTTCCACCTTTCTCTTATGTCGTTTTCATTGGTAAGCAGTTCGCCACTTTTGCTCTTTATGGGCAGAACAGAGGAGCAATTCGGACCATAAACAACCTTCAGCGCATCAAAAAATGCCTTCTGATCATTCATGTCCGCAAAACGTTGAATCTCCTCCGCTTTGGTTTTCCACCAATTATCTTTAAGCTCCCTTACCCTTTTCTGCAATTAAGCCTTCTTGGTTCTATAAGTGACCTTATGCATCGGGTTTAAGAGAAACTTTTGAAAAGCCTTGTATTTCTCTTCGACTAGGAGGGATATTTCATCGTTCGAGTCGAGGAACCAGTCAGCTGTTTTCTTTTTGACTGTGCCACACACCTCCAACGAAGCATCGTAAATTATCCTGTTAAGACTGTCACAGTGATCATTTATAGAGGATTCAGAGAAAGATGTCGATGACAACCCGCTGGCCAAGGCCGCAGACAGATTGCTACGGTGAATAGGATTCCGCAATATGTTCACGTTTATCTTTTTCACCCTCGCTGCCGTCATGCGTATCTTAGGTCTTATTTTGAGGACCACCTTTGAAAGAACAAGTCTGTGATCTGTCCAACAGTCAGCACCCCTCACAACTCTAGTCATCCGTATATCCCTGCGGTCCAACTGCCGTGTTATGACATAGTCTATAAGATGCCAATGCTTAGATCTTGGGTGTTGCCAGGTTGTTTTATATTTGTCCTTCATTTGAAAAAGAGTGTTGGTTATTACCATTTTTTTCTCTGTGCACATGGTAAGAAGAAGCAGGCCATTGGAGTTAACCTTTCCAACACCATGCCTACCCATGACTCCCTTCCAGACAGCAACCTCTTTGCCCACACGAGCATTGAAGTCACCGAGAATGATAAGTTTGTCCGTTATACCAACGCCCGCGATAAGGCGATTTAGGGCAGTGTAAAAGTTATTCTTATCACTGTCTGTTGCCGCTAGAGTAGGGGCATATGCGCTAATAAGAACCAGGTTTCTTTCATTAGAAAGCGGTATGGTCATGTGCATAAGTCTCTCCGACAGTCCGACAGGCAAATGTGCCAGTTTCTGGACCAGGTCAGTCTTGACCGCAAAACCAACACCATGAATTCTTTGTTCTTCTGGCGCTTTACCCTTCCAAAAGAACGTGTATCTATCAGCAGTCTCACTCACTTGTCCCTCACCCGGAAAACGGGTTTCCGCTAAAGCCGCGACATCAATGTCATAGCGACTCAGCTCTTTAGCGACAAGTGCAGTTCTGCGCTCTGGACGACCAGACGCACTGCGATCCATCAGAGTTCTAACGTTCCATGAACCAAGCTTGAGTGTTCGCTCCATGTGTTTATGTTTGCTTCTCTTTTCATTCCTGCCACTTTTGTTGAGCCTCCCCCAGGCGTGGCCACCTGAGCAGAGTAGTTGAGGACAAGTTATGTTTAGGGCACCTTTTCTAGCCCCCTCCCTCATTTGAGGGGAAGCAGAACGAATCCTAAATAGGACTGCTTCGTCGCCTGTGTCGCTGGCGAATTCAAGTGTTGTACCTCCTATTCACTACGAAGACGACCATCGTTCACAAGCCGCTCATCATGCAGGAAATCAACTAAGGGCTTCCAGCCTGCCAAGCCTGCCCCCACCGCCAATATTCCCATCGCTGACAGACTTTTTTTTTTTACTTTCGGATATGTGTGTTATAAAGCACACAGTAGGTGGAAGGCGAAAGCTGTGCATGAATTGGTTTAATGTGAGAGAGTTTTCGCACACTCAACAATCTCACCGGCCACTACGCGGTGCTGTGGATCAATGGCAAGCCAAGGCGAGACGATTGGAGCACTGCGCAATGTTGATTGCCAGAGGAAGGAATAAGGAAGATGGGATGAGAGGGGACATTTTAGGAATACAGATGGGAGAAAGGTTATTAGGGGAATTCGCTATCCGGGATGGGATGTTTGGATAGTGGATAGCAAATAACTAGAGTTCCTCGGGGTCGTCAAGCCCGTAGTCCTGAGGTAAATAGGACTCTCTGAGTTAAGAAAGGGTAAACCAGAATTGAATGTCTGATAAGTATAAAATTCCCAACTCCTACAAGATATTACAAGAATTTTACCTTTGTTGAGACAAATTGTAATATAAAATGATAATCCAAAATCTGCGTCAAAATATTGATATTATACAATGTGTTAGGGAGAATAATAATATGTAAGCAAGCTCTCCCCCACAACTACTGATGTGCGGTGCCACCTATAAAATGTAATAACCAAGTATTTAGAAAAGTTTCTAAGTGTACTTAAGCTACGTGCGCTGCTCTCGGGGGAGCTTTCTAAGATATTTTTATGGTCTCTCCTTTGTGGAGATTGACGATTCCACATTACCTTCACACCATCTGACAAATACGCCATATTATTCGCACTTATATTAATGTCTTACAATTGCAAATGTTCTCGTTCATTTGACGCAGCGTTGTGAGGGAACAAAAGTAGAAACGTTTTACTTCTGATCATTCAAATGAAAGCTGTTTAGAAATGGAAAAGGACGAATGAAAGAAAAAAATTAGGTAATATGATGTAAAAATCTGTTTTTTTATTTAAAAAAAACTAGAGAGTGCCTCGTGGACAGTTGAAACTTGTTTATGGATTTTGGAAAGTCGAAGGGTTGGATTGGAACCAACGCATTTCCGTTGAGCTGCTTTAAGGGGCTTTTGGCGACATTGTTCAAAGAGATGACACTATTTTATTGGTATCAACGATGAAAATTCTTGAACGTATGTTATTTTATCATTATCAGTTTCATTTTTAACGCATATCTGAAGGATGTTAGAATGTCGTGATATCATTGACACCATGTAGGTTTAATGGCAATGAAGGGTTCTTGTTGCCTCCTTGGCTTCTTAAAAATGGAAAAGTGTTACGGCATAAAATTAAAGCGTAGTACTTGAATGTATGCGACACACTTTCTGAAAAAAATAATACCTGTCTTCTTTTCGCACTCACATACTATAGGAATATTCAAAGTATAAAATGAATATTCATACATAAATTTTTATCTTGAAAATATTTTGGACAAACTCATTTTTTTAATATATTAAGGCAATAATCATTCCACTCGTAGATGGTGATTTGAGTTCCTCCTTCTAATTCCAGTAATGAAGAAGAAAATATCTTTCGTGCAATTACATAAGGAAAGACCCGATTCTAGTCCCGCAACTTTAAAGACGATATAAAAAACACCATTCCCACATTCAACTTAAATAAGCGGGAGGGTAAATAGTAGAATAACTAATTATTATGATTTTTGTTCGTACGTACTCAGAATTGTAATGCCTAATCAGAACTAGGGGCGGGTAATTTAATAATATTTTTTTGGCACACACTGTATGACGTTCCACTTGATAGGCCCACGTCCTCATTTAATTAGTTAGTTTCTTTTACACACCAATTAGTTTTAACTGTCTGGAGTAGCAGTTCTGGTTGTTATTCCAAACATATTGGCCAAAGAAAGCTTTCTCTTCCTCTTTTCATTTGCTATTCTGTTTCAAAACAATAACCGTTATATGATTGCGAGGTTATGTCGTGATAAAAATAACAACCTTTCGCATCGAAATTGTCTGCTTTCTCATCTTCACATTTGAAATAAAAGCCGAAGAATTAACAAATAATACAATTACTTTATTTTGGTCACATTGTCAATTAAAACGAATAATTAGTTCGAGAGTTTGATGAAATTCTGTCGTCTTTATTAATCACGCAGTCAAAGACATCGAACATCGTACTTTGTAAAACCTACATCAAGTTTGATTTTGAAAACTTAGTATACGGACGCATTGAAGTTATTTAACTCTCAATAGCTGGACACACGCGTAAAAATGAATATTAACGATAAACTGGTACAATTTATTAGTCAGTTAATTTGGTACGCGTTGTGCTGGACAAACGATTTATCTTACAAATTCAAAAGATAATCGCACGTTCGCAGATCTTTCGGAATTCCATAAAATTTGGGCTATAATTTCAGAATCTACTTGGTACAATTATCTTGCATCGTCACCACCAATCGATCTTCTCATGTGTGTTGCACCTCAGATAAATTTAATTCGACCAATTTATCGTTGATCTTTCAGACACCACTTATGTGCAGATTTATCTCTAGCGGCCATTTATTGGTCAAATTACGATTAATTTGAACAAACATTGATAGCTACAATCCGGATTATTTTCACATTCTTCAAAATCGTTGTTGTAATATTTAAAAATATTTCAAAATCTTCTTGAATTTTGTGATGAACACTGTAGAAGGTACCTATTGTATTGGGGTAGGTAGTCTTTGTTGAAATGTGAACAACATAAAAAAATATACATACCATAAATAAATAGAAAACTGTTATTTAACAGTCTAACATATTGGTTGCGAACATGTGGGGCGTTCAACTTATAATTTTGAACGGTTCATATTCCAAATGGTAAACCAAAATCCGAGAGCGATTGTTAAAAAACAAAAGCAATAAATTTCAAACAAAACGTTGCGTTCAATCTTCTTTGAACATTTATCAAAACACATCGTAGACATTCGGGCATCACTTTTGTATAAATATTTGATGTTCGTTCTATTATTATTATCGCTACTCGTACTGTCCTCATGTTTTTACTGTAACGCGAATTTCATAGTATTAATTCGCGCATTGTCTGGCAAACGTAATAACAATTTTATTCGCTCCGTTAGTTCGACAACAAATCAGTGTAAAACATGCAATTATTTATATCTGCGTCAGACTAAAACATACCCCAACAAGTATAATAATATCCTTCTGCAATTATCCAAGGAAGTTAGAAGGATATTTATAATGTTAGTAAATTCAACCGCATTTCAGATATTAGATATTATTTACATACAAATGTTATATTGCAATTGCTGGCTGGAGGAAATCTACATAGACGCACATCTCAAAGATCTAATACTACGGTTTAATATTAAAGTGTATACCTATTTCCTGACTACATCTCAAATATTAATATTCCGCACACTGAAGTCAGCTCGTCATGTAACTGGAATGTGTACGATTACATAGATGGTTTGAGTCCAACGCTTTTAGTAATTAGAATGAAAAGTATGTGTTATTAAATTTCACGATTGATTTTATTTCAATCGGTAGGTGAAATACTTCAACAGCTTGATAATTCTTCATTTAGCCGTAGTTTTCAGGAATTAATATGTGCGATCAAAGATGACACAACAAGATGTTTTAAATTTGTTTTTCTCATACACAAATCTTGCTTTTAACAGCTGACAAGCAAGACGAAATATTGATTTAAAAGACAGTCATACAAAAACAGATTAATTAATACAGATCTGAGGAGAGCACATGTCATGGCCAGATAAAAGAAAAAATCCAAAGCAATCCCAGATTACCAGTTTATGGGGTATCTTCTACCAACCTCAGGGTTGAGGGTTGAGGTTGTGGAGTGCCAAAACAGAAAGTTCTCGGGAGTTTCCAGAGGAAATTGGAGGCGCTGGAGCCGGGATCATCGGTGCTTGTAAAGACGTAGCCTGCATGGGCGAAGAATAAATCAAACCGAATACCACAGGAAAATTAAGTAGGTATAGTAAAGTAGTAAGCATATCATAAAATTATACCTAAATCAGTTGTACAGTTAATGAGAAAATATTTTATTAACATTGTATAGATAACAATAAGCTGGAAACATCAATAATTTATAAGCTGGAAATTTAATTCAACATCGTGGCTTTAAATTTTCCGCATTCTTTCTTAAAAAAAATAATAATTTTAAGCGGTTTCAGTCTGCGGCTTTTGTACGCACATCGTTCGTGGGTTCGAATTTCACAACACAAGCATTTGCTTAGCTTGAAAAATGCCAACAGTGTATTTGTGTTCACATCGAGTGAGCACATTCATTTTTTATATAAAAAAAGAAAAATAAATACGAAGAATAAAAAAAGAGCATATTGTAGATGATTTCCAATATATTTATTTAAAAAAAAAACCTAAGCTCGTGTTGTGAAATGGAACGATGGTCGGCACCTGATGGGATCGAACCGACGCGACGACCTCCGAACGAAACAGTATGATAGCCGGCGTCGTAACCGTCAGACTACCAGCCACTTCTATAATAGGGTAATTAAATTCCTTAATCTTATAATAAATGGGTAATTAATTCTACAATTGAAACTAGAACAACAACCGTCTAACGCCTAAGTACTTCACACATCCTACGCGGTTCGGTTCGGTTTCAGCAGGTGTGAAACAATACTTCTGCTTCTAGTTTGACCGAATTTGTAACTGGAAAATATCCGAAACTAATAAAACCGCTTATGTGTGGAATAGGCCTTACGCTAACGTCTTGTTCACGTTCCAAGCCATAAACGCCCAGGAGGCGGATCCGGGAGTGTAATCGTTCCGGTCGGGGCGGTTGTGTGCTGTTTGCACACCACACACCACTCACAGCATTGCACTACTTTCTGGAACGTGTTAGTGCGGCTACCTCATTCATTCATCAGTCAGCCGAACAATGTTGCACAAATTCCAAGTTATTCATATTGTTTAACCGACAGTTCCGAATATTCCAAGTTATTTTAATCGAACTTTTTTTCTGCGAGCTATATAGGTACATAAAATACTGATAAAATATGACTTAAGTATTTGAATTTAAGAGGAGTATGTACATACATAATAATATGTGATAAAATAATTAATTGATATTGATATAATTAAGTACTCAACAATTTTTGTCTTAAATTTTTATTCAAAGTGAACACAAAAACATCGAAAATAAATACATTATTTGACTCTCTCACAGTAAACTATTTAATATGTCGTGAAATTGTTTTTCTCCACATCAAGACCTTTAAAAAAAGTGCTCAGCCACATTAGAAGAACAAAATTTCTCTTTAGTTGCGAGTGGCGCCATCTTTTGGTAAACTAAGGAACTAAAATCTTTAATGACATCAGTCAGTCAGTGAGGCAGTGACAAAGAGAATTATAAGATTTGATCCCAAACCAATATCAAAAATGCTCATAGGTATGTCAAATTTTATCACAAACCCATTGAAACATACTCACAGTTAATGTTAATTGAGATAAAAAAAGCATTCTCAGACACTATTTAAATATAATCCGACTTTGGTAGCCTAGTCGCTCATGTACCAGTTTCATTTTCGAGAGGTTCCGAGTTCGAATCTCCATCGGATGAAAATTTAATAGTTCATCTTTTTTTTGACTTATAAAAATTATATTTGTTGTTCAGTATGTTTTATTTTTAAGTCATTGTTCATAACGGTTAAAAAGTCTTTAAATACAACAAAGTTCAGAATTAATCAACATGGCAAGTAAGTAAACAAAAATAAAGCCAAAATGTGTGCATTAAATATAAAACTAAAGTACCTAATCGTAAAACATCAATACAAAAAAAGTGTCCGCAAAACCATACACCAACGAAAATAATAATTTTGATTCATTCAAACGGCTCTTAGGGCGGGTTTTTTGACACCGCGAGTAATAGTAAAGTATTAGCACAATACTTTACTATCAGGTGTTACTAGATCGTAAGGAATATAAGCGTTAATGGTAATCGATTAGTAGCATGCATACCAGCATCACTATGCTTAAAAATCTTTTTTCATGATACAACATTATGATAGAATGACAAAAAGATTGCTACAACTAACAATCGAAAAACCCACCCTTAGGGGCAATCTAATAATCAAAGAGCAAAAAACTTTTTTTTTTATTTTAGGTAAATATCTGACAAAACAAAACAAATTGAGTGATAAAATAATAACCATACAGAATTCCTTGTGAAATAGGTATTGATATTAAATGTAATTATTGTTTTTACCCAAATAAATAAAATCCCAGGAGTTTTAATAGTATTTTCGGCGTAGGTATCTGGTTTTACAAAAGTTCATCACTCTTTGTTTTTCCATTGTTTTGTTTGTAATAAAAAAATAAGTGCCTTGTTAAAAGTTTTATTTCATGAATTTTAATAAAAAAAAAATATTTCTACACGATGGTTCCTCCCAAAGTGGTTTGAATCGTTAAACTTTTCAATAACAATTTATTTGTGCCTAACAAAAAATCCATTAGGTGATGCTAAGTACGTCTTATTCTTAAATCCGATACTACCTAAAGTATGTAGGTATCTATTATTTTGAACTCTAAATTAAGTCTCGCAGGGATCAAGCTAAAAATAAACATACCATAGAGAAAGCTTTTCGCTGAGGAGAAAATAAATATAAAAGGTATAGATTGAAATAACAAATTGATACCAAATATAGGTAGGTTCAGATTTAAATCATAATACATACATACATTTTAGTTTTATTCATAAAATTATCCTCTTATAATACCTATATACTAGGCTAATACTGCAAGAAATGAGTTAGTATTAGAAATTTAAGAACCTATAAAATGCATTTTTTTTTTTGTATAAATTAGGTTCATTTATCGAAAGTACGTATAAATGCTGGTTTTTATTTAATTATTTTGATATAGATTTTTACAAATAAGACTTTTTGTATAGAATGTTAAATAAATATAAAGTAACAGAAATCCCAAACGAAATTGTAAATAAAAACAGCGTTAGGCTCCGATATGTAAATTTCAATCGTATTCTCGCTGGCGTTTGGGATTAAATTCACATATTCGAAATTTCTATTCCAGAAATTATAATCAGGGCAGCAGATTAAATCCGTCTGTATTGTTTCCCACAGTGGCCAGTAAGTATTAAAAATATGGATATGTAGGTAGGTACCTACTAACTATATTTTCATTCACTACCGATATAACAAACTGTACCCACTGGTCCAAAAAAATATATCACTTTTCATCTGCAAAACAAACTCGTCATACCTTCCCATATTCGGATGGCAGTTTTAAAGAAGTCGGACATTTTAATAAATGAGAAAGAAGAGCTATTGAAAGTTTGTATGTCCCTTTTTCTAGTGAATCTTTCGCGTGGTTTACCTATATAACAAGTCATTGTCATTTTATGTACAATGAATTTGTAAAAATTTGTAAAATGCTTGAAAGATATACATAATTGATATTATGTAAGCTCATTAATTTTCATCAAAGATTTTTTTTTTAATAATTATTGTTCCTAAGGCAATAATTAGACTTTTAATCGAGGTGGTTGTTAGTTAGCCTAGCATTTCTGTCAACGGCTTGCAGTTTTTTAGTAAAAAAAAAACGTCATGGTTTTGCTTTTTTGGGGTTGCAATTAATTACTATTTTATTTAACGATAAGTACTAGAAACTTGTAGTATGCTAGTCATTAGTTTGTTTATCAAAGTATTAACTTATTTGGAATTCTAAAGAGAGGTTACGGTTGAATCTTTTATATTATTTTCCTAATTTAAGTTCAAAAACATTGTATTTTTGTGAAAATAATTCGAAAGAAATAAGTAGGTAGGTACCTAAGTTATAAACTCAACATTTCAAAGACCTGTAAGTCCATAAATTTGGACAATTATGTGTCATTTTTCATATAAGTAGGATAATGTCGATATGAAAAAAAAAATAAGAGATGAAGTACCGACTAACCAATTGCTAAATAAGTAAAATATTTTTTATCCTATAAATATATGAATTTACCCATTAGAGCGCTTCCCACAGAAAAAAGCGTTTTTTTTTTCATTACAAAAAGGAAACACAAAGGTAGGTACGTTTTACCAATAATATTTGTATTTTGTTTACAGTAGGTATATGAAATACAAAAGCAACAACAATACCTATATCAACACTATACAACCCATCCATGCGAACCAAATCAATTTTGTTTCGTTTCAAACGTTGATGTTTTTATTTTACATCGTATAAAATTCATTAAATATCGAATTAAATAATACTCCACACATTTCATCAGGTATTACCGATTCTAGCAGCAAAACCTGTCGGTCATTAATCGCTTGATTGTTTCATTTATATTATCCAGAGTCCCAATTTTACTTTACCACGTTCGGGACTGCGATCTAATATTTATTTGTCATTTCTTGCCGTAGGAAAAGCTGTTATTAAGTATGCTATTTTTCGTCAAAGCAACGAAAAACTATAGACTTACAGATGAATACTATACTATGTAGGTGCGCATAAATAATATCTCCCGTAGTTGAATTAATGGTTTTGTCATAGGTATGTATGAAAGTGCCGACCACTTCCACTTTCACAACACAAGCTTTGCTTTATGTGAAAGATATCGAAAATATATTTGTGTTCACTTTGGATGAGCCCAGATTCAATTAAAAATAATAATAATCCGCGCAAGATGGTCTTCCCCGTCTTTGGGAACCTGAACTGAACTGTCTTTCGGCATCCTTATCACATGTCGCAACCTTCACATGTTCCGTTATTTCGAAGCAGAGGAGTGGGATTTGGAAATGGTGTGGAAGGAAGTCATTGAAGCCGCGCAAGATCAAGCGCGGTAGAGGGTTTCAGTTGCCTTCCTATGATACCCTTAAATGCGGTCAGAAAGGTAGTATTGTGTAGTATTCGAAATGTTTCAATAAAGGTACGTAAACTGTATAGATGGATCGTGTTTTCATTACAATTGTTAAAAAATTCAAGGTTAGGTACAAATATTTCATAACAGAAAAAAGCCTGAAAGTCACTCGATTGCGTAAATCTTTGGTCACTTGTATAAAAAGTTACGAAATATAGGTACGGTACCGAAAGTTTGTACTGTTTCGTTTATATCATTTTTTTTTTCAATCTTTCAAACTTTGTTATGAAACCGAATAAAACATAAAAATTAAAGGATCCGCTTGATAACGGAGAATATTAGGCAAACCTAAGTGACTACCTACTCTATTGTGCCTATCCTCATAGATTTTTTAGTGATATGGGACAGATTGTTTTCATACACTGCGAAGACCTTCTGAGTTTGACACCGAGTAACCGTTTCAGAGGACAGACAAAATAGAAACCGAAGTCAGAATACATACCAGAGAAGAGGAGCGAAAATATAACGTTTTTCAAGTTAGAACAGCCTGATCAGTTAGAATAGAAGACCTAATATGAATTTTAATTTTCTGTTTTATGCTCCTTCTGTCCGTTTTAAGGCCATTTATTGATTGAGTGACTGAAATTTATTGATTCAAAGGCTGAAAACAAAGATAACCGGTGTAGGTATGTCATTATATTATGCTGCAATATAAAAAATCAAGCTTTCAGAACATCTACTATATAAATTAAAGTCGGGTTAGTGCGAACACTTATAACTCGAGATTGGCTCAACAGATTCTTCTGATGTTTGATTTATTGGATTCTTCTCCGCTCCGGATAACAGAATAACTAATAAAAAGTTAAAAAAAAATGAATAACAAATATTGTAAAATACAATATTTAAGTTTGTATGGAAAGGTTACTGGGACGCGCCCACGACATCGCGGGTAGTTCCCTCTCATTCTCGCATACGCTCTTACAGTAGCCCATCTCACTTACTCCACCGCACTGTTTCGATAGTTTTAGAAAATTTTCATACAAAGTCAACAATATTTCGGGCACATTCGTGTTGGTAATAGGCGAGGTAGGGTGTGTGCGCGAGCGCATTTTTCTCAAATTGTTCCCGCCAGAGATTTGAATACGAAAGAAATAGGGATGTTTCAGAAATTGTTTAATGTTATTATTTTATAAGTTTAATTCAATCGAATTAATTTTGTATTGTTTAACGGGGGCGCAGTGCACATCATGTACATATTAACGGGCCACTTCGGGCTAGAACCACAGGGAAAAGTAATTTAAAAATAATAATAAAGATAGTGCAGGCACACTGACATCAACTAAGGAAGTTTTCTCAATCAACAAATCGAACTATTAAAGGATGGGAATCTTAATAATATGAACTTATTTGGATCGGGATTTTGATCACCCATGTTAAGATTTCAAAAAAAAAACTTTACTCTCTGAGACAGTTTTCATCGGGATATCGGTTCCTTCATATACCACTATGATAACGGAACGCCAGAAAGATGTTTTCCTTCACAAATTTAATACGCACTTTTTTCTAGTGTTTATACTTTAAACATTAACAAAAACAAGAGTTATTCACCAAGAGTTCTATTAAAAATGTGTTAATTTTCTACAAATAATGTAAATAATTTTGTTAGATATTTTGTAGAGATGGTTTTTGTGCTTATTGATTATCTTAGATAAAGATTATTTTAAGACTCCTTCGAGTTGTCAATCATTAAGCGACTAATTATGAATGACGGCTAGTGACAGATTGAACTAATTAATAAAGAACACGATTTTCTGAGGAGCTATTTTAGGATCTTGTTGAATTAGTTGTTCTAATCACCGCTCTTGTTTCAAGTACTTTTTATGGAAGTCCCCGTTTGTTTTTTTTCTAAGAAAATTAATATAAAATTTATTGATAAAGTATACAGCTCTTTCCTTCAAATATGAAAGTTTTACGAACCAAATTGGACTTTTTACTTCGAAAAAAAATAATCTGGGCTTACTCAAAGTGAACATTAATACACTTTTGACACTTTTACACTAAGCAAAGGCGTGTCGTGAAATTGAAAATGCTTGGCACCAGTATTTCAACCCACGACACTCAATACGCTGTACGCACGAAAGCCGTCGATTCATACCACTGGACTACCAACCACTTTCTTCTGCTATTTTTATTTATCGGCTTTTCGGTAAGCGCTTTTAGTTTCGGGTCCCGGATAATCCCGGATGCGCAAAAATGAGGGTTTGCAAATACAAAACTTCCACATACCTGAGGCAAAATAGTAAGTAAGTTCTTACCTATATTTTAAATTGTAATTCTTCAACCGTATATCCTTTTGACGTTGGAATGACGGGCTAGTCAGGAGCATAAAAGGAATCGGAGAAAATGTAGTCCGTAATCTGCTTAACCCCTCCAGAAAACTACTTAGGTACGTAATGGGTAAAAGAAAAAATAGTTTTCACGTTTGGCCATCTGTGAGAGCTGTCAAAAGTCTATTCGTGTTTTCTACCTATAATTTTCATAAGACCACCAAATAAGCATTTGCATGGATAAAGAGAGAACTCATTTAGACGCCACAGCGTCAACTGTTTAAATAAATGGAGGAGAACGTTATGCTTTAAAGAGAAACATCAAGTCAACCGACCTCGGTAGCCTAGATGTACTAGCGTGGACTTCAGATCCGAGGTCCCGGGTTCGATTCCCGGTCGGGTCAGAGTTTTTCTAAGTGTTTTTCACTTGAAATTTCTACCCGGGGTTGGCCTGTCTCAGATTGGACGGGACCGGTTGACTGGAAAAAATTGCCTCAGGCAATAAGTTCCGCCGGCTATACTGACACCTTTGTATAGAAAAGTGTTATATTATTATTATTATTATCAATAGGCAGGTACCATTTACATGTTGAATAGCTTACACCTCACGTTTAAAAAAAGTTTTCATATGATTGAACTAAAAGAATGAACATGTTTTAAACGTAGGCCGCACACGGGGCTCTCGTATCGTTCGTGCGTTGTCCTCGCGAATGACGCAGGCACTTAGCACAAAATCATGATAGGTTACTATGTAGGTATCTTCTTGTACTGCTTGTGTTATTCACGCGAACGACACGAGGACACCTTGTGCGGAAAGCTTTAGACTATCACCATAAAAATAATCAGCTATCTTTTCAACTCCCCTCATTTCATGCTTGTCATTCAAAATATTTCCATTCGTCAAAATATGGAGTAATACTTACTCCTTTTCTCAAGAGATATGCATATGGTGATACTAAATAGATAGGTACCGTCACTTTTATAAATCGTTGATGAATAATTGAAAATAATAAGAGCTGGTACCTGATAGCTGATATCACGAATAGCGTGCTTCCACCTTTATTGTTTCACACCCTGTATTGTGGTTTATACGCCATGCCTATCTTCTCTATACTTAATTTAAAACGGAAATAGGTCAAAATAACATATATTATAGGTTTGACATTATAATATTTTATAGCTTTTTTCAGTTATTTCCAATCTACGTTAGAAATCTACATTACATGCAGTTGTGAAGATCGAGATAGTTGTCTACAATGTATTTATTATTGTTATGACGGAGATAATATAGTTGTCTAGAAATGATTTCTTATTTTTATGCCCGAGATAGTTGAGTAACGAGGAAATCTTGAAAACGTCCACATGAGTTATTGGGTATTGTTCTCTAAATTCAATGAAATTTATGAAATATTATTTTTTATTCAAACTCACTCATATTCAATTTATTCATTTTTTTGTGTATGTTAAATGTTTATATTATCTGTCATCTTATACTACATACCTACTACCCTAATATTCATTCATCGCAGGTCATGCAACTCCTTCTATAAAAACATCGTAAGAGAAACTTTATTGATATGGATTAACATACATAACCGTTTTTGCCGATATACATTTTTAAAAAACATTTGCGTACAAAGCTATTTTTTACATTTAGTTTCCATCAACTTATTATGATCCGATCGAATTAATAACTCAATATAAAAATCCTTACACATGTTTCATAAAATATCACATATCATAATATTATTGTATGAACATTGAACAGGATCCTTACCAGGAAAGCTGATATTGTATTTACACAAAGGTGGAATAAAATAATAATCATTGCCTGATCTGTTCTGTAACATTATTGTGTTCTTTTCAATAATCATCTACCTTTGTATTCTGATAAAAGCATTTGAAAATTTATGCTGAATTTTGTTTGCTTAAAATTTTTTTCAGTTTCAGTCAGTGATAAAAATGGATTTTCGGATGTTAACCAAAAATAAAATTAAATGTTTTGTCCCATTTCATTCAACTTTACGTTATTCCAGTTGGTGAAGAGAAACAAAATTAATCTCAGATGAGAGCAAATTACTTTTAAGCAGGCATGCTATGTAAAAGTAATACGTTTTATTTTTTAATATCACTATAATAACATTCCCTTTAGTCTCATTTGGGACTAAAACAATGTCATATTGAATTATTATGTTACGTATCAAGGGTGTCGTAAATATAATAGGTATATCCATTTTAAATTTGTTTTTTTAATATTAAAAATATAAGGGGTAGGTATGACGAAAATTTCTCATTGTGTTAAAATGTGTTACTTATATTATTACTAGCTGACCCGCCCGTCGAACTTCGGCCTAACTCAGAATAAAATAATAATTTTGACTAATTACATGTTAAATACAGTTTACGACATAAAAACTGAATTAAATTAAGGTATGTTATAATTTTTTTACATTATGTAATACTTAGGTACCTATTGTTGATTCGGATGCGGGATGAAATTCGACGAGTCATAAGTTTGTAATAAAAACGTTTTTTTCGTGTCTTTTTTAAAAAATCCAAGAGATGACGGTGTAGTAGTAAATAAATCACATGTGATACATGGTACGTTATTGTAAATAAATAAATTAAATACATACATAAAGGAATAGAATATATACATATATAAATACAAAAAATAGAAAAAAGAAGTTGCTATCCATGAACAGGGAATAAGAAAAAACGGAGAGGAGGGAGGAAGGATAAAGGAGGGACTGCTCGAACCTTGAATCCAGGTTACGTATAATGTGATTCACGAAGTCCGGAGATTACACAGCTCGCGCTGAAATGACCTTATCAGAAGGTTATTCCGCAGTCTGGCACCATGCACAGTGAACGAGTCTGTATAGAAGCCAGATCTGTGAACCGAGATGGATAGAAAATTAGAAGAACCGGATCGAAGAGTAATCTTTCCGTAAGATATGTAGGCAAATGTGGGTGGATTGAACAGGATTTTATGGAGAAGACAAACAACGTGACCATCCCTTCGCTCGCTCATTGACCTCCAACCGAGTCGGTGACGGTATTCTGAGATGTGGTCGAACTTTTTAAGACCAAACACATATCTTATGCATGCGTTTTGAAGACGCTCCAGTTTATCTAGGAACTCCGACGAGAGGTCCATATAGCGGACGTCGGCATAGTCAAAGTTATTGTACATATTGTTGAAAGAATAGGTTCCATTATAAACCAACTTTTACCGAATTATTATGATAAGATTTAGCAAAATGGTAATTCTTTGTTATTAGTCATTTAATCTGATAATGGAGGGAGACGGTCGTCTACCAAAATAGCTATCTGGCTATAATAAAAAAATACGTGGATATGGAAAACTATGATCATACCAATGTTTTGATTTCCCTATCTGGAAGAACAAACTTGTTTTCCCAATCTAATTACATATGTACGTACCTATTGTATGATAATATCAACTCCACAAAATTCATAAAGCTTAGCCGACTCCACTGGCTTGACCATGTTCAAAGATTGGGCGAACCATCCGTCCTCAAAAGAGTTTTCTGTGGGAGACCCGCTGGAAGGAGGAGCATTGGAAGACCCAGGCTGAGACGGCTGGTCGGAAAGGAGAGAGACCTCACTGCTGGGGGTGGAAGATTGGCGGAGCATGGCGGAACACAAGGTGGCATGGAGAAATCTTCTGGAGGAGACCAAAAGCCAGACAAAATTTCCACATTTTCTCTCCTGTGGCTTCTGCATACACTTTCGCCCTGCCATCGATATCATGTCGTCTGTCCATCTTTTCAGGGGTCTACCGCACGTAGTTGTAAAATGTAATGATCTCCACGAGTCCTCGTTAAGCCACCCTCTCCCCGACAGTCCTCATCGTCTCGTCCAGTCTACACCAGCACCACAAAAAATAGCCCGGTATAATTACTGTTGTTTCCAAAAGATGCAGTAATTTCACATTTGTTTATCAAATTATTTTTAACTCTGAAAATACTCAGATTATAATAGCGCTTATAAAGCTCCTTTTACTTTTGTGTTTGAAAAAATAAAACTAAAAAAACCTACGCGCTAAGCTGGGAAGCTGACGTGTTTCACTCGATGGTTCTATTCAAATATTAATTGAAAACCCGTCAGTGCATGATGTGAGGAAGCTTTTGAATAAAAAATAATGTAATTCTCTCATATATATAATACCTGAAAACCTCAAAGGTAAACTTAATTTACGTTCTGAGCGCAAGCTGTTCTCGAAGTGGTTCGACAATAAAGTCAAGGTGGCCGACCACCCGTACGAGGAACTACCTCTGTCTTACGCTCATCACAAAATAAGGGAAATTTTATTACATCATATAAATTGTGTGAAGGAAAAACTTACGAGCCTATTCATAATAAAATCTTTTCATGAGAAGGGGATATAAAAATTATTTTTATATACAACTGGTATTCTTTTACAACTTACCATCAAATTTGATGAGTTCTTATGTTTCTGGTTGCCTCAGTTAAGATATTTTTACGATGCGAACGTAACAATAGAATACAGCTTCGGTATGGAAAAACGTATCATGCTTGGTAGGTCTTTAATCGTTTTTATGATGGAACGAGTGTCTTTGAGAATATTGTTTCCCTGAAAAAAAATATTCAAATAATTTCCCAAGGTACATGGTACCTAAAGATACAATGAAATAATTCCAAGTAAATAATTATCGTAGAATATAATTATTAAGCCAATGAATATTCAAATTGTCAATTTCGGATAAAATAAACTTCCGAATTTTGCAAAGGGAAGATTTGAAATTTCAGTTTTAATTTTGTTTCCAAAAATATTTTATTCAAGAGGGATTATTATTTTGTTAGAAAATTTCCATTTCATGGTACACCTTCTTTCTTTTAAGAATATCTTTTGTGAATGTTCATAAATTGTATGCAGTTATTTTATGAAATTATAAACAGACTTGTTATTTCATTCCTTCGAAAACAGGAATCAGGAATAATTTATGTTTTATCTAGTCGATGTAGGTATAGTTTTACATCCGTACTGATGGCCTGAACACACCTTAACACGCGCGGTAATGTAACCAATGCAACGTTACATTGGTTACGTTACTGCGCGTGTTAAGGTGTGTACATACTCTTATAGAAGCTATTCGTAGAATAAGCATGGCTGTTGTGGAAGATATGCTTATTCGACGAATAGCGTTCTTTTCTTCTTCTTCCGATGTCGCTACCGCCCAAATCGAGCATTGGCCTCCAATACTCGTCGCCTCCAGACAACCCTGTCCTCTGTCTCGGTCCTCCAATTCCGTGAGTCAAGAAGTTGTTCGACATCCTACCATCGCAGCCTTGGTCCGCCAATTCTTCTTAGACCTTCTGGGTGTCCATCCATAATTCTCCTTGGTGCCATGTTCGGCGCATCGTAGCCTATTCACTATTCAGTCTTGCGTGCATAGAGAGCCTGGGAGCTTGGTAGATGTTGTACAGCTCTCCGTTATATCGCAATCTCCATCAGGTTTCGCCATCACGCACGGGCCCCAGAATTCTGCGCAGTACTTTCCTCTCAAAGATGTCCAGCAGTTCTGATGATTTTGTTGTCATCGTCCACACCTCGCATCCGTATGTTACCACGATTTTGTAGAGGCTGATTAAGTACATCTGTAAATCTGTACATTTGAAGTGGTTGGTGGTCTAGTGGTTAAGTCGCTGGCTTTCGCACTGTTTCGGTCGTGGGTTCGATCCCAGGTGCCGACCATTTTCCTCTTTCATGACACAAGCTTTAAGTAGCTTACTGTGAAAGAGTCAATGAGTGTTTTCTGTTCACTTTGAGTGAGATTCATTTAAAAAAAAATTATATTTTGGTCGATGTGTCCTTGAATAATGAATAGGTAGCCTAAACAATTTCAAACATAGATGCCTATACCTAATATGATCTTTACAAAGAAGGTTTAAAACGAATATCGAGAATTCCGGTTAAAATGCCATGTTTTCATCGTTATTGGGAAGATTCTGATACGATAAAATAAATGATTCCATTACTAATAATGACGTATACTTCATATTGGGTTAGAGAAATCGATAGAATTTCCATCCATGTAATTATCATCAACAGTCGGCTTAAGTGGAATAGAATGTTTTATCGCGTGATCGAAATTATTATATTTAGAATTATCAAAATACCTCATGGTGGGCTTCGACATTACGAAGCACGAATGTGGAACTCAAATATATTACAATAAACGTGGAAAAGATCGGGAAGTCGATATGGTGAGGAAATATTTAAGGTCAATAACTCTTTTTGTTAACTCGAATTTTATGGTTCTTTCCACAAACCATAATTAATATTTTATATGATGAGATACGACAAAGGTTTTGGTATTTAAACAAACATTCCAGAACAAAAGTGGTGGGTGACCCAGCGGTTACAACGCCGGCTTTCGTACTGTTTGGTGTGGACGTCGTGGTTCGATCCCAGGTGCCAACCATCTTCCTCTTTCACGACACAAGCTTTCAGTAGCTTACTGTGAAAGAGTCAAGGAGTGTATTTTTGTGTTCACTTTGAGTGAGCACAGATTCATTTAAAAAAAAAAAAAACCCATGACCTCCCATAGTTTCGAAAAATTATGAGGTGTAATGACAAAATGATTTCTGCCTTAGCCAGGGAGCCATAACTTTGGGTAGTGACGATGTCGAAGATGTCGACAGTTTCAAATACCTGGGAGTCTATTTGATACCAAACGGCGGGATAGATAAGGATTTTTCCATAAGAATTGCAATGGCGAATTCTTCCTTTAACAATATGAGGAAACTGTGGAAATCCACCAATTTTTTCCACCAAGTGTCGCCTTTTTAATGCGTGCATTATGCCAGTGTTGTTATATGGTTGTGAATCCTGGCATCCGACACAGGCTCAACAGAAGAAGATTCTTAGTTTTAAGAATAGATTTCCGCGACAGATTTTGTGGATTAGCTGGTACCACTATGTCTCAAATTAGACCTTACGCGTCAGAACAGCACAACAGCCAATCACCTCAGTAATCCAGAATCGAATATTAAGCTGGATTGGCCATTTTCTCCACAAGTCCCCCGAGAGTCTTTAATACGCAAGCATTTTCTACAATCCGGATGGGCCAAGAAGGCGAGGCAGGCCAAAATTATTAACAAGTTGCAGTCATCTTTCAGTTCTTCATCTTTTTCTGGTCTCAATGTCTCTTCATAATTTCTAAAGTGCTAATCTCTTTCTCTATGTCGTCGTCGTCAGCCAGCCTCTCCATTTCTTCTTGTAATGTCACAATAAAAAATACATAAAAATACATACAATACTAACCTCGAAATATGAAATATCAAACGCTCCAGTCTTATCTAAATAAATTTATACTCAAATACCTGGATACTACGCTAAATAAATAATAACAAGTTTTAGTTATTTCATATAGAATAGAATCACAAATGAGGAAATTCCCAGGACTCGCAACATCCAAGATGTTATAAGGTTGGGTAGAGAGAGGAGACATCTGAAGAAACCGCGTTGGCAGAATGGGTCCAGAGTCCGAAATGGTAACGGAGGAACTACCAGAGGGACAAAGATCACCGGGGAAACCACCAAAGAGATGGAGGGAGAACAGGTCATCGACATCCCAAGAAGCAGGCTGATTACAGAAAAAAAACAGATCCTATTTCTAGGTAAAGAGGCAGAAGTTATTTCATTAGAAGTAGGTTTAATAAACGTTTAAAAAGATAACTTAATGGACCTCAAAGTTTATAAAATTAAAATACCTAGCCTGAATATTTAGTAAAAATATTATTTATTTTATGGAGGTTTAAATTAAATACTAGCTTTCCCGACAGACGTTGTCCTGTAATTCTTACTCCTTATTATGAATATTGATTTCAAATTTGTAAATTATACAAAAATACGATGTTAAAATAAATATGGTTGAATGTTAAAAAATATTTCTGGAAGCTTGAAAGAAATTCTATCGAAAATCTGCGTACCAATGTTTTGAAACTCAATGGTTTTCAAGTAAATTAAAAATGTGTTGTTTTGGATTTTTCCACAGATGGCGTTGTTGTCAGTAAATCCGTTTCATACTTACTTTAATGTTAGGTATTGCTATCCATTTTTCGAATCTTTAATAATTATTCTATTTTCCGGAGCGGAGAAGATTCCAATAAACCAAGCATCATAAAAATCTGTTCAGCCGATTTCGAGGTATAAGCACTAACATGACTTTCTTTTATAATTATAGATGAGTAAAAATACAAATGAACAAAATCGCAAAAGTCAATATGAGTTGATTTATTATCATTTCGATTACTAATCTAGAAATTTTAATTACACCCTATGTAAATACGGATAAATTAAAAAAAAAAGTACTTTTCGAAGTTCATTAGGCAGGGTTTTGTAACGGGCTTTGTTCCAGACTTTGGAGAATCGAAATCCAATTCATTACATTCATAAAATTCAAATGAGTTACACATATTGTGGAAAGTTTATTTTATTTTTCGTTCTCTTTGTAGGATGATAACGCAAAATAAATTAGTCCATTTGTTTCCCAACGGACACCATTATAATTGCGTACAATTTATTTTTTTAAGCATTCTCGGTTTTTATTTTATTTGTTTTTTGTTGTTATTTAATAATTGTTTTATAAATTCTACAGTGATCAATTTTATACTAATACTACTTATATTGAAAACAAAACGACTTTGACGATCGATCGACAAAATTACGGTTAAAAGGATACTAAAGGTGAAACATATATTTCATAAAATATATCAAAGCATGAATCCAATACTTAATTTAAATCATGGGGTATATCGTGCTTATATATAAAATGTAATACATACTATTTTTAACCAATAACCTATTACAAATTTTACTATTCAAACCATCATCAGTCCTCCTCAGTGCAGTGTTGGAAATAGGGCTCTCTTACCGGCTTTCATTGCTTCCTGTCGGCAGCCATTCTGTGCCACTGGTGTCCGGTCACTTTCTCTATATCGTCGGATTATCGCATACGTGGCTCTCTGGGTTTCTGCTATAGTGTTCGTATAAGGTGTTGAAATGCTGAGGGTTTTGGTTATGGTGTAGGTTGGAAAAATGCTCTTATTGCTTTACTCTTTCTAAAATGGGTATATTTTTATATTTCTATATTGGGAAAACTAGTCTCTTATGAATAACGCTTGTTTTATCTATTATAAAAGTAAATGTCCGAGTAGAATGCGTTTTAGTAGTTTAGGAACGCGTTTTGTGACTAGATCGGAGGGTCCTCTAAAAATAGCTCGAGTTATCTTAAATCATTTTCCAATTAAGACAGTTGTTAGCTATGCCCTCACATTCTCTACATCGCGGCATTCGCGGCGTGTCTCTTTTTGTCTATGATATTTTAAGCTTTCTTGTTTGAACCTACCCATATCTACCATTTCATGGGTTAAGTTTTATTATTGCTACTTTCTTCTTCTTCTATGGTTTAAACCTTATGGATTTTTTGGCAAGATATCTCCGCTTTTCTCTTTAATTTAACGTATGAACCGCATTCCATTTCCTGGCATATCAATTGCCGACACTCCCGGCGCGGGCGTCCTCTACCAATAAAAACCTCGAACATTCCCTCCAATATTGTTCCCAGTAAATATTCATGCCTTAGAACATATCCCAACCATCTCGCGCGTGTCTCCGATATAATACGACCAGAATTCTTTCAAAAAACCTACTACATTAGTGATGTGAAGACGCCGTCAGTCAGACATTAAATTAGTGTTCTGAGCTTTTTTCTTCTTTCTGGTATTTTTATTCTTCATTGAAATGTTAATATCTGATGTTAATTAATCCTGAGTTTATACAAAACTTAAAGTTTGGTTATTGATAATGGCGCATTAAGTGCCGAAAACGTTCTAACGTTTAAAAATAAAAATACGTGGAAATATAAAGTGTTTTTTATTCATTTACAAAACAAAAAAATGTGATTTACACATGTAACTATGTAAACTATAAAAAATATTTAAATTAAAAATGGTAAAAACTATTCATCAATGATAAAAAATGTTTTAGAGGTGAACTGTGGATCAAACGAGAAAATCGAAGCTCTTAAGGTGACCGTGTGCCCACAAAAACATTTTGAAAAAAAAAATTCATAGAAAACTCGGAAAAAGTGACCTTATTAATAAAAAGTGAATACTACGACGTTTATGACGGTAAGTTTGTTTTATTTCTCTCAAAGAAGTACCCAATTTATTACATTTGATTTGATATTATTTGTTGAATAAACAAATGGATGTCTCATTTCAATTCAAATCAAGACATTTCGATAAAAGATAATATCAATTGTTCGTTATTTTAACATTTCTATTAGAAGATTCAACAATTTGATGTTACAATAAATTTATTATAAATGGCGTGTCTGATATTAAAATTTCTCAAGATTTCAAATACCTAATTTATTTATTATTATTTACACTCTTAGGTCCTGTCGTAATTGAAAAAAACTTCGCGCGTGCGATCGTCGTGCGTCAATCGCGTGGACGCGTTAGCATATTTTTCTCCTTCAAATCTGCGTTTGTCCGTCTAACCCAATTAAGACATGTTCATACAATGTTCTCAGTTTGAATGGTGAACGCGCGAACGCTTTCCAATTAGAACACACATTTAAGACAAGGACCTTAAAATTGAACACAATGTACCGGTAAGAGGTGTTTAAAATGTGGCTTTTTACTTAATACGAATCTGAACTCACTCAAAGTGAACACAAATACACTCTTTGACTCTCTCACAGTAAGCTACTTAAAACTTGTGTCGTGAAATAGGAAGATGGTCGGATTGAGCCCGCAAAAGTAGAAAAGCCGGTCGGCATCTTAACCGCTAGGCTACCAAACAGTTCAACCACTTCTCTAAGAGGCGTTTGAAATGTGAATTTACCGAAAATTGATAGTTATAAGAATAAAAATGATAGTAATTTTACTGCAGCTTGACAGATACATCATTCTGACATATATCTATGTATGTTAGAATAGGTAAGTACCCTGCAGTGTCTAATCTAATTCATTTATGTCCCTAATATAGACACACTAGTAGATATTATATCGATGTAGGGACTGAAATAAATGTCAAGTGTTTGTACGTAACACGTATTATTATTATTACAATCTATGGTGGATTTGTATCTACACTACACCACTACATACGGTGTCAGTCTAGCAACTGTCTCCGAACTAAAAAAAACTTCGATAGTTATAATGAAGGGAGTGGAAATATTTCTTACTTGGTTTTTTCCCAGAAATGACCAAAATCCAATGGGTAAGCGGGGTCACATGTAACAAAATACATCATAGCTCTGCGGGCGACGTACGAATAACATATATCTATAATGAAATGATTTTGGAGTGAAATTTTGAAAAAAATGTATAGAGAAGAAACTAATACTTACTTAATGTCGAAACTTGCCGATCCAATGGTCAAATCAACTTGCATACGGTTCCCTCCGTTAGACAACGTAAACGGTTCTGGCGATCAACTTAACCCCAATTAGACTTACATAATGTATCAAAAAGGAAATCGAAAAACTCATACCAGAGGAAGGTATATGGGGGGTGGTTTTAAGTCATAATAATTAACTCATGCGAGTAAGAAGACAGCCGTTTTCTATGAAAGAGACGAAAATTGAACGCATTTACAAACAAAAATCCACAATTTTTCCAGGTGTTATTTTTAATATAGATACAAAAAATTAAAAACCCTGTATCTTTTTTTTTCAGTATTAGTTGGATTCGCCGATACTTCTACCTACGCACAATTTGTCCGTGATATGATATTTCACGAACTTTTACCTGAGAGAGGAATACTCGCACTCCCCGGTTCGACTAAGGAGTATAAGGACTGCGTTTATTACCAGTTGAGTCCAAGGGATCTGAATCATTCTGGGATTTAACCACATCTGAAAATCCTTGAGCCTGTTCATTGTGTTGACATTCAGAGCCCAAATTATGTACATAGCAGTACGGACCACATGAAGCATTTTAGCATTTTCTGTTGAAAAAAAATACTTTACTGTCAATACCAAATCTGAATTTAAGCCACTACTCATAATGTAGCCATTATTTTTCATCATTTCACTGTTTTTCGAGACGAACATTATAATGGAGTTATTGATATTCATCCAAGTGTAATGTTTACCGTGAAAACTTGTCATACCGACATCAATAATAATAATAATAACTACTGGAAACGTATTAACAAAGGACAAGGTATAGAATTGGAGGTTCATCACGTGGGATATAATTGTGTTCATCAATGAATGCTAACCGTCCCAATACCGGATCTTACCTCAGCCAACAATGCTTTATACAATAATTTCATTGTGAATAGTTTGGTTGGGTATTCAGTGTTTCTGTGTCCGATACAAAACAAACCAGGTACAATAATCAGTTGTGTATTCATAATTTGTAACATGAATTTACTAAATTCAACTAGATTTTGTAGAAAAATTATTTTAATTTGACAGAATAATATATCGTCATTAAAAATCTTAAGTTCGTAGTGAATTCCGTTTCATCTATGTAAGAAGCACAATAAACTGATCTGATTATGTAGAAACCAAATCGTTGGAGGGAATGGAATGAATGAAGTCGAGGATGTTGTAAGAGCCGCAAAAGTTGCCAAAGACAATATGTATACCTGGTGGAAACAGACCTCCAGGACGGCCAACGAAATGCTGGAGAGGGAGTTGGCCATCAGCTTCCCAAGTAGACATAACAGGCCAGCAGGCCTAATGAAAGAGGAAGAACAAGAATGGAATGTTATCCTCAAATTATTTAAAATACGAACTATATTGTACCTAATTAAAGACTACAATACATAAGACCTCCTTAAAGATGAAAAGAAAGTATCATCCATCAGGAGTAGGTATATAGTAAAAAGAAAACAAATCATGAAAAATCAACATCATATTTAGGTAATAACGACATCTTTCTTTATTTTCTTTTTATAAAAATGAATCTGTGCTCACTCCAAGTGAACACAAATACACTCTTTGACTCTTTTACAGTAAACTACTTAAAGCTTGTGCCGTGAAAGAGGAAGATGGTCGGCACCTACTATCGAACCCACGACCTCCGCATGAATCAGCCGGCATCGTAGCCACCAGGCTACCAACCACTTCGAAATATCCAAGAATAACATGAACAAAAAGACATTCATTTCTGTGATCTTTGAAATTTCCCAATCACCCTATTGAATATTTGAAATGTACCTACTAAATTGACAGTTATCCAAATTAAAATAAGCACGAAGTTATTACTTGTTCTGATTCTATTAAGTGGCGATCCATTCTCGAGAAAGTGATCTACGCCAAAATCCAAATATTTCTACGTAACAACTCCAAAACTACGAAAACGGAAATAAAAAATACATATGTATTCATTACTCTATATTTTGTGAACATACCTATTATCGAGAATGCTAAATAGTGTTGCTGATGTTTTGCAACTTGGTGTTTCACAGCATTCTATAGATCTAAATATTTCAGTAAGATTTAGCTCACTTTAGCGCCACTAGTCCTTCGAACCCGATACTTCGATATATTATAATGAATAATCATCATAAGTTGTAGCAAAAGAAATGCGAAACCATAACGCTTTGAAATTCGTTAATGATAATCCCAAAGAACTCTCGAAAACCGTACGCGAAAACAATGCATGTCAGACGAATCTTTAGTCTACGGAGAAGACTAGCGGGTAGGTCTTACGAATTCAAAAGGTGTCTAGGACGTGCTGGTATGAAACGTTCTCCTTGTGGAAATAAAGAATTGAATTTGGGTTCTCAAAGAAAACGACGAGTCATGACAGTAATGGATTTAACTTATGCTTGGAAAGAACCGTTAATATTCAAGCCAGTTCATGTTACAGTAACAGCGTGCCCTTCAGAGCTATTTCCGTCTTAAATCTATATTTTGCTGAATAAGTTATTATCAACTGTATAAAACTCTGTAGGGTGAAATTGAAGGGCGGATATTCCTACCTACGTTAACTCCTAAGTAGGTATGTAAGTACTTACATACCTACTTAAATTTCATATTTTCATCAACTCAATTATTTTTGGATATTGAAGCACGAGTTACCTTGTAATTGATCGTACTCGAATCCACTCCAAAGATTCTGTTCAAGTTTTAGCATTCAGGGTATTTGAGGCCTCCGTGACAGAAAAGTCTAGAATTTTATACAAAATTGTCAAAATATGATTGGTTTATCGCTGTATAGAAAACTTTTATGCATTTTGTTTACTGTCCATACTGTCCCTACTGTCGTTTACTATCCGTACATTAACCAATTATTATAGGTACCCGAAATGGTTTGTTTTCTTGTTTAATCATGATGCTGTCAACGGTTTCGAAAATTAACAGTTCTAAAAAGAAATAATTGTTTAAACAGTCATTTTATATACATATACAAGCAGCAAAGAAAAGAAGCAAATTACGAAAAATGAAGCAGTATAGGAAGGAAGACAACATGAAGCCTCCAAAACACCCACGAAGCAACTCCAGAGGCGGCGGGCTGGCTGATGGCGCTGGAGCCAAGACTGTAGAAGAGGATGCGACGCAGCCCTCTACGGGTGAAGATATTCTGGAATACCAAACGAAAAGTAAGTAAGTAAGTATATGTCATTGTAATATGCTCATAAAATAATTTATATTCAATGCTTACTGTTAAAAATCATTATTCGACGATCTTGCGTTCATTTTTCAGTCATCGATTTGCTCATATACGTTTTATATAAGCACAGGCTTTGCCTATTTGGGCAACATTGTTGTGATTTATTTCAAGTGTTTTGTATAATAAATAAACTATTAAATAAATAAATGAATATTGAATTTATTTAGTATCTACAGGAAAATATTGCCTACATTAAACACATACTCATTTTTACCTTTTTGAAAATTTAATTAAAAAATTTACTTACGAGTTAATAAAAAAAAATACTTTGCATAAATAAACATAAGAAATGGGCAGACCAGTGTCGAGAGAAGAAGAATAATTAGACTGAGAAGATGTATGTTAGAAGGGGCCAAACGCTTTGGACACCTTCTATAAATAATTCAAAAGCAAAAAGGCGATGAAATGAAGATGGGAAGAAAATATTTAAACCTAAAAAAAGAGATACCTACTCAATCTTCATTTGAAATGCTAACTTGATAAAGCGTGAGTTGAAGAAGTTCGATTGATGAATTCTTCAACTCGGCGAGTATAAACACGACGAGAAAACCGCTGTTGATCTAAATATAATTTATTCTTTTGATCCCAGATAAATGGAGAGTTAGTGAGCAGGTTTGTAAAAAACTTCTATATCCGCTGACAATAGGTTCTTATTAAACTTTGAAGTTTTATGTAATTTGGAATTACGGGTAGCGTTTAGGGGTTGCAATCCGGAAAACCGGATCCAATATTCCGGCGGATCCGGCATCAAAATGTTTATATCGGATCCGGAGATCGGAAGCGGTTAATCATATTGTCGAGGAATTTTTCAAAAAACTCAACATGGACCGGACTCGAACCCGTATCCCTAGCAATCGCAGAGGGTCATTGTATGTAAAGTTGTAAGTACCTACCCATTAAGATAAAAAGAGAAGAGGAGGCAAATGCGTAATACTGAGCGCAGTGGAAGGCTGCTTTTGCCTCTCTGTGCTCAAGGTGGGGTTTTAAGGCAGTTAGAGTAGCAAACAAGATGATTTTAGTGATTTTTCAATCCATTTTCCGACATTATTTACTGTCATGTTTCGATGAAAAAAATATATACCTAACATAAATTAGACTTTAATGAAGGCGGCCTCAGAGCCGTTTTTTTGATATATAGAATAGTTTCTTGTAAAAAATAAAAATAACAAACGTCGTTTTTCATCGTTTTTTTTTAATGTTCCAACTGATATGTACGTCGGAATGAAATAATTCTTTTTTTGTCTTAAAGAGCATTAAAAAATCTACTGGATTACAGAACGAAACCGGATCCGATCCATCCGATCGGATCCCGCCGGATCCAAAATGAGACTGGATTGCAATCCCTAGTAGCGCTCTTTGAGAATGCTCTGTCTGCACATAAGTATTAGCAATTGGTTATCTCCGTCTCTTTATACTTTTTTGGGGTGTGTTTACACCAAACGAATATAAATCCAGAACTTAAAGTAGAGTTTACTTACTTCAACGTTGATTCGTTGTTTATATTGAAACCAAGGAAACAACAACAAGAAATAGACACTCAGTTTCCATGCATATCTATTTATTTCGACCATTCTAAGAACGTGCAATAAATATAAAATACAATTTTATTAGGTAGGTATTTTAATTTTCTGATGGGTGAGTTATTGGAAAATAATACATTGGGGTAAAAATGCAAAGGTGTTAGAAGACATGATTGACCACAAACCATCATTCCTCCATCGAGAACAGTTCTTATATCATTGTTCGAGTATTTTTAGTGACGCTTTCTTGCATTTAAGAAGCGTGTTAAAAAATCGAATTCATTTGGTGTCCGCGGACCTCACTCTGGTTTCGCATCGCGATTCCGATGCAATTTCAATCTTAATAACGATGTCGTTATGAGGTTTAAAATTCTGATGTAAGCCATAAAAATACTTAAACGTAGGTGATTCTTTTTTTAATCCGGTATTGCTATACGAAAAAAATAATATATATATATATAGGGATTTATAGAAGTACCTGTGGTGGTTATTGAAATCGGGATCGAACCAAGAGTAGCCTTCCATAAGGCTTTGGACAAGGCAGTATCCTTTCACCACTGCTTTTATTCGCTACTCCAATAACTTTTTCAGAAGAGCCATTTTTGGTTTTGGATGAACAAAAAATGTTGGACTACAAAATGACTACATTACTAAAAAAATGTCTTAAGGTTTTGAGGTGAGCTGGGACAGATAGTTTTTTGGAACAATTATATTATTTTGCAAGGTTTCATACATATATTATGTTAGATGAAAATATCACCTTTTAACAGCAATAATATTATAGAACAAAACTGAGAATACTGAGAAACTAGTCAAAGATAATATACATACTCGTAGGTATTTATAGTTGTTGTTCTCTTCAATATTTGAACAATTTAGAATAACTACCTATTAGTATAATATTGCCGTGGGGTTGCCGGCTATTGCCGTGGGGTTGCCGGCTAAGAATAGCACCTCTGCTCTTTTTGCTGGTTTTTCGAGCATCCTGTAAGAGGCAGGAAATCGAAAAATCAGATCGGGACCGTGAGATTGACCACCTCACGTCCTTAAACATCAACTGGTCAGAAAAGGCACAATGAGCCTCGGACGCCTTCGAGCCCAATGGAGAGCTCTTGTTGCCTCCCTATGCTCCTAAGTGGGGTTTAGGCCTACCGCATTGTGGGTTGTTCTGGGGGGATCCGCGGCGGACTTGGTTTGTGTGGGGCCGGCTTTTCGGTTTGATTATTTCGATCGAGCTGAGGGGTCGGTTTCGGGTGGATCGGGTTTGCTGCGGATCGGTCTCCTCCGGGCTGGCTTGCGTTGTGCGGGGGGCCTTAAAGGGAGTATGTATGTATGTATGTAGTATAATATCTAGCTTCAATCCAAATTTTTGGGACTCTAATTAAAGATGTTTAAAAAAGATAAAATGTAAAAAAAAATGCTGTAGGCTCGATAAGCTGTAAAATCAATAAATGCAACTGTGGGCGGGTCTGCGGGATTTGATGAAATTGCAGTACGTACCTACATAACTATGTAATATTTCACAATATATGTGATGAGTTACAAAATGGACTTTTAAATGTACAGAATGAACTCAATGAAATATCTAATTGGTTGTGTGTAAATAAATTGAAGTTAAATGTCAAAAAAAACAAGTGCATGATAATAGGCAAAACATCTTCTAACACAAAGTATGAACTAAAAATAGACGGAGATAATATTGACCTAGTCGACAATATCAAATATTTAGGAGTAACGGTTGACAATAAATTGAACTTTAAAGCCAATTTTGAGAATATCATTAAAAAAATTAGTAAAAAATAGGTTTCCTAAATAGGGTAAAGAAAGGAATGGACGTGAGGTGCAGAAGAATGGTTTATAACTCTATAGTATTACCGCATTTTAATTACTGCGCTTCAATTCTCTTCTTTTCGAACCAAACAGATTTCAATAAATTGCAAAAATTGCAAAACAGAGGAATGAGAACAATATTAGGATTTGGAAGATATCATCGAGTAAAACTTATGTTAGATAAATTACAATTCTTGAGTCCCAAAAAATTAATTTACTTTCAGACAATGACTTTTATATATAAAATGAAACAGGGAATGCTGCCTAATTACATGTGTGATAGTATTAAATATAATCAGGATATTCATGGCTATCCAACGAGAAATCGAGACCAATTCCGTCTTCAAAGATATAGACTTGCAGCAACTGAAAAAGGGATTTATTATAATGGGCTTAAGTTTTTTAACAAATTACCCAAGGAAGTTAGTGGGGCAAAATCATTAGCGATTTTTTGAAGGAAATGTTATGAACATAATATAAAGACCATGGATAGTTTTTGACAAAAAAAAAACAATATTTAAGTATTATGTTATAGTAGGTATATAATAGATTGAGTTGGGGAGATAGTTTGAAGATATCATAAATGATTGCTTACATCTCATGTACTTATATGATTAGATAATTGAAATTTTCTATCAACCTTTTCAAGTGAAAGTGAATTTTTTCTTGTAAGTTACTGTTGGATTTTATCAATAAATTTTGTTAGATATGCTACCTACCTAAGCAGAACCGAACCTTTTCTATTGGTCTTTTGATATCAATTATTGTTTTTCGCATTATTTTTAAAGTATATTATTTAATAGAATATAAGAGTTTGTATATAATTGTAAGGTTATTATAAATTGTAAAATTTATTGTATTTTTACGACTTAATAAAATAAATAAATAAATAAATATCAAAATAATGATTAGCCGTCGTGTGAATTCTTAAAAATATACAGGGTATTTGAACGATAGCCAAACTTCTATGTTCAAAAGAGGAGATCATTTAGAACATATTGTGGTTGCTCAAAACGTATATCACTGACCTCGGTAGCCTAGTTGTACTGGCGTGGACTTCAGATCCAAGGTCCCGGGTTCGATTCCCGGTCGGGTCAGATTTTTGATTTATCACTTGAAATTTCTACCCGGGCTTGGCCTGTCTCAGATTGGACGGGACCGGTTGACTAGAAAAAATTGCCACAGGTAATAAGTTCCGCCGGCTATACTGACACCTTTGTATAGAAAAGTGTTATATTATTGAATTATCTAACAACTAATGACTCTAAAAATTCATTACTGATGTTCGATTTTTTAATGGAACAAATCACCACGGGCTTACGACCGTCTTCTACTGTTGTTTTGAAGGCTGACTTAGCGTGATCACTTTACGTTAACAACGTTCGCCATTAGGTGGTAATGTTTGAGTCTCCGAAACTCCTAATCATGAGAAATCTCGACAAGTCCAACATATCGAAAAATCTCATGTATGCAACAAAAAGATATTTAATAATAATTAATGAAATCTGTTATATTATTATTGTTATATAATGCGCCCATATTTATTATATTTTTTTTTAATTTTGCTAAATCATAAAAATTTTCTTGCTGGCCTCTATGTTTATTTTATTTACCAATCAATCAGATTCAACTTAATTTTGTTTTTATCTCAAATGTATGAACAGGTTTTCAGAAAACATTCATTTCTATTCCAGTAAGTGGATTGAAATAAAGTTGTGGCCCATCAGTCAAGTCAAAAGAACCGTTCATGAAAAATGTTATGTTTGTTTTTAAGTCAGTTATACAGTAAATATTTGACATTGACACAGATGCATATATTCTTTTATTTATCTGTGGTCAAATTGAGAATAGATTAATATTTTTTTCTTAAATAATAACGGAAAAAACTTAGTACATATCAACGTTTCAAATTTGATTATCCTTGTCATTGTTTTAGAAAGAAAATTTTGAAATGGAACCTTAATAATGTTCAAGCTTATAATTAAAATACATATGTTATGGTCGAATTTTGAACACTATTCGACCACTAGTTCATATAAAAACATCATCCATAGTGAGCACGGGTGTGTATTCGGGTGTAAGAAAAATAATTAATTATGTACGTACCTACAATGAAAGACGAATTGTTACATTACCGTATAAATATTAAAGTTTTATTTATTTTCTGAGAAAAGAATTTAGATAAAGCCGACGAACACATAATTATTTGTGTGCACAAAATTGATATTATATATTATTATTTTCGTCTGACGAAATTTCATTTTGCAAAATTGACTTGTCATTTTCAAAAGAGACGTTCATATTCTCACGAAAAAGAGAAATAATACATTCGAACAAATGTCAATGTCAAAGAATACATTGAATCCAATATGTCAATTTCTAGTTTGACATATTATTGTCTTCGAATCAATCGATCAAAATTCATCCAATATTGTTTCTTGAATTCATCCATTACATTGAAGATGTATAGAGACAAGCAAATATATATTATATAAAAATCGTGGGGGTTGGGAGATGGGGTTTGAGGAAACGTGAGCTCGCTTGTAAGCCCCCATTCTTCCTACCTTAAGAGTTCCATCCTATTATTAGCAACCCTTTGAGAATGGAACTAAAATACCGAGTCTTATGATCACGTCATCTGCTTATCTGATATAAAAAAATCAAATAACTTTTTTAAGGTGAAAGGTATTTTCAAAAAGAAGTTGGATAAAGATAAGGGTGAATGCTAAGAAAAAAAATATTATTTAAGGGTAGTCACATACATAATAAAAATACTTACATTTTCAGGTTACTGGTGGTAGTTTTTCTTCTTCGAAATACGCAGGGGTATGTCCAAAGTACAACTTTATTATAGAATACCTAATAATAATATACACTAACAATACTCACATAACAAAAACATCCATTAATTTTTAATTACTTATTGACTAATTAATTTAATTCAACACTTTAAATTAATTTAAAAAACTACCACTTATCAAAAAAAAATATTTTTTATTACACTGAAATTTCACGTTTAAAATCTGTGAAAGTTGTTGAAAATTTATTGAATTTCACTCACGCTAGAAAAGTTTTGACGTAAACTTCGCAATAGAGGAACACACACTGACTCACGCAACGCGCGACGCAACGACCCGAGCAGGGATCAAACGTTGACTGAATCCTGGTTGATTTTTCAAGGCAGCTACGCGTGCGCGATATATTGCCAAAATGTTGTAATACATAACATTATTGTTATTATACGAATGATATTTTTTTCCAAATCTAGACAAATTCGCATTAAGAAGTGTTTAAAAATTAATTTAATCAAAACGCTACAGTTTCGAGCTTTTTACCGAGTGTGTGAGTGTGTTTTATCAAATTTATTATTCGGATTTTTTAACGTATTCGAATGGAAAATGGTCAGTTTTGTTTAAATAATTTACATATCGATGTAGGTACTGCAGGATTTTTAATAGGAGTAACACTAGCAAATAGTCAATAAATAAAACCATAAGATAACACGACATTAAAAAATTCTTGTCCATAGAGACCATAGGTAAAAATACGCTATGCCTATCTTTAACGTAATCAATAATTAATTAAAGACGCAGTGACATTTTGCACCCATTTTTTTTTTCACTTATAATAATTAATTCATAATGATACCCATGTTTTAACAGGCTTCACATATTTCTATTTTCTTATTAGTTTAGATGGAAAAGTGGATATATTTTTTGTTATTCATTATATTGGATTGATTTTTTTTTTTTTAAGGAAATGTTTTCATTCAATTCTAGAACTGACAGACATATGTAGGTATTTTATTGGAACACTAGGGAATTTCATATGTGTTGTATCCTTTTGTATGTATTAAGATTATATCAGTATTCTGTTGGTATTTCAAAAAAAGTATTCATTTTTATACCCACAATGTTTTTTACCATATTAAGTATATAACATTAAAACAAATGATAAATAATTAATGATAGATCGAAACATATCTACAAATAATTAATTAAACCTGTTCAGTACATTATTTACTTTTATTTGTGGATATTTTTTTATGAATAATGAATCTGGGCTCACCCAAAGTGAGCACAAATACACATAAAAAAGCAAAGCTTGTGTTGTGAAAGTAGAAATTGTCAGCACCGGGATTCGAACCCATTACGCTGTGAGTACAAACGATACATAGCTTATCTTCCAAGCACTTCATGTGTGGTAAATATTAATCATTTTCTATTAAAAAAATATTTTTCAGTTTGCTAAAATAAACAGTGTTGATTCAATAATATTCCCTACCATCAACCTGAGAAGATTTCTTTCACACACACTCTAGTCCAAGATCGTACGGACGATTGATTCTGTTGTTATCTCATGGCTGCCAACTAAAGACATAAAGATTTTTTTCGGTTGGAAAATATTTTGGGAAAAATATTATTCCGCCGAAGACGAAGGCAATGAATATTAAAGTTTGCTCCCGAGAGTTTGACCATTTGCCAATTCGAAGACCCGACATCTTCTCTCTGCGGAGTGCACCTAGACAATTTAATACATTCAAAGCGCGCACTTAGAGCACCGATATTACGAAAATCCTTGTTTTTTTTTCTTTGCTTTCCTTACCTTCCATTTAGTTCATGCAATTTGCGGGAGAGTTCTTACCACTTGAATTATGTTCAACATTATATTTTTGGTAAATGGAAAACATATTTTTACCGGTGAAAACAGTGGAAACTACCACGTAGGTATATAAAACTGTTCGCATTTTTCTCGTAGTTGTTATCGAAACTACAGATTATGGATTTCAATTCAATACATATTTTTTATTGATTTATTTAATCAAAAATTGACGTAAAATGCTCTGTAATCGGTATTTATAAAACACAAAAAAACGTTTCTTTGTCGGTTAGAGATTCGGAAACAATCCAACCGATTTGATTCAAACTGGTTTCCACAGAAAAGTAATAAGGCGAAAATGTTTCTAGACCACTATCCATGTATATTAAAGGTTTTGGCCTATTTCTAACCCTGACACCACCCAATCGACCTTCCCTAAGCCGTTTTCATTTGAAAGACAGTAATGCAAACATGGTTTTAAACCATCAAAACTCATTTTGTCCGCGTTTTCTTTATACCTGGAATACAGTTACATTGATCTGTCATTCTCATAAAAATTATATAATTTTGTGGTTATTGTGTCGAATATGTCAAACGATCGCAGAAGCAATCAGGTATCTACATACTTGTAAAATTACTACAAGTTTATATACAAACATAATATGAAATAATTTTGTTTAAGGGTTGCGCGATACTTGCGCATCTTCTGTTTTCGTTCATATCTGTGTTATACCTAACTAATCAAGCACTCATTTTGTGACCCCACTTTGGTGTATGTATAGGGAGGCAACAAGAACTCTCCAAATGCACTCGATCTTATACGGTGTTTGACGGTTAGGAAAATAATTGGTATTATCTTCTCATTGCTGGTTCCAACTTTTCTCCTCATTCTCCTTATTCTGAAATCTATCATAGAATCTTATGTCCACAAATTTCCTTTCAATTTTACAAAATTTTCAGTAATTGCCTATTGAGTAGTAAAAATGGCATTAGGTACTACAGATGGAAATCTTATGGAAAAAAAAAACAGAAAAAAAACATGAATCCTTGTGTATTGTATCTTTACTAACATTTTGTTTTCCACTCCTTCGAAGCCTTAAAATAGTACCTTCTTATTCATATGAAAGAAAACAGAACGTTTCTCGAGGCCTACCTACATATTTGTACACGAACCTAATAACACGAACTCCCGGGGCGATAATTTGCAGAATCGCTCATAAAATTCCCTTCTCATTATCTCTGAGTGTTTACATTAAAGACATAAAAGTTCTTTCTCTTTCTTAGATTTACCAAAACAAAAAAACACAATTCCTTGTAATAAGATTTTGTTTTGAGATGTAATTTCCATCACGTATAATACAAACATATAAAACTTTTACACTCCTTTTTTTTTAAATTAGGTAAAAGTATATTAGTTTTTGAAAATGATAATTGAAAAACAATTAAGTATGCTGCCTCCATGCTTCCCTGAGGAGCATAGTCAAGCATCAAACATCTCCAGTACATAGTGTGTAAAGTTATCATTTTTGTATATTTTATATCATAGGTACGTGTAGTTTAATTTTTGAACTCTGATAACCTTTTCATTGAATTCTTTGAAAGTATTTGGCTTCTAATTATTTTTAAAGCCACACGTTTATTGCTTGATTTAGGACTCCTTATTATTCAGCTTATATGTTTTGGTCGTAGTGCATAATATTTGGTAATTTCAGGGTTAGTTGTAAAGGGCTCGATTTAGTTAAAATTTGGTTTAGTGGATCTTTGTCAAAAGTTGCTTAATTTTACGCAGTACCAATGACCTACCTTGAAAGAATTGACCTATAAATAGATAAATAGCTGAAACTGTGCGCTATACGATTATAAGTTAAAATATCATTTTTAAGCTAGTGCAGTTGGTCTTTTTTACTCATCGGATAAAGTTTATTGTTGTACTCGTATAAAAACATACAGTTATAATAAGTTGGCTGAACTGACCCCAAAGGATCTCTTCCAACGAACCCATTTTATAAAACCAGGATTATCAAAGACAAAAGGGAATTTCATAAATTATTAGGAAAATATACTTTAATAAAAGAGTATAATGTTAAGGTTTTTATAATTAATAAAAAATGGTCGTGCTAAAGATTACCATTTTAATTAATTTCGATGATTTTCATTCAAAACTTCTCAAAAGACTATATAAAAAATCAACTTTACAATGTAATTATTGTTAATATTCCCCGACACATATTGATAAATATTTCTATCTCAAATAATAATAATAAAATGTAATCAAAATTGAATAAAAGTACAATTTAAATTCAGAAAAATATGTTTAAAAAGATCATCACTATACCTAATACAATTTAATTTTATTATCTTAATTTAATATTGTTTAAGTCATCTGTAAGCACTTTTTGTGCGTTCATTTTTGTCTTGAACATTATTTATGTCTCTTGTGATTCTTTTGATACCTGATTGAATTTGATTTTTGTGTATAATAATTGTGTCTGTCATATTTCATACTATATACATACTAAACGGCCTTGCCGTATATGTAACAAGTAAATAAATACACAAAAATAGGCTACCTATTGAAAATGAGAAAACTCGTGCTTCGGGAAGAAAATAATCTTAAATCATACATCAGCACCATCATCAATAACAGATTATACAGGTATGTTTTTTAGATTAATATTTTACTTTTAGATTGCAATTTATATCAAAGAGAATGAGTGTTGTACATTTTTATTTCCATTGTGTATTTAATCAATGTTCGTTTGATGCAGAACAAACGGAAAGATTGCACCGTTTGTACTGTATACGTACTGGAGACACGATTTATCAAAAATAGAGCGGAACTTTATTCACCTCCAACGAGCTGAACCGAAACTGTATTGAAAATATTGTGAGAAATTAACGAGGTAAACACAAAGAGAAAAATTTTGCAAACGTCGCAGCATTTAAATGCATCGCACTGTTCCGTTCTGTTGACATGGAAATTTGTTTGCAGTTCGTTACAAGATGTGTCGACATCGTGTCATTTTTACAGATAAAACTATGAGCCACGGATTTTTGTGTAAAAAGGTCTGAGGATTGTTCAATTCTCATCTACAGTGAAAGGCTACAGTGAAACAGCACGCAGTGGCCTTCGAATCTCTGCAATGAAGCAGCCTTCGATGACTCTGCGATGAAACAACACGCCTTGGCCTTCGAGTCAATGCCAGTAAGACGGAGCTCATGGCGAATAATGCCTGCCCTGATAAACAACTACCGATAACCATCGACGTTCACCAGGTCTCCCGGGTGGATAAATTTAAATACCTGGGAGCAACCATTACCACCACTGATGAACATGGGGCTGACCTCCTGATATCTATCGGTATGGCTAGTGACGCCTTTAACAACAGGGAGGCCCACTATTGACAGAATCGTAACCAAGGATTCGAATTACCCACAACTGTCATTTCTTTTGACGTTTGGCGTTTCAATAGATGTTTATATATAGGTAACCGCGTCCAAATATTTCGCTGGTATTTCGACCCGCGGTTTAAAAGGTTGAGAAGGTATGAAACTCTATAATTATAACCTAACTAAACCTAACTCAATCATATAAAATAATAGAAAGTTTGCTAACGCTGACGTAAAATAAAATAATTGAACACTAATACAACGTCATAAGAAATGACAGTTGTGGGTAATTCGAAACCTCAGTTATGATTCTATTAATTTTATGGTACCATTAACAACATGACCAAAATATGGAAAGCGTCGGTGTTTAGAATCGAGACAAAATGTAAACTGTTTGATGCGTGTGTGTTGCCCATTCTACTGTGGGTCCTGGCACCTGACCAAAACCCAGGCACAAAAAATCTCCGCATTTGAAATGAAGTGCCTCAGGAGAATTTTGGGTATAAGGTGGTGCAACCGCATCACGAACGACGCTGTCCGCTGGCGCACCCATATCACACTCATCGACAATAATTAAAATTACAAATATACCCAAGTATCTTGAAAAAATCTTACTCAGTCTTAACAACTTTTGTTAACACGCTACCTTCATTGTAATATTCTAAGAAAGCTGCATTAATTCTATGTACTTCTTCCCCCTCTTTATTTTCACGGTTGACCGAGCAATTACAATAAGTACAGTAAAACGTTAGAACCGAGTCGTTCCCTTGACCTCAACCAAATCGTCGTGTGCGTGTAATCAATAATTACCTATTATTGTTAGTTTATGTGATGTTTAAGATTCCCTTAAATCCTTACGATGTTACCAGACTATTATAATCGTATCAGTGTTACACGTAGGTACTTCCTTAGCCGTGTATGCAATACAATAAACAGGGGCATGCAATAGAACGAAACTGAACAATTTACATAATATTGAACCAACTTGCAACTTTTGTCAGAAGAAACGCTGGCATATGTGCAATATGTGCATTTAAAGATGCCTATTGGCTGTGTCGAACACAACACACAATGCACATGCCCATTGTACCTACAAACCATCTCAACTTATTGACTTTCATCTTTGTCACAACACTTACTTCCATACCACATTCCTTTCTAATATTCACATTCCTTTCCCTATCCATCCCATAGAGTCTTTCCACGTATTCTTCGTAGAGCTCTCATCTCTATACTGTATTTATACTACATAAGGTATTCTTTTTTCGTCCTTTCGAATAAAGACTATGCTATGGAGATAGCATAGAACAATAATTCTGACATGATCATATGGGCTTTGTGCTTATCAACCTTGTCAGAAAAAAACTGTTAAGGTTTTACGTTTGGTTGGTTAGTATTATCTAATTTTCTTATTTTGTTTTATTTTAAAACACGGCTATAAGCCTTTTACATGATCATTATTCAAAACTCAAAACAATAATATAATAACACACAGTAATAAAATACAATTATGATCATATGAAAAAAAAAACTACTTACAATAATTTAAAAATGCAAAACCCGGTAAAGAGGTCATATCGGAATATTAAAACTGGTTGGTTGGGAGACTAGCGGTTACGACGCCGGCTTTCGCATTGTTTCGTGCGGAGGTCGCGGGTTCGATCCCTGGTGCCGACCATCTTCCTCTACGACATAAGCTAGAAGGTGGATATAAGCAGCTTACTGTGAAACAGTCTGTTTGTGTTCACTATGAGTGAAATTCATTTGAAAAAAAATAACCAAAAATAAAATTAAAAATAAAACAAAAATAACAATGAAAAAAAATCCGACAGCGACAAATAGTTGAAACAACATAAAGAAGATTACTTATATTACCTAACTATAAATCAAACATTATTAACCAATCAAAAGTCAAAGCAAAATAAAATCGAAAAGGCAATAGTAGAGAAAAAGTTACACATATGTGAGAAAGAAGAAAAGAACAATTTGGTAAGTATATGTTGTGTAAAACAAAATAGATTAAGTAATGTAAATGATAAGAGAAAACAAGTAACTACAACTTGCAAAATCAACTGAAGAAATCTAAATTCTGCATAATATTCAGGATGAAAAACAGGTGTCTTTTGTTTATAGTATCACCGAGATAAGTTATCTATTACTTACACTGCTTACCTGTTATCGTGCCGTAATAAAATTGTTGCAATACCTATTTATCATTCATATCCTTGCTCTATTTTGAAAGCCCAGCTTTTTCTCCGTAATAATTCATTTCCGATCGTTCACTTCACACGCTACACGGAAAGTGCAGAATATCCAATACGTGATTTTAAACTCCAGAGTCTAGACCGAGTGTCCTACATCTGCCACCGAACCATTTCTTTTCCTAACATACAAGTATTGTATAATAATAGTAATATGATTGTTCCATATCGAGTTAGCATCAGCTCATGTATGTAGTTAGGTGCAGCGTGTCGCTTCTTAAAATAACTTTATTTGGTACAATACAAGCGTGCTCTCCACGGTACATCACGTACTCAGTGTCTACTTCCACACTAGGGCTGCCAAAATAAAACACATTAGGGATGACAAAAATTGTTTGATAAGAGTGAAAAAAAAGAAACAGATAGGAAAAGACATTCTTTATCCGCATTCGAAAAAAAGCGGTAAAGGGATTTCGAAAATTTGTTTATGTTTGAAGTTGATAAAAAATCTTGAATGAAAGAAAAATGTGACTTTAAATTGCCCTCTACCGTAACAGTCTTAGAAAAAAATGATGTATGGTTCAGAAGATATCGTGCAATGGCAAAGAATGATTCCAATATACACCTCCCTTATGTCTTATGTCACACTTTCTAACAATTCAAATTTATTTCATTTGTCATAGTCTGATGAAGAGGGTAGCTGAGTAATAAAGTATAAAGAATTACCTACTCTAAAAGTCAGGTACTCAAAGTTTTAAAAATGGAATGCTTTCGAAAATTTTACTAATATTGAACCAATAAAAATATATCTACATTCCTATTTTATTTGCATTGGATTTTTTCATTATATTTAGAAATTAAGCACTCATTATGCATACCCGCATAAGAAGTAAAAACATTAGAGTAGATTTTTATCTCTGACATATTATAGGTATTGTAGGAAAAAGTAAGCATTTATGAGAAATCTGGGAATAAAAATGCAGCTTTTCTAGATTCCTAGCTGTTTTTTAAAGACACTTAAAACAATACAACATGTTAAAAAAGCACATAAACTAATTCCTATACAGAGCCCTCACTTGGACGGTACTCACGCAAGTTTACTATCGGCACCCACAACGCCAGATGGTTCAGAATAGAATCCAGGTGTTCGGAAGAGTTTTATGACATTTATCCACAGTTCTACCGCGTCTTCTTTTGTAAAAATAACAACAAATAGTGCTTCATTTGCTTATTTTTTTATTAAGAATAATTACGAAAGTCTTTTATCAGGCGCTAATAGCCACTTTCTCCATTTTTCTTTGTTAGACGGATCTTTTGAAAAAGCCTCTGATACTTAAATAGTTTATGTTGGTATAGAGTCAAAACACCGACGAGCAAAGTTAAAGGTAAGTGACTCGCGGTAGTTATTGGCAGTAAGCACACAAGCAGGCAGATGACCAAAGAAATGGATATCCATGAATCTTATATTCATTCTTCAACTCAGGGAACTTGAGAACTCTTCATCATCGGTCATCCACTGCTGAATATTAACCTCTTCCATATCTTCCTACTTTTCCTTGTTAGCTGCTGTTTGCTGGTATTTTCTCTCTCCTTCACACCGGCTTTAACCTCGGTCAATCTTTTCTGTCTGTTTTTTATTTTTTATTTTACAGAATTCTTAAAGAATTAATTCGTAAAAGCTTTATTTCTGAATCAGATTAGACAAGAAACTTCATCAGTCAAGAGCAAAACTTTTCTGACGGCAGGCATAAAAAATAGAGTCATCAATTGTTTGATTGTTCTGTAAATCAGTAACATTGTCTTGTAAAGGGGCCAATATTATCTTTTTACCGCGTTGGGAACTGTGGACAATTTGACAATTTATTCTTCCCCCAGGTAGCAACAGTTCGCAAACCTAGCAGAGAATCCCATTGACGCAATAAATCTTGTAGGAACTTAAATACATTCTGATACGTACAAGAATGTAGATTTAAATAAATTAACGAATCAATAATAATGTAGATTTAAATAATATACTATAATAATAATAGTATGCATACGCCATTCAGTAACTAAGTAATCGTATGTGGATGTAAACATTGTCTTTCCGGCTGATTCTACTTGGAATTGAATATATTTATAGACAAAATGGAAGAATAGCGAGTAGATACTTAGTAGATCTGTGAATACCTACTTCCATGGGTTTTCCTTGCGAAGATGCAATAGGTATTATCTAAATATACATCGACACAAGAGGAGAAATTATAATAATATGATGAGTTCTTATACTCGTACAAGTGATTTAATAGTATTTATTTTAAACCAGCTTTCCCGACAGCCATTGTCCAGTAGTCCATACTATGAATATTGAATTTGTATAATGATAAATTAAATAACTATTTAACCAATACAATTCCAATCAATGCATCAGTTTTAAACTTTTTTTACAGGGCACATCAAGACAATCGCACCAACTATCAATCGACAAACGGTTTGTCAATTCAAAAATATAATATTTTTAGGTTCCTTGCGTTAAGTTTTCTTTTTTTCAATTTTTAATGTTTTAGTTGAGTAGTTGTTTACATAGGTTTTTCCTTCTAAATAACAGTAGAAGACGGTCGAATGCCCGTAGTGGTTTGTTGCAATAGCGGGTCGACGAGACCCACGTAGGGACGTGGAGATCTTTGGCTATCTTCAATGAAGGGTTGGAGATTTGATCATATTATTCAACAGGGAGTAACTAAGGTTTTTGTTGCTCGGAAATACAGGATTCTTCTGCAGTTTTTTTTATCAAAATCCGTTACTAGAACGACATGGGGGTTGGGGGTGGTATATAGCTGAGGATCGGTAACCGGTAAGTTTGAGAAGATCTAAAATGTACTCAACACATCAGTCCTAGCTAAGAGTATTGTTATGTACTAATTATCTTTAATGGAAAAATATGTATAACACTAGATAATTATAAAAATATTAAAAAATGTAACAAATATTTTAAGAAGCTGAGAAAATAGGGTTAAAAAACGATATCAGTACAAATAGTACGTGTTTTTATTTTTACAGTTTAAAAAAACTATCCTTTTTATTATTTTTCAACGTTCATATTATGCCGTTAACTGTGTAAAAATGAATCTAGAATTAAAAACGATAATCGGATTGAATCTCCTAATCAAGAATTAATGTAAATTGTTTAAGATTAAATAATTAATTGGACCACTAATTCGTGGTAAACTCTGAACAGGCGGCTCTGCTCAGTTCCTCAGTACTGTATTAATAATACCTATGTGGAGTAGATAGTACACTCTAGAGATTATAATATGTACCTATTGTGTATTCCATGAAAGCATAATACAGTATTATACGTATTATTCTAATATGACATATGGCTACCTACACTTCCCACGTTAGAAATAGCGGCAACATCCGCTGGGATTTGTTCCTATTTTATAGACATGGTAGCCGTTACTTTGAGAAAATCTTGTAAACGATACAAGAAATATCTGAACATTATATATTTTGAAATAAACCGCATTGCATTCGGTGTATAAAAAACAACGATGAAAATAGATGTTATTCTAGCATCAATTAATGACAAGGCCCTCCTTTAAGACGGCACCGATAATATTATGATCGGCACACGTCAATCTAAGTTGTACACGTCAGAAGTAAAAGGAATGGGAGACAATGTACCTACTTATGCTCTTGAAAGAAGCAAAAGAGGTTTGTCTGGATAGGAATGAACAGAAGTCCACACTCTCTGCCCGACCCCTCGGGAATACTGCGTGATGCAAAAAAAAGATTGTCGGACAATAAGAGTCATGAAAAGGGTCCTTTATTGTTTGATTGTTCTGTGAGTCAGTTATATCGTTCCATATTTGACATTTCTTCCTGAAGCAACATATTGTTTCTTCAATATAGTATTTTCCGGGGATGCATTTTAAAATTAATTGAAATAGAAACCATTGCCTAGGTATATATTATGAAATATGAAACATATTTCCCGTATTTGTTGAGTTTATTAGTTTTGAAATTTGTATTAAAAAGAAACATGAAATTTGTAGAGTTAAACGTTATGTACGTAAAATGATCATAATAAACCAGCATTTATAAGAACAGTTGAAGACGGTTGTAAGCCCGTAGCCCGTAGAGTTTCGTTCAAGTCTGAGTTTAGCATTTACATAAAGTACGATTACGAAGTGTATTGCTTGAATCACACAGGTGATATTATAATCGTATCCGAAGTATTTTCTCTATGTGTTTCAAAATACTATTCAGATTACTAATCCATTGTTAGCGCCAAACCTATTATAAGCTATGCATGTTTGTTAGTATGTCGTGTTGTCCCGTCTAACGTCCTGCAACAGTACCTACTTATATTGGGTAGGTATGTATCTACCGCGGTAGGAAGACGTCACACTTGAGGGAATTGTCGGTTGTATGAGCAGATCATTGATTGTTAATGGACTGCCATATGCACGTTGAGTATCCGGCATATACCTACTAAAATAGTGATTAGAAATGCTTCTAGGAACTATAAAAATAATATCATCATGCTCATATCAGGTCTATATCTTTTTTTTAAATTACCAACGTAGTTTCAATGGGAAACATAAAATAATAATTAAGGTTCCAATTGTTTTCTCCCATCAGGTCTAAAATCCATATAGATTGGTCTGCTCCAAGCAGACTCCGTGTCCACATCTCCCTGTGTTCAGATAGCCTATTCATTTTTTGCGTACGAGCTACAGCGCTTATCCCTCTATTTGATGTAGCTATTTATTTACCAGACAGATTAAAAGCAGGCATGTGTGCTGGACATAAGATGTCTTTTGAAGCAACTGTACATGTTTACGGTCACCCCTATAAAGCTACAGCTCAATCGACTATTGATGGTAGGTAAATCCCGATTGTCATCTCCACTTTGGTACATGTTTGTATTGACATAAGCCACCAAAAGATGACGTCATCAAAGGACAAGAAATTAGGTAATTTTAGGGACCATACTTTTATATTAATTGGTCCACTTATTGTTATCATACATGTTTTAATATTTATGTATTGTAAATAACTGTCTGTTTACCTAAATAAATAAAAAAAAAAAAACATTGTATGAAGTGGTCCCACACGTTATATTTCAAATCAAAAGTGAGTAGGTACAAGAATAGTAAATAAATAGGCATCTACTAATTTTACGATGATAAATTCGGCGCAGGAGTAAAAACCTTCATACTTCATTACGCCAATATAAAAATAGAAATTTTCGCAGTTGATGTGACGACCTTGATTCGCATTACGACATCATCCACCAATAGTATTTGTCCACAAAGTCGTCTCCCGGTGTTTTTTTATTTGTTTTAAATTTTAGTATTTGTGTCGACAACCTTCTAATAACTAAAACTGTTAATATTACAGGTGTATCTACATAATATATTATTTAAATGTAAAATATTGTTGTGTATATTTCCTGCATTATTATAAGCAAGGGAAATGTCCTTGGTCCTGAGGGAACGAATGCGTTTAACTAAACAAGGGTGACCTGTGAGGGCTGTAAAGGCAGCGACCGCAACACCTTATTACACAGCCACATGTGGTTTTAATGTGAACCAACCCCTAATAATAATAATTAGGTAGTGTTGAGGCGTAACCCTCGACCAGGCTCTGAAAAGTTTAGTTCTTTTTGGAACACAGTTTTGGGTGAAAAGGCTACGGAAAAAAGAGACTCCACCATAAACTGGAAATTTGCTTTGGCTTTTACTCGAAATATATCTTGAACCATGCTACTCTTTTGCTGAAATAATAAAGAAAATATACCGATGTTTATGAAACATCAAGAAAGATCAAAATAAGGCCTTAGATAGTATAGGCGAATCGACGATTAGATGCTTTGTTGTTGTTTTAACTGACCTCGGTATCCTATGGTAATGGCGCTGAATTAACATCAAACAGAGGTCCCGTGTTCCATTCTCGGTCGGGTCAGATTTTTCTGTGTTTTTCATTTGAACTTTCTACCCGGATTTAGCCCGTCTCAGATTGGATGGTGTACCAGTTGGCTAGACGAAATTCCCATAACCAATGAATTCCGCCGGCTTTACTGACATATTTGTATAGAAAAATCTTACTTTATTTATTTAATTAATGTATCTTTTAGAAAATATTAAAAATAAATGGGAAATACTATGAAAAACTAGCCTTTATAGGTATTATTTTAATTGAAATCACATGGTTACAATTTCGCACTAAGAAAAACAACATGTGTCGTGAAAGAAGATTGGCGACATCGTGATTTTAAGCCACGATGCTCAGCTTTATCTTGAAGATCCAAAAACCTAGACAGTGAAATAACCACACAAGAGGCTTCGAACCGTTGGTACACGTATGTATTATGCTCCTAGTTCATAATATACCTAATAGTTGCATAATGTGTCATCTGTATACACTAGGGGTGTCTCGTACATAACCTGAAGCGATTATCCAGATGCTGCTTGTTACTTGATAATGAGTCAACAGACATAATGATAAATGATTGTTATTAGCATAATATTATTATCATAACGGTGTACATACCAAAGGTCTACAATAGCTGCTTATTATTTTGCTATTCATTATTTTCATCAAATTTTCCTACTACTTAGATATGAATGATGTTAAAAAAGTTACGACAAAATGCTCAAAGTGCTACAATACTATATGTACTTGACTAGCGAAAAAATCTTACATTTACGAAATGAATGAAAATGCTGATTCTGTTGAACGAATCCTGCTCAAAGAACAACATCATCAAATCATCATATTAGCCCGTAATCATCCACTGCAGGACATAGGCTTCCTCACGCTCACGCCACTCCTCTCTGTCCCTGGTCATCCCCATCCACTCTGTCCCAACGGCACGCACGAACAACAAGAACAACATATTATGTATATATATAATATGCGGTCAAATGGAGGCAAAAATGAAGTCAGTATTACTACCAACTAGGCATATTTTTAATGATGGCCGGGAAAGCTCCCGAAGCGCAAAAATGGGGGGCTGAAATTAAGGTCCCCAAGAATAGGACTGAAACAATTCGGTTTGCTATACATAATTTTTTAAGAGCAAAATAACACAATCATAATATTTTATTCATTTTTAAGACACCATACATATTTATATAATGCTTAAATCACAGGTGCACAACGCTAAGCTCTAAGAAAAAATTATAGCATTATCTCATAAAACATAAAAACCATATGTAAAGTATTGCAGAGGTAAGTGTCTATGCGCAAAGGGTTTTAAAAAAAGTGTCTATGAATACCTACTGAAATGTTAATATTTTAGTTCAGTTTCCATATTGAAAATGAAGTCGTAAAAACTATTTCTATCCTAGGTCATTCATATCTTTACACGTCAGTTTGTTTTTAACCCTAGATGTTGAGTGTCGACAGAGTAGTGTTTTGAACGTCTGTTGGCCCCAAGTTAACCCCCTATCAACGCCTCCACTATAACTAAAGCGGCAATAAAATAACTCACCTAAAAAGATTCAGCATTCGATGTAATGTGCATCAAGACATTCCGGCCAAGATTTATTATATGGGATACTAGCTTATCCCACCAAGTGAACTCTTTCTCAATAAAAGCTCTTGAATGATTTTTATTTTACTACATTAAAGTAAAAAAAAATAAAAAACATAAACGTTAGCCATAATTTGTATATATTTAAATAAAGTTTTTGGCTATTCTGACCTCGATTCCGTCCTCAAGAAAGGCCTGGTCAGAAGTAAGAGAAATAGAAGGGGGTGTATGATAAATGTTATGTCGGTAGAAGAAGCGAAAGAAGTGTGCTTGTATAGAAGAGATCGGAGGTCTATTCTCTCTGCCTTCCACTTACGGGATACGACGTTATGAGTAAAAAACAGTTTTCCGACCTATCCTTTCTGGAGAATTTGAGGCTAATGCGACGCGCCTAGTTATTTGGTGACTATTGTAGCCATCCACCTAGCTCTCAGTGTGGCCAGCTGCGATAATTTTATAACACTCATCCATTTGATAGGATTGTCGATGGGACCTGAAATATTCGATAATAATTTACTTATTCAAAGAAACTTTGTGATATTTTACTTAATGACTGTAAGTTTAAGTGAATTAAAAAATTAAAAAATAAGATCATTCACTAAGCGAATCTCTTGCAATACTGCTAAGAGCTCTTTTTATTTTATTATTAATTCGTTTTGTTGGGATTGATCTTTCAAAATAAACATTTATAACCAAACCATAATTATGCTGATGCTTAATTCAGCACTTCTTTTACCCTACGGGATAGTTACAATTCTTAGGACCCACTCATTTATATTGGCTTATCGTGCGAACATACATTTTCACATCATTTCAATTTTATTATATCGTTGAAACACTTTCGTACAAAGTGCCACACATAGATCCTCACAAACAACACAGTACCTTCTTACATACGGACACATAATAAATGAACCGGCAAACGAAATAAACAACTTCCAAGTCACACGTCAATTTATGTAATGCATTTTTTATAAGATAAAACAATTTTAAGTCGACGTTAATTGAACAATTTGTTTAAAATCGAGTTCAATAAAGTTGTTTTTTTGCACGCTGTAATTATTTTCAATTTACTTACATTATATTTCATTAGGTACTTTTTCCACATATTTATCTCTTAGATGGTTCAATGCTATTTTTATCATACATTACTTTTTATTGACTCAGTGTAATGTTGTTTTGGGTTTAATTTAAATGCTCAGAACTCAGGAGACGTTGATTTTACCTACCTAACTATCCACAATAGCCACACGTTGGAGATAACTGTTATTGGAGCACTTAATATTCTATGTATTTGTTTCATAATTTTTTTATTTGTATTGTTCAAAAATCTGTTGGTATTTCTTATAAATAAATAAATGAAAATGCGATCTCACTGTACTAAATTTTATCTGATGTGATTTTTTCCCGGTTGACTAGGTAAATTCCCTTGCAAAGCTTTGTATAGAAAAGTATATTGATAATTGATACTATATTATATTATTAGCAATATTAAAAAAAAAACAGTCTCTTTATTTAGATCTGACATTAATGTGTAAGAGATGCTTAAGTAATGGATGGTTAGTGGTAAGCAGTACTGAATTCCTAACGGAATTAAAAACATGTTAAGTAATTTTACACCGAATACAAGAAGAACCTATCTACTTCACAAGGTATAGCTGAAAATATGACTCCGCGTTTTCCAACCTTGCAGTTAGTCGATTTTTTTATTTATTTACTTATTGCAGCTAGAGTTGGCATTCCCCAATCTGGCAGGCTTCCAGGACGACCGCCCAAAAGATAGAAGGATTGTTCGGAGTCCATGTCATGTCCATGTCGCAAATAACTCATCAGCACAGAAAAAAAAGCACCGTATCGCAGCTGTTCATCATCTTAATCATTCAGAACAGTGGATTGAGCTGGCCTTGAGATATGCTTCGTATGCACCCCGAGAGTATTGAATATGCAAGTCTTGGATGGAACATGAGACGAGGCGAGCCGAAACTAATTATTTGTTTATTACATTATATTATGTCAACCTGCAGGATAGCCCCACTTTAGTTGGAATGATGTAAAATTTGTTTGTAAATATGCTTAAGTTCTGATTTCTAAGAAAGTGGGACCGACATAAAGTGGCAGTAACACAGAACCAAAATATGCGATTTCGGCAAATATTCATTAGAAACTCATTTCTCCTTTCTTGGATGTATTGTTAACCCAATTAGGGGCATAGGGAGGCAACAAGATCTTGCTGTCGTCGCCTTTTCTGACCGCTTTGTTGTAAGTTTTGTTTTTTTTTTACGCTTTGTTTTGTGTGCGAGGTGGTCAACCCCACGGTCCTGATCTGGTAAGTCGATTACCTGCCTCTTACAAGATGCTCTAAAAACCAGCTAAAAGAGCAGAGGTGCTATTCTAGGCCGACAGCCCCACGGCAAACGAGAGTTTGTCCTGAGGCCATACTATTTCAATGTTTACGAAACCGTGAACCGCACTAAATAACTATCCCTTTTACACCCCACACAGGAGCATAGGGAGGCAACAAGAGCTCTACATCGTGCTCAATCTTGCGCAATATTTATGACCTCCTCCCACACCGTGCCCAAATCCCTCTGACCAAGGTTTGAGGGGTCTTCCTCGTCTTCGGGACTCATACTGATATAAAAAATATTTAACCTTCGATTTGCATTACCCATCCTTTGCAAAATCTTCATTGACACACAACAGGCGAAAGACATAATTAAATACACAAGTTTGCAAAATCATTCTGTAGCACATATCATTAAAATGTCATTATGTGACCAAGGTAACAAAAATAATAACACATCTAGAACATGCATTAGAAGTCTGAGAGAAAGAAACCATCAAAATAACAACTACCTACAATCTTAAAACAATAATAATGATCAAAGTTTGAAAGACTCTGGCAGATGAGTCTTGCGGCACTTGAGTCTATAAATAGATCACCTTAGGTGTAGGTAAGTGACACATGTTGAGGGGTCTCAATAATGTAAGGCCCACCCCCCCGAACTTAATGAAAGGGGGCAATTAAGTAAAATTATTCAAAGCCATAAAACGCTAAGTAGCGGCTTTACAATGCTCCCATACGCCTTTCTAAGATTTATTATATTTGAGTGTTTGCTCCCAAAAGAAATGCTGTTTGAAAATACCGAGAAGTGTAAAGTTACCGCGCGATTAACCCGATTAATTCATGAATTATCTGCTTTACAAACATCGCTGGGTATGCAGTTAATGTAATAGGACAGCAATCAGAATGGTTTACCTTTTTTTTAATAATTATTATTCTTTTTGAATGAACATATTAGACATATGCATTACCCACTTTCTATAGTACTAAAATTATTTTTGGTTTTATTTTAATGATTGGAAAATACGTCTTCTTCTTCTTTACAATGTGGCAATTCACTCTCGAGAGTGGAAAATACTTATTGAATAAAAATGATCTTTATGTATAAGAAAAATACAATCAATTTTATGGTGCTTTATGATTAGGGAATCCAATCCCGCAAACCGCGGATCCCGCAAATGCGGGATCCCGCACCTTTTTTGCGGGATCAGAAATGCGGGGTTTCTCATGCGGGATCCCGCACGTTTGCGGGACTGAAAAGGAAAAAATAATAAACAATAAGAATGGGCTCAGATGAAGTTTTGATTATTTATTAGATCCTGTACAATCTCATTAATTAAATATTTATCAAATTTCGCTGCAAAAACGGGACTTTTCTTTGAAATTCATATGGAAAATAGGGGTAGGGGATTCAGTATCGAACGTAGTAAATTCTCAAAGAAGGTTACTGCGTGATGCAATGTTAGTTAATGCAAAAACCAAATTGATCGACAAAATACCAGGATAAGCTTGGAACTTATAGTGTCGCTATCTCGTCGGATAAAAGAACGCCGTACATCAATGGCCGCTATATGGTTGTGAATACTGATGGCATCTGTCGAAGCCTTAACAGAAGAAGATCCTTAGTGTTAAGAATAGATTTCTGCGATTCTGTGACAGATTTTGGGGATTAGATGGTACCACTTTGTCACAACAGCGAATCACCTCAGTGATCCAGAATCGCAAATTGAGCTGACTTGGCCATGTTCTCCGCATGTCCCCCGAGAGTCTTGAATATGCAAGTCTTTACTACAATCCGGGTGGGACAAGAAGGCTAGGCAGGCCGAAATTAACAATGATGCGGGCATTCACTGCGGTTCTACGAGATGCTGGACTGAGCTGGGATGGAGCTGTGCAACTGGCGCAAGATAGAGAGGCTTTGAGGAACTTCGTGGCGTCCACATGCTCCACACTGGGAGCGATCGTGGATTAAGTAAGTGAGTACAAAAAGATTCAGGATGTACAAATGTGGTGGACGATCCATTCTTTTATCTGAGCAAAGTAAGAATTGAAATGTGTGTGTTGAATAGAGAGGATGCTGTCAGACGCGCGGGTCCAACAAGAAACTGAACACCAACAAGTTGATGACGACGACATCAACGACGATGAAAAAGGCATACCTTTAACGAATCTGTTAAATGATGATCCTTCGCTTACACTAGACAATGAATGAGAACGTAGTCTCCATACTGAATGGATAGCTGAGTCTAGACCTGTTGTGTCTGTATGCGTACCCACTCGAGATAATTCTCTTGATCTGATGTAGAGGGAATAGAGGAAAGCACTTGGATGTTGTAGAGGTGGGAATAGCGGCTTAAATTCATAAACTTTATAGCAGTTTCATAAATTTTAAATAACGTTATTTTTAAAGGCTTAGCGCTTATTTATTTCAATAGTATCCGGAAAGACTTTCCTACAAAAAAAATCATTCCGAAAATTTGATGTCCGTTGGCGGTAAGGTAAAATTTCGCTAAAAAAATTCAGTGAAGTCATAACACTGGTATATTTACAAATATCGTTTAATATGAATAACGAGAATAAGTTATTTTTATTTATCGAATATTTTTATCAGCTTTCGTTATAACGCTCACCTCTACTTGGAAACTGCTTACAATTATGTAAAGTCAATTCCGTCTACAACGTTTAAACACTTTATGATTTCTTCGGAAGTATTATCAGAAAAAAAAAATAGTTTTTGGGCCTCTTATATCAATAAATGTGTTCATTTGTCAATACGAATCACAATGTTAAAAGCTTAAACGTTCAAATGTTGTATTATATCGTTCCTTAAAAGAAGCGGATTTTTTATACCTACCTTTAAAATATCATTATTTTCAATTGCTAACACTTCTAATAATTAAAAAAATGCATACTTATTTTTATTTCATTGTTTTCTTAATAATAATAACCTACTTCAAACAAAGAAATATCAATCCCGCTGATCCCGCAAATCCCGCGGGATCCGCGGGATTGAGGTCACCAATCCCGCAGGCTTGCGGGATCGTGAATTTGATGCGGGATTGGATTCCCTATTTATGATCAACCAGAGCAAAATCCCATACAAATTTACATGCGTACAAGTGATATGGGAATATTAACATGTTTTTTTTTTTCAAAAAAACTCTAATGTGGTGTTATTATTAATTATTTATTATGGATATTAGGAGAGTAACGAACTTTCCAAAAATTCTTCTGGACAGCGTGTTGTGAAGTAATGTTCAGTGACTGTCCAACTACTCTTTAAAATAAGTCAAGTATCATTATTCAGCAGTGGAAAATGTAGGATAGAAAGAAAAAGAAGACTATTTTAAGAAATGCAATGCAATTGGATTTACCATTAAAATGTACAGTATTTTCCGACCTCGGTAGCCTAGTTGTACTGGCATGGACTTCAGATCAGGGGCCCCGGGTTCGATTCGGTCGGGTCAGAGTTTTTCTATGTGTTTCTTCACTTGAAATTTCTACCCGGGGTTGGCCTGTCTCAGATTGGACGTGGACCGGTTGACTGGAAAAAAATTGCCTCAGGCAATAAGTTCCGCCGGTTGAACCTTTGTATAGAAAAGTGTTTTATTATAATTATTATATTCCATATGTCCTAAGTAGGCCCAAAACAAAGAGATTACATTTATTATTATTTTATTTTGACATGTTTTTTCCTGATATTAAGGTTTACTTGTTATAATGAGATTCAATGACAGTACAATTTGGAATCCACAAAATATTATGTGGGTAGATAAAAATGTAATAATGCGCATTGTCCATTTTCAAATACCTATGCTCCATTCTAGGGTTGAAGTGTACACAGTTTTTGTAACATACGCTTGAAAAATTTGCATCAAAAACTAAAATCATTCGTGCATTCGTTTCGGCTTTGACGTACAAAGGATATCAAATGAAAAACTAGTATTTTTCAAAAAGTATTCATCCTTTGAAAAATAATATAGTCAATTAGGATTGACAGAAAGGATTTTGAATAAATATCTACTTACTCTAGCTTTCAGATTCACGAGTTGCTGTAGAGAACACTTACACTTACACACTTATTATTTAAGAGGTTAGTTGTTAAGTTTTTTTAAACAAGTTTGTGGGATATCCTTAAGGCTGACTTAAGTCAGCTAGACAAAGCGATAGGTACAGATGAATGACGCAAACATCGTACAATAATTGATTTTAGTTCAATTTTTTATTATTTAATTTATCATTTTTAGACAGTAAGAATAGTCTCATAAATTAATAAAGGGATCATAAAACTGTCCGATCGAAGATGGCAACTACCCTAACCATAAACACAAACTGGCAGAAGGCTCAAAGGGCCCTTTACACCCTTCCAGCCTCGCCTTTTTATTTATTCATTGCCTATTATAAAGCTTAACAATAAATTGTATTTATATGATGTTTTGATTGATTTTTATAAATAGGTAATTTAAATTATGTGTGTATAAACTTTGACAACTCCAAGTGCCTGAAGAGGCCTACGGACGAGAATGAATAAATAAACAATTAAAAAATAAAAAGTACGAGTATAATATATCGAACTTATTTAGATGAAAATAAACGTATATTTTTTACAATGTATCATGCATAATTATTGTAGATTGTTTCAATTTACAAGATGCTCTACCTATTTTAAACTTAATTTTTGAAGTTTTCAATACTTTCAACCTTGTTAATTTGACGAGTATCATTCGTTATAAGTTTCCTTGGGCCTTATTTTTAGCTCTACAGCGTTGTCAGAAGCTGGTTCTTGAACTATGGTCCCTACCCTGAGACCGTAACTAACTATTGAACCGACGAACTTCAAAATATAGAAAGAAAAAAAATATTTCATCCATTATTTATTTTTTTGCTTACAGATTACAATCCGCTTTACATGAAATATAAAATAGTAATACCTACACTATTATGATATAGGAATAAGAAAGGACATAGAAATAATATATTCGGTACGTATATGAAATTAAAAAGCCTCCTCTACCCAGAATAAGAATTTATCTCCGTTATCATAATCGTGTTTTCCATGCGAATAAAATATAAAGTATGGATATTTTAATATCGTTAAGATAAATTCCTAAGTAAACATTACCGGATAGCCCCAAATAGCTGTTATTCGGAAGTCTAAGGAAATTTACTCAGCTGAGATTTAGTTCCCTCCTGGTACATCATTTATAATATAATATTATACAATATAATCTTATAATACGGATAATATTCGACCCGTCAAATTAAATAATACATATATAAGAATTTATTTATTTTGTAAAACATCATGGATTTATTTAACAAGAACTTTTGGGGCAAAATTAAGTAGGCGGGGCAGACGAAAACTAAATTAATAACCTCCGTATGATACTAGTTTAAAACAGTTTTAAGATCCAAGCATTTATACTTAACATATTCTTTTATTATACTTACATAATATTATTGCATGTGTGTTACATTTAATAAATAAAATATAGGTAGGTACATACTTGTATTTTATATTTTTAATAAAAAAAATCTAAAACAAAGATAGTTTTGTTTGAAGCATTCTTCGCTGGGTATATAAAAACTGCATCAACAAAGAACGGAAATTTTTGAGTTTTACTCTCACAATATCGCCACCGTATTTCTTTGTACCTATCTACAGAATTTCTCATTTCATCGCTCGGTTAGTTTACAGCACATTTTCCTTTTTTGATTGAACTCTTCCTGCTTAAGCTATGAAACTTATAGAGCAAGGAACTTTGTAACAAAAAGAGAAACAAGCTGTAATACAAGTCGTTGATCAAACAACGTATCCTGATCATTACCACACTACCACCAGACCACCATACATTAACTAAATGAACAATGAACATATTAAATAACTATTTGACCTTTGAGATTTTTTAGCTTTTGATCCAGTTTTACACGGCTTTTGATTCGGTTTTGGCATCTTGATAAAGGATCTACAAATCAGAAAGAATAGGTGTACGAAGACGTTGCCGACGTAGATCCGATGATCCGATCATTGGTGCATCTTAAAGGAGGCCCGAAACAGGGATAAAAGGAATCGGAGACAATGTATGCGTAACGTTATGCTCTTGAATCAAGAAAAAAGAGGTTTATTTGGATGGTAATGAATGGAAGACTGTAACTGGCGTAATGGTTTAAAAGATAAGTCTATTGAAACTGAAACACAGTAAAAGAATAAAGAACCATAGATAAAATCATAAGCAACTTGGTAGAAGAACCTTTCTTTAGGAAGATTTTTTTGTTGGGTTAGGATAGGTCATTGGATACATTGACATTCCCTTTTACACCCCACTCAGGGGCATAGGGAGGCAACAAGAGCTCTCCATTGCGCTCGATCTTGCGCAATGTTTATGACCTCCTCCCACACAATGTCCATGTCCCTCAGCTCTGCTTCGAAGGAGCGGAACACAATGTGAGAGGGTCTTCCTCGTCTTCGGGACCCTGATGGGAGGAAAAACAGCGCTCTCCTCGGCCAACCGTCATTCGGCATCCTTAACACATGTCCCAGCCAAGTCCATCTCCTCCCCACAATGGTAGAGGTGATGGGCTCACGCAGGGTGCACCGGTGTATAGCGTCGTTCGTGATGCGGTGGTACCATCTTATGCCCAGAATTCTCCTTAGGCACTTCATTTCAAAAGCTGAGACTTTTTGTGCCTGGGCTTTGGTCGGGTGCCAGGACTCACACCCATATAAGAGAATGGGCAACACACATGCATCAAACAGTTTACATTTCGTCTCGAAACTAAACGCTGACGCTTTTCAAATCTTGATCATGTTGTTAAAGCTCAGCCCCGAGGTCACCAGAGGCGGTAATGGTTGCTCCCAGGTATTTAAATGTATCCACCCGGGAGACCGGTGACCGTCGATGGTAATCGGTAGTTGTTTATCGAGCAGCCATTACTCACCATGAGCTCCGTCTTACTGGCATTGACTCGAAGGCCAAGGCGTGCTGTTTCGTCGCAGAGTCTAGAAACACTGCGCTGTAATTCCTCCACTGTCGTACTGAACAACCCTAGGTCATCCGTGTACTCCAGATCGCACAGTTCGCCCATTAGACCATCTGATGAATTGCATAGCCAAATAAATAAATAGTTTGGTTCTGAAAAATGTTGTGTGAATCCATTGGTAGTCTAATGGAACAGAAGTTGACTCATGTATTGACGTTTTGAATGTTGTGGGTTCAAACTCCGGTGCCGACATCTAGGTATGTATATCTTTCTTGATTTAAGAGTTGTGAAAAAATGTCGAATAATCAATGATTTATTATGTTCTGTTGTAGTAAGCCATGTTCATTTTAAGACAAAATTTATTGTTTTGTGTTCATTTAATGATTAATATAATTTAAGAATCAGGGTCCATGGGCAAAAGATTGACATGACAAGTTCTGTGGACGACTTCGCATTGATTGCTGAAAGCGAAGACGAACTAGAACAAACAATCGAAACGATGGAGAATGTCCTGAATATCAAATACAATATGAAAATTAACAAGGACAAAACAAAGGTTACAACAGTAAGCCGTGACGAGCAGCAAATGAATGTGGTGATGTCTGGAGCTCCCTTGAAATACGCAAAAGAGTTCGTGGGGTGGTCGAACAAAAAGAGAGGTAGATAGTCGAATACACCAAGCGAGGCTCGCTTTCAATATAAAATAAAAAATGTTCGAGTCGGCCAATAAGGATGTAAAGCTCCGCAAACAACTAGTTAAGACCTGTGTATGTTTGGAGCATCTTGTTGTATGGGTCTTACCGAAAGAGAGAGAAAGAGACGAGGCCTTCGAGTTGTGGACGTATAGAAGAATTCTAAGAGTTTTCTGGACGGACCACATCACGAATGAGGAGGTTCTAGACAACATCAAAGAAGGGAGGCACCTTGTTAAAACCTCATCAGAGAGGCGGGCCAGATAGATAGGTCACATATTACGCCACGACAATCTCCTGCATACAATAATACAGGGCATGACTGAGGGTACGAATGCTAGGGGGCGTCCACGTCGAGAGTAGGTACCTTGAACAATTATATGAGGATATGGGATGCGCATCTTACATGGAGCTGAAGAGGGCTGTGGAGGACCGGATAAGGTGGAAAATTTGATGCAGATCTTTGCTGTAAACCAATCCGTAGGATTGAGACCGCAGAAGAAGATATTCTGGTATAAAAATTGATTTTCCTCAACAAATACATCAAGCTTCCTTTGAATTTTAAAAATCAATGTTTTGAATTAAAAAAATTGTATATTTTTTGTTTTATGAGAAACGTAATGTCAGTGGAAGAATTGAAAGAAGTGTTTTTGATTGAACAAAGTGGAATTAAAAACAAAGTCATCAGTTACCAACAGAAAATAATGATGTTATGTCTGGGAAAACCGGGTTATTAAAAATATTAAATGAACGAAAATAATGAAAATGATGAGTCTTGTATTACAAAATTTATAAGTCAAACATGAATCGATTTTCATATACAATCATCAGTCTTAAACATTTGAAAATGGAGACTACCTACTCTCCGAAAACCCTACTACCGTACTATTTATAATAATGAATAACTATTAAAATAGTTATTCATAATAATATTTAATAATTTATAATATTTAGCTATTTATAATAGCCTTTCATTTTTATTTTGAAATGGACTATCACATAGAAGATAATAAATAAAAAAAAACACTTTATTGGTTAATAATCAACCAATAGGCGGGCTTATTGCCCTGGGCAAATTTTCGCAACCACCCCTAAATAAAAATTCTGAATCATTTCAATGATAATAATTAGTATTCCATCTTAAAAATGTGGCAAGTTTCGATTGAACATATAAATGATAATCTACCATTATTTTTTTAAGGAATTAGAGCTGTGCGCCTACATTCAGATTTATAAAAAAAGATTGACTTTGATTTTATAAAAATAATAGTGTACCTACGTATGATATGTTGTTATAGGAGGAGGTATATGAGGGGGATGTGTACAAGAGATGCCCCAATCCCAAAAGATAGATGGAGATTTCTGTAAAGTAGATAGTGGACTGAATGACAGGAAAGGTCTAACTGGAAGGTTTCCATCTATTTACCCGTCTTTTTCTCTCTCCGTTTCCCCTGTGCCTTTCATCCCTCAAGGTATGCCCTATGAAACAATCCAATAAAGAATATGTGGGTAGATTTGTATCTCAATATTATTATTTTTTTATTCAACGTACTTTACCATCCATCCGTTCCGTATTACGAGAAATCTAGCAGAAGGTACTACTTTTCTTTGCTTTGTTTTTATGAACTTCACCTACTATGTACTTACCAGTTTAGTAACTTGCAAGTGAGTACTTATCCGTTTCGTAACATTGAGAACATTCTCCAAATAACAATCAACAATTTATTATTTTAAAACAGAGTTAACTTACCAAACAGAAATCTATTCGAAATCTTTATCACTGTTTTCTTATTGTTATTCTTTCCTCGTTCATTCTCTCTACATGCCCAAACCACCTTAATTTATTAACTTTCATTCTAGTCACTACACTAACATCCACTCCACATTCCTTTCTAATATTCTCATTCCTCATCTTATCAATCAGTCTCTTCCCGCATATCCTACGGAGTGATCTCATTTCCACAGCATTCATTCCAACTTTCATATTTTTCGTCCATGTCCATGTTTCACTCCCATACATCATGGATGGTATCAGGATTGCATTGTGCATCAGCTCTTTGGATTTAAGAGATACGTTCTTATTTCTCATTAGAGGTCTTAGTGCACCGCCAACCCTTCTACCAGCGAGTTTCCTTCTTTCAATCTCCTTTTCACATCTTCCATCTCTGCTAAATAGACTACCTAAATAAACATACTCATCCACTTGTTCCAAGTTCTCATCATTCACGTTCACACAACATTGCGTTCTTAAATCTTCTCTTTCAAAAACAAGCACCTTTGTTTTATTGACATTCATCTTAAGACCATTCATTTCACAATTTCGATACACAAGCGTCACAAGTTCTTGCAAATCACGTTCGCTGAATGCTGGCTTAATGTGATCTATTCAATCAACCAACGTTTGTCCATACTTAGATTTCAGTTCACTTTCTGACGAATCTGAAAACCACAAGAGTAGGTATTTCTGCAAGTAGGAACTTGTGTTTTTATAGGCATTGACGTAAAGTATGGTCCCTTGAGATGGAGTTACTACGAAAAGTAAACGTTATTTTCGATCAGCTTATTGCTGCCCAGGTACCTACACAAAAATCTAGTTGAGTGACACTGCATAATAATATAAATATACTTGTCAATATAATATTATTATAATTGAAAGTCTGTACAAAGATTCATCCAAAATCACCAATTTGAAAGAAACCTCTTCGAAAAAGTCAAGTAGATACTTGTGTTAATTAAGTAAATAAATAAAATTAAACGCATAATCGGCATAATGCCTTGTTATATGAAAAAAATTAATACGATAAATAAAATTATTAAAATCTAAAAATGTATTCAAGTGATATTTATTTCACTTATAATTTAACGAAAAATTATGTAGGGGGCTTGATTTCATTTTGAATTACGAACAAAATTCTTTCAAAAGAAATTCGATAAAGACACGATGGAGAATTCCGTCTACTTCGGAATTCCCACATAGAAAATTAATATTCCTCGGCGTTTTCGTTGCGTAAATTATACTATATGAGGTTATTTTTCATCTCGGCATCATAATATTATAACGCCTAGAACTAGGGTCGGGGCGCCTTAATGGGGCACCGACAGAAAAGATCCCGTCCATGCTGCGGCCGTGCTCCCCAAATCATAAAAATAAATTGGACACTTTTTGGTGATATTTTTTCTTCATCCATGGATAAATACATATTATTATCTTGTAGAATTAAGCGTTTAGCATTCTACGGAGTTATATTAAAACGATAACTCTAATATTAAGTCACTTTTACAAGTTGTGTCTTTTTAATATTTCTTCCCTGACGTTTCAATATTCTGAAACTTTGAACCAGTCCTCTTTGAAAGTATTTTTGTGGCTTTTTTATATTTGAAGATAAAATTAAGTTTAACAATGAGGAAACTTTTACTCATCATTACTATGTGGTTACTATGGAGCTATATATAGAGGCATGACAGTAAGATGACAGACTACCAGGTAAATATATCCCGAACTAGAGTATATCCCTACTCACGCATCCAATCCAATCCAAACTCCCTTTAGACCCCACTTAGGGGCATAGGGAGGCAACAAGAGCTCTCCATTGCGCTCGATCTTGCGCAACGTTAATGACCTCCTCCCACACCATGTCCAGATTCCTCAGCTCTGCCTCGAAGGAGCGGAACACAGTATGAGAGGGCCTTCCTCGTCTCCGAGACCCTGATGGGAGGAAAAACAGCGCTTTCCTCGGCCAACTGTCATTCGGCATCCTTAACACATGTCCCAGCCAAGTCCATCTCCTCCACATAATAGTAGAGGTGATGGATATGCGTGATGACTCACGCATACTAGAAGTATATACTCCTACATCCACACATTAAAAATATAACGACAACGATATTTTGACAAAAAAAGCGGTGTTTGTGAAATATTTTCTTTCAGATTAAAAAAATAGTGTAAATTGTATTGTATCCAGTGTAACCTGCGTAAGTAATGAGAGTGGTCATAAAAATAGCACGATAAATCAAGCAAAGTGTAGGCTTCTAATTTTTTTATTTTTTCAAATCTTTTTAAACATGCATTTCTTTAAAATACATCATTACTAATACACAAAAATACAACACATAAACCAACAAATATGTAATTTTATACAACAGTGAGTTAGTATTTAGTAGTTGAATTGTAAATATTTGTCGTTTTATAAAAAAATTTACTAAAAAAGAACGCTGTTTTACTGCCCATCGATTTTTGCCTTCATCGTTTTGTCCCCAGTTTACTATTGCGTATTAATGAATTTGTAAGATTTTTTACATAGGTATATTTGGTTCAAACACTTAACATTGTTTTTACCTTCCTATATTTTGCTTATCGTTTTTCCTTGTGCATAATCATTCCTCATTTTCTTAACTTACAGAAAGTTTTTAATAACTCGTTAAGCTTTCAAGTCCTTACTTCTTAATACAATATACTCACTTGTGGAACCATCCACTGTATGCCTTGTTATTCACATTAGGCAAAGCCCTCTCGTACGCGCATCTCTATATGGCGTGGTATAGGTATATACCCCTCAAACTGCTTCATGCAAACATTCGCATTAAGGTGGGATCCTTATATAATATAAGCAGAATTCCTACATCCTTAAGTGCAGCAATCTTATAAAATATTCACCTCACAATTCTTCAAGCATTCGCTATCCTATGTGTTTTCCTTATCAGATTACAGAATATAATTTTTCTTTAACGTCAAACATCAAATCAATTATGTGCTACCATATAAACCTAAGTTAAAATAACTAATACCTAATCGTGTAGATCTTTCGTAAGTGGTTATTTTCGTTGAATCACTCTAACAGCACTAAAAATTTCATCAAAATATTTTTCAAACATACTTAGAATATTCTTCTGAAAACCGATGGTTTCTACGGCAATCAATTTTATTTCTGCGAGGGAAATATTACAACGAAGAAATTTGTGACTCTTTAATGGACGATATGATTGATTGTATTGGATAATCAAACAATTAATTAATAACCTAAGTATTTATTTTAAATAAAACTTATGTAGTTTATTTCATTTTTTTTATTGGCAGAGGCCAGAGGCAGACCATAAACAAAGTTTTATTTAAAACAAGTACCTACCTATTCAATGTGGGATTTCACAAAGTTTCCGCCAAAAACATCAATAATTAATTAATAACCTATTTCTGATAGGTTTTTGTGTTGTTTATAATATGAAGTACCGAGTGTTTGATTGCCTAGTGATTAAATTGCTCTCTTTCATACTTACTTGGTTTTCGTATGGCTTTTCCGGAAATAATCTGAAGATCGTGGGTTTTTTGGGTTTTAAACCGGATTCTTAGCGATTTTGATTATTTGTCCATTAGATTGATACTAATGCACAACGTTTTTTGTGAAGGTACAGATTTTTGACATCCATTCAGTAATATGTAAGTTATTACCAATAGACACAAACATAACATTTATATTTTGAACACTTACCTGCCTAATAACAATTAAAGTTTTGAAAAATTAATTGCACTGACCAGTCTTCGGAAATACAATGGCAGTCTAAGTCAAGAAAAGTCCGTATTTCCAACATAAAGATGTTGGCAAAAATAGTTGACTGCCCAATTATGAACATATTATTGTTAACGAAAAAATCACGCTTATCAAACTTTTACATAAACAGTACCCAGAAGACCGCGTAATAAGCCCGAAGTAGTTTAATAATTTCAAAAACCATCAAAACTAAATTGATTGATGTGGATTTGGCGCGACTTGTTGATTATCCAATCCAAACTCCCTTTAGACCCCACTTAGGGGCATAGGGAGGCAACAAGAGCTCTCCATTGCGCTCGATCTTGCGCAACGGTGATGACCTCCTCCCACACCATGTCCATGTCCCTCAGCTCTGCTTCGAAGGAGCGGAACACAGTGTGAGAGGGTCTTCCTCGTCTTCGGGACCCTGATGGGAGGAAGAACAGCGCTCTCCTCGGCCAACTGTCATTCGGCATCCTTAACACATGTCCCAGCCAAGTCCATCTCCTCCCCACAATGGTGGAGGTGATGGGCTCACGCTGGGTGCGCCGGCGTATAGCGTCGTTCGTGATGCGGTGGTACCATCTTACGCCCAGAATTCTCCTTAGGCACTTCATCTCAAAGGCTGAGACTTTTTGTGCCTGGGCCTTGGTCAGGTGCCAGGACTCACACCCATAAAGGAGAATGGGCAACACACATGCATCAAACAGTTTACATTTCGTCTCGACGCTAAACGCCGACGCTTTCCATATCTTGGTCATGTTGTTGAAGGCGCCACTTGCCATACCGATACGAATCGGGAGCTCAGCCCCGAGGTCACCAGCGGTGGTAATGGTTGCTCCCAGGTACTTAAATTTATCCACCCGGGAGACCTGGTGACCATCGATGGTTATCGGTTGCTGTTTATCGGGGCAGGCATTATTCGCCATGAGCTCCGTCTTACTGGCATTGACTCGAAGGCCGAGGCGTGCTGTTTCGTTGCAGAGTCTTGAAACACTGCGCTGTAATTCCTCCACTGTCGTACAGAACAACGCTAGGTCGTCCGCGTACTCCAGATCGCACAGTTCGCCCATTAGACCATCTCTCTGTGTTATCGGTATACCTCTTGCTCCTTGCATGGACTTTCTCAACAGGAAATCCATGACTATTATAAATATAAAGGGAGCTAGTACGCAGCCCTGTCTGACTCCCGTGGTGATCCTAAAAGCTTCAGTAGGACCACCTGGCGTTTTCACGCTACACTCAGAGTCTTCATACAGGGACTGCACCATTTTAACTATTTTCGGAGGTATACCATACAGAGCAAGTATTTTCCATATTGATGGTCTATGTGGGCTGTCGAAGGCCTTTTCAAAATCTATAAAGCAACAAGCGACTGGAGAGTTAAACTCCTTGCACTGCTGAAAGATGCACCTGGCACAGAAAATTGGGTCCGTGCAGGACCTTCCAGGTACAAAGCCGCATTGTTGCTCTCTCAGGACAGCCATGACAGGCCCCCGAATGCGGTGTAGTAATATCTGAGATAATACCTTACCGGGAACACTCAGTAGAGTAATTCCACGGTAGTTTCCGCATTCAAGGGGGTCCCCCTTTTTAAATATTGCGACGATGGATCCATTCCGCCAATCTTTTGGGCACCTCTCCTCTTCCCACGCCATTTTAAATATATCTAATAGTGGTTGGCCAAGGGTGTCTATGCCTTGTTTGAGGAGCTCTGCGTGAATTCCATCGTCTCCTGGCGCTTTGTTGTTCTTAAGTCTCATCACGGCCAGCACCATCTCACTGTATGTCGGCGGTTCCTCACATATCCCAGTTGCCTGAGGTATATTCAGACCAGCCAACTCCTCCTCAAAGTTGTAAGGTGAGGAGGGCTCGGGACGGTTTAATATTGACTCAAAGTACTCCCTCCATCTCCCTTTAATCAGTTCGGGGGCAGTGACAGTGGCTCCACGAGAGTCTCGTATTGCCGTCACGGGTCTTTTTTGACCCCTGCCCCCGACCTCCCGGGTGATTTCGAAAAGTGTCCTTGAGTCATTTCCGAGTGAAGCAGATTGCGCTCGCCGTATCTGAGAGTCCAGGTGTCTTCTTTTATCTGTTCGTACAGAGTGCTTCACCTTGCGGCTCAGCTCCCTGTACTCAGACACCAAAGCAGCCAGTTTTTGAGGGTCTTTTTCGCTGTCTCTGAGGGTCTTAGCCTTCTGGCGATCTTCGATGAGGCTCCAGGATCCATCGGACATCCATATTGGCCTCTTTTTGCTCTTATAGCCGACAGAAGAACGTGCGGATTCCATAACGGCGTCACGGAAGCTATTCCAAGCTGTCTCAATTGGAACAGCTCCGTGTGAATCCTGCAAGGGGGCAAACCTGGTGCGTAACTCAGCCTCGTACGAATGACGACACTGAGCACTCTCTAACCTGCGTATGTCCAGCGGGCGAGAGGCAGACGGTCCCTGCTGGAAATGGGTAAATCTGAATTTCAACGAACCCACAAGGAGTTCGTGATCAGTATCCATGTCTGCCCCTCGGTAGGTGCGGACATCTCGCAGGTCAGTTCGGTTGCTGGCCCTTACCAGAAGATGGTCAATCTGGTTTTTTGTTCTCCTGTCAGGCGAGGTCCAAGTATATTTATGGATATCCTTGTGGGGGAACAGAGTTCCCCCTATTAAGAGTCCGTGGAGTGTGGCGAAACCAATCAGACGGCTTCCATTATCATTTATCACTCCCATGCCATGCCTACCCATGACGCCTGGTCCATACTGGGGGTCACTGCCAACCTTGGCATTAAAATCCCCCAGTACAATTAAGCGGTGGCGCCTTGGGACATGGGACACAACTGCATCCAGACTGTCATAAAAACAGTCCTTGGCAGCCGCATCCCCATCCTCAGTGGGAGCATAGCATAGGAGGACCGTCAGTGTTTCGCCTGTCATCTTGAAGGACGCACTCATCAGGCGGTCAGAAACAGGTTCCCAACCAAGAAGGCGAGAGAAGGCATATTTACTTAAAAGTAGAGCGACGCCACGCATCCGTGCAGTTCGGTGACCAGAGTGCAGCATGACATAGTTGCCAGCGTCACTCTGCCCCGTCCCTGGGATGCGTGCCTCGCTCAGCCCCAGGATATCCAGTCCATAATCTCCCGCCAACTTGGCAGCAACAAGCTCCCCGCCCGCCCTCAGAGTGCGGACATTCAGGGTCCCGATTTTCAAGCTCTTGTTCCGAGCCGTGGTCAACACAGGGGGGACACTAGCTGCCTGGACCCCCCCCTGGTGGGGCCCAGGCGTCCGAGGCTTAATTTTGTTGCCTTTTCTGACCGCTGGAGTTTAAGGGTGTGAGGTGGTCAACCCCACGACCCCGATCTGATTTTTCGATTACCTGCCTCTTACAGGATGCTCGAAAAACCAGCAAAAAGAACAGAGGTGCTATTCTAAGCCGACAGCCCCACGGATTGTTGATTATAAGTTTTTATTTTCTGTGAAATATTTTTCTAGTATAAAAATTAATTATATATCATAAAATTTCTCAAACTCACTATTACTCTCGTGAAGATCATTAGAATAAAAGTTAATTGAAAGTAGGTTCTTACTAAAGTAAATAATTAATAATAATGATATCAATAATCTAATTATTAATATTGCTTTCACCGCTAAGGTCTGTAATGTAATGCAGAAAAGTGATCAATTTTACTTGTTAATAAATAATTATTTATTTTATAGTGCATTCGGTGAGCAAAAAAGCTAGAAAGTAGAGTACCTACTCAACTTCAATTCTCACTCTCATAACGAGTATGGAAATGATGAGTCAAAGTTTTTAATTATTGTTATTTATTCAAAACGTTATGTTAAAAAGTTTCTAGAAAATCCCTTAACTAATCACAGTGGACGTCTGCATTTTGTATACCGTTTTTCATGTTTCATAGTACCAAGTAGGTTACATTAATAATAAATTATAATTAAAAACAATATCCGCTTTCAGCGCCACCTGGCGAGAAAAGTACCACCCCTAGTCACGTACGTTGAATGAAAGTTTGTACCTGACATGAAGGTTGAAAAGAGTAAAGTTATTATCTAAATTAAAGCACATAGTAGACACCTTTTTACTTCACCGTATGATGGTACATAGATAGTTTTCATCCTTTGTAATTGAATAACCGTGTGTCTCCCTGCCTCTCTACAAGGAAACCATTCTCGTGGCTTGGTACCAAGATTGACCACAAAAGCTTTCTCTTTGAGACACAATTTTATAATGAACTATTATAGGTATCTACTTCTATTTCCAGGATACCTGTTCATTATGGTCATATATGGTCATACTCGAGGTAAGTAGTCTTATTTTTAGAACTTGTTAAATATTTGAGACGTAAGGGACCGTTGCACGTAAGCATACCTTTTTTTATCTTTTATTTTATCGATTTTACTTAATGATTCTACGTAACTGAAATTTCTGAAATTTTGAGTAGATATTTTTTTCTAAAACGTCTCTCAATTTTTTTCTCGACTCAAAAATTAATTATTTATAAGAATCAGTTGCGGAAAAATGTAAAGATTGATCTTAATAGTAATTAGAATTTTTCTCATGTACCTACCTTAAAATTATTTCTTTTAATCTTTATAATGACTCTTATGTAAAAGAATATGTTTACTTCGAACTAAGCTTTCATACATGAAAAAATTATTTAAAAAAAAAACGCAACATATTATCTACTCTTATGCTCAGGGCAAAATATACAATATAAAAACTTTCATACTTCTGCTTTGTATACGAAACCGGTGAGGATAAAAGATACGTGGATTATCACATAAATCGTATAATTTAGGTGTTCATTAATCGCTCAAACAAATTTATTACTTTCAACAAAAATTGCCATGAGAATCATGCATGGTCATCTATTGCGTTAATACAACAAGGTCTTTCTTGAACACCTCCTCACTGGTTCACAGTTCAAAAATGTTGGAAATCTGTCTCTAATGCTTGTTATTTGTTGGAGAAAACGGTGTCATTTTATGCATTCTCTTCAAAAAATAAATCACTTATTTTTTCGAGTGATAACATTTCCTCTCCGTCTTCGTCATTAATTTTGAAAACTTTTGTATGAATTTTTGTAAATACTATATTTGTTAGATGGAGGATAAACAATTAACTGGTGATGCACTGAATTAATAAATAAATAATATCATGAGTTTTGGCCAGATGTTGCGGAGAAGCAACATTTACAATGTCACCAACATTAATCGGTTTCCCCATTAAAAAAATTATTTAAAACAGTAAATCAACCAAACATGCCGACACAATGGACCAACAATATAAGCGATTATTTTTCGAATTGCTTTCCATCAAATAAACAGGTAAATAAAAACTGTGTGGATAATTATTAATTGAAAACGTAGCAAAAAGGTGTAAATAAACGTGCAAATAAATTGGTTTTGAACATACTTGTTTTTCAGTTTAAAAATAGTTATTTGTTTTTATTTTTCGATTATCTAAGTGATTTTTTAAGTATTTGGTACTTAGATTATTGATTTTTGTTTTTTAACACGTAGGCACAAGACGAAATAATGATACAATAACAAATAATATACCTTATAACAAAAAAAGCCCCGCGCCACACGTGTAACAAAATATAAAACAGATTGATTCATTTTTTAGGTACTTATAAGAATTATATTAATTATGTTACAGACGCCTGTTATTGGAGCATTGGGAGGTGTATGTGTTTCCTAATATGTTTATTTTGTATGTGTTTTCAATGTTCTGTTGGTGTCTTTTATAATAAATAAATAAATAAATAAAAACGATTAAGCAATTTAGGACCTATTATAATTAAAAATAAGAACAAAATTTATTTAAATCTTATATGCACTGCAATATATTTGCTGGAAAAGGCTACAAAACAACCAAAGATTATAAAAAACATTGGTTTGGCCTCGCCATCTAGTGGATTTTCTCAATATTACGAGGTACTCGTGTTGGCAAAGGGAAATCTCACAGAAAAAAAAGATGGTTGGTCTAGAAATAGCTCTAATATTCATTAGAGTTCGCAGATGTTCAATCGAGAGGAATTAATTGTCTACCTGAATTTTCTTCGATCACTGGACCCCGCTCGTAGCTGAGCGATAGTGTCAGTTAAAGTGATTACAACTAAACCAGCCATCAATGGTGAAGGTACTAATAACATCGGTGGTATCTTTTAACATCGAAGGTACTATCAACATCGTGGTGGTTGGTAGACTGGCGGTTACAACGCCGGCTTTCGTACTGTTTGGTGCGCACGTCGTGGTTCGATCCCAGGTGCCGACCATCTTCCTCTTTCACGACACAAGCTTTAAGTACCTAGCTTACTAGGAAAGAGTCAAGGAGTGTATTTGTGTCCACTTTGAGTGAGCACAGATTCATTTTTGTAAAAAAAAAAAATTAAAAATAGAACTCATGTAAATTGTGATATCTGCTACATTGTATCGAAGGTGTATTCATTGAATCGTGTGCACATGTGGTCAAAGTTGATAACATGCGCTAATATTAAAATTAATTACGAATAAGGGATATTTGTTTCAACGTTTTGAGACATAACTGAAAAACAATCTCAAGATATTTTTCCTTCAAAATCAAGAACCTGGGAACTTACCACATATTTACTTCACAATGAAGTGACACATATCTTATATTATCTGAGTTCAATATTCCCTCCATTCATCGTTGCCATCTGCACAAGAAATACCCGCAGATCGGAGCCATATTGAACCTGGAATAATGTTCGCCGGGTAATAATATGGAAATCCGCAGAGAGAAACACCATGTCGGTCTGTGCACTGTTGAAAATTCAATTTACCATTCAAGGTAAAAATCCTTCACAATAATTTAATAAACAGCTGTGAGCTAACCTACCTGCGTAGTACCAGCATTGTAAAATATAGGACACAGGTCGAGTATTATTTGGAAAATGATATTTTCTCACGACACAAAAGCGTTTCAAAGCACGCTTAATTTAGTGATTTTTAAGTAGATTTAACTATGTATGTAATGTAACAAAAATAACTATTTTCTAGGTTGTCGGTAGACACCGGTTATTTGGCGACTTTCATATTGAACTTTTATGGGTCTCAACCCGAGATGCGGTTTACATAATTTACAAAACAAGATTTTCTTAGTGTGAAATATGTCGTATATTAAAGTATGTTTTGTGTGAAAGTGCATTTATGAGTACAAATTCATTTAAAAAAATGTCAGGATAAGCAGTAATCGCCAAGGCCCATAGCTCAATTTGTGGAAAAATAAACTACAACATAAATTGCATTGCAACAACATTCAGTCGATATTTGTACCCCTAGTACCTCTAAGTTATCGATGATCGAATATCGAAACGATCATCGAAAGAGTTTCGAAAATTTTCCATACAAAAATGATCGAACGATTCGATCGTTTGATTTTAGAACACTATTTGCACGTTTATAAGCGCTTATTAGCTTTCGATGAAACTCGTACTAGCCCCACTGTGTATAAAAAATGATATTCTGTTTTCCATGTTCAAGCATCACTTGTAAACTGCTGAACCCATTTTGTTAATTATTCTTTTTTTTGTGTTTGCTATAAATGTTTGTTAAAAATTAAGAAAATTGCGTGGAACATAAGAAAACTTAACGTATGTAACCTTCTGAGCGCTTTTTACAATATTCCTAATTTAATTCCAATTTTGAAATTAAATTAGCGTTCGACAGACACATTCAGTTGTTTTATAGTTGGTGCGATTGACAGGATGTGGGTGTATAATATAGGGTTTATTATAAAAGATGCATCGGTCGGGATAAATGTTATTATATATACAAATTGGAATACAATATTCATAGGTAGGACCACAACACAACGTCTGTTGGGAATGCTTGTACAAATAAATGAGATAGGACGAACAATGGAGAAATTTCAATTATTCTACCTTCTGCTAACTGACGAGATATTCGCGTTACAAATGGGTAAAACATGACGATGTGTCTTTCCGTCACATGCCAACTGGGACGCCATGTCCGAAGTAGTGCGAAATATAATAATGTGTCTAGAACAGCCGAAAAGCAATCTACCAACCCATTCAATCCCGTTAGAGTTAGAAGGTATGTGCTGCTGATCTATAACTGAGGAGAAAGCTCACTCATCTTTAACCAATAAATTCCGGCAGCTATAATGTATAGAAAATACTAAATTTTTTCATGTCTAGATGACCTTCTACTTATAAAGAAATCGTACCTACTTTTAACACATAGTCGTGCAATAATTATGGTAAAAATAAAAAATACCGTCCGTATTATTTGTCCGTAAAATTTAACATAAGTGCGAAACTAGGTAGGTATGATTAAATTAATATTATATTCTTAATGTTCGTCATATAGTATAAGTATGATTTTGGTAAATACCAACTTGCTGATTAATAATATTATAAACTTCATTACAGACAACCTCTTCTAATGCAATGGGTTCCTAAAAAAGCGTATCCGCAATATAACGGTCGTTATACAATTATTATACATAGCTAAATCTGCTTTTCAATATTCAAATCAAATCAGTCCTACACAGGTGCATAGAGGGGCAACAAGAGCTCTCCACTGCGCTCGATCTTGAGCAGTGACCTCCTCCCACATCATTTCCAACTCCCTTAGCTCTGCCTCGAAGGAACGGAAAACGCTGAGACTCTTGCACGTCTTCGAGACCCTGATGGGAGGAAAAACAGCGCTCCACTCAGCCAACTGTTTTTCGACATTTTTAACACATTATCAATATTACTAACTACTTAATATTGCAAAAGTTTTTGAATCTAGTCTTTTTACTTAGTTCATGTATTTTATTTCATTTACTGCGGTATCCAAGCAACTCTTAAGGGGGCGTTCAAGTATTACGTAACGCAATTTGGGGGGGAGGGGGGGTCTTGCAAAACGTTACTGTGCGTTACGAGGGCGGGAGGGGGGGGGGTTTGAACAACTCGTTACGTAACGGTATTTTTTTTTCTTAAATAAAAAAAATTGGGAAATAAATCTTCCAAGTTGGGCAATCCTTTTCGTTTATGTTTTACGGGGAATCCCTCGATTGTACTGTACGTCATTTTTGTTTTTTTTTCTCCGAAGTTGGGCACCCTTTTCGTTTATGTTTTACGGGAAGTCCCTCGATTGTACTGTACATCATTTTTTTTCTCCGAAGTTAGCAAAGGACCCTTTTCGACAATGTTTTACGGGAAGTCCCTCAATTGTACCGTACGTCATTTTTATTTTGTTCTCCGATGTTAAAGCTTTTGGTGGAAACACGTAGAATGCCGAATCCGGCCCGCGCCGACCGGCGCAATTAATGTTTCTATGCAGTCGAATGGGGATACACACAGCAAAAGCAGAAACCTGCTTTCCGGCATGCCCATTTAAATGCATTGAAACCATAGACAACATTCTTTGCGCCGGTCGGAATCGGCTTTCTACGTGTTTTCACCCTAAGCGTAAGAATTTTTCGCTCTGCGAAAAAGGAACCTTTTTCGTTTAAGTCTTACGGGGAGTCCCTCGACTGCATTGTACCTATGTAATTTTTATTTCGCCCTCCCAAGTTAGCAAATCTTTTATTTTTTACGGGGAATCCCTCGACTGTATTATACTTACGTCATTTTTATTTTATTTTCGTTGTCAGCATTTGTTAGTGGTCAAAAGGGGGGATTTACATCATCAACTGGACTTGCCAACGCAGCTATACCAAAATTTGGAAAACAGCAAAAGAAAAAATAAAGATAAATTTATGGAACATATAAATAGTATTTTTTTTTCTCCGAAGTTAGCAAAGGAACCCTTTGAAACCCTTTTATTTTTTTACGAGAGTTCAGTAAAAAAATAGTCTCTTGGGTGTTACGTAACATTTAGGGGGGGGGAGGGGGGGTACAGAAAAACGTTACGGCGCGTTACATGGGGGGGAGGGGGGGTCAAAAATCTTCAAAAATTGCGTTACGTAATACTTGAACGCCCCCTTAATGACAATGTCTCTTTCGCGATTTCATTATTTTACATCACTACTGAAAGAGATAAACATAGAATGCTTTGTACTTGTTTCAAATAATACCTACTGCGTTCGCAATGTTACGGCAGGTTTTATTTTCTAGGAAATCATAACATTACGGGGGGTGCGTGCAAAATCATAAGGTGTGCTCGCACGAGCATGTCACTGACTAATAATGAAAAACCAACCCTTAATTTGTCACCTGACTGAAACAAATGACTGAAATTCATAAGGATGGACTTGTTTAGTTATTATTGCCATAAACATTACCTTCAAAACCACACCTAGGGTATATGATTAAGTTTCCCATATTAATTATGTTTCTACCCTTATGTTTTAGTATAAGGCGTTTTCTCAAGAACATAATAATCAAGTCGAGTTTTCAATTATCATCAAGCAAAGGTTTACACTTGAAAAATTACTTAAAGATTTTGAATCAATGTGATCATTTTTATAACGTTGACATAAAACCATTTTGAAGTTGATAGAACATTTTCACCGGGTTACTAAGGTTCTACGACTATGCTACACACAAAAGGCATAAAGATTAGATTATATATTTTTGGAATAATGATAACTGATTTATCAAGTACGTACGTGGCGCCAGATTAAATGTGTACCTACCATTATTAATTTAATTTTTAACCCCTTTGCACTCGTCGTCATTTTTCATTTCTTTAGTATTTTTATTTCCATTATTTTAATAATCTCACGGTCATACTTCATCAATGTCTTCTCTTTCCCAATTGGGTTGAGTTGCTTGATCTCTTTTTATTACAGATCATTCTTCTGTTTCTCCTTTCTTTTATTTTTAATTTTTTCATTCACTCAGAGATAGCAAATATCGTGATAGTTACTTAAGGCAAGTATATTTATTTCATTAATAATAAATACGGCAATTGTTTTTAAAACCAATAATTTACAAGAAAAAATAGCCAAAATTTGTTTACCAAAGAAAAATTACAATTAAAAACAATAATAAAAATTTAAAGTAGTAAGATTTTAAATGTATATCCTTCACCCTGGTGGGGTCCAGGCGTACGCTTTTTATTATTTATTTATTTATTTCCATTATCAATTACACTTAACAAACAGTTTACATATTATTGGATTATTGGAATTTACTGCCCACAAAATCAAATCATTTAACCAACCATGCAATCATCTTACTAAAAAGCATAATACCTACAGTGAATAAAAAATAATAATAGTACATAATAAATAAAAGTAAAAATAAAAATGTCTTTTTTAAATAACAAGACTAATAAGATAAGACTCTTTCTTCTTGCGCCAATTTACATAGCAAAGTTTATAGTTCTGTTATTTTTACAAGACATTCCCCATTTACGTTAAAAATAATCAAGGCTCACTTAAAATAAACACGAATTCACACATTTCTAATTTTTTTTACTGGATTCGAACCACGACGTTCAGTACACAGTAAGAAAGCACAATCAAACCACAAAGCTACCAATATTTTCATTTTGTCGTTATATTTTTGGAATTACAAACGTTAAAAGGATAATAATAGAAGGAACATAAATTCTCGATAGTTGGCGATGAGTTCAACCAAACGATTAACCTAATAGAATCAAATTGGATAATTATCCAGTTCCTGTTCGAGCTACGGTTAGGAACTACGAACGTATGTACCTACTAATATGTAGCCTCACAGTAGTTTCCGAACTATTGCATCTGTGTCATGTATTTAAGGTCAATATCCGATGTATTTCACTTACATAAATGCAGTAATAATAATATGTAAGTGCATGTTCTCTGGCTACGATAATCGCTCTAATTGTGGTTTTCATTTCATAGTTATTCAGCACTGGTTTTAGACCACAACTACAGTTTGTGGCTTAACACTTGTAGGAAACAAAGAGCCCTCGTAAATAACAAAAGGTTGCTTCTTGTAAAACCGGCTGTAAGATTTAGCGTCCGTTCAAAATGCCTCGAATTGAGATAATCACATATATTTCAGCGCCAGTCTTGTTAGTTTTGACGTGAAAGTTTTGTTAGCAATCTCCATCTGAGAAAAAAATATGAGATAGCATTTTACTGATGAATTGACATTTTGTATAAAAGAATTTACATATATTATGATCTAAGGAATTTTTCCTTTTTTATGCCTTTTTCGGTTGCTCTGCGACGTGAATCGCGTCATCCGTCTTCTTTTCGTTCCAGAATAATTAATCCTACGATCCGGCTACAGCAAAAACTTTTCTTACTTTTCTCTTCAACCGGTCAAATATTACATGGCTATATTTGACCGGTTGACTGGAAAAAAATAGCCTCAGGCAATAAGTTCCGCCGGCCATACTGACACCTTTGTATCGAAGAGTGTTAAATCATTTTTTTATTTATTTATGGAAGGCAAACGCTGTATTTTGTATAGATAATATAAAAGAAGTGGTTGGTAGCCCAGCACTCCCAGCAGTAACAAAGCCGGCTTTCATTCTGTTTCGTACTGGAGGTCGTGGGTTCGATAACAGTTCTTCTGACCATCTTTCTCTTTTAAGACACAAGCTAAGTAGCTTTAACTTTGTGAGAGTCAAATAATAGTCTTCACTGACCACAAATTGATTTTAATAAAACAAATTTATATTTCGTCCTTCATTATTGTAACTCTATGTATGTAAAAATACAAATAAAAACATATTATATTACTACTAGTAGCCAAACCTGTTGGCTACAGATATTATATATAAAAAGATCGTTAATTGTTTGAGTTATAAATCTGTGTATCGTCCGTTATAGAGTCCCAATTTAACAGTAGATACCATTTTGAGAACTGCGGAAAACTAATTGATACTTCTTTCCGTAACAGAAGTTGTATGTAAGAACCTTTTTTCAAGTTAGTTTCGCATATTATTATTTCTTCGATATAACATTTCCCGCTAGACCTGTTATTACTAGTTGAAACAGCAACAGACGAAAATTATTATAAAAATGAAACATTAATAGGTAAGTAGGTACCTACCTATATAATATGATACAATAAGATAAGCGGATGAGTTTTTTTTTGAAAAAATACTCTCAACAAAATGATAAAGTGTACCTACTCATTTTTTTATTACTAGCCAATAATAACAATTAGGAGCTGTTGTGAAAGAGCATGAAAAAGAGAGATGAAGAACCGTGTAATTAATGACCCCTCCAGAACAACAGCACAAACTGGATAATATTAGGTCAACTTTTTTATACGCAGACTGCTTTTGGGGTCCTGTATTAAGCTACACATAATAATATTATATTCGGTAATGTTGATAGTTTTTTGTTTGTCATCTGTGTGTCTCTTTGGTAAATAACAACAGCCAATGTAGATATCATAGGATAAAACATATCTACGATTTTATACCAACATCAGTATAAATTTTGTAAGAGCTTTTTGCTATCTTTTTATATATTATATGTATTGTCCTTATAGTAGCAGTTTCAGCAATACATCGTTACTTTGTATAGATTCTTGTTGTTTCTAAGGATAAAATCTAAACATTTCATACAGCTAGACTTACGTTGTGTAGCTTTGCGTTGTATATAAACCATATTTTATTTAAAATGCTCGAAAATTCTGCTCATTTTTTTTCATAAGATGCTACCTTTACGAGAATAAGGTTGTTATCCATTGGTTTTTTAAAAGCCGGTTACTTTGTTATCACTTTTTGAGTCAACGCAAGTCAAATTTGAAATACCTACCAAAAGTTCATAATCTCAATATAATGTTCAAAATGTCTTTAAAGTACACCGTCACACCGTCATCACTCGAATCCTCTTAAGATTGGAAGTTTTTTTATGATAAGATCCTCAAGTATAATTTGCGATTTCGATGCTTTACCATGTCGATTCTTTCTCTTTTATGTTAAAATTATTCAATAAGTATACCCACATATTGGATTCATGGTACATATAAATAATAAATTATTCAGAAACTAATGTTTAATCACCGGCAATGTAGGTACCTATAAATCGTTTAGCGTACCTACATATTTATAAACTGTTATTAAAATAACACTCAATTCAAATTAAATATGCGTGACAATTTAACGTAAAACAAATTAAAGAGTTTTCGTTTAATTTTATACGTGCAACAAATCCTGCTGTAGGACAAAGTGTAGTACGAGTTTTATCGAAAGCTAATTGCACGCAAATAAGCGCTTATTAGCGTGCAAATAGTGTTCTTAAATCAAACGATCGAATCATTCGATCATTTTAGTATGAAAAATTTTCGAAACTCTTTCGATGATCGTTTCGATATTCGATGATCGAAGACTTATACCTACTGGGGCTAGTATTTATATAGGAAAAAAAGCATTCCAAACAGTTTTACGTAGGAAAAAAATTTTCACGCGACCTCATGTTATTATTGTCATAGAAACCACCGACTAACAGACGAATTATATAAATATGAAAAATATTCAATAATAATATTGAGGGCGAATGACAAAGCGATATCCATCGATGCATACTGGAGTAGCAAAGTCTGAAGTCCGGACTCGAAAAGTAAGTAAGCAATAATAATATAAAACTTTTCTATACAAAGTTGTCAGTATATATAGCCGGCAGAACTTATTGACTGTGGCAATTTTTTTTCAGTCCACCGGTCCCGTTTAATCTGAGACAGGCCAACCCCGGGTAGAAATTTCAAGTGAAAAAACACTTAGAAAAACTCTCACCCGACCGGGAATCGAATCCGGGACCTCAGATCTGAAGTCCACGCTAGTACAACTAGGCTACCGAGGTCGGTACAGTCGTTGGATTGATTTTGTCATATTATGTATGAAAAATAAGTATGATGTTAAAAGGCTAAAAATTTCAGTACACAATAGGTTTTTAAAATGTCTATAAAAAGTTTCGGCTTCGGTTTTGTACCTTATAAATAAACAATTGTTTCCCCATTTTGGGTGTATTTTTGTACTAATCATGAAATAACATAAATAAAATACATAGATACTTATATAGGAAAAATACTTGTATAAGTTCTTATTTATACCATGTTTTTTGCAAAGCAATATTAGATTCCAAATAGACAAATCGTGGTCAAACTAAAATCAATAGGTATAGAATAAAGACATCGTTATTGATATTGCTGTTGACACAAGCAATGCAGCGCCGTAGAGTCGGATGACTCTATGTCGCATCCATTATCTATGGATTGTCAATCTATGCATTTTTGTATTTCCGTTTTCCTTCTTCAGCCATATCGTAATGAAAAAATACGTGTTTTAAATCGCTCCACGCATTTTTATTTAATACAAAATAAATTACCCTAATCCTCAGCTCAACAATTGCAATTAATGCGATCGAAAAATCGGACTTTATTATTAGGTTATCAAATGAAAAAATGTGTAGGTACTTTTTAAAGAAACTCTCTTTGAAACTACCAACTTTAATAATCAAAGTACAGGGTACATCAAGAGCACACTACAATGAACAGAGACGTGAGTAAAATAATGTATAGGTGAAGTTGTGTGATTAATAGACGAAAATCTTAGGCTTGTAATAGTTCAAGTCGTACATACTTACCTACTGGCGGTAAACATAGAAGGATGTAGGTACAAGTAGTGTTTGTTGGAGAATAATAGACACAAAGCTGGCAGGGACATCATCAGTCCTCCACAACATAAGAGAGACCGAGCACAGAGTGAGTGGAGTGAAGACACGGTCTGTTTGCCATTGCGCCAGGGTGTAAACATCTGAACAAGTTAATAAATAACGTTGACACTGAAATACCGCCCCGTTAGTGTGGGATAACCGTAAATTCAAAGATAGCGGAGCGTTTGCTAAAGAGTGTCTGACTGCTGCTGCTTGCGGGAAATAAATCTACGGGGACAATTCAAATTAGGAGCTCATTTTAAAAATGCACTCCCAAGTCACATTATTATATACATTTATGGCTCTATATTTACATAAATTCTACAATTTAGCTATCATATACGTAGCCATCAGATATTATACATATAATTATAAAACACATTACATAAAAATATGATCCATATAAAGTAATAAAGTTGTGTATTTCTAAAAAAGATAGGCATTGTATTTCTAAAAAAGATATACTTTGCAAAAAATGCATTAACTTAGTGTATAGGTATTTAAGTGATATGTGCTCACCCAAAGTAAACACGAATACACTCTGTTTCTCTTTCACAGTAAGCTAATTAAAGCTTGTGTCGTGAAAGAGGAAGATGATCGGTATCTGGGATCGAACTCACGAGACAGTACGAAAGCCGGCGTTGTAATCACTTCCACTTATTGTAAAAGATTCAGTTTGGGAAATAAAATAAATTAACCCATATCATCCCAGTGTTCCATTATTGGAACGGTGTAGTTAATAATTTTTATTATTTTTTTGGAAAAGCGCAACTCGTTTATTTTTTTCTGCTTAAAATCTTCGATTAATAGGCTTTAGTTAGAGATATTGTTGCATGATATTTGCGTCTGCTTTTTTCTGTTATGTTATCCTTTTAGCAGATTTTGTGGAAAAACATTGCTCGTTTTAAAATGTCCGTATATTTTTTTATTGTTATAATTTACATTCAAATAAGACGTTACCAGTTCTATTGCTGTCTCTTTTGTCATTATAAAAAATAATAGAAATAAAGGTGACTATAAGTAGGTATTTTCATGTCCTTTTCCCTAACCGTTCCATTTTTGGAACACTGGGATAATATGCCAATGTAAAATTGGGATAATATGCCAATAAAAAGTACTAAATATTTTAACATCTTGAAACGAAAAAAGTATTTTATGTAAAGAAAATATGCGCACACAGCTGGTAAAACGTTGTTTGTATGGTTATTTTGAAGGTGAATGTTGTTGATTTTCAAAAAGGATCTGCAAAATCATCTTAACCATCGGATTCCACCTAATATCTGCTACGCTCAAAAACAGAAAAAAATTAATTCATTGTACTTGATGAGTGATAAGACCACTAGGATGTGGTGATAATTTTTTCGTCAAAAACGCTATGAATAACGTTTAAGCAGATGTTATATCTCCAAAACAGGAGAAAATCCTGCATCAGAAAGCTATTTAAGTGCTTTGCTTTACAGTCAATAGCAATGTAACCTGCTTGCCTGATAAGTAAGGTCACAGGTTGATTAAGCCGCCGCCGCTTGAAAGATGTCATAATATGGAAAAACAAGGATATGAGGACAGACAGAAAGGTTCGTGAAGAAAGACACATGACATTTATCCAGAGCAGACACTGTCAAAACAAAAAGCATGCTAAGAACATCTAAAATGAAAACACTCCATGGTTAATACCTGCGTGATTGAATTAGAAACACAGTAATTTAAGAGATCTAATAAGTCGAACAATGTGGTCAGGTGACTAAGTCATAATTTACTATAATATATTTTTATTGGCACCAAAATGTATTGAGAAATTAAACAAAAGCAAGAATACTATATCTAGCCCTGCATGAGGGTATCAAATTGGCTGCGCCGATCAAAAATCGTCAAGCGATGGGAAGAAATCTGAAATAATGCAAGTCAAGATGAAAACCCTGATAAAACAAACTCCCGTGTCTACAAAAAAGAAGAAGAAGAAGATTTTTTGTTTTATTATTTTATACGAGGTTTATAATTTATAAATTGTGGATTAAAATTTTGAAAAATCTTCTTAAAGTACTTTACTACGCTCTATATCGTATGTATCTTCCCAGTGTTCCATTATCGGAACGGTTCTATAACGAAATATAACGAAAATCTAATGGCTATTTCTATGTCTGGGAAGATATGGGTTGAAAGTTGAAATATACTTTTAAAATACCTTCCCATATTCTATTGTTTTCTATGTTTAAAACCTATATAATAATTGTATATGTTCGTTCGTAACTTCGTATTTTAGTGAAACACTATAGATGCCACGCGCGACACATATATTAAGACAAAACCAATCCAACTAGGTACCTATATGGGAAATATTTTTCACACTTTAATTATTATTCGTCTCAAGTCGATATTCGTAGCTATGACAAAAATAGAGACCGCTGGAAATATTAATTCGACGAAAATGTGATTGACCAGAGGTGCCTACATACAGAAAAGAAACGTCAAAAAAAATGTTATTATTATTATTATGTTTATGGCATCCCATCCCTTGAGGGACGATTTGTGCCAGAAAAAAATTGTTAAGTATTTTTTTTTCTTTTATGCCTATAAATAAAAAAAAAAAAAAAAAGTGCTCTTTTTAAATCCATTCTTTCTTAAAACGTCTTCCATACTGTAGATTCTCTTCAAAATTAAAGACTACATAGGGAATAATTGCTTTTTTCGACACTAAAAGACATAATTGACAATTTCATACAAAACGGAATTTTATTTTTCTTCTCTTAACCAAACGCAACCAGCGCAAATTAACGGACCTCATTTATTTTGTTACTTTCTGAAAACTTTTCCATAAAAATGACGAAAAAATACAACATGTTTCTTCTACATATACCTATGCATAAAACAATTTCATAATTTACATTTTACTCAAAGACTATTGTGTCATAGTTTACAAATCAATAAAACACTTGAGTTATTGAGGGTATCATTTATTTTATTTTGTCGACTAGAGTTGTACGTGTTGTAATATAATGTTGTACATACTCCAGCTAAGTTACACCTCCCCAAGTGATGTATGAGGCGGTGAAATGTTAATAAAAATAACGAGATTTTATTTTGTACCTACATACGTTCACTTTTCGTAAACACAACACTAAGTTCTTCTCCAACATCACATCGAGCGTAAAATATTTATGTTTGAAGTTTTTCGAACACGTCTTTACACATTTAGTTGTGTTTTTATTGTAAAAGTCTTTATTTTTTTTAAGCTGTTTTCCTTTCTAAGAGTTTGCAGAATAATATTTCTCTATGATTCCACCAACGTAGGTTTATTTGACATCATATGCTGAGTGGGCATCTCTATATTTGAGTCAAACAAAAAACCGACAAGTTTAATGGCCTGTACACATCTGAACACGCGCGGTAACCGAACCAATGTCACGTTGCATGCAACGTATCAAAATTCCATAGTACGCGGTTCACGGTGATTCGTCAAGGGTACCTTCCAACCAATTTTCAAGCCAGCTTTGTATAATAAAGAATAGTGTTATTTATATAATTTGACATGCTGGTCGTTTCTGTATGGATTTCGCAAGCAAAGGAGAAAAGAAAATAATGGCAATTAACGTTTCTTTTATGATTAAAAAATGACCACAATAGTATTCTTACTGAAAATAGGTATATTTTTTTGTTTTGATTGTTGAGTTGGTCTGAAAAAAAATTAGGTAGGTACACGAGTAGTTTTGACATAAAGGCGGTTCCTGCAAAATTTGGCGGGTTCTTCTCAAGTGCCTCTTAAATTGATTTAAAGCGGGTCATTTATAATATAGGAATTACGATAATTTCCATATATTTATCAGCGGAATTCTTATAAATGTTAAAAATTTTGAAACACCGCAATGTTCATCGTTTGTATTTTCAAATGTACATACATGCTCTTTTTCGTACTTATATTACGAATTAAGAAACTTAAAGTCTGTAGATATTTACACTTATATTATAATTCATAAATTGCTGTCTCATTTCGAATGACCTTTCAAATCAACAAGATGGAATGAAACAGACGATAGAAAAAGAAAGCATTCAAACGAATTTGACTGAATAAGTTTATATTTTTTACTCGTAGGTATTCACAACAAATGCGCTCTTGCCTAGAATAGTTATTATTAACATGAACAAAATTTTGACATAATATTTTGAAAATTTTGTTCCGAATTACATTCAAATCCATGAGTATATACCTAATTCCACCTTTCAAATCAATTAGGTAGTAAAACGTATTAACTTAATAAAATTCATGATAATCGTACAAAATAGAATCCACGGTACTTAGCAACTTGTTTCACTTCGTTCTAAATACAATATTTTATCCATAAAAAATAATATGAATTTGATGGTGATAAAAATATTATATTCATTAATAAAAAAGAAACCTTATCCTTCAAAACACCTTAATACAAAAATGTCCTTCCAACAGATCTGCACAAAAGGGACGTACATTAGTGACTATTGTACGGAGCTTCCTCGACCCATCAAACGCTTTACGGCTAAAGCTTCTCTCTCTCCACATTCTTTTGTGAAAAAAAAAATACTAGATAAACGTAAAAGGAAAAAAAAGCACCTCTGTCATTGCAGGCTGTGTTCTTTGATGAAAGGGAAAAATATTATAAGTGTTTATTATTAAAAACTGGATTATCTCCCCGTCAATGTGAAAAATTTCATATTGTGTGAACCCAAAGGCAGACCTTTATCTAACACTGAAAATGTCAATACGTCAGGTAATGCTGAGGATCTTTTTTTAAAAAAAAGATACACCTCAGAGTTTTTGTTTTCTTTTGTTCGATCAAATATTGTTAAACTGACGGAACAATGGCATATATTCTGTTACAATAGAAAAAAGAATGCTTTTTTGAAAATAATAGGAGTGAAATATAAGCTTGTGCTGTGTATTGCTTGCGCTTTTTTAAAATGATAAAAATATACATATTTTAAAACAAAATGTTTTTTGTTTTTTAAAAAAAGATTGACCAAAGCTGGATTTTATTATTATTATTTTTTTGGTAACGTTTTTGTATAAAACTATTTGACCCTGTGACCCTGATTCTAACTAATACTGATTTATTTTAAGACTGCTCGCATTCTAAGAATTTCCATGCTCAATAATATAAGATTAAGTGACGATAAGCCAATGAAGTTATTTTAAAGACTAACACATAAAAAGTAGCCCAGTAGTAGCCTAAATAATCTACCATTAAAATTCGCACTGAAGAAGTTGCTAAATAATTGTCGTATAACAACACATGAAAACGTCATTTTAGATTTTTTTATAGTGCTTTAAGTACCTATCATTTTTTTGATAAGTTTTAAATAGTGAGAGACAACAATTATTCAGCCAAGATATTATAATATAGCGATACCTCTACCAATGCCAAGATGCGATTTCTTTGGCTTTGGTCTTGAAAAAAGGGTTTCATGTTCAAAAAACTTCATCTTCTTTTTTTTCCCATCCAATACTAAGTTTGCAATCCTGTACCTACCTGAGCTTCTCGCAATACTGGACCAGTCTTTCCACGTATCACACTAGAATAGACCAAGTTTGTAAGAGGTGCTCTAACCTTCTACAACCTATTTACAACTGCTTCCACCATCACTAGTTCGTTACTGAAAATTAATACTTTTGGCAAATAAATTTTCGCCAACTGTTCTCTCCTCCCTCATTCATTCATTCATTCTCCCTTAAAGACCCGCACACCGCAAGTCAGCCCGAAGGTGACCAATCCGCAGCAAACCCGACCCGCACGAAACCGACCCCCTAGCTCGATCGAAGCAATCAAAGCAAAAAGCCGGCCACACACAAATCAAAGCCGCAGCGGATTCCCCTAAACCAACCGACAATGCGTAAGGCTTAAGCCCCACTCAGGAGCATAGGGAGGCATCGAAAGCTCTCCATTGCGCTCGAAGGCGTCCGAGGCTCATTGTGCCTTTTCTGACCGATTGAGCTTTAAGAACGTGAGGTGGTCAACTTCACGGTCCCAGTCTAATTTTTCGATTTCCTGCCTTACAGGATGCATGAAAAAGCAGCAAAAAGAGCAGAGGTGCTATTCTTAGCCGGCAACCCCACGGCCTAAACTCCCTAAAACCTCTTTATTGCCACTAGGTATTTTTTATATACCTCTATTACCTCTACCAGGATTCAAATTAGAACATACCTATTTATGGATTTGCGTTACTTGGCGATGTCGCGGTGGTCAGGTAGGTACTATATTCGTTTCCTCGGTATGCAAACCCTCATGAAATGTCTATTTGTGATATTATCTCATAATATGAATTAAAGTCGGGTAGATTCTTCTGATGTGTGATTTGTTGGATTCTTCTCTGCTCCGGATAACAGAATAACTAATAAAAAGTTGAAAATGCATAAGAAATAATATAAAATAATTATGGAACGGATTTCCTACGACGCCATCTATGAAAAAAATCTAACAACAAAATTATTGTCTACTGCACCTGCACCATCTCATTCTCGCATACGTAATTGCCGCACTTACAGTAGCCCATCCCACTTACTCCACCGTTTCGAGCGTTTTAGAAAATTTTCATACAATCAACAAAATTGCGCGCATTTTAACTTGAACTTTGAATAGGGGAGAGGTGTGTCAATTGTTACAATTTTTGTTTACATCGTCATAACTTTTTTATTAAAGATAATAATATAAAATAATTTTTTACAGTTATTAGATACATTCTTTGGCTATAACTACAAATGTTATAAATATTAAAAAACGCATTGGTCTTTCTGATAATTGCACTTATGTGATGCAGGTCGAATTGTAACAATTGTCCCACTGGGTGGTACAATTGTTACAGTGCCCTGAGTCAATTGTTACAATTTTAACTCATCGTATTTTTCAGACTAATGATGCAATTTTTACAGATAAAAATTAAAGACAGATGGTAGCTCAAGTAATTGTGTATTTAATGGAATAGTAAAAAAATAAAATAATACAAAGAGTTTCAAAAAATACGAAAAAAATAATATCATAAAAAATATTACTAAATATAAAAATTAATAAACATAAAAAACAATACAAAACGCTCAACACATTTGATGATATTATTACTAAATTAAAGAAAAAGCATAAACCGAACATATATGATACATTTTTTATTCGAATAAGCAATGAAGACAAATAATATTCGGATCATTATTTGCACAAGTACTATGAGCCCATTTGTGGCAATCGGTGCACTGTAACCAATCTTCTTTACTTTGATTGTATGGTTTACAACACACAAGGCAAATATCACTATTTTCAGACCTTTGCCAGAACAATCGCCCTCTTCAGGTTTCTTCTGCTTCTTCTTTTTATGGAATGTAAGCTTGCCATTTTGGTATTTTTTTTTGCCTTCTTTCTATGTCTCTCTTGGATATGTTACCTCTAGTTGTTCTACGAACCCTTATGTAAACCATATTCCTGAATCTATAATATTAATATAAAATATGTAGATACATATATAAATATGTAAATCCTAGTTCAAAAAATATATCCTATTAAAGGGGGTGTCAATTGTTACATGTAACAATTGACACCCTGACTTTTGTAACAATCGTACCACCACCAGTTTTTTTTCCACAAATACGGTTATATGAACTACTACTAAAATATTTATCAAAATGCTTACATTAATATGAAGCCTGATTCTTAATAAGCTTTTTTATACCACTCTCACTTTCCTGCGTTATTTATATTTAGAGTAATTTAAAAAATTTGACGCACGCCGCAAAAATCAAATACATCCCAAAACCATATAAACTGCGATTGCCAAAATAACAGCAGGCCAACCTGCCCGCCGGCTACGTCGGTAAAACAGTTAATTGTTTGGGAATTATCTAAGTATTTATGTTATACCATTTGAGGTTTAGTAGGCGCCATATTTGCGATGTAACAATTGACACACTGTAACAATTGACACACCTCTCCCCTACGAATGAAATACGGACGTTTTAGTAATATTTTAATGTTATTATTTTATTTTTGTTTCTGGGGGCGCAGGGCACATTATGCACATATGAGCGGGTCGCGTCTGGTTAGGACCACAGGGTCCACAGGACAACGTCTCTCGGGAAAGCTAGTGTAGAATAAGAAATGGACTAGATTGGGAGAGTTTGCATATATCTTATAAGCAGCGCAAGGCGAGAACGTAGAACAACAAAGTAACAGGTAGAAGTCCAAAAAAATCAAATAATATTATTTTAAAACTGTGTATGAAACACTTTAAATTTTTAATCTCAAAATTCAAACATGGAAATACCTAATGTACAAACTGTTGAATATTTAAACTAAGTTCATAAAACTGCCCTTTTAGTTCCCTTGCCGGTACCTAGTTATAAAAGTACAATTAATATCCCTTATAGCAGAGCCCAGATAATAATAGAAATGTTTTTCGTCAGTTGTTTCACAGCAAAGCCTCCTAAAATGATAGGCGATTGTGTTAAAAAAAGATTTCGAGGAAAATGGAGAAATCGTTGATAACACAAGCGCTGTAATGTTTACCAATCTAACTCATACCCCTCAGGGGTATTTATAATCCCCCTTCTTTCGGTTCGGTAAAAATTCTGATAGCGAACCGGACACTGAAAAGTTCATCCGAACCGGTAATCAGGAAAAGTTATGTACCATAATTTGTTTGATTCAACTGTAAACGATGTGGGCTAATGTCATTGTTTAAATGAATTATTTACAGAAACATTTACATAACTTTTTACGACGTACGTACATAGGTCTTTTTTGGTTACATCGGATGGTTTCTATTATCTTTTATTTCTAAGTTATAATTAATTTTAACTGATATCGTAAGTTCTTCTTCACCATTAATATTGAGAAACATTTGAAATAAATTTCACAAAAATACATTTAATAATAGTTTTGTTTTTAAATTGAAAGAAATTATTAAGCTTTGGTGTATTAAAAATGAAATATTATTCATGATTTCATAAGGATGGGTGGTTCTGATTCTTCACCATGTATCACCAGGGGGGAAAGAGGGTTTTTAAACGTCCATGATAAAAGTCATTTTTAACAAATTCCGTAAAAGTTAAAGAATACATAATTATAACAAATATAATTAAAACAAACAAAACCACTGGTGAGTTTAGTTTTATATTCAAAACTAGCTTTCCCGACAGACGTTGTCCTGTAGTCCTTACTATGAATATTGATTTCGAATTTGTAGGTAATTTATACAAAAAATAGCTTACCCGTCGAACTTCATATCGAAATAAAGAAGTATAGGAACTCAAGGTTTTATGTAACAGAGCTTAAATTCGGTTTTTAGTTATTTAACACGAATGACCATTCACGCATTAACTTTGGCAATTAGCAAAAACTCTTAACCAATGTTTATATGGTGTGGGAGGAGGTCATAAACATTGATCAAGATCGAGTGTAATGGCTCTTGTTGCCTTCCTATGCTCCTTCGAAAGGAGTTTTGATATTGATTGATTGATCAAAGTAAGAAACTTCTACATACCGATTCAAAATACGCATTGAGGTATCAATACTTTTTTCACCCATCACGCCGATTCCCGAAGGGGTAGGCAGAGAGTATGGACTTCCATTCTTTCCTATCCAAACAAACCACTTTTTTCGCTTTCTTCAATAGATGATTAAGGTCCTCCGTACTACCGCACTCGCAGTACGGGAACTGGGCTACGCCTATGCGAAACAAATGTGAACCACAGTGGCCCAGTCTCACTCTAACTATAGTTGACACGCCAAACTTATTTAGTTTGATTTTTGGAAACCATGACTTGCTCTGGATTCTTTCAAATGTCAATTAATTAAAATACAAAAGTAGAACAAAATTATATTGTAAAAAGTACTAAAAAGATTACCTACTTAGAGTTTCCTTAAGATTCCTAATTTTCCATGCATTTTTCTTTATTTTTTTTTCTAAAAGGACATTCTCCTGATAAAAGCCTACAGGACAAAAAAATAATTAGCGAAATCGGTCCAGCCGTTTAGGCGTGATGCGATGACATCGGGAAATAGCTCTGCATTTTTATATATACCTAAGAAGATACGTTCAAAATAATTTTGAATATCGAAAAATTATTTCTGAAAGCTTGGAAGAAATTCTATAAATAATCGGCGTTCCAGTGTTTTGAAACTCAAGTACCTAAATAAAAATTGTGTTGTTAAGGAAATTTCATAGATGGCACTGGAGTCGCAAGAAATCCGTTCCGTAGTAACTTCCATATTATATTTTATAATAGGTATTTCAAATCAATTTATCAACTTTTCATTAGTTATTCTGTTATCCGGAGCGGAGAAGAATCCAATAAATCACACATTGGGAGAATCAGTTCAGCCCATCTCAAGTTATAAGTGTTCGCACTAACCTGACTTTCATTTATTTAGTAGATGAATTTAACAGTAAAAACTCCATATAAAATTAAAAAAAGGGCAAACCGCCCATTTTAAACAAATTGAAATAATGAGGTTAGTTAACCCATCTCACACAGACAGAGAAAACCTCGCGTTGCTGGCAGCTCTACTGAGATCGGAGCCTTTATCTCGCCTTCAAAAACCCCAACGATTCTTCTCTGTCTCCTTCCCTCGCCTCTCCTCTCGATTTCTATCAATACAATGATCTTGGACCAATTTCAATCCCTTCTCCCTAAAATACTGTGGCTTTGTTAATAGTGTGAAGAAATAATGCAGTGTGATTTTTGGGTTTCTAGTACTTTCACTGAGTTACGCTTACTTGATTTTATGATAAAAATGTAGGTCACAATTCTGTGATTTTATGATAAAAATGTAGGTCACAATTCTGTGATTTTATGATAAAAATGTAGGTCACAATTCTGTGATTTTATGATAAAAATGTAGGTCACAATTCTGTGATAATCTTTTAGATAAAGGACTTATACTTATGTTAATTCTAAGATGGTTCAAAGGTGAGATTTGCAAGGATAAAAAAACAGATTTCATAGAATAATACTATTTTAGGTACTTACTAGTATAAATAAAGTAAACGGTTTCCCTATACGACCTTCTATTTGTAATATAATAATGACAGTTGACAAAAATATGTTCAATAAACATCTTAATCTAGCTAACCTTTCTTTACTATCATATCTACCGGCGCATAGGGGAATACTGTCATGCCGGCTGATGAAAGAAAAATCGAAAATAAATAATAATAACTACTTTACGATGTTCAATTTTACATGATTGATTTTTAAATAACAATCGAACAAAAAAGCTTCTTAGAACGTCCGAAATGAAAACGTTGCGACCCATAGCAGGGAGATCCCTAAGAGACAGAGTCCCCAATGATGAGATAAGAAGAACCTGCAATGTCAACGACATCGTAAGATGGAGTAGACAGAGAAGAAGGTTCTGGAGGGACCATGTCGAAAGGATGGAAGAAAACAGAATTTCCAAGGTCGTGATGCAAGGGATACCAGATGGACGCCGGCCACCAGGACGTCCCCCAAAGAGATGGAGAGAAAGCTGGACTTCATCGTCACAGGAGCCCGATTTGAGCACTTCCTAAACAGATCTTAGATCTAAACAAAAAGGAAGAAGAAGATTTTTAAATCAAACAATAAGATTTTCATAGTATTTTCATCACTTAAAAACGTTTATAACATTCGCCGTAAGGTATTTGAAGTTCAATTATGTAAGATTAGCAGTAGTGCACTGGGTTCGGCGGCAGTCTTTCAAAATACATATCAATGTTTTTTGTTACTACGGTAACAATATTGACAGTTTTCTAAACTGACATACTCACCGCAGTTTATAGAAGCACCGTGTGCGTAGGAAAACAGTTCATAAGTAAATTAAGTTAGTTTAGGAAACAGCAGTAAAAAACGGATGTAAATCCCGAGGCTAATTTGAAAAAAAAATCTATTTCAAAATCGAATATCCATTGATTCATGTTGGTTCTTCATGTGTGTACATAAGGTATATTTTTTTGAAATCAATTAATTTTCAACGAGGAAAGAAGTCAAAGTTTGACCAGTCAAAAATACAAAACATCAAAACTCAACACAACATTAGTCTTGTTTTAGACGTTAAGAAAATGATGAACGGAATAAGAGAACAAGTACATGTATAACGTTCTAATAAGCATCGCTAGAAATTATTACTCCGCAGTATAAGGATTTGAAAAGTTCGTTTGTTAATGAAATTTATGAAAGGGCTTTGGGACGCGGCTGGCGAGGTTTGCTCTGCGTTAGTCAATAATTAGCTAATTTTAACAAGAGAGTAATTTAGAAGTTAGAGGGTTGGTTTCTTACCAAATAACTTTACCCACAAAATGTCGGTCGAATAACAAAAACGTGACAAAAGTTTTTGGACCTTACCCAAATAAAAAGGGAATACCGCCTTAATGACAGCCACATTGATTGGAAAACTTCCTTTAAATACCAATCAGATTAGTGCTAGTATTGCGATATAGATTAAGTTCATCAAAGATTGTTTTTCATTTCCGCATAGTTTCCTAGAGAATTACTTGTTTGAACTTCATTCTGGAAAACTCAATTTGTTTCATAATATTATTTAACATAGCACCGTAGTTGTATGGTAAAAATAATACGTGTTTCGGGATCCATCTTAACTTATTGCACTGTGTTACCGGAACTGGTTTTATAAAAGAACTTTGTCTGTGGCTGGAGTATTACCTTAATTTTAGCATCCGCTGTTTTGGATTTCTGTTAAAAATTAAAATAATAAATGAGTATTTCTACCATCAAGGTTTCTTTACACATTATATTATTATATTTTTATAAAATATGGTTTTTAACTTTGTAATAATGATGAGTAAAAAGGATAAAACTACTCGAAGTCGAAGAAAGTTGCCCGATGGCTTATCGAAGGCATCAAATATAATTATTATTGGTGTTTATTTCATCTCTTTTATTACCTCGTAGTATAAAAACATTGAGAAGATTGAACACCTTAAGGTGATCTAAAAGAGTTTCTGAAATATCAACATTCTCTCAAAAAATATTTGGTACCTACTTTGCAAAATAGTATAATATTATGTCTTGTTTTTATACCATTCCAAATCAACTATTTTTTAACGAATATGTAACAACTAATTACTCCAACAATTCATTAGGTACTGATATTCGATTTTTAAAATGGAACAAACCACTACGGGCTCACGCTCGTCTTCTACTGTTATTTCGAAGGCTGGCCCAGTGTGATCTCTTTACGTTAACAACGTTCGCCATTAGGTGATAATGTTTAAGTCGAAATTATATTCAACATGTCGAAAAATCCCATGTTTACAACAAGTTGATATTTAATAATTAATGAAATATAGAGATAAAAGTTGGAAATCATTGAGAACAAGAGAGCAACCAAATTTAAAGACTGCTGCCATGTATTTTGCGCCAGGATATGACTATATCCATTTTTGTTAATGTCTCATATTTATTGCCTATTGGCTTTGTTGGTGCACAACGTTCTAATTATGTCTAGATTCTTGCGACCATATTTCAGGACTAGATCCACTACGTGCTTACGACCTATTCTTAGAACTATATTTTAATTTATTAATGAAATTAACTTTGCAGTATTACGATAACTTTCTATTCCGAAACATATTTTCGGCCTTCTAAGCGGCCATATCCACCGGAGAGTTTCTTTAATTTTTTTTGTGGTGGTTGATAGCCCAGCCAGAAGATCAGTGGGTTCGAATCCCGCTGCCGACCATTTGCACATTCACAACACAAGCTTTGCTTTCCATGAAAGATATCGAAAGTGTCTCCAGATTCATTTAAAAATGTATGATATTATTTAAAAAAAAATCTTTCATACCGTTGTTTCAAGTAAAAAAATGTAGACAATGGAACGGAGTGGAGGTCCAAGTTATTACGAAGTTTTACACAAAGGTGGGACTAATTTACTCATACTTCACCTTGCATCCATGTTATAAAAACGAGGACGTCCCAAGTTTTTTATTAAACTTCGAAACTGACATATTTTTAAGATAACTTTTGTAATAGGATCCTGCCAGAAGCACGTAATCTACATAGCTCTATATAATCCTGTACCTAAGTATGTATACCTAATGTTATAACAAGGAGGCACGCTTTTTAACACGTGTTGACAACAACTTTCTGATTTTCATTTCATTCTCGCCAGATTTTACAGATCGACATTCATCAGAAGTAATATGATCGTTTTTTATTTAACTAGAGAAATAGGGACAAATACCCGTGAGAACTACTTGCCTTCGTCACATTTTTTTGTTTGTTAATAAATCTCTCCTACTATGTACCTACCTGCCTAAGTATTCTTTTTCTTTTTTCATTGCCCTCTCGTGTCCATTGTGGAGATTTCCACCAATCCTTGTCAGATCACCTCACCTGAGACCTGCTCACACTTCTCCGCCCAGTTCTCGTACGCTACTCAAGAATATTCTTGATTCATCTGGTGTCGATTACTCTGGCCATATGACCAGCCCAACTCTACTTTTGTTTGGCGATCTTTTGAACCACATCGGTGACTCCTGATTTCTGTCTTATCCATGTCTTCCTATCACTCAATGAGATACCTAGCATCCTCCTATCTATGGCTCGTTGCGTTAAAGCTAATCGATTTAATAGTCTTTTAGTAAACACAGAAGTTTCACGGCAATAAGTGATCACAGTAAGAATACATGCATCATGGAGTTTTCTCTTAAGTGGTTGAAATGTTTTGGAGACTTTAGGATATACGACAGTTTACCGAGCGCTGCCCATGCCAGTTCTCACCTTAAATCTATTTCTGCTTCTTGATTCCGTCTTTCTAGCCAAGATACACGTAGCTTTCAACTTGTTCAAGTATCTGACCATTCACCTGAATGTTTATAAACTAAAGTGATTATTGCTGATGACTAGCAGTACTCATCAATTTAATTTTTGAGATGTTTAATTTCAATCTTATTTTGTGAGATGCTGTGTTGCTATACATAGTTTCCAGCTTCTCATCATCCTTGGCAAACAAGACTATTTCATCAGCATACCTGAGTTTGTTGAGTAGTTCGCTGTTGATGTTCATACCTTTTTCGAACCAATCTAGAGGTTTAAAGACGTCTTCCAAAGCTATTGTGAAAATTTCAGGAGAGATTGTTCGCCTTGTTTTAATCCCCCTTTTAACCTTAGTATACCAAGAAATTTAAATACATCAGCTTCATAGAAAATTTATACTGAAAGCTTAATTTTGGACCTTAATGGGATCATCGTAATCCACTCTATAATTTAAATCGTGTCTTTAAAAGTCTTTCTCTAAAATTGCGGTTACTTATTTTAAATATTTTTTGTAGAAAACAAGACGTCTTTTAACCGATTACGATGTGAGTGACTGTCACAAAACCCGAAATCACGTCATTTTTTTATATGTTATTAGAGAGTTTTTCAGAAATAATATTCTGAAGAGAATCGTTATCTTTCTGCTCCATTATATTTTAGGCTTTCATAATGTTATATATTGTAGGCAGGCACCTGTCAAATCCATACAGAACCTGACAAAGAGACCCGCTCTCATAATAATCATATAGTTAAGTGTCAATCTGTAGAGAGTCATGGGGCTTACCTACTTACAGATACACCTATGTAGGAACTTATATGGATCTTAGTTTATATTATGTAATATTTCTGTATCTAAATTAAGACACAATAATGTATTTTATATTAAGTATTGTCATTCTAAAGAATATCTTATGGTCATTGGAATAGGATAACAAAGACTTTTAACAAAAACAATTGCTCATTTGTTGCACTGTTTCTGTGTAATATAATATATTGTGTAAATAAGTTTCTTATTGTATCTTTCTGTTTGCTTGTGTATATTTGTTTATTTAATAAAAGTTTAATTAATTGTCATGGAAAAGTCGTCTAATATTTTTTTATTTTTTGTATTTTCGCTACCTCCAAGAAACAAAGTTTCGCTGTCAAATTGATCAAATTCAAAGATATCCTAATTTAATAAAATCGTTTCAAACAAACTTCTACGCTAATAAAGGTCATAACAATACTTAATATCTCGTTGATGAATAAAAATAAATTTTCAGCCAGTAGACAATCAATTCGTAGAAATATTTGCTTAGCTTGGCTTTATTGGAGACAACCTTGACCTTATTGCACTCGATCTTTTTGGTTGGACAAATGACCACATCGGTATTATGCATGCATATGCCTAGCTGATTCTCAAGTGAATTTCAGTACCAAATATTACGAAACAATCTTCCAGCTTTCGGAAATTCTTCTCCGTGGGTGAGTTCCAAGAGTCAAGTTTTTTTTCCGTATGAATCTGTTAGTCACCATTCTTGAAATGTGACCATAACGTTGATAGGTTCGACCGAGGGTGCATGGTAGTAGTCCATTTTCACGGAGTCTTCACTCCATGCTACTATACTTGTTTATTTATGACCATAAATCTAGTTGTCTAGAGGACTGCTCCCTTCCTCAGATGGACTTCTTCAAATAGTCTTTATCAAATAATGAAGTGTTTACGCATACAAATAATAATTGATTCACATGTATAAAAAAAAAACTATAGAAAAAATATGTTCAACCGATAGCAAAATCCTTTGTAGCTATATCTATGCAATTTGTCCTACTCCATAAATAAGTAAGAGTTTTACTCAAAAACCATAAACAAGATCTCAATCCTTTCCATAAAAAATAACTACGTTACCGATTTTATTCATATAAATGAAGGAAGTGGTTGGTAGACTAACACGGTTACAACGGTTTGTTTGGTGCGGACGTCGTGGTTCGATCCCAGGTGCCGACCATCTTCCTCTTTCACGACACAAGCTTTAAGTACCTAGCTTACTAGGAAAGAGTCAAGGAGTGTATTTGTGTTCACTTTGAGTGAGCACAGATTCATTTTATAAAAAAAAAAATAAAGGATGGTTCGGAAGGATTTAATAATTAAAGTTATTGAAATATATAAATAGCTTAATTGGAACAATGGTTTGGAGTATTGTAGGTATTTGTTAGGAGAGTATACCTGATGAGTAAAACGAAACGAGGTATGACAATCTATATATTAATACGTGAAGCAAAAACTTTGTGAACATTCTTACGAAAATTACGCGGACGGAAGAGTATGAAATTTTGCACACTTAGGTATAGTTTATATAGAGAAGGAGTGGCAAATACTAAATGTTTTTTTTTTTAATTATGTAAAAAATGCATTGTGGTTGGTATACACGAAGAGGCAGTCTAGCAGCTACGACGCCGGCTTTCGCGTTGTTTCGTACGGAGGTCGTGGGTTCGATCCCAGGTGCCGACCATCTTCCTCTTTCACGACTCATGCTTTAAGTTGCTTGCTGTGAAAGAGTTAAAGAGTGTATGTTTGTTTACTTTGAGTAAACACATATTCATTTTATATAAAAAAAAACACATTAAATCACTAAAAAACACATTACAAACAATATTGTTATGTTATGTTTTTGATAGTCACACACACTCCAATGTATTTGACTTTGACATATACCTACGCTTATATTAATTTGTTTATCAGTAGTCAAATTGAGAATAGATTAATATTAATGGAAGTGAAAACATGTGAACAACATGCACCTCGAAAGACAAAAAGGGATAATCAGCTTTTCACAGGAAACAATAATATGATAGATTAATATTGTTTGCGGAAACAATATGATATATTAATATTGTTTTTCTTTCATAATAATTTAGTTTTGTGCATATCAACATTTCAAATTTGACGCATCCAATATCCATGTGATGGAAATGGAAAGAAAATTGTGAAATAGCGCTCTGTCAGACTTTGACAATGAAACCTCTATAATGTGAAATTTTTAATTTAGAATAGTTATGGTCGAATTTCGAGCACTAGTCGACCTCTAGTATAATAATAATTGCAGACCCCTCGATACACTAAGTGTCGTATCTGAAGCAGAAAGTAGCAGCGGGGAACGTCCAAAAAGATGTTTCAGTTTATTTCAGTGGATCACGAGTTTGTTTTAATTAAATTTCAAAGGTGTCACATTCTCCAGGACGGTATTTGTAAAGCCTCTTAAAAACGGAGCCTTACAAAGGATCGTTTTGTGTCAAAATGAAAAGTATAATTCCTTTAACCTTTTTCTATTTTTTTTTTTCATTTTTAATCTTCGCTTTTATTTCATTTTCGCCTTTCTATAAACACCCACTCACAATAATTATAAATTCCTAAAATGTTATATTGTTTATAAATAACTAGCTTTCCCGAGAGACGTTGCCCTGTAGTCCTAGCCAGTATATGTGCCCCAAGAAACAAAAATGTATAATTAATCCGATTAAGTTATCTACTAATAAAATAATTATGTTAAAATATTTCTAAAACATCCATTTTTCATTCGTATCCAAAGCTCAGGCGGGAACAACGTGAGAATATAATATGCGAGCGCGCGCGGGTTTACACATTCCACCTCACCTATGAAGTAGGTACCGAGACGAATGTGCCCGATAATTTTGTTGACTTTGCGGTGGAGTAAGTGGGGTGGGCTACTGTAAGAGCGGCAATCACCTGAGAGAATGAGAGCCCGCGTTGGAGTTGGCGCGTCGCAGGTGAATCAGGTGATCCGTTCCATACTAACTTAAATATTGTATTTTATATCATTTATTTTCTTACCCATTTTTTCAACTTTTTATTAGTTATTCTGTTATCCGGAGCGGAGAAGAATCCAATAAATCAAACATTGAAAGAATCTGTTCAGCCGATCTCGAGTTATAAGCTTTCGCACTTTTTTAAATTTATTGACAAGAAAATTTGTGCAATGATATTAATTAGAAAGATGCCTAATTCGTTACGGGATATTTGGCTGTTTTTCATACAGGCATTATACACTTAAAAATAACTTATAAACTATTCATAAAGAATTTAACAATCAAGAAAAAAAGTCCGTACCCTCAGGCCCTATAGATATCTGGTTTTGAAGGAACAAAATGTTAAAAATGTTTGTTCGGTCAACATTGAAAATTTATTACAGAAAAGTCTAATTATTTTCTAACTTCTGGAATTATAGGTAACTTCAAAAACAAAATTACCAAGATTTTCAAAAGACATTTAATCCAAATTGAAAACCTTTATAATGGGGTACCTTTTATTATAATACAGTCACGTGTTTAACAACCTCAAAGTGGAAATCTGAGGTCAGTTTTTATAGGCTATTAGATGAAAAACGGTTCTCCATGGCGGCTTATTTCGATAGACACGATCTCAGTTACCAGCAATAAATTATCGAGAAACCAAATGTTTCACCACGATCCCTATCAAACCCTTTATTAGCCAGATAGTTTTCTCTCATATACCTACATATTATAATACCTAAAAATGGATCCCTATTTCCTTTGATCCCAGCGTCACTGGTGAACAGCTGGTTTTTTGTTATGTTTGCTATTGTCAGGAGAATACTATAATGTAATTATAAAAAAAAATTAAGAGGTGCGCGGAACATTTAGAAAATTAAAGAAAACTCAACGTAGGTAACCTTATTAGCGCTTTTGAAAAAAAAAATTTCCTTTGAAATCCAAATTACAGAGTGATAACCTTATATATATATTTACATTAGAAATCAACATTATATATTATATATTATACAATATTTCATCTCTTTTAAAACTTTTGCAAAGAAAGGGTGTCTGCATGTGAATCAAAATAAAAATTGTTGAAAAAAGTGCTGTTTTAATTCTGCTCTACCATCACCCGTATAAATCTATTTTTCCTATTTAACTCATATTAATTTCTCAGTTGTTTTATAGATAGTGCGTTTCACAGAATAAGCTAAGTACATTCTGCCAAAACGAAAACTACGACTATCTTTAAAAATAACAATTCTACGGACGGTTCGAACAAAAAAAAAACATACCCTCAAAATTTTCAACCGTAAAATAATACTTAACGAAAGAAAAAGGTTTGCGATCCTCTCCCGCATACCAAGAAGTGATTTAGCATATTCGCTAACAACAAGTCTTCTGAAATCACATCTCCACAAGTCAACATTTCAAATAATAAGAAGAGCAATAAAAATTTCCGAAAGAATGATGTCTTACGTGGTTTCATACAAGTCTCGTCTCTTTTTCCCTTTTTTCCCCTCGATCCCAGAACGTCCTTTCGTAATTAGGTAATATGATTTCCCAACAGGAAACTTACACAAGCAAATATATCCTCAAGGCTGGAATTCCAGATTACCCTCGACTGCCGATCTTGTAGGAATCTTGTTATAAAAGGTGTTTCTATATTTTATCTCAAACTCACGGTGGTCATACATATTATAATACTCGTAAAACTACAAATGAATATCATCAATTTTCCAACGAAACTTATATACTTACTCTTTTTTTTTAATGTAAATCAATTCAAATTTGTACCTACTCTTCTATAAATCTTCACCCCAATTCAATATTTACAGAGAAATGTTTGATTTATTAGTCGATATAAATAATATCTGAGACAGCTCTACCTACTTGTTTAATTATTCTCAAATTTATTTTGGCTTTTGGTATCGGCACGTGTAGCTCTACCTTTTGTAAATTATTTTAATTTGTTCGATATTTTTATGGTTAAAGCACGTGTTTTAGTTTGTCAGCGTTTTACGTAAATTTTTATCAAAGGTTCCGAAATCTCAGAATTTTGTTCAGTTCAAGGTCGGCTTAATATTTAGGATGTACCATCGTCCATATTTCAACTCTCACTATTTTCGTCAGATTACATAGAAAAAGAATTTAATTATTTGTCATCATAAAACATTCAAGAAAACATTTCTTTGAGCGGCAGTTTTAATAAAATAAAAATAATATAATAATAATAAATATAACACTTTTTTATACAAAGGTGTCAGTATAGCCGGCGGAACTAATTACCTGAGGCAATTTTTTCCAGTCAACCGGTCCCGTCCAATCGGAGACAGGCCAACCCCGGGTAGAAATTTCAAGTGAAAAAACACTTAGAAAAACTATGACCCGATCGGGAATCGAACCCGGGACCTCGGATCTGAAGTCTGAAGAGTTTTCTTGTTAAGTATGATAAATATTACATTTTTATAACAGACGGATACAAAAAACCCAGCAGTGGAGACTAAGAATAGGTCATACAAGCCTAAGTAAGCCACAGTTGAGGAAGGCTGACGATTTTAGGAGAGTGGTCGGCAATCGGCGAAATTGTGAGAGACAGGTGGGTTCGGTAAGGGAGGCCTATGGTCTTGACAAATAAAGTGAGCACAAAATATACTATTTGACTCTTTCACAGTAAACTACTTAAAGCTTGTGTCGTGAAAGAGGAAGATGGTCGGCACCTGGAATTGAACCCACGACTTCAAGTACAAACAGTACAAAATGCCTGCGTCGTAACCGCTAAGCTACCAACCCAACCTATTATTTAAGGTTGGGTTTGGTTGCTGGTTGCTCAAAACATTTAAACGAATTAAATGACGGATTTATCCCGAAGGATTTCATACAGCCATGAGCCAACTAATGATGTATATACTATAAGGAATTAGAATATTTGAAGTGGTTGGTGGACTAGCGGATACGACGCCGGCTTTCGTACCGTTTCGTTTGGAGGACGTAGGTTCGATGTCAAATGCCGACCACCTTATTTTTCCACCACACAAGCTTTAAAAGTAGCTTGTTGTGAAAGAGCCAAACAGTGTATTCGTGTTCACTTTGAGTGAGCACAGATTCATTTTTTTTTAAATTGAGGCCTTTCACCCGAATTCGAGTGATTTTGGACAGATTCATTTAAAAAGCCTGTATTATGTTGTTGATGCTATTTTTGTACCAGATTTGTAGTACGTACAAGTGGTTCTAAATTTTCCATAGCTAGATTCCTCAATATAAATGTACACTTTATAAGCAATGCCATGTATGAGGAATCTTGGAACCATCTTCACTTTTCATATAAGGTATACAGTATTTTGTTATGGACCTATAATTTGATGTGAAATTACATAATTATTTACAGCCGTTGCAAATGATTTCACGTAGCTTTAAGGCATTAATCTTTTGAAACACGTGCAAGGGAGGAATTTGTTTTTCAGAAGTGAAAATATAAACTTATGAATAAATAACCCATTTTATTTATAAATCAATGATTCGTCGGTGGCATGATATCGTCCAAGCCTGGAAGCAATGCCGAAAAAAAACACTTGAGTAGACCGAAACTAACAGAGAATAATTCAAAAGCATTTCGTTTCTTTAAAGGGCATAATAATTTTTTTAATACTTAGGTACCTACTGTCTCTTTGGATAGCACTAGATTGATGTAGTTTTTACTACACTTTATTCAATCAACCCCGTTTTTTTAGTAATTATTTCAAATATTACCTACCTATGATTAGTAGTTTCATTTTTGATTTGGTCATCAGTCATTGTAGATGGGGTGGATGAAAGTAGGTACTTACTTCCACATTCAAAGGTAATCCCTCCCTCGATCCTTTATACATATTTACACTGAAATGATAAATACGCACTTAATTATCTTTTCATTCATCAATCAAGCGAACAAATATTTTACGCTTTTCATTTTTTTTTTAACTTCAATTATTGCAAATCTGTTCGTGTTAAAATAATTATTTTGAAATAACAATTTTTATCCATGGAATAAATGTGCCGAAGGCGTCAATCAATCATCCTTCTCCCTGAATAATTTTTGAAAATTATTAACGCTTCGGTAAATTTATAATTTTCAGACAAAACTTGCCCTCATTTCTAAATACAAGGGTCTGAAATTTATCCCGCCTTAATCTGGGAATTTAAATTGAATAATTATGTTAAGGTAGTTCTATTTTCCAGACTTATAGAGAAGAAATATGTCAGCATATTAATTTTTGTATAGTCGAGAAATGTCGAGAAATGAGAGGTATAGTCATCCAAAAATTACAATGGATTTTTGTAAAAACCTAGTGACACTTTCACGATGAATTAAATAATGTCTGGCGTTTCGCCAGTCTCCCGTTGACGTTTTCTAGAGAAGTGGTTACGTACTGTATCGCATTGGAGGTCGTGGGTTCGATCCTAGGTGTCGACCGTCTTCCTCTTTCACGACACAAGCTTTATGTATATTATGTATTACATTTGGATTTTTCTCAATATTTAGCTATGCGCGATCGGAAGATATCTCTAAACGCAACAATATTTTTTATTATTATTAGACTGTATAATCTGTAACTATTTTTCACTATTCATTAATTCATTCTCCCCCGAATGCATTCTTCCCCAGAACCCCCGCACACCGCAAGTCAGCCCAGAGAAGACCAATTAGCAGCAAACCCGACACGCACGAAACCGACCCCCTATCTCGGTCCGTAAACCGTAATGCGGGGGGCCTAAGCCCCACACGGGAGCATAAGGAGGCATCAAGAGCTCTCCATTGCGCTCGAAGGCGTCCGAGGCTCATTGTGCCTTTTCTGACCAGTTGAGATTTAAGGAAGTGAGGTGGTCAACCTCACGGTCCCGATCTGATTTTTCGATTTCCTGCCTCTTACAGGATGCTCGAAAAAAACAGCAAAAAGAGCAGAGGCGCTATTCTAAGCCGGCAACCCCACGGCACAATACCAAACCGTATCTTGAATACCATGAAATAAAAACACCCACTGAAATAAGATTTACGAACTTAGTAAACGGTTAAATAAAAAAAACTTTAGCAACATTAGTTAAAAAACCATATTATGTTTACAATAACAATAATTGTCCACATTTCGTTAGTTACAACATCATACCACTTTGAAAAGTTCATGAAAAACTAGTAGTAGGTAATAGAATAAAGTTAATACTATCTTCTGATTGAAAATTGTAAATAACTCAATTAAAACGGAAATCCTTTTTCGAAACGGTCACTTTAGGTGACAAATTCTTAATTAAAATTTTATAAAATTATTTCGAAGAGTTAAACTCCCAACATTGTTCCGGGACTTTGAACCGAGCTTTTGATGAAAGAAAATCAATTATGAATTTTCCAACAGAGCGCATTAATACGTTCAAGTACCTACTTGTATTTTTTTTTTATTTTGCCAACAATATGGATACATTCCAATCGCCACCCCTTTCAGCTATCAATTAAATTTAAACGCCCCGTTAACTTGGGGTCTTTTCTTCCACGTCGTATTATAATAAAACCCCATTCGATACACTACCCCTGTATTATTAATACGATTATAACAAAATATAAGGGCTTTCGAACTTTTATTCAATCACGTTGTAAACGTCCATACCTTTATAAATACTCATAAATGAAAATAGAGAAACTAAGATTTAATTTAAAGCTTGCACACAACGCTGAACGCGCCGTATATATCACAGGGTAAATTATATAAGCAATGCCTAAAAATTTGCTAAAAATTCTCTCTTATTGCAATCACATGAAATAAAAACAAGAACTGAAGAATTAATACCAAGACTATCGGACTGCAATTAAATCGCGATTCCGATCCAATTCCAATCATTATGACATTTAGATCGTCCAATTCCAATCATTATCTGCTTTATTTAAAACTACGATCAGTGGAAAAAATAGATCAGCGATAAAAAAATTTACGATCAAGCTGTCATCCAGATAGTTTAACACGTATTGCTTGATTTTGAGCTGATCTCTGTAGATTTTGACCCGCCATATTGGATTTAATGTCAATTGACAGTTGTTTCGAGTATTCAAGAACGCTTTTTGTAATAAATACACTGTATTGAAGTTTTTCCCCCGTCCAAATATGTGCTCCCTTCATATTTTGTTCCATTGTTCATTTTAGTAATAGGAAATTTAAACAAATAAAGCAAATATGCATTTTTATAATCATTCGACGGCTTACAACGATGATGTACCAACTAAATTTATAAGAAATATAATGACGTTTTGAAGAAAATATTCAAAGAACACTTTTTATGTAGGTACAAAAATGTTAGAATTGAAGTCATCAAACATAAATTAGTTCATTTTGGCTGAAACAAAAAGGTTTCGTATGATTCAATAAGGACTTTAAAACAAATAAAGTACCTATTCTGCATCAATAACTCGAAATCATTCAAATCTAACATAGCGCATTTTGGATGTAAACACTCGCGTTGCCCGGCTACTATTTTGTTTGTGTACAAAATGTTGTCAGCCAAAGAATTGTCTCAGCCAATAGATGCTATTTTGGTCTTCAAAAGCTCTTTAGATCTAAGCTGCTCTCAAGAAAACCAAAGGAGCAACTGTATAAGACCATGATCCGACCGGTACTCACATACTGCGCGGAAACCTGGCCGCTGAGTAAACGTGACGAGCAAAGGCTTGACATCTTTGAATGGAAAATACTGCGAAGAATCTACGGACCAGTCAGAGAGGGAGAACACTGGCGCATTCGGTATAACCGCGAACTTTATGAAATATATGATGATGTCAACGTCGCAAAATTCATAAAGCTCAGCGGACTCCTCTGGCTGGGCCATGTTCAAAGATCGAGCGAACCGTCCGTCCTCAAGGAAGTTTTCTGTGGGAAACCTGCTGGAAGGAGGAGCATAGGGAGACCCAGACTGAGATGGCTGGACGGAGCAGAAAGAGACCTCGGACTGATGGGGGTGGACGATTGGCGGAGCATGGCGGGAGACAGGGTGGCATGGAGGTGTCTTCTGGAGGAGGCCAAGACCAACACAGGGTTGTAGCGCGACGGATGTATGTATGTGTACAAAATTTTGTATGAAATGTCATCTTCATACATAAGAAACGCGGATTAAATATTGTTTTTATAATTAATGTAAAAACTGATCAGTGAGTTATACGTAATCTTACGATTAACGATTTTTTTATAAATAAGACGGTATGACATTAAGATCGTCAATAGTCATTATGACATTAAGATCGTCAATGGGGAAACTCTTGTGTACGTGGACTAAGTTGTCACGTCACTTGACTGTCAGTGTTAAAAACTCGATCCAAATATGTCTCATTTTGTCATCATCTTTGCTCGTTATAAAATATTGCATAAAAACTCAAGTTTCACATCTGCCATAATAGATGTTTGGAGTGCTTAAGTTAATACATTTTTTATTATATTGGATTTCTTTGAATGATTGAAAATACTTGACTTTATATCTTAGAATGATTTTGTACACGCTAAACATAGTAGGTGACTTCTTGGCTTCATAAAAAAACTGATCACAAGAAACTTAAAAAAAAAAAAAAGGTTTAGAGTTAGGTTTAGGGTTGATGCAAGTAAGAATATTTTCAAGACGTATTTCTTTAGACAGTCCTATATGAAAACAGTATTATGTGACTGAGCTGTCAACTGACCAGTTAAAACAAACAATGGCTTTATAGTTTTAACAATAAAAAGGTCGATATCATATTCTGAATTATTATGCAAATCAAAATATTGGGAGCACCAGGGGCGTATTAATTCGACATTCACTAACGTCTCCTCTAATAATTTTAGACATCCCGCCAGCCAGTTCGGTAATTCAATACTACTTGTGCTCGGTATATTATTATAATCTCAATGTACCTACTCACTTCTCTATTATATTCTACCAACTTATTTACCACCATACTGTTATATAAAACGGAAAATCTACCAACAGATGCCTATAGAATCTATAAACGTGAAGGAAAAACTTTGTGAATAAAGATCAAATAAAAAATTTGTTTAACTTTTCCACAAATTTTTATTTCCCGACTAGTTTCGTAGGATCACGTCCTACATGGTCACAGGAGACTAAGAAACTTAGTAAATGAAAGAAACTTAATAAAAAAAAGAAACTTAGAAAATGTTTCTTAGTCTCCTGTGACCATGTAGGACGTGAGCCTACGAAACTAGTCGGGAAATAAAAATTTGTGGAAAAGTTAAACAATTCTTTTATTTGATCTTTATTTTCAAATAAACTCTACCAAGAAATGCATGTTCATCAGTTAGTGAATTTTATTAAAAACTTTGTGACCATTTTTAGGAAAATTGCGCGGACGGAGGAGTACATTTTTTTTTTGATAGTTTAGGTATATAGAGGAGTGGCAAAAGCTAATATTTTTTTTAATTACCCATAAAAATTATAATATTCTAATGTTATGTATTTAATAGTCACACATATCTACTAAGATGTATTTGAAATTGACAAAGACGCATATATTCTTTTGTTTATCTGTGGTCAAATTGAGAATAGTAGTAATAGTTTTTAGTAATACCTAGTTTATTCATCAAAGCAAGACAACATCGACATCAAAATGGGTACGAGTTCGGTCATTATACAAATATGTAAAAATTCAATTAAGCATCCCCACTAGGCAATAGCCTGTATCGGGGATAAATCGAGGAATAGATTAATATTGTTTGTCTTTATAATAATAATAATAGAAAAATCTTTGTAGGTAGGTACATATCAATATTTCAAATTTCATAAGCATGTCATTGTCATTGTTTTTGAAAGAAAATTTTGCTATAGCGCTCGCTCAGTCTTTGACAACTTTGAAACCTTTATAATGTTCAAGCTTATAATTGAAATAAATTCGGTCGAATTTCAAGCACTGGTCGACCACGAGTTTACCTAATTTTAATATCTATCTCTTGTAGGTACATAATCAACGATTAATATTCAGGAATATGTTTGTCATTCTCTCTTTACCCATCGGAGAGTTCGTAACTGCATCGGACACCCTTGCTTAAAATGCTAAATCGTCACTTAATAAAAAGAAATGATCTTGGTTTTAACCTATTGTATTTTATTTTATACGTGATTGATCATTGAAACGCGTGTTAAAAAATACCTCAAAATGTATAGGTGAATTATAATTCATTGCCTTGAAATTGAGTATTTTTTTCACTAACTGATAAAACGTAATACCTAATAACCATTTTTTGTATGTATATCAAGTTTTTTCGATTTCCAGTTCGGGAACATTTTGCTTAGTTTTCGTCTTGTCTTGTTTTTGTTTTGTTTCGTTTTGTCTTGTTCATTTCGAACTAAGCTTAATTATTTTCTAAACGGACATTACACTAAAAAACAATAATTATGTTTAGGTAAATGAGAAAAAATGTGTTATTATTAAGATTAGGTATTCTTCACATATCTCCGTATCTTACATTTCTATAAAATATTGAGTTGTTTGAGTTATGGATCGAGAAAAATTTCAAAGACGTTCAAGAATAATGCGAATTCCTCAATAGCATAATTTACTGACTAAACTATTAAATTAAAATTCATTCTGCCTATTTTACCTGTAATTTACACTAGAAAATAATCTTATTTTTACAAATCAAAACACATTATTCTAGATCGATATCTTCTAGCATTAAAAAAAACAAGCGATGTTGTCTAACTTTTCGGATCTCAAAAAGGCATGTTATATTTTCTTTGTGAAGGATTTTTGGCTCGAGAAATATTTCTCATATATCTATCGGTTCGTTCCTATACAATTATTATAATAATAGAATAGATCCTGGAGTAGGAAATGTATACGGAGTGAGTTGGAGCTGTACAAATAATAATAACATTAACATGAAACAGGAAATAATACATCAATGTGTACCTAAATCACTATCCAAATTGAACCTACTACCGCGGCAGCCATATATTACTCATTGGGTGTAGCTATATGGAGCCTTGAACATGCCTCAATGTGGATCTCCTATACTTCATTTGGAAATTTCCAGCAAATTGAGAAAATATCAATCAAAAGTCGCCTTATGAACGCGTGTATAATGCCTATTTTGTTACACGACTGCGAGTCCACGTATTTGACAAAGGCTCAGAGTTGAAAACAGATTACTGCGACAAATTTTGGGAATCAGGTGGTATGATTTTGTAAACAAAGAGACCGTCCGAGAAAGGCACTAAAGCCCTTCGTTAACTCAGTCATTCTTAATCGCAGATTGCGTTGGCTTGGGCATGTTCTCCGTGTGTCTCCCGAAAGCCTCTAGGCTAAGCCAGCTTAATTTACAATCCGGGTAGCACAAGAAGGAGAGGAGCACCGTTTCTTACCATCGAGGATATACCCGATGGAGGACCTGCAGAGCATCATCGGACTGATCTGGGAGGAAGCGGAGCGGCTGGTACAAGACAGAATCGCATGGAGGGACCTATTGGCGACCACATGCGTGCCTGGATAGATGAGGTAAAGGTAATATAAACAAACTTTTTTCTAATATGAAAATACTAAATCTTATAATGATTATAAAACGATTAAAATGTGGAGATGTTTGGGAGTTTTGGACCAATGGACTGCCTGCCGACGAAATTCAATCACGATCAATGTTTAGTTCCCGCAAAAACGGGTTCATTTACTCAAATTTGTTCAAAATTGATGGGGAATGGGATTGTCAGTTATCTTACGCCAGATGTTATCTGGAAGTTTCGGAAAGGCGGCGTTAGTCGATGAGTCATAGTCAATGATCTAGGCTATTTTAATATAGATGGATTCTGATTTCTGAACCTTGAGGATATTAAGGTTTGAACCTTGAGGATATCAAAGTCAGGTAAGTTATTACTTATTCCCGTGAGTTGTATTTTAACTTCTGTGTTATATCAACTAATAGATCTCGATCTGAGTTTTTGATTACACACATTTGACAGCTCGCTTAAAATACTTTAAAATAACCGAGAATATCTATTTTAGACCAAAACTTTCAAAATCAGTAGTCCGCCTCTACGATCCGACAATGGATAATGGATGTTTAGTTGATTACAAAATTTAACGTTAACAGGCAGACAGAAAGACAGAGGTATGAGCTGATAACAAAGTTTGAACGAAAAATAATAAAAAAGAAACCATCCCATTTTGTTTAAAACGAAATCCATTTTGTATGTGCCGGGATTACGATCCCTCCTCAAGATATGTCGTTTCTAATCCCCTCTCTGAAAACAAATAAAATTAATAGCAGTATATAACAACATCCAATAACCACCATATAATAAAATGAGAAGAAAATATCAGTTGAGTTAGGAGGTGGTTGAAAGGATTTCTACTGTTATTTGAAACCATCCCTTATAGCTACCTCTTGTATTGTGTCTATACAATTTAGGGTGTATGAAGGATTCGACCTCTCGCTGGCAAATTGCTATTGAGAATACATCTATTCCGTAACATTCATTGAGACAAAAGGCACTAAAATGGAGAATTATTACGGTAGAATGGTGTTTTCGATTTATAAGGCCGTGTTATGTCCGAAAGAGGTTAAGGGTCAGTGTCATTTAGTACTCGTCCAAACATACAGACCCTTTACAATACTCTGATTTAGAGGGGCTCGATTAAGATGGACGGAATGTGAAATCTATATGACACGTTTCTATCTTGAATATTTATGGAGCTATTCTGATGTTCGATTTTGACCTCACAATATTTTGATCTTTCTTGTATATTGGATACATTCATTTGGTTCGAAAGACTAAATGAGAAAAATCTTTAAACAATTATTTTAATATAATCAAATAAAAGGTCCGAAATTCGATTTTCGGTTAGGTCGTCCGGGGATAACATCAGATTGGACGAGAACGGTTGGTAGGAAGAAACAAAAAAGGCATTTGATTTATCTGTTGTCACTAACACTGTGTAAAGAAATTATTTAGCATGATATGTATTTATAAACGATTCAAGATTTCCATTAGCTTCGTAACAAAGAATTGGTGAACATTTGTGACACATGTGTAAAGAATATAGAATGACAGTTGGCGTCGAAGAAGATATACCTACTTAGTAAAATATTTCGATATTATATACAAATAATAATAATTGAAGGTGATAATTTAGAATGTGCAATATCGAGCAGAATAGTGAATTAGTAAAATATTTCGATATTATATACAAATAATAATAATTGAAGGTGATAATTTAGAATGTGCAATATCGAGCAGAATAGTGAATTAGTAAAATATTTCGATATTATATACAAATAATAATAATTGAAGGTGATAATTTAGAATGTGCAATATCGAGCAGAATAGTGAATTAGTAAAATATTTCGATATTATATACAAATAATAATAATTGAAGGTGATAATTTAGAATGTGCAATATCGAGCAGAATAGTGAATTAGTAAAATATTTCGATATTATATACAAATAATAATAATTGAAGGTGATAATTTAGAATGTGCAATATCGAGCAGAATAGTGAATTAGTAAAATATTTCGATATTATATACAAATAATAATAATTGAAGGTGATAATTTAGAATGTGCAATATCGAGCAGAATAGTGAATTAGTAAAATATTTCGATATTATATACAAATAATAATAATTGAAGGTGATAATTTAGAATGTGCAATATCGAGCAGAATAGTGAATTAGTAAAATATTTCGATATTATATACAAATAATAATAATTGAAGGTGATAATTTAGAATGTGCAATATCGAGCAGAATAGTGATACGATGTTAATTACCTATTTGAACAGTTTAACTCCGACCGATGCATCTGTTTTAAACTATGTTAACAGGTCACATTCTGATAATTGCACCAACTACCAAACAACGGACATATTATTATCATATCAAACCACAATAAAAAAAAATATAATTTCATAATGAGACAACGTTAAGTTTTCTTAAATTTTCAAATGCTCCGAGCACCTTTTTATATTTTAATAAGATACTTTTCCTGACAATAGCTATAATATACTTAGGTATAATAAAAATTAAAAAAAAATAATTAGCTAAATTGGACGAACCGTACACGCGTGATACGATGACCAAAAAAGTTGGGGTCCATTGTTATATGTAGAGATAAAAGATAGGAGAAATGAAGAACAATCGTCGAAATTCATCGGTGTGGACGCGGTCCTAGAATTCACCGAGGGAGGTTATTTCGACAAATAACATTATACCGCCGAGGGATATTACACCGAAGACGACGCGAAGTCAAGGTTTTTAATTAAATCTTGCGATGGCTCCCTGCACGGGGCTAGGTACCTGCTCTGAACCTTCCTTACTACTCTCCTAACTGAATTCGACATATTTTTTTTGCAGCTTTTGTTTCATTTTCTTCTTTTTTTTTGTTATCATTTTGTGTAAATGTAATTTAATCGCGCACAATAATGTTTCAGAGAAAGCTTATTAAGTCGGGAATGCTGTAAGAGAAAAGCTCCAGATGCGCGATCCTTGAGTTTTGTATTTTAAATTAATTATCCCCCGGCACAATCATTTAGCGTAATTTCGTTAAAACAAAGTATAATTTTATCATAAAATATAACTGTGTGAGTACCTACTCATTCTATTTAAGACAAAAATGTAAGACACAAAATGAAAATATGTATTTGCATCATAATAATAATATTATTATTATGTAATTTAATTTTTACAAATGTGAGACATCAGCGAATGAATTTTGTATAAGCAAATTAAGGATCTTTTTAACACGATATCGTATAAGCTTAGACTACGAACGTCATTGGAAGAGAAAGGAATTCATTTCAATAAGAACTACCCATTGATTAAAATAATCAACCTTTTTTGTTTTAATTAATTATTTTGAATGTCGCTATAATAATAATTTATTAATTGTAATCTAAATACATTTTTTATAGTATGTAATTAATGTTTGAAACTTGACAATTATTATTCTTAATAAAAGTATTTTTTTTTAATTTAACAATTTATGACGAAAAACTTGAAATACATATTGACAGGTATACCTATAGATTTACAAAATAATTAATATGTTTCTTGATTATTTTTCAAAATCTATAGAATTTTGAAGTGGTTGGTGACCCAGCGGTTACAGCGCCGGCTTTCGTACTGCGGACGTCGTGGTTCGATCCCAGGTGCCGACCATCTTCCTCTTTCACGACACAAGCTTTCAGTAGCTTACTGTGAAAGAGTCAAGGAGTGTATTTGTGTTCACTTTGAGTGAGCACAGATTCATTTTTATAAAAAAATATATATAACTCGGGTTAGTACGTACACTTATAACTCGAGATCGGCTGACCAGATTTTTAAGGTGCTTGGTTTATAGAATTCTTCTCCGCTCCGGATAACAGAATAACTAATAAAACATCGAAAAATGGATAACAAATAATATAAAATATGATTTTAAAGTTATTATGGAACAGATTTACCGACAAAAACGCCATTAGTGAAATATTCCATAACAAAACAATTATTATTTACTTGACAAAACCATTGAATTTCAAAACATTGGCACACAGTTATTTGATATGATATAATTTATTTTCAGCTTTAAAAAAATGTTTTTTTTAACATTCAATAATGTTTACCTAAAAAAATAATTCTTTCATATGTACCTATCTATTAGTGTATTTCATTTTAAAAATGCATTATACTTAGTGTACCTATCGAGATATGCACTTCTAAAACTAATTTTTGCTTACAAAATAATAATTTTTGAAACATATTTAAAGCTAAAGATACAGTAGTTATAAAATTTAAAAACGGTACTTACAAAGTAATCAAAAAAATAAATAATAATTTGACAAAACAAAGATGACAGTTCTCCAGACTTGAGGCTATTATGCAAAGATTTTCATTCATGAACACGAGAAGGAATATAATGAAATAATTATTAACATACTAATTAACATTTCATAGTCGTTCATTAGCATATTTTTTCACAGGCGCTTTGGAGTCTTCCTCAAATTTGAACCGAATATTATTTTCATCAACTTATCAACCAAACTCAAATTTCGTAACAAATCAATGTTCTCTTTCTGACAATCTTATCCCTTAAAGAATATTAGTCTCACAACACAAACCCATCTATATTCTTTTCATTTTCACCTGCCCCTTAAAAAAATATTATGTTAAAAAATACCTGGAATGGCCGAACAGAACGAGCTTATGAGAGCTGACTTAAAAATTATGTTTTCGTTAACCATTATGTGGACATTGAAGGGTCATAACATTTATTAAGACTTTTTTTAGCCATCACGACGCGGCGCGCCGTGTCTTGTAAGGGATAGGCAGAGAGAACGGACCTCCACTCTTTTCTATCCATGCATACTTGTTCCGCTTCTTCCACCGATATAACATTTTTCATACACCCTCTCCTATTCATCTTACTTTTTACCGGGCCTTCCTTGAGGACGGAATCGATGTGTATAATCCACGTCATTCTCGGTCGGCCACGCTTTCTTAGACCTTTCCTTTCAACCTTATGAATTCTCTTTGTCATTCTGTTTGCATCTATTCTTTACACATGCCCAAACCATCTATCTCAACTTATTGACTTTCATCTTTGTCATAAAACTGCTTCCTGGAATATCGGTTTATTTTTTCTGAATGAGCATGTCTACATAAACAGGGAAATATTTGGTATTTCTCAAAAAAAAATATAGAAAAAAATCGTTAAAAAAGGTTGCACGCTATATCAATCTTGAGTAGCTACAATATAATCCAAATGTAGCGTCATACCCATTTCACCAAACAATTGTCGCGGCCATGTTTCGCATGACGACATCATCCACCAATAGCGTTTCTCCGTGATGTCGATACGAGGATTGTTTTGATAGAGTTTCTAATAGAAATCTTTCCAACTTAGGTACTAAGAAATGTTAGAAAATATTGTATCTTTCTGTTTTGATATGTTTATTATAGTTGTAAGAACATTGCACACAATGAGAAAACATGATAGATATGTATATATATGATATCCTACGGTGTTATGGGCACTGGGCAGTGACCTTTTTACACAAGGAACATAATATTCTTATTTTAAAATAAATATGGATGTTGAGGTATTACTATATTGTATGACCAGTCATATTATATGTGATAAGCAAAATAAAATGTACGCGTATTAACTTTTCGGCCCTTGAAATGCCGACTATAAAAGACAAGTAAAAATGAATGGCGTCTAACCGTCCCCCCAGTAATTTCTATTACGCTTGACTTTTGCCGTTTTCATTATGGAAACTGCCGCAGTTGAGATGATCAAGAAGACCCAACAATGGAGGAATGTTGTGCGTTTTTATTTACATTGAAATTTTTACGAGCGAAGCTTTGTACTTTTATCTTAAATCTAATACCAACAACTAAGTTTGATGAAACAAAATTTAAAAACCTAAAATAAAACTTTCCTCTCCGAAATTTGTTTTATTATTATTTATTTACTTACGCATTTTCAGAATGGGTATATTATATCGAGAACGTTGTTTTTGGGAACTTTCAATTTATATTAGAACAACAATGTATAGTATACATATACTTGGATATGTTTTACTAAGAACAAAAAATAACACAGAATGTCGTTCTGTTTACTTCTTTGAAAACTTATGGACCGATATGAATGTAGGTATAAAGATAAAATAAAACATCGTTCGGGTGGATTACGTCGAGTCAGGATCAGAACTTCAAAGTTTCCATATCCAATCCAAAAATAAAAATATTGGTTTATTCATAAGCAAACTTGGAATATTCTTTGTAGGTAACATTATCTAACAAAATAATATTGTTTTATTTCATATTTTACTAAACTTACACGAAACAAAATCTGTCATATCACACAAAATTTTTGTAGCATTGGTATTTTAAAACTTAAAAAGTAAGTATCTTCTTACTTATGTCCTACCTTATTATTGTGAAATTCATACAACACGACATGTTCAACTGTCGAATGTGTTCAGGTTGTAACGTTATTTTCCTTCAAAAACTGACTTTTATAATAATCATGTGTTATTTTAGGTTATCTAAACTATTTTTATCCATATAAGAGAGCTGTCCTTCCTCCCATTAGGGTTTCGAAGACGACGAAGATCCTCCCATACCGTGTCCCGTTCCATTAGACAGAGCTGAGGGATCTGAATATGGTGTGGGAGAAAGTCAAAGAAGCTGCGCGAGATTGAGCGCTGTGGAGAGCTCTTTTTGCTTCCCTATTCCCCCAAATGGGGAGTATGTATAATGTAGGTACCTACCGTTTTTCACATTCATTTATTGACTTCTTTTTAGACATATCAGCAAATAGATGATCTCCAACAGAAGACGAAAAAAGAAAAAAATAATAACAAGGCTCACTTTATATATTGGTTTGGAATTAAAGAAAACTGATTGTGTTTCAAACAATAATGTAAAAGAAAGACTCGATAATTCGGAAATTAAATCCAAATGTTTGTTCTATCCTTGATAAATAAAGGTTAATCAATAATGTTCGTGTTTATGACTTGAGATTGGCATTATGTATCTGGAAAGAGGGAAACATTTACAATTCCGATAATATAGGCCTTACACAATTTTACATGATTTTATTCAAATACTTTTTCTAAAAGTTACATTCTTTATTTTTGTAAGCAATCTAATGTTTATTTTAGTTTTCTAATAGCCATTGTCCGAATTGTTGGCGAAAGAATTTCCCATTGTGCTGTTGATCTGAGAATGAAAGCTTCGGTTCATTTGAAACTGGGCCAATATCACCAAGTATGTTGTAGCAGCACCGACCATCTGAAAAAGATTCATCTTTAGATCTATTAAATTAATCAATATAGGTAGGTACCTATACTAGTATTATGACTCATCACCGGAGCATTTTTTTAGATCCTTATCAAGCCATAGGGGAGAGATTGGGTTTTTGGTAGTCGGAATTTTTGCATGCTAACAATGTTCTGGTTTTTTGTTTTTTCTTTGTTTTCACTCTTTTGTGTATATTTTTAATGATTTGTATTGCATATCGATTTTTTATTAAATTTAATTGTTCTAATTGTACGTTATTTCTTTTAATTGAATTTTATTATTTTATTGAATTGAAATATTTTAAATTGGTTTGGTTTTGTTTCTGATATTGTATTTCAATTTTTTTTATTTTATTTTGAATATCGCCTTTTTAATGACATCATTGACAGTTGGCCGAGGAGAGCCCTGTTCTTCCTCCCATCAGGGTCCCGTAGAAGAGGAAGACCCTCTCAAACTGTGTTCCGCTCCTTCGAAGCAGAACTGATGAATTTGGACATGGTGTGGGAGTAAACATAAACATTGCGCAAGATCGAGCGCAATGGAGAGCTCTTGTTGCCTCCCTATGCCACTAAGTGGAGCGTAAAGGAAGTTTGGATTTGAATTGGATCTTTTGATAAAATTACGCTCATCGTTTGATTGGTTGAAAAGAAAACGTTTTGAATAAAGACAAAACACACTATCTTAAGGCTAGCAACAAATTATAACATTAGTTCTTCGAAAACCAATTTAATGATGTGCTACAGTTTATGTATAAAACACATCTCTTCATATACCTCATTCAATTCAATGATTGACTGAGATTAATTAATTAATTTTAATAGACAAACCAATTTGAAGCTTTTGCACATTCATCTATTTTGATTCGCAACAGACACTTTGTGTGGGCGCGCTATTATATTATGCTTTTCGCTCGTTTTCAACTAGGCATTGAAATATGTTTAACTAATTAATAAACTATTTCAGCTGCTAGGGGGAGTCTTTTCAGTTGACGCTTTCAAGTAAAAAAAACTACACGGGTGTGATAAAAAATTGTTAAATAATATAATAACTACTTAATATTTATACTAAGTTTCAGAAATGATCAAAGGAACTAACAATATTTGAGTCGACTGTACTTGAAATTTCTACCCTGGTTCAAATCTTGTCTCAAAATAGAGATATTATATTGTTAAACTGCTTCTGCTTAAATTCAATTATAACTGATCAGAGTGTGTAATCTGCCCCCGTAGACAAATTCAAATTGGCTACAAACGAAGATTTCGCCAATGTATAGTGAGAAAAAATTAACTGTCCACTGGAACATATTTAAACCAACAAAGATACTTGTATAAAAGTATAAAAGTGGACAATAAATTTTCTTCCTCCTCTACATTGTCGAAGAATTCGTTTGTAGTCGATCGCCAAATGCATTGTTTTAGGCCTACTGTAGGTTTCTTCACTTCCATCACCATTAGGATTACTTCTTCTTCATCACACAAAATTATATCTTCCTGTCTTACACAGGAAATTGTCTTATTCGCAGGAAATATGTCTTTGACCCTTTATTCCGCCCATTTATCGTTAAGAATTTGAACAACAGGGAGTTTACAAAATTACCTTTTTCGAAGATCGATTTATCTAGGTACTTTAATCACTTTTAAATTGACAATAATGTATGTCTTTAGGTGGTTAAATTTGAAATCTTGGACCCATTGTGGCAATTTCCAATCAATATCTTGGAAAATCTTGTGTCTAAGAAAGATTCAAACCTACTTTTTCTGCTATCTCCTATGAGATTCTAGTCTTCAAGCTAACTATCTCATTATTGGAGCATATACCAACTAATGTATTAGGAAATTAGAAGATTATTTCAATTGAAATATGCGTTCATCATATTTTAAATTTCGAAATTGGTGACACCCATATTTTACGTATCGAGAGTTTTAAGCACATCGTCGTCAGTTTTAATACATCATTGTGTTGGTCTATGAGTTTATTAATTATTATTCAATTATTATTATCGATGTTTACCTTAAAAATCATGGTGTTATTCAAGTTGTATAAGCCACAAGCGCTGAATACTGGTGTCCTCTGGACCGTCAGAGAAGTAAAGTATCTCAACTGAAAAATTACAGATTTTTTTTAATGTTTGAATAATAATAGATATAAAAATAATAGCTACTCAGTTGCTACTTATTTACAGTCAACACAAGGTACACTCAAAATTAACTCAATACATATATCGTATGGTTAAAAGGAGCATCAAAGTCAAAATTATTATGAAATCAATTTATAATCCCTCAGCCAATTCTTGGCGTCGGTCATCAGAAAATTCAAATCCTCCATCGAGCCAGGAAACATATTAAATTCAAATTCAAATATTTTTATTGAGAAATAAAAAACATTAAAAAATACCTACATATTCACAATAATAAATTTATACATTTTTTTAATATATATTTTACCCCCAAAATTGAGCAGAGCTCGTGCTTTGGGGGATTATAGGGTTGTATTTATTTATGTAATAAGTAAGTTACTTCAAGCAAGAGAAAATACCAACATACAATAAACAAGAATTACAAAGGACACATGCAAACAAAAAGAACTCAATAATATTTCATTACACACCAGTCATACTTTTAAGGCCGTGGAAGGCTAATAAATAAATAAAAAAAAACTCAGTGGAAGTCTAATAAATAAATAAAAAAAACTTAGTGGAAGGTTAATAAATAAATGAAAAAAAAATCCGCCATTCATGTCAATTAGGTAGGTACCTACCGATTCCTCACATTTAGGAGGAATGAAAATGAGCTTTTGTTCTTAAATACTTTGATATGAGGTATAAATAAAAAACAAATCTACTTACCATTTTGACAACTTCTTTGTCCGTTTCAACCAACATCATTTTTGTAACAATCACAGCGATTTTCTTGCCCTGAAAGTATTGCAGAAACAGAATAAAAATCAATAAAAAAAAATAATCTAGGTAGGTACATGTGAAAAAAATCTGTTAGTTTATTGTCGACAATTTAGAAAATAAGAAACTTGCATTTGTTTGAAAGAGTAATTAAAATTATCGTCAATATAACAACATCAGTCACAACTTTTTGTGAATAATTTATATTCATCAAAATACTATACATAATTGATTGACCTTGGTTTGGCAATCCGTGCATGTCTTGCTCAGCATTACGATATTTATGACGTGGACCAGACACTGGTGTAAGGAGAAATAAAAGAAATAAACAGTTTTCCTCGAATAATTGTTGTACACAATCTCGAAAAAGGAGTGCAGAGCGAAGAAGAGGTTGATCACAATCACGGTGAAGGCAAATGTGCAAATAATCAGACAGTGTGGTCCAAATCCTTCGTTCATGGAGTCGGTCAAATCGCATATTTTGTCATAGATCTTAGACAGCACTCTCAACTTTCTGGCTACGATCTTATTTCTGGCAACTGGGGTGATTACTTGCAAATCCGAACCATTCTGAACATAAATTGTGTTCCAGGCAGACACCTTCAAATTATTCATCTGTTTCTTCAATTCACTCAAATTCCTCGATGTCGTCTTTATAATTCCAATATAAAGCAATAGAAAAATGGTAGAAATAAACGTTGGTACACTCCCAGTGACTATAGTACTCATTTGACTTTTTTTTGTCCAAGCGGATGCTAGGTAAACCGCTCCGAGTGTATGAAAAATGTGCACAATATGATGAAACAAAGCCATGAGAAGATTTTCCAGAAATAGCTTTGTATAATTGATCACTACGCCAATCTGAGCGAACCATTTTTGAATCGAAACCAACAGATTGAACTTGTGCGTGTAGAGCTGCTTCGTGGTCACCACAAGAAAATTCACACACAATACTAAAATCAAACCCAAAATATTTTTCAAACTGTCGTTCATTTCTAAAAAGTCGGATATATAAATGATCTCGACCAAAGTATAACCGCCCGAGAGACTGATGAAAACACTCACGAAATAGACTGAGAAAACTATTAAGAATTCTATCAAATAAAAAGGTGAAGGCATTTTGGATTGAACGTAGACTCCGTTAACGTTGCTGATGGAATAAAAGTACATTCCGCTTATCTGAAGGGCGAAAACGAATGGCTTCAAAGTATCCACAATAGTATCGACTCTTATATATTTCGCTACAAAACTCATCTTTCTCGATTTAAAATCATTTTATGTGACACTACTTCTTTTTAAACTCAACATTTCGTTACTAAGACACGTTATAAGAATGACGTTTATTAGCCCAACACTTTGCAGAACAATAATTCATAACTGATGAACAAGTAGTAATAAGTTGAGTATCTAAAATGGCCGATGAAGTGAAACTGATACAGCTCTCCACCCTAAACAATAACAATTAATTTCTTTCTCACACCTGGACAGAGATGAACTGGAATAAAATACGTAGGTACCTTCACATTTTTCAATCTCTGTGGTTCTTCTTGGTTAAAATTTTTGTGTCTTTACTTTATTTAGTAATAAAAGATGCGGTAGAATGTTTCGAGTTTCTATATTCTTATTTTAGGCTTTTGAATCAAGAATGGTATCTCTGTATATAATAATATATGAAAATTTAAGAAAACTTAAAGCTGATAGGTAATCTTCTTATTGCTTTTTACAATATAAATTTACAAATTCTAATTTTGAAATTAAATTGTCGTTTCACAGACACTTTCAGTTGTATGATACTTGGTGCGTCTGACAGAGTGCAGATGGAAACTATCTATAATAATAAAGGAAAGTGCCTGACTGACTGACTGACTGATTGACTGACTGATTGACTGACTGACTCATCAACGCACAGCCCAAACGGCTAATCGTAGAGAAGTGAAATTTGGAAATCAGGTAGGTCTCAATACAAAACCTTCCACTAAGAAAGGATTTTTGGAAATTCCACCCCTAAGGGGGTGAAAAATAGGGTTGAATGTTTTTCAAAGTATGCGAATATCTCGGAAACTAGACATGGTACGAACTTGAGATTTAGCATATGAATTCTTCTATAGAAATGAGTGTTAGCGTATTCGGCAATTTTTACAAAATTTAACTAAAAGGGACGAAAAAGGGCACATATAAAAAGGGATGATTTTTAAGTGCCTCCTAAAAAGTTTAAAACTGGTTTTATCGAAATTTCAAAAAAATGATTTCTTTAGAAAGAGTCAAATTATACTATTTCGTTTTCAAAAGATATCATTAATTAGAGGGTAGGGGGTGAGGGGCACTTTTCCAACGTGTATGTGTGTGTATCCGTCCCCTCTTTATAACTTTTGATTCGCTTGATGCACAGATCCTAAAATTTCAGAAAATATTGAATACTTTAAGCATACAAAATTTGTATACTCAGAATTTTGAATTTTTTTTTCAGTCAGGGGTTATCAACCTTTGAATTTTTATTTAATTTTTCCATATATCTCGAAAACCATAAAATCTAGAACCCTAAAATTGTGCATGTATATAGAAAAATACAATATCTAAAATATAATTTAATGAAGAAGTTCCAGGATTTCTCAAACTTTTTTTATAAACAAAATATTTTTTTTATGACAAATTTACGAGTTTCAGTGCCTATATTTCAGAATTTTATAAAAATATCGAAAAACGCTGAAACGCTACAACTAGATAATTTATTTTTCTATAAAAAATACATACATCATAGCAGTACATCTCGAACTTTTCTTAACAACTTTTGTAAAAATTTAATTTATTGACGACATCGTTTCATACAATAAACATACATACACCACGAGCTGGTCCGGTGCAGCGTGTATGAATATATACGTAGGTAGGTACCTAACCAACCCAACCTACTTTCTCCAATACACGTGTCGAAACTATTGCGTAATCTATAATAATAATATAGTTTTGAACTAGCCGACCCGTCAAACTTCGTCCCGCCTTGGAATATAAATAATATGTTCGAGATTTTATGTATAACTTTAAGTTGATTTCAGTTTAAAGTTATTTAACACAGACGACGACGTGGTCCTTATATTATTGAATTTGAATTAGTATAATGATACATTCATTTTTACCTTTTTAACTACTGTAACCGCTGCATCTGTTATAAAACATATCATTATATTATTTACTATCAGCATTCCGTGAATCGTATCATTCATCAAACAACTGATTCCTGTCAAACGCCTGATTTAATTTCAAAATTAGAAAAAATGTAATAATAATATGTAAGTTTTATTTTTATTCCGTGCAACTTTTTTCTTTCATAAGACCCTTCAGACAAAAGCAAACACGACAAAAAATGGGCGATATAAGTTCAGCTGTTCTCATAGGGTAAGAAACACGTAGAATGCCGATTCTGACTAGCGCCAATCGGCGCAAATAATGTTACTGTTGTTTATTTTAACTATATTAAATTAATAAAACAGCCAAAACATCCAACAGTGGACTTAGGATGATGGAAAAGATGATAATGAGCACAGGACTTACCGTTTTTTCCCTTTCGTCCACAGGTCGCTGGTTCTGAAATAAACTGTACAAACACACAAAACACTTGCACAGAAATTATTTTATGGTTTTTTTAAGTTGTTCAAATTAATATGATGATGATTCCGACGTGTGATTATTTTTATGAAGTTTATTATATATTAAATGTTCCGATTAATGATTGTATAAATTTTTAATTTGAAAGCGAAGTTAATACCGTCCGACCGTGTAACCGTATGATTTTTGACTGACGTTTTTGGTAAGGTTTTTAGGGTAGGAAGAATAATTGATGTGACATTTGGATAAATGATGGAATGTAGGCAGCTGGAATGTACCTATGAACCGCATTCACACCTAGGTGTCCGAAAAATATTAATTGTTCCGAAGAGTCACAACAATTAGGTATTATAAAATATATGTTAAAAAAAATACCATTCGCTACCGTAGCGAACAGTTACTATGCATTTGAATGGGGAAACCCACAGAAAAAGCAGGAACCCGCTTTCCGACATGCCCATTTAAATGCATGGAAACCATAGACAACAATCTTTGAGCTGGTCGGCGCGGATTGTAATCGGCTTTCAACGTGTTCTTACCCATACGATGACCGCGCAAATTAGCGTTCCATTTTTATATAAGAGATAAATAATACACTTTCCGTGAATTCAGAGAAACACTTTACGTACCTACCTACTTCAATATATTTTTCGTACCATGCATCCTGTACAGCGATTCTGAATTGTTTTTTTTTACGATCGACATTAAAATCATTATGTAGGTACCTACCTATTTTAGTAATTTATTATCTCTACTAAAATAATTTACGGTAAGTTCACGAAAAGAATCTGGATTGTATTGCAATTCTTTATGTCTTGATCTGTATATTAAAATATTTGAAGCCATTTCATAAAAACACTAGCAAAAAAAAAAACTATGTGAGTAATCTTGCTTTGAATTTATTGCGTAAACCATGAATAGCAAGTTGATATAATATTATGTTGAAAAAAGGTAAATAGTATTATGAAGTCCATAGGTAAATTATTTTATATCAAATGTAGTAAAAGTGCAAAATATTAAATTTTAAAATTATCTACAAAATCCTCACATCATTTTTAGGATAGATCGTAAATAATTGTTTTGAAAACACTGGCAAGTCAATGACCATATCATTTCGTCACTGTATAGTGCGAAAAAATTAACTGTCCACTGGAACGTATAAAAAAGGGATAGCAGTTAGCCGGATATTATGACCTCCTCACACAACATTTACAGATCCCTCAGCTCTGCTTCGAAGGAGCAGAACACAAGGAAGACCCTCTCGGTATGAGAAGATCTTCTTTGTCTTCGGAACCCTTGCGGGAGGAAGAAAAGCGCTCCCCTTAAAATATCGGTGTTTTTATTTTCAAAAATTTATAAAATTCGTAGAATGCTAAATAAGTCCTTACTAGAGCCCGGCCAGTGCGTAAATTACCATGGGTACAACGCATGAATTACGCTTACGTAGGCGGTATATACCAATTGGACTGACTCCGTTGCCGGAACGTTATTGTTCCAAAAATCGCGGAAACTATCTGCATCTTCAGCCAGGATGATATATGACGAAACGTTGTTTTATTAAACTTTCCTTACGAAGACCAGCAAAGCTGCTGTTTTCCTCTATATAGTCTAATAGTCTATATAACGAAATATTATATAGAATTACTCTCCATAATTTACCTTATGCTTGATAATCAATTTTCTAAGTTGTAGAATTTATTTTGTGATTATAAGGTGTATTTCTTAAGTGATACTTTAATAAACAAATCAATGAGTTATCCAAACATGTCTCTTTTTACTATCCGGTATCCGGCAGGATATTATTTACGCCGCCGGATAGACCGGATATCGGATAGTTGCCGATATCCGTTTCATCTAATAAAAAATATAAACAGTGGACAGTTAATTTTCTTCCTACTCTACATTGTCGAAAATTCGTTTATAGTCGAACGCCAATTACTTATACCATTAGAATACTGAGTTGACCACCTCACTTCCTTAAACCTCAACTGTTTAGAAAAAGCACAATGAGCCTCGGACGACTTCGAGCGCAATGGAGAGTTCTTTATGCCTAACCCATTCTCCTGAGTGGGTCCAAGGCCTCCCGTATTATGGGGTGGTTTGGGGGGAACCGCCACGGGCTTGATTTGTGTGCGGCTGGCTTTTTGGCAATCGGGCAAATTTAGTTTCCTCCGGGCTGGCTTGCGGTGAGCGGGGGGGCTTAAAAGGGAGAATATTACGTTATTATAAAAATGGAGACCTACTTTACGTGGTCATCGCATCACGCCTGGAGGCCAAGTCGAAATATTAACGACAGCTCCAACGTTAACAATTTGTTGTTATTTCCATAGAGATAACGTAAAAACTGTTGTTCAACGTGCGTTAAACAATGCTGTTCCAAATTCCGAGTCAAAAAAATAATTCTGTCAGTTATTCAAAATTAACGTTAACCCTGCATCAGTCGCGCACCTAATCCTGACGTAATAGGTCGCGTGCATTACATATGTATGCCATTTTTAAAACAGGAAAATCAAAGATTAAGTAGTCTATAATGTTTTTTATTATCGGTTTAATATTGTCCCCCACATTTGTTTTAACATTAAAAATAAGAAAACATAACTAAATACTATAAATATATAAAAAAAAAAAATAATAAAGATGTACATATTTTCTTATAAGAATCACACTGTGAGATCAATGAAATTAATAAAGGGACAAGTACAAATCTTAAATAAGTACTTAAATACTTATTATTATTTTCTATGCAAGAAAAACAAACAGTTTTAGTATCCAATCCAATCAAATCTCCCTTTCTGCCTCACTCAGGGGCATAGGGAGGCAACAAGAGCTCTCGATTGCGCTCGATCTTGCGCAATGTTTATGACCTCCACCCACAACATGTCCAGATTCCTCAGCTCTGCTTCGAAAGAGCAGAACACAGTTTTAATATGATTTGGAAAAATAAATTTTTGGCATAAATCACACTTTTTTCTTGTACTTTTATTGCGTGCTCTATCAACCACAGTCATAATAGCGACCAATTGAATTGGAGCAGTCTGGCGGTCAATTTTGTCCAAAATTGAAAAAAAAAATACTTAAAAATTAATAAAAATGACTTAAAATAAACATATTTATAATATAAACACAATATTAAAATAAAAAAATTAGTAAAAGCCAAAAAAATGTGTCATAAAATACTTACGTAATTGATCGCGTGGATTACAATAGTAATCCACGCACTTTCAGATCCTCCTACGTCACAACCCCCACGCAACCGACACTTGCGGAGCACTGAGCACGTCGGCCAATTAGAGATCTTAAAGTACCTAGAAGAACAGTGCATCAACTTTTCTCTATTTCAAGTTATTTAACTTTTAATATGACTGGATTACATATGTAATCCACGCGACCGATCCAGGGTTAAACGTTACCTCAAAATCTTTGGAAGTATTACGACGCTGCTATTATATTGAAGACGAAACGCATTTTTTTTTGTTTGGAAACCATTTTCAATTTGGTTAACGTTAACGTTCGGAACGTTAACAGTTTTGTGAACGGCTGGACCGATATCGTTTATTCTTTTTATGTCGTGTTTGCTCAGGATAAGATATTTATGAACTAAATTTCGAACCTACGACCAGACAAACAACAACAAATCAACGTGAAAGATATAAATTGAAATGTTAAAAAAACGTCGGTAGCTTGAAAAATGCAGATAGAAATAAGTGTTTTAAAGATCACTAATTTCATTGCTTTTCGAGACCTGAATATTTTTTTATTCATATCCAGCAATATAAAAATTGATTTCAAATAACGTCATTTGATGGAATAAAAGTTATTCGAGTTTTTTTTTGGGATTCTCATAGAACAATGTCAGTCAAGTTAGCGAACTTTTTAAGTTCGCGGGCTGATTCTATTTGTATAAGAAGCACATATTTTTTAAATACAGATTAATAACGACAAATATAAATAAAAATATAGTAATTTAATGGAAATTTTAGAATATATATTTAAAAAAAGAAATTTTGATGATGTTTCTTATGATTATTAATTTTGATGCGAATATAATTAATTCTGCATTGTTTAGAAAGAGAAAGCAAATACAGTAACACGTGAGCGAAGCCACCGGTAACTAGCTAGTATGGTATAAAGCAGATGCATCGGTCGTGGCTATAGGGTGGAAGGGGTGGAAAATTAAGTGAGAGAGCCCCAGCCTGTGAGATTGAGTGCTCAGAAATTATAATTCTTATTCTTCTTCTAGATCTTGCGATCTGTTTTGTTCAGTCAATCCTTCCGTGGACACCGACTGCCAGCTGTCTTGCCACCTCTTGGGCGGTCTGCATGGCAATCTTCTGCCTTGTGGGATACCGTCAGCCGCCACCTTGGCTATGCGGTTGTTTCCCATTCTACCGACATGATCCCTCCAGTGTCTTGCTTCTTCCCCATCTCACGACGTCATCTACATTGCATATACCCCTAATAGTGCTGTTTCTGACTCTGTCTCTTAGGGTTTTACCCGCGATGGAGCGAAGAGTCCTCATCTTAGTTGTACGGAGAATAGATTTGGTTCTGGAAGTGTCAGCCCGAGTCTCAATTGCGTATGTCATGACAGGCCTGACACATGTCTTGTAGATACACAATTTACTCTCTTTTCTCATTATTTATTTTCCCACACATTGCCTTTCAGACATCCCGCTATAGCTGCTGCGTTGTTTGCTTGATGTCTCTAGATCATTGTGGCTAAAGAGTTTAATGCCTAGGTATCGGAATTGCGTCACCTGCTCTATCGGCACCCCATCCACATCCAGTCTACACTGCAGTCGGTTTTTACTTATTGTTATGCACTTTGTTTTTTCTGTTGATATTTGCATGTTATATCTTTGTGATGTAGACTGAAATTTATTCACCAAGATCTGTAAGTCTCTCTCGTTTTCTGCCATAATAACAGCATCGTCTGCGTATCATTATATGCTTATCTTGTTGGTACCCATTTTGTATCCAAGCCCCAAGGAGGTCACTTCTTTGATTATTTTGTCCATGATGAGGTTGAACAAGACAGGACTCAAACTATCCCCTTATCTGATGCCAGTATTAGTTGCTATTGCTCTGGAGAGTTCCGTGTCCACTCTTATTTTTGTCAAACAGTATAATTTATTATAACCACAAATTACTTGTTTTTTTTTTAATAAATAATGGTAAGACACGTCTTAATACCATTCACAAATAATTTTCCACGGGCCCCAAATGGTATTTAAAGTTTAAAAAAAAACCATCTCTGATCTATCTCCATATTCCTATTCAATGGCATTCTGCAATTATTCCTTCTTTTCCCTTCTCAAGGCAAGCAACCAACCTTTCTAGCAACCTCTGTATCTTTTCTATACCAAACACATTTCTATTTTAAAGTCACTATGTGTGGGGCTAGTACGAGTTTGATCGAAAGCTATGTGCACGGTAATAAGCGCTTATTAGCGTGTAATTAGTGTTCGAAAATCAAACGATCGAATCATTCGATAATTTTTGTATCGAAATTTTTCGAAACTCTTTCGATGATCGTTTCGATATTCGATCATCGAAAACTTATACTGCATTTATCTACTAAATGTTTTTTTTTTGTTGAAAATTGTGCAACAAGACCATTTTTGATCAATTAATGTAAGCTCCCAGTACGTATCCTATGATTCTGGATACCCACTGAAGAAGAGTCTGTGCGTATGTAGGAGTATGTGAAGTCACCGACAACAGGCTGTGTCTAGTACTTGACAGACTCTCCCTAATAATACATAATATACTCGTATTGGAGAGGACAGTTTACTACAGAAAAATATTGACTTTGTAATGTTCAACGCGTGTAGATAGGTACGAATATTACATAATGTAGGTTATCTTTTACGTAGAAATACTTATCTAGAACTAGCTTTCCCGACAGAAATATATTTTCCTATTCTTTCAATCGTACCAAGTATCAAACAACTGACAGTTCTGTCAAACGCCAAATTTTATTTCGAAATTAGAATTCAATTATATTTTCAAAAAGTACTAAAGTAACCTGCTTTAAGTTAAAATTTTCTACTGTGACGTGAAATTTTTTTATTTCTTTTTCTTTTACTGACAGTAGCAAACGCGACAAAAAAGAATTATCGAAATTGGTCTGGCCGTTCACGCATGATAAAATGACCGCGCTCCATTTTTATAATATAAAAATTACAAGACTCACGCAGACATTGTCAAAAGTCTCTTGACAATGTCTGCGTGATTCAATATAAATTTTGTGAAAGTGCAACTGTGTGTTATTTAATTCATGATAATGAACTTTCACTACGTAAATACACAAACTCTCCAAAAATTCAAAAATAAAATCGAATTATGAACTTCCTTATGAATTACCCTTATCGGATATATCTTTAGTATTGTATACCAATGAGCCTGCGGTAATGTTCAACTATGCCGAAATTATTTTCTGACTACGGCCTTGTACTTAATCTTAGGATACAAGTCCAAAAATTTGTATCGATGCACTCGATATAAACAATCACTTCTCCAGGCCCTCAACGTTCCCGCAACAATAGCGTCATGGAATGTAGCTCAACTGCCCTTCCATATTTTGGGAATCTGCTGAATCAAGGTTTATTCAATGATCAAGTAGTTTGACAACCCTAACAGCTCGGACAACCCCATCTCCGTGTTACAATGTGCAAATGATTCCGAGAATTATTTAAATATAGAGAGATACCTACTGACATACCTATAATTACATTGTGACATTCTGCTAATTCCCTTTACAAGTCCGTAAGTGTTAGTTAACTATTGTACAAACATTGAAACAAAACACGAGAATACGTCATACCCATTTTTAATCACAAGTCGTACAGCGAAAGTAATTAACCAATGGAGGGGCCGAAGTCAAAGGTAATGAAATGACTATCAACGGTATCGGTCGGTCATACGACAGCTTTTTACGGTGTTACTGTTGGCGACCATTTATTTTTATCGGTCGATTGGTGTTACTATGGTGTTCCCATAGTAACAACGTAAAAAGCTGTCGTATGACCGACCGATACCGTTAGTAACCATTTTTTTGCACTTGCCCCTCAGGGGTTGGATCGTTCGTACGTAGATTGTCCGTATTTTCGTTAAACAACTTACTCTTACCCCACGTGAAAAAATAAATTTCCACACAGATGACAAAGCCAATTCAATTATGGGAAAATATTTTCATACTTGTGTTATTCGTCTGTAAGTCGATGTTCGTTATTATAATAGCGAAATACCTATGTGATACTTGATCAAAGGTTCCAACATACAACTGTTGCTACGGGATAAAAATTAAAATTTTTCGCAGTCCTTGGCATAAAGTAAAATTGGGACCTTTTACGGAACTTTATATTATTATATTAACTGTTTTATAGGACAACCTAATAATAATAGATAATTAATGCTTGTCGTCTCGTAGTAAATAAACAGTAGGTAAAGATATAAACCTTTTTTATCTTTCTACACTTTTATGTATTTTTTTATTCCTATTAATTATTATTACTGAAAACAACCCCTATTTATCACGCATGCGATAATCGTAGAGGAAATTGTTTGGTAGACTAGTGTTTGTGACATCAACTTTCCCCTCGGAGTGGAATCCTGGTGTATATACCAACTACCTTTTTTACAAAAAAAAAAAAAAAAGCCTTAATCAGTGTGAAACTCAACCGAGATAGGCGGAATATGATATTTTACAATACTTACCCATATTTTTTATTTATAAAAAAATACCTAGGTAAAAAAATATGAGGAACGTATTACTTAATTATATTTTTAAATTGCATACATTGAATACATTAAATATTTTTCTGTTAAGGTTTTGATTTTGGATTATGACATCCTCTCCAAATTATTAAATGTCAAATGTCCAATTTAATAATTGTATGATTAGGTATAATTTATTGATACACACATATCAAGGATGTACCTACACATTTTTTCTTTTTAATTTGTGCTCACTTGAAGTGAACACAAAAAAAACAACACTTTTGACATTATTTCACAACAAGCACAGCTCCGCTTATGTTTATAAAGAAGAAGATGGTCGGCACCATGGATCGAATCACGATATTCAGAATGAAAGTTAGCGACTGAACTCTAGCCCCTCCACCACCAACCCCTCCAAATATTTTCTTCTTTAAATTCATCGTAATGAATTTCCAATAGGTACATAAATGCACAAATAAATATGCCTTATTTACAAAATAATATATAGGTATTTATTTGCATTAAAATAGTCTGTACCCTAGCTAGAGGTTCAGTCGACGGCACAGTAATGGCTTATAATGACTTTTGCTTACTTATTTTAAATCAATCTGTGCTCGCTCAAAGTGAACACAAATAATACAACACTCTTTCACAATAAGCTACTTAAAGCTTGAGTCATGAAAAGAGGAAGATGGTCGTCACCTGGGATCGAACCTATAACCTCCGCACGAAAAAGTACGAAAACCGGCGTGTAACCGCCGGGCTACCAACCACCTCTCTATTAAGAACAATATATACCCCGTTTCTATATTGTGAGCTATTTCGAAAATGAATGTACCTATTCACTTTATGTGAGTCCAGATTCATTGTTGTAAAAGAGCACTAGGTTCTGTATAAATTAAATACAAGTTTGTTAAAGATTCTAATAATTTGTGATGGCTTTTTAACACCAAGAGAAATTTAGACTGAGAAGTTCATTATATTGGTAATATTATTAATTCCTACATAAAATGTCATTCTTTGACAGCCCTATGTAATATTGGTTTTATATGATACAAAACAAACATAGCCATATATCCTTATTGAATTTCTATTACGCTAATTATTATTATAATGCAGGTAGCTACCCAGATAAATTAATTAATTAATTAATTAAAAACATTCTCACACAAACAAACAATAGGTAGGTACCTACTAATAATATTCACATTAGTTTGTTTACCAACTCATTATAATATTAACGTTTTAGTATTCCGATTGACGTGTAGTGGGAGAAGCATAATTACTATTATTACAATATTGAAGTTGGTCAGTAAATTACAAAATGTCGATTTCCAATCAAATCAATCTTGTTTATCAAATTATTATCTGAATAATTTCGTTATCAATGTTTCAATTACAATAATGTTGTTTCTATACATAAAAGATCGATTCCCTTTAACAGAGAAGATAACAATTAAGTTAGATTTAGCATGTTGTACATATTATATAATCACAAATGTAGGCCTATGCTCCTTGTGTCACTGCCACCAGACTAGTTCTATTGTGGCGTCCTTCAATGTTACATCTCGCTTTCAATACTGATGTGAGTCATTTAGCTCTAGTCCTTAGTATTAGTCCTCCAAGTGCACAGCTTCGTTTGTTTGTAAGTGCATCACTGTAGCAGAGAATGTGAATAATAGGTGTTTCATCTTCCTCTGAATAGAATCTGCAGGCTGGTGTATCTGATAGTCCAATAATTCTGGATATATGATTAGTGTCTCATTGCACAGAATACTAATCGTGTGACTCTAAAATTTAAGTCATTCAATAAAAGCATGTATGTGCTGACTATTGACATGAATATTCATGTTTTAATAAAAATACGAAATTTTCTTATCTTTGTATTTCAACATAGGTTTAAAAAAAACTTTTTCAAAAAGAGAGAGATGGGGTAAAATACATAAGTCTTCACCCCCATTGTCTGGTACACCAGGGGAGGGTCAGCTATCACCATCTCCCAACACGAATCTAATGCAGGAACGTGCCTTAAGGCCCAACAGATGTTGAAGTTTTCCTTTTTCCAAATGCGAAATCTTGATGATGGTCTGTGAGATACCAAACTGTAATATCTATACTGCCTAAGTAGGTATGTAAATATCTAAGAAATAATCATTTTGTATTTTACATGAATACTTTAAATGGCAATCAGGTACAGTACAGGTAAGTCCAGACAGTTCTGCTGTATTTTGTAAGAGAATACAATAATATTTTATAGATATTGTAAACTTACGATTCTCGGATAAGAAAAATCTTTCACTGCCATGATCATGAAACTGGATTCATTCTAGAAGATGGTGTTCTGTTTGAATAAATCTAAACAGACACTGAATCTGTCAGATTGCGGACAGTAGAGCTAAGGGCTTACAACCGTCATTGACTCGGGTTAAAGGTCTTTTACTTTGCAAAAATGCTTCCCATTTCCCTACCGTCTATAGTTCATTTTTTTTAAAGATACAGTGCTAGAAAAATTTCGGCATATTCCCATTTCATTCTTTTCATACATAAGAAAGAGACACAACACTTCTATAAGATTTATTGTTTTATTGAGAGGCGGTAACAGTAACCACCCTTAACCAGGTAGCACACTCATAAATATTTTGATTTTGAACTCGAGAAGTGCGGTTGTCTTCGCTAACATCTCGATAAATCAGAGAAAAGGTTATTTAAATTTATCGACTTTCGTTAACTTTAAAATTCGATAAATATGATATATTTATGTATTTATTTCAATTTACGGCGTTAACCAATGTTGTAAATTATTAACATATCTGCATACCTACCTATCGCATTTTTTAATCTGTGTGTAAATATTTTAAACCTAATGTTTTTTTTTTATTTTGATCTGTCTATAACGATCCTATAACTATTGCATTTTTTCATATCTGCATATCACATTTTTTAATCTGTGTATAATTATTTTATAGGTACCTAATTTTTTCTTTTTTATTTTGATCTGTCTCTAACGATCCTACAACTATTGCATATTTTCATATCTGCATATCGCATTTTTTAATCTGTGTATAATTATTTTATACCTAATGTTTTTTTTTTTATTTTGATCTGTCTATAACGATCCTACAACTATTGCATTTTTCCATATCTACATATCGCATTTTTTAATCTGTGTATAATTATTTTATGCCTAAAGCTTTTTTTATCTATATGTCTTTTCATTTTGATCTGTCTATAATGATTTTATTTAGCGTATGGCCATTTCATCACAATTTATATTATATAATTCAATTAATAAGTATATTTTTGTTTTTCTTGTTAAATAGTCAATATAATAAAAAATGGTTAGGGCGCAGGGGAAATCTATAATGATACTACACCTATTGTACATTTTTATGTCTTAATAGCGCATTTTTTAATCTGTGTACAATATTATTTAACAATTTATACTTTATGAAATACATAAACATTGTATTATATAACAAATGAATGTATTTTTAATAATATAACCTGTTGAAGAAACAAAAATGATATAAAATATATCTATACCAGGATAAAAAAATGCAACATAAATCATTTTCGATAAAAATGAGAAGTAAATACGATAACTGAGTGCATTTCATAAAACTCGTGCAGTGTATACGCAACCCTTAAAAACAACTACATACCTGCGTAACAATAGGTTCTGTACCGCCTCTCGGCGAAGTCATAAATCTTATAGAAGTATTTTGAGTACTGTATCTTTAAAAAAAATGAACTATAGTGTCTGGTCCCCTTATTGGAAGTTGTATACGAGACAGTATAAATTCCATACTTAATCACCCGAAGCAGTTCCTTAACTCTATGATGAGTTTATAATTTTGAAACAGAGGATATGAGAATGTATCAATGAATTTACCGTATGATAAGTACAAATACATCTTCAAGCATCAATCTGATTTCTTTTCTTTTTTCTCCCTATATAAGACGAGCACTATCATTACTATTCATAAATCTGTAAACTCTGCCTTAAAAAATATTCTAGCTGAGTTTGAAAGATCCTGATGATTGATTAAACGAGTGAGAAATGAAGATTTATTTAATCAATTTATCTCGCGAATAAAACAAATTGATTCACAAATGCAGAGGTCTCGTTTTGTGTTATAAATTGCGACGAAATTTTACACTTTGTTTCCAGCCCATAAACCAAATATTCAACCTAATATTTTTCCAAAAACAATCACCAAACATAATGCCTGTCGATTTGAAACAACGTCATCATGATAGAAGGTATATTAAATGTTAAATTTTACTTGATCATGGCCGTGGGGTTGATTTTTTGCTGTTTTTTCCTGTAGGAAATCAAAGATCAATCGAAAAATTAGGTCGGGACCGAGGTGGACCACCTCACGATCGTTCTCCTTTTCGTGACCATACATTGTGCGGGTTTGAGCGCAATGTGAACGAGTTTAAGTCCAGGATGGCGGACACGAGATCTGTAAAAGCAGCTAGAGGCGGCATAACACAGTCTGGCTGGCTTCCAAGACAAACATTCAAAAGATGGAAGGATAGTTGGGAGTCCACGTCACGAGAGGCAAACACAGCATAACAGGAATATGTAACAACTAAAGACTCAACAATATGTAAGATCAATTCATTACTGATGTTCGATTTAAATGGAACGGAATTTAAAAATCGAACATCAGTACTTAATGAATTGTTACAGTCATAAGCTGTTACAATTCATTAAGGTAGTTAGAACTTACTTAATTATTATGTACATATTTGAACAATAATATTACGTAGGTAAATATTCAGGTTCGAATGCAAATTTAAACAATGGTATTTAGATGGTAGATAATAACGAAACTACCCTAGTGTAGCCTTTTAAGGGGGTTATTTTAAAATTTAGCATACGTATTCAGGACGATTCAATTTACTTGCCTGATAGAGAGAGGAGTAGTTTACTTATAAAATATACACGGTGCAGGATGTCTATCTAACATATAAAGCTGAACCCGTTTAATGTTCGAACGTTATGTCCTCATAAATAATATTATTATCCATCTGATTTTAAAAAATCTTTTTGCATTTGATATCCTGTTTTGTTCTGTAACTATAGGTCGACAACTGAGGATGGGATTCAGTGCATGAGTTCTAAAGTGAAGGATGAGGAGCGGGAAGAGGTAGCGTTAAGGACTCATTACACTTGACCGAGCGATTACGTTGCTTGGGATAAAAAGAGAAATTCTCTTAAAAATATCAATCAATCAAAACTCCCTTTTACACCCCACTCTGCAGGTATAAGGACTCTTTTAAAATATGACAGTTTATATGAAAATTATTGTAGGAACGGCTATTTGTCCAGAACCGCTTTTCATATTATCCGTACTCGCCGAGTCCCAATTTCATTTGTCGACCTATATATGTAATATGATTCAAGCTCCAGCTGGAATAAAAAATAAAATAATGATAGAACAACGTTTGCTGAATCAGCTAGTATTCAATACAGGATACTTTTACCAAACACTGGCTCTGTAGAGCACTACCTGTTTTATCGAGAGAAGTATCGCTTTCCAATTTCAACAGCAGCTACGTAAAAAGCTTGTGGATTTAACATTTTAAAAGGCCATTTTTCCGATACATTTCTCCGATACGATCGATAATTCTAACATTCTGTTCCTTTTACAATAGACAATAATTATATTATTTAAATTACATCGTCTTTCAGACATTCTGATACAGCTGCAGCCTTATCTATTTGTGGTCTCATAGCTTCACTGCCGAGTGCCGAGGTAAACAAATATAATATGAAAACTGTATATGCATAGCCTCCGCGATTGGCTGTCTCTCTCGAAATGAGAGCAACATGTCCAAAGAATAAGTAATTCAAGAATGCTGCATTTGGAATTGCGTTTTGTTTTGCCCTTTAAATCCATGGATGACGATACCTTTCGGAGAGAGATCAGGGAGCATGTTGAACAATGCTTTTACACTATTGACGAGATGCTAAATCAAACGTAGACATTGTTAATTTTTTTATCCTTTTTTTTATTTTATTTATTCAGGTAAACAGACAGTCATTAACAATACATAAATATTAAACAGGTATAAAAACAATAAGTGGACCAATTAATTTCTTTGGAGTCCACATTGTATGCTCATTGGGCGGCCCCCTTGGTAAAGTGCTCTCTTTGTTGTTAGCCTGACAAACCTATTTTGCTTATTTTGTGATTTCATGCTGTTTATAATAATATGTTTGTTTCTTATGACATTTACTGACAGGAGACTGAAAGGCCCTTTACACCTTTTCAGACTCGCCCAAGCGTTTATTCATCCACAAGAACTTGGAAGAAATTTTATATCTAATTTTATGTTGAAGAAATATCATATTTTTATTTTTTGTATTTTGTTTTATCATTTTGCATAATTTACTTCTTCTTTTACATACACTGACAGGAGACTGAATGGGCCATTTACACCCTTCCAGCCTCGCCAACGCTTTCATTTATTTATCTTATTTCATGGATTTTAAAAATGTTATTGTGTATTTTTTATCTGTTATTGATGTGCTTAAATTTAATAATGTTTAATTATGCCTAGTTTTATATATTTTTGACGACTCCAAGTTCCCCAAAGGGCCTAGAGATGAGAATCTACATAATAATTGAGAAATGTTTGTATATTTGCTTTTTATCGTATGTCAGAGCATCACGCCTAAACGGCTGAACCGATTTCACTAATTCTTTTTTTGTCGTGTTGGTTTTTATTAGTAGAAGGTTCTTATGAAAGAAAAAAATACGAAAGTTGCGTGGTAAATCTACATAATAATTCAGAAATGTTTTTTTTATTTACTTTTTACCGTATGTCATCGCATCACGCCTAAACGGCTGAACCGATTTCACTAATTATTTTTTTGTCGTGTTGGCTTTTATCAGTAGAAGGTTCTTATGAAAGAAAAAATTAAGAAAGTTGTGTGGTAAATTGGGAAATTAAATAAAACTCGCATTAGTCCTTCCTTCTCTTTCTACATTAATCTAATTTTAGTTTTTTATTTGCAAACTATAAGCGCCCTTGAGGTGACTATTTTGTCACAAAACGGCGCTATAAAAATTGTCCTTATTATTATTATTATTATTATTACATAATAATTCAGAAATGTTTTTTTATTTGCTTTTTACCGTATTTCATAGAATCACGCTCAAAATACAAATGCTACGTCAGATATGAATCTACACAGAGCCGTGCAAAATGCCGGAGAAGGTTCTATAATACAATTTGCTGCATTAACTTTACTATAGAGCTATTTAAAAAAACTCTATTTTTTAGGATCTTCATACAAAATTTTAATAAACATTAAAAGTGTCATTCTTCTCTCTTTTTATGAATTGTGAAAGTTTCATTCTTCTTTTTCTGTGCTTATGTTAGTTATAGAGGTCTGCAAAGCAATGGGAAGCTAGACTAGAACCTGTTTAATTACCTACCGATCAAGCCTGACAATCGGAATCAAAAACGTAAAGCAAGACGGGTATAAGCTAGTGAATAAATAAATAAGTAAATTGTACCGAATGGTCAGCGACGGCCGGAAAGTCCCAAAACGGTGGAGGGAGAGTTGGAACTCCAAATGAACAGACTGTTATTTATTGAGTTTAGGAAAATAAAAGAAGACAATATTATTTTTAATGCATGCAATAATTGTAATAAAATATTTGATTGGGTATGGTCATAAAAATATACAAGATCGAGCACAATGGAGGGCTCTTGTTGCCTCCCCTCGGTAATTTGAAAACCGATTAGTAGGCCCATCACCAGTACCCCTAGTATAAGTTTTCGATGATCGAATATCGAAACGATCATCGAAAGAGTTTTGAAAATTTTCCATACAAAAATGATCGAACGATTCGATCGTTTGATTTTAGAACACTATTTGCACGTTCACAAGGGTTTATTAGCGCGCAATAGGCTTTCGATGAAACTCGTACTAGCTCCACCAGTATCTATGAATGTGTTATTATTATAATAACTAGCTGACCTGCCCGTCGAACTTCGACATAATCCAGAATATAAAAATAATTTTGACTTATTGCATGCATTAAATACAGTTTATGACATAAAAACTTAATTAAATATAGCTAATAATTTACTTCATTATGTATGTAATGATTATTGTTGACTAGCTTATACCCGTCTTGCTTTACGTTTTTGATTCCGATTGTCAGGCTTGATCGGTAGGTAATTAAACAGGTTCTAGTCTAGCTTCCCATTGCTTTGTAGACCTCTATAACTGACATAAGCACAGAAAAAGAAGAATGACACTTTTAATGTTTATTAAAATTTTGTATGAAGATCCTAAAAAATAGGGTTTTTTAATTAGCTCTAAATATATTAAAGTTAATGCAGCAAATTGTATTAAAGAACCTTCTCCGGCATTTTGCACGGCTCTGTGCAGATTCATATCTGACGTAGCATTTGTATTTTGAGCGTGATGCTATGACATACGGTAAAAAGCAAAATAAAAAAACATTTCTGAATTATTATTTAGATAGAGAAGGAGGGGCTAATGCGAGTTTTATTTAATTTACCACGCAACTTTCTTAATTTTTTATTTCATAAGAACCTTCTACTGATAAAAGCCAACACGACAAAAAAAGAATTAGTGAAATCGGTTCAGCCGTTTAGGCGTGATGTTCACATATACGATAGAAAGCAGACAAACATTTCTGAATTATTATATAGATTCGGACACGGGATAAAGCTCGACGGATCATGAGTTTGTATTAAAAACATAATTATTCCTCTATAAGTGAAACTTAAAAAAATCAATAGATGGCAGTGTAGTAATTTATAAATCACATGTGTGTTATACGTTACGATATTCTATATGTTGTTGAAGGAATAGACGTTCATCAAAACCAAAATTTACCGAATTATTATGGTAAGATTCAGCGTGTACCTACACCAGCTTACTGTTGCTGTCGATCAAGCGTGTTTTTTTTGTAATTGTATTTATATATATTTTTTGTGTCATGTTCTCGTTGTTCATATTGTCTGAAGCATTTTTTCCAGTCAACCGGTCCCGTCCAATCTGAGACAGGCCAACCCCGGGTAGAAATTCCATGTGAAACCCGGGACCTCGTGATCAAGTTCACGCCAGTACAACTAGGCTACCGAGGTCGGTAATGAAACGTAACGTAATGTTTTATACTAGGTAATGGTTTGAGATGATGAAAAGCTACATAATGGTCCAATCGTGATATAATGCTCAACTTAATGTAATATTTACATAATATTTTGTAATATAACACTACGTTAAGTAATGTTAAAAAACAGTGTGTGATGTAACGCTACATTATGTAATGTTACAATAGATACCTACAGTGTGTGATATAACACTACGTTATGTAATGTTACAAAACAGTGTGTGATGTAACGCAACGTAATGTTACATAATAGTTTGTGATATAACACTACCTTATGCAATGTTACATAATAGTTTGTGATATAACACTACGTTATGTAATGTTACAAAACAATGTAAGGCAATTTAATGTTATGTTACATAATAGTTTGTGATATTATAACACTACATTATGTAATGTTACAATACAGTGTGTGATATAATACTACGTTATGTAATGTTACAATACAGTTTTTGATATAACACTTCATTATGTAATACCTAATACAAAACAGTGTGTGGTATAACGATATGTTATGTAATGTTACAAAGCTGCGTGTGATGTAACGCTAAGTAATGTACCTAATGTTACATAATAGTCTGTTATTACGCTCCGTTATGTTATGTATGTTGCATAACAGTATGTGATATATTGCTACGATGAAATATTGACCGCTATTCTGAAATGAAAAACAGACGATTGAGTTGCGTCGTATCCAATTTTTATTGAGACTTTTGACATTTCTGTATTCTGAAAATGTTTTATCCAATACATTAGTTACGTAACTACTGGCAACTGAAGTTCTAAGCAAGAGCTTCTTGCGTTGAGTTGGAACGTGAATTTGAGAATACCATCAGTCAATTATTTAATGTTGTGGATCCGGGTGATACATGTTTAATGATTTTTTGTGTAGTTATGTGTTGATAAGTGCACTGTTGGTGTATCTAATAAATAAATAATTATAACCTTCAATTGCGAGATGGAAAACAATGCGAGCTCTTGATGCCTCTCTTTACCCCTTAGAGGTGAAGAAGCTAAACGAAAACTGAAAAATAAAAGTCCTTTTTGATCAGTCAAGCCACAATTATTATATCTACTACTTATTTTTTGTATGAATAATTCATAAAAATGTAATAAGGCCCGGTAGGTATTATCATTTCTAAAATAATGACCCGGCTACTGAAAAGGTTTGCCACCTATGCATTAGAATACAACTTGTCTATGGTTGCTGTTTCGTGATGTTTTCTATCCACTTTCTATCTATGGTTTAATGTCAATGTATTGTATCCCAAGAACACCAACCCTCTAACAATTTGTATACCTATTCACAATGTATCCAACAAAACGACAGTGTGGTGTGTGTTGGTATTCATTGTCCCAACCATAGATACATAATATGTCCCAACATGGAACATACAATACATAATACATACTTTGATTCGTGCATGTGTGTGTGTGTAGGTTGTTTTTTTATCAAGATCTTTAGTAGGTATTGACAGGTGGCATTCCATTTTCATATTTACGTTTTTAAAAGAAAATCTGTATGAACTTTGATCACTTTTCCTGTATATCTTCGTTGAAAACGTGGACAGTATGAAAAAATCAGTATTATTATTTTTATTTTTTATGTATGCATCCGTAAACGGAGCTAAAAGTTTCTTCGACGATGAAAGTTGTTACTCGTATGCCGGTGGAAATGTTTTTCCAGAAGGAAATAGGAGAGTGGATCATAAACTTCAGTTCACCAAAGCTGTCAGTGAGTAATTAGCATTTCAATTACTTTACATTTTATTAGCAAAATATTTATTTCAAACTTACGATAATATAACCTATAAATATTAGGCCTTCTCAAAAATATTTATATTTTTGTAGTTTCCAGACCAGCACCCGTATGGGAAGCTACCGCTGTTGTAAATGGTGAATTCACTCAACTCTCCCTGGATAGTTTCAAAGGAAAATATGTTGTTTTCTTCTTTTATCCCTTAGATTTGTGAGTATCACTTTAAATAATTATAATATGAAAAAAACATATCTAGTACAATGTTGAATTGTAATTATTTTTAACTAATGATAGCATCTATTTGATGGCCGCATCCTCTTTATAGAGCTATGTCTGGTCACTTTCCTCCGTAAGCATCTGGCAATCACATTATTTGGTTTTGACCAATCGCAGTTACACTCATTATCCACCTTCTGACATATTTTGCCCACTGTTAATTATGTAAATCTAGAATTCTTCGTTCTGACTTGGTCTCATTTTGTAAAAGCTATTCTTTTCTTTGTTACATTATAAAGTTTGGTACAAAGAACCAAACATTTATCTGGATTAGTTTCATAAATTTAATAATTTGTTACTATCTTAATGCCTAATAATGCAATTATTATCTTCTTAAGTTGGTCCCTCATGTCTGAGGATCAAGACCATCATGCAACCAAATAACGTTTTATGAATGATTTGTTATCTATGTTATAACCTTTTTAAGTCATACTTACATATGTATTTTCATTTTGTATTTCAACTTCATGTGAAGTGATTATAAATTTGTCGTTTCTTTGTTGCAGTACATTTGTATGTCCTACAGAAATATTAGCATTTTCCGACAGAATTCAAGAGTTTAAAAAGATCAATGCCGAAGTGATAGCATGTTCAGTAGACTCGCATTTCACCCATCTCGCATGGATAAATACACCGAGAAAAGAAGGCGGTCTAGGCAAAATCAACATTCCACTTTTGAGCGATCTCACTCATTCCATATCCAGAGACTATGGTGTTTATCTGGAAGATCTTGGACATACTCTGAGAGGTCTCTTCATCATAGATGACAAGGGAATCCTCCGACAAATCACAATGAATGACCTTCCAGTTGGAAGATCCGTGGATGAAACTTTGAGGCTAGTGCAAGCATTCCAATATACAGATCAACATGGAGAAGTCTGTCCCGCTGGATGGAAGCCAGGACAAGATACTGTAAGATATTCTCCCTTTTAGAACTAATAAAATCAATTTGGAAAATCACTAATATAATTTTTTTTATATTTGCTTTTCAGATTATTCCAAACCCTATTGAAAAGAAGAAATACTTTGAGAACCATTGATTTAATTGTAACAAGCCAACAACTCATCACAAGTAATATATTTAGTAACCAAAAATAACTTTACCTGTTTTGCAACTAATTACATTATACAATTTGAAGAATATCGGCTGTCACAATCTACATACGATTTTTTTTTATATTTTTATACAAAATTCTTTTTCACAAAAATATGTTTTAATAGTAACACCATGACTGTTAATCTCATTATATTATCACAATTTATTATACAATTTATGTTCTAGCACGAAAGAAATTCAACTCAAAATGTATCTCATCGGGTCTGGATTACCAATAAAACAAATTACTAAAAAAACATTTTTGGGGCATTTCATAATCAGAATCTATTTTCTAATCTACTTCTTTCAGCAATATACTGTAGGCTCAATTATATAACAAGATAACTCCCTTTCGATTCCTTAATTGCAATAATGTCTTATCAATTATCACTTAAAAATAAATATTATGGATATATTATACAATAGCTGTGACGACATAAAAAACACAGCTGTTATTTATCTTTGTATAATATGGTATCAAATTCACAATGAAATATTTGCAAAATAAATATATTCTTAAAAAGATGTTATAAGTGCAGTAGAATAAATTGTGTTGTTATAGCCAAAATATCCAAAATTCCTGGAACACTTTTTTTAATTTTAGGTAAATAGACTGAATTACTTATTATATGTAAAAACATTATTATTATAACTGTAAACATTTTTTCATGATATTTTTTTTAACAAAATAATATATTTTCGAATCCTGATATAATATTCAATGACATTATGTTATGTTTATTAAAATTTCTTAAGTATTAGTAATTATTTTACATTCCCCGTATCCGTTAGATTTCCTAATTATTCTCGACTCCTTGACGTTACTCACTACCTAATCAATGAGACGTCCATATCTTTTCAAACTTGTTTAAAGATTCTTGATAAATAAGTTGCAGTGTTCCACAACGGGTGTGCCTCGAGTTGACCCCAGGCGTGCCGCAGTAAATTTTACTATATTGGACATTTTATAATTTTAAGTGTAATCTCATTTCTTGATCAAGAAAATACCTTCATTTATAGGGGCACTAAGTTTCTTAAAATTGCAAAACTCATACTGTGCTCTATTTTATTTTCTGTCAAAGTTAGCAGCCTGTTTTCTTCAAATATTTTGTAAGTTTTTACACAAATTGTCGTGGCATTCACTGCCAAAATAGATGAGTTATTACTATTTTCCAGATACCGAATCTTAACTTGCAACAGAAGCTTGTTAAATAATACAAAAAAATCAATCTAAACATGATATTTATCATTGTCATCCACTTAAAATTTTAATAATTACAATTTTTCAGTACAAAATATTCCTATAACGATATTTTTTGCATCACACTGGCCTCTTCTTATTTTTGGGGCTAGAGAGAGTTATAAAACTAACTCTTCTAGGCGTCTTGACTGGTGCTGTTTGTTGAGAATTACTTTCCTTAACTGGTTTGGCCTCTTGAGGGCTCGGTAAAGGTGCAGTTTCCGTTTTACTACTAACTAAAATAGATTTAGTCATCTCCTTCCCATCGGGTTTTTTGCTATTTTTATCACTATTATCATCCGTTTCATCGTACACCAATTTAATGTCTTGTGTGGGGTCGTCTATAATGATTTTATCGCTGTCATCTTTCGGTGGTGAGGAAGATTTTAACTTTTTGGCAAAACCATCTTGGGACCATGGTTCCATAGCAGCTTCGTCCATGATGACTGTACTGGACTTCAATTGTTCTGATTTTTGTTTGACGCCAAACAACGATTTGGCTTTAGGACTTTTGGTCTTTATTACCTCATTTTTAATTTCAAATATGTTAGATTTTTTTATATCGCCTTTATTTGCTGAATCACCATTTTTTGTTTCTTTAACAACTTCAACAGTGTTAGATTTAACTTCTTTGTTGGGTGTATCAACATCCATGAGTTCTGCGGTTTGTGTTTTGGTGTTGGTAGCTTCGCTAGCTACGTCACATAAAATCTCCCCCAACTCGTTTTGTAAGAATGTGATAATAGCGCAATATCCATCCGAACTTGATACAATTAAGACGTTGCCGTCACAAGACCATGTCATATCTGTAAGTCTAAAATGAAACAATAAAGAAAATTAAAATTAACGAAATATAATTTAACTGTGTAAGTGAAAAAAAAAACATACATTAGGTTCTAAAGAAAAAAGAAACAGAATTCATAGAATTAAAGATAACTGTATCGGTGATTTAGAAAAAGTTTAACTATAAAGTATACAAAAGATTATACCTTGCGTATTGTGGATTTATAACAACTGCTAGTGGAGTAGATTGTTGTGTGTCATATAAAGTTATAGAGTCATTAGTCCCCACTGCCAATATCATTCTAGATCCATTTGGCAGGTTCACCAGCGGCTGAGGTCCGTCTGATCTTGGTTTGAATTTTATAGGGCACCAACGAACTGCAAGGGCGGGCGAGTCTCCACAAGGAAGAACACAAATAGGTCTGGAAAGAAATATTGTAGGTAATTTTTTTAATCACATAAAAACAAGAGGAAATTCTTCTAGTTCATTGAAAAGAATAGTGTAAAAATTCTAGCATTTGAGTATTACGTAATACAATTTTTGGAGAAGTTTGAGCCCTCTCCTCCCTAAGCAATATGCCATAATCTTTTAATGTACCTCCTCCCCCTCCCTAAGCACTACATAACGCCCAAGTAGGCAACTATTTTTTTTTTATGTAAAAATCACAATTTAATTGCACAAACACTGCGCTAACATGTCACGGAAAGCATTGTGCAAACCCCCTCCCAACCCGGGAATGCAAAGTATCAATTAACCAGACCCCCCTCCCCCTACATTGCATAACATTATACTTAAATGCCCCCTTACATAAATATATAGGTCCCTAAAGAGGGAGGCCAACTACTTGAAATTACATAGTTCACGAGATAATATCTGAAGTTTAAGATAGAGACTCATATAAATTGATCTTTAAGCATTCATGAGATATTTTGAAAAACACAGAATAGAGGCAGATGATCCCTTCCTAATTCTGGACTTCATGCAATATTTGGGATTGGTGAGGAAAAGAACAAAGATTTATTAACAAAAGATAGGTTAGTTTTAATAAATAAGTAAACTTTTTTTAAATTTCTTGACTGATGAACACTATTATTAACTTTATATTACAGAAAGAGGTTTCATTGTAATACAATATCTATTTGTTACAAAATATTGTGACATGACAAATTTGAAGTGGTTGGTAGTCTAGCGGTTACGGTGCACATCTACCGACCATCTTCCCCTTTCACGACACAGGCTACTTAATAGTAACTTACTGTGAAAGAGTCAGAGTGTATTTATGTTCACTTTTGTTACTTTAATTGGTCAAAATAATGTATGGAAAAAGAAATAAATACGTACACATTTAGAGAATATCTAGAGTAAATATAAGCTGTGTTGGTATTCTTAATGCCTCTGGCTGGATCCCCTTCAATAAAACCAGCTGGTACAGCAATCAGTTCACCATCTGGACTAACATGAAGTCTCCGAAAAAATGACTGCAGTGTGTCATCATGAAAGAACCTCACTACTTGACCTTTCAACGGATGCAACACCGGCACAGGTAGAATGCCTTTAGAACTACGAGCCACAGCCTTCTTAGTGTTTACATCAAACACTCGGAAAACTCTGTAAAAATATGTACATATAAAATTCTTGACAATATCTTAAAGCATCCATGTGACTCTGTTTAGAGGCAAAGGACCGCTATAAAAGCCTTGGTTCACGATCAAAGAGGTAGTGTAAGAAATCTTGCAGTCAATAAACTCCTTAAAATCACTCAGCTCTACTTAAAAAAAATGGAACATAGTAGGAAAGTCTTCCTTTTCTTAAAAACTGTTCATATAAGAAAATAACAATGTAAATTTTACATACCTATCACTACTCATGGTGGCTAAATATTGGTTTTTAGGATCCCAAATTACGCCCTGTACGAATCCTTTGTGATTTAAAATTCCCATACTTTTGCCTTTATGTACATCCCACAAAACAGCTGTATTGTCTACGGAACCACTTATAAGAAATTTGCTCATAGGACACCAGCTCAAGTCATAGACATCTTCAACATGTCCTCGAAGGATCTGCGGAATAACAAATTTTCAGATATTTATACCTGGCATTCGAGTCTATGGACATCGAAACGAAATGGAAACAAAGTTATAGTTTACCTTATAAACTGTCCATGTTTCTCTATCTTGGTCACTATTTTGCTCAAACAATGGAGGAGGTTCTAGGTCAGTTTTCTGTTTCCATATGATGATAGCTGATTCATCATCACCTGAAGCCAAAAATTCACCATTTGGAGACCAACGAACTACATTAACAGCTTTTTGATGATGAAAAAGATCAGCAGCAACCTCGATATTTGCAGTACCCGATTCATCTGTTTTGACATACCAAATCTGTAAAAAAACATTCAGATAAAATAAGCACTTCATCAAAAACACTACTAATTTGGGTTGGCTGGAAGAGATCCTTCGGGATAAGTCCGCCCTTTGAATCTTTAAAGTGTTTGTATAAAAATTGTTTTTAATTAATTATTTCACAATAATGGATGGACTTGGCTGGGACATGTGTTAAGGATGCCGAATGACAGTTGGCCGAGGAGAGCGCTGTTTTTCCTCCCATCAGGGTCCCGGAGACGCGGAAGACCCTCTCATACTGTGTTCCGCTCCTTCGAGGCAGAGCTGAGGAATCTGGACATGGTGTGGGAGGAGGTCATTAACGTTGCGCAGGATCGAGCGCAATGGAGAGCTCTTGTTGCCTCCCTATGCCCCTAAGTGGGGTCTAAAGGGAGTTTGGATTGGATTGGATTTCACAATAAAGTTTTATTTATTTATTTATTTACTAATAATAAAGATTACAAAAAATATATTCAATTATTGAGCTTACCACAACATGAGAATCACAGCCGCCCGTTGCAAGTCTAAAGAAATTTTGGTTTTGAGTTGGTTGGAAGTCAACACTTAGGACTGGATCACGGTTATGCCAAGCTATTTCTGGTATCGTACACTTCATTTTATTTTTGAAATGTTAGCGATATATGCACTAACTGTAAAACAAATTGCTTTCAATTCGACAAACTTATTAATTAACAGCCGCCCCCGACACCTGAGATTTAGCTGTCGATGGTGTCGATGTTTGTTATTTTCGCGCCAATATACGTTGTCAAAGTCATAATCATAGATAAAAGTGGATAAAAAATAATGTGTTTTAAGTCTATGCTAAATCGAGGATAGGGGAGGACATGGGGAGGACAGGCAAAAGACACATGAGAGTTTCTCCTTTATTTTTATATGAAAAGTCGTTTTATTTTTTGTCATCAAAACATTTAGTAGTGAATTTTCTTTAAGACGTGCGTATTACTTGCAACTTTTCTCTTTCCTACCGCGAATGTATTCGTTTCTACCAACTTGTTTACCCTACAGTTATAATAAATCACTGTTTTTATAGCAAGAAATTAGTTGTTTTTTTCTGCAATTCCACTCTTAATTATTCCTCAAGCTATAGGTATATGAGCTAGCTCATACCATATTGACTATTATTCTGAAATGAAAAACAGACGATTGAGTTGCGTCGTATTCATTTTTTATTGAGACTTGACATTTCTGTATTCATTAGTTGCGTAACTACTGGCAACCAATTAAGTTCTAAGCAAGAGCTTCTTGCGTTGAGTTGGAACGTGAATTTGAGAATACCAGTCATTGACTATTATTCTGAAATGAAAAACAGACGATTGAGTTGCGTTGTATCTTGTATCCAATTTTTATTGAGACTTTTGACATTTCTGTATTCTGAAAATGTTTTATCCAATACATTACAGTTACGTAACTACTGGCAACCGATTAAGTTCTAAGCAAGAGCTTCTTGCGTTGAGTTGGAACGTGAATTTGAGAATACCAGTCATTGTGTTTATTGACCTTTTTCAGGTTATTTAAATTACATAATATATTACAGTGTAATTTGCGATAACTCCATAGATTGATTGGCAAAAAGGAATGCTGTTTTATAGAGATTTATTTATAAATTTGGATTTATAGGAAAGGGGATACATAAAGAAAACCTTGTGAGTGCACTACACTAAGAAACATTTTTAACCACTTTTAGCAAATCAATATCAAACTGTAAAACGTTGTTTTTTTTTTAATTAAGTTATGTACACAAAGGTGAATACAACAATTCAAATGTTGACATGTACATATTTGGGTTGCAGATTCATATAAAGATTTGGAAGTGCCTCTAGAGCCGTAGACGGAAACATCAAAAATTTGGTACGGCGTCCGTAGATCTCCATAGACAATATTTTATCATAGACAACTAAAAATTGACATTTGTTTAGCCGACGATTGACATTGACAGATGATATTAAATTGTCGCTGAGCACGGATTTGATTAAATGTTGTTGAACAATAATGTAATTGTATAACAAAATTACAACTATCAGCAATAGTAACAATAGAATACTTATTAATGTAGATGTTTTTATTTTTTAGAAGTATGGTTGCCACAATATAACATTTTAGAAGTTAAAACGTAAAAAAATATTTGGTAATTATTGAGTTCGCGGGCTGATACAATGATGATGGTCATGATCCTCAGAATTGAGGGACCGATGAAGATGAGGATGAATATCAATTGCTCTTGAGCTTCTTATTCAATACGTGGAGGCAATTTAAGTAGCTGCTGCCACAATGCATTAAAATAAGCTTTTGCAAGGATGCATGGTTATTACAGTTGTCACAGTAAAGAATAATTGTCCACATTTTTACTATGAAGGTGGATAGAAGCGGGACAATCTGTGACAAAATATTTCTTGTGGAGTTTTCACTTTTTGAGTGGTATTTCTTGCCACCTCTTATACAACTTAATGTTGCATAATAGTATTTTAAAGACTCCTTAGCATCTTTTTCTGTATGATGCATCTTTATTTGATTTTCAATACTCCTTGCGTCTATTATATTTTTCAGTCAAAACATTTGGGAAATCTTTGTATCACCCACTTTCATTTTTGAATAATTGATTAATATTAACACTTCACTATCAACCATGCAAAATTGCCAAGTATTGAGACATAAATTTGGGATTCCTAGAATTAGGTAATCCGCCATATTTTTGTAATTTTTATTTTATTTTACATAATATGAACGGCTTTCGGCTTAAAACACAAATTCATTTCACGTAGTTATTCAAAAAAATATCACTAAAAAAATTATTAAAAAAAGTCACAAAGAAATAAAATTAAAAATTAGTAAAAAAAGACTACGCTTTATATAAAGACATGCAATCAAATTTTGAATAATATAGATGTTTAATTATTATTTCCGGATACTAATAGTATCCCATGTATATCCAATGAGATTCGCACGAAAATTCAAACTGTCCTTTGGTACTAATACGAAATTCGCGCCAATTCACGCTTTGACATTAACTGTCATTTGAGTGTTACCATAGTATGAACTGTAATAATATGGCAACACACAAATCTACGGACGCGGGCACGGGATCCGGCTACGGCTCTAGAGGCACTTCCTAAAGATTTTGTTGTAGAAAAATACAAAAATTAAATGTTTTTTTTGCGATGTCATTTTTTTGCCATAGAATAACATTGACAAATAATATCTTTTGACAGCTGTCAGTCATTTGTTTTTTGTCATGAAATTTACTTTAGTTTTAGTAGGCAGTACTTTTTAAATATAATATTACTATACTCAATGCAGTGCTTAGTATCGGTGTGATATCTCAGTATTGTTTATTAATTTCTATCTGATGTTAGGACATATTTCATGTATTAAAAATGTCTGTAATACTAGGAGGCGGTCTTTCAGGATTATCGGCAGCATATTATATTATCAAAGGTAATAGTAACCCTAAATTAAAACTTCTTATATTGGAATCAACCCACAGATGTGGAGGATGGGTAGAAACAACAAAAAATCAGGGTTTCTTTTTCGAAGGAGGACCAAGAACTATCCGTCCTAAAGGTGTTTCAGGGGCTAACACTCTCAATATGATACAAGATTTAGGACTTGAAAATGAAATCATTCCAATTAATTACAACCACCCTGCAGCCAAAAATAGAATGATTTATGCCAATAATCGTTTGAATTTATTGCCATCTTCCATTCTTGGGACATTGTTAAAAAAGAAACCATTCTCGAAACCACTAGCTGGGGTTTTATTACATGATTGGAAAGCAAAACCTATCCTTGGCTTACCAGATGATACAATGTATAATTTCGTGGAAAGGAGATTCGGAAAAGAAATAGCTGATTATGCCATAAGTCCAATGCTATGTGGTATATGTGCTGGTGATGCTAAAGAAATATCTGTCAAATTTTTACTTGACACTTTATTTAACTATGAACAGAAATATGGTGGCATAGTCAAAGGTCTCCTATGGTCTTTGCTCCAAAAAAGGAAAGTTGATGAGATAGAACTAAGCGAACTGGCAGAAAAAGCGAAGGCTGAGAGATGGAGCATTTATTCTATGAAGGATGGTTTGGAAACTTTGCCAAGAACTCTTAGCGAGTATGTTATGAAGAATGGAGCAAATATTTTACCAGATCATAAAGTTGAAGAAATAATGTTTTACAAAGGTAATGAAAAGGTTTGTGTCAAAGTTAAAAAGGACTATAGCTTTTGTTCTAATAATTTGATAAGCAGTTTACCATCGTATGAACTTGCTAAACTATTGAAAAAACAGCATCCGTATTTGGCCGAAGAATTGGAAGGAATACCATTTGTGAATGTCGGTGTAGTCAATTTGCAATACAATTCTAATAATTTATTAAAACACGATGCGTTCGGATTTTTAGTGCCTCCTAAAGAAAATTTACCTTTGCTGGGGGTTATTTTTGATTCTTGTTGTTTTCCTAATCAAAGAGGAACAGTTTTAACAGCCATGTTGGGAGGAAAATGGTTTGAAAAATATTTTGGTGCTAATCCATCTGAGGAACAGATATTGGACACAGCTGTAACACACGTCGGTAAAATTCTAGGAATCAATGAACAACCAGATAAATTTAAGGTTAGCATCTTAAAGAAATGTATTCCTCAATACATTGTTGGCCATCATGAAAGAATTGGTCGCATAAAGAAATATATAAAAGATAATGAACTTCCTTTACATTTATGTGGTTCTTCCTACGATGGTGTGGGCGTCAATGATGTGATACTATCTGCTAAAAAAGCGGTTCAGTCTTTAAAGCCGTAAACAATTTTCTTTACATTACATTTTATGGGAACAATAAAAGTCAAATATAGTGTTTTGTTATAATATGTTTTTAATTTATTTACACTGGATATTGTTTTATTTTGCAATTAAATAATATATGAATTTTACAAGCATAATAAAATATAAATATTGTTATATGAAGTTAAAGGAATTTTATTAATATTCGTTGTTATAAAAAAGCAAAAATGAATAAATTTGTAAATATAAAACTAAGATGCAATGGAACCCAATCTTAAATAAATTAATATCTGCACGGGATGAGTTGATGGTTTCGGAGAGCTAGTTACGGTATTGGTATAATTGTAGGAAAGAACAAAGCCTGCTACAACGTCATCGCCAGTTTTGAGGGATTCATTCGGAGTTATTTCTGTGTTTACAGCCAGTTTGTTTGATTTTCTCCAGACGACAACCCTGAAAATTGATGTTGTTTTAAAATTGCATAAATCTGAGACAATTGAATGCTATAAAAGTTAATAATAATGTGAACTCAATATCATAGTCGTTAAAGAGATAAACAATGCATAATAGAAGAATATTGTAAGAGCAAAGTACAACAGTGTACCAATTTATATATATAAAACAATTCTTTGCAGTATTACGATAATTTACTGATTCGGAATATATTTTTGGCCAACTATGCGACCATCTTCAACGGAGAGTTTTTATAAACTTTTGAAGATGGTTGCATAGTCGGTCGAAAATAAAATCCGTTCAAAAAGTTTTGTTTTACTTATTTAAACCGGTTTAATGACCAAGTATTACAAAGTAAATGGTAGCCTAGCAGTTATGACGCAGACTTTCGTACTGCAGGTTGTGGGTTCGATCCCAGGTGCCGGTCATTGTCCTCTTTAATGACACAAGCTTTAAGTAGCTTACTGTGAAAGAGTGTGTTTGTGTTCAATTTGAGTGAGTACAGATCTGTGGTGGCATGGTAAAATGACCCAAGTCAGTGACGAGATTTTACAATACGGCGGGTTTCCTTAGTTATAAATTTAAGATGTTTTGCATTTTAAAATAAAAGCTTTATTATCTGTAATAGGTCCTTCATGTTACCATTATATCATAATATTCAGGACTCTCTTGCATTTCGCATGTAAATATTTGAAAAAAATCTTTTATTTATTGTCTTTTTTATGCATGTGTCTTTCTACCTCGACAATTTTTTACTCATTCTATGAACGATTCTGTAGTTCGGCCAAAATTCCCATACAAATGTAGCAACATTTCGTGATTTCAACTCACGTTTACTTTTTTTCTTTGAAAAAAATTTCTTCAAAATGAATACTTCCCAAAATTAAAACAATCAAGGTACCTACTAAATTTTAATTAAATATTTGAATTTTTTGTTGTTTTGTGTAAAAAATAATTGAAACAAAACTAAAAGTCTTCTTAATCAAACAGTATCTACGTCTTCCTGCTACAACTTATAATCTTCCTTCTTCTTCTCTACCAGTCAACCAGGCGGGACCGGTTGACTGGTAGAGAATAAGATTTTATTAAAAAAATACATTTATATGTATTTTACTCATATTTTTTTGGAAATATGTAGTCATATTATTAAAGACTTTAACGATAAAATAACTTAAAAGAAGTGATTTTATTGTTTGTCGATAATCCTTAGATTTAGAAGGAAGGGAAACTACCTGTGTAAATTCGCTTGATGGTTACGCAATTTAACCCATCCATGGGCTATTCTCTGTATCCCCTATATTATGGAGGATGATAAAATTATGAATTGGCTATATTTTTTAATCTCTAGGGGGGGGCAGCTGCCCCCCTTGATCCCTACCATTCATGGGCGCCCGCAAAAAGAAGGGGGGGGGGGTAAATATTTTTACACTAATAACACGAAGTGATTTAAAATATCATTATTTGACAATTTTCCATCCATCCTTACCCTACCTGCCCTTATTTGACAATTTTCCATCCATCCTTACCCTACCTGCGGGCACCAGGGTTGCCAGGTGTTCGGTATTTTACCGAACCGTTCGGTAATTTTACCGAACCGTTCGGTAATTTTGCCCCATGTTCGGTGTTCGGTATGAAAAAAATACCGAACTATGGAGTGTTCGGTATTTTTACTTTCGGGAATAATATTCATTTTTCCTAGCGAATTTGTAACTTCCCGGACAGCAAATTTCGAGAATGACCTTTTTTTTTTTTTTTTTAGGTGAAATTCCTATTTTCCGGATAGCAAATTATGAAAATGACCTTTTTTTTTTTTTTTAGGTGAAATTCCTACTTTCCGGATAGCAAATTTTGAAAATGCCCTTTTTTTGTTTTGGTTCGGTATATTTTTGAAAAAAACCTGGCAACCCTGGCGGGCACCCATGTTACCATTAGATTTAGTACATTAGTTTATTTTTGCTGTCCTGTCTATGGTTTGTCTGCTACACAGGGACCTTTACCGTGCCAATGGTTACAACTTTACTTAAGACTACAATAACTTACTTTGGGTCATCATTATAATTTTGAGTATCTTCCACATATTCTGAGGCGTCATCACGTTGAGGCAAACGTAACTGAACTGAAGGTGTCACTAATTTAGAGTTACAGATAATACTTGTCTTGGCATACTGATTGTCAACCTGAAATTAAATACCAAATATTATCATATATCAACTGTATTTTGTCATTCAAATTCATTTCGTGTGTTTAGGCTCATTCTGAGAAAATTTGGCAGGATTTAAACCACAAACACTTATTATTTTCCTGCTTAAAGGCGAATTGTAACCACCTAAACGATTAAGCCACATGAAGCTATAATAAAGTATGAAAAAAAAGTCTTTGACAATGGTGGAAAAAGATGTCAGTAGCGATGAAAAAAACCTCAAACATTTTTATCATAAATTTCCTAATATCCCAATTATTTAGTCTAAATGTTGCAATATGATTAAGAAAGCAACATACAATGATAAAAATATTTATACCTACAAACACATCGGACCATTAAATAATATGTTGGTTGATAGGTTTTTTCTGTCTGTAAGTATAAAATTTAATAATGTTTTCTTTTAAAAGCGTTTGACCATAACACACTCAATATTATGAATAAGTGAGTGATATGACAAAGAGGCCCAAGACTGAGGCCATCATTAGACGGCAGAAGGACGGAGTGGAGGAGTCTCTCGACTCAGCCAGGGTTCATCCAGGACTGTGATATAAAACCATGGTTAATCTAAGCAACTACATTTTTTTGATTATGATTTCTTAAAAGGAGAAATAATTGTTGAGAAGGTTGTAGCTATGTTTATTTTTTAATTATTTCTACAAACCTCTTGAAATTTAGTTTTCATGTCATCCTTATTTTCACCAGTGCCTTCTTTGACTTGTTGTTCTTCAACGTCTGATATGGGTAACAGATTGATTGTGGTTTCATGTCCGGTTGGATTGGACAACTTTAAAACCAGAACGTTCGGTTTCCCCGGCTGCAGAGGACCACAGGAAATAATTCTGACTTCTGGTATATGATAGCTGTAAGTTAAAAACATTACTTATTAAATACTGAAAATCATTTAGAAGAGGCATTTAGTACAAAAATGACAAACTTATATATCATAAGTGGTCGATGGCCTCAGAGGAGTACGAATATGCCGATAATACACCCCAACAGAAAAACCTGGTTGAGCTAACTGCAGGGTCAGCCCAGGCCTCGGAGGCGTAGGATTAAACTACATTGATTACTACACCGCCACCAAGCCTCTGACACCTGTTACCTCCCCAAATGACCAATGCTACGATTACGGACAACGAGAACATACCAACTTTTTTGGACCCCACACAGAAGAATTAGAAAAGCATGGAGGGACCTAGCGGCGACCATATGCTCCACCTTGGGAGCGAATGTGGATAGGTAGGTAGGTATATATCATATGTCATGGTTTAGGTTTGACTCTTTCACAGTTGAATGTGGATAGGTAGGTAGGTATATATCATATGTCATGGTTTAGGTTTGACTCTTTCACAGTTATCTACTAAAAGCTCGTGAAAGTGGAAGATGATTGGCACCTGGAATGGAACCCACAACCTCCGCATGAAACTGTAGGAAAGCTGGTGTTATAACTATGCTAGGCAAGTCACGTATTTTGCAAAAAATAAGCTATGTTTATTCAAAAATGGTTCTTGTCTATTTCCATCTTGTAATTTCAATGATACATGAGAAAGCAAATAACAAACTTTTATCATTTGTTTTTTAGAGACTTTTGACAAAGGTTATTTATTTATTTATTTATTTATTTATTTCACAATATACGGCGATAATGCCTTTTACAAAAAAAAAAAATAACAATCATAGTAGTGACAATAATAAGCAGGTATAAAAATTACACAACATGACAACAACAATAGCAGCAGAAAGACAGAAGCAAGTTAAATAAGAATATCCCAGAAAACATGATATTAGAAAAAACAATAAACTTTTATTGAACGCACATGGGTGGCTGAAGGGCTTCCTAATCATAGCAGCATTTTACGAGGATATGCTGTTTCTAGTACTTAGTACATATAATTCAATACTAAAAATATAATTTATATTGTTAATTGAATTATAATTTGATAATTGATATTGGTAATTTGTAAACTTACTAAGCAAACAGCTGTATTTTAAATTTGATAGATCCAGGGTTGTATTCAGGTTTGGTTACATTGTGATCGCATTGGCGACATCTTTGGGATCTTTTGATGAATAGCTGCTTAGCTGAAGGGTAGAGATTCTCAACGATTACGGGTTGATATTCAGGTTGAGCAAGCCGCTGTTCCATATTAGTAACTATAACAAATTCATACAACTTTAGAATGTATTTCAATAAATCAAATCAAACTGTACAAACATTTATAAGTAAAGTCAGAGGCAAACTACACTAATTTGGTTTCAAGCAAAATAAGGCATTTTCTGTATTGAAATCCAAATTTTGTTTGACAGTTATTTTGAGTTAAATAATGCTAAGCTCAAATTATAATCTTATGAGCATCATGCTGTAGAGAAAAATGAAATGAATAATTATGAAAAAATTAAAAATGCCCAAAGATTTGATATTATATAAATTACATTATAAATTTTTTTGGTATTTATATGAGGGGGGAGCCAAAGGAATTGGTCTGTGTTGGAGAGGGGAGATTGAGGGAAACCATTTTTTGATCTTCTGAGTATGTGTGCAAAACTCTGTTGCTGTGAGTGCATCCGTTTGTCTGTGAGAATTTTCCATTTAGGTGAAAAATGCGATGGACGATTATTGAGAACAACACGCGGCTGTGTAATTTTTCCTGTTAGGGAAATTGTCCGTGGAAACCATTTAAATGGTTAAATTTGCTTATGAGCATGTTCAGAGTCTATGGATGGTTTTCACATTTTAAATGTAGAAAAAGCAATTGAAGGCCATCCCCGTTCATGGGCTCTCTCAATATCAAGAATTAACGAAAACATCATCAAAATTTATGTTCTTGTTCATAAAGAGAGTCGTCGAACTATTGGATTTCAATCTAGAGAATTCTATCCGAAGATTTGCACATGATAGGAGTTGCAGGAAGCCCGTTTACCGGATCTAGCCCCTGGAATTTTTTTTGTTGGTTGGACTCTAAAAGGACACGAAAAGATAGCGTTTAGCACTTTAGAGTGGGTAAAACAAAAATCGCCGGAAGGCTTAAAAAGCATTCCATAAACAAATGTAAAAAAGTCTTGAAAAATCGAAGGATAATTTGGAGAGGTGATTTTTGATCAAGAGAGAACACTTTGCAGACAATCCAAATTTGCTGTAAAAATATTTATAAATATAGAAGTTATGACGAAATTCCTGTTTCTTTTGGCTACCCTCTCGTATAGAGGTGGCAGATTTATTTTGAAGTATCATTAGGACACTCTTCTTGATCCAAATAACACAAACTATTCATTTACACATCCAAGTTTTTGTATCATAGTTTTTTACAGGATATTTTTAACATATCTACAGAGAGTCTATTTCCTTCGTCTGTCCAATTTTCAATTAACCAAATAATCTAAACACAATCTTGTTGCGACCTTATTCAGATTCTACCCCTTTGTGACACTATTTAGTATTAATCAAATATTTTTATGAGAATCCCTTCTGGTTAAGCCTGGCATAAAATTAAGACAATATAACCATAGAACGTCATTTTTTTTAAATATTTTGGCGTAATGATAATTTAAGTAGTTTTTTAATAAAGCAATCTGGCATGTGCAGGGCCGTCAAAATATTCACAACCAATATAGATTTCATTGAAGTGATTTTCAAAAAATAATATTTTCTTAAAAAAAATATATTTTTATCGGTGTCCAAAAGAGCTTAGGATTCGAAGATGATTGCAATAGATCATATTTAGACAGTTTCATGAATGGCTCCCCTGTCCGACAGAAAGCCGTCGAATCACTGGTCTGTCATTGAATGAACATTTTATACACAAAATTGTATTCAGTAAAAAAGTTTTTTTTAACTATACCAAGAAACTGTCAGTACTTACAAAATGGCTACCAAGTATTAGTAGATAAACATGTGTAAGTGTGCGAATTTATTTGCGGTTCTGCACATGTCATATGCTTTAAGAAGAATTACATTCTTCAAAATGTACTTGACAGCAAAATATATCTAGTCATTTTGTATATAAATAAAAAAGAACTGCCATTGTACAATGGATACTGTCAAAAGGGTACAGTATAAATAATTCATATGAAAATGTTGAGAATCTGAAATAAGTTACAAAACTGTATGTCGGCAACCCTAGATTTAGTTAATTTGATACTCACTGGTTTTCAAATTTATAGTTTTGGTGAATATGTCAGTGGGAAGATCACCTGGATCGCTGATCGGGATGGATGGTGAAGACAGAGTAGCCACTTCACTAGCTGCTCCTGATAACGAGGGTGTGCCCGTCACTCTGGCTCTAGCCATGGCGCTTGTGAGCCCAATTTTATCCTTGAATTAAAATAGCATGGACAATGCAATTAGTTTCAAATATGTAACAAGACTTGAAACCACTGTTGATTGTTTCAGCAGAGGGTGCTTTGTTGTAGTCCATTTTCACAGATGTAAAAACAAAAGAGTCTTCAGTTTGTACTACTACATATTTATTGATAATCATAAACTAGTTTTTCAGACTTTGTCCATCTGAGGTTATGTCCTCTAGTTTATGGTGATGAATAAGTAGCACACACTGAAGATTCTTTTATTTTTAGATCATTAAATCCACTGGTTTTATGATGCTTGATGGACTAAACGAATCTGTGTACAGTAGTACACCAGCGTTTCCCGACTGATGGTCCGCAGAACCTCAAAGAGGTTTGCGTTTGACACAAATGGAAACCACGCAGCTGCGACAGTTGCAGATGTTTATTGTTGAAATAGAGATGATTAAACTTACAGTAAGTGTCATGTATTTTCCACTCATGGCAAACTTTTTTCTCTCTTTTTCCATCTTATATTGTTTTTCTTGCAAAGCTTGTGTTTTGTAAAACTCCTGTAGAGTATTGACTCGTTGAGAATACAAACTCATGTGCTCTGGCCATCCTCCAGTTGCTGAAATGCAAATAAATATTCATTAAATAATAAGGTTCGCAGATTAATGAATATAACACTAAAAATTATTATAAAAATACATTGTTATGGATAAGCAACGAAAGATATCTTCCATAGTATGTGAATTTTATCCATAGAACATAATTTATATCCCTCTTAAAATTTTAATACATTGTAGGCTGGTAAATGATATTGTATTAAACAAATTATAAAAAATCAAACTATCATAATATAGATTATGCTAATTGGCTTTTCAAGCACCAATATAAATATACTGGAAAAAATATTGATAGTGAAAGAAAATTCATAATATTTTTCATGAAACTTTCTTGCTTTCTGTTCCATTACTAAAAATACTATTTTTCATTCATTAGCATAATTCAACATAACCTCATAACACGAACCAGTTCATATAAAATAAAAAAAACACCTAATGACGGACTCACCAAGGGCCTGATCTGGCATACCAATATCTCTGGATGTCCACCTGCAGTTGAAGCAAGACAGATAGTACATTTTCTTGGGGGTTTTAGGATCTGCTTTACTTGCTTCATCACCAGAACCTTGTTGGGGCTTTGAACTTTGCACAGCAGTCGTGGCTCGTGTAGAGAGAGTGTGAAAGCAACTTGGGCAATCGAAACAACTGCCACACCTATTTTTCTTCAGCCTGGCTTCGGACGATGGCATGTTTTCCAAACAATTGGCGCAGTAAAGAGAATCAACCTATAATAACGTATTTATAACAAGAATTAATGAAGAATGAGTTGATTATTTTATAGTTTTGAAATGGATTGATACATACTTCATGACAGATGCAGAAGCCACAACGAACTTTCAAACAATGCCTACAAAAGTATATATTAGTGATGGGCTTTAATTTCCCACATGTACACGCATACTGAACACACTCCTGCTGCATCAAGTAAGCCATTTTAATTGAATATTTAATAAAACTGACGGCAAACTAACAACGTCAGTAATCCATTATGACACTACTGACCACAGAACAATAATACCAATACCATATTTGCTACTGACAGCAAAGCAGTGACAAATCATTAATCTGTGGAAAGCAGTGTTGCCAACCCGGAAAAGACAAATGTCGCTAAGCGGAGGTTTAAAGTCGCAAGATGTCGGCAAAATTGGTCGGGGGGGGGGGGGGCAAACAGGCGATATTTTTTATTGATAGTAAGGAAAAAAAGTGCTCCTATTAAAACCAAACAATTAAAAAAGAAATAACTACGTAATCAATCAATTCTCCCTTTTTCACCCCACTCAGGGGCATAGGGAGGCAACAAGATCTTATGACCTCCTCCCACACCATGTCCAATGTCCATGTTCCTCAGCTCTGCTTCAAAGGAGCGGAGCACAGTGTGAGAGGGTCTTCCTCGTCTTCGGGACCCTGCTGGAAGAAAGAACAGCGCTCTCCTCGGCCAACTGTCATTCGGCATCCTTAACACATGTCCCAGCCAAGTGCATCTCCTCCCCACAATGGTAGAGGTGATGGGCTCAAGCTGGATGCGCCGGCGTATAGCGTCGTTCGTGATGCGGTGGTACCATCTTACGACCAGAATAATACTCCTTAGGCACTTCATTTCATTGGCTGAGACTTTTTGTGCCTGGGCTTTGGTCAGGTGCCAGGACTCACACTCATAGAGGAGAATGGGCAACACACACGCATCAAACAGTTTACATTTCGTCTCGACACTTACTAAACGCCAACGCCTTCCATATTTTGGTCATGTTGTTAAAGGCGCCACTTGCCATACCGATACGTATCGGGAGCTCAGCCCCGAGGTCACCAGTGGTGGTAATGGTTGCTCCCAGGTACTTAAACTTATCCACCCGGGAGACCTGGTGACCATCGATGGTTATGGGCAGCTGTTTTGCGGGGCAGGCTTTATTCGACATGAGCTCCGTCTTACTGGCATTGACTCACAGTTCGCCTATTAGAACATCTCTCTGAGTTATTGGTATACCTCTTGCTCCTTGCATGGACTTTCTTAAGAGGAAGTCCATAACAATAATAAATATAAATGGAGCCAATACGCAGACCTGTCTGACTCCCGTGGTGATCCTGAAAGCTTCAGTAGGTCCACCGTGCGTTTTGACGATACACTCGGAGTCTTCATACAGGGACTGCACCATTTTAACTATCTTCGGAGGTATACCGTACAGAGCTAAAATTTTCCATATCGATGGTCTATTTAGGATCATAGATAACTATAAATAATAATTTAAAAGGTTTAAAAATTAAAAGGCTATAAAATATTAGTAGGTATTCAAAAATTTTTCATTGCATTCTAAAATATGATATTAATTCGTCCAATCACAATGCACCTCCTTTCTGTTAAAGGTAAACGTCGATGTATGAAGTAAGTTACCTACTGTTCCACAGGTGTCCGTAGAAGAGATGCGAATTGAGACGCCGAAGGGTTAACGTACCACACAGTTTGCTTCTTGGATGGAACACAAGGGCTTTCAAAATTTTCAATCTTTCTTTCATTGTAATCTAGCAGTTGCTGAAAACACCTCACCTAAAAATCACCAAAATACCATTTAATAATAATAATATAACACTTTTCTATACAAAGGTGTCAGTATAGCCGGGGGAACTTATTGCCTGAGGCAATTTTTTCCAGTCAACCGGTTCCGTCCAATCTGAGACAGGCCAACCCCGGGTAGAAATTTCAAGTGGAAAAACACTTAGAAAAACTATGACCCGACTGGGAATCGAACCCGGGACCTCGGATCTGAAGTCCACGCTAGTACAACTAGACTAGCGAGGTCGGTTTTTTTTTCATTTACCAACTTGTTGACAAATACCACGCCCCCGGCAGGATTAACGCTATAACCACTGAGCCAATATTTTTTTCATTTACCAACTTGTTGACAAATACCACGCCCCCGGCAGGATTAACGCTATAACCACTGAGCCAATATTTTTTTCATTTACCAACTTGTTGACAAATACCACGCCCCCGGCAGGATTAACGCTATAACCACTGAGCCAATATTTTTTTCATTTACCAACTTGTTGACAAATACCACGCCCCCGGCAGGATTAACGCTATAACCACTGAGCCAATATTTTTTTCATTTACCAACTTGTTGACAAATACCACGCCCCCGGCAGGATTAACGCTATAACCACTGAGCCAATATTTTTTTCATTTACCAACTTGTTGACAAATACCACGCCCCCGGCAGGATTAACGCTATAACCACTGAGCCAATATTTTTTCCAACCTATGGCTCTATATTATATCATTATAATTATTAAAAATATTGTACATGCCTACTTCTTACAATGTATGTACACGTTTAACTAAGGAATTAGCTTTGGGCGTGGCCTAGTGGCTTGCGTCTCTGCAAAGAACGACTGTAAGGGACGCAGATTCGAATCGAACATGTTGAACATGTTGAAAAGCTTTAAATTGGTCTAAATTTGACATAACAAGGGTTAAATTTTGACCTGATTTTCTGAAACGGCAATCGGAAGCCTCGATATGATCCAAAAGACCGGATTCTTCTTCATGGGTGCGCGGTAAACCATAAAATCATTCTCAAATTTTGGCATGAACTGGTCAAGTGCCGTTGGAGAGAGGTAACACTCAGATCCCGCCATTTTCACATCTTTCAGTCTCTCCGTTATCCAGTCCAGCTTATGGTTGTCAAAAAGGAAAAACTGCAACATAACAAAGTATAGCTTTTATTGAAAGAGTGGTTTCAAAAGAGCCGTACCTACTTCTTGCCCACATAATTACCTACTGACGAAATTTTCAGAGTTATACCACGATTGAAAATTTGAGCTAAAAATTAAGTCGAAGTTCTCCGGGCTGTAGGGCCGTGGTCTGCTGGTGCCCATCACTGTGGCGGGCTTCTTCAGGACCTCCTCGATGGCTGTGCGGTGAAATGACAACGCCAGCAGACGAAAGAAGCCCGCCACAGTGATGGGCACCAGCAGACCACGGTCCTACAGCCCGGAGAACCTTGACTTTAGTGACGCCAGCCGTGAAAGCCTATCTAGTAAGTTATGAGCTAAAAACTCAATTTGGTGAAAAATTATGATGATATAAGAGTATATACATACTTAAGCTGTTCTTCCTACAATCGGGTGGAATCTCAATCCCGATCTCAATGTCGACCGTCAACAGTTTTAATACTATAAATACTTGTAGGTATAACTCTTTATGTAAGTATACCATTTCTTTTCGTAAAGCAATTCCGGTTTTTAAATAGACCTACGTGGAACTATTTTTTTGTGTACAGACACCAAAATCTGTGTGTGTCGTTATAAATCGTTATTAATTGAAATTAGATCGGTATTGTGATCGCCCAAGACCTGAAAGATGAGGTAGCCCATAGTCTGTTCCGTTCCTTCGTAGCAGAGATGAAGGTTTTGGACATGTTGTTGAAGAAGGTCTGACTGACACTGTAGTGGAGTTCTTTTGCTGTCTCCCTAAGCCCTTAAGTGTAGTTGTTCTAACTAAAGGAATACTAGAAAAAAGCGACGTAAATGTTCAAACATACCGAGCCGAATGATGAAATACATTTTGTTAAACAAAACACGAGTAATTGTCTCTAGTGTAAATTCACAGTAAAAAGTGTGCTGCTTTTTGTGTAATTTGTTTTAAAACGTTACACATTTACGAACGTGTTTTTTTTATACCTAGTCTCTTGTGAAATACACATTAAAGTGTTTTATCAATCCCTCGCGTACTAACTCGTTATTAATCACCTATTAAATATTAATTATTATTAAAAAAAACCCTAACCATTAGGCGAGGAAGTTTTTCGGGGTTGAAAATTGTGTAACCACATAAATACACATTATTTAGGTATTCACAACGGGGGCAGACATAACAGGTATTTTGATAAATTTTTGATCTCATTATATTAATAGATAATAATGTCGTAATAACTTTCTGTGAAAATTTCTCTAGAGTGAAATTTTCGAACACCCACTTACTGATCTATCTGGTATTTAGAATTTATTTTAGAAATGATTAAATTAGTTTAGAACTTACAGAAACTGTCATCTTTAGCTGAGGCTTAAAAAATATTTGAATAAAAATAAACATAGCCTCTAACCAATGTACCTACCTTAGTTTAATTTAAAATAAAAAAAAGGATGAAGAAATGTGTCGATGAAAGTAGGTAGGTATATACTTCTTCAGCTAAATCATCGTGTAACTTTACGCCATTACGCTTTACCTAAATTTGGTCAACATTATTTCAACGTGCCAATATAGAAATGGACTTAATAATTTTTATAGCGAATTTTTAACACGATATTTAACGAAAAATTGAACATTAACGTTAACACAGAAGAAGAAGTAAAATTACAATAAAAAGTATTTGTTGGGACAATTTTTTTATACCTAAATCTGAGCTTACCCGTAAAGTGAATAAAATTACAATTTGATAGGTATCTTTTACAAAAAACAAAGCTTGAACCCAAGACCTTCAAATTATGAAAATTTTGTTTAAGATAGCCCAAAACAAAGAAGTTTACGATAGAGTAGTAAGCGACGCTACGTCTTGAGAACCTGGGGCCTTACTCTGGAGTTACATCGTGATTCCGATCCAATTATAATCTTGATAACAATGTCATTATGACATTCAGATTTTTTTGTAAGGCATAAAAATAGTCACGTCTGTCTGTTTCGAATCCAGTATTGCTTTACGAAAAAAAAGTAAATATAGCATGTAGACATATGTAGGTCATTAACGTTACGCAAGATTGAGGGCAATGGAGAGCTCTTGTTGCCTCCCTATGCCCCTAAGTGGGGTCTAAAGGAAGTTTGGATTGGATTGGATAGCATTTAAACAAGTAGGTACTTTTAGACAGACAAGGGCGTCGCCAACGGGCAGCTGCCCCCCCCCCCCCCCTTTAGAGATTAAAAATATGTAGCCAACTGCAAAGAAATCAAAGACCGTGCTACGCCGATAAATCCTAAAAACTCTTTACTCTTGACTATACCTGCCTAAAATTCATATTTTTCTCATCCTCCACAATATAGGGTATACCTACCTACGGAGAATAGCTTATGAATTGGTTAAATTGCCCCCCTCCCCCCTTCCCTGGGCCTTGGGCTGGCGACGCCATTGAGTACAGACCGTCGAAATTGAAATCCGGATTGAATTTCAACAGTAGCTCACTATAGGTCTGACCATGTACATAAGTTCAGTTACTAAGCCAATGAATGATGATTTACTTACGAAGAAGATACTCGGAGTAAACGATATGGGTGAGAGTAAGTAGTGAACAGTTGTTGTGAAGGGGCATTCAATAACCATAGTGTCACCTTAGTTCCCCCCTGTTTTTTTATCTACCCCGTAAAGGATGTGGCATAATGGTAGATGAATGAACGTCGTATAGACTGGTAAATAAGATAGTTACTATATAGTTGATATTCACCTTCATTATGTAAACCAGTATAATCATTCCATCAGGCTTTTCTCTCGCCACTTCCGGGTAAATGTATTGCTTCTTGAAGAATACTACGTGCATTTCCATAGCTTGCCTGAAATTTTTTTTAGTACAGGAAGTCTACTGTTAAGTTCATGTGTAAAGCTATTAAGGCCCATTTAAAACGATGCAAGTGCAAAATAATTGACTTGTATTGGGAAACCCTATCATACGGCGAAATCTTTCACACTTCACTAAAAACGACGTGGTATCAAATAAGTTTCTTTTCCTTAAAAAAGTTAGGAGGGTGCCTACATACATATACCATAATATGGTATATTGACGGCTATTCTGAAATGAAAAACAGACGATTGAGTTGCGTCATATCCAATTTTTATTGAGACTTGACATTTCGCTATTCTGAAAATGTTTTATCTAATAGGTACATTAGATGCGTAACTACTGGCAACCGATTATTATAACTCAACTCAACCTTGCGTTGAGATGGAATGTGAATTTCAGAATAGCCGTCAATATATGAACTACTATTTTATGACTTACTAACTTTCCCAACCGACGTTGTCCTGTAATCCTTAGCTTACTATGAATATTGTAGGTATTCGGATTTGTATAATGATAAATTATTTACCTAATTAACCGATGTTAATCCGACCGATGAATATGTTAACAACAATAGGTATATTTTGCATCGTCGTTCTGTCAATCGCACCAACTGACAGTTTCTGTCAAATAATTTATTTCAACTTTTGAATAAAAAATATATTGTAATTTTTTTTTAAATGAATCTGTGCTCACTCAAAGTGAACACAAATACACTCTTTGACTCTTTCACAGTAGGTAGGCAACTTAAAGCTTGTGGTCGTGAAAGAGGAAGATGGTCGTCACCTGGGATCGAACCCACGACCTCCGAACGAAACAGTACGAAAGCCGGCGTTGTAGTCGCTAGACTACCAAACGTACCAAAAAGGTTACCTACTTTGAGTTTTCTTAAATTTTCTAATTTTCAACGCAACTTTCTTATTTTTTTCTTTCATTAAAACGTTCTCCTGATGTTAAAAGCCAGCCAACACGACAAAAAAAGAATAAGCGAAATCAGTCCAGCCGTTTAGTCGTGATGCGATGACCACGGAAAATAGCTCTTTTTTCTCATTTTTATAATATAGAAAATTTCACCTTTCTCCATCAACAGTATGGCTGGCACCTGCAGTTGGTATTTTGCCCCAGTGGAAATGTAAATGCGAAAATATATATTTGTCCTTCAGTGGTCCGTGTTCCAGGCAGGGTCGATCAGTTGCCCAATTCCCTCTAATCACAGCTAAATAAAGCAAAACGTTGATTTTTAATAAGACATTGAATATTACAGAATATAATTGAGAATATGAGAAAGAAAATATTATATTTTTTAACTATAATGACGCGTTGATTAAATTAGAAATTTTCTCTGCTGATAAAATTAAGAGTATATATTATTTATAATACGTTCGTTATTGCTTTAATATCAGAGGCGCATTGACAAACATGATATTTTTATTGAATATAAGATTTTTCAGTATGGTGTTTAACTTTATTCAAATATGACATTTTATTACAATATACCTACGTGCGTTTCACCAAACGCGTATGGAATCAGAGCTGGGGGACGGAGCATTCTTTCTTTATCGATGCGTAGTATTTACACCGGGCAAACAACAGTTAGCAAGAACTAGACGCACACTAAGAGATAATTTGGAACGCTACGAGCTAAGGAAGGTCTTCTTATCATTTCAAAGGCTGACTAAATATGGTCCGGTCCCGTTTAAAACGTTCATCATTAATTAATTAAGTTAATTCCAGCATGAATATCTAAATTCAGACCAAATTCATACCATAGCTACGAATTTCAAGCGAATTTTTTTTTAATAAAACTTCCATGTTAGCAAAATCGAGAAATCCGCTTATCAGAATAGCTCGTATCAATCCATAAAAAATAGTTCTCAATTGTGGATTTTTGTTTTTTACCCATTTTAACCTACCAGAATTTGAAACATCGGTTACGTATGATAAAACAGCTCCTATAAAAAAGTTCCCTATATTGCTAGTCCACCCCTGATGAAAACATGAAGGTTTCAGATGATCTTAAATCCACTCCCTCCATCTTTTCTTTGTTATGTGTAAATTAATTATGTTAATAATAAACTAGTTAACTAGGCGTTTTCTTCATCATGGAGTTACTATTTTTATCCGATCATTAGGTATTTAGGTAGGTATTATTAAGAAGAAGATAAAATAATTTAATACTTTGTCTTTAGCGTTCCAAATTCTCCAAATTAATAAATTGAAGTACCTACCTAATAGTATTTTATATTTTTAACAAAATAAAAAGAGCAACAAACTAAGAGCCAGATTTCGAATAGATCATTCGTTTTTTATATTTAGTGAAAAAGGCCACACCGAGCAACAAATATTGAAAATTGTTCTATTCACGTTGATTATGAGTGACAATAATTATTATTGATTACTAGCTTTTTTTTAATAAGTGAGTCTGTGCTCATTTATCCATTGCTCACTAAGCAAAGGCTTGTTTCGTGAAAGTGGAAATGATCGGCACCGGGATTCGAACCCATGACCTCCAATACGCAGTTCGTAAGAAAGTCGCCGGCTGAAACCACTGGGCTACCAACCATCTCATCATTACTAGCTTTCCTAACATTCATTATCTTGTGGTCCCAGCTATGATTACCCATTTAACTATTATGTGACTCCGACCAATGTATCTGTTATAAAACATAATATAGATATTTTGCATCGTCATTCTGTAAATCGCACCAATTATTAAATTATTAACTGACAATTATTTCTGTCTAACGCAAATTAAATTTCAAAATTAGAAAAATAGGTAAGTACGTTGTAGGTAAAAAAGCACTAAGTAGGTTACCTTTTTCTTAATGTTCCGCGCAGCTTTCTTCATTTTTTCTTTTGTAAGAAACTTCTTCTGACAAAAGCAAACACGATAAAAAAATATCAAGGAAATTGATCTAACCGTGCTCGATCCCGGAAATAGGGCTCCAATTATATATACAGAGATTCTTGAAAATGAAATTAAATGTCTATGGCTAGTAGTGCACTATGTCTGTAGCCCTAGTATAGACCATTAACGGCCACGTGGATTTTGACATTAGCCGGGAGGCATAAACATAAACAAAAAGTTTAAGAGTTGGTATGAGTGTGTTTATATATAAATCCATCACTATAGTTTGTGTAGGTGTGGTGTGTGTGTCGCCATGGGCGCCATTTTGCATCCAGCCTAATGTCAGATGACGTCATCCTTTAATCTTATCTTAATATATATAAATCTCGTGTCACAATGTTTGTCCTCAATGGACTCCTAAACCACTTAACCGATTATAATAAAATTCGCACACCATGTGCAGTTCGATCCAACTTGAGAGACAGGATAGTTTAAATCTCAAATTATAGTCGCAATTTTAATTTATTGCTAATTATTTGTCTGTTATTATTTGACAGTCACAATTATCTGTTAACTCCAAATGATTCTAACAGATGTCGATACCTTTCGACTGGTTTGAGTAAGTAATCAATAGATGGCGCTGCTATGGTAAATCTACGAACGTGTCATATAAGCTACATTTTAACAGCATAATTACCACGTGTTGTTGACGCTATAATATGCTATAAAATATTTTGAAAAAGTTAGGGATCTGTATGAAAACTAAATTATTTTTAAGTATCTATCTACCCGTGCGAAGCTGGGGCGGACCTCTAGTATCTATATAAAAATGGAGAGCTATTTCCCGATGTCATCGCATCACGCCTAAACGGCTGGACCGATTTCGCTAATTCTTTTTTTGTCGTGTAGGCTTTTATCAGGAGAATGTTCTTTTAAAAGAAAAAAATAAAGAAAAATGCATTGAAAATTGGAAAATTTAAAAACCTCTACGTAGACAACCTTATAATTTTTATTCCTATTTTGAAATTTTTACAGAAATTGTCCATTGGTGCGATTGACAGAATGCGGATAGAATATACATGGTTTAAAACAGACGCATCGTTCGGAATCACATTGGTCAAATGATAATTAATTCATCACCATACAAATTCGAATTCAATATTCATATTTAGGAACACAGGACAACGTCTGTCGGGAAAGCTAGTGGTCTATAAGTTTTCGATGTCTCTATATCGAAACGATCATCGAAAGAGTTTCGAAAAATTTCGATACAAAAATGATCGAATGATTCGATCGTTTGATTTAAGAACACTATTTGCACGCTGATAAGCGCTTATTAGCGTGCAATTAGCTTTCGATAAAACTCGTACTAGCCCCACTGATTTTGAGACTGAAGTTGTATTTGCAAGTTTACCCCGATCGATGGAATATGTCGGATTAGAGATTAACCCCAGAGATGAAATACGAAATGAGACTACGGGGACTAGAAAGAGTTGCCGCTCTAATTGGCGTTGAGGTGGGCAAATCGCCCGCAGCCTAAAATACAAAGGGAGAAATACCTTATGAGAACATCTCGTAGAAACACCAGAGACCCCAACACGAATGAAGAAATGATCAGGTTATAGGTTAGCGGACGGGGTATGGCATGGATGCAGAAGATGAAGATAGACTGGAGTGGAAAAACATGGAGGAGGCCTACATTCAGGAGGCGCAGAAGAAACCAATTTAAGAAGCTTACCCAGTTTTGTTTAATTTTGCAAAAAGTACTCTTAAATATTTACCAGTATTCCCGGTGTTAACCAATTTCAATTTCGTTGGCACCAAATGGAAGTAGTTGAAGTGCAACGGATAACAATCAAGTTTATTGCAATTAGCCAAGTTGATATCGATCGGATATGTAGTTTTCTTTAAATATTTTATAATATTACAGTTTTTAAACATTTTTGTACTTTTGAAAATGCACGAAAAATTTGACAGATGTTTTCAAAACAATTATACCTACCATAGAGAAAGTAATACTTTTAATAATATAAGCAGTTAAGCACCGACAATTTAAGAACTTCAGAAAAAAAAGAAATTTCTTCCTTATGATAAAAGGAGGGAAAATAATGACTGTGTGTGGGACTTTGGGGCATAGATATTGGACTCAGTCTACGCCATAATACCTACTACTTAAAACTACTTAAAAGTCTACGCAGTGCAGTCATAGCAGTCAGTCTACGAAAGGTTAAAACTACCATTTTTATCAATGACGAGTTTGTTTGTGTAATAATTATTCTCACTGATTTTAATTATAAAAATATAATTTTAATGATAAAAAGTGTGTCGTAGTAAAAACTAAACCGACGTAGGTAATTAATTTGATCACACATTTCTACGGATTTTTTACGGATAGACTATTAAAGAAGTGAAATTTCGTTAAAAAAATTCTGGTTTCAAATCTGTTAAATGGAGTGTTTAGACGGATGGATTGATCATGAATGAACAATTATTTTGGATGTCATAGGGACCTTATTCTTCCCATTTGTTAAATAATTTTGTTTTCTTAATGGAGTTTCTTGGAAAACCTCTTTTTAATCGTTTATCATCCTTATGCAAAAACACTTTTTGAATTTTTTTATTAAAACACATCAATTATAATTTACATTACCTATATTGATACATATTTTATAATTTTTATTTGATAAATACATAACATAATTTTCACATTTCTATAAAAATATAAAAGCCATCTATATAATACAAATATAAGAGAGAATAAATTAAATAAGTAATAAGATTGATAATTATTTTGCCATTTTTATTTTGTTTTATAAAACTATCTAGGTATGGTTCGAAGATCTTTACAGTTTAGACTTGGGCTTCATTTTTCCAGTATACCTAATTTTCAGTCCCGCTGGTGCTATTTGTGTCGCCCTGATGTTACTTTGGATTCGTCTCTTCCCATCATAAATATGTAGACTTCGAAAAGCTTTCATCTGTAAAAAACAAAGTCAAATTAATGAAAAAAGAATAAGGTATAGACGAGCAACTTCGTAACATGTCGATCACTATGCATCTTTTTAATATTAAAAAAAATATTTATATTAATATGTCCATTATAGACTCTGAAACCATCTGGTTAACCGGATTTTTTTTTAGAAAGTAAATGACCCGAAGAAGATGGTTATAGACCACTTTATTAAACGATCAATAAAATGAGTTTTTTTTATCTTTGATCAAACGTTAAAACTTAGTAGTCGCAAACGAGATTATAGAAAAATTGTTTGAATGTCGTAGAAGGCTACAGGAGCTCTTGATAACATTTTATAGTCTATATAGTATGCTACTTGGATTAAGGGTCTATCCGAATAGGTACTTGGTCTTTTGTCAAAACCGCCCGTATATAAGAAACGGTTTTAATTATTGTAAAATGAAATATCGATCTTTTACACATAGTCGACTTAATTTAATATATATATACAAAGCATTTTCTTCTAGTCAACAGTGCAATCCGATACAGGATTCAAACCCGAAGAGGAATGCTATCAAATGTTTCGTGAACACTAATGTTATTGTATGGTCATAAAGTAGTACAAACTAATACATTTTGTAGATCTTTGACATTTTGTGAGCACTGAGCAATGCTTGCGAATACGAATATGAGTATCAACATCAACTGGGATTGAATCGACGACATTACCACTAGACTGCCGATTATTATTAGCAAGATAAGGAAGAAACTTACATGATTTCTTGAAATGGTGATAGGTTTGTAAAGTAAAAGCCAGTATGCATTTTCACTATACGGCTCCGTAGTCAATGAGCCGTTGTATGTGACGTATTCATTGAAATCTGCTTCCTCCAACCATTCGAAGAAGCAACCTGAAATGGGGAAATCAACATTAATTAATTAATTAACTCTCTCTAAGCCGAAAACGAGAAAGAATTGTCTGCGTTCTTTTATATCCTGACACAATATTATGTACAGCCTTAGCTTATTCTTACATCGACACACCAATCACAACATAATATTTATACATGTAGATGTTTTCCGTATTAACTTTATGTTTTATAAGAATTGAGGACATTACATTACAAAGGTGCTAAGTGTATTTTATACTACAAGGAGATAAACAAAAAAAGCATTTGTTTTTAAAATAGTAAATTATTTATTTTTTCTTAATTATTATCTGTAGTAAAGTGTAGGTTAGTTTTAAACTAACTATACTAGAACTTGAAACTATTATACAGGGTGACTGGTAATTCGATGCATTCCTTGAAAGAGAATATACAAGAGTAAATTTGCAACAATTTTGTTCCTATTAACCAGGTGTCAAATGCCAGTAGTTTTCGAGTTATGTATTTAACTTTTTAGAGTTTTTTTTCAATTTTCCACCTTTTGACCTAAAATTGAAAATTGTGCAAAAAGTACTCCATTTAGAAAAGTAAAAATACACTTTTCCAATGGCTAAAAAATAGAGAAATGGTTAAAGTATAAAATCAAGAAGAAAATTTCAAAAACCACAGAAATAAAACGTTTTTAAATCCTAGAATAACCCCTTTCAAGGAATGTATGGAATCACCAGTCACCCTGTATATTACAAGAGATGATTACTTCTTTTATTTGAGTGTGTAATAAGTAAAGGAAAGCAATGCTTATATGTAGGTACCTAATCAAACTGAGATAGGTACCTAAACACTGATCAAGCTGAGCATAGAAATATAAGGGTTCTCTAAAGATCTATGGCAAAAGCTGTGCTGGGTATCATCCTGAGAGATAGTTATATATTTTTTTCTTATATGTATATTTTTGGAATGTATCGAATTACCAGTCACCCTGTATATTACAAGAGATGATTACTTTTTTTATTTGAGTGTGTAATAAGTAAAGGAAAGCAATGCTTATAGGTAGGTACCTAATCAAACTGAGATAGGTACCTAAACACTGATCAAACTGAGCATAGAAAGATAAGGGTTTTCTAAAGATCTATGGTAAAAGCTGTGCTGGGTATCATCCTGAGAGATAGTTATAGGAACGAAGTTATACGGCAGAGAACAAAGGTCGCAGATATTGCCCAACGTATCGCTTCTCTCAAATGGTGGTTGGCAGGTCAATCAATGGCAAGAGACCAAGAAGAGGAATGGTCGAAGAGTGTTAAAACCTGGATACTCGTATACCAGGAGTGTTGGGAGACCACAACTACGGTGGAGGGATGATCTCGTAAAACATGTTGGTGAAATAGTTGTGATTTTATCTGATAGAGCGGCTTGGAAGGAGATGGAGGAGGCCTTTATCCTGGAGTGGACGGGTATAGACTGAGAAGAAGAAGAAGAAGAATTAAATGAAACAAATAATTTGTTATTCCACAAACTATTTCATACCCTGACTAGTTTCGCAGGCTCAGAACCTGCATGGTCACATGTGAGAAAGAACATTTAGATAAGATCTACAAGATGTTGAACATGCATTTTTCTTTTTGATGAAAAGCATTTTCCTTATATAGAAAAAGGTTTCTATTTAAATTTCATTAAAAATATTTTTATCGGTCATCCTGTAGATATTTATCAACTTGAGAGAACGGACGACTACAGGACTATAATAATGATACAATACCTATATTTTTACAGACTTTGTCCAGAAAATATATTTTCAATATGTAGTATTATTGTAGGCGACAGGGAAACAGCAAATAATCTTTTCACGCACCTATGTCATTTGGGGAATCTTTAAATTCATAATATATCAACGAATGAAAGCCATAAAGATAGCCATAGTTAACATCTGTATAACTTACTATAAACATACACGAATTTTATTTTTTTTTTGCGAAATTCAAAGCGTGTCACACCTGCTTATCACGCACCCACCACTGACATCTGACTGGACTAGCATTTTTATTGGAAGAAAGTACAACGACCTGCCTTTAATTGTCAATGTCTCTAGAAATAGAGAGTAGGTATACTATACTAATAATTTAAAAAAGTTAATGCCTTACGTGAAGTATAATAGTGTTGAGAATTTTTGCAAGGTATTTTGTAAAGAGCCTCCGCCACGTGGTCAAACTTGTCATTGTCCAGGTCGGATATCTCCATCATCACTCCAATGACGACCAGCCCGTCTGGCTGCTCCAGAGCTTCTTGAAATGATCCGTACTTGGTATTATAGTGAACTAAATGTGCTTCGCTGGCATACCTGAGGGAAGATAAATGGGATTTAGTCGATAAAAGCAAAATACAACATATTATATCTGGTGAGAAATGCTTTAGGAGTAGCTAATTTAATCTATAAAGGTAAAAATGAGTCCTAATTTTTCTTGGTCAAGGCATCACGAGTAAAAGGCTGAACCAATTTCGCCAATTATTTTTCTCATGTTTGTTATTGTCAGAAGTTTCTTATGAAAGACAAAGTGAAGAATGAAAGACAAAGTGACGCGCGGAACACCAGAAAATGAAAATTTAAATTAGGCAGCCTTGTTTTTGATAATATTATGAACTTTTAAATAGTTTTGAATTATTAAAATTGACGTTTGACAAAAGTACAGTTGTTTGATAGTTGATGCAATTGACGAAAATGTGCTTGCAAACATCGTTAAAAACAGATACATCTGTCGGAATTATGTTGGTTAAATTAGTTTATCACTATACAAATTCGAATTCAATCTAATTCTGCTTATTCGAAACCAAGTATTTTTTTAGCCAAATAAAAAGCAGGGTACCTTGCAGATCCTTGGAAATTTAAGTAGAAAGTAAATCAAAGTAATTCCTTACTTTTGGCCGTCTATGGAGTGCTCTGAACCCGTATCATCGCAATCGCTCCAGTGAAAATGCAGCTGATCAAACTTATATTCTCCTTTCAAAGGCCCCCCTTTCAATATGAGGGGTTTTGGGACCTCTGGGATACTCACCATAGCTAAAAGCATCAACATTCATACAAAAATGATATTTAAATTGATTATCCCTCAATTATTATACCCACTTGTCTTGTGATTTTTATTCGATCTGATGTCAGAAATTATTACATTTTCTTTTATAAGCTTTGTTTTCGGAAACCTCTACGGGATGTTTCACCAGTAGACTGAGAAAGACCACTTTCATGTTTTTTACATATATTGATTAATAAGATTCTTCACCTGTGTAACCATTGTTTTCTATTTTGACTGTAGTATTCTGTTTCTCGAAGTGCGTGCAGAGGCACAGATGGATGGGATGAGCTTGACGTAGACAGTCCTTGGTCACGATGTTAATAGGTGACTGTGTTGTGACCACATCTATAAAAAGAAAAACTGTTTATTAACCAATTATAAATAAAAATTAATTTTAAAAGCTTGACAAAAGGTTTGACAACATCCTCGAATGATAGCACTACGATTTGAATTGGTTAGGTTAAGCTTGGAAACTAGTACTAATAAAAATGGGTGGTTGAGGAGGGGTGGAACCCCCAATACCTCTTTGGACACCTCCCCCAGTGATAAAATTACACTATGTTGAGTTAATAAAACTTAAGGAGGGTTAGAGTTAATAAACATTTAGAAGGGTTTTATCAAAAATTGAATCAGCCCGCGAACTTAATAATTTACCTAATTTTTTATGCAAGAAAATTTCAATTTCAAATCTTGAAACATACCTGAACATTTACCCGGTTTGTTAATCTCAATTACATTGTCATGTTCTTCAAAATGATGTTCTTTCTCTATTGCAATGACAAGAAGATTATATTGTTACAACAAACATAAAACCAATAATATAGAGAAACTCAAGGAATGCCTAATTAATTAAAACTCAAAGAATTAAGCTGAGCAAAGATTGAAAACTATGTATGCATAAGTTCATTACTAAAAGTATATATTTTGACGCATTACCAATATAACTAATATTTTCTTTTACATGTGCTTCTTTGTGTAGATTAGTGTCATTTTCTTCAACCAATTCATTTAAAAGATTTTGTTCTTCGGCATTCATCGTTGAAAGCCACTCGAATTTCGAAATAAGAAAATGATAACTAATAATTAATTTAGCCTACAAACGTAAACGATTTTTTTTCACATTTTAATAATGACAATAAGTAAAATGAATGTCAATTCATTTCAAAAGCTATGGAGTTGTCAAAGTATTTTCTAATTTTGAAAACAAAAAAACATTTATTAAATGATTATTTTTGTAAAATATTTGTTGCCATGGTTTTAAAATAAAATTAAACAATGACTAGATATTAACTTTTTCGTTTAATCAAAATTATGTACAAATAACTCATGATACGAAAATTTTCACTAGTTTATCCTTTCTATTTAAAGACTGTATAGCAAGTAAAGTAAGACATTTTGTTGCCAACACAAAGTAAAATATACCGTTACGTGTAGATATAAAATGGTGGAAAAGGAAATTATGGCTGAGAAATCTAAGATAGTGGCTAAGAAAACCGAATGTAGATCAGCATCTCTGATCATTAGAATAATGCCCAAAATCACGAGAAGTTCGAAACCACGGTCATTGGTCAGTAACTAAACTCTTCCTATAGTTATAAGCTGCGAAAAAGAGACCAACATTTCATAAAAACATTACAAACTAAAGAATTTGATCGAAAAATAATGTCAACGAAACCAGTCAAGATAATTGTTGAAAAGTGAAAAAAGCCTAGTTACGAAAAAACTGCAAAGTCTGCAGAATTACTGGATACATTTGAGATAAGAATTTTGAGACCTGTGAGCAATGGGATGGAACATTGATGAATAATGACCTATGTATAGCATATTTACAAGGCTCACAAACTCTGCATATTGTGTAAGATTAAACAGGCTTAGCTGGTCAGGACATGTTCAGAGGATGCCATCGACACGTACACCTTAAAGAAAACCTGAAGGACAGCAAGTTAGGATAAAAAGAAACAGCAGGCCTAGACTGTGGTGGGAGGATCGGGAGAGATGCTGCACTGATTATAAATATTTCCAGCTGGAAGGCTGCAGCAGATGACAAAAGAGGTTGGAGGCGAAGTTTACAGGGTTGTACAGCCATCGGAAAGAAAGGACAAAATGTTCATTTACTTAATAATAATAATAAACAATAATAAAAAAATGAATCTGTGCTCACTCAAAGTGAACACAAATACTTTCTTTGACTCTTTCACAGTAAGCTACTTAAAGCTTGTGTCGTGAAAGAAGCAGATGGTCGGTCCCTGGGATCGAGCCCACGACCTGACGAACGATACAGTACGAAAGCCGGCGTTGTATCCGCTGGGCTACCAACCACTTAAATTAATTTCTCATTGCTTAAATTCCATAATTTTTCGATGTTTGTTTACGTGCAATTCTTGATTATTATCAAGATTTTGTAACCAAAAATGATAAATTTCGAAATTTTTCTGATAAGGAATGTACCTACGTATCTACTTGTTATAAAATTAAAAGGAGCTAAGTGAATGTTGTTATCAGACAATACTGCTTAAATCTCGATACTGGTTCACATGATTTATCGATTTTAAAGCCGATTATTTATTCAACTTCTACTTGTCTTGCTTTAAATCTGAGATAAAAATCCTATCGAGTTTAATCACCAGGTTTTTACTCGAATCGTTTATCCAAACAAATTGGGTTTGGGTTCGCACTATTTTAGGAATGGAATTGAATTTTTTCACAGAGAAATTTTCTCATTCGGCAGCTCGTCGATCTTCGGCCTTTTTCCACATAGTGCATAGCTGCTCTCTTTGCTTCATTGTGTAAATTCCCCTTTATTATTCGACTATTCTAAAGTGTGTGTCTATCGTCGACAAAGTCGCTGAATATTACCATGATGGGTCTCATTTTATGTGTTTCTTCATTGCCTATTTTGATATCATAGTAAATACATTGAGGTCTGTGCTTTCTCAGATCTCTGGATGTTTCAGAAGCCTTTAGTTATTTTACAAACCATAAAAATAAGTTTGGGAAATAAATATAATGCGTGCAAGGGTTCATAATATAGAAGTAAGAAAGTTTTGGCTTTAGGACCTCAGTACTATTCCGACATTTTTTACATCAACTTATCCATGTCTTTGTTAAATCTTATTCATTAAAAATTTTCTCTGTACCTAACTTAGGATAACTGTTTCAGATTAATAAGGTATAATAATTATAATAGCTATACACAAAACAAAAAAACTGCCTCCAGCAATGGGAAAGTTTCTAAAGAAAAGTTTGAAATAGACAAGGCCTAATTATTATTGAGGTTAAACCTACATAAAAGATACATTTTTTTTCTTGGACGTATCAAGTATATTTTGTTTACTCAGTTAATAATAAATATACTAGACTAAGCACAGTATGACATAATATTGTGTGTTGTTAGGAAAGGAATAGGATAGAGATTATTACAAATAATCATTGCGTATATCAAAACAAAATCTCTATTTTTAGGTTTTCCCATCGGTGTAAAGGAGCTTTTGAATAAATTCTGCGTCAGTGAACGAATCAATAACAACGGGTATTGATTACATGATGATTACATAAATAAATCTTTTATTTATAGATCAGTTTGATGCGATTTGTTTGCCACGAATAACTGCAATTACTTAATCTTATATATAAAAATGGAGAGCTATTTCGCGTTGTCATCGGATGGCGCCTAAACGGCTGGACCGATTTCGCTAATTCTTTTTTTGTCGTGTAGGCTTTTATCAGGAGAGTGTCCTTTTAGAACAAAAAAATTAAGAAAAATGCATAGGAAATTAGAAAATTTAAGAAAACTATAAAAATGGAGATTTATTTCCCGATATCATCGCATCACGCCTAAACGGCTGGACTGATTTCGCTAATTCTTTTTTTGTCGTGTAGGCTTTTATCTGGAGAGTGTCCTTTTAGAACATAAAAATTAAGAAAAATGCATAGGAAATTAGACAATTTAAGAAAACTATAAAAATGGAGATTTATTTCCCGACATCATCGCATCACGCCTGAACGGCTGGACCGATTTCGCTAATTCTTTTTTGTCGTGTAGGCTTTTATCGGGAAAAGGTTGATTTGGAAGAAAAAAAATTAAGCAAAATGTATGGAAAATTAGAAAATTTAAGAACACTATAAAAATGGAGAGCTCTTTCCCGGTGTTATCGCATCGCGCCTAAATGGCTGGACCGATTTCGCTAATTCTTTTTTTGGCGTGTAGGCTCTTATCAGAATAAGGTTGTATTAGAAGAAAAAAATTAAGAAAAATTAGGAAATTTAAGAAAACACAGAGAGTAGGTAGGGTAGGGCGGGGCTAGTTGAGCATAGGGGCAAGTTGGGCAATCGAAATATCTCGAAAACTATTCACCGCACACGAAAGCATCAAATAGCGAAAAGAAGGGTTTGCGGGAGGGTAATACATCGCGCGACCGCCGGTGACCACTTATCAATCAAGAGAAGTGCAAGCGACAATTGTTTGTTTTTTGACAAAAAAGTAAAATAATCGTTAACCGAAATAATTCATCTGCATTAGTCAAATGTTATCCGTTTCCAATTAGGTAAGTGTTAAATTTACATAAATTTATTGTACTTTTGATATGTATAGAGGTTCTGGTTATAATTCGAACCGTTTTTACATACCCTCATCTTTTTTTTTAATTTCGGATTGGGGTAAAATATGTTTTTTATTATTGGTTTTAGGATGCGGACTTATAAAAGAAAGACTACAAGATGTTCATACTCTATTCACGATTTGAATGATGCTGTTAAGGCTGTCAACGATGAGGGAAAAAGTGTGAATGCCGCTGCCAAAAAATTCGGTATCAAACGGTTATCGATTTTATATTCAAACAAAATTGTTTTTAGTTTTGTTGTTTTGTCACTAAAAGACTATAAATAAAAAGTTGATTGTCACACATAAATTTTATTTCATGTCTAGTTAACATTGAATCCATGATTTGGTTAGACTTTCTAAGTGCTCAATTTGCCCCATACCCTTGCTCAACTTACCTCACCTATGGGGTACGTTGAGCATACATGAGTTTCTGCATTTAAACAGTTGTAGCTCTTAAACTCGACATGTTAGAAATAAATTACTGTGGACACTTTTGCAAAGGGATAAACTAGCAATCCATCACCATGCATAACAAGCAATTAAAAAGATTCGTTGAGGAGCTATAACCGTTTAAGTAAAAAATTGCTCAACTAGCCCCGCCCTACCCTAATCTTTTTAGTACTTTTTACAATATAATTTTGTTCTACTTTTGAATTCTTATTAATCGACATTTGAAAGAAGTGTCAGTGGATTGATTGTTGTTGCAATTGATAGAATGCGAATGTAAAATATATCGTATGAAATAGATTGATTGGATAAGTCATATAATTTTCATTGCAGTTAATTTTTATAAGGAGTTTGGTAAGTTTTAATACAAGGAATACATTATTGTAATGAAGTGTAAGGAATTTTGAAAACTTTATTTATTTACAGAGATTTTTAAAACCGCAAGCAAACAGAATCGTATATATAACGTTGCTATTAAGGAGTTATACTTAATTGAAGTTCATTTTATAAGGAGTTTTGATAAGTTTTAACACAAGGAATACATGATTATATTGAAGAACAAGTAGAATATTTTTTTGTTTGAAAATCAATTCTTCGTTTATGGGCTGATTTTTAGAGAGGATGAGTACATACATATAACGTAAATATAATCTGCATCGTTAATATTAAAAAAAGCTGGATATTATTTGCTAATGACCTAGCATTTGTTTCTTTTTTGAAAATAAAAATTGCTACACTTTCACCATGTTGTAATAGAAGTTAGATAAAAATCACAGATACTGCATTAAATGAGCTTTTAAATATTATTTCCACTGTTTTGAAAGAGAAGATTTAAGAATGCAATGTTGTGTGAAAGTGAATGTCGAGAACTTGGAAGTATGTCTATATAGGTAGGTAATTTATTTAGAAGAGATGCAAGGTGTGAAAAGAGATTGAAAGAAGGAAATTGGCTGGGAGAAGGGTTGGCGGTGCAATTAGACCTCTAAGAATATATCTCTGAAATCGATAGTTGATGCACAATGTAATCCTGATACCATCCATGATTTATGGGAGTGAAACTTGGACATGGACGAAAAATTTGGAAGTTGGAATAAATGCTGTGGAAATGAGATCACTGCGTAGGATATGCGGAAAGAGACTTATTGATAAGGTGAGGAATGATAATATATGAAAGGCATGTGGAGTGGATGTTAGTGTAGTGACTAGAATGAAAGTGAATAAAGAAAGAAGGTTTGGACATGTAAAGAAAATGAACGAAAAGAGAATGACTAAAAGGATATATAAATCTGAAAGAATAGGTGCACGCAGACGAGGCCGACCTGGAATGACATAGACCGACCATATCGGTGCCGTCTTACGGGAGGGCCAAGTCAGGAGCAAAAGGAAGAGCATGTATGCGGAATGTTATGCGTTTGGAGGAAGCGAATGAGTTTGGATTGGAAAGAATGGAAGTCCATACTCTCTGCCTAGCGATGATGGGCAAAAAAAGTATTGACACCTCAATGTGTATTTTGAATCGGTACGGAGATGTTCCTTATCGTACATTGATTAATCAATCAATATTATTTTAACTGAGCAAAATAACTATTAAAATATCGAATATAATGACATACCTAAATTCTTTTTTTTACAAAGGTATTAACATCAAATCAATCAAAATTAAAACTCCCTTTGAACTCCACTCAGGAGCAAAGTGAGGCAATAAGAGCTCTCCATTGCACTCGATCTTGCGCAATGATGACCTCTTCCCACGTCATATTAACATAGGTTATAAGTTTTTGATGTAAAAATAAACTCAGACCCAATGAATGCAGCGTGGTATGCAGGTTTTTCTAATGCCAGTAAATAGTCATTCGCGTTAAATAACTAAAAAAACGAATTTGAGCTCTGTTGCATAAAACCTAGAGTACCCATATTATTTATTTCGATACGAAGTTCGACGGGTCAGCTAGTCTAAAATAATTTTCGTGGAAAATTTGAAAAAAAATAAAAGCGCCTTCAAATAACAGGGACTAAAATAAAACTGCTATTAAAACTAAGACGACTTATAAATTATTTAGGTATCGTATACTGTAATTATGTAAAGCTGAAATCGTTTTGAGGCCTAGCAGTTAGGACGCCGACATTCGTATTGGAGGTCGTGGGTTCGATCCCAGGTGCCGAACACGACACACAATTCAAGTAGCTTACTGTGAAAGAGTCAGAGAGTGTATTTGGGTTCAATCTTAGTGACAACTCATTAAATAAAAACAATTGAAACACTACGGATATTTGTGGTCATGAGTCTTACCTAAATGTTGTTTTCAAATTCACGAAAATGAATAAAATATCAACGAAATATTTTTTTCTGTGCTCGCTCAAAGTGAACACAAATACAATCTTTGACTCTTTCACAGTAAGATACGTAAAGTTTGTGTCGTGAAAGAGGAAGATGGTCGGCATCTGGGATCAAACCCACGACCTTCAGTGCGAGACGGAAAGAATGACTTTGTAACCACTAAGCTACCAACCATTCATTTCACTTCAAATGGCAGAACAATAAAACGATAAACCGGTTTTTTAAAGCGCATTCTTCTACAGGTGCTTGATTTAAGAGCTTGATAATAATATTCCCTATACGGGAATTATTCGTCATAATAATATAAGGAACTTGGTGGATTCTGTAGCAAGAACTGTCGTATAATCAGCGCCAACATCTTGTGTAAACGCAGGTAGCCCTCAGAAAAGGTGATGGGTGTGAACTGTATTTCGAAGAGGGATATGAGTGTGACCTACCTGGGATGCTGGTAAACGGATGTCTTCAGACCGGCCGGTTCTGTAATTTTTCTTCTGCAATCTCTATTGATAGTTTTTCACCGAACAACACTATTTTGTTCACAACACGTAACACACAGTACTCAACAGTACTCTTTTTCCAACAACAACATGACAACTCCAATTTTCACAATGAAAAACAACAAACGTTCCATTTTCAAAAATCCATGTTATAATTTTATAATAGACAATTCCAAATAAATATTATGTAGGTCACACACCGTAGGACAGAGGTAGGAACTAGGAAATAGGTAGGAACTTAGAAAAGGAGGGATTTGCGTCTACATACCGCCCACCCAAATTTTAGTTAAAATTTGATGATATGAAGTTATGAAGCTCTGCATTCACTGACAATCAAGTACGAAGTAGTAAACCATCAGGAGAGCATGAAAGATTGCACAGTCAATCACTCATACTCATCATTACCAAAAACAACCATCCTTCACCCATTCCACATAATTCCCACACATTCCTACAAACTACCCAGACCAAAAAAAAACCCAAATCAATCATACCCTTATAATACCTTATAATCAAAATACTTATACATCTATTATGGCTATAAAATATAAACTAAAAATTGTCTCTCCCTAAAGACTATAACCAAAGAATCTTAAACAACGAATGCTTGTGGTATACCAACCACATCTCAAACTTAAACAAAAGATGAAAATTGACATAAAACTAAAACAAGTAAAAACATCAAACTTATAATATATCCAGAGGGCAGATCTTAACAACAGGGCATGTGAAAATTCCCTCACTAGCTTTCACCCTAACAACTCGTACCGTTCCATCCTTCCTGATATGAGTTCTACGACTCTACCCAGTTTCTGCCGCCCACCCTGAGAATACCACGGCCATCAATATAACAGTTTAATTTTTGTAATTGGACATTATCACACTTGCTCTCATTCTTCAACATGTGAATCTCATTTTCAAAATATAAATTTTGAGCATACTTGATAATCAGTTGTAAGCTATTATCCAATTCATTAGAATCTAACAAACCCATTTTACGATTACCCACACTTACTAAACTATTTGTTTTAAATCTCAATATCCACACAACTATACGAATCAACTTATTATATTTATTTGAAATTTTAAACAAACTCAATTTGCTTTCATCACTATCCTGCAACAATGAACAACTAACCACATCATTATTAACCATTTTACATTCTGGTAACTCTTCTGTCTGTAAAACAGAAACATCATTCAAAGGCCAACTATCAACATCATTAGCTAACCAATCAGGCCCACTAAGCCACAATGAGTGATGTATCAATTCTTCAGGATAAAGTCCTCGACTCGCACAATCCGCGGGATTCATTTCGGATTTGACATGATACCAAGAAGCATTTGGAACATTTTCCAGTATTTTTTGTACTCTGTTAGCAACAAATATTTTTAAACAATAAGTTGGAGTCTTAAGCCATGACAATACAATAGTTGAATCCGTAAACATTATAACTCCCTTAATATCAATCAAATCATTAAATGCATGCAAAACGAATTCAAGTAATTTTGGCAACAAATGTGCTCCCATTAATTCCAACCGAGGAATCGTATGTACCTTAAGTGGAGACACTTTTGACTTGGATGCCACCAAAGAAACCTTTTTACATGTAACCAAATAACAAACTGCTGCATAGCCTTTCTCAGAAGCATCTGAGAATCCTACAAGGTAGCATGAACTATTTTGTGTCGTACCCAAATATCTATTAACTGAATAGTTTTCTAATAAACATAATTGTTCTCTAATTTTATTCCACTCTACCAACATATGTCCCGGAATCATAGTATCCCAATCTAATTTCATTTTCCATAATGATTGCATTATACACTTAAGTAAGAAAGTAAATGGACAAGCCCAACCCAGAGGATCAAAAATACCAGCTGTAAATGACAATATACCTCGCTTTGTGCATGGAACATTTCCATACTTCACACTATACATAAATAAATCAGTGCGCGGGTTCCATTTAATACCCAAAACTTTGTTACATTCATCATCAAAACCAACCGAATCTATCTCTGACACAAAAGCCTGACAATTACTGGCCCATTTTGCCAACTGCAAACCAGCCGTATTTAACAATGCAATTAACTGATTTCGAATGTTTATTGCATCCTCAAAATTATGTGCCCCACAAATAATATCATCTACATAACAATGATCTTTCAACATCTTTGCTGCCAAAGGATAATTACCACATCCATCCTCAGCCAACTGATTTAATGTCCTAATGGCATTAAACGGAGAACTAGCCAAACCATATGTCACCGTTAACAATTCATACTCTTTAATAGGATCTGATAGGCTATTCCTCCACAATATGTGTTGATATTTCCTATCTTCCTCTCTAATCAATATTTGCCGATACATTTTAGTAATGTCAGATGTAAATGCAACATGATAGATTCTAAATTTCAACAACAAATCACCTATATCCCTTTGAAGCTTAGGGCCCACATGCAACACTTCATTCAGCGATTTACTACCACTACAAGAAGAACTCCCATCAAACACCACACGTAGCTTAGTGGTAGGACTTTCAGGTTTTAGCACACAATGATGAGGGATGTAATACACATCACTATTACTCTGCAATGGAACTTCTTTCATATGACCCAATTCTACATACTCCCTCATAAACTTTGCATATTCAATGTGCAAGTCCTCATTGCGTATAAACTTACGCTCCATATTATACAAACGTTTCAAAGCAAATCCGAATGAGCCTTTGCATGATACTATTTCGCTCTGTTTAACTAATAATGGTACAACATATCGACCATTCTCATTGCGATAATGCATATCTGCAAACATAAGTTCACATTCTTCATCAGAAGATGACATAACTTTACACGGAAAATCACATTTAACTTCTTCTATTTCCCAAAAGTGTTTCAGAGTGTCATTTAATTCATCATTTGAAACATAACATGACAACAAGGAATCATTATTTTCTACAAAATCTTTTCCAAGTATAGTCCAACCAAAGACAGTTTCAAATGCAAATAATTCATCTGACAATTTTTTACAATTACCAGTAAACAGATGTCCATATACATCTGCACCTAACAGAATATCTATGCCACCAGGTTTCCAAAACTCATCATCTGCCAATTGCAGATGTGACGTCAATGATCTTATTTTCTGAGACAAGCGCCCTCGCGGCAGCTGAGATGGCAAAGAATTCACAACAACACTTTTAATAAACACAGATTTATCATATTTACTATCAAACAATCCACATTCAACAGAACCATTTATATGCATATCAGAATCTGACAACGTTGTCAATTTCATGCACGTATTCTTAATTCTGAAATTAGCATTTTTACAAAATGTATGAGACATCAATGTGACTTGACTCCCAGAGTCAACTAAACATCTGGCTTTGAAAAATCTTCCATCACTTCCCAATACAAAACCAACAACTGTTCCCAACAAAACTTGACCTGTACTCTGTTCAATTTTATTATGACACACCCCTACAATAGGCGAACTATTGACATGCAACAAAACGTTATGATGACTATCACAATGTGGACATTGCTTTAAAAACTTACAATCTTTAATCATGTGTCTACCTAAGCACGATAAACATAACTTCAATTTAGAAACAAACGACTTTCTTTCAGACACATCTTTGTTTATAAATTCTTCACAAGTATGAATTTTATGTTCACCTTTACAGAAAAAGCACTCTAGTTTTCTAATATTACCAATAAATTTTTTATCATTTTTATTACTATTATTTTTACTATAACCGGTTTTAACAATATGTGTACTTTGAGGCTGTGAGAATTTCAATACTTGCAATTGTGATTTAATAATATCAAATATTTTATCAATTGATGGAATTTCTTGAAAATCTATTTTACTTTCCACTATTCTGCGTGTACGACTATCCAATTTATTTATGAAAATATATCCCCAAACTTGGTTCAATAAATCTTTAATTCCCATATTTTTTAAAGCTAAAATATTATCATGAAACACATTGTACAATCCACTTAACTGCTCAATATTTTCATTCTTCACTGAATGGCAATTCATTATTTTATTCATATAGTGTTCAAATAACACCCTTGAATTCTGATAATGTTTACACAATGCGTTCCAGGCGACACTGTAATTCTCACTGACCAATGGTAAATTAATAAAAGTGGCTCCATAGCCTTTCACATATGTCCTCAAATAGTGAAACTTCTCAATCTCACTAAAGGCATCAGAATCATGTATGACTGACTTATATAAACTGTAAAAAGAGTTCCAATTATCAATATTCGAATCGAAACTCGGAATATCAATCATTGGCAATCTTGGTACGGAGTGAACAGGCTTGGTTTCTGTTTCCACTTTACACTTAACTTTAATTTCATCATCCAATTGCTTTTTGAAAGCACACGTTTCAAAAAACATATCATTGAATTCTTCAACTAAAGAACTTAACTCATCTAGTTCTTTTTCCTGGTTTTCTAAGACATAAATTTCAATCAATTCATTATTCATAACTTCAAACTGTACATACCAGTCATTAAACCTTTCACACCGAGACATAAATGTACTAATTCTTTCCTTCTCTCCTTTAATTATCAAATCTTTAATCGCGTATGTGTTTTTAACTTTTGAAAAAACAGTTTTCAACTTTGCCTTTAAAGCTAAAGCCATTTTTTCTAGCAAATTGTACCTAACAATCTTTATACAACTACAAATGTATACCAATGTATACGAAACCAAATGTATACCAATGTATACGAAATCAAATGTATACCAATGTACACGAAATCAAATGTATACCAATGTATACGACAATAAAACACAAATACCTAACTATCAATGAATGCAGAATTTCCTCACACAAAAAATTACAAAACATGCGCTAAAGGCATCCGGCTCGATTGGACCAAAAATATGTAAACGCAGGTAGCCCTCAGAAAAGGTGATGGGTGTGAACTGTATTTCGAAGAGGGATATGAGTGTGACCTACCTGGGATGCTGGTAAACGGATGTCTTCAGACCGGCCGGTTCTGTAATTTTTCTTCTGCAATCTCTATTGATAGTTTTTCACCGAACAACACTATTTTGTTCACAACACGTAACACACAGTACTCAACAGTACTCTTTTTCCAACAACAACATGACAACTCCAATTTTCACAATGAAAAACAACAAACGTTCCATTTTCAAAAATCCATGTTATAATTTTATAATAGACAATTCCAAATAAATATTATGTAGGTCACACACCGTAGGACAGAGGTAGGAACTAGGAAATAGGTAGGAACTTAGAAAAGGAGGGATTTGCGAAGAAAAATTTGTCAAGAAAGTTCTGTGAACCTCTCGCTGTCTACTCGTCATCAAGACATAGCCTAGTCACTAAGAACTGTCTAATAATAAAAATTAACCTTACCTTCAAAATCTCTTGCATTCGTGTTGTTTGCCTTAAAATCCTTATAAGTTCCGCCATCAATATAGTTCACATGCCTGTTCAAAAAGGCGCACGTGGTTCTTCTCAAATACTGACTCTCTCCATATTGTACGGGCATTTTTACTTTATGTGATTTCACGATTTATAAAAGAAATACTAAAACAAACAAAACAAAAATGTATCTAGAAGTCTAGTTTATGTAATAAGTATTTAAAATTTGAATAATATAAAAAAAAAACAATTATTCTAACTTGATTAATATTATAATTATGCTGTGTTTAGTGTTAACAATGATTATCCACGCTTATAAAACCGCGTAAATTGAAATCGTCTAAGTTTTCACAATAAACGGATGATTGAGAATCGTGAGAAGCGTTTGACGTAATTGATAACGTCTCTGTTTGCTTCGTTAAGGATGCTGGATCGAGCTTTACGAGATCGAGGTTACGTTATTATCACTCAGCCAGATTTAGAAAATACCCATTCAAAAAGTAAGGGATTACAGTGGGGCTAGTACGAGTTTCATCGAAAGCTAATTGCACGCAAATAAGCGCTTATTATCGTGCAAATAGTGTTCTTAAATCAAACGACCGAATCGTTCGATCATTTTAGCATGTCAAATTTTCGAAACTCTTTCGATGATCGTTTCGATATTCGATCATCGAAAACTTATACTAGGGCTACAGGGGTTACGACGCTGGCTTTCATACTGTTTCGTGCGGAGGACGTGGATTCGATCCCAGGTGCCGACCATCTTCCCTTTTCACCAGAAAAGCTTTAGCAGCTTACTGTGAAAGAGTCCACGAGTGTACCTACTTGTGTTCAGTTTGTGTCAGCACAGACTCAGAAAACACAGAAAATTTAAACGTATTGAATCTATATACCTATATAAAAATGGAGCCTTGTTTACTTTGGTCATCGAATTGTGCGTCAACGGCTGACCAATTTCGCTAATTCTTATTTTGTTGTGTTTGCCATTGCCACGAGAATGTACTTTGAAAGAATAAAAAGTAAGAAAGTTCCCGGAACATAGGAAATTTAAGAAATCTTAACGGACGTAGCCGTTTTAGCACTTTTCACAACATACAATAAGCTTTTCTATTTTTGAATTTCAATTTCGTTTGAAAAACTGTCAGTTGATTGATACCTAATTGGTGCGATAAACATCTTTTAAAGCAGATGAATCGTTCGGAATTACAATGGTTAAATAGGTACCTAGAGGAAAGACATGAAAACGTCTGTTGGAAAAGGTAGTTTTTAATAAAATAACAACTGAGTACATACCGTTAATAACAAAAATTGTTCACTAGAAACTCGCTTCAATCGAGGGAGGTAATTTATGCAAATATGTTTCTTTTGTTTATTAACTACCGTGTATGAATATCATACATCAAAGAATGTTACTGAGTCACAATGAAGAATCTTTTGTTTATTGTTTCTTGGCTTAAAAAAACCAAGTCAATGGTTTCCAAAATTAACCAATTTTTCATATTTTCTGTTTTATTTAACTCATTTTTGGCAAAATATTCATCTATACAGCGGTAAAGCCAGTCAGCATGAGAAAATTTTGACTTATTAAAAGTGTAGCCAATACTGAAATTATCGTTATTGCTGTCTCTCTCATTCTTATTGATGAAAGAGACAACAATCACAATGGTTTCGGCAATACCTACTTCCACTTTTTTAAATCTTTTACAAAAATTATTTTTATCGATATTTTTCTATGTGACGCAATTGAATAGTTATTTTAAAAACTATAGATTTTAATGCTCCTGCTCATTTACATTTTGATATTTTTGATAAAATAAACAGCTTTATGATACAAACATTACTTTCGATTATTAATATTTTTGGTGTTTACCGTGTAGTAATTCATAATATGAATGAAAAAACACTTGTCTTATACTACACAAATTATTTATTGCAGAGACGCGTTTCGTCCTGTTAGAACATTTTCGATCTCCGTAGAGATCGAAAGTTAGTAGTAACGTAGAGTTCGTAGAGATCGAAAATGTTCTAACAGGACGAAACGCGTCTCTGCAATAAATAATTTGTGTAGTATAAGACAAGTGTTTTTTCATTCATACGTTCGATTATTTTGTGCTGAATATTGGCCAAAGTTATGACCGTGGGCAAAGACGAACTTCAGATGAACATTTTAAATCTGGGACCATATTTAAGAATACAAAAACGTGTGTTTACTCTGGAAGTGATATCACGCGGGATGCCAGGAAATGGAATGCATTTCATGCATCGAACTGAAGAGAACAGCATAGTACTGAGAGGATTGGAGGAGATGTTCCCGCTTGCTGCAAACCAATCCACAGGATTGAAACCGCAGAAAAATATTGGACTTAGTTTGAGTCAACTTTATAGGAGGCTAACCCCATCTCTTGAATTGAACCACAAAGAAAAAATTACAAGAATTTTAATTTGATGGGATGACGAAAGTCTTCTTATATTGATACGAACATTGACTGGAGGGATCTCTCAATAATATACAACGTTTACCATTAAATTCTCAATCTTTTGTTCCCGGAATCTTCATAAAAATTTTCATCATTTCGTAAATCTCATAAATCCATTAAATTGAAACTATTATTTTATTTCATTAAAACAATATTCCTTAATTAATAATAGAAGAGCCTAATTAAGATAATACGTAAAATATAATAAACTTATTTAATTAATTTATTACTACACATATTAATTAATTTGAGTAAGGTGTACAAGGTATAGGAATGATTTGTTGAATAGAAAATACGTTACTCTTTAATAGTAGGTATTTCACAAATGTCAGTAGATGAGTAATAATTCAACTAAAATAAAACACATTTGCCGTAATCCAATTGAAACAATATTTGCTTAATAATTCCCAACGGAGTTCGTAGTAGGTAGATATTAAAATGTTTTCAAAAAATATGATAAATTCTCTAGCAATTTTAATTTTAGTTTTTCGATCTGCGTAGTAAATATTACCTATGTTAAATTTTGATGTTTACAAGTCTAGCTTATTTTAAATTAGCCACGTATTGTATTTAAATATAGGTAGTTATAATAATTGATTTTACTTACTGATTGTCTGTGAATGTTTTGTCTATGACAGCAATCTCTTCACCGAACTAATTGTGCCACTTGTCAAATATGACACAAAGCGATTGCACTCAAACCGTATTAATGAAGGTGTTATCTTTTTGCGAAAATTCAATTAATTCAAACCACTGATGCCCAAAGTGTTATAAATACCTTCATTATCAGCGTAATATTTTCATTTTCGTCTAATCAAACTGTTTTTTTAACGAAATGAATGAATATAATGACAGCAGAAAAGTAGCAAATGTTTTCTACGAATTGAAAAGGCCTTGAATGCTGGGTGTATGTAGGAACTACGATTAAGCCTAGTTAAAACTGCAGCGACGAATAGTTTACAGCAAAACAAGTACGTTTGTCATGCCATATACGGTCAAGTTACTGGACACAGCTACAAAGCCGCTGCAAGCTTTACGCTGGCTTGATAGTGGATGGCCGGCATATCCTGGCCAAAAGAGTGATCCCTCTCCTTTTCGAAGTCTGATGTTTGGCAAAATGGCTTAACAATGCTTTCAATACAATTAGAATCTCTTGGGTGAAAGAACAAGGAGTGAAGTTGACAGCGGAATACACGAGGAAAGACTTTCTTAAAAAAAGTCAAAGACTTTAGATTTTGCAATCTAGTATTAAAGCTCCACAAGCAGCTTACGAAACTTACAATAGGGGTACTGTTAGGTATATCTAATAATACATTTATTATTCTGGGATGTACTTGTATTATGTCGTGAAGTAATACAAAGTTTAGATATCGATTTCCTATCAATAATGACAGAGACTGTTCCATAATAATTATTTCAGAACTGCCACCTGTATGATTCTGAGGTCAGTCGTTGTCTTGTCGGCTTCAATAATTCGATATTCTGTCAAGTAAGATACTTTGAAGTAGGCACGAACTGTGGTGAGGACACCTCATGTACTACCGTTTAAATCAATTACAGGTATAGGTACATTTATTTAGTCATTTGCAATTATTGTCTCTATGAATCGATGCATGCATTAAAATATTTCCATTTTTTACGTTTCTAACCTTTATAGGAAATACTTATGATACCAATTGAATTGAAACCATATTTTGTATAACGATAAATTTTCATCCAAAACTTGTTTTCAAGAAAGAGAAAACACAACAACTACATATTTTTGATCACTTTATATTCTTTTGCCTTATTGTCTTAATCCACGTTCGCTCCCTAGGTGGAGCATGTAGTCGCCACAAAGCCTCGTCAAGCATCTCTATCCTGGGCTAGATCCAAGTCGTCATTCCAATTTAAGCCGGTATCCCGAAGGTCATCATCATAAAGCTCTCTTGATCGTGAGTCTTGGTCTGCCACGTCTTCTTGTACCACCCGGTGTATAGAATAAACTTCCATAATCTATGGACTCGGGGGACATACGTAGGACATGGCCGAGCCAGCTCAGTCTACGATTCAGGATAACCGTTGTCACTGGAGGTTGCATCATTCGTGATCGGACGGTTTCGTTTGTTATAAAGTCGAACCATCTTATCAATTTATCAATTTATTTTCAATGCTTATAAGTTTGTTTTTGTGTTTTTGTTAAGTGCCACGACTCACACCCATATAACAAGCATTGCAAAGACGACATTTGGTTTTAACTGAGAAGTTCCTCATGTTGTTAATTGTGGATCCCTCCAAATCGATTCTCATTGATATCTCCTTCTCTTTTTCACCACCAGGTGTTACATGAACTCCGAGGTACTTAAATGTTTCGACATTCTCGATAGTGTTGTTTCTGTTGCCCAGAGTCAGTCTACCATGATTTCCAGAATAATTGTTGTGCATGGTTTTAGTTTTGCTCATATCCGTGGTTTTAGGCCAACTCTTTCCGAGAGCTCTTTAATGTTGTTCAGAACTTCTTCCATAGTTCCAACATCTTTTTCGAGAAAGACAAGGTCGTCGGCAAATTCGAGGTCACACAGCTTGAGATTTTGGGAGATGTTGAGGTCCGCATTTGCAGTGATAGATAGACGAAGAATAAAGTCCATAACAATAATGAAAAGGCACGGGACCAGGACACAGCATTTTCGGACACCCGTTGTGACTTCAAACCAGTCAGTGTAGTCTCTTTTAGAGACTTTATGAGATTCACGATTTTATTTGGGATTCCGTGAGCTACCAGTATTAATTTCACTTTATATTCACCTCAAGTTTTTTTTCTTACCTCATTCGGATCTAAGAACAGTGATTGCTGACGTTATAAAAATTAGTGTAAGTTGAACACATATTCATACATTGTAAGCAACCATTGAATAGATAGAGACCATATGAATGTATAATTTTATTACAGTTGAACAAACTGTGATTTATTGAGATCTACACTATAGAGATATCCATCATCGCATTATCTACGTAATACGTTAAGCAGAATTAGTACTAACTGCACAGTATTTATCTGTCTAATTAACTTACTTCACTTTTTGACGTGGTGGACACCTGACAAGCAACCAAAACTACTAAATTTTAATGATAAATTTATCAATTAAATATACGATTAAATCCCATTTTCTTTTTACGGTAAGTATGGAGACGATAAAAATAATAAATGGAACCACTTGACAATGTATGAAGTACGATTAAGGGCAGTAAGATAATCTTATATATAAAAATGGAGAGCTATTTCCCGATGTCATCGCATCACGCCTAAACGGCTGGACCGATTTCGCTAATTCTTTTCTTGTCGTGTCGTCGTGTTTTATCAGGAGAATGTCCTTTTAGAAGAAAAAAATAAGAAAAATGAAATAAAAAATGAATAAAGAAAACTCTACGTAGACAACCTTATTAGTACTTTTTACCTAATAATTTTTATTCATATTTTGTAATTTTGACAGAAATTGTCAATTGGTGTGATTGACAAGAGTGCGGATGGAAAATACATGGTTTAAAACAGACGCATCGTTCGGAATCACATTGGTCAAATGATAATTAATTCATCACCATACAAATTCGAATTCAATATTCATATTTTGGAACACAGGACGTCTGTCGGGAAAGCTAGTAATCAATAATAAGTTTATTTACATTTCTGCCCTTTGACTTTGGAAGTAAGAATCATTTTAAAAAGAACAATGATTTAAATTTAAATCGCTATAAGCTTCTGGAAAACTTTGAATATTTTATGTACAATCAGAAACTGTAAGCAAAGTACGTATGTAGGTATATCATAAATGGTTTCTAACTGCACAAGTCCAGACGTTATATTTGTAAGATATTTTTTTCTAATAAATCTTCCTCCCTCCCGTATGTGTTAAAATTGATGACTCAACAATCCCCCAGTCTAGCGAGGTGAAATTTCTGGGACTACACATTGACAGAAAATTGTCTTGGAGTACTCACGTAAATTATACTGTTGCAAAATGTGAAAAAAATTTGAACATGCTTAGAGCTGTTACCGGAGTGTCTTGGGGTTCACACCCTTCTACACTAAAGATTATGTATAACGCGCTGATCCGAAGCCACTTGGACTATTCCAGTTTCCTTTTTGACCCCTTACCAAGTTATCTGGAGACGAAGTTGGAGAAAGTACAGTCAAAGTCATTGAGACTAATAACAGGCGCCATGCAATCGACTCCCATCAATGCACTTCAGGTGGAGTGCGTTGACATGCCTCTACGGCTCAGGAGGGGATACATGGCCGACACATTCCTCCTTACTAGACTTCAGATTTCTGGACATCCTCTGTCCCCCAGAATCTCGGAACTTCTTAACATTTATTCAACCCGTCGTTCTTTGGCTCATAAACCTATCCCCAACCTATGTTCAAGTTTACAAAAAATTAAAAACCTAAATATTAAATCGTATAGCTACATTTCTCCAACCTATAACTATCCCCTCAAATCTTTACATCATATTCCAAACACAATAGAAAATATTGGTATCGATAAGGGAACTGGGATGTCCCAGAAACAAACAAATAATTTGTTTAATGAAAAGGTCCGGAAAAGATGGCCAACGCATGTTTACATTTTTACCGATGGTTCAAAGATGCCAGAATTGGACAATTTGGGGGCAGCTGTATTGGTCCCTAAACTTAACATTTGCTCAAAATGGAAACTTCCTGGCGAGTGCTCCATTTTCACAGCTGAATGTGTAGCAGTCAAAGAAGCCTTGATAATTTCGAATAAACATGGTTTTAGAAAAATTGTAATATTCACAGACTCCCTGTCTTTGGTGCAGCTCCTTGCTTCGCCTCTCTCTGCGTTTCATCCCAATCCCATAGTTTTGGAAGTGAAACACTTGCTTCATGTTCGGAGTTGCGACGGCGGTGAGGCAGACATCGTCTGGATTCCTTCTCACTCTGGAATACAGGGTAATGAGGACGTGGATGAGTTGGCGAGGTCAGCAATCGCTGCTGGCGTAGCCCCGGAAGAATTTACTGTTCCTATAAGTGATCTTAAGAATCAACTGTCCCTAGAAACCCGAATCAAATGGAAGGAATGGTGGGATCACGAGAGTCGGGCGAAGGGATCGGCGTATCGCAGGGTTCAATCTGTGATACCTTCCAGGCCATGGTTTCATGGGACCGGTCTCTCGAGGTCTGACATTTCACGACTTTGCAGGATGCGTTTCAATCATCATCGACTGAACTCACACCTGTTCAGATTCAATATGGTGGAGTCACCGTATTGTGAGTGTGGTCTAGACCTGGAGACACTGGACCATGTCTTCCTTGGTTGTCCTCTGCGAGATGCCTATGACGTTTGCTCGGCTCTTCCCGATGTTCCACTTCCAACGAATGTGGAGCATCTTTTATCAATAAATGATACAACGGTGCGATCAGTGCTCCTTAGGTTTATAAATAAGAACATTATTATACTATAAACTTCATAGATAATTTATTGATCTGAAAATATTCTTTGCTTTAGATTGTTTTTGGCTATTTTTTCATTCTGAGACTGTTTTGAATGAATTTTAATGTATCTATGTATGTATAAGATTGATCATGGCACAAATCGTCCCTGGTTGGACGCAATGCCAATAATTAAAAAAAAAAAAAAAAAAAAAAAATAAATCTTCAACTTAAGTGTATAACAGAGAGTACCTACTCTGATACATTTGATCATTTTCAGAGCCGACACCCTTTCTGCCTTACAACTTCGACATGTCACGGAGTTTATTGTCAGTCGTACAATATATTTCGTAATACATAACACACATACACCCTTTCACACGCACGAACACGATTACACCAACTTAAACACGATTATACCAACTTAAACACGATTACACCAACTTAAACACAATTACACCAACTTAAACACGATTACACCAACACCATGAACACCTACACCTAATATATTGCTGAAAATGACACCAAAACACTTATTATTGAATTTCGTTTCTTATGGAAAAAGAGTAAAAAAATCTATTGATAATGAAGGGGAGAGTTTTGTTGAATCGTCGAGAAACACTTCTCTTCTTCATCTCAGGGAAAACTCCAAGTACGCGGAGTACCCAATTCTTAATTGAATCTTATACCCAAATAGTTAGGTATTTATATTTTTAGCTTATGTATACACATAGGTATGTCGTAAACTATATTTGAAAGAGGATGTTTAAGTTAGTTTTTACGAAATTTGAATAAATCGATTTCTTCTGAGTATTTTTAACTCAGTTCCAGTCTACATTCAAATACATACATGGTGTGCAACACACCATGTATGTATGTGAATGTAGCAAAAGCTTAAGCGAAACGCTTTGGGTACTCTGTACTGGAGTTTGGCTCTGAAAGGAGCCGTTGTACTTAAAAAAAAATCATAATTTATGTGTGTTTTTTTCCCTCGAATACCGTAAAAGCAGGTCGTAAAACTTAATTACTAATAGTTAATCTATGGCACTAAGACCAATCATAGGTCTTGGCATCTTCAAGAAAAAGCCACAATGCTATCCCGTCAGCTGCTCTGCGAAGCCAGTTATGCAGTAAGCACCTCTAGCCATTGCAGATGTAACTCGATCGGCGCAACCAAGCCATCCTATCCTGGGTTTGATCACCTACTTATGTTTCAATTAATCGATAACTTGCGATGTTTTTCAAGCCAGAGTAACATTGAAACATAGCAATATTACGCAATGCTGTTCCTTATCATAATCATATTACCTATTATTTTTGAGATCACTTGCCAAATAACACAGCTAGAATATAAAGGTACTAACATCAATTTCTGTTTGTTCTGATAACGGATATTTGATTTATTTGTTTAAAAACAATACAATCATCCTTCTGATTATTTTGTCGTCACAATCAAAGACAATTTCAAGGGATGTGATGTTTGCGTGGGAGTTATTAGGAATAAAGAAAAAAAACGTTTGTAGTTCTAGGTTCTAAGTAATTCAATAATTGGTAAAAAACTTTTATAAAATAGGTAAGAAAATATTGAGGCTCTGTTCAAGGGCGTCGCCAGCCCGGGCCTGGGGGGGGGGGGGGGGCAATTGAACCCAGTCATAGGCTATTTTCCGTATATCCTATATTATGGAGGATGAGAAATATATGAATTTTAAGTATAGTCAAGAGTATGAAGATTTTTTTAGGATTTAACGGCAAATCACGGTCTTAGAACTTTGGTTGCTCTGCAGTTGCCTACATTTTTTAATCTCTAGGGGGGAGGGGGGCAGCTGCCCCCCCCTTCTCCCCCTTGGCGACGCCCTTGGCTCTGTTGGATTCGTTGTTTCTATAACATAGTTATTTGGAGGTTGTTCATTATTGGGTCTGTGTGAATCAATATGTTCTAATCTATGTATAATGAAAGAAAAATGATTTAAATAAGAAGAAAATTGATACATTAAAGCTGCCCGCACACTACAGATTAGTTTGCAGCAATTTAATCGGAAGCAAACTTCAGTACCTACCTACAAAGATGCAAGAGAAAGCGCACACCATAGTTTGTAAAACAAAATATTCAAAGAACGAAAAAGTCTAGTCTCTTGTGACGGTTCATCGACATTATCTAAAATTCATCCTAAGTCAGTTTTTAAAGTGTCCCGATAGTACGAAATCACTCGAAAATAATTGATGTATTTATTTACTTCAAACGCAACGTTATTTTTAAACACAAGTGGCAAAACCGGTCGAATGACAGGTAGGTATAGAAAAGGGTACATAACTAAATCTTTGATTGTCCTTTAAATCAGTTTAATCAACAAGTCCCAAATTCCTTTTACCACGTTGAGAACGGACAATTTGACATTTCTTCCCATAGCTACAACAGTTGTATGAAGAAATCTCTGATCGAGTATCACATTTTATTTCTTCGAGATAATATTATCTCCCCCGGATCTCTGCTATTATTAAAAAAAAAATGAAAAAAATCCCATAGTTGGATTGGTATATTGTCATACTATGTATGAAAAACGTTTCGTGTTGGGTTATAGGTATCAACATCAACGAAAACACCGAATCTCGGACGAACTAACCAATTATTATATATTATAAAGGATAGTTAGTAAAAAAACATTTAAGTATTGGAAAAAAGAAATATTATTTTCCTTTATATTTTTTTATCGACATCTATCGGTGATCAATGATCATGTTTGGTATGCAATGGGTTCCTAATAGAGAGCGGTCCGTCTTTGAAAATTGTGACAATGTTTTTTAACGAATGTGTAACAACGAATGACTCTATCAATTCATTACTGATGTTCGATTTTTAAATGGAACAAACCACCACGGGCTTACGACCGTCTTCTACTGTTATTTCGAAGGCTGGCTTAGTGTGATCAATTTACGAACAACGTTCGCCATTAGGTGGTAATGATTAAGTCTTCGAAACTCCTAATCATAAGAATTCTCGACATGTTCAAAATGTCGAAAAATCTCATGTATACAACAAGTGGCCGTGGGGTTGCCGGCTAAGAATAGCACCTCTGCACTTTTGCTGGTTTTTCGAGCATCCTGTAAGAGGCAGAAAATCTAAAAATCAGATCGGGACCGTGAGTTTGACCACCTCACGTCCTTAAACCCCAACCGGTCAGAAAAGGCACCATAGGCCTCAGTCGCCTTCGAGCGTAATAGAGAGCTCTTGATGCCTCCCTATGCCCCTAAGTGGGGTTCAGGCTCCCCGCATTGCGGGTTGGTTTGGGGGTGATCTGCGGCGGGCTTGATTTGTGTGGAGCCGGCTTTTGGATTTAATTGCTACAATCAGGCTAGACTGCTAGAGGGTTGGTTTCGTGCAGGTCGGGTATGCTGCGGATTTGTCTCCTCCGGGTTGGCTAGCGGTGTACGGGGAGCCTTAAAGGGAGAATGTATGTATGTATGTATACAACAAGTAGATATTTAACAATAATCAATGAAATATAGAGATAAAAGTTGGAAATTATTGAGAACAAGAGAGCAACCAAAATTCAAGACTGCGACTGCTGTCATGTATTTGGCGCCAGGATATGAATATATCCATTTTGGTTAATGTCTCATATTTATTGGCTTTGTTGGTGCCCAACGTTCTAATTATATCTAGATTCTACATTACTATTGCCATGTTTTTTGTCGCTACTTATGGCTGATAAATGGCAGATTGTTTTCTTAAGAATGCGTCATTCCTACGAAAACAAACCATTAGTCAGTTAATTTTTAAGCGTTGTGCGACGTATTGATTTATTTACTTAAAACATACCGCCTATTATTTAAGCGGAAAGTTTAAGGGCGAAGTGAAGGAGTTCGTAAGTTGAGATAAAATATATTAATTAAACAATTTCAAGCGATAAAATCAGTTTAAACTATTTGCAAAACGAGATAAAAAAAAATATAATCGCATTTAGACAATATTTCGTTGATAAGATTAATAAAACACTTGCGTTCAAATCAAAACTTAGTGTGTGTTACGGATTATCTTATTTAGTTTTGTTGGTTGAGTGTTTAATAATTAGAATAAGAACAGATCACACCTAGATGAGTGATACGTCATACTAGATTATTATGTTCTTATCCGAAATAAACGACTAATGGACTGAATAGTAAAGAAAATAAAATGAAATTAATAAACAAAATACCTATTTAATTTTTGGAATAAACAAAATATGTGTGCATGAAAAATTCGTGGAAATTCATGGTGAATAGAAAGAATACGAGTACATTGACTCTCCGTGAGAGACAAGAACACCGTTAAATTTTAATTGACACCATTTTCAAGGATAGGATTGATTTTATTAAATACCTTTACAAAATTTCTAGACAATGGTCCCCATGCCCATACACAATCGAGCTCGGTTGCCTAATTCCGTAAGTGCATTGCGACAGTTAAGGAATGGTCAATTATGTTATAACGTAAGTTTCTTTCCTGAAATAAATGTGCGAACTTGCATTACGCTACTACGCGATGTCTTATAACGTGACATATGGATTATGGAAATAAATCAATAATAATGTAAGTAACAATACATACATACAACTCCCTTTTACACCACACTCAGGGGCATAGGGAGGCAACAAGAGCTCTCCATTGCGCTCGATCTTGCGCAATGTTTATGACCTCCTCCCACACCATGTTCAAATCCCTCAGCTCTGCTTCGAAGGAGCGGAACACAGTGGAGAGGGTCTTTCTCGTCTTCGGGATCCTGATGGGAGGAAGAACAGCGCTCTCCTCGGCCAACTGTCATTCGGCATCCTTAACACATGTCCCAGCCAAGTCCATCTCCTCCCCACAATGGTAGAGGCGATGAGCTCACACTGAGTTCGCCGGCGTATTGCGTCATTCGTGATGCGGTGGTACCATCTTACGCCCAGAATTCTCCTGAGACACTTCATTTCAAAAGCTGAGACTTTTTGTGCCTGGGCTTTGGTCAGAGCCAGGACTCACACCCATATAAGAGAATGGGCAACGCACACGAATCAAACAGTTTACATTTCGTCTCGATTACTAACTTCAGTACCATAGATCACTGTCTCGAGCGACATTGTAAAGAAGAAGAACTTTAATGCCTATTATAAATTTCCTATTATTGTAGGAGAGCTCCTGATGCCTCCCTATGCCCCAGTTGCGTTGGTCATAATTAAAACCTATCTCAACAAACTACGTATATGTTCTGGTAATATTATTTGCGCTTATACTAGACGTAGATGTGTGTCATATTGACCATTTTATCAAATTTCAGATAAGTCCAGTTGCTCTGAACATTTTGACTCAGTACTAATTCAGTAATTTGGATTTGATATTAGCATAGAAAAATCTCTTTTTAAGGTAGTATTATTTGTCATATGTTGGGAAGTCTCTTTACTTTTTTACTTCAACTTATATACACCCAGAAACTACTTACCAGCCATTTTCCTCCATTGTCTGAGGGTCATGATGTACTGCAAATCAGCCGTTCTGTGTCCATGAAGATATTTCTTCAACTTTCGTATAAATTGCGTCGCATAAGCTATTCTCAACCCCAAGTTTGCCATAATATTATTGTTAAGCAGTTATGACGGAGCTCTCTTCGCTTATTTTCTTAAATAAATAAATCTTCATTGGATATAAAAAAAAAATAGAGTGTTAATACAATTTTGAAAAACTACCAAAAGGCGGACTTATTGCTGCAAGCAATGTCTTACAGCCAACCTTAATTTTTTTCAACTCAACCTCTTTCTTACTATAAAACAATCAATTATTCAAGGCTGCCTTCTTCTCATCTAACGATGCACCCTAAGAATCGGTAAGCCCATCCTGTACAAAAAACTTGAAGTAGGTATTTAGTCAACTAATCTCACACAATATGGATGAATTGGCACTTTTCTCAATCTAAGTATAGTATAACCTCTCAACTGCTTCTTTCCGCCATTTTTCTGAAATTAAATTCCTTATCCACATGTAGGTATTTTCCTCAGCATGTCCCGGTGGACAAATTCAAGTACCTGGGATCAACCATTACTAGTTGAGGTGATAATCTATTATTGCCTCTCTATGCCCTTAGCCAGGGAGCCTAAGCCAAGCTAGCCAGTCAGGAAGCTTTCTACCTAAGTCAGGGAGCCATAAATTTAGTGACGATGTCGAAGATGTTGACAGTTTCAAATACCTGGGAGTCTATTTGTCACCAAACGGCGGGATAGATAAGGAGCTTTCCATAAGAATTGTAATGGCGAGTTCGTCCTTTAATAACATGAGGAAAATCCACCAAGACTAAGTGTCGCCTCTTTAATGCGTGCATTCTGCCAGTATTGTTATATGATTGTGAATCCTGGCAGCTGATAAAGGCTCAACAGAAGAAGATCCTTGTGTTGTACCATTATGTCTCAAATTAAACCGTACACACCAAAACAGCACAACAGCCAATCACCTCAGTAATCCAGAATCGCAAATTGAGCTAGCTTGGCCATGTTCTCCACAAGTCCCCCGAGAGTCTTGAATACGCAAGCCTTTTCTACAATCCGGATGGGACAAGAAGGCGAGACAGGCCAAAATTAACAATCAAACCGTCATTCACTGCGGTTCTAAGATGCTGGACTAAGCTGGGATGAATCTGTGCAACTGGCGCAAGATAGAGAGACTTGGAGAAACTTCGTGGCGTCCACGTGCTGCACATCGCACACACTGGGAGCGAGCGTGGATTAAGTATGTAAGTAAGTAATGCCTTTAAGTGTGGTCTCAACCCATATGCTTATGGCTAGCTTTTTTTTTACTGCTGAACGGACGACCAACGATTGTAGAAAATCAATAGGAGTATATAACGAGGATTTGGCAAATTTTGTAGCAATAAGTTGACGTCTATGTAGAAGCAGAAGCATGCACGTTTCTCTAGTGAATACATTGACTAGCCGATCCGTGGCAGATGAACCATATTCGTATTTTTTTAATATTTTCAAATGAATTTTTTATTCGATTACCAAATACTGCCAACCTCTGGAAGGTGAAGTGCGCTTCGGCGCCCAGGATAACAGAACTGTAATTATGGCTACAGCCGTCACAGCATTTATGACAGCCTGATGTTGACGATACTCTCCACTTGAATCTGTTGGTCTGCAGTTATGGTACACAGATAAGTATACCATCCGCGAAATATCCCTGACTTCATACATGTTCCCTGACCCATACGGCATTTAACGACAGGATTAAATATTCATTATGTTATACCGCGACGATTGTGCCATTAACGGCTATATATACCTACATAGTATTTTGTTATATCTGGAAAAATTGTTTTTGAAAACCGTGAGAGAAAAAATGGACAGCAAATTAGCAGGAATGACAAGGTAAAACTTTAACAAAAAATAGTAATTCGTATTTTTTCAGGCATTTAAAAAAAAATTATATATTTACTATCAAGGCTAAAAAAGCCTTGATTGGAAAATTATGAAACATCCTTGTAAAGCAAAATCATTTAACATATTTCCAAAATGTATCTAGATTTGTTAGCAAGGAAATTCATTGTCTCGAAAAATACTTTATCATATAAAATTTAGATACATTCGTCCTCTCTGTACGTACGAGAATGTTTGATGTTTAGTTCAAATAATTAGTTGATTATTCAAATTGATCCACGGCAAATGACGAGCAATGATGAATAATTGAGTAGGTACCCAACAAGTTAATGACTTCCCAGAGAATTGGGTTTTTGTTTTAAAAAAATCGCCTTAGGCACTTAGGCAGTTCACATACTTACCATACTATGCATAATACGAACGTTGTAGCCTTAATCAACGAAGGGCTTTGAATCACCGACTTCCTCCACGTCGAGATTGCTATTTTGTACAAATATTGATGAGAGCCTTATTTTTTATTATTTGTGCTAAAATGCTATCACTTTCCTCTTACACCATGTTTCGTTCCTTCGCAGCAGAGCGGAGGTATTTGAACATGGTGTTGGAAGAGGTCAATGAAATCGCGCAGGATCGAGCGCTATGAAGGGCTCTTGTTGCCTCCATATGCCCCGGAGTGGTATCAGACAGGGAGTATTGGTTGATTTATATACTATATTAGATATGTGTGAATTCATAGAGCAATGAAAAGAAGGATGTTGAATATTTCACTTAGGGACCGAAAAACGAATGTTTGAGTTTGGTAAAAGACCAAGGTAACAGATGTGACCCAAAGAATTGCAGAGCAGAAGTGGAGCTGGGCAGGTCATGTGGCGCGTATGTATGATGGTAGGTGGACGAAGAAAGTGCTGGACTGGAGGCCTAGAACAGGACGCAGAAGCGTGGATAGGCCCCAGACAAGATGGTCCGACGACTTTAAAAGAGTAGCGGGTTTGCACTGGAAGAGGGTGGCGTCCGACAGAGATGTATGGAAGTCCAAGAAGGAAGCCAATACTGGACACAAGAAGATGGCTATAAGGTAAGGTGTGAATTCTAATTATTGTCTCTATATTACGTGAACTGTGCGGGTCTTATAGGATGCATATAAATATGAACGCTGACATTATTTAACAAAGGTTCAACAGTAGAAACATACCTCATACACATACCTAATATTAAATCTCCTGTGTTATTTTAATGAAAACATTAAACACCTTTATTGTTGATTACATCAAAATATTACGGTGGGTGTCACAGTGGCGCGGCGCAGACAACGCCACCCTTGCTGGAGTGTCCGTTGTGCCGTACTATAGATAGAGGATTTGACGCGTCTCCGCGTGCTGCGCACTTTGCACAATTCTGGAGATCGGATTGATTGGTTTTCTGGGTACTTATTACACGATAGATAAATAAACTACATTCAAAGTGGTTGGTAGGTTAGCGGTTACGACGCCGACTTTTGCACTGTTCCGTAGTTCACTAATTATCTTAGTTGTTATTGTTCTTTTCCCATAGGTATATGTTTAATTTTTGTGATAACTTCACAAAGAAAAGTTTTTTACTCCATTAATTTTCACTTAAAAGCAATACAATCAATAACTGTCCAACACGAGCTTTGCTCTATCGACGGAGTGTTATTGTATTTAAATGTTATATGTATTGTGTCATGTTCATGCATGTTAATTTTATATACTTTGTAAATCTTTCTTTTAATAAAAAAAAATAAAACAAAAATCTGTATGTGGTAAAAATATCACATAGAACACCATTGTGTGGGATGATCGAATAACCAATGCGTTTAATAATATGTTCTTAATCCTATATTATTATTATTGACTTATGAGTCAATACGACTTAGTACTCAAACAAACATTGTTTTTGTAAATACAAACCTACTATTGATCAAGGCGTTTCCAAATCCTAAAATTACAAGAATTAAACGCGTCAATTTGACTTTTAAATTTCGGTAAGTATACTTGGCAAAGTACCTACCTACTCCCAAAACACGTTTATCGATTTATCTTCATTTCAAAATTCTACAACTTAATTCCGTATAGATTTTCCTAATAGAGTGAGTTTTGTGACATTTCGAAATGAAAACGGTTTCTTTATTTTTTTTAAAGCCATATTGATTAATTGAATATTGTGACTATAGGTACCTACATGAGTCTTTAAAAATCAAGATGCCTAAGGGCACTTGGTCGTGAATTGCAGAGCGAAGCAAAATGATAATGACAACACTGCAAGTGCGTCGCCAAGGGGGGGCGGCTGCCCCCCCCCCCCCTAGAGATTATTTTTTTTTGCCAATTCATACTGTTCTCATCCTCCATAATATAGGGTATACGGAGAATAGCCTATCAATGGGTCAAATTGCCCCCCCCCCTGGGCCCCGGGCTGGCGACGCCCTTGGGCAACAGTATCATGAATTACTGTTTCGTGCTGATCCGACAAATCTCAAGAGATGGGATGCTTGGATGAATACATTCCCTTTTAAAAAGTTATTTCAACAGCTGTTCTTAGATGCAGATGTCTGGTTTCTTAAATGGAAATTTAGAGGTATATTTGGATCTGCATGAGAAAGCCAAAAAGTCTTCTTTTTCCTTAGCCTCCTGCGAAGTTGACTCCCAGGTGTCCATCCACCTCTGTGTTGCTCTGAACGGAAGCCATCTTCCATGGGGTTGGCCGTGTAATCCCTTGTGAAGATGTCTGGATGTGTCCATTTTCCTTAATTGTGCATACGAGAACCTTCATCGATGCCTTTCCCATATCATTTTGTCTTCGACCTCTATCTCTGAGGGTCTTCCCGACTATTCTCCTGGTAATTTTCACCTAAGTCTTGAAAATTTGTCTGGATACCAAGGTCGGTAGTCTAGCGATATATTCTGATTTAATGAATAAATGTTTTAAATAATAATGATATATAACACTTTTCTATACAAAGGTGTCAGTATAGCCGGCGGAACTTATTGCCTGAGGCAATTTTTTCCAGTCAACCGGAATCTGAGACAGGCCAACCCCGGGTAGAAATTTCAAGTGAGAAAACACTTGGAAAAACTCTGACCCGACCGGGAATCGTACCGGGGACCTCGTGATCTGTCCACGCCAGTGCAACTAGGCTACCGAGGTCGGTATAGCAATATACTGGCCTAAGATGGAATGAAAGTGTGCTACTGGCGGAAAACAGAGTGACTTGGAGGTATTTCGAGGCGTCCAAATGCTCCAGACTGGGAGCAAACGTGGATTAAGTAATTATTAAGTAACCTACTTTGGTTTTTTCTAATGCCAAAAAAGAAGAATGTGTTGTGTCTGTTACCTCATAGGAACTTGATCTTCACCTAAAAAAGGTAATGTTATTTCATATTTTTTTTTATTATTTGATCGCATAATATTAAAAATCTTCGTTACAAAATAAAAAATAACTGATGGTGGTATGAGAACACGTGGATATTAAATTCATAGACCATTAGAAATTCGATAGTTTAATTCAAAATTGATCCAATCACGAGAATCAAAAACGGAGCGAATAAAAACGTGATGAAAATTTTGCGTCAGAAGACACGCGCACTGTCCTACCAAATTCACGTGTGTTTTTTTTGTTGTTGTTTATTTTTCAATATCTGTCTTGTTAGATTTTAAGTAGGTATAGTAATATAAAGTTTAGTGTCGAGACGAAATGTAAACTGTTTGATGCGTGTGTGTTGCCCATTCTCCTGTATGGGTGTGAGTCCTCGCACCTGACCAAAGCCCAGGCACAAAAAGTCTCAGCTTTCGAAATGAAGTGCCTAAGATGGTACCACCGCATTACGAACGACGCTATACCGGCGCACCCAGCGTGAGCCCATCACTTCTACCATTATGGGGAGGATATAGACTTGGCTGGCACATGTGTTAAGGATGCCGAAGACGAGGAAGACCCTCTCATACTGTGTTCCGCTCCTTCGAAGCAGAGCTGAGGAATTTGAACATGGTGTGGGAGGAGGTCATAAACATTGCACAAGATCGAGCGCAATGGAGAGCTCTTGTTGCCTCCCTATGCCCCTGAGTGGAGCGTAAAGGGAGTTTGGATTGGATTGGAATATATATACCCCTTTTTGAAAACAGGAGTAATATAACCGGACTTCCACGCCCTGGGAAAAATGCCAAGGCTTAAAGATTTGTCAAAAATATAAGTTATGGGAACCAAAAGAGCATTCACACAGCCGCTCAGAAATATTGGTGGAATTTCATCAGACCCTGGAGATTTTTTACAATCAAGTTTGCGAATCTTCGAGTATACGTCGTTAAAGTCAAAGCTCTGAAAGAAAGTGTCAGCAAAATGAAATATAAAAACAAGCGATGGGAAAAACGTCTATTGTGCTTTAGTACCTATAGGTAAATAAATACTGGGGTTTAGCCCACAACCTTATCTTTGATTCATTATTGAATAAGTAGGAAAGAGTTTACCTATTTGTTCCATTTTTAATGTTTTTTTTTTTCATTTTTACCACCATGGGCAAATATTCCTTGATTTTCTCTATTCTATTGCGCATATAACAAAGCTGCACATCATTACAACGAGGCATGCCAAAACGGCAAATTCCATAACGATTAAACCACACTGACATTAGTGTTAAAATGCAATGTTCAGCGTCAGTTTCAATAATAATAATATTGTTCAACTTCTCCATAATATGCAAAGCTTCTATCACCAATTTAGCGTCAGGCGCCACGGATAATAATAATTATTTAAAAAAAAAGACTTACCTATTTTGATTACTTAATCTAATCAACAATCAATCAAATAACCGAAGAAATTAACAAGGTATCTTTAAAAAAAATTGTCGAAGTCAAAGGCCTAGAAATTATTATTACTTACAGTTTTTTATAAATTGAACGGGAATTTTTTATATAAATTTTTAGTTATCTATCTTTCGTAGAATCGCGAGCATTGAATTCTAGATAAATCAGAGATAAAAAGTTTCAATAATCTATATTCGTACAAAATTCATAATTTTTATGGTGAATTCGGAGAGCCAATGGATAGAAATTCTATCTTTTCTATCATTATCTTATATTTGTTTATTGAAACACAGACATCCTGACTTGTTTCACAGGCAAACCCCTTAAAAGGCAAGCTAGCTCTAAGACTAGATCTCTCGACAACCGAGGATGGAAAAGGATAAAGCTTTAACTGAGTCAAAGCATTATGAGGTTGATAAACATATTTTGTTTTATTTAGTATATTCGTACTTATTAGATATTGTGCGAAACTACTTTCGAAAGATGGAGAGGTCGGAGGAATCTACGAGACAAGCGAATGAGGACATTTTAGAAGGAACAAAAGGTTAAAAACAAGCTGCAAGATTTAATTCAATTCCTCAAACTAAATAAGAACGCAGTCCGAACGTAGCTTGGAAGAAAAATAATGTAATTGACACGGTTAATGTTTCGTTGGCCCCATAATTAACAGTCGGATTCAATGAAACAGAAGAGGCATAACAGATATGTAAAAGAAATGCAAGCAGCTGTCAAAACGGTCAAGACTTTTTATGAAGATTATAATATGGAGCCTTATGCTATGCTGCCTGCGTCATGGGTGTTTACACACGTAGACAAATGAAGGAAGTATAGAATGTAGGATGTACAGTGGGGCAAGACGGAGTTTTTAAGCTTTTTGTAAATTGATTATTTATAAAAGAATATTTTTATGATAATATGCACTTGCTAGATTAAATAACAAAATTGTCTGGCTTTTTACGAATAAATATAAACTAGTGGTCGACCAGCGCTCGTAATTCGAACATAACCTAAGTATGAACATTATTAAGGTTCCATTGTCAAATAATGAGCGAGCGCTATTTCACAGTTTTATTTCAAAAACAATGACATCGATACGTCATATTTGAAATGTTAATAACTTTTTCTCTATTATTTTTAAAGATAAACAATATCAATCTATTATCAATTTGACCACAGATAAACAAAAGAATATATGCGTCTGTGTCAATGTCAAATACATAAAAGTGTGTGGGTGAGTATCAAATACATACCATTACAGTAGTGTGCGTAGTGTTTTTTTATTGATTTAATGTATAGATATTTATACATAATTTAAAAAAAATACAAGCATTCGCTACTCCTTCTCAATATAAACTATATATAACTACTTTATTTATGAACTCGATATCAATAGAAAATCATGCAATTGATTACGGGAATGCATATTTGCTTTATTTATTTCAATTTTCTATTATTAAAATGATAAACCATAAAAACAATGGACCTAAATATGAAGGGAGCACATAATTGGAGGGGAAAAAACTTAGATACAGACAGTGTATTTATTACAGAAAGCGTTCTTTTACACTCGAAGCAACTGTCAGTTGTCGTAAAATGCAACATGGCGAGTCAAAATCTACATAGATCAGTACCACTAGTATAAGTTTTCGACGATCGAATGTCGAAACGATAACCGAAAAATTTCCATACAAAAATGATCGGACGATTCGATCGTTTGACTAATTGCACGCTAATAAGCGCTTATTGGCGTACAATTGGCTTTCGATTAAACTCGTACTAGCCCCACAGCTCATAATCAAGCGATATGAGTTAATCTACCTTGACGACTACGGCTTGATCGCGTAATTTTCTATCGCTGAGCTATTTTTTCCACTGATCAGAGTTTATAAATAAAAGTAGTAAGTGTTCGGAATTTCATACTCTTCCGTCCGCGCAATTTTCGTAAAATGGTCAGAAAGTTTATGCTTCACGTATTAATTTATAGATAAATGTGTTTTTTTTTGACATTTTGAGCTTAAAGGCCCCGTCCTACCCCACCTTCCAATACTCTGAAAAAAATGCTAGGTATACGCAACATCACACTGTGTCAGATCAAATAATTTTGAGACAGTTAGGTATTACAGTGGTCATCTTATGTTACACCACTGTTATATTTCAAAATGGGTTATTATTACATTTTTAGTAGTTCGTAATAGTAATACTGATGTTCCATAAAATAATGGTACATATACGCTCAATCATATTAGGGGAGATTATGAAACATCCAGATTCGTTAAGTGTTGATAAATTTAAAGTGGTCTAATAAAATTTACATGAAACATGCATGTCGCGTAGACAATTCGATTATCAATGTAGTCAGGTATCATGAATTAAGGTATTTGAAATTGATGCAGTAAAGGGTATTGTTGAAATTTAGGAAAACTAAGAGCCGGACCGCACTTTGAATTTCATTATGTAAAAGGACTGCCGGATATACCAGACCTACTTGCACCTTTTTTTCTTTTAAATATAAGATAATAGCGGAATGGTGATAAAACAATGACATATTCATTTTTTATAATACTTACTTCAAATTATTTACAAAGCAATTTTTTTATTAAACATAAAAAAAACATAGCGTGTGGGAACTTATATGTATACAAGATTTAACAGATGTCATAGTAGTTATGTCAATTATTTTATTCTAGAGTTTTAATTTTTGGTTAATTTTTCAGTTTACTCACCAGGATTTTTCTATAGAAAAAAAAACCAACAGAACTCGAAAGATGATTTAAAAAAAACACTTCTTTACTGACGTTTAATATTAATTTCATCCTAAAATCCAAAATTTACAATTGGTCAAAGAGTTTAATCATTTTCTGAAAAGAAATCACATATCTATATAGTAATAGGTACGTGAAGGAAAAACTTTGTGACTATTTTTACGAAAATTGCACGGACGGAGGAGTATGAAATTTCGCACACTAACGGCCGGTTTAAAAAAAAGCGACTAAACAACTATTTAGCTAAAGGAATCTTTAAATTTAAAAAACGCCTTTAGGTAGACACGTTTCATAAAAAAAAACATTTGAAAGTTGGGAGCAGTTGATAGTGTAACTATGGAAATCTATGGAAAACCATGGACGTACAATGGACCGAGCCATTGACAGTTATCTTGAAGCTGCGCGGGGGGGGGGAATCAAATTTGCGGCGGCCATCTTAATAAGAGACCCACGTCTGTTTAGTGTGTCCTGCGTGTTTGTTGACAAATAGCCGAAATATTTCTAAATTTCCCACGTTTAGTGATTTATTTATAATCTAGAATCTAAGAACTTATATTTTAATATGGTGATGTGTGCTGCTTTTCGCTGTGGAAACAGAACGAGTAGAAGAAAAGTTTCACAGGAAACAGGATTGTCATTCTTTCAGTAAGTAATTTTATAATCTGTGTCTCATGTTATTATGATTTCAAGTTAGTTATCCCAATCTTACTGTACATGTGCTAATTTCATATAATGATTATAATTATTGATTGGAAAGTATTGAAAAAAAGTGCTTTTGATGTAAAGTGGTCCCATGACAATGGCCTAATTTCTTATGTTACATACAAATTCGCAGTATTATTGTACCAACACAAAGATCTAGATCCCTTTGAAATGATTGAATCTGTCATTATTCTCCCATATCTATACGTTTAATATTTGTTTTAAATTAATTGCAATTTGGGTAATTATTTACTTCGCGGGCTTCTTCTACTTTTCACGATTTTTTATATGAAACATATATCAAATTTATATGCAGATTGGTAAATAAGCATGTTATGGATTGATTTGATAACATTTGAAGTATTTTATCAACCAATTTTAAGTAAATATCAATTTTTAAAGTTGCCTATTTTTCATACAAACTTTTATTTCATGGAGTGACATTTTATTCTTTGATTCTAAAGTTGGTGTTTTTGTCTGAAAAATGAAGATATTGTTGGTCATTATCCTTTAGTTACATCGTAAATACATCGTCGGAAATCCCCCCCAATGATATCACCTACACTCTGTTAGGTAGATATTCATTAAGAAGTGTTTTGTCAAAAATCGAAGAAGCCCGCGAAGTAATTAATTACCGTAATTTGTTTTGCAATCTATCATCTGACAAAGATTGTGCAATGGGTTCAACAAGACGGGTGTCTTTGAATATGAGACAATGTTTTTTGTCTTTTAGGTAACCACATTAGACGATGTTCTAAACTGAAAAATTCACCTGTTTTTTAGCAGTACCGTATTCCTAAGAAAACAGACCATAAGTGATATTATAATAACATTTCTATATAAAAGATGTTAACAAAGCCTTTATTTATATAGTTTTCCAAAGGATCCAGAGAGGAGAAAAACTTGGAATAAAGCTACGCGACTCCTAAACTGGACACCAAGCAAATACAGTGTTTTGTGTTCTAAACACTTTGAAGATCGTTATGTAGACAGATCGTCTCGGTCGTCTTTAGATTTAGATTTTTAGATTTTGAGTTTGTTGTATCTGGTTTCCTTTATAAATTAACTAGAGGTCCGCCCCAGCTTCGCACGGGTAGATAGATACTTAAAAATAATTCAGTTTTCATACAGATCCCTAACTTTTTCAAAATATTTTATAGCCTATGTTAATCTGAAATAATTGCATTGCAATGTATCGTGTCACGTCACTTTACCACCGTGACTACTTTGCGCGGTATTTCTACTAAACTTGACATGATCCCCTCACGCCCCTCCCTTTCCCGTACGCACTCTGCATCGGATAAGTTGAGATGATAAGAGACTACGCTTTTTTTCCAATACTCACATTTTTAAACTCGTGATAACTTTCGAATGGAATGTCCGAATTGAATAATTCAAAAAGTTATACAAACATATTGAAGCAGACTTGAATATGAACTAATTTATTTTAATAAGGAGTAATACCAAGATACCAATAAAGAGCCTTTTCTAGAGGTGATATTTTATTGAGTTTTTTTAAATAAAAAAACACTTATTGTGGCATAACTATAATAGTTAGACATATGCTGTCGCGGTACTTTTTGTAAATAATGATGTCTTCTACAAAATTGTCCTACATTGTTTTATTCTATCATCATTAGTTTTCACAGCGTTCGCGATAAAAAGAATATTTTAGGTAAATTTTTTACACTTTGGGTTACATTATTGAAGTTTTCGTAGGTTACCCAATTTTTTTTGGAAATTAAATATAGCCTATGTTCACCGCCGATATTGTAGCTTCCCAAAAGTGAAAGAATTTTTCAAATCGGTTCAGTAGTTTTGGAGCCTATTCGATGCAAACAAACAAACAAACAAACAAACAAACAAACAAACAAACAAACAAACAAACAAAAAATCAAATCTTTCCTCTTTATATATTAGTATAGATTATTAACAGTCATCAATTCTCCATATTGTGTTAGAATAATTTTAAATAAATATATTTAAAAATAAAATACTCTTGTATTATTTACTCATTTTAATACAAATCTATTCCCTATTTCATCAAACATAAGAAAAAAGTATATTTTGTGACAATATAATCATTTTAAGAAGAAAATATAATGTTTTCTGATACTAGGTGAAAAATTTTCATACATTGTCCATACAAATTCACAAGTATGTGGGTCTTCCAACATGGCCGCCGGCTGATTTCCCTTCCCCACTTTTTGGCTTCACTGTCATTCATACAAAGTAGTATAGAAGTTCCATCCTCTTACTTCTTACATCCATGTGGAAAACATAGGTTGTTTACTAATATTTTCGCGGAATTTCTGTTAAACTGTCAATTTCGTTTCTCAATAAAGCATCAATGTGTCGTTATTGTTGTTAATTTCTTATTATGGTTTATGACTTTGTAAAAGAAATCAGTAAACAATAATATTCTTCCCGTTTTGCCACGTTTTCCACCCTATTTTGGTCATTTTTGTCCACAGTGTCACCGTATATACAAATGTTCATCATTTATGACAGTTATAGCGCAGCGCCATGAAATTTTCTATGAACTCCGGTGTTAAAAGATTGAACTACACTAAAGTCGACTTTAGTGCCAATAACGAGACTTTACCATAAACTCGGCTTTAAATGTTATTGTGTTGTTACGAAACGCGTCATTTTTTAAAGGAAACTTAAAGTCTCCTTTATTTTTTTTATGAAACACGCAGTTAGGTACCTATAGTTTATATCTAGAGGAGTGGTGAATGCTAATATTTTCTTAAATTTGTGCATAAAAATAGAAGTTGAATGCTGATATTTTATTAAAATCTGCCTGTCAGAATATGTCTCACAAAATAGGATAGTTTTTTTGTATTGAGTTACAGGAAATGAAGTAGGTATGCTTAGTGATGCGATTTCTACCTAGTCATCTGTAAGTAGATACAGCTGCAGGAATTTTCATGTTGCCAAACCTGAGTAGAGTTTACAAAGGAAGACTTAGTAAAATACTTCGAAGACTCTGTATCTTGTTAACACTATCACCTAAGCGATCCATGACGCAATATTCCATGATGAAATAAAATGAAAAAAAAAATACACTTCAAGTAATATTTGAAAATAAGCCAATGTTTTAAAGAAGGCAGCTTGACTAGGAAACCTGTAGAATAATAATCTCCAGGTAGGTATGCCTAAAAATAATATATTCTTATGTATGCGGAGGAAACAACAAAAAACTCTGTTAAATATGCAACGCCCGCCTTGTTTATGATCAAGCCTTTTTTTCCTACTTTAACGAACTTTCTCCGAAGAATATTATCAAAGCGGAATTTTGAAATTATCATCCTACGAGCGCATCTCCTTTGCCAGATCTTTTTAGTATGTATGTTTTTGAAATTGAGTGTTTTTTTCAAACCTACCCACCTTGCTCATTTTTTATTCTATTTAAATGTTCCCATCAATTTGTAACTTTCTTAAAGAGAAGTTCAACGGGATGTGTCGGATAGTTTGGGAAGCTTTGAAGGAAATAATACTTTTCGTCTTGTTGAATATGAACAACCATAATTTTTATTCTAATATTTCACTAAAGGTTTGAATTTTTAATGATATTAATAAATAATTGAGGTGGTTGATAGACCAGTGGTTACGACGCCGGCTTTCGCACTGTTTCGTGCGGAGATCGTGGGTTCGAATCCCGGCCGTGTCGACCATTTCCGCTTTCACGATACAAGCATTTGCTTGGTGTGAAAGATGTCAAAAGTGTATTTTTGTTCACTTCGAGTGAGCACAGATTCATTTATAAAAAAAACACTATGGGCTTACGACCGTCCTTTACTTTAGATGGCTAGCTTAGTATGATCACTTTATGATAACAACGTTCGCCATTAGGGTGGTAATGTTCGAATCCCCGGAACTCCCAATCATGAGAATTTTCAACATGTCGAAATTTTCTATGCCCCCGGCAGGTTTCGAACCTTTCCCTAATCGTCCATTGCAGAAAATCGTATTATGGAATATGGCAGAACAATCGCAATATTTAATAGTATTTTAAGATTCACATTTTTCATGTATTTTTAATTGCATGCGATAGTATAAATGCTAACCATTATTATGATGTCCTATATTTTTCTATAATAAAACGAATCAAAAATACTTTACTTGTACAATCATAACAACTAATGCCACCGATTGATCTTAATAAAATAAGGTTTTCAAAAATACCATTAATTGTTAGCAATAGACAAGATATTTGAGTTTGAAAATGTAACAAAAAATATTTGATTAGTACTTAATGTTTGTACGAGTGAAATATTTTTGATTCGTTATATTGTATACCCTGTATAGAACATTTTTGTTTTCATTTATAGTTTATTTTACCCGTCTGTTATGTACAACACTACTTTTAAGTACCTAGGTACTTTAAAATCGAATTAAAGGTCAATAAATTTACTATTAAGTGAGTATGATTTTTATTTCCAAAAGTTAATTTTCAAATAATTTTATAAAAGTTACTGTACATCAAAACTTTTTTTTCATATCATCATAATAAACAAACTATGCTATGCTATGAGTGATCAAATTTTGAAAAATAAATATCTTTGCGAGTAAAAGAGTTATAGGTTTTAGCAAAGCCAGACCCGACCTTTATAGGTTGGATTGATTTTTTTTATTAATTTGATGCAGAGACGTCTGTTGGATAGAGAATAGAGGAAAGCCAGTCTTCAAAACAGCAGTGGAAGACGGTCGCAAGCCCGTAGTGGTTCAGATTTGTATATCAAATTGACCTCTTAAAATCGACCACCAATAATAAATTTAATAACGGTTCTTTAAGCGTAGAACCAAACTATATATTTTTTATAATGAATCTGTGCTCACTCGAAGTGAGCAAAAATACACTTTTGACGTCTTTCACACTAAGCAAACAAATTAATATTGATTACCTTTGGAGTTCATAAAATACAATATCGAGGCTTACATCAAAAAGCATATCGAATTCCAAATCCACCATAACATTCCGTATTGATGTTTTCGGACCAAATTTATGACCTCGTGGACTTCAAGACTCTCAAATAAGCTGAGAAATGAAAATCATGAAAGGTTGCGTAGAGGACACAGTAAACAAATACGTTTTGTTCATATATTTTTTTATTGCAAAAAAATTATCGCTTTGAAAGATTGATTTGGCTACTGTTTTAATTTCTTAATTGGTTTATTTCACTTTTTGCATTATTTTGGTTTCTCTAGACTGGAAAGTTTGTAGTTTTTTACCTTCTTAAATTAATTGTTCAGGGTTGGCAACAGATTTCAAATGGGACCAATTTTTTTCTGCATTAACAGGAACATTTTATTGTTCTCTTATATCGGTTGGCCTGTTATCTTCCTTCTACACTCATCTATCCCGCCCACTATCGCCATGCTGGGGTGTTAATCTTGAAATTCAATCGATTTAATTTCGACCGTCTATACCTACAAGGTCTATACTTTGATACTAAATGTAGGTACTTGTAAAAATCCTTATTTTAATACCATTTTTTTCGTAAAACGATACCGAATTCAATTAGTCCTATGTGAAAATATTTTTATGCTTAGCAATCAAAATCTTAATGTCATTATAAATCGTTATTTAGATTGCAATTGGATCGGATGCAATGCAAATGCAAAGTTAGGCCTCAGGTCTGTTGATTCGGGTTAGACAGAGAGTTTTTTGAAGTAGAAGAGAGAGGCATTCCATACTAGTGTGGGCCGATTTCGTTTTTTCCCTCTATTGCTAACGTAATAGTTATATTTTAGTGCTAAATGCTGTTTTAAATACGTATGCAAAATATTTTTCAATTCGAAAGATATCTTCTGTCTCCGAATTGAGCTCAAAGTTTCAAGAAATTGTTAAATTTGTCCTATTTTGAAGCAGGTATAAAGAAAGTAAAAATATGTTTAACATAATATTTTTTAAGATTGTATGTCATAAAAATGATGGAATAATTAGTTCTGTATGATATAAAGCATAATAATACAATTTAAGATAGCAACAAAGTATATAAAGCGCCGCAATAAACGAGAGAAAATCGCATGAAATGAGAAAAGGGTTAAAAATACCAGTTTTGTATTTTGATGGCCGTAAAGCCAAAGTTTTAGGCTAGTGATTAGAAAAAGTGGACAAAAATACAGATGAACAATAATTAAGAGAGTGTTAAAGGAAACTGATTCTAAATTGATGGAAAATTTGGAACACCGAAACCGATAGAGAGATCGATTACAGATTTCTTTTCAAAAAGCAACATTTCATTGGATATTTTACTTATCGTCTGATGTAATGAAAAAAAGTGTAGGTAAATACCGGAAAACATGATTGAATAATTAGTTTGCAGGAGAAAATACTAATAAAACCATTAGAATGAATATTTTGCTTATTGCAAACCACAAATAATCCCAATTGAATGAGTCGCCGATAATCTAGAAAAAAACTGCAAGTAACAATATATTTAGGTTTTTGTATGATAATGTGTTGATAGTGCTTTCTGAAGTCATCATACGCATTCTGACCAAATTGGAAAACAACTGGAAAAATAAAATAAAAAACAATTGATATGTTCCAGGTGATTACAAGAGAAACTACTATTTTATAATTTCAAGATCTACGAAAAGATCAATTAAATTAAATTATTATTAATCAATTATATTTATTCCAAATTGGTATAGTCATACCAACAGGAACATTTTCTAATGATTTAGGCAACTGAGCTCTAGGAAAAATAATCCATGTAATAATCGCTAAACTAAGCTCATAGGATTCTGCGACTGCGCTTCTTTCAGAAAGTTTGATGACTTTATCTTATCTTTATTGTTAATGTCTGTGCACCAACTTACCTCGCAACTGATCCAGTTACCTATGGAAGTTTAATTTCTTATCCATATATTTATCAAATTATCAAATCTGTTATATAAACTGTAATTACTAAAAGAAAAAGCTATCTCGCTCAAAATACACTATGCAGTAAGAGAATGAACCGCTCGCTGGATAGTGAAAGCTCGAATCACCCAAAAAAACGCATTTTTGATCCTTAAAGTATCGAAAGTAAATTTTTAAGCATCCTTTTACAAGAACTAAGTTATAGATAGACAGCAAAATGTAACAGAAACACCAATCGACAAGTATCCGACGAAGATCTTACGGCATTCATTACATACAATGGCGAAGATGAATAAATACAGTTTCCTGAATTTTTCTTGTCATATTCAAGGAGTTTGACGATCTGTGAAATTGTTAAAGAAGCCTCACCAACTTAACGGAGAAATTTATCAATAAAATATTATGTAAAAGCTTAGAAAGCAACGAGTAAAAAAGATATCAAACCCAATTTATCAAAAAACAATCACCGCAAAATAACATAATTTCATATACTTGTTTTACATAAAAAATTTTAAAGTTTTATTTATTATTTTTGTGTTATTAATTAAATACAAGTATGTTCTTGAATTATCTGTGGTATAATAAAAAAAAAGTGAATAAAAAAACAAGACCGGAATCATTTTACATAATTATTATAAAAATATCAGTTAGTATGGGATATTTTCGTCCCATACAAAACTTCAAGGTCGATTCGGAGACAGAAGATCTTATTTTTTTGTTATGAAATTTTGTAGATAGTTATAATACATCATAAGGCAACAAATTATCACTATTACATTAAGATTGGAAGCACTTTTTAAACTTCCATACTAGAACGACCCAGCCTATTCCATACTGGATACAAGAATAAGACTTTTTTACTTGCAAAAAAGTCATGTATCAGAGATTACAAGGTTTTGAAATCAATGCCGAAATTATCACCCTGTAGAAACAATGTATCAATAAAAAAGGATATGTATTTACTGAAAGAAAATTCGTCAAAGAACTTTTTTTCCAACAGTAAGAAATGAAAATAATAGCTATAGGTATGTTTTGAAAATAAAACACTTTAAGTGCAATGTTTGATATTATATTGTTATTAAAATTAATTACTCACTTACAATTATTATTAATATACCTACTGCTTTTTTTTTATTTGAGGTTTGTTTTCAATAAAAACTGACACTTTTTTGTCCGCCAGACGTAGAGAAACCTTAAATAATTAATATTGGAAAATGTTAAAATATTGACTGCTATTCTATTTATAAATTGCCTCAGGCAATATTGCTTATTGCCTGAGGCAATTTTTTCTAGTCAACCGATCCCGTCCAATCTGAGACACGCCAACCCCGGGTACACATTTCAAGTAAAAAACTCTGACCCGACCGGGAATCAAGCCCGCGACTTCATGATCTATATTCCTCGCCTATGCCACTAGGCTACCTAGGTCAGAACATAGGTTTGTGGGAAAACAAATAAATTTAAAGTTTAAATTTTAATACCCAAAACAGTATGTAACTCGTAAAAATATAGTCCTTCAATGGCGACTATAGAATCTTATTAAGTACATATTATTAGACTTTCTACATCCTAAGAGGTTGCGATCACTTTGTCCCATCGTGGAGCTATTGTGACGACCATAGAATAGTAAAAAGCGTTATTTTTCCACAGAAGAGATGGGTAAATAGCATCATTAGCTATACAGGAAGGAAAAACATCCAAAAGGAAAAGATAGTGACGTAAGGAGAGATGTAAAGGAGACTCAGTTCAACCAGGATAGTCTAGAAGGATGGCTACTGATACGTGTTGGACATAATATTTTTGAACCTACGCTTCTTAAGTTTGTTTTTCACTCTCATTTACGTCATAGCATTGCAAGGAAACTTTCATTCTTGTACCAAAAAATCATCACGCTGAAAAGTTTATCGTGACTCCGCCCCGCTTCTCACCCCCGCACCTGCCTAGGCCACGCCTCCACCCTATCCCTTATAAAAGCCACTGTACTTTCGAACAGCGTCCTGTTGATTCGTAACCACATCGCGGTCTTGTTCGGTTAATTTATATCCGTGCATTAAGTTTTCTTCAAACTACCAACTCATTTGGGTAAGTTTTTTTTTCACAATTATTAACATGTACTTAGATGACTTATGTGAAAATGAAACTAATTTTTTTTTATCAAAAACTAACCTAGTTAAAAAAATAGGGACTTTTAAAATTATTTTAATGATGAAAATTATGAAACATTAAAAATAGTATAATTATTAGCATTGTTAGTAATAATAAAACGTTATTAAGTTTTCCAAAATTTATTCATATCAAATACAAAATGTTAATTAAATTTTAATTTTATGTATATATGTAATTGAAATAAAAAATAGTTTTATTTTAAAGTTATATAAACAAACTACCTATATAGAAATATAGGGTTCTCTGGCGTTTTCATTATAAACTATAATGTTATTAGATTCAGAACGCATTAATGTAACATGAATTTATTGCACCCTTTTATAATTAAAACAGTACTTTTTTATTACTTTAATGACGCATTTTTTATGATATTCTGTGCAAAATAAATAAGGTTTTATATTTTTAGTTTATAAGCTAAAACAACGCTTGATAAAAACAATTTATTTAAGTATAACCTCTTTCATTTCATAATTTAAGCATTCGGTATATATGTACCTAAACCTTTGGATTTCTCTCGTTTTCTGATGGTTGCAAAAGCCTGAAATGTAGTATTGTCCTGTGAGCTTTAAACAGTTGTCAAGGATTAAACCCACGCTGTTTCTAAAGACTTCATAGCAATAAAAGTTAAGACTTCAAAGAAAAGTAAAATGAGCGCGTTCTTATCTTTTGTTTTAAATTATTAATTTATATGTTAAGCAGGAGCCTGAAGGACTTTTTCTTAAGCAAAATATCCTTCATTATAATATTATTTAAGTAGTAGGTATTCACACAAAAGAAATAATAAAAAAAAACAAGTTTAAACCTACTCAGATTAAAATCAATCTAAATCGCTGCAGTTCATCCAATATTCCATATGGATCCATTCTGTCACATTAATTTTCATCTTCGTTATATTATATTCTCTATACTGGTTCAAATCTTCAGATCATATTACAGAGTTCAAAATATGCCTGACAATCTTCAAAGCACTCCACAACATGGTTTCTGAATATTATATCAAGATAATGCACTCAGAACATAAACAGAACATAAACAATAGAAGGGAATCCTTAAGGTGAATTGTTCGATCCGATTATGTTTAAACTTTACGAACCAAATCTCTCAAATAGTTTCAGATCATAAGAAAATTTTGCTTTTCATCAAATCCGAAACGAACAAAAATCTGTCCTCACATTGCAAATCAACTAATTGGAAGGAGATTAATCCGCAGCTAAACTTATTTTTGTATGAAAACATTATTTTAGGAGGATCGAAGAGATCAATCTAAAAAGTTGTTGGTTTCATAGAAATCGAGTTTACTGCGGAGTAATCTCCTCCAAACTAATTTGCAATGTGCGGGGGGCCATCGTTAGATACGTTCTTCGTTTCAAAAAGATTTTTCATATGGCATTCTCTTGTTTTTTTTTCATCTGGCATTTTTTTATATTCGCATAGGTACACTTTATTTACGTTTGTGATTCTAAAATTAAACAATTATCCCATTTCAGCATCACTACTTCAGATTTTATCACTCTTAGCTAATGTTGAACCACCATTTTTATACCATCAGAAAACCGCATTTTAAATCTCTGTGGTTGCTGTGTCTAAAACTTCTGATTTTACCTCCACCAGTTAAATTAAAATCTTACCACGCTCCTACTAATCTTTTGGAAATTAACATCCGTATGTCAAAATTAACTGCCGTCTATAAGCCGTATTTTTATGTGTACCTAGTGGTAGGTACCTTAGAATATGGCGTGAAACGGTTAAAAACCACTTGAAAAAAGACCCCTTAAGTGAAATCTTGGAAAAAAGCAGATGCATGTAAGCGAATTCAACTAAAAATATTCATCGCCGTCGCTTACAAAGATTCTTTAAAAAGCTTTTCGAATCACACTTTAAGAATCTCTGAATACAACATCAACATCAGTACAAATAATATTAAACTGTTACAAATTTTTACTTAAGTTTATTGGATGCAAGTACCTACCTACATAGATCATATAAACGATTATGTAGTGAATCAGTTGAATAATAAACAATCGTTGACATACTGACAAATCAATATCAATTATTATGAATGTATACTTAGTTCAATCCATCGGACAATCATGTAAGCACCTACTTTCTAAGTTTTAATATTAAGTACCCAATTTACATTAAGGCTGACTGTCCACGGCAGCGTAGCGTACGCGACGCGGCAAAGTAGGTACGCCTTGCAACATTTGCTGCCTGACGTACTGAAGTGTGTACGATGCGTAGGAACTGCATCCGTACTGCATCCATACATTTTCCATAAAAAAAAAACAATTTTAATTCGTATATTTTTAATTTACCTATTTAAAATGATAAATCACAATAATTAATAGCTTTCTTGTACAAAGATAATTTTCTGATAGGTATATGACGAAGAAATAAACACGTGAATTCACTCGCTGTACGCCCAGTCGTATAACGTGCAATTCGACAGGCAGCAATACGGATGCATGCATCCTACACAACGCGACGATAGCGCGTAGCTACTGCACCGTGGACACAGTCCCATTGTGTTGTATGTGCAGCTGCACGCAATCGTATACCATGCAGCAAAATACGAGTACGCGCTGCATACGCTACGCTGCCGTGGACAGTCAGCCTAAGGGAAAATGTAACTATTATGATGATTGCATCATGTTGTACCCTTGTTTGTGATTATACAGTAGACAATATATATATATATATATACATAGGATAATCCTAGTAAAATCCGCTTTCAAATAATTTCTGAACTCAAACCTTCTTATATTTAATTTTTCTTCTCCAATGCATGCGAGAAAAAAAGTCGTTTTTAAAATCTGTTATTTCTGTATGCAATGGAGGTATGCATATTATTTGAGACAGCTCAAATTTAAGACCCGTTGGTATTTTTTATAAAGATTTATTCACACTCCAACTAGCGACAAGAGAGTAATAAAATAACGTAATTGCTCGCTCGCTACTGACCAAAAATTATTCACGCTATACACCTGCACTTTATTTTGTGCGAAAGGTTTTTAAATAAACAGTGGGCATCACAATTTATTTATTTAATTAAATTTTAAAAATTATAAGAACGTCGTTTTTCCACTTCTGTCCATCTTGTGCCTCCTGCGTTCACTTTCCACTCGCAAACCCCACCAGATAATCTCTCCATCGGAGTTGGGGTCGTCCAGAGTTTCTCTGGGATGTGTTCAGGGCAAAAGAGGCGCTTCGTCCATATGACCAGTCCAGCGCCATTTTAGTGCAGTGGCAACTCTTTCGAAAATATCCAGAATTCATGTTGTATATTTATTCCTTATACTTAGTCTTATTCCGTGTTCTTTTTCTGAGACAAATTCCAAGCATGACACGTTCCATCGTTCACTGGACAACCCTGTAGAAATGTTTCGTAATAAAAATTCTTGTACTTAAGTAATTATTTTCGGACAGTGTTGAGTGTACCTTCTAATATTGTTGTTTAAAAGCAAACATTTGACAATGTTTTTTGCATATTAAATTGTATACCTACATAACAATCCCCCTTAAGAGTCGGAGCAATAATTTTTGTTCACAAAGGAAATTTCATAACAATAGTAAATATCTACCTTGTGCATGCAAAGCGCTTAGGTCTACTTATGCACTTTTGATATTAATTTTAAAATTACAACGATGCCGTTTTTAAAAATGGTAAGTTGGTAAGTACTTATATAGGATTGGTAAAACAATAATTAAAGGGTGTAAGCTAGCATGTGTCAGCTGGGCAGGGTCCAACCAGTAGCTCATGCAGCTACGAAGGCCCTCAGTATCACCGACACGCTTACGCACCAGGGGGCCGAGCCAAATGCACTAAAATAGCGATAACTTTGAAAGATCAAACGGATAACTTTGCAACGGAAAACGCGCAAAGTTTTCGAATTTCCGAAGCCAACGTCGTTTTAATACCAAAACTTTGACACGGAGCGGCCTGACGTCAGAAGCACATTCCGACGCCAGAAAACGATCCTTTTCTATGGTTTATTTACGTAAAATGGCAACACTCATGCGCGGCGCATGTCAAAACGACGTTCTACCTACGTATTTTGACGTATAATATTGTTATGTCAAACAACAATATTATTATTGTTGCAGAAGCCGACCACAATTATTATACTTAATTTCTGATTTTATGGAGAGGTAAGTACATGATCTTTCTTATGGTATTACCTGTCTTATTTTTTGTGCAATTGTGTAATATTTTTATCGATATTTCAATTGGAACGGGCGACGAAAGAAAACATAACCTTAAGATATATTTTTAGATTGTTTATGCACTTAAGCCGTATTGACCATTATAATATATATTATATCGTACCGTAAAAAGTTTCTGATAAGTTTTGAGCATTGTGGAATCTTCCATGCACAGTTTTTGTTGAGTTTTTATGTAAGAACATTCATAATAATTTATCTAAACCTCGCCATATTTACATTCGAATCACTAATTTCTGGCTCATTTCCTATGTGGCATCGCTGCAAGTCGAATCAACGAGGATTACAAAGTTGTATATCATATATTATTCTTACTCAAAGCTAATTTATTTCCAGATGTGCTCTGATTGGAAGTTCCCGGGAAGGCGTTCACCATTAAAACATACAGGGGAGGCCTGGTGGGGCACCACGTCTTCTCAAATCCTAACACTCTAGAGAAGGTGTAAGCCATCTCATAATGGGCAGAATTGATGGCACTCATCCGGTAGATGAGACCTCATTGATCCAAGTATGTATACCTGTATCTGTCTATACTTTAACAATTATTATACCTGGTAGTAGCCATTAGACCAAAATTTCAACTCTATTGAATTTTTCACTATAAATATTACATTGGTATCTCTTGAAAATATATGTCCTAATACTATGTTAATTATACAATAACTTATGTGTTTTCATAAAAAAATTAATCGCTTGATTCAATGTTTAAATTTCAAGCATCCTGGTAATCATCTCTTTTGCATATTTCAAAATGTCAAATTCAAAACGAATGATTAGTGAAACCGTAAACTAATGTTTTATGTCCAAGGATGCATGAGTAATTGGGTGACAGTTGACTGAACATTGTTATCGTCCATATATTGTACTCATCATAACTGTTGTCCGTTCATGCATTATAAATAAATGTCATTAATTCCATTCTTACAGACCAGGCTGCACTAGTGGGTACCCACCACCTTACATCGCAGAAGACTCCCCGAGCATCTCAAAGGGTCCCGTCTACTCCCGGAGCAGGAGCAACTACGAAGGAGCCCCCGTACTCCATCTCGCTTACTTCCGGGTCCTTATCTATCTCCAACCACATTTGTGTGATATTAGAACTAGAAAATGTCTATTTAAATTTCCTAATACAGTATTTTTTGGTTGCAAATGTTACTCTTGTGCGGCTTTTCTCCATTGTGAATTTGTAAATGTCTCTTTGTTTTCCCATCAGTGAAGATTTTATTGCTAATGACTTTCTTCATTATTAATTAGTAAATGCATTTTTATTGCAAGTATTACATTTGTATGGCTCTTCTCAGCTAATGTGGGTTTAGTATTTTATTCTTTTATAAATCACTCAATAACACTTACCCACCACGCATATCCCGAAGGGGTAGGCAGAGAGCCCATGTCATTCGGGGTCGACCTCGTCTGCGTGCACCCATTCTTTCAGATTTATATATCCTTTTTGTCATTCTCTGTACATGCCCAAACCACCTTAATTTATTAACTTTCATTCTAGTCACTACGCTAACATCCACTCCATAATCCTTTCTAATATTCTCATTCCTCACCTTATCAATCAGTCTCTTTCCGCATATCCTACGCAGTGATCTCATTTCCACAGCATTCATTCCAACTTCCAGATTTTTTGTCCATGTCCATGTTTCACTCCCATACATCATGGATGGTATCAGGATTGCATTGTGCATCAGCTGTTTGGATTTAAGTGATACATTCTTATTTCCCATTAGAGTTCTTAGTGCACCGCCAACCCTTCTACCAGCCAGTTTCCTTCTTTCAATCTCCTTTACACACCTTCCATCTCTGCTAAATAGACTACTTAAATAAACATACTCATCCACTTGTTCCACACAACATTCAATAATTATTTTAATTCGCAAAGGCCTTGCCGTTATACAACCATTCTCATTCCCATAAATACTTAAACGTGAAAGTATTTATTACACTGAAGTTTGCTCGTATGACCAAAAACCTTTTGAAATAAAAATAATAAGTGAATTGCACAGTGTTTTGTAAAAAAATAAACCAACAATAAGATGGATTTAAAGTTATCACTTAAATATAGGTAAATTAATTGTTGATCTGCTGTGATGTGTAAGCAAATGCTCTTTTTTAATCCTGATTAATTAATTGACCATTCTATTTCAAATAATTTGTTGATTAAATTATGATGTTACTTCATTAAAAATTATAATGTACAACAATAGATCCCGTTTCGACCAATAAATTGTCAACAGGTTTTCAGGCACCAATATACAATACATTGGTATAATATAATTACAAAACATAATAGTAATTAATATCTTTTACTCCTAAGAATGATTATTAAATAAACATACTTGAATAAATTTAATGTGCATATTTTCATATTATCTGTTTGTAATTTTATAGGAAATTAAATGAAACATTTTTTCCAATTATGGTTTTAATTACATAATGAAAAATATACCTTCACTAAGAAATCTAGTGTTGAAAAGAATACAAGAACCTATGAATATTAAGAATGTTATATAGATAATAAACAAAATAAAAATAAACAATAGATGAGTACAACAGACTATGGTAGCCTAGTGGTATAAGCATGGACTTCAGATCAAGAGGTTCCGGGTTCGATTCCCGGTCATATCACAGTTTTCAATGTGTTTTTTCACTTCAATTTCTACCCAAGGTTGGCCTGTATCAAATTGGATGGGATCGGTTGAGTGAAAATGATGATCTTGGGCAGTAAGTTCCGATACTGACACCTTTGTATAGAAAAGTGTTAATTAATTTATTACCTACTAAATTTTATTTTGGGATTCTTTTTTTATTTAATATAAATGGATCTGAACACAAATACACTTTTGGCATCTTTCACATAAAGCAAAGCTTGTGTTCTGAAAGTGGAAATGGTCGGGATTCGAAGCCACAACCACACTATGCTTATAAATGTCGTCGACTGATACCACTGGTCTACCAACAACTTCTTTATATCCTTTCTTATAATATTGGCTTTCCACACATGACAAGAGGAACTGCAGTTTTGTGGCATTCTTGCCATAATAAGTTTTAGTTTCACTAGCCACATCAAAGATGCTAGGAGCCTCCTAATTCTGAGATGCATCTAAACGGGATTCTCAAGAAGCAGCTGTCATTGGTTTGATAATTATTTCTTCAACAGGTTACTTGCGTTAAGCCTTTTAATTTCTAAAAAAGGTAAACATAAATGAGATCATGGTAATATTGTCAATGGTAAAAATAAACTTTATTAAATAGTAAAAATCATACCATTTTCCTCTGTGGTAGAAGGATAGGATATTTGAATGTGATGTGACATCAAACTATTTTAACCGTCTGCATCAGTGGTACGCATTACTACCATTTTAGTTTGCAACGCTTTTATTCTGTTTACAGTGCATGTTTTTATGATCCTCATGTCACTATCGCGGATCTACAATTTGAAGAGCATATATTATTATTAATGAGATAAACATTTTCAATTGTTATTGTTTTTACATTTGTATGTAAAATAATAAATACCATTTGAACATTGATGGAGTGTGTGTCCCTTCCTTTTAAAATACAAATGTTAATTTCTAGCGCGTCACACAGTATTAATATGGGTGCAGTCGATACATCTCGCAGTCGAAACCTGAAAGAATTCAGAATCTTGATGTATTGGAGATAAAGACAGTTGTTTCTCTATGCTCACCACATTATATTACCATGCTCAATTGTGGTTGACAACGAAACACTCTAGTTTTTGATTTTTGTTCTGTCGAGTCGTAGAGAACGGAACACACTTCACCAGCATTTTACGACAGCTCAAATGCTCCCATCACTTCTTCAAAAACCTACTCACCCTCCTCTGGGGATGTTATGGGAAAGCTCCACAATTTTTAGAGTAAGAACAATCCAAATCCAAACTCCCATAAGACCCCACTTAGGGGCATAGGGAGGCAACAAGAGCTCTTCATTGCGCTCGATCTTGCGCAACGTTAATGACCTCCTCCCACACCATGTCCAGATTCCTCAGCTCTGCTTCGAAGGAGCGGAACACAGTATGAGAGGGTCTTCCTCGTCCTCGGGACCCTGATGGGAGGAAGAACAGCGCTCTCCTCCGCCAACTGTCATTCGGCATCCTTAACACATGTCCCATCCAAGTCCATCTCCTCCACATAATAGTAGAGGTGATTGGATCACACTGGGTGCGCCGGCGTATAGCGTCGTTCGTGATGCGGTGGTACCATCTTATACCCAAAATTCTCTTGAGGCACTTCGTTTCGAATGCAGATACTTTTTGTGCCTGGGCTTTGGTCAGGTGCCAACCTGCTATAATTATACATTTAATTCAATTACTTACAGAGTAAGAACAACCTGAAATTAATTATTAACAGATTACTTTGAGAAGGTGATTAGTAGTCATTAAAAAAGTAGATTCATTAAAAAAACCACGGCAACTTTTATACATATTTTTTACAATGTGCATAAAGATGAATATGAAAAATGAATATGAATAAATATGAAAAACAAATTTAAAAACTATTAATGTGTGGATTTAAGTTTAAACGTGAAATAGTGCATTTTTTTGTGGCATGAGTAGGATACAAATTTAATACACAAATCATTGAAAAAAAGCATATTTTTATCTACAAATATTAATAAAATAACCCAAACATGATATAATTATACATTTAATTCAATTACTTACATTCTTTGTAATAAAAAAAGTTTTTGTTGACACTTGTCGATATTAACTTTGTATGCAACAGCGGCAATTTCTATAACGCGCATCTAACCTATAAATTGTCGGTGCCAGTGACGTTTGATCTTTGAACGGTAGGTGAAAACTTTGTCAAAAGTGTTACTTGGCTGCGAACGTTGAGGGCGTCGTCACGCGTTTCATAGAAAAAAATACCTATCCGGCCACCGGTACGGACTAACGCGCAGCGACTTTCGAATTTAAATGCTTTGGCTGCGAACTTTGCGCAACGTCACTTTCAAACTTTGGTAACCATGGGAACAAAGATCTACCGATCCGTTGGGACGCCATTTTAATGCACTTAACTTAGGCCCCAGATGTCGATAGATCGGGAGACAGCAGCGGTTCCATCATTGTTGAAGCTCCGATCACCAGGGGTTGTGAGAGGTTGTAGAAATGAAACAAGCTTTCAATCTTGAAGGCAGACGTCCGGCGAGTTGGTCTTCTAGAAGTGGTCCCAGTGAACAGTGGAGTATCTCAAGTAGATTCCAGTAGTCGACTCAACTCGCCGTACATTTTGCGATTTTATTTATATTAAAATCGAGAACAAAGAAAACCAATCACAGGACTGGTTTAAATTAACCAATCAACGGTCTCTATTTTAGGAAAAATGGTCAACATTTTTCACTATCAATTTGTGACATTTTTCATTATATCTTTTGAAATACATAATTTATGTTGATCAAATAATAATTAAAGCATACATGTTTATCAGGCAATGAAAACTAACGAACAGAGAGGTGCGGGACATGTCTGGCTGGCATGATATTTCAAATAAAGTACCAAAAGTACATAAGTTCCCTTTTACGTGAAACTCACCAGCTCCCATCGAATTGATGTTCGAAGGCAATCATCTCGGACGCAGCCACAGCTTTTGGTCATTAATTCGCCAGGCTTCGTCAATTCAAAAACCCTGGCCATTCCAAAAGTTTTAGTACTTTTACAAAAGTTACATTTATCAATTGACATTTAGGCATCCCTCTGCACGTAGTATATGATACTCTTAGTAGTACATACTATCCTATACCTTATTAGAATCAAAAAATATAAATCAATAATTAACCCATTAAAAGTGTTTATAGTTACTTCAAAAGATTCTAAAAGCAATGACTCTAATCTGTATTAGGAAAAGCAACCTAAAAACAATATAGAAATTCAATATTTCTATACTTGGTAATATGATCATTTTTAATACAAAAATTAATTCCAATAAATCTGGACTAATTAACCAAGTTGATTATTCCTGTTCGATTTGACATCAAATGCTTCTCATGTTTACCAGCAGACAGCAGTCTCCAGACGAAATATACTTGCATCATATGTGTACTTTGCTTATAGATATGTAGGTTTTCACGTTTTCCTAGATATGAAAACTTGAATATCTCTAGTTACAGTCTATGTATCAACTTGTAGTTTTCACCAACTTATGTAAGACTTAATTACCCACAAATTAGTATAAAAATAATCCCCATACGAATATGTTTATGTACTTAAAAATGATTAGCAATGGTAATAAATCCCTCTAAAATGTACTCTTATCTAGTGCCTTAATTAATCTTGACCTTATTTTCCAAGATTTTGCACATATTCCAATTGATACATTTAAAGAACATTAATAACTACATACTAGTAAAAGAAAAAATTGAAAAACTTTCAAAACAGCAAGGAAAACTCAATATCAATACAACAGTGCTGATAATAAATCAAGTACCACAACACATCGATATTGTGAAGTGTACACTCAGCGCTTGTCAAAAATTGGTATGACAGTGATTTTGTGTATGTGTGAGTGAATACATATTTATTAAAAATGTGAGTGTATGTGTGCCTTGTCCTCCTATAATAGTATAGTACATATTGTGAGTAACTACTCAGCCATCAAACAAAGATTTCTTCGGCGTAGGACAAAGGTATAAATATGGGTCACAGTTCATACAGATGCTCATTAATAAATATGATTCGATGCTGGAGTGATGTGTCCAATACAAAGGGTGACGTATTTAAATAGAAGCTCATAATATTTTCTATGAAATGCCATTTTTTTAACAAGTGAACCATGGTATTAGAACGTCAATATATACCTAAATAGAAAAGTGAACTTTGTTGACGTTGAAGTAAACACTAAGCCAGCTTTCGAAGCAAAATTTGCATCCTGGCGATTGGCATTTGTGCAGTAAATACATTAGAAAATTTAACGTAGGTGACTTTTTAAGCGCTATTGACAATTCTATTTTTTAATATTGGCATTCGACATCGGTTAATTTTTGGTACCATTGTTAGAATTTTTGCCCTATAAACATATTTATTTATTTATTTTTAACAAACTTTGGTACAACAAGTAGCATAATATAAACAACATATTTTATGATTAAACCAAAGATCCCACCAGGCTAAGCCTGTGTGTGGGTATACTAAACATAATAAGATAATGTTTGGTTGGTGGTTGATAAGAAGTGGTTGGTGGCCCAGCGGTTACAACGCCGGCTTTCGTACTGCGGACGTCGTGGTTCGATCCCAGGTGCCGACCATCTTCCTCTTTCACGACACAAGCTTTCAGTAGCTTACTGTGAAAGAGTCAAGGAGTGTATTTGTGTTCACTTTGAGTGAGCACAGATTCATTTATTAAAAAAAAAAAATGTTATTTAAAAAAAACTATCCTACATCTAGTAATAATAGACAATCTTATTTTAATGCAACTATATGCCCCATCACCAACAGAATACCTAATTAAATTATTTCATTCACGCCAAGACACCGCTGTATTATGTATGAGTCTATACAGCGCAGTACGTCCACACATAGTTTAAAAGAAATGCATCAGTCGGAATAATACGTATTGTGATTCAATAAATGACTAATTTATTTATATATTTATACAGATTATATTAGATTATACATCGGATTCAGTATTTTCTAGTAAAATCAGGACAAAGTCTGTCGGGAAAGCTAGGGTTCATTTTTTATCTTTTTCTATAAAATATTCATACATACATACATCTGCGGCGCTACAACCCTGAGTGGGTCTCGGCCTCCCTCAGCAAACTTCTCCAAGTCACCCTGTCCGCCGCCAGTGCGCGCCAGTCACCAACCCCCAAAAGCCCCGGATCCCTCTCAGCGCCATCCAGCTATCGTAGCTTCGGTCTTCCTATGTTCCTCCTTCCCTCTGGTGCGGAAGATCCTGTTTAGCACCGACTCTTGATCTGCTCGCGATACATGTCCCAGCCAACGGAGCCGGCCTATCTTTACGAATGTGGACACTTTAATGTCATTGTACATTTCATAAATCTCACGGTTGTATCTTATAAAATATTCATTCTGTGCAAAAAAATGTTAAAATCATTAACGATGTACATCTTCGAAATTCAATCGATTTCTTTTTATACATTTTGATGCCCTTTTTAATGTATATGTGATCAGATTGTGTTTAAATCAATAAAAAAGTTTAAAAACCGGTAACAGTTATTTTAATCCATCTAAGTAAATAGGGTTTTAAACAAAACTGTTATTAAACAACATTATATTGTCATAATCAAAAAAATAATTTTTGGAGGGTTTGTGTATTTACGTAGTGAAAGTTCATTATTATTAATTAAATAACACACAGTTGCACTTTCACAAAATTTATGTTGAATCTCGAGCGCTTTCGTCCAACTCACGCAGACATTGTCAAGAGACCCTTGACAATGTTTGCGTGAGTTGGATGAAAGCGCTCGGTATTCAATATAAATTTTGTGAAAGTGCAACTGTGTTTATTTGATTCATATAAAAAAATTAAGTGAATTACACAATTGCATCAAATGAACCATCATATTCATAGATATTAAGGTTTTATACAAGTTTTGGTGTAAAGATCTTTACCGAACCGCATCATATTGAACATCATAATATAAAAATTTTGAGATTAAAGATAAGTTACTCATTTCACTACATAATATACAAATATATGCACAGTTTTCATTATAAACACTTAAGCCAAATTGACTTAAGTCTTGCATTGAGGGGTCAGTAGAAGTCGTAAAAAACATACTCCGTAGCGTAACGTGTTAACTAGTTAAGAACAAAATTCATTAGTTAAACTGCGTAGAGACGTCTTTCTGCAAGGGAAGCTTTTCCAAAACCTAAATTCCTCGTTTAATTAAAGCCAAGAATATCAATATTTAAAACTTTAATAGCTCAGGTCAAAATTGCATGAATATTAATTAAAAAATAATCAATAAGGATAAAAATAAATAAATAATAAATGTTTGTTAGGTGAGGCTTTCTCAGATTTCGTTGTAAGCACATATTAAAAATAATTTATTTGAAATACCTAATTAAAATGTATAAAAACCGACCTCGGTAGACTAGTGGCAAAGGCTCCGACTTCAGAACATTAGGTCCCGGATTCAATTCCCGGTCGGGTCAGAAATTTTCTTTTTTTTTTCACTTAAATTTTCTACTCGGGGTTGGAATCCTGTCTCAGATTGGACGGGACCGGTTGACTGGTAAAGAATGCTTCAGGCATTAAGTTCCGCCGGCTATACTAGCAGCTATTTATTTATAAAAAAAAAAAAAATAACCCTCTTCTTCACATAGGGGTCAACCGATGTAACAATGCTTCAAGAATTCTCTACCTTCAAGCATTACTGCTATAATATATAATTTTAATTCATTTTATTGCTTAATTCTAGGAGATATTTCACCAATATCCCGAGAGAAGTATTTTTTATGTATACTTACTTACCTATTATAAAAATTATCTGAATCTCTATATATAAAAATGGAGCCTTATTACCCGTGGTCATCGCATGTTGCGTGAACAGCTGGTCCGATTTCGATACAACTTTTTTGTCTTGTTAACTAATTCTCAGGAGGAAGTTTCCATGAAAGGAAAATATTTAAAAACCTTTTCGGATGTCTAGAAAATTTAAGAAAACATATTTTGCTTTTGATGTTAAAAAATTTTCCCCGTTTTATTTTAATTGGCGTATGATATTATTTAGTAGTTTTATAATAAGTTGCGACTGTCAGAATGTGACTTGTAAACATCATTTAAAACAAATGCACCTGTGGTAATTATGTTGGTTAAAAGAGTTTATAATTATTTATTATTTAAAAATGCGAATTCAATATTCAAAGACAGGACAACGTCTGTCAGGAAAGCTAGTTATTCTTATACCTATTACGTATAAAATCCGTCACATGACAGGGGTTCTCCATTGTGAATATATGTATCAGAGCATTAGTACGTTTCAAGAAGTGAAGATGGATCTAAAACCTTTCTTGGCTAAGTAAGTACACAAAGTGTCTTACTTGGGACAAATGTTAATTATGAAAGTTTCTCCACTTGATCACTCGAAATTACGAGCCAATTATTGTTAAAGAAACAGATAAAACGAACAAATTTCACTCTCCTTCATCACCATGTACATCTGTATCTGAGAGCCAACATGTGATAACCCTATTTTTTGGATTAAATGACTTAAATACGTATTTGAAATACTTGCATACTCTGTCAGGATCATAAAGATACAGAAAAAATGTATTTTTGGAGTTATGACAGGCTAGCTCTCAGCTACAGATAAAAAAGGTGACAAGAATAATCTCTAATATAAATTAAAGTCGGGTTAGTGCGAACACTTATAACTCGGGATTGGCTCAACAGATTCTTCCGATGTGTGATTTATTGGATTCGTCTCCACTCCGGATAACAGAATAACTAATAAAAAGTTGAAAAATGGATAAGAAATAATACAAAATACGATATTAAAGTTAGTATGGGACGAATTTCAGACGACGCCATCTTTGAAAAAATCTAACAACAAAATTATTGCCTTCTGCGCATGCACCCTCTCATTCTCGCATACGTAATAATTGCCACTCTTACAGCAGCCCATTTCACTTACTCCACCGTTATGGGCGTTTTAGAAATTTTTTATACAAATCAACCAAATTGCGCGCATATTTTCTCGCGTTGATCCCGTCTGACCTTTGAATACGAATAAAATATGGACGTTTTTGAATTAATATTTTAATGTTATTATTTAATTAGGTTATTTTTGTTTCTGAGGGCGCGTGGCACAATGAACGGGCCGCTTCTGGTTAGGATCAAAGGGTCCACAGGACAACGTCTGTCGGGATAGCTAGTAATTAATAAATATAAGTTTTCATTATTTTCATTATTTGCTGAGTTATCGATTTTTGGTGGAAAATGCATGGTACTTATAGAATTGTGCATTTTCATAGAGGTAGGTTAAAACAAAAGTTTTTCTGCTGATACTTTTTTTGTGTATTACAACCAACTATTGTTGCTCTTTTTTGAAGATTTATCCATCATAAAATATCTAGTTTAAAATAGTGAATAAAAATATGTATCAACCTTCTTCTTCAAGTACCCTGTCGGGTCTCCCTACCGTTGGTGCTCACTTCGGCGAATCTCTCTCTATTGTTCGTCACTTGGAACAGATAAATAAATAAATAACGCTTTTCTATACAAAGGTGTCAGTATAGCCAGTGGAACTTAATGCTTGAAGCATTCTCTACCAGTCATCCGGTCCCGTCCAATCTGAGACAGGATTCCAACCCCGAGTAAAAATTTCAAGTGAAAAAAACACATTTCTGACTCGATCGAGAATCGAACCCCGGACCTCTTGATCTGAAGTCGGGACCTTTGCTACTAGGCTACCGAGGTCAGTCAGATCCTCTACACATTGGTCCAGTCTCTTAGGCCGCGCAGCCAAGATGTCCCTCAACTTTGCACTCTAATATTAGATGCAAGTGGTGTTTTTTTCTCCCCGCAGCCGGTACATGGCCTAAGTATGAGATTTTCCAAGCTTTGTTAGTTGACAGTCACTTTCTATTTACTTCAGTTCGCCTTATGACTTGTTATTATGCTAGTCCAGGGTTTTATACTTGTTGCATACATGAGATTTTTCGACATGTTGAACATGTTGAGAATTCTCATGATTAGGAGTTTTGGAGAAATTACCACCTAATGGCGAACGTTGTTAACGTAAAGTGATCACACTAAGCCAGCATTCGAAATAACAGTGGAAGACGGTCGTAAGCCCGTAGTGGTTTGTTCCATTTAAAAAATCGATCATTAGTAATGAATTGTTAGAGTCATTAGTTTTTACATATTCTTGTATTTTATACATCCTGCGATGGATACATAATATTTCAAATGCCTCGCTAGTCTGTTCAAGATATTGACCTTCAATACCTATCTACCTATCTAGAGAAAATTCAAGAACACATTTTTTCTGTTGACTTGGAAATCTGTTAACTTATTATTAGTTTTGGTCCAAACCATTTTGCAATGTTAATTGTGAACTATAAAAACTAAAGTTGTTTGTTCTGCGGTTGGAATTAGGTAAGGCTTATAAATTTCTTTCAAAATTCAAATGACGTAATATATTTCTTAAAGGTCAACCGAGCACTTCCAAATACGGAGCAATATATTAAAGACGATCGGCAAATCTTAAAAGATAAATTAATATTGTATCGTGTGTCTAATGAGAAGGTAAGAGATGAACTCAGTTCCGGATCAATTCCGTTATGTTAACTGAACCTTAAACAATTAATATTTTATTGGATTACTTTGCTTTATGCAACCTTTCCTATCAAATCGTTTAAGAGATAATTCAAGATAAATTTAGCGAGAGAATTGAAAGTCTGTGCAGAATACAATTTCAAGTCAAGCGAAAAATACTTTCAAAATCTACAGAATATAATAATTAAATGTCACGGTTTTTATTTTTAATACCACGCGGTGCAGTTTTTATTTACGTTTCAAACTTGTAAGAGTTTTTCACTCTTTTAGATCGTCCACTTTAAAAAGTCTCTGGTGTGGAGAAAAAACTTGTCCTCTTGACATTGCTCTCAAGTTGTAGAACACTTTGTTTGTTCAAGACACATCCGTCGTGTCCCGACTATATATTCCACACTCACATATTATTTTTACATTCATGTAAACATCTTTAAAAAAATTGTCTTATTTTATTTAATAGGAACGTGAAGAATTGTTCCAATTTTATTATTTTATTTTCTCCCAAAAAAATGTATCTTGTTATGGTATCGATTTTCATTTGATCCAAGTCCTTTTGTTGTTTGAATGGGCTCCATGATTGGACCTTTCTCCATTCAGGTGTCACCACTCCAATACGTTATTATTATGTGAACAGTTTTGTCACACTTTCAACCACCCTGAAGCCTTAATTCATACTATGTTATTTATACCGGTCATTATACATATATCCCCAATATATCATTATCTGAACACTCCAAAAAAGGTTTTCTCGTAGCCCATAGTTATTAGCCACTTGAAGATATTTTTGCGAATAAAACTCACAACGAAACCTTTTATTTATTGATTAACTGCCCTTGGTAAACTGGTTTTTGCACTTGAAATTTCTACTCGAAGTTGAAATGTTGAAATGCTGTCACAAATTGGACCAGACGTAAACATATACCTATTTGGGTCTAGGAAAATTCATCGCGAACAATTCATCGTCAGTACACTTCATCGCAGGTACAATTCATCGTGGGTACAATTCATCGCGATTACAATTCATCAATCTATATTGTAAACTGTTAAATTGTTTATGACCTAAAAATAAGCTTCAGTTTAGTCACTCCTATAAATTAAGGATGGCGGCGATGTTGATATAGCCTGGAGTATTACCGTGTTATCACTCGGAGGTGTCCGAAAAGGTATGGGGGGTTCCACCCCCAAACCCCTCTTTTTAACTACGTTCCAACCTTAACCTAACCTATTCAAATCGTATATAAGATAACCTCGACATCATTACGAGTGACTAAACTGAAGTTTTACCAAAAATAATTACAGAGTTAGGTATATACAAAAACCCAGAACCCGGAATCGAATTGCATTCTAAATTGAAACCAAATATTTCAACATACTCGCGATGAATTGTACCTGCGGTGAATTGTACTAACAATGAATTTTTTGCGATGAACTTACCGGCTACCCATACATTTCGGGCCCGCTGTTCACGATCATCCCATCCATCCAAAGGGACCGACGTCATTCCAAAAAATGACAGGGGGTGGAGAAAACGATATCCATTCAATCGCGTCAAGCAATTCATCCATCACTCCAAACGGATCGTCAATGGGGAAATTCGAATTGACGTGGTCCAAGTCGTCACATCATTTTGATAGTCGGTGTTAAAAACGTGGTCCAAATTCGTGTCACTTCGTCGTCATCCTTCAACTGGTATTATATACGTGTTGTTTAAATTTAATAAAAGCCAAAGTCGTGTATTAACGTTGTGAAATTTAGTTATAGTGACGATCTGTCACAATGGATGGCATCTATTTGGAGTGATCCTGACTTAAAATGTACCTACCTATCTATAACTTTTTTTATTTTTTCTAATTAGTGTTTTTTAGTGAAATTTTCAAAAGGCAATAGCGAATACATGTCCAATGCATGTTGCTGCCTATGGCTAAGAACACGTAGAAAGCGGATTCCGACCCACGCCGACCGGCTCATAGATTGTTGTTCAATGCATTTAAATGGGCATGCCGGAAAGCGGGTTCCTGCTTTCTCTGTGGGTATCCCCATTCAAATGCATAGTAACAATCTTTGCGCCGGTCGGCGCGGATCGGAATCGGCTTTCTACGTGTTCTTACACTTTAACTATCACTTCGTTGTTATATTTTTAACTTTCTCTTTCTATTAAGCTATAGAACATCTTTAGAATGCGCAAAGTTGATGTCTTGTGGTTTTGTAGATTGTAGACAATACTTTCAGCGTGAACAGAAATTGCAAGTCAAAAAAAAAAATTAATTCCGATCCGATTATTGAATTCGTGAACATTTTGTTCAGAAATCAGTCAGGTTCAAATTTTGTACAAAAAAAATCAAACTTTAGACTCTTTCACAGGAAGCTACTTAAAGCTTGTGTCGTGAAAGAGGAAGATGGTCGGCACCTGGGATCGAACCCACGACCTCCGCACGAAAGAGTGCGAAAGCTGGCGTCGTAACAGCAAGTCTACCAACCACTTCAAATTGCACCAAACAATTTGAGAAATTAAAGAAGTAGTTCTTACATAAAGTTGTTATAAAGGAAAATCATGTTTCATATTATTACCTCTATTGTTATTACTCATTTTTAAATCAATGGGTTTCTTTATTATTATCTTTCAAGAAGGGTCTTCAATTATTTCAATTTATTATGTTTTTTTTTAAAGTTATATTTTGATAATTTAAACTGCATTGCAAAGTTTAACAAAAATTGAGCGTGTCACTGATACAAAATAATACATTCGGTAGGTACCTATATTTAGTACGAACTTAGGCTGGCGTCAAAAAAATATTTTAACGATCGTTAAACAGAATCACTTAATAAAATCGTAATGATAATAAAAGGTTAACGTGAAAATATTATGTGAAATCACTTTTGGTAGAAATCGATTTAATGACTCCATTAGTTTCAGATGTAGAAATTACGCCATCAGTCATCGGTGATCGGTGCCCGAAATAATGTACATCTAGACTTATCGGTGAAATTATATTTCGTTTTTTTATAATGGTTTTAACCTATGTTATGTAATAAAAATATATGTGATTATGGGACATATTTAATACATACCTGGGATCTAATCTTGGAATTCAATTCCGATTTCAGTGTCGACTGTCAGTGCCGTACAAATCCTTATTTTTAAGAATACTTACCATTTTTTTCGTAAAGCAATACCGGATCCAAAACAGACCTAAACTATTTTTATTTTTCATAATGACATCGTTATTTAGGTTGTAATCTGATCGGGATCGCGATATAAATGGAGAGTAAGGGTCATGAATCATGATCAACTTTCACAAGTTTTTAGAAGCTGACTGTGAAAGTGTCAAAGAGTGTTTTTGTGAGCAGAGATTCATTTTTTATTAAATAAAAAGGGTAACAGACGCTTGAAAAATAAAACTTAAATGGTGGAATAAATAAATTAAGTACCTACTGAAATTTTTTTTTACTTTAATTTACATCCAAATATTCATCATCCATACAATTTCTGAAGGCGATGGTCATAGAACGAATCCTTTTATATGTTTAAGTACATATCAAACATTTATATCATAATAGTACGTTCATTGTACTAACGTAACTATGCGTAATAGCCATGGGGGAGATACCTGTTATTGGAGCACTGGAGATTTTATGTTTTTGTTTCTTGATATTTTTGTTCGTGTTGTTCAGTATGATTTCTCCATTAAATAAATAAAATAATGATAGGTATTGGTTACTCAATTTAAAAAAAAACTGTTATAACTACTAACGTGCCTATAGAGGGCCTATGTCCTATTAAATAATAACCTATTATAATATAAAAATTTCGTGTCACGGTGTTTGTTGCTGAATTTATCCAAGACCATTTTTACGTTTTTTATCTATGTAGGTAGGTATTTGGTAGATCGCACAGTAAATTTTATATCGCTGTGTGATTAGGGTTTTACTATTCAAAATATTTTTGGTTAAAGTTAATGTTTTGGTATGAATTTTTGATCCAAAACTCCAAATTTTCCTTCCTAGCCCAGTGCCTATCCCATTTTATAAAATTAATTCGGAGGTGTACTCATGTCGTTTTATGTCGAAAGATATTGTTTCTCAGGTGGGACAAAGTTTGAAGGTTCAGCTAGTAAAGTAATACCAATAATAATCTGAGTGTACTGAAACTTTTATGAACACGCAATATTGGTAGACTCTCACTGTGAATATTATTAGTATATATTTTATTAGACTGAGGTATAATTAATATTTTATTATTATTGCCCCAACATCACAATATTTTGTTTTTGTTCGATTTATTCTCCTTGAAATTCTCATTTTTATGACAATTTCGCATATCGTTATGAATATAATAAATGTAGTGGCCTATCTCAAAGATAACAGAAAATGAAACAGTAGGTATTATGAAAAATATTTTTGATCTTGTTGTAAGTATTATGTAAGTCTTAAATATTTTTTTGTTTATTTTTATCCATCACGCCGTGTCCAGAGAGGGGTTAGCAGAGAGAACGGATCTCCTCTCTTTTCTCACTTCTTTCGCTTCTTTCACCGACATACATACAATAATTCCTCATACAACCTCTCCTATTTTTCTTACTTCTGTCCTGGGCGGTTACTATTGAAACTCAATCCCGATCTCAATGTCGAATGTCGATACTTTTGATACTATAAATACTTGCATAAATTCTTATTTATACCAACCTTTTTCGTAAAACGATACCATAAAAGGAACTATTTTTATAGAATATGTAACAACTACTGACTCAAACAATTCATTAGGTAGGTACTGATGTTCGATTTTTAAATGGAACAAACCACTACGGGCTTACGACCGTCTTCTACTGTTATTTCGAAGGCTGGCTTAGTGTGATCACTTTACGTTAACAACGTTCGCCATTAGGTGGTAATGTCTCCGAAACTCCTAATCATGAGAATTCTCAACATTCAACTATTTTTATGCCTAGCAACCAAAATCTAAGTGTGATAATGACGTCTTCATCAAGATTGAAATCGGATCGTATTTGTGATTGAAATCAAGTGTGACCTTCCTTGAGGACGGAATCCACGACATTCTGGGTCAGCCACGCTTTCTTACACCTTTCTTTTCAGCCTTATGAATTCTCTTTGTTATATCCTGTTTCCATTCTTTCCACTCGCCTAAACTACCTACATATTGTTAAATACATTTACATATTGTTTATTTTTATTTATTTATTTTATTTCCCATACCAATAACATAAGTACCTACAATAATAAGTACAAGTACTTACAATCTATATATTATTTATTTATTTTGGGATTTATTATCTCACTAGGCAGACGCCTGTGCCGTTTAATATATTTACATAATGTTATATGTTTCCCAGCATAAGCATGCTGTTAATTCTTTTAGAAGTCTCCAGTCTCTTCCATTCAAAACCTCCACACTTTTATGAAAGTCGTTTTTATAATTTGCACCATGACTCTTCTTCTAGATTCTAGAAACGTCAAGTTTTTAATTTATTTTCCACTTAAGTGTTAATCATTGCATCGCTTTATTTACATTTTATATTAAGTATTCTTCTAGTTTTAAGTCAGTTATATCTAAGAAGAAATAAATAATGCAATTCTTTTAAAGCCTTCCTAAAGAAATTACAAAAGACTTCTATAGAACCAAAATTGTCAAGATGACTGAATAATGCAAACCCTTTCATATTGAATTTCTAGCCGTATATTAAAACCATGCATAAGTACTTTGCGATTGATTTAATCTGCAAGCCATAATAAATTATTCTGAAATAGGTATTCGGCTATTTTCGTAGATTTTGACTTATTTTCAAATAAGCTTCAATATTTCGTCCATAAAAACTTTCAACTACACATATTATAAGATTCCCAAAACTATGAAAATCTTGAGAATAAAAAAATGGCTAATATATCTAAACTTATTTTTTCTTTCGGGTCTCAATCTATAGTTTAGTCTGTCGTCTGCAAGCTTCTTCATCTTATTAACTATGAAGTTTCGTTAGAGTTCAGTACGACACGAGATTCGGTTAAGCACTAAATTACATACACAGATTATCTTAAAGTAAATCATTGTGAGAATTGCAATAATTATACAGAAATATCTTTGTTTGCAAACAATTACATACTTCGTTGATTAAAATGCTCGTCCCTATTACTTCAGTAGTTTGTTGGTAGTTGTAAAGTTTAAAACAGTTGAGACGGGAAGAATTTCGAAAGGTAAGATTCCACCAGTGTGAGGCACTTTACTGCAGTACTGAAAGTGTGCGGATATTTAAGAATGTTTGCGCACATCAGCTGTGAAGTTAAGTTGTTCGCATGCTCAGTCTAACTTCGTACACATTTTAGGTGACTATATGGATTGACCGAATGACAAAATCGTACAATTTAATTAAATAAATTGAAAAAACCTCCCTTGCTACGGGATTCATTTCATATTGACGGAACAAATAAGTAATATGAGGGCATAAGAAAAAACATTCGGCCAGAAGAGGTAGGTAGGTACCTAAGCTTTATTGATTTTTTCGCGACAAATTGCCATCGAAATAATGCAATTCAAAATGCAATAAATTATATTTTTCAAATATGTGGAAACGAAAGGTTTCTGATCATAAAAGATGGGAAATTTTCAATAAAATTGCAGCCCACATGAATTACAGCTATCACACATTGTTTCAAAACACATTAAATGAAATGCCGACTGCAAATTATATACCTATTTTCAACTTGAATACGGCAAATGTTGATACAGAATTGTTGACAAACAATTCGCAAAAGCTCATACCTTTGCCAAGTTCTCAGGGGCGATAATTACTTGCTTTTGCAGCAGATTATCGAGGGAAAATAAGAGGGAAGCCATGGTGTGTATAGAAGACATTTCTAATGGCTGGCAACATTAGGGAAACAATCCAAGCCATTCGGGAAATTATTCATGCAGCTAAAGACAGAAAGGTCAATAATGAGACCTGACTAGGCACTTCAAGAAGAAGAATTCATTTCAGATGGTATGTAACCAAAAAGGGCCTCAAATTTCACATTGGTTTAAAATCTTTATCCATACCAGGTTGTCTCCCCTTCCCGAAATAAACACCCCTTTTAGCATAACAACGAGTATCGAATATTCAATAATGATTTTTGAATATCCAAATACAATAAAATTTTATTTCTGGAAATTGAAACAATTGAGTATTTGTTTTTCATTATCCCTCTCAAATATTAAAAGACTGTAATGTTGACCCAAAAAATCTTTTAGAATTAATGTTTATATGACTCCATTATACCTAAATATAATATACCTACTCAAATCAAATTTGAGATTTTTATTTGAATAAATCGATATGAAAAATATACATTATACAATACATAGAGTTGAAAAAAAAAACAATTGTTACACCTAAGATCCCACCAGACGAAGCCTGAGTGTGGGTTTACTAGAAAGTAAATCATTTTACAATAAAATGAAGTTAACCTTCAGCATAATAATACTTTTTATTTTGCCTGATTCTCCTTGTTCTTAGGTATTTTTCCTCAAAATATAACAATGACATGTGAATAGCACTTTTCTATACAAACAATGCAATATGGCTTGTGAAACATAATATTTTAAAGTAGTATTCTCTACAAATCGACTGGTCCTTCCAACCCCATCGGTCGACCTGTTTACGAGTATATTGCTCTTCTAAACCTTACAAGATATTTTCTTGCATTTTTGCTGAAATTTGCTTTTTCTGGTAGTAGGTACAATTCTTCATATCATGTGATAAAAAAAGAACCGACCTCTTTATTGTTATCCAGTGATTCCGTTTCATTGGATGATTAGCTGTAGAAAACCTGACTTATTATGTCAAAAGTTCTTTTTCAATGCCGTTTTAGCCCCGTTTATAGACAAGCTTCATACTCCATTAATGTTTGTGTAAAGGGTCTTGGCTACGTGTCGTTATTTATTTTAGTTTACAAAATAAAACAACACAATAACCACCTACCTACATGCGATTTTTATCATCCAGGATTTGAAAAATGCCTCCCTTCTCTGTCTCTCCATTCTGCGCCATTGCTTGCCGACCATTCTCCTGAATCGTCAGTCCTCCTCAGTTGTTCTTGGTGTCCACTCCAAGGTTTTCTTGGGACATCTTTCATCCTTTGTTCTCACTTTATGGCAGGTCTAGTTACAATTTATAGTATTTTATCAATCATTTACGTTAGTTCTTTCTCCAACTCATCAATTTCGGTATCTCTCTCACAGACTAATTTTAATCATTCTGCGTATAACATGCGATTGTATTTTGGTAAAAAAATTTGGCTAAGTAGTACCTTCCTTGATTTGCTGAGAATCTCCGTAAATTTTCCGTTTCGTAAAATAAAAATAGAGGCCAACTCCAAGTTCAAGAAAAGTTAATAAAATATTTATAGAAACCGGCCGAGTTTTCTATCTGTTCTCAAAACTTTGACTTTTTTATGCAAAATCTTTTCAAGTAAGTATTATTATTCGTGACCCAAAAAATATCCGTGGTCAGTTTGCTACTTTGTGGTAGCCTTGAAGAGATTTTTTTTAAATCATAACAAAAGAGATTTGATTGTAATTTAATTTTACTTCCAAAGTTTGCTTATGTAGGTACATTATTTTATCTGGGTTGTAAAAAAGTCTGTACCTAAGTTTTTACAATTACATATTATAGTCAATTTACACATTTATCAGTGTTGTAGTATTTTTGTTTGTAAAACCATCAATTATTTTTTGATACTTTCTATACCAATTGTAACAGCTACTGAAAATATCTTCAAATACCATAATTTGTTCTTACCAAATTGATCTAATGGGCTCTAAATTGCTCTCTTGTGCGAAAGAATAACAAGTATATTTCCATGTTACGAGAAGACTTTGAAGTTTGAAGTGACTAGGTGCGATATAAGAAGGTCTGTGATCTGTGATCTCGTGATGTCCATTCTTTATATGACCACGCCTGTCTCTCCTACGCTGTGTACGCTACATTTTTGAAGGTTCAGCGTCCCAAATTTCTCTTATTCTGGTCTTTCTTAAACGATATATCGTATATTTGTAGCCTTTCGTTATATCTTCGTACTGCCTAATAAAAAACGTACAAATTTAAATGAGTTAGTCTTTTTGGCTAAAAATCTGGAACCTCTAGACCGATTTGGCCAATTTTTATGTACCTACTTAGGCTTAGGATGTGCTTAGGTAAGAGATACGAAATTTAACAGGTAATCTAATCTATATAGTAAGAAATTCTAATTTAATTATACAGATACCCCCCAATCAGTAAGTATTGATAACTTGTATTAGGCGAGTAAGGATATTATTTCGATTCAGTATTTTGGTATTAACTCTAAAAGAATGTAAATAAAACAGTAAAAGTGTGAACAAAACAAATTCTTTACACTACCTAAGAATTTTTTTATATTATTATTTTATTGTTTCTTTGCCTTTTTTTAAAAAAATACAGTACCTAATTTATGAATTAAATAAATGCATACTATGCTATTAAACAAACATTGATAGTAATAATTGATTATATTAATATATTTTGTCCGGTTTTTTGTGTGTGTTTTTTTTAATTCTGTCTTGAAGATATCTTTAGTGCAGTTTTCTTGTAGATTGATAGGAAGACTTTTGAAAATTAGTGATCTGCTGAAAATTAGTGATCTTTAGTGATCTATTCTACTTATGTCCGTCAAAGTTGAATCGGAGTTTGAGCGCCCTTGAAGTGGTGTTACACCACAAAACGGCGCTATAGAAATCATCTTTTTATTATTATATTACTGAGTTAAATTTCACTCCTTGGAGGGTAGTTACAAGTAGAAAAGGTTAAAATGTTACAAACATTGCATAAACCAGGAGTAATTTTTTTTTATTCTGGATTAGGTCGAAGTTCGACAGGCGGGTCAGTATTGTAACCTAGAAACATACCGTTATGTCGTATCGTTTATTTCGCATAGTTAATGACATATGATTGCGGCTCTAAGTATATGAAAATAATACCTATAAACTTCTGGCGCGCCACAGCACATAAGTATATTTCTGCCTTTACTCAACTAAACATTACACGTTCCAAGGATGTCCTAAGTTTAAAGCTAGAGAATGTCGATGAACCACCAGTGATGTTATAGCTAACCAGTCACCCGCCTTAAATACCTACGTAATTTGTAGCATTTATTTTAAATAAATCATTAGAAAGGGAGAGAGAATCACTACCAAATCTAACATACCTTATCACATCATACCTCTCATACCAGCATCCTATACCAATGTCTATCAGGTAAAGTGTTAGGAAAAGATTGGTGTTTTTAAAATGCCAGCTGAAAACACGAGTTACCACAGTTACAAAAACGAACACACCTCAAGAAACTTAATTGAACTTTTATCAATTTCATTAAAACATCAGCCCTCTCGCCATATTCATTCCTTATCTCATTTGGACGTCACAACCTACCAATCACCTGATGAAAAATTTATTCATAATGAAAAGGGCGCATGTGTATCGAATCGAACTAATTAGAATGAAAGCATTTGATTTAGTTCAAATCATCGAACCATCATTAATCATCGAATCTTTGTTTCGTCATTCGATGAAATTATATCAGCAGAGATATATAGGTAGGGGCGCTTCCCTTCTGATGAGCGAGTCCTGGTTAGGTTCTGTCTATAAAATTAGTATGCTACAGTGAACACTAAATAGTTATTATGATACAGTGCTTCATCCCCATACCAACCCTTACCTTGACGAAGCATCTAAATTCAGTTCGATAAAAAGCTATTTTTGTAATATTGTATTATCGGTCCTTGGAACGATATCGATAAAATGTTTCATTTTGATGCCTGGGTAAACGTTTATAATCTTATGTAGATAAAAGGCTCCAGAGTTCGATTTCTTGTATTGTCATTGCTATATGCTTGAAATTTCAAACCTGTTTTAGACAGAATATGACTGGTTGACTGTGAAAAATTCCATAAACTTTAAGTTTTACCAGTATCTTTTTTATAATTGATAAGTTCGTCCGTAACGCAGTATTTTCACCCGAAATAATTTTGATAGGTAGGTACATAATAGGTATGACAAATCAATCCAACTACGGGAAAGGTATTTTTTATACTTATAACTTAAAGAAGTGGTTGGTAGACCAGTGGTATTAGTCGGCGGATTTCGTACGTACAGCGAACGTACTGTCGTGGGTATGTCGAAAGTGTATTTGTGTTCACTTTGAGTGAGCCCAGATTAAAAAAAAATTGTATTATCTAAGTCGATGTCCATCGCTATGACAATAATAATGTCCGCGAGAAGTAGATACCTAATATATCGAAAATATGTGATACTTGATCAATGGTTCCTGCATATACCTAACTGTTGCTACTGGAAAAAATTACTGATTATCCACATTACTAACGCGGTAAAGCAAAATTGGTGTCATTTTAGGGACGATATAACTTATTGATTGGACAATCAAACAATTCATGACCTTTTTCTATGCATATCGTCAGACAGGTTTTGCTACTAGTCACTATTATAATAAGTATAATATTACACCTTTGTAATGTACGAAATTTAGGAATGCATTAGGTACCTACCTACCTTATGAAACTATTAGGTAGCTACTTTCCTGACCAAATAAAACAGCTTTTGAGTTAGAGTCACCTTTTCACTAAGGAGGGGCAAGTACTCGCATCTTACTAAGCTGAAGAGTTTTACTTTCAAAGAGATTTTATGATTGCACCAACATAGTTGACTGGCATATTAAACACTATCCATATTTAACACTTCATCAACAGCAGCAAGCATGCATATCTTTCGAATAATTATTCAGACCTAAAGAATTAATTATTAACTTTGATGCAAACTACATTATAAATTCGAAGTTATATACAAGCTCTGTTACCTATAAGTTCAAGTTTGTAACTGGACGTCAAACAGTCCGGCAATATTAAACCGTTTCATTTTTTAACCATGATTAGGGACTATAACAAAACTGCGATCATACGATAAAATTACTAAGGAACCTATCTATTGCAAAACTATGTACAATAACGTAAAATTCTTCATAATATGTGATTTATTTTCTACTACACCTCCATCTCTCGATTTTTTTGTATGTTATGGGTAAGCTAGTTTAAAAATAATCTTTGAAACCTTTATGTTTAATACATACTTATAAAACTCGACGTTTTACCGAATGACATGAAAAATACATTTCAAAAAATGTATTTACGAGGATTTTTACGTCTACGTTACGTCATTTTATGCTAAAAGTGTTATCCACGTGATATGGTTTTTTTTTTAATATGGTTATCTTAAAAAAAAGTCCATTGAACCATACATATTCGACCTGCCTAAGTATGACCAATTCATTCATAAAAAAACTCAATTTCCGGTTTTTTTTTCCTACCTCCTAAGTAAATCTACCCAAACAGAATATTACTCAAACGATTGCCTTTAAATAAGTTAACCTTTTTTATTGATGTTTAGATCAAACACTATCAAAATAATGGTGTAAATTTATCCGGGAGAAAAAAAAATAATACCTACTTACAGTCTATTATTTTATATTGTCACTTGTGTGTATCGTTCTATTTTCTATTCTACAAAGTCTGTCGACTAAGTGACAATCATGATGTGTCAACAAGTAACTCTTGGTGGAAATAAAGATTGATTAGGTCTTATCTGAACCACAAAACTACCTTAGCTAGACGAAGGCTATTATAATAATCTTCTTTGATATAGGTACTCATATTTCTGTCAATTCTTATAATATTTATTTATTATACTAGGTATAGTTAAAAAATCAGATTAACCGTGAAATACACAAAATTTTTAAAGATAAATCCATCATAATATTTTATTTATTTTATTTTTATTTATTTTATTCCCAAAAAATACAAAAAAAAACATAAGCATTTTACAATGTGTGTATATATATAATTTGTATAAAGGGTTTATTACCTCACTAGACGAGAGTCTGTGCTGAGGCAATAGGTACTACTTAATGTAAAAAGAAAAAGAAACCATGCACCCATCAACCATATATGAAGTTTTCAACTTGCATTAGAAAATCGCAAATACAGAATAAGCACGCACACAAAATAGAACACACCATCATTCATAAAGTCTTTTCAGCACATATTGTGGGATAAGTCCATATTATATCTACAGTATTCAACAATGTTCAACTTTGTCAAACATAGTAAACAAGGATTTCTCAGTAGAGATGCATGAAGATGTAATAGCCTTATGCATACATATGTAGCTACATAAAAAACAATAATTTTTTATTTTTTTTTATTTTATTTATTTATTCATCAACGGCCTAAAAAAGCCTTTTACATAAAAATATACAAATGAAAAAATATACCTAAGAATATAGAAATAAAATTACAACAAAAAAATCAAAACTTAAAAAATATAAAATATAAATTAAAAATATTACTAGTTGCACGTGAAAGAGTTTATTATATTAATATTGATATAGTATTAATTCGGGCAATAGAGAGCTCTTGATGCCTCCCTATGCTCCTAAGTGGGGCTTAGGCCCATCGCATTGCGAGTTGGCTTTGGGGGGCTCCGCGGCGGACTTGTTTTGTGTGGGGCCGGCTTTTTGGTTTGATCGAACTAGGGGGTCGGTTTCGTGTGGGACGGGTTTGCTTCGGATTTGTCTCCTCCTGTTTGCGGTATGCGGGGGGCTTAAAGGGAGAATGAATGAATGAATTAATTCGAAAGTAAAATAGGACAACATGAAATAGGCAGGTAGGTACTCGTGGTAGCAATATGTAGATAAGTACTAACTCAATGATGATAATTTATAATAATAACTAGCTTTCCCGACAGACGTTGTCCTGTGGTTCTAGCCCGAAGTGGCCCGTTAATATGTACATGATGTGCACTACGCCCCCGTTAAACAATACAAAATTAATTCGATTAGATAAGCTTATAAAATAATAACATTAAACTATTTCTGAAACAACCCTATTTCATTCGTATTCAAAGCTCTGGCGGGAACAACTTGAGACAAATGCGCTCGCGCACACACCCTACCTCGCCTATTACCAACACGAATATGCCCGATAATATTGTTGACTTTGTATGAAAAATTTCTAAAACTATCGAAACGGTGCGGTGGAGTAAGTGGGATGGGCTACTGTAAGTAAGAGCGTATGCGAGAATGAGAGGGAACTACCCGCGATGTCGTGGGCGCGTCCCAGGTAACCTTTCCATACAAACTTAAATATTGTATATTACATCATTTCTTATTCATTTTTTAAACTTTTATTAGTTATTCTGTTATCCGGAGTGGAGAAGAATCCAATAAATCAAACATCAGAAGAATCTGTTGAGCCAATCTCGAGATATAAGTGTTCGGATTAACCCGACTTTAATTTATATAGTAGATATAGTTATAACAACAACACTCCCTTTTACGCCCCACTCAGGGGCATAGGGAGGAAGCAAGAGCTCTCCATTGCGCTCGATCTTGCGCAATGTTTATGACCTCCTCCAACACCATGTCCATGTCCCTCAGCTCTGCTTCGAAGGAGCGGAACACAGTGTGAGAGGGTCTTCCTCGTCTTCGGGACCCTGATGGGAGGAAGAACAGCGCTCTCCTCGGCCAACTGTCATTCGGCATCCTTAACACATGTCCCAGCCAAGTCCATCTCCTCCCCACAATGGTAGAGGTGATGGGCTCACACTGGGTGCGTTAGTTAGTGCAACAGTTAACATTTCGTCTAGACACTAAACGCCGACGCTTTCCAAATCTTGGTCATGTTGTTATAGGCGCCACTTGCCATACGGATACGTATCGGGAGCTCAGCCCCGAGGTCACCAGAGGTGGTAATGGTTGCTCCCAGGTACTTAAATTTATCCACCCGGGAGACCTGGTGGCCGTCGATGGTTATCGGTAGCTGTTTATCGGGGCAGCATTACTCGCCATGAGCTCCGTCTTACTGGCATTGACTCGAAGGCCAAGGCGTGCTGTTTCGTCGCATGTTCTTGAAACACTGCGCTGTAATTCCTCCACTGTCGTACCGAACAACCCGCGTACTCCAGATCGCACAGTTCGCCCATTAGACCATCTCTCTGTGTTATCGGTATACCTCTTGCCCCTTGCATGAACTTTCTCAACAGGAAGTCCATAGTTATAAGGTTATAATAATATTATATCAACAAAATAGGCAAAAATACAGTTCTGTTAGAATCCAATGCAAAACTTTAACAATTAGATGAGTAGGTATTAAATTACTAGTGATTTGGTTGAATAAAATTGACGTCCATTCTTTATAAAATGAAGCACTTGACCACATGCATGAGTCGATAAGTAATGAGTAGTTTAATATTATGCAAACGTGCCAAAACTCACTTTTTGTTGGTTTTAAAACATAAACACTAAAAATTTGCAAGTTTCACTCTTATTCGCAAATATTCTATATAGTGTATCTGGGCTCACCTAAAGTGAACAACGAGATACTTTTTTAAACTGTTTTATTTTATTTTTATTTATTTTATTTTACAATATCTCCCGTAGGTCCTTTACAGAACTCTTGGGTTCATCATTCTGAATAACATTCATATAAATTATGAGAAGGAAGTTATGAACACACAGTAAGTATACAATGACATCAAAAATAAAAAATCCATATCAAAATAATAAAAATTTCTGGAAATTTCACAAGAACATAGTCGGGGTTAGATATGTCAAATTTATGTAAGTATTCTATTAGAATATAGGGGGTTATTGGGCTGAATCCTCCGTAAATTGTCTTGAGACGGGCACTTTTCCGGACCTTCTGAAAATGGCAAGAATTATTCCTATTTTTAAGAAGGGGGAAAGATCTGACATAGACAACTACAGGCCTATATCGGTTTTACCTGTTATTAGTAAAATACTGGAAAAGGTTGTCGCGGAACAGCTCGTGCACTTTCTGACATCCAACCATATACTGCACCCTCAACAATTTGGGTTTCAAAAGGGAAAGGGTACTAGGGATGGAATAGCTTCCTTAGTAGAATTTATCTTAAACTCTTTTGAGGAGGGACATGATACATACGGTATTTTCTGTGACCTCTCTAAAGCGTTTGATTGCGTCGATCATGGCATACTGCTCAGTAAGCTTGATCACTATGGTGTACGCGGTGAGGAGAAGAAATTCTTCACATCTTATCTTTCAATGAGAAAACAGTGTACTGAAATTAATAACGTACGATCTAACACAGAGATTATTGAGTACGGAGTCCCTCAGGGATCTATATTGGGTCCCATACTGTTTCTGTTATATGTAAATGATCTGCCTTATTTATCCCAACAAAACAACTCTATTATTATGTTTGCTGACGACACATCTCTTCTTTTTAAAAATGAGGGGGCATCGTCTGCTGTGGAAATGGAGAAAATGTTGGAGAGTGTAACGGGTTGGTTTGATGACAATAACCTTGTTTTAAATAAGACGAAAACGAATGTGATTCATTTTTCTCTCAGAAAAGAACATAACCAAAATGAAATTAATAATATGCTTTTAGAAAAATCTATTGATAGGACAGCACAGTGTAAATTCCTGGGTGTAACATTGGATGGAAAACTCCAGTGGGGCTCCCATATTGAAAAATTGTGTAATAGCCTTAGTAAAGCAATATATGCAATACGCAAGACTAATGAAATTTGCGGACGAGCTGCCGCCAGAAAAATCTACTTTGCATATTTTCATAGTGTGATGACATATGGGGTAATATTCTGGGGACAAGCGACAGACTCTTCTAGAGTGTTTGTCCTACAAAAAAGAGCAGTAAGAGCGATTCTAAATATGCACCCAAGAGACTCATGCCGAGATAAATTCAAGGCACTGGGAATCCCCACTCTGGCTGGTGTATTTATCTGGGAATGCCTACTTTATGCTCGGAAAAATCTTACAAATACCCCAGAAAATGGCGATGTACATAGTCATTTTACAAGAAATAGACATAACATCAAACCTATTAGGCACAGATTGACAAAGACATCAAACAGCTTTGTTTGTCTCAGCGTAAAGCTATTTAATCTGCTCCCGACAGATGTTAGAAATCTGAGTAACACTGAGTATGAGAGAAGGGTGAAAACATATTTGTTGGATAAATCCTTTTACTCAGTTAACGATATGCTACACGAATCAAAATGCTACGTATAGCATCGAACCCTCACACATATGTACATGAACGACGTGCCTGCTGACTATTTACATCAACAGGCACTGAATTGACATATAAATTGTATTTATTGGCATCCCCATCTTGTATTATTTCACTTTGAATTTAAATTGCTGTGCCCTTGTTTTGTCTTTGTTAATTCATTATAATTATTGATTCTTTTGACGTGAGCGTGAATGGGCCCTTTACACCCAGGCATGACTCAAATACTACATCCATTTTCTGAAAATAATAATTAGTGCCTTAATTTTGTCATGTTATGAATTTAAATTTGAGCTCCATGTTTTTCTTGTCTATTTTGTTTTATTTTATGTATTTTGACGTGAGCGTGAATGGGACCTTTACACCCAGGCATGACTCAAATAGATAGATTTTCATTACAAAGTCCTACTTGCTCGCTTACAGTCTTACCTTTTCCCCCTTATGTTATTTTTGTGAATAATTAATTATTGTATTACGATATTTTGACCATGAATTGATCTGATTTGTCTCCATCTCTATAATATATTCTTAATTTATACATCTAAAATTGTGAAAATTTTGACGTCCCCAAGTGCCTGGAATGGGTCTATGGTGGAAAATGAAATAAATAAATAAATAAACATTTCGTCGATAGAATAGAAACCATTGCAAACAAGATACTTTTTTACCTCTCTCTTGAAGCATATAAATTCAAGTGATTTCAGGTAGAGTGGAAGGTTGTTAAAAAGTCTCACACTCATGCAGACAAAGCTTTTGTATATTTTTGTCAATATGTGGCCAGGAGGACGAATCAGTTCTTTTGTTCTTGTATTGTAGTTGTGATAATTTGAATTTAGTGGTGTATTTTTAAGATTTTTGTGCGCGTACAACAGACACTCAAAAGTAAAAGCACAAGGCACGGTTAGTATTTGCTGCTCCTTGAACACCGTTCTACAAGAGTCTCTAGGACTCATGTTGAGGAGCGCTCTAAGTGCTCGCTTCTGTAGTATAAATACTCTACTTGATCCAAAGCCCATTCAGAGCCCAGTTGATAGTTTGGGTCGAGGGTGTTTGGTAGTAGTGCATTTTCACTGATGTGAAACTTATATATTATTATTATTTACTTTTCTACATCTATCATAGCAAAACAAAGCTTTTGTAGTGAAAGAAGAAGACCTCCACCTTGAAATTCGGCAACTGAACCTATTTTAAGTCTTTCTACATAGAGAAAAACATCTCAAATATAAAAAAAAAACATTTCAGTAATTCACTCCTACATATATTGTAGTCAGCACATCAACTTCTTACTGAATAATTTCAAACTACACATCAATAAAATTTGTATAGAGATAGAAACAAAATGGAAAAAGAAGTCATTTAAAGAAAGAGAGTTTCTGAAATCTTTGCGACGGATTCTTTTAGTCGGAAGAGTTACGACTAATAAACAATAATTCTCATGGAGTGTTCTTGACGGTTCTCTACAGCCGCGACGTTTCCAAATGAGTAAACTTTACAGCATTTCAAAAAAAAATAATCCCCCGATTCAATCTAAATAAATATTTATTTACTCGCGTTCCATTCTTAAACAAACTACCGTTTAAGATTTATTATTTTCTTGTTAGGTTAAAATGTAAAATGTTTACTTAATAATCTTACAAATTGCACTCTAATAATGTTCGACAAATTATTTGTATTATCTCAGTAAAAATTAATTTGTCTGAAACATTAGTAACATCTTATTGACATTAACAACAATATGCTATATGAACGTACCTATATATTATTCATTTTATGTAAATTTATTTATAAAGAACTATAGCTTTCCCGACAGACGTTGTCCTGTGGACCCTTTGGTCCTAACCAGAGGCGGCCCGTTCTAGGTGCACTGCGCCGCCTAAAATATTAATTATAAAACGTCCATATTTCATTCGTATTCAAAGCTCAGAGGGGATCAACGCGAGAATATAATTATACCTATGCGTGCATTATGTTTGATTTTATATGAAAAAATTCTAAAACGCCCGAAACGGTTGAGTAAGTGAAATGGGCTACTGTAAGACTGGCAATTATTACGTATGCGAGAATGAGAGGGTGCAGGTGCAGAAGACAATAATTTTGTTGTTAGATTTTTTCAAAGATGGTGTCGCATGACATTCGTTCCATACTAACTTAAATATTATATTTAATATCATTTCTTAACCACTTTTTTTCAACTTTTTATTAGTTATTCTGTTATCCGGAGCGGAGAAGTATCCAATAAATAAAATTTGGAAGAATCTGTTCAGCCAATCTCGAGTTATAAGTGTTCGCACTAACCCGACTTTCATTTATATTAGAGATGTAAAGACAAAGTTATCAAAACCCTCACCGGAAATGAGTCTCGAATATCACGTCCGTATATTTTGAAAAGGTTCTTCGAGGATAGTTCAATACCTTTGTTTGACTAGCCAGGTCACCCATGTCAGTTTTTTTTTTAATTTTATCAATAAATCTTCATTGTCAACCAAAGAAACCTAGAAAATTCTCCCCCAATTTTATACAATTTACATGAATCAATATCTGAATTAACGGAAAGACTGTAGAAATCCTCAAACGTAGGTAGGACTATCATTGAAATCGGTTAACAATACAAATACTTAGGAATATTTGAAACAATTCGCTCAATATTTCAACAAAAGAGTTTATTTGATTAATTAAAATCCGTGTTATCTGTTAGTTGTTAATTATTTACGAAAATGTTAAAGAGTTGTTTTTTTTTTAATTAGGGCCTTCTCTTGCTTTGAAATATATTATTTAAGGGATGTTTTTTCATCACATACCTAGTACTCAAAATATAAAAAGATAGTTAAAATAAATAACGATTCTTATTTTAGATTAAACATAAATAGAAAAAAGTAGAATAAATACTCTTACAGTGTTATTAATAAAAACACCTTAAAACCGGTATAAACCATAGAATTACTAAACTTAATATAATCTCAAAAACCATTGTATAACGTGGATGTTATAACTGTTATAAGCTTATTCCATGGTTTATTTATACCATAGATCTGTGGTATACCTGGATTATTAATAACATTTTTCTAAGATCATGGTATAAACCATAGTAAAACTTTAAAACAAGATTTTTAATAACACTGTTATTATTTAGTAAGGCAACATATAAGTATCTTTTGAACCTACCTTTGAAAGCATGCTTTCACAACCACAAACTCTAAAACAGTGATGTAACTTGCATTATTTAATGAGTTTGATAAAATACCTAGTCTGTTATCAAATTTCATATAAAAAAATATTTCCAGAAATACATAATCGTTTATTTACATTGTATATGAAAATGATAGCTTAAAATAAAATGGACCCATTCCAAACAAATCGAACAGAAAAATAATTTAACTCTTCAATATATGCCTTCATACATCACATCACAACAATATTTTACATGAAGATTTTGTTGGAAAAGTAATTCCATGTTCAAATAAAACATTTTTTTCTGATCAAATTTATGAAAGAGAATAATAATATACCTATATATGTATTATGTGTCCAAAACATTATTTTATTTGTTTTTACATAACAGGAATATCCAAACAAATATTGGAATTGTCCTAAGATAATAGTATCAGTTCAAACACTCGCCATCTTTCACTAACAGCCTATTTTAATATAAGTAGGTACCTACTAGCTTTTATCTGTAGTGAATATTTAAAATACTTTTATCTTTTTGTTATAATATTAATTTTGATGTCATGGGGTTGAGTGGTCCGACTTTGCATGTGGTTATATGGGACAGCCCACTTAATCCCACCTATGCAAAATAAATTTAAAATAATAATATAATTAATATTTATATAACATGATATAATGTTTTATTTATTTATTTTAAATTTTCAAATAAATTACATGAAAATGCCCCGTCAACGTCTACGTACCACGACACATACCTAGATCCTATTCCGTCGAGGCTTTGAAAATAGCAACTGCAAATATTATAAACGGTGAACTTTCGATTAGAAAAGCAGCAGTTATTCATCAAATTCCAAAAAAATTAATTTAATATAATTGTAGTTTCACGGTATAGGTATCCAGTTAACTCCTTAGGGTGGCCCAGTTGAACCCGACTCTGTGGTTAACTGGGCCACGAGACACATGTCTAAAAAATTTAATATTTGCAAAGCCACACAGTAGACTGACAACTTATTTTGGATTCATAACTTAGAATATTAATATTCTCAAAACTAGGAACATAAAACGTTATTAAAAAGCAGTTATTTGTTATCATTACATCTCCTCTAAAATTGTACCCAGTTAACCTCACTTTACCCTACTCAATACAGATATTTTTAGTAAGGTTTATATGTATACATTCGTCAACATCCGTAATTTTACAAAACTCAATCCAGCATCGAATGCAACTGAATATTAAATTTTAATGTCATTTACTCCCACTAAATTACTACCAAAATTCGTTTTTGTTTAATTATATTATGCACACACTTATATTTTGATTTTCTCCTTACAGGAACAACATCCCAAGGCGAAAAACATCTGCTTTTAGTCCTTCTCAATCGCAACTCCAGGTAAGTTAAATTATTTTACTTTAAACTTTTTGATGACGGGCAGAATCATACATTTAATTGAAATTCATCCTCATAAAGAGTTGAATTCAGCCTATAGGCCGACTCAAAGAATAAAGAAATATGAAAGGAGCACTACATTAAATTGGTATTGCTCCTTGCATCGTATTCTTTGAAACGCCAGTAAATATCCTGCTTATGCTCTCAATCTGACGTATATAAGTATGTGGAATTACTTGAAAACGAGTGCAGCGCTTGAAAAACTTATAATGTAACTTACTTAAGCCTTCTTCTTGTTTTCTTCAATTTTGGACAAAGGTCTCCTTCTTGGACGTCCATAAATCTCTCTCGGACACGACTTTCTTTCAGTACAGGCCCACTGCTCTTTTAATATCGTCGGATTATCTTATCTGGAGCTTACCTGTGCTTCAGCATCATGTTCTGGACGTCCAGTCTAGCACCCTTTTCGTCCACCTACCATCAGATATACGTGCCATGCCAAAATCTCAGAAAACGCGTAGTTATTAATAACTAGCTTTCCCGACAGACAGAGAAGTAAATAAAAATCGTGTTGTTATGGAACTTTTCATGCACAGATGGCATTGTTGTCAGTAAATCCGTTCCATAGTAACTTTAATAGGTTATTATATTTTATATTATTTTCTATCCTTTATTCGATGTTTTATTAGTTACTCTGTTATCCGGAGCGGCGAGGAAGAATCCACGACTTATTTTTTTAGTAGACATTTCATAACATAAAGTTTTTTCTCCTTTTTTTCAACTCACAGGCCTCTTACCGCCTGTTTGAAGTGATTACTTTGCCTCCAGGAACCACATGCCTATTGCCTTTACACTTTGTCACCCTTGCACAATATATGAATTTGTTCATATACGCTTGACTTATTTCGTATGAAAATAGTATTAGGTACCTATTATAGGGTGTACTAGTGTGAATACTTTTTTACGGATGACTTCATTCAAATCAATACTTCACAATATTGAAAAATTACAAACTGTGTATTTACTGAAAAATATGCAACGATTTACGGAAAATTTCAAACCCGTTTGTCGACAAGTTTAAAGGCAATATCTTAAAAGGTAGATAGATAATATTATACATAACTTGCTGAATGTCAGTTAGTAACAGGAATTCAAATGAAATGTAAATAATTTTCCAGGTCTATCTGAACTCTTTTAATCAAAATCGATTTTGATAGAAAGACAATAATTTCTTACGCAATGTCGATGTCAAATGCAGACAAGTTGAACAAACCTTTCATTATGTTTATAAGTACTTAGATGCTCAGTCTTTTATGTATTTCTTAAGAAAAAGGTCTTGTTCCATAAGCAAGTACAAAATGTAGGTATCTTTTGGTTGGTCTTGCAAAGCTTCACGAAAATTTCTTTTACTTGTCTTCATTCCGGGTTTGATTTGCGATCGAGTCAGATTTTGCAATAATTTTCTAACTTGCCAGCTTGGGATCCTGTTCATATCAGACGGGACCGCTTGATTGCCTGTAAAATAGAGAAAAGTAACAATTCATTAAGAATTATATGTAAAAAGCCTCAATTTTATCGAGTCTTCTTTCATCGATGATCTTTTCGTCCCTCGTATCACTGTGGCCAAAATAAATCTATTGGGACAATGTCCGATGTAAAATCTTGTCCTTTAGACCTATGTGTATCATAACATAACTCACAATCTGTCTTGGTTTTTTCGGATTGCAGTAATGGAGCTCCGAAAATATGTCTTTTTCTGTGAGTGAGTGTACCTATCACATTACAGAGGATAAGAACACTATTGACTGATGTTTCCAGTATTGTAGGCTTACGTTCCATTTCTTTTTGATTATATGTTATCTGTTTGTACCTACTTAGACTTTGATGAAGGTCCACTGTCTTTGCCTACCAAGACAGGTATACAGTTAAAATATAAAGGGTTGATCTGTTGATAGTCTAGCCGCTAGCGGTTCTGCCGCCAACTTTTTTAGTAGAGGTTGTAGGTTCAATTCCAGGTGCCAAACATCATTATCTTTTATGTCAATATTTTCAAAACAAATATAGAAAGATTTTAGTTAGAGAAGTACTGGCACCCGTATGTCACACGATATATAAATATTAGGGTCAGTCCATCACATCGATTCCCAATAACGTCATCTGAATTAATAATGTCTCATAAACTTTTTAATAAGTTCACAATCGAGTGCAAGGGGACTTAGAGGGGAATATGGGGCAGCAGCGCATTGATTCAACGTTCATAAATGAGTACCACAATCTATTGATGATACTCGTATGGTAGCTATGTGGAAAATATTATTCAGTGCATCAAAACAAAGATCTTGGTGGCGCATCTGATGCGTCTGTTTAATTGTACTTAAATAAAAAAGAGGTGGGCATAGCTGAGAAACGTATTTCAACATCTCTAAATTCCTATCAAACATTCTTTACCTCGAATCCATGTAACGCGACTCTTAACAAACTAAAAAAATCCTACAATTGAATTGATAAGAACAATAAAAACCAATGAAAGGGATTTTTTAGTTGTATCGTTATTCACAAACATTCTCATGGACAAGATACTTCTAATCGACGTACCTAACCGTTTTTAAATACAAACAATGTTTATTAACATGATAGCCCATTGCCTGATGTCCTATTGTCCACCCCCTTGTTCTCATACAAAGGCGCACTATACAAACAAGAAGTATCAGGCGCCGGTACGGGATTCTCCTTATCCTCAATACTCTCTGGCTTATTCCTACTATATTTAAAAAAACGAGCACTAAGTTAAGCTAAATATAAGTCTAGCTCAATACAACCCTAAACAAACGATACGTAGATGTCCTATGTCATATGGCCCCACGGGAAAGAAAAACTAGATGCGTTCCTAATCTTATTACTCAAACTATCTGCACTAAATTATCAAATTCACGATGGAAAAAGAGACAGCCCACTGCCTTTTCTCTATTTATACAATCATCCATAAAAACGCCGAAGGTACACTAGAACAAAATTTTTACTGTAAAGCAACCTCAACATCATTGACTGTACCTAAAGCCTAATTCAGACAAGGTCGAGAAGCGAGTAGTTAAGTAACTAAATTACTAAAATGCTAATCTACCAAAAATCATTCTGAATACTTATATTCGAGTAGAGTTCATTAGTTCCAAATGTAATTTTTCAAAATCTATGGGATTATATATTATTATTAATGATTCCAGGAATAAGTAGGTTTACATACGCATGGACGTTCCACCAGCGCCCAAAGACGCGTGGCGGGGGTGCGCTTCTCGACCACGAAATGTAACAAAATGGATTGACTTGACTAAAGTGCCAGCTAAACTACTCGACCAATGTGAACTAGGCTTAAGTGATGCGTTTTATTTAGACTCGCAAGGATGCGTATGCTCATCATTACCATACACCAGTTAGGTGATAGATACATTATTATATTGTAATTAATAATAATTAATGTACCGTAGCTTGGCTGGTTGCCTGTTGTTGTTTGTTTGAAATTAAACCTTAACAACACCGTAGGTTACGTGTGATTTTATACGCAACTCCCGTAGGACTGCTTGAGATATAATATTAACTCGCACGTTATTCGTAATACATTAACGAATTTATACGAAATTCTCTTAATGTCAATCTAGAGATATGGTAATCCAATTTGTTACATAACTTTAAAGGTAGTTATCGTCTGCGTACATAACTCGTCGTATACGTAAAATATTAAGTATCCTATTTACGTAACTAATTAGTTTTGTATTTAGCTTCAACATGAGCCGAAGGATCGAAAAGTTAAGTTTTTCAATATAGGTAAGTATCTGACTGCATATAAATTATCAAGAGACTGAGACTTATCCCCTTGCGCTTCAAGTCATTTCTCAATTTAATACAAGTTCGCTCTAGTTTACTCACATCAGATGAAAAGTAAAAAAAAAATATTATTAATGAATTTGATTTATACACAACGTCCTTAGTTTGTCTAGATTCTTGTGTCCATTTTTAAGGACTAGCTACATTATATTATATCAACAACGAATGACGCACAAATTCTGTTTGATTTTTAAATGGTATGAATTTTTGTACGTAGGATTATAGTTTACATTACATTAAGGTGACTAAACCTATGGGGCGAACAACAAAAAGCAATTAAACACTTAACAGGACAGTTTAGTTAAAGCAGTCACCCCATATTTATTTTACCTTAAAACTCTTTTGTAACTTATTGTTTTATCCGAATCTGTTGATTTTCTCTAGTGGTTAATACCCTTATGTCCTATGACGTGCTTTTCCAACTTCTGCTATAATTAAAGAGTTAGTTAGATACCTACATAAAGTGGGAACTTCTTTTTTTCAACTAAAAATTTTTCAACAAAAATGACGTGAATAGGTTACACCTACGTCAAATTAGAAATATTGACATTTACACTGTTTTTTTTTTCTTTTATAAGACAAACAATAAATAAATAAAACTTTATTGCTCAAACGTATTAACGTATATTAACGTATCTCTTAAATACAAACAGCTGATGCACAATGCAATCTTGATACCATCCATGATGTATGGGAGTGAAACATGGATATGGACGAAAAATCTGGAAGTTGGAATAAATGCTGTGGGAATCAGATCACTGCATAGTTCGTTTTTCTGTTTTTTTATCGTAATGACACTTCATACTGGAAAAGGTATTAAAATGTAGAAAAGTAACAATTAAGTTCTATAAAGGTGCATGAGGACGATATCAACACTATGTGTTTTTATCTAAATTTGTTCTAGCTAGTTGAAAATTGTTCGTCAGTGTTAAATAACAAAGAGTGTCTTTTTTAATAAGTAGGTACATCCTAAAGCACGAGTTGTTTAAGTAGTTTCATACGCGTACGCATAGTGTGAAATCTTAGCACATTGCTATTTTATTTTTTTATTCAGATTAACTCTTTTAATTACCAGAATACTATTTGCACCCTAATAAGCGCTTATTAGCTTTCGATAAAACTTGCACTAGCCCCACTGATAACCTTTTCAGAAGTTCTAAATTTCATTTGGATATAAAGCGAATATTAGCTCTGTTCAACGGTAAATGCATATCGAAATAAAAAGTTGGAAAAAGTCTCCCTACCTAGTAAGTCATAATTACTTTGATGCCATTACGTCAAACAATGAAATGACCAGCAAAAAGTTTCCCTGACAAACGAGCGTAGGTATTCCCTTGAGAAACTTAGTACCTACGTATACCTGCCCAGACACAATAGTAACGTTGAACTGTCATTTTCATACACACGTAGAATCATTAAATGCAGGCGAGGTATTTAAAAATCGACCTTTCTCAAGAACTATTTAGCTTGAAAATTATATTTCTTTTAGTACCTACCTATTAGTTATATTAGAAACTTTATGTTCATTTTGAAACATTCTATAGAATAACAGGCAGTTTCACGAGTATAAGGTTTTGATCGAAGATCTGTCAATCTATATTGTCATCTCTGAATTATCTTCTTTTCAAAGCTTTCCATTCCATAGCAGTCTTTTTGAGTACTTACTTCTCGGCGTGGTCGTGCCCGGGAGTTTGTCCCCTCGGTCAACCCCTCAACCATCATGGATTGTAGGAGACCTTCATTTGTATGACTTGTCCTCTCCATCTTGCACTCCTTTTTGGAAAGAGTTTCGTACAGGATAGGGGACATTCATCCTTAGATTATTTGAAGAGCTTCATCCTTTTGTAGTCCCCCCTAGGACCACAGTTCATGAATATATTTTCTTTTTTTTCAGTAAATTAAGATTACCGATGAATAAAAAAATATCAGTCTAATTAAGACTACTAAGTGGAAACACACATTTTTTTAAATCCTATTTTGGTTACAAAAAGATTTAGAAAATCTAGATGCATGCGTTTGTTTTACCAACCTACACAAATTAAAATTCTTAATATCATAGGAACTTATAATATAATTCTTCAAGGTACAGTAATAATAAGGTTTACTTACCTACTTAAAAAATAAAAGGAATATACCAAATTTATTTTAAAAGAAACTGATTTTATTTTCGTAATATTTTTTTAAACGTTTGTATTACTTTTTATTTTTGTCAAATGAAATCTCAGAAAGAGACAGGCGTTGTTTGCCTTTCTTTTTTTGTTTTTCTCAAATTATTTAATAAACTTCTTATGTAAATAAAATGTTATCATCTGTCGTAGACTATAAACTTTTTCTGTAAATTATGTTTATTTAAAGATAATAATATGTACCTACTACTTAATTTTGTACTGGATAATATAAAAAAATGGCCTCATACAGTGTTTGACATAATATATCCACCTCGATTCGGTTTTATTTTTCAACAGGTTTCATTATCATTTTGTATGTTTTATCTTTTTTTTTCAAAATTTCTTTTAGATTTCGAATTTTAAAAAAGTTTTAATATTTTTTAGCAATAAGTGTCGATAAGCTTGTACTCTTAAATCTCTAATGGGCTTAAAATAGATTTGGGAAATTTTTGTTTGAAATATTTCATTCGAAAAAATATAAACCTTTTCCCACACGGGCCATTATGTTAAAGTTGTTTTTTTTTTTAGAAATTTAACGGCAATTCGTAACATGATACGGCCCGTGTTAAAATATTAACTAAGTAGGTGCTTTGATTTATAATATTAGGCATACATAAGTGTAGTGGGGGTGTTTACCTGAAAAGGTATACAATATCAGCAAAAAGGTTTGTACCCTCGCTAAAACACATTATTAGTCGAAACATCTTATCTTGTCGGGAGTTTCTTGACATACTGTAACTCGAGGGAGTTGAAAATTTCACTCGAGAAATCACAATATCACTTTCAACTCTTTCAGCCAAATATTATATTACGCGCCTTGTAAAACATTTTTACGAGTAGGTATGAATTCTTCCATTAATTTTGCATGAATTCATAGCCTTGCAAAATTGTAATATTTATTAGATATGAGTCTACTCAAATATTATGATCCATTTCCGGAAAAATATAGGTAGGTAAGCACATTATAATATGGTCACAAATCATTGAAAAAATTCATTCTTTGAGTTATTGACTACCTCTCTCTCCCCTGATGGGATCTAGGCGTCTGAGGCTTATTTCTTGCAATTTTTCTGACCTTTTGGGGTTTAAGGTTGTGTTGTCAATCTAATGGTCCCGATGAGATTTTCGATTTCCTGTCTCTTACAGGATGTAAGAAAAAAACAGCAAAAAGAGCACAGGTGCTAATCATAACCGGCAATCCTACGACCAATATAAAATTAAGAAAAGAAAATAAGACTACGTTGTTAACGTAAAGTGATCACGCTAAGCCAGCCTTCGAAATAACAGTAGAAGACGGTCGTAAGCCCGTAGTGGTTTGTTCCATTTAAAAATCGAACATTAGTAATGAATCGTTAGAGTCATTAGTTGTTATTTTTTCTTTAAAATAAGACAAGTTAAAAAATACACTTTACGCACCTCAACATACATTATATAATATATTTACCTGATATTTCCCATTTTTTATAAGATAACAACAGCAAAATAATGTCTGTCTTCCGGCTATTCCAAGATCTGATGATAAGCCATGCATGCCATATCTTAATTGCATAATGATTTAATCTTATTAGAAAGGCTTCACCCCTTTTATTTAGGATTTTTTCTCCAGAGGCAATAAGAAAAAATCTTCCCTTAAATAACCATATCACCATTTAACTTTCAGGAAGTTAGCCTATTTACTTACCTTTCTTCTCAGTGTCAAATTCAATTTGGATCTTCAATGTTTTTGTGTGGTTAAATAATGTCATACTCATCACATTTATTTTTATATTTTGAAGCAATTTTTTGATAATTATGCACAAGCGGATACTCGGCTGTGCTACTACGATTATTTAATATAATCGACTCAATAATAACAAATTTTAAAAAAGTTAAAAGGACAAATTAGGCAAAAAAAAAACGTTTTAGTGGCTTAAAACCATGTTTGCATTATCATCTCTCAAATGACACCGGTTTAAGGTACGTCAGTTGGAAGGTGTCAAAGTTGGACATAGGTGGAAACATTGTTTTGAGTTTTATTATATGGATAGTGGTCTCAAACCCTCTTCGTTTTACCGACTTTCTAATGTCATCGGTTCGAAGCACAATGGTTGGATGGTTTCAACCGAGATAGAAACATTTTCTGCCTTCCATAGATTGTAAAATGCAGCGAAGTTGCGTGGATTGTAATAAAAATTATCGTATGAAATACATTTCACTGCAGAAGGACCGGCAAGTGTTGAACGGACATGGGGACATAAAAATCTAAGGCTGTTGCTTCTTTCGAATATTTAAAATTTACTAATAGTTAAAAAAAATTGAGCTGAGATAGACCAGCATTTTATGTAGGAACTTTTATAGGCTCTTAAATCTCAATGTTTTAATCTTATTTCCGAACCTATGAGTTTGATTTTTCAGTAAAGGCAACTTTACGTTTATAGCCGCAAAACTTTCACGCTTGTCTATTCTCTTGAGTGATGACTTCATAAAGATAACGTTATCAGTGTTGCCAATATTATGAAATTCACGAGTGTATTCACTAGTATCTCCATACTTACCTGAAAATATAATGTCAAAACTCGAACAACTTTTACATCTAAGATTCTTACAAAACTGATACAAAGTAAAAACGTGCCAATAGGATTCAAAGGTTAACACATTATACTACACTCTTAAGAGGATTATTAAGGGATCAGGGACTATTAATTAATATAAGATTTCGACACCTTGAAGCTAATAAAGAGTAGATATTGTACACTATTGTAATAAATGATAAGTATTTTCATTTCTAAGGTATAGGCGAGATTAGATACCAGGATATCTTTCAGAGAAAAGACGGATAAAATCTACCCAAACACCAACTTGATATATAGAATTGTATCGTAGATTCGTAGAATATATGTACTTATAAATAAATATCTCATAAGCTAGGCAGTGGAGTAGGTATGTACCATGGCTACAAGCTCGGATGGAGGTCTTTAAAATAAAATAAATATAAAATTCTACTCCATGTTAGAACTTGAGAGTTGCGGTTGGATGTTAGAGATTGCTTCGGCTATAATCCCGCCGTTGCCCACTATTTTTATACAATATTTTGTAATTTGTGCATAAAGAATTAAATAAACTAGTGGTCGGCCAGTGCTCGAAATTCGACCATAACTAATTTAAATTATAAGTTTGAACATTATTAAGATTGCTTTGTTTTTAGCGAGCGCTATTTCATAATTTTCTTTCAAAAATAATGATATGGATACGTCAAATTTGAAATGTTGATATGTTCAAAGTCTTTTCTTTTCTGGTTATTTAATACAAAAAATATTAATCTATTCTCAATTTGACCACAGATAAGTAAAAGAATATATGCGTCTTTTTCAATGTCAAATACATCGCAGTGTGTGTGATTGTGAGTATGAAATACATAACATGTGTGCGTAGTGTTTTTTTTATTGATTTAATCTAGTTTTATCCATGATTTAAAAAAAAAATAATACCATTCGGCACCCCTTCTCTATATAAACTATAAGTGTGCGAAATTTCATACTCCTCCGTCCGCGCAATTTTCGTAAAAATAGTCACAAAGTTTTTCCTTCACGTATTAATATATATAGTCGTTTATAGGCAAAAAATATGAAGATATTAACACATTAATATCCTGGAAGGAAGTGGTTGATAGCCTGGTAATTCCTTCACTGACTTACGTTCTGGGGGTCGTGAGGTCGATCCCAAAAGGTGCCGACCATTTTTCTCTTTCACATTCATTCATTCATTCTCCCTCTACGGCCCTCCACACACCGAAAGCCAGCCCGGAGGAGACAAATCCGAAGCAAACTCGTCCCGCACGAAACCGACTCCCTAGTTCGATCGAAGCAATCAAACCAAAAAGCCGGCCCCACACAAATCAAGTCCGCCGTGGATCCCCCCCACACCAACCCGCAATGCGAGGGGCCTAAACCCCACTTAGGAGCATAGGGAGGCATCAAGAGCTCCATTGCGCTCGAAGGCGTCTGAGGCTTATGATGCCTATTCGGATCGGTTGAGGTTTAAGGACGTGAGGTGGTCGACCTCACGGTCCCAATCTGATTTTTCGATTCTCTGCCTCTTACAGGATGCTCAAAAAACCAGCAAAAAATTTGTGCTGGCTTTGAGTGAGCACATAAAAAAATCCTTTGTTATATTTAAGTTTACGTACTCTTGATTTACGGAAACACTTGATTTTTTAGTTTTGATGGTGAAGTCAGACTATTTCTTCATGTTGTCATGAACGAACCCTCTTTGTAGGATAGCTGTTGGACAATTTTGGGTAGGTAAATACAAATGAGCATAAACTTGATATTGCACCACTCTCCCCCAACCATTAATGGTCTATTTTCCTAGAAATACGGTGGTGAATATGTCAGTGTAGAAAATTGTCTAATAGTTAAAAAATGAAAATAAAAGCTAAATAGAAGAAGAATCAATTTATTACAACCTAATCAGAAAATGATATATTTACCTACCCAATTTTATATTTTCATGCTCTTATTACATTTTTCAGTGTATTAACTTTCATTTGATACACATAATTAACTAAGTAAGTAAGTATCTACCCTATAAAATTTGCTCGCAGTCTTCTTTAAATAAAAAAAAACTCGATTAAAAATTTATTATGACTTTTTTTGAGTAACCGAAAACAATGATTTATTTAAACGATAAATTATTTGTGTTAGCCGTCAAACATCACCGCTTAAATAATTTTGCTTTGTAATTAATAAAGAGTGGATGAATGAGCAAGTTCAATAAATTAATTACTTTATAATTAAAAAGCTTTTTACAAAAAAAAAACATAAATAATATATTTGTCCCTACATATGGATGTTGACATTCAAAGAATAATTTTCTTTTAATAATGTGACAAGCCGAAGTTTTTCCTTGCCTTCAAGCGAATATTTTCATACGAAACAATTCCAGCTAATCTTGACTAAATTAGTATAAAAATACATGTGTACTCGTACGCTGGGTGGTAGAGGTACTCACAAACAAGTACATAGGTACTCGTGACACATATTATATTGTTTAACGGGTATCTCCATTTAATGTAAACGGTGCTCAGTACACGAGTATATTTTTCGTATGTTTTCATGTTTACTTGCATTCACCGCGTTAAAGACCGTTTTAGGTACAAATACATTTCCCAGAACTATTTTACATTTCCGAATTCTCTTGTACAGTTTCGAGTACCTACTAGTGTACATTTCCGAGTACTCGTGTACATTTCCAAGTACTTAGATACTCTGAACATCATCGTGACTTTAAATTGTTATTTCATAATCCACAAAAACGCATTACTCTAAAACTCCAAAAGTGATGTTTTCATAAGTATGAATTATCGATAAGGCTCTAAATTCTAGACATTTGTATAAAAAATCATGGGTTCCAATCCCAGTGCCGAACGTATTCATTCTCTAGAATACAAACTACCATTCATTGTAGTCATCTGCATTTGTAGTATTTTAAAATTGAAGTTTTCTTGATAAAATATGCTACAATTTATTTATGCCCATTAGACCAAAAGAAAAATCCGTTTGAAACGTTTAAACAATTGAGACATCAGCGAATATAAAAACAAAGATTAGAAAACTGTAGGCTGTGTGTTGTTGTAGCTTCCACCCGCCTCCTACTACAGCACGGCTCGGCCTCATTTACATTCGTTATAAGCTCATCAGTTTATTTGCTTATCCAACAATGAATGAGAAAAAATAACAATGTCTCTTGTTAATCTTTTTTTTTGTGAAAGAGCAAAAGAAACACATTAGAACTTCTCTTGTTTTCTCCATCCTGTCATTGAATTACGTTACAAAAATAAAGAATAAAGTCCAACAATTCGACAGCCAAAAAAAACACACCCTACTCGTCAAAATTCTTTCATTTGTATTAATTAGTTGTTTTGTTATTGTCATTGTTATTAGTTGTTACGCTAGCATTAAATATTAAAAAAGAAAATACAATTGCTCGTATAAATTCTTGATGGATCATTAAATTTGTATACTTATAGGTATGTGTGGTATAATATCGAACTTTTTATAAAGGTTTTTCTACAAAGGTTCCCATAGAACCAGCGGAAATATGTACCTATCTAATTTATGTCTAACTAAGTCAGTTTCTGTCCAATCTAAAACATGTTACCCTGGCAGAAATATCAAGAAAAAAAAACAATCAAGTAAATCAAAAAAGTTTAATTCGAACTAAACTTAATCGTTTACTTAAGGGTCATTTTATTATTAATTAGGCATTCCACCCTCAAAGAGTGATTTGTGCCATTATTAATCAAATAGTTTGTATGGTATAAAAATTATTCGAGATCAGATAAATTATTAAACCAATCTATATTTTAATATTGTGTTTTTTTTAGAAAATTTGCAATATAGCCATAAGAGTCCCGCGGACGCATAGAAAGTAATGAGATAGAACTGAGGGGTCCCTGAAAATTCCCCTCAATAAATACGTCAACACACCCTCTAAATGGGCAAGCCAAGAGTATGTGGTCAATCGACTGTCCCTCTTACCACATTCACACCCCGGGTCTAGTAGGATTCCGATCCTGTGAAGGTGTTTTTATTTATTTATTTATTTATGATATGATACACAAACATAAAACAGATATGAATATACATAAGAAAAACATGAAGGTAAGGTACAAGCTGAGGTAATCTGTTCCACAATTACATGTGCATACAAATTGACTAATCTTGAGATATATAATCATAGCTTAAATCAGTTACAAACAGAAAAAAAAAACAATAAATTACAAATACAAATATTAAATCATAAAAGAAAATTTCAAAGAAGGGGAAGGAAAGGATAAATGGAAGGAGTAAGGAAAGATTCACCTGGATTGTAAACATTGTAGAACTTTCTTTTTAAGCTGCAGTGAAGACGCCGCGAACATATCTATACTGTCAGAGAAGATTTTGTTGTAAGTGTCGGCCATTCTGTATAGGGGATTTCTAAGGCCTGCAATCGTGTTGGGCTTGTCCATGTAGAATAGATTGCATGAACGAGTTTGTGATGGCACCCGAAATAAGACACGCTCGAGTAATGATGGCGTGTCAAACTCGGAGGTACAAATTTTTCTCAGAGTGGTCATATCAAGAAGTATTCGACGATTAGATAGTGTAGTTAAATTAGTCATGTCTACCCTATATCTCCCATTCATAAATTTAATAAATCTGTTTTGAATACCTTCAACCTGATCAATGTATTTCTTAAAGTATGGGTTCCATATGGTTGAACAATATTCCAGTTTGCTTCGCACTAAGCTGCAATAAAGAATGAGAGTTGAATCATGACTTTTAAACTTTTTTGTTGATCTCAGAATGAAACCTAGCAATCCGGCGCAGTCCCCAGTGATATTATTTATGTGTTGGTCGAAGTGCAATTTAGAGTCCACAGTTACTCCCAGATCCTTGGTATGAGTCAATTCCTTAAGCCCATGTCCCTGTAAATTGTAAGTATATGGAATAGCTATTTTCTTTTTGGTGAAACGAATAGTATAACACTTATCGATATTCAAATAGAGTTTATTCCTTTGGCAATAATCATTTAGTCTGTTCAAATCATCATTCATTCTGTCACAATCAGTCACGCCATGTATTTTAGAATATACTTTTAGGTCATCAGCAAAGAGTACAAAGTTTGAGTAGACAAAACAATTGGCTATGTCATTTATAAATATCAAAAAGAGCAAGGGGCCCAAGACAGAACCCTGCGGAACGCCAGATGTCATCTTCACGTTGGCAGAGGAGTAACCATTAAGAGTTACAGTCATGAGTCTGTCACTAAGATAGGATTCCAGCCATCTCAACAGATCACCGTGAATTCCGTGTAACCTCAATTTTTCCACAAGGATGACATGGTTAACCTTGTCAAACGCCTTCTGAAAATCAGTATAGGTCACATCAACCTGCACCCTATCATCCATTGCAGAAAAGAGAAAGTCTGTAAACTCCACCATATTGGTAGTAGTTGATCTTCCACTTATAAAACCATGTTGTTGTGGAATTATATAGGGCTTCAAAAAATATGTTATTTGTTCTCTAACAAGAGCCTCAAAAATTTTAGAAATTGGTGACAAAATCGAAATGGGTCTGTAATTTCTGATGTCTGACTTGTTGCCTGACTTGTGAATAGGTGTCACTTTAGCTTGTTTCCATTTCGATGGGAAACAACCCTCTGATATGCTTTTGTTAAACAACATGAAGAGTGGTTTAGTCAAATGACTGGCACATCTTTTCAGCAATATTGGAGCCATAGTATCGGGCCCAACTCCCTTAGTTACATCAAGATTGGAAAGTTTACTGTAAATATCAGATTTGCGTATTTTAATTGTTGACAAGCATGAATTAGTAATGGGCAAAACTGAGGAGTGGTCAAGATTACCATGTTTTGTGGTTGGGTCAAATACAGAACCAAAAAAAGTAGAAAACAAATTTGCAATACCTTCAGGCGTCTGAGAAACATCATTATCCAGAAACATACTTTTAGGATAACCCGTTGATTTCTTGAGACTATTGACATATGCAAAAAAAGGTTTTACATTAGTCCTAAGTGATGCCTCTAAATTTGCTATGTAAGCCTTATAGTCCGCAACCTTGGCCGATTTAAATTGATTCCTTAACAGTGAAAACAAATCATAGTCAATACCATTGTTATACTTTTTCCATTTAGTCCAGGCCTTTGTTTTCTTTTTTGATAAATGAATCGTACTGGCAGAATACCAAATGGGAAACCCGTTCTGTTGTGGTCGTTTCTTTGGTGTGTATCTATCAACAACACCAAGTAAGTACGTATAAAAAGTCTCAACAGCCTCATCGGTGGTTTTGTTGGCAAGTAGAATCTCCCAATCAGTACCCTGCAACTCAAAGTTTATTTCATCAAACCTTGCTTTAAAGAAATTATATTTAGGTATATCATTGTGAGCCAGATCACTAACTATGTTCAAGGGCATGTTTATTAATAGTGAAGGATGGTGACCATCCTCCAATACCAATGGGGAGTCAAATCTGTTTACATGACACGTGAAATCGGACAGAACCAAATCGAGTATAGCTCCATTATTATTAGCTACATCATTACGTTGGAGAAGGTTGAGGAATGAAATAAATTCAACAAAAGACTGAGCCACACCACCCGAGAATGAGGCTGGACTCATAGCCAAATCCGCTGGAGATCCCCTTGCCCATTTAATAGTTGGGATATTAAAATCACCTAGTAAGCACAAGTTTATGTTGGTATCATTAATGTAATGTTCAGAAATTTTTTGAAATATAGAATTATAGGTTTCCTGCAACGAAGAAGGCGGAATGTATATCACGCCCAGAACCAGGGAAAGTTTAGAACTCCCTCCTGACAGCTGCAAAGAAACAAACAGATTCTCACCTATGGTTTCCCATTCGGGAGCTCTTGTGCAACTATATCCACGCTTTATGGCAATTAGTACACCTCCGCCATCCTTTTTGCCTGTCACAAATAGATCCCTATCTCTACGATAAACCATATAATCATTATTGAATAATTCATTATCGTAAATACTACTATTCAACCATGTTTCAGTCAAAACTATTATGTCCATATCATTTGTAAGGACGTTGTCCCTAAATATGTGTGTTTTGGATTTCAATCCCCTACAGTTCTGGTAGATAATTTTAAGACTCATTTCACAACAGTGGCAGACCGACACCGACAACTCACTCCCATTCGCATCGTCTTACCGCATCCGAAAATTCCCAGGTAAGTTTTAAGGAAAGGACATGGGGGGGAACAAAAGAGGGTGGTACAATAATAATTGTCAAAAATAAGTAAAAAAAGGTTAAAAAAAATTAAAAGAGGCTCATAAAAATTTACATTTTCTCCAGGTCGCTCTCTGATTTTATGGTAATTACTGGGCTTTGAGGCTCCTTCCTCACAAAGATTTTTGAGTTTTTGACCCAGGTGAACCTGTATTTTTTCTCTCTTGCTGCTGCTCTTGACTTTTTGTATAGCAGTTTTGTTTTTAGGCTTAGGTGTTCCTGTATGTAAATATTTTGGTTCACAACTCCCAAGCCCAGCCCCTCCGTTGAGAGTCCATCTCGTTTCAATCTTGATGCTGACAGTAGAGCATCCCTGGTTGCTTGACGAAAAAATTTTACTACGATGTTTCTTGGTCTATTCACCTGTCGATCCTTGTGAGCAACCCTGTGCACCGTGACGATTTCTTCAGGTGTTAATGTGATACCAAGTTTGGACGACAGACTTAGAGTCATGGTTATAAGATTTTCAGATTTCTTTTCAGGAATGTTTTGTATTTCCAAATTACACTTCCTCTGCTGTGCCTCTAAAGCATCGACGCGCTGCACAACATCATGATTTTCTGATTTGAGACAATTAAGGGTGTCAAGTAATATATTTTTTTCATCAATATGATTGTGTTGCAACTCTGTGATCTTTTCCTCTAATGTCGCCATTCGCAGTTTCAGTTGATTATTCTCGACGCTAATATCCTCGATCAGTGACATTTTACTTGTTATTTCGTTGTTGATATGTGCATCCATCGCTTTAAATTTTATTTCAAGTTCATTCATTTTATTCGTCATGAAATTCAATAATTCGTCATTTTTACGGTCAGATATTAAAATAAGATCATCAATTTTTGTAGAAAGTTGGTTGAAGTAATATTCGATGCGTTTTTCGATGTATGTAGCCATCTCATTGCTTAGCGAGGCTGGTTGTTTATGGTCAGATCGCATATTATCTATGGTTGAGATTTTACCTGCGCATGCTCCGTTGTCATCTCCACTCGTCATGTTGGTACACGGGATTACAAGATGGTCGTTGTTTACAAGATGGAGAGTGTTTAACTTTTTTGACGTAGAACGCGTTGCAGGTCTATTATCGTACTCTTGGTATGGAGACAATGAATGTTTTCTAGTATCCGAACAGAATTCACACAACCAAGATTAAGTTTATGTGTGTTACCGTTATTATCATTTTGTCGTTTTATACAACGGGTGTGGAATCTTCTATGACATTTAATACATCTTATTATTTCTATCGAATTGTTTTCAATAGATTCTGAACAAGTCGAACAGTTCATTATGTTTTGTTACTTGATATTAGATCGTTATTTACTATGTAGAAATAAGGTTGAAGATGTGTGTACCTTTTTGTTGTTCTGGGTGGACTCAGCTGTCTTTGACAATAAAATGGCGGATCAGCTTGTTGTTTCGTGAATTAAATGATAATAATTTATCCAGCACAATTAATAATCAGTGAATCAGAATTATTAGACGTTGCATTTAGAATGTACTTTAACTGAATTTAGTTTTTCACTCATAGCACCGTTTTATTAGTTTCTAATTTCACTCACTTGAGAGAACATGAACGGCGGCACAAAAAATTTTATATAGGCTTGTTGCATTTCTTGTATTGAGCAAAAATTCAGAATTAGTTATAATTGACGATTGTTTATTTTTGTATATAGAATAAATTTACACTATTATCTCGATGTTATAGACAATTTTACTATAAATAAAAGTTAATTTTCGTATGAGCTACAGATTGCACTACTTATGTCAAATTGTCACATTGACTACTTGTGTTGAGCAGTCAAACAGTGCCCCAGTCTCAATCTTGAAATAATTGAAGTGTCGCGTTTGTTCAGTTTGTATAATTTGAACCATGGAGTCCTAGGTATATTAGGCTGTTTTGAACGCAGTCTTGAACCTTTGGAACTACGTTCCGTCCAGCCCAAAGACCATTGTTCGTACGTTTTATTTACGAATACATTCTTCCAATCCCAAAAGAGTAATGTAAAGTCGTTCGGATCTGTTCCTTCCTGACTAGCTCTTTTTGCCAAGGAGTCAACGTGTTCATTACCTATTATTCCCTTGTGGGAAGGGATCCATACTAGAATGACGTTCATATTTTTTATATTTTCCATTTCATAAATCGTATGTTTTATAGAGAGAATCAAGTCATTATTCGGGTATCTGAGGGTATTGCCCGATATCGCCATTATAACGCTAAAAAGAAATAAGTCTCAATCTCAAATATTTGGCTAGTTCTAAATTTTCGTGAATTTATCCGCTGATTCTACTTAAAATCCAACTCTGATACCATATTTTTAACTTTATATCGTTTAGTGTTAAATATTTCCAACATCTCCAAGAAAATGTTGTTTTGCCATGTTAAATACATGTAATACTAGCTTTCCCGACAGACGTTGTCCTGTGGATCCTGTGGTGCTAACCAGAGGAGGCCTGTTCTTATGTGCATAATGTGCACTGCGCCTCCAGAAACAAAAATAAACTAATAAAATAATAACATTAAAATATGTATTCCTAAAACGTCCATATTTCATTCGTATTCAAAGTTCAGGCAGGAAGAACGCTAGAATATAATAATATGCGCACGATTTTGTTGACTTTGTATGAAAATTATCTAAAACGTTCGAAACGGTGCAAATGCAGTACAATCATTTTGTTGTTAGATTTTTTCATAGGACATCAATTCCATACTAACTTTAATATTATATTTTATATTATATCTTATCCATTTTTTCAACTTTTTATCAGTTATTCTGTTATACGGAGCGTTTAAGAATCCAATTATTCAAACATCGGAAGAATCTGTTCAGCCGATCTCGAGTTATAAGTGTTCGCACTAACCCGACTTTCATTTATATTATAGATGAGGGGATTTTAGTTGGTTAAATAACGCTATTCTTACATAGCGGCTAAGAGAGGTTAAAATGGTACGTAAACTATAACTTGCCATAATTATTGTATACTTGTATTATTATTTATATCTAACTAAGTACTGTATATATATGTAATCTCTATCTTTCTTGTACACATTATTATTTTCCTGTAAAAGGCCTACAGGCCGTGAAATAAATAAATAAATAAATAAACGTCAGACTGTGGATATGATAATTCGCCCACGCAGTTTATTTGATTTTTTTAAATGTATTTTTTAGATAAGTCAATTTTTTTATTAATAGTAAATTTAAAAACTAAAGGGTATTCGTGAATTTTTTTGAAACATAACATAGTGTTTTTTTTTATTACCTAAACAAATTCAGACTATTCATACAAAAGTATAGAAATAAAGCATTTTACAAATAATTTTACCCTTTTTTGAAATCACGCAGTACCTACCTGCTAAAAAGGTATTTGCCTAATTAACAACGCGTATTTGCTTTATGAAAAAGTAATTTCCTATTCATCAATTCGGAAATTACAAAACTAGTATATCGGCTATAAAATTCGGTAGGTTTCAAACAAGTATTTTTTTCAATGTTTTGGTTTTTCACGAAATCAATACATGCGTAATTTTGGAAACGACCTTTTTTTTAGGAAGAAGTTAAGTTTCCAGATACCAAATGTTTAAAATAGCTTTCAGCTTTTAATATTAACGTTATTTTCAATTAACGAAATGGCTATAACGTTTTTGAATTTAGGGTTGGCTTGCTGCGGATTGGTCTCCTCCGGGCTGGCTTGCGGTGTGCGGGGGGCCTTAAAGGGAGAATGTAATTATGTATGTATGGTATAAATTATTATAAAATCTCGAATCATTAAGCTTTATTTTAAAGAAGGTAGCTAAGTGTCATTTTTTGTTCGATCGTATTTTGAAATAAATCCGTTGGATTCATAGAAAGCCAACGAGACAGTAAAATTATAAATTGATTAATTACACAAAACTATGAATGTACGATAGTATGACCTTTGAAACTAGTTACCCTGTCATTTAATTCCCTCCTAATACTTTGTGGAAGATGGGAAACTCGAATAGGCATTTCCTATGAAAAAAAATACATGAAAATACCGATCGGACTACTTGCCGAATCCCGAACATCTTTAGGAAAGCGTTGGAGCAGAAATGTAACGCAAACTTAAAAAATGGAATATTCATTGTCTATATCTTCCTGAGATGTATTAACTACAAGTTGGGTATACCCAGCAAAGATATAAATTACGACAGCGTACGGGAATTGTTAGGTACATATAAACAGCCTATGTGAGAGACGTGTACCTACTGACTGACGTAATTTTGCATTTTAAAATTTTGAATAATTGTTTTAACAACCCTGCACTGATTGGTCTCATTAAGCTCCATATCCCTGCCCGCGAAACTAGAGGAATATTCTTGTTTCATAGTGATAATTCTCTCACTACAAACTATTTGAAAAGTACAGTTGTCCCGCATCTTCACCGATTAGGTAACGAGTATATGCTGGTGAATCATTGAGACCAGCTCGCCTCAATGATTCAAGACTTATATGAGGCATCGCTGAAAATAGGTTTAAAAATGAACATGAGCAAGACAAAAATACTTAGCATCTTAGCAACCAACATGTAAATCCACCAATAACCCTAAATAACGTCAATATAGAGGAAGTGGAAGAATATGTGTACCTGGGTCAAATGGTATCATTTGGCAGACTAGGCCAGCAGAAGGAGACCGAAAGACGTATACAGTTAGGCTGGGCGGCTTTCGGCCGGCTAAGCAATGTGTTCAAATCAGCGATGCCTCAAAACATGAAAACCAAAGTCTTTGAGCAATGCGTTCTCCCCACATTGACGTATGGATGCGAAACATGGACAAAGAATACCATGCATAAGATGAGAGTCGCACAGCGCGCTATGGAAAGATCAATGCTGGGTATCTCAATACGTGATCGCATCAGGAATAGTGAAATCCGAAGGCGCACTCGAGTCACAGATGTGGGAAGTAAAATTGCAAGGCTCAAATGAAGGTGGGCTGGTCATGTATCCCGCAGGGACCAAAGAATCCTTGTGATAGTCCATCCTTTCATGCATGCACTCACCGGAGTCTGCATCTTCAGCCCTTCCTGCTTGCCTGTCTTGCTCTTTAGGCTTGGAAATTCTCTATGTATCTTATTTGTGGACGGATTAATTGTTAACTTTATAATGTATGTCTAATGTGTTGCCAACTATTTTGTTTTTGACTATATTGTAATTTTAAAAAGCCTCGGCCGTATATTTATTGAAAATAAAAAAATATATATTAATACGTGAAAGAAAAACTTGACTATTTCTACGAAAATTGCGCGAACGGATGAGTATGAAATTTTGCACACTTATAGTTTACATAGAAAAGAAGTGGCGAATGCTAATATTTTTTTCAAATTATGCATACCTAAAAATAGATCAAATCAAAAATAATAAACATTACGCACACTACTGTGTGTTAGTATGAAATACATAACATTTTGTGTATTTCATACCCACACATATACACACACTTGATGTATTTGACATTATTTCTGACACAGATCTTTTCTTTATATGTGGTCAAATTGAGAATAGATTAATATTTTTTGTATTAAATAACCATAGAATAAACTTTATACATTATCATTTCAAATTTAAAGTACCTATCTATGTCATTGTTTTGGAAAGAAAAATATTGTTAAATGTCTTCGACAATGGAACCTCAATAATGTTCAAACTTATAATCTAAATTAGTTATGGTCGAATTTCGAGCACTGGTCGACCACTAGTTTAAATTATTGTTTCTGACATGACGTACAATGATTTTTTTCTTGGCATTGCATTTGGATGATATTTATGCCACTTACAAATCAAAATTAATGAAAAAGATTCAATGTATTTTCTCTACAAAAATATTTAACACAAACAAATAATTATATTTAGTGGTTATTTCTACTAAAAAAATATAATGCACACAATATTATACTGTTAGCATCATTAAGGATTTTTCTCTCACAAAATTTTAAACCATTTGTTTCTCTTGCATACAACATTATGGTAGAAAAATATTTTTTTAGATAGTGGTGTAAAAGTTTTACTAACGGTCGAAACATATTTTTGTAATTTCAACTTATACTAAAATTTACCGAGAAAAGTATAATTTGTTTGTTAATTAATTAGCTTAGTTTTGATGCAGCGTGCGCTAATTCACTATGAAAAAAATAAAATCTAGCAGCACAATATGCTTATCTACCGCAAGCAACGACTAATCTGACTTTTCAGCTCTGTAAATTTACATCTGAAATCTGAGGATATTAAAAAAGCACGATAACCATGCTAGGTATGATTTTTTCACAAATGTACTAAGTAGATAGATACTCATTTATAGCACAAGAAGATATTTACATACAAAAACGACATTGAAATAAAATTTATTTTCAATGTGGTCTGGAGGTTGGATTACTTCAAATCTTTAGGCAAGTTTTTAATTTTATAAATCACAGTATAAAACCAAATAATGTCACCAGCTGCTGCTCAAAAAATGCACGCATTCCTGTCCAATATTACGTCATAATAATGATTGATGAGTGGTGCGTTACATGTGTATGTGTGTGGTCTACTGGTAGGGATGTTTGTAATAATTGTACATTTTATTATTATTGTATTGTAAAAGCAACATTGTTGCGTTGAATGTAATAAATAAATAAATATTATGTTAAGATATATCCGCAATCCACATGTCACCTGCAGAAAGCGAAAAAAATCATATAAATTAGGTATTATTTTATAAACTTTCAGCGTCTCAAATAATCGACTATAGAACTTTTATTATATTCGGAAACCTTTCTAGAAGAAAATGGTTGGTATAGCTTGGCAATTTCGTCGTCAACTTTCGTACTGGTCCTGGGTTCTATCCCAGTGCTGACCATCATCCTCTTTCACCACACAACACACAACCTCACTGTGAAAGAGTCAAAGTGTGTATTTTCGTTCGATGAGCATTTGCAAAGTATGACCGAAATGCGAAAACAATCAATGTACGTCTGCTTGTTTTTTGACATTAGAAACCTTTGTCCGCCTTTTGTCATAAATCTCAATGACAATAATTATCATTGATTCCTATATCTGAAAAGCATATAGACAACCAATAATCACTAGTGGCATAGATCGGGCATATTGTTGTCATTTTCTGGGTAGAGAGGTCCACAAAGAGTCTTCTGGACGGTAAGCCCACTGGCAGAATACCACCAGGAAGAACAAGACAGCGTCTGATGGACACTCCCGCCCGGGACCTGGACGTGCTGGGAGTGGGAGATCGTTGGGAGTTCGTTGTGTAGGATAGGAAGGCTTGGAAAAACATTGTTCAGGAGGTCAAAAAAACTGCAGGAGTTATAGGGACATCAGAAGTAAGTATTTATATGCGCAACTAGGAGCATAAGACGTTTTGAAAAATAAATGAAATAATTAATTAGAAAACATGAAATTATTATATTTCTTTAAGATATGAAAGTACCTACTTGTAAGCGCCTACCTGTTTTTTATATCATAATTTTGATTAAAGAAATGTACCTATTTTTTTCTCTTTGTAATATGTTCTTTATATTTGTACCTAAGAAAGAAAGAAATAATAATTTTATATTTCACATTTTTAAACGGAATTAACTCCCAGCAAAAAAAACCAACAAAACGATTTCATTTTTATTAGTTAAAGCAATTTGTTTTATTGCTTTTTATTCGTATGACGAAGGTAAAGGATAAAATTATTGTGTATGATAATGAAAATAAAATTAACTTTGTTTGCGAAAATTCACATTTACCCAAAAAACTATATAATCAAATCGTAGGTATAAAAACAACAAAAAATTACCTTAAATCGTTCTTACGTTTCCATATAATATATATGTATAGTTTTTATTTTCATTTCGTTTAAAAATTAATTTACAAAAATAGCTTTTTAAACATCCCTTGAAAACCAACCCTCATACTGTTTCTACCACATTAAAGGGTAATAAAATACCGATGGGTGCAAAATACTTTGTCCACATCCCCATCATAACAGCCCCAAGGTATTAAATGACAATATAAAAGTAAACAAGACTTCCACTTCAAAAATGTTCTACAAAATACCAACGGTCGCCTGAAAATTACCCGCTTGTAAAAAAATAATACAATGGAATTACATATTGAATTGTGTAATACTTTTAATGTGGGTGTGTTGGGTATGATATTATGATAGCTCCTACAGATGTTTATATTCCAATTTCAAAACTAGGCACCACGTGACTTCGTCACCCGTTTTTATAGTGGCAAAAGGCTAGCAACAACAAAATAAATTTTGATAAATTCATATTGTGCGTCTATTAATTTTCAATATTCTAGGCGTAAACCGTAGTTGTAGGTATCTTAAGTTTATTGTTCACACAAATATTGTGAGAATCAATTGTGCGTAAAGATTTTTTAGTTCAAATTTAATGCATTAGTTTACTTTTCTAACACCCGGGTGAGTTTATTGAGTGTCTATCCGCCCGCTTCAAACAACAGAAATAACGCACCACTACCAATGAACTTTAAGTACAGTGAAGGATTTAAGTTTTATCTAAGGCTAAGGTATTATTTTTCAAGATTGTTTTTTCTTTTAGTAATAACTTACATTGGGAATCACTATGGAACTCTTCGTTGCTCTTCGTTCTCTGATATACCTACCTCTAGAACAAAGGCATCTTTTCTCCACCCATAATGAGTCCCAGAATGGATGTTTTATAAATCTGCCCAATAGTGGCGGATGCTGGGGAGGAAGTTATCACTAGCGTATTAGGGAAGTCATCAGGATTAATGAACTATGCTGATCTTCAAAGGAACCCCAATATTTTAAGAGGTTTCAAGTTTGCTTAGTGGTGGACAGAAATATGAGATTTCTTCAGGCGCCTATAGATGGGACGCCAGATGGATTTTTTGACTGATATTATTTACTCTATTTGGAAAATTAATAAAATTTTGCATGAATGAGTGACATACCTACAACAGCTCTGCATTCAGGTGCAAGTCAATCAGTAAGTAGAGGAGATTTTTTTACAGAGTGATAAGTATATTAAATCTAGGAAATTATTATTAAGAAGAAACTAAACATGCACTGAGATACTGAAACTGTAGTAGATAATACGAGTATTTGAACCGCTTGTATACTTATTCGAAACATGATTCATATTATCCATAAGGACCTGTTTAATTGCAAAACGTCTAACAATCTGCCAGACAATAATACGTCGGTCAGTTCTCAGGCAACAAATTGAGCTGAAAACCTCCTTTGACTCGGTTTATGAAATCCTTTAGCAATGACATTCAGAGCTATCCGCCTGACAGTTGATTATTCGTTAAAGTAAAGTTATTTATTCAAGATGCTAGATGATTTTATTTATTTATTCGAAATCACCTTATAATCATATCTGCTTACATAAGTTATACTAATCAACATTACAAAAAATATATAACAAGGGAAATGTTACCTCACTAGATTTATTAGACAGATTAGATTAGACATTCAACCCTATTTTTCACCCCCTTAGGGGTGGACTTTCCAAAAATCCTTTCTTAGCGGAAGGTTTTGTATTAAAACCTACCTGCTTTCCAAATTTCACTTCTCTACGATTAGCCGTTTGGGCTGTGCGTTGATGAGTGAGTATGTCAGTCAGTCAGTCAGGCACTTTCCTTTATTATTATAGATTATCCAATTCAAAACATTGACAAAATGAACATGTCATTGTTTAAAACGAAATAGGTACGTATCAGAATTCAGAACATTTTTTCAAGATTTTGCCGTAAAGTAATTGAATGTGTTCGTTTTACAGAGATTTATAGATAACTATCTGCTATAAAATCATAAACGTATGTACATTATATTTATATGCCATATGCTATTCTATCTTCTGCGATATTATATTCGAATATAATCGAATCTCCCTCTACGCCCCACTTATAGGGAGGCAACAAGAGCTCTCCATTGTGCTCAATCTTTCGTAATGTTTATGACCTCCTCCCACACCATATCCAAATCCCTCAGTCCTGCTTCGAAAGAGCGGAACACGACGTGAGAGAGTTTTCCTCGTCTTCGGGACCCTAATTGGAGGAAGAACAGCACTCTTCTCAGCCAACTGTCATTCGACATCCTATATACAATGGTGGAAATGATGGACTCGCCCGGGTGCGCCGGCGTACAGCGTCATTCGTGATGCGGTGGTACTATTTTTTACTCAAAGTTCTCCTGTGGCACTTCGTTGATGTTCAAATGCAAACACTTATTGTGCCATTTTCTTTTTTCGATATCAATATTTTTTAATACATAGGTAGCTACTTGGAAAACAGGTGTATGATAATATGGAGTGAGATGTTTTTCTTGCTGAGCCGAAGCGCCAACATACGGTTAGTGCATTCGACCGAACATTAATTCGGTGTGTACAATATTTAAAGGGACCCGCCGGGTAGAAAATGTCGGCTCGTACCCGACCAACCGACACCACTGTATGATAACACGAGACGTGTGGTAAAATATGTGTATAATTTGGTTAAAATTTGCAGATGAGTCTAATTATGTGCTACCTTATCGATTCGTAAAGGTCGTATGACGTCGTTTGTATTAAGATATTAATAATATCCACTGTTGATCAGATCACTTCGTGTCGATAATCTGGAATATTCTACAAAATAAACCTTGAAACCCTATTGTAAGAAGTAAATTACTGCTTGTCCCATATTTAATAAAGTTTAAAATTTTGTGTTATCCCACATTCAATAATGTTCATCCTTTGCTATAATGACATTCTTATTTTGAAACAAATGTCCTAACTTACATTAAGCAACGTTCAGCTTCATTTTAATAAAACAAATCTATTCCTATATGAATAACCCAGAAAAGTGTATGATCGACTAACGATTTCCCGTTGGGCCACACATCAAATAGGGCGAGAGTTTTGTTGATTTTTTGAAATGGGAGGTTACACACATATACCACATAAATGAACCGCGTCAGTTATGTATCAACTGATGATTTCAATAAAATAAATATTTGCTTAGTTAAATGGTCAAAACTGTATAAAAAAATATTGGTGTCACACTCGTATGAAAAATATTCATTTTTATACAGAAAAATCTTATTATGGGTAAATGACACAAGGAAATAGGTATTCCAAGAAAAATACTTATATAAATATTCGATTGTTTCCATCCTCTCTCTCTTGGATTCAAATAAAATGTATTAAAGCAATTTTCTTTTGAACAAATCTGGATACTCCGCTATTACTTTACCTTCATTTGCTTACTTCCAAAACAAATATCAAAACACCAACGCGATCTCCCTAAAAGCTTCCAAATAAAAACAAAAAATATATAAGGAAAACCTTTACATATGTATCATCAGGTAGCTTCACTAAAAGGCTTCTAAAAAATCACTGCGCCTTTGATATTTATTGATAACTCTCCCGCACTAAAAGTTCAAATATTCAATAAAGAAAGAAATGTTTGAAGGAAAGTTTTACTCAAAAAATTGATGGGATCGTTCGCTTTTAAGTGTTTATTAATTGACTTCCCCGCCGCATAAATATCTACACTTTGACTCAAAGCGGTTTCGTTGCTATTTTTTTTTTAAAGAACATTATCGAAGAATTTTAGTCAAAAGTTTGTTGGTGTTACTTAAAACATGTTGAACTTTATACAACATTTTGTTGACAAATTTAAAGATTTTCTTTCACTATGTTTTATGTACCAGTGTACTTGAGTGTACCTACTTACGCAACCTATTTCAACTTTCTCAAAATGAAACCTATGTAAAAAAAAGGATTTTTAATATTAAAAAAAAACTACTTGTAATACTTTCTACACAGCCTTATCTTAAAATCGTGTACTTTCTTAGTAGGTAGTCTTAAAGATTTTTTATCCCTAACAATCCAGTTTCTGAGCAAAAAATTAAAAAAATACACTTTTAATTTATTTTTTGTTTGGTAAAAAATTCTCTAACTTTTCTCCATGAACTCCACGGCAACGAATTTCGGTTTTTTTATATTATTTTTTTTTATAAATTCTTCTATACATACATAGGTTCCAGTAGGTAGAGTCGGTGGTACCTACATATTTTATGATCGAAGCATTCTCTTCCAGTCCAAGGTTCCAACCCCAAGTAGAAATTTCATGTGAAGAAACACATATTAGAAAGTCCCTAACCCGATTGAGAATCGAACCTGAGACATCTGGAACTAAAGTCAGCACCTATGCCATTAGGCTACCAAGGTCGGTAAATTCTTATATGCATATCGTCGGTGCTGAAAATACATATAGATACCTACATAACAACTAAATTATTTTCATTTATGTAAAAATAAATAGGTAAGGAGTCTTCAGTTTGTGCTACTACGAATTAATTATAATTCGTAGTAGCACAAACTGAAGACTCCTTATTTTTATTTTTACATAAGTGAAAATGAACTACTACCAAGCACCCTCGGCCAAAACTATCAACAGTTTAAATTATTTTGATTTCGCGTTAATATCATTGAAGCCGCGCAGTATAAAGCGTGGTGGAGGGATATTGTTGCCTCTCTATGCCTCTAAGTGGGATCACAAAGGGAGTATTGTATAATATAACACTTTTCTATACAAAGGTGTCAGTATAGCCGGCGGAACTTATTGCCGGAGGCAATTTTTTCCAGACAACCGGTCCCGTCCAATCTGAGACAGGCCAACCCCGGGTAGAAATTTCAAGTGAAAAAACACTTAGAAAAACTCTGACCCGACCGGGAATCGAACCCTGGACCTCGGATCCGAAGTCCACGCTAGTACAACTAGGCTACCGAGGTCGGCTCGTATTGTATTAATTCAAATATGAACTATAAAATTCAATAAAAATAACGACCAATGGTATAGGTTATAGGTAGGTATTATCAAAATTTGCTCATATAGCTATTTATAAAACGGAACGCCTAATTTATATGATAGTTGTACAAAATCCCAGATTTTTTTAGCAATGTGAGGGACTATAAAACCATAAGCAGGCACACAAGAAATAGTTGGAATAATTTATTTAGAGTTTACAGTGGGGATCAAGCATCTCGCCAATACATTCAGATTTATACCTTTGAAAAATTATCATAATCTAACTATTGCTGACATCAAAGAAATAATAACAGAAAAAAACATTGTGACTATTTTGTTGGCACTATTTCATTGTTATCATGAAATGAAAAATACATTAAAAGTTCATATAAATCCTTGACCAGAGTAATTCATTCTACCTGGCATTGATACAGTTAACTAATTTTATATTGAAGCTATTTTAAAGTTTGATTTGTTCCAGCATAAAGTTTAAATTAAAACGTACATACCTGATTTGGAGTCAAATAGAAAGAGCTTTGGAAAAAGTTATGATTGTGTTTGCTGAATCCAAAACAATAATGGCATACATTGTCGTGTTATAATTTCACAAACATATGAGAAGGTAATTGTGCTGTTTGAAGTATTTCGATCAATGTATTTTGTAATCTAGTGACGTGAATGAGAATTTTTTCCCAGTTATTTTTTATGGATATCTCCTTGTTAACTACTTATTGTTTCTTAGTAAAATTTTACGGTGTTTTTTGGCTCACATTAAGTTCATACCGCTGCTAGTTTAAACTGCATTTCTCTAACTTTCGCTCCAAATCTTCATTATGTTGCTATACGAGGAACAAGCTTCATTAGTATCCGAACACATAATGTTGTAGGTATCAATGGTATGGTAAATTTTCATTTCTAATTGCTGTCACCGTTTCGCATATACGAAAGATGATGTGAAGGAGAGACTGCCTGCGTAATTGCTGTCTCTCTTTCGCATATAGGTACGAAAGAGTGATGCGAAAGAGAGACCGCAATCACGATATCCCGCCTGTACGACCAATCGCGTGACGTCACAGCTAGGCTGTCTTCCGGACTGCATATGCGAAAGAGACAGTAAATCTCGACCCCCTCGCTACAGGCCATATCGATCTTGGTCTCCGCTAAGGATATATTCACAAAAATGACAGTCGGCCTCAGGAAGGTCTCATATTATATACACAAGGAATAATATTATTCTAAAAAATTCATACAGTACCTAACTAATTTAAAGTAAACTTAAACAAATGCGGCTTATTTCATCAGAACTACTCAAATATTATGTTGAGGGCAAATAATTTACGGCAGTATGAGAATTCCTTTCAAGTATTTTATGGTAGGGCTGTGTTTATCTTCACACAGTAGAAAAATGTTTACCACTCAATATTTAACATATCTCGTGTTATTTTTGTCTACTGTTCCTAATAAAATATGATAGGTGACAGTCAAAATATATGATGATATGTCATTAAGAGTAATAATATATTATGCATACCATCAGCAGTTAGTGGTGAAATATTGATTACATACTAAACTTTATAACTAGGGAGACTTCGTAACATGTACCTACCTACTAATTTTGTATTCTTAAAAGTTCCTAACTTTCAAAACTATATTTTACGTCAAAAAATGTTTTTATATACCTATTTATTAATAGCGTTTAATATTTCAACGTATTTTCTTTGCCTCAGTCTCAGAGCTGTGCGGTACTCGAGTACAAGTACTCGTAGATTGTACTCTGAGTACTTTTGGTGAACTGAGTACTCAGTCCACGATTACATTTCTCAAACATGTAAGTACTCGAGTACATTTAATGTAGGTAGCTACTCGAGTACTTTGAATGTACTTGAGTACTTTTAAAAGTATTCGAGTACTTTGAATGTACTCGAGTACACTAAAGGCGGACATTTTTCCCGAGGTCTCTTGTCTTATTGCCCAGAGGAGGACTGTTTTTGTTGTTTTTGCGATTTGTATCATTCACCATTTCACGTTCTTCTTTCTTGCTTCTACTTAACCTCTTTGGTTTATCTGCTTTCACTCTTCCTTTTTGATAGAACTTAGCCGTTATAACGTTGCACGGAGGTGCGCCACGTGGAGGCGTCCTATTTTATTTTTTATTTTTATTCAAACAAACTTACAGTCATTAAGTAAATAAAATATTACAAATTTCATTGAATATAAATAATAGACCATTTCACAATATCTATCAATATTATTATAATTATACACTTTTTTGTAAAATATTAAGTTCATGACTTATGCAGTTGTTGTCATGATCGATTCAATTGCTCGCGATTGCATTATGTTTTGGCCACATGACTGAATTACGTGCATAGAGGGTGCGCGTGATATTTTCATGTGGTGACCCCATAATCGAAATATGCGCAAAGCAGATAAAGGTTTATTAAAGACAATAAACTACTACTCATTTCTATAAGAGAATTCATATACTAAATCTCAAGTTCGTACCATGTCTAGTTTCCGAGATATTCGTATACATTTAAAAACATTCAACAAAAAGTTTCCAAAAATCCTTTCTTAGTGGAAGGTTTTGTATTGAAACCTACCTGCTTTCCAAATTTCACATCTCTACGATAAGCCGTTTGGGCTGTGCGTTGATGAGTGAGTATGTCAGTCAGTCAGTCAGGCACTTTTCTTTATTATTATAGATTTGCGTTTTATTAATCACTCCTATACTTGGTACTTGTACTCGGTACTTTGTACTCGAGTACTTCTATCTGAGTACTTGTACTCGAGTATATTTTGTGCGTAGTACTTGTACTCAGTACTCGAGAATTTTTTGCCTGTATTCGGAACAGCTCTGCTCAGTCTTTATCTGTCACAATTTGACCTCCATAGACCGCAGCTATTGGACGCCCTGTATAGTCCCTCTTTGAATAGGTACATACATGGAACACTCGTTTATCAGATGATCAATTGTTTGTGTCATGCTACAAACGCATTCTGGAGAATTTATCCATCCCCATTTATAAAAGTTTGAAGCCTACATCCTACATCAGATTTTATTCGGCTGACTCTAGGCTATATCTTTCTGGGTTGTTGTTGTTTTGTTTTTTTCAACTGCCAGGTAGTTCTTTTGTTGGTTCAGCTACTGGTTCTGATTTCTTACTACCGATGCGATTCACAGTTGTCTCTATTTCTCTTCCATAGAGCAATCTGCACTTGTAGCAGCCGGTTATCGGGGAATATAGCACCTAGTCGGGATTTCAGTCACCTTGAAAGTTCATTACCTATGACAATAAAGATCCGTAGAATATGGTTAGGCTGCACATTCTGACTTGTTGAATTAATTTTACATCACATTTTCCTTGTTACTAGCCTCTATAATTATAGTAGGAGTTGAAGTGTTTAGGGGGTGCCCTTTGCCGTAGTTTAAATAAATTATGAATGTTTGGTGAGTACGAGTACCTAGATGAGTTTTTTTACCGCTTTTATTATTTCAGCAACAAAAAAACCCTTCAACTAATGAGCATAACGTAAAAAGAGTATCGAATGCCCAACGACAAATTTATTTTAATTTCCTATTATTAATATCTGCTAACCTTTAACCGAACGTTTTGTCACACACGCTGTAAAAATAGAAACGCTGGGAGAACTTTTATGGTTCCAAATATTCTTCGCTTTATGTCTACACCAGGGAAATTATTTTATAAACTTTTCAATTTTGTCTTTAAATATTTCCAACAATGAATAGGTTGACTAAATAAAAATGAAAGAGTCTTGTATAGTTCTATCACAAAATTTATATAATGCGCTTTAACCAACAACCAATTGAAAAAATTGCCCTTTAACCAACAGTTTCGTTAAAGTTATCATAATTTTCGCACCGTTTTTTATATCAAATTTACATTTTGTCAAGTTTTTTTCTCAAAATCTTCAAAACAACAATGCACGATATTTGGTCAGTTAGAATATCTATTATTATAGCACCTTAAGGGTGCGTTTGAACCAATCGAACCCTAAATCAAACAAAAAAATGAGTGGAAAACTAATAAATAAAAAAATAAAAAAAAACAATCGAACGTCAACAACACTCACGAATTCACTCGACATCGTAAAAAAAAACCATCAGTTAAACAAAATATTATAATCTTTGTGATTTGGCTAACAATCTAAAGTAGTTTAAATAAATTTCTATTAGATACAAGCAACACATTTTGGATTTCTTGTATTATTTTGATATACCTACATAATCAAACAGACAGTTAGTGATCAGTTACGAAGAACGTTTTAGTTTTAAGACGCATTACTTCAGCTTAACATCGCACCAAATTAATAGTTCCCGCTCAGTGAGTTATTGCTTGAGAAACCAATTTGCATGTTAGGTTCACTTAAAGATAATAGGTAGTTATTATTAATCAACAATTACCTTCATTGATTAAATTTGCTGCGCCCATATAAACACATGTACCATCTAATGATGAAATTCAAACGATCTTGTACACTTAAGAGGAGGGCCTAATATAGCTGTAATAGTAAACTAATTGATTAATGTTAAGCCTTGAAAATGTTTCGTACCTACACAAATTTGTATTTAAACGCAAACATCTTTTACGAAAAGCTGATGTTATGGTTAAAAGACGAATAAAAAAAAATACATGAAACAATTATTAGCATAAAGGGATTCTATATCCGATGGGAAAAGTACCTACTTATTGATGAAAATAGAATGTATATATTTATTTAAAAGTGCTAAATATATATATATATATATATATATATATATATATATATATATATATATATATATATATATATATATATATATATATATATATATAGTCGTATGGTTAAAAGGCGCAAGTCAAAATTATAAAAACAATTTAAAATCCCTCAGCCAATTCTTGGCGTCGGTCGTCAGCAAATTCAAATCCTCCATCGAGCCAGGAAACATATGTTTCCTGGCATGTATTGGACAAACATGCACAAGTGCCAAATTCCTGCTAGGTACATAATATAGTCACTATGACCGTGCCGAATCACTCGAAAATGAGTGCGGTGTCAAACAAAACCTTATTTACAGTGCAAATCCTATAATACCTATATACAAGATTGCAAAAAATTGCAAATAATTGCGACGTTCGAAAAAAATGATAAACTTTGCAAGGCTCAATCTCTGAAAAACTTGGGTTTACAGAAACAATTCTAGTATCATATTGTAGCAAATTTAGTCAACTTAAAAAACGTCCTGAAGGGTTTTTTTCAAAAAATAGTCATTCAGGGTTTTAACCGCCAAAATTTAAAAAATTACGACTTTTTAGAGGTTTTTTCGATTTTTGACAAAGTTGCGTGCGGCGCTCGAGGTCACAAACTTGGATTATTCATAACTACCTCCATTCTCTGTTTTATCGGAAAGTGGTCACGATATGTAGTAAAGTGACTATTACACGATACATTTTGTATGAAAAACGTCTATAGGTATCGAATGCGAGAATCGCTTTTGTTTGTAGAAATATCTCTGAGGCGGCGCTATACACGTTTCCCATACAAAATGCATCAATACTCACTTTTACTACGTGACTACCTTCCGATAAAACAGAGAATAGGGTTACAGACCAACATCATAAACAAATCTGCAAAAAATCAGAACTACCAGATTTAACGCATACAACCCCATACATTCAGGCGACAAAATTACTGTATTATAAAGTAAATTTTGAATATTTTTTTTATGTAAAATAAACGTTTTCACACACACTACGCATATAGGTATCTACTTTCAACAAAACAAATCTATTCTGGAACAGTTCAAAATAAATCTTCAATCGATAGGCACCACCGGATAATATATTTTCATTTATTGACTTGGTACCATATTAAACATAATTTTATGAATAAATAAAGATAAATTAATTTATTTTAATGAAAACATTTCCTTGTCACCGTATGGGGTGGTGTGAAAAAGCTTTTCCGGTCCCTTTCACTGAAACATATTATTTTCTACCGACAACATTCAATACCTGAAAGGCTATTTAGGGTAAGCACAATATTTGCCGAAATCGTCATATTTATCGCAAGCGACGCTAAAAAATATTCTTCGTCGATGTATCTGACTGGCGTATGTATGTTCAAATTATTCGATAAGTGAAATCAAGAAGTAATAATTAAGCTTAAGGTTTTGACTTACTGGAAATTAAAGCGTTTGGTATATCGTAAAACCAAACTGAGCATTAACCTTGAAAAGTACCTATGGGATATAACTCCTATACCTCCCTCCCGAAGCACGAGTATATACTCATTTTCGGGAGGTATCTTGTTTAAGTATATTTTAGTTGTTAATAATTTTTTGTAAGCATGTTATTTTTATATTTGTTTATTTATCAATAAAGTCTTTGTATTATTATCATTATTGTAACTGCCTGTTACCATAATTTTCAAAAATCATTCGTTTTGTATTTTTTTCTTGCAAAGTCTACAGTTTTTTTTAACTGTCTGTGTCTATTATTCCCTTTACGCCCCACTTTGGGGCATAGGGAGGTAACAAAGGTATCCATTGCGCTCGATCTTGCGCAATGTTTATGACCTCCTCCCACACTATGCCCAGATTTATCAGCTCTGATTCGAAGGAGCGGAACACAGAATGAGAGGGTCTTCCTCGTCTTCGGGACCCTGATGGGAGGAAAAACAGCGCTCTTCTTGGCCTATACACTCCAATGAATAATTAGTCCGGCAAAATTATCGTAAGCGACATAAGTACCAGAAAGTATGCTTATTTATAATAACACTCAATAAATTATCGATTCGCTTTATTTTTTTTTATTAAGTACGTACTATGAAGCAAAACCTCAAACGCTTTGGATTTTTTTTATTTTTTTAAATAAAAAAAAACTCCTGAATAATAAGGTTTTTGTCGCTTACGCTTAGTGGCCTTTCAAGTGTCTAGTGTTCAATGTTAGCTACAATAGCAAAACAATATTAAATGAAAACTGTTGGTTCGAACTTCGAAGCTATATTTTTTTGTGTGTTTACACAAAACATAGGAAAGCTGATAGTATAATATCTATTGAATGATCTTCATTATTATTCTTATCTGATTATTTTGAGGGTTCCGAACTATTGACATATTTTATTATCAGTGTTTATTGTACGATAATCGATTGAACCTAGAACACAACGTCAAAACAATATATTTGGTGTACCATCAACCTTTTGTGATAATATTTCAAAGACTTGTGTGTTTTTGTTTAAGGTCACACCATGTTTTCGGGAGCCGTACTTCTGACAGGAGCCCTTCTTGCGCTGGGAGCCTGTGTTTCAGCAACTCCAGTGGCGTCATCACTCTCGCAAACTGGACCAGGGCCATCAGACTACAATGTTCGAAGTAAGTACCTACTTTTTTCATACATTTTATGTCAAAAGTTTTTTTATAAAACCTTCTATATTCTTCCTTTTAAAGCATCAATAAGATTATGTGTGTAGAAAGCGAAACAAAATAAATAATATAGTAAGTATTTAAAACATACATTATCGAAATGCATTTTTCAAATATATTATTATAGGTAACTCAATATCATTAGTGATTCTGTTCGTTGAGTTCCTTTTGTTAAACAACACTATAAAAAATACGTTCCTCATTGTTATGTTTTTTGTTGTTTAAATATGACAATGATACCTTGCATTACATCCACGTGCAGAAATGGTTTATTTCCCGGGAGAAAAAATGATGTATTCTGTAACGAGTCACGACGGTTTGAGTACCGAGATGTGAGACAGTAATACAAACAGACAGTAAGACGGTCTCACATACAAAAAACAACTTTACATACATCGCGTCATCCGTGAGACGTATGTTAGGGGGAGGTACATTATTATATTTACCACAGTTTCACCTATGAACTTTATATTATACCAGGGTTGACTACGTACGTCTAAAGCCTAGTTCACATTTGTCGAGTATTTTAGTTGAGTGGCGAGTAATTTAGTACTAAAACGTGTCTGAACAACTTAACTTGAACTAATTTGGTCGAGTCATCAAGCCAGCGCTTTAAAAGAGTTCATACGTACTGAAGTGCTTGGTAGCCTTGCGATTACGACGCCGGCTATCATACTGTCGTCGTGGTTTCGATCCCAGGAGCCGACCAATCGACATCTTCCCTTTCACGACGCAAGTTTTAATTAGCTTACTGTGATCGATTTAAATATTGTATTTGTGTTCACTTTGAGTTAACATAGATTCATTTTTCAACATCTATAAATGTGTGAACCTATATTCATCAGCTGGAACTGTAGATAAAAGCTACCATGAATAATAATATATACCTACTTACTTATTCTATGGATAGGTAATATCAAAATGGTTTTGATAAAATACTTAATAATTACAACTAAAATGAGGTTTCCCTACCAATGAAAACTCTACTCGGATATATTGTGAATGATTTTTGGTCGAGTAGCGTGTAATAAAGCTACTAAATTACTCGCTACTCGACTACATAAGTCTGACCTAGGCTTAACACTGTGTATCATGTTACATACAGATAAAATTATTCTTGTAGCAGGAAAGAATTATTTAATATTCCTCTAATAAAGGTATCACGTTTTACTTTGTTTTTCCGTATCTCTTTTTTTAACAACACTTAAAAAATGTTCACATCTTAGAGTATTACTGAATTGTTCACAATTCCTGCGTCACGTTGAATAAAACGAAATTCATTCTTTATAAGAACGGCGCATACTCCGCAACACAAAATACAGTTTGTTCCGCCTTTATGGAGGGGAAAATTGATCGAAATGGAGTTGTAGGTAGACGGCAGATGTGGGCTTACAAATATCAAGAAATGGATCGTAATCCAGCGGATGGAAGAACTCTTCAGGATAGCCCAGGACATGGAAACCTACGCTATAGAGTTAGCTGTTATATTGCCGTGTCCTTTTTGGGGACAACAGCATTTGGTTAATAAAAAAAAAGAAAAGGGAGAAAATAGGGGAAAATCAGATTAGTCCTCGGAAGGAAAAACTGTACAAATATACTTACTTCTGTTGTGTTTATACTTCTGCCTGGCTAGCATCTCTATGTGAAAGAATAGGACTCTTAATGAGCGGAGACTTCTTAATAACTAGGAGAGATTAGTATCTTCCTTTATGATCTTCAGGGTGTCCAGTAGGGAGAGGAAAATGCCAACAACCGAGAGGGGTTGCGGTGATATACTCTTATGTCCAATGATATATTATAATATTGCAATAGATAGTAAAGTGTGTGGTCACTCGGACTCTTCTAAGTTTTATATATAGATTTGCAGATCCTGGTCGGATCGTTCTTATGTATAAGTAGTCATCTAGGTGCTTGGTGTAGAGGGTTAGATGATGCAATCTTTCATTATTTGGCATTCAGTAGGTACTTGAATGTGGAATGGAAAATATAGGTGATATCAAATCAAAGAGCTAAATGTTATTTTACACACAATTAATATATTATTATGGATTTTGATTGACAAGGGGTACATTCAAAGGAACATTACTTCTGTACGGAATGTAAAAAGACAATAAAATTTGATATAAAATAGTGGCTTACATGACATAAATTTGGTTGATGTGATGAGAAGATTTCCAGGTGATGTGTTTGCCTTTTACGGTACGATAATATGTATGTACGTCGTGATAGAATCCGGACGAAGAGGTGGTCCTCAAGATAGATGTAGATTTCGAAGAGTTCAAAGCTCGGGCCCAGACACGGGGAGAAAGAGGCGGTCATCAGGTTCGAAACGGAGTAGGCATCATGTAGACGATAAAGTAATCCTTTACTTTGCTTGTCCAAGACAAGCAACGGCTCTGGGAGCGGCTGGTATCGATGTTGAAAAAGTTTAGTAAGATTCGAGATGAACTTGCCTTCGGCACAAGGATAGTTTAGGTATAATATTAGTAGTTCACTTTTGAATTGTCTGAACAATGAAAACAGGAGTCACAGGTGCGGAACAAGATGTTTATGAGTTCGGTTGAATTTCAATTCGTATTTCTTAACGGTTCAATCAAAAGAGCAGGAACAAAAAAAACAATATGGCGGGAAACACGACCCACGCCCGCACTTATTAAGTGAGAATAAAAGATTGATTATTATGTTATTATAAAGCACATATCACGGCTCACTAATTAATTTCGTCACTGTTATTATAGATTTATTCACATGAAGATTCAAATATAAATTCTCGATCACAACCATTTCGATACATGGTCGTAACGACAGGAGCGCGTCCTGTTAGTAGAGATCGTAAATCAAGAGTGCTTGTACAGGACGAAATGGAATGGATCCGAAGTCAAGGGGCGGGGATAGCCTACGCGCGCGAGTAGTGCAAAGGTATGCATATTTATCAAAAGGGGCAGAGTATTAACACGACCAGTGATTGGACATGAATACACCAGGGGGCTTCCAGTCGAGGAGCGGGCTTGTTTACTGACATGTTACCATGAAAACGGGGACGACTATGAAGAAAGGTGTATAGGTAGACATTTAAGCAAACTAAAACCAGCGCAGGAGCAGATATACTATATAGGTAGGTACAATTAAATACTCAACATCGTCGGGTCGTTTAAGAGACACGACATTTCCCCCCTCCTAAATTTAAACTTCGCGTGAGCCAGTTTAACATAAGAACATCTCAGTAAGAAAGAAAAAGACAATCACGAAGGCATGAGGAGACACATCCCAGAAATCAACCATCACATCTGAAAGAATACAAACATACATACATAACATCAACAAGTGTGGATTTCATATAGAAAGTTACAAAAAAAATTAATTATTTTCTTTTTAAAGTCGCCAAATATTGACGGGCCAATTACTAGTACATTTCCCCTGCAGCGATATATAATACAAACAAAGGTTATATACCAGTTACAGATGTTAGGGGCCACATATGAAATACCTACATTATTATCTCACGAGTGTCAGTGAATACTTGAACATTAAATGGACACTCAATTTTGCATGTTATGAAAGTCTAACAAAAACTGTTTAAAATAGATCTCGAATAGATCAGTATAGAAGTTAACAGTACAGTGGAATAATGATTTTTAATATTATGAACAGTAAAGAACTTTACAATTTAACATAAAGAGTGAGGAAATCTGATTCGAAAGAGTTGATCTCTTTAGGGAGACAACGATATTATTCGGCACAGATTATTAAGTAAAAGAAAAATATTTGAAATACAAAGTACATTGTACATATGCATGAAGGGAATTTGTTTGAAAACATACATACGAATACATACACCACTGCGACCCGATCTGTAATGAGAGGTAAAACGCTTGCGCGGAATACGACACTAGTCTGATCAGACCACAGAGGGCATACAAGCATGAATATACATATTACAGAAAATGTAGTTAGGTAGTAACTTATTATACACAGAGAAAATTTACAATAATAGAAAAAGGGGCTTGACGTTTGGGAGGGCTAGGCTCACACCTGGTTTCCGAAAAATTGGTCAAAACAATTAATACAATATGTTGGGAATTGGGTGACAGAGAGAATTAATTATTTAAGTACAGAAAATTAATTAATTAAGCCGCTGAGGCCTGACTCGAGTTCAGTGCTTCTGCGATTGCTGAAGACGACAATTTCGGGTCAGATGACAGACGGGATACAAACAAAAATATTACAACATTTTTACAATATACAATTAACTATAAAATACATAACATTAAGTCATAGGCTCGGCACAAAGGAAGCACGGCTCTCGTGAATTCCGATAACACGGCCAAGACAATTAAACAATAGAGAAAATTTTAGTTTGGAGACCTCATATAGATACAATCAATATGGACATAATAATGATTATAGTACACATTGAGATGTAAAGAGGTACATCCAGATCATATTCATAGATACAATCACAGCTGAGCGCAGAGCGCACATTATGGGTTGCGCAACACATACATACACTTAAAAGGTTACATGTTTACAAAATAAAATGACTCTAAGGTATACAGGTCCAGTGATGGCAATTACATAAATAGTTACCGAAAGTAACTGAACAAGATACACAAAAATAAATTTAACGTTGGAGTATCTCATAGATTTGACAACGGAGAGGTCATGGCAATAAGGCTAGTCTCCTGTTGACATAGAGATCTATTTCCAGTTCTGTCATGCAGAACGTACAGCATCACGCATAGCGTGTGGCCCTTTTGGATGTAGAATTCAAAAAGACCAGGTTTACAAACATGACTTCACAAGTCGGTGACCTAACGACTCAACGTTGGTCCGTGGAATAAAATTCCACCGTACGAATGATATTGATCAGATATCCATTCGCACAAACAAAAAAAAATAAATGACATAACATAAACAGTAATAATAAACACAATGACTATTTCTAGTTTCCATGGAAATTAAAATATGCTTTTTATAAACTAATTATCTTAAAAGAGCTCAATTTAACACAGCATATATCAAGAAACATTTTATATATTCAATAACTAAGAATATTAGTTGGTAACAAAAGTATTCGTAACATCATCGGAATATTTACAGTCGGTCATACCTTGACCTAGATACAAGCGACGAAGGTCGTCCGTGAGGTAAGTTAATGACCTCCTATTGAATCTATATTCGGCACAGTAAGCATAGAATATACAATATACCTAGGTAGGTACACGGAGCATGGAACATTACAAACAACAGTTTTCAACATTTTAGATTTTTTTTTTTTTTTTTTAATATTCTAATTTTTTTTTTTTTTTTTATTCGGCTAGACTATGAGACATTATACAAAAAAAAATTAATTTAATTAGACGCCACCCAGATTCTCATTATAAACTACAATAATTATTACTTGATTCTTGTAATATGGTTACAAGGTTTGGTCAGGTTTAGAATCTGGGAAGAACCTTTGACCAATAAACAACTTATCGAATCATACTTATCTATTTATTAGATACAGGATTTCAACTAGAATAATAATTACAGCTATTTTAGTACTTACAGTATTATAGTCTTGACGGACATTAGGAAAGAGAACGTGGGCTTTCCACAAGGCAATTAATTATAAGTTTAAAAATATATGCTTCGATCGACTTCACTCATTACTACTTTTATTCTATTTCCAATCATAGGCCGGCCTAAGGCATACGTCATTCATTCTCAAACATTCTATAAGCATACATACAAACTTGATCATACTAAGTCGACGGAAAACATAAAAAGGTACATAGAAAAAATTGAAATTAAATAATATGAACAGATGGTGAAACACAGATTCTCTTTCCAATGAACTATTATACTCTAGGGGAACACAATACTCATGAGGGTGATACATTTATATACACACACATAGAAATATCTTAATAATAATAATATATACATAGTAGGTAGCGATGACCATATTTTCGGCAATATGTATTAGCCTAATAAGTGACAATGTATTATTCTCTCTTTTGCACTTCAACGTCATCGCTATCAAAAAATTTAACTAATATATTTGCTTTATACCTATATACTACATACAAAATACGTTACAGACGATCGATTGATCCTCAACTGAGAGATCAATAAGGCAAGGGTTTCCTAATTAGTTTTTAATATATCCTTGATGTGGAACTTCCCAGCTTGAGTTCCATCTTCATTAGCCAACAAATAGGCATTGTTAGAAATTTTGCGTAACACTATACTTTTTATAAATCTAGGGGCTAGCTTAGCTGAGAAGTACGCGGCCTTATCAGACTGAGCGAAATTACGTCTCCATACTACGTCTTGTTCGTTTAATAATCTTTCTGAACGACGCAAATTATAGCGAACAGCATGTTTTTTAAAAGCGGCTATTATAGCATCAGAGACTTCTTCATGGATTCGAGCATACTCATCGAAAGTTTTTAGTCTATTAGCTAAGGGTTCTTCTTCTGATGAAGGATTGGCCGAGAGGGATTTATAGAAAGATCCGTGCCGTATGTGCTCAAAACCGTGCACTAGGTAGTGGGGGTATAATTCGTTACTAAGCTTACAGACGTGTTTAAGTTATGAACAATAGCTGGCAACTTTTGAGCCCATAATCTATGGTTGTTTTCCACCAATATACCAAGAGCAGTAACTAGGGTTAAATGATATCTTTCGACTGGGTTATTTTGGGGCGTATAAAAAGTATTGTAAAAGAGTTGGGACACGCCAAATGAATCGCAAAAATCTTTGAACAACTTTGAGGTAAATTGAGGCCCGTTATCAAGTATGATCGTGTGAGGTATGTTGTATTTGAGAAACACAGATTCACGAAGGAATTTTATAATGTGCCCACTAGTAGCTTTTCTAAGGGGACATACGAATAGGTATTTTGAAAATACGTCGACCACGGTCAGCATATAAACAAAACCTTCAGTGGAAGTTACCATGGGACCTACGATGTCAATCGAAATCGTATGGAAAGGGGCAACAGGACGTTTTGGACATGAAGATATACCTAAGGCACCTGAGTTACTTACTTTATATGCTTTGCACAGTTCACATTTACTAATAATATCCTTAATACTTTTCTTCATATTTTTCCAATAGAAATTTTTCACCAAATTATGAAACGTTTTGACTACACCAAAATGACACGATTCCTTGTCTGCATGGTAATCTAGAACTAATTGCGGGACTTCACTAGCAGGAATTACTAACGACCAAATGTAATTATCGGGTTTTCGTTTATCGTTTATTCGTTTTCGATACAAATGTCCATTTACGATGGTATAGCTGGGGAATGACTGTGGATTTTCGGAACAGCCGTGAAATATTTTATTATACCAGGGGTCAGAAACGTCAATGAAAGGCTCTGGGAATTTCAAAGAAGATACTGGGTTTCTACTTAAGGAGTCAGCGACCACATTTTCGCTGCCTTTACGGTAAACTAGATCGAAGTCATACTGAGCTAATCGGGTAGCCCATCTGGCCAATCTACCACTAGGATTGTCCAGAGTACGCAACCATTTAAGACTAGAGTGGTCAGTTTCCACAGTAAATTTGGTACATTCTACGAAACTTCTGAAGTGGTGAATAGCATCTAATACAGCGAGCAGTTCCCTTTCAGTAACAGAGTAGTTGATTTCGGCTTTGTTAAGTTTGCGGGAAAAATACGCCACGGGTTGGTTGTGACCATCAGTTTCTTGGCTAAGCACTCCGCCAATGGCGTAAGCAGATGCGTCGCATGTGATAATGAAGGGCGCCTTAAAATCGGGAGGTCTCAGACATGGCGCAGTAATCATGGCTTTCTTTAAGGAATCAAACGCTTCTTGGGCTTCAGGGGTCCATACAAAAGGGGTTGAAGACTTGTTCTTTCGACTACCTCCAGTGAGTTTACATAAGGGAGCGGCAATTTTAGAATAATCTTTAATAAATCTACGATAGTATCCAGTGAGACCTAGAAATGATCTTACATCCTTTTTACATTTTGGAGTAGGAAAAAGCTTCATGGCGGTTAGTTTTTCAGGATCAGAACGAAGACCGTGTTCGTCGATAACATGTCCAAGAAAACGGAGACTTTTCTTACAAAATACTGACTTTTTCAGGGAAATGGTTAGATTAGCTTCCTTCAGAATGGCCTGAACTTTCCTCAGGTCGGATAAATGAGTTTGGAAATCGGGACTTGCGACCAAAATATCATCCATGAAACAAAATACTCTTCCTCCAAATTCTGAGCCGAATAGGGTGTCCATGAGGCGTTGTAATTGAGCAGGAATGTTCTTGAGACCGAAGGGACAGCGGGTGAAATGGAACTTTCCTTTTCCTTCGATGAAAAATGCAGTCTTGCACTTAGAATCGGGGTGCAGAGGCAATTGCCAGAAGGCTTTATGAAGGTCGAGGGAAGTGAGGAATTTAGCATCACGTAAATGATCCAGAATACGGTTGACGAAAGGAAGACTATACGAATCACTACGGGTTACAGAGTTCAATAATCGGGGGTCGAGAACAAATCTGTGTTCACCTGATTTCTTGGTAACTACCAGCACATTGTTGTTCCACGGGCTGTTGGATTTTTCGATTACACCTAATTCGAGCATCTTATCTATTTCTGCATTAATTATTAATTTCTTCGGAAGGGATTGGGGGTATGTGCGCTGTTTGACAGGCTCACCATGAGTTATAATTTCGTGAGAGACGAGGGGAGTTCTACCTAAACCTACGGCTTCAGCAGAAATTTCAGCAAAACTATCTTGTACTATTTGAAGTTCCTTCAACTGTGACTCTGAAAGATGGGACATGTCATTTAAACAGGGGACTGGACCGGAAAGAACGGAAATACTGGCTAACGATCTGTTTGAAGGGTGACCTGATTGACCAAATAACTGGGGAGCTATATTGAATGCTCTCCAAAAATCCACTCCCAAAATGAAAGCTGGTTCAATTAAAGGAAGAACTACAAAGGAAATCGTATCGGTTTTATTGTTGCAAGTCACCTCAAGTTCTATTTGACCGACGGCTTTGTGAACGGTACCATCGGCGGTAACAACGCGCACGGGAGAAGGCATTAATTCCGCCCCCTGAGAAAGAAAATGTTTGTGGGCGTGGCGCCCTAACACGGAGATAACAGCTCCACTATCTAATAATCCTCTGAAAGTTAATTGGGAAATTCGAAAATCAATGTATGGTCGACCGTCTCTACCTAAGGATGAATCGAGTTTATGTACCTCTAGTGTGTTGAAGAAAAGAGCTACACTTTTCAACCATTTCTCGCGTTCTGATTTAGCTGATTCGGCAGAGGGGGTGAAAGAAATAGATGATAATCCAGCTGACTTAGAACCAGGCGGACGGCTTCCTACAAATTTCGGTTTGTTAGCAGATTTGGAAATATTGGGTGGAGGACGAGAGACATCTACTACCACCGGAGGATTTGAGGTGTTACGGGGAATAACAGCTGATGGGCGAGTCGAGGGAACTCGACTATAACAATCTCTTTGGAAATGACCCTTCCTGCCACATTTATAACAAACAGAATCCTGTTTAGCAGTGTTCTTGGAAGAAGAGACAATTCCGACCGCGGTGTTTCGTCTTGCTCGGTAAAATGGTTTGTTAGCCGGAACGGGGGAACGTGAAGTAGTACCATAAATAAGATCAAATTCTCTACAAGCCCTTTCTAAACCTTCTATGGTATCTGATCCAGCTGCCAAAACAGCAGGGGAATATTTCGGTAATAGACCCTGGCGCAATGTAGTTAGAATATCAACTGGGAGAAAGGGATTGTTTAAAGTTTCGTTCTCGTATAAGACGCGTCCAATATAAGAGGAAGCGGGCTCATTAGTTCCTTGTTTTAGATTTACAATGGAGAGTTTACGATGCCACTGTCTCGAGGGGTCGTCAAATCTGTCAATCAATAGTTTTCTTAAGGAATTCCAATCCGAAACGTTCCGACACGACTGACGGAACCACGTCAAGGCTTCTCCACTCAATAGTTCGGTAAAAACTCTGGGAAGTTCGTTTTTGGGGAAGCGTCTAGACTCGCAAAGCTCGTCAATTCTTGTCAAAAAGCTTCTAACATTCGAACCGGAAGAACCGTCAAAAGTAATTCTCCAATTTGCTACACTACATGACTGGTCTCGAACAACGTAAACAGTATTGGGCGGGCAAGGAATGAAGTTTTCTTGTACTTGGTTATGAGCTAAAGGTGGCAAGGAAATCTGTTGGCAAATTCTATTCTCAGGAATTGCGGTCAACTCTGGAGCTTCGGCTAAATTTTCGTAATTTGGCATTCGTCTAGGGGTGCTTACTACTGACGGCGATTGGGCAAGATTTAAATTTGCATTAAAATTACGAGCTTGCGCTCGGAGTGATTGTAAAGCCCTGGCTGGACGAATTCCTCTTTCGCGAAGTTGTTTGGCTAGACTTGCGCTATTCGCTCGCTCAATATTGGGGATCGGTCCATACAGTGAGAAATCCATATTGAACAATATGAAAATTCTACGGGAGGGAAAAAGAAGAAGAGAAAAAAAAAACTATGAACGCGTTCGCTTATAGTCTCCACAGAACTGTGTACATGGACAAACGCTCCATACTTTAATCTCCATTAACAAGCGTAAAGATTATAATCGAGAAATAAAATGAATTTAATCACGGAGAAAAAGGATTGAACATTGCAAAAATTCGGCATACGAAATATTGAGTTATATTTTTTCTAAGTATGCAGGTATGTGATTTGACCTCGCCTCGTGTCGCGAACAAAACAAATATATTATCCATATTATATAAGTAGACTGGATGCTATGTAGGTATATACATAATATTTCCGACGTCGCATTTCCTGCCGAGGTAGAACAATAATCTACTGCCGCTACACACACACAGACAAACTCATACGTATATCAGAAAAATACCCTGACGCGAAGTATAGGTAGGTACTACGGTTTCCTGTGCAAAATCTCAAGGTAAGAGTGTCCGTTGGCTTGTTATTATTATTTTTTCTTTATGCATGTTTATTCCTGCACGTGGAGAGAAAGCGGCCAGCGTCGCTCTACACATACACAAACACACACAAATACGAGCGGCTGAATACTAGCGGAAACGTCCGTGTACGATTCGCGATGTGCAAAAGAGAAAATTTTTTGTTAAATTATTTTTTCTTTCAATATTGGATCTGAACAATTATACAATATTTTCTGAAATGTTTTACAATATTAAATCACCAAATCTCCATCCACCTTGTACCTTAGATCTCATCATATACCAAATCACCATTTGAAAATTAATAGAAGTTATCCACCTATCTATTGCAATGGATGTGGACAATACTGGACAAAAGTGGGCAAGGAATTTCAAACGGAAACTTTTAATTGAAAGGGTGCCATGAATGCTATGGCATCCGTGAAACAATATCGAGCTCCACAGCTTGGCTGCGACAAAAATCGAGCCCCACGTTGGGCGCCATAAATGCCGTGTCCTTTTTGGGGACAACAGCATTTGGTTAATAAAAAAAAAGAAAAGGGAGAAAATAGGGGAAAATCAGATTAGTCCTCGGAAGGAAAAACTGTACAAATATACTTACTTCTGTTGTGTTTATACTTCTGCCTGGCTAGCATCTCTATGTGAAAGAATAGGACTCTTAATGAGCGGAGACTTCTTAATAACTAGGAGAGATTAGTATCTTCCTTTATGATCTTCAGGGTGTCCAGTAGGGAGAGGAAAATGCCAACAACCGAGAGGGGTTGCGGTGATATACTCTTATGTCCAATGATATATTATAATATTGCAATAGATAGTAAAGTGTGTGGTCACTCGGACTCTTCTAAGTTTTATATATAGATTTGCAGATCCTGGTCGGATCGTTCTTATGTATAAGTAGTCATCTAGGTGCTTGGTGTAGAGGGTTAGATGATGCAATCTTTCATTATTTGGCATTCAGTAGGTACTTGAATGTGGAATGGAAAATATAGGTGATATCAAATCAAAGAGCTAAATGTTATTTTACACACAATTAATATATTATTATGGATTTTGATTGACAAGGGGTACATTCAAAGGAACATTACTTCTGTACGGAATGTAAAAAGACAATAAAATTTGATATAAAATAGTGGCTTACATGACATAAATTTGGTTGATGTGATGAGAAGATTTCCAGGTGATGTGTTTGCCTTTTACGGTACGATAATATGTATGTACGTCGTGATAGAATCCGGACGAAGAGGTGGTCCTCAAGATAGATGTAGATTTCGAAGAGTTCAAAGCTCGGGCCCAGACACGGGGAGAAAGAGGCGGTCATCAGGTTCGAAACGGAGTAGGCATCATGTAGACGATAAAGTAATCCTTTACTTTGCTTGTCCAAGACAAGCAACGGCTCTGGGAGCGGCTGGTATCGATGTTGAAAAAGTTTAGTAAGATTCGAGATGAACTTGCCTTCGGCACAAGGATAGTTTAGGTATAATATTAGTAGTTCACTTTTGAATTGTCTGAACAATGAAAACAGGAGTCACAGGTGCGGAACAAGATGTTTATGAGTTCGGTTGAATTTCAATTCGTATTTCTTAACGGTTCAATCAAAAGAGCAGGAACAAAAAAAACAATATGGCGGGAAACACGACCCACGCCCGCACTTATTAAGTGAGAATAAAAGATTGATTATTATGTTATTATAAAGCACATATCACGGCTCACTAATTAATTTCGTCACTGTTATTATAGATTTATTCACATGAAGATTCAAATATAAATTCTCGATCACAACCATTTCGATACATGGTCGTAACGACAGGAGCGCGTCCTGTTAGTAGAGATCGTAAATCAAGAGTGCTTGTACAGGACGAAATGGAATGGATCCGAAGTCAAGGGGCGGGGATAGCCTACGCGCGCGAGTAGTGCAAAGGTATGCATATTTATCAAAAGGGGCAGAGTATTAACACGACCAGTGATTGGACATGAATACACCAGGGGGCTTCCAGTCGAGGAGCGGGCTTGTTTACTGACATGTTACCATGAAAACGGGGACGACTATGAAGAAAGGTGTATAGGTAGACATTTAAGCAAACTAAAACCAGCGCAGGAGCAGATATACTATATAGGTAGGTACAATTAAATACTCAACATCGTCGGGTCGTTTAAGAGACACGACAATATGGCACAAGAAGAAGATTTTTTTACCAAAAATGATACAATTCTACTTTTTTACTAATAATATGAACTCTCTAAGTTGTCGCCATGCGATCCTTTACCGAGTTTAATCCATAGTAGTTTTTCTCGTATATAGATACTTATTCTACGGCACAAAATCGTACGTACGGGTTCTCAAGATTCTTCGGAGGCAGTTGCTCTCGAATCCCTCAATGCGAGTGTTTGATCATAGGTTGGTTTTAAAATTTCACAACCGTAGCACATTCACATATTGTTAAAAATTTCACCTGAAAATCATTTTCATTTTTAAGCAAATTGATTCTATATACTTTAAGCAAAGGAATATCGTAATTTAACAACCAGTATCGACATAATAGGTATACCAGTATCGGCCGTGGGGTTGCCGGCTAAGAATAGCACCTCTGCTCTTTTTGCTGGTTTTTCGAGCATCCTGTAAGAGGCAGGAAATCGAAAAATCAGATCGGGACCGTGAGGTTGACCACCTCACGTCCTTAAACCTCAACCGGTCAGAAAAGGCACCATAGGCCTCAGTCGCCTTCGAGCGCAATAGAGAGCTCTTGATGCCTCCCTATGCCCCTAAGTGGGGTTCAGGACCCCGCATTGCGGGTTGGTTTGGGGGGGATCTGCGGCGGGCTTGATTTGTGTGGAGCCGGCTTTTGGATTTGATTGCTTCGATCAGGCTAGAGGGTTGGTTTCGTGCAGGTCGGGTATGCTGCGGATTTGTCTCCTCCGGTTTGGCTTGCGGTGTGCGGGGAGCCTTAAAGGGAGAATGTATGTAATGTATATATCGACATAATACATTCAATGATGTAATAGATTGCATTGAAATTGCGTCATTTGAAAAAATTGCACTAGGTAGAATCCCGCATACGATTTTATGTCTAATCATATAAGTACATAGGTAATATTTTATGTTATGAATTTGTAGGATTATCTTGGTGAAAACGCCTAACTTTTGCAAAGACGGACTGATTGCGAATCATATTTTTCTTTCACGACGCTTTAATAAAAATCTGATATGAAAAATGAAAATGTTTTTGTTCACACCGATCGTAGTAAGTATCTAGATTCCTCATCATTAATGTAAAAACTATTGAATTGAGGGCTTACTCACATAAAAAATCAACAACTAAATGTTTATTCAATTTCCAATATTGAATTGATCAAGTTCATTATAACCTACGGTTGTAAATATAATATTGGACGGATTCGGCTGTCGGACACCCTTATATTGATATTATTTATTGAAAAACAAACAAAGAGTATATAAGGTTACGTCAAGTTTGAAATATTAATCATTTGTAATGAAGGTATCACGAACAAATCGACCAGAATCGTCAATGCTCAGTATTGTGTTATCGTCCCATCTAAATTATCCATGATTGTACTCGTACTCACATGGCTGGGGTAATGACTTTCAGAACAACTACGTTTTAGTCAATTACCCTTTCGATCAAATACGATTATTGTAGCAAAATGTTTTTTTAATTATTCTTACGATTACGATTGTAGTAAAATATTTTTTAAATTATACTTAACAATTAGAATTCTTCATAAACCTTAACAACCCATGGCGAACGTTGTTTACAATCAAATGATCACACTATAAGGATTGTGACCAGAGAAGAGAAGCTATGTTTCCTATCCTTAAAAAAACGAAACGATATACTTAATAGTAATCAACCGCAGTGGATAGTGTAGAACCATGGGCCAACGTGGAAGGACGTCCTCGCCAACCCGCTTGGCAAGCGTGGTGTTGTATTACCAACTACCCCTCGCATATATCAAGTTCAATTCAGTAATAATATAATATGCGAGGAGTCCATCATCCAGCAGTGGATGGTTAAGGCTTGAAAAGAAGAAGAAGCTATACTTAATATAATGTTTTCATCTGATTTCTCGTGCCGTCGTCGCGTCGATTGGCTCAAATCTTATTCAAAATACAAATAATCTGTAAGCAATACAAGAACATGCTAATAACATAAAAAGTACACAATATTTTCGTATGATTGTAATAAATCAACACATTTCTATACAAAAGTGTCACTACAGCCAGCGGAACTACAAATTTCTGAGACAGGCCGTCCCCGGTAGAACTTTCAAGTGAAAAATTCTTATCCGACCAGCAATTGAATCCGAGAACTATTTATTTGAAGTTAGGCTACCCTACCACTATCGGCATGATCACATGTTTACATAAGCAAAATAAAATGTTGGTTGATCTTTCTATACCTACCTATATAAATTGGTTTATTTACTTTCGGAAAATACTTCTACAGAAATATTATTGACTTATCAATCCAAAAAACATCTGCGCTCTAACCTTTTTATTCAGATTATTTTACCAAAATATGAAAGTAGGTTCTTCCCACATCTACATTCTGTCAACCAGCATAACCTATTTGTTTACTCAAATGTTTTAAATAATAAATTATATTTCTTCAACCTTTTACACTTAAATATTAGGTAAGATATTCTATGACTCATCCTTATATTGGATGATTTTAATTTTATGAACAATCATTTTGACACAAAGATACTTTGTTAAACAAAAAGTTAAATTCATTTTCAGTAAAATAAAAAGTTAAATTCCATACACAGAGGAAACCTTCAAGCTAATACTTTACCTTACAAAACGACGGAATAAGGTACACAGTACACACCAATAGAGTGTATTTTTTTCATTGTTGTCAGCTTTTGAACAGCTAGGGGCCTATTTGAAAAGCATATGATAAAAATCTCTATTGGCTATGAAATAATGGGTATGATTATTGGCAGTATACTCTTTAATACTTCCCCGGGTTGGTACAGATGTTCTTCACATCGAGCCAAAAATTTCCACCAAGCTTGATAAATATATCTTGAATAATTTTCAGCGAAGATCTTTCTCCACACTAAAAAATGTTCAGATCATGTCGGATCATGAGTCAACAACTAGCAACAATAATATTCCAAATACCTAATGGCATTATATCTCCTTTACAGGAAATATAATTTCACAGACTCCCTTTGTAACCCCACTTTGAGGAATAGGGAGGCAATTTAATTTTTCGTTTAAACGTTTTTATCTAAGCCACGAATAATGAAAAACGCTATATATTTATTACCTTTTAACCAATGTAGTTCCAACCGATCGATGCATCTATTTTAAACCACATATTATTTTCCATCCGCATTCTGTCAATCGCACTAACTATAAAAAAACTGACAATTTCTACCAATCAAATTATTTGTAAAATCACTAAGAAGGTTGCCTGCTTAAAATGTTCTTAAATTTTCTAATGTTACGCGCAGATTCCTTAATTTTTTTCTTTCATGCGAACCTTCTCCTTACAATGGCAAACACCACAAAAATATTTAGCGAAATTGATCTAGCCATTCACGCACGTGATGGGATATCAACACGGAAAATAGGGCTCAATTTCTATAAATACCTGAATACCTGTGAAAACGGATTTGAAATAATAATTTTATTTTGACATCCTTTAGTATCGAGCTAAAGGTAGTTGGCAGGTTGTGTGATAAAAACGGATCAATGTTAAAAGTAAGCAGATTTTAATAGCAGCTCTTTGTTTAAATACTCGTAAAAGGATGTTTAAACGTCGCCCGTTCTCCAAACTATTGGACATAACTTTTAAAATGTTTTGTTAAGGTTTACCAGGGACAACCACGTGGGATTTGCTGTCAGTAACATTATTTTCCTTTTCTTTTGGTAAAAGTTTTATAATAAAATCATACGACCGAATAGCTTAAAAGAAGTTACCTACTTAAAACCACTCACAATACAGAACAGAACTGTGAGATTCCATTTCCATTGAATTTTATTATTTACATACATCCTAAACGTAAGTTAGGTACCTATTTCATTTCCAGTCAATTTCCAGTCACTAACAACAACAAAAAACGATCCATTGTAGTGACACATTTGACTGTTTGAGTTTAATTAAGGTTATCAGAACTCTCAATAGAGAACTATTAAAATAATCAGTTTTTTTCCCATGTTCTCTTATGAAATTTTTAACGGAATATTCAATTTGTGTAAGTAGGTACATACCTATACTATACAGAAATGAAATTTGACTAGATATATGTATAGTCGTACAAAATAACCTTGGAAGGTCAATGCTTTTAAAATGATTAACGTCGGATCGATTGTTTTTCCTGGCGGAGTCCAATTCTCCGATTAGTATTCTGACACCAACTCGATTTCCTGTTTTAAATTAGATGAGTCTGTTTGAAGATACTTCCGAGAAAAGTAAGTACTTTTTATTTGCCGACTTAAAACTCAGACTAAGGGGCTATTTTTAAAGTTTAATTATGTAATGGTAAGAACAAAAATGCGCCCAAAAAAATCCAGCCCGACCCATCCAGCACAATACACAGGCGATTGACATGGTTAGGACATAATATGCTAATGATCCAAATCACAATTTGCTGAGAAAGGCACTGTTCATCTTTCCATCAAGCTCCGTGAGAAACTCTTTTATACTTTCCTCCGATTCTTCGAAACAGAACCAACTGTTTTGACCGTAGGATTTGAAGATTATGTGAGGGTAGGCCATTTACACTATTCTAAATAGTGGAGAGCTCTGGTTGAATTCTTTTGCAAATAAGTGAGGTCACAAAGTAAGATCCTTTTATAAAAATACAAGGATATTAAAAATAAATAATTCTGTTTTTCTAAATACAAGATCCTGCTAACGTCATATTTATGTAATGCTTTCACTGATTGATTTTTAATATAGTTGAACTTTTGTTGTAATTTTCTTGAATGTGTAATGTTTTTCTTTAAGGATCTCATTTAACTAGTAATCGGCCAGTGCTCGAAATTCGACCAAAACTAATTTATATTATAAGTTTGAACATTATTTAGATAGCATTGTCAAAAACCGAGCGAGCGCTATTTCACAATTTTCTTTTTAAAAAATTGACATGGATTCGTCATATTTGAAACGTTGTTATATTCAAAGTTTTTTCTATAGTTAATAACACAAAAAAATATTAATCTATTCTCAATTTGACCACAGAAAAACAAAAAATCTGTGTCAAATAATGTCAAATACATCGAAGTGTGTGGGTATGAAATACATACCATTACAGTAGTGTGCGTAGTGTTTTTTTAATTGATTTAATCTATTTTTATGCATAATTAAAAAAAAATATTAGCATACGCCACCCCTTCTCTATATAAACTACTAGAGGTCCGCCCCAGCTTCGCACGGGTAGATAGATACTTAAAAATAATTTAGTTTTCATACAGATCCCTAACTTTTTCAAAATATTTTATAGCATATTATAGCGTCAACAACACGTGGTAATTATGCTGTTAACATGTAGCTTATATGACACGTTCGTAGATTTACCATAGCAGCGCCATCTATTGATTACTTACTCAACCCAGTCGAAAGGTATCGACATCTGTTAGAATCATTTGGAGTTAACAGATAATTGTGACTGTCAAATAATAACAGACAAATAATTAGCAATAAATTAAAATTGCGACTATAATTTGAGATTTAAACTATCCTATCTCTCAAGTTGGATCGAACTGCACATGGTGTGCGAATTTTATTATAATCGGTTAAGTGGTTTAGGAGTCCATTGAGGACAAACATCGTGACACGAGATTTATATATATTAAGATAAGTGTGCGAAATTTCATACTCCTCCGTCCGCGCGATTTTCGTAAAAATGGTCACAAAGTTTTTCCTTCACGTATTAATATATAGATATTTTACATGACTTTATACAGATTTAATTGTATATCATCACAATAAAAAATATTTAACCCTTTTTTTAAGGTTTTTTTTACATGAGAAATTTTCTCTAACACAAGCAAGAAAAACGTTAAGTTTATATTTCAATATAAGTCTTCTCAAGCAATGAGTAAACGTTTTTTCTTGGTTGATTGATGATGAACGATTTTCTTTGGCCTTAAAGTTTAAAAGTAGGTACTAATGATTTTCCAAGAAAAAAAAAGACAAATCGCTTATTTGGTTAACGAAAATGTAAAAATGCTGTTATATGACAATAATGAATAATTATTATTAATCACAATGACGAGAAATATTTTGGTTTTCGCAACTCGAGATAATATTATTATTTTCTTATTTCTTTCTGATTTTATATATGTATCTCTGAACGCATAAAAAAGATTTCTTTATTATTTATGTATGTATAGATTATTTTTTAGTAAGTAATGATTATTTGATAGTAAGATATTATGGTATCTTCTCAAAATAAAGCAACAAGAATGCTGGATAGCCAAATATGTCTTGATTCAGTTTTATTCAGGTATCTATGTCTTAGATTCTTTACGATTAAATATTATTTTCTACTTACTATACCTTATCTTTGTTAAAAAAAAGTGTAGTAGTTAAATTATTATGGAGAGGTCAGTAGAAAATTTGAATTTCTCACTTAGCGCTTAAGAAAAGTGGCAGAAGCGCTTTTTTTTCTTAATTATCTTGCACATTCGATGACTAACAACAAAATGCAATTTACCTAGTTGCGCGCAACAGTTGCAATAATACTCTTACAATATTATCATAAAAAAAAGATTTAAACTAGATTTGTTTTCGTTGGAAAAATCATCAGGAGTGATGTCCTTTTATGCAATTGACGATTCTGTGCAGGGTCTCGTAAATTCAGTCAGAGCAAACATACATTTTATATTCTCCAAATACATAAACGGGAGAAAAATGACATACAAACTTTATTATTAGTCTTCTTCTTCTGTACAATGTGGCAATTCACTCTCTCGAGAGTGATCTATTTATTATTAGTCTCACATAAGACATTTTGCAAACAGTCTCGGTAGCAAACCATGGACTAACCTTTAGACAAGCTCGCCAAGTCACTTGAGAAGTACTTCTACGATCATACAGCAGTGGACGCACATCTTATAATATGTATACATAAAAGAAAGACGGGCTAGTGCGAACAATCATTGACATCAAAAAGATTGATGCGCAGATTTTTGATCGATTTTTTTCGAGCTTTCAGAAATATTTTATTTCACATTCTAACACATTTTAAAAGTATTTTTTGCATAAATTACAAATTTGAAATCAATATTCATAGTAACGGCTACAGGACAACGTCTGTCGGGAGAGCTAGTTGTTTATGAAGAAGATAAAGGGTCTCGACCAATGATTACTCCAGAATTTGAATTGAATTAACCATAAACAATGAAAGAAATTGATTAATTTCTGTCTCTAATGCGCCACTGAACCAGATTCAATTCATTCCACAGTCACTATAAAAGGTGTGAAGCTTCTTTATGACAATTAAGTGAGATCTAAACGACTGGTATAAAGCTTCATTGTTTCTAGACGTACGAGAATCCATGATATAATTAATCTGTCATGACTGAAAGGTAATGGCTGTTTTTTTAAACGAAGACTGCGTAAATATGAGTGAGGGAGTAGTTAAACTTTTAACTATTTTACCAAATTGTGAAACAGAAACCTACGAAGCTAGTTTATATGGTAAGCCAGTATTTAACCGGAGGAGAACATAATTTGAGCGGAAAAGAACAACCATTTTTCTTATATAATATGTTTGCTGAAGGTTTTTTTTATCGTTTTTATTATTATTGCATTCGGTTTGCGAGAATTTTGTGAAACTTGTTTTGTATTAATTTCATAAGGTACCTAGATACTTGTGTGCTATTAAATGAATGTAAAAACTACATATTTTTACATAAAAAGTACTGCTATTGTTATTTTATCTACATATATAAATCAATCCCGATTTCCCTTTGTCACGGAATCACGCATCAACGGCTGAACCGATTTCGCTAATTATTTTTTGATGTAATTTTTGTTGTTAGAAGAATGTAGAAAAAAAAATTAAGGAAGTTCTCTAACCCATTACAAAATTTCAAATAAATTTAAAGTTACGCTTTTAGTGCGTATGAAAACATAAACATTTCTTTTTGTACATTTAAATTGGCGCTTGACATACATAACTCTCAGTAATGGTTTGATAGTTGGGGCGATTGACATTGATAAGCTTTGCAAACATCGTTGAAAACAGGTGCATCGGTTCGAATAAAGTATACCTATTGTTTAAATAGGTAACCAATTTATAATAGCATTATGCAAATTTGAATTCAATATTTGTAGTTAGGACAACTCCTGTCGGGATTGATTGATAATAAATCTGGGTTCACGCAACATGAACACAGAGTTGACATCTTTCACAAAAACACAAGGAAGATGGTCGGCACCGGTAATCGATCCAAAAACTTCCACTACGCATGTCGAATCCGCTAATCTTTCTTTATATGTCCATGGCGCTAAAACCCTGAATTAGTCTTGGCCTCTTTCAGAAGATTTTTAATCCCACCCAGTTTTCCGTTATGATCTGCCAACCATCCAACCGTCTAAGATCTCTCTCCGTTCCGTCCAGTTATCTAAGCCTGGGCCTTCTAACGATCCCCTTCTTCCAGCGGGTTTTCCTCAATAAAATCACGGAAGGTTTCCTCGATGTTTGAATTTGGCTCATTTAAGTCCCAAATAAGCCCGATGCGACAATTGTATTTTGTAAGCTGTTCGTGTTGGTTCAAAAATGTTCCTATTGATTTTTTATTCAATTTTTGTTAATGGTACAAAAAAACATAGATTAGAAATAAAATCTGTCATCACAAAAGCTATGTGAATAACCCAAAAGCTGTTGAATGCTGAAAGTAGAAAAATACTTATTACTCCCACATAATGGGTTTGTTTAGTTAATGTGTTCGTTCATATAATTAACCAGAATCTCACAACAAACAACAGCACACCTGCGACCACTAGTTTGATGCTCAACATCAACAGTTACAGTATAAATGGACATATTCATATAATGCACTACTCACAGGAAAATAATAACATATATTATAATCATTTTATTTACCAGCTGAAGTTAACGTCGCTTATGCTTAGAGTTTTCCTACACAATACTACAGTTAAAATTTTTGTAGAAAATCAACCAACATTCTTTCATACACATTGTAAAAGGTCCATAATTCAAGCATTTTTTAATTTTCTGTTTGATTACGTTTTCAAAAGGAACGACGGATCTTAGCATTTTATTCGTTAATACATATATAGGTAGCTTACACCCCAATTAATTATTTATCAAAGAAAACTATTTATTTTTCATTTTTTATGCCGGCCACCCGTTTTGCGAGTAATTACCGACCTCGGTAGCCTAGACGCATAGGCGTGGACTTGAAATCACGGGCTCCCGGGTTCGATTCCCGGTCGGGTCAGACTTTTTCCAAGTGTTTTTTTTTTCAGTTGAAATTTATACCCGGGGTTGGCCTGTCTCGAGATTGGATGGGGCCGTTTGACTGGAAAAAATTGCCTCAGGCAATAAGTTTAGCCGGCTATACTTGACACCTTTGTATAGAAAAGTGTTAATTTATTTATTTATATAATTTGTAAAAAAAAGAAGACATGGCAATATTATAGAAGAATAAAAAAACAATTTTATGCTTCAATAATGTACCTATTAAAATAAACTGGAATTTTTATAAGATACACCAACAGAACAATGAAACAAACAATAAAAATCATGAAAAAAAAAATAAAAATCTTCAGTACTCCATAGATAACAAGTATCTACCGTATGGATATTGTGCATAGTTTTACTTATTTAATAAAAAAATACTATACAAAGGTGTCAGTAATGCGGATGAACTTAATACCAAAACCAACAAAATTTTGTCCCATTCAATCGATCTTATCTAATATATAAGACAGGAATCAATCAAAATAGATAATTATGAACGCAATTCAACTATTAACAATGCCTACCTCAAACATATCCAATGATGTTCTAAAACCAAATTTGCACAATAACACAAAATTGAAATATTTTAAAATTTAGGAGTAATTCAAATTTTTTGTTCGGTGTGAAAACCTATAAAGGAAATTGTTAACATTTATAATCCTTATATCCGTCCCTTCAGTCAATTTATCGTTGTAACATCATAAATTCGTTTATTTAAACATGATATTTTAAACGCAGTTTTGAGGTTTCTTGATTTTTTTCTATTACATGATTTTTCGTAAGCTTTTAATTAATTTCAAAAGATTATTTCGAATAAACTTATTAATTTACTTATTTGTAAAATGTGTTTTCTTATATAAATCAATATGGGCTCACTCAAAGTGAATGCAAGGTCCTACATCCTTGACTTATTTTATTATGTCAATGAGCATGTGTCAGCTGGGCAGGGTCCAACCAGTAGCTCATGCAGCTACGAAGGCCCTCAGTATCACCGACACGCTTACGCACCAGATGTCGATAGATCGGGAGACAGCAGCGGTTCCATCATTGTTGAAGCTCCGATCACCAGGGGTTGTGAGAGGTTGTAGAAATGAAACAAGCTTTCAATCTTGAAGGCAGACGTCCGGCGAGTTGGTCTTCTAGAAGTGGTCCCAGTGAATAGTGGAGTATCTCAAGTAGATTCCAGTAGTCGACTCAACTCGCCGTACATTTTGCGATTTTATTTATATAAAAATCGAGAACAAAGAAAACCAATCACAGGACTGGTTTAAATTAACCAATCAACGGTCTCTATTTTAGGAAAAATGGTCAACATTTTTCACTATCAATTTGTGACATTTTTCATTATATCTTTTGAAATACATAATTTATATTGATCAAATAATAATTATATCATACATATTTAACAGGCAATGTAAACTAACGAACAGAGAGGTGCGGGACATGTCTGGCTGGCATAATATTTCAAATAAAGTACCAAAAGTACATAAATTCCCTTTTACGTGAATCTCACCAGCTCCCATCGAATTGATGTTTGAAGCCGAGGCTCTCGGACGCAGCCACAGGTTTTGGTCATAATTCGCCAGGCTTTGTCAATTCAAAAACCCTGGCCATTCCAAAAGTTTTAGTACTTTTACAAAAGTTAAATTTATCAATTGACATTTAGGCATCCCCCTGCACGTAGTGTATGATACTCTTAGTAGTACATACTGTATTATACATAATTATAATCAAAAAATATAAATCCATAATTAGCCCATTAAAAGTGTTTATAGTTACTTCAAAAGATTCTAAAAGCAATGACTCTAATCTGTATTAGGAAAAGCAACCTAAAAACAATATAGAAATTCAATATTTCTATACTTGGTAATATGATCATTTTTAATACAAAAATTAATTCCAATAAACTCTGGACTAATTAACCAAGTTGATTATTCCTGTTCGATTTGACATCAAATGCTTCTCATATGTACAGCAGACCATACGTCTCCAGGGCGATGTATACTTACATCAGATGTGTACTTTGCTTATAGATATGTTGGTTTTCACGTTTTCCTAGATATGAAAACTTGAATATCTCCAGTTACATTCAATGTATCAAGTTGCAATTTTCACCAACTTATGTAAGACTTAATTACCCACAAACTAGTATAAAAATAATTCCCATACGACTATGTTTATGTACCTAAAAATGATTAGCAATGGTAATAAATCCCTCTAAAATGTACTCTTATCTAGTGCCTTAATTAATCTTGACCTTATTTTCCAAGATTTTGCACATATTCCAATTGATACATTTAGAGAACATTAATAACTACATACTAGTAAGAGAAAAAATGGAAAAACATTCAAAACAGCAAGGAAAACTCAATATCAATACAGCAGTGCTGATAATAAATCAAGTACCACAACACATCGATATTGTGAAGTGTACACTCAGCGCTTGTCAAAAATTGGTATGACAGTGTTTTTGTGTATGTGTGAGTGAATACATATTTATTAAAATTGTGAGTGTATGTGTGCCTTGTCCTCCTACAAGAGTATAGTACATATCGCAAGTAGCTACTCAGCCATCAAACAAAGATTTCTTCGGCGTAGGACAAAGGTATAAATATGGGTCACAGTTCATACAGATGCTCATTAATAAATATGATTCGATGCTGGAGTGATGTGTCCAATACAATGACTTTGCACTTATAAAGAACGTTTCTACGACAAAGCCTCGATGCTCACCGTACCACTTCATGGTGACTACTTGAAATGAAAATGTCGTCGATTCCCCCACCTAACTCCACTATTCCCACTCCGCTAACCCATCTGCGCGTTCTGCAGTGAGTGTTTGAAACTAGGGACTAACTCCATTACGCCCCACCGTGTATATGTATGTAGTCAAATAACCTTGTGTCGTGAAAGAGGAAGATGGTCGTCACCTGGGATCCAACCCATGGCCTTCGTCATAATGAAAGTCGGCGACGGAACTACTAGGCTTTGATAGTTAAAAAATAATTTTAACACACCGCGGATTCGAACTCAAAACCCTTTGTAAAAAGCCGTCGCCTAGGCCCTAGATAACACAGAGATCGGTGCTTATGCTGAGTAAGGTTGAGTTATATAAAAAAAAACCTTTCGTTTATTTCAAACATTCATTTCTTTCTTCGAGTGATTGAGCGCAGTGTAGGCCTCCTTACGCCCCTAAGTGGGGTCAAAAAATGGTAAATTGATTGATTGTATTTTTTTTCTTTAGCCATTAACCTAGGTTTATTTTTTAATAATCGGTCTAATAGTTAATTGCCCCATTTTCTTGAATGAGGAAAAGAATTATTAATAACTGAAACCCTTTATAAATTTGTTCATGTTAAGTTATTCAAAACAAAGACTCGACAAAACTAAATTGAAACTAACAAAGTATCGTCGCATATATAATTTTAATCATGTGTTTATTTCAATTAGCACTTAAGCCAAACTTTGCGAGCAATGAAATTAACACATACATCATATTTTATATGCAACAACGATAGCAATAATTGAAGTTGTTGGGCTTTACCGTAGTAAAGGGCCGTATATTTTACGAAGGCCAACATCCCACAAGTTTCTCGTATATAAAGTGACAATGTTATTTGGTGTAATGGTAGTTCCAACATCAATCGCTGGTACGTTGTAGCCTCAAACGTTGTCGCCTATAAATTTAGAATTACCGACAATACCACATACCTACACACAATGGGCTATGAAATATATTGCTGAATATGACATCCCTACAAATTCATAATAACCCCACCTACATATAGTGGGTGGCCACTGAAATAGGGCCATCACATTTTTGTTTTCACCATAGTGTACCTAATTTGAGTGCAATTTTTGTTTTTAGTGTGTGTAATAAAATAAATATATTAATAAATAAACTATTTTTTTCCAAATCCTAAGGAATTTTTAGCATAGGTACCTAAATATGTTGTTTTTCTCTTTAGTAATATTAATTCTTCCCAGATACAAAACAATGTTCCCGGTAATTTAGATTAGTTCGAATGCTTTCATCAATCTCGTTAAGACATTAAGCGGTCGAGCTCATGTCAAAATATACACAAACACATCAATAATTATTCAATAAGACTAAGAACCTACCTATCTGTTTTTTTTTTTTGCTCACACTTGGAATTTTTTTAAACATTATTCTACTGACCTACATATTTTGAGTCACTTTTTGAATAAAATTTTTGATAATGTGGATAAATTTGAACGTTTATGCCTGCAAAAAAGAGAAATCAAGATTATTTTTTACATTAACTGGGATTGGTTTATAGTAATAATAATAATAATAATACTAAGATAACTTATATTAAGAGCGCCGTTTTGTGGCCTAGAGGTCACCTCAAGGGCGCTGTACTTACTAACTATATAAAGACAAAATTTACATTAACATTAATGGATTCAATAATATTATCTAATTTCATAGACAATCGTGCATATTATGAGACATACAATAATTATTATTATTCAAGGTGAAGGATGTAACGAGAAATCTAAAGAATGGTTAGGATTTCTACGTAGAATATACGAAAAAATGCATTGAAAGTACAATATGGTGAAGATAAAAATGCAATGGCCCAATTTCAATGCCCCCCCACTGTACATAATACAAGGGATCCTACATACCTATAAATAACTGAATGGAAACTTATGATGAGATTGCATAAAACTAGGCGCTACTAAAATACATAAAATAAAATATACATGTTATTGTGTTTTACATAATATGCTTGACAACTTATGTTTAAAATTATTTTTGTATATTTGCCTTTAAAACGTATTGTGTATTCATCAATATCGAACCTGAAAAACATTCAAACAAGTAAAATCGATATTCGATCGGAAATGACATACATCGTTCGTTGTTTTAGCTTTTATTTGTCTGGAAAGGTTCTTATGAAAGATAAATTTAGAATGTTGCGTGGAATAGAAGACTAAACGAATGTAACCTTCTTAGTACTTTTGACAATAATGATACCTTTACCTAATAATACCTTTTCTTTTTTAGAATTTTAATTGACAATTGACAAACTGTCATTGAGTAGCAATGTATTCTTTTTTTTTTCTGAACTTATTTTATAAATTGAAACGTCATTTCCTTCAAATCAACACCAACTCTGTCCACTAGTCCCTTCCTAATCCTCCTGTCCTTCTCTTCCCCTTATTGCACTCGTCTTTAAAAATATTTTTGTTTTTATTTTGATTAATCTATTTTATATTTCCTATGTATCATGATACTGTATATATTATGTATGTAGGTACCTATTTATGCCATAATATTCTAATTTAGTATCAATATTTTTATACCACTATGTATTTATTTATTTATGTGTCTATCAATTATTTATTTATGTATTGATTAAGTCTTTTGTAGTTTGTAACACTTGTTCTCAATTGGTTGGTTGGCAGAAAGTGCCTCAGGCAATAAACCCGCCAATTGGGTGTATTTTATTTAAATGCCCAATAAAGTGTTTTATTATTATTATATTACTGTTTAGAATTTATATTTATAAGTTTGCCCTAGCCTATTTGGTCATCATTATTACTCTATATTTCAAATATTTTGTAATAAATAAAGTGGATAAATAAATTAATAAATAAGTTGATAGATTGTTACCTATTAGGTACATATTTTTTAAAACAGATGCACTGTTGGAATTATATTAGTTAAATAGGTAGTTAATTAATCATTAAACAAATTCATAGTTAAGACAGGGCAGCTTCAGTCTGTCTATATTATAAACATATACATATTATTTACTAAGTAACTCAGTGTGTTTGAAAGCAATCAAACTAAAGAAAATCAATATTTTTTTTTAATTTACGCAAACATTCAGCTCTTGTTTTTGGAATTTTTATTAAAATTTCTTCTATTAAGTAGTGACATAAATATTGTTATTGACAAGATTTACGTAAGATATTTTCAATAATATGACAAGCGGAATCTTAGATAATATAATATATAAGTATGTGAGTTCGTAGAATCCTTGAAAATATTAAAAATATAACAATAGCGAATACAGCGATATTATGAAACTAGCGATCTTATCAGGCTTATTGTAGTTGACATTATTAAGAAGTCTAGGCTAGAGTTCATTTCAGTTGAAATTTTATTCATGAAATATTTCATAAATACATCTCAATTTTGTTTCCAACTAATATATTTTCGTCACAACGACCTTTAAATCCTCATTCAGTAAAAGTGTTAAAATGTTCAATTGTTTATCAAGTTTGGGGGCCTTAACCCCAAAACTCGTTGAGGCTATGAAAATGGTCGTGGGTTTGAATTCCGGTGCCATCCCCACTTATACAACACAAGCTTTGCTTTTTGTTATCAAGTGTTATCAAAAGTGAATTTGTGTTCACTTTCAATCGAACAATTAATGAGTCTTTGCTATGCCAATAGGTTTTGCTGATATTTTCCATTCAATATGTAATGCGATTCGTAGGATTCCACCCACACATTGTTAAAGGTGATGGGTGGTTTTTAAACCTAATGTTAAACAGCCAAGCAATAAAATAATAATATTTAGGAATACACCAACGCCATTTATATGTGAAATGGTCTGCGGCCATCAAAGCTTAACGCCATATGTTCCATCTCTGCTGATAATAAGGGAGGAATACTAATGTAGGGTAGAAGGGTAGAATATAACCAACAGCAGAGCTTCTCTTAAAACAATTTTTAACGAAACAATACACGAATATGGCAGAACGTGTTAAATAAAAAAATAATTAATTAATTCGTGATTCCGCCTCCACAAAACTTTACCAAATGCACATGATTGTGACTCCAGTTGTGGAATAAACATTCTGATCAAAAGAATAGATCCATTTTGGCAATCATAGACTGAACATACGGATGGTAAATTCAAACAATTTAACGAAGGAGCAGAATCATTAAGGGTTGCGCCCTCCCATACCCCTGGATGTTTCAGGAACCTAAGTTCTCATTTTATCCAAACCTTTCAATAAAGTCTAAAGGGTTGATAAAAAAACATAGGTGCAACGTTTCAGATAGAAGTCTAGAGAACTTTAGTGACCCGACGGAAAAAGTGAAATAAGCGGAAATAATTGATTTATAAGGAGAAATTTATACAAAATGTGATGAAATGTCCAGTCACATATATTTAAAATATCAGCTTTCATCAGCCACATTTTCCACTACTTGCGAGTTACTCTTATTGATGAGTCAAAGGCTGTTATGTACAAATAATGGTTTTGATTTTGAGAAGCTCAATTAATGCGGGTCATATGAACCTTCTTGTGTAAAAAGTAGATTCATAAGAATTTATCCTGCCCCCGTAGACAATTTGAAATTGGCGTTCGACTACAAACGAAGATTTCGTCAATGTAGAGTGCGAAAAAATGAACTGTCCGCTGAAACATATCTTCTTCTTCTTCAGCTTATTGCCGTCCACTCCTGGACGAAAGACTCCTCCATGTCGATCTCTTCTGCGCAGTCTGCATCCATAGCACCCCAGCGTGTCGCTCCAGATCATTCGTCCATCTCATCTGTGGTCTTTTAAACATGTAAATAATTATTATTATTTAAACCAAAATAAAAACACAAGTATATAAAAATAAAAAAAGTGGACAGTTAATTTTCTTTCAGCTCTACTTTGACAAAAAAATCGTTTATGTATAGTCGTTCGCTCAAATTTTATAGGGCACTTAGTGTTCTTAAATAAATTCTTACGGATAACGTGAGAGATTTCAATAGCTTACATTTCAATTGCGCTCTTCTGTATTATAAACATTGCAATTAACCGTTAGAGCCAAATGCATTTTCTTCAATAAATATAACGAAATGCAATTCTAGATTTAAATGAATCGCATAATTTAGAATACAGTTTGTGTTCTGAATTAAACGTTTTTACAGTCTTAGCTTCCGAGAAAATATTATTCATATTAGGTAAGGGTGCAAAATATTACCTCCTACAAAGCTAACTAAGAAATTATCATTTCAAAACAAATTGTACGTTGAGAAAATGCACAGTTACGTAAAAAAATTTTGAATTCATTTTGCATAAAACTTACAGAAAGACAATTAAAAGCTCATCAAGCTTAAAAATAAACGTTCAAAATAGTACATTTTTGTAAATAAATAATGACCAGTTCAATGAATAATTAAAGAAGCTAAGCGACACAAAAATATCCAAGAGAGTAAAATGTCAGATGCGCTGGAGTAGAGGAGAAAATGTTCAAATTTGTGGAAGTTTCAAGGGCGCACCCATAACCGAAAAGATGAAATAAAAAAGACTTGGCTAGTATGATCAAGTTATGAGGGGAGCAAAGGACAACATGATCTGTAAAGCGATGGACATTGAAACTCCTGCCGTGGGACCAGGCAGGCACCTGACATAGGGTAAGAACACGTAGAAAGCTGATTCCGACCCACGCCGACCGGCGCAAAGAATGTTTCTTTGCATTTGAATGGGAATACGCACAAGAAAAGAAGGAACCCGCTTTCCGGCATGCCCATTTAAATGCATTATTGAAACGATACACAACATTCTTTGCACCGGTCGGCGCGGGTCGGAATCGCCTTTCTACGTGTTCTTACCCATATGGTTCTCGGGCATCAACAGGCAATGGAAAATGTCGACATAACGGAAATATGTACAACGAATTTCTGCTATTTTTTTTGCTTTTTAAGTTGCATTCAAAGTTTCAGGGTAAAAACTGCTCTATTTTTCTAGGATTGCTCTTAAGATAGAGCAAGGGACATCAATGTTACAATATTAATTGTTTAAAAATCGACACAAATAAAAATGTAGTCAGCAACAGATGTAGATTGGACATTTGGTTTTCTGGGTTTATTTTTTTTTTGTGCAGATTACACAAAAAAATGCATTGAAAATTCTGATATGGATGATGGTTATTTTACAATAACCATTCTGCAGAGAATGTTAAGCAATATTATATAGTAGGTGGGGTACATTTGTTTTGTTTGTATTGATTTTGTAAAGTTTAAAAATTGAAGGTTCACCTTCAAACAACAACAATAATTAGCCCTTTTGGGGGACAGAAAGTTTTGTTTCGCACGACGAAGCCCTAAAAATTGTTGAAATTGTCGTTGTTTTAAACATTCCATACCTTCTCAATAATAGGTATTACAAAATATTTATAAGCTGAAGAGATACACATTAATACAAAAGTGTGAAGCACAGATGGCGGCATGTACTTATATGATGCTATGTATACTATTGTACACGCTCGTGCACCCAGCGCAGGCCCATCACTTCCACCATTGTGGAAAGGAGGTGGACATGTCTGAGACATGTGTTAAGAATGCCGAATGAGAGTTGTCCGAGGAAAGCGCTGTTCTTCTTATCCATCAGAGTTTCCCAAGACGAAGAAGACCTTTTCTTACCGTGTTCCGCTTACTTCGCGGCAGAGTTGAGGGATCTGGATATGGTGTGAGAGGAGGTCATCGAAACTTCGCGAGATCTAGCGTGGTATAGAGCTCTTGTTGTCTCCCGGGGTAAACCCCGTTTGGGGTCGAGAGAGGTAGAAATGGATTTTTGTTGGTCTGAAAATCTCCTTCTTATGACCACGCTTGTCCATTGTATACATATCTGGTGTACCTCTCAAATGCTTTAAATTGAATTTAAATAACTACTACAAACCATTGATTAAGTGCTAAAATACAACTCAATTTATAATACTACCTCACTGTTTCATTTGTGATAACTCTGTGTAGATAGGAAAATTCGTAAATATGTAGGCACATGTAATGTCAATATCTCCTTGACAATTCTACCAATTCTTGCTTTATGAATTTATATTAGATTTCAACACTTAGTATCAGCTTGTTTAACGTACAAGATATTTTACATAATTTGGTTTCCATTCACGTACAATTTCAAATCATATTATACGCAGGTAAATGCTACATATATTCTTAGAGTATATTATAACATTGCCAGGATAATAAAAGTTGAGATATGTTTCGTATGAAAATAGCAATAAAAGTATTCTATGTAACTCGACAATTCTACCAGTGCCCTTATTCTCGTAGTGGTCTTAATACGCTCTTATCTTGATTGACAATCATAAAATGGCGGATTGGTATTCACAAAACAAGATATCTAGTAGATATCTTAAAAATTCGTTATGTTTGAAACATCAGTATGAAAATGATCCAGTTCAAGATAGGATTAACATTAGATTCCGATAGTTTTGTGAATACGACTGCTTGCGATCGTGTCTTAATCTTATCGTTAAGTGATTTTTAAAAGCTATTGATTACGAGAATAGCCCTACTGCTCAAGTTTTTAGTATCTTCTTATCGGTTTTTTGAAAAACGTTTGGTAGTCGGCTTCAAATTTTTAAGCTTCCGAGTTTAAAATAGGTGTAATATATAGATACAAAATATCTTCATATTGTACTAATCTTTACACAATCATGCAAACTAATATGGTCGAATTACATAGAAAACATTAGGCAAACAAGTACACAAAATACATATCGTATATGCACAACGTTCTAATTATATCTAGATCTTGTGACCTTTTTTCAGGACTATATCTTAACGAATATATTGTAACAACTAAAAACTCTAAGAATTCATTACTGATACTGATGTTCGATTTTAAATGGAACAAACCACTAAGGGCTTACGACTGTCTTCTAGTGTTATTTCGAAGGCTGGCTTAGTGTGATCACTTTACGTTAACAACGTTCGCCATTAGGTGGTAATGTAGTCTCCGAAACTCCTAATCATGAGAATTCTCATCATGTCGAAAAATTCCATGTATGCAACAAGTAGACATTTAACAATTATTATTAATGAAATATAGAGATAAAAGTTGTAAATAAACATTATATCTTCATGAATACCAAGGCGCAACCTCTCTCTACACAAACTTTCTAGAGTTTTATGAGAGACGAAGAAATTGTTAGTAATGTATGAATATATAATAATGAATATAATGTAAATTATAATTATTGTAAGAATTTGATTGAATAAAATAAATAAAAAAAATGAGAACAAGAGAGCAACCAAATTTAAAGACTGCGACTGCTGTCATTCGTTAATATCGTAAATGAACTATTTGGACATCGAATGCTTCATAAAAAAAATAACGAAGCACTTTAACTCATTAATAATTAATTAAACTGTTAAGAAATCCGCCTCAAGGACAGTAAAGTTCTCTAATACTTCGTCTCATAATACAACATACTACCTCCATGAAATTTCATCGTCCATCAGTGCTTTTATATGAACAACAGTCCTTTGCTTCTCGGCCTTCGACTTCTTTTGTCCTTTAATTAACTCCCGGACCCTGCAAGTTTTCAAATGCTTAGGTACATTTTGTGTAAAGTTTCAGTTTAGCCTTAGCCTACTGACCTTTTGAATGAATTGTACTAATTTTGTTTCTGGAGTATTTATGTTCTCTCCCAGTATCCATGCAAGTTTGTCGTATGTCGTTAAAATCTTAACAGTACATAACTATTTAGTAATTAACTTTAATGTTTTTTTATTCGATGATCATTCGGATTTTAAGATATTTTATTTTATATATTATTTAAATTTTTAATAAATCTTAAATTATTGTAGGTTGAGTCAATGTTCTCTTGATATTGGATTTTGGATTGATATTGTGAAGATGCCACCGATACATTGTCATTGATAAAAAAAATCCATATTTCTGTGTATTCATACATTCATCTATATGATAAAAATGGAGACCTATTTTGCGTGGTCATCGCACCATGCCTAACGGGTGGACCGATTTCACTTATTAATATTTTTTTTGGCGTGTTTGCTTTTTTCGTGAGAAGATATGAAAGAAAAAATTAAGAAAGTTGCCTGGATAATTAAAAAACTCTAAGTAGGTAACCTTCTTGGTACTGTTAACAATATAATTTATATTCCAAATTTGAAAAATTGAAATTAAATTAAAGTTTGATCGGAACTATCGGTTGTTTGATAGTTGGGCGATTGACAGAATTTTGATGAAAGATATGGTTTTAAACGGATGCATCGATCTAAATTTCATTGGTTAAAAGGTAAAAAGCTTATAATTAGGCAAATTCGAATTCAATATTCATATTTAGGAACACAGGACAACGTCTATTGTGAAGGCTAGTTTATTTATTAAATACACCAACAGAACATTGACAAACACAAACCAAAAAAAATATGAAACAAACACTATATATAATCTCCAGTGCTCAATGACAGCTATCACCGGCGTGTCAATGTTTAAATTTAGTAAATGCTTTATTGAAAATTGTGAAAAATTGTGTGTCCTAACATCTATAATAATATCATCTACTCTCAAATATCGGGATATCCTTGTTAAGACATTGCCTTATACTTTTCTGTAATTAATAAAAAAAAAACCTTCATAATATATTACTTAAAAAATGCTTTAGCTGTTTTCGGAATTCCTCCACATAATTTTATTATTGAGCTAAGCTTCGGATAATAAAGGACGTGAATTTGATAAAATTTTAATTTTAACCAATTTGTAGTCATTAGAAGGACGTCTTCACAATCCCACTTCTTAACTAATAGAAGCGGCAATAATAATTAACAGATCTCTTGAAAATTCTTAACCAAAAATATGGCATAAATTAAATATATTAAAAAGGGGAAAACCTTAAAACTACAATATTTTATTCAAGAAACGGTTAAAAATAGTCGAGTGAGTTGAACTCCATACTTAATTTCATACAAGGGGTGAGCAAATTTACGATTATTTAGATAATTATTTTTTTATTTATATTATAATATATTATAAATTGTGTTGTTTTGGAATTTTTCACAGGTGACGTTGTTGTCAGTAAATCCGTTCCATACTAACTTTAACATCATATTTTATATTATTTTCTATCCCTTTATCGATGTTTTATCCAGAGTTATTTTGTTACCCGGAACGGAGAAAAATCCAATAAATCAAAATACGAAAGAAAATGTTCGGCCGGTCTCGAGTCATAAGTGTTCGCACTAACCCGACTTTCTTTTATATTATTTCACACATTTGTTTCAGTTTTTAAGGTTCTGAAATTCTTATAAAGTTTCCGAGATAGGTAGTACTTTTTGACTTTTAAATTTGTTATACCTACGTAATAAATTACAAATTTGATTCCAGGTATCTCCTTGACTAACACAACATTTTATTAATCATAGTGTTTTGATGGTAAATTAAAATGAATAAAATTATTGTTCTTTACGAAAAAAATAGCCAGTTTTCAACTGACAATGTTTTCAATCCCTTTGACATGACGATTTAATTTTTCTAACAGTTAAAGTGCACGTTCTCTTAAACGCTTGCATTATGGTACATATTTAAATCTGTTGAAAATAAAAGAGAATGCGAAAGCATTAAATAATTTTTTATTGTTTCTTTTGGATTAATAAAAATATCATTTAGCAATTTCTTCAACTCAGTTGTTCGAAGGAGCTTTTTTGCTAGAACTTATTATAAATGTTTACTTTTGAAATGACATACTTACCTACCAAGAAGAAGTTTGACTTTTTTAAATTCATTGCCAATTTCCAAGTTAATTATCCTTTATTTCTGGCTATATTAGGAAGGAATGTGGTATGGAAGTAAGTGTTGTGACAAAGATGAAAGTTAATAAGTTGAGATGGTTTGGGCATGTGGAAAGAATGGACGCAAACAGAATGACAAAGAGAATTCATAAGGCTGAAAGGAAAGGTGTAAGAAAGCGTGACCGACCGAGAATGACGTGGATCGAACACATCGATTCCGTCCTCAAGGAAGGCCAGGTAAGAAGTAAGAGAAATAGGAGAGGGTGTATGAGAAATGTTATGTCGGTGGAAGAAGCGAAAGAAGTATGCTTGGATAGAAAAGAGTGGAGGTCCGTTCTCCCTGCCTACCCCTTACGGGACACGGCGTGGTGGATGGGTTTCTGGTTCTGTCCCGTTGTTTATCTTGTAAAGAAGAAATCTTAGTACCTTCCTTACTTTAGATTTCGTATCCTAGATTTTTTAAATACATAATATAAAATGCATTAAAGTGAATACTCAGGTATATTGATTACGTTTTTTTTATTTATAAATGTGTCAGTGTTAATAAAAACAGAAAGCTAGGTCAGAATCAAAAAAAATAGGAGAGGTTGTATAAGAAACGGTGTGAGAAAGAAAAGGGTGGAGGTCTCTTCTTCTTCCTAACCGTTACGGGACATGGCGTGATGGGTAAATAAAATAATGACAGGTGCAAACATTGCCTTTGAATTAAAAATCAATACTTTTCTTCGTGGGTCATTGACATTCAAAATATTAGTACCAATAATTATTGTATGTAGGTAGGTACATAATAAAATCTGCAAATATCTCATCAACTACAAATCGGTTTCACTTTAGGTTCTGTCGTAGAGTAGGTACTTTACTACTCCGCCACTATCATAGATTTACTTTATCTCTGCTAAATTTAGTGCCTACGAGAGAAGCACAGAGGAGTGATTAATTATCCGTATTCACGAGGTGAAGTACTCAAATTCCTTTTCATCAAATCTACAACGCTATGTCAAAACGTGAAAGCTCCATTTAATTGATTTTTCATTTCAACATAAAGACAAAAAAAATAATACTACGTATAATAACCGATAACTATCGACGTTCATGAGGTCTCCCGGGTGGAAAGTGCCTCAGGAGAATCGTGGGGATAAGATGATACCATCACATCACGAACGATGGTATACGACGGTGCACTCTGCGTAGGCGCATCACTGCTACCATTATGGAGAGGAGATGAACATGGCTGGGAGATGTGTTAAGGATGCCATTTGCCGAGGAGACCGCTGTTCTTCCTCCCATCAGGGTCCCGAAAACGACGAAGAGAAGAGGAAGCAGAGCTGAGAAATTTGGACATGGTATGGGAGGAAGTCATAAACATTGCCCACAATCAAGCGCAGTGGAGAGCTCTTGTTGGCTTCCTATGCCCCTTAGTGGGGTCTAAAGTGTGTTTGGATTGGAGGAATTAGTATAGGTTCAGGTAGATTTCTGAGTAGTATGCCTGAAATTTGCTTCAAGAAGTCGACAAAAGAGCACGTCTTTTTGGTCGGTCTTTTAAAAAGTGACAATAATTTTATGGTCCCCTAACTAAAAAACATATCCATTTCTCGCGCAGAATATAAATTCACTATACCTTCTTCGTGATTCCTGGCTAACTTTACCAACTTGATAGCCAAGTTTTCTAAAACGGCGGACCTTGAGGTTCTGAGTTCGATGCTAAAGACATTTTTATGATTGTGTTTTTCAGTTGGTATATATACCCGGAATTCGCCTGTTTCAGATTGGGCGGGGACCTGTTGACTTCAAAAAGTTACCCCAGAAAATAATCTTCACGTGCTATAATAATAGGTGTCAAGCTTTTATTTCTATTGAAATGTCAAATGACTAAAAACATATAAGTACATATTTAAATTACTGGACAATGATATGCTTTAAGCAAAATTAAATATAGTGCTTTTAAAAAGGAAAATATAGACTTAGAAGATCAAACTAAGGACCTCAATACGCTGAAATAATAGACGACGACTGAATTGCTTAGCTATGAACTCAGCACAGCCACTAAAAACATATTTTAAAAATAATATAAAGTATTGAGTTGTTATATTTTGGATTCCGCTCAAATCATTAGATGAACACCTCGCGTACTTTGGTATACAGAATTATAAATCTATTGAATTTGACAAAATCACTGGATATAATATTTTCTGTGTTAATATTCTGTACTTACTTAACGATTTGGAAGACACAGATAGCGGGGATGATACTGTTCGTTTCATTTGAATCAGACATCAAGACTATTTATAATGGAATGAGTTCAATACAAAATTCAACGTTTAGAAATAAATCATTGTACATTGTTTTCAGGACGAGTGAAGTGAACACGAGCTTAAAACATACTCTATGAAACAATGTTTTTTTTATTTATTTTTTTACATGTATAATACAAAAGAAGCCGCAAAAAATATAATTTTTCAAAATACACATGTAGAATTATTGATTTGGACGTGATGTATGAACAACTTCTTCCAAGTATGATGTGGATCTGTCAGGTTGCATTGAACCAAACGAACCCAGAGCTGAAAGTAGAGTTAATTTTCTTGATCGTTGATATGGACATTAATCTGTCATCACAAATTAATTAGTTCTTGCTCGTTGTTGTTTCCATAGTGTCCAATATCAATGATAAAAGAACTGTTTCTACACCCGGCTCTATGTTCGTTTGGTGTAAAAATTCATCCTTAGGGTGCATTCATTCTCTCATCTATAGGATGGCGAGATTAGAAGTTAAAGAAATAAAAATTATACATATAAGCAGTTGGTATACCGGCTGTTAAGTCGCCGACTTTTGTACGACCTTCACTAAGTACCTATATTATACTTATATTGCATTCAAAAACTTACCCTAAGATTAAAGAATAATACATATAATATTTTATGTCAGTCCATACATTGCACCTCTATAAATTTGAGTAACGACTTTTCTGCTTAGACTTAAAATTTATTACTTACTTTATCTAATAGACGTTATTATTTCGATATCTCAAATAACACTTAAATTATTCCTTAGGGTTGTTTATTTTCAAGCAATATTTTCGTACAAACTGCAAATATTTCAAATGTAAAATCAATATGTAGGTACTTTTTAAATTTTCTTACTCTTTATAAAACTTGGTTATAAAACGGTATTACCTCCATTGGTGTAAAAAATCATCTTAGATAAGTAACTTCATCTTACAAAAAGATTTCGATTATTACTTGCAATAAGTCAATAGTTTCTCCACATTAATTAAAACCATATTAAAAGTAACACAAGATAGCCACTATTCCTAGTTCTTGTTACATTAGCAGGCATCCAGGCATCTCTCGCAAAATATAATAATTGTTTTGATACAGTCTCCGTTTAAAATATGTATTTCGATTTATGACAAACTTTGTTATTAAGTTGCGCTTGTCTAAAACGACTATATAGTCTTCCAGGTATAATAGGGCAAATACTTAGCCAAATCATGTATTAATTTTGTCGGAGCTTCACACAAAACGCAATAATTATTATATTTGCAAGGAAAATTGATAGATAGCAAGTATTGTCATGCTTTTTATCAGCTGCACATATGGCAGCTATTGTTTTTTATTAAAAAAACACTAACTTATAATCATTTTTTCAGTTACCTGATAATGTCAAAATGTGGGGAATTCGATTTAGATACGAATGGAATCAAAAAACTCATTTCCCAAAAAATGACAGATAGCAGGTTTTGTCAGCTCACCGACGATATGCTATCATTTGTAAACCGTTTATTGCAATCACATTATGTTAGTTAAATTGAACCAAATCTCTCCAATTTGTTTTCAAAATTCTCAGTAAATATCTACATTAATTAATTGCCCATGTGTTGAATTTTTAATGCATTTCTCTCCTTATTATGCACAGCTCTTTTGGATTGGGACCTTTGCATATTATCAAGTATTCATATCTGATTTGAAACAGGTACACATATGACGAAGGTGAAATTAATAATAATAATATATGGTTTGCTCGATCTTGAAGTACCTTATTATAAGTACACCCCAATTTCGGTAATGCAAAACAGTAATACTAAGTTGTATTGGGATATACCAATACAAACTGACCGAAAGATTAATGCAAATCGTCCGAACATTGTATTGGTTGATCGTAGGAACGGGATAACGTATCTCGTGGATATCACTATACCGTATGACGAAAATTTGAAAAAAGTCGAGCAAGATAAGATAATTAAATATCTTGATCTTGCTTACGAAATCAAGGATATGTGGCATACACCAACCACCCACATAATACCTATAGTGATATCGACGAATGGAGTTATTCCTAAGTCTCTTAAAGACAATCTAGGGAAACTTGGCATCGGTTGTGGTCTCATATATGCCATCCAAAAGGCAGTCCTGTTGTCCTCATGTAGGATGTTCCTTTCTCTATAGTTCGAAGATCTCTCATGATTACATTACATCGTGATGTATCATGAGAGATAATACCGATATTTTTATATTTAGTATATAGCATTGTATTTAATTTTAATTTAATTTATTTTTTATTAATTTTTATACAATGATGTATCCTTTATATGATATATTGTGATTTAATAAATAAATGTTTTGAAATAATAATATAACACTTTTCTATACAAAGGTGTTAGTATAGCCGGCGGAACTTATTGCCTGAGGCAATTTTTTCCAGTCAACCGGTCCCGTCCAATCTGAGACAGGCCAACCCCGGGTAGAAATGAAAAAACACTTAGAAAAACTCTGACCCGACCGGGAATCAAACCCGGGACCTCGGATCTGAAGTCCACGCTAGTACAACTAGGCTACCGAGGTTAACGGCTTAACCCAATAAAATTAACGTCTATTTGTATTGTTATCACATGTGTCACAAATTATAAATGTTCGTTTACAATGTTCTAAATGTATCAGGATAACCTTAAACATTAATTTTCTCATTTTCTCTCTCCCAGACAGGCTTGGTCTAGGGTAGATTAATCATATTATTGTTTACTGAAATATTGCCATTGAATAAAGGTTATGTTATGTATGGGAGTGAGACTTAGACATGGACGTAAAATCTGGAAGTTGGAATAAATGCTGTTGAAATGAGATGACCGCTTAGGATATGCGGAAAGAGACTGATTGATAAGGTAAGGAATGATAATATTAGAAAAGAATGTGGAGTGGATTTTAGCGCAGTGACTAGAATGAAAGTGAATAAATTAGTTGGTTTGGGCATGTAGAGAAAATGACTACTAAAAGGATATATAAATCTAAAAGAATGGGTGCATGCAGACGAGGCCGACCTCGAATGACATGGTCCGACCATATCGGTGCCGTCTTAGAGGAGGGCCAAGTCAGGAGTAAAATTAATAGAAGAGCATGTGTGCGGAATGTACATACCACTTATTAACTTTACTGTTTTAAGGGAGTCTTGGTTTTGTCACTGTCAGCTCTGATGGACTAGAGTGAATTAGAATTCATAATTGGGTGAAATCAAGTTTTGCATGCCCCACATTACTTTTGGATGTTTATATGCTACATTTTTTGAAGTGGTTGGTAACTTGGCGATGAATGACTCAAAAGTGGCTTTCGGTCTAAAAGGCATGACAGGTACAGGGAAGATATGTGTGACCTCCAGTACGAAACATCAGTAAGGGGACGTCCATAAATCACGTGATGTTTTTTTATAACTTTTTAGACCCCCCCTCCCCCCTGGTGATATTTGGTGATGTTTCAGAATACCCCCCCCCCTTCCCCCGAAAATCACGTGTACCTACTTTTTTTAGTACAAACAATTAAGAAACTTACGATTTTAATTTTCGTTAATTTTTTAAATATCTGAAAGTTCTACTGTGTTTCTTTAAATTCAACAGAAAAAATAAATGCACGTGATTTTTCACTAGATCCCCCCCCCCTCTCCCTACGTGATCTTTCGTGATTTTTTTCCAGACCCCCCTCCCCCTTTTGGGATCACGTGATTAATGAACGCCCCCTAAGTATGAAAGCCGGCGTCGTAATCGCCAAGTCTTCTTCTTGTGATTGTGAGCGACCATAAGAAGAAGAAGACTTGGCGATTACGACGTCGGCTTTCATACTTACTGATGTTTCGTACTGGAGGTCACATATCTTCCCCTTTGCCCTTGTTGAATGACTCAAAAGTGGCTTTTGATCTAAAAGGCATGACAGTATATTTTTTTTTGTAAATGAAGTAAGCAATCACTCAAATTGACACCATACTATACGAGTACTTACATACTATCTTCTTGTCTTTAGTTAGCATCAATAGAAAATTGTTTGTTTTAAATTTAAATCATCAAAAGAATCTATAAAAATTAGAACGTTTCATTTGAACTAAGAATATGTTCGAATTTAATCATATTATTTAAAAAAAAAATACGAATCCAATATTTACGAGTATGTAACGATGGCTCTTCATATAGAGTGGATTATAACAATATTATTCTAGCGTTCAGCTGTAATTTTGTTTAATTTGATTATAAACCAATTGGTCTTCTAGTGTGGACGAGTTCCAAGTTGTCTCCGTATTTCAGTCCACGAACTTAACAAACGTCCGTTTCTCTAGAACAAACATGAGCGTAGTAATAATATGAAAAACTTTCACTGAGCTTCTGCTGAGTGCATTGCAGCCAAGTGCGAAACTATAATGAGTAAGTGTATGTGTAGTTAGAATTAATAATAATTACATATGAATGTTATCTCCAGTTTCGAACAGTTTGATGTTATCCTTTTATTACGTATCCTTGGTCCTTTGGTCTTTCAATATTGTGACAGTTTCCAAAGTTAATAATTACACTGAAAAAACTTTAACCATATTATTACTAGCCCAGCTTAATGTAGCTACATATATGGAACACTTTGTGTTATTTAGGATTCATTAATGTATACTTATGTACTATATATTAGTTTAAAGGCTATACAACAATATTATATTTTTTATTAATTGCAGTAAAAATGGATTTGAATGCATTGTGTTGATTTGTTGTTTTATTCATCAGTGTTCTGTTAATGTGTCTATAGTAAATAAATAAATCCAGTATTTCACCACTCAAATACATTTTCAAAAGATTGTCTTAAAAATGCGCTGTTCTTCCTCCCATCAGGGTTCCGAAGACGAGGAAAATCCTCTCACACTGTGTTCCGCTCCTTCGAAGCAGAGCTGAGGGACATGGACATGGTGTGGGAGGAGGTCATAAACATTGCGCAAGATCGAGCGCAATGGAGAGCTCTTGTTGCCTCCCTGTACCCCTGAGTGGGGTGTGAAAGGGAGAATTGATTGATTGATTGATTGTCTTAAAAAAATAATTGAGTTTTGGTTCTTTCTCTTAGGTTCATACTTTTGATACTTTGGTACTCTTCTTCTGGTGTCCTATAGGGTATCCCCAACTTCAACGACGACTTGAAAGAAAGCCTCCCATGTTCAGCTGCCCTGAAAAAGTCTCCCACAATTCTCGGTCTCCTCACGAATGTTTCAGGAAAGATGCTTTCTTCCGACTCCTATGCGGTTCTCATTTTTCCCCTTCACTAGTCTACTGAAATTTTCAAGGCTAGTTCTCCGTCAACAATAGTAGTTATTCAGATAAACATTAAAAAAAAAACAAATTTTGTCCTAAAGCTTTTGAAAATTTGAGGAAATTTTAGCTTGTATATATTTTTAAACAAAAGCTATCGGATGCTGACTAATTACGATGTAACGATCACTATTCAATTATTCTCAGAAAAAATAATTATTGTAAAATCAATAATTTGGCCAGTCTAAAATCCGGACTTTATTCAGATTTCACAATACTGTAAATAACTTGTGAAACACTCAATCTTACTAACAATTCATGGGAGTAGGTATTGAGGTCCTGGACCATTTCCATTTTTCGGTTGAGCCACTACTAAACTTACACCATGTATAATTGTCAGTCGGACGACTTTTGCTTCCAAAACTGACAAAGCGACATTTTTTTGTCTTTAAAATTCCAAATCAAAAATGGAAGGAGCATCTAGGTACATTCTCAAATGATAGATTAATGAGAATTCCTCTGAAAGATTATTTTGTACCTATGAGTTTGATCAAACCTGTTATTGACTTGTTTCATTTTAAATCATAAGAGACACACAATACATTGCTGTCTGAATCGTGTGTTAATTTTCAACTTAGATTGATGGAGTTCTACCATGAAACCAAATATTCAGATTTATAAACAATACAAAGTTGGATAGCGACATCTTTAATTCTTCTTCTTCTTCCTCTCTTCATAGATCCTGCAGATCTGTTTGTGCCGTCGTTTCAGCCTCTTGGGAGGTCGACTGCCGACTATCTCTCCATCGCTTTGGTGGTCTTCCTGGGGGTCTTCTTCCTTCAGGGTTGCCTTGAAGGACAACACGAGGAGTTCTGTCGTCTGACATTCTATTAACGTGCTCGTTCCAGTGTCGCCTTCGTTGCCTTCCCCATTTGACGATGTCCTCCGTGTTGCACATTCTGCGGATGGTATTATTCCTTATGCGATCACGCAGTGTGTTTCCGGTAATACAATAAACTTAAAATCAACTTAGCAAACTAGTTCAACAAAGCATGGATAAGCTGCTTTTCACTTCCAGGTTCATAATATGAATTAATGTGCTCATCGTCTGTGTGGGTCTTTGAAGATGAACCAAATCCAACACTTGAAATAAGAAGATAGTTCGCGTAACGGAAACAGATTTGGTCAACAATTTTGATATTCTGAGGAAAGATGACTGCTTCATAAAGTTTGGATTTATATCAGAGGCATATTTTGCGTGGAACATTGAGATCAAACTCTCCAAACTTATTTTAACAGGATAAATAAGAAAACCGTGTATGGAGGCGAATCTTTCGGATGCGCACTGTGATTTTAAGTCCTATTCCGGTTTGCGAGACACATTTGACTTCGAAAAAGCGCCCATCAGTCTCAGCCAAAATATGATGTGGAGAAGAAGCAGAATTGTACACACCAGAAAATACAACAAATCTTTATCCTTTCCAGTTTTCTTGAAAGGAAACCCTTCAATTACATTATATCTTCAAGATCAAATTTTACCATGCAACATACAGTTTTTTTTGATACATTTAGGTAATGTTGTACTATCCTAGTTCTTTGTGAAATTTTGTTATAGGTATTAATTTCCAATTATTGAAATAAATTTCGAGTTCTTTTTCAAAGTACCTATATGTTGCGGCTTGGTGATTCCTTAATTTATCCATCCCGGCATTTCCTGATTGGATCCTGGCAACATTCCACAATTTAATCTTTTACCAGCTTACCCCGTATATACAGTGACAATAACATTTTTTCACCGCCACGCACCGGCAATCTGTACAATTATTGAAGTGATCGCGCGGGAACGCCGGCTCAGTCTATTGTTTTCGGATATTGCATTCAACGCCGTAAGGCTACATAATTATCGGAAATTAAAACAGTACCATTTGATTGTGATAAGTTAAAATTCAAGCGCCGTAAGGCCACATAAATAGTTGTCAAAACCGAACGTGAAAGTTCATAGTGGTGTGGTGGAAGCAGCAGCAGGAGAACGGGGTAAGTCCTTTTTACCTTCCTGATCGCTACCTTACCATAGTAGTGGCTTACTTTCACCACGTTCATTCAGATCATCCGAGCGGCATCAAACCGCTCGGAAGCAGAGACCGTTAATTCCTCAAACATCACCAAACCTTCGCGCCAAGCAGTGAGACGATCGTTTCTTTGAAGTGTCTGGGCTTAAAATAATAGGAATTATTTCAGTAAAGAATCTACGTGAACTCATATAAGAATTTTAAAATTCCAAAGCAAAAATGGACGCAGCATCTAGGTACATTCTCAAATGATAGATTAATGAGAATTCCTCTGAAAGATTATTTTGTTCCTAAGAATTTGATCAAACCTTGTATTGACTTGTTTCATTTTAAATCATAAGAGACACACAATACATTGCTGTCTGAATCTTGTGTTAATTTTCAACTTAGATTGATGGAGTTCTACCATGAAATCAAATATTCAGATTTATAAACAATACAAAGTTGGATAGCGACATCTTTAATTCTTCTTCTTCTTCCTCTCTTCATAGATCCTGCGGATCTGTTTGTGCCGTCGTTTCAGCCTCTTGGGAGGTCGACTGCCAACTATCTCTCCATCGCTTTGGTGGTCTTCCTGGGGGTCTTCTTCCTTCATGGTTGCCTTGAAGGGCGACACGAGGAGTTCTTTCGTCTGACATTCTATTAACGTGCTCGTTCCAGTGTCGCCTTCGTTGCCTTCCCCATTTGACGATGTCCTCCGTGTTGCACATTCTGCGGATGGTATTATTCCTTATGCGATCACGCAGTGTGTTTCCGGTAATACAATAAACTTAAAATCAACTTAGCAAACTAGTTCAACAAAGCATGGATAAGCTGCTTTTCACTTCCAGGTTCATAATATGAATTAATGTGCTCATCGTCTGTGTGGGTCTTTGAAGATGAACCAAATCCAACACTTGAAATAAGAAGATAGTTCGCGTAACGGAAACAGATTTGGTCAACAATTTTGATATTCTGAGGAAAGATGACTGCTTCATAAAGTTTGGATTTATATCAGAGGCATATTTTGCGTGGAACATTGAGATCAAACTCTCCAAACTTATTTTAACAGGATAAATAAGAAAACCGTGTATGGAGGCGAATCTTTCGGATGCGCACTGTGATTTTAAGTCCTATTCCGGTTTGCGAGACACATTTGACTTCGAAAAAGCGCCCATCAGTCTCAGCCAAAATATGATGTGGAGAAGAAGCAGAATTGTACACACCAGAAAATACAACAAATCTTTATCCTTTCCAGTTTTCTTGAAAGGAAACCCTTCAATTACATTATATCTTCAAGATCAAATTTTACCATGCAACATACAGTTTTTTTTTGATACATTTAGGTAATGTTGTACTATCCTAGTTCTTTGTGAAATTTTGTTATAGGTATTAATTTCCAATTATTGAAATAAATTTCGAGTTCTTTTTCAAAGTACCTATATATGTGGAGGCGTAACCACTATAATTAAAAAAAGAAGTAAAGAATACGTATCAGAAAAACGTTTTTAAAAACGCAATTAAGCAAACGATGGTGATGAAATGTGTGTAATTTTAATTTTTATTTAATCACCATCTTTTTGAAAACCTTTTTTTGAACCACACAAAATACTTAATCCTAAGGTAATAAAAGATTAATATAAAGAGTAATTTATTCTCATTCAACGTATATAAAGTTTTATATACAACCTCCAAACAAATTTCAATATGATTTAACTCTATTTGAAAACACAAAACATCATTTTCTCATTCCATTCAATTTACAGTTAAGTGTGAAAAGAAAGATCGTAAATAATGAGAAAAATCTTCCATTAATCTCACAGTAAATTATAAAAGTTTTCTGATTGATATTTAATGACTGTGAATAAAATATTAAAATATTCAAGATTTTTTGGAAAACCTTCGTTGAAATAGATGAATGGAGGAATATTTTCATGTAAAACGAATCTTTGAAGTCTTCTTGAGTCTTTGTATTTACTTCTGAACCGATTCTAAATCGAGTAACCTATTTTCTTCTTTTTATAGACATAATATCTGTTTTTTAGGATTTTTTCTGGTTTTCTGATGACCAGCTTTCTTTCTATAGTTTTGGTGGTTTTCCCAGTGTTCTAAGCCCCTCTGTTAGTTCTGTCGTAACCATCTTTAGAAGTCTCTATGGACCCATTCTGCCAACGTGGTATCTCCAGTTACGTCCTTTTTCTTTACTCCACCTTACAACATCGTTAACTTTGCAAGTTCTGCTGATTTCCTCATTTCATGCGGGATTTTATCTCCGAGTGTTTTGCCAAGGACAGTCCCCAAAGTCTTTATTTCCACTGCTCTAATACAATAAACCTTAATTAAATGAGTGATCCCAGATTTATTAAAAATAAGCAAGTTATTTTTAATGAATCTGGGATCACTCACAATGAACACAAACAGGTACACTTTTGAAATCTTTCTCACTAAACAAAGGGTTGTATCAAGTTTAGTATCGTGAAAGTGGAAATATAAATGGTCGGTAGAGGAACAAACCCAGGACAATGTGTATTAACGCCGTTGTCTGATACCACTGAGCTACTATTCAATTTCTTTCTCAAATCAAGATGCCATGAATTCAAAATTGTTCCAGGTTGCAGAATTTGCAATACTGCCCCAGTTCCGAGATACCCGCAATGTGCTTTGAATGCCGCAATGACTCTTTCTTAAGAAAGCTAAAATTCAAAAATAATCTCTATATGTTCGTTTCTTGATAAGAATATTTCTATAGATAACATTTCATTTCCGAGCAGGGAGCTATATGCCAGCTATAGAACTATTTCTTCACACGTGTAACAATGGAGGTTGCTTAGGCTATCTTTAAATGCATTACATTGTATGCATTACATGACGTGTCTAATTTAAGAGCGTTTTTGCAAAGCGCCTTCCACGTGAATGTGCAGAGTTCAAGTAATAGTGCAACTCCATTGCAGGGTTCTTTGAAGTCTCCAGATAGTAATAATCAAACTATGTTAAAATGTAATATGCATTTGAAACAATAACTTGGAACTCTCCATTATATCCACTACAGTATTAATTTCATCGTTTAGGAGGTCCGTGTCTCGATAATCGTTTACGTTCACCCGATTTCTAAGAAAATATGAATAAATTGGTCTGCTTAATTATTAAGTATCGACTTAATCTCTTCAGTTGGAAAATTGAGGTTGATTTTATTAAACAAAATATCATTATCAATCCCAAACCACGTCCCAAAAATATAGATCACCTTTCTGAGATGTAAAACTCTGTTAGGTTAGGACCATATGCGGGGTGGCCCTTGACACCATCCTGCATTGAGAAATCACTTTGTTCTTTTTTATTTTTTTATCTATTTATTCAACATTCCTGCGGCTTTTACATTAGATGGTTTAGTAAAAATATGAATTGTTTTCAATTCTGACTACTGTAAAATTGGCCTTTTACACCACGCACTATCAATATTATACAATGTATTTGACCACATTTTTATCACACCCCAATTACTTTAATTTTCTTTCATTGCATATATATATAATTTTTGTCTGTATAAGTATGCATTATGTAAACACCTACTTGTGTTATGTATTGCTGTATTGACACTATCAAGTGCCTGAATGGGCTTATAGTTAAAAAATAAAACCTAAAAAAAATCCATCTCTCTATATAAAAATGGAACCCAATATCTCTTGAACACGCCACATCGTGTCAACTGCTGGACCAATTACGTTTATTCTTTATTGTTGTGTTTGCTATTTTCAGGAAAGATTGCTTTATGCAAATTTTCTCTACGCAAATACACAAACCTTTCAAAAAATAACTCTTAATTTATTTGATAGTTGGTGCGATTAATAGTATGTGCCCTCTAAACATCGTTTAAAACAGATGCATCGGTCGGAATCATGTTGGTTAAATAGGTAATTAATTTAAAATTATATGAATTCGCATTCCATTTTCATAGTAAGGACAGTCCGAAGTGTGTCGGAAAGCTAGTTTTTGGTTCGATCTCAGGTGCCGACCGTCTTCCTCTTTCACGACACAAGCTTTAAGTAGCTCACTGTGAAAGAGTCAAGGAGTGTATTTGTGTTCACTTTGAGTGAGCACATATTCATTTTATATAAAAAAAATAAAAAATAAAAATATAGAAAAAAACTTGAGTTTAGTACTTGATAATTAATATGAAGACAATGAGTGAACATCTGAGTAAGTATACAATGTCGTATAAATAATTAAGGTAATATAATATCCAAGTTGGCATAGTGTCTCGCAGAAGTTGTAGGAAGTTGCAAGATGATGATTGATTTCCGGTTTGTGTTTAGTCGGAAACTTTCTTGTTCAACAAGTAGTCGAGTCTTTCTCTTAGTGGAAGAGTTACAATAGTTCCGCCGCTTGTCGGTGATTTTACTTTGATACTCAAGCCACCTTACCAGCTCAGCGTAAGTTACAGACATTAACTTCCTATAAGGTTTAGTATTATACGTAAGGTAGGAATAATAATATTGTTTGAGTGTCGATTAGTGTCAACTCCATGTAACATACATACCTAGTATTGTTGAATAATCATCAAGTTTTATTATAGCGTACTGCAGCCAAATCTACTACTCAAAAAGTAAAAGAATTAGATTTATACAGTAACCTATTAATACAGTAAGAACTATAGTAAATAAATAAATCCAGATTTCACCACTCAAATACATTTTCAAAGGATTGTCTTAAAAATGCGCTGTTCTTCCTCCCATCAGGGTCCCGAAGACGAGGAAGACCCTCTCACACTGTGTTCCGCTCCTTCGAAGCAGAGCTGAGGGACATGGACATGGTGTGGGAGGAGGTCATACACATTGCGCAAGATCGAGCGCAATGGAGAGCTCTTGTTGCCTCCCTATGCCCCTGAGTGGGGTGTAAAAGGGAGAATTGATTGATTGATTGATTGAAGTAAAAAATCAAGAAAAATATTTCAAAAATCACAGAAATACATACATACATTTTCCCTTTAAGGCACTCCGCACACCGCAAGCCAGCCCGGAGGAGAACAATCCGCAGCATACCCGACCCGCACGAATCCGACCTCCTAGATCGATCGAAGCAATCAAACCAAAAAGCCGGCCCCGGACAAATCAAGCCCGCCGCGGGTACAAAATTGTTGCAAATTTTCTCTAGTATAACCCCTGTCAAGGAATGTATCGAATTACCAGTCATCCTGTATATAGGTAAGTATTTTTACGGCATAATAATTCAAAGGCTATTGTCAACTCTCCTTGTTTTTTGTTCATGTCGGATAATACATTGTTGCACAACAACGTACAAAGTGAATCTATAGAAATTTCAAATTGACGATTCCTGACGCAAAATCCACGTGCGCCTTTTTATATTACATGTGACTAAATTCTTGAAGATCGGCACTGTAGTTGATAACACTCGAAAAATATCGCAGTTAAAATTTTCTCTGATGAAATCTCTCTCATTTTTTTGTGTTCTAGAATACGTAATTCTTTTGGTAACGATATGTAACTAAATTTTCGAATAGACAGATTTCAAATATTCAGTAAAGCTCGGAACACGATGTGAACGCATTTTCAAATACAATAAGTCATTATTTGTAAGCAAAATAAATTCATCTTTAGTGAATTTTGTTTTGTATGTAAAAAAATCATTAAGTGGTGCATCCATAGAACGATTCTTTGCTGATTTCCGTAACAACTTTAGACGTCTGAAAAAAATATAAAAATCTTTGTTGGTAAATTATGCAAAATCCATTTTAATGATTTAAATCGTCTCCCAAAAATTCTTGAGGATCGTCGAACAAGAGGAATTTCATCAAAACTTACGAATGGCTGTACATTGAGGTCTCAACAGGCGAAAACTATCAAGATAAACAGGCCATTGCTTATCACAAGAGAAAGAAGAATAACTTTCAGTACTACCTAACTTCAAACAACAAAGAATTCATTAATTTATACAAAAATTTTCAAGAACACAATATACCCATATAAGGAAAAATAATTCTCCGAAGTTTTCTCGCCAAAAGTATACTAAGTTTACTAATTCTCATATAATTACGAACATTCTACCTACATTCATACATTCTGTTACATTCAAGTCTTTTCAATTCTCTACAAATCCTGTAGGATTACAAACCGTTTTCAGCGCTGTTCGTCATTCCACTAATCTTAAAAAGAGAACTCTGCCCTAATGTATTGCGTGCCCGGAATATTTATAACGAAATATGATTGATTTAATTTTTTCTTTTATTAGAAACATTCTTAATGTTCTTGATACGATAATATAAAAAAAATATTATCAAGTTTCCCAAGAAGAAAAGACAGATTATGATACATAATGTCATACCGATATATAACTTATTTCTGTACGAAATCACTTTATATAAATGTCTTCTGTGTGTGTTTGACTGAACTGCTCCTAACGAATGGATTATTTTGTATTTTTCTGTGTTTAACATTATTATTCAATGATGTGTTGGATTCATAACTTGATTTGATGAAAAATATCTATTCTTTTAATTATGGTATTGTATTAATTGCAAGCAGAAACCCGGCAAGATTGATTGACAAAATAGACGCAATAACCACAAATGATGCAACTTCTAATGGGAAAAATAGATCAGTGTTTTTGTGTGTAACACATGCAATCAAACTAGATTTTGGTGGTTTGAAACCATTTTCGTATTATTAGCTTTTAAAGAGACCGGTTAAAGTTAGGTACGTCCGTTGGATGGTGTCAAAGTTGGACATAGGCTGAAACATTCTTTTCTTTTTTATATCTATTCATAGTGGTCTGAAATCATCTTGACTTTATTAGCTTTCTTATTTCATTATAATGAAACCGATTTGTAGCATATTGGTTAGGTGATTTCAAAGTCTGCAACCGACATTTTTTGGATTTTGTAGATAGAAAAGTACCTATGTTAGTGTGGGCCGATTTCCTTTTTTCCCTCTATTGCTAACGTAATAGTTATATTTTAGTGCTAAATGCTGTTTTAAATACGTATGCAAAATATTTTTCAATTCGAAAGATATCTTCTGTCTCCGAATCGAGCTCAAAGTTTCAAGAAATTGTTAAATTTGTCCTATTTTGAAGCACGTATAAAGAAAGTAAAAATATGTTTATCGTAATATTTTTGAAGATTGTATATCATAAAAATGATGGAATAATTAGTTCTGTATGATATAAAGCATAATAATACAATTTAAGATAGCAACAAAGTATATAAAGCGCCGCAATAAACAAGAGAAAATAATCGCATGAAATGAGAAAAGGGTTAAAAATACCAGTTTTGTATTTTGATGGCCGTAAAGCCAAAGTTTTAGGATAGTGATTAGAAAAGTGGACAAAAATACAGATGAACAATAATTAAGAGAGTGTTAAAGGAAACTGATTCTAAATTGATGGAAAATTTGGAACACCGAAACCGATAGAGAGATCGATTACAGATTTCTTTTCAAAAAGCAACATTTCATTGGATATTTTACTAATCGTCTGATGTAATGAAAAAAAGTGTAGGTAAATACCGGAAAACATGATTGAATAATTAGTTTGCAGGAGAAAATACTAATAAAACCATTAGAATGAATATTTTGCTTATTGCAAACCACAAATAATCCCAATTGAATGAGTCGCCGATAATCTAGAAAAAAACTGCAAGTAACAATATATTTAGCTGCAAGTAACAATATATTTAGGTTTTTGTATAATAATGTGTTGATCTGGTTGATAGTGCTTTCTCAAGTCATCATACGCATTCTGACCAAATTGGAAAACAACTGGAAAAATAAAATAAAAAACAATTGATATGTTCCAGGTGATTACAAGAGAAACTACTATTTTATAATTTCAAGATCTACGAAAAGATCAATTATATTTATTCCAAATTGGTATAGTCATACCAACAGGAACATTTTCTAATGATTTAGGCAACTGAGCTCCAGGAAAAATTATCCATGTAATAATCGCTAAACTAAGCTCATAGGATTCTGCGACTGCGCTTCTTTCAGAAAGTTTGATGACTTTAACTTATCTTTATTGTTAATGTCTGTGCACCAACTTACCTCGCAACTGATCCCGTTACCTATGGAAGTTTAATTTCTTATCCATATATTTATCAGATGATCAAATAATCTGTTGTATAAACTGTAATTACTAAAAGAAAAAGCTATTTGGCTCAAAATACACTATGTAGTAAGAGAATGAACCGCTCGTCGGATAGTGAAAGCTCGAATCACCCAAAAACACGCACCTTTGATCCTTGAAGTATCGAAAGTAAATTTTGAAGCATCCTTTTACAAGAACTAAGTTATAGATAGACAGCAAAATGTAACAGAAACACCAATCGACAAGTATCCGACGAAGATCTTACGGCATTCATTACATACAATGGCGAAGATGAATAAATACAGTTTCCTGAATTTTTCTTGTCATATCCAAGGAGAAATAAAATATTATGTAAAAGCTTAGAAAGCAACGAGTAAAAAAGATATCAAACCCAATTTATCAAAAACAATCACCGCAAAATAACATAATTTCATATACTTGTTTTACATAAAAAATTTCAAAAGTTTTATTTATTATTTTTGTGTTATTAAATAAATATAAGTATGTTCTTGAATTATCTGTGGTATAATAAAAAAAGTGAATAAAAAAAACAAGACCGGAATCATTTTTACATGATTATTATAAAAATATCAGTTAGTATGGGATATTTTCGTCCCATACAAAACTTCAAGGTGGAGTCGGAGACAGAAGATCTTATTTTTTTGTCATGAAATTTTGTAGATAGTTATAATACATCATAAGGCAACAAATTATCACTATTACATTAAGATTAGAAGCACTTTTTAAACTTCCATACTAGAACGGCCCAGCCTAACCTATGTTTCAATTAAATTTCAAAAAAACTTATCAGAAAAAAATATTTTCAGCCTTATTGAAATTATTGACATCAATCACTGACAAAATAATCAACATAATATGAAAGAAATAGTGATGTTTGTATTGTGACCAGTGAAAATAAATTCGAAGTAGGTATTCATATTTTATTATATATCACAAAAAAAATAGTAGGTGTGTAGGTATTCGTTCTTTCAAATTAAAAACAGATAAAAAAAACAACAGATGATTTGAAAAAACTTGACTCAAATTTGAATCAAAATAACGATTTATTAATTAAGAATGTTTGTGATTTGATGGGACAGATGAAAAGTAATAAAAATTCAAATTAGAAAAAAAAACAAAATTCATCACATGCATGAAATGGCTAGGTACTTATTATTTCACAATAAAAAATAATCTCTAGTACGCATTGTATATCAAAATATTCTTCATACATAGGTAATTACGTAAATTTTGGATGATTTATATACGAGTAGTAGGTACCTATAATCGGAGAATGAATACATTTCGTGATACCACATTTGAAAGGTCAAAGTGTTGTATAGAAAGAGCAATTAAGGGCTGATATTATCTCTAATATAAATTAAAGTCGGGTTAGTGCGAACACTTATAACTCGAGGTCTGCTCAACAGATTCTTCCTATGTTTGATTTATTGGATTCTTCTCCGCTCCGGATAACAGAATAAATAATAAAAAGTTGAAAAAAATGGATAAGAAATAATATAAAACATATAATATTAAAGTTAGTATGGAACGAATTTCATGCGACGCCATCTTTGAAAAAATCTGACAACAAAATTATTGTCTTCTGCACGTGCCTGCACCCTCTCATTCTCGCATACGTAATTGCCACTCTTACAGCAGCCCATTTCACTTAGGTACCTACTCCACCGTTTCGGGCGTTTTTTCAAATTTTTCATACAAAGTCAACCAAATTGCGCGCATGTTTGTTGATTTTTTAATGTGATATTGTACGTATTTTTTTTATTTGTTAGTGGCTTGAGATCATCCTACTGTGGATAGAATGCCTATGAAAATAATATTCTCGCGTTGATCCCGTCTGAGCTTTGAATACGACTGAAATATTGACATTTTAGAATTAATATTTTAATGTTATTATTTAATAAATTTATTTTTGTTTCTGGAGGCGCAGTGCACAATGAACGGTCCGCCTGTATTTAGGAACAAAGAGTCCACAGGACAACGTCTGTCGGGAAAGCTAATAAATTTATGAAAATATTCATCGTTCCACCACTAAAAAAACTCATGTCCATTACAAAATACGAACTTACACACCAATATTCTTCAAGGCGGATTTTCATAAACAACAATTATAGGTAGATATCTTACTGATAATTTTATTTTGTAAAATTTATAAACATTTTTTTGTTTTGCATTTATTTATAGTAAACGGCTATGAGATAGGTTGCTATTAGAATCTTATTATAAAGATAATTTCAAAAGATGAATGGACAGGCTCTTATCAATCTTCCAGGCTTACCATCAGAACTCTACCAGTAGAAAGTAGTACTTGGGTTACCTTCAAACTAAATACATCTCAGTGTATGATAAAATGTTATTGATTTTGTAGCTATTGATGAGATATTTTATTTACTTGCATGGAGTCAGATGAACGCGCTTAAGAATATGTCATTATATGAAAAAAACGGTCGTGCTTTTAAGTAGATAAACTTGATATGGTTTATTCGTGAAAATAATACAAAATACACACATGCAATCATGATAATAAAAAAAACAGGCAAGTCAAAAATGAAACATAAAGCCAAGTGAACGAGCGAGAACAAACAAAAATATCACAATAAAAAATAGCCCTACAAATTTAAACAGTTTCCAAATCTTAAAACATTCATAACCAAGGAGAACCAAAACAAATTCTGAAGAGAGAAAGAGCTGAAAACCCGATGCACGATGTTTATGTGTATTTGATAGTCTTAAAAATAATCAGGTATATTAAAATGCACATAATATTTCGCTTCAGTTCCTACATTGTGCTTAACACTTTGTTTCAGCTTTAAGGAATTTTTTTTTTTTTTAATAAATGAATCTGTGCTCACTCAAAGTGAACACAAATACACTCCTTGACTCTTTCACAGTAAGCTACTGAAAGCTTGTGTCGTGAAAGAGGAAGATGGTCGGCACCTGGGATCGAACCACGACGTCCGCTGTACGAAAGCCGGCGTTGTAACCGCTGGGTCACCAACCACTTCGATATATGGGTATTTTTTTTATTTTATAGACCTCCACCTGGACTCTAGAAATTAAGAAAATATGAAGTGCATATTAATAGTTAAATTTATTTTCCGTGGAAGACTTTAATTGAAAACATCTTTTTGACTGAAAAGTGTCACATATTTATTTTTAACTATTTACATTTTCGTTAACGTTGATAGCAATTTTTTATAAGTCGTAATAAAGGGTTATTGGAATCTGTACTTGCTTATTAATTTTATTACTTTAACTTCTCGTAAAATAATAATTCTAATATTACACACCTGTTCTTTCTTTTCATAATTATAATGCTTTCTTCTTCAAACCAAAGTTGAAAACGTGTGATGAAATTATCAAGCACCTATGTACGTCGGTATCAAACGGTTTTGAGAGGTCAGTGACGCACCGTAAATTGAAAAATATTCATCTCATTTATACTGGCAACATTTTAAAATACAAATTGATAATATGTATATTTGGACATTTTTTGAGGATGGAAACTTACTTCATCTGATCACTATTTTCTACCTTTTCCATTAGGTGATCTAACTTAAAGCCTGTGGCGGTATATGACTCTGCGAAACTAGACCCTAAGAAACCCCGGCTGCATTTTATTTTGCCTTCCACAATCACAAAAAGGGAATATTTGTATGTTGTTCAAAGTATATTTCGGTCGTATTCGGCAACTATTTCTTCCTCTTTATCCGTAATTTGCAGAATTTACCTATTGGACGCGATTTCTTCAAAAAATACGGAGTATCCTTCGGAAAAAAACTAAAGATGTTACGCAACAATATCGTTCATGGTTGACACTTGGAAAGTTCTTCCTTCTTCTAATAAAGCATAAGCATTAATTATTCTCATGTAAAAATATAATATAACATGAGGAGACATACATACTTGCTGAGGTGCTGAAGTCAAGTGCCGTTCCCATGGTAACAACGTACACACGATAGTTTTTTACCCTGTTACCATGGGAACACCGACTGAGCGATAACATTGTCGGCCATTTTATTGCACTAGACATCATCCCCAGTAGACTCTCTTTCAGTTCTTCGTGAAAGTAAAGGCTGTAGGGACACCACTGCTTTATACTTTACCTAAACAGCATTAATAAAGAAAGTAATCAATTATTTATAAACATATTTCAGTATATTGTACTTTGTATTTTACCAGGTACCATCTACTGAGAGATGAAAGAAGCTACTTGAATATTGGATTAAACAATAATATAATAATTATGCTAATATCGCGGAGATTTAATTAAGAGATACTTCATTTAAGATTTGTTTCTAATTTATTATTTTTCATCATTAAAATCTGTACAAGAATATCTTGAGTTTAAATTCAGTAGAGATGAAATCTCTACGAAGAATATGTGGAAAAACTTTATGGGATATGGAAAGGAATGAAAATATTAGGAAAGAATGTGGTATGGAAGTAAGTGTTGTGACAAAGATGAAAGTTAATAAGTTGAGATGGTTTGGGCATGTGGAAAGAATGGATGCAAACAGAATGACAAAGATAATTCATAAGGCTGAAAGGAAAGGTGTAAGAAAGCGTGGGCGACCGAGAATGACGTGGATCGAACGCATCGATTCAGTCCTCAAGGAAGGCCAGGTAAGAAGTAAGAGAAATAGGAGAAGCTGTATGAGAAATAGTATGTCGGTGGAAGAAGCGAAAGAAGTATGCTTAGATAGAAAAGAGTGGAGCTCCGTTCTCTCTGCCTACTTCTTACGGGACACGGCGTGATGGGTAATAATAAAAAAAAAAAAAAAAACTTTACAAGTAATAATCACCGTGTTAATAATATTGTTAATACAAATAACAAGTGTCATTAATTTTTTCAGTTAGTCATGTAAAGACACGCAAGTAGATTTTATTTTAAAGAGCTACCTATCTTTCTAGTAGTTCTAAAGTATATAACGATACCACTGGGTACAAATATTATTAGAGAACTTTTTTGTATGCAGAACCGATAATTGGTTCCTTCATACTACATCTACAGTCACGTGACTGGAGATAAATTATTAAAATCTAATAATTCATTTTACTTTCATCAACAAAACCCATAGGTACTTCCTTTAACTAATTATATGATTGAAACATAAAATTCCTCTGTGTTCGCGCTAAAATATTTAAAATAAAGGAGCAAATTTCACACGCCGCTACCGTCAAACGTCACAGTTTGTATGAGTTTAACAGCAGTCACATGGTACTTGTTGGAACCATGAGCAGTAGCACATTATTTCTCTAGTATTATTTCTTCTCAAAGAACGATACTGGCTTCTATTGGAAATATTTGTTAATATTTCCATGAAATAAAATTTGCGCTATAAAATGCCTATCTTTCGGTTATTCAGTCCAGTTGGAACGTTGCGTCCTTAGAGAAAATGATTATACTACCGAAAATAAGTATATATTTTTATATTTAAAACGATTGGACCGAATATCGGGCGACAAAGTTCGTCGGATTACTCCGAGTATTTTGATATGACTTAAAAATATTAAGGTCTGTTTTTTTTTCTGTTTCAGATGTATGGCAAGTCCTCGCCCGGCATGGTGCCCTGGAGCCTGACCACCAGCTGGCGCGTAAGTCGGCACGCTCTCCATCGCGTAGACTTCGCTTTGGTCGCCGGTCTGATCCTTTGATGCCACCTCAACCTGTAAGTTAATAAATAAATTTACACTTATCTATACAGTAAAGCCGGCGGAACTTGCATGAGAAAATTTTTTCCATTTTACCGGTCCCGTCCAATCCGAGTCAGCCCAACCCCGAGTAAAAATTTCGAGGGAAAACACTAAATACCCGGGAACTCTTGTCAGTCCAAAGGGCAACCGATGTTAGTAATCTTTTATAAAATGTATCTGTGCTCACTCAAAGTGAACATAAATGCACTCTTTAACTCTTTCAGTAGGTACGAAAGCCGGCGTCGTAACCGCTAGTCTACCAACCACTTCACTTCAATTACAATATAGGTACCTACCTACCTATACAAGATGACTGGTAATTCGACCATTTCCTTGAAAAGGGTTATACAAGAGCTTATTTGCAATAATTTTGTTACCATTAACCAGGGGTCTTATGTGAGTGGTTTTCGAGTTATTTAAGTTTTTAGAGTTCGATGATTTATTTTTTATTTTTAACATTCCTTCATCTTCGGTATACCATCGTCGACCATTTCTCTCCTTTAAAATATAAGCTTTTGATTATGTTTGAAATTTGTAGAAAATAATATGTTTGTATACAGTGTATATGATATAGTGTAATAGAAAATAATATAGTGTATATGCCCTCACGATAGAAAAAAAATCCATACAACGAAACATAAATAAACTAAACATGTACTACCTACCTCGCTTTTGTATGTAAATATTATATTTTTTTATCATTGACAAACATCCGATTTTAACACCAAGTCTTATTCTGATTATTCACGAATGCAAGACGCAACTGCATATTATAAATTACATGCTCTTTCTGTCAAATAATGAAAAAATAGGTAATAATGCTCCCTACCTATTTAATATTTCTAAAGTTTCGAACAACAAATTGTCAAACAGCTTTTTTATATCAAAAATTACCTTGATACAGTATTATAATAATATTTCTTCTATAGCTTGGTTATACAATAGCATATTATTTAGAGAAGAATTAATTACATATCATTTTACATTTTTGATTACGAAACAAGATGTAAAATTTTCAAGATAGGATTTATGTGAATTTTATACAAACGAAATATAACACTCGCTTTTGAGACAAACCTGTATAAATAATAATATTTTGTCTATCGCGTTTCAAATTTTATTGGTAATATTATATTCAACGTTGTTATGGTTGTACAGATCAGCCGTCACAACATAGGCGAAAAAATACGTGTAATTTGGGGTTGTTATTCAATAGCTTCACAAAATTGCAATTACGTCTTGATACAAATACGAACTTACCCATAAAAACACCCCCTCTGTTGCATATACATAATAATATTATCTAACTCTTGAAAAATATTTTGTATTACTTTGCCATTACAGCATAAACAATATTATTGAAAGTAAAACTTTTAAACATACTTTCTCAGCGCTTTTTAAAGACTTTGAAACAATATAATATAATATATTCTGATAGCTTAATTGATGAAGGAGCAATCCCCTAAATTTTATATAATATTACGTCTTTACAATCTATCTTCTATTATATAAAATTGGAGAGCTATTTCCCGATGTCATCGCATCACGCCTAAACGGCTGGACCGATTTCGCTAATTCTTTTATTGTCATGTTGGATTTTAAATAAAAGTGGATCGCTTTATTTTATGTTTCGAGAACGTCTGATTTTGGTTTCGAAAAATTTGTGAATGTTCAGGGATTTCTTTAACGGTGAGAATGTCTGAATTAATTGCGGGGAAAATCGAAAAAAAGACAATTTGATTTATTAATACAAAATAATCACAATAAAGTGAAAAAAAATGGATGATGATTTACAGAGTCATATAGGCTTTAGGCTATCTTATAAAAGACAACATAACTTTGTTATAATGTTTAAAAAGCACGAAAGATTTCAGGAGTTTCTGACCTATCATCTTCAGGTACAAGCTTAGTAAACACTAACATACTTCTTCATAAACAGCTTAATATAGCTCGTACTTAAGATTTGTGATTAAAATAACACTATATAGTAACAAACTAATGAAATTTCATTCAATTTGTATACGTTTCAAAGTTCTTACAAAACTAATCAACAATTTTAATCCGAGATAGTTAGTCCAACTGCAAAATAGGTATCTTGACATTTATGTTCGTATAATAATATACTAAATTCCACTTTTTCGTTGACATAAGTCATTGTGACATATATGGACCTAGTACGACTTTTATTGAAAGCTAATTGCACGCTAATAACTGATTAATAAGCGGTTTTTAGCGTGCAAATAGTGTTCTAACATCGGACGATTTGATCGTTTGTATGGAATTTTTTTCGATGGTAGTTTCGATATTCCATAATTAAAAACTTATACTAGGAGTTAATATAAATAAATAAATAAAGCTTTATTGCAAAACTAAAATACTTTGATACAACCATTTAAAAGAGTCAAAGGGCGGACTTATCCCGCAGGATCTCTTCCATCCAACCCAAGGTGTACCTACTGTTTTATTATCAGTTTTTTTCCGTTGTGCATATAATTTATAAACCTTCTTTTACAGGAAACCCGTGATTTGGAAGAACTACAAGAGGAATTACTTCCTGAACGTGACATCCGAGCCCCAGTGAGAATGCGCTTTGGAAGAAGATCCCTGGAACAGGCCGTGCCACATATCTTGCCAATACCAGTAAGTTTTGTAGTAACAAAATATTGGTAAAAGCCTTGTCTAGCCCTGATATGCTGCCTTGCTGCGGTCTCTAGAACTAACTCTCTCCAGCCCATACCCTAAGCTCGCCCCATTGCCGGGCTCACACGAAGACATGTGTAAAAAATGGCTGCCACGTTGTCATTTCAACGTCACCAACTGTCAAATTTATCTCGGAGTTTGAAACATACTGCGCAATATCACGATATAAAGTTGGAGATATCATCAAAATGTTGAAAGTGGGAACCTTTTTATTACATTTGAACTATGTCAAAGTTCTAACCAGTGTCGCCACCTGTCCATGCTAAAATGTCCGGGTCGTAACTTCAATGACCCTTTTTTAAGCGAAACTTCACCTTCCCGGATACCAAATTTTTCGGAATGACCTTTTTAAGCTTTTGTTCGGGTGAAAATTTTTACAAAGGTGGCAACAGTGCTTCCTAACCTTGATCATTCCAGCGTGCGTGGTTGCGTATTGCTTAGGCTCCTTCCATGTTACAAACTTAAATAATCGTTGAAAATTTTCATAAAAATGCCAGAAAAAAGTACTCTTGAGAGTCTTGATGCATTCTGGTAAAAAATATATTCGGTCATATTTGTTTTATTTTCTTATTCCTTATGCATATGTCTGCACTTCCGCTTGACTGTTTTCGTACTGTAAATGTACTATTTCAAAACAACTCGCATTTTACATATTTAATCAAGAAAGTGCTTACTTATGTTAACTATATGAAGGTATAGCTTGCAATAAATCAATCAGATTTACATTTTCTGTTCATATAACATGTAGGTAGTGGTAGAGGTAGATACTACTCGACTGTTCCCGACAGCCTCAAGCAAATAATAATCACTTACGTAGTCTTTGCGTAAGATTTCGACCGATAAGGTTAAGTAATTTGTAGGAATTTCATTAAAATTAATAACCCACCATTCTAAATCGATCGTTGCACATTTCAATGTCAACAGTAGGAATATCTTCATTGTCAAAGTACCTACTAAGTAATTGTTATTATACAATCGAATTTCCCTTTACACCCCCAGGCGTAGGGAGGCGACAAGAGCTCTCCATAGCGCTCGATCTTGTGAAATGTTTAAAACTTCCTCCCACACCAAATACAGATCCCTCAGCTCTGCCTAAAAGGAATAGACCATAGTATGAGAATGTCTTCCTCGTCCTCAAGGCCCTGTCGGGAGGCAGAACAGCTCTCCTTGGTCATCTATCATTCGAAATCCTTAACATATGCCTACTTCAGCCATGTCCACATGCATTGTCCACCTCCTTTCCACAATGGTGGAAGTGATGGGCCTGTGTTGGGTGCGCCGGCCTGAAATGTCATTCGTGGTGCGGTGTTACCATATTATAGAAACTACTAAAGGTTATCATCCCTTAGATGTGAAAGATTTTGAGATCTTTTCCCAATCTTTTGGACCTGGCAATTAGTCATATTCGGGGATGTATAGGGGGTTGGCGAAAAACACCTAGCTAGCACGTCGTACCTACCCTGCCATAAAACTAACATAGCTGGCGACGGAAAATCTGTCGTATAACCGTAGCACCTTCATGGGACTAAATAGATGCCTACTTAAATAGTTACAGGATGGAAAACCTGCAGGAAATTCATATCAAATATGATGTCATTTTCAGTGACTATTCAAAACTCCCCAATGTCAGATTAAAGGGAGGCCAATATGCAACAGAGAGTGAAAAGAGCAAGAGATAATCAAGAATTTTTACAAATTAAGTCACTAATTTTAAAAAAATATGAGAAAAGAATAATTTGGGACGCACTCCAATGAAAAATATCAGACAAACTATCGAGATTGTTTAATTCATGTGGTCTTCTTACGTTTCCAAAAAGATATATTATAGAAATAAAAGCCACAATATTTTTTCCAATAGAGATGATAAAGTTTTTTTTTTAATATGGTATGTAACATTAAAGGTCATTAAACTAAACAAACTTTCTTTGAATTCTTTCAGGATTCAGATGAAAACTCTCTGCTAAGGAAAGAAATCAGGACCCCATCTATGAGACTAAGATTTGGACGACGAGCTGATGTTTTTATGCTACCCTATGAGGTAAATATAACTACTTTTAATAAGCTTTTTATAATTGTGCCACAAGGGCTTGTGCCCTTCATCTTTGATAGCTGGTTTAGTTGTGATAACTTTGACGTATAACTGACGTATAACGCAACCCCGAATTTATCGCGAATGGTAAAGATAAGCAGATAAGCCTTTATTTATGTAATTTTAGTAAAAAGCAGGTTATATTCATTTCCATATAATGAATCATAACAATTGCGCAAGAGATGTTAACACGCGGAACATGGGCACCTAGCGATGCTAAATAATCAACAATCGCTAAACCCCGAAATTAACGCGATTGATTTTTTTAAGGGATATGAAATTTTCGAAAAATGTCGCGTTATACTCGGGCTAGGACGGTTTATTTTTTTATTTTTTTTTATATTTATAGCACAAATAATTACTTTACAACAGTAATTTCAAACATAACGAATTTAAAAGATATCTAGTAGATATCTTGTTTTGTAAATACCAATCCGCCATTTTATGATTGTCAATCAAGATAAGAGCGTATTAAGACCGCTACGAGAATAAGGGCACAGATTAATACAATAAATATAAAACGAATCACAGTGAAATATAAAGGTATAACTACCTAACTTTATATTGCAAAAGCAAGATGTTCTGCTTTGGGATCATCGTTGAAAACGATCATTTCTTTCGAATTCAGAAGTATAATATGTCAACGAAGTAAAATAAGCTAAGAATGCCGACTGATACAGTTTTTGTTCCTTAAATAATATGTTTTAATTTTCTTTTCAGCAAGCTGAAAGGGAATACAGGGCACTTCAAGATGCGGAAGAAATGACAGAAGAATAAACAAAATGGTGTATAAAAAACTAGTTAAAAAATAAAAATATTTATTTTCGAATCAACTCAATTTGGCGTAATAAAAACATGTCACAGTTGTTGTTTAATTCAGTATTAATTATTAAAGAAAAAAAACATTGCATATTATAATATTATATTAAAATAATACTAAAATTTAAAGACACAATTCTTAAATAATAATATCATACATTTTTATAATATGCAAATAGTGATTCACTTTATGTACTATTTGTTTATATAATTCATCAGAAATCTTTAAAAAAAGTCCATATCAGAAATGAAACAAAATCAAATTGTTGTAAAATTTATAATTACATGTATAGGTACATAATTTGTAAATATAAATCAGATTTATTATTATAATTGTGTATTTTATAATATTGATTTTCTCCAATTCCAATTATTTTATTTGTATTATGTATTATACGACATGTCAATCAATATGTAGATTCTTTAATTAAACTTTTAAACACAGTATTACTCCCATATACTTATTTTATGCATTATTTAAAGAGTATTTCACATAACTTAACTGTAAACCTATTTTTCACAGAAGATATATTTAACTATACCGATGTTAAGTAGTGATCGATATATCCTTCTTTTTGCAGTTTATTGATAAAAAATAATAACTTTGAATATGTACTTTTGTACGTACAGTATGTTTCTTTGTTAGAATTGTTTTAGTTTTTTTTTCAAAAAGGTATTTCTACTTTTTTATATCAATGTGAATATCTGTCGGAGTTTTAGTACCTTGAAGTGTATAAATTATATTTGATAGCCTTGATTATCGTCATACAAAAACTTATATTTTTTAACAGATTTTCAATCTGTAGTAAAATAGTTACACCTTCGTGGCAGCTAACTGACATAGAAAAATTATAAAATAAATAAATAAATAAATAAATAATAGAGATTAAACATTGTTCTTTCAAATCTTTGTAAGCAAAATTACATATTTTTCCCGTAATTCATATATAGCGTTGTAAGCACAAATACTTTTAAGCTTAGTATGATTTATTTTAGCTTAGTATAGTTTATTATTATTAATATTTTCTACTACGAGATCTTGTAAACAGTTTTTTTTTTTTTAATTTATTTTTTTATTCTAAAGTTTTTAATAAAATTATCGCTTATTTAGAAAATGAAATCATCCGTTTTTACAGGTGATTAATCAAACTTTGTATAAAAGGTTAAATGATAATAATGGATTTTCAAATGTTTAAAGAATGGTTGATGAGAGACACGCTTTACAAGGGATGGTGGTTAATTATTGACTTTGTAACACGCCTTTGAGGGTTGCGTGTTATATTTATTTAACATAACTTATTCATTATTTTAAATTTAACAATAATTATAAAGGTATCCACTTATTTTAAATGTATAATTTTATGCCTTATTGCATTGGCAGAAAGCAAGTCATGAATTTGGAAAATGTTCATATAGAGACCGGACTATGCCTTTCTAAAAATGCATTTTTGTATATTTTTCGGAATGTTGCATATTTCGACTGAAACATTATGTTGGTTAGTTGTATTTTATGTAGAGATTTAAACGTAACTGTAGCTTTCTATTGCTTATACACGAGATGATTAAAATGCCAAAAAATATATTATCTTTATAAGCACCTACTTTTTTAACATTTCTGAATACACATAGTTGACAACTAAATAAAAACCATATTATGTGTGATGCAAAAATGCTATAAGATGATTCCGATGCCAAAAATATTACCTAGTGGCAAGTACGTCAAAAAAATTATTTGCTAATGTTTTAGTCTAGAGAATCATGATTTCTAAAATAAACCATTTTGTAATATTTTTTTTAAATTATATTATGTTGTTTAAGACTTTTAGATTGCTATTGTGATCCATTATAATGCTATTGTGAGCTATCGTGATCTATTAAATGCTTATGTTATCGATTATATGTGCATAATACCTATTTCAAACATTTTAAGTTGCATATAATCCGGTCTCTTATGATCACGTTGGACTTAATTCGATTCATAATTCAAGATTCTTACAAAATAAATTATCATAGTTATTTCAGATTATTTATCACATTAAATTCAGTTGACAGTAAAGGAGTATATTTTTATTTATTCTTGTTTTTAATTTCTTAGATAAGATTTAAAACCATAGTTAATTATTGTCTTTAAACTTAAGTATTGTGTATTTATTGAATTATTTATTTTGAATAATTATTGCATATTTATTTGTGTTAAAATATTATATAAAATATAAAGCATCATTTAAAAATTTGCATTGTTGTCTATTATAAAAATATAGTCGTTGATGACTTTTAACAGTATATTCAGGAAAATAAAGTTAATTATGTAAAAACGAACTTGATATCAAACTTCATTTTTAAGTTAATCTATGGGACCACCAGGATTACAAAAAAAAACTCCAAACATCTTTACTTAAGAACCTGAAAATATTCAATAAGCTTTAAAATAATTAATATATACCCACTCTCTTGAGAGTGGATTGCCAAATTTAAAGAAGAAAAATAACTTAACATGTTTCCTTTCCAATTCCTGTTTTATCACAGACGTTTAAGTTGATATCCATTGGTGATCCATTAGCAGCATTAGCTGATACTTGGCCAAAGTGAAAGCTGGTCTACCTCTCATCAAAGTTACAAGAAGAAGGCTATTTTATACCGTTATTCTTTAAAAAAGAACTGAAAGCTTCAAGCATGGTGAGACGTAGCAGATAAAGTGGTAGGTACCTTTTTATGACCAATGGAAATTTCAAACTGAGAACATATTTGGATCTGCCATTTTGTCCCAAAAAAGACACTTTAATGTTCATCTATTAGGACGTGACCTAATACATTTAATGTTCATTGAACTTTTTGGCATCTCCTTGTGTCAGCCAAAGGAGCATATTAACTATTATATAAAAATGGAGAGCTATTTCCCGATGTCATCGCATCACGCCTAAACGGCTGGACCGATTTCGCTAATTCTTTTTGGTCGTATTTGCATTTGTCAGTAGATGGTTCTTATGAAAGAAAAAATTAAGAAAGTTGCGTGGAAAATCAGAAAATTAAAGAAAACTACCTAGGCAACCTTATACTAGTACTTTTTACCATATAATTTTTATTCCAATTTTGTAATTTCGACAGCAATTGTCAATTGTTAGATAGTTGGTCCGGTTGACGGAATGCGGATGGAATTTGCATGGTTTAAAACAGACGCATCGGTGGGAATAACATTGGTCAAATGATAAGTAATTCATCACCATACAAATTCGAAATCAATATTCACAGTAAGGACTACAGGACAACGTCTGTCGGGAAAACTAGTAGTCAATAAAATAATTATATTGAAAAACAGAATAATAATATTAGGTATGTATATTTATTGAATAAAATCATAATTTAATATACACAATCATGGTTAAAGGATAATCCATATGATATACATAAAAGTTGTCATCCCGAAAATGAGTTAAAACTCGTGCTTTCGGGAGGGAAAAATAAGAATATAATGTGGTTTAAGTGTTTTAACAGTTTTAATAGCGCCGAAAATAAATTTCCCTCGCTGAATATTATAAACTATTCAACAGAAAATTAGAATGGCTTACAGAAAATTTTCACAGATGGCGGTAATGGTCAAACATTGGACACCGATGTTCTTCTCTACAACGCCGAAAATTTTAAATGATAGGTAAGTACCTAATTGATTAGATAGTGGGTATTACCTATGGTATTTAAAAAAAATCACAACTGAAGAAATACAAAATTTATGAAATTACTTAAATCTTGGCGATAAACCAATGAAAAATGTTTTGAAAAATCCCAGGGAATTTTGAAAGGAAAATTAAAACAGTGATTCTTCAACGTTGACCCCTAGCGATCCCACTTATACGATACATTTGAAACGTTGAATTTACGTCTTCGTCTAATTTAATTAGTCGGAGTAGAAGTAAAAGCGGTTAAATCTAGTCAATCTTATAATATTTCTTCATGGCTTTCTACTCGTACAACTTACAGAAAAGATCTTTTACTCGGATCATGAATATAATTTACTCGGGTCGGTTCTTTCCTAATTCACAAGTACAAAATTTGGAAAACAAAAATTATTTTTAGTTAAAACTTGTTCATTTCAACGTGAAGAATTTTTTAAATATCTGTGTAAAAGTCAATGGAAGGTCCTCGTGTTACTGCGACCAAAGAGATTTAGTGTGACATTATTCAATTAAATTATGGAGCGCTGCCTAAAACGCACATGGCCTCCATATCCTCTCCGGCTCCTGCCTCCCTCAAGAAGTCACTTCAATCATCCTTTTGCTGTGACCTAAAGAAAGGAAATGGCTTTACATATGACGAAAGTAAAAATCTAATGTAGATGTCATAAATGTATTTAGTTGGTTTTACTTTTGTACAGATACCAACCTAATTTGAAAAATAAAATGAATCCGTAAAATGAAATTAAACAGTGGTTTCTACATGTGTTGATTGTGTCATCATAAAATAAAAAATAAATACGCATCTTTGAGTTAATACATAATATGTATCTATATTATGTATTATCCATTTGTATGGATTTGGCGTGACTTTACTATCGTACCGTAAACTTTATATTATTTTCACTTGGTCTAATAATATACCAACTAATTATTATTTAAATTGTTGTGAAGACACTTTTGTCTATGACTTTCCCGCCTTGCCTAATTTCCTATCTGTCTTAAAACGACACTGAAAATACCATTTTACAAAACATATGTACATACTACATTCTTTTTATTAATTTACTAGCTAGAATTGTAAGAAAAATTGTAAAACTAGCTTCCGCGTTTTTTTTAAGAGATTGGCTCATCTTACCATAATAATTCGGAAAAATTTGGTTTTGACGAACGTCAATTCCTTCAAGAACATATAGAATATCGTAACGTATAGCACATGTGATTTATAAACTACTTCACCGCCATCTTCTATTGAATATTTTTAATTCGGAAAAATTTGGTTTTGACGAACGTCAATTCCTTCAAGAACATATAGAATATCGTAACGTATAGCACATGTGATTTATAAACTACTTCACCGCCATCTATTGAATATTTTTGAAAGTTTCACGTCTATTGAGGAATTTATTGTTTTTATTACAAACTCATGACCCGTCGAGCTTTATCCCGCGTGCGAATCAACAATAATCATTAAATACATAATGAAATAAATTATTAGATAAGTTTAATTCAGTTTTTATGTCATAAACTGTATTTAATTCATGCAATAAGTTAAAATTATTTTTTTATTCTGGATTATGTCGAAGTTCGACGGGCAGGTCAGCTAGTAAGATAATAATATTATGTTCTTTGAGATAATTCGTTTGAACCCGACAAGTCTCTTTTAAAAATATTTGATAACATTACTACATACATATAAGAATATTTCAAGAAATAATACAGGTTCCTAATAGCTTATAAGAAATGAAAGATTTTTGCTCTCTTTAATGGTTCAAATATTATAAAGAAGACGAGAAAGACCAAAATAGCTTGGTAATTTGCCGGTACGGCATTGTAGTGTCAAACTCCAGGTGGTCAAGCCACAGCTCCAAACATCACTACAGGGGTCCGACAGGGATCCATATTGGGGCCATAACAATGTTTATTTTCACAGATGGTCCAATGGGGAAAATGTGGTTTCGTAACAAGCGGATGATTCAGCGTAATGCATTCAGTGTATTTAGTTGGCATTGTTACGAGTCTTTCCAATTTATGAATTAGCGTCTATTGACAATCAATATGTAGTCTTTCTTATGTGTTTATAGTACTTATGCACCTTAGAAGAATGCGTTTTGTAAGAAGAATAAGGCCGATATTAGCTTTTATAAGCTTTCCTTTCACCTGTGAGCTACTTAACCAAAGTATACGCTTGAGAATAATTTGTTCACGTAGCTAGCTATTGTAGTATTGAGACGTTCGTTCTCCCTTCTGTCCAAGGTATTTCAAGCATCCTTCTCCAGTATCTTCTTCATCTTCTTTTGATTTCAGCGTAGAACTCTCCATTTTGAAGTGTGTTTGATCGGTCTACAATCGTGAGCATGGTCTTAGATTTGTTAATTTTAAGACCCAACTTGAGACTCTCATGTTCAACTCTCTATAGGAGTTCTACCATTTCTGCCTCATTAGATACGAACACATTTTTTGCCTCCTATTAAAAACACCTCTTGGTCAGTTTTTGAAATATTTGTTATCTGTACTTTAATTCAGAATGTATTAACATGCATACATTATGCTGATGTAGTATAATATGTTGAATGACACGTATCAGTGTTTATAATAACCTGACATTATAAGAATAATATTGTGAAGCTATTATAATAGAGATAGCGTGGAATGTGGCACGCATGTACTACAGAAATAGACTCCTAGCCTAAATCTTCCTATACTCACCTCTTAGAATAATAATATCTGGTTTCCAATATTATAATATTAAGTTATCAAACGCAGACTATATACCCACGCTTGTGTAAGTACATGTTTTCAGTATACAAATACATTGATATTCTTTCGCGTTGTGTGTATAAAGGAATCCCGAATTCCAAATTTATACTTCCAGACTATTTGTGCAGGAGTAACAGGAAATGAATAGCGTTGTAAACCATACAGCAACTTCGTTATCTCTCCTAGCAAATGAACCACTAGCGTAAACAAGGTGGGTACAATAAGAGTGAAATTGTCATAAAACTCTAACATTTATGAAAAAGTTTGCTTTACCTTCTAAAAAAAAAGACAAATAAGTAGATTAACCAAATCCCATCATGCAGAATATGCAATATGTGCTGATGGTGTAAAACATCCATGAGGCTGTTTTGTTTTGAAATACGAGTCAATAATAGCGAATCAATTATTTTACAAAATTATTTTTGATTGAGATTTATGATACGTGTAGGTACCTAAGTAGTATGGAGTCTTTCCCATTTCAAATTAATGCATTATGTGCAAATTCTTAGATTATGCACTGATTTTAATACTTTGACATCTGCGTAGTTCTTTTTCTGCTTTCAAGTCTTCAATAATCATCTGCTTCACTCTTTCCAATTTGCCTGATGGTTCTTCTTCTTCTATTAATTATTGGCTTGCACCCAATCTTGGGTGATGCAGCCACAATGCTATTAAAATGATACATCGAAGTATATACCAGCAGGGGGCATAGGTATATCAATTATGCGACAACTTATAGAAAGGAAAGATATAAAACTATGCATAAACGCAGAGAATCGAGTAACGATGCCTGATGGTTTTCCCAAAAAAAAAAACATTTTTTTGCAACAGAAGCTGACTTAAAAGTTGTAAACAAATGACTCATACCACGCAGAAGTTGATACATATTTTTACTAGGATTAACGATCAATTCAATGAGTAAGCATCTAATAGCGGATTTGTTTGTAGCCTCTAAGTAATGTAGGTCTAGGTTACACTCGTCTGGCAGAGTAATTATAATCGTTGCAACATCCATCTGTAAATTTGAATGCTGACGCGTCAGAGCACCTGTCTTACATGAAAAAAATATGAGCAAGCGTCTACTCATTTTGCCATTTGCTAAATACAAAGTTCGAACAGTAAAAAGTCATTCTAAGTGTGCGTATACACCAAATGAACATAGAGCCGAATGTAGAAACAGAGCATTTTTTGGTTGATATTGGACACCATGGAAACACTGACATATCAACGATCAAAAAATATACTCTTCTTCCAGTTCTGGCCCTATTTGGCCCTCTGGTTCCTTTGGTTTAATTAAATGATATATTTCTTTTTACTTTTTTTAGTAAACGTTACACCTTTTTTCCTTTTAGAACTTTTATTAGTTAGGTATTCTGTTATCCGGAGCGGAGAAGAATCCAATAAATCAAACATCGGAAGAATCTGTTTAGCCGATCTCGACTTATAAAGTGTTCGCACTAACTCGATTTTCTTTTATATTATAGATATAGGTATGGTGGAAAATGGATGGGTAGTACCTATGTATATGTGTTCAATTTAATCTAATCTAGCGTTTCCTGTATGAAATATATAAGTCCTCTCTAACATATCTCTCGTCTGTAACTTCTTTAGGAATTATTCCTCAACTTACCTTACCTATCCATGTTCACTCTAAAAGGGTGGAGCATAACGTGGTCGCCACTATTATGTCTCTCCATGCACTTCTGTCCTGTACCAGCCCCTCCGCTTCTTCCCAGGTCAATCCGACACTATATGCATGTCTACATTAATCCGACACTATATGCATGTCTACATTAATCCGACACTATATGCATGTCTACATTAATCCGACACTATATGCATGTCTACATTAATCCGACACTATATGCATGTCTACATTAATCCGACACTATATGCATGTCTACATTAATCCGACACTATATGCATGTCTACATTAATCCGACACTATTTGCAGCTCTAATCCGACACTATACGCTCGTACATTGGTAAGGAATCATACCAAATTAAAATAATTAAGTTTTACAGCGATCCACCTTTTTTAGTGTACCTACAAGATGTTCTCTGGAATCTGTATGGGGGGTAGCCTTTAATAAATTGTTTGAGGATCCAAAAACATGTGTAAATTATCTGTAGAAAAAGTTGTATTGCCTGTAATAGATATATATTTGTTAAAATTGTTAGTTTATACCTTTTCAAAGTAGGACAACATGATATAGCACATTTTTCTATTTCTTTAGTCATTTTCTACAGTCTAAACTGTAAACTTTCAGATCTCCTATATAAACTGTCAAAGTAAAGGTACCTATAGGTACAATATAAAGAAGTTTGTTTACATTTTGGATGACTTTCATTATCGCGCAGTGAAATTCTCGAAATAATCATGTCAAAAGCTTAAATCACTAACAAGAATATACATTGAGTCATTGATTTAAAAATATAAAAAACATATTCACTACAATGCACTGCAATTCTATAAACAAAAGTCATCACTATGGAAAATGGCGTTAATTACTTACTCATATTAGTTGGCTGAATGCTAATAGCCAATGAATCATAATAATATAAAACTTATTCTATAAGTATATATTTATATAAATAGTTTGTTTTCTGATAAAAATTGATTATAATAATATATGTGTAAGAATATTTTCCCAGCGGCTGGACGTCGAGACGCGGAGGCGTTGGCATCGGGACGTCTAAAAGAACAACGAAATTACATCAGTAGTGATATTTGACTGCTAACGAACCCAACGCTGCTTTCATTTTAATAACAGGTAAAAATTATTTATATATTTCTCTATATAATTTATATCATACCTTAATATTTTTTTGTTTTTGTGTAATTTATTGATTTTTATCATGTACCACGTGTTAGATCTTAACACAATTTATCAAAAGTGAAATGTGAATTGTTTTTTAGTGTATTGTGATTTCATTTTTACATTTTTTTTATTTTGCAAATTTATTAACTTAAACACAAATGATAAAAATTTAATGAAAATAATTAACTGTATTATCTTTAACTACTATTAGGTATATTTTACTTAGGTGTCTGTAAAAATAATAAATATCTTGAAATAAAATTTACATATAAAAAGAATACGGTTAAATAAAACTATCATCTCAAACAATTCTTCCAATTAATCAGTCTAGTTCATAGTGAATTCTTGCCCGTGTAAAAACTGAAAAAACGAAAGATGAAACCTGGAAAAATATTGGCTAATAATGGGTAAAATTAACAGTGATAGAATAAAATTTTAATATTAATAGTAACCTTAAAAAATAAAAACAGTTTAATTATAAATTAAATTAAAAACATATAAACAGTTTGAATAAAGTTTTAGATACGTTTTGCGCACGGTTCCAGAAATACCTTTCGGTCAAAAAATTATTCCCCAGCGTTTTCTGTGGAAATCCGTTGTTACACATATTTGTAGACTTGTATGTCTGTTACTAAGATGTTCTTATGTCTGTATTGAAACTGTTTTATTTTCACTTAAATTCTTGGCAACCGTAAATATTTACATACCTGTTTGTTAAAATTATCAAGGTACATATTAATATGTTATCAGATACACTTACACCTTTGTAAAATTATTTCGAAATTATACTCCATAAACACTAAATAACGATCATTATCAAATTGTGGACAAATCTACTTCTGAATCAGAAGATGCTCTTCTCTACCTCAAGCATTTATCAGTCGCGCTCCTTCATCACACATCAGTGCTCTCACTCTTTCGTCGTCGTTTTGTAATATTTTCCTCCATTTCTCCCCAAAACATCGCCTTACGCACTGCTCCAACCAATTGTTTAACAGCAATCCTGCTGTCATCTTTCGATCTAATGGGTGATCTTCCTCTACAACCAATGACAATTTTTTTCCAGGCTATCTTCATCTCTTCTAGCACAAGTTTTTGGCTTCGATTATAAGGAAGACAGTCGCTTATTTATTTTCTTTACCTCAATTTTTCTACCATTTTCATGATTAATACCCAATATTGACACAAACCCACTTTTGAAATCTTTACATTGAGCAAAAGCTTGTCTTGTGCAAAAGGAATATTTTCGCTACAGAGGATCAAACCCATGACTTTCCGCAATGAATCACCTGATTTTCCAAGGTAGTTTGCCCGTTCATTTTCGTACTTACTATTGTAGGTTGTCATAATTCCTTTACGTAGGTACGCCATTGTACGTTACATATAAGCATCTAAATTCAACAACTGACGATTTGCACTATGTAAGACAATCAAGTTTATCCTTTTACCTTATATACGTTATAAAACAAAAATAGTAGATCTACTGCATGTTCTATAGGACCATGAACTGATTTTTGGAGACAACCATCTCCAATTTATAATACCTTTTACTGAATACCTACACACATGAAGAATTAAAATGAAACACAGTTGCACTCTCACAAAGTTTTTTTGAATCTCGAACGCTTTCGTCCGACTCACGCAGACATTGTGAGTCGGACGAAAGCGCTCGAGATTCAAAAAAACTTTGTGAAAGTGCAACTGTGTTTCATTTTAATCATTAAAATGAACTTTCACTATGTGAATACACAAACCTTACAAAAAGTATACATGAAGAATATAGTTTTTTTAACCCTTTTCCGAATTCAGTCTTAGGCGTTTGAAAATGGTGACAATCATCTCTGAAGGCTCATGCTTGTTCGTGGTAATAAAAGCCATATGCGGTAGAGCTTTGTTAAACTGTTTTCCATTCAAAACTTGCATTTTATTCCCATTTCTTACTGTGTAACCTGGATACAATGCTGAGGAATAGTGAAAATCCGCGGGTTTAATATCCGCCTGTCAAAAACGAATCTATTCCTCAAATTTGTAAATACTTTGTAATCAAATTTGGTATAATTGTTCAAAGGCGCATTTACCGTATACCTATTTAATAAATATAATTTCTTTTAAAAAAGAAAAAAAATACTTTATTTATCTATGCATTAACAAAATATTTCTTTAAAAAATACATTTTAAAAACACTAACAAAGGTTTCGGTGCCTACCTACTAATATTTTATAATGACTTTTCTTCATAAGGGTCATCGCATTCCCTTATTTTCAAAGGTTATTTTAAAAAAAAACCCTTTAAGTACCTATGTACCTACTACAACATATGGAATAGGTAGAGACTAATTAAAAACTCATTAATCATTACAGTATTTTAAAAATAAGAACCAAAATTACAATTTGGCGAACAAAAGACCACTGTTTTTTTTATGTTTTTCTTTTTTTTGTAAATTTAAATGCAAGATGAATAAATTTAATATTAGAACACGCGTGGGTGGTTGTGTCAAATCTACTCTTAAATAAGATAATAATAACAAATACCAACAGATGACGCTAATAATAATACAGATATATCAAGAGAGAGAAATCTTATAAAAATATCAGAAACCAATACATTTAACCACTGAATGACTGGAGCTTAGAATAGAGTATCCAATACTACAGTTTTCGCAAAAAAAAAAGCTCTAGATAACTTACAGTGACAGATAAAACTTGATATTATGACGCATCGATTCTGGTATTTTAGATATAAATCATCGCTTCGATATTTTGTCCAATACTTAATTGCCTTTAGTATAATAATTGTTAACTGCCTTCAGTTCTCCAATTTGCTAAGATTCCTTCAGTTCTCATGGTCATCTTTATTCAGTTCAATGGTAGAAATGTGTCTTTTTGCTGGCAACGGGTGTTTTTTTTTTTTGTTAAGGGCATCGAGATTTGCAATAATCCATTTTGTTACGGTTATGTACGGTTACTTTAAGAATCAACAACTATCTATTTTATGAAGGTGGGTTGTTTCGTAATCATTTAGTGACTTATTTAGGGGTTGTTTATACTTTTGACTGTTTTTCTTATTGATTATTTCAATTCCATTCTTCTCAAAAATCGGCATAGAAAAATTATTCTTCTTCATTCTCCTCTTTTTAAGGTCTGTTTATTGCAGGAAGCCACCATTACCTGCTTCTAAAAAAACTATCCGTCCAACTATCCATCTATCCATCCATCCAAACTATCCGTCCATCTGTTTGGCAATCATCCCGGTGGCTTACGTCCTATCGATGCGATTCCACCAAAACCCTTGTTGGTCTACTCCATCTTACTTCGTTATTGCAGCAAAAACGCATTGCAAAATTTATTTCTTTAAACCTCGTGAAGTTTATCAGGCGTCAGATGCTTTTTTCTCTACATAACTACTCAAAATGAAAGGTAATTTTCTTCTTCGATTTTTCATTGCATATCTACACATCTACACTACTATTATAAAGAGGAAAGTTTTGATTGATTGTTTGTTTGACGGGAATAGGCTCCGAAACTACTGAACCGATTTGAAAAATTCTTTCACTATTGGGAAGCTACACTCTCCCCGCTGAACATAGGCTATATTTTATTTTCATATAGCCTTTGATCCTTACTAAAACTCCAATAAGGTGCAAAAATTACCTAAAATATTCTTTACATCTCGTACGCTGCGAAAACTATTGAAGATATAGTAAAATAATGTATGACGATTTTGTAGATGAGATCATTATTTACAAAAAATGTCTCGACAGCATATGTCTAACTATTATAGTTATGCCACAATAAGTGTTTATTTATTTAAAAAAAATAATTTGAGTAGGTACTTAACTGTAGGTATCTAACAAGAAAAAACATATTATTTTATTTCAAATTTTAAAAAATATTCTTCGATTGTCAATGAATATAACCAAAGAGACGTAGAAGTTTTTGATATTATTTGCCGAATAAGTATCAAACTTTTTTTTTTTTCTAAAGAAGCGTATCAATGTTAAAAACGCTTAGTGAATATTTTTAAATTCTAACCGTTGGTTGTCGAGGAATATTTTAAGATAGAAGCATAGATGAAGATTCTTCATTTCGGCGTATTTTTGATTCCCTCGCCTGGGCCTATTTCTAGATAGTTGGGTTCTTGATTTTTTGCATGCTTAAAAATATTAACTACTGAACCGATTTGAAAAATTCTTTCACTTTTGGGAAGCTACACTATCCCCGGTGAACATTGGCAATATTGAATTTTCAAAAATATTTGGGATCCTTACTAAAACTCCAATAATGTAACACAAGGTGTAAAAAAAAATACCTAAAATATTCTTTACATCGCGTGCGCTGTGATAACTATTGATCTACATAATATTTCAGAAATGTTTGTTTTTTTATTTGCCTTTGACAATACTTTTACCTTATATGTGAACATCACGCTCAAAATACAAATGCTACGTCAGATATTAATATGCCCAGAGCCGTACAAAATGCTGGAGAAGGTTCTTAAATACAATTTGCTGCATTAACTTTAATATATTTAGAGCTATTTAAAAAAAATCTATTTTTTAGGATCTTCATACAAATTTCTCAAAAAGACTTTTGGAAACAAAATTGGTCATGTAAACGTTGAATGGAATCTTGGTATTACGGTATGAAAATGTAATAAAATAATTGTAGATTGATTTGTTATACGTCATATAAATGTTATTCAAATCTTATTATTCTCAATAAATAAAGATTTAATGAAAAAATTTGCAAAATGATTCCTCCATTTTGAAGTTTGACAGATAGCGCCAATCACCCTCTATGGGTGGAATGCCCAATTAATAATCAAAGTAGGGAATGTAGCTAAGATTCAAACCACAGAGCTCTCTATGAAAACTTGCAAATTATGTCGGTAGGTTCGTATAATATTATGAGGTCGGTAAAAAAGTCATTCTTCTTTTTCTGTGCTTATGTCAGTTATAGAGGTCTGCAAAGCAATGGGAAGCTAGACTAGAACCTGTTTAATTACCTACCGATCAAGCCTGACACTCGGAATCAAAAACGTAAAGCAAAACGGATATAAGCTAGTGATAGAATAAAATAATGAACTACAACTTTGTAGAAGACATAATTATCTACAAAAAGTGTCGCGACAGCATACGTCTAACTATTATAATAATGCCACAATAAGTGCTGATTTATTAAAAAAAAAAATTTGAAATGCGGCAGAGATATAGGCGTCACTGGGGTACGAGCCGGACGGGAGGGGACCATTAGAATGCTACATTATTCCAGATTAACATAGCCTATAGAATATTTTGATAAAGTTAGGGATCTATAAAGATCATAAGAAAACTGAATTATTTTTTTAAATACCTATGTACCTACCCGTGCGAAGCAGGGACAGACTGCTAGTCTACTATAAATGTACCTATTTTAATTTTCATCCTTCGATTTCTTTTATTGTGGAATATATCAAGATGTCATCAAGACGAATGTAACCGATTTTCGACAAAAGATACTTGTAAAATGTATGAAAGTTTGAGCATTTTTCAGACATAGAGTATTTACATACGTCTGAAGTCAGAGGAATATATATGCAGAGCTTTTTTCAGACATTCCATGCACGCACTTATTGCAATGCAACATTGGCATTGACATTCGATAGCAATCGTAAAACACGCTACAAACGAACAAAGAAGTGATTCATACACGTCGTAAGCTTTTATTTTACATGCATAAAACACAATCTATACGTAGGAACGTTGTATGTGTAATGTTTATTATTGTAAATATTCACGAGCATATTATTACTCACTCATTCCAAACATATACCCAATGTTCGTTTATAATAGGAAAATCTTAATACAAATGTTGAAAGAGGCGGTTTGGGGAATCGTTTCAAAAATTTAGCATATTGTTATTAATATTTTTTATATGAATCACAAGACATTTATTTAACCACTTGTGGAATTGAGGCAGGGGCAGATATTTCCAGAACTGAATGTCAGCTATAAGCTTCCGAAATGTAAAAAAAATCCGGTTAACGGTCATACAAAGTGATATTGTATGACCGCGTAAATGTTGATATCCGGAGCACGTGTAAAACTGATGACATAATATGAAGAATGGACGCCAACGAAGGCAATACTGGAATGAGCATGTATGTAAACAGAATGTCTTGGGATAGTTCAAGGAAACCCCGAAGGACGCACACTACCAGACACACCACCCCATAAGAGGTAGAGATAGCTGCCGGTTGACAGCACAAGAGGAACAGGCGCAGCACGAACATTCAAGAACATATTGGAATAGCCATGTCCAAACATATAATATTGTTTTTGTACGCTTATCGGAGGAAATGGCATAGACGTTAATTATTTATTAAGTAGTAGGTACTAGTAAAACAGATCTAACAAAATTTCACATGAGAGTTGACAAAGAATTTGACATTTTCAGTATAAAAATGAACAAACTAAACGACAGTTTCTTGATAAAGGTGGCATTATAGTAAGCAGAGCCGTTGAAACTGAAAATCTTCTTGGAAAAATTTTGAACCGATTGGGAATCAAAAGCCTTGTAAATTTTATAAGTGTTATCAGTACATGTTACGTTTTCTTTTGATGTGTTTAAATAATAATCATGATTTAAACTTATAAATTGATTTGAAAAAGCCAATGGGTAAATTGACTTAAAATGATAATGTAAGTGAAATCTTTGCTATGAAAAGTTAGTAAAATAATTTCAAAATTTCACAATACTACTCTGAGTTATCGATTTCAATTATTATTTTCATTCTTCAAACAATGCTCGTAGATCTGGAAGTGTTCAATGAGTATTATAGGTACGGTGGATGTTTAGTATTGATGCAAACCATTAATGTAGCTCGGATAGCTAAGTCGGTTGGTAGGTACCTATGTTATTCTTGAAATAAAAGATTAATACGTACAACAGGCGCGTTGTTCTAAAATAGATATCGCCAAGTGGATAAGTCGTTTGTAGGAGAGAAGGAAGGGGAGAGATGGCAGAAGTAGGGAGGGGTTAAACACACAAATCATCACTTCATTTTTATATTAATAATTTATAGATTTTATTACTGAACCACTTCTCACCATACTAGCAGCGTATACCAGCTGATGTTATTGGTAAATGTAAATGAAAACTACGGTACCATAATATTAATTATTGAATTAATATTTAAAATGTGGTACGGAAGTCAATTTTGAGAAGAAAAAATGCAAATTAACAAGTGTAGGTGGTTTGAGCATTTTGATGGAATAAATAGTATAACAAAAAATAATAGTCAATAGCGCTGAAAGGAAAGCTGTGACAAACTGTGGTCGAACGAGAGTAACGTATTCGTCATAAAGATTCCGTCAGAATCAAAAGAAATAGGAGAAGTATTGTGAGAAATGTTACGTCAGTAGTAGAAGCAAGGGAAGTGTTCCTGAATAGAAAAGAATGTAACCCACGGTAGCCTAGGGGTATAGGTAGTGTATTTTAATCAAGAAGTCCGGTGCTTGATTCTCAGTTTCAGATTTGATTGAATGAACCGGTTGACTTCAAAATATTGCCTCGGGCAATAAATTCCACCAAAAATATTAATATAATTCCAATTTATTGAAGGTGCATTTTTATTATTTCAGGATCATTGTCCTCTCGAGCTTCGTCTGATCACAACCCGCAGCAAACAAAATGGCAACCTTTCCAAGACTTGTAAATAAGCAATTTAACAGTCCTATAGGACTCTATTCCGCTCAAAATATTCAAGATACCCTCAACAAACAGACACAGCAATTGAATAATGGAGCAATAGGGTGAGTGATTATTGTTTTTTTTTTTTTTTTTTTTTTTATTACATGAAACGACGATTTGCTCGCTTCATGGTTTGTTACCTTAAAGTTATCTACTTGTTTTTTTGTTTTGGTTCTCTTTTATACTACACCACTACTTATATAATCGCGTGGTTCCAGCGACTTTCACGCGTAACCACGATCCCTTTACCGTTAACACCGGATTTCTTACCGTTGGGTTCGATCCCAGGTGCCGACCATCTTTTTTTTCACGTCACAAGATTTAAGTAGCTTACTATGAAAGAGTCCAAGGTTGTATTTGTGTTTACTTTGAGTGAGCACAGATTCATTTTATAAAAAAAAATATTCCTATAACTAACATGACATAGTACACCCTTTGTGACCCCATTTAGGGGCATTCGGAGGCAACAAAAACCCTCCACCGCGATCGATCATTTACTTCATTTTTACAGTTGTAAAAATGAAGAGACAAGTCTTTGATTAATCCTTCTAAAACAATTTCGGGTACCTATATCACGGTAGAGCTTTTAGAAGTACGACGTTGAATTTCATACCGTTTAGTACTGGGTCGTGGGTTCGATCCTAGGTGTCAACCTGTCAACTATCTTCCTCTTTCATGACAGAAGCTAAAAGAATTTTCTAAGATGATGTCTTGTCTCTTGCCAAATAAAAAGTCAAAACTGTTGACCTCTTTTTATACCTATTACCAACCTAAACATTCAATTCCGTCTCATAATAAAAATAATCAACTAATTATTAGTACATACCTCCCCAAATTAAGTTTGCTTTTACCAACATTACTGACTCAATCTTTAAGCTTATCGGAACCTTCAATTGCAATAATTTATACAAGTGGCTATTCGTGTTGCAGCTTGTAATACTCCAGCGTTGAAAATAGATTACGAATATTTCAGAAATGTATTTTAATGGAGTTTGCATCTTTAGCTGTTACTTTAAATACGAGTTATACCTATTTTTCGTCAGACTGCACTGTTAAGCGAATGATTTTCAGAACATTGTCCCTTGAAAGTCCTTTGCATGGGCAGTTCATTTTGTATCGACCTTGAAAAATAATGTATTTTTAATAATAACAACAAACTTATGTTCTGCCAATCTTTCTTCACGCAATTAGATACAAACATGCAGATCTCATACATCAGTATTAAAGTATCTTTTCTAATTGCATATTTTAATAAACATCAAGATAAATTTATATTAGCATGGAAATGTTGACCTGGAGCTACTCGAGCTAGAATCTTGTACAAAATTTTGTACCTGTACAAGTGTACAAGTTATTCATGATAAGTCAGAATTTGAAATTTTACAATCCAAAATGGTCGTCCTTTTTTTATTATTTGTTCATTAAAATTATCTAACGTTTGAGATGTTTTATTATTTTTCATCATATTGCTTCAGAATATAAAGCAGAATTCCTATATAGTGAAGTATCAAAAACATAACAATCATTTCTTGCATATCAACTTCATGCATGGTTCCAGCATCAAAATGTAGATAATAATTTGATGTTCGATTTTTGATTGTTAATTTTTTCAGTCGAATTTGAATTTTTATTTTAAAATTCGAACATCCCTTGATTTAATGCAATTTGTTCCATAATGAATATAAGGGTGCATTTACACGAAACGAACATAGGGCCAGAAACAAAACGTACCCTACTGTTTGTCGACATCGACAACAAGCAAGAATTAACACCAAGAACTAATAATCAATGGGTGATGACGAATAACTTTGTTATTTGCCTAATGTTAATATCAACGATCAAGAAAAATGTTCTATTTCTACCTCTGTCTAATTTATTAAATTTTTATTACGACTGTTAGGGATCAACATCGCAAAAGAAGGAGCAGGGGGGCTATTTTACAATATTCTTTCAAAAACGATGAAACGGATTCGGCTAAATTTAAAATAATGATAAGTTTTTCTGCTATAATTAAAGACAAACAATATTAATCTACTTTCAATTTGACCACAGATGAATAAAAAATATAATATGCGCCTGTGTCAATGTCAAATACATCAAAGTGTGTGCGAGTATCACATACACAACAAACATTACAGTTGTGTTTGTAGTGTTTTATTTATTGATTTAATTTATTTTTTATACATAATCTTCTTATATATAAAAATGGAGAGCTATTTCCCGATGTCATCGCATCACGCCTAAACGGCTGCACCGGTTTCGCTAATTCATTTATTGTCGTGTAGGCTTTTATCAGGAGAATGTCCTTTTTGAAGAAAAAAACTAAGAAAAATGCACGGAAAATTAGAAAATTAAAGAAAACTCTACGTAGCCAACCTTATTAGTACTTTTTACTTTATAATTTTTATTCCAATTTTTAAAATTTGACAGAAATCGTCAATTGGTGCGATTGACAGAATGCGGATGGAATATAGGTACACGGTTTAAAACAGACGCATCGTTCGGAATCACATTGGTCAAATGACAATTGATTCATCACCATACAAATTCGAATTCAATATTCATAGTTGTTATAGGAACACAGGACAACGTCTGTCGGGAAAGCTAGTTAAAAATAAAATATTACCATTCGCCACTCCTCTATATAAACTATACATAAGTGTGCGAAATTTCATACTCCACCGTCCGCGCAATTGTCGTAAAAAAGGGTGAAAAATTTTCGTTTCACGTACATTTTTGTTAGCAGAGCCAATATAAATTAATAAAATGTCGAGTCTTACTAAAATAAATAATTATTGGTGAATTATTATTGTATACGTATGGAATGTCTCAGAAACGGAAAATTACTTGAAATATGTGTGTTTTCTTAATAAGAAATGACAAATCACTATTCCGATCTCGGATCATCAACCTTTGGATGTGAAATATGACTTTTAAGATCTTGCAGACGTGTCAATCGCGATTTCAATTCGGTCTCGAGATGAAGATTAATGAACTGGTCAACATTTAGAAAATGAGGGAATGCCAAAATTTGCCGCAAAATTTACTTTAAAGCTATTTTCGGTCATTCAATGGTCTATCATTGTATTTTATACCTTTGAAATCTATTCTCTCGACACTTAATAAAACGAAGTTTGCGAATAATGGTAAAAGAAATATCGATGAAAGTGTGTATTTTTTTCTTTGCTATTGATAAATTAACACAAATTACAATAATGATATCGACATGACACTTGGTAAAAATAATATTTCATTAGATAGTCTTTTGGTAAACTTTATTTAAAGTCTTCCTATGATCAATTTAAAAAAATATTCGGCCAATTATCAAAAAATAACTAGTTATAGGTTTATCTTTTTACTTTGATTGAATTTTCAAATCAAGTTACATTTAACTATTTTGTAAGTGATGAAAATTAAAACTATGAAACATGTTACTAAATAAATTAATTAACGTTAACAAAGTTCACCATTGTGTGGATTATAAAATGATTTATTATATCGTTGAAAAAAAAACATAAATAATAATACCTTCTGAGATAAAAATAATCATCAAAAATCTCCCGTTACAATTTGTACATATAAACGCTACGAAATGAACAATAATTACAAAACACCATAAAAGACACACATATTAAAATAATTTAGATTTACAGTTTCCAGCACAATAAAAGCACCTAAACAAACTTATCAAAAACTACGCAGACTTATAATATAGATGTACAATGTCTTTTAAAATCTTAATTAGACAAAATATATTCATCAGCTTGAAATATCCTTAACAAGAAAGGGGACTTAATTCTAGACTGACTTCTTTCACAGTCCATTACCGTTGAAGGGTATTTCAATTACAATCGTTACACATTCCTATCTAATTAACAACAAAAATAATTAGTTGATAAAATAAACATAATGATTTTGGCATGAATAGTCGGCTTTGTCATGGACGAGCATCGGTGTTGACAGTCGTTAGGAGATGCGCCCACGAATATTCGACCAGCTGCTGGGAACCAACATTCGATATTTTTATATTGGAACTTTGGGACATTATATACTCCGAATGCAAACAATGTATACACTCATAACCTTGTACAAATTTAGAAAATATGTTTATTTCGGGAAAACGGAATGCAATATTTTGTCTCACTTTCAAAACAGAGAAAAGCTCTGTGCTATCGCAAAAATGATATGTCCAAAATTATTTCATTTCGTCCAGTTCTTAGAGTTGATAATCTTTTACCACGATTGACTGAACTAAACTGAATGTTGTCTACCTAGGAGCTGAAAAAAAACAGATATTCTTATTCTTTTTATCGATTCTCTTAAAGCGATCAAGTTTAATTAGGTATCCAAAATTAGACCCCTTCTATATATAAATTTAAAAAATAATAACTGTACATAATTTTACGTATATATCCAAAAAATATCCAAGCCATATAAAAATTAAAAAAAAAACTGGTAGGTACGCATTTCCAAAATTCATTGTAGGAGTTTACAGTTTGTAGGTAGGTATGTTGCTACTGTGGTGTACTACAGAGATAATGTCAGGTCCAAATATCAAAGCGTGGGGGGGGGGGGGGCAATGGCGAACATTGGGCAGCAACAGTGTTCATTCTCCTTCCATTCAGCCACTCCTAGACCAACCAACAACCTAGGTCTACCGCGGTGCAGCAAGCAACGATAAACTGTACAACCTTTGTACAACGACCATGCATAATACAACCAAAGACCTACATTTGTCGGAGGTCCCGGCTGATAAAAAAGTCTGAAGACAGGGAGGGAGTTGTTGAGAATGGATGGCGGTCACGATCCTCGGCATCGAGGGACCGACTAAAGAAGAAGAATAATGTTTGGAAATAATAAAATTTAAAAAAAAATACCTCCTTGAAAATATATCTTATCAGTAACATTGTTACTGATAAGTACATAGATAGATATACTACTTTAGACGAATCTTAAAATACTAGTGCTCAGAATTCGACCATAACTAATTTATATTATAAGCTTGAACATTAGACTGAGCGAGTGCTATTTTACAATTTTCGTTCCAAAACAATTACAAGGATACGTCAAATTTTAAATGTTGATAGTAGGTATGTATAAAGTTTTTTTTCCATTATTTAAATAAAAAAAAAAACAAAATTAATCTATTCTCAATTTGACGCAATGAGTTTGAATATCCCGCTATTTACAGCTCCACCTTCCATTTGAATATAGATATTATTGCCTTCAAAAAGCTTTCTGCACCCATTATGAGGCAGAAATACATTTTACATTTTGTTTCAACGAAGTTAATGCTCCTTATATAAGTAGTTTGTGGAAGTGTGTGTGAGTATCCAAATGCATAACATTACTGTAGTGTGCGTAATGTTTTTTTATTGATTTAATAAATAGCATTCTCCACTCCTTCTTTATATAAACTGTAGGTAAGTGTGCGAAATTTCATACTCCTCCATCCGCGTAATTTTCGTAAAAGTAGTCACAAAGTTTTTCCTTCACGTGGATTCAGATACCACAGTTTCGCTCTCACACACCGACTTTCGAAATCGACGCAATATTTTATCTTCGAGGAATCCTTAATTAAACCGGCCGGCGCGGCGGCGGCGTTTCAATATTGACCATTACCGTTAAGGAATCATTTATTTATCTCGAAACACAAGTCACGCGAATAATAGTTATTTATTACTCGACCGGCGATCTGCGTGTACCGCGGATGACCCACAGACCGCCTCCGTCATTCCCGTTTTCGCAACCAACATCCATCAAGATAACAGAACTTCTGGCTCCAACCTGTTTGGTGGCAATAATTGGGCCGACAATAAGTCTACACCCGGACAAATGAAGTACCTACCTATGGCTCAACGGGAACCAAATTAACTCCTTCATATATTATCTTCTTCCACTGATAAAGAATACTTTTATTTTCTTAAACATAATTATATATCTTTAGGATAGATAGGTTATTGTTAGTCGGCGTTTAGTGTCGAGACGAAATGTGAACTGTTTGATGCGTGTGTGATACACATTCTCCTGTATGGGTGACTAAAGCCCAGGGGGGTGAAAATAACATTAACATTTGTTTCGAATGTCGCTGGCTCAATCTCCGATACAAACAAGCTTCGTTTTCTGTCAAAGATGTCAAATTGTCAAATGTGTTCATTTTGGTCTAGCCTAGATTAATTTTATAAAAAAATGTAATTATAGGTACATGAATTAAAACAAGTTTTTAATATACTGAAAGACTTTCACTATCAATAACTTATCATTTCGTAGTAACATAAAAATAGTTTAAATAAATCTCAAAATGAAAGTGTTGCTGCATTCGTCATTCAAGGGTATTTTGTTTATAAATAAAATTCAAATAGAGGAATGTATAACTTTTCCACAATTTTTTATTATCGACTAGTTTCGTGGGCACACGTCCTACATGGTCACAGGAGACTAAGAAAACTAGTCAGGATAATAAAAATTGTGGAAAAGTTATACAATCTTTTATTTGAACTTTATTTTCAAATAAACTCCACCAAGAAATGCATGTTCATCATTTAGTGAATTTTATTTTGTTTATGTTCAAGATCATTTTTCCTTTAAAAGTATTTTATTTATAAAAAAAAATACGTTTATAGAATACGTTTTATTTATAAAAATAGACTCACTCTAAAAATATTTTGCAAGTGTGGAAATTATCATTTTAGGTGGAAATTAGCTATTTTTACATAACTGTGTAAGTGTTGAAGTCTAATTAATATGTTTGATATTTTTCAACGAAATTGACAGCGTTTAGTCTTGATAAAATTGTTCATTTTCTGTCAATTAGCCACTTTTTTTTAATGAATCTGTGCTCACTCGAAGTGAACACAAATACACTTTTGACATCTTTCACAGTAAGCAAAATGCTTGTGTCGTGAAAGCGGAAAAAGGTTGACACGGCCGGGATTCGAACCCACGACCTCCGCACGAAACAGTGCGAAAGCCCGCGTCGTAACCGCTGGTCTATCAACCACCTCTTTATTATATTCAACTAATTATACTACTTTATTATACTCTACTAATTTCTTCAAGTGAAAACCACCTGAGAAGATTTGACCCGACCGGAAATCGAACATGGAACCTCTTGATCAGAAGCCGGTGCCTAAGCAACAAGGCTACTGCGTCGGGTAAATATAGACTTTGGGGAATAGGTACGAAAAGAAATGATAAAAAATAAGTTATTAAACTAACAATAACCATTAGCTAACAACTTCGAGTTAAAGGTGCTGACCTCATATTATATTATGATGACTTTGCAAAATGAAAAAAAAAGTGTAATTATTTATAGCAAAAAACTAGTTTTGCTAAGAATACTTAACGATAAGGATACTTAATATAGGTACTCAATTAATTCCTAGAAAAATAAAACAAGGTGCGAAATTTTCACACAATGACATTGTAAAATTAGCAAAATTTAAATACAGTTATTTCAGTCATTATTATAATAACAGGCACTTATGATTTTGTGGAAATTCATGGTAATTAGGCAGGTAGGTATATACAATTAATTCTTCAATGCATTTCGTCCTTTAAAAAAATAGCTTACAAGCATATTCCTTTCATTTTTACCCTAATTATCAATCATTCTCTCGTAGATATCGTTAAAAACAATACATTTTTTATTATTATTATTTATTTTACAAAACATTATTAATTAGATGTATGTTTAATTATGGTGAAAATGGGCGATGTGATAGACAAAAGATCTCGTGAAGCCCCATGACTCTCCACCTATTTATTTTTAACCCTTTATGACATGAAACCCTTTGTAGGGACAAATAAATATCCCCATTAAAAGCATTTATGCGGATACGTTAGTTTTGCGGTCTAACTTAATATAAACTTCTAAAAAAAACAAATATATTAGGTAGCAGATACTTAGAGGAAGTGCAGCATATTTGGAATGCCATTTACTTTTAAACAAATAGACATAAAATTAATGAAGGTTTATGAAAAAAAATATGCTGAGTTATCAATAAAATTAATAATCTTTATTGTCGAAAGCATAAATACAGAAAATATATATTAATAAAGGAGAAAAAATGATTTGATTAGAAAATGACAAAAATCGCACTTCAACATGGAGTGCATATAATTTGGAATAGGGTATTTCAAATTACCAGCACCTTCGGTAACTTAAAGAAAATATTATGTAATAATCGCAGTTTATGACCAAGAGTCTTTTCATTATATTATCATAGATATTGGTAGCCATAATATAGAAAACACGGTATTCCAAATCAGCTGCAGTATACCTACCAAATACGCTGCACTTCCTCTAATTATAAAAAAAAATAAACAATCCAGTTCGCGATAAACAGTGAAAATTCGCCATGAATTTGATATAGCATGTAAACAATTACTTATTGTGTGAATATGCCCATACTTAACTAACTTGATAATATTTACCACAAACATAAGTGAACTTGTAGCAATGTGGCGTTCACACCGCCAGCCTTTCACGGAGAAATGATTCGCCATAGGCGGCTCGTCAGTTAAATATATTTTTTTATTTCTTTATATTTTTGCTATCGTAATTTATGAATTCTCTTTTTTGTTATTAGCATTCTCCTTTGAGTCAAATATTCGTACTGAACAATGATATTATTTTAGTTCATCCACACATTATTTAGATTAGGTTTTCCCATAAATAACCCAAATCACCCTTTTCATAAGTAGTTTAGACGTTAAATTAGTTTTATTTTTTAATATCTGACTATATTAATTCATCCGAATGAATATATATAATCCGAACGAATATGTATTAATTCATCGTTGATTGTACCTACCTAACTCTTTACTATAGCTATGCGGTAGATACTGTTATTGGAGCACTGAAGATTTTATTTTTTGTGTCATGATTTGTTTTGTTTGTGTTGTTCAGTGTTATGTTGGTGTCTCTAAGAAATAAATTTGAACCCCAATTTTTTACCCTTATGGCAATATCGGTCTGCCATCAAGGTTACATGCGAATTTCTTTGAGATTAGAATTCTCATAATTTCTGGAATGCACGATGAGTTTAGGGGTCTTATGTAATTTCTTTGTATCTTTCACGGCCAGTAGGTAAACATTTTACAGAAAAATAATCTTATATGTACATATATAGCGATTACAATAAATTAGAACTCAGTACATTAGCGTTTTGTATTTATTGAAACAAATTGTTCATCCAAATCCACAATTTAATAAAAACTCTAAAAAAATGAAGTGACCAGCCAAAAATATGGTTGATCGAGATTTTTTTGAAAAAATACCAAGCCATATTTTAAAATAACCGAAGGAATTAAATGAAAAATTATAAAAAAACGTTTTTACTATTGTATTTAGAAGAAAAAAATAAGCATAAGTATATCTGTTTCTAAGTCTAACGATATGAAGCCCATAAAAATTCTTGAAATAAAACTCATACCTATTCAATTTTCAAGGTCAAATGACAACTGTTGGTATATTATTATGACTCAATAAAGACCACATTTTATGACCGTATATTATTTTCTCTCTACGGCACTGGATGTGTTATGTATTATTTCAGGATCGGCATAATAATAATTGCACGCACAACTATCACAAAAGGTCTCTTTTGCATTTTGCCTCAGTACTTGACCAGACGCGATCAGACCGGCTGCCTTCCATCGTGCGGTCACGGAAGGTTTTTTCTACAATCCGCTCTTTTAACTATTATTGTTTAAACAAACAACCGTAAACGTTCGCTTTTCAAAATAAATTCTTTTTCTAAATTTAAATTCGTTCGATCGTTTTGTGCTCCTTGAGTTTATCTGTGGTTATAATATATTCGTAAAAGTCTTAAAAGGAAATACTGAAAAATGGCAATGATTATGAATGGGTACTTACTTTAATGTTTTTAATTTAAACAAACTTTTTATGTTAATGGCAACATCGACACTTTTTAATATTTTCAAAAATCTTTTTTATTTTGAAATTTTAATTAATCTGAACACTCTCTGTATCTTTCATAATGAGCAAAATCAATAATTGTTAGATGAAACAGGACGTTAACGTAATACGAACCCTAAACCTTCGTCGGCTATAACAAATATGGCGAGTGAATTTTTACGCCACCCGTTACTTCATTTAAGAAATATTAAAAACAGTTTCTCTAGTTTTTTTAGCCTAGGAATAGACATTACTCTACCATGTATATCAATCAATCAATTACATTGATTATCATTACTTTAGAATTTATATTAGGTATCTACTGGGAATATTTCTTTTTTTATAATATATTTTATTATCAGACTAAGCATGACGAAAACACGCTGTACCGTTTAAAAGAAAAATTCTACGCAGAACATATGGATCTATTAATGGTGGTCAAACATGGGGTAGAACATGCAACACTAAGCTCTACGATCTCTACCAGGGCATCAGCAGGGTAGTCAGGGTTCATTAAGATCAACAAACTGCACTGGCTGATCTGGATCTGGAGCTCCAAGAACTAACATAGATGATGTGTCGAAAGACCAATGCAACGTTGGCTGGATGCTATTGTCGGGCTACATGACTGATAGATCAGGATGGAAAACCTTGGCTTTTAACGCTGAATCTTATGATGCTGAATATTTATTAGACTAGGGATCATCTTATCGTTTATTAATCAATTCTGTCTATAACATTTATTAGTCTTGGGATCATCTTATCGTTTATTAATCAATTCTGTCTATAACATTTATTAGTCTTGGGATCATCTTATCGTTTATTAATCAATTCTGTCTATAACATTTATTAGTCTTGGATTAAGTGGAAAGTGCAGGTAGAAGAGTAGGTATTATTTACGGATGGAATTAGCACCGTCACCGAGAGATGCGGTCTAATATTAGTTTACGGTTGAACCCACCAGACCTATGTTTAGTATCTGCTCTGTATGTCGCGTCTGATGCGTGTGTAGGACACGATGATTATCCAGAGACATTCCTTAAGGTTGGTTGCGGAGTCATCAACCAGCAACTCTTGGAACGCCGTGCCAACTCAATTCTATTCTTACTGGTTTCTTCCATTCCAGAGATTCTCAAAACAGACTGTGATTTTACATATTATAGAACCAACTAGGTATGTGAAGAAATCATGAAATAATTATTCCAAAATTTTCTATTAAAGTGGACCTGCAATCAATTAAACGGCCATAATTCATAGAAATATGTAATCTTCAATACATAATAACTAATAATGCAAGATGGTTTTGAATTTAGTATCTCAGTGGGCGTCTTGTTTACTGCGGTATCCAAGCTACGCGCAATGACACTGCAGATACGGCTTACGCTGTCTCTTTCGCGCTTTCATTATTTTACTGCCGGCAGTGAGAGACATAAGCATAGAATATTTTGTACTTGTTTCAAAGAATATTGTATTCGTATAATGTTACGGCAGCTTTACTAAAGTAGGAAAACATCAAAATTTCGTCTTACGGCCATCTTCTACTGCTGTTTCTAAGGCCGGCTTAGTAGGATCACTTTGTTTCAATAACGTTCACCCTTCAGGTAGCCAAATTCGTCAAGATCCCCGCAATTCCAAACCATGGGAATCTAAGACATAGGTACCTATCCAATTCGTTTTGTGAACTGAAATTATGGTTATATGGAAAAACTTTTCAAAATAAAATCTATTTTGAGAATATGACTGACGCTATTCTTTACCACCTGAAGAAAGTAAAAGTACAAAACTCGCTCAGAATTTATGTTGAATTTTTTTTAAATAATACGGTATCTATACCTAGATGAAAACATAATATTATCTACTTCCCCATTATGGTAAACAGTAAAATATTTTTTTTCTGCCTAACCTACTAGGGAAAATACGAAACAAACATTTCTTTTATATTTTAGTTCACTAAACATCTAAATAAAAAATTAATGTATTTTACATATATATTGAAATCAATTGACTATATACGAAAGAATTAATTAAAATGCAGATAGCTAATTAATTTCATGAAAGGAAGAAGTTTTAATCTCAACCAATTCTCTATAGTTATAAACTTGTTAGTAATGCTGTCAGCTGTAATGAGATTTCTATCAGTCAACCGGTCCCTCGATTCCATACAAAACAACAATCACTAATTGTTTTTTTTTTACTAAAACTCTCGACCAGAAATCGAACTCGATAAGAATTATCAAAAAGATGATCGAATTACGTACCTACGTACTAGTTTTTTTTAAATTTATTTATTAGAGATGCCAACAGAACACTGAACAAAACAACCTAAACAAAAAAAAACAAGGAATTTCCAGTGCTCCAATAACAGGTATCTCCCGGATGGCAATTGTCCATAGTTAGTTTTCTGTTTATACCTAATAAGTAGTACCTATACTAAAAATAATGAGATTATACATATATATTATTCTGTTGCATTGGAGACTTGAGTCTTGGCATGAAATAGGCAGAAATTTGGGATCGATTCCTTCCGCGTTCAAAATTTGAGTTTTCATAACGTTGATTCTCCCGAATAGTCAGAAATTTGAAAAATGACTATGTACCTAGAAAAGAAAATTGGCCTAACAAAGAACGCATTATTTGAGACAATATAGTAAAAAGCATTATACAATTTATCTCCTTCACTGGCAGTAAAATAATTAATGCGCGAAGGAGACGGCGAAACCGTACCTATCTGTAGTGTAATTGCACGAAGCTTGGATACCTGCTAATGCCAACTCATAAGTAAAAGAAATAGTTAAAAGAAGTTTTATGACAAACTAGCAGTCTGTTCCTGCTTCGCACGGGTAGGTACATAGGTATTTAAAAAAATAATTCAGTGTTCTTATGATCCTTATAGATCCCTAACTTTATCAAAATATTCTATAGGCTATGTTAATCTGGAATAATGTAGCATTCCAATGGTCCCCTCCCGTCCGGCTCGTACCCCAGTGACGCCTATATCTCTGCCGCATTTCAAATTATTTTTTTTTAATAAATCAACACTTATTGTGGCATTATTATAATAGTTAGACGTATGCTGTCGCGACACTTTTTGTAGATAATTATGTCTTCTACAAAGTTGTAGTACATTATTTTACTCTATCTTCAATAGTTTTCGCAGCGTTCGCGATGTAAAGAATATTTTAGGTAATTTTTGCACCTTATTGGAGTTTTAGTAAGGATCAAAGGCTATATGAAAATAAAATATAGCCTATGTTCAGCGGGGAGAGTGTAGCTTCCCAACAGTGAAAGAATTCTTCAAATCGGTTCAGTAGTTTCGGAGCCTATTCCCGTCAAACAAACAATCAATCAAAACTTTCCTCTTTATAATAGTAGTATAGATAATGTTACGTCGATGTAGAAAAACAGAAAATGTGTCTGGAAAGAAAATTGTTTTGTTTTTTGAGGTACGTACCTACTAAAGATTATTTTTCATATGAAGCGAGCTGTCACGATATTGTTTAAAAAAAACAAATAAATACCTACCTATAGGTATATATACATTACAATGACATTCCTTAAAAACAATGGCACAAAAGAATTCAACATCAGCTGTATGGTGGATGTTAGGTTAGGTATTAAAAGAGGTTGTAAGAGGAATGTTATTTCGCAAGAAAAAGCGAAGAAAGTGCATCTGGATAGAAAGTAGTGGAGGTCCATCCTCTCCGCCTGCCCTCTATGGCAGTCTTGAGGGGTTCGGCATGAATTACATAATATTAAAAATATTGTGTTGAGTTGATATATTTTAGTTATCTTAATGATTGTAACTTAATCAAAATTTATTTAAAAGCCCAAAAAAATCACATAGGTACTTTCGTTATAAATCTGTTGTGTCAACTAGTAAGTTGTATAAAAAGCCACATTCACTTTCATTCGAAGTTATTTCAATCCATTGTTAATGGAGTCGTTATTAGTAAATAATTCGCTTTTTGTCATCCGTCAGATAATAAAAATGTGAGAAAATACTACTTCAAGATGCTTGAACTGGTTCAATGGCTTAACGTTGCAACCGGTTTAAGTATAAGATTGATTGTTGATTGAAGTATAATAATTATTCTACGAAGTATAAGAGAAAATTCAATTGAATAAAAAACATCCTGTCAAATTGAAGAGGTTACGACGCTGGCTTTTGTACTGGAGATCGTGGAATCGATCCCAGGTGCCGACCATCAGCTTCCTCTTTCACGACACGAGTTTTTAGTAGGTTACTTCGAAACAATCAAAGAGTGTATTTTTATGTTCACTTTTTGAAGTAGTATCAGAGGTCTTATAAAAGTTATAAATAGGTTGTCGAAGGGTAAAGGAGCTTTTGACATCCTTTTGTCGTCTAGAGGGCTACTACTCTGGTATACAAATCCTAAGGTACCTACCTAATCGAAATGAATGATGATATTAGTAACGTAAGCGTATTGTTCTACGCTACGCGCGTATTACGAATACGATACGTTTTCGTTACGTGGAAACATCAATATATTCTTACATACCTTTTTAGTATTTTCTAGTATTCCTCAGTTCTCTCAATGTCAAAATCCAACAACAACCATTCACACATTGCCTTTTACAGAGTCTGACACCTTCACTCGCTACTTAGATGACTTCTTGTCTTGCTGTTGCAAGAAATGACAAATTCCATTTCCGAACGCAACACTTGTTGGTTTCCTGATACAAACGCACTTATTTTCTTCCAATCGAGTTATACAGGAAGTTTTAACATAAATGAAAAGTTTGCAATAGAACAAAATGCTGTCATAATGTGAGTTCAGGTATTACTAATATGGAGTATGCAGACTTACCAATGACTTCCTAACCTTGTACTGCAAACCATAATTCCGTGATTATTTTGAAGTAATTTATTTTTATTAAATTATGTATAGTGATAATTTCAAAAAGAGATCCATAGCTCTCGTGTTTAATATTTCAACGGCATAAGAAAAAAATTTCCCTTCAATTGTGCCAACTTTTTACTTCAAAATTGTATCATAATATCTAAAGCAAATTATTGTTTTAACACATAACTAACATTAAGCCAACGTTCGATTCCAGTTGCAATAAAAGGTTTGATTATTATAATTATCAGGCATCGAAAATGTAGATTACTTGTCAATTGAATCAGTAATGCTTGCTATATGATATTCTGGTTCATTGTTCAGAATTTGTAACATTCTTCATATGGAGATATTTCAACCGGGATTAAGCTTTTTTAATCCTGAAATAATCAAGTTTTCAAAATTTCTGCATTCTGCAATCTTTTCATGTACGATCATTGTTAAAAATCTTGTTCTGATTTTAGTATTTTGATTCATTGTTTTACAAATCCATATTGTATTTCTCTACTGGCTCCTTTACTATATAGACGTTATTTTTGTTCTATAAAGTGCATTAAGCATCGTAAATGGGGTTTAATGGGGCCCATTTCACTTGCTGCAATAGTTGTTCTCTATGTATAGCTGTATATTTCTTTATTTTGTGTGTTATATTATGTATCTTATTGTGTATTATAGAAAAAAAATATTAATAATCTGAAGAGGTGCAATATCCTTTGTCCAAATAAAATGATTCTGCGCGCTGTTCTTTAAGAGCAAATATACCGAAATTAGACAACTCCAAAAAATTGAGACATTTTTACGTAATTCAGCCGGTCTAGACAAATTCAAATTGGCGTTCGACAACCAACGAAGATTTGGCCAATGTATAGTGTGAAAAAATTAACTGTCCACTGGAACATATAGGTACACAATTATTTAAACAGAACAAAGACACTTATATAAAAATATAAAAAGTGCACAGTCAATTTTCTTCCTACGTCGTCGATCGGCAAATGCAATTTGTCTAGGCCTATTCCAACTGATATTCCAACGCCATTGGAAAGAATGCAAATTAATAAATGAATATTTCATAATTAAGTTGAATAATCAGAAAATATACGGGTATGTACCAAATTCAACTAGCAAAATAGCACTCCTGTGTTTTAAACAACTTAAAAAATCTGGAAATGATTATGTCCATCATGTAGGATACGAAAGTACCTAGTAAATAACAAGAATTCTAAAAATAATGATCTTGACTGATATTTAAAAAAATAACTAGGTACGCAACAAAAGACCACCCAATATTTCATGCTTACCTACATAAATATCTTTAAAAAAATTATCTTTAAATTCACCATAATTATTATGATAATCCATACAATATGTAATTTAATGACACCTTGAATTCTGGAAATTGAGATCAAGGCAGATTTGCACATTTTATCTTTGTATGTGTGCAGAGTTCAATGAGAATAAAATATATAATACTACGCGATATATGTGAGGTGGATACGCAGTTAATTCATTAGTTGTAAAAAAAACGTACGGTATAAAAAAATCCGAACCCCAAACAGGTTTTATATCAGAAATGTATTTTCAATTAATTGTTTATAAAACAAGAAGAACGGCGAGTAGTGAAAGGAAGAAAGTTATTCATAACTGGAGATTGTTTAAACATGTGGAAAGAATGAGTTCAGGCAGAACAACCTGCGAACAAAAAATATGGTCTTGAATGATGTAGCCTAGAACGATGAAATAAACAATGGTAATCATATATGTAAAATGAATAAAAGAATAACGTAAAAAAATTTCAAATATACCCTCTTTACCAATTATTCCACCAGGATATTTTTTCAACGAAACTAATTCAATGAGTTAAAACCAATGAGCTGATGACATCGTAATAGCGGCGAATAATTTTGAAACACCGTGAACACAAACGTACACGTTTAAGGATATTTTTTTTCGTAAGGAATAACACAATTCTGAACATAAACTTCATTTCCTGTTTTCAAATATTTGACAATATTAAACAAACCTGGTGTACACGATAGTGTTCATTATTAAACGACCCAATAGACATATCTGGGTTGAGTAATGTTAATATTCAATATTTTTTGGAAAGTCCTATCGCAAACCAATCTCTTCGTATACTTAGATCCTACCTACACTGTTCGTTCCAGAACCATCTTCACTATCGTCCACATCTCTTAATGCCTTCAATTTTGCACAGGCTTCCGATTTCTGCATTTCGTAGCTAGTCCGTCCCGAAGAGTTTTGCCAGATTTTTTGAGAACGTACATTCTTTCATTTCGTCGGTTCAATAGAGACTATTTTTTCTGACAACTCTCTTGACTCTTTGCTGTATTATGCATATTTTAATTGAAAGGATACTTATAATTCTCGTATATCTTCTTTACCCTGCATTCTATGTGTTGATTTTTCTAAATTGTCTTTCAAACATCCAATCAGAAATATTTCGAAATTCGTGTTTGATCGTTTCTCAGATTCAGTATTCTTTAAATCTAAAACAACTATATTTACTGACTTATCAAAAGATATGTTTATCTCTTCGATGTTTTAACGAGTTGTTGGTCGCTCTTTAACAAGAAATAATATTTCATAGTTAGCACGTGGTTATATAATATGAATAATATCTATGTGGCTAACTTGGGACTCGTTTAGTTTCCATATAAGGACATTGATAGAACCATGCGGCGCACAGCCTTCTTTTAACATAGAAACAGCCTGTCAGAGAATGACAGTGCTCTCTATATTGATACAAGAGCCTCGACTATTTTATATGGCATTCCTCTGATGTTTATTATTATTTGATATTTGCTTTTTTCACCAATCATATCAGAAACTTCTTCTTATGTCATCAGTAAAGATGGCGAACAATAAGCCCAACTAAAAATGTTACTTGGATATTTCTCACTTTGTTATGTCGTGTGGCCTGCGAGTATAGTGCGAGTATCCGTTTCGGTTAGGCGACTTTAATCATTATTCGGTCAGTCAGTATTCTTAGATAATAGGTACATATTATTATTTTAGAAGTGGACCCAAAACTGATCCCTGGGGAACACCTCCTTTGAAATAATATATTATTCACAAAAATGTGGTTTGTTTTTGATCTATAAAGTAATCAGTCAATCATCCATTTTGCTCAATATCTCCACCTTTTAATCAACCTACAACCTAATTCTGTCAGTTGTCTCGAAAGATTTTTTAAGATTTTTACCCTACTAATAAAAGCATTAGATATCGGCAATCTTCATCTTTTTCAACAGATCCTTCAGTGTATGTGTGTGAAAGATATACCTATTTGAAGAGGAGTTCTAATTAAAGTATTTTTGTTTTTATTTCCAGAATTGATTTCAACAACCCTATCAATTCCAAACCAGGAAATCTAGCCAACTCTGCAGTTTTGCGGATGTTAGAAGAAGAGGAAGCCCGACAAAGAAGTGGACAACCTGGCAGTGAGTGACCATTTCATTCTCAAAAACTTGTTTGCGTACCCAGTCGTTGTATGCTTATGATTTTTTAACGACTTTTTCGGTATCCAACCTAAGCGGTACACTAGACTAAAAAAGGTTGCCAGGAAGTTCTGTAGCCTTATACAAGAGCTTTCTAGGAACTTTCTAGTACCTTCTGTGCTGCTTAGTAAGGTTATTTCAAGGCTTAAATTAACCGTGTAAATATTATTAAGTATATTTTAAATGTCAAAGCTTCGATATAAGTACCATTTTATCTCATTTTCTTAAACAAACCTAACTAGCTTTTATTATTTTTTTACTATTAAGTTGCATAAATGACAAATGTCTGTAAAAATAAGCAAATTTATCATATTTGTGATCAACAAAAGGCTTTGAATGCTACAATAATAAATCATTGAATTTATTTATTTGTATTAAACTCAAATAAGTTTTTGACATAGCCATAATACCATTATTTACATAGTTTAGTACCAACAAGGTACCAACCTAATAAGTACTATCATATTTTACATACCTATCTGGAAAATTGTCCAAAAACCTGATCCGAAAAATTCGAAAATTAATTTTTCGAATGGCAATTGTTTGCTTATTATTTTAAATATTGATATTACCAGTATTACCACTGTTCTAATAGAAGTATCGGTGTCTTTCTGTGGCAATTTAATTTATCAGAGTAACTGACGCTTTTTAAATATAAAATTAATAAATTATCTGTGTTTTTTATAAGGGTACACTCGTGGAGATAAGACAAATGATCCTTGCATTAAACGAATTGACCGAATGATCGATTGGCCGCCGAAAAATACATCTCAAAATTCACAAGGTCAAATTAATATGAACAATACATATTCAGCAAAGTTTTTCGCACCCAAAGTTGAAGGTATTTTAAAGCATTAGTTTGTGACTGATGTTTTGTGACTAAAATGAAAATTTCATTAATTCGATGATTAAACATAATAATAATAATACTTGGCTTTTTTTTTCAAAATATTGTGTTTGCTAAGAATGCTTAATAAAATCGCAAATCATTATCTATAGGTACTATTCAGTTCATTAGTTATATTATAATAGTCATCTCTACGAATTTATTATACAAAAACAAACAACATGTTACACAAATACATGATTCATTTTAGATGGCTTAAAAATAAAATAGTTTTCAAAAATAATATTCTCGATTCCTCTATTTCAAGGGACGTGCTTTCAACTTTCACTTAAGTAACTGAAAAATTAGTATTAGTCTGGCAGTATTTTGCAATAATATAAATGTCCTCATATAAATATTCAGAATTGGTCTGAAGAACGCTGCAATATTCAGAATTGCAGCGTTCTTCAGACCATTTTCTGTCAAAAACATTATTACATTATAGTAGGTAGTATATAGCTTTCCCGACAGACGCTGTCCGATGATCCTAACTTGGTAGATTGGATTAATTTGTATAATGATAAATTAATTAGCTATTTAACCAATAAGTATAATTCAAGCCAACTATCAAACAACAGACAGTTTGTCAAAGAATAATTAGAATTTAAAAATAAAAAAATTTAAATCGTCAAAAGTATCTACTAAAAAGGTTAACTACGGAAAGTTTTCTTATATTTTCTAATGTTTCACGAAATTTCCTTAATTATTGTTTCTTTCATAAGAACAAAAAGAACATACTCTCGTCAGTAACAAACACAATAAAAAAAAAGAATTAGCGAAACTGACAAGGAAAATATTGCTCTATTGTTTATATATAGTAATTACATTGTGAAGGTACATACAAAAAAATATTCGGAATATATTTATTTTGTGCAACAAACAGCTTCTGTGTTCGCAGGTATGTAACAGATCTGAAAAGGAATAATTATTCACATTTATTCCCCTAATGATTAATAAACTCTATAACTAAATACACGTTGAAAATATGAAACAATAGGTATGGCATAATAATATGATGATTTGGCAAATAGAACGGTGCAAACATGGGACATGTTCTACCTACGATAATTAATTATTTACGCATGAAGTGAAATGTCATCCATGTGTTAGCACTATACATAACGACACACATTTTGTATAATATGCGCGGAATACACCAACATAATATTACATGCGCGGAATCTATAACATAATATGCATATGCGCGGAAGATAATAATAATCCAACAATATAATTAGAATGAAAAGTTGCGCCACATTCAGATTCTGTGGTCCAGCCCCACTATCTTTATTGATTGAAAAAGTGGAGGGGACCCAGGGACGAATCTAGGAGCGGAATGAATTTGTTTTATTAGCTACATGTAACAGTTTATTTTGATTTTACCTTACATTAAGCCACATAGGTGGGTGGATACCTGTAAATGTTCGCTTCATCCACAGTTTAACTTTATTAGCGTGTCTGCGACGGTCACACACACTCAAATTATTTTCGGCAGAAAATTCTCTAAATACTAAAATTCTCTAAATAAAAAAATACTTTTTGTAAGTTTTGAGTTTTGGAAATTTTATTCACGTTGTTTATAGTTGGTGCACATTTTTTGAAAATATAATAATAACTTATAATTAGTGTGAATGTTATTTTTGTCAGTGACGTTTTGTTGTTTTCTGTTTTGTCGAGTTTATATGTAAATATCAAAATAATAAAATTCTTATTCAATAAACTAATGTTTCTGTGAGATATTGTATTTGTAATATATTTTTATATGCTTTGTGAACTTTTTTAAAAATTAAATATCTGAGATTAAAACCAATAGTTTCTTAAAAAATGTTTAAATCTTAAGCTCCTGTCTTAAGCATATAAAAAAAATCCTAAATAATCGGAGATAATATGCGAGTTTACTCATACATAATTTTTTATTGCATTTTAAATATTATCCAATTAAATTATTACTTACATAAGTAAATAGTTCTTTGTATCAAAGGAAAAACTCACTATGTGCACATACGACCTTTTGAGATACTGAAATTTGAAGGTGTTTTAAAAGTGTTAAATATACAAATACCTTTACAAATTAATATTGTTGACATAACAATCATAATATATTAAAAAGAGTGTTTTAAATTATTATAATATTCATTTCAGTTTTGTCCAAATGTGCGCAAAATGAGTTGAACTGGCAGTATAACAGCTTATTTATATGATACTTTTTACGAAAAAAAAACTGTTATTAATATTACACCTGTTGACTAAATTTAGCAGGAACAATGCAGAACCGTTTAATTCTGGCGTATAAAATACTTCGGCTTACCTTTTTCTTTATTCTTAACAACCCATAAAATGATAATCTTAAACAATGTACTTGCGTATAAAAAAGATTCTTGGCACGATTGCAACGAAATCTCCACCGCCCACTCTACTCTAAGTGAAAATAATCTCGAAATTTATATTTTGACTAAAGCCAATAAAATTATGCGATAGATACAACAGGCATATCTCAATATTCACGTAATATTCACCCGTAATATAATATCTCAAACCGTGACCGTGAATATTGAAACTATTAATTTCAATATTCACGGTCACGTGTTCGTTCTTTGATGTATTATCTCTTTATTCATCGATGAGATAAAGACACAGATTAGAAACAGTATACATAAACTTATGCCATGAAAATTTCGTGTGAATTTTGCAAGCAGATGATAGTAGGTATTCTTCTCTCACTTTATGCCGACGTTACAATATTATCACGGAGATTCAAAATATGGATTAAGAACCTGTCGATATTTATTGATTTATTTATTTATTCATACTTTACTGTACATTGGTATACATATACCTACACATAAAAACTTAACATAACAAAGACATCACAGAATCAACATACATGTGATATCAATTCCTATAAGCCAGTACGTTTGTATTAGGTATATTGCCCTTGAGTGCACCTTTAGTAGAAGAAAAACTCTACATACACCCTTATGTACTTAATGTGAAAACAAGTGATATAAAATAACACGTAGATGTATATTTGATATGGTTGGTAGCCTAGTCACCGACTTTCATTCTGACAGTTATGGGTTCCATCCCGCAGCCGACCATCTTCCAATTTTGCCCATGCTTTGCTCTCTGTTTTCACTTTGGGTGAACTCAGATTCACTCTTTAAAAAAATCACATGATATATTATTACTTACGTTATTATTTGGGCCACGAACATTACATTGTAAAAAAAAACATTGTATTGAAGACATTTTGAAACAATATTAAACTTTTATGTAGGTAACAACCAATGACTAACAATTCATTACTGATATTCGATTTTTAAATGGAGCAAACCACTACGGGCTTACGAACGTCTTCACCTGTTGTTTCGAAGGCTGGCTTAGTGTGACCACTTTACGTTAACAGCGTTCGCCATTAGGTGGTAATTTATCTATTTATTTTCTGTCAAAATTAAGCAAGTTTAAGTCTTCGAAACTCCTAATCATGAGAATTCTCGACATGTTCAACATGTCGAAAAATCCCATGTATACAACATGTAGATATTCAATAATTATTAATGAAACATAGAGATAAAAGTTTGAAATTATTGAGAACAAGAGAGCAACCAAATTTAAAGACTGCTACTGCTGTCATGTATTTGGCGCCAGGATATGAATACATCCATTTTTGTTAATGTCTCATATTATTTATTGCCCATTCGCTTTATTGGTTCACAACGTTCTAATTATGTCTAGATTTTTGTAACCATTTTTATAATATTAAACTCGCCACAATTCTTAAAAGTTGGTATATTTCACGCTAGGGATTTTTCATTGAAAATTTCATGACTTTTTAGCATACCTAAGCACTATTACTAAATTTTGTCATTTAAAACCAATTTGTAAAAAAAAATTTCCTAAAAAAAATACGTCGTGTATTTATAAAATCATGGTCACGAATTTCACTAACGATTTGTAACAAAAATTCCATGAGAATTCAAGCCCGGGTAAAATAGGTAAATAATTCAAAGTAATGTTTATTTCGTTATCTAGAACAAAAGCTTAAAAAGTAGCGTGAATACGCAATTTTAAAATTTGATTCACGCGAATGCCGAGGGACGTACGTATCGGTGATTGTAAATAATTATGCGTAGGTAAGGAACTATTTCTAGAATGTAATGAATCTATCAACATCACCTGTTAAATAAAACATTTACAAAATACACTGTTTGCGTAAATTCGCCTTGAGAAATCAGCTCCCCAAATTAAGTAAACGCACAATTTAATATCAAATATCACAGTCTGGTAGTAGAATGCCTTTTAAACTCGCCGATCCTGATTCAATTCAAACTGATTTTGAAAATCCGAACTAGTATCAAAGAAGATACATATTTTTTTTACAAAACACGGTCTAGGCCCTAGGCCCTAGGTAATCTTTTCTAAAAATAATATATTATATTATTCAGAAATTAAAATACATTATATATTTTCATAAAATAAACATGGGTACTGAAAGGGTTAACACTGTAAACAATTTACTGCATTTTAGCTCAAACAGCCTTACAATAAAACTAAACATTTATTCCAGTAGCGGTTTGGTCAAACCAGACTTTCCCGAACTTTGGGCCGCGCGACTTCACTTGGTGTGCTATGAAACTTTTCTTACACATACCTACCTATAGTTAACCTAGACAGTGCTATATTTGACAAACTTGACCAGTGTTTCCGTGAACAAGTCAGTACCCCTATCCGTGACATTTACGCTATAGTAAAGTAGCAAATTTTGAATGGAAACGTGTACAGCACCCCCTACAGAATACTTCGGAAAGCTCCGCAGCCGATACGAATTCCCGTGAGTTTCTCACTTAGGTTAGTGAGTTATATTTGGAATCGAGATATGGGGTACGGCGCTGAATGAAGTGAACAATTTGATTTTAACTCTTCTCATATTTTTTCAAGAGTAACCACGGCGCAATACGTTCCCAATAGAATGAGTCTCCGGTAATCTAGGAAAAATTAAATTTTCTAGACTTCAGATGTACCTATACATTTTATTTCTTCTACTATTATGATTTTTCAAAGGCGTCATGAACCGATAAAGTTTGAGATACCCTGGTTTTATATTATTTGATTAAAAGGGGTTTGGTTAAAAAAGAAAACATCTTAACTCATACCTAGTTTTCTTCTAATTTTAACATACGAACAGACTACATATGAAAACAAAATCTTTGAGAATAAATTTTGTCCTTAAAAAAACATACACTTACAATAATTAATCAAAACATAAACATTGTGTTTTTTATTAAATTTTAACATAAATTCATAACAACTTTCATTATTTTTTTTTCAAGTTTCGTAGATTAATTATTATTGTTTTATATTTTTGAGTAAATTACCTACCTATTGCTTTTTTCTAATCAATTCATTAAAAAAATGCCATGAGCAAAATTTTATAACATTTTTAAAGTAGTTCGTATATCTATGTAATTGAAAATAAATTAATTAGATAGGTACCTATAATAAAATTTAATTAAGATTTAAATCAAGTTAATCAATATTTTAAAATATAAATTTGAAGTGGTTGGTAGACCGGCGCGGTTCAGCCGATGGCTTTCCTACTTTTGGTTGTGGGCTTGTATCCCGCGGTGCCGACCATTTCCACATTCAAAACACAAGCTTTGCTTTATGTGAAAGATGTCGAAAGTGTATTTGTGTTCACTTTGGGTGAGCCCAGATTCATAATTTTTTTTAACAGAGCAGTCATACAATAAAAAAGGACTAAAATGAATGATTACTGAGTGTTAATTGTTGTTTTGTTGCTATTTTGGGAAAACATTTTAGATGATTTAAGTATTTCTCATGATTTTCAATTTTTGTGGAAAATATCACTTATGGTTTTTAATTTTTTTGGGGAAAATATTGAGTATAGTTTTTATTTTTTTGGGGAAAATATTGAGTATAGTTTTTATTTTTTTGGGGAAAATATTGAGTATAGTTTTTATTTTTTTGGGGAAAATATTTCTTATGGTTTTTATTATTATTTTTTTTTTTTGAGAAATTCTCTACGAGTTATTAATATTTTGGGGAAAATATTAGATACTAATGGTTTTTTTATTTTTTTGGGAAAATGTTTCTTATGTTTTTTTTATTTTTTCCAGGTGTGAAAAGAGTAGCGTGGCCACCCCCAGCAGAAGAAACCAACGGAACAGAAGCTGAAAGACAGTCTCCACCACAAAGACAGGTATAAAACTATTCAAAAACTATTTTAATAAAGAAAAAAAAAAATTTTTTCAAAATTTTATAAATACAATTTACTATTTAAAAATGAAAAAAATCATAAAACACCAAAACAATAAAAGATGTATTTTATAGTAGCTAGGATCAATACATAGGTTTTTTTCTTACTAAACATGAGATTAGTGTAAAATTTGTAAAAATCATTATTTTTATTTATTATTATTGTTTTTTTTTCATATAATAATTAATTGTACCTATTGTTGGCCTTCTTTAGTCTTGAAAATATTTTTATTTTTTTAATCAATCTATATTATTTTAAAATAACCTACACTACATTTATTATAGAATCATTCTACTAACAAAAACATCTGTAAATATCCTCAAGAGGCATGAAATACTTTAACTTAAAATAATGGTACTTTTGATATAAGAGCTTGTATAAGTTATATTGGTGATGGGTCCCTATGACATATTTTTATACCATCAGTAAAGATATTGTGGCGAACATACATCCTGTCCGCACATTATTCTGTGTGAGCATTTCGTCACACTTAGCAGGCTAAGGCTGCACTACGGATGACCGCGTGCTGCTAAAACAAAACCACGTCAATTTTGTAAGGCGTACTATTTCGATACAATCGCACAAAAACTAGCGTTTTTTACCCGCGACTGATTTCTCAACCGAAATATTACACAAAAATAACACAGATCTAAATATATGAGTTGCCTTTTCTGACCGATGTGGGTTTAAGGGCGTGAGGTGGTCAACCTCACGGCCCCGATCAGATTTTTCGATTACCTCTAACAGGATGCTCGAAAAACCAGCAAAAAGAGCAGAGGTGCTATTCTAAGCCGACAGCCCCACAGCTAAGCCTTTGAATTCATACCCAAGTTGTATTTCATCACTTTTAATATACAAATTGGGTATTTGAACAGAATGCTCCCTAATCATGGGGATTTATAAACGAGATTCTAGTCGTCATGCATACACGGGTCTATCAGCTACCACACAATCTGCTCTCACGAAACTTGAATGCAACTGAGAAAACAGCGGCGGTTTACAACACTGTAGTCTAGGCCGATCTGCAAATGCGGGAAATATCCGCTCGCGGGAAATTACCATAGTGCGGCCTTAGCCTTAGGTCGACGCCTGTGCCAATAGAGGGTAAAAAGTCGACCCGAACTTTGCTGTTTCTAAAAGAGAGGATAACGAAACTTTAAATTGATAAATTCGGTGTTCTGACTATGAAGTACCAATCACCGCTATAACGATAAAAAGGATTTTTTGAATGAAGTTAGAATGTTAACATGTCCGGGTGGCATTCCAGGCTGCCCCCATCAAGACCTTCCAGTCTCCTGCTATCTCTCGCCTGATCCCCTTCGACACCGAACCCGTGTCACACGCCCCACCACCATCTCAAGTTTATTCTCCAGTGCCTAAGTTTTCTCAAACACCGATTATACATCCTAAGCCACAATCTCCGCTTCCAAAGCCGCAAACACCTCAGTCCACTACTCCGACTCAAGTCTTCCCTCCACCGATTCCCAATTCATTCGCTACTCTCCCGAGAAAGAATAATTCGGCGTTTGCACCAGCGTCTCCTAAAGGTTTTATACCATTCAATTCAAGGGCACCCCAGCCTTTTGGGCCGAATTCTTTTTCAACACAAGCTTACGAACCGGTAGCGCCTCCTAGCTTCTCCCCGATTTCTCCACAAATTCAAAAAGAATACGAGCTCCTGTCTCCACAACCCTTCTCTCCATCCAGTCCCCAACCTTTGGGTCAACCCCGCAGTGAACCGACAGCACCTTGGGCGCCTTCTGCAGTAGACCAACAGCAAGATCAGGTACGCAGTGTTTCTCACAAATGAAGCACAAAATAAAGATCAAAATGTATCAAGAATTTGTTACAAAACTAAATATTTTAATACTGGTTGATATATTGTCATTGTTGTATTTTGATGTTTTAGGCATATTATTTGTGTTAATCAAGTCAGTGGAGCATTTATTAACAACATTGATGTGAACTAAAACGCTTCTAAGTGTGCATTTACAGGAAACAAACATAGAGCCGGAAAATGAAAAAGAGCATGCTACCTACTTTCTTTTATCGTTGATATTGTACACCGTGGAAACGAGCAAGAACTAATTAATGGGCGATGACAGATTACGCGCACCAGAGTTCGGATCTTTCTGGTTTGTTGTTTCCTTGGTGCCCAGATCAACGATCAAAGAAATATAATACTACACTATTTCCAATGTCCAGCTCCGACTCTATGATCGTTTGGTGTAAATGCACCCTTACAATGTTGATTCATCTAAGTCAGAATAATAATTATTGCATTCAAATGGTTGCTCAGCTTTTTAATGCCCTTATTAGGTAGGTGTTCAATTTTTAGAAAAAACATCAAACATGATTGAGATTAAGGTATATTTCATATATTATATTAACCACCCAATTTCTATGTTATTTAAGTCTGTTTGTGTATCAACATGATACATAAATAGACTACCTTTCAAATTGTATTTTTTTGTTGATTTTGCATTTAAAAGTTAAGAAATGTGGTGTTAACAGCAAATTATTAACTAAAAAATGCATAATTTTTCCTAATTTACATAATATCTGTCTACCTCATTGTAAAAATTGTTTCTATGATGAATTTCAAATAATAACTTATTTGAAATTCAAAATATTTGTTTGATTGAATCACTCAAGTAAATTTTTATGAATTTAAAACAACATACATTGTATAAAAACAAAAAAATACATCATTAAATATTTAATTTAGTTTATAAATTAACAAAATACACATTTTATTTAAAGCCCTTATTGTAAGTATCGAGATGGTTGGTAGTCCAGTCGTATCAATCGCCGGCTTTCATGCGCACAGCGTATTGGAGGTCGTAGGTTCGAATCCCGGCCGTGCTGACCATTTCCGCTTTCACGACACAACCCTTTGGTTAGTGTGAAAGATGTCAAAAAGTGTATTTGTGTTCACTTCGAGTGAGCACAGATTCATTTTAAATATAAAAAATAAGTAGGTATAGGATGATTGAAACCAAAATATAAGATATCAGATTTGATATTTTTTAAGTATTTGAATGATAGCTCATAGTAAATACGTGGTTAATACTAAAAATTGAACACTGTGCATACTAAATCAGCTTTTTCTATGTTTTCTTGTGGAATTTTAACCAGAATGAATTATTGTCTCTAAGTGTAGGTACGTTTACACCAAACGAACATAGAGCCAGAGCTAGAAATAGAGTATACTTTCTTTATCGTTGATATTGATACCAAGGAAACAGAAGTGAACATTTTTTTTTTATTAAATATAAAGATTTACAAAGTATATAAAATTAACATGAACATGACAATACATAACATTTAAATACAATAACACTCCATCGATAGAGCAAAGCTCGTGTTCGACAGAGGAGCACAACCAACAGACATCACAACTTACTTACACATTATTAATACATATAAGAAAATAATGTCAACGATAATGAAAGTATACTGTACTTTTTTAGCTCTGGATCTATTTTGGTGTAAACGCACCATTATAATATTGTAATTGATTGTATCATCCCAAATAAATTGCTTAACTACAAAATGTTCCACTGACACATTCAAATCAGATTAAAGAAAAACTTAAACATTATAAACCAACACTGACATGTTTACAGATTAAAAATGACCAAATTTAAAAATAAATAAAGCATCGAGTTAACCATGTAAAATATATTTAACCCTATAAAGACATACTATGTGGCATCGGATATTAGACATACTCCATGATGGGTCAAGGATTTGAAATTTGACCATATATGGTGAATTTCTAGTTTTTTAATTGTAATTACACATAAGCCAGAAGACGGTTGTGAGTTCGTAGCGATTCAAATTCAAATTTAACCAATCGAAATCGAGCAAAATAAAATATTATGTTTGCTTTGAGTTAAAAAGTTGGCAGTTTATAAATGTAGTACCTACAGCATACAGAAAGCTGCAGGTTCTAACTCAAGTACCGAACGACTTACTCTTTCATAAAACAGTTCATTTTGAATGGTCCCAAAACATTAATTAATACTTCCTTAAAGATCCCTTGGGGCATAGGGAGGCAACAGGATGTCATTGAAACTGCGCTCAGTCCTGCGCAGTTGCAGATCTCCTCTCACACCATGTCCAAATCCCTCAGCTCTGCTTCGAAGGAACGTAACATGGTGTCAAAGGTTCTTCCTAGTCTTCAGGACCCTAACGGAAGGAAGAACAGCGCTCTCCTCGGCTAACTGTCATTCGGCATCCTTAGACCGTATTCATATCTTCTGCATAATGGTAGATGTGATGGGTCGGAGTATAATGTCACTCTTCATTTAGTGGTGCCATCTTATACCCATGATTCTCCTGAGGCACTTTGTTTCAAACGCGGATACATTTTGGTGCCTCGGTTTTGGTCAGGTGCCAGGACTCACATCCACATAAAACATCCCATACAAAACAAATAAAATGAAAAATCTATGTTACACACAATTCGAATCAATTTTGGGCTATTTTTCGGCGTACATAGGTACTGTAAAATATAGTAACTTTTCTAGGATTAATGAAATGAAACATAAAAAAATGTACTAATGTGTGACAATAAATAAAGAATCAATATGTAAAACATGCAATAAATAAAATAAAATATACTTTATTGCGCACAAAATATAACAAATATAATATATTATTGTGGAAAGGGCGGGCTTATTGCCGAACGGCAATTTCTTCCAACCAACCCTAGGTGAAGAAAAACAGTTATCTAATTTTAAACATATCTCATTAAAAGCTTACAAACTAATGGACTTTATCCATTAAAAACAATACAATATAAAAAAAAAATACATAATACACAGATATAGAAAAAAATACATAATATACATAAATAAGCAAGAGTATAGTAATAGTAATAATAATATATAAACTAGTTATGAGATAAGAGGGAGTTCGGGAGGGGGTGGGGGTAGGGGGGGGGGTGATCAGGGATTGTTAAGGTAGTGTTGCTTCAATCTACATTTGAAGGTGGAAATTGAAGGTGAAAGTCTGATATTTATTGGGAGGCCATTCCACAAACGAGCTGCCTGTGCGGAAAACGAAGTCGTAAAAAAAGTTGTACGGTGCGCTGGGATCGTTAGGGTGCGTTGGGCTCCCGAGCGTAGAGGCAGGCCGTGAGATGCCAGAGGAACGAAATTCGACCTCAAATAATTTGGTGTGGATGGACTGTTCAAGACATTGTAGAGAAGACAAAGGACGTGGAGGTTGCGACGTTGCGAGATTGTTATCCACTTGAGTTCTTTCCTAAATTGTGAGATACGGTCGAACTTACGTAGACCGTATACGAAACGGATACAAATGTTTTGGAGACGTTCAAGTTTCATGATTTGCTCCTTTGTAGCGTCAATGTACGATACATCCGCATAGTCCAAAAGTGGAAGTAACAAAGTTTGAGACAGCAAAATTTTGGTTGATTTGGGCAGAAAGTTCTGGTGGCGTTTAAGTGAATGCAGGCTATAAAAGAATTTGCGACAGACTTCACCGATCTGGGGGCCCCATGATAGGAATTGATCGAGGTATATGCCAAGATTTTTTACTTTCTTGGAGAGAGGAATAATAGTACCGTCGAGTGTTATGGCAGGTGAGGAGTTGGTCTTGACCTTGGAGAGTAATCTAGAGCTACCCATCAAGATGGCTTGGGTTTTAGATGGATTGAGAACCAAACCATTTTGCCGTGACCAGCGGGATATGCGATTCAGTACACCATTCATGTGTTCGATTGCAGGCGTCGCTTGATCCGGGTTAAAGTGCGAATATACCTGAAGGTCATCAGCGTAGAGGTGGTAATGTGCATTCACATGTTCGACCACTGGGTTAATAAAAAGTGAAAAAAGGAGGGGTGAAAGGATGCTACCTTGGGGGACTCCCGACTCCAACGACACCCAGTCGGAAGTGGCGCTGTTGGCAGTTCTAATGCACTGTCGCCTGTCTCTTAGGTAGGAGTCGAACCACATAAGAGAGATGTCTGAGGGTAAGAACACGTAGAAAGCCGATTCCGACACGCGCCGACCGGCGCAAAGAATGTTACTATGCATTTGAATGGGGATACCCACAGAGAAAGCAGGAACCCGCTTTCCGGCATGCCCATTTAAATGCATTGAAACCATAGACAACAATCTATGAGCCGGTCGGCGCGGGTCGGAATCCGCTTTCTACGTGTTCTTAGCCTGAGAGTTTATAGTACTTTAGTCTAGCGAGTAGTATGTCAAAATCGACTGAGTTGAAAGCACTACTGAAGTCAAGCAGAGCAAGGAGTGTGAGTTTTTTATCCTCCATAGCTCCTCGTACATCATCCGTGACCTTGACAAGAGCCGTTGTAGTGCTGTGGCCGGTTCGGAATCCGGACTGGTACTGAGACAAAATATTGTGGGATGTCAGGTGCGCGGACAGTTGCTCATGCACAACCTTCTCAATAACTTTAGAGAAAATGGGTAGTATTGATATTGGACGATAATCTTTCACTGATGATGGTGATGTTTTTTTAGGAAGTGGAATGACATAAGCTTCCTTCCAGGGAGTCGGAAAGATACCTGAGTCAAACGAGAAATTAATTATGTGTGTTAGGACAGGTGAGATATGCTCGATTATAAGTTTGACGAAAATAATACTTAGGCCATCAGTACCGACCGACTTGGATTGAACAGAATTAATATGTCGCTGGACTGTGGAATTGGAGACATGTCTGAGGGTGAATGTTGGTGTGTGCAGGGGAGGTAAATTTTGAAAGCCGGATAAAGTAGCACTTTTAATATTTCTATCAAAGTCGCAGGGCGCAGCTGCAAAGTGTCGATTTAGAACATTGGGGTCGTAGTGCGTAGTTTTATCTGACGAGGCCTTACTATTCAAACCCGTGGCATTCAGGCTCCTCCAGATATCGACCGATGGCCGATCAACGAATAAGTGTTTAAAGTGCGCTCGCTTTGAGTTTCTACACAATTTATTGCAGTGGTTTCGGAGAGTTCGATATTTTTCCCAATGATAAGATGTACCATATTTATTATACTTAACCTTGGCTCTGTCACGTTTTTTCATGAGAGTTTGAATCTCCACTGTGAGCCAAGGTGCTGCTGGGTGTTTGATACGGACGAGTTTTAGTGGGGCGTGTTTGTCGCATAGCTCTCTAAGAAAGGTGTTGAGTAATTCTACCTTTTTGTCAATTGTAGTAGCTAAGAAGATCTCGTTCCAATTTATATTTGCACAATCAATTTGCAGCTCACCAACATCTATCCTTCGATAGCTTCTAAGTGGGATTACCTTAGGTTTAGGCTTAGGGCACTTGACCATGTACCTCACAAATATGAGGTCATGGTGGGAGAAAGCCGGAGCGGAAAACTGACCATGATTTTTCACTTTTAGGTTTTCAGATAGTAGGGTTAAGTCCAGCAAAGTTGAAGAGGTACTAGTATGATGAGTGGGTGAATGTGACACAGTGTTTAAGTTGGAGGAATGGATTAAGTTTTTTAGTTTGGAGCTGCGGGCGTCGTTACTAAGGAGATTCGTGTTGAAATCTCCCATGATGATAACATCTTTGAAGTTTGGAAGATGATCCTCAAGAATTTTCTCCAACTTTTCAAAATAATTGATGCAAGGTGGGCAATACATAACTCCGAGTAAAATGGAAGATTCATGAATACGTACTTTGAGAAATATATACTCAGGGCCGTCTGCGTAGTTAGAGGGAGATTGTTCTACAATATCGTATGGAATATTGTCGCGTAGGTATACGCACACACCGCCCGCTCCCCTGCCAGTCCTGTCATTACGAATGAGTTGGTAGCCCGGCAAGGCGAACTGTGACGAGGGCAGGGAGGGCTTCAGCCACGACTCACTCACCAGCAGGGCGTGTAGGTTGACGTTGGAGAAGTTGATGAGAAGGTCGTCATAATGTGCAGGAATGCTCTGTGCATTAATATGAGCTATATGTAAGTCTTTGGAGTTTCTTTGGAAGACCGATAGTAGATTGTCCCTTAACGTGGGATTGTTCCCTGAGGTGTTGAGATCGTCAGACTCATTCGACGAGTTGTTGGAGTAGAAAGAAGCAACGGAGGAATTGGGAGAGGGGGGAGGGGATGGAGAAAGGGAGTGGAAGGAATCATCACTAGAGGAGTACATAATAATAAAATGTATTAAAATATTTAAAATTTAACTGAGAAAGTAGCTGATTTATATTAGATGTACCATTTTCGCTGGAATGATAATGCTTACAAAATTAATTTAATTTAAATTGGTTATGTGACATTCATGATAATATCATCAAAATTTAATGTATGACATAAAAATGATGATTGATGTTAATGTTACTATGTACTAGATGTGGCATATATAACAAAATTTTCAAATCACAAACTTTTATCGAACGAAGATTTTGGTGTACCTACTTTTTTTTCATTACCCCATTTTATTAATAGCGTCTAGTACATAGTATATAATAATAATACAATTGATATACCTAATCCAAATACTAATGTCGTTTTTTACTAGTTTATAAAAATGGGATAATTTTCAGTTTGTGGAGCCACCACCAGCAACTATTACGTTAAGACCAACAGCCCCCATTCACCAGAAACCCGCCCCAATCGTGGCCAGTCAACCGGTCGCTCAGAGTTTCAGAGGTAAAGTTTTTAATAATAAGAAAAAAAGGCGAACTTTGTCATACAGTGTCTAGAAAATCATATTGTGATTCTAAGCAACCCATTCTGTGATTCTAATCCAGTTTTGAAGGTTGAGTATGCTAACAACCAATCTACTCAGACGAAATATATAAAAAGATTGGATATCGAATTAGAATCAGCTTGCACAACTTAAATAAACTTATTTTGTACGTTTTTAGGAGGAGTCAATATGAGGGGAGATCAGAAATGGCCACCACAACAAGTTAAAGAGGCAGTCGCTGCCGAAAACGAAGCAAGGATAACATTAGCAAAAGGACCTGCATGTCGACCACGAAAGGTAAATTAATTAAAAATATATTCATAAAAGAAGCCCCAAATCTTGATAAAGGTCAAATCTCTTTATAGCGAATACCGAAGTAACGAAATTTCCAGTATAACGAATCGTCAATTTGTCCCCGAAAAACTTCCATATAAAATGTACTGAACCAAAATTCGTTGTAACGAAGTTGATCTCAGTATAGCGAACTTTTTTGTTTTAAAATTTTAAAATCATGGTACAATTAGGCAATAAAATTTCTCCGACATCAGTTTGTCCTTGGTATTGGCGAGTTCACAAGTGTTTGCCTAACTATTTCCTTCACGTGATTGATAAATCCTTGAAATTTGTTTTTTTTTCTTACTTAATAATAGTTTATTTGACATCAGTAGGTATAATATGGCGACACAAAAATTAAAAATGTATCATTTCCTTTATATCCAGAGCCTATAACGAAATTTCATTTTAACAAAATATTTTTAATGGTCCCGTGAAGTTCGTTATACCGTGATTTGACCTGTATTATACAAGCCAAGTAAAAAAAAACATTGCTAGAGTTAGTTCCGTAATTTTAAAAGTTAGCTAAGATATCGTGACAGCTCTCTCGTAAGAATGTCATCGCGTTTCCCTGTAAAACAATGCCGTATCTATACAATTATTTTGGCAAAAATATTTTTGTTGCTGAAAATAAATTGCACAATTTTAGCAACTACCTTAGTAAAGTAGTTACAAGATAGAAAGTTGTGCGAATTGTCAGAAATTCATGCCTAATAGTAGTTAACAATTTTTGTAAAGAATATTTTTTTATGCTTTTCTGTAAAGTTATACTAGCGTGGACTTCAGAACCGAGGTCCCGAGTTCGATTCCCGGTCGGGTCAGAATTTTTCTAAGTGTTTTTTCACTTGAAATTTCTACCCGGGGTTGGCCTGTCTCAGATTGGACGGGACCGGTTGACTGGAAAAAATTGCCTCAGGCAATAAGTTCCGCCGGCTATACTGACACCTTTGTATAGAAAAGTGTTATATTTTAAAGTTTCGTTTTTTATAGATTCGACCATGCTGCTAGAGACATACATATTATAATTATCTCCTCAACTTGCAACTCAAATTCATGACTTCCCTCAGAGAACTTACCAGGGTGCAAAAACACTTCACATACAATCTTATATAAGCTTGCAGAATCAAAATAATTGATGAAAAAAAAAATTTTTTTAGGTTAAGAAGGATTACACCCAATTCTTTGCCAAGAATGCACTTCCAAACAATTATCCCGGATACAAAGTTCCTCCAGGCACACAGCATTACGAAGATCAAACTGGAACAAGTCAATTTTAAAAATCAAATAATAATTCCAAAATCTGACTCAGAAATTTGAAAATGTTTAAAAACAGTGGGATTCAAAATAATATAATCGAAGAAAGAAATTAAAAACCCTGTGATACCTGGTACGAGCTGATGATCTCTTTGACAACTATTTATTGGATATATTGTGATCCATTACAAAATGAAACATTAAAATATTTGAAATTGAATCCTACAAAATAATAATTGTTATTTTTAAGATTTTACTTTTAAGATAAAATAAGAAAAAGTGTAGAAATTAATAAGAAACATTGACTTAACTATAACCAATGACCATCTGGTATTTTTTTTTTCAAATACTAGATCTATTTGCCAACGTTTTTAATGACTTGAATTGAACTAATTGGTTGTTTTCTTCAATAAAATATACAATCAAAACACAAGCATTAACGTTTTTATGAAAATTGCTTAAATCGCTTTTATTTTTTTTATATATATTATATATTCTCAACACTAAGTGTATAATATATTTGAGGAATGTATAATCACATAACGATTTTTAAGTACATTAATAAAAACTATTGTACCTAATGACTTAATAAATTATTGAATAATATAGTATGATTTTATTTTTTACACACCCCATCCAGCTACATGTAAAATGAAGTAAAAAAAACATAATATTGATATACAATCTTGACATAATAAATACCCTTCAAGCAGCCTTAGTCCATAGATTTATTGCCACATTCCAATCCAGCTTGTCTTCCACTGAAGTATACCTACAGTTTCTTAAACAATGGATACAGAAAATGTGATCGAGTATATGTAGTCATGGTTTTTGACAAATACAGACCAGATTTGCGTATTATGGATATTATTTTTTTCAGAATGTTGCAAATTTTGACCAAAATCTTCCGGTTGTGCATAGATTTATCTATTTGTAGAAATTTAACAGTATCTGTACCTAGGTACTTTAAATATTAAATTCGCAAAACAAAATATTACAGCACTAATGACCTATCTTAATAGCCTAGTTGCTATCAGCGCCGAGTTCTGAACTTTGACAGGTAGAAAATAGTAAAAGCATTAAGTTCCATCGACTCTTTCACGACACAAGCTTTAAGTAGCTTACTGACAAAGACTATATTTGTGTTCACTTTGAGAGAGCGCAGATTCATTTTATCAAAAAAAAAATTACAATACAATAAAACTCTATATTCAACACAACAATATTTATTTAAATAAGAGTGACAAAAACAAAATTCAATATATGAATTATTTGTAAACAGAAGCATACATAATTTTATGAACCAACTCATGAGTTTAATAATTAACTATTAATTACTTCTAACCGACCGTCAAAAATATTGCATTACCTAATCAATTAAGTGAAAAAATATTTTTTTTCAATGTGTCTCTTTTCTACAAAATACTGAGTATCTTAATCATAATTTTCTTAGTCATAGACAGGTACAAAACCAGCAGAGAAATTTAGAATAAGAATTTTTGACTGCAACTTTAATTGTTTTATACCTATTGTAACTATGGTCAAATGCTAGTGTAGAGTTGCACAATTTAAAAGAAGTAACAGTTACTCAATCTTTTTAGACAAAGAAGTCAAGTTTTAAGATTTTTTATAAATACGAATTATGATCATAAAAATTTGACAACAAACCAGATCAAAACAAATTGGATGTGTTACATATAACAAAGGGTTCAAAGTTAACTTTTAAAACTCAATAATTAACAAAAATTATAATTTTTAAATGAAGAAAAAGCCAGACAATCAAGTCTTTTGTTACAAATGGGTAATATTTTAAATATAACAAAATTAAACAGTAGATGCATAATATTGATGGCTTATTTTCAATATCAATAAAATATGAACACAATGTTCCATATACTTATGGATTCTTAATACTTTCATTTAATAAAATATTGGTTTTATATTGTAAAATATGTTCAATTCGTTGGTTTTTATAAAAAAAATATTTATCAGTATAAAACACCCCACCAATACACAACATATTGTAAATACATGCTTGAAATTTTTTCAAAAGAGTAAAATAAAAAATTTTGCTGCTTTATTACAAGCCAAAGATTGGCTTTGTAACTTTACAAAAAACGTTTGTTATCCAATATTAAATTTTCACTAACAAAAAAAAACATTTTAGAAAATTTCACGAGTTTTGGTTAGATAACGATATTTTCAGAGTATACTTAATTATCAAAATAAATTATTTTAATGTATGCTGTTTCACGATTGAGTGCAACGCTGAGCTCTTATGCCCCTAAGTGGGGTGTAAAGGGATTTTGGATTTGGATTGGATGCTATTTGAAAACACAGAATATGGAAACAGGCGATAAATTCGCTAATTTCAGGGACAACCATTGTAGATGCAGCTACAAAGACAATAATAAGTACTTCAACCTGCAAATAAGCCATCATCCACATGCATACAATTTATTCATAATAATATATTGCCTACTTAATCGGGAATGTATTCAAATTCATTGCAATCAAATTGACAGCTATTTTATTTAGAAAATAAACAAGAATAGATAAATGTAGTGCCGTTACATTTGAAACAAAACCATACATACTAGAAAAATATATTTTAGATTTATAATAATAGGTAAATAAAAAAATACTATGGGTGAATGATTTATTCCTATAAATTCAATAATTTAAAACAAAATTTTCAGTCATCATCATACTTTTTTTTTTTTTTTTTATATCTTTTAATTAAATTTTTCAAATTACATTTATGTCAACAAATTTACTAAACTTAAAAACCCAACAATTCACTGACACAACCAATATAAGTATTACCAGATTTTTATACCTAATGTCATTGAGAAATACGAAAAATATTATATTTTTCACATTCATATACAAAATCGATTTATAGCAATTGTATGTAGGTCCATTATTTTAACATAATCTTAAGCAAATTGATTCTGAATTATGTGTTCTTACGATATTGACCAAGGAGAGTACTGTCAACCTCTCAAATTGATAACTGAAAACACTATCATACTGTGTTCCATTTCTTTGAAGCAAAGCAAAGGAGACAGGTTTGTGATATGGTGCTCCTAATCAATTCTTGCAAAACAACAGCAATTGAAAATTTTAACAAAGTTTAGTTGAAAAACAAATCATTTGGTGTCTTTTCGAATAAATATTATTCATAAATTTTCATTGTATCACAAATTTTTAAATATTCAATACTTTTAATTAATATTATTTAATTCTATGGACATTGGTAAGTTTATAATGAAAAATAATCTATGGACAAATTGAAATAATCAAACCAGAGAGAAACCTTCAGTTTGCTGTATCGCCTGTAACAGTTTGTATCTTAATTTCTCTTTAGTGGAATAACGTGGAAGATCTAAAAGATTGAAACATGTGTGGGCGACAGGAAGAAATTTATCGTCTGCCGTTGGCTGTATGGTCACCTAAAAATCAAAATGTATTCCAATGAGAACATGTGTTATTCATTGTATACCAAAACACATAACTGTTCTTTTTAGTAACTAGTGGTCATTGGTGAATACCAGTATAGAAACAGGCATAAAAGTCGATTCTGCAACAACTAACTACTTAATATTTTAAATTTATTGTTAATGGTCAAGTAATTTCAACCAAACGATGTAAAAATGACAAAATTGTCCAAAAGGCAGGCCAATTTCATTGTGATCAAGATATTTAACAATCTATAATTGTTCATGATGGAAATAAAAGAGTTAGATATAAAAATGGTAGCCTTTAAAGCTTTAGCAGGATCTTCTCAAGTTAAGACGACGAACAAGAGTCGCAGATATAATAGACCGATTTGCGAAACAAAAATTACAATGGGTTGGACATGTGGCGAGGCGGGGAAGTGAAAGATGGGCACCCAGAATACAAAAATGGCGGACCTATGAGAATGAGAGGACAATTGGGAGACCTCAAAAAAGATGGGCGGGCGATGTGATTCCGGTCACGGGGAGAAACTTATCGAAAGCAGTACAAAATGGAAAAAGGTGGAAAACTTTAGAAGGGGCCTACATCCAACAGTGGAAACAGTGGCTGACAGTGAAGACTGTTGGTTAAAATGTAAGTTTTCCATATAGTTCTTTTAGAATACTAAGATTTAGCAAAACTATGACAGACTTGACCTCAATATGAAATTTCTATTGGATTATATTCTTTATCAGATTGGCAGAAGAAAATCCTATAGGCACAAAGCTCATCCAATTGAAAGACAATTCATATACTCACTGTTATAGCCTTCATTCCCTGTATAGGTATTCTATCACTGCCAGTCAAGAACATCAAGAAGTTTCTTTTGTCCCTCTCGCACAGAGAGTGGAACACTTCCCAGAAGGCACGGATATTAGGATCGGAGGAGGTGTATCCCCCTCTGTACTGGGCAGCCGTCTCCAATGCGGCCCAGTCGTAATTTTCATTACCCACAACTACAGCCATCAGTTCGTGTGGCTCAAACAACTTCAGGACCCTTCCACCACAAACCTGAAAAAATATCGAAGTATTTGGTAGTATCTGCACTTGAAACAAAGTGCCTCAGGAGAATCTCGGGTATAAGATGGTACCACCAAATCACGAACGACGCTATACATCGGCAAACCCAGCGCAGGCCCATCACTTCCACCATTATGGAGAGGAGATGGACATGTGTCAAGGACACTGAATGACAGTTGGCCGAGGAGAGCGCTGTTCTTCCTCCTATCAGCGTCTTGAAGATGTGGAAGACCCTCTTGTACCGTGTTAAGTTCCTTCGAGGCAGAGATGAGGAATTTAGACGTGGTGTGGGAGGAGGTCATAAACATTGAATACACGGTCACTTGTAATTCGACCTATTCCTTGAAAGGGGATATTCAAGAGCTAATTTGCATTAATTTTGTTCCTATTCCCTTATTCTAAGTTTCCGTGACATTTAAACTGGTGTGAAGTAACAGAATTTTGTATGGAATCATGTAAAACGCCCCTACAGAATACTTCGGAAAGTTCCGTGGCCCATTCAAAATTCCCGTGAGTATAGACACGTTAGTGAGGAAAAATTCAGAATAGGGGTACTGCTATTAAAGTAATTTTAAAGATGTTGGAGAATTTTAGACCAACTGTCTTAAAGTGACAATTTTTTTTGCAATTTTTAGGTTCTTTACAATGATAGAATCATATCATGTTTACTTAACAATATTAAAACAATAACTTATGCACAAACCTTATAAAAGCCATTGTGAAAAGCGTTGAATTTAGATTCTATTGATTTGTTGAATATAAAATCTACATACAAGTCTACATATTCCTGCTTGTTTTCTCGGCTAACTTTGATCTGAGAACCACCTTCCTTCAGTTCTATGGTTTGCATTTCTCCAAAAATATCACGGCTAAATTCGAAATAGAGGCTAAAAATCTAAAAAATAATTTTACATTCAAGAAAAACTTCCCAATTGAAGTAAATATGTGATGTATTGATAAAATGGGAACTAACGTCTTCAACATCATTTCCTTCGTAATCCAACAAGCTCTTCAGGGAGTTTGCAACGACAGGGCTGAGACCAGCCAAATCTTCTAACATCACAGGAACTTTCAATAATTTTTTATACATGGCCAAAGGAAATGGTAGATTTATTATGGTGAAGTTGTATATAGCTAAACCGCATATTTGTCCTGCAAATAAAGAATGCATCAATTTCAGTTTTTTTTTTTTTTCATCGATGTACAATTTGTGTTGCATTTGATTTTTAATTTTACCAATGAGCATGTATAGGTTTTCATCCTCGAATGATTGTTCAGAAAACCAGACAGTTCTCGTTTCTGGATAGTGGATGAACATCCCATACTTAGGATCTAAGATTTCCTTCAAGAGCAGCATGAAGAACTCCTTCCTAACACCTCCAGCATCTTCTGCTTCTTCCCCATGGAATTTAACCTGATAGAAACATATTTAAACACATAATTAGTACATACATACACATCTGTGACGCTACAACTCAGTGGCCACAACTCTTGGCCTCCTCCAAAAGATTTCTCCATGCCACCTTGTCTTCCGCCATGCTCCGCCAATCGTCCACTCCCAGCAGTCTGAGGTCTCTCTCCGACATAATTAGTAGAACTAAGTAATAAATTATTTCCTCTTTCCCCTTCTACATCCCTTATTCCTGTCCCACATCCTTGGCCTACATCCCTTAAATTCATTTGAGCCTTCATATATTATTAACTATTGTTTGTCTTTATTTCCCACATACTCGCTATTAATTTTTGCGTGTTTACTGGTGTTTTTATTGTCTAAACCTTTTATTTAACAGTTTTGTATCATCATTGTTGAAAACAAAATTAAATGAAAACAAACCATCGATCATGCAGAGGAAAATATTGTTCACGAATTGTTTTAAGTAGGAAAGTCAAGCTTCCAAGCAATTCGCTAGTAACATATAACAATACTAACTTTCAAAGGCTTCTTTAAATCGCTTGTTTCATATCTGTCCAATTCTCTCAGAGTGTCCATAGCTATAGTGTCTCTTGAAACGACCAATGTTATAAACTGCTGGGACATCGGTCTCCCATGGATGAATATCTCCGACAAAGCTCTGGAAGCTGCAAAGTTCATGGCGGCGTGCATCTGAATAGCCTGATCCACCTCCAGTATACTCGTCTTACACAGCACGTCAAACAGAAATGGATAGTTGCAGAGGTAAAAATTATTGGTCTGAAATGTTAATAAACATCTTTTTTTTAATACACATACTTTATTATTTTGTCTTCTATCAAAACTCCCATGGAAATTCTCAAAATGCATTGAATAACTATGTACTTACTATACTTACGAAAATTTTAAAAATGTATGTACCTAATTAATTTGGTATGTTTATTCAAACTGTTCTTGTCTCTTTCCATCTTGCTGTTTTATGGCAAGATAGCAAATAACAAACTTGTATTATTTGTATTTTCTGGAGACTTTTGAAAATGGAATCTAGTATGAATATTAAAAAAAAATATTTGAAAATGGAACAACATTTTTTGCATACTAAACGCATAGATGAATTCTTGACCTTCTTTTCATAGATGCATTTTATAAAAAGATGCTGATTTTAGTACGTAGCAAAATTCAATGGTTACGCACCGTAAAAAAAAACATCTAGGTCATTAGCGAGTGTTGAATAATAAATAAGTATAGCAGTGAGAAATGGAATAGGAAGGTATATACATATGAATGAAAATCTATAAGTGAATTATTATGGTGGAAGCTAAAAAAACAGAACACTTTTTTCTCAATTTCAAAAATATTTACAGAGAAAAGTGACAGGTGACAGATTCTTTTCCATTACATGCAGTGTTATACGAGGGTCTCCAGACTGAACCACGGCCACCAATAGGATTCCATCATTATTACGCATGCGCACAGCCGTGTTTGCCCACTTTGTGCATAGATAATATAATATATGACTTTGTGTTCGTACTCATCGAAGGGTGCGTTCAGGAAGTCGTCGAGCAAACACCCGACGATCGCACTGGGCGTTAAGGGTAACCGAGCGAGTCGTCGGACGAAACGCTCCGAAGCGTTCAGCGAATCGTCGAGCGGTCGCTCTAATGTCAACCAAACGCACCAAAGAAATCTCGGGTGAAAAGTCGCACTGACCTTTGTTGTGTCAAAATTCATTCAAAGTTTTTGTCGCGAGCCGCTGTCAGTTGTAGAGTTTTTTTTTAGCTGGTTTTCAGGTGAATTATTATAATTGAATATTTTCTGGTTAGGAACGAAGACGAAAGAGAAATTATTATAAATGGGCTATATTTAATTCAAAATAAAATTCTTTAATTTTTATATCATACTGCAAATTATATACCAAAATTTATTTGAGATGCATAAATATGTACCTTTTGATATACAATCGAATTTAATATCAACATAAAACATTTTTCTTATTTTGATTTATTCAAAGGATTACTCTGTAATGGTGAACAATGCTTAATTTTTGACAGAAAATAAATAAATAAATAAAAATAAATGTTGCTAAGTTAAAAGTAAAGAAAAAAAAACACAGCAAATTCCACTCGGATAAGTCGAGAAGTGGGAGCACAGAGGTAGGTGGTGAAAAACAATGGAAAATTTTTCGAACATATCCTCCTAACCCGCCAAATATTGACATTTCGATACGCCCTATGCGCATGCTCGTAATAATGGAATCCTATTGGTGGCCGTGGTTCAGTCTGGAGATGCTCGTAGTGTTATGTAATGCATAGATAAATTATATTACGCCAATTAAATTTTGCACAATCGTGAATTTGAAAAAAGTCTATGACCTGGTTGATTTTATGGATGATAATCAAAGATGCTCCGAATATTTTGAAAAAACAAACAAATGAGTATGGTAATAAACAGTTAGTCTGTCTGTAAACAAAATACAATCTTTTGGATAAAGGCAGAAATGCAGTATTTGTGGAGATTATTATATAACTGAAAGTAATATTATTATGTAAAAAGGTTCCGTTTAGCAAAATGAGGAATGATTCAGAGTGTGAAAACATTAGTGAGGTAAAATGAGTTAGGGGTAACTTCTAAAATCAATAAAAATTCATAAAAAAAGCTAAAAAACCAAGAATGATGTATATTTTGTCCTGAGAAAATAGTTATTATTATTTGAATACTAGCCTGCAGCCTCCATGGAGGCCGCCGTCACTGCGTCCCATAATGGAACTTTTGTGACTGGCCCTGTTGAGAAAATAGTTAGAACTTGTAACGATCAGTTTTTGGGATTGTTTTTATTGAAGTTTAAATCAAATTCGCGGGCTCTGTTTGAATAGAAATCTCGCCGTATTGTCGGTAGGTACCCTCCGCGCGGGACATTATCAACGCAGCTCGTGGGTACGTTGGATGCTAATGTTTTTATCCAATGAAACGGCGGCCGTGTTAGCGCCAAGCTATTGTGGGATTTGACGTTTGCAAACGTCAAAATTTTGCTGACTATATATTACGTCCACGAATGCGTTGGAGGAACACTCTGTGTTAAAAGGGGGGTTAGGGGTGAAAACTACCCTTCCTGAGTGATTTGTTAATAGCTAAGTTGAATATTCTTGGCGGAATTTGATTTTGTAAAATCGTCTAAGTGAAGTGTCGTTAATAAAACTAAATTTAGCCCCGCAAGTAAAACAGGTGAGAATCTTACGTTTATTATGTCTGTCGTGAATTCTATTTCTTTTTGTGGGTATTTTTCTAATCCCTAATTGTAACGCATTTCTTTATCGTATTACAGAAGTGCGGGAACTACCCTTCGGGTTACAAACGTAATTCTTGATCTTGGAATGGGATGTTAATCTGAGGACATTTTATGTATTACCTACGTCGATGTACCGAAACGTCTGTATCGAGCCATCTGAAGCCAATTCTTGTTCTGAGAAGTCCATTTGTACGTGAGAACTCCAGCTAAGGATTCTTTGAAACTATTCGACATTCGTGGAGCCAAGTTATTTCTTGAAGAGATCAGCGCGAGATAGATTAGGGGATCGAATCTTAAGTTAAGTGATATATCAAATCATACGTTTTATTCTGTGAGACCTACCGCCGACACCTTTTCATTCTTCTTTCGTGGAGGGCAAATGCACCAACCTTAATTTGACCTTCGACCCTGTTTTATACAAAACCTGAATTTAATGTTTTCTCATTTCGATATGTAACCTATAAAGGGAAAGATCTCATCCATATTAATTGAAGCCTATTTGATAAATTTGTATGTTTACCTAAGAAGTTTGGAATAGAGGCTCAAAAATTGTTGTAAAACATCTGACGAGAGTTTAAGAAGTAAAATATTTTTTTGATTATTAAGAACAATATAAATGGCCTTATACTTTAAATACTGATATATGTTTTAATGATTGAAATTTTAAATTTTATTTTTCCCATTTTAAGATAAAATTTTTATGTTTATTTATTTGGAGCTATCAAAGATCCACGATTAGTTTTATAATTTGTTCAAAGAAGGATCTATTTATTTGTATTTTAGTTCAATAAATTTTATTCGTTTTGATTCTAAATTCTTTCTTTAAAAATCTCTTGATAATTCCCCACTTGATGAGAGGACATTTTGGGCTATTGAACCTCGACCTGAGTAGAGTCTAAAGTTGAGTATAGCTGGGCTGAATAACGAGTTATTTTTCTTTTGTTGGATGAGACCAACAACTCTGTTTAAAGCCTTCCAGAGGGTGTGACCACAGGGGTTCGTTTGCCTTGGAGTCGGTGACCCTTGGCAGACGGTCCTCAGTGTGGGGGTTCTGCTCATCTCATCTGAGATTAGTAGAATCCGTCACAAACTATATTTTATTATGATGAATATAAACTCAAGCTATATAAATATTAAAAAAAAAAATCATATTAAGACAATTAAATTTAAAAAAATATATATATTAAAATTTAGTTGTGTTGTGACTACGTGATCCAATAGCCATGTAGAAAATTAGACTTGGGCAAATATTTAAAAAGAATTTAAGTATTAGTAAGCAAAAATATTTACATTTCTACAATAAATTTGAAAGCAAAGCCAGTGAGATTGTCTAAAAACAAAATAGTGTCAGCTTTGCAACTCATCACCGATCCCCTTTAAAATAAATAAATTAAAAATAAAACTGTACCACTCTCCTTCGTCGACGTGGTTTATGTTTACGCTAAAAGAGTACACAAAACATAACTGAGTTCTCAATAACATTAATCATTATTTCAACCATCACACTGTTACATGTTAAATGATAGTAAAATCAAATATGACATATATTTTATAAATTATCAAAATATTGCAATTATCTTTATATGGTTTCTATAAGTAGGTTTTTAAAGAGTAAATCCTTTTAAACGGCGCAGGCTAGTTCACGTAAATGAAAATCCCAAGTTTCCAAAAGACAACAGTTGTTCATTCTAGCGAAGTCCGATATAAGTGACAGCTTCCATAGACTACATAGAAGTTTACATAAATTTTAGATAGATGGCTAAAAATACAACCGGTGTTGCCAGTAGCAGCGATTTGAAGTTACGGTAATAAATAATGGAATGTAGAATTTCCTATGTTTCATTGTTTTGAGTGCTCGGGAATATACAGCTCCAATGAGTCTTAATTTTCAGAATCAATGAAAATTGCTGCTTTAAAATAGGTATCAATTATTTTTGCATATTTGCAATTAAAAGATATCAACGTCTCATAAAAAAAGGATTTACTGTAATTTAAAAACACCTAAATTATAATAAAACTAAGTTTAGAGATACATACATGGGAATCTGTCAACCAATTGATATAGTCTTGCCTGACGTCGTACAATTCGCTCAAATCGTGTATATAGAAAGCTTCAGAAGGTGCTCTACTTTTGGTAGGATTGGCAACATTTATTTTATTCAGGCTTTCTAATGCATTCAATATGTGGATGATGCGAACATCATAATCTAGGACCTGAAAAGATGACAAGAAAGAATTATGAGATCAGGGAATAAGTAAAATAAAAGTAATGCAAAAATGCAGCGTATAAATTAGATTAGTCTTCTACAAGCACGATGAATCCAGTAGGTATTCATCACTCTCAATCACCCGGTCTTCTCTTAAGTTCGGCAGATCCACTACCGACCAAGTCAGAGACAAGCCGCTCAATGTAGTTAAATCTGAATCAACCTCTGTAATTAGTGTCTTGGCACTAACCCTCAAGCTTGCCATTTAGCTTGTTGTTGGGAGATTCCAGTTATTTGAATTTCGAGAACCCATGGTCTATTTCATAGACTATGGCCAGGCCTTTGATTGTGTATGCCAACTCACCTCACAAGGCAGATGAAACAATTAAACCAGACCAACACCAACAGTCACAATTTTAGTGAATTAACAATCAACAGAAAACTTCTAAAAGTCTAAAAGGGAGAAGGCAGTGTGTATTGTTTCTCCACTATTATTTAATAATAATAATAATAATAAAAGGACGATTTTTAACGCGCCGTTTCGTGATAATTATCACCTCAAGGGCGCTTAAATAAATATAGAGAAAACATCATAAGGAATAAAAAGAATAATAGGAGAATTTAATTACATTTTAAAAAATTTATACTCACTTTAGTTTCTTTAACTCTTCCCTCTTTCAAATAAAAATAGACAACATTCTTCAAAACATCAACAATTCTTTCAAAGTGATCTTTGTGTGTGGAGTGAAACCAAGAGGTGATCAATTTTTGCGGGTTAACTTTCAATGTTCCCAATATTGTGGCAAATGGCGCGTGAAGGGTTCTCCAGCGCTTGGGATTGAGAAATTCGTGGTATAATGGTATGGTGAGGTAGCAACGTAGAGCTTCTGCATCGGGTGGGTTGGATGATAACGATTCTACTGTCCATGTCATACTTTGTAATATCTAAAAAAAAACAAAAATAACTAGTAGCAAAAACTTGTCAGACTCAAGGGCGTGGGAAAGGGTCATTAGGTATGTGGGGAAGGGATTGTCCTTTGAATCAGTTATACTGTCCCTTAAATTTATATTCTGAAAGGCTCCCAATTTTACTTTACATTACTGAAAACTGCGGACAATACGACAGCAGTCATATGTTAGAACCTCTGATCACATATTTCGTCACTATAGTATTCTCTGCGAATTTATTATCATAGAAACTATCACCACCGAAAATTATAAGTATGATTGGTTTTGTCGTTTGTTTAAAAAAAAGTATGAGAAATGTCATTCATTGAAAATAACCAGTTATGGATGAATTTATCCCATCAGGATCTCGAAGACGTGGAAGACGCTCTCATATCATTGTGTTTTGTTCCTTCGAAACATAGTGTGTATACCCATAAGTGGGGTTCAAAAGGAGGTTGATTTTAACCAATTATTATATTTGATCTTAAGAGAGTACAAATAAGTAAGTACTTCTTCAAAATTTTAATTTTAATGAACGGCTGAAAATAAATTCCGTTTATTCCACGAAACATAAATGTATCGGAATTGTCATACACAATGATACAAACTATTGAGTGTCCATGTGCCCATTCCAAAAGGACAAACTTGATTGGTTCGTTTTCTTAAAAATAAATAACTTTTTTTTTTAAATGAATCTGTGCTCACTCAAAGTGAACACAAATACACTCTTTGACTCATTCACAGTAAGCTACTTAAAGCTTGTGTCGTGAAAGAGGAAGATGGTCGGCACCTGGGATCGAACCACGACGTCCGCACCAAACAGTACGAAAACCGGCGTTGTAACTGCCAGTCTACTAACCATTTCTTATCATACTTATCATCATATGGGATAGGAATGAGTTGCACTTACCACATCCCTGACGGAATTATTCTCAATGTGACTTATAATACCAAACGCTTCACTGGCCTGATTGTAATCTATTCCACTATTTTTACCATTACAACAGTAGTGAGAAAATCCTTGAGTTAAAAATGATCCATTGATACAAGCTAATGATTTAAATACAGTCTCTATATAACACAGCGTGTCCTGAAATCACAACATTTATATTTATTTATTTAACATTCTACGGCTTCATTCGCCATTTACCAAGGACTTAAAAATATTGATAGATATTATGTACCTAGTAAGTAGATGATAAGACAAATCATTATTTCAATTTTAAGCCCATAGCCCGTTAAACGGACATATGTAAGGTACACAAAAAAAGAGATCATTATTTATATTGTGTCTTTGGCGCCATCTGGTGTGGCTATGGAGACCATTCTGTGACAGACAAATCCTTCCGCATTCCGTACAGGGAAACTGCTTCGACAGTCGGTCCGCGTCTCCTAATTGGCTCAGTGCCTTGAGATTCCGCCACGACTCTTCTCCATTCTTCCCTGTTCGCAACGACACTCTCCCAGTCAGATTGCCCGCCAACACTCTTCACCGCCGTATGCAGATTATCCTTAAATCTCTTGCGTGGTTCTTCATGCTTCCTGACTCCCTTTGAAAGTTCACCATAAAGGAGATTTTTTTGAAGTCTATTATCGCTCATGCAGGTCACATGGTCAGGCCAGCGAAAGAGAGAGCGGGAAAGAAACGTGTCTATGCTATGGCAGTCCGACCTCCTGAGTACCTCCACGTTGGAGACTATCATACCAGCGGATTCCCAGTATCTGCCAAAGCTGGCGCTGCTGCAGCTTTTCGAGGGATTTGATATAGGCGGTAGTTAACCCAACTCTCGCAACCATACATTAGTCAGGATGATCGGAGCTTTATATACTACGTCTTTAGTGGACACCGAAAAATCTTGATTCCCTAAGACTCGCCTTCTTAATTTCCAAAAGGTGCGATAAGCCGCGTTCAGCCTATTATTACTGATCTCGTCATCCACATTGCCCTTTTCGTTTATGATACTACCCAAATAGTTAAAATATCTGACCCTCTCCATTTCCCGGTCGTTAGCAGTACATTTATGTGGTGTTAAGCTAGGTGGCAAGGTTTTAGTCTCATTAAGCTTTAACCCAAGAGCTGCATATACCCATGTGTATGTGTCCAAACTCTCCTGTAACCCCTCAGCAGAATGCAAAACCAGAGCACGTCGTCGGCATATTGCAAGTCAGTTATAAATCTTCCTCTTGGCTTTGAGGCGACTCAGACTAGAGTCCTCCATCGTGTCTGTATCTTATCTTAATACCTCTGGCCAGCAACCTTTTATCAACCAACATGGATAAGGCCGTGCTTAATACATTGAACAGAACTGGAGCCATAACACACTCATGACGAACACCGCTGTTTGTACCGAAGGGCTCCGTCATCACACAAAATCTGAGCATAGTTTCCAGTATGTATGCGTTTACATACTTCTATAAAGTTGCAGGGAATACCGAATTTCTCCATGATTCTTCACAATGCCATCCGGTTGACCGTGTCGAAAGCTTTAGTTAAATCGCCACATGCGTACTTGTTTGCTGTTTGATCACCTTCTCCTGGAGTTGCCTTAGTGCAAATATCTCTTCAGTCGCGCCTCTGTTTGGTCTAAATCCATATTGCAAGTCCGGTGGTACTGATTCCAAGACAAGAAACAGACGTTGAATCATTATTTTCGATAATATCTTTCCTGCAACAGATAACAGTGAGATTCCCCTATGATTGTTGCTGTGTAAGACGATGCCTTTGTTTTTATAGAGATTAACGATGATTGAAAATCTTCAGGCACACAGTGTGACTCCCAAATAAGGTTGAAGAATAAAATTTAGTTGCCGATTAGATCACACGACCTGCAGCTATGTTCACATCTATGATTTAAGCGGGAGTTATAATCATAGATTTTGGCGGGTCCGCTAATATTGGATGTTACGGAATAACATTTTTGAATTAAGCTTTTAGAGGACCCGCTTAATTTCAAATTTTAGAAGGTGCTAAATTTTAGAGGATCTGATACGTAATAGGGGCCGTTGACTGTTAAAGGAATCTGTGTTTTATTACATAAATTAACAAACACTCAAAAAGTAATATTAATTATTTATCTTCATTTTCAAACCTTTCAGTAAACCATATTTTAAATTAATAATAATATGTAATTGTTGAACTAAGGTTGATGTGTTTTCCGTTAGATGGCAGCAAGATCGTACATTGTACCTATTTTTGTGAAATTAGAAAAGATGAATCGGATTTCCCAATAATTTAGCAATATTAAAATGATAACAGACGTTTAATATTTAATAAACTAAAGAACGCGGGCAAGTTATCGCACACAGCGCTCTTGTTATTCTTCAACTCTTTGATAGCCACCCTAACCTCATCTTTAAATATAGGATCGTCTAATTTGTAATTGATAGGGTACTGTGGTAATAAAAATGAAAGAGTCTTGTATAGTTCTATCACAAAATTTATTGTTAAAACATGAACCGGTTTTCGGAGACTACCGTCTCCATTATCAAATGTTTAAGACTGTGGTAATGCATTTATAGCATCCCAATCAACATTTAAACTGCAATTCAAAACAGTAGAGTTATGATTTTTCCACCTCTACCTTATTTCGTTTTCATAAATGAAAGGAAAGACAAAAAGAAAAGCCACTGCTATAAACTAGTCCATTATGCCTCTGAAACCTGGACTCCGAGGGCCCAAGATGAAGGGAAGAAGGAAAGAGTAAGGATCTGTGCATTCGAGATGTGGTGCTGGAGACGTCTGCTCCGTGCTCACAGGACCAATGATTCTATATGCAGTGAAGCCAGTTTCCTATCTCATTTATCCTTGGAATGCGAACTGCGCATCCTTTGCTTTTTTTGGGCACATCACAAGAAGACGGCCGGATTCCCTGGAGAGGAAAATTATGGTGGGGTTGCTTAGGGGCAAGAGGGAAAGGGAACGATTGCCCATCAAGTAATCCAATCTTATCAAGCGAGCAACGGGAACAACACTACACGAATCCGTAATAATGGCCGAAGACCGGGAGGAGTATGTGAGAATGCATGGCGGTCTAAAGAGAAGACAAACTAGTAGGTATGCAGCAACTGACCTCCGGAATAGGCCCTAAATTCTGATCAAGAAGTCCCGGGTTCAATTCCCGGTCCGGACAGAAGTGATTCTAACTGAATTGTACAGGACCGGTTAACTAGCCTTGGGCAATAAGTTCTGTCAGCTACACTGACACCTTTGTGTAGAAAAGTGATGATTTATTTGTTTACACAGCAAGTGAGTAGTATTCAAGTCTGTTCATGTTAAACAGCTGCATAATGAACACATACGTCTACTATATTCTAGACATTGCTTTGCACATTTTACTTAAACAATAAAGTTGTTGAATAATAAGAAATAAGACACTGTTGAAAACTGTATTGCTTAATTATTCAGAGAATCGCAAAAGTTTAAAGATTTCTCTTTGAAAAGTTAGTATTACAGAATATAATTGCTTTTACATAGTTGCTGTTTGAACTTTTCAAATTAATAAGACAGGGCAAAATCTGGCATCAAACATAATATAGGTAAAGGTGTTTTGCTTTAAGAACCATGACAATATGCATTCAACTGTTTAAAACATTGATATTTGTTTATAATACAGTCCTAATCTTATCTACCACAAGTGTGCTATTTACATAATAAAGATATACACAAAACCCAAATATTATAGTTTTTTTTAGCATTATCTATTGTTTGGTCAATTTACTTTTTCAATATGATGTCTTTGTTTTTACTGGGTTGGCTGGCAGAGATCCTTCGGGATAAATCCGTCCTTTCGACTGTCCAAATGTTTTTTTATTGTCGCCACAATTTACTTATGAACAATAAAGTTTTATTTATTTATGTTTGAATGTCATGCAATCTGTGAAGAACTTTCATAGATAATGAATATTGGATTCCTTGTTACGTCAGTAAAGTTTTAGGAATGTTATTTATTTATTTATCGTATGGTCATAATATGTACATCACATGTTTACACGTAGATACAATATAGAAAATTATATTAAAATATATTACAAACAAACTGTAATGCCTTGCAGTTTCTTGTCTCTGTGATGTGATGTACGCCAGGAGATTGATGATGTTAATTATTGTCTGGCGACCTGCAGTGCTAGTTCATTTAGCGTTACCCAGGGTGAACCACGAATGTTATGTTAGGAATGTTATGTTGATTTTGCAGAATTCAAAATGTGGCTCCATAGCAGAATTCTGACTATTTCATGGACTGACAAGTATTACATAACAGAATTAGGGGGGGTCATATAAAATGTTACTAGGACCTTTTACAGGGAAACCCTCGATTCTACTGTACGTCATTTTTATTTTTCTCTACAACAATAGTATTCAAGCAACTTTCCAGTACTTTTAGCAACTAAATTGTGATTTAAAGGTTAAAAAAATCAGGTGAGTGTTATGTAATGTTTAGGGAGGGGGAGAATCCAAAAATTTCGAAGGGTTTAGCTGATGGAAACCGCAGGGTAGGTTGATGGTAAATGTGCAATGCCAACCATCCATCTCTTCGGAACATAAGCTTCGCATTGTATAAAAGATGTTCATACAAAATGTCAACAAAGCTACTCCGAAGGCGGTGGACTGGCTGATGGCGCTGGAACCAAGACTGTAGAAGAGGATGAGACGCAACCCTCTAAGGGTGACGATTTTCCAGAAATGCCATACGAAAATTTAAGTAAGTATACAAAATGCATGTTTTAAAAAGGCATTTCACATAGGAATATAGCAAAGTATTACTCAACCATCATCTACAATTAATTATAAAAGATGATTTTATATCCGTTACAAACAGGAAAACAATCTAAATATTGTGTCCTAAACTGGTTTCAGAAGAGAGGTTTAGAAAAACTATTTATGGTTTGTGGTTTAAGACCACTTAATAATGGAAAAAAATAAACAAAATTTTAGAAAAAAATTAAAATACCTATTTATGGTTTGTGGTTTAAGACCACTAAAAATAATAATAATAATAATATACCAAATTAAGGCAAGTAATGTTATAAAAGAGCAAAAGTTTACCTGATCAACTTGGTCCCCTTCAGACAAATCTAAGCACGGTGCCAATAAATTAGATTCTACAGTTAATATCTGCGTTGAGGCTTGGTGTTTCCTACAATCTGTGGGTGGCCCAACATGAGGTTGCATTAAAACAAAACATCTGTCACCTCCAGTGTATATCCTGCTCAGACTGCAGTCATCTAAGTAACCACCATTCACAGCACTCTGAAATTAAACATTCTTTTTCAAATACAATACATAGTCTTTCTCTATATTACTTTTTTCTGTTTTATTTAAACTGGTCGATATCTGTCTTGCTTTATCTCTTCAAAAGATATAATGCAAGACGACTTTAAATATAGCCGAGAAAATGGAATAATTTGTGACTAACATTACTACAATGGCAAGGTTCAGCAACAATAAAAATAAAACGTTCAGTCTCCAGTTTGTGCGTGATGCAATGACATAAGAAAATAGGTACATAACTGAATTATTATGTAGGTATATTACCTGCCATGGGGGTCTAAGAGATCTAGGCAATGGTGACGTTGTGGATGAGCCACATCCTAGCTGCCCAGATGTACCTAATCCACAACCTTGAATCCGACTACTTTCGGTAACCACCATCATGTGCCTTCTTCCGCATTCGGCCTGCACTACTACTGTTCCCATCAGTTCCATCACCTGCAACATCAGCAAAAAATCATGATTTAATTCAAAAATACTTCTTTAATATACTGTGTAATAAAACAATTCAGTTAGTATCTTAAGATTTTTGAAAAAGGTATCTAAATTTAAAATACAAAAATAGAAAAAGGCGGTAGGTACATTTTGAAAATACTAGGACCTTTTATTGAAAGATGACCATTGACCATAGCGTGGCAAGGAGCAAATTTTTTTCTTTGTCCCATTTTATGAGATGTTACTTCTAGTACTCAGTACTTACATAATAATTCAATGATTTTGATTCCATACCTTTCTAGGGATGATTTCGTCTTTGGGATCTCCGTGTCCTAACTGACCATAGCTCCCTGAGCCACAAGTAAACACTCCTCCATCTAATGTTAAGAACAGTGAGAATTCTTCTCCACATGAGATGTGAATTACCTGAAATGGACCATCACAAAAAACTTTAATCATGTACCTATAGCCTTTCTTCTTGAATTACCTGAAATGGACCATCACAAAAAACTTTAATCATGTACCTATAGCCTTTCTTCTTGAATTACCTGAAATGGACCATCACAAAAAACTTTAATCATGTACCTATAGCCTTTCTTCTTGAATTACCTGAAATGGACCATCACAAAAAACTTTAATCATGTACCTATAGCCTTTCTTCTTGCCCCGATGTCGACAATCACTTGAGAGAAAGCCTCCCTATCTTCAGCTGCCCTTAACAAATCCCCCACAGTTCTCAGTCTGGTCCACTCACGAATGTTTAGAGCAAGGAAAGTTATTTCCTTACGACAATACAAAATAGGTCTCCATTTTTATAATATAGATAAATAAACAAAAGATTCTAAATACCTTAATACTTCGTAGCCCTTTCAAATGTGTTGGATAACATTGGTTCTCAATATCATTCAAACCTAACTGCCCACAAGTATTTTTTCCCCATCCGTAGACGGCGCCAGACCTGCAATCATATTTCATTTAAAAAAATACCTTATAGGCAGCGTTTATCGGGCTAAAATGGAGTCTCCATTCTTTTTTTTTTTTTTAATGAATCTGAGCTCACTCGAAGTGAACACAAATACACTTTTGACATCTTTCATACTAAGCAAAGGCTTGTACATATTATATATTATGTAAATGTATAGTTCTTGTACTTCTATGTCAATTCTAAACACATAAAAAAACGTAGGATTTGATTATTGATGTTTTAGGCTTTTTTAACTTTGTGAAATCCCATTTTGAATATTGTTAAAGACATAGAGAATATATTTATTTATTAACAATACATTTATCACTTGGCAACTCCATGTGTGGTGGGGAACATACAAATGAATGTTGTAATTTTTATATGTAGCATATTTCAGTGTCAAATAAAATACTTGACTAGAAGCATCGCTGTGTTTTTAATCTTCATACAAATTCCAACAAATATATTAAAATTATTTTAATTTTAAATAAAACATTGTATAGGATTTGATGTTTTAAGGAACAGTTCCATGTTAATTTAATTACACAACATTGATAATTCCATTAAATAAAAATTTCATACGATAAAAATTATAAGATATGCATACCTAATTATTTTCCCCTATCTAAAAGCAAAAGATTACAATAATCCTAGCACCTTATAAAATATGATTCTATAAGATTATAATTATCATTATCTTAATCTACGAGGGTGGTCCGATAAGTAATTAGCCTCACCGACTGAAATCGCCACAATCTTAACAAAAATTTCCTATCGTGTAGTACGTTCTCGTAGACGACTACTGTCAAAATTTCAGCCGATTTGGACATGCAATTTTGTTTTAACCGCTTGTGGAAGCCGTAGTGTCCGTAGATTTTAGAAAAATGAAAAAATAACATTATCGTTCGGTGATTCGATTCTTGTTTTTGGAAGGGAAATCACGCAGTGAAATCAAAGAGCTTTTGGATGCTGCATACAGTGAGTCTTCTCCTTCGATGGTGACTGTTAAAAATTGGATTAACGAGTTTCAACGTGGTCGCACGTCAGTTTTTGATGAGCCACGCCCAGGTGCCCCGAAAATGGCTACCACGAAAGAAAACTTGACAAAAATCCATGATCTGGTGTTGGCAGACCGCCGATTGAAGGTGCGCGAGATAGCTGAGATAGTACGCATCTCCAAATACCACGTGGGTCATATCTTACATGAAATTTTGGCTATGAGAAAGCTGTCGGCGCGATGGGTGCCGCATTTGCTCACTCCGGACAACAAGCGCAACCGTGAGATCACTTCAGAGCAATGTTTGACGCTGTTTAAGCGCAATCCCAAAGAGATTCTGCGCCGTTTTGTTACCGTCGACGATACATGGGTCCACTGGTACACACCAGAGACCAAGGAACAGTCGAAAAAGTGGACTTTACCCGGAGAACGTGCTCCGAAAAAGGCGAAGACAGTCCTATCGGCCGGAAATGTGATGTCTACCGTTTTCTGGGATTCACACGGTGTGATCCACATTGACTACCTGGAGAAGGGCAAAACGGTTACAGGGCTGTACTATGTTGAATTATTGGGTCGATTCGACGCCGAATTGCGGAAAAAACGGCCCCATTTGGCGAAGAAAAAAGTGCTCTTCCACCATGACAACGGACCGGCTCACACTTCCGTTGTCGCCACGGCTAAATTGGTCGAATTGGGCTACGAACTGCTGCCCCATCCACCGCATTCTTCAGATTTGGCCCCCTGCGACTTTTTTTTGTTTCCAAACTTGAAAAAGTCTATCGCCGGGCAGAAATTTCAGTCAAATGAGGAGGTCATCGCCGCCACGGAGGCATACTTTGCAGACCTCAAGAAAACTCATTTTTCAGGCGGGTTACGGAAGTTGGAGCATCGCTGGGTCAAGTGTATCGAGCTAAAAGGAGACTATGTAGAAAAATATATCATCAATTTTCCAAAACGACCGTTGCATCAGAGGGACTGGTCCTCCACATCCGAGGACCTATGGATAACTATTCCTTTAGGCTTGGGGGGAGGTGTACACATCTGTTGTGTATACCTCGCCCCGGGAAACGACCACCTGTCAAATCTAACAGCGCACCTCGACATGGCGGAAGCGGTTCATTCAAATAACCCAAACGACAAAATAATAATGTTAGGAGACTATAACCTCCCCCACATCTCCTGGGGACTGGATGCCAACTCACAATTGATGATAAGCGATTTCACGCGTAATATGGGAAACTATTGTTTTGTGGATTATATGTCGCTAACTGGCATGAGACAGCACAATTCCGTACGAAACTCCTCAAATAGACTGCTTGATCTTGTAATCTCGAACGGAAATTGTGAGGTTACACCATCTATAACACAACTGGCCCCGCCCGATTCACACCATGTACCTCTCACTATCGCCTTAGAATATAACTTAAATGATGAGAAATGTCTAAAAAAAAAAGGTAGAAATATCATTATGTACAACCGAGGCGACTACGCAAAAATTCGCGATGAATTATCCAAAGTCGACTGGCACCGCCATTTCGGAAACCTCGACACCGAGCAGTGCGTAGCGCTGTTTTATAATTTCATAAACAAACAAATCGGTGACAATATTCCTGTTAAAACGGTGACAGACGGCTCAAAATATCCACATTGGTTCTCCCCGGCCCTGATTAGAGTTATAAGGGAGAAAGCATGTTACCATAGAAAATGGAAAAGATACAAAAACCCTCTAGACTATGAGACTTTTTCTTTGTTGCGCTCTAGACAGAAATCCATGCAGGCTGACTGTTACAATAAGTACGTACATCACGTCGAAAACAACTTAAAGCAAAACCCCAAGTATCTCTATACTTTTGTCAAAACCAGACGATGCGGTGGCGGTGTTCCTGAAACCATGCATTACAGGGGCGAAACGTATAGTGAGGCGGAGAATATTTGTGACTGTTTTAACGAATTCTTTGCGTCGGTGCATGTTAAAGTTGGGGAGGGAGCGCGCGAGCAGGTCCGCGATGCGGAGCCCTCAGGGGTGGCGAGGGCGAACACGGTGGTCCTTGACGAAGAAACGGTCAACAAGTACCTAAAAAAAATCGACGTTACTAAGGGCCAGGGTTCCGACTCACTTCCCGCAATCTTCATTAAAAAATGCTTACCCGAAATTTCGAAACCATTAACTGTCATATTCGGTAAATCAATCAAGGAGGGTTGCTTTCCATCGACATGGAAAAAAACCCTTATTACACCTATCCATAAAAGCGGAGACCGCGACGATATCCTAAACTACAGACCTATCTCAAAACTACCTATCATAAGTAAAGTACTAGAGAAAATTATTATCGACCAATTAAACCCTATCTTGAACCCTTTTTTGACAGAAACTCAGCATGGGTTTCGAAGTGGGAAATCGGTGGAATCAAACCTCCTCGAGTTCACTCACTTTGTGACCCAAAATATTCATGATAGATCCCAAATAGACACAATCTATACCGATTTTTCGAAAGCCTTCGATAAAATTCATTACGGTATATTGCTGAGGAAACTGGAGGCGATCGGTGTAACGGGTAGTCTGCTAAAATGGTTTTCGTCCTATATTAGTGACAGATCTCAGGCAGTGGTACTACATGGATATGCGTCCAGCTATAAGCCCATCCATTCGGGAATTCCTCAGGGCTCCCACCTGGGACCACTGTTGTTCTTAATCTATATAAATGACATAGGCGAATGTCTGAAACACTCCAAAATATTACTGTTTGCCGACGACGCGAAAATTTTCAAAAAAATAGGCAGCGTATCCGATTGTGAAAAATTACAGGAGGATCTTGTCCGTCTCGAAAGGTACTGTGAGGAAAATCAGTTGTATTTAAACCCAGACAAGTGTAATATAATATCCTACACACGTAATAAAACTAGAATAGAACACAACTATAGAATATCGGACAAGGTAATGTTACGAAAAAATGAAATACGCGATCTCGGTATTATTCTGGATGAGAAGCTGAATTTCAAAAAGCACATTGATCACATAACAGCCCGAGCATTCCGAACACTTGGCTTTATCAGTAGAAATACTTCAATCTTTAAAAATACTTCCTCACTAACAATCCTCTTCAATTCCTTCGTGCGCAGTATCTTGGAATTCGGATCCACCATATGGAACCCCGCATACGAAATCGATATAAGTGCGTTGGAACGAGTACAAAAAAAATTCATAAAAAAACTAAATTACCGTAACAGACTGCACTTCGATGACTATGCCCGGGCCCTGACTCACTACAAAATAAATTCACTGGAGAATCGACGCATCATAGCCGACCTCGTGTATCTGTATAAGATATTAAATAATAAAATAGACAGTGCATGTTTGCTGGGTGCCCTGCCATTTCACTGCAGTGGAAGACCGCAGCGTTGCCCGACTCTCTTCTATGTTGAACCCTCAAAAACCAACTACCACCAAAACACATATGTAAACAGAGCGTGTAACAGTTTTAACAGAAACTGTATGGGGGTCCCCGAGTTGGATCCCTTTGGCATTTCTTTAAAAAAGTTCAAAAAAAAGTTGGTGGAGAGGTCCACAGCACCTCGTGCAAGATAACCAAACGTGTGCCAGCATGGTCTGTTCCTCCCTCCCTCTCCCTCTCCCACCCCCTGTCCCATTTCCCTTCCCCACAAAGTGAATTAACGGTGAAATTAAAGTGCTTTTAAGACTATAGTGTGTAAAAAAAAAAAAAAAACATGAAATATAGTGGGATACATATAAATGGCGATGTAAATTATAAAATGTTATATTCAACCTTTGTAAAATTTGTTTAGCTGTCTGTATCCAATAAAGAGAAAAAAAAAAAAAAAAAAAAAAAAAAAAAAAAATTTTCGTTTTTCTTTTGTAGGCTAACTACTTATCGGACCACCCTCGTATATATATATTTCATCCACGGAGATTGGTTGTTACCAAACATTTCCTTAACAGCTGGATGGATTTTCATCAAAAAAATTTAGAGTATTATGGGTGGTCCAAGGATGGTTTAGAATTACAATTTCCTCAGACACCATTTTTTTTTTTAATTAATTGACTGCATCAGGTCAAATTCATGGGCTAACAGAAACTAAAAACAAAATCCGCTACGGCAGAAGGCGTGATTGTGTAAATTTTTATTTAATACAACATGAAGATTAAGTTGTCTTACATTATAATGTTATTGATAAGATATTAAAAGTTTCATCATCCTTTGATATTGAAAAAACTATTAAACCACTTACTTTGATAAAGCAAATGAGTGATAACCCCCGCAAGCAATAAAAGCAAATGGAACGCCAGACAAAGATTTCACAAGTTGAGGGTATTCCGCTTTTTCGGAGAACATACCCAATCCCAGCTGTCCGTAATGATTTGAGCCCCAGGTATAAATGTCACCATCTAAAAAATAGTAATGAATGAAATAAAACATTTTAACATGTTCACTGCTGATTAAGCAGATCCTTGTATTCGGTTATTTATTTTATATGGCGGTGTAAGAGTTAAGGAATAATATTGTTGGCTGTACATACTATTCATTAAAGCTACTGAATGATGTAGTCCTGTGGCGAGCTGTACAACATGCTGAGTGGCCAATGCTCTTAAAATTCTGGGCGTACTGATACCCCCTCCACCCATTCCCAGCTGGCCCATGGCGTCAGACCCCCATCCAAATATTTGTCCCCACTCGTTTACAGCTAAAGAGTGATTAGCTCCACATGAGATTTGTGATATGTGATATGCATCCAAAGATGAAACCAATTCTAAAAATTTAAGAAAAAAAACGATAAGCGCAAACAAATAAACTTCATAATTCCCTTACATATAAAAATGGAAAATTGGAAGTTTTCTGTCTTAACTTCTTTATTGGGGAAGAAGAAGTCCACAAAAAGAATGAGAAAAACACTGCATGCTTCATAGAAATGTATCTATTCTAAAACTATTCTTCCTGGTTGTTGGGGTCGGCTTGGTTGAACATACTATGAGTATAGATATTTCAAGTTGTCCAGTGTAGCTTTTATACAGACCAGCTTCAGAGTCATACATAATTGTAGGTCTGACAATAGTTTGATGCACCTTTGCTTTTAGTTTTATTGGCACTTTTGAATCACACAAAAATCCAGTTACTGATCTGAACTACATCCATCCAACTCCTATTTTATGATTGACACTTGATTTATGTATAAACAAATTTCCCAAAATGCTAATCGACCATCAAGAAAAACCATAATTAATTTTGTTTTATATTATTAAAAATATATTGTATAAGCTTACGTGGACGCCTGGTTGACTGATCATGTCCCAGTTGGCCATAGTCATTGTTACCACAAGAATATACCTTGCCTTCACTTGTTAGAAATAGTGTATGGTTTTCGCCACAAGCAACAGAAATAACATGGTTAGCATGAATCCATGGTGATGGAACAGGAACGAATATCTAAAAATGAATTCTAATCTATGAAATTTTGTAATAATCATTCAATGATCACAATCAGTTTCGTGAGGTATTACAATGCTGGTTACATCTTGTTGTTATTAAACAATGCAAAGAATGCTGTCAGGTTCGATTTGTGCATAAAATATATACCTACAGTTTTCAGTCTATTACAAACTATATGAGGTTGAGGTAGAATGTGAAACGTATTTTGTAATTTACCGCATATTTCATCATCGTTTGGTTTAAATAAACGCTACAAATTCATTACCTGCTCCTCTTCAATGCCTCCTAGCCCTAATTCTCCGTGAACAGTGCTACCCCAACAATACATTTTCTAAATAGTTTAAATTTAATCATAACCTTCATAAACAAAACAAATAATAAATTAATTCAAATAGTAAAACTACACTGAGATTTTGAACATCTGTAAAAGGAAAGAAGTGTTTCACATTTTGTCAGCACAGTACAAGTCTAACCGCATTCATTATAAAGTTAGATTACAAAAATAGAAAATTAGCATCCGATATCTAGAAAATTCGACTACCGATAAAATATTATAATGAAATTACAATAATAAAATATTATCTTCCTTATCGCTAGCGGTAAGAAATGTCACGAAATGACATTCTAACCGCAATGTTGCTAGAATAAAAAATACACATTTTTTAGAACTATTTCTTGTATTATCAGAGAGCTCATGTGAAAAAATACTTCTAGGCTGAGAACACGTAGAAAGCAGGTGGCGGGTTTCCGGTTGCAAGAAACCGTTGCCCGCTTAAATTTGCGCTGGGTACACGGACACAGAGAACGCCGGCAAAGTTTGTTTGTGGTCTAGCAATCTGTGTTAAATACTCCATACTCTATGCTTGTGATCTTGTCAAAGTTAATAACTGTCAATAACATAATTGGCTGTCGTCCGCAGTAATGAATGAAAAACTTTTCAAATTATGATTTTTTTCTCATCTAGTGCCCATCAATAAAATTAAAAGTTACAAGCGTTCATCCCATTAATTGTGATCGGTTTGTACATGGCGCCCATGGCGGATACCACAATATACAAAGTTAAAGAACGACAAGGAAAGATTCCTACCAGTACTCCAGGATGTGTTATGGTGCAATCTTCGACGTGTTTGCGTTAAGGATGCTAAATTTGGATTTATTTTATCACTGGCTATCCATGAACATGAAGTGGTTCCTAGATTACTCACCTAGTACAATTTCGAAATATGAATTCTTTCCTGTTTCTCTAAATAAAGTTAACTGCTTCGATGAGATCAACTGAATGCATTAGTGCTTCATTATGTTGATAAGGATACATTTTTGTCCTTTTAATGTTTTTTTAACTTTCTCACTCTATAATAAGGTAAAAATGTACTTTAGAGATCTACTCAAGCCAAATATGTTCGGTTTGCAGAGGGTAAAATGGATTTGGGGGTGCTTGTGTAGAAGTATGGTAACCTATTTTCATGACTGTTAGTCATGAAAATAGGTTAGTTAGAAAACATGCTAACGAACCTAATTTTTTTAATGAATTGGTAGTAATGTCAAAGCAGGAGTAGATTTCAACCTAAAATAATAATGGTTAATTAATGAAAGTACGTATACAAAAATAAACTTGTACAGTCATTACTAGCAGTACACAATAACGATTTCTCGATCAGGTTAGCAAGTGGCAATTACATTGATATTTCCTGTCCTAGAAAAAAGTATAAATATAGGGTAAAGTTATGAATAAGTAGGTGATACCCCCAGCACCACTCTATTAAGTTCATAAAAAGTCATAGGTTTCTTTATTGTACTCTTAACAAAAAATCCAGATTGGAAACAGATTTATCCTCCAATTATATTCAATGGATCCATACAGTGGTAATAAGACCCTTGATAACATAATATGTCCCTGTTGTTTGGTACAAAAAGACTGAGCAAACAACCGTAAGGAACCTAATAATAATATAATATAGAAAATACCTAATATTATAGATAAATGTCGTGCATGTGGTCAGACAGGAGAGACTCTCACATCTAGTAAATAAATAATAAAATATATTCAATGAGAAGTAATTCAAGATTCAAAAATAAGTCAAGTTACACAAATCAAGCAGACAAGTTGAGTTACGTTCCATTTAAATTTCCTCGTTTCATAGTTGGAAGCAATATCTCTATCTATCCACACAGTGGGACTTCTTTGTCGACTGCTCTACAGTAAAAAAAAGAAACTACACATTTTTTTATTTCAATGAATATATTTTGCTTATACATTGTCATTCATAGAACACATTTATAGTTCAATATATTACCCTCCTTATAAAGAAAAACTTGTGTTACAGAATATTAAACATTTGATTGAATGGAGACGGTAGTCTCTGAAAAGCGCTTCATGTTTGAATCGTTTTATGATAGAACTATATATAAAGGTCTCCTCAAGAATGTCACTAGGTCCTTGAGCTCTTATGGTCTTGAATAATAAGGAGGGTAGACTTTTAGAGAAAGTTAGATAGTTTGGTTTTCTTATAGGGAAAAGGGCTCGGCTTGAGTAAAGAAATTAAATACGAGTTTTAGAATAGAGGTAAGAATTTATTCAGTCTTGTACTTACCGATATTAATTTGACATCACATGAAATTGAGAAAAGAAGGTTTGATTCAATATTAAATAAAAAAAAGGCTTGCTTTTTTCCATAAAATTATAATGATAAATAAAACTTGTAACAAGGATATTTGAAAAAGTACCGAGGTGCAAAAAATAATTAGATAGCCGTGTCTGCAAATGGAGTGTGTTAGATATTCTGTGCAATCCTCTATGAAATAAGGTTTTGTGTGAAATAAACAATAAATTGATATTCATCCCTGTGTCGAATCAAAAGGTAAACTGTTTATTTTGCATGTATGCTAAATTGGTGCTATTAATGTTGTGAGAAATTTTCGGTAGGTGGCGGAATTTCATCTGTAGATGGTGTGATTTCTTCTATAAATGCGAGCATCACCAAGCACTTTCTGCAAAACACAGTAAGACATCTTGTTTATGAATATGGCATAAAACAAAGAAAGACAATACAAATGTAGAAATAAAAGCAACAATCATGAATAAAAATTATATGTACCTACCTATACATTTAAAAATATGAGTATGGGCTCACTCAAAGCAAACACAAATACACTTTTGACATCTTTCACACTACCCAAAGGGTTGTGTTGTGAAAGTGGAAATGGTCGGCACCGGGATTCGAACCCACGACCTTCAGTATGCTGTGTGTATGCAAGCCAGGGCCCCCACATGCCCGGTGCTACCGATGCTACAGCAACGGGGCCCGTGGATCAAGGGGGCCCGCAAGGCGAGAGAGAAACTTTAATTTTGGGAATGACCTTTTTTTTTCTTTAGGTGAAATTTCAACTTTCCGGATAGCAAATTTTGAGAATGACCTTTTTTTTTTTTTTAGGGGAAATTTCAACTTTCCGGATAGCAAATTTTGAGAATGACCTTTTTTTTTTTTTTTTTTAGGTGAAATTTCAACTTTCCGGATAGCAAATTTTGAGAATGACCTTTTTTTTTTTTGGAACTTTTTATTTCTAGGTATATTTTTGGAAAAAACCTGGCAACCCTGGAGGGGGGGCCATCATGACTTTTAGCAACGGGGCCCAGGAAATAATGTGGGGGGCCTGATGCAAGCCATCGACTGATACCATTGGACTACCAATCACCTCCATACAAATTAAATTTCTTCTAAATAATGTTCTTCCAAATAAACATCTTCGCTAATATCTCTATCGATAACACATGTACTGGGTGATTGTTATAAATCCCTTGTGAAGTATAGAGTAGGAAATGTTGACTGGTATACACAATCTTTTACTAATTTTTGCAACCTGCTTCTAAATGATAATAGATGATCCTTAATATATATTTGCTTGGAGACACTCTAACTTCTGCTTCAGGAGTTAATGTGTTCAAGTGTGGACTTGACAGACTGAACAAGTGAATACTGTTGTGAGATCAAACATATCAGCATAGCTGCCTGTCTGATAACATTAATAGTAAAAATAATATCTAATGACTTATCGTACTTACATATTTGATGACATGCATCTTTTCCTGCAACTGCGGAATGCTTGCAGATATATGTGGCATGTCTTCCTGCTCCGACCATAAAGAAGACTGTATTTGGAAATTTACTGATAGCTCTTGGGAGTTGAGAAGACAGGAAGCTATCATTCGGGGATTCTAAAACAATATTTGCATGTGTATTTGGACCTCTTAGATTTCCACTTGACTGCCTCGGTTTTACTATATCCCTAAGAGATAAGAGCGATTGATAGTACGGCCATTTATGTACATTGTCGTTGATGGATCTTCTGAGCTAATGGTAGAATTTTATCATATTCAACTGCAAACTGGCTCCTTAAATATTTCCATTTCTTTCTCAGTTTAATTTCTGTAAATGAAAATACCATTACATGTAATAAGTTGTTATTGAAATAAGAATGATTTATTATAAATTTCTACAAAACAATAAAATTCTATACAATTAAATATACAGAGGGTGAGTTTATCATTCATAGATCACTCTCTCGAGAGTGAATTGCCACATTGTAAAGAAGAAGAAGAGTTTATCATTGGACAGAGATATCTTCCAATTAATTTTCATTAACATTTCAAAAACATTCAGGATAAAACGTTTTAAAATTACAAACAGTTTTATTCCATAGTTCTAAAGGCTATTGTGGGCGCTTCTTACAAATTCATTACAACTGACTTTGTAGGTTAGAGAAACTGTATAATTCAAATAAGCTATATGCGAGCAGTTTATAGCTGATGTGCCCATATCTAGCTCAATCAAAATCAATAATTATTCTTCAAATACTCGTCTTATAAAGGCGTCAAAAGTGTATTTGTGTTCACTTCGAGTAAGCTCGTGTTTCCTCAGGTGCGTGACCTGATTCATTGTTAACATTTCACTAAAGCTGGGAATGTGGTGATGCCCAAGCAAGATCTTTAAGGTCTCTAATAATATCCACACATTCTTATTTAAAAACCATGTGTTACTGCAATATGTAGATACATAAACACACTGAATGTCAATTGTTATTAAAACCTACCAATCGAGATTTTTCTCCAACATTTTTGTCTACGGCATTTTTTATTGATGTGCAATTTGTTTCGTTTATCTTAAATATGAGTTTTAGCAAAAACCGCGGCAATAAAATTCCCGGTATCCATCGCGTTATAATAATATTTTGACGACCGACATGACAGTAATGACACTTGACACATAACAAGAGAAAAAAATGAAAAAAATGACAGAACCAGCGTCTGCCTGCCCAAAAAAGAATGTCCAATTCATTCCGGTAAATATGCCCGCGTCGCGTGCTAGTGCCTGAAAGCGGGCCCCTGTTTTTATTGTGCGCACGTCCATTCAAATGCATAGAAACATTCTTTGCGCCGGTCGGCAGGTGTCGGAATCGGCTTTCTACGTGTTCGCGCCCTATGGCAACACCACCTATATAAGAAGGCCTTAGTGCAGGCGGCCATTTTTGGCCTCCCGCGTCACGACTGCCTGTGTGTAGACAGATATCATAGTGCACAGGTAAGTACATACAGATATAGGTGAGTGAATGTCCCGATGTGACGCAGCACTAACCCCTTACTGCATGAACTCTCAGATTTTTGTGAAATTTGGATATGTTGTAAAAAAATAATGATAATGGAAGGGAAAAATATTAAAAAAAAAACGAAAAAAATTAAGATGTTTATTAAAAAAAAACAAGTTTCGCCATATATGGCATTGTATGCAGTAAAGATAGTACAAATTATTAGCCCATATATGGCATCTTATGCAATAGGGTAACTAAACATGAAAATTAAAAAAACAATTTCTATCGCTGACTTCTTCACCATCCGATTCTGAATTGTCAGATTCGTAAATAATTACATTATTTAAAATAGTCTTTGTTATTTATTGCTTCATCATTATCAGAATCATCTGACAAATAATCACAATCGCTCTCATCTGGTATCTCCAAGCACGGCAAACCATAAAATTTGCGAGTATTCATTTTCTAAAAAAAAGTACTCTACATTAGGAAATTCAAATAAAATATACACTCCTTAATTTATAATTTATCACAATTAAAAAAATAGTGAATGTAAATTTAATTGCAACATATATGAATCAGCCATGAATATAGATTTGCAGTCACAAAAAGTGGATATTTTTATTTTTATGATAAATTCTTCTATTGCTGCATGCAATGACAAATATGGAATATAAGTTTTTTGTACCGAATGCATGCAATGCCAGATATGTCCGTACGCATGAAGTCACAACTGCATGAAATGACATATCTGGCCTGAAACTAAAATCATAAAATATGATATACAAAAGCAAAAAAACTTACCAATTTATTGTTTAAAATTTAGATAAAGGTTTAAATTTCACGTAGTAACACTTTTTTTCTCAACTTGTACAATTTAAAAAGAATAAATGCGTTTTAAACAAGACAAGAAACAGCCACAACAACGACGCTTATTTAAAAGTCATTTGACAAGGAAGTAGTTCTCTCACAACATCACTTAGGTGGCATTAGTAGTAGAATATATATTTCCTAACATGGGATTACATGCAATAAGGCGCAAAATATCAGAGAGAGAGAAATGTTTTGATTTTTATGTTCCGGCCATATATGGCATTGTATGCGGAAAGGGGCTAAGGCCTTCTTATATAGGTGGTGTTGTACTAAGGTCTAGTTTATCATTAGCCACTTCGATAGCCCATTAAAGATCACGACATGGACAGTAACGTTCCGGCAACGGAGTCAGTCCAATTATTGGTAGGTATATTATTAACACAAGGAAGACGGAGAGGGTCTTCCTTGTGTTGTGCGCAAGATCGAGCGCAATGGAGAGGTCTTGTTGCCTCCCTATGTCCCTAAGGGGAGCGTAAAGGGAGTTTGGATTGGATATAAATGGAGTCGTAAACCTATACAGATTGGGAACCTCTGCACTAATGCTATCCTGGCTACGACCTTGGTTCCGAGGGTAAAAGTTAAAAATCTAAACGCTCTAATCATAGGAAAAAATATTATCACACATATGGATGCACTAACCAACCATAAACATACGCCGGATATCCGGCGGCCGTTTATCCGGCATTCGGCTGCTTAGTTGGCCGAATATCCGGTATCTGGCTAAACTGCTATCCGTTTCATCTCTAATGTTTTATATATTATATACATTTTTCATTGAAATTAAGTAGAATATCTATGGCTGGAGTATATATATGGCTACAACGAGAGTACACGTGATTTATACACAGAATAGGGTATTATTATTCATATTATTCTACGATACATTATAAGCACATGCTCTTTATATTTCCTGAAGATATGCCATATTTTATATGAAAATCATGTTTAAATATCCAAAAACGCGCGTAAAACGCTGTCTTGTGTAATGGCGCTGGTCACGTGGTGCATTTTACGTCACACCGTAGAACACGGGTTCCTGCTTTTGCTGTGTGTATCCCCATTCAAATGCATAGAAATATTCTTTGCGCCGGTCGGCGCGTGTCGGAATCGGCTTTCTACGTGTTCTTACCCATAGTATTGGTATGAGTTTGCTAACGTGTTGATGACTGTCATTAACTGTGGTGTGACGTCACAGAGAACACAACTAATCACAAGGCGTTTTCATCGGTGACTAGTTCCATAGAAATATTTGGATTTTTATTAAAAATAATAATAATATAACACTTTTCTATACAAAGGTGTCAGTATAGCCGGCGGAACTTATTGCCTGAGGCAATTTTTATAGTCAAACGGTCCCGTCCAATCTGAGACAGGCCAACCCCGGGTAGAAATTTCAAGTGAAAAAACACTGACAAAACTCTGACCCGACCGGGAGCGGGAATCGAACCCGGGACCTCGGATCTGAAGTCCACGCTAGTACAACTAGGCTACCGAGGTCGGTATTTCGTGTTTTTATAAAAAAGCCTATTTAAGTTGTAAAATAAAAGAAATAAGCTTTCTTGGGCCATTTTCAAACAGGATGACCACAATCTGTACCCTGTAGCTTATTTTTCATAGTGTCAAAGGATAAGAACACGTAGAAAGCCGATTCCGACCCGCGCCGACCGGCGCAAAGAATGTTACTAGGCATTTGAATGGGGATACCCATGGAAAAATCAGGAACCCGCTTTCCGGCATTCCCATTTAAATGCATTGAAACTATAGACAACAATCTTTGAGCCGGTCGGCGCGGGTCGGAATCGGCTTTCTACGTGTTCTTACCCAAATAGCCTATTATTCTATACAGCATGGGTCGGCAACCTGCGGCCCGCGAGACACCTTGGTGCGGCCAGCAAGATACTTGACAGTGAACTTGTAAAAGATTGTGTCTTAGCTATCACGGAGGAAAGCCCGGAACAGAAAAATGTTTGAAAACGTTAGTCTCTCTGTTAGAACTTGTTATTGATTACAATAAATTTAATGTCGTTAAAATATACACTTAGCGTTTTATTTTTAAATTGAAATATTTGTACATAAATATTGTAGGTATACCTACTGCAAGTGCGGCCCGCACTGATCCCCATGAAAAATATTGGCTCTTTTATAACAAAAGGTTGCCGACCCATGCTATACAATAACACTATGAAAATGACCATGACGTATTATATTTACAGAATTGTATACAAAACCTGTCACAAAATTACTAGCTTTATGACTTAAATACAAAATACCTTAAAATGAAACATTGATCATTAGGAAGAGAGAAACCAAATCCCTAAACACGTGATTTGTCATCTACCTACAAATAACTAAGTTGTCAAATAAAATTATAATAACGTGTCATATTATAATAACGTGCAGGATATTCTTAAAAAGCGATAAAATTACTGATAAAACTAGCTTGATTTTTAAATAGGTATGTATTTGAATAAATAAAAAATAATGTTTAGTTAGAAATTTGGAAGAAAGATTAACTTTCATTTTCATATTAAACTACTTAAGTACTTAAAATTCAACAAATCATTCAAAAAATGTTTTTTGTTTAACTCGTTATTTAATCATCTTTATCATTAATATTACGATCCTTAAAATTAAACACACTTTTGTACTTTCGATTATACCTATTTTATAGAGATACAAAAATATTATAGACCAGCGGTTGCCAAAGTGGTGGTCCACGGACCACTAGTGGTCCGCGATAAAATCTCAGAAAAATGTGGAATATACTTACTCATCATGTTAAGTATTTTATTATGGTTTATTAATAAAGCTTTCATAACTTGGTTCCTATTAATAGTTTCATTTTATTAACTAGGTACATTTTATGTGTTCTTTGATCACAATTTTTTTATAAATAAATTTAAGTGGTCCGCGGGATGAATTAACTGGTCCGTGAGGTCAAAAAGTTTGGCGACCGCTGTTATAGACGATGTAACAAAAATTATGTCATGATGTCAGTGATAATGTTTTAGTCTATGGACTTTATGAAGTTTTGTAAATTTAAAGTCGGCCATTTTATTTCTACTCCACCAATCATATGTTTGTTTGCGATTGAGTAACCAATAACATGAAAGAAATTTTTCAAGGTTACGTAGTTGCCATGAATGTTTTTTGACATTTTTAATCTAAATACTCGTGCGGGGAAGACCAAGCGTTGTCGGGGGAAGACCAATTGGAAATGATCTATACGCCATCATAATACGTTAAAAGTGTAAGAAATAGTTCTCTTTTGTTGGTAAGGTGTGCGTCATTGGTATTTCGTTGTTTTGCCTTATAAGCGTTGTTTTTTAAAAGCTCCTATTTTCTTCAATAACTGATTGAGTGTTATAATATTATGTTTCAAATATTTTAAGGCCCTTCATAACAGCGAAGAAGTTTTTTGAGTGTGTACAAGCATTGTATTGGTTATGTCTTATGTTCAAAGTTATGTTTAGAATTTTTCACTTTTATTCTGTTCATAGCTTCCACCAAAGTGTATAAACGCTAATTTTGGTTATGATTGGAAGAGTTTTTAACTTTCATGTAAGTCTCAAGTTAATTATTACTTTGATTAAAAAAAAAACAAAGTCAATAGCTTCACACAGCATGGCTTTGAAATTCCAATTTTGTATTGTATGCGTATTTTAGTGTATTGTAAACGTTTGGAGGTTATTGTTTAGTTAGATTGATGTAAACAACGTTTTTAACAGTTAAAATGTAAAACCTACGTAACATTCAATGAGCTTTTGTTTATACTATCCTCACATGTAAGTCAAACCAGGGAATGGTCTATTCAGTGGGTGATAACTCAAGAAATTAGCTGGCCAAGAGTAAGACAAACTTTGTTGATGAAGGCATCCATTTTGAATATTTTGATAAACAATTTGTTATTATGTCATTTTATAACCATTAATTTGTTTGATTTTAGGATTATAACAATTCATTGTACTTTTGAAAATATGATTTAATCAGTAAAAATCCTATTTGGACCGCCGCATCCAAGGATTAAGGTGTTTTGTCAATTCTGATGGGTCCTGTTTATAAGGTAAGGCTAACATTTTCTAATAAAAACATTTTGTAAGGTGTACTATAGATATGGGAGGATACAGATTTCTACCCTTTTTTTTTTTAAAAGTAAATTTAGACAATGATGACTCGTTTTATATGGTAGAAATGCTGAGCTATTAAAAAGGAAAAGTACTTAATTAACAAATTTTTGACTGATATGCAGATTTAATAATGGTCTGAGAAATGATTATTTCTTAGAATTAAAATATAAGTCAAATAAGCTTTAAGCTATACTTAAACATAGAAAGGAATGAGGAAAATAGGAAAGTATGGTAAACTTGAGTTTTAGCGTCGTGAACATTTCTATTCGAATTATCCACAACTGTCATTTCTTATGACGTTTGGTGTTTCCATAGATTTTTTATTGTATTAGTGTTCAATTTTATGTTAGCGTTAGCAAGTTTTGTATTATTTTATATAATTAGGTTAGGTTATAATTATAAGGGGAGTTTGGGGGGCGGAGCCCCCCATACCTCATCACGTTTTCCCCCGAATTTATTCAAAGTAATACAATATTACATTAAAAATGCCTTTATATAAAAATCCATGGAAACGCCAAACGTCATAAGAAATGACAGTTGTGGATAATTCAAATAGAAATGCTCACGACGCTAAAACTCATTTTTACCGAAAGTATTATAGAAGCAATCTTTGTCCTTACCTTACAATTTGCTATAGTCTTCTATGAAGTGGATTTTTTGTTTTATTTGGTCAGTCTAGGGCATAGGCAATCTGCTTTGTATTGTACTTCGTACACATCTTCACCTCTAGAAGGTATATTTACAAACTGTTCAGTTCTGTTCGAGACGGAGGTATTGGTGTCACCGTATAGTTCTTGAATAATTGTTTTTGTTTTTGCTGTCCTGGATAACTTTCCATCACCTCGTTTTGAAAGTTTATCTGGTAGAGTTCACGATTCCATTCCATTTTGAAATACAAATATTACGTAAAATCTTCACCATAGATTTTCTGTACTTATAATATGTTCATACCCTTCCATATTTTGTTAAGACTGGATATTGCTACTGGAATACTGGAATGTAATAGAGAACCCCAGATAAATGAACCCACCCTTTTGCGAGTGCTCCTGCCAATTGAACTGGTCTACAAACATCAGCTTTGTTTTAGATTTGTTGATTTCGAGTCCCAGTGATTGCCTTTTCTCCTTTACTCTATCAAGTAGCTCCTCGATTTCAACCTATCTGGATGTAAATAGCATCCGCATAACCAAGATTTAACACTTTTTTGTCTCCTTTCTACTTTCTAGGATCTGTTCTGTTATGCGTTGTTTAAACGAGGCGACACCAAAATATCGCCAGCCAATTGAACCGTGTGAACAGATTGTCGATAAATCTGAAGCGATAAAAATGGTTGAAAGCGATATCGCCTCAAGTTGAACGCCTTTCAACTTTTGTTTCTGGTGGAACGATGCACGCATGCCCAGATATGCGCGCCTTTCGTATGTTCTGTTTCTTGACAGATGACAGCACTGCTCCAAATTTATTTCTCCTTAGAATCCAATTCCGCATCTAATATCTGCATTTTTTTTATTTTTCCTTAATTAGGAGTGTCCTTATATCGTCTAAAACAACATTTTCAACTAACCCCAAACACTCCGTCCGCCATTTTTAAAACTACGTCAAAATCAGCGGATCTTACAGATTGAATGTATGCCGGTGGACTCGTGTGAAAACATCACACAATCAATGGGCGACCGAGCGATATTTTTTTTATGCAAGCAAAATCGTCTGGCCTTATATCGCCCCGTGTGAACACCGCATTGGGAATAAATGTAGGTCTTGGGATATGGATGACCAATTTTCTCTTCATCTCTTTGATGGTCTTTTCGGTAGTCTTATGTTCCCCTAGTAGTTTGGTTGTTATATTCTTTGATAGTTTCTCCAATGGTATATTTGCTGACTACCCAATTCCATAACTCTTTATATGAGATCGTTTAAGGATCTTTGCACTGAGAATTTTGTTTGGTTGACATTGCTTATAATGGGCTGTTTGCATTCTTCTGAATACATCTGACTTTCTAATTATTATTCCATTGATGAATTTTGCACTAATTCAAATAAAATAATTGTATTTTCTCATTCTCAGATTGTCCTTCCTCAAAAAAATCAAGATATAATTATACGTCAGTATGGTAAAATTCCAACAAAAACAATAGTGAAAGGGTCAACAAGTGTAGCTGAACTGGAGGAAGGGGAAATCTTACATGGTATTTCTTTCAACACTCCAATTACTCCTGTCGTTACCAAGAATACTCGTAAAGGTAAAAGAAACAAGGAGACGAATATTGAGAAAAAGAAAGCGAAAAAACTCAAAACAGGTGAGTTATTCATTGCTAATTTGTGTGTTTTTCAACCAACAAATAATATTTGAAACACTGAACATGTCACATTGTTTTAAATAAATTTCATTTAATTATCAAGATTTTGTGGAAACTGTGAACTCACTAGAGGTTTTTATTATATTGATCACTTTAGATAGTGGCAATCTTTATGGTTTGATTAAATGTGTTCACGAAATTACCTAGTAAGGAGATTTATTCACATTTTGACGGTTTGTTTCACATCCTAGATTACAAGATTTCTATAATGAACAAATTTGAAGCTATTTAGAATTTAAAAATTGTACACGATACATTGTGTTTATCAAGAAACGATCAAATTCACTAACGCTTATTAGTTATAGATCAAGAATGGAGTAGTTTGAATACTCAATTCTTGGAATTGATAAATTGATAGCGAAATATTATTGTTATTTTCATAAAATATCATTGTAATACTGGATACGTCTTATCATTATCATTTCACGTCTGTAAACATGCGTACATATAGTTATTAAAGTTTTGCTTTTATACGCCAAAAATTGTAGATTTTTTTAAACTTTTGTATTTTCATACAATGTTTGTGTAGCATTTTAAATATTCTATATATAATTGGTGAGTTCGTCTGTAACTCGGTATTTTCGTTGAATAATTTCCAACTTTTATCTCTATATCTCATTGACTATTAAATATTTACTTTTTGTATACATGGGATTTTTTGACATGTTGAACATGTCGAGAATTCTCATGATTAGGAGTTTCGGAGACTTAAACATTACCACCTAATGGCGAACATTGTTAACGTAAAGTGATCACACTAAGCCAGCCTTCAAAATAACAGTAGAAGATGGTCGTAAGCCCGTAGTGGTTTTTTACATTTAAAAATCGAACATTAATAATTAATTTTTAGTCATAAGTTGTTCTATATTGTTTGAAATTTGAATTGAATTAAAATTAATATTGTTCCAAAATATTTTCCTATATTGAAACAGGATTTTTTCTAACCTATTATGTTTCCGCAATTTTTATAAAGTATTTTTCGGGACAAATCAAAGGTTTAGTATATCGATAATTTAATTAGTTCGGTATTTGTGACCTTTTTCAGTCTGAAAAGTTTAATATAGTATGTTTTTGAAGGCCAACCCTTTCAAACAATCCATTTCAATAGAAATTTCTCCTTCTTACCAGTGGTTCTTACCTATTTGGTTAAATCTTGTTTTTGGTCCCTGTATTCTATCTATGCACTAACCAGATTGTCACAATTGACAGCACCAGTTTGGTGCAGTATCAGGTTTGTTTTTGTAAATAACCATATATTTGAAAATTAAATTAGGTACATATGCTTTGTGATTCAGACATGTCCATAGGGATATTGAGAGAATAGCAACTATTGTGTTAATAATGATTTTTTTTTTAAGAAAGGATAACTTCTCGTTTGATTTGCTTGTTTTTTTTTCACGCCCATCTGTTATTTCCTCTATAAACAATGTTATTTTTGTACTTGCATATCTATAAAGAAGTTTGATACTAATATTTACATCAATCTGTATAATAGTGTTTTAAAAGTATAATTTATGATAAGAAATATACCTAAAATAAGTTTTTTGTTTGTTGTCTTAATTGATTCACAATAATATTAGAATTATGCTTATTTTTAACCTTAGCACATCTGATATATGAAACATAACCTAAAGTTGATCACTTGTGTGAAATGAGAACTGTCAAAACTAGTCATATTTTTTTTCCTTTTTTCATTCCGCTTGTCTTCGAATGATAAAGAATATATAAATATTGTGACCTATCCATTATAATAATTGGTAAGTTCGTCTGTAACTTGGTACTTTCTTGAAACACTAACCCGGCACAATTTTTTTTTCATACATAATAATATGATAAAAACAAACCCAGTATGGGAAATATTTTTGTGGATATTCAAATGCTTCTAGCTTCTATCTGAGCCCTTGTTTTCTATCATAATCTTCCAGACCTGATATATAATTTAATCGATGATTGTTAAAACAACACAACCAACATATTTTACAAAAAAAAAAAATAAAGTGCATGCAGATATGGGGTTTTAATATTCAATCTGGCAACTTTGGATCAATTGTCAAAATAATGATAACTCTCATTATCCAGTAGTACTTGCCCAGTGCGTTTTGATCTTTGGTTATTACGCTATTAGCATTATTGCGAAACCAATGAAACCAATTGGCTTAAAAAAATTGTATATAGGTACTTGAAAAACATAGGTTTATTATGATGAGATTCTGCAATGTCCCTCAACTACTGCAGAAAACGTAGAAGACGGGGATAAAAATTGGAAATAGTCTTTTGCTTACACCATAAATATATTCGTATACACCTATGATTAATTATTATCAATATTATTATAATAAAATGTACTTTTTTTCACAAAAAAACTTTTTTTTGCATGACTCTTCAAAATACATAATTCGAAAATGAGTGTTAAAACAATACAAGTAATACGTTGAGTGTAAAAACAACATATAATGAAAAAAATGTTTCAGGAATTCTGAATTAAATTAATTAATTAATTCTAAATAACCTCAAAAAAGTCTATAAAATATTGGCAATTGTATAAAAGTATCTATAGTATAAAATTGGTCACTTTAAAATATGTTTGCATTCGAATAAGGATGTTTGTGTAGTTGTTGTGCTCTCCTCAAAAATTTTTTTTATTGGTTATGTTGTTTTAACAATCACCAATTCAATTTATACTAAGTGCCACTGTGTAGTTTTCTATGTTAAAAAACTCATGGCTTCTTGTAAATTTGATGTTAACTTAACACTACTATATTATGTTCAGTGTTGTGGGGTAAAATTCTAAAATTAATTTACAAAATAAAACTAGATTAGATAATTCGTTGGTTAAATGAAAAGTTGGCATATCTCAAAAAGGAAAAAATTTACAATAGTCGTAGCGTTTAAATTTTTTCATTTGCTTTAAATATTCTTTTTCAACCAAATTAAAATGGGATATTATTATTGAAAGGTATTCTCGTGAGAGACGGTTTATATATTTTAAATGATTTAAAGTAAATTTAATTATTTCTTGCTTGAAGTGTCATTTTTCTTTATAAGTAAACTGAAAACTTTAAGAAGTCATTTTAATAAAATGTACACTTTTTCTGTAAAAAGTACAGGCGCAAACAAAGCTAAATCTGGATGAAAAATGTCATTTGTCCAAATTATATGTTTTTCTATAAAAATACTAAATGGTTTTTCAAATTATTATAATCTAGCAATACCTATTTCGAGAGATGTCATTTTACTTGACACGAATGTTTCCGCTCTGTTTTGCTTAAGGGACGCAAATCTCAAATTGCCGTTTTTGTACAAAAAAAAAAAAAAAACGTGGGTGATCACAGAGAAGAGAAACAGCACATCAAATGACAATATTTATTTGAAGTATCCTTTTTCCATATAAAATAACATTTATTGTAGACTCGGTTTTTTACTAAAAATCTCATTTTACAAAAATTTTGAGATATGTCACTTTTCCATTTTACCGACGGCACATTATCGACTGTTACTTTGATAATTAGTTATGGCAATCTTGTATCAAGCACATTTCTATGAGTCATTTCTATATCTCAAGTTGTGTGTAGTTTTTATACACAGTTAGTGTTCACTGATTGTCATTGGTGAATGTATGTTTATTTGTAATATTTATCAGATAGAATTGAATATTGCATTCTTGGTTTTTGTAGAAAATGTGCTTTTTAATTTTAATGTTTGTGTAGTAAAATCATAAATGTAATGCCATTTTTTTAACGGAAAAACGTTATTGTGTAAATGAAATGATGATGAGATCATTAGTTTATTGTCTTAAGTCACCTGTCATTTCTTATGCACAACAATAGACAATTTTACAGGAGAGGTTATTTTGTTAGAAAAAATCTAGGACATTTGTGTTTTTGCTACATCTTATAGTATAAAACAAAGTCGGGTTAGTGCGAACAATTATAACTCGTGACCACCGGCTGAACAGATTCTTCTGATGTTTAATTTATTGGATTCTTCTCTGCTCTGGATAACAGAATATCTAATAAAAAGTAAAAAGAATGAAATGAAAAGAATCTCTTATTTAATTTCATATAAGTGCCTATTCGAAATAGATATTTCTTGTAGGTATTAATTACTGTTCTAATTTTGAATTTGGTTTTCACTGTGATTTCTTATTTTGTTTTGTTCTAGAAAATTGTAATACGTGGTTCTCTTTATTGTGGTGAAGTGCTGTTGAATTTGAAAGTAAAACATTTTTTAATAAAAAGTATCCGATACAATTATTTCTCGTTTTATAAACCATCTTTATTATACATCTCTGTTTTCATTTACTTTTAGTGATCTGTATAAAAAGGTGAAGATAAAAATCTTATAATGTGGATCTTCTCATCTTGTCCATCCCAAGAGATTACACGCACGTATCCTAAAGTTTGTTTAGAATGAAATATCATTCATCAGTGAAGTTAGACTGGGGTTTAATAAATCACGTCTGTTCAATACTTACAACATGGGTAGGCACTGAGTACGTATATCGAATTTAGTTTACGAATATTACGACGTTTTCAAAATCGTTCTATGCGTACTGAGTGCAACAAAAGCGTTCACCTTTTTCACCTCCTTTCTCTCTTTTCTGATTCACCTAACTCATAAAGGTGAAACTCGTAATAACATAACTCGGAAATTCATCATAATCAAAATAACGGTCGGCGGTCCCATATATTAAGTGTTGTGCACATCAAGAATGTTGTCCTTTGATCTAACTATGAATATTGAATTTGAATTTAAAAGAATCTTATAATATAAACTAGTTTTTCCGACAGACATTGTCCTGTAGTGCTATGAACATTGACTTCTAATTTATACAAAAATATGTTGGAATGTTAAAAAATTATTTCTGAAAGCACGAAAGAATTTCTATTAAATAATCTGCGTACATAAATGTTTTGAAATTTTTGTAGAAAAATCGACTTTCTTTTGTATTATAGATGAAAGTCGGGTTAATGCGAGCAGTTATAACTCAAGATGGGCTGAACAAATTCTTCCGATGTTTGATTTATTGGACTCTTCTCCGTTCAGGATAACAGAATAACTTATAAAATGTTGAAAAAAGTATCAGAAATAATATAAAATATAATATTAAAGTTAGTATAGAACGCATTTCCTGCGACACCAGCGCCATCTATGAAAAATCTATTACAACAAAACTATTGTTTACTGCACCTGATAGTAGTTCCCTCTCTTTCTCACATATAATTGCCACTCTTACATGTGCATTTCACTTACTCCACCGTTTCAAACGTTTTAGAAAATTTTGAATTAATTATGTATTTTTGTTTCTTAAGGCGCAATGCACATTAACTGGCCGCCTCTGATTAGAACCACAGGACAACGTCCGTCGGGAAAAGCTAGTGATACATAAATTAAACAATGTCATTCCGGCCGATGTATCTGTTTGAAACCATATATTTTCCATCCGAATTCTATCAATAGCACCAATTATCAAAACAACTGACAGTTTGTGTCAAACGACAATTAGATTTATTCACTTTCCGCGCTTCAATTATTTATAAAAATATTCCATCAAAAATGTCAATGGTTGTCAGGTAAATAAAAATTGTGTTTCTGTAGAATTTTTCACAGATGAAATTGTTGTATCGAAATTCGTTCCATACTTACTTTAATATAATAATTTAATATGTTATCTGCTATCCATTTTTCGATGTTTTATTTCGATGTTCTGTTATCTGGAGTGGAGAAGAATCAAATAAACCAAAAATGATAAAAATTGTTCAGCCGATCTTGAGTTATAACAAAAATGACTTGGGTAATTACAGACCGATTTCAATATTGCCAGTTTTCAGTAAAATTTTTGAAAAAGTTGTCGCTGAGCAGCTCACCCACTTTCTTGTGAGCAATAATATATTACACCCACATCAATTCGGTTTCCATAAAGGTAAAAATACTTCCAATGGTATAGCTTCTCTTACCAAAACCATATTGGAATCATTGGATCAGAAGTGGGATATGTACGGCATTTTTTGCGACCTGTCCAAAGCTTTTGACTGCATCAATCACGCAATATTATTTAAAAAAATTGAGTATTATGGAATCAGAAGCACGGAGGGTAATTTTTTCAAATCTTATTTGGAACATAGACAACAAATTGTAGAAATCGATAACAGTAGATCACACATGGCCAGGGTGGGCTGTGGAGTCCCACAGGGATCGATTCTGGGGCCTCTACTTTTTCTTATTTATATTAATGACTTGACAAATTGTATAACTGAAAATAGCCACATTGTAATGTTTGCCGACGACACCTCCTTATTAGTAAAAGACAAAAACAATAAAGATGATACAATTAGGAATACTCTTAAAATATTAAAGAATGTGGAGGGGTGATTCGGCGACAACAATTTAGTGTTAAATGTGACCAAAACAAGTGCTATTCATTTCTCTTTGAGACAAACTGCAGAGCCCGATCCAGTTGTTACTGCACTCTCTGAAACCGGGATGAAAGTGGTGGATCAATGTAGGTTTCTGGGTGTTACGGTCGATAGGCGATTGCAGTGGTCAGCGCATGTAGGGGAATTATGTGGCAGGCTTAACTCAGCCATATTTGCGATTAGAAAAATTAAAGCATCTTGTGGATTTGATGCTGCAAAAATAATTTATTTCGCATATTTCCACAGCATTATGAGCTACGGAATATTGTTTTGGGGCGCGAGTGTGGATTGGATTAGAATATTTATTTTGCAAAAGAGAGCAATCAGAACATTGGTTAACATGAGACCCAGGGAAACCTGCCGAAGCGTCTTTAAGGCGCTGGGGGTAATGACATTGCCTGGCATGTTCATGTATGAGTGTATATGTTATGCGCAGTCAAATCTCGCAAACACCCCACTCAACTCGGACGCTCATGCATATGATACTCGCACGGGAGGCCGCATTCGGCCCATACAACATAGACTGGCAAAAATGTCAAGGAGTTTCATATGCATGAGCGTCAGATTATTCAACGCATTGCCTGACGGTCTGAAGCACCTGGAGCCTGGGGTGTTTCGAAGGGAGTTGAAGAGGTATCTTGTGGAGAAAGAATTTTAAAGTATTGACGAAATGTTAACCGGAACAAGAGATTCCGTTTAGCATGGAAGTACTTATGTTTTTTTTTTTTTTAAATTACAGTAGGCGCCGGTTATTGTGATCACTGGTTAATAGAATCAGCCGCTTTATAGAATCAAAAGTCCAAGTCCCGATTCCAAATGAAGAATTTCATACAATTTCTATCGGATAATAGAATCACATTTTCGGTTAATAGAATCAATTGTTCCAAAAATTTAGAACACTTTCTTGTATTTAGTCACTGACGTGCACGTTTTTTTGTATTTTTTTTTTTCAATTTTGACTCAATAGACAAATTGCGCATTAGAAAAGATTTAATAGCTCAGTCGAAGTCAGTTTTGAACTGTTTCCAGCTGTGCGTGTGTTTGTTTATTCTATGGTGATAAAAAATTCGAACCCTGGAACAGGCAAAAAGATAAAAGACCGAATAACGGTGAACACGTGCGCTATGACTGACTTTTTAGTTTTTGGAAAGAGCAAATATCCCAGATGTTTTAAAGGCGTGAAACATTTGCTAGTGATGTAGGTAGGTAATTTTTTTACACAAATGCTTGAATGAAGTCACAGATTTCCGAAAACTATCCGAGACATATGGACCATGGACGTATTGAGACTTACTTCTTACATCCATGATAGGGACAGACTCTCTTTTGTCTCGATTTCTTTACAATTTTTTTGACATAAAAACCTTTCTTAGGTATATAATGAGTAGGTACCTATGTTTGTGTGAAATTTATGTAGGTATGTACTAAGTACGTGTATTCTATATGGCTGCCGCTTATTAGAATCGCCGGTTAATAGAATCAAAACACACTGGACAAACGTGATCACAATATCCGGCGCCTACTGTACTTATTGAAATTATTATCGATTACTTTCGTGATTTATTGTTGTCATCAATTGTTTACTCTTGTTATTATTTTTATTAATTCTTTCCTGAATCATCATGTATTATATTTATGTATTGCTGTTTCCGGCCAAGTTATTGGTTAGGCATACTATAGCAGCCAAAATTGTGTCTCCTTCGGTTGTCATCGCACTCCTTTGTACTGTGTAATCAGTGGCGTTCTGTGGGTTATTGGGGCCCGGGGCGGGAACCACACCCTTTGGCGCTCCCACATAACTTTTCCTAAAAAAAAAAAGGTCATTTCTAAAATTTGGTATCTGGAAACAAGACATTTCCTAAAAAAAAAAAAGGTCATTTCTATAATTTGGTATCTGGCAACATGACGTTTCTAAAAAAAAAAAAAAAAGGTCATTTCTATAATTTGGTACATGCCTATTTCGAAAACCGGTATATAGCGCGAGCATATTTTGGCGCCCCCCCCTCGGTACGCCACTGTGTGTAATGATTGACGTGAACGCTGGTCAGAAACTTATACATCCTGCCCAGCGTTCGATTACCTTGATAATTCATCATGAAGTTACATTATTTCCTAAACTGTGATATTTTTTTTTTGTATATAGACTACCTGACAAAATGCTGGTAGTAGCTCTTTACACTGCAACCAACATTGCTCTTGTATGATGTTCTTTGGACTGTTCTCTGCCACTATAAACTATTATTTTTTTCTCCATGTATATTTTTCTGTGCCTGTGCTATTTCTTTTTTGTCTTGTTTTCTGATTTTTTTATTGTTATAATAAATAATGTTCAAATGACGATTCCAAGTGTCCGAATGGACCTAAGGATGATAAAATACAATAAACAATAAACAAAAAAAAAATAAGTGTTGGAACTAACCCGACTTTCTTTTATATCTTAAGATTGGTTTAAACTATAATGACTAGGTGTTGTTGCAGACTGTTGACCAGAGGGTCATACTAAGACCTATAACACTTTATAGATAAAATTTATGAAATCTTTATTAATTTAATATTTACATAATTACGCATAATGGCAACATTTTATTGTGCATCAATGATGGCACCACTGACAAGATATGAAAACATTTAAAAATGTATATATTATAAAAATATTTGTTTTGTTTCAGGTAACATGATCTATAGTCAAGTGAAAATGATCAGCGAAGATAGCAACACATCTGCACTTGCTGAGGAGGACGATTCTATATCCTCGGATAGTGATTTTATCAGGAGAAACAGCATAAGTTCTGATCATGATTATGTAGCGGAATATCTCTCCAAGAATGATTTGGAACCCATTAAGTTTGATATTATTAAACATTTTACTAATGGTAAACTTTTATATTTATTTATCTATTACTATTATACCAAGCACCATCACATATATATTAATGAACGTTTCATATCATCAAATTAGCCAACTTTCTCATCCAAAATGCCAGTGGCTTAAATCATGGCACATATATTAGACAGTGGCTAGCATCTCTGCAAAGGACGACAAAGGATGCAGGTTCGAATCCTTCCTGGGGCATTGGATTTTTCCACATGTTAAAAACTCTCATGATTGGGAGTTTTGAGGATTTAAACATTACCAGCGAACTTTATAACAAATGCCCTATTTTTATGTTCTTATTTTGGAAAAAAAAGTGTTGGGACGACAAATTCTCTCTGCTATCAATAAAATTAATTGGTCTTTTTGTCCAATATGTTATTTTTATTTCTTTTAGACGAATACTTCTTAGAAATAATGGAGCAACCGGCTGAAATGTTTAGATTTAGATATCAGAGTGAAATGAGTGGGATGCACGGAAGTATTTTGGGCAGATCTACAAATTCCGAAAAAGCTAGGAAAAAAACATACCCCTCTGTAAAGGTACTTTTTAGTTTCAGTAATTCATAGCTCTGAATGTCTCAATGTACGGTGCCACATGTCGTCTTTTCTTGATTTTAATGATTAATTTTATTTATGATGGATTCATTCAATCTAAATATATAAAAGAAAGTCGAAAGAAATGAAGTGGTTGGTAGACTGGCGGTTACAGCGCCGGCTTTCGTACTGTTTGGTGCGGACGTCGTGGTTCGATCCCAGGTGCCGACCATCTTCCTCTTTCACGACACAAGCTTTAAGAAGCTTACTGTGAAAGAGTCAAGGAGTGTATTTGTGTTCACTTTGAGTGAGCACAGATTCATTTAAAAAAAAAATGTATATATATATAGAGCACCGCACGTATGTTCTAGATATGTCACTAAATGGCTGACTTTTAGGGGTTTAAGGACGTGAGGTGGTCAACCCCACGGTTCCAATCTTATTTTTTGATATCCTGATAGGATGCTCGAAAACCAGCAAAAAGAGCAGAGGTGTTTTTCTTAGCTGACAAGCCCACGTTAACTGTTAACTAAACAAAAATCGAATCTCAGCTATATTACAATATAATACCTACAATATTTTATTTATTCTAAAGCGGGAGGAAGTTTCGACGGTCGGCTAGTCTATAGTATAAATGTAATTTAATTGGATGTAATTTTTATTTGTTATCAAATTTTATGCCATATTTTTTTTTCAGTTGCACAATTACCCAAGAGCAGCTATAATATTGTGCACATTGGTACAAAACGATGAGCGGAGACTGCGATTTCACCCTCACCATCTGTCTCTAAGAGGTGACAATGATCAGGCCAATATCACTGATCCCATTACAATGTCAGTTTATCCTGGCCATAACACTGTAACATATCAAGGAGTAGCGGTAGTGCATACGGCTCGAAAAAAAGTTGGCGAGGAACTTTTTAGAAAGAGAAAGCGTTTGTATCAGCTAGTAAATGAAAGTTTGACTAGAGAACAAGAGTGTGATGTAAGCTATGCATTTATTTATTAATAATTACAATTATGGTACAGCATGTGCCTTTAGACAAATAATATTAAATTGATAGCAACAAAAATAAAATAAATAAAATATGAAATGGAAAAAAATATGCAATTTAAAATAATCAATACACATTAGTAAGTAATATTGTTATAGGAGAGATTATTGTTGGGAGTTATTTCAAAATAGTGCAAAATAAAGTAAAAAGAATCATGCAGCAAAATAAGGTAAATTTAATAAATGGCAATATAAATGCCCTATAAACATAGTTTAAACAGATGCATCAGTTGGTTTAACCCTTAGCTACAGTGGTGATTTTCTATAATTTTAGCACAGTGGTGCAGTCTGACAGACGTAAAATTCCAAATATATATAGCCAATATTAGCTATATTGTATATTTCGACTTTCTTAGCCAATATTATTAAATATAGATTATTTGCAAGCACATAATAGGAAATTTATAAATTTTAATAAAGGACATACATTTTAAAATAAATATTTATTATGAGGTCAAAAAAATACAATGAGAAATACAAGTACTTATATTTTTTGGTTTACATGAAATATCAATATGTAAATAAATACAAAATCCTTATCATATATAGACTAAAATTAAGACATAAAAAAATAATTAATATAAACACTTAAAAAATTTGCTAGTACCTATGTACTCTTCAAGTAAGAATTCACGTAGTACTGTGTTTCGGCAGCTTCAATCGTTTGGTTTTCTGGTAGCTCATTAGGTATTATCATATGTTTCATCCTGCAATGGTAATTCACTTCTTCAACTTCCTCCTATAATTGCTCCGATTCCGTGGTGTAATCCGATTCTACTAAAAAGTTTGGGTCGGCATCGCTATCATCAAAATCGCTGAACTCTTCATTGCTGTCATACTTCAGGCAACGGATTTCGACGAAATGAACCAGCTTCATCTCCTGTGGATAGTTTTCTTGTCTCTGCAGTTTTAGAAGACATTCTTAAAAAAACCATTGTACAAAACAATGTGTTTACATATTGTATCAATAATTATTGATGCCTAATATATATATTTGAGGATTGAATAAGTGTATTGCTATTGATACTTGCACATTATAGGGTAAAGTAAAGGGATAATTTATGTATAAATAGTGACTCCCTCTTTACACACCAGTGAAATACTACTATGTAAATGTATTATGTACCTAATTATGAAACAAATTGTTTAATAAATTTCATTTGAAACAGTCGTGACGTCTGTGAGACTCAATGACATAAAAACATAAAATGCGTGGTAACAACTATTAGACGTATGCATAAAATCACATTATTACCGACCTGACGTCTGTGAGACGTAACTATCCCAGCACAGGAACACAACACACACACAACGACAATGCATTGCCGACTGATTGGTCACTAGGATACAGGAAGGTATTGTTAGTGAGGGGTGGGTATGGATTGGCAGAAGAAAGATATCTAATAAATTCGTAACGAGGTGTCTGTCAGACGTGCACAACTGCGGTAGAAGGTTAAATAATAGTTATCATTATATAAATTCGAATTCATTATTCATATTAAGGACAGGACTTAGAAATCCTTGCTAATTTATATACATAAAGCTGAAAAGATGTTTTTTATTTATTTATTATTAGCTTTCCCAACAGACGTTGTCCTGTGGTCCTTACTATGAATATTGAATTCGAATTTATATATAATGATAAATTAATTACCTTTTAACTAATGTAATTCCGGCCGATGCATCTGTTTTAAACCATATATTTTCCTTCACATTCTCACAATCGCACCAACAATAGTTGGTCAGTTGTTTAATAAGCAACTTACCATTTCTGTCTAACATTAATTTAATTTCAATTTAAGAATTGTAAAAAGCACTAAGAAGGTTACCTACTGTTAGTTTTCTTAAATTTTCTAATGTTCCTTGCAACTTTCTTAAATTTTCTTTCGTAAGAACTTTCTCCTGACAATAGCAAGCACAACAATGAAAGGATTGCAATGACCATGGAAAATAGGGCTCCATTTTTAGCAGTAATTTGGCGTAAGGAATAATTGAAATAAAGTTTTGTTTGTTTTGCTTTTGTTCTAGCTGAAAATCTCGAGTGAAAAAACGGTTGAACACACGAACATGAACAGTGTTAGATTTTTATTTGTGGCATATGACGCTGAAACCAAGGTTCAAATTTGTAATCCTGTCTACTCGGAACCTGTGATGAATCTAAGTAAGCACTTTCTTTTTGCTATGGAGTTAGGTAAACTAACAATAAATGAAGAAAATTTAACATGTCTTTGTACAAAATTATACATTTACGCCAGAGAGAAAAAAAAATGTTGATTTTGTGCAGATTGCATTGGGGAAGAGTAAAATTTTTTTATGGCAAAGCTTTGACATAAATGGGATGTTTTTTTCCTTTTTGTGCCGCTAGAGGCGCCCTTGCTAATCCGGTCTATTGTCAAATTCAGTGTTGCCAACGGGGGCAATTTACTTCTTCTTCTTATGGTCGCTCACAAACTAACCTCCAAAATATCATTCTAGTTTATTTCAAATTAAACAACTTATATATTATTATACATGATAACTTACAATAGGTTTAGAGTAATCATTGTACATTTTTTACATACTATTTATTACAAATAAAATTGATCATCTTTTTTTATATACCTACCTAAATACAAATTAAAAAATACAGAACAGCACCCCTGAGATTTATTCTCAAATTTATGCGCAACAAAATCAACAACTTCTTAGCAACTCAATCAACAACTTCTTAGCAACACAATGGAAAACAAACTTCCCAACGTTGGCATCACTGAAAAAAACATCACTGGCAGCACTGAATTTGACAATAGACCTGATTAGAAGTTCTGCCACCTAATCACTACTCTTGGTACCTACTTTATAAAACTGTTTCTGAAAATATGAAAATGATTGGTAAAGCCAGAAGGAATCAGCTTGTATGGGTTGTAATGCTGTGTTGTTTATATGTCTAGAAGCAATGTAAAAATTGTCTTCAATGGCATAATTCTTAGGTTCCCAATGTAGGTGATAATGCCCCCTGGAGGTACAGAAGGGGGACATATTTTGTCAAAGGTAAATTACTACCCTTGGTACCTACTTTATAAAACTGTTTCTGAAAATATGAAAATGATTGATAAAGCCAGAAGGAATCAGCTTGTATGGGTTGTAATGCTGTGTTGTTTATATGTCTAGAAGCAATGTAAAAATTGTCTTCAATGGCGTAATTCTTAGGTTCCCAATGTAGGTGATAATGCCCCCTGGAGGTACAGAAGGGGGACATATTTTGTCAAAGGTAAATTTAGGGGGGGTTAAAGACTAGTCAGCTTCCCCTAAGCAATAATTGAAGAAGTCAAAAGCATTTCGATTTTTACAGAACACGTAAGCATGCATTTACTCGAAACGAACATACAGCCAAATCTAAAAACAGATCATATTTTCTTTTATGGTTGATACTGGACACCATGGAAGCAATAACCAATTAATTAGTGGGCGATGTCAATTTTATCTCGTTATTCCTTTGGTGACCGGATATCAACAACCATAGAAAATATATTCTTTTCCAGCTCTGGCTCTATGTTTGTTTGGTTTTAATTCACCCTAAGGAAATAAAGCATGTGAAAAAGTGCTAAATTCTTTTTTCATTTCTCTTTTAAGAATGTGCCGAAACGGGAACTCTTAAAATTTCAAGAATGAGCAGATACAGTGGCTCTGTCAGAGGCGGGGATGAGATTTTTATGTTTGTGGAGAAAGTTAGTAAAAGTAAGTTTCTTAACTTCCTTTCTTTAATAAATTGTAACATTTCACTTCTTAAAGTTGTAAAGTTGAAGATATGGAATACACCTTTTATTAGAACTGTTTTCAAGTGTCCTCAATGTCGAAGAAATAAAATGCCAACGATTACTTAAAAAATCTTAGTAGTATTTGAATCCACAACCTTTACATCCATATCTAATCACTCTGTTAATATTTGTCATGTGTTCTTTATAGAATAATTATTAAACTATTATTATTAAACTATTTTTTCATATATATTTTAGAAAACATAAGGGTTAGGTTTTTCGAGTTAGAAGGTAATAAGAGGGTGTGGGAAGATTATGCAACTTTCTCTGAAAATGACGTCCATCATCAGTATGGAATAGTTTTAAGGTAAGTTCCTTTTTTTATTTATAACTTTATATATTAACTAGACAAAGAAAAATTGTAATTTACTGAAAAAAACATCAAATGCAAACACACTTTTTCAATCCAGATGTTCATTGTCAAAATACATACAAGTTTAGTTACTGACCTCGGTAGCCTAGTGGTATAGGCGAGGACTTCAGATCACAAGGTCCCCGGTTCGATTCCCAGTCGGGTCAGAGTTTTTCTAAATGTTTTTTCACTTAAAATTTCTATTCTGTGTTGGTTGACTGTAAAAAATTGGCTCAGGCAATACGTTCCGCTATTATACTAACAACTTTGTATAGAAAAGTGTAAATTTATTTATGCTCTGGTAGCTTTCATGCTGACGACAGTAGTTTTATGGACATTCCCAGCATAAAAAATTATGAAAGAAAAATAGTAAAGAAGAATTAAAAAAATAAGATCTGATTTAAGATCTGGGTACACCGGAGAATGCTCTGTATACAATGGTCAGACGTGTTCAGCAACACATTACAAACAGCTGGGGTTGATAGAGAATTGTTGACAAATTAATAACAATGTTCAAAAGGTGTCTTACTTGGGTCATTTGCTCAGTACTAAAAATATTTGTGAGTAGACAGGGATGCATTCTCTAGTCTTAGTCAACGTTGGGGTTACCTGACATGACAAGAAACGTGAAGAAGATATCCAAATTAAATGAGAGCATAGATAGTATCACTTGAATATTATATTTTCACTGCCATAGATAAATTTAATTATAAAAGGTCGTCTCTACATTATTATATCTATCTAATATTTGATTTTAGAACACCGCCGTACAAAGATTTAGACATTACAAGCAGTAAAAAGGTGTATGTAGAATTATTTAGACCTAAAGATGAATCTGTTTCTCATCCAAATCATTTTGAATATCAGGTAAGTTTCATAATTATTATTCAACTCATTCGTATTTATTATTTTGTTTGATTTGACTCTTTCTTCATTTTGAAGTGTTTTCAAAATATTCAGAAAAAAGTTTTTCAAATTTTGTAAAAAACTGATCACTTGAAACTTGGGAGTAATGTGTACTGTAAAGGTGGTCGTAAGCTACACACAGATGGGCTACGCTGCCATCCGAACCAATTGTTTAACTTTGGACAATTTTTCTGATCAAAAATATGTAATTGTTGTAAAATATATTTCACAGCCGTCCACTCGATGTCTCAAAAGGCGAAGATTAACTGAAAATTCCAGTGCATCAATGTCATTTGCTTCTCTTGAGAGTAACAGTTCGTCAGAATGGAATAAAGAAATTCCTGTTGTAGTGTCTCTAGCTGATAAACATGTTAGTACCGACAATTTTATAACTTTCACATTCGCTAAGTTTTTCGTATTTCCTACTTAACTACTTTTATTTTGTGTTTTTAGACGAAGCCATTTATGAATTTGACAAACGATCCTAATTCTATAAAAAAGGGTTCCTTAAATTTAGGATCCTTGGATGGAATATCTCCCAAGGACCTCATTGATTCCCTGCAATCTGAGGAATGGCGGACGTTATACAATAATTTTGGTAAGGATGATAGCTTTACATTACGATTCGGAAATTACAAGAATAACGGTGAATCCTGCTACTTCAGTTTAAAAAAAAAACACTGCAATACGACAGCAGCCATGTTTTATCGGACTGTATGAATCAAACTAGCCAATGCAAAACAAATATACCTACTGGCACTAAGACAAAACTCCAGATTGATTCTCTTCCATTAAGAATGATTCCACTCAAGAAAAGAAGACGTCAACAGCAAGTCGAAGCTTTGAAACAAAAGGAAAACATCGTCTGCATAACATTCATCACCTTTATCTTGTGCTTCAAGATATAAACCCTAACGTGTATCATCATCGCTTCCAGTAGAGTTCTTCTGCGTGAACGTGACCCCTCACCGGGTGGAGTAGAAGGATCTTTGACTCTCTCATCAAATCCAGCTCCGAAAATTGCCTATCACGTAAAAAATAGATACAAGGGGGCTTATCCTACTTTACAGAATTTGACTTTTGCTGGTCCCCAGGAATTTTGGTAGCCTAGCGGTTACGACGTCTGTTTTCGTACTGTATTGTTCAGAGGTCATGGTTTGGGTCCCAGGTGCTGACCATCTTCCTCTTTCATGACACATGTTTTTAGTAGCTTACTGTGAAAGAGTCAAAGAGTGTATTTGTGTTCACTGTCGCTTAAAAAAATTACTGTAGCTATTATAAAATGTAAAGAATCTTATCACGTTTGTAATTTTATATTTTCAGATACCCGTGTCAAATTTGATCCAATGCTGTCTGCTTCATCGCAGATTGTGGTAGATGGGATTCAATCTTCAACACAGGTGATCATTTATTTCTCATTTCACTCAGTTTAGCTTGAAAGTAGTGAAACACGGTATGGAAAATCCTGAAGTTCCTTACTTTTAGCTTGTTATTCCCACCATCTTTTGACTAATCCATGCCCCTGGTAGGACTTCCAAACCTACATCGTTAGCCGTAACACGTACACTATTAATAAGCTATTAGACCAATCAACCAATTCTATTCCTTATAAAGAAATAAACAATAATTTTCTTCTTTTTAGGATCCAGAAAATGCGGAGGCTACTGAAGAGTATGACAGTGATAATTTTTCCAAAGAAGATAAATTTGAATGTTCCAAGGTAATGATTACCATTTAAGATGTGTGTTGCTTGTGTTGTTAGAAACGTCACAAAATCCCTTGTATTTGAATTAAAAATTGTTTGTTGTTTTTTGTATTTTGTAAATATTTTTATTGTTCCGTTATCATTTTATTTTATGTAGTGTTATTGATTTTATTTCCATTTTAATATATTTAAATAAAAACACAAAAGAAATACTTGTCAAAAATTATCTGGTATGTATCTTTTTTTACTTTTATCTTTTATTCAATGAGGGGGAGAAAAGCAAAGATTTTATAACTAGAAAACTTATATACTTAAACTTACCCGTCTTAAATTGAACTTAAAATATAGATAGCAGTTGTAGTTAGGAATTGCAATCCGGAAAACCGGGTCCGGTAATCCGGCATCAGTATACACTTATCGGATCCGGGACTTACATAATGGATCTGGTGATCAGGTGTTGCAGTTGGGATTTTTTGACATGATATGTTACGAAATTTTGTTTTAATAATTTGATAAAGAGAAGAGGAGACCGTGTTAGTGCAGTAGAGAGCTATTGCTGCTTTCTATTCACTTAAATAGGATTTTAAAGCAAGTATTTTCCAAAATTTGGTATCTAGGAAGCTAACATTTTCCAAAAAAAAGTCGTTTCCATTTTCCTAAAAAAAAAAGTCTTTTCCAAAATTTGGTATCCGGAAAGGTACGATTTCTCCAAAAAAAAAAGGTCATCTATTATTTTTATCAGCTATCGTTATAATGCCCATCTCTGATGACCCTCTCTTCTCACAATCCCTTAGGATTTGTCTTCACCAAGCATGCCGACTCTGTTCCTCCACTCCTCCCTGTCACCGGCCAGCCTCTTCATATCCTGGTAGGTACTGCAGTGCATGTCCCGATCACCTGGTCTATATAATTATCTCTGGAGCGTCCTCGATGATTTCTGCCCTAGGCAGGCAGCAGGCATTATGCATTTATCGCGTTGTTGGGCAACTCTTTTTAAGAGCTGCCTTTTTTTTTTTTGATGAGCCTAGATTAATGTAAACATTTGTCCCGTTTATTCTCAGTTTTTTTATTCAGATGTCCCAACTGTTCCTCCATCTTTATGGTGGGTGTCCAGGGGGCTTGCTGGTAAATGGTATTTTGTCTTCCCCTAATTTTGATCTCTCCAGTCAAGTTCTATATTTCTACTCCACCGCACAACATCATCACCATTGTAGTTTCTCTGAATCAGGAATTTCTTACTGTGTCTCGAATGGTAAATTCCACGGTAGAATTAAGTTATAATCTTGGTGATTTTCAAGAAATTCTTCGTTCTCGCTGTATCAGCTCTCGTTTCCACACCCTACGACAAGATCAGTCTAACGCAGGCTGTAAATAAATCTGTTTTTTATTTTTAATTTATAGTTATTATTCGTCTCAATTTATTCTTTAAATTCTAAGAAGACTAACGGCTGGTTTCATAAAAATAAAGGAGACTTTATATTTCGTTTAAAAATGATGCGCTTTATAACAACAAAATGTAAATTTTTCTTCTTTTTCTTTTATTTTATATTTTCTTAATTAATTGTACAATTTAAGATTTTTGGTTTACATTAACTTCATCTGCTTTCTGTAGAACTTCCCATTTCTCATTCTTTTGCGTCATCGGAAACTATTGTGAATATTAATCGACGAGTACTACCACTTAAAGCCTACTTTAAGTTAAAGTCCGGTGGATGGCACTGAAAGTCGGGAGAGTTGAGTGTAATTCGATCTTTTACCACCGGAGTTCATAGAAAGTTAGTTGTGTGCTCTGTCACAAAATTCATAAATAAAATAAGTACGCTGGTATATTATGAACAGTTAATTACAATGAAAAATCGATGTGAGATCTGGAGAGTGGATTGATAGGTCAATTGCACACTAAAATACAATATTGTTACTAAAAATTGTATTAATTATTATTTAATAATACAATGTTTTCATCCTCAAGCTTTCGGAAGATGAATATTGGTGACACTGGGGAGAAAAGTGATTAAAATAGGGCAAAAAACTTGGAAAAACGGAAAATTTTTATTTTTTTACAGATTTCATGTACTAATACACCAAACCAAACCAAAACTCCCTTTGAACTCCACTTAGGAGCATGGGGAGGCAACAAGAGCTCTCCACGCTTATGACCTCCTCCCACACCAATTCCATTTCCCTCAGCTCTGCTTCGAAGGAACGGAACACGGTATGAGAGGGTCTTCCACGTCTTCAAGACCCTGATGGGAGGAAAAACAGCGCTCTCCTCGGCCAACTGTCATTTGGCATCCTCAACACATGTCCCAGCCATGACCATCCTCTCTCCGTAATGGTAGAAGTGATGGGCCTGCGCTGGGTGCGCCGACGTATAGCGTCGTTCGTGATGCGGTGGTACCATCTTATACCCAACATTCTCCTGAGGCACTTCGTTTCGAATGCAGATACTTTTTGTGCCTGGGCTTTAGTCAGGTGCCAGGACCCACACTCATACAGGAGAATGGGCAAGACACACGCCTCAAACAGTTTACATTTCCTCTCGACACTAAACACCAACTCCTTCCATATTTTGATCATTTTGTTGAATACATTTACTAATACACAAACCATAATAATAAACCAACAAAAGTAATGGTACGTACTCTATTGAGAAATAAAGTAACAGATTGACTGAAAATCCGCATAAACAAGCTATGTTCTCCATAGATTTCCATGGTAACACTACTAACTTTCAAATGTTTTGTTGAAATTTCAGTATTTTACTAAAGTAGGCGGAGCTATATTTTGTGAAACGCGCCAACATGAAGCTTTAACTAAAGATTTCTTTTGTTGTTTTTTATGAAACCAGCCGTAAAAATTTAACTCTTTTCTCTTTTTAAAAATTAGTAATAATAAAATTGATATCGTATTCGTAGGTAACATTTTATTTTTATTCTTCGCTAATATAAATAAATTTAAGTTATCCAGCTCAGTTGAATCCGGTCGGATTGAAAATGAGACCGGATTGCAATCCCTCGTTGTAGTATGTTTTGTCTATGTAAAACATGTAGATTCTCATACATTGTAGAAGTGATAGTTTTAGTAAGTTTGCAAAGTATAAAAAATATGTTCTGTTTTGTAAAAAATATGTCTTCCTATGTTTTGTTCTAAGTTTTCTAAGCCTATCATTATGTAATTTTGGAGTCCATTGGTGGTTTGTTTTTACTTTCAAAACAAAGTTCTTTTATGATATATATCCCGGAATGCACCTTCAGCATAAAAAATGTCTTATCAAAAAGTAGACGCTACATATTTTTGACCCAAAGCTGGCGAATCGTCAATCTGTCTCTAACTGAACATTTTATATTCGTACACTTATAAATTTCATCCTATATTTTATTGGTAAGTTCGTCCATAACTTGTTATTTTCGTTGAAACACTAACCCCATGTAAAATTCATGCATATTTTCTTACATATAATACCAACAACCAATAATTCAACTTTGGGATGTATTATGGGAGTAACGGCACACTTTCACGACGTTGTAAACTATTGATACCCAGTGTGTGCTAAATACTTCGGAAAAAAATAAATATTTTTGTTTTTTCTTTGTTTCATTAGTCTAAAACCATATTCGTTTTATTGGTCTAAAACCATCAGTTTAAACCTTTCTAATAAAACCAGTTTAAGGCATATCACTTGAATTGTTTCTTACTCTAATGGGATACGGTAGAAAAAGTTTTATAATGCCTTATAAAGATAGATAGATACATATAACGTTTTATATCTATTGTAGTTTGTTTAAAATATTTTATTATTGGATGGTATTGGTCTTAAAAGAATATCTGTCTCTATATCCGAGCTTTTTTTATTCTTGTTTTATGTTTTTAAACTATTTTATTTATGTAAGTACTTATCTTATATTTAAGTTTCTTGAGAACATGTAGTGTGCGTGCTTAAGAAACCAGTCAACAAATAAATTTTATTATTACGATAATTTCACCATAAATGCATGTTTGATTTATTAATTTTATTAGATTTATGTTATTTTTTCCCTGAGAATTCCTTGCTTGTGTTATTGTTTAGTATAGATTATTAATTGTTAGTGTAAATATGTCAAGATTTTTAAGTATTTGTTTTTTTTTATTCTAGTCTATAAAAATTGTTCAATTTCTAATGGAAGAAATTCTTCAACAACTTAGATTTGTTTTTTTTCCTGTTAAGTAGTTATTTTAAGATTTGTTAATTTACATATCGTCGCTGCCCGTAAAATTTGACATATGTGACGCGGCATCGTTTGGAGAAAACAAGAAAAAACATTTTTTTTAAACTATTTTCAATCATAAATAAATGTTTTATTAAAAAATAAGTAGTTTAATATGTCTCTCATAAATATAATGTAGAATTTATGAATTAAAATCGTTATTGTTTTAGGAATTTGTCAATGAATCCACATTTCCCATATTACACAGCGTAACTTGCACGCAAACTGTCACATATTGCAAATTCTAGACCGCTTGTCAAAACAAGTATAGACGCATTTACTATTTTGTTTTTTATGTGCGTATATATAGTTCAATAATTACATCAAACCTTTTAAATATTATCTGAAAACGATATTCAAATGAATATTTTATGTAATTTATTAATATAGTATATTTTTTATTTAAAATTTATGACGAAAATTACATAACGCACATTTTACGGCGCCTCTTGCACGCAAGCTGTCACATAAATGGAATTGTATACTGATTTTTAGTACTCATAATTCGAATGAAGTCAACATTACTTTCACTGTGGTATGATAATACAAAAAAATAACTTCATTCCTAGGTAATATAGATTAAAATTAAACAAAAAAAAGTTGATTGATAGGTATAGATTTATACTTTTATAGTTCTTTCCTTACAACAGTGTTTTTTAACAGTGCTGAAATGAAAAATAAAATAATCCTTCCTTGTTACCAATATTATTTCCTATGAAATAATAATAATCTGCATTTTCCCTCTACAGGTTAGAGTGATCTATATGAGAGAGCATTGATTTTCCAATCTGCTTTGTTCTAAAATTACCCTAAAATCTTCATTATTTAGTTTCACTTAAGTATACGAGACCAAGGCTGAAGGAAAGTTGACGATAGTCCACCACCCTCTGGGGCTCCTTCAATATGTTTCAGTTTTGTAAAAAGGAGTTGTCAAATCTTGGAACTTGAATGATGATAGCTTCGGCTTTCCTCCATGATTTACCAATGCCGAGGATCTCGAGAGGTGCATGTTGGCCAATCTTTTATTGATGAAAAATATGATGATATTTCCAATGCAGTTGACTCTTGTGTTGAAATCGATATATTTTGATTAGGGAGGATAAGATTCAAATTAAAAAAACTTGTTAAGAGGACAATATTTTTATTACTACATATTAATCAATAAAAACATTACAAACTACTTATGAATTAAATCTTAAACTATCATTTTTATTACCACATATTAAGCAATAAAAACATTACAAGCTACTTATGAATTAAAGCTTAAACTATCATAGAATGGATGGTGGTCTTTATCAATATATGGTTTCAACTCCATTAAATGTTTAAATTTGGCCTCTGACAACGGTAAAGTAGTAGAGTACAATTTTTGAGGTGGAGAGTACAAAGAAATCTTTCTACGCTGAGGTAGCTGTTGCCAGTCCAATGAGCAATCAATCTTATAATTAATTTCACCACTTTCCAAATATTGCAGAGCCCTCAGATCTGTTACTGTAGGGTCTCCTACTTTTTTCCCTGGTCTCAGGGATGATAAATTTGAAGGCAAAGCCTCGTAATTAAAAAAAAAATCGAAATGCACATTTCTTATATCATATGGCTGTTTTGTTCGAGCCATTTTCATTCTCGCAACATAGTCACTGGGAGAGTATATGGGAGGCTTGAAGTAGTGCTCCAGCACAGAATGGACGTTGTCGGCTTCCATCATTGTGTGCCCCTTCTCTAAAAAGATTTGCTCGATGACAACATTCTTAATTTTTGTCAGATCGCTCAATGCGCTGGCCAAAACTTTGTTTCTGTTTTGGTAATTGCAACCATCGGAGATCAGGATGACTTTAGTGTAGGAAGGAGAGATTTTACACAAATAGTCCACAATACAAGAGGTGAACTCATTGGCAGTGACACCACCATCAGCTTCATGCCATGTGTAAAGCGTGACGTCTGCATTGTTTAGTTCATAGATTGTAAAGTTATGCACTTGCAGTTTTTGTCTATAGTAAACTGCAGACGCCATCAACTTTGGACACAAAAGCACGCTCTGTAGATCCATGGTTAAAACCAAAGTGGTGTCACTGCACGAGTTCTTAGCTTTTTGTTTAGCCTCTTTTGCCTGTACTTTTCTTTTGATATGTTCATCATACAACTGTTTTTCTAGATTACCATGCTGAAAGGCGATGCACAAATCGCATTGGTCTTTTCTGGGTTGGTGGATAGAAATGTTTTCACGTTTAAGCATTTCATTGAAAACATTTCTACCCACCTTAGGCAGATTCGATTCATCACACCATGCACTATACACACTGTGCATATGGGTTTTCGATATAAATGAATTGTCTACATAAACTCGACTTGTGTTATTTCGACAATAGTGACTTGGTACCTTGGGTACCAAGTCAAGCCAAGTTTTTATATTTTCCCTATTCTCTTTACAAATTTTTGCCCTCTTGCCATCATTGCTGGTGTGATGAGCAGAATCTGCCTCAATACTCTGTGACCACCTGTTCAACATGCTATGTGATACACAGATTGTATTGATGAACATTTTCAGACAAACTTTATGTTTTGATCCCTCTTGTGTGGCCAAATAAAAATCATGCCCTTTGGTCTTGCGACTACTTTGTAAAGTAGTACCCGATCTCCGTTTTCTTATTGGTCTTACTGTTTGCAGACCAAGAATAAAAGCTTTTTTTTCTGCCCACGTAGGAAGTGACCAAAATTGTTTAAATGTTGTCAATCGATCATCCTCACTCACTGCAAAGCAGTTCAGTGAGTGAGGAGTTAACTTTTTAGGAGCTTGATGGTTACACCTCTCTTTCATCTTTTTCTGTCCTTTCACACTACATTGCCTGTACTTCCCATTGATTCTCTCATAACCTAAATATGCTTTCCCTATTGCCCTTCTATTTTTATGAATTTTAATCTTTTTGGTAACAGATACCTCATCGTCGTCTTCAGATATAGTCTCCACATCAATATTGTATACACTTTCTGCATTGTGAATCGCAACAAATTCCCCTGTTATGGGACACAGTACTTGCTCACTTTCCCTTCTACTTGATCCAATACTTTCGTCACCATTCGCTACCTCAATAGATTCATTATTATGAACTACTAATTCCCCTGTAATAGGACAAAGAATGTACTCGGTATTACTTTCATTCGTACACATTACGTCTCCATTACCATGAACGTTGCCTTCTGCCAAGTTTCTATCCTGATGCACCATCAAGAACTCCCCTGTTGTAGGACACAACTCCATAGTGATAGCATCGTGGTTCTGGTTTAACGCATTGGAATCTGCTTCCCTGATCTGGTGAGGCATCTCTGTGAGGTCAGTAGAACGAGCCAAGCGCATGATCTTCTCCGTACGTTTACTGAACATCCTAGAAAAAAAAAACATTAAAAATGACTATCTAACTAATAATAATACACTTCGGTTTTAAGAAGGCTGTAAATATTGTGATGTATACCTGAGAGCTAACGTGATCCAAAATTTCAGAATTAAACAAATTGTTGATTACAATACAGATTTATTTATTTGTTATTCACACACCACAACTAAGATTCACCTGAAACAACAACAAAAAACACAATTAATGTCGATTGAATTTTAAAAACTCTAATGAGGAAAAGTTAGGTTATGGAAATATTATATTTCATGTTTATGTGAACAAATTTACAATACCTTAGATTTCAGGGACCAAAAGTTGAAGAATCTCCTACTAATAACTAGCATTCAACCAAAGCTGTAGAATCAGTCCAAAAATATTGTGGATGAGCTGGATTTTCTATAAATAATAAAAACATATAAATGAAACCACGTGTCTGAATTGTTTTGTTTTTATATGGAAAAGAATAACAAAAAATACACTTACATATTTGAAACACTGAATAGTACGAATTAACACATTTATAATCACAGTTCTACAATAAAATAACGAGTTTTTCATAAGAAAAATAACAACAACATAACAACACAACACTTTTGATAGTTTATAAAACACTTTGTCTCTATCAATTAAAAAAACAATGTATTTTCAGAAAAAAAGCAATAATAAAACACAACGATAATGTAATAGTTTATAACACACTAAATTATGTCCTTTTTAAATTAAATAATCCGTTTTTTACTAGTAAAAAGTACCAAATAATAACGCAACACATTGACAGCTCACAACGCCAGGAAATAATGGCCGGCCGAACGATGCGACGCAGTAGAAATTTCGAGAAATGTGAGCATAGACAAAAAATATTGCACGTTGAAACTGCTATATGTGCGGCATCGTCACTTATAGCAGATTCGCGTGCGTGATTTTGGATGCTATAAACATATTTCATTTTTTATTTTAAAACTATTATATATTTTTACATATGTCATATTCTAGATGAAAGAGCAAATGAAACCGAATCGATTGGTGTATTTAACTCAATATTGAAAAATTGCCACATATGTCATATTCTATGTGCAGCGACGATATGTTAGAAAAAATCATTATATTTTTGAACACTTTTATGATTATTTATAATATTATTAATTTATGATCTCTGGAATTTGATATCCATAATATGTCATAATATTTGCTGATGTTTTCATTAATCATAATGTGTGATCAAATTTTTTTTTTTTTTTAATAAATCTACTTAATTATTATCTTTTTAAAAAAATCTTAGATAGGGTAATTTTGAAATATATAAATTGAATTAAACTGTTTCATCTATAGTTTATTATTTACCTTTCGAGTCATGCGGAGGATTGCGACCGCCATTCTCTTTCACCAATAACTTCCATCCGTCCCGGGTATTAGGATTGTGGTCCCAGTTGCCTGCTTTTCCTCTTCCTTCTCATCATTTTCACCATGATTCTCCTCTCCATGCTGGAGATGTCCGTGTGCACTGCTGTAATTGCAGGACTAAAAGGATGTTTCATTTGATTGATACTCTTATACGCCATATTATCTTTAATTAATTAAACGTTTATTCATCTCATACTTATTTTATATCAACCATTCATTTGAATTTGATGGAGAGAATAGGTAAGTAACTACTCTAATCTCCTTTCTACCAAGATATTAAAATTGATTACATTTTTGCATACAACAGAAAATAAATATGATTTTATTAAATTAGTAATGCATGCTCTCTTAATTAATTTTTTTAGTTGTTCCGGGGCTTAGGCCATTCTCCCACGAAGATACTCACAAGCTACGCGACTGAGACGCAAACCATTGGTCGTCGACGCGTATGCTACTTTATAAAGCTAGGTTCCGCACACGACGCTACCCAAACTATGACTACATTGATCATTCATTTGTTGTAACTCTTGAGAATACACGTTAGTTCATAAAATGTCCAGTGATTCTAGCGATGAAGATAATGTTCTTCTCTTAATTTATAAAAGGAATGATCGAAAAAAAGAAGATTTTGGGTGCACCTATACCTACATCCAAAGAAATGTTAACTGTAGGGCATTTGTCGCTACTAGAATACTATAGAGATAATAAGTTTCTTCATTTTTATAGAATGTCAAAAGAGTCTTTTTCTAATTTGATGCAGTTCTTAACTCCACATTTTCATAAAAAATAAATAACAATGAGAGAGTGCGTGTCTGCTGAGGAAAGGATTTTAATAACGCTAAGGAAAGTAATCTAAAAGTTTTATTGAGTCAAATAATATTTAAATCATTAGGTGACAATTCTTGGGCTGTTGTCTCGTAAAAGAGTGTAATTTGCGAATTTTCTGTAGATGTTGACATGGGCTCTTCCCATTTTATTACAATTCAGGTAGCGTCGCAGTCTCTTGCGATCAGAATGACCAGTCGCATGCGACTGGTATCAAACGCGTTTTGTCGTGTGCGAAAACGATCAAATATGTATGGCAGCGACTAACGAGCGACGCGTATCATACGCGTAGGAGACACAAGTTGCTTAGGAGTTTCCTCGTGGGAGAATGGCCTTAGTGGTAAATTGATTTTGAGACTGAATAAGTAGTGAGGGTGTCTTATAACAATTGAGAAACTAACCCTCTACTTTAATTCCGTATAAACAGGTTTACACCTTAAAGCAGGGGTTACCAAAGTGTGCGCCGTAGAAAGTGAAGAGGGGCGCCGTGAGTCGATCAATCCTCTTATCATTATCCAAAGCCACCGATCACTATTCGAAACCAAAAATATAGCAACAATTAATTGTAATATTTTGAGATGAAATTACACAAGAAATTCGCACTTATACCAAATATTTAAATGAACCAAATTTTTCGCTAAAACTAGCGTACCTACTTCTGCGATATATTTGTTAACTGTGAATCTTTCATTACAAGACAACAACACGCACATTCTGAAACTATCGGAGGGAATTGAGGCGTTTTGAAAGAAACTGCAGTTTGAATAAATAACTGAATCAATGCAGTGGTCAGGATTGCTTCCTGCAATTTCTATAAATATGGATTAAGTATATTTATTCCAAATAGCTTACAAAAGTCAGAAATTACCAATGTGTTTTTTCACTTGAAATTTCTACTCGGGGTTGGAATCCTGTCTCAGATTGGATGGGACCGGTTGACTAGTAGGGAATGCTTCAAGCATTAAGTTCCGCCGGCTATACTGAGTACTGACACCTATGAGCGTTATTTTTTTTATTTTAAAATAGGGCGCCATGACAAAATACTAAACTTGCAAGTGCGCCGTGGGCTGAAAAAGATTGGGAACCCCTGCCTTAAAGAATAAGAAATATTCAACCACATTATTTATTTATTTTATAAAGTTATAGAAAAATCTGTTTATATATCTTATAACAATTAATTTAAATATTGCCTGAATTTTTCGTAATATTTTTGTAACCTTTTTCTATTCTCTTCTTTGACGAGACCGATTGGCTTGTCAGCAGTTAATCTTTGGTCATTTTTACATCTAACTAAATCATCAGCCCCGCATGTGTGTCAGATTCTGGTATTTATCACTCAATTATTCCAAGATTTGCCAGCATTCTTTCTTAACCAATTATTATCCAAAATATCATTACTACTATAAAAGTGCTCTTCTCTTGATTTATCTGATGAAAAACACAAATAAACCTCACCATAAATATTGCTATAATTCATTGGCACTACAGCACAAATGGGGCCTTGGAGTCCTCCGATGTATTTGGTCAGCTGGCTACCTAAAGCAGTTCCTCTGCATCCTCAGTTCCTTACCAATCGTATCTCCTTATCTACGCCTCTGTCTTCCCATCCTTCTTTCATAATATGACTTTTATAGGGAGAGGTTATTGTCCCCTCGGCTAACCCGCTATCGGAAAGAGTATTTTCTGTAAGGGTTTCTCATCCCTTAAATGGTGGGTTCCGGTTTCCTGGCACCGATAATTATGCAATCATCTTATGATTATAACAAAATGGAATACGGCTTCAATTGAATAATTGAAATATATCTTTGTACTGTTGAAAATAGCATGTGATGGGGAGGTTCATAATGATAATTTTGCAATGTATCCATATTGGTTATAAACATTTTGCAGGATCAAGCCCAATGGAGAGCTCTTGTTGCCTCTCTATGCCCCTGAGTGGGGTGTAAAAGGGAGATGTTGATCCCTATTGGGAAAGCTCTATTCGCCAAAAAATTTCTATTTTAAAGCAATATATTTGAATTCATTTATATCATACATTTTTTTTAAATATAAAAAATCGCGTCAATATAATTCCTTCTCTCCTAAAAAATAAAAAATAAGATCCCTGAATATGATACAAAACACATTTTTGTCAATTCATTGTGATTAATATAAAAATGCGATACTATGATATGTGCATGTTATGGGTAGAATGAACTTAAAATTAAGAATCAATTCTGTGACATACAAAGTTTATAGTCTGTAGTCCGTATAGAAATTATGCATTGTTTATACAGGGTGTGTATGGGAGTTATGCAAGGTTTATACAGTGTGTATATATAGTTTGAGGGGGTTGGTAGTCCAGTGGTAGCAATCGGCTGGCTTTCGTACGTACAGTACAACGGAGGTCATAGATTCATGTCCTGGACGTGCCTACCATTTCCATTTTCATGACACAAGCCTTTGCTTAGTGTGAAAGATATCAAAAGTGTATTTGCGTTCACTTCGAGTAAGCACAAAAAATAGGAATTATGCAAGTTTTATACAGTTTATGTATAGGAATTATGCAAGGATTTATACAGTGTGTGTATGTATAGGAATTATGTAAGGTTTATACAGTGTGTGTATAGGAATTTTATCATCAATAATTCTATTTGATACAACATACATATTTTTTATTTTCCACAGACTATTCAGGAAATACAAAGAATTCTAAAATCTAAAAGCTCAGAAGCCAACGAATCTGCTTTAAAAATCATAGATCGATGTTTTTCAAATAACAATTGGTATGTCTATCTTATTAATCCTATGTAATTAACAAAAAAAAAATGTTTGCATCTACTTCATTTTATAATTATAAATTTAAAACGATTGGCATTTTAACATGGAGGTAGCTTTAGAATGACTACTGTTTGAATAAGCAACTTTTTATTTAAAAAAAAAAAAAAACTGTAATACTTACAGTGTAAACAATGAATTTCATATTGGTTAATTCATTCTGTTATGTTCAAATTTCTGTAATGACCTACTACAAATCGATAGAAAAATTAACAAATTGATTTATGTAGTTTTAAAACAATAATTGTGCCTTTTTAACATTGGCATTTGAAAATTATAACTAATATAGGTGTAGAATGGGTATTCATAAATTTATAATTTTAATTAATAATGGGTCCAATAATAAATTTTGTTTGCATGTCAAATATTTTCAAACTAAACCAAGAATGGAGTTAATTTTATTATTTTATAACTCAGTTTACAGCACTACTTAGTTTCTAAAAATCAACTGCAGGCTTTAGATCAATATTTGGAAATGGTACAAAAATTCAAACTGGAATATTGTTTGGATTTTGGAAATATGAAAGGCGAAACAGCCCTGCACACTGCAGTTCTTTGCGAACAATCGGATGCTGTTGCAAAATTACTTTTCGCAGGTAAATGTTTTTTTAAACCTAAATTTAAGTAAATATTGCTTTAATAATTCATCATTTTCCTCTTTTCTGAAGCCTGTTGTATTGAAGCTGCTCTTGTGAGGTGGAATCACAGCTATCTCTTCATCTTGTAGGTGGTCTTCCTCTAGGGCTAGTTGTGCAGAATGATATAAGGGAGTATGGAAGAGTCCATTCTCTGGACATGGCCATAACAGTACCTCTTTTGCTGTCTGCTTCATCATCAGCCCTACATATCTCATTTATTCTGGTGTTCCTCACTTGTCACTCAAAATTTTAGCAAACTTCCTTAACCTCTCGAGCCGTACCAACATACCGGTGTATTATGTGATCTCCAGTACGAACATACCGGTGTGTTTGATCCTCTACTACTTTGCTATTCCCGCCATATTTCTAAATTTTGTTATTGGTCGATTCTCTCGGATGTCCTTTGCCAATCAAGAGAAAGAAATCTAATGATGGGCGGATTTAGTACTTATGTACCGCCTAAACAAAATATCACGACTACCAGTGAGTATACATACCGTGTACCTAACTGTCCGCTTCTATTGCAAACCACATTGTTTTTGTTACATAACTCCTTTATTATTAATTTTACGGAGTTGGTTCCTTACAAACATTTATTCTAGAGGACACTCTCTACGAGATGCAATTTTTTATTTTTTTCTATCTCAAAGTTGAATTAATCCACCCTGCCTTACACTATTATTTTTCCTTAATCCCCTCACAGAGAGGTTAATGTCTTCATCTTATAGTTCTCAATGCTTGCTCCTGTTCATGTCTGTCTACTTTCAACACCATAAATCCCACGTACCCTTTGTAGATTTTCATTTTGCTTTGTGTGGCTATATACACGAGAGAACACATCAGCCTTGTTGACAAATCGAAATTTATACCAAAAACTTTGCCTGAAGGAGCTTACCTTTCTGTGATTTTATTCTCCATGGTGTTGCAAGTTTTGGAAAAGGTCATGCATTTTTTTCAATAGATATTTCCATATTGAAATTTCTGCATAGTTCATAGTATGTCAGCTAAATTTGGTTATAAGAAACTGATCTCATCTGTTATTTACCTGCATATTTTAGGCTGTGACCCAAACATTTTAAACAAAGACGGGGACTCTCCACTACACTTGTGTGCTAAAGAGGACAATAAAGAGTGCATGGTGCAACTTTTAAGCAAAAACAATTATAAACCAGACGCTAAAAACTTAATTGATGTCAACATTCCGAATGCAGGTAAATTAATATAAGATCCACACCAAGCAATTCTTTAAATGTAAGATCCTATTTTCTATTACACAAATGGTCACTTTAAAACCCCACTTGGGGCATTGGGAGACAACAACACTTTTTCACTACCCTCAATCTTGCACAGCTGCGATGATTTCCTTCAAGAAGCCTGATGGGAGAAAGAACAGGGCTCTTCTCAGCCAACTATCATTCTTAACACAACTCCCAGCCATTTCCACCCCCTCTCCATAATTGTGAAAGTGATGGGAATGCGCTGGTTTTTACTGCCAAAATTATTCTGAGGCATTTCATTTCAAGCATGAAGACTTTGTGCCTGGGCTTTAGTCAGGTGCCAAGACTCACACCCATACAGAAGAATGGCACGAGGTGAGTCTGTCTCTCTTTGAAAAAGGTGCCACTTGCCAAACTATAAGCTCCAAGTTCACTAGTGATAGTTGCTCCCTGGGACTTGTTTATCTATTTATTTTAGTGGTATTGATTCGGAGGCCAAGGCGTGCTGTTTTAATTTTTTTTCTAATATAGGTGATATTTTTAAATTTTAGAAGGCTGGACTGCCCTTCATTTGGCTGTGGTTCAAAAATCACTGGCGTCAGTCTCTCGACTCCTCCGTGCGAACGCTAATTCAAATGTGAAAGGCCAAAGCAATGGAAGAACTCCCCTGCATTTGGCAGTTGCAGAAAGTCACACCGTGGTTGTTAATTATCTTTTGAAATGCTACAATGTATGTATATTTACCTACTCATCTAACAAATTAAATACAATTTTAGACTAGATGGTTAATTTTGATGAATTTTTTCTTGCAGATTGAAGTAGATGCCCAAGATGATGATGGTGAGACCCCCTTGCATCTCGCTAGTACTCTTGATACACCCATCATTTGTGAAAAACTATTAGAAGCAGGGGTAAGATAATTTTATCCCATTTTATTTTCTCCTCATTTCGTAATTTTTTTTTAACTTTTAAACCCATCCTGACACAAAGCCAGCAAACCGCTGATCAGTGTTTAAGCTACCATTTTATAAACATAAATTATTTACTTTAGCAACAATACTTACAAAATGCTGCCAAGTACTAGAAGATAAACACATCGCACAAGCAATATTTTATCAAATAAATATGAAAGTGGCATCAAATTTTAATTTGATTTATATGTCCTATTCTACTAAAACCCATAGAAAGTTCCAGACTACATTTTCTGAAATTTGTCCTTGTAGAAAAAATAAAAGAGTTCCTCAATGTAAGTGTGCAAATTCATGGGCAGTTCTGCAAATGTCAAAGTGCTTTAAGAAGCATCAAATTCTTCAACAACTACCTGAAGATTTAGCCAACATATGAAAAATAATCTTATGTCGTTTAAATTTTAAACGTCAGTTTTAGCTGAAGTGGTTCTCTAGAAAAAAATCTCATTAAAATAGGTTCAGAATGTGTCAACCATATACCCAATAACCATTTAACTTTCAATGAATATTATTTGCAGGCTGATCCCACAAAGCTGTACAAGGGAATGTCGGCTATAACATTAGCAACCAAGAGAAACAATCTCGATGTGAGTTTGACAATATTTTCTTTCTATTCTCCTTTACCATTGTTTTATGAGTCAACATTCAGTGACTCATTTTTATTTTTCACTTATTATTCTCTATTACTTACGCATTTTATTATTAATTCAACCATTTCATGTTTTAGATCCTGAAAGTATTTCACAACAAATTCCCAACTCTTGTGACTGATCCAACGAGAATTAAAGATGAACCAAGCGAGGAAACTCCCTTAGAAAATGAGGGGGAAATCACGGTATTATTATTTTCAAATTTTACATTTCTCGGTTGTTCAATTAAATACTAAAAAAAACAAATCAATAAATTTTTCGCCTTTTACTTGGAAACACATCATCTATTGTACTTTTTCTTTGAGAAACTTAAACTTTTTCAAACTTTGTTGCGAATAGGTATATTGGTTTCATGTAGTAATTGCCTACAGCTTCCATAGCTACTATTAATTCACCGATGAAAATATAAATATGCAGAAGCGATGGCGTGAAAGATGGTCAGCTTGAGGATCGATTCCATAATCTTCGGCAGGTCAATACAAAAGTTTACAATGGAACTACAAGGCCAAATTCAAATCAATTTCTAGTTTCATCGAATTGGTCTTTCAAATGTATACTTGTACTTAGGGAAATTGTCCATCTTCAATGTGAATACTGATTATGTAAATGGATTTTCAGATCAAAGAAGAACCTAGAGATTGCTCACTAATGGACAGAAAAACGTCAACGATTGTGACCAATTCTTTGAAAAACTCGGGCTTATGGAAGGATTTAGCCATTAATTTAGGATTTTCAAGCTTTGTCGCTGCCCAGCCGTCCTTAAACTTGACCAATCCAATAAACACACTGCTGAATTTGATTGAGGTGAGCTAGTTTTTATTGAATATTATAATATTTTATGTTGGAAAGTGATTTTATTCCATTTATTATTTTTGTCGAGAAAATCAAATTGCGATTCTAAACCATCCTTGAAAAACCCTCAAATGTCTTTTTTTGCAGATTCAAGATAAAGAAGCTTTAAAAAAATTGCAAAGAGAATTGGAAAAATTAAATTTGATGGATGCTGCTGATGCCGTTAAAGATATAATTACTGAATAGCTTATATAGATATACATACTTTTAGATATTATTTTTTTTATTATGTAAAATTAATGTAGTTCTTAAAAAAATGTAATTCCTGTTTTATCAAATTTTATTGCATAATATTTTTTAAATTAATCCAAATTTTTGTTTTAACTCATTATGTATCATGTCATTGTAATAAAAATAATAATGGATAGATTTTATTCGTTTTAAGTGATAAAAATGCAATATTTTCATAATTAAGTAATTTGCATTTGACAAGAATGCATAACTCATCAATAATAAATTGCAAATTGGTATATTTTTTTTTTGATTTGATGGAATTCTTGCCTTTGGCTTAATCACACATTTTGCTTGAATTCTATTCGATCGTTTTTCAAAAAATCAGTTATACAAATTCTGTCTACCAATGGCAAAATTAGTTGCAAAATATACAAGATGGAGAGCAGACAGCAATGTTACATTGTCAAACAACAAAGAATATTACTACAAACAAAGTATAGTTATATTTTAAAAAGCAAATATTTTCTACTGATTGATTTTGTACAGTTTTTAGTATTCAGTGTAGAAGATCTTTATTTCAATTGAATGTTTCAAGGGAATATTATTATTTTTGAAACGTCAAAAGTGAAATAAATATAATAATGAAAAAAAGCTGTCTTTATAATTATTGCCTTAATTTCATCCACTGTTTTCTCCTCTTATTGCCACCGCTCTGTGTTTCAATCAATCGAATCAAGTTACTCTCTTTGATATCACCTAATATTTAATAATTATTGTACAGTCTGACAATCATTTTGCAAGGCGGTGTTGATCTTCAAAATTTGTCGGATTATAGAGTTGTGCATAATAGCCCTGTGATAGTTATTGGGTCAATGCTTGCAAGATTGACAAAGAGTAAAAACCAAGTCTCGCATGTTGAGTTCTTTTAACATTATTTCTATAGGTTGGTCCTTTAATACCAGTCCCCGGTGCCGATTTTTCTTGGCTGAAGATTTGCCGATAATTTTTACATACAATCGACAGTGATAGGCACGTCTGTTGACCCGGGGTTCACCGTAAATTGTTGCTCATATAATATGAATTATAGGTACAAACACCTTAACAATTCCACTGCCATTTAAATGATCAATTTGATCGGAAAATGCCAGAAATATTTTGAAAAAAAAAAAAAAAACTCTTGTAAAAGCAGACTAATCATGCTCTGGGGTATCAAAACTGGAAAGTGGCAGCGGGTGATGATCAGGATGGAGGAGCTTTTTAGGGTGCATTCACACTGTACGAACATATAGCCGAATTTAGAGCCGAGCGGATTTTCTTTTATGGTCGATATTGGACTAACTGCGGTGGCAATATGATAAATGCATATTTTGGATCAGGGTTCATGGGCTAGATGACTACTACACAGATCTGTGAAGTCTGCAGTAAACATGTAAATCTAACCAAAGTCTGAACAATTTGGTAAACTGGATCAAAATTTGCTGCGTGTATTCAAATTAACCCATAGTCATATTTTATGTCCCACAAACTGTTATTCTCTTGGTTCAACATTCACACACACTATAGGTGTAACATACACTGATGTGATTAATGTATTGAAATAAAATTTGATTTTTTAATTGATTTTATTTACACTAAAACATAACATTTGTAATAATTTCTGTACTAAGAAGCTTCAAGTTGGTTTCTGAATATTTTATTGTTGAATAAACACAACCCAAACCTGGATGCCCAAATGGTGTTGACATTTTTTTATTTCATTTTAACAAAGGACAAAAAAATCTTCAAAAGAGAGAAGTACATATTGTAATCCTAATAAAAGCGTAGTAAGAAATTATTGATTTATTCTGGGGGCAGGACCAACATCGTCTGGTGGTATTCCTAAATCTTCATCAGTCCATTTGAGTGGGTCTATGTCTGGCCATTCTCCCTGAAATAAGAAAGGTCAATTTAATGGATATTAAAAACAGCTGCCTACATTGGGTATAAATCCGAATCATCCGAAAACGAATGCAGGGTTTATAAGTTTGGTATAAAACTGATCAGCATAGACATCTATGGACTCCTAATGTGAACAGTTGGGCAGTGTCAACACTGTTTGCGTGGAAGGTCACGTGAGTCATGGAAAGGGAGTATTCTTTGTATGGGATCCCATACAAAATTGCTGGTGTTTAAGATAATATTCTGTAAGTAATTTCAACAATCCAATATCAAAATCGGTTAACATAAGATGAGTGGATATGTTTGTTAAAACCTTCTCGAATTTGGGTGAAAGGCCTCAGTAAATTTGTTTTTTTTTAACTATTCCCAAACAATGAAGGAATGCTGTTAGATAATATTTTAGTTTTCTATGGGGCTCTAGAATTAAGAATAGGTTTGCGTACCTACAGCATTCAGCTCTAAGGGTTATTTACAGATCTCTACAAATATTGGCAAAACATAATATTAACTTGTTGACCACGATTGGGGTTGTTTGAGGATTCGAGTACGATACATTTTGTATTTGGCAGTATTCCTCTGGCATTCAGACTGGAAATTTTGTGTGTATAGTGGTGGGGTGCGTGAGCTCAACTTTTCAATATATTGAAGTGGTTTTTTAGGGATTTTTTTTACTGTTAAAATAATAAACAAATTTTATTTGTTGGCCAATCGGATGTGGAGGCAGTCACCGAGTTGAAAGAATTGTTAAAAAGTAATAGAAAAAAGGTGATAATAATACTTACCAAAACATGTTCAGGTTCGGTCCAAAGATGCCACAAAATCCACCACCACATAAATCCCATAATTCCCTCTGACAAGTATAACATTCTTTTGTTCACAGGGGTTCCAGTTCGGTATACCCAACTAAAACAAATTTAAAAGTTTTGGAATCAAAACTGAAATCTGCCTTTTGCTCCTACTCAAAGGCTGAAAAGCATTTTACTTATTTTTTTTTACAATTTTCAATGTTACACCGCAAATAAAGAGTCATCGACTTTTAGTGAATGATATAACAGTATCCTTCACTAGAGGGATTTAGGATCCCTTAAATTATATAACCCCATTTATCAGTTAACTTTATCCGTACTTTACTGTCAGACAAGCTTTCTGCCAATGCATCCAACATTTATACAGTGGACAATATTGATAAGATTTCTCCTAGGACAAGTACTACAAAAGGTTTAAAACAAAATATCTATCAAATGTTTTAAATAAAAAAAATCTAGTGTTTCATAAATAATCTCGAAATTATTAGGGGTGGTAAAACAGGACTTATACCATATAAAACATAAACAACACAGACCCTGTAAAAAGAATTCAATGAATTTTTGTTATTTATTGAAATGGGAAAATGATTCTATATTCAACATAGTTCATATTCGTTAAATTAATGACGAATACAGGATTTCACTGCCATGTCTTTCCGTAAAACGAACATTGGAAAGAGATTATTCAGTTTCATAAACCATTTTTGACAAACTATCCTTGGATTTCACTAACACTCATACACATTACTTAAAAGCCATTTGATGGTATGGAAATAAAATAAAAGCTATTTAAGATGTAGACAGAGCCAATTATTGGTATAATTCAGTAATATTTTCGTATGTTTTAGAATTTTACTCTTTTTTTTCAAGAAATTGAGTGACGTAAGAGATAACCTAAAAATATCTTACGTGCCGTGCCCGGAATTGCGAATCGTTTGAAGCTTCGGTACATTTTTTAATTGACGGAATAACTGCTGAGTTGCAGTTAATCTCGAAAACATTTTGATATATCGCTATTCCAGAATAGTAACGATTTTTATTTACAACCGAGTATAACAAACGTCAAAATTTCACTAATGACTGCAACCATAGAACACGAATACTAAAGAAACGGCATCGGCAACATTGATAATTTCTTAAAAAATTTTCTATGAAATCATAGAAAATAATAATACAGTAATCAATCAATCAATTCTCCCTTTTTCACCCCACTCAGGGGCATAGGGAGGCAACAAGAGCTCTCCATTGGGCTCGATCTTGCGCAATGTTTATGACCTCCTCCCACACCACGTCCATGTCCCTCAGCTCTGCTTCGAAGGAGCGGAACACAGTGTGAGAGGGTCTTCCTCGTCTTCGGGTCCCTGATGGGAGGAGGAACAGCGCTCTCCTCGGCCAAATGTCATTCGTCATCCTTAACACATGTCCCAGCCAAGTCCATCTCCTCCCCACAATGGTAGAGGTGATGGGCTCACGCTGGGTGCGCCGGCGTATAGCGTCGTTCGTGATGCGGTGGTACCATCTTACGCCCAGAATTCAAAGTTCATTTCAAAGGATGAGACTTTTTGTGCCTGGGCCTTGGTCAGGTGCCAGGACTCACACCCATAAAGGAGAATGGGCAACACACACGCATCAAAACAGTTTACATTTCGTCTCGACACTAAACGCCGACGCCTTCCATATTTTGGTCATGTTGTTAAAGGTGCCACTTGCCATACCGATACATATCGGGAGCTCAGCCCCGAGGTCACCATGGTGACAGTAGTCAGTGGCGTAACTAGGGGGGGGTCTGCCCCGGGCGGCACTTTCAGGGGGAGGCAAAATGACCCGACAAATGAAAAAAACTTGGTAAAAAACACAAAATTTAAATAGTATAGGTACGAGAATTTATTTCGTGCTCAGTCCATAGGTTGCAGGTCACACTTAGGAAAGTAACAGTTCATTTTTTCTACTAATACCTCAAAGTGATTCACTATCAATGTCGGCACTGTTGTCTTAACCGGCAGACATGACGGTTGGAAACATTTCATAAGGTACCAATCAGTGGCGGATCTAACGGTACGCGGACTAAGCGGCCGTGAGGGATCCCGAAATAAAATAGGTTAAAAAAGCGAGGGATAGTACAAAAAAGTTCCTTTTTTTTCTTCTTTAAGTAATTTCGGGTTAAGGTCTTAAAAAAAACTTTTGCGATGATTCCGCAGGTAGAAAAATCTGTGTCAGAAGTTAGCTCTCTCCCACTACCCAAAAATTGAATTTTGTACTATATTGTAGTGCTGTAAGTATCTATATCGTGAAGGGAAAACTTTGTGCCCCTTTTTACGAAAATTGAGCGGACGGAGGAGTATGAAATTTCGCACACTTAACAGTTTTTATAGAGAAGGGGTGGCAATTGCTGATATTTTTTTTAAAATCATACTTAAAAATAGATTAAATCAATAAAAAAACTCTACGCACACTATTGTAATATATTATAGTTTAAATTAATTATTATGGTCGAATTTCGACCAATGAACTGGACCACTAGTTATAATAAATATGCAAACTTTTTCATTTTGATTTTTTTTTTCAATTTATGTGGGGGGGGGGGGGTGAAACTTTTTTAGGTATGTGGGGGGAGGGGTGCGCCAAATGTAAATCCCGCCCCGGGCGGCGAAAATCCACGTTACGCCACTGCCAGTAGTGGTAATGGTTGCTCCGAGGTACTTAAACTTATCCACCCGGGAGACCTGGTGACCATCGATGGTTATCGGTAGATGGTTATTGGTAGCTGTGCTGTAATACAGTAATACCTAAATTATTTAGAATCGCACCTACCTACATTACATACATACATTCAGACCTCCCGCACACCGCAAGCCAGCCCGGAGGAGACAAACCCGCAGTAAACCCGACTCGCATGAAACCAACCCTCTAGTTCGATCGAATCAATCAAAACCAAAAAAGCCGGCCGCCGCGCCGGCGTGTAGACAGATATCATAGTGTACAGGTAAGTACATACGGATATAGACAAGCGAACGGTGGGCCTCCCGATGTGACGCTGCACTAAGGCCTTCTTATATAGGTGGTGTTGAGTTCGGCTTGTGGAGGTCTTTAAACAAAAAATATTTTTATTTGTACAACCCTTCAGTCTAAAAGTGTCATGCTAGGTCAATAATTGCCTCCATGTTTCTTGCGAGGCCTAAAGGTTCTCCGATAAAACACGGTAAATATGTGTGTAATGTTTTTGAGTATCAATTTTCTGTCTTTATTATCAATATTATAGTAATAATTATACTTACATATTCACAATACTGAAGTTCTTCTCACGCCTTTTTCCAAATCTTTATAATATGTATTTCCAATGCTGTCGGCTGATAAGCTCGGACATACTAAGCTTTGTCTCAAGTTAATTACCTACTCATTTTTCGTTTGATTATTGTCTTTATAGAGCAAAATTTTAGGAGCGAGCACTGAGCAGTGCTTTATACATTATGAATTATGCCGATGTTTTAAGCATATGAAGTCCACTTCAGTCCAACATAAAATGGAGAAAGAGTTAGCCCTACCTTTCTTCAATGTTTTCCCCAAAAATACTACTCGAAACAAATTGTCTTAAAATCCTTTCCTCACAAGGAAATTTTTCCATTAGAACACAGACTTGTAATATTGGTGGTTTAAGACAGTGTTTGTAAATTACTAGAGGTCGACCAGTGCTCGAAATTCGATTAAAACTAATAATTACAAGTTTTAACATTATCGAGGTTCCATTGGCAATGACTGAGCGAGAGCTATTTCACAAGTTTCTTTCCAAAACAATGACATGCGCCTAATGTTTTTTATCTAGATCATTTTCGGTCATACTGTACCTACTATGAGTTTGAAAATCCCGCCATTTCCCGCTCCACCTTCAAAAAGCTTTCTGCGCTCATTATGAGGGGCTTTTCATTTTACGTTTGTTTCTATGAAGTTGATGATCTTTATGAGTCTGTCTGTGCGTGAGTATCAAATATATAACACTAGCTGACCCGTCCAACTTCGTATCGAATTAACTATGTATAGGTATTTAAGGTTTCATGTAACAGAGCTTTAAATTCGGTGTTTAGTTATTTAACACGAATGACCATTTGCTGGCATTAACTTTGGCAATTGGCAAAAACTCTTAACCTTTGTTAATATGGTTTGGGAGGAGGTCATAAGCATTGCGCAAGATCGAGTCCAATGGACAGCTCTTGTTGCTTCCCTATGCCCCAGAGTGGAGTTCAAAGGGAGTTTTTATTTTGATTGATTTGATGTTCTGATGAAAAAAAAATTAAGTTATGTCATTATATTCGATATTTTAATAATAATTATTCTTCTCAGTTAAAATGATATTGATTGATTGATCAAAGTAAGAAATTTCTCCGTACCGATTCAAAATACGTATTGAACTTTTTTTTACCCATCACACCGATTCCCGAAGGAGTAGTCAGAGCGAATGGACTTCCATTCTTTCCTATCTAAACAAACCTGTCTCACTTTATCCAAACGCATAACATTCCGTATACATGCTCTTCTATTGCTCCTGACTTGGCCTTCCTGTAATACGGCACCGATATGTTCGGTTCGGATTGTTCGGTCTATGTTATTCGAGGTTGGCCTTGTTTGCCTGCACCCATTCTTTCAGGTTTATATATCATAGCCATAGCTGTTACCCGTGGCTTCGCTCACAATCACATGTTACCGTATTTGTTTTCTCTTCCGAAACAGTGCTGAAATATATTCGCATCAAAATTAATTATAATAAGAAACATCTTGTCTCATTTCCAAGACTGTCTGATAAGTCTGAATAATTCTTGAGCGCAATGGAGAGTTCTTGATACCTCCGTATGCTCCCGAGTGGGGCCTAGGCCTCCCTTTTGGTGTGATTGCTTCGATCGAGCTAGGGGGTCGGTTTCGTGCGGGTCGGGTTTGCTGGGGTTTGGTCTTCTCCGGGCTGGCTTGCGGTGTGCAGGGGGCCTTATAGGGAGAATGTATGTATGTTATAATTTGGACTTTAATGCGCCTTTTAACCATACGACTATATGTATCCCTACTAGCTGACCTGCCCGTCGAACTTCGACCTAATCCAGAATAAAAAAATAATTTTGACTTATTACATGAATTAAATACAGTTTATGACGTAAAAACTGAATTAAATTTAGCTAATAATTTATTTCATGATGTATGTAATAATTTTTGTTGATTCGGATGCGGGATGAAGTTCGACGGGTCATAAAGTTGTAATAAAAATAATAAATTCCTCTATAGATGCGTAGCTTTAAAAAAATCTAATAGATGGCGGTGTAGTAGGGAGAGTAGGGTTGGGTGGGGTGAAAAGTACCGTGGGTAAAAAGTGCCAAATATCAAATTTCAAAGCAGAATTTTACAACTACGTAGGTCATCTCTATTGGTAGCTAAACGCTATACGACATGTGTGTACAAATGAAGTCGGCGTGTAATAGTCGTAGCGGTTGTGACTGTTGTGAGTAGGTATGATTTGATTTTTTTTCGCCTCAAAAGTATTTTTTTTCGTTTGAGTTCTGTTTTGGGTGGTGAACATACGTATTGAAATAAGTCGCTGAAGTCAAGATTATTTACTAATTATTTTTGTTCTTTTTGAAATGCTCATTGCTAAAAATGTTAACTGTTTGTATTAAATAATAAATGTGATATGTTTTTATTGATAGGTAGGGGTGGGGTGAAAAGTGACGTCCTAGAACACATTAATTTTCTTCGAGTTCAAATGATGAAAAATATTTTTACTTAATATGCTGCGAATCTTATGCAGAAAGTGTACCTGGATAAGAGTGGGTGAAATGCATTCAAATGCATAATATCTTTTTTGTTTTTGGAGTTGGAAAAATATTTTCTACCGAAAAACATGGAGGAATAATGCATCTCTGCATATATTAAACAAAAATCATTTCCAAGTTATTTGACTAAAAGTGAAAAATGGCACTTTTCTCCCCCCCCCCTAGTATAGTATAGTATCACATGTGATACACGTTATGATATTCTATATGTTGTTGAAAGATTTTATTTTACCGAATTATTATGATAAGATTGTTCAATAATATTAGGTAGGTATTATTTTTAATAAGTATCTCTTAATAATAAACCCAAATGTGAAAGTCCATCGCTTTTGTGCCTGGGGACTCAGCCAGCTTTTGGTCCTCCATGACCGCTCCATCGGGGTCCTTGTAGTACAATGGCTTGCTGCTTGGGTTTATCCTATTTGATTGCTAAAAGCATCGCTAAAAAAAACAAACGAATAATGAAAAAAAAACAGTAATGGAAAAAAAAATTTAATACTTAATAAAATATTACATAATTATGTACAAATCATAATATACATTTTAAATCATAGCTAATATTTCTGCGTATTAGGCGATTTAAAAACAAATGAAAACACATTCATACTACTTAACACACTACAAAAAATCAAATTAAAGGCACATGAACATCGTAATGTGAAGCAAAAAAATGGGATGGCAAACATCTTTAAGTATAAAAATTATATCATTAAAAAAATCATATTTATGTATTTCAATTATGTAGTTGTAAAAACTTAATCCAATGGTATTAAATATTTTTCTTACATATCATTAAAAAATTTAATGTTAATTTTTTATTATTTAAATATATATTTATCCAATTATCACAGATCCAATATTCATTGAAAAAAATATACTACATCCCCTCGAATTACTAAAGGCACAGAATCTGTGACTATTTGTAATAAAAAATAATATATTATGTACAAAAACAGCATTTGAATATGAGAAATGATATTTTAATTCTAAAAGCCTACTTATTAAAATATTAATTATAAAATAATATCAACAACTATTTTGTAATCGATAATTTTCAAGAAAAATGTTTTTTTTTTTATATGATGGCTTTGGTCCTGAAAATTGTTAAGTTTTATATTATTTTGGATTTTAAAAACATGTAATTATAATAATCAGTCTTGCCAACAGACTTCATTAAAAGAAAATTAAAAGTGAAAATAAGCTATATAAGTAGGTAGGTGTTTATTTTTTGAGAATCAATGAGCAAATAAACTCAGTTTTTATTTTGCGTTATTTCACATTCGGTTTTCGGTGATTCTTGGAATAATAATTGTAGTAATTTTTTTTAACCCTTTCCACTCCTTATCGAGTGATTTGGGTTAATTGTAGTAATGTTAGATAAAAAAAAATATTCACGTTTCTAAATTCTAAAATCATAGTCACAATCAGGATATTTATAGTCAAATTTCATTAGAGAGATAGAAGACGGGTATCAACTAGATAATAATAATGATTGATTTTAATGGTTATTCATTCCATGGTCACAAATATACCTACATAATTTAAGATGCTAGAAAATTATTATATAAGTACATTTGAACTACCTCCGTAAAACAATGTTGAATTTGCCAATCATGATAAGTTCAATTTACAGTTATTAATAATATAACATTTTGGTAAAAACTTGAAAACTGAAAAAATCCTAAATTCAAAAACTTATTTTTTTGCTCTGCACTCGTTTTCGAGTGATTCTGAATTAAATTGTTAAAACCTCTGTACCTCATTCTACAGAGTTGACAACAATATGCAGATCTGACTATGTCCTAAGGAGATAGCTATTTATAATTTCTAGATAAGTTAATTAAGTATATAAAATTATAGTAAATTTATTGAATACGCTTTTAATAATAAATTATCAACATAGCATATTTCTAATAATATTAAAACATAATAGGAACCATTGGAAAGTAATCAATTTTTATTATGGAGTACAATAATAATTATCTAAAAATATTTAAATACCTCTCAATATTTATTGCTAAGAATCTTACGTTAGTGATATATTTATTTTATTCTTGTTAAGGGAGCAGTTATTACAAGGCGTGAACTTAATATGCTTAATTTGAGCTACAGAGATCAGTTAATTACATGGAGACCGTATCATAAATATATCGCAAAATCTCTCAAAAGAAAGAAAAGAAGAACCTTATTGCATCGTTAAATTTGTCACTTGGGGGGTGTTCAAGTACTAAGTAACGCAATTTTCGAAAAGTTTTGAACGCCCCTCCCTAAACGTTTGAAAATACGCAACTCCCCTACTTTGCGTTATGTACCTAATCATTGAACGACCCCTAGTTGAAACAACAATATGTTCAAAACCCTTTCTTTCTTAAGTTATGGTATTTTAATTTAAAACACATCAACTTCCTCTCGATATTTTTTTATCATTCTTCAGCAAAAAGAGTTCAGTAGAAAACGTAGAAAACTTTATTAGTCCTATAAAACAATACAAAACTGTCAAAAGCGTGAGTAAAACATATTATACCTAGTATTTAGGTATATATCTTTGATGGGCGGTCAAAACAGTGACGGTACAGCAAAAAAATTTGAAAGACATGTTAATGTATAACTTGAATTATTAATGTCGTGTAAAATGCTTAAAATAGTTCAGGCGTTTATTGATACATTATAAAAAAGTATTTAATTCATGTTTATTTTTTTTTGCAGTAGTTACGATGTCATTTTACAGTAGGTAGGTATTTTGTGTTCTGTTATTATTTAGAAAATTATTTTTCCAATAGATATACCTAACTTACTTATTTAAATGTACATCATCATTTAAATAAGTAAGTTATACATCACATTTTTTATAAAATTATATGTGAGCAAGTGAGTTTTTAAAATTAATACTTAATTCGTTACATGAGTGATATTTATTTTCTCAATTGATCAATTCTATTATCAAATTTGTTTCTACGCAATGCCTAGCAGTGATGGAGAACCTTTTCGTAAAGTCGACCAAGATATATTTTTAAATGATTGGTTTTGTAGCAATGGATGTAATGTGAAGTACATAAGTATATTCTATTACGAAATTAACGCAACATAAAAATAGATTTCAATCGATTCCTTTCTGGCAAAATCACATAACATCTTCCATAATATATAGCTATAGTTTGTTCAAACTGTAGCTTAGTTACTTTCTTCTGATCCATCAACAATTATTATTATTATTTTAGCGTCAAAAGCATAAAAAATGCAGGTAAGCCATTAGTTTGACATCACAGCTTTAGGCATTTGAGTGGCATAAAATAGAAAGGTCATCAAGAAAAAATTCATAATTTACTTTTTGATTAAAACATTACACCAACAATGTTCAAAAGTATACTCGTTGAATCAAAACCACTACTTACAGGTCTGGGCAACCTTTTTTCAAAGGTTGGTTTTGTGTTTTCATCAAAATATAGGTTAAGTTTTCGTCCAGTAAAATTCGCGAGATATTAAATTACAACCCTATGCATGGCGTGAATATTTCTTGAATAGGTATCTATTGAAGTATTTTAGACTAAATTTAAAATATTAATTATAATACACTAAAAATGAATCTCAGGAACAGAATGTTGTCTATATGCTGAGTGATGGTCTTTTTTTTCTCACACTTTTGTTTGTGATGCCGAAGATGTTGCCGATCACCTGAAAATAATAATAATAATATAACACTTTTCTATACAAAGGTGTCAGTATAGCCGGCGGAACTTATTGCCGGAGGCAATTTTTTTCAGTTGACCGGTCCCGTCCAATCTGAGACAGGCCAACCCCGGGTAGAAATTTCAAGTGAAAAAACACTTAGAAAAACTCTGACCCGACCGGGAATCGAACCCGGGACCTCGGATCTGACGTCCACGCCACTGTTGGTGTAAAAATATATTTAATTAATTAATGTAACATCAAAGTCATCGATAACCTAGCGATTTATTTGAAAGTCAAAATACGATTATTGCAAATCTTGGATCCTTCCAAAATATCTATATTCGTCTTATACTTAAGTTCTTTTTTCTTTGCCTCAATTCCAAGGGGAACCAAAATAAGCTACCTGAAGTCCATCATGGATTAAGTAGGGGGAAGGTATAAAAGATCCCAATTTGGTCGAACGGGCCGAATACAGTGAAAAAGCTCTGGATGAGGATCACAGGGAGTTTGGATAAACAGAGAAATGCATCAAGGTTAGATCTGTTTTGCGGAATTGTGTTGATAAAAATACTCAACCTATGAAAAAACTTTAAATTAAGTTACAAGTTTGAGGATAGTATGTTCTCACCTTTGAAACACTGTTCACTCCTAGTTTACGCCTAACTGGTAAGGACCTAAGAAGCTGTCCAGCACGGGCTTCACGCACTAGAGATTGGAAGGCCAGGGATACTCCGGCGCAGTGCTCAGCAGCGCTTACTTCGTAGAACTGGCATCCAAATGTGAGGGAGACTTCTTGACCGGCGTCCACACACACCTCTCTGGAACAAATCACAATATACTGGTGAAAAAAATAACAAGCATTTTTCATTTGAAGTTAAAAACATGTAACAAACAAGGAATAGCTGCCTCGATGTCTGCCAAAAATTAATTTCAAAGAATTTCAACCCGTGCGTGGTGGCTCTAACCTGCCTCTAAAAAGCTTTTCTATTCTAATCTGGCTGCCATTTTCAGTAGCCGTGTCCAGACAGACCGAGCGCGGCTCGCGAGCCACGCTCAGACTTTCGTTTGATACAACTTTATGGAAGTTTCAAAATGCTATGGAATTCTAAAGATGCAGATTATTTGAATAAAAATTAACGAGAAGATTGCTGGAGAAAGATCGCGGGAGGGAAAGGCAAGGAAAGATCGTATACGTAAGGAAACTAAAATGCTCAAACTGGCTCGCGCCGTGCTCGGTCTGTCTGGACACGGCTAATTAAGTATGCTACTCCAGAGCCCAACAGTATGCGAAAACGCCATTCAACCATCGTAGTTCTGGTAATCTGCACTTTTCTTCTACTAACGATTAATCTTGTTTCAGAAACGAAAAAACAGATCCTCTATATGGCAGCGTAATCTATTAATATTAATGAACCTGATATCCTAGAAGATATACAGCTTGATGTTCCATCTTTTACACCACATTTGACCATCGTTGATAGGTTTGGGATAATGTAAATTGATGACAAGCGTTATACAGCTGAACGCTAAAATATTAAGAAATAGGACAGCACCGGTTGACAAGTCCAATATTGCTAGACAGTTTTGCGGTTGAGCCACGGTTGTACATATATCTAAAGAGATATGCTAGGTGTGATGCTGGTCACCGTGTCTGCTAATAGCAACAAGACCATCGTCTGTAGCGACGTTATATTGTCTCTTATCTATTGAAGTATCGCAACCATCAATCATGTATTAAACCTCAGAACATGATCTATCTGGAGTAAGGACGATGTTCTGGCTTCACAATGGTGACCCCGTAATGTCATTTGTATTGCGGTGTGATATCCAAGACACCCCTATCCACAGCGGTGTAAATATCAGTACAATCAGTGACGTATTATTGGCAATAGTGATCTCAACTGATTGATTCTGAAGCTTGTTTATCAAAGCGAAAAAATCTTGAATTAAACGAAATTCGAATCTCAAGCACCAACTTTAAACAAAAGTGTTCGTTACTGGAGACTTGAGTATAGATGTCTCGCTGGTAAAAATTGTTCAATCACACCAGCGCAGCGGTGAGGCTCACCACTCACCATGTCAAGTTAAATTATGGAGGCAGAAAGAGTAGAATGGACAAGTGTATGATTGGTCTATGAAATACAACGGGATGTGTAGTCTTAGAATAATCATGTACTCTCACATAATAACAAAGGCGAAAAGTTTGATGACGTATGAACAAAATATATTAAAAAGGATGACTTGGTGACCCGCGTGTCACAGGTTGTCGAGACCTTATAATATTATAGACTATTCAGTTTGTTTCCCAACGCTATGTTACGATAATTTTTAAAGTTTGAAAAATAAAACATTTCACTCAAGGGGTCTAAACGGGGTCTATCTTATATATAAAAATGGAGAGCTATTTCGCGTTGTCATCGGATGGCGCCTAAACGGCTGGACCGATTTCGCTAATTCTTTTTTTGTCGTGTAGGCTTTTATCAGGAGAGTGTCCTTTTAGAACAAATAAATTTAAAAAAATGCATAGGAAATAAGAAAATTTAAGAAAACTATAAAAATGGAGATTTATTTCCCGATATCATCGCATCACGCCTAAACGGCTGGACTGATTTCGCTAATTCTTTTTTTGTCGTATAGGCTTATATCAGAAAAAGGTTGTATTAGACGAAAAAAATCAAGAAAATATCATGGTAAATTAGGAAATTTAAGGAAACACAGAAAGTAGGTAATCTTTTTAGTACTTTTTACAATATAATTTTGTTCTACTTTTGAATTTTTATTAATTGACATTTGAAAGAACTGTCAGTGGATTGATTGTTGTTGCAACTGATAGAATACGAATGTAAAATATATCGTATGAAATATATTGATTGGATAAGTCATATAATATTCATTGCAGTTTTTTTTTATAAGGAGTTTTGGTAAGTTTAAATACAAGGAATACATTATTGTAATGAAGTGTAAGGAGTTTTGAAAACTTTCTTTATTTACAGACATTTTAAAACCGCCAGCAAACAGAATCGTATAATATAACATTGCTATTAAGGAGTTATACTTAATTGAAGTTCATTTTAAAAGGAGTTTTGATAAGTTTTAACAGTTTAAGAATACATGATTATATTGAAGAACAAGTAGAATATTTTTTTTGTTTGTTTGAAAATCAATTCTTCGTTTATGGGCTGATTTTTACAGAGGATGAGTACATACCTACATATAACGTAAATATAATCTGCATCGTTAATATGTAAAAAAAAAGCTGGATATTATTTGCTAATGACCTAGCATTTGTTTCTTTATTGAAAATAAAAATTGCTACACTTCCAACTTCCACCATGTTGTAATAGAAGATAGAACAAAAATCACAGATACTGCATTAAATGTGCTTTTTATTTATTTCCACTGTTTTGAAAGAGAAGATTTAAGAACGCAATTTTGTGTGAAAGTGAATGTCGAGAACTTGGACGTATGTCTATTTAGAAGAGATGCAAGGTGTGTAAAAGAGATTGAAAGAAGGAAATTGGCTGGGAGAAGGGTTGGCGGTGCATTAAGATCTCTAAGAAGATATCTCTGAAATCGACAGTTGATGCACAATGCAATCCTGATACTATCCGTGATTTACGGGAGTGAAACTTGGACATGGAAGATAAATTTGGAAGTTGGAATAAATTCTGTGGAAATGAGATCACTGCGTAGGATATGCGGAAAGAGAATTATTGATAAGGTGAGGAATGAGAATATTAGAAAGGAATGTAGAGTGGATGTGTAGTGACTAGAATGAAAGTGAATAAAGAAAGAAGGTTTGGGCATGTGAGAATGACTAAAAGGATATATAAATCTGAAAGAATTGGTGCACGCAGACGAGGCCGACCTGCAATGACATAGACCGACCATATCGGTGCCGTCTTACGTGAGGGCCAAGTCAGGAGCAAGAGGAATATAAGAGCATGTATGCGGAATGTTATGCGTTTGGAGGAAGCGAATAAGTTTGGATTGGAAAGAATGGAAGTCCATACTCTCTGCCTACCCCCTTGGCGAATCAGCGTGATGGGCAAAAAAAGTATTGACACCTCAATGCGTATTTTGAATCGGTACGGAGATGTCCCTTATCGTACTTTGATTAATCAATCAATATTATTTTAACTGAGCAAAAAAACTATTAAAATATCGAATATAATGACATACCTAAATTCTTTTTTTTTTACATATTAACATCAAATCGATCAAAATTAAAACTCCCTTTGAACTCCACTCAGGAGCAAAGTGAGGCTTAAGAGCTCTCCATTGCACTCGATCTTGCGCAATGATGACCTCTTCCCACATCATATTAACATAGGTTATAAGTTTTTGATGTAAAAATAAACTCATACCCAATGAATGCTGCGTGGTATGCAGGTTTTGCTAATGCCACTAAATAGTCATTCGTGTTAAATAACTAAAAAAAACGAATTTGAGCTCTGTTGCATAAAACCTAGAGTACCCATATTATTTATTTCGATACGAAGTTCGACGGGTCAGCTAGTTTATAATAAAAATTCTCAATAATGTACATATTATGTATAACGGAATCACGCCCAGGATCTTGGCGATGCTTTGTAGCACACACATGCTCCACCCAGAGAGCGAACATGGATTAAGTAAAGTAAATAAGTATTTTACCTTATATGGTCCATATCTCTCTGATTTCCAAGTAAAAGGGCTGTATAGTAGGAAGGAAGTTTGAGGCGCGCTATCAGTGTGAGGAGATCTTGAGCCTCTCTGAAAGATTTGGAGTCACAGACTGAGTAGACCACAGCGAAGGCTTCCCCCCATCGGATATGCTCGTACAGGCATTCACTCTGCAAAGAACATAAATAGCGGCTGTTAAATTCAATTCTGAGGAAAACAGTTAAAAAAATATATGGTGTAAGTCTAATAGTCACTTTCACCAACTCTTAGTAGCTTTTAGTATCGTTAGGAGAACGCTAAGAGCTATCTCAAAGTTAGAAACCGTTGGTGAAAGTCATCATAAGCCTTGAACCTAAGGGTAAGTCTTAAGCCTTGAATCTAAGGGTAGGGAATGAGTTACGTAGAAATACCAATTTTACACATCAACAAAATTCATTGGATATTCACATTTCTGACAGACTATAGTAAAAATTGTCGGGTGTTCGATCGGTGATGAGTAGTGTAGATTTAGACGCACAACTGAAATTTTACGTAGGTCTTATAGTGTTTTTACTGTACACACCGTATCACCAAAACAGTATGTAGAAATAATGGATTTGATCTATAGTTCAGAATGTCTTCATTACCACTAGGGTCTGTAGATGGGTGTGAAATTGCTTGATGTTGAACCTTTAATGTCAGCTCCCTGCTCGCTCTCTACCTAGCATACGCGTTACTAAGTTTACGAAACTAGACGAGTTTAGGAGGACGAAACCTGGATCATTTTTCACACGAACTAAAGACAGAATTTGCGCGTTCTAAAGATGTCCATACTTGATATAAAAAGAATCAATCAATGAAGCGACAGATAGACATTAAAATTATAAGCATTCGAAAAGAGAGAGAATCGCTTACCAATACTAATGTGCAGGATGTCATAAATTAGCGACAATCCTACTTACGGTACTAAACTTATTCTATCCAATTAACTGCCCGGTTTTCTTATCTGGGAGGATACTCTTGAAATTCAATGTCGACCGCTACACTTTTAACCCTACAAGGACTTGTATAAATCCTTATTTTCGTAAAACAATACCGAATTCAAAGCAGAGCAACGTGAAACTATTTTTATGTTTTGCAGCCTACATCTAAATGTCATAATGATATTGTTTGGAATTGGATCGTAATCGCAACGTAAATGCAGAGCAAGGCCCCTGGACGGTTGTGTACCTATGTAAGGTCAAGATACCACGAATCCGATCTGACTTATTTATTACCTGGCTCTTACAGGAGCCTATCAAAAAATATAAAAATCAAGGTTTATATATAACTAGCTTTACCGACAGACGTTGTCCTGTGACTAATCCGAGGGGACTCGTTCATAATGTGCCCTGCGCCCCCCAAAAAAAATTTAACTAATAAAATAATAACATTAAAATATTTCCAAAACATTCATATTTCATTCGTATTCAAAGCATAGGCGGGAACAACGCGAGAATATATGCGCGTGCAGACATTCTACCTCGCCTATGAAGTGCTGATGCTGCGTGTGTACATATTATGAAAGTGCCCGATAGTTTTGTTAACTTTGTATAAAATTTGGAGTAAGGGGTGGGCTACTGTAAGAGCGCCAATTATGTGCGCGAGAATGAGAGGGAACTACCAACATGTGCAGTAAACAATAATTTTGTTGATATGGCGTCGCAGTAAATCCGTAGGTACCATTCTAACTTTGATATTATATTTTATATTATTTCTTATCCATTTACAACTTTTTATTAGTTATTCTGTTATCCGGAGCGTAGAAGAATCCAATAAATCAAACATCGAAAGAATCTGTTCAGCCGATCTCGAGTTATAAGTGTTCGCACTAACCCGACTTTCATTTATATTAAAAGATTTTTATTGTACTCCATTCCCAATAGGTATTTATGAGTACCAAAAATATAATAAATTTATCCTATGGTGTCAGTCTGGAGGCGTTTTTATGTTCGAGAAAAGTAGGTATCGCTACTGTCCAGCTCGCTCTAGAAGCAGAAAAAATGGTTTACGCAAGACATAACTCACTGCTGGCAGGCGAGAGAACTATCCACTACACACCCAACAATATTATGGTCGGAGGTGTCAAATTAAAGCGACAAATGCGCCAGTAATACAGGTCTTAGCGCCGGCGCCACACGTCAAATGATTTTCTATATATCGATCATTATGGCGATGATAATTATAGATAAAATATTATATCAGCTCTTGTGTTCGGATTATTACTATTAATATTACCTATGTTGGACGACAGTGCAGTCTGCGCAACATGTCCTCATAAAGTGTAATTTCACACATTTTTCTTCAACGATAGATACGCGAGTTTCTCCATCTTTCGCAAGATTCTATAGTATAATCTAAGCCAGTAGGGGTGATTTGGGTTGAAGAAATCGACCAGTATGCCACTCTGTTTCAGGCAGTAATAAGTGCCATCAATAATATATTGTACTACATCGATCATCAATCAATTTTCCTTTTAAACCCCACTCAGGAGCATAGGGAGGCAACAAGAGCTCTCCATTGCGCTCGATCTTGCGCAATGTTTATGACATCGATCATATTACTGCAAACAGATCTTCGACAGCGTATACGGGCCCTAAATTGACACTGGTTTTGGTACCTAGGCAAATTGCATTATCATGGGCAACGACGAAGCCGATGAAATTGCCAGAAGTGGTGCTGATAGACCCGCAGTAGGCCCGAGCTTATCTGTGGTTTGCCACGTAGCATTCTCAGAATCAAAGACAAGAGTTTCGAGATTTTGACATACAGTACAGGATTGAATAGAAACATACGAAGGAACTGATTACAGAGTACTCGCAAAAGTTCACCACTGAAGCACTTTTAACTTTTTCGAAAAAAAATAATGGTATTTGGCCGCCTTGAACTCTTCATCATGGGAAAATCGCTTTACACCCCGCTGTATTGACTCCCGTTTCTCTCAGGAGCATCATTACAAACCAACGTTTCCTTACCGGTAATAATGTGATAAAAAATATTATCTTGGATGATAGAGTACTTTGGTATGAAGGATAACGAATAAGAAGTATATCATCACCCTCGTTGCTCCCTCATTGCTGAGGATCGTGACCATCACCACTCCCCACCAACATCCCAACCAGCCGTCCCCAAAGTCCCCTAAAACGCTACTTGCAGGGCTTTACACAGTGCTCCCCCCATTCCTTTACACAGTGTAATTGTTATTATTATGTACTTCAAACTGTTGTTTCAATAAAATTTATTATTATTTCAAATCATTTATTTATTAAATCACAATATATCATATGAAGTATACATCATTGTAAAAAAAAATTAATAAAAATAAATTAAAATTAAATACAATGCTATATACTAAATATAAAAATATCGGTATTATCTCTCATGATACATCACGATGTAATGTAATCATGAGAGATCTTCGAACTACAGAGAAAGGAACCTTCTTAACATCCTACATGAGGACAACAGAACTGCCTTTTGGATGGCATATCTGAGACCACAACAGATGCCAAGTTTCCCTAGATTGTCTTTAAGAGACTTAGGAATAACTCCATTCGTCGATATCACTATAGGTATTATGTGCGTGGTTGGTGTATGCCACATATCCTTGATTTCGTGAGCAAGATCAAGATATTTAATTATCTTATCTTGCTCGGCTTTTTTCAAATTTTCGTCATACGGAATAGTGATATCCACGAGATACGTTATCCCGTTCCTACGATCAACCAATACAATGTCTGGACGATTTGCGTTAATCGTTCGGTCAGTTTGTATTGGTATATCCCAATACAACTTTGTATTACTGTTTTGCATTACCGAAATTGGGGTGTACCTATAATAAGGTACTTCAAGATCGAGCAAACCATATTTCAAGGCAAGTTTTTGATGAACTATTTTAGCCACATCGTTATGTCTGTGCAGATACTCAGAACCACACAGAAGAGAACACCCAGACAAAATATGTCTGAGTGTTTCTCCTGTTTGGCCACATGCACGACATTTATCAATTATATCTGGTGCTTTAATAATATATTTTTTATAATTATTAGTGACGATGACCTGGTCTTGTATTGCACAGACAAAACCTTCTGTTTCGCTAAATAGTTCACCAAACCTCAACCATCCAGTCGAATCTTCAAGACTTACATGTGATGAGTTTAAAGTTTCGAAGAATCGACCGTGGAGAGACTTGCCTTTCCATATATCAACCCGATCTTGTACCCCAATTATCGGTGGTGAAACAGGATTTGATAAATTTAAGGGCGTGTACTTCAAATCACACGCAATGAGGTCTTCATAACCCAATTTATTCCTTGATGAGATAAAGTAAGATTGGAGGAGGTTTATCTCTTTGTTATTCATGTTTTTGATGTTTAACATGCCTCTACCACCAATCTTCCTTGGTAAATATAATCTCATCAAGGAACATCTTGGATGATGCATCCTATATTGTGTGAGCAAACTACATACCCTTAAATCCATCTTGTCTAGTTCCGTTTGGTTCCACTTAATGATTCCAAAAGAATACAAAATTTTCGGTACAACCCATGAATTAATGGCCATAATTTTATTTCTCCCGGAGAGAAAACTTTTCAAAACTTTTTTTAATCGTTTAATAAATTCATTTTTAATGTTATTTTTATTATTATTATTATTATTCCTCTTTGAACTGGTCCCCCCATCTCATCGGAGCCCGACCCGAGCTCTGACACCTTCGATTCTTCCGGTTAAGTTAAGATTTAGTTCTCTGACATTTAGTTCTGTCAAGATGGAGTCATTTGTTCTGTCCACGATACGTGGAGGAGGCGTCTCCAGCACCACATCTCGAAAGCACCCACCCTGGATCGATCACGAGACTTCATGGTCCAGGTTTTTGCAGCATATATGAATATTGAGAACATCAGGGATTTCACTAATCTGATCTTTGTGGGTAGCCTAACCACTCTGCTCCTCCATATCTTCCCCAGATCGGTTATCGCCATCTGAATTCTTTGGCGAATTTCAGGTTCACATATGCCCTGATCATTAATGAGGGAGAGCCCAGGTACACGAAATCGTGTACGATTTCCAGAAACTGTAACTGCTCAACTCCATTTAGCACGCTCTGACGGTCAATCAGCATAACCTTTGTTTTGTCGCGGTTTATTCTCAAGCCGAGTCTGATGCATTCGGCTTCGACTTGCCTAAATATTTGCATTTGATAGGATATTTATTTTGTTGGGATATTTGTTGCAACCATGCAATCAAGAAGTATATGTATAAGTATTTCTAAATTGTAAGATCTATTTACAACTGAAGACAATCATTAGTTACATCGCCAAGTGTTTCAAGACAATCATGGCTTGGGATGATTTAATGGCGTTCGTAAGTTGCACTCAACAAGAATTGCCTGAGTTATGTTTCGTTTTGTGTTTATACTTGTATCACCAATTATTTATGGCGAATGCTTTTATTAATAGACGGAGGGCTAAATATAAACGCGTTTTGTGATACCTAATTCATTTAAATTAGTTTCAAAATTCAATCAATTTTAACAATAGATATATATTACGTTGATTTGATAACAGTCACTTGGAATCATGTGAAGGGAGGGGTAATTTTCGCAAGAGTTTGAATGGCCTGCCAAGTTTCTTATTTTAATCGTAAAAAAACATTTTAACCCATCACTTGCCCCTTAGGCATAAGGCATAGAAAAGGAATCCCTACTCCAGAAATTAATCCTTTGGGTGTGTCAATAAAATTTTCGCTATTCCTTTTACTTCTGACTTTTCTGATTTGATGACGGAATCGATGGATGGATCAATCACGCCTTCTACGTTTTCTCTCTTCATCGTTGTTAAAGCACTGAATTTTTCAGCACATCCATCCCAGCTTGTTAACATTTTGGTAAAATGAATATACGACTATTCAAAGTGAATATAAATTCGCCTTCGACGTCATTCACAAAAAGTAGAGATTGTGATGTAAAAGAGGAAATGAAATGAAAGTAGGCGATGACACCGCTAGGCTACCAACCACAATCGTCTTTGTTAAAATTACAACGCTTGATTCCAACCCAATTTCTTTTCATGTACCCACCACAAATCTTCGTGTGTTTACCCATCTGTAAAAAGAGAAGTTCATTCCGAAAACTGATTTCTGGCAACAATAATAAAACAGGGTTTTTCAGGTGAAAACGGACTACTTACCTACTATAAAAACATCCTAAGCCAACAAAATCCTCCTACTTAATCCTACAGGAGATAATTAAGACGTAACTCGACGTTTCCTTGTTGCAAAACATTAAATAAGGACATTAAAACGATCCTTATAATAGTAATATACTCATTCTCGGAAAGTATCAAAGGTTAACTCATAATTCAAAATATTTTATGGGGAATAAATTTGGATTCAAAAGTGATATATAGAGCTTAGATAATATTGCATCATAAAAGTGCAATGCTCCGTGCTCGGGCCATTGTAATAATTACGACGTATGGAGTGTGTAACTGCATTATGGTTTTGACCATAATATTTCAATGGCAATTTAAATGCAATACGTAATATTGAGAATATAAATTACTCATACGTCATTATTGCATGATTCGTCCAGAGTTCGTTTACAGCTCAAATAAGGATATGAATATCAGATCATTTCGAGGAGACATAATGATACATATTATATCTTAATTCTCAATGACAAATCACAACAAATAAAATATTTTGTTTATCTGCTTGAAATATCACAAGTACCTACTCCATTTTATGACTTGAGGTATTTCTTTTCGATGTTAAACAGTTTCATCCTCCATAAAATAAGCAAAAATCACCGAGTGAAAATATTATTAGTGAACTTTTTTGGATGCGCAGAACCGAAAATTGGTTCCTTCAATCAACAGTCACGTGACTGAAGATAATTTATCAATAATAAATCATTTTTCTCTCATCCACAAACACAAGACAACACAACAAAACTCATGGGTACTTTCTTTGACCGATTATATGATTAAAACATAAAATTGCTCTGTGCTAATGCTAAAATATTAAAAATAAAAAATCGAATGTCACACACCGCTACCAACAAACGTCAAAATTTGTATGAGTTTAACAGCAGTCACGTGATATGTTGGAACCATGCGTAGTAGGACATTATTTCTCTAGTATTATTTTTCTTCTCAAAGGCAAAAATAGTTTCATGTTGTGATGGGCGCTTTTACCGTTTTCAAAATAAAAAAATGACGGTCGATATTGCCGTGTTGTTATCTTCTACATGAAGATGATTTATTAGTCTGGATGGATAGAAAGGAGTGGGGTTCCTTTCTCTCTGCCCACTCCTTAAGGAACACGGCGCGATGAGTAGAAAAAGAAAACCCATTAGGTTGTAGCAGTGGACCTCAGCAACACTTTTATTTATATATTTTATATCATATATGTGAAGCGCCATCTTCAGGAAAGGAAAAGAGCCATCTAGCGAAATACGCCGGAGACAACTACTACTTATCAACAAGGAAGATTCACCACCTTTTAGCAAGATAACCGAGCTTAGATTATTTCGCACCAGAGGGAACATACTTCACCTTTTTGTACAAATTATTTTTGCAAGAATAAAAGACCTATATATAGATATTTTCTCTGCTGAAATTTCACTCTTTCCTTCAGAACCAACAGTGCACAATATTGTAATTAGTTTTAAGTAAAAATATTTTCTGTGATAATTTTGTTTAAATCTCTTAATATAGTGTTTGTGTTATTTTAAAAGTAAAAATTTGGTTTCATTTCTGTAGTGAGTTGAATTCCTCTTAACTGTTTACTCATAAAGAAAGTGAAAGCTGGTGAGTACTAAAGATATTCTCAACCCTCTACTGAACTCATAAGAGTGTTTTCTTATTAAGATCACATCTTCCTTGTTACCATTCTGCCTTGAGAAAAATTACTTACATCTAATTCACATCTCAAAGATATGGATCAGATCAAGCCATTCTGACCCCATAAGGTATTTGTTTAGATATTTTACAGAAGGTATCCAAAATTTGATAGGTAAATTATTGAGAGTAAAATTAGAAGCTTGCTTTACCTAAGCAATACTTTTAGTGCAATTTTTCGTAGGCAGCACTTTTAGTGCAATTTTACGTAGGCAAATACTTTTAGTGCAATTTAACAGAATAATGGGTTATTTATTTATTTATTTCTTCAAACTGTACGTAAAGAGTCATTTGATTGCACAAATATAGTAATATGACAAAAATGTAAAAATCCCGAAAACAAAATAAAAAAAAAACAGGCCTAACATACAATACACCGGAGCAATACTATTTGTATGGCAAAAACCTTTATAACACGACTTGAAAATATTAACGTGTTTAAACATAAATTATTTATTACCTCGTAAATATTTTATTCGGTCGATGAACCCCCTTTGGTTTTCATTCAAAATAATTCTAGAATAAACGATTTTTTAACGTGTCATGCAATAAATACGAGTTAATTTTTTTACTTCCTCTTATAATTTTGATTTTTATATAAAGGTTAACATTTCCACTTTCATAACACAGGCTTTGCTTTATGTGAAAGATGTCGAAAGTGTATTTGTGTTCACTTTGGTGAGCCCAGATTCATTAAGAAAAAAAAACCCATTGTTTTATCGCATTCTTACATCTCCTACATTAATAAAACTCTCAAGATGATCTATTCCGGGACTATAAGGTGCTACGCGAAATGTGCCCTTTGGTCTATATTGCGTGGTCGATGAAAAACTTTTAGCTTTTTGTATCGTATCGGGGTTCTATGATTCTTCCGTCACAGTGCTAGAGAAATTCGAGGAGAACCATAGATTTTCATATAATATTGGTCTTTACCTATGAAGTTGCCGTTTTTCAGTACTGATCATTTCATACAAAAAAAAAGTTTTGATTGGCTAGGAATTTCAAATGCATTTTTATTTTGTTTTATAAAGATGACATTCTTTTTTTAAAATCAGTCTTTTGTTTTTTGATAAGTGTTTTTTTTTTCATTATTTTGAACATTTTTCGTCCTAATGGATACTTTTAAAATTAGTGTAATTATGGAATATGAGTTTCATCGTGGAACCAACGCGGCCCAAACGGCGCGTAACATCAACAATGCTTACGGAGAGAACCATACAAACGAACGCACAACTCGTTATTGGTTTGCCCCGTTCCATTCTGGAAATTTTGTGTTGATAAATGAACCACTTGGCCGTCCGAACACTTTGGTCAAGGATGATGATTTAAAGGCGACGGTGGAAGCTGAAAATACTCAATCAGTAGCTGAGCTAGCAGCAGCTTTTGATGTTTACATCAAAACAATATTGGTCCATTTGCGACAAATTGACAACATAAAAAAGCTTGGTAGATGGGTGCATCATGTACTCAACGTTCGTTAGTGCAACGTACGCATCGAAATCTACCTTGCGCTGCTCAATAGAAATGAAGAAATTTTAAACCAAATTGTTATGTGAAACGAAAATTTGATTCTGTTGGACAATCAAAAGAGGTCAGCAAATTGGTTAGATCCTGGTTCAGCACCAAAGCAATACCCTCAATACCCTAAACGAAAAATGACTCCTAGAAAGGCGATGGTCACTGTTTGGTGGTCTAGTGCCGGTGTGATTCATCACAGCTTCTCACAAAACAGATGAGCATTACTGCAGATGTGTATTGTGAAGAACTGGACACAATGATGGAGAAGCTCGGTCATCTACACCAGCTGTTGTCAATCGGTCATCCCTGCTGCTCCTTCACAACAACGCGCGACCCCATACTGCACAACAGACAGTCTCCAAGCTGCGGTTGGAGACTCTCCCTCATACACCATACTCACCAGACCTTACACTTATCGACTATTACCTTTTCCAAAATTTGGTAACCTTTTAGCGGAAAAAAATTCAATTCCCTAGAGACAGTACAAAATGCCTTGGAAAAGTTTGATGCCTCCCTTGCAGGTAATTTTTACAAGAAGGGCATCAATATAATACTGATGCATTGGCAAAGATTCATTGATTGCATGGGTGATTAGTATAATCATAACAGAAATAAAAAAAAGTTGAAAAAAAATCAACTTTCAGTTTTTCATACAAAACGGCAATTTCATAGGTAAATACCTAATATTAGTATATTGTATAACTAGGTATGTACCTAGATTAGTACTCCTAAATATTTAAAAGCAAAAAAGTGAAGGCAAATTTGACAGTTTGGTAGGCAGAACGGAATGTAAAAAACTTAGTATGTAAATATTTACAAAGAAACATAAAAACGACCAATCGCACTTATTTAAAAATAAAAAACCATAATTCATTGTTAAAAAACACGAGAAAAAAAACAAAAAAATAGTACTTATATTCTGTTCCACGTACTTTTGGGAACCAAACTGTCAAACGTTGAAATATTTGGGGTTCACTTTTGAATGGAAGTCGGGATCTGTGAGAACTGAGAACGGGAGAGACCTTCAGTGCGATGGTTTGACCAAACCAAGGCTGATTTGGGAAGGAGAGAGAGAAGCTGAGGCGACATAACTGGCGCAGTGCCGCATCGAAGAGGTATCGTCATCAGGAACGCGGGGACCAGATTGGCATTAGGCCACAACTTGACTGGCAGTTGAGAAGTGAAGAAAACGACTTCAAAGAAGAATTAGGTGGTACAGATAGTCCGATTTGAGAAAAAGAGTGATGGAAAACCGATGGCCAGTCCGAAAAGCTGGAGACTGGTAATAGCTGGTGCATTAGAAGGTAAACGTAGAGGGGAAATTTTGAGGAATTGGTTCCAGAGAGAATCTTGCAGGCTGAGCTTCTTGAAAAAGGGGCTGTTATTATCAAATTTGGAAAGTCCAAAAAAAAAAAACAAATCAAACGATTTCGCAAAAGCACATCAACAAATAATAATAGCTCGGCAAGTCTGACCGTGACATTGACTGCAACCTCTATTAACACCTGTCATTTCCTCACATATTATCTAGGGCAGTGTCTGGCGAAATATAAACAATGAGTTATGCGCTACTTTTACTACCTGCACTTACTGCAGCTAACGCATATCAAAATATTAATATATTATTCCAGAGAGAGCCAACACCATTCATTCCATTGTCTTGGTAACCAAAAATGGCTATTCTTATTAGCATTATTGACATGACATTGAGTTAGTTTACTGGTTAACGGGTTAGACTTATGGCAATGGCTTAAGTATATTTTAAACGTCACATAATAATAATTGTAAACAGTACCTATTTGCCAGATTTCTGAAATGTTCAACCCAACACCACCTATATAAGAAGGCCTTAGTGCTGCGTCACATCGTGAGGCCCACCATTCGCTTGCCTATATCTGTATGTACTTACACTATGATATGTCTACACGCCGGCGGCCTGGTGACGCGAGAGGCAAAAATGGCCGCCAGCGCTAAGGCTTTCTTATATACAGTAGGTGTAGGTGGTGTTGGTTCAACCGCCCGTAAACCGTGTATAATTATAATGTTTTGTAATTTCAGATGTCATCGACCTCGAAATATGGTTAATTATTGGTACAATTTTTATTTATTTATTACAGACTCCAACAGAACACTGGACAACATGAAACGAACACTTAAAATCAGCAGTGCTCCAGTAACAGGTTTCTCCCGCGTAGCTATTGTTATCTATTTTATATCCTTTCTGTTTGATGCATCCATACTCACTAAATATTTTCGAAAGCTCCCGAGATCGATTCCCGGACGTTTTTTTTAAACTTAAAATCATTACCCGGGATGGCCTGTTTCAGATTGCACGTGAATGTTTGATTAAAGACTATAAGAGACATATATATATTTATAAATTCAAATTTATCTTACAAAGAAAGCCTTTTGGAAGTGGCTGCTAGATTCAAAAAAGAAAAAGGACCTTATTTATGTATCTTAAAAAAAAAAACAATAATGAAAATCGGGCGATGTAGTTTGATTTTTTTTTGCATGAAACAGTAGCTAAACCAAGTAGCGACATTTAGCAATGCTCGACAGTAAACAATTTGGTTACAGCCTTGAACGTCTGTTAGTATTCACTTTGAAATGATTTATTGCAGTCTGTGTCAACATCCCCTCTATGTACAACGTTTGCTTAACATTGTGTTTTACTCTTCAGAGCAGCTGATGACCGAAGGTCTGATTAATTAAAATCTTTTGTCAAGATAGTTTGCTTGCTATGTCAGCCTTATCCATTCACTGCTGGACCATGGGTGGTACTGGTAAGTCTAGTGATAGCCCTTTCGTCTATCCGATCATTTACTTTATAACAGATTTGAAATAGGTATACAATTATTATTAAACGACTTCGTAAATAAGACTCAATGAGATTCTTGGGGTCACTGCTGCCAACTGGCTAAGAAACATCTATGTTCAACTGAATTTGTAACCGCCAGGTCAAACATGTGCATTAAAAATAACTAGCGGTCGACCAGTGCTCGAAATTCGACCATAACTAATTTAGATTATAAGTTTGAACATTAGACTGAGCAAGTGCTATTTTACTATTTTCTTTCCAAAACTATGACATGGATACGTCAAATTTTAAATGTTGATATTATGTGTAAAGTTTTTTCTATTATTATTGAAGAAAAAAACAATATTAATCTATTCTCAAATTGACGCAATAAGTTTGAATATTCCGCTACTTTCAGGTCCACCTTCCATTTAAATATACCGCCTTCAAAAAGCTTTCTGCGCCCATTATGAGGCGCTTTACATTTTATTTTATTTTTCTATGACGTTGATCTTCTTGAAGCGTGCGAGTATCAAATACGTAGTGTGCGTAGTGTTTTGATTATTGATTTAATCCATTTTTATTCATAATTTTAAGAAAATATTAGCATTCGCCACCCCTTCTATCTATATAGACTAAAAGTGTGAAAAATTTTGTCCGCGCAATTTTCGTAAAAAGGGATATAAAGTTTTTGCCTCACGTATTAATATATACATAGATAATTAAAACCAACTTCCCAGTTTTACAATAACGTTATAGTAATACTGCAAAGTTAGTTTTATTTATAAAATAGTTTTCCCGACAGACTTTGTCATATGAATATTGAATAAGAAATTTGTAATCCATACAAAAATACGTTTACAATATGTTTAAATGTGAAAAAATAATTTCTGATAGCTTTAAAGAAATTCTATAAAAACAGCGTACCAATATTTTGAAACTCAATGGTTGTCAATTTGAATTTTCTACAGATGGGGTAGTTGTCAGTAAATCCGTTCCATACTAACTTTAATATTATATTTTATATTATTTGCTATTCGTTTTACAATTTTTTAATAATTACTCTGTTATCCGGAGCGGAGAAGAATCCAATAAACCAAGCATCATAAAACTCCGTTCAGTGGATCTCGAGTTAAGTGTTCGCACTAAACCGACTTTCTTTTATATTATAGATTGATAAAATAATGATTAAGTATTACAAATAATGTGATTGAAGAGTTAAATTATTACAATTTCACAGTAAATTTAGAGGCTCCAACTAATATTGAAAAAGTTTATGTATTTAACTTTATACTTAGTTCATACATTTGGAGGGCGTCTTGTTGACAGCGGTATCCAAGCTATGCTTTATGGCGGAGTGAAATCATGTGAAATTCATAAATGTAAAGCGCCATCTTCGGGAAATGAAAAGAGCCATCTAACGAAACACGCCAGAAACAACTGCTATATATCAACCAAGAAGATTCCCACAATGCAGCAATTTAATCGAGCTTATATTATTTCGCACCAGAAGGAGTTTGTTTCTTTTTTGTTCAAATTATATTGGTGTGAATAAAGACACTATAAATAGGTTTTTCCCTCCTCAGATTTTTACTCCTTCCTTCAGAACCGTCAAGTGCACAATAATGTAATTAGTTTTAAGTGAAATATTTTCTGTGATAATTTTTGTTTAAATTCTTTAATATAATTACTTGTGTTATTTTAAAGTTAAAATTTGGTTTCATTTAGTAGTGAATTGAGTTCCTCTTATTTGTCAGTTTTACTTGTGAAGAGAGTGCAAGCTGGTGAGTACCAAAAATGATCTCAAACCTCCTACTAAACTCATAAGAGAGTTTTTCTTGTTAAAATCACATTTTCTCTTGCCATCATTCTGCTTTGAGAAAAGTTCCTTGAATCTCATTTACATCTCAATAGAAATCAGTTGCTATTAGTTTGTCAGATATCCTGGAGAAAGTTATGGATCAGATCATGCAAATCTGAGCCCATAGCTTATTTACATTAAACGTCAAGATTGTTTTGTACTTGTCTCGAAGGATACTGATGCGTTCGCAATGTTTCAGCCGCTTTTCTAGGTAAGCAAAGCATTAGGCCAAGGCAGGGATGAATGTAGCGTATAGATAAAAAATGTGATTCTGGTAGGGGTGACAGGCGAAGAACGCTGGTAGTATAAAGTATTCTCAGCCAATCAACGGTAGATGCAGGTATAGGTTTATTAGTAGGTACACGGCTGAGCGAATTATTAACAATAAATAAAGCATGTGAATATTTTGTATATAACAAGCGGTTAGCCCAAAGGAAAATCAATTAAAATATGCGAGTCAAGATAATTATTTAGATATAAATGTTCTGATTTTGATTAAGTATTGCCTGTAGAAGCTATAATTCCTTTGTTGTTCTGTGCTCAATACATCTGCGCTCTCGAATAGGCCAGGCCACGAGACTCCGTACGAATGGAATAATTGGAATTTGCACCTCATAACATGCGCCCAGGAGTTATAGAGCTCTCTTGACTTGCAGTAGGTACCTATGTACCTACCTCTAAAGTCTTCCTCCAGGCCAGTTATGCCAAACAATTACTACAAATAACAATCAATTATTATGTTATTGTATCGATGTGGACTGTTTAAATGCTTGGACGCTTTGAAACTTTTTAAATACGAAAAAAAGTTTTTATTTTACATCGCGTATTTTGAAGGAGTGGGTTTGTAAAGAAGGGGTGAGTCAATTATCTCAATTAAAGGAAACACCGCATAGTGATAACGTTAATTAATTATAACACTTTGTAAGTCAGAATTAAAAAAAAATCTACAAGGAATCGGTGGTTCAATTTAACTATTTAAAACACCGTTTCCGTTTTCCTTCACACCGTTTTCCGCTCCTTCGAAGTTGAACTGAGGGATTTGGATATGGTGTGGGAGGAGGTCATTGAAGTTGCGCAAGATCGAGAGCGGTGTCTTCACCTCTTGTGGACCCCCAATGCTCCTAAATAAGGTCTCGAAGGGAGTATTTTATGTTATGCTTCTGTTAGGATGAAAAGTATCTTTAATTTTGTGGAACGTCTGAGAAGAAATCAGCTGAGACAATATTATACTTAACTGACTTACGTGTCGACAAAGAAAATAATATTATAAATGAGATATTTACAAATATAAGACATAGACGAAAAAATAGTTACATATTTTTTTTTACAACTTTTCGAGAAGTTAAATAGAAAACTGAAAGAATCGTGTCGAAAGCACTTTTCCCACCTATCATGATGGGAAAGTAGACTGCATTTTTGGCTGGGTATTTTTTGAGCATCATGTAAAAGGTGGTAAATCGAAAAATTATATCGGGACCGTGCGGATGAGCACCCCACGTCCTAAAACCCCAACAGAAAAGGCGCAAGAAGTAAGTCTCGGACACCTGGACCCCATCAGGGTGGGTTCAACTCTTGTTCCCTCACTATACCCCTAAGTGGAGTTTTAAGGGAGAAAATAATAGAATAGGCCATTCTCTCAAGGGAAAAATGTTCAAAAGGAAGTTCCTACTGTCGAAGTGATAGAATAGCGTAATACGTCACATAAGTGTCATAAATTAACTTTAATTAAAAAGCATAAATAAGCTGATGATTGATTGGAAATGAAGATTTAAAATAAACCTAAATCTCATTTTACGTAACATTAATAATTACTCAACGATGTGGATGACATCCATGTATGTAAGATAGCACTATTTTATAGCATAACTTTAATTGATTTAGTTGTATTTATTTCGCAATAGTTTTATTTAGCGACCTACATAGGATTTTAGCACCAGAACGGTTAAAAAAAAATAACAGACAAAAAGCCAACTGGAATACAAATTGAAGATTGATTGATTTATGCGCAGACTCACCATTATTTATTATCTCAGTAACATATATTTTTTTCTCGGATGAAACCTGTGATATTTGCCTGAGAAAAACTATGGTAAAATATATACAAATAATTACACATAGATTTTTTTTTGAGAGATGTTGTACTGAGAGAATTGTACATTATTTGTATCAAGTTAAAAATACATATTATATTATGGACTCAATGATCCTTAAATAGGCGCATTATTAGAATATTACTGTTAACTATGACGTTTCATAACTCATTGTTTGCGGACTAAACTATCTGTCAAATTTTAAATATGGTATGGAATATAATTTGAAATGGCAATACAGGTTATGATCCTCTGGTTTTAAGAGCATTGTTTATTAATACTCACGATGCGTACCTCAGGCTACTGTTATCTGCGAACCAGGCAATAGACAAGCAACAGCCATAGATACGAGTATCTACGTGCAAAACAATAATCATATTTCTATCATCTATATTATTAACTAGAAATTCACCTTACATGAACGTAAGGATAAAAATAGCTAGTGGGTTACTAGATCAGCGGATCGTATGAACATTCATAGCAATACATAGATAATATTTAGGTACCTACATCAAGTATGTAAGTAGAATATATTTTTTTAATTGATGTGGTGTTTGATCACCTGGCAACCCCACCTGTCATGTGTGGTGGGGAATCTATGAAATAATGTTTAAATTTTTATAAGTAGCAAAGTTAGTATCAAATAAAACGTGTACTTGACTATAGAAGCATCGCTGTGTTCTACTTTATACTCTTCATTTCAGTTTCCAACAGTCTTGAGTCTGAATAAAGCGCAGTAAAAAGTTGTAGATTGTCAAAGACAAATGATAATTTACAAAATATGGTATTTTTTCTAGTACCTACTTACCTATAAATACATAAACAGAAACAGTAGGTACACTTCATCCCTAAAGGGATAGGCAGAGAATAAAAAAATACCGACTATTACACCATTGCCACGCATTGCTTAGCTCATCCTCACTATCAACAACAAATAATTCAAATCTACGAAAAAAACTACGAACAAAAGTAAGGTTTTGTTTTTTTAAAGAATGCAATCGATTTGCCTCACAAAAGTGCGCAACATGGGTAGTAATATAAATATTTATGGGAGACGTCATTAAAAATATATTATCCAAACGCATTGGAAGTACTTTTTAGTGTTTTGTCAACAGGAAAAACAACCACCAGTAAGGGGCATGGCAATAACCACCAGTAAGGGGCATGGCAATAACCACCAGTAAGGGGCATGGCAACAACCACCAGTAAGGGGCATGGCAACAACCACCAGTAAGGGGCATGGCAATAACCACCAGGAAGGGGCATGGCAATAACCACCAGGAAGGGGCATGGGATTTTTTCATGATTTCGGAGTATTTCGACGAATTTGACCACCTAAATGGCGAACGTTGTTAACGTAAAGTGATCACACTAAGGCAGAAGCCTTCGAAATAGCAGTAGAAGACGGTCGTATTCCAGTAGTGGTAAAAATTTCTATAAAATTTACCGATAATTATTAGCACTTTTAATCATTTAAGTTGGTTGTAAGTATACATTATAACATCAACATCAACCTATCTAAATAAAATAAAGTTCGTATTTGGCAGGATTGACGGATCCAGTCAGACGATGATCGGTGAACCCAGTCGAAACGTCGGGAAAACATACAAGTAGAGTACTATACAAAAATCGTATTGTTTTCAACCTAGAGATAGCCATCGAAACTTACGTGACAGAAAATTACCTATATTATGTAGCTTTTAAGTGACATGAAAGAGCCATGTTTCACAAAAAATGCCTCTAAGAACAAACATGGAATAGGCAAGTAGAATGTTTGAAAAAATCTTAAGGGTTGAAAAATGTGAATGGGTATACTTCGTAGGTACATTTAGGGATTTTACGTGAAGGTGGACAAATGTTTAGTGGAGTGGAAATCTCGTGAGGGCAAAAGAAGCATTATCAGAAACAGATCTAGCACACGGTGATCAGGCGACATCGTCGACGTTGAAGGCCATATGTTGGGCACTAAAAATAAGTAAGTAAAAAAATTAAAATACTTTACAGTATCTTACAAACTTACTATTTTCGTCTAATAGAGGAACAGACGAAGGTTTATATGGCTGTCCCACAATAATATTTAATGGGTGGTCCTACAGACTCAAATACAACACCTCATATAATCGAGGGTCAAGGCCTGTATGTTGTTTGTATCTAATCGATATTAGGAACCTTATAATATGTCCGTTTGAAATATTATTAGTTTTACAATGGTGAGTAATAAAATATGGTGTAAAAGTTTAGTCATGATATAGGTAACATTGGTGATATAATATTTTATTGTCTATTATTATCCTAACAGTATCATTGTGCCTTAGGAGTGCATTAGGAATACGGCGTTTAAATAGACTAAAATTATCAGTTTTATATATGATTTTTGGGTCTGTATTTATGGTATGATTGTTGTTATAAATGTTCGTTGCTCCCCGGTATAACATGGATTAAAAAAAGAACAAATTATAAACATCTAAACGTATGTGCATTAATTCTTCCGCATTCACGCAATTAGGGGTTCTTACCTCTCGACTATTTTAATAGCTGCAACTCATAACAAGGGCATGCGTGGAGATACAAAACAACCCCTTAAAAGAATTGCATAATTGAGGTAAACTTGACTACAACATACGGCACAAATAGAAATCGCACTATAAAACAGGTGTTTGACTTGTGAAAATCTAAGATTTTAGTGGATTTGTGTATCTACTTTTGGTTGCAAAATGTTCCTGAAACCTACCAAATCCTTACTTTTTCAGGTAACTGATTGCAGTAGACCAAAACCATATGCGACTATATTTAGGAATGGTAGACTTCCAACCACATTTTAAAGAGCGTCTTTTGGAAACTACGCCACCGTGTAGACATGTTCTTGAAAATATTCCCTTAATAACACCATTCAATACCTCAATATTCGTTAGATAATTAGAGCGAATTAAACGTGAGTTTATTTCTTCTGTTTCGAAGTACAAAGATTTATTTTGGATGGGAGTTGATAGTATTGTGTTGGTGTACCAGTGGCTTAATTTCACGTATCCTGTCCGCTTTTGTTGCCAGTCGCTGTTTCTCGGATCAGATTATTTACGTTCCACTTAAACTTGACCACTACTTGGTAATGGTAGTAGATTCCTAAATTGGATAGGAAGAGATTCATCTCCATATATGGCCGAGGTAGGCTTCCGTTCCGTTAGTGTATCGCATCGACATAGCCGTGGTAATTGGCATACGAAACGCCTTGTCCACGTGGGAGATAAAATCAACTCAAAAAGCGTTGAAGAAATTTACGCAGAAAATCTTTTTTTATTGTTATGGGTTTTATTCAGTACAAACCAATGAATCCCCTATCGATATCGATGTTTGGTTTTCATACTTCTTTAACTTTAGGTTTATACAACATTTTTGTTTTATAAGGATTTGTTGGGAATACAACCAAAGTGTTAAAGAGAACGCCCTTTCGCGTCGTCTCACGTGTCAACAGGACTATCCAGTTCTTGATTTCTTATGATGACCGATGCAAAGGAATGGATGAAATTATGCTATAAGATTTTATGATTTGGAGACACAGAAGCTACGATTGATCGTGTCGATTATTATTCTTCTTCAGCAGTTGATTTCTGAGCATAGGACTTAGCCATTCGCAATCCCTCTCAAGCCATATTGAGCCTGGATACATGCAGAGTGAAACATTATCGGAATTTCATTTGAATTTGCCTCATAGTAAACCAGCAGAACCAGCAAAATGAGAGTACTCTTTCGAGATAGTATGACAGTTTTCAAAGGGCTGCGTAATAGAAGATGTTGTCAGGATAGAGACGAGAGAGAATAAAGATCTACGAGGGTGACTAGAGACAGCATTTTACAATCGAATAGACTTCCATGACCTTCCAGAAGATGTAAGGATAGTTGAGAGTCTCCATGACCTACCAGAAGATGTAATGATAGTTGAGAGTCTCCATGACCTTCCAGAAGATGTAAGGATAGTTGAGAGTCAACGTCACAGTAGGCTAATGCCCCTACCACACGCTCCGTCTTACCTGTGGTCTTGCCTGCGCAAGCCTGGCTTGTCAGGTAAGACGGAGCGTGCGGTGTACTGTTTTATACCAACCACACGCTCCGTCTTACCTGACAAGCCAGGCTTGCGTAGGCAAGACCACAGGTAAGACGGAGCGTGTGGTAGGGGCATAATGTAAGGGGGGAATCAAATGGCATAAGAAAAAATGAAGAAGATTGTCAAGAATAATAATTTAATATAGCGTCATCATTGCAACTGTCCTCAGCAAATATGATAAGAGAAGAATGTATATGTTTGTGTTAACATAAATCATTGAAGCATGCTTTGTCGTATAAATTCCATTATGTTTGAGTAAACATATTGCTGAATATTTAGAATTCCATTTTAGATCTGTCAAATCGAGATGACGTTTGTTATCTTTGTCGTCATAAAATTCAAAATAAATAGACATGCACGTTAATTGGGAAGTCTTTTTTTATTCAACGGTAATTAAGTTCAGGGTCTTTTATATTTTTCTTAAAGAAGAAGACATATTATTATGTCAATATGTTGACGGTTAATTGGGTTTTGATGACAAGCAAACAGATTATAGTGAAGCGAATTAGGTTTGTATGTTGATGAGTTTAATAATATGCATTATCTTTTTTGAAGAAAAAAGCTGTTCTTTAGTTAAAGCAGAAGAATAATAATAACAATAATAAGACCATATAAACATGACTTATATAATATGTGCTGAGATAAAATAAAAAAAAATCACAAAAACAAAAAACACATAAAATTTTAATGATGCCTATATTCTCATTAAATAATAAGTAATGGCTCAGCTATTTTTGATTCCGGATCATCTAATCTCAGATTAACCAATTACTTAACGGGTCGTTAGAATAACGTTAATGATAAAAATGTCTATGCAAAATAATATCAAGTCAAACAGGATTATTATGTAGTTTTTTTACTATGCAAAAATAACCACATACAAATCACTTTTACTTGACTCATTTTTTTAAAAGAAGTTATTATTTTTTATTATAATTGTCACCCCGATAAAGATATAGATATCAAGGCGTGACACCTTATATAATAGAAGTTTGCAGAATATAATATTATTATTAAAGTTGTGTGTATTCTTTCAACACATCGCGGGAGGATTATGCCATTAATACGCCATTTAATAATAATAATTGTTATTAAATAATAATCGTTTAATTTTGTTTGTTTGATAATATGAGAATAAAAAACACATTGTAATAAAATAATCGTTATATGTACGAAAGAGAAATTTAATAACCATAAAGGAGTTTCACACTAAATATTATGGTTCTCAAAGTGTCCGTCGATTTAATTTATTTTATTAAAATATTTTCTTGTATAGTGCGTTTACCTAAGGGGCAGTCCATTAATCGTGTGATGTTTTTTTGCAACTTTTTAGACCCCCCTCCCCTATGGTGATGTTTCAGAATACCCCCCCCCCGCTTCCCCCTAAAATCAAGTATTTTTTTTAGTGCAAATAATTAATCAAGTTACACTTTTAGTTTTGGTCAATTTTTGTTAAATTTGTGAAAGTGCAACGATGTTTTTTAAATTTATCACAATAAATAAATGCAGATGATTTTCTTAATAGACCCCCCTCCCCCTACGTGATTATTCGTGATTTTTTTTCCAGACCCCTCTCCCCCTTCTGAGCTCACGTGATCAATGGACGGCCCCTAAGCGAAGCGAATATGTACATATTTACAAAGATTTATTTTAGAACACCATGATTAGTATAAGATCATACATATCTGAACCACATACTCGGCGGCGATAAAAACTTCTTTTTATGTATTATCATGGAAGGCAAGATCGGGAAGAAACGGGGTGTAGGCAGAAGATACATAGATTTCGATGCTGGTTCCGTATTGTGGTTTAGCATTTAAATCGTCAGTTAACAATTTAATTCCATTGAGAAACAGAAAGATTCATTCAGGTGATAGCTAACATAGAAGGTCCTACTAGGTACAGGAAGAATAAGATGAGTATATCGATACGATACACACATGTATTAAGTATGCCAAATTAATTTAGTATCTAATAATTGAATGTTTTAAACATACTTTAAAATACTATTAGGTAAGCAGGTATTTACGAAAACACATAAAAATCTGCGTGACTATCTCTAGAAATAAATTTGAAAAATTATGATATAAATTATAATTTTTTTTTCCTAAGACAGAAGTTTGGGAACCAGTGGAAAACTTGTACAGTGACAAAAATCAACATGTCCATTTAATTTTTAAACTTCCTGTGTTGTGCTGTGGATTTTAAATAACTCAATTAAAATAATTAATTTGCATAAAATAAACATGATGGCAATTTTATTAATAATTATATTTATATTATTCGAAAATCGTATTCCGATTATCACACTATCATATTATAAAGCAAACAATTTAAACAGTTTAATTATAAAAAAAAATTCTGGGTAGAAATCAGAGGCTACCCAACTATTTCTTTATACATATACAAAGTGGTAGCATTCATAATGAATGGTGAGCCATAAGACTATTATAGCAATCAGATATATTTTTTTAACTAACTGACCCGCCCGTCGAACTTCGACCTAACCAAGAATAAAAAAAAAATGACTTATGGTCATAAGTTTGTAATAAAAACAATTCCTCTATAAATAGTTCCATAACTTAAAAAAAACCAAGAGATGGCGATATAGTAGGAAATAATTAACATGTGAAGGGTGTTACATTATTGCATTTGTGGTTTTTTTTTTTTTTATAATAATAATAATTTTATTTTTCAACAAAAATGTACAGAGTATTGCAGAAATTCAAATATAGAGATACATCAAATACAATTATAATGGTTTTATAAAAAAAAAAAAATAGTTATGACAATTTTATGTATCTACAACTAAACTTTCCTGTATCTACAACCCTTTTTCCTTGATAAATACTTGTGCAGTGAACTAGTGAGAAGAAACTGTATCTCACTGCACATTTCTCCAATTTGCCTTAGCATCAACTCAAACCAACACTCCACAATCACACATATCACCCCCCACATCACACTCATCAACCACAGAGCATTTCCCAAACACATCAACTGTATCCCAGTACACAACTCTACCGCTGTATCTCTAACATACACTCCACATTCTTTCTTCCTACATCCAGTAGCCAAACAGACAAAAGCTTCTTAAATAAACACTTATTTTTTATATTTCTAATACATGGAGTTATTTTGTTAAACAAAAATGGTGCCAGGAAGATTGGGAACCTTTGACCATGGGTTGTACACATTCTTGGAGGAACTCGCATTTTTTGAGCTCTCATTCTTGTATAAAAAGAATGCTGAACAGCAGCAGAGACATCCCTCTCAAACTGGTATCTGGTCAGGATACGAAGCACATACAACTGTCTAGGATCCAACACCCCGAAAGTCCTATAGAGTGGTTCAGATGGATGCCTATATCCACAAAAATTTATGACTCTAAGGATGGCTTTATGAGCAATATTAACAGAATACAGGTGGTTAACAAATGCACCGCCCCAGCATTCAATACCATAAGATAGAATTGACTGACAAAGTCCAAAGTACACCATTCTAACCATATTTAAGTCTAATACATGCCTTACAGTTCTAAATACATATATAAGTTTTCTTAATCTTTTCGCTAAGACCTCCAAATGAGCAGACCATCTTAAATGCTTATCAATTACAACACCTAAATACTTCATTACATCGGTACTTTCTATCTTAGAACACACACAATCATCATCACAATCACAAACAACAATTGTTCCACCAAAATCAGGCTGGGAAGCCAGAGTCCAAGAAAAAGGTACATATTTTGTCTTGTCCGTATTCAACGTCAAAAGATGACTATCCAACCATCTCTTAACCACCCTCACACCTCTCTGAGCCAAATCATAAGTTTCGCCCCATGTGTCTCCACTGAACATTAAGACTGTATCGTCGGCGAAAGTTATGATCTCACCGTCAAAGTTTAAATCACACAGATCGTTGATATACAATAAAAACAACAACGGGCCCAATGTACTTCCCTGGGGTACGCCAAATTCTATTTTAGATGTTTTGCTTGTCACTTCATTGCTTATTTTAGTCCTTTGTTCTCTGCCAGTTAGATAGTTTTCAAAAAAGTCTCCAGTTATACCTCTGATTCCAATAAATTGCATCTTTCTTAGTAAAATTTTATGCGAAACCGTATCAAAGGCTTTCGCCAAGTCAAGGAACACTGCCAGACATCTTTTTCCACCATCCAAACGAGAAACCACATACTCCGTCAATCTGTTCATAGCATCTTCAGTACTAATCTTTTCTCTGAAACCAAACTGGTTACCTGATAATATTTTATGTTTGTTCAAGTAATCCAGAAGTCTCTGTTTTACAGCCTTTTCCAATATTTTAGAGACACAACTAAGCAATGATATTGGTCTATAATTAGTCTGATTGTAAGGGTCTCCAGATTTGAAAATCGGAACCACGATGGCATGTTTTAAACATGTAGGAAATATACCTTGTGTAAAACAATTATTAAAAATTATAGTCAGCGGTATGGCTATGTATTCTGCACAGAGCTTAATTATTTGAGACGAGATCATATCATCACCACAAGAGGAAGTGTTTTTTAAAGTAGAAATAATTCTCCGAATCTCAGGCTCCACAACCGGGGTAAAAAAAAATGATGATACCATCCTCTTTTCATTCTTCAACCTAGTTACTAGTTCATTCTCAGTCAGACCAATCTCGCCTTCAATCTTACCAGCCAGGTTGCTTCCAACATTACAGAAGAAGTCGTTCAATGAATCAGCTATTCTATCGGGTTCATCTATTCTTTTAGAGGTTTTTTGGTCAATTAACATTTTAATTTCTACAGTTTTATTCTTCTTTGTGTTCGTACAGTCTTTTACAATATTCCACAGTTTTTTTGTATTATTACCCGATTCTGCAATTCTATCACCATAATACAGGTGTTTTGCCGTTTCAATAGCCTTTCTACAAATATTTCTATATTTCCTGTATTCCTTGGCAAGATTCAGGTTTTCAGGATAATTTCTAACTTCGCTATGCATTTTGTTTCTCTTACAAATAGACACAACCAAACTGTCAGTAATCCAGGGTTTCAATTTCAAACTTTTTTTTGTTCTTCTGACACTGTGTAGTATTCTCAATGATAATCGATTTCAATGTAGTCAAGAAAGACTCCATGGCCTCATTAGGATCATTCACACCAATTAGCGGGTCCCAATTAATGGCTCTGACTCTTTCGATAATTCTGTTCACATTTACATATTTATTTACAGTATTTTTGTTGGTATCATTATTGTGTCCCACAACATCAAGCACCGTCATGTAATGATCCGTTAAATGAGTTTCATATACAGCAGAAATCAAATTATTCTTGGATTTCACCATCACATGATCCAGACAGGTATTCGTAGCAGGCCTAGTAATAGTATTAATAGCAGAGACGAAACCCACACAACTCAACATAGTAAGGTATTGTGTTCCCTGCACATTAGGTGACAGTATGTCAATGTTTATGTCTCCAGTAATAAGAACCTGACTGTACATTTTTGTGTTCAATAATATATTATTCATTGATTCAATAAATTGTTCCTTATTGTTTTCACTTGGAGATCGATATATGGCGAAAATTGATGTATTTTTGTCGATTTCTATTTGTAAACAGTTAGCATGTTGTATTGTAATTTCCTGACACTTGTGAACAAATCCATTATTTTTTACATACACAACAAGACCACTGTTCCTATTAAAATTATCTGTCGTGTGGTACTCCGAATAACCATCAATAAGTTTAGGTGTAAAGCTGTCACCAAGCCAGCACTCCGACAGCACCAACACCGTGAAGTCCATCCCGAGAGATGAGAGCTCCACCATCAGAGAATCGAAATTGTGTTTAATACTCCTGATATTAATATGGACAACACTCATAGCAATATTTTTATTAAAAATTTGTTTGTATTCCTCGGCAGTCTTTAAAATCTTAGCCTCAATATGCTTAAATCCATCAATATCCTCAAAGAAATCAGATGCAGATAGTTTATCTTTCGTGTTATCGCTTTGAAGACCCGGATCAACATTAGCAAAAATAATTAGTCAATTCTCGGGCTCTCTTGTCTAGCAGTACTCTCACTGGACACTCAGGACTAAAAGCAGAGTGATTATTATTTTCCTTATCAGAACAATTAATACATCTTGGATTTGTGCCCACTTCCTCTATCTTCCTTTTACAATCATTTCCTAAGTGTTCTTCAGTACAATATGCACATCTAGTGGGTCCTGTACAGAATCTCTTGGTATGTCCGTAGGCCAGACAATTATAACATTGGACAAGTGGGGACTCGTCCTCCACTTGAATCCTCTGAAAACCCACAAAGACCTTCCCCACCATCGTCAATGTTTTCCACGTTCCAGGTTCCACCTGACAAATCAAGTTTGCCAGCAATCCATTTCTATGCTTCCTGAAATACTTTATTTTTACCTTTTCCTTTATATTCAAATGCGAATTCTGTTTTTGTAAGGACTCGTTTAGGTCATCTTCATTTATTCCCTTGATTACACCTTTAAAGACGATCAAAGGGTTTCTCTCCCTACCACACTGCACAGTCAGACCACTCCTGTCACTAGTCAGACTCAATTCACTTTTCAACTTGTCTCGGTGTGTTTCATTTGTACAATTTATTATTACTTTGTGGTTTTTTGATTTTCTTACATTACTCACACCAATACCCAAACTTCTAGGGTTAACATTTTTCTTAACTTGCCCCTCTATATCGTCTCCAGTTTTCATTGGATCTTTAGAACCCACAACCAAAGCGTAGGTTTTTTGAAGAGGAGCAATAGTGCCGTTATGTTTATCTAGATCTCGGGCAGAAATATAATTTTTCTTTTTAATTTCTAATAATATTTCATCAATTTTATTAGAATTTTCCTGTATATTTGCACCTACATATTCTTTTAGAATCTCCAAGTTATCGACACTATTCTCATCACTCGCATTCTCTGCACTTAGCTCCTTTACAATTCTGAGAAGCTCTCTAAGACTATCAATAACTTTTTCCTTAATTTCTTTCTTTAAATTATTAGCACCATTTAATTGTTCTATCGACTCCTTAACCAGTTGCCGAGCAAAAGAGCATCCATTTCCCACCTCTGTCCTCTCCGTAAGCTTCCTATTATTTGCAGGAGATGTGTCTCGAGATGTTGGAGCTGAATTAGAGCCTCCATTTCCCAGATTTTTTTTGATCATGGGTATTCTGATACCCCTCTCGGACATTATGATGACTCAGAAAGCTAATTGACTATTAGCAGAGTCCAGCAATCAGCCACCTCAGAATGAAGCACAGATTTGGAATCCACACACAAAATGCTATCAAAAAGATGTATTGCAACCCGTACTACAGGTTAATTCACAGAAATGTCAAAAAAGAAAACAAGCCTCTCACGGCTTTTCCAGTTGTTATGTTGTAGCACCACTTTATTTTGGTAGTCCACAATAACACAGAACACTTTGAGTCACATATATAAGAACTTTTCACCATTTGCCAGCATAAAACGAAATGTCAATTTCAGCAAAATAGTTTTTCATCTAAAATTTTCCAGACATTAAAAGTCCAGCACAATCACTTATATGGCCGAAAAGAGCACGCAAAACTGCACCGAATGATATATACCAATAGTAAATACACTCAAGAAAACCATTAAAATTAATATTATTTATCAGAGCATTGATTGATGATTGATGATGATTGATGGTTGGATGTATAGACTTCATTAAACACAGATTTTACTGAATTTTTATAGCAAGATTAGTTCTCTAAATGAAGTGAAAGAGGTTTGTCTGGATAGGCATAAATGGAAGTCCGCACTCTCTGCCTATATTTCCTTGCGTGATACGTACGGCGCGATGGGTAAAAAAAAATCCAGCTGTACGAAGGATCATTTCATTTCTCATGGAGAAATTTTGCCCCCCTCAGAAAATCCTGCGAATTGTGAATAAGGAGAGTCAGAGAGCTGCTGACCAGTGACCACTGATTCGCATACTAAGGACATAGTTTCCACAATGGAAAATATGTCCTCCTAATTGATTGTGGAAAGAAAAATAGAGAGTAAGGAGGCATGAGGCGCAAAAGAGCCAAATGGCTGAAAAATCCGAGCCAATGGTTTAGTGTGCCGAAGGTTGCAGAACTACTAAAGACTTGCCCAGGATGGTGAAGCCCAACTTGCGACAGGAGTGCTAAGTATATAAAAATGTAAAATTTGGTTTGTCAAAAGATTTGGCTTGTCAGAATATTGCTTATATATGCATGCAGGTAGGCGGCACGCATGGAAAAGTTGGGATACTGTAAGCATGTAGAATTCAATTCTTGGTACAGTGTGATGTATGTAAATAGAATCAGTGTAGAAAATGACTTAATCAGTAGCGTCTGTATAATGGAGTCATTTCGAGTGTGAAATGATTCGGTATAGCTGTTATTATTCACCATGCAGATATCAGTGATAGTTACATAGTATTATTTAAATATTACACTGTCTCGTGCGGTAACATAATACGCACGGATGTTATGCGAGTAGTTCACAGTTCGCGTTTTTTTTTCAAGTAAATTATTAGAACTAAGGTTCATTTTGTAGTTTTTAACATACTTATTTGTCTATTTATTGATTTTTCGAAATAATGCAACAAATACGATGTGAAATATATTAAAATAACAACGAGTTCAATGAAAAGAGTTACAGTAAATTTATAATGTGAATATCTTTAATATAAAAGAAAGTCGGGTTAGTGCGAATACTTATAACTCGAGATCTGAACAGTTTTTTAATTTTAATTCCAAATTTGAAAAATTGAAAATCAATTAAAATTTGACAGGAACTGTCAGTTGTTTGATAGTTAGTGCAATTGACATAATGTCGATGGAAAATATATGATTTGACACAGATGCATTGATCCAAATTACATTGGTAAAAAGGTAATAAGATTAATCATTATACAAATTCGAATTCAATATTCATAGTTAGGAACACAGGACAACGTCTGTCGGGAATGCTAGTCAATCATAAAATAGTTGTAAAAGTTGAGAAAATAAGGAAAAAACCTTATTACAAAACCGATATTCTAAAAAATTTAAATCAAACATGTTTTAACACATATATCTACGTAGTGAAACTTCATATCGAATTTACAATAAACTCAATGTGGTGTTGTAAATTTAACTGCATTTGCACGATTATTTATAAGATTTTTTTTTAATTGAAGGGTTTCCACCTTTTTGTTTTCCAGATTTTTTTTTTAATTGTAGTGATTTGTGAGTTCTTATAAGTCAATATCTCAGAATTGCAACCGCGCATAACTTTAATGTGTTTAGAAAAAAAATCAAATTTAATATATAGAAAATTGTAAGACAACAAAAAATGCTGATCCAAAATAATGTGAACATCACATAAGAAGTAGATAAAAATAGAAAACAAAATTCAAAATTTAACAAAAAAAAAAGGATTTTATACGTGAATTAGTATGTAATTGTTAATTTAAATTTATTAGTTCTCATTTAAACGATTGTCGTTTGGTTATATAATGTATTGTAGAAATGGGTTTTAACGATCTTGAGTTAACCGTATCTGATATGCAGCCGTATTTAAGTATCGTGACTCTAACCGCAGAAAATGATCCATCTGTGTTCTCCAACGCTTGGTGGTTTGTTTATCATTAATATTGCACATGCGCTATGCTATAACCATTCTTATTTTACATACGGAGATAGATTGCAGTAAATCCGATTGTTGCAAAATCCCATATGCAATATTATTCAGGCCCATCAATGCAACAACACTTCTTGCCAGCTGTAAAATGTATGTTAGTGAAGGAAGTCTTCTATTTTTGATACTTAATTTCACTGCTTGGATGCAAATCTGGTCACCCCGACGTTGGCGATCATCACAGCAGAAGACAGAATCCTCGTCATAGATAATTCCTGGTAATGAGTTAATCGTAGTGGTTTCCCGTTGCTTTCTCTGGTGGATTTTCTGTAAGGGTTTCCTTAGCAGATTGCTCAATGCCAAATTACTTTGTCTTTTGTCGGGATGACGGTAAATGTCAGGGAGACCCGATTTGTTACACGCAGAAGAAGATTAAGAACTAGTTAAATCAAACAAATTGTCTAAAATTGGCAGCAAAAAAAATAAATTACTTACCGTACACCTAGACGTGTCCAATATTTCTACTTCAGAAACGACGTTGTCGAAGGTAACACTGTGTCTATACAGCATATCTGAAAGTCAATAAAAATATCGTATTAGATATTAAGACAAACATATTGGTTAACCATTCCATTTTATAAAGTTTGCCGTAAGTAGGATGCCGGGGACGATGTCAGTTCCCTCCACAACACGTTCCCTGTCGGTAATCTGGGGAGGGGGTGAGAAGATATCATCGTAACCCGGCAGTTGAGGGTTTTGTTCCAGTTTGAATATCTCCCGGGACGTTATTGATGTTGGAGAGGACCAGGAGCCAGGGCAACGGCGTTGATTTTACTGCATTCGCATCGAACAATTCAGCTGAGTGTTTATTCCAGTAACATGTGAGCTATGTGCCCATACTGGTGCACAGTATTCCACTGTACTGTATACAAGCGCTAAAGATAATAATAATAATAACTTTTCTATACAAAGGTGTCAGTATAGACGGCGGAACTTATTGCCTGAGGCAATTTTTTCCAGTCAACCGGTCCCGTCCAATCTGAGACAGGCCAACCCCGGGTAGAAATTTCAAGTGAAAAACACACAAAAAAACTCTGACCCGACCGGGAATCGAACCCGGGACCTCAGATCTGAAGTCCACGCTAGTACAACTAGGCTACCGATGTGGTGTGCAGCACGCCTTGCATCCCCAGCTAGTACTAGCCAGCTTAGACATCATATTGTTTCTGGTCTTCATTTTGTTCTTTAAGCCCTCCAAGTGTTGTCTATATTCGAGGCTTCGGTCGAGTTTGATACCGAGGTATTTCGGATTAGTATCGCTAGGGACATCCACTCCACACATTTTAAGGTTAAGTTTGCTATTAGCCTCCCTGTTATTCAGATGGAACACTCCGGATTAATAAATTTAATGGATTGATACATTTTCGTGTACAGCTTAGATATGGTTCACTTTGATGAAAGCATAAGAAAATTGAATAATTTCAGATGGTACAAGTTATATCAGTATTTTTTTTACCCATCACTACGTGTCCCGCAAGGTGTAGGCAGAGAGAACGGACCTCCACTCTTTTCTATCCAAACACTGTATCAGTATCTGAAGCTGAAATTAAACCTAAATTTGAGCTGAACTGAACGCCCTAGTTAGACTATTGACGTTATGAGTATAAGAAATAAAGAAAATTATGTATAATTATAACGAGCTAAGTATCGTGTAATACAAATATAATTATTGATGAATTGGAAATAAATAGCAATCTTCTATTACACGAAAGAATAGAGCAGGAAGTTAGCTATTATGCATCGCTATGAAGTTGTGCTGTTATTAGATGCTTCGAATTAAGTCATTTTGTATTATTTGAAGCTATTGCAAAATTAACTCAATCATATTTGTGTAATATCGAATATTCCATTTCTTCTTTTGCTTTTGTGTTTTCTTCTTTGTATGTTTTATCCATTGAATTATATTACGTACTAGAGGCCTCTCTTCATAAAATTAGTACAGCAGAAAACCGAACCCGAGATCTCTCAATCAGGTGTCGGTCTTAGCACATTTATTATAGCGATATAACGGATATATTACGAAATTTACAAAAAACATCACCATGGGCGCTCGCAGAAATTTTTCTAAGAGGGAGGGGGACAATTTTATAATGCTTAGATGAATTTATTTAAATAATAACATTATTTGACTATTTTCAATCAAGTCCCCCCCCTCCCCTTGCCCCTAACTGCTGGCGCCCATGTGCATCATTAAACGCATAATAATACAAAACAAAATTAAGCGAACAACATAACATAACATAACATTCTCCCTTTTAAGGCCCCCCGCAAGCCAGCAAGGAGGAGACCAATCCGCAGTAAACCCGATCCGCACAAAGACGACCCCTTGCCCGATTGCCAAAAAGCCAGCCACACACAAATCAAGCCCGTCGCGGATCCCCCCCAAACCAACCCACAATGCGGGAGGCCTAGGCCCCACTCAGGAGCACAGGGAGGCATCAAGAGCTCTCCATTGCGCTCGAGGGCGTCCGAGACTCATCGTGCCTTTTATGACCGGTTGAGGTTTATTTAAAACTAGCTTTCCCGACAGACGTTGTCTTGTGGTTCTAGACCCGAAGTGGCCCGTTGATATGTACATAATATGCACTGCGCCCCCGTAAAACAATACAAAATTAATTCGATTGAGTTAAGCTAATGAAATAATAACATTAAACTATTTCTGAAACATCCATATTTCATTCGTATTCAAAGCTCTGGCGGGAAGAACTTGAGAATAATGCGCTCGCGCACACACCCTACCTCGCCTATTACCAACACGAATGTGCCCGATAATATTGTTGACATTGTATGAAAATTTTCTAAAACTATCGAAACGGCGCGGTGGAGTAAGTGGGATGGGCTACTGTAAGAGCGTATGCGAGAATGAGAGGGAACTACCCGCGATGTCGTGGGCGCGTCCCAGGTAACCTTTCCATACAAACTTAAATATTGTATTTTACATCATTTCTTATCCATTTTTTTTACTTTTTATTAGTTATTCAGTTATCCGGAGCCGAGGAGAATCCAATAAATCAAGCATCAGAAGAATCTGTAGAGCCAATCTCGAGTTATAAGTGTTCGCACTAACCCGACTTTAATTTATATAGTAGATTTATTTCATTTCTCATTTCGTTTTGTTTCCAATATGTCGTTTGACCAAAGATACATTGGTCGTATTGCTTTATTGCTTCTGTGTGTAGATTTTTATCTCTGGCCAACACATGTCAACGACATTTTATTTCGCATTGGATTGTCAAAATGTCACCCACCTGTCGAAAGAGCGGTGAGTTATACAGCGGACTACACAAACGCAGACCAGTCATATTTAGAAAGTCATTTTTTTTTTAAATCCAATAACAATATTGCTAACGCTTCAAACAGCATTTGTATGCAAATATCAAAATATAAGTAATACGAAATCGATAATATTTTATAGATATTGAAACGTATATTTTACCGAACACGCCGATCTCTTATAGGGTAGACAGAGATAACGGATCTCCATTAATACCCAGATTTTTTTCACTAAAAGATATTGAGTAAAGTTACGACCCGGACATTTGCGGTTTCGCCCGGGCACCTGGAAGCACGTCGTGAGTCCCGGACTGTCCGGATCAAACCCACACTGCAGATTGTTCTTTTTCTTTTTTCCTCTTTTGAATTGTTATTTTCTATCTTTTTCTCTTGAGGGCAGAATAGATCCAATACGTCATTCTCGGTCGTCATTTCAAGCTATTCCTTTTTTTTTTTTAATTTTACTAAGCAATCCTTCTTTAGACATACCTAACCAACATGTCTTGGCTTGGTAACAACTTGGTTAATTGTGAATGAGAGGTTTAATGAAAGCGCGTATGGACTATACTAAGGTGGAGTTCACACTACAATTTTTACCGAACTGCACGTTTTTTTGACGTGCAGTTCGATATGTTCATATTGTTCATGTATATGTTCAAATCAATACATAGTTACAAATTGCATACAAAATACGCAGTGTGAACGGTGTACAAAATATGTGCCATCGTGTATCTGTTGAAGGTAATCTGAGGCAATTGCGTCTGTGGGGCAAAAATGTCAAAAAATCCCTGCAACGTTCCTACGTAAAATCTCGTCTTAGAGAATGTGTATTAGAATAAGCTAAAAGCAATTGCAAATTTGATATGGACAAACTTACACCAACAAGAATACGAGCCAATATCAACGTTGGTTTGATATTCGTGCAAAGTTGAAGACCACCGGGTATTGTAAAGGTTCACCTCTTCTTCACGGCACGAGTGAAAGAAATGTGACCATCAACGCCCCTCATTGTTGAGTTGACATTTTGAAAGTACTCCAGATGAGTTTCATGAAATATGACCCATTATTACATACTTAGATATATGTTTAATAATGTTTTTTTTTTTATCATACAACTACCACGGCTTAACTCACCCCTAGTATAGATAGGTATAGTAAATAGCACATAGGAAAAGGAAATAGAATATAAAATGAATGTAATCAAATTACTTAAATGCATCATTTTATGGAATGAATTGGCTTGTAGAGATTCGAAACGATATTTTGTAGTGTTTTGGAAGTCAGCCAATTGGGTTGCCATGGAACCAACAAATTGATGCTATCGTTTAATTAATTAGTAACAAATTAGAAACAATATGTATATCGGTTCCCGTGAGCTTGCCGGCTAAGAATAGCACCACTTCTCTTTTTGCTGGTTCTTCGAGCATCCTGTAAGAGGCAGGAAATCGAAAAATCAGATCGGGTTTGCTGCGGATTGGTCTCCTCCGGGCTGGCTTTCGTTGTGCGGGGGGCCTTAAAGGGAGTATGTATGTATGTACCGGTTAAAATTTTTCTCTTTTTGTGTCCTAGCAGGTCTCTCCCACGTTTGCAATCACTTGTTCAAAAGCTTTCTATCTCTTGCTACACAGATTAGTTCCTGCACTCTCCCTATTCCGGTCCAATCTCGTACATCTGCAGCCAAGAGATTCACTTTTTTCTAATTTTGAAACTGTATTGGTATTTGACAGAAACTGTCATTTGTTTGATAGTTAGTGTGATTGATACAAAAACATGGTTTAAAAAAGATGCATCGGTCGGAAAGTAATTTATTTATCACCATACAAATTTTAATTAAATATTCATCGTAGCACAGGACAACGTCTGTCTGGAAAGCTAGTTTGAAACAAATCTACGAACCCAATAATATATTATAAAAAAAAAAAAAATAATAATATATGGTGGGTCTGTCAATACAAATCGGTTACATCATAAGTTGATATAAACCAAGATACGTGGATTCAAAATGATAATAATATAAAGAATACTTCTCTTGTTGCGGTAGAACGTATTTTAATGTACATACGAGTACAATATTATATGGAAGTAAGCAAGACAATCCCATTGTATTTTCTATACCAAAGATAGTGAACAAATCTATTGTTTCCACTGTTGGGTTATTTATTATTTTGTCTTGTATTTAGTGGACGAAATAAACAGCCTTATAATTCTCATTCAGATGCTAACATAGAATCGGCGAAAAGATAGCTTCCGGCGTCGTTATGCGGTAGTACATACATACGTGCTTTAGAAAATATGTACAGTTAAGTATGTAAGCTTACTATGAAGATACTTTCATTAAAAAAAAATCTTTATAGGTATGTTTTAACAACACACTAGAAATCTCAAGGGTTTTAAAATGCATAATAAAATGAGTTTATTCCAAAATGACAATGTTAAACTCATAATAAACAATGAATAAAATTAAAATAAATATAATAGGGAAAGTAACTATGTGAAAGAATTTTCTGCCCCACTTGATAAATCTGTTCTGAGGCAGTACCACCAAGCTTAATGTCCTTACTCATGTGCTAGCAAGCATCATTTTAAGTCCACTACTAAATGGAAAACAAAGATAGGGCAGCCAAAAGTACGTAAAAGACCTGTAAAGGAAAAAGAGTGAGGACGAAACAACACATATCCGACTCAAAAATATCAACCTTACCGGCACGTCGCTTCGTACCCCCTGCTAGAAAACTAATGAGGCTCTGGCGACAGAACATCATTGAACTTCGTATAATAGTAACAGAAAGGAAAACCTGTAGTAATACCAAATTTACACCCGCTTAGAAGGGGTTGTGTGATATCACTTTCATTATCTAACTATTCCTCCTAAAGTCAGATTAGGGGAAGGCCCATTTTCAACAGGAAACGAAGTGGGCTAAAAAGAAGACCTAACTACAGTACCCCTATTCAGAAATTTATTCACTAACGTAATTGAGAAACTCACGGGAATTTTGCTCCTCTATTTAGCCATTATTTTGGCCAACAACAACACATTATTAGCAGATTATAATAATTGTGTTTCTGTAGTTGGAGTTCAACGTCCCAGGAAACTTCTCTGTGAAAAAAAAACAGATCCTTGGATCTAAAGCAAGAGTAAGAAGAAGAAGAAGTGTTTCTATTGTTAGTTTTGAAAGTTGTTAAGGTGCTTCAAACACTACTAGTATGTATTAATAAAATAACGAATTTTATGAACATTACAAAATAAATATATTATTAGCACACCATCGAAAGGTATTTATTTATTGAAACATTTATTTTACATTTTATTAAGAAGTATTGCAAAATATACGAGCTCTTATTCGTGGGAGAAATAAACCTAATAAAATTGGTTTAATCACGATTGGAATAAATTTTATCAACACATTATACAGAATTACCGATGTATTTGTTTTTTCCTTTATAAGATAAAATAGTTCTTATGTTAAATCTTCGATAGCTTTTATCAATATCTTTAAATATATATTTTTTTAAATAGACATTAGCTTTTCCGACAGACGTAGTCCTGTAGTTCTATAGAATTTGTAATTTCTACATAAATACGTTTCAAATATGTAAGAATGTAAAAAATTATAACTGAAAGATTGAAAGAAATTTTATCAAAAATCTACGTATCTACCAATGTTCTGAAACTTAATGGTTGTCAAGTAGGTAAATAAAAAATGTGCTGCTATGGAAATTTTCACAGGTGGCGTTGTTGTTAGTAAATCCGTTCAATACTAGCTTTTATATTACCTATTTTCTATTCCTTTTTCGATTTTTTATTAGTTATTCTGTTATCCGGAGCAGAGAAGAATCCAATAAACCAATCAGCATAAAAATCTGTTCATCCCATCTCGTTATAGAAGTGTTCGTACTAACCCGACTTTATTTTATATTAGAGAATAATCTGAGCTCAGTTCAAGTGAACACAAATACACTTTTGAGATATTTTTACGCAAAGCAAAGTATGTTGTGTCTGCACAAACGAGTATCATCCTCAAAGCATTTGAAACCTATTCGAAGCATTGAGCAGCAAAACTAGAGCATTTCGAAGAATCAGAGTTGTTGATAAAAATCAAACCCTATTGTATTGAGAATAGTAGGTACCGTTTGCTTCATCTGTTCTGACTTTAAAGGGGCAGGTTACAGGGTAGACGAGATTTAGGCAGGAACGACTTTCTTGGCTCCATAATGCATGCTGCTGGTAAGGAATAAAAAGCTTAGAAGGATCGTTCCGTAATGTCTGAAGCTTCTCATGAGTAATGGTTAACGTTAACTAGGTACGACACCACAAGAAGAAGAAAATCGAAGCATTTTATCTTAGGAATTTACCTTTTTTGGCATAGGCAATAAATAAATTCCCTCTCTACTGTTGCAGATATTTTTGATAAGAATTATTTCGTTTTAGACATTTTTTGTACGCTGAGGTCGTGTCTGAACTGTCCGTCTCAAGGAAGTTTTCTGTGGGAGACCCGCTGGAAGGAGAAGCATTGGAAGACCCAGCCTGAGATGGCTGGATGGAGCGGAGAGAGACCTTGGACTGCTGGGGGTGGACGATTAGCGGAGCATTGCGGAAGTCAGGGTGGCATGGAGAAATCTTTGAAGGAGGCCAAGGACCACACAGGGTTGTAGCGCCACGGATGCAGGTATATAATAATTTTTACATATTATTATGATACGCGGAAAAATATACAAAAAATAAAAATAGCATCGCGGAACTAACAGAAGTATTAATTTTTGTATAGAAGATGCACGCTGTCACTCCCTAAATGCAAAATACATACCTAATGTTTACACGTAATGTACAAAAACTCAGTAGTAATACTGAATGTTGGAGTTATGTCTCCGTGCAAAGAGCTCTTTTGAATTATTCTCAAGAAATTGGTATGTAAATCAATCGCTTTGGAGTATAAGGCCGATCGCCCACGAAGGCCTTTGTAACAAACAATTGAACGTATTTAAACTTACTTATTCTCCTACTTTTTTCTTCTAATATAACGTAGCTATTTGTTCAATGTAAAAATAAACAGAATAAAAACCTTTTCGTCATACATAGAATATAACGTCAAAGAACTCAAAGGTATGTAGGTACAGCATAGAACCCGATTTATTTACAATGGTTTGGAAAATCTAAGAGACAATTTCGTTTCAGCCGCGTTCGGGAACGTGACTCTGTTGCAATGACATAAAATAATAACATTCGCTGTATCAGGAAGTCCAGCATCCCATCTGATATAAATATCAAGTATCTAAGACTTTTGCCGCTAAAGATAACCGTGTACCTAACGATAAACCTTTTTCTATTCGTTTGTGAAATAATGCGGAATGTCATGGGACCTAGCTCTTCTATATACGAATATTTGTTTACGACTTACGTATAATCCGAAGGAAAATACCTATATATCGATCAGTATTTTGTGACAAAATTTGAATACCCATAGTCATGAAATTTGATGAGGCAATTTAAAAATTATTGTAGTCTTTGAACTTTTTTGCCGATGTTGTACATACAAAGTCTCAACTGTGACATAAACAATAAAGGTTACTAATAGGGATGCTGGAGTTTACAGTACCATTTAAAACTTAGCTAACCAAGTTGTACTAAAAACTACCAATACGAGTACAAAGGTGTGTGATGTCTGAGAGGACTGAAAATGGACAACAAAAAGGAAAGAAAGGAAGAATGCTATTGTTTATGTATACATTATTCTTTGAATGAAAAAAGTAACAATCCACTTTGCTAGGAAAATGCTTTCATAGCGAATATAATAAGGTAGGGACATATTCAATCGAACAATAATTATTTATTGTCGTTCTGCATCTTGTTAAATTATTAAAGGATTGATTGAAGTGAGGAAGCTAATATAATTTGTTTCTTTAAACTTGAAAATATACATAGGTAGATGTTTGCAAATAAAAACGACTTTTTATCAAACACGGACTGCTGCAAGGGTCTATATTGGTCCTCTTACTCAAAGCCACATTTAAGAAGTAGATGACGCTTTTGGTACGCTCTATGTACCTACATGTTTTCTGAAGTTTATTGAAACTTATGTGGTGGTTAGTAATTTGATGACCATTAGGTTGTTAGAGTCAAAATAAACATTAAACGATTTATTGACAGAATTTTTATCCAAGGGTCATCTTACACAGTAATAAATAAAATGACAGAGAAGGGTTATAATAATTTAATCGAGACTTATCATCAATATTAATAACTACTACGATCGTCATTCTTGTAGAGGGAAATCACAATGGCTGAGTTTAATCGATTAGTTGAACATATTCAATTTCATCGGACATTTGTGAGAATATTGCATGTATTGCATCACCACTGCAGGATGAAGATGTCAGCTTGTGGCGGAGACACGACTGCAAGTTGTACGGCGGACATGGCTACAACAGCAAAACATCCTCGTAACTGTCGCTTTAATAAACAAACCCGTCCTGATTCCTATCTGATAGTATGGATGTTTCTATCGTGTTTAGCCACCAATGTCTTTCTTGTGCACACGGATATATGGAAATAGTCTCCAGACGTTCCTACTTTTGTAAAGGAATTATTGGAAATTGTTTGTTCCCATGTTTGGCAGTGGACAGGAAGTTCATGAGTCTAGAGGGGAACATAGAATCCCAACCACATAGAAGAATTATTGCAATTTCGCTTGAAAACATTTTTTATAGTACAAAATTAAGATTCTTTTATAATATGTAAGAGTATTTCTATATTAAATACTAGCTTTCCCGACAGACCTTGTCCTGTGGTAACCAGAGGCGGCCCGTTAATATGTGCATAATGTGCACTGCGCCCCCAGAAACAAAAATATATACTATTGACGTAAAATAATAACATCAAAATATTTCTAAAACATCCATATTTCATTCGTATTAAAAGCTCAGGCGGGAATAACGCGAGAATATATGCGCGCGCATTCTACCTCGCCTATGACGTATCGATGCTGCGTGTGCACATTTGAAATTGCCCGATAGTTTTGTTGACTTTAAAAAAATCGAAAACGCTGGAAACGGCGGAGTAAGTGGGAAAGGCTACTGTAAGAGTGACATCAAGACGATGTAAATATTTGTTAAATTTGATTAGAATCATAAAGACTGTCAATAATTGCTTTAAATTCGTATAGGAAGTATATAAAAACCCCTTAAACTGGTGCAAATTCTCTAAGTATAAAGACCCGATCATTGTTGCAAATAATAATTAAGCAAGAATACATGTTAGAAATAGAATAACAGTAGATTTCAAAAGGGAATTTGGGTCACAGCCTCTCCAAATAGCCAAACACCTTTCCGATAAGATAACTGGTTAGATTTAATTCAAAAGTGATGTCATAGAATCTATTATCTAATCTATCGTCTCTCTTGGCTTATCTGATAAGCCAAGAGAGACGAATAACCAAAATTGATCAAAACACCCAATAGAATTGGACTACATACTTCGTTATTATTCTTACAACAACTGTGGTATTTTGTATTGAGTAGGTACCTATCTAAATCTGGTGTCAATATTGCAGTGTTTCCAAATTGGACGTTCAAGATGTAGTCTTTCAGTTAAAATATTATTTTATAGGTGACATTGAAAATGGCGTAATTATACTATGTCAAGAATATTTTTTTACAGGTAGTAATTAAAAACATTTCTTGTTATGCACTTTTCTGTATGTTAAAAAAGGGATTTTCCAGTCTTCCATTTTCTGTTAAATTTTTGAAAATATTTCAATAAAGCCTATATTTCATTAAAATAAAATATTTCCTCGCACCTTAAATCTCTTAGCTTATAGCTTCTATTTTCTGTTGGATCACTTTTTGTAATTTAGTTAACATCTACTAGCCTGACGAAGAAGACGTACGGTCTTCGAAAACTGGTTAGCTGAATGAAATTGTGGAAAAAACTAAATATTTTGTTTCTTTAAAATAAATTTTATTCTGTTCGAAAATTCAAACGTCTTATTTTAATACATTCAACTTGTCTTGATGTAGTTAACACTACGTCCTTATTTTGCAGTGCGAATCACGGCCTTATTTCCTTGAATTCTCATATGTATTCGGCCATAATTGAAGATCTGAATCAAACGAGTGAAATTAAAATGCTCTTGAAGTCACCCGTCTGAAATCCTTCAGATCAGTACTATGTTAGTTAATCTAAGGAAAAACAATTATAGAATAAGTCATTGTTTTTAATAGTCATAATTGCAGCTCAATATTGATTAAACTTTTATTCGAGTAAGTGGGGGGACACGATAATTGAACAAATAACTCCGTTAGTATATAAATAAATGGACTGTTAGACGCGTTGAGAATTTCTGGTTGAACAACCATAAGTCATTTGTATATCGCGTTGTCGTGCGGGCAGGTTGTACAGTACAGATACACGCGTACATACTCTGCCCTATGCTGCATTTCAGGCAAAGTACAGACGCTGAATATTTCTGACAGGACCGAGAGAGATATTCGCGCGCCAGGTCAATTTAATTGCTACATTTTGCTTTAAAGGAAGTGGTAATAATTTTGGTTCAATATCCCGTTGGACTTATGTTACACGATCATCGATTTCAAACTGTTGCTCTCTTACCTATAGCAGTTGTAATTATACCGGTAAGGTTGTATAATATGTTCAGATGTTGACCAAAACCGTCTTACTCTCCTGGTTAGTAAATTGATGGCGTTATTCCAGCTGTGGTAAGTAAATTTCCGCTTTTCACTACGAAAGTGATGGGCAGAAAAAACACTTAATTTTTAGACGGATTATCATAATATGCAGACCGAGAGTAAAACCAGGAAAAATATCCGTATAAGACCCATCTCGATACATGCAATAGAGATGAGAGCTCTACGAAGAATGTTTGTAGAAACTATGTGAGTAGCGGAAAGAAATGAGAAAATTAGATATTATTATGGAAGATAGTGTTGTTACAAAAATGAATGGTACCTAGTAAGTTGGGATGGTTTAACCACTCTGACTCTCCTCAGGGAAGGCCAGGGCAGAAATAATAGAATATATTTTATGTTTAAGAAGTGTTCTTGGGAAAGAGTGGATATTTTTCTGACTCCCCTTAAAGGGTTAGTGGATGTAATTGTCACGGGCAAATGAACTTCATATGGAATCAACTCAAATCTCAAACTCTCTATGCTTACCTTCAAAGTGACACTGAAAGATAATAACTGAGAAGATGCACAGCTGATGGGGCTAGTACGACTTCAATGAGAGCTTATTAGTAAGTAAGCCTGATAAGCATGATCGAGGCCTATGGGAGGAATTAGCCACCGAAAGAGGGCCTTCCATGTCAAACGAACCTTCTCGCCAAAATTCAGGCAAAAAAAAAACTCCGAAGGTCCGAGACTGGCCCAATTCGATGCGACCTCACGCCTCGAACAGGTACCAAAAAGGGGCCGAAATTCGGCTATCAGATATAGTGTGTATAGACAAATGAAATAGGTTCCTGATGGTGTACAGACTACAGTGGCTGGAAGCTATCTTTGAACTATCTAACTCTTGACTCTAAATACCTAAACGTACTTCCAGCAGAGACTCAAAATAGGACAGGATTTTACTACGCGAAAAATATGCCATGGCTCTAGGCTACAGTCAAAACGTTCCTGCCCATTAACAATTTTATGTAATGTCTATCTCGCGTGTAAAATTGCGATAACCTATGGAGAGATGTTTTCTGAACGAGATCTGATATTGAACTGAAGTAAAAAAAAAATTAAAGCATTCATCTCAAAACGGGAGAATTTGCCTTCTATACTAATCGTTGTAAACAATAAAAAATTTAATGGTTTCCTGGACATACATTAGTGTGGGCCGATTTCCTTTTTTCCCTCTATTGCTAACGTAATAGTTATATTTTAGTGCTAAATGCTGTTTTAAATACGCATGCAAAATATTTTTCAATTCGAAAGATATCTTCTGTCTCCGAATTGAGCTCAAAGTTTCAAGAAATTGTTAAATTTGTCCTATTTTGAAGCAGGTATAAAGAAAGTAAAAATATGTTTAACATAATATTTTTTAAGATTGTATGTCATAAAAATGATGGAATAATTAGTTCTGTATGGTATAAAGCATAAATAAACAATTTAAGATAGCAACAAAGTATATAAAGCGCCGCAATAAACAAGAGAAAATCGCATGAAATGAGAAAAGGGTTAAAAATACCAGATTTGTATTTTGATGGCCGTAAAGCAAAAGTTTTAGGCTAGTGATTAGAAAAAGTGGACAAAAATACAGATGAACAATAATTAAGAGAGTGTTAAAGGAAACTGATTCTAAATTGATGGAAAATTTGGAACACCGAAACCGATAGAGAGATCGATTACAGATTTCTTTTCAAAAAGCAATATTTCATTGGATATTTTACTTGTCGTCTGATGTAATGAAAAAAAGTGTAGGTAAATACCGGAAAACATGATTGAATAATTAGTTTGCAGGAGAAAATACTAATAAAACCATTAGAATGAATATTTTGCTTATTGCAAACCACAAATAATCCCAATTGAATGAGTCGCCGATAATCTAGAAAAAAACGGCAAGTAACAATTATTTAGGTTTTTGTATAATAATGTGTTGATAGTGCTTTCTCAAGTCATCATACGCATTCTGACCAAATTGGAAAACAACTGGAAAAAAACAATTGATATGTTCCAGGTGATTACAAGAGAAACTACTATTTTATAATCTACGAAGATCTGCGAAAAGATCAATTATATTTATTCCAAATTGGTATAGTCATACCAACAGGAACATTTTCTAATGATTTAGGCAACTGAGCTCCAGGAAAAATAATCCATCTAATAATCGCTAAACTAAGCTCATAGGATTCTGCGACTGCGTTTCTTTCGGAAAGTTTGATGACTTTAAAACTTATCTTTATTGTTAATGTTTGTGCACCAACTTACCTCGTAACTGATCCAGTTACCTATGGAAGTTTAATTTCTTATCCATATATTTATCAGATTATCAAATCTGTTATATAAACTGTAATTACTAAAAGAAAAAGCTATCTCGCTCAAAATACACTATGAAGTAAGAGAATGAATCGCTCGCTGGATAGTGAAAGCTCGAATCACCCAAAAAAACGCATTTTTGATCCTTGAAGTACCGAAAGTAATTTTTGAAGCATCGTTTTACAAGAATTAAGTTATAGACAGACAGCAAAATGTAACAGAAACACCAATCGACAAGTGTCCGACGAAGATCTTACGGCATTCATTACATACAATGGCGAAGATGAATAAATACAGTTTCCTGAATTTTTCTTGTCATATCCAAGGAGTTTGACGATCTGTGAAATTGTTAAAGAAGCCTCACCAACTTAACGGAGAAATTTATCAATAAAATATTATGTAAAAGCTTAGAAAGCAACGAGTAAAAAAGATATCAAATCCAATTTATCAAAAACAATCACCGCAAAATAACATAATTTCATATACTTGCTTTACATAAAAAATTTGAAAGTTTTATTTATTATTTTTGTGTTATTAAATAAATAGAAGTATGTTCTTGAATTATCTGTGGTATAATAAAAAAAGTGAATAAAAAAACAAGACCGGAATCATTTTAGATGATTATTATAAAAATATCAGTTAGTATGGGATATTTTCGTCCCATACAAAACTTCAAGGTCGATTCGGAGACAGAAGATCTTATTTTTTTGTCATGAAATTTTGTAGATAGTTATAATACATCATAAGGCAACAAATTACCACTATTACATTAAGATTAGAAGCACTTTTTTAACTTCCATACTAGAACGGCCCAGCCTAACATACATACAGTGCGTAAAAATACCCAACTATCTAATCCGCCATAAACAAATAAGCAACTGTTTTTCAAACTCTTTACCATCGCGTTTCCAAACTTTCAAATAATGACTTAACAATATTTTGAATAACAAGATATGAATAAATCCCTCACATCAAGCCCACTAGTAAGCGTTCATTAGTGTAAAAATAGTGTTTTCACATCGAAACGAATGAATCGTTCCATTATTTTGTATGTTAATTCTTTATATGATCGTTTATAGCGGATCATCGAAAACTTATACTACGGGTACAGAAATGGTGTAGGCGAGATGTGTCTTCCTAACATTATGATTTAGGTAGTTTGGGAGAAACAGACAGGAAAACATTCTTCACAACCAATTATATATGACTCATCCGAGTATTTGCCGATTGGGAGTTGGCCCATAGGTAATGTATGAGAAACCAATGCACCTTGCACTCGAAGTTATGATGGCGTCAAGTAAGATCACGCTAACAACCACCGAGAATGTGAGTAATGATCAAGGAAAGAATATGAAGTAAGCTCGCCCACAAAGACGATGACTGCTGGTATGAATTATACCGATTTTATTCCGTGCGAAGCAAAGGGATACCATTTAGAGGAAATTATGGTTCATAAATCACAAAGTGATCGGGGAATGCTTTCGCCCCAAACCACTGAATTGTCTCAAAGCATTTTAACACAACGGCTCGGTGTAATTCGTTCCTTTTGGCACGTTACATAACGAGTTATCACCTTATAAATTATATTTTTCACTTACGGTGTGAAGGTGTTACATAATGTTGCGTACCTGCGCCAGTCCTTTTACTTTCAAGCTAATAATTTAAGGCTGCAAGCCTAGATTTTCTTTTTTTTTCCGGCAATGCACCCGATCTCGAGTGATTTAAGCCTCTATTTTAAACATAACATTTTTAGTTATTAATGTAATTATTGTTAACAATAATTATTAACACAATACTATAGAATATAAAGGTACGAATAAGTAATTTGTAGGAATAAGATTCTATTTTATAGATAAAATATCATACACAATGGCACAATTATTATTAAATGCTATCTTTCTGCTTATGTTATTTGTACAAAATTAGGATATCAGCGAAATTCTCTAAATAATGATTGTACATATAATATCTTTTAAGGTTATTTTATTTCAGTTTTTCAAGGTTTAGATAAACGATAAATACATGTTAAGATGTGAAATTTTAAATAAAAGTATTGTCATTTGGTATGGCTTGAAAGCAAATGGTTTAAATAATTTCACAATCTCCAGGACCAATAAAGTGCAGTTAAAATCAATCATTCACAATCTCCAGGACCAATAAAGTGCAGTTAAAATCAATCATTCACAATCTCCAGGACCAATAAAGTGCAGTCTAATGATGAAATTAAAATGGTCTTTAATAAAACTAACCTGGAAATAAGAAGAAGATAGGACTTAGAAACAAGCAGTGCCAGATAAGATCTATCTGCCTAATTTTACTATATTAGCTTGAGAATGGATAAACACATACAAAAAAGAAAAGGAATTTTACTATTCTGTACTACCTCGACATAAAAGCTATTCCCGATCTTGCGGAATTTCAATGACATATTTTCCAAACCATTCTATCCTGTTTTAATAGTTCGAAAAATCGGAATGATAAGATCTTCATCGTTTTCCAAACACTGTTAGGAAGAGGACCAATGCTCTTGCAAAAAGATGAAATAGAAAAGTTATGAGTGAAGCAGCGGAGAAACAAACATTGAAAGGGTTATAATATTATGTAGGCACATAAAAGTGAGATTTTCGTTAGAATCACGAAGTCGCACGAAGATAACATCCCGAGTGGAGGCTATCTAACAAGAAACATTATAATAATCATGGAAGTGTATACCCATCCAGGTAGGTACATACATACTTACTGTGAATGGACTCGTATAAAAATACCAAGTCAAGTATCTATTGTCATATTAACGTTTATTATTTGCATTAATATGCCCCAAGGCTCTGGTGTTATTAATAATCTAACGCTAGAGATGTTTTAAACTGAAAACCTCAGAGCAGTATCGATACGTGATAAATCATTACTTGTGAATTTAAAAGTATATAATCTATAGTCTTTTCAGATATATTATTTTTAAATTTCGTATTGTCAGGTACTTCAATAGATGACTCTCAATTAAAAGCAGGTTCACTGTTTTTACGAGATGGATAAGGGCCATTGCACTTTATGACTCAAAAAGATTGAAAATAAAAAAATAAAAACTTTAAAACAAATCATTTTACTCCACGCAAGCAGATTTTCAAATACTGAACATAGCTGTTCTTAATCAAACTCCGTCAATCCTTAATTATGTTTTTGATGACCAGATTTTCTTAGCGTATTCCAATCCAAGTGTTATATTTTAAGAATTTTAAAGCGATATGTTAAATTTAATATAGCATTTGCGTAGGAGAAGTTAGAGGTTGAAGCACAAAAAAGGACTACTTATTTAAAAGAACATGAAGTGGTTGGTGACCCAGCGGTTACAACGTCGGCTTTCGTACTGCGGACGTCGTGGTTCGATCCCAGGTGCCCGACCGTCTTCCTCTTTCACGACACAAGCTTTCGGTAGCTTACTGTGAAAGAGTCAAGGAGTGTATTTGTGTTCACTTTGAGTGAGCACAGATTCATTAAAAAAAAAAAAAGAAAAGAAAAGAACAAAACACGGGGAAAGATATAATAGAGAAAATTAAAAAAAAACTTTTTAAAATTCTTGCACTTAAAAAATTATGTACGATTGAAAATATGTGACACAAACTTGGAAAATAGCGACAAACGACAAATCGTCAAGTAGCCAGAAATATACGGACAATGTGCCATCATAATCTCAAGACCTGGGTCGAAAAAATGTTTACAACAGTCCGGAACGACGAAGATAAAACAAAATGAAATATTGAAGAACAATATTATGTTATTTTATTAATGTTAATTTCATCAGTGATTTGTATGGCAGAGACAGCACTAAACAACAAAAGGGCATTTATGATAAGGCTCACGGTAACATCTCTGAAATAATTTCTCCTTGGCGTGGTGCAAGCAAATTGTAATAATTAATAATTATTATTGAGATCTACCTGAACGCGAGAGAAAACGACAATGACGTTTTCTACAATACCGTCGGGTTGTTCATCATAAAATTCATGGAAGGAAATTGATATCTACTCAATTTATTAATATTGTTAGCAATGTTAGCATTAAATTATGTGTATCGATTTCTTAAGTCAACACTTGAAACTTCCACTCCTGACTTAGTATTTGCTATATCTAATAAAGTTGTCTGAACGAAACATATTACAAATACATATATAACGCACATCTTTCTTGAAAGAATTATTTAAATGGATTGAAGAAGACCATCCACGACTCGAGCATTACATGAATTTGGAGGTTCCTTTTTCATTGCAAAATATATGGATGGACAGATACTCTCGAGTGATAGTCGACGTTGGGACCCAGCATGACACGTGAAGAAGAAGATGAACGTGTAGCCAATGCATGTTAGCATTCGAAAGGAACTGCTGGAATAACACACACTGACAGTAAATGCGATCCTTAGCTTTGAGCTCTGGATGTCAATTTGCGATTGTCAAAATAATACCTAACAATAAAAAAATGCTAGCATTCAAAACATTGGTTCGCGTAGTGAACGGTATATCTGATAGAACTGCCATGAGGTAAATGCGATGATTGTAGAAGAGGAAATAATTATGGTAGGTTGATTGTTATCAGGCAACGTATTTAGCAAAAAAAGTTCAAATTCAAATTCAAATATTTTTATTAAGGAAATAAAAAACATTAAAAAAATACATTCACAATAATAAATTTATACATTTTTTTAAATATATTTTTTTTACCCCCAAAATTGAGCAGAGCTCGTGCTTTGGGGGTTTTAAGTTAAACCATATGCTATGTCAGCATCGGGCAAGCTAGAAATAATCAAGGTTTTTGAAGTTGTTGGTAGTCCAGTGGTAACAGTCGAGGGCTTTCGTACGTACATCGTATTGGAGGTCATGGATTCGAATTCCGGTGCCGACCATTTCCACTCTCACGACCATATGTCAAATGTGTATTTGTGTTCACTTCGAGTGAGCACAGATTTATTTGAAAAAAAAAATTGCACGCCGAATTATGACATATGGATAAAATTCCATAGCCTTATGGCTCTTTCAAACCAGACAAATTAAAGTTTTCAGAAAAATATCATTGATAAAATCGTCTAAGACAGTTTACGAAATACAGAAATCCGCAGTAAGAGGCATTTTCAGATCTGAAATTCTTCCTCTTCTTATTGAAAATCTTTTGCGTTTTCTCTCCCATCTGATCCGAATACATGCTTCAACGGGCATGTATCCGGATGGCTAACACAAGAGACAGCTGGAGACAGCAACATCCAATTAGTAGGCATCCAGGATGACCATCCAAAAGATGGGAGGATATTATTTGGGAGTCCACGTCACATGAGGAAAAAGACTCAGGAAATTAACAGGTCTAAGAAACGGAATGAGTGAAAATAATTGTAAAACTATTTTATAAACTTCCTCATCCCGTATTTCGAACAACCATTGTTGTGTACGAGTATAAGTTAGTACAATTTCACTATCCAAGAGAGAATATTATTTTCATACAACATTCATCAGATAAATAATTGAAACGTTGTGTAAATTTGCTCAAGCACCGATGGAATAAATTCGCGGTTAAGAATCAGAAAACTGACATGAAAATCCATAACTCACCACTCAACCTTTAGTACACTGGCTGCCCCGCGTGGTTCTGTCCGCCAAGGCTCTCGTTTTCATTCATCATTTTATCTACAACCTTTCGGCGACACGTGAACAATATTGATACATAGGAAAGTGGACTTGGACCAGTGTCTCGTTCGAAATGCCTCGAGGCTTCGCACTGTGTAGCTCTAACTTCTAATAATATAATATTCTAGACATGGACCAGGAACAAGAGATATGACGATGATCTGTCAGTACATAACAAACCTCTTTCTCTCTCTGAGACCTGTCAACGCTCTCATCAGTGGTGTTCAAAGTCGCCTACAGTCAGCCGCTTGAAAATACGTATAACATTATAAATTCTACTACACTATATTATCTATATACTTCTTGACAATTAATAAGCTATAGTGTTAAGACTGAATATTAAATTAGTATAATGAATGAGTTAATCTCAACCACTCTTTGGCGCTGTTCTCCCTAAGAAATTGTGAAAGGAACTGTATTTAAAGATCTTCCATGTATTGGGCAGAGTGTTCTTGGTGATAGTCCAGTTCAAAATAAAAATGAAAGAGTCTTGCATGATTCCATCACAAATTTAATATACAAACGTGAATCAACTCCATTCTCATATGTTCAAGACTTAAACACAATAATTATGTCCGAATCTCTCAGCTTAGAAGGAATGAAAGAACAGCGTTCTACTCGGCCAACTGTTATTCAGAATTCTTAAAACATGTTTCAGTCACGCCCATCTCCTTTCCATAATAACAGAAGTTTTTTTTTATCCATCACGCCGTTTCCGGAAGGGGGTAGGCAGAGAGTACGGATTTCCATTCTTTCCTATCCAAACACACCTCCTTCGCTTCTTCCAAACGCATAACATTCCGCATACATGCTCTCCTATTTCTTTTGCTCCTGACTTGGCCCTACTCTAAGACTGAACCGATATGATCGGACCATGTCATCCGAGGTCGACCTCGTCTGCGTGCACCCATTCTTTCAGATTTATATATCCTTTTTGTCATTCTTTGACAAAAAGGATATGTTATGCTTCTTCCAAACGCATAACAGAAGTTAGTGAGTGAAATAATTTATATTATTAAAAAAAAATCTCAGGTAAATTTATTGTATTTTATTTTTATTTTTTTTTTCGATATGTTTCTCTGATTTTCATCCTTTTCCCCTTTCTGATTATCTAATATTGTGGGAAAGCCGCGATGTTTTGAAAACAGAAAGTTTTTACGCTATCACGGTCGTGTTACATTTAAAATTTCTCGGAGCTGTTTGATTTACGGTCTTATTAGCAAGACAAGGTGTCCAACACAGCACATCGCACACGAACATGACAGGCATCACACACATCGCGGAATAGTAATGCGCGACTCTGGCATATAAAGAGTGAAAACTGACCCAACTCCCATAAATATCGTTTGATTTGTGTCCTACAAAATGGTGCGACCATCGGAACATATTTATGGCTAATCAGATGTCGCGAACTTGTCGTCAGTAGAGTAAGAACGTACCTAGCTAATGGTAGTTTTCTACTCGTCATATCAAAATGTCCAGCATTTTTTGAGGAATTCTTAATGCCTATTAAATCAAAATTATATTTTTCTATTTCAAAGGTAGGTCTTTACAACATCCTCTAACACTTTTGCGAATGCCTCTCTATCTTTTGCAAGGCTGAAAAGTTCTCCTATACCTCTAATTTTGTCTGCACCACCTTTTTTCTTTAATTTTTCCCTTAAGAAAGAATTGTAAATTTCTGTGTTTCGTCCCTCATGGCCTCAGATGTGACAGCTTAAGCTGATTTATGCAACTGTCTCCGATATTTTCTGGCTCAAATGAGAACATTGTGTTACTTATCATATTATATGTGGTTGGTAGACTAGCGGTTACAACGCAGGCTTTCGAACTGACTGTCGTGGTTCGATCCCAGGTGCCGACCATCTTCCTCTTTCACGACACAAGCTTTAAGTAGCTTACTGTGAAAGAGTCAAGGAGTGTATTAGTGTTCACTTTGAGTGAGCACACATTCATTTATTAAAAAAAAAAATTGTAGAAGCTATGAAGAATAATTCTCTGCACAAACGTGCATAAAAAATACCATTAAGAAGTTTAAAAAATAAACAGTAGGGCTATTCACGAAAAGTTTAAGTTTAAAACTAGTCAATTATTTTAGATTAAAAAGGAGCTTTGCCAAAAAATACCTACCCGTTTTTGTCACTTAATAATTTCGCTAGTCCTATACCTACATACAAAAATGACATTATTTACGTTTTATTGCAGAAGGAACTTTAATTAAAAAAAATAATTTAAATGAAACAATTGATTTGTTATTCCACTATATTTATTTACCTGACTAGTTTCGCAGGAACAGGTCCTGCATGGTCACAGGTGACTTAGAAACTAAGTCACCTGTGACCATGCAGGACCTGTTCCTGCGAAACTAGTCAGGTAAATAAATATAGTGGAATAACAAATCAATTGTTTCATTTAAATTATTTTATTTAAATAATTCCACCAAGAATGCACGTTCAATTCGTTAATTTTATTTAATTAAAAAGTTTAGCATGTTTTTTGAGTAGGTAATTTTCTTTTTTTTTGGAACGCATCTCTAAATTTTCTCGATCCATAACTCAAAAGTGCGGAAAAATTTGAAGATACAAATTTGTCGCATTTACCTAAGCGTAGTTTCTTTTCATTATAATAAAAAAATCAAGTCTACTATGAACTATACTTTTATGTGTAGGTATACCCCTGCTGTGCCATGAATATGAGCGTTGAGCAGATCTTGATTTTGGTTTCCAAGTAGATTGACATCTATTATTTGTTAGTTGACTAAAAATAAACAGAAAAATTTGGTTAAGAAATTCTGAGATAACAAACGAAACTCAAGTGATATGACATAGAAACAAGAATATTACTTAATTAGTAACATATTTGATTGTACTGTTCACGTGAAATATCTTTATTGACATTTTGTGTCTTTAAATTTGACACGATTTGATATTAATACTAACTGTTTATTCGCGTCGAACGAGTTCACACATGCCCACATTAGCGGAAATAATGAGTTAAGATTTATTAGAGCTGTCAAATGGAACCAATCTATTTCAGAACTGGCAGATAGTTATAATGTTCCAACTAGTAGACGTATTGTGAGGTTAGCTAAGCTAAGACTAGGTTCATGGATGGAGGAAGCGTTTTAGTGTTCAAATCTACAATTGTCAAACCACGCATTGTCTTTTCTGTGGTGGGCGTCGCAATTATATTTACTCCACTTTATCATTTATTATGGTCATATAACCAAACCATTATAATTTATAACCAAATTATATTGATGTGTATTATGAAATTTTATGACTTCTAGCAACACTCATCTAACAAGTTAAAATAGGCCACATTTTTAGGATGTAGGTGGAAGAGTTCATCTTGGTCATAAACTGTTTTTAAAATGTCCGTCTTCAATTGCATTTGAACTGATCAAAATCTGGATTAGTTCATTGAAATAATAATATGTAGATTGCATAAACTAGTAGGTTGTATTTGTGAAGATATAGTTTTGGGAAACGGCACAAATATTATTATATGTATCTATAAAATATTGGAGTTACTCCCAAAACCAATTCAAAATTAAATTATGTTCCTATAGATATTCTTACTATATGTAGGAATCTCGACTTGATTAAACGAAATGAGCGAACAAATGATAAAAGTTTATCGATGAAAATTATTTTTTTTGTTGAGAAAAACTCTTTCTTTCTCTAATCTTTTTTAATAGGGGTTTCGTATACTTTGGCTATGAATTTCACGAGAATATGTCATTCGTTGTCTGAAAGAGATTCTTTGGGATAAGTCGCCTTTTGATCCTTTTGTATAATAAATAAATAACACTCTTCTATACATAGGTGTCAGTATAGCCAGCGGAACTTAATGCTTGAAGCATTTTCTACCAGTACCGGTCCAATCTGAGACAGGATTCCAACCCCAAGTAGAAATTTCATGTGAAAAAAACACATTGAAAATTTCTGACCCGACCGGGAATCGAAACCAGGATCTCTTGATCTGAAGTCGGAGCCTTTGCCACTAGGCTACCGAGGACGGTGTTGTATGTTCATTTTAAATTGGTATTCTAATAAGAGAAATAAATAACGCAGTATCGTAATCCTGAAACCATTTTTCTTACCCCATCCTAAAATCCCATCAGTACTATGCTGATGTTTTTGTGTTCTTTTTTTTATCTCACTATTTTTTCATGTGTCTTTTTAACTTATGCCTGTTGGTTGGATGGTAGAGATCATTTCTCAACGGTAATTCAACACTTTGTCAGTAGTTTATGTATTATACATATAAATTATTATTGTTTTCGGATTCACTTTATTCTCATAATAAAGGTATGTGTATATATTATTAAATTAATCTGTAGTACATCGTAGCTATAAAGATAATAAATAAATAAAGGTTTTTTGCCAAATTAAATTACATTTTTTATACAACCATTTAAGAGTCAAAGGACGGACTTATCCCGAAATAATATATCTTCCAGCCATCCCAGTAGATCATAAGTTCTGCTGTAAGTATGAAAAATAAAATAAAAATATTTACTGCGTTATCGTTTATTCGTTTTTACAGAAATATATTTTTGACTTTCAAATAGGATTGCTTTGAAGAAAATGACATCTCACTTGAATAGAAATTATACAAAAACAAAAAAGTATGAATTTTTAAATGTAAAAAATTTTCACAATAAAGATTATCGCACATTCTGTTCGATTAAGTGATGAGATGATAAACTTAGGTATAGGTAATATTATCACATAATATGATTTTTTTTGTCATGAAATCCATTTGGATGTTATGGTCATCGCTTTTCAGCTTGAAATAAAAATATCCATGGCCTCTCTACCGCACTCGCAATTTGAAGACTCAACCAAACCGATTCGAAATATCACATCTGGTAGCAAAATTACAATCCTGAAAACACTTTTGCGCCAGAGTTGAAGAAAGAGAATAAATCGAGCGAATATGACGAAGTACTTAGTAACGGTAATAGAAGGTGCCCAGAGCCTCCATAGTCCACATTCTCATGTTAGGTACCATCTTATATTAGCAGCATGTCTTCAAAACCATTGCAAGTAATAAATAAGAAAATAATACACTCTAAGTAATGTTTGTATTTACTCAAAGTAACCCTATCAAGACACAACAATGTTATTAAATAATGGTTTTGGGAAGTAAAAGCAAAATCGCTCATAGTTTTCACGTTACATTGGAATTGTAGGCTGATATAATATATTGATTAAGTTTCTTGTTAGGAGAATGGTATAACCACTACACACCAAACTCATTCGCTTCTAATGTTCAATTATTATATTATAGGTAATATTATTTTATATTTTAACAGATATTCCTGTAATAAGTGTGTGTATATAATGGCTCGTTCACACATTGTATTATTACATCCTTTTTATTTTATTTTACGAGTATACAAAGCAAGGGCGGATCCAGCCTTGGCACCAGGGGGGGGGGTCACAAAGTAAAAAAAAAGGTCATCTTAAAAATTTGGTATCTGGAAATTACACTTTTCCTAAAAAAAAGGTCATTTTCAAAATTTGGTATCTGGAAACTACACTTTTCCTAAAAAAAGGTCATTTCCTAAATTTGTTATATGGTACTTTTGCTCCAGGGGGGGGTCATGGCCCACATGAAATTATAATTATGCTAGCAAAATAAAGATTTTATTAATAAATATCACTGCCCTACTTGAGATTACATAGCCTAGGGGGGGGTCATGACCCCCCTAACCCCCCCCTGGATCCGCCCTTGATACAAAGTTATAATTTCATTTGGTTATCTGAAAAGAGTACAATTATTGTACTGTTAAAGAGATTATAAGCATCTCAAAGGATCTATGGATTCTAGAGCCAGCTTCTTGGATTTCTAGTTTTATGGTTGATAAATGCGAGAGACCCAAACGATCGTCGACTAAGTTTACTCCAACAATCCTTGCATATGTTACTAAGCGTTGTAATTGTTAAGTGAAACCAGCGTTGCAACATCTAAAAACTTTTCGGTAAATCTACCGATTTTGTAACTTGTCTACTTATCCACCGCTTTCAGTTAGAAATCTACCAATTTCCGAAGTTTCCCATATGATAATCAGATTTAAGATAATTTTAATATTTTCGGATACCAATACCCAATCTACCACTTTATACCACTTTTTGGCAGTTTATCTACTTATTTTCAACTAGCTTTTTTTACCCGTCCACAAAAAAAGTTGTAGAATAATGGGAGTTAGATCCTGATCTATGGAAGTTTACATACAGAGCTTTATAAAAGTGTGGTGTACCTACATAATGTATAATATACTTATAATTAATTGGACTTAATTTTTTTGTCACACCTCATCAGCAATAAGAAAGCGCTGCAAGTCATAATCGTAGACTGCTGACTTATTCTCTATGCTTGCCCCATAGTTAATAAGACAGAGTGCTCGATTTATATGTGGTGAGCTATGGGCTCTCACCACAATATTGATTTTATTATTCTGCAATTAAGTATGTACCAACACAGCTTTTTGTTCCTTATATTTAACAAATTGTGAAGGTGGATTCATACTTATTTGAAAATCATAATTTTTTTAGAATAAAATAAAAATATATAACTGTATTAATAAAAGTTTTGACTTTTTAGTACAGATTTTTATCATTTTTTTTAAGATAATGAATCTTGGCTTACCTAAAGTACACAAATACACATTTGACATCTTTCACACTAACCAAAGGTTTGTGTTGTGAAAGTGCAAATGGCCTCACCAGGACTTGAACTCACGGCCTTCAGTGCGCTGTGCAAACGAAAGCCATCGACTGATACCACCGGGCTTCCAACAACCTCTTTGTGCATAAACTTTATAAAAAATTGTTCAAGTAAAGTCTCTCACTATGGAATATGTCTATAAATATAAGTAAACTAAGAAGTCGGCACCTAATCATCAAAACTTAACACAACAGTTGAAGAATTTACGGCCCACACCAAGTTTCAAACCTGCGTTTAGCTTTTTCATTAACAGATCTATTGCGTTTAAGTGTAGTAACAACACATTGAGGTGTGACTACTTTTACATTAAAAAAGTTCTCACAAACTGATATGCTGCTCTTGACTTCATAAGTCATTATAGGTAAATTATAGGTAACTACAATGCTTTTATAACTGCCAAACTTCAATAGTTAGAAATATGAACCATTTTAGGGGAGTATTTGCTTCTGTTTATGGGACACATTATTATAAGAACTTTAAATGAAATGACTTGCTAGTACGACCACTACTAATAATATAGAGGGTTGTTTTAAAATATCACATTATTTGATAATTTTAACACATTTGAGAATAATTACTTACCAAATTCCATGAATTCTCATCCTTTATATTAATTTGTCGTGGAGGCATTATTTAACCAAGAATCATTATAAAACATCTATTGTTTGGAAATAGTTCAGGAAAATATATTAAATTAAAACATAATGTGTATTTTTTTTTCAGTTTATTTCTGGTTATAAATAAATTAAAACATTCTGTTTATTTAATTTCAATTAATAAAACACAAAACTACCATTTTGTAAAATAAAATAACATTATTTGTTACATCTAGCAGATTAAAAATAGAAAAAAAATAAAAACAGAATAAAAAATCACCTTCTTTATACCAAAAGCTGGAACTTTTTTTTAAAAAAAATCCATAACTAAAAATAAAATTCACATTCAAATCTTACAGTAGAAACAGACGTGTTGTAAACAATTATGTTGTGTTAAGCCAAAAGCATATTTTTTCATAAAAAATACAATGCTCAACGATAATGTGTCTCTAATCATACTAAATGTATGAAACCGATGTTGCTTCTAGCGTGTCATAGCTCATCAAAACACATTTTTTTTATACAAATGAATCTGGACTCACCCAAAGTGAACACATTTACACTTTTGACATCTTTCACACAAAACGATGCTTGTGTTGTAAAAGTTGAAAATGGTCGGCACCAGAAGTCAAACGCACAAAAACCGTACACTGTACGTACGAAAGCCGTCATTTGATACCACCGGGCTACCAACCTCCTGTTTCTAGCTTTAGATACTGTTACCGATAGTTATTTATTTATCAAATTTCGTCTAGCGCTTTCGTAACAGTGTATCCATATGGCACAATTCTTGAGAGCTTTGCCTGCCAGTTCAATTAAAGTTCAATCTGTAACAAAACATTATGGAATTTATATACACAAACATATGAAAGGAGGTACAATTATCAAATAATAATACGGGACTTACCGCTTTGCTTATTCCAGTAATAAAATGCATACTTGTACATTTTAGAAATTCACTCTTGATATTGTTGTAAATTTCTTGTAATCTATCCTGTAAAAAAAATATAGTAACAGAAAATAAATTAATGTAATTGGCTAGCTGCATTGTAATTATGCGATTATTTTGAAATAATATTTACTCAATTAACTTTGCTTACCTGTTTTATTAATCCCAAAAATTGATTTTATATCTAAAGCCGTACAAAAACTCAATGTTTACATTTTATAGTTTGACAACAAAATAAGACATATCCATAGATTTTTTTATGACGTATCAAATGAACCATAGAACACACTAAAAAATATTACTTAGTGTTAAATTAATATCGTAATTTATTAAAAAGGCTATCTATTAAGAAAAGTATCAACAAAATGAATTCATATAAAATGTTTATAATTCAAAAATCCTAAACCTGAAAATTAAAAAAAACATTCAATAAAAATATCATGATTTAATTATTTTCAGTCACAAAAAAATACCGCAAATAATTTATGGGTAATCTATAGTACTGGCGTACTGATATCTATGGCGTACTGGCTGTCATGTCATCCGCTGTCATCGATATTTTGACAAACAAAACATTTTCAAAATTCGAATATTTTTTTAATTGATAGCTGCTGTTAATATATTTCTAAGTAAGTACCTGATAATATTTATTTATTTAGATTACCCTATATACCTACCTACATAATATTTACTAAATTATGTAGAATAAACACTTTTTAATAAAAATCCTTGTCTTCCAGCATCAACCAAAAATTATATTACATATTATACAACCCAATGGATGTGATAAATGGATCTTGTCCTGGAGGCTATGAGCAGTCATACTTTGAGAATGGATGTATAATGGCGATATATCTACAGGTATAGATTCAAGTTTTCATATTTTATAATGGTGGCCATGTAATAACTTACTATAGTTATCAATTATCTACCATAATTCATTGTTTTTATTCTAGGATGGGATGACCAATGACCATAGTCTTTTTGGCTTTCTTTTGGATTGAAGGAACCTTGGAGGTTCCGTCAAGAATATGTCTCCAAACATACTGATCACTGCATTTTGCTGTCTTTCAAGAATATTTCATTCAACACGATGATCGTCCTACGTCTATTAAGATTTTTTACCACAACAATAGGTATGATCTATTCTTGTATTTTGTTTGATGAATATAACATATGATAAATAAGTTACCATAGCTTTGCGTTTATCTACATAACGATTTAGATTCAATATAACATTTACCACCATTGTCTGTGACAAAATTCAATACAAATATTAACTTAAATACATCAAAGTGTATTTAAGAACGCTCTCCGGCATTTTGCATTACAAAAATATAAACGGACTAAAATATTATGTAGATGACTTTAATTTACATATTAATGTGTACCTAGCCCAAAAAATTCATGAAATGATATTATCCGTCATTATAGGTACTTTTGTGTTTGTTCTAGGATGAATGATTTGTCACAAACCTTGGACAGTTTTACGAAAAGCTTCAAAGTCATACCTCTCACTGATTGCTTTCTTCAAGAATACTTCTTTTGACACGATGAAACTCTATGCATATTGTTTTTTTAAACAAATTTTCACGGCAACAATACCACCAGTCTTTTATTTAAATGAACCTTGTATATTATTGTTTTTGCATATAATATAAGATATGATAAATAAGCTAACATAGTTTTGAGTTTATTTACTATTTCATTTCTAAATTATTTTGTGGATAAAACAAACGTTTTACTACACTGATTATAATCCTGTATTCCTGAATGCCATTTAAAGGTTCTCAATTATTGTCGATATTATTTCTTTTCTCCCAACAATTCTGTCAAGTTCACTGTACCTAATGATCTAATTTATCGGTCACTGTTTTACCGGCCAGTTTGTTTATGGAATGTTCATACCAATTTCAATGTTTATTATTTTACTTGCAAATCTTTTTCAACGATAATTTTAAGATTTAAACTTTATTTATATTTCAGGAATATAAAATGATTAAAAAATTATTGCCAAATTATTTTATACCTATCTACATTTGAATAATATGATTTTATCAGGTAGCTACATAATTATTACTCATCTAATGGCTACGACGGTTTTACACAAAATGTGGCCATAAATTTTTTAAAATGTGTCAATTTTCAAAATGGAGGAATTATATTTCCAAAATTTTGCATTAAATCTTTATTTATTGAGAATAATAAGATTTGAATAAAATTTATATGTATAACGAATCAATCTCCAATTATTTTATTACATTTTCATACCGTAATACCAAGATTCCATTCAACGTTTACATGAGTAATTTTGTTTCCAAAAGATGGCTTTCTGTCTTTTTTGAAAATTTGTATGAAGATCCTAAAAAAATAAAGTTTTTTAAATAGCTCTTAATATATTAAAGTTAACGTTGCCAATTGTATCTTAGAACGTTCTCGAGCAAATTTCACCGCTCTGCGCAGATTCATATCTGACGCAGCATTTGTATTTTGAGCGTGATGCTCCGACATAACGGAAAGTATTGTCAAAGGCAAATAAAAAAACATTTCTGAATTATTATGTAGATGGATAAATTTGTATATACCTAATATGTTTTGTAAAAGCAACATTGTTGTTGCGTGGAATTTATTAAATAAAAAAAAAATAAAAATATTTTAGGTTGGCAACAGTGAAACATTGCACCTTTTTAAAACATACAAAGTTTTAAAACGAAAGAGGAAAAATCAGCTTACATAGGTACGTATATTCTAATGCCTATAGTAGTTAATTACTAGGAAGGGAGAGAGACAATCATTAATCAGTTTTCTATTCAAGGCTCTATTTTAGCAAACAACAGTACAAAAACATCTACCTATTTTCCAAATCCGACAGTAACTAATGGATATTTCTAATTGAGCTAACGCAAAAAAAATCACAAATGCAGGTGTAGTCATTTCTTCTTTGCCTTGTAAACGAATCATACAATGTATTTTAGTTCCAACTGTTGATTCTGGTATGTACGGTGATGTGACGCAAAAGTGATTCGTAAATCTAATGTAAGTCGCTGATGATAGATGTGAATGTATAAAAGCTAGGCTACTAGATGCTTGCGAAATATTCTAAACATCGTAGCTTATTATTTTATTACCAATCATTTTTGTGTTATTATTTATTATTTACTAAATATACACCACTGTTGTAGCATTATAATAATAGATGCTCTAACAGAAGCTGGATTCGAAAATATGTAGAAATAGTCTAAGGTTATGAAATGTTAATTTTTACCCTTAACCGATATTCCAAGATAATCCTTTAGAATTAGAACAAGTTTTTTAAATACATATTTTCCGATAATCACAGATCCCTCAATATAGTTGACGTTTATAAAGCAAAGGCTTCATAAAACAAAAAGACATACTTTTTTAAAAGGAAGTAAATAATTTATTCAATAAAACTTACCACCGGTAGAGCAGTATTCTCCTATGTATCTTTTGGTTAAATATCTCACGGTCACGGCTGAAAAAAAAAGAAATATAGAATAGTCAGTAAGGTCAAAATATTATTTAAATACTTAGCTTAAATTTACTTTCTAAAATTGAATTAAATTTAATATCGAAGATTTTATGTCATCATCCCAAAACAATCTACGGGTTTTATACTAACAGTTTTTTTTTTAAATAATACTATTTAGAAAAGTAGGGTTGAACTAAATTTGAACAAATGTACATAAATATGCAAGGTTTGCAACGTTACACAACGTTTAGGGAAAAGAAAGGGGAGGGGTCTAAAAATCGTTACGGTGCGTTTTGTTAAGGGGGGGGGGAAAGGGGGGTTTTGATATTTAAAAATTGTGTAACGTAATACTTGGACGACCCCTTTCTCAATAAATGAAGTTTGGTAAGCTAAATAACATCTCTTACAAGATACATCTGGTTATTACAAAATTACGCTCATAATATTATAAAGAATCTTGCTCTTAAAGCCTTTGCTCATAAAATATCTTACTGCACTGAAATTAGTTGAGCTCGTTTAGATATCGTAGCAGTTGTATAGAAATATTCTTTTGGTAATAACAATATTTAAACTATACTTATAGTTTACTACCGACGATTCGAACAGGTAGTTGCTGTTAGTGCGGGGTTAAATCAACAACTGTATATCGACGGTCATTATGAGGATCGATTAAAAAGATTAAAACTATCGTGAACGATATCACAAAATAAATAATGTTTGACAGTAATTTTTTTCGCACTATAAATTGACGAAACTTTGTTTGTAGTCGAACGCCAATTTGAATTTGTCTAGACCGGCAGATGTGTTGCCTAATTTGAAGTCTCTGTTTTCGTTAAATAGATACAGTTTTAAGCTTCTTGAGATTAAGTTTTGAAACACTTAAATATTTTTTTTTAATATTAGTACAAAAATCTAAGACTCATATAATATGAGCTTGTATTGCACAAATTTTTATGGATAATCGAAAATTTTGAATTCTGAAGACAAGAAAAGGAGTTCATAAAAGCGTTCAAGGTATTAATATAAGATCAATCAGTTTCTAGCATGAAATTACATAACATTTCATTTCAAACAGAGCAAGCAGTGATTTTCTACACTCTTCTATTACTATTGGAGGTATTTTAAGGAAACTGTAAATAATTGCGAGCCTTCACGTCTATTGCAATACAATGTTGGCGCACATTAAATGTTTTAACTGTATAGAAAATTATCATTATTAACAGGTGATTTCATCCAATCATCTTAATAATATCATCTTGTGATAAAAATAGGTAAGTGTTTTATTCCAATAAAAATCCAAAATGGCTACCAATTTTTTTAAAATTAGAACGATGTTATTTTTTTTAAATACAATAGTTCTTCTTGTACAGAAATATTCATATAAAATGATGCATTTAAATAATATGGAGCAATATTTCAGACGTAGGAAGTCTCATCTTCATGCCACGTATTCGTGAGCCGGGGCTTCCGTGTCATCCCTAGGAATAAATAGCACTTAAACAGCCTCTGGTTAGTGCTCATTCCGCTGGCCCGTTCTCATAGCGTCGTGTGTCGCCTCTGTTCCCATTGCTTCGTGTGCGAACAATTCTTATAGGAAAACAAAAAAAATGTTGCCGAATGGACGTGAAGTCCCCTTTTCCGAATATTACCTACCAACGTTAGTGAGAAACTCACGGGAATTTTGTATCGGCTGCGGAGCTTTCCGAAGTATTCTGTAAGGTTGATACTTATACATGTAAATGTCACGGGAATTTAGAATAGGGGTAATCTCTATATGAATTTTGTCGGATCCGGAACACTACAAGTGGGAACGGGCTGTAAGTATATTGTGTCAACATAAATAGTTCCAAACTTAAAATCTTTTAGGTACGAGTACTTACCTACATATTATAAAATTTCAAATTTTAATAAACCTAGCGTAAATATCCCTAAGGAATGAGTTTTGGATATGGTCAAGCTTCACAGTAATAGTGGTATAACAGAACTATGAATAGTCAAGAGTTAACTTAATAACCCTTTAAAGGACACTGGTAAACTATTGTACCACTTTATACAAATCGAACAGAAAATGATGGAAGGTGTTGCAACCGCTTTAATAGTTGTATTTTGTAAATACATAAATGCACCATTACTTTAAGACCAAATTTTTATTACACACGCTTTGCAAAAGTGTTTTTTTTTACCTATTTTGTGTTTTTTTCTCTTATTTTACTTAAATTAATAGGATCGCACTCAGCATAATATTCCTTTTCGCTGAGTGTATTCAAGGTTAAGGGGTTTAAAAAATGGAAAAATTTCATACAATTTTTATCATTTTGGGTATCTAATTGTATGATGTGAATTGGGAGAGAAGGGTGTGTTAAAATAACCACACATAAAAATGACTTTCTCGTTTAACTCATGGTTATATAAGAGAAGAGAATGTAAGCAAGTAAGAAGATAATTCGAGCAGATACCGGGCGAGTGGTAAGTTTATCTGAACAAGGAAACACTAATGAGTGTCGTATCAGCTCATAATAATCCTTATCGTCCATCACACGGGTTAACCTATATTATTTAACACAAATGACTGCGAATTCGCAATTTACGACAACAATAATCAACGGTAACAAAAGAGGTTATGTAATGCGATCGAGGTTAACTTTTAGACACGAAGTGGACAGCTGCTAGGTCCGCTGTTAACTCACTTTGATCAATATTTTTGGTGAAACTGATTAATCAAATTATGTTGAGTTGTTGAAATGTTGAATATAAAAACGTCGGTTTCATTGATAGTTTTCTTGATGCGAGGTGTATGGCAGAACCTATCTTGTTTGTTAATATCGTGGTGATTGTGATGTATGTTGAAGATACCTACTACGTTTGACCATTTTTGAGATTCTCGTAATAAACAATAGAAATTTCTTTGTGAATACTGACAAAGAAAATCTTTAACTGACATTTTTAATATCGATCGACAGGCGAAATTACACAATTTGTATGATGAAGAGGGATTTACCCATATCACTTACCTACTCACTGTACACCCATTCACTGTATACATAGACAAAATTCTCAATTTTTCAGAATCTTATCTAATGGCTTTCTTCTTCTTATGGTTACTCACAATCTGACCTCCAGAGACCGAAGCCATTGGATCACGTCCTCCGTTAGTGCGTGCAAGTCCTGTAGTCCTTCTTCAAATGCGTATATGGAGCACTCGATAATCAGATGGTCGATTGTTTGTGTCATCCCACATGCGCATGCTGGTGAGTCAACCCATCACCATTTATGTAAGTTTGAAGCGGAGCAGCCTACATCACATCTTATTCGGTTAACCCTGCACCATATATTTCTGGGTTGCGTTGAGCCAGGCAGTTCAACGTTGCATGCAACGTTACATTGGTTACCGCGCGTGTTCAGATGTGTACAGATCCTTATATGTAGTAAGAAACTCCTTGGGATAATTCAACAACCAAGAATGTATTCGATTGTTATGTTTTCTCCTATACGATTGTGTCATTAGTGTTTTAGCTCTATTTAGCACTTATTAAAGCTTAATTCATTAATTAAGCTTGAAAAACCACTTCTGATCATGGTTTTTACTGACCATCAAGTCTATACGACATCTTTAAATTTGGTTGCTCTCTTGTTCTCAACAATTTCCAACTTTTATCTCTATTTTTCATTTTATTATTAAATTTCTACTTGTTGCATACATGAGATTTTTCGACATGTTGAACATGTTGAGAATTCTCATGATTAGGAGTTTCGGAGACAAACATTACCACCTAATGGCGAACGTTGTTAACGTAAAGTGATCACACTAAGCCAGCCTTCGAAATAACAGTAGAAGACGGTCGTAAGCCCGTAGTGGTTTGTTCCATTTAAAAATCGAACATTAGTAATGAATTGTTAGAGTCATTAGTTGTTATTTTTTCTATACGACAATATTCTCTGAATGGTAGCAACCTATATTGCTAGACATTTCTCCAAATGCCAGACTTTTTACAGGACGCTTTAACGGGGAATTATCTCCTTCGGACTTTTTGCAAACTTTGAAAAGGATAAGGTGAACAGCATTACTTATTTAAAAAAACGCTGGATGAGGGATAAAAATATGTGATAATTTTGATGTAAACTTCAACTTGTATAATAATGTAATTGTGTTTTAATTTTGAACACCCATATTATTATAAATTATTGCAGATAGGAATGGACATGAAACGACTTCAGTTAAGCTCGTGGATAGAAATGAATTATCGCGAGGCATTCATCAAGAGACCGACTAGCAGTTATTTGTACGGGGAGATTTGATAACTAATTTGATATGATATTATTATGTAAAGTTTAACATAGAATATCTTAAGCAGGTATCAATTATATGAACAAATAATATTCGATTGTTTTCTTAATATAAGATAATATGTTGATATTAATAGGAAATTATATAAATTTTACAATCAACAGTTACTCAAAATGTTATTTTACAATTATTTAAGAAGAAAATTTTATTTGGCTAAATTCAAACTCAAGTGGTGAAATGGAATAGACAACTTAAACTTTTTTATATATATCTTTGGGAAATTTTGCCAAGATATGTACCAATTCTCAACGAAATAATTTGGAGGTCTGCTGTAAGACAGAAGATCCAGGAGAACAATGGTTTATATGATACCTACGACTCTCAGCAATGAAAATGAAAACTGGACAGGGATATGGATCAAATTTGCATATAAATTTATTTCATTCTTTGAGAAAACTCAAGTCAAAAAATGAGAGGGAAAACTGAATGACAATGATTCATAAACTTCAAACCTGAAACTTTTTGAATTCGAAGCAATATTTATGGCCTTGGGCATGTGTTTGTACTAAATGTTAAGATATTTTTGAGAAATTAAATTTCTTTTTACAGACCTATACACGGAAAAAATAATAAAGGTAGCATTACTTATTCTTTATTTAGGGTGCAAAAATAATAAGAGGGATTTAAACATTTCTGCAATTGTGTCCCTCCTATAAAAAGTATTTAAAACCACATTGATAAAAGTTTTGTTCATAAAAAATGGAACATTTACTTCTACTTAAAGCATTCTCAACTGCAACTAATATTACTTTACCTTGTTTTTGTCCTTGATCCCACAATCAGGGATAATCTTCAACATTCCATTTATGGCTTGCCAACCCCAAGGTATGTCCTGGTTAATCGTAGATCATCAGTCACAGAATCTCCAGTCATGAATGATTATTTTAAATCAATCACGAGAATACCTTCTATATTATTTTTCCATAATAACCTGTTTTGCCTGCCTCTTTTTCTTATAGTTATTTTTTAAAAACATGACAAAACTGTCATTATTATGTGCCCGGTTGATTATTAATTGAATATTTATTGAGAAAAAAAAACAGGTCGATTTCTATAATCGAGAGAATTTTCCAACGCTTAAAGTTTGAAAAACTTCGTCGAACATCAAATAGTTTGTAAAGGAGAGTAAATGTTGAGAACAACAGGATTATGAACACGTTTCTTGAAAAGATAAATGCATCTCGCACGAGTATATAATTATGATAATTTCAACATACTGTTTTGCACAGGATACTCTCATTACAAATAGCTTTGATTTTTATCCAAAAATCGCTTCGTGCGACTGTCTCTTTGATACTTCCTTCCTCAGAGAACATCACGAACAAAGATGGAATATTATTTTATTGATACGAGAACAGTTTGTCATTACGATTGGGTTTAAAGTTTAAGTAGATAACGTAATTTGAATTAATTTCATTGGGAACGTTGATGCCAATGTTATGCAGGGGAATTGATTATTACTATTCAGTATCTATCCACACCTCTTCGAAATTGTTCTGTCTTGAGGAGTACATATTATTATTATATAATTATACCTTATTTCAAATAAAATAATAAATAAAAACTTCGCTATTGCTAGAAGATTTACTATCAAGAGTTCTATTTGGCTAACAATGTAGTTAGGTTTGGGCGAAAACTGATGGTACAGCATGTTGAAGAAATTGATTCAGAAATGGAACTTGACAACCGGAGAACAAATGAATACTAATGACCGGAAAGACCTTTCAAGAGAGGGCTTTGAAGAGGTATGTGAATTGCTAATCCGGCTCGAAGGACCATGTTGAAAGATTAATGCCAAAATTCAATTATATAAACATAGCAGACATTCATATATCTTTTAACCTATATGGATATTTATAAAGACAAGTCCTTTAAAAGCTCTTTGTGTTGCGAGTCCGTCAAAGAGATCAAATTAAATTTTATGATGTTAGTTTATTTACTAGGAAATTTTTGACACTGCCCTAGATCGAGGGTAAAGAAAACCCTAACCTCTTGATGGTTTCCTCTGATCCAAGCTTAGATCATTCATCGAGTTCAATAATTGAGGACGGTAATGGTGAAAAAAAGGAAAAAAAACATCAATCAACCTAGCATACATCACAGCATATAAAGCTCTAAGATGAGAATATGTTATTTAATCGCCATACATTAGTTACCGGTTAAATGTATCATTCATATGCAGTAACTTTCTTCTTAATGCATATTGTTCTATTTCTAAGTCTAAATTTGTGGGATCATCTCATTTCAAAAAGTAACGTTTACTGTAGAATTGACAAGGTTCAACCCATTCTGAGAAACTTTCAATCCTCAAATTTGCACGTTCAGTCGAAAAACAGGATTTTAGCAGCAATCCGGCTCGAAGGACCAGTAACACGGACTATATGGAGATGAATGATGATGATTTTAGAAATATTTTGATTTATAATTAAAAAGGTTTCTTTGATAATTTTCTAAGAGATGGCATTACTTATTGTAATTACTACTCGTTCATGAAATGTTAACCCCTAGTGATAAACCCGAGTGAGTTAACAGAACGGACCCTCACTAGACACTCCGGCTAAATGTTACATGACTCCGGCTGAGTGCTGGTGATAAGAGGCCGTGTTGTTATCGGATTTTCGTGCACAGCTCACGGCTCACATTTCTCAGTTTCGAATCCGACTGCTATCATTCTCTTGCACACGTAGTACCGCAGTTATCTAACATTGAACAGAGGAACACAATTGAGCGCACTACGTTCTTTTGTAAGAGTTTAAACCCTTTTTCACCCAAACTAAATTAATTCAGTATATTTTTTTTAACCGAAATTGACTAAGACTGCATTTACAAAAAATCAACACAGATAAAACGCAGTTTGGTCAAAAAATTTATTTCTATTATTTCAAGTACCTACGCAGTACGTACTTTCAATAGAAAAAAACTTTCTTTCAAAATAGCTTTGAAGAATGATGAAATTTCATTTTTCTATTAATTTGAAATAATAAAGGTTCTTTAACTTTCATTAGGTACGAAAAAAGGAGATAAAAAAACAATGTCAAATATCCCACAGACTTGGGTGTGAAGTAAATCAAAAGTTAATTTACATTTTGTTACTCATATTTTTTAAAGCAATAGAATGAGTTTCTAATGTTTTTGTGTTGGAAAACAGACACTTAAGCGTATTTCTTATGTATGTACCTATATTTTAAGGATGTGAAACAGTTCCGTAGTTACTTCTTTTTGAGTTTGATCAAAGGTAAACCGTAAGTAAGTGTAAAGGTATCAGAAAAAAGACAATTAAAAAAAAACATAAAAAATTGCCACTTAAAATAACATAAATAAAAACGCAGGATAAATTAATGTGAACGCAGAAAATAACGCACAATGGCTATTAGGGTGTTGAGGGCCTAGAATTTATAGAGAATGTCAAAGAAATTAAATAATAACCAAATCAATAATATTGATTTATCCCGTGAAGAGACTCAGGAAATGAAGGGTTAACTGCATTATTATTATTATTATTAAAACTGATGAGATCTTTATTAAGACCGTAATAAAATAAATAGTAACACCCGTACATTAAACTATCGCTTAAGTTAAACCAGCCATGTGCAGTGTGAATATCCATATCGTTACTAGGTAGGTACATTATTTTATGACTATTAACCCTGCTCCTTAAGTTTCATTACAGTTATTCTATGAATAAACATAATACTGAGAACAACTTCTTTGATCTTAAGATATTCATAACTGTTGAGTATCTTGGTGCTTGCACTGTATCTACTGATTTAAGTAAGTACCTACGTCTATCTTATTCTTTTTCTTTTATTTTAATCCAAAATAGGTACATAGTCTTTCTCATCAATGAATAAGATTTTTTTTATTTAATTTATTCTTTGTACAGAAATAATATAAATCACATTATAAACATTAAAAGTAACAATAGAAAAAAAATAAACGTTGTTTCTCTCCCGATTATTGACTTTTGACTTTTTCTTTAAGATCTAGTCCTGAAAAGGTCACAAGAATCTAAACATAATTAGAACGTTGTGCACCAACAAAGCCAATAGGCAATAAATATGAGACATTAACAAAAATGGATATAGTCATATCCTGGCGCCAAATACATGATAGCAGTTGCATTCTTTAAATTTGGTTGCTCTCTTGTTCTGAATAATTTCCAACTTTTATCTCTATTTTTGATTTTATTATTAAATTTCTACTTGTTGCATACATGAGATTTTTCGACATGTTGAACATGTTGAGAATTCTCATGATTAGGAGTTTCGGAGACAAACATTACCACCTAATGGCGAACGTTGTTAACGTAAAGTGATCACACTAAGCCAGCCTTCGAAATAGCAGTAGAAGACGGTCGTAAGCCCGTAGTGGTTTGTTCCATTTAAAAATCGAACATTAGTAATGAATTGTTAGAGTCATTAGTTGTTAGTTTTTCTTTAATTATTGACTTTTTCATAAACAAAGTTGCCAAGCACTTAACTGTAAGCCCACAAATACAGTTTTACAAAATAATAATTTAATAAACTTAAAATAAAAAAAACATAGCTTTTGAAAGAGTTATACATACCTACAAAAAAGATCCGACAGAGAGGATGCGAGCAGAGGAAATAGGAAAGAGGATAAGAACTGTAGCAAAGAGGTAAATAAGAGGAATGGAATGGAAAGGGAGCTGTGGCCGTCAAGTCCGGTGCCCACAGTTATCCACTATCATGAACCACGCGGGACCTCTGAACCATTTGTACGCTCTAATAGAACTCTGATATGTATCGACATTTCCATCAAATTTCATGACAAATAGTATTATTTGTAGGTGTTTGGCATATTACATAGGAAATTACATGATAAGTTAGAAGTAGTTTATTTATGAATAAATTTTACTTTGAGTAATCTCTAATATATTATTATATACTTAAACAACTAATAAGAGTTATGCTAATGATAACAAAATGAGAGCAGATAGGTAAAAGACTGTTTTCAGACTCGAATTCAACACCCCAAACATCAGCTCAAAGACTCCAAGGCACCGAATTTTGTTTTCTGTAGGTCTGTGTTACCAGAGTTGAAAATGTAAAACATGTACCTAACTATGGAGTCTGTAAATCTCACTTATAGGTATTTTGTGTAGATGATGATATAGCTACACTCTCAGAAAGAATTGATTTTAAAATACTCATCCATACCTTTCCGTTTGCTTTACCTTTTGGAACTCTTTGGAAAAAAGTGTTATTTATCTAGCGGTTTAAGCCACTGAATTTTATATAATTCATGGGTTTGATCACCAAAAGTGATATTTTTGTAATTATTTAACCTTTTTTTAACGCAATTTAAATTAAAACTTTAAATAATGTTTCTACCATTATCAATTTTTATCCAGTTACAAGTGAAATTGTGTTTAAAATTCGGGATGATACACCATCCCCATGGTTATCATTACAATATGTAGAATATTTTCTTCTAATTCTTATATTTCGATCTTCTAGGAGTAATCCATTATGCGTTGCTGTTGCCAGTTTTGGAGTTTTTAAATGTATGTGATTAAAGTTTAGGCATAAAGTAGTTAAACTACTCATTCAAATAACTACATAAGTTTAATTATAATAGTTAAAAAAAAAACAATTGAAGGAGTGGGAATTCGCGATTTTATGAAGGCGATGGTTGTTGGAGATGTAGGTACGAAGGCTCACACTGCAAAGGTGCTACGAAGCCTGAGATAAGATCTTTTCATTTATATTATTATTCAAGACATGAGATGTGTAAATATGACAGCAATTGCAGCCCGCTAACTAGACAAGATGCAACGAGAACATCAAGTTGGTAGTAAGGTGCCCCATGGTGCAGTCTTAACTAGAGAATAAAATATTGCACTCAGAACTAGACTAGTTTCGACTTTGATACGATCTTCATATGCGGTGCATATTGTTATACTAGCGCGTTGTCCATTGCGCAAGACGTGATGGTTCTCTGCCGAGGTGCTCGAGATATCCCTCGTTTATAGCAGCATTGATAGCGAATCATTTTGAGTAACGAACATAGTAGGTGTTAGCTCGTGAAACTGAAAATAGTCAATTAACGAACTAACAAGTCATATCAAGTTGTAGAAATCTGTTTGAATCATGACTTGTGGTGGTGTGAAAATATTGTCCAAGTCGTGTATTTTGTTCGTTTGTAAATGTTCTATCTAACATTGATGTGCCAATTGAAAATACCATAAAACATAATATTGTAAATTCTAAGGCAAAAGCGAGATTGGACAAAAATTGCAGTTGGGATCATATTGTTTTCAGGACAGAACTCTGCTAAAGAGTTCTAAATATTAGAATACTAATAATACCATGAAATACCGTGGATACAAGAAAACGAAAATTGATATGTCCCACAAAAAGAGTCAAGATGTACCTACCTTATTAAAAATCAATGGCACAGTTGTACAACTATTTCGATGCTTGCCCACAAGGGCCTCGTAAGTTGTCAAACATGCCCATTTATTCTCGTTGTTATTTATTTTCTCTTCTTCTTCTTCAGCTTATCGCCATCCACTCCTGGACGTAAGACTCCTCCATGTCGATCTCTCCTGCGCAGTCTGCATCCATAGCACTCCAGCGTGTCGCTCCAGGTCATCCCTCCATCTCATCTGTGGTCTTCCTACACTTCTTCTCGTGTCTCTAAGTCTCCAATTCAGCAGTATTTTGGTCCATCTTTCGTCAGTAGCTCTAGCAACATGTCCTGCCCATTTCCATTTTAGAGTCATCACCCGGTGGACTTACTTGGACTTTCTCCTCTTAATTTCTTCAACTAATATCATTTGAATGTCAGAAAGTCTTTGGTATTTTGGTCTTTTATTCCCACAATAAGTTTTATCAAGTCAACAACACATTGTATATTTTCAGCCGTGTTATAATTCACGTATTAATGTGAATATTTTGAATGTGTATTCTTCCTCATGTCAGCATATTGGACAGAATCTGTTGATAATGAAAGTAAGCTTATTCAGATAAGCTTTTAAAAGCGTTAATTATCTAATTTCTTACTTTATATAATAATATATTCAGAGAAGAATTGTTGAAAAACAGCAGAATAAAGATGGGTAGGCAACTATCAAATTTCATACTTTTTAAATACAATAATATCAAATTTTTGTGTTTGTCAAAATTGAATAATATCTTTGTGACTTTGAAGAAATAGCAAAACATATCACCATCGCAAAAGGTTTTAATTATGATTTAAAAAAATAATTATATGTTTTAAAAATATTAATAATATTTCCCACACGTAATCTTAAAATGACGTAACTTTTAAGAAATTCCGAGAAAGCAGGTGCTGGATGGAAACCAATTAACATGTCTCCCGTGATTTGCGACGCAGAAATAAATAAAAGAAAAATATATCAAAGGCGAATTTTAAAAGGACAGAAATGACTTTATAATGCGGGCGCGGAAGAGGCTTAATATAAATTTCACACCACCCGCCAACCGGACGATTTAAGACGAAAAAGGGTTCTCCGGGAATAAAATATGACATTAGGAAGACAGGTGATGTTAAAGGAGTTCTTTATCTTTCCCAGTTTTAATCACACCAAGACCGTATCAAACAAAATGAGAAGCCCTAATTAAAATGTCTTCTAACATTGGATTGGAAGAATATTTTAATAAAGATGTGTGAATCTTATATTATAAAAATGGAGAGCTCTTTTCCGATGTCATCGCATCACGCCTAAACTGCTGGACGGATTTCACTAATTCTTTTTTTGTCGCGTTCAGGATCAATCAGGAGAAGGTTCTTATGAAAGAAAAAATTAAAGAAAAGTTACAAAATTAAAGAAAAGTCAAAGTAGGTAATCTTTATGAAACTTTTTGCAATATAATTTTTATTCCAAATTTGAAAAATTTAAAATAAATTGAAGTTTGACAGGAACTGTCTGTTGTTTGATAGTTAGTGCGATAGACAGAATGCCGATGGAAAATATATGGTTTGAAACAGATGCATCGATCCAAATTACATTGGTTATAAGGTAATAAGCCTATCATTACACAAATTCGAATTCAATATTCATAGTTAGGAACACAGGACAACATCTCGGAACAACAGCTAGTGTTTTAAAAATTCTACAAGATATAAAGATTTATTCGCTTTCATAATTTCCGGCTTATCAATTTTTTTTTTTGAGAATAAGAACTTTTATTAGTTAGTTTGTAAACAAGAACTTTTATTAGTTAGGCTGTAAAAGTAAGGGTGAAGTACGTACTTAACATAACACTTTACATACTTAACAGTTGAGTTACCCATGGTAATATTTTGTTTCAATTAAACGTAAAATACATATGATACAATGCACATTATTTGTTTAAGTATAATATCTTTTTTTTTGTAGACACAAGACATGGTCCTTCAGGAGCCAATGAATCTAAAATTTGAACGAGACGTATAAATATTTAACCGTTTTAGTGCTGAAGATTATTTTTCATATTCTATGCAAAAATGTATTGTTTATTATTAAAAAGATTCCTTAATACGTTGATTGCCAACCTGAAATACTGGATTTCACGGGATGGCCAAATTATATTTTTTTTTTTAATTTTGTTGATAAATTCTTTACCTAGTGTCTAAAATAAATTCCAAATGCCGTAGGTAAATAGTTGTTGAATAAATCTTATTTGTTGAATAACTTCCCACTAAAAATAAAATAATTGAGGTGTTCCTACTTGCAATTGAATAATATTATTTAAAAAAAAAACGTAAATAAGAAAATAATGGAGTATTCAATTACTTACCTACAATATGTTTGTATGATCTTGTATATCTTTAACGTTTTTGTTGTTTTTTTGTACTTTTATTGTAAACTAGCTGACCCATCGAACTTCGTCCCGCCTTAAAGTTAATAAAATATTTCTGGGTAACATAACATAGGTAACATACCTACTCGTTGCGAAAAAATCAAAAGTTATGTGGTTATAATAAACAAATACAATGTCGGTAACATACGTTACCGCCATATGTGGAAACATATGGAAAACGTTGATCTATAGAATCTTTCTACCAAAATATCAATCTACCAGACATCTTCCTATTTCCCCAACAGATGGCGGTAGCAGTACCGGTGCCGAATCCGTTCCATACAAACTTTAATATTATATTTTATATGATTTCTTATCCATTTATTCAACTTTTTATTAGTTATTCTGTTATCCGGAGCGGAGAAGAACCCAATAAATCAAACATCGGAAGAATCTGTTCAGCCGATATCGAGTTACAAGTGTTCGCACTAGCCTGACTTTAATTTGTATTTTAGATATGTTTTTATGTGTAAATAGCATAAGTACATACCTTACTAAAATAGTTTTTTTTAATTTGTCGGATTATGAGTTATTCGATAATAAAACACTGATCTAACAAATGTTTGTTACGAGTGTGTATACTGTAGATACAGGGAACAGTATGTCATATGAAATTTTATATGTTTAGATAGTTTTCTAAAAGCTTCGTGTCACCTTCAAACCATTAGGTTATTAGTCTTAAGAACTGAAAACTTAACAAATAGATTCTGTAATTCACAAAAATAAAATAATATGAAGTTTGTAAATGTTATTTTTTGAAAAGGATGCCTTATGTAAAATAAAACAGTGAATTTCCTTAGAAAGTTAAAATGCCCAAAGCTTGCAGTCCTGATTTATGTTTGCGATAAAGAAAGTAATGATAAATATGTTTCTAATATCCACAATTAATTGTAGAAGTAATACTGATTGTACAACATTATACAATGCATGTGTTTCAGTGCAAACTAACCACAATATGCAGAGTATAAGATGGTACCACCGCATCGCGAATGATGCTATACGCCGGCGCAGTCAGCGTGAGCCCATCACCTCTACCATTGTGAGGAGGAGATGGACTTGGCTGGGACATGTGTTAAGGATGCCGAATGACAGTTGGCCGAGGAGAAAGCTGCTCTTCCTCCCACCAGGGTCCCGAAGACGTGGAAGACCCTCTCACACAGTGTTCCGCTCCATCGAAGAAGAGCTGAGGGAGGACATGGTGTGGGAGGAGGTCATAAACATTACGCAAGATCGAGCGCAATGGAGAGCTTTTGTTGCCTCTCTATGCTCCTGAGTGGGGTGTAAAAGGGAAAATTGATTGATTTATTGGGTGACTAACTGGACCACCTCACACCCTTAAACCCCAATCGGTTAGAAAAGGCACAATGAGCCTCGGACGCCTTTGAGCGCAATAGAGAGCTCTTGATGCCTCCCTATGCTCCTGAGTGGGGCTTAGGCCTTCCGCATGGTGGATTGGTTTATTTTATTTTTTCCGCTTGATTTGTTTGTAGCCGGCTTTTTGGTTTGATTGCTACGATCGAGCTAGGGGGTCGGTTTCGTGCGTGTCGAGTTTGTTGCGGATTGGTCTCCTCTGGGTTGACTTGCGGTGTGCGGGGGTCTTGGAGACTAAATGGAGAAGGGAGAATGAATGACTAACTGGAGGAGGCGGGCGATGGACAGGGGAGAATGGCAGGGAATTCTGGAGGAGGCCGAGGCTCACAATGGGCTCTAGTGCCAATGATGATGTTGAAAAATACGTGTCAACGACAAAATAAAAGAAAAGGCAAAACTGAAAAAAATAATAAAAATATGTTTATGTATACTTGAATCATTTAATAATCTTAAATGCCCAAAAATGTTGAAATTGTTGATTCGAAAGCTATTCCCGCTCAGATACACCCTGTATGCGGTACAATATCCACGATATAATGTTAACCACGGACATTCATTATTTCGTAGCACTTATACGAGCCGATATCAACGAATCATATTCTCATCACGAAGAAATTAATATGGATTTCCTTTATAACATCCTCGCAGTAATTAGAGCCACGACAGAATCATCCATCAAGCGATTGTGAACCGGGATTATATCAGTTTAAATCTTTGTTTTATTTTAAACATTGCGTTATGTTTTTATTGGATGCTTTATGTATGCTTTGATGGAACGTCGAGATTAGTATGAATCAAAACATTGTGAATTTCTTCTTATAAGTATTGTACAAAAATAATTTTAATTAACAGGGATTTACTCTAAAGACTATGCTGTATAATGAAGATTATGGATGGGATGCTGTGATCTATATATCTGCCAGGAGATAAATTATCATTGTCTAGCGGCCCATTAGTTGCATACTGATTTTGCGAATGACAAAACTTTTTCGGCAGACCATCAACCACATAGTATAATGAATCCAGCAACAGAGCATACGAGGGTTATCTCTCGGACTTTACCACACTGACAGACAAAGCAATGAACTACATTCGAGAGCTCTAGATTTGACCATCAGACAAGCAGAAAAATTTTCCCCACGCTCCAATCCTTTTAATGGTTTTTTTGTCTTATATAATAATGGAGAGCTATTTTCCGTGGTCATCGCATCACGCCTAAACGGCTGGACCGATTTCGCTAATTCTTTTTTTGTCGGGTTGGCTTTTATCAGGAGAAATTCTTGTGAAAGAAAGTTGCGTAGGAAATTAAAGAAAACGTAGGTAAACTTTTTTTTACATTTTACAATATACATGATTATTATTCCAATTTTGACAGGAACTGTCAGTTGTTAGATAGTTGGTGCGATTGACAAAATACATGGTATAGAACAGGTGCATCGGTCGGAATCACATTGGTCAAAAGATAATTAATTTATACAAATTCGAATTCAAAATTCATAGTTAGGACTCCAGGACAACGTCTGTCGGGAAAGCTTTCATTATATAAAAATATGTTGTTCTTATTAAGCGTATTTTAATCTTTTGTGATGAACTGGCCATACGCTAAATAAATATGGAAAAAAATTCAGCAGGTAAAAGAAGATTGACTGCCATGGAATATGACGCACGGAAAAATTCTGTGCAACTTCTTGAGTCGAAGAATGTTGGGGCCAAAGCTCTGTTCCATTTTTAGGCTTGCCATTGGCTCATTGCTCAATGTTTGAACCTAATGTTAGTGGAATATTTAATATTTTTTTAATGATTTTGGAATTTTCATTTGGGTATCTATTTTGTATTGTTTATTGTTTTTTTAAAAGAAAAATTCTTATGGGTATGATTTTTATGTTATTGTTTTGTAATTGACCTAATGGCCGTATGTGATTTGAATAAATAAATAAATAAATACGTTAGTTCAAAGGTAAAAAGCGTTTTGCTATAGCTTAACATACTCGTATTATTGGATATACGCAATAGCGTGATGTTCATTTTAAAGACCCTTCCACTAAGGAATTCGGTACAGTAACGAGTAATTCAGCTGCTTACTAATTTACTCCCTGCTTGCCCTATTGCGAACTAGGATATATATAAATTATAAAGATTTCAAAAATATGATTTATGTTTATGAATTTAGATGAACTTTTCTTTTATTTCTTACCTACACTTATAAAATTCATGAATGGTTCATTTAACATGTTTGTATAGGTGGAAAAATGTTTGTTGGCGAAGTAAATATCGAGGTTGATGGTAAAACTAATGTTCCAGCTGGATAATAAAACATCATTAAGTCGTGTTAAAGACACGCGGTCTATGGTAACGGCTGACATTGTTGGATTTGACATGTCGCACAGAAGCTGCATAGAACTGCCACTGTACTTGATTTGAGTATAGCGAAAACGGAAGCAAATATCTTTAAAGTAGGTATGAACCTCTCTTTGAAATCATAAATTCAATTTGAATTCCTATCAATGTACATAGATATAATGATGAAAATGTTTGTACCTAAAAGTGTATGGGAAGAATATTTAAGAAAAAAGTGTTCTTTTTTTTAATGGTAAGGTAAATTGATATAAACTTCAAGACCCTACCAATTATAAGAAGTTTTTAGAACTCAGAAATATAGAAAAAGGTAAAAATGACAAGTAGGTACCTACTTACCATACCGATAACCATAGACGGTCACCAGGTCTCCCGAGTGGATATATTTAAATACTTCCTCCCGATACGTAACGGTATGGCAAATGGCGTCTTTAACAACATGACCAAGATATGGAAGGCGTCGGCGTTTAGTATCGAGAGGAAATGTAAACTGTTTGATGCGTGTGTGAGTCCTGGCACCTGACTAAAGCCCAAGCACAAAAAGTATCTGCATTTGAAACGAAGTGCCTCAGGAGAATCTTGAGTATAAGATGGTACCACCGCATCACGAACGACGCTATTCGCCGGCACGCCCAGCGCAGGCCCCTCACTTCCACCATTACGGAGAGGAGACGGGCATGGCTGGAATTTCATTTTTCAAGTTTTTCTGTTCTTCATTGTTGATATTTTTTGAATAAAGTTTTTTTATTTATTTCGCCTAAGCACGTTGAAAGAACGGATTACGCAAATAATTTTTCAGGTTGAAAAAAAAAATAGTATAAGATGGCGTTATCGACCGATTATGACGTGGATCGACCGCACCGATTCATATTTTTCCTACGTCCATATATACATTTTATTTCTGTGGGCGTCTAGTTTACAATGATATCCCAGTTACACTTAATGTCACTGAACGTCAAACTTACATTGTCTCTTTCGCGCTTTCATTATTTTACTGCAGGCAGTGCTTTGTACTTTTCTCAACGATTGATACAACGTTTCTCTAATCTTGGAAAACAAGATTTCCGACATAGAGGTTACATGTTAGTGTAAATTTGAACTAAAAATAATGAAAAAAGTAAATCACTAAAATATAAGATCTCAATCAACGCTTTGAAATGATTAGGTACTTAACATCTTCGTCCTTAAACGTTACTTCTGCTAATGAAGACTCAATAATGGTCACGAGACTCCAATCAACACATTACTCAGTCTTAAGTAGTAATCAAGCTATTACCCTGAACATGTGTACCTGCAAAGTATCGTGTAGATAGACAGATCCACGCTCTCCTGACTCGCGAGAGAGTTATGCGCGCGACTCGCAACGATCCGTGTAGTATGAGATAAGCGCCGAGTGGGATGATAAATCTAATTATGATAATTAGTTGGAGAGATTACGTAGTATTTGTGTACATGCGCCGTACCACTATTTCACTCAATGTCAATGTGTCGTTGTCACTTTGTGTATTAGCCAAGGTGGTCAACAAATCACTTCATTCAACGTTTAATTTGTTCGTTCCGGTTCACTTCCTAATGTAATTAATTACATCATTTTTTAAGGCGATGCATTTAGGAAAGTTATGTCTTTAGTTCTGATAGTGGGCGGGATATCTCAGACATTTTTTTCCCCTTTCGTATTATTAAAGGGTTACCATATTTTTTTGACAGAAAGATGTCAAGTGGGAGTTTTGTCTAACTGGGAATCTTCATCCTACGGAAAGCAGTTCTTCATTCCTCTCGAGGCGGGATATCTGCCATTGACCTACCCCTAATTAACCCTCTATCATCATCTTGAGGAATATACATGCAGAAAATCGTACCTTTGGTCTCTTTACTACATGACTTAAGTAAATATGGCATCTTTCAGAGCTAGTATAGCTCATTGCGAAACTCTTCTGTATTAAGATTTAAATTAAGGGGCTTAGTCCTTTTTCAAGTTTGTTTTATCGATGAATAAGATGAAAGAGTCAAGGAGTGTATTTGTGTTCACTTTGAGTGAGCACAGATTCATTTAAAAAAAAAAAATATGGTTCCATTGTCAAAGATTGATGTTTGTTTGTTTGTTTCTATGAAGTTGATGATCTTTATAAGTAGTCTGTGGAACTGTTTGTAAGTATCCAATATATAACATTACAGTAGTGTTGGTAATGTTTTTCTTATTGATTTAATCTATTTTATATACATAATTTAAAAAAATATCAGTATTATTCACTCCTTTTCTATATACTACAAGTAGTGTGCAAAATTTCGTACTCCTCCGTGCGCGCAATTTTCGTAAAAATAGTCACAAAGTTTTTCCTTTACGTATAGATAATAAACCCAAACATTATCAGTATCTTAATAAGTAGATAGAGGACTAAGCTGGGATGAAGCTGTGCAACTGGCGCAAGATAGAGAGGCTTGGAGGAACTTCGTGGCGTCCACATGCTCCACGCTGGGAGCGAACGTGGATTAAGTAAGTAAGTAATAAGTAGATATGCATAAAATGCATTACTGTGGCACTCGCATTATTAGTTCAGAATTTAGAACGATTCAAATGGACATACATACATATGTGCAGACCCAATAGTTCATAGTTCTATAAACAAACACGAGTATTAGATAATAATTAAACCCATTGGTTTTGTTATATTGAGACCACCTTTAAAGTTATTATTACCCCATGCGTAGATCAATTAAACTACAATGATTTGTTTTATATGCCCAGTTTATTTATTTATTTTATTATTGAGTTAAACCAATAGTACTTACCTTAGTTTATATTGTTTATTGCTAACTATTCTTCTATTATTTATCCAGTAGGTAATAGACTACAACGAATGGTTGTCAAAACCCAATTTAATAACGATTTGTATTTTTTAAGTACATAAAATACAATAATGTGAAAATAAAGCATGGAGATCATAATGTTTTGAGTTCTTTTTATGAGAGGTAATGGGCAAGCGATTTGAGGTAAAGATACCAAACTTAATTTAAAAAAGCTGGACTTAAATCCGGATAGAAGATGTAGACTGAGATTCGATTGATAATTACCTGAGTATAATACAATACAAAATAAAAAAATGAGACAAAATCGCTATTAAGTATTGAAATTCTCCCAGAAAATGAGTAAAACTCGTGCTTCGGGGAGGAAAATAATTTATATTAATACATTAATTTGGTCACCCTCTGTAAGAATCTGAGGTGTGCTCACACATAGATGTTGGCACATTACAAGCATATGCAGTACCAAAGTCGGTTCATCTAGTAGTGTAAGATTACATACGTACAAGACATTACAGTATCTTTGTTAGAAAATCTGATTTCACTTTCCGTGTGATAGAATTAATAATAATTAGAGACAACAATAATACGAGGCCAGGCGCCTGGGGTCTGGACGCAGGGAATTAGAAGGCAGTAAGGGAGATGAAAAATGGCGATTTTAAATTAAAAAGTCTGGAATAGGAGAGCGGGACTCTCCGTCTTAATATCGTAATCATCAGGGAGAAAATAAAACTATTTCCCTTTTTGTTTTGCACCATAATCACTATGGGACGGATTGGCATATTATTAGATATTATTTTTTTTTTTTTAATAAAAATGAATCTGTGCTCACTCAAAGTGAACACTAATACACTCCTTGACTCTTTCACAGTAAGCTACTTAAAGCTTGTGTCGTGAAAGAGGAAGATGGTCGGCACCTGGGATCGAACCACGACGTCCGCAGTACGAAAGCCGGCGTTGTAACCACTTCATTAGTCATACATTTTCTAGATTAATTTAAAAATAAAATGCAAAGGGTCTAGAAAAATGTTTTTGATATCTACGTAACCACATCCTTAATGAAAATTCATTATTCTGAATGTAAGGCTAGTAATAGATTTTAAAACATTTTGATCAGACATCAGATCAGACTTTGTACAGTTTTATTTGTATCCTGTGTCGTATTATCAAAAAAAAAAAAATGGAGAGTGATTCGATACAACATGGAGTATGAGTGCAAACTACTTTTGAAGACAAATGAGATTTCATACTGAAAATATCGCTAGTTTCGTTTGATCATAATAGTGGATTTGATTTGATCATAAGAATAATCATTTAAGGATAAAAGCTACCGCGGTAGATACCTACGTAATCTTCAGAATTTTGATATATTTCAATTTAAAAATTATTTGAGTTTAGATCAATTACGTGTGTCAGTCCTTTCCTTGTCTAGATGCATCTCTAGTTCAGTGGTTGGTAAAGCAAGTGAAACAGTTAACAGCAGAGGCGGTGTGCGATGAGAGATAAGAGGCGAGTGGGCGGGAGATGAGGCTGGATGCAGGCGCCACGGGAAACTGTTCCATCCAGGCAGCGGCGGCAATTCCAAAGCACTCCACCACCAACAACCAGTAGATTATAAGCGTATCCATTTATACACAAGACTTTGACAATAACGCGAAAAATATGCGCAGCAAAGTAATATTCAAACGTCTAAATATTAAGTTGTCAGAAAAAAGGACATTCAAAGGATTTCTTGACCGGAACAAAATTGTATATTATCGAAGGATTAATAAAGTACGAATCCTTTCATATGTGGCAATGGAGAAGCAGATAAACATGAGGGAACATGTCTCAAACACGGACCAGACTGCAAAACTAAACAAACAAACAAAACATGATATAATACGAGATGAAATGAATTGCTAAAATTGTCAAATGGTAATCGTTTGATAGCTCAAAGTAAAGGAGGGTAGATAGTAAATCAAAACGTACCTATATTGGCAGCCGAAAGGGATATAAACTTATCCTGAGATAAAACTAGATGCAGCGGGCACAAAATTGAGACCAGAAGAATTATTAGAAGAGGCGGTAAAGTAAGGCTGTGGATTATTTTTTTTTTTTTTGTAAAATTTTAATTTTAAGCCAGCTTTATTGTTTTTTTTCCAAACTAGTAAAATCTTTGTGAAGATGGCGCGATACGAAAAAAAAATATGAAAATCTCATGCATGGGGTTCTCGGATAAAGATGAAGGTATACTATAGGAATTGTAATATTAGATATGGGAAAACTGGTATTTTGAAAAAATTGAAATCATATCTCACTTTTTTACTGAAAAATAAAAGTAGGTATAAAAATGACAGCAGAAATGACCTGTAATATTATCTAGATGTGATGATAAGTTTACTCCATCAGATATAAGTTAAATATTATCGAATAATGGAACAATAAAAGAATTTACCGCTATTACTGTTAAACGATCTTGTTTGATTGGAAACTTGCCATAATAGTATTTCACAGTAATATGCCCGTTTAAATAATAACAATGAAAATTTCAGCACATATTTTTCAGACACAGCAGTCCTGCTGAGAAACTAATTGCAATAATCGAGCGGGGGGCCTTACGTTAGGATTAAGGGTTGTCCCATTGCTACTTAACTATTGATAGGGTTTCCTTAAACGATTTTTATAAGCAATTCAACATTTATTTACGAGTATTTATAGCGATTGTGTTTGACTTGTTTCGTTATTTATCTTCTTCATCTTCTTGTTCGTTTTCATCATGTCTGAAGGTCGTAACCTAATTACAGTGTAGTCGCTAAACCATGTTCTTGAATCTCTCCCGGCACTGAATCAATTAATTGTATAGCCTCGGTCATCGGTGACCCTACTTCAGACCCGATCTGATCCAGCCATCTCATTTGATTACCATTATTAATTTTCAAGGCTGCTGAGCTCTCGCCTAATGACGTGCCCGAAGAATTGCAGAATTAGTCTGACACAAAGAGTAAGCTTGGATCTGAGATAGACCAATATCTTGAACACTTCGATATTGGTCCGGTCATCATTAGGAGTTGTCTCTTGGGATTCCGAACTTCCCGGCCGTCGTTGTCAATCCGGGACAACATGCTATGACCAATGTGGCATTCTTGAATCGGTTCCAATGTCGTCCACTTTGGATGCCACATGAACGAAACACTGTTTCGGTGTCTTTAAATTTCATTAGGCAGTGTCAGGCTGATTTCAAAAGAGGTCTGACACAACTACCGCAACCTCAATTCCTACAGCAAGGTGTCCGAAAATCCCCAAATTCCTACAGCAAGGTGCATCTTAAAGATGCCCAAAAAGTCATCCAATAAAATAATATATAATGCTTTAATCAAATGTACTTAAATACATTTTGAATAAAACTTTTTCCCAACCAGTTCTTGTTCATTCCCATCACAAGGCGTCAATATCAGCAACTGTCAGCCCTGTCAAGATCGCGGTGTATTCTCAGTTCTCCCACCGATTGGCGAAACATTGGTGTCTCCGTGCATACTGCATGTCCACCGGTACACACATATTACATAAATCTATGTTAGTTTTATAACAACAAAATTATTGTTTACCTGACAACCATTGACATAAAAAATTATTGGTAGGCTGATTTTTGATGGAATTTTATTTGAGCTCTCGGAAATAATATTTTAACATATTTTTTAAAAATACATATTATAAACATATTATTGTATAAATTACAAATTTGAAATCAATTTACATAGTAAGAACTATAGAAGAACGTCTGACGGGAAAGATAGATACAATAAAATTAGGGATCCTTGCTAAATCTGCAATAATGTAATCCAAGGTGTATAAAAATTACCTAAATATTCTTTACATTGCGTGCGCTGTCTAAAATATTGATAAACGACTTTTTAGAACACATCTTTTTTCATAAAAAGTGTCACGACACCGTATGTCTAACTATTAAAGTTATGCCATTATAAGTTTTCTTTTATAGTTTAAAATTTTTATTAAAATGGGCATCACTGGGGTAAGAGCCGTACGGGAGATGACCATTAGAATACTATATTATTCCAGATTATTATCTATAGGCTTTACCTAAAAAAGTTAGGAAAACTAAAGTAAGTAAACTATTATAGCTATGAAAACTATTTTTTTTAAACCTATCTACCCGTGCGTAGCTTGGGCAGACCGCTAGTCTTATATATAAAAATGGAGAGCTATTATTTTCCGATGTCATCGCATCACGCCCAAACCGCTGGACCGATTTCCCTAATTCCTTTTTTGTCGTGTAGGCTTTTATCAGTAAAATGTCCTCTTAGAAGAAAAAAAATGAGAAAAATGCATGGAAAATTAGAAAATTAAAGAAAACTCTACGTAGACAACCTTATCAGTTCTTTTAACATTATAATTTTTATTCCAATTTTGAAATGTTGACAGAAATTGTCGATTGGTGCGATTGACAGAATGCTGATGGAATATGGTTTAAAACAGACGCATCGGTCGGAATAACATTGGTCAAATGATAAATTATTCATCACCATACAAATTTGAATTCAATATTCATACACAGGACATCGTCTGTCGGGAAAGCTAGTATATAATAATTGCCAAGTATAAATTCTTCCGCGAAAATCAACGAGAGATAAGACTTTGATGTCTTAACGGTAAAATCTATTTTGATTTTATACTTGAACGTTAATGAATGAATGAATATTAACTGTCTATTTTTTGACATAATGAAGTAAAATGATTATTTTGACAGACAGCTTGAACCTTGTAATCTTGCAGTGCGCGCGCGCATGAAATACGTAATTCTGAAATGCGCACAATTTCAAATTCATTTTGAATAATAATAACAGTTATAATAATAATTGATTTTCATTCATCAGCAGAATAAGTAAGTATCTTGATATTTTCTTATTAACGATAACGCGAATTTAACTTTAGTAATGTAACGATTTTGACGCATTCTATTAGTCTTGGATACATAATATTATTTTCTTGAATATAAGCCTCACTTTTTCATTTTTATCTACTCAAATCAAGCATTCTGTCTTAGGTTTTACAGAATCACTTATTAGTTAGGAAAAATTGGCTTAAACGAAGACTTTAGCTATTTAAATATATTGGAGTCAACACGTTGTATTTAGTTTAAGCGATCGAAGCAAAGACAGTGGAACACTTTGAATGTTTATCGGCCTGCGCCTGCATGTGAGAAAACATAACACAGGTTCTTTAAATAAAGCACCTAGTTAACAAATATTTGGTTTGATTAATATGAAGGAATAAAAATTACGGCTTAACAAGTGTAAAAAAATGAATAAATTGAAAACGGAATGATAAGAAAATAAATCACCGAATTCTAAGATTTTGTTTAGTGAGAAATAATAATATACAGGGTGACTGGTAATTCGATACAATCCTTGAAAGGGATAATACTAGAGCAAATTTGCAACAAATTTGTTTCCATTAATTAACCAGGAGTCAAATGCCATTGGTTTTCGAGTTATTAAACGTTTTTTTTCAATTTTCCACCTTTTGACCTAAAACTGAAAATTGTTAACAATGTACACTAATATGGAAACTAAAAGTACATTTTTCTAATAGCTGAAGAACAAAGGAAAGGTTGAAGTCATACGAGTCTTTTACGATAGAAAATCCATTATTCTACAAGTACAGACCTACTTGAATTTTTTACGTATATGCGCTAAGGCACCTACCACCTTAAAAATATTGGTTTGATCTTACGTTTTTTTAACTAAATAGTGGTCCAATATATCGAAGTTACACATTTAATATGAATCATGTGACTAAACGAAGGTAAAGTCAGGCTTAAATACTGATTTTTGTGTCCTGACTACCAGTGTGTCTTGTAAGTTGTTGTTCTCTCAGTTAGGTAGGTACTAAGTTTATGACGAATGTGCGTCTCGGTACACCCACATATTTTACGCAAAAAGACAAATTATTGTCTCGTTTGTGGTCGAGGCGGTACCATAACTCATACTAGTTACCGAATAAGTGGTACGAGCAAAGAACAGGATAGGTTTCTACCTGTGAATTTTTTATTTTTATAAAAATAATCTTTGCTCACCCAAAGTGAATTCAAATACACTCCAGAGAGAGAGATACTGGAGCAAGAGTTGGATCTCCACGAACCTCTAACTCCAGAAAATCTCATATATTATCTGCTATCAAGTGCAAGAAGCTGGAATGTAATAAAAAAATATATGGAGAATGTCTTACGGAAGAAGGAAAGAGATGAACACATAAGACAGACAGGAACACAATAAGACAAAAGCAGACAAGTGGTAGACCGAAAGGTAGGAACACTACTGCAAAGGTGGAAAGGAAGGGGGGTTTTTTTTAAATACACTTTTGACATATTTCACAAGGTGAATAATTTGTGTTGTAAAAGAGGTAGATAGTTGGCACCGTGAATTGATCCCACGACCTTCTGAATGAAAAGCCGGTAACTGAACCACTAATCTACTAACCCACGTTATTTGCGTCATGTACGTTTCTTTTTTTATAAAAATGAAATCTGTCCAATATTTTTTTCAAATTCAGTTGTTGAGACAAAAATAAATAACGAACGGCGTCATAACATTTTAAAGGATCCTACTGAATGCCTTTTCAATGGATGTGATAATGTCATTCAACTATTTATATCTCTAGCTTGTAGCTTATGATAGGTAATTTTTTTGACAGGTCCTTTACAACACCTGAAAATAGAATGATTCGTTCGAAATTTCAAAATATTTCACAGCAACATTGTATACTCAGGGCCTCTGAATACAGGTTTTCCTCCTAAAGGGCGGTGCTAGGATAGTACAGAGGCTATAAATCATACAGGAAACAAAAGGTTTATGTACTCATTGTTGTTTTGCAGTTGCTACGCCACTGGGAACCAAAAGGTCCGCCGGTAGCAATAAAGCATACCTACAATCTGAACTGCAGGTGACGGTCTTTGTGACGCTTTACCGACTAGAAAAAGAACAATCTTACGGCTCTCCATTGGAGCAATATTGTTATGCTATTCCAGAATATAAGTTTGTCTATAGTTTTACAGTCTAGAGGTCAAACATGTGTTTGTACTTCTGCATAAAAATATCAGCCAAAATGCTAATTGTTCAGAATGCTGTACACTATAGTCACATTTTACATAATTTTGATGAGATGACAGAGGAAATATTTGGCAGAAAGTTGTTCAATATAATATTTCATATTAGAATCTAGATAATGAATAGAGAGACGTACATGATTGGAATACTTGAATACGCACAAAGAATGAGCTACAAAGACATGTTGAAGAAGATAGCTGTGCACTTGATGAGAGGAGACTATGAAAGAAGCCTCCACACAAACACTAGGTTTTTTTTGATAAACTTGTTTCTAGATGGTTGGTTTTGTATTTGAAAGCGAGACAAGAAATCGTATTTCTTCCCCCAGTTCAAATTGATCCCTAGTCTCTGAAGGCTTTGCCTCCAAATCCACTATCGTTTTTTCATCCTGGAATTTTTAAAAGTGAACATCTTCTCATATTCTTCTCATCTTCTCATAACATATTCTCTTCTCTCCATCTTAATCTGATGAAAATGCAAAAAGTAGGCACTTTACCTGTATTATAACTTTTTGATAGGTACTTATTTATTCTTATAGGTACGAAAGAGAGAAAAACATAATTGTGTTGATATGTTCATCATAAATAGATCGTCTTCTAGTTTATAGGTTCCTTTAATATTTTTGGGCTTACTTACTATATAAACCTGTACATTTTTTATAGGTATTTAAAAGAGATACATACAATACTATATTCTGCAGAAAAAAAAACAAAACGATAACTAGTATTTTTCACCGTTTCTTTAAAATCGTTTGTTTACCATTTTTTTTCAGTTTCCAGCAATCATCAGATCAATTTTTTTCAGCTGAAAGATAACATTTATTATCATTTAAGAAAAATTATTAACATGTAAATAAAGACACAGACCTCGGTAAGTTTATTTCACTGCAAATGACATCGACCCAGATATCAAGTAGTACCTATGGTTTTTCGTTACAGTATGCTCGAGTTTATAGAACATAAAGGTCCGTATGCAGTAAACCATATACATTACCAGACCGTCACATTGTGTTACATGATCGTTTAGAACTAGGTACGTAGGTGCTTATAGCTTTTCTTTACTGTTACAGCTAATTACAAATATTACACTCAATCACTTACATTAAGTGCATCGTAATATTATGTAAAGCAAATAAATGAAGAGGTATTCGTGATCTGGACGACTTCTATCCGTGTGAGTTCTAGCTGCGTTTGGTAATTGGTCATTTATATAAAATTCTTTATTTAATTTGTTATTATATATTATTATTGTTTAGCGTATGCCATTCACGTGTCGTTTTATTAAACAAAAGGGGTAAAAAAGTAAAGCGAAGGGTCAAGTTTCCTGCTTGTAAGATGCTCATGTCAAATGTTTAATTTGTTTATATTCTCTCATAGAAGTAAAAAAAAATGCCTTAAATTCCTGAAAACGAAACGGTGAAAACCTCTATAATAAAAATGAGACAGGAAACTCTGAACTACAATAAAAACTCTTTATTTAAGTGGTTTAAAAGGTCTTCTCAATATAGTGTATATGATCCAATATTAAAAAAATACAGTCTTAGGAAATCAGTGGTCTTTGTTTGTGCATCATGATAAACACAATTAATGTAGACATTTTGCTATATAATAATTCTGGTTTAATAGTCCTATACTATAGGACGGCCTAACTGGTTGGCTGGAAGAAACTATAATTGACTTTGTAAATATTTTTTTGTGTGTATATAGTCGCTGCACACAACATATTAATATTATGTCTCATATGTTATTTTAATCAATGCATAATTATAATAATGTTCCAATTTCGACAAATGTTAATAAGATTAGAAAAAGTTAACAACAATTAATTACATCGCAACATATTTTCAAGTGGTTGAAAGCCTAGTAGTTCTGTAGCTGACTTTCGTATTTTCTTAAAAATTAATCTGTGCTCACTCGAAGTGAACACAATTATACTTTTGACATCTTTCACACTAAGCAAGGGCTTGTGTCGTGAAAGCGTAAATGATCGGCATGGCCGGGATTAGAACCTACGACCTCCAATACGCTGTACGTACGAAAGCCGCCGATTGATACCACTGGACTAGCAACCACCTCATATTATTGACTATAGGAAGTCATAGGTTCGATATCGGGTACCGAACATCTTTCTTTTTCACAACACAAGCTTTCTTCTCTATAAAATATGTCAAAAGTGTGTTTGTATTAGATATGAAAAGGATATCCGGCGACTATCCGGTATCCAGCCTATCCGGCTGCTTAAATGCTATCCGACCGAATACCGGATAACTAGCACCTATCCGGCCGGATACCGGATAGTTAAAAAAGTTTATATTTGGATAACTAATTGATTTATTTAGTAAGAATCAGTTTAGAAACACACCTCGTACTCACAAGAAAAATGATTAGCAAACATAATGCAATAAGGGTAAATTATGGAGAATGAATACTTATTTCTTTAAATAGAGGTAGTAAGCGGCTTCGATTGTCTCCGTAAATAAGGAAAGTTTAAATAAATACGTTTCGTCATATATCATCCTGCTGGAAGATGCAGATAGATTCCGCGATTTTTGGAACAATGACGTTCCGGCAACGGAGTCAGTCCCATATTATACCGCCTACGTAAGCGTAATTCACGCACTGCCCGGGCTCTACTAAAGACTTCTTTAGCATTCAGCGAATTTTATAAATTTTGAAAAAAAAACACCGATATTTTAAGGGGAGCGCTGTTCTTCCTGCCATCAGGGTCCCGAAGACAAAGAAGACCCTCTCATACCGAGAGGGTCTTCCTCGTGTTCCGCTCCTTCGAAGCAGACCTGAGGAATCTGGACATGGTGTGTGAGGAGGTCATAAACATTGCGCAAGATCTTGTTGCCTCCGTAAGCTCCAAAGTGGAGCGTAAAGGGAGTTTGGATTGGATATAAAGGGAGCCGTAAACCTAAACAGATTGGGAACCTCTGCACTAATGCTATTTTGGCTAGTACCTTGGTTCTGAAGGAAAAAGTAAAAAATCTAGGAAAAAAAATATCATCACACCACACGTTATAACTAATGCGGTTGATGGTTTTTTCTACAATGAACCCAATGATACCAATTAATCATAAACATACGCCGGATATCCGGTGGACGGATATTCGGTGGCCGGATATCCGGTATTCGGCAAAACTGCTATCCGTTTCATTTCTAGTTTGTATTCACTATGGGTGAGCCAGTTAGTCTAGTAAAAATTATCATCTGGTCGTTGATGCCAAGAAAGAGGATCGTATGTGGGATGGGACAATTAACATTCTTGGCTCCGCAACATTAACTTTTCAGGCAGGAATAAAAAGCATTGTATACAGATGTATTCAAAGAAGTGATGAACTTTACTTTAGAGAGACTGGACACGGCACCAGTAAGTTAAGAGAGTTCATCATCCGGTAGAGTCGTACATTAAATAAACTGAACAAAATGAGTTATTTGGAAATTCGCCGAATTAAGTACAACTTCCTCTACATAATTGTGACGGACACACGGTAGCATTCCAGGCTAATTATCTTTGTGAAGACATACCGTGCTTTAAGATAATTTTTCAATTATGAAGTCTGCAAAAACTAGACGACTCAGAGGTGGCCTTCATTATGAGAATACCCAGCCACATTTTGTTTTTATTTTAACGACAAACTGCACGGCCAACGGACATTTGTATAAATATTTTATGTGAGATGATCAGAGTAATTTTTACTGCAAGAAAATGTGTATCTAGATACCTCTCCACGATGGTCGTTGGTAAGAGTGCCAGCATTGTGCTTATAAAACAAGGCGTGATGGGCAGCTCATAATGGGCAATAAATAATACAATTTTATCTATTCGTATCTCCACCAACACAGCCTTTCTTTTGTGTCCTCGCCGAGAGATGCAAATCTCGGTACCTTCATTTTTGCTTCGTTTTCTAGTCTAGTACCTACTTAATGCATAAAGTTTGCGCTATTTGTAAATTATCTTCAAGTTCTTATCGGTATATCGGCAAATCTATATATTAATACGTGAAGGAAAAAATTGTGACTATTTCTACGAAAATTGCGCGGACGGAGGCGTATGAAATTTCGCACACTTATAGATTATAATATAGAGCATGAGTGACGAATGCTAATATTTTTTTAAATTATGCATAAAAATAAATTAAATCTTTTAAAAAACATAACAAACTCTACTGTAATGTTATGTATTTAATACTCATACAAACAGACTTAAATATCATCAACTTCATAGAAACAAATGTAAAATGAAAAGCGCCTTATAATGGGCACAGAAAGCTTTTTGAAGGCGGTATATTCAAATGGAAGGTGGAGCTGGAAATGGCGGGATAGAAATTGAGGATAGATTGATATTGTTTGTCTTAAATAATAATAGGAAAAAAAAAATTACAAATCATCCATGTCATTGTTTTTGAATTGCACAATGCAATCCTGATACCATCCATGATGTATGGGAATGAAACATGGACATGGACGAAAAATCTGGAAGTTGGAATGAATGCTGTGTAAATGAGATCACTGCGTAGGATATGCGGAAAGAGACTGATTGATAAGGTGAGGAATGAGAATATTAGAAAGGAATGTGGTGTGGATGTTAGCGTAGTGACTAGAATGAAAGTTAATAAATTAAGGTGGTTTGGGCATGTAGAGAGAATGAACGAGGAGAGAATGACAAAAAGGATATACAAATCTGAAAGAATGGGTGCACGCAGACGAGGTCGACCTCGAATGACATGGTCCGATCATATCGGTTCAGTCTTAGAGGAGGGCCAAGTATGCGGAACAGAAGAGCATGTATGCGGAATGTTATGCATTTGGAAGAAGCGAAAGAGGTTTGTTTGGATAGGAAAGCATGGAAAGCCGTACTCTCTGCCTACCCCCTTCGGGAAACGGCGTGATGGGTAAAAAAAAAAAGTTTTTGAAAGAAAATTGTGAAATAGCGCTCGCTCAGTCTTTGGCAATGGAACATTTATCATGTTCAAACTTATAATTTAAATAAGTTATGGTCGAATTTCGACCACTGGTGGACCACTTGTACTTGTTAATACTTAAACAAAAAGTAAGTATATCGGAGGTTTGATACTTAAATAGAAACGGGCGAGCGGGGCGGGACATGTGCAAAGGATGCCATCGATGCTTGAAGAACAGCCAGATGGGAGAAGAAGAGAGCAGGCCTAGGCTGCGGTGGGAGGATGAGGTCGGGAGAGATGCTGCATTGATTATGAATATGGAAGACTGTAGCAGAGGACAGAAGACAGTGGAGGTGAAGTTTACTGGAGGCCAAGACTCGATGGGCTGTCGAGCCATCCGAAAAATGAAATATTTAGAAAAAAAAAAAACTTACGGTTTTATCTACGGTTAAAAATATAACGTCCTGTCCTGTTGTCATATGATTCGTACAACTGTAGCTCTAGTTACAGCAGAGGCGATCAATAAGCGTTTGGATTTCTAATTTTACAGACTATCAAGACGATGATTGTGAATCTCATACCAAGGGCACATACTTGGAAGATAATGCACCAGGTTACGTTTTAAAAATAGGCTTCTTATATTCATACAGAAATAATAAAAATCTCTTTCAAGCGCCATTTTTGGTTTCACACCGCTTTACTTGAGATCCCTCTTGATGCTCGACAACCGTAGCGAAATAGCGAAAATAATGTGCTTGGATAGAAAAGAGTGGAAGTTCGTTCTCTCTGCCTACTTCTTAAGGCAAACGGCGTGATGGGTAAAAAAATAATGAAATATGACAAATGGACAAATAAAATATGCAGCTAAAACAATGGCATGCTGTTTACTTTGACCTTACAAAGGTAAAGTAAGGTTTAAGTGGTAATGAATCTACATCGTGCAGACAGCAGCGGGTTCTCCGAATTCCGGTGCCAGGTTTAATCTCACTCGTGCGAGATTATCACCGAGGAGCCGGTGTAACCTCGCCCTTCTTATTTTAACAGTAATTGTTGTAATAATTATTGTATGAGAGGTTGATGTATGGGGAGCTTCATTTCATTTTAACACTTAAAACAATGAAAACAGCTAATTTATTCAATACTGGCTTTCCCGACATACGTTGTCCTGTGGTTCTAACCCGAGGCGGCCCGTTGCACTGTACATAATGTGCACTGCGCCCCCATAAAAAAATAAATAATTAATTCGATTGAGTTAAGCTAATAAAATATTAACATTAAAATATTTTCAAAACATCCATATTTCATTCTTTTCGAACTACCATCATAATTTAGTTGTTATGACGTCGTAGGAAATCGGTTCCATACTAACTTTAATATTATATTTTATAATACCCATTATCCATTTTCAAGTTTTTATTAGTTGTTATTCTGTTATCCGGAGCGGAGAAGAATCCAATAAATCAAACATCAGAAGAATCTGTTCGGCCGATCTCGAGTCATAAGTGTTCATATAAGTGTAATTCATATTAGAGATTTTGAAGTGAACGCCAGCGAGCACAGGGAGAACACAAGGACCTAAAAGTTTTCTGCACAGACTTATGGGAGCAGGGGCCACTGGGGAAGATTTTGAGCCAAGGACGGGCCGTGCTAAAAGTTTTCATTTTTTGATTTCGTATTTCACCGGTTAATTTTGTAAATGTAGGATGCTGTGTTTCATAGTGCCACATTTTCACATTATATTCCTTTGGATTGGCAATAGAGTTGTTGCCTATTAAACACACAATATTATTACGCGATGAAACAAAAAAGTATTTCTCGGTCCAAATATTTTTAAACTGCCGATTTTCATCTTATACCTTGCGTTTTTTTACTAGTTTCTGGCTTATCCATATCGAAATGGATATATTATGTGCTTGGTATGACGAGTAGAGTAGGTACAAAAAAGTGTAAGGTAGGTACTTAATGCCGCATTTTTATTACTTACAAATCAAAAGTTTCAATAAAAAGTCAAGAAATATTGTTACTTACGACTTCCACAGTCGATATTTCATAAAAGAAACCAAAAAAGTTTTTTTGATAATCCTTCGAAAAGCTACAAAAATAATTAATATTTTTTTGATTTTCCAATATTTTACCCAATATTTGCAATATTGTCGGCGGGCCGCAGATAAACTGACAAAGGGCCGCATGCGGCCCGCGGGCCACAGTTTGTGCATCGCTGCTTTAGGATAATAAACGACAGTTTAACGAACGCAGTCCTCAATTCCAACATATTTCCGATTCTTCATTTCTCTTATTTGCTCGATGGTATGGCCAGGGTTTATATAGTTTTCAGCCATGGAGAGGAGGATACTAGGTATCTCATTAAGTGATAGGAAAACTAATTCGGGAATACCACGGAAAACTGCCTCATTTTTTTTGACCAGTGGCTAATGATTGAGTTAAACCTCTTAGAACATACTCGTACAACAAACGTAATGATTGCAGACACGTGCTAATCAATAGTTTACAATACACAATATTATAGTGATGGTGGAACTAATTGACCGATTCTTCGAGACATCACGTTGTATGATTATGGACAATAGATTCTGAGATCCATCGGGGCTAATTTATACCTTAAATACATAATACTCGTAACAAAGGATCAAATATCATATTATTGACTTGCAAGAAGAGATGAATGCACTGAACGCACTTATTGTCAGAGTACCTATCTACAATGTTGTGGCTTTTTAAGAAAAATAAACTATTTGCTTACGTTGTTGAGATTATCTTTGTTTATTTATTTCAGCTCTTGAAGAGTTCAAGAACGAACATGATATGTGTTTCTTCTTTTATGAAGGCATCCCGGACTTCTTCGGCACAAAACGCTTCTTCAACACTCGTGAGCCATTCACATTTCCTGCGATTGTCAAAAAAAAGTAATTCCACCTTCATTGTTTACTTACATGAGCTAATTGGGATGCATTTCGAACCATGATGATAATTGTTAGCAGATCTGTCAATCTGACGATTATATTCGAAGCATTCCCCGGTGTACTCACATCAAAAAGGCTTCAATTGTGAATATTTGGTTCATATAAATAGATTGATGAAAAATATTTAACTATTGAAAATACAATAATTTATATAGGGCTCAGGGGGCGTTCAAGTATTACTTAACGCAATAGGGAGGGGGGCTATTCTTGAAAAACGTTACTATTGTATTACTGGCGTAGCAACAAAAGTATTTAGTGATTTTCCAGTAATAATTGGTATTTTAGGCATACATAGTTGTAATATGTGCGTTAGTAAAAGTTTAGAAAATGGGAAGAGGGGCAAAAAGAAACGTTACGGTGCATCTCGGGGGGGGGGGGGGGATGATAAAAAAAATAATTACGTAATACTTGATCGGTCCCGGCAGCTGTTACAAATTATTCTATCCGTAAGTTGCATAATATTATATCAATAATATAAAAGAAAGTCGGGTTAGTGCACTTATTACGTTAACACTTATAACTCGAAATCGGCTGAACAGATTTTTATCATGTTTAGATTATTAGATTCCGCTCCGAATAACAGAATGACTATTAAAAAATCGAAAAATGGATAGAAAATAGTATGAAATTAAAGTTAGTGTGGAACGAACTTCCTATCAACAACCTGTGAAAATTCATTAACACAATTTTCATTTACCTACCTGACAACCATTGAGTTCAAAACGTTTCTATGTAGATTTTAAATAGAATTTCTTTCGGGCCCTCGGAAATAATTTTTTAACATACAAACATAATATTTTTAACGTATTTTTGTATAAACTACAAATTTTAAATCAATATTCATAGTAAGGACTACGGGACAACGTCTTTCGGGAAAGCTAGTTATATTAGTTATTCCAGTAATTTTGGAAAGTACACTTAACATTAAATTTAAGTGATACCTACTTGAGCCTAAGTTAATCTATTCCAACTACTTCTACGAGATGATAGCTCTTATTATTATTATTATTATCGCGAAGGTTCAACGTTGAGCGAAATACTCACCCAAAGATAATATGATTTAGTTCTCGAGTATTGAAGATGAATATCGAAGTCACTCGTTTCAAAAATATCAGATCCGGTCTATACTTACGTACCTACTTGTAATTTAATTTTAACATTTTCGTACCAGGATCAAGAATGATAAGAATACAGTTAACCCCATTTCGAATAAACAATAAATCACCTTGTGGAACTATTGTTGTACGCAAGTACTTTTACCAAGTCGAATGACACCATATGAGGACGCGACTCTGGTGTTATATGGTTGGTTGGATACGGCACGTCTTTAAGCGGCATTTCTTTTGTTTATCCGTTTCCTCTTCTCAAAACTACCATCAAACGGTACCTACACAATATGGATGGGCCCATTCTCACTGCGTACTACCCAAAATAAATCCCTTGTTTGACCTTAGACACTTATTGTTTAAAAAAAAAACAGTATTCCGCCTTGCTTTATGGTGTGATGATAAAAATTCATTTATATTATACCTACGCCGATTGTATTACAGTTTTTAATAATTGAATTCGGATTTTTATCTTCTCCATATTATTTTCTCGTGCAAGCGATCATAATATGGTATCTTATGGAGTTATAGCTGCGAGTTAATATTTTTCAAATACTTTTTTAAGTTTGTGTATTTATGTTTCAAATATTGCATTGCCATAGACGTCACCCTACTGTACCTTTATTCCGAATTAGACTAACTAACGTAAGTGAGAAACTTACGGGAATTTTGTATGGGCTGCGGAGCTTTCCGAATTATTCTGCAGGGGCGCTTTACAAGTTTCCATACAAAAAACATACTGAAACTAAGAATAGGGGTAACGATTTCCTCAAGTGAACCCTCAATTTTTTTAATGGGACAGCTCAGCACTATTTGTCTCAATCTAGCCTCACGGACTAAAGGTATGATCCCTTTTACATTATAGTAAAAGAAGCCCGCATTTACCGTGACCATTTTGAGCCGTGAATCCAATTTCGCGTTATGCATTGCCCGTGGACTTTTTACCCACATCCACTGTTTTGATACAACATTTTATTACGGTTTTCGAAGACCGAAGGTCTTCTTCTTGAGGTTACTTGATGGTAACTACTCTTGCTCATCACTCAACGTTTCCTCATAGTTCCAGACACTCAGGGCGGGTTTCTCAAAAAATGGACCATAAATTATCTGTCGATTGGTAATTAAGTCTCATGTTGACAGCTGGTACGCCTGCCCTTATTGTATTACCCGACATGATTGCTTTAGTATATTTATGTGAAAATTTGGCTTGCCTCTTGTTTCAGATCGTAAAAGTGTCGATGCGTAAGTTTAATTATTCTTTACGAACAATTTAACCGTTTAACGTTCCACACATCATGGAATAAGAACTCGAGCAAACCGATTTGGTCATAAATTAATCTACATAATAATTCTGTTATTTATTTTTGAATGTTACAAAAATACGAAACGATTTAAGAAAGAAGAGTCTAATAAAATAATCGATTGTACAAAAAATTCTAAGCTTGTAAATAAAACACAAATCAAAAATGTATATGAGATAATAGAAAAAAAGAAATAAATATAAAAGTATGTAAAAAAATATAAAAATAAAGAAAATATATAATAACATAAACAATAAACTATTTAAATAAATACTCATAATAAAAAATTATATTATAAAATATCATTATACGTGGAAAATCATTTTTTTCGCTTTAATAACCTCTCTTCTTCTTCCGCTTGTGCCGTATTCCCGATGTTGGCAACCATTTCTGCGAAGGTTTCTTGGTCACGTGCCAGTCGTAACAACTCCTCCACCGTTCCTATTCAAATCTCTCATCTTCAATCCAAGATATTTGCCTTTAACAGATCAGTAATACTGACTGCCGACTTTTATTGTAAGTTCGTCGTCTCTATTCTCATATGGCCGATTTAGAACAATTTTTCTTAGGACAACAAAAATCTTTGCTGAATTATGTAGATATGAACAGCTCCATGTAAACTAATCGGTCACCAAATCACACGACGTTTTGTCGTATCCGACCCACAAAAAGTGGGAACGGACAAATAGGGTTATTAAAAATGGTCACGTGTCACTGAGTCGTACAAATAGCCAAACATTGCGTACCCGTACATGACTGAAAGAGAGCGTATAGTATTCGCTTCGCAGCCACGAGTTAACTGGTACTTACCTAGCGTAATACTTTTGTACCAATCCTTTTCAAGTGAACTAATTTCGTGTTAACTGACCTTAATTTGGAGACTATCGATTAACTTTCTATTAATTTATTTGATTGCACAAAATACTTTCGTTGGATTTACGATGTCTCGACCAGTGTGTAGGAGTCTATACAATGTTTACAAACCCGTTCTTACTCATTCCTTTTTCGCAACACTCCAATCATCGTTCAATACCAAAGATTCCAATAGCTGTGTTAAAGGTTTATTATTTGGTATAATTCCTGCTTTATAATTAATAACAAATACGCAAATTATTAATACACTAAAAATTAGTAATTAGCTTATAAAGTTGAAAAAATAGATTAGTAATTTCTAACAAAAAGATTAGTTATCTCAACGTATTTCGGTTGTAAAAATTTTAAGCCCATAACATCGGCAATAAAAATGAGACTAATAATTTACTAAGTTTACTTTGCTGTATTTCAAATGAAAATAATAACGATGAAAATACACCGTCAAATAATTTAAATCAGCACAAAACAAATTGCATTTGTGATTATTTTTTGTTGGGGGCCAAATTTCATGCCATCCCAAGTGATGTCGGGATTGTATGTAGATAATTTGAATATTGTTGATGTAACGTCTCCCTGTGGGGATGTAACGCGTGAGATGTTTGTTTCTTCGCTTTTTAATTCGAGAGAAGATATTCGATAGCATTCATTGCATAACAATTTCTCATTGAAGATTACTTTTTCCTCGTTCGATAGCACCATCGAGAAGGGGTCGGCCAATTATAATTTGCGTTGCAATTAAATTCTTGAAGGGTGTCATGTTTCGTTATTCGCCTTAATTAATATCCTTGTTTGAAAAAAAAATATATAGTGTAAAATTTAAAGCCTCGTAGCTTTACTTATGTTCCTGTGTCGATTTTTTTATTATAAAGAATGCAGGAACATGAAATGTTCGTGTCAATGGCGCATCGCAGTGCATGCTATGCTCGATGGTGAAGATTTAAACCTGTTTTTTTATGTTAAATGTCACATTGTGTTAAAGCATCGTTAGAACTTCCATATATTTTTTTCATTTAGTCATTGGGGATATTCTCTACAGTGCGGAATATGCAAATTTTTATTTTGTTTAAATAGGTATATAAAGTTTTGATTACTTTACCTGCTGTGCAACAAAAACTTAATATAACCAAAAAAAAAAACGAAACTAAAAATATTATTAATTGTACTTTTAGAATATTCTTGTATTGGATATGTAAGATCTGTCATGAATTAACGGCGCTTATGTTGTTTTCTGTGTCTAATAAACTCCAGATATTTACAGCGTAATCTATTTATCCATACAATTTATATTGTCTTATGAAAGAGTTATAGAGAATAAATTAACATTTCTTTAAATATATAATAGACTTAAACAAAATTTTGTTTCCAATATAGTAGAAAACTAAAAACACCGAGTTAATTTTTTTTAAATAAAAGATCAGGAAGCATTATTGTCTAAACTACCAGAACCGATATAATATGTAAGTAGGCACTGTCAAGCGCACAGCTTTGAATGATCTCCCCCCGTAGACAAATTCAAATTGGCGTTCGACTACAAACGAAGATTTCGCCAATGTATAGTACGAAAAAATTAACTGTCTACTGGAACATATAAACAATTATTTAAACCAAACAATGACACTTATAAAAATATAAAAAGTTAATTTTCTTCCTACTCTACATTGTCGAATAATTCGTTTGTAGTCGATAACCAAATGCAATTTGTCTAGGCCAACTGATGGTAGTGATATTACTATAATATAAAGAGTTAAAGTGTCGTATCGATTTTACGGAATTTTTATTATGGAAAAAGGGTGAATAACATGAAAATACAGATTTTTATCTAAGCGCGCCATCGTTATGTACAATTTCGAATGTCATATTGTTTTTCTCTTTTTTTCGTATTTGTTTAAAATTTGTTCATACTTCATTGAATGTTTGTGATCTTTATGTGAGATCTTTATGTAGTTGTCAAGTGAATTATTTTTAATCAGCATCTGATTGTGTTATATTTTGTTGACATCTGTCGGCACATAGGTGAATACTGTAATCCCGGCTGATGAAAGAAAATTCGAAAATAAATAAAATAATATGCATATCAGTTATGTGATTTATTTTCTCTAAAATTGTAGATTCGACGTTTCTGCTAGGTGCAGGAGATATTTCATACATTTTATTGAACTTTTGCAATGCTTGAATTGAAAGTATTGAACCATTCATCATTCAAATAAGGAGAACTCCCTCTTCAGACTACTCTCTTAACATTTAATTAGACGTTATTGATAACATTGAATGATATAGAGGATGCGATATTCAAAAAGGATCTGCGAGTCAATACAGATACAGTTAATTTATGGCGTTATGTAATAAGGATATTTTATACTGTGTATGATCGGATTATTTTCCCAGTGAAAGAATAGGGAAATGTTTATAGGGAACTTTATATGTCGATTTTTATGTCGATTAAGAATTGCTCATGATCCCACAGGGTGGAGTGGAAGAACACGTGGTCCAAACTTTCCTCTCCCTCACCAAGGCACAATCGGGAGAGTCCAGACCTTTAATCCTAAACAGATGAGTACCAACACAGGAATGACCGATTCGTAAACGACACAGCAGGGCTATGTCGATTTTTGAGAGTTTATGATTGTAAAACCCAGGATATTTGTGAATAGATAATTGAATATCCTTGTAGTAACTTCCTTTCGGTGAGGATTGCCATTCTTCCATCCATGAACTATACATTTGGCAAATTGTTTATTGGTCCATTCCCTATATTGAAAATTAAATAATTAATTACTGAGTTCATACAAAATGGGAGAGATAAAGGCTTATTATTAAAGTGTCTATTATTTTATTCTGCCAACACTTATTTTATTGAGCAATACACCTCCAAATGAAGCGACAGAATACTTCGATCGAATATATTGAATTGAATGTTCGATTATTTTTCTAAATGACAATAATAATTATAATGTGACTGTGAATAAATATAATAAACTTATTATAATAATATGCAATATTATAAAAAGACGTGATCATACGCCGCACCAAACCCAAATCACTCGACGACGAGTGCCAAAGGGGTAACAAAAAAAGACGTGATCAATTTTTTTTCTATTATTTTGCGGTTACGTTGCTTTGCTTCTCAAACGTGGCTATAGTACTTACTTATTGAATGTTGCCAGACAAACGACAGCAGCTATCTTAATTATTTTCTACTCTTTATATCAAGATATTTGAGAAAAAAGTTACATAAACTCTTGCAAAATTTGTACCAGAAAAACAATCTTAAACATGAAAAAAGTAAAAAAAAAATCTGAAACATTATATAATCTAAATTGAAACAGAAAGAGGATAGAACCTATTACAAAAATATGTTCAGTCATAATGGACACAAAATCGAATCATATAGTGTACAGATTCGATATTCGAATGAACCCAGATGAAAGGAGAATTAATAATATTTATATTCAACGTGTATGAGCGAGATGCAAGAAGAATATTTCGCAGGGTTGATTCCAGTTTGATAATGTTTCATCTTAAATAAACAAGGTGGAAAAAATCAACGTTTACTTTTTTTTATTTTTTTCACCGCTGGATACGAGACGGGTCCCGGCAATTTGACAAGGAACTCCTTGAGGCTTGTGCGGTCATATATCATATTCAGAAATGTGGATTGGATGGACGATAAAGGATGTTTGTTTGATAGATCTTACGCGGAGATAAAATGCATTTCCTGATACCCACGGGATTTATTGACCTTAGCGCATGACCAATGATACATTATTATTAAAGATATAAATAAAATAAATAATGTTTTTTTTATAAGGCAGATGTCCGAAGATGACAAGTCTTACAAGATGAACAATATTTTGATCCTAAGATTTTTTTGCAGTGATAAATTACGTAATAACTAACGGTGGTGGCAAATAATGATACTTAGTAAAAATAGTACGTATTATGCTGTCTGCAAAAGACAGCACTTCCTTCTTTATCAACCCTTTAAAAAATAGTAGGTACTTGCGTTTTTAAAAGTATAAAGCATAATATAAAATACATATTACTTTCTCGTCAAGATTTCATGGTAATGACATTTATAATAAAAAATGTGTATACATTTCTTCTATTAGGACTGAGACCTGTTTTCTCTCGGTTCTTCCTGTTCCTGGAATGCAGAAGTCTAGCTATCCCTCCAACTCTTGGATGGTCTGCCTGTTGATCAGCTGCTGCTGCTATTTTCATGAACCTTTCATGATCTGTGGTCTCTCCAGAGACGCTTTCTAGATATACCCCATCGCACAACATCCTGGATATCGATATTGCTCCTAATATCGGAGTTCCAACCCCTGTTTCGGGGTGTTGTTCCTGCAATGGGGATGGAGAGTTTTTATCTCTGTTGTGCGAAAAAAGCTCTTCGTCCTTTGATTCTATAGTTACCATTTATCGGGAACTGTCTGATGCAGGTTTTTATAAAAAAAATTATAAAGTTGAAAAAAATATGAACAATCATAGCAAAATCGTAATTTTTTTTTTGAGGAATATTATATAGTCGACCAAGAGATTTCAAGTGATGAGTCTATCCCAGCTTTCGTTTTTGCTGCCAAGGTCGATGAATCATATCTGTACTTTTTGTAAGGTTTGTGTATTCACATAGTGAAAGTTCATTTTGATGATTAAAATGAAAACACAGTTGCACTTTCACAATTTTTGAAAGTGCAAAAAAAATGTGAAAGTGCAACTGTGTTTTCATTTTAATCATGAATCATATCTTTTAGGAGATTTTATTATGGAGTATTTAAAATCGTAAAGTCGATCAATGTAAACATGTTAGCATCAACACGATTCCGTTTTGCAAGACTCGTCCATATTTTACGGTTGAGTGATGATAGACTGAGAAACAGCAGCGAAGTACAATATTAATAATAGCTTTAACTATATTGAAAACTATAAATAAATCAAGTTTTATATTATTTACTCAATGTTGATGTCTATTATTTTCGTTTTAAAGAGAACGAATTCGGAGTATGTTGCCTTTATTGCTGTCGGCTGAAAGGCAAGCAGTCGCCCTGGCTCCTGTTGTAATAATTATAGTTGCCTTTAGTGGCCAGGCAAGGTTCTAATGAAATAGGAGTGATGTATCACGAGCTAATATAAACAGTTTGATAAAATGTAGCTAATCATATTATTTCGTTCCTTGCGTGCGGTCTCTGTTTAAAAGGTTTTGACATCATATTATTATTATCATTTTCAGTTGAATGTTTCATTAGAAATGTAGAAAGTTTTTATGATTAAAGTTACATTTTCTTACTACCCTATTTTGATATATTACGGAAGATTACATTACAAGGATTTATTTGTAATTTTCTTACCTGTTGGCTGTGTTTAAAAATTTGTTAATTTGCAAAGGGGATGTAACGTACCTGAAACAAACAAAAAAGGAATTTGTTATATAATATTAGAGTTTTTAAAATAAGAATCATAAACAATAAGAAATAACAGTAGAAGACGGTCGTAAGCCCGCAGTGGTTTGTTCCATTTAAAAATCGAACATGAGTAATGAATTGTTAGAGTCATTAGTTGTTACATATTCGTTAAGATCTAGTCCTGAAAAATGGTCACAAGAATCTAGACATTGACTATTATTCTGAAATGAAAAACAGACGATTGAGTTGCGTCGTATCCAATTTTTATTGAGACTTTTGACATTTCAGTATTCTGAAAATGTTTTATCCAATACATTAGATGCGTAACTACTGGCAACCGATTAAGTTCTAAGCAAGAGCTTCTTGCGTTGAGTTGGAACGTGAATTTGAGAATACCAGTCATAATTAGAACGAAGAACATAACATAACATAACCAACAAAGCCAATACGCAATAAAGATGAGAAATTAACAAAAATGGATATACCTAGTCATATCCTGGCGCCAAATACATGACAGCAGTCGCAGTCTTTAAATTTGGTTGCTCACTTCTTCTCAATAATTTCCAACTTTTATCTCTATATTTCATTAATTATTAAATATCTACTTGTTGCACACATGAGATTTTTCGACATGTTGAGAATTCTCATGATTAGGAGTTTCGGAGACTTAAACATTACCACCTAATGGCGAACGTTGTTAACGTAAAGTGATCACACTAAGCCAGCCTTCGAAATAACAGTAGAAGACGGCCCGTAGTGGTTTGTTCCAGTTAAAAATCGAACAAAAGTAATGAATTGTTAGAGTTAGAGTCATTAGTTGTTACATATTCAATACGAATTACATTACATGAAATGGTTGCAAAAATATTAATGCGAAAAGTAAAGACATCTATTACTTATGTGTTTTTCTCTTAGATTCTAAGATTTTTCTTAGAGCATCAAGTGTCTTTGACTTTTACAGACAGATGGTCGCCAACGTCAGGGGCATTCAACAGGTCATCTAAAGAAGATGGAGATTTTTTTTAAGGATTGGGGAGAATATGTTAAATATTTTTCCCACTTAAAAATCTGTTTGCAACATACAGGCGTTGCAAAATGGTGGCTAGTTTAATTCCTTTTTTACATGGCATAAAATCAAAAATGTTTTAGGTACTTTTTTATTAATTTTTTTATCTAATGGTCAAGGTCGTACATAGTAGATCACATATTGAGGGAATAAACAATAGATCACTTAGATCAACTTAGTAATATAGTCCTAGAATAAAAATAATAAATATCTTGAAATCATAGTCATTCAAGAAAAAGGCTCGCTTGACAGATTTAAAAACGGTTTTTCAAAGATATTCGGTCGTTGGGACAAAGATTTATACGAAATACCCTAAAGTTAGATTTGTGAAAGAATGAGGAAAGTGTCTTACAATGGGAAATTTTTCTAAAATGTATGTTCATCGTACTTTTTAGAACAGAGATTAGTAAAATCGTTTTAATGGAGACCTGTTAGCGAAATATCGACGATCCGGCGAACAGTAGCCAGGCGGGCATTATCTTAAGAATCGTTTAGAACAATCTTGGTACTTTGTAGGGTACGATATGCCCCGTATTATAGCCATGCCCATATTATATTAATATTATAACTTATAGCCTGAGTGCATTATTTAGAGATGTTTATTTATTTAAGATAATAAATTCTACGCGGATGTTGGTACATACGGCTAAGTATTATATTATAATGTTTGAGAATATAGAACATCGTCGTCATACTACGGACAGTTATGATTAGATTATGAAATTATTATTACAAAGTTCTACCAGGTTACCCGGTCCTACTGTACAGTCTAGTACAGGAATATGTACCACAAACAAAATAGCTCATTCAGAAGTAGTGATATATTATTAGGGATTACATTTTTATCTACTTTATTCTAAAGAATGTACGGAAAATCTACGAAGTCTTTTATTGTATCTTCAATGGTGAACTTTGTGGTATTTCTGGACTTGAGTAGAAGGCAGATGTCCTAGCTTCAAATATCCGAGAACGAACCTAATTCCAATGAGTAGAAAAATATTTCTGGAAGCCTATGCCAACAGGGACTCCGGACATGTCACTTAAAGAAGAAGATGACGTAGTTCTGATGATAACGTTTAAAAATAACATTTTGGGACGATTAGAGTCAACAATCCTGGGCCAACCCCACGTATTGAATGATAGGCCACAAAACAAATATCGTAGGCTGAGCTGAATCGACCATAAATTCTACGTATGTTCTCCAATTCCACAAATTATGGAAGCCTATTTGACACACCGGGTGGAACAAGAAGTTGGACAGACCAAGACAGACTTCTATGGAGTCCTACCGGATGCCGGCATGTAAAGGACGAAGATACTTGGAAAGGCTTTGCGACCACCGTAAAGTTCACCTATATAGGGAGCAAAAACGTGGATGAGGTAAGTAAAGTCAACTCTAGATATATATATATATATATATATATATATATATATATATATATATATATATATGACTGAAAGTGATGACCCAAGATTTGTCACGAACTGCATGTGTAAAACATGCACCTCGATAGACAAAAAAAGGTCATCAGCTTTTCACAGGAAGAATATTAAGATGTAAGTTTTACTCCATTTCACTGTGATCAGTTAGGCAGAGACTATGCTACTGCACTTGCATATGGGACGAGACTGTGCCCATCACCAGAATATGCGTTGGATTCGTCAAAAAGGTGTAGTGTTTCGACATTGTGCGCATGTGTCTCGTCAGGACCATCTCACAAAATGGCCGACACACATCGTGGAATCCGATGAAAGCGGGGAGCGCCGCATAACATGACTGAAAGTGATGACCCAAGATTTGTCACGAACTGCATGTGTAAAACATGCACCTCGATAGACAAAAAAAGGTCATCAGCTTTTCACAGGAAGAATATTAAGATGTAAGTTTTACTCCATTTCACTGTGATCAGTTAGGCAGAGACTATGCTACTGCACTTGCATATGGGACGAGACTGTGCCCATCACCAGAATATGCGTTGGATTCGTCAAAAAGGTGTAGTGTTTCGACATTGTGCGCATGTGTCTCGTCAGGACCATCTCACAAAATGGCCGACACACATCGTGGAATCCGATGAAAGCGGGGAGCGCCGCATAACATGACTGAAAGTGATGACCCAAGATTTGTCACGAACTGCATGTGTAAAACATGCACCTCGATAGACAAAAAAAGGTCATCAGCTTTTCACAGGAAGAATATTAAGATGTAAGTTTTACTCCATTTCACTGTGATCAGTTAGGCAGAGACTATGCTACTGCACTTGCATATGGGACGAGACTGTGCCCATCACCAGAATATGCGTTGGATTCGTCAAAAAGGTGTAGTGTTTCGACATTGTGCGCATGTGTCTCGTCAGGACCATCTCACAAAATGGCCGACACACATCGTGGAATCCGATGAAAGCGGGGAGCGCCGCATAACATGACTGAAAGTGATGACCCAAGATTTGTCACGAACTGCATGTGTAAAACATGCACCTCGATAGACAAAAAAAGGTCATCAGCTTTTCACAGGAAGAATATTAAGATGTAAGTTTTACTCCATTTCACTGTGATCAGTTAGGCAGAGACTATGCTACTGCACTTGCATATGGGACGAGACTGTGCCCATCACCAGAATATGCGTTGGATTCGTCAAAAAGGTGTAGTGTTTCGACATTGTGCGCATGTGTCTCGTCAGGACCATCTCACAAAATGGCCGACACACATCGTGGAATCCGATGAAAGCGGGGAGCGCCGCATAACATGACTGAAAGTGATGACCCAAGATTTGTCACGAACTGCATGTGTAAAACATGCACCTCGATAGACAAAAAAAGGTCATCAGCTTTTCACAGGAAGAATATTAAGATGTAAGTTTTACTCCATTTCACTGTGATCAGTTAGGCAGAGACTATGCTACTGCACTTGCATATGGGACGAGACTGTGCCCATCACCAGAATATGCGTTGGATTCGTCAAAAAGGTGTAGTGTTTCGACATTGTGCGCATGTGTCTCGTCAGGACCATCTCACAAAATGGCCGACACACATCGTGGAATCCGATGAAAGCGGGGAGCGCCGCATAACATGACTGAAAGTGATGACCCAAGATTTGTCACGAACTGCATGTGTAAAACATGCACCTCGATAGACAAAAAAAGGTCATCAGCTTTTCACAGGAAGAATATTAAGATGTAAGTTTTACTCCATTTCACTGTGATCAGTTAGGCAGAGACTATGCTACTGCACTTGCATATGGGACGAGACTGTGCCCATCACCAGAATATGCGTTGGATTCGTCAAAAAGGTGTAGTGTTTCGACATTGTGCGCATGTGTCTCGTCAGGACCATCTCACAAAATGGCCGACACACATCGTGGAATCCGATGAAAGCGGGGAGCGCCGCATAACATGACTGAAAGTGATGACCCAAGATTTGTCACGAACTGCATGTGTAAAACATGCACCTCGATAGACAAAAAAAGGTCATCAGCTTTTCACAGGAAGAATATTAAGATGTAAGTTTTACTCCATTTCACTGTGATCAGTTAGGCAGAGACTATGCTACTGCACTTGCATATGGGACGAGACTGTGCCCATCACCAGAATATGCGTTGGATTCGTCAAAAAGGTGTAGTGTTTCGACATTGTGCGCATGTGTCTCGTCAGGACCATCTCACAAAATGGCCGACACACATCGTGGAATCCGATGAAAGCGGGGAGCGCCGCATAACATGACTGAAAGTGATGACCCAAGATTTGTCACGAACTGCATGTGTAAAACATGCACCTCGATAGACAAAAAAAGGTCATCAGCTTTTCACAGGAAGAATATTAAGATGTAAGTTTTACTCCATTTCACTGTGATCAGTTAGGCAGAGACTATGCTACTGCACTTGCATATGGGACGAGACTGTGCCCATCACCAGAATATGCGTTGGATTCGTCAAAAAGGTGTAGTGTTTCGACATTGTGCGCATGTGTCTCGTCAGGACCATCTCACAAAATGGCCGACACACATCGTGGAATCCGATGAAAGCGGGGAGCGCCGCATAACATGACTGAAAGTGATGACCCAAGATTTGTCACGAACTGCATGTGTAAAACATGCACCTCGATAGACAAAAAAAGGTCATCAGCTTTTCACAGGAAGAATATTAAGATGTAAGTTTTACTCCATTTCACTGTGATCAGTTAGGCAGAGACTATGCTACTGCACTTGCATATGGGACGAGACTGTGCCCATCACCAGAATATGCGTTGGATTCGTCAAAAAGGTGTAGTGTTTCGACATTGTGCGCATGTGTCTCGTCAGGACCATCTCACAAAATGGCCGACACACATCGTGGAATCCGATGAAAGCGGGGAGCGCCGCATAACATGACTGAAAGTGATGACCCAAGATTTGTCACGAACTGCATGTGTAAAACATGCACCTCGATAGACAAAAAAAGGTCATCAGCTTTTCACAGGAAGAATATTAAGATGTAAGTTTTACTCCATTTCACTGTGATCAGTTAGGCAGAGACTATGCTACTGCACTTGCATATGGGACGAGACTGTGCCCATCACCAGAATATGCGTTGGATTCGTCAAAAAGGTGTAGTGTTTCGACATTGTGCGCATGTGTCTCGTCAGGACCATCTCACAAAATGGCCGACACACATCGTGGAATCCGATGAAAGCGGGGAGCGCCGCATAACATGACTGAAAGTGATGACCCAAGATTTGTCACGAACTGCATGTGTAAAACATGCACCTCGATAGACAAAAAAAGGTCATCAGCTTTTCACAGGAAGAATATTAAGATGTAAGTTTTACTCCATTTCACTGTGATCAGTTAGGCAGAGACTATGCTACTGCACTTGCATATGGGACGAGACTGTGCCCATCACCAGAATATGCGTTGGATTCGTCAAAAAGGTGTAGTGTTTCGACATTGTGCGCATGTGTCTCGTCAGGACCATCTCACAAAATGGCCGACACACATCGTGGAATCCGATGAAAGCGGGGAGCGCCGCATAACATGACTGAAAGTGATGACCCAAGATTTGTCACGAACTGCATGTGTAAAACATGCACCTCGATAGACAAAAAAAGGTCATCAGCTTTTCACAGGAAGAATATTAAGATGTAAGTTTTACTCCATTTCACTGTGATCAGTTAGGCAGAGACTATGCTACTGCACTTGCATATGGGACGAGACTGTGCCCATCACCAGAATATGCGTTGGATTCGTCAAAAAGGTGTAGTGTTTCGACATTGTGCGCATGTGTCTCGTCAGGACCATCTCACAAAATGGCCGACACACATCGTGGAATCCGATGAAAGCGGGGAGCGCCGCATAACATGACTGAAAGTGATGACCCAAGATTTGTCACGAACTGCATGTGTAAAACATGCACCTCGATAGACAAAAAAAGGTCATCAGCTTTTCACAGGAAGAATATTAAGATGTAAGTTTTACTCCATTTCACTGTGATCAGTTAGGCAGAGACTATGCTACTGCACTTGCATATGGGACGAGACTGTGCCCATCACCAGAATATGCGTTGGATTCGTCAAAAAGGTGTAGTGTTTCGACATTGTGCGCATGTGTCTCGTCAGGACCATCTCACAAAATGGCCGACACACATCGTGGAATCCGATGAAAGCGGGGAGCGCCGCATAACATGACTGAAAGTGATGACCCAAGATTTGTCACGAACTGCATGTGTAAAACATGCACCTCGATAGACAAAAAAAGGTCATCAGCTTTTCACAGGAAGAATATTAAGATGTAAGTTTTACTCCATTTCACTGTGATCAGTTAGGCAGAGACTATGCTACTGCACTTGCATATGGGACGAGACTGTGCCCATCACCAGAATATGCGTTGGATTCGTCAAAAAGGTGTAGTGTTTCGACATTGTGCGCATGTGTCTCGTCAGGACCATCTCACAAAATGGCCGACACACATCGTGGAATCCGATGAAAGCGGGGAGCGCCGCATAACATGACTGAAAGTGATGACCCAAGATTTGTCACGAACTGCATGTGTAAAACATGCACCTCGATAGACAAAAAAAGGTCATCAGCTTTTCACAGGAAGAATATTAAGATGTAAGTTTTACTCCATTTCACTGTGATCAGTTAGGCAGAGACTATGCTACTGCACTTTCAGTCATGTTATGCGGCGCTCCCCGCTTTCATCGGATTCCACGATGTGTGTCGGCCATTTTGTGAGATGGTCCTGACGAGACACATGCGCACAATGTCGAAACACTACACCTTTTTGACGAATCCAACGCATATTCTGGTGATGGGCACAGTCTCGTCCCATATGCAAGTGCAGTAGCATAGTCTCTGCCTAACTGATCACAGTGAAATGGAGTAAAACTTACATCTTAATATTCTTCCTGTGAAAAGCTGATGACCTTTTTTTGTCTATCGAGGTGCATGTTTTACACATGCAGTTCGTGACAAATCTTGGGTCATCACTTTCAGTCATGTTATGCGGCGCTCCCCGCTTTCATCGGATTCCACGATGTGTGTCGGCCATTTTGTGAGATGGTCCTGACGAGACACATGCGCACAATGTCGAAACACTACACCTTTTTGACGAATCCAACGCATATTCTGGTGATGGGCACAGTCTCGTCCCATATGCAAGTGCAGTAGCATAGTCTCTGCCTAACTGATCACAGTGAAATGGAGTAAAACTTACATCTTAATATTCTTCCTGTGAAAAGCTGATGACCTTTTTTTGTCTATCGAGGTGCATGTTTTACACATGCAGTTCGTGACAAATCTTGGGTCATCACTTTCAGTCATGTTATGCGGCGCTCCCCGCTTTCATCGGATTCCACGATGTGTGTCGGCCATTTTGTGAGATGGTCCTGACGAGACACATGCGCACAATGTCGAAACACTACACCTTTTTGACGAATCCAACGCATATTCTGGTGATGGGCACAGTCTCGTCCCATATGCAAGTGCAGTAGCATAGTCTCTGCCTAACTGATCACAGTGAAATGGAGTAAAACTTACATCTTAATATTCTTCCTGTGAAAAGCTGATGACCTTTTTTTGTCTATCGAGGTGCATGTTTTACACATGCAGTTCGTGACAAATCTTGGGTCATCACTTTCAGTCATGTTATGCGGCGCTCCCCGCTTTCATCGGATTCCACGATGTGTGTCGGCCATTTTGTGAGATGGTCCTGACGAGACACATGCGCACAATGTCGAAACACTACACCTTTTTGACGAATCCAACGCATATTCTGGTGATGGGCACAGTCTCGTCCCATATGCAAGTGCAGTAGCATAGTCTCTGCCTAACTGATCACAGTGAAATGGAGTAAAACTTACATCTTAATATTCTTCCTGTGAAAAGCTGATGACCTTTTTTTGTCTATCGAGGTGCATGTTTTACACATGCAGTTCGTGACAAATCTTGGGTCATCACTTTCAGTCATGTTATGCGGCGCTCCCCGCTTTCATCGGATTCCACGATGTGTGTCGGCCATTTTGTGAGATGGTCCTGACGAGACACATGCGCACAATGTCGAAACACTACACCTTTTTGACGAATCCAACGCATATTCTGGTGATGGGCACAGTCTCGTCCCATATGCAAGTGCAGTAGCATAGTCTCTGCCTAACTGATCACAGTGAAATGGAGTAAAACTTACATCTTAATATTCTTCCTGTGAAAAGCTGATGACCTTTTTTTGTCTATCGAGGTGCATGTTTTACACATGCAGTTCGTGACAAATCTTGGGTCATCACTTTCAGTCATGTTATGCGGCGCTCCCCGCTTTCATCGGATTCCACGATGTGTGTCGGCCATTTTGTGAGATGGTCCTGACGAGACACATGCGCACAATGTCGAAACACTACACCTTTTTGACGAATCCAACGCATATTCTGGTGATGGGCACAGTCTCGTCCCATATGCAAGTGCAGTAGCATAGTCTCTGCCTAACTGATCACAGTGAAATGGAGTAAAACTTACATCTTAATATATATATATATATATATATATATTTTTTTTTTTTTTCTTTATTGGATACAGACAGCTAAACAAATTTTACAAAGATTGAATATAACATTTTATAATTTACATCGCCATTTATATGTATCCCACTATATTTCATTTTTTTACACACTATAGTCTTAAAAGCACTTTAATTTCACCGTTAATTCACTTTGGGGGAAGGGAAATGGGGAAGGGGGTGGGAGAGGGAGGGAGGAACAGACCATGCTGGCACACGTTTGGTTATCTTGCACGAGGTGCTGTGGACCTCTCCACCAACTTTTTTTTTAACTTTTTTAAAGAAATGCCAAAGGGATACAACTCGACTTTTTCACTTTTGTTTGAAGCCTTATTGAATACAGAATATCTACTCATGTTTTATCAATTCTGTCAAAAAATGTGTCCTTAGATAATATTTTGAAATAGGTCATACAGATGATTAAAAAATGCCAGATTAACCAACCTAGATCACGATTGATAAGCATGCTCGAGGTCCATGGGAGGAATTAGCCACCGACAGAGGGCCTTCCTTGTCAAACGAACCTTCTTGCCAAAATTCAGGCAAAAAAAAAAACTCTGAAGGTCCGAGACTGGCCCAATTCGATGCGACCTCACGCCTCGAACAGGTACCAAAAAGGGACCGAAATTCGGCTATCAGATATAGTGTATATATACAACTGAAAAAGGTTCCTGATGGTGTACAGACTACAGGGGATGAAAGCTATCTTTTGACTATGTAACTCTTGACTCTAAATATCTAAACGTACTTCCGGCAGAGACTCAAAATAGGACAGGATTTAACTACGCGAAAAATTATGCCACGACTAGCTACAGTCAAACAACGCGATCCTGCCTATTAACAAATGTACTGACGATCTCGCATACATATATTTACTGATTATCGATCTCTCTATCAAAATAACCGTTCGATCACTTTACCGGCGCACTAATTAACCTTCTAGTCGAATTACCGCGGGCTGTACATCAGACCGCAAGTTTTCCTCATTAGGTTTCCGAGTGGCTCACCATCTTGGGCTTGTGCACTGCTTTTTCGAAGAGAACTTCCTGAGCTGAGCTGAAGAGCGTCCAATTCAGTCAACCCATTCTCCCGGAGAGTCATGTGAGGTATATCTTCAGTCCACAGCCCTCCTACACATACCGGTTTTATAACTTTACATTTATCACGGCGGCGAAAACTAAAATATAAACTCTATCTGTGCGCGGACAGACGCGAACTTTAGTAAACTCATTCATAGCTCGACTGAATAAAATTACTCTCACGGGGAACACACACACCAATGTACCTACTTTTACAAATGAAAATTCTACACTAAGCTTACTAGAAGGTTCTAAATATGAAATTCTTAACCGGATTCAAAAATAAACATTAAAGATAGGTCACACCACTGGTATCGAAAAATGGGGTAACCCGCGAATGACAGATAACAATTCGCGACGTGTGCTTGACATGTGACGCGTGAAAACAATACAGGGAGGTACATGCTGCCATACAATAAGCCCAATGGCACACAGAGATCACAAATATTCAAAACAATGCCGTAACGCATCGGCCATATATCTCTCAGCTAAAACCAATCGAGCAACTTGCTCATAAGCATGCTTGGCGGGGCAACCAAGCAACAAACAAAATACCACACAAGAAAACATCTCTCTGTGTCCATACAAATTCTAATATCAAAAAAATCTGGTCACTCACCCAAAATTCTGCATACCTTCAAATATTCAGCAAAAAAGCACAAAACGAAAATAAACACGTCACATTCATAGTTGGAAGTTGAATTACCACGGGGCTGTCCAATCTAACGATCCGCCACGCGACCTCCCTCTATGGTAAGCCCAGTCGAACAATAAATAATATATTATAATAATTAAACAGAAGGTTTAATCCAAAACCGAAGATTCTAAGTTTTATCAAACGCGAATTTATCAAATGTGATATTTCAACCTCCAAAGATACACATCAATCAAGTCGCACGCAAATCCCGTATTAATAACAACACACTCGGACACACCCCGGTAGGTACATAATATGTACAATTGAAATATGCTAAGGATATTAAAAATTACTCAAACACTTCAACACAAAATTTAAGAACGTCTCCCATCGGAGCGTGGATCTAGACTAAACTTCAAAACAAACTATTTGTCCTATCGAGGGCCAAATAGACTATCTCAAAACAAAGAAGCCTTGCCTTCTCTACTAATCCCTTTAAACAACATTTTTTCTAAAAATGGTTTCCCCGTACATCCATTCAATATGTAAAAATACCAAACCTTCTAATCTGTCATAAACAAAGAAGCAACTGGTTTTCAAACTCTTTACCATCGCGTTCCCAAATTTTCAAATAATGACTTAACAATATTTTGAATAACACATCTGAATAAATCCCTCACATCAATTCGCCAATCCTTTTTTTATTCAAAATATTGTTTCTTTAATTTCTACATATCAAAACAAAATATCTACTTAACTTAAAAAAAATATATAGTATCAATCGGCCATTACAAATAAAACAATTCCACCCTCTCTTTAACGATTGAACAATACTATTTTTTTCTATTCTAATTCCACCTTATAACCCATATCCCGTGATGTTAGAATTATTATAATAATTATATACATTGAACTTAACTGTTTGCTATTTAAAACAACATTATTTTACTTTATAGTATTTATATTTTTATTTCCTCAAATATTTACAGTTCTTATTTTTAACCATCACCATATTATAATGTCCTAAACATTCAAAATTCGATAATTTATAAAAAATTCAAAAAGTTTTAAAATGTGTTTGCCAAAGATTTCAATATATATGGCCTCCAGAACTAATGTAAATTATAATCTATTCAATCCCTTGCCATTTTTATAAGTAAATCCCCAAAAAAAAATATCTGCTACTAAAATAAATTACTTTTGCTAAAACATTTTAAGAAACATCGTTAATGTACACAATATGATATTATTATTGTAACTAGGTATGTCCAAAATTCTCGGATTTGTCAATTATTATGAGGGTAAACCACCATTCGTTATTTTCAACTTTAAAATCATAAAAATACCATTATTATTTACAACCAGATATTATGCGCTAAACCAAATCCTGTGATTTATGTCTATTATAAAACAATGCCTTTCTTTTAAACTACATACCTACTTGAAGTGATTGCTAAAAAAAATTTCAAACGGTTCATAAAACTTTGAAGCTAATTGATTATAAAAATTGTCACACATTTAAGAAGGTTAATACTTAATTCTTATTATTTATTGAAATAAATAATCTATGTACCTTAATGATTATAATCTCTACCTACATATTTATCTTTCCTAGCCATATTGAAACTTAATTTATTTATTATTAATAATTATTACAATCCATTAATATCCTACGTCTATTCTTTATACATCGCTATTCATACCCAAAATACATTTCTTTATAATTACTCCTATTCTTAGCTTATCATGTTTCTTAAAAATTATACCTATAACTTTAAACTCTCTTTCATTGGCCTTATAATAATTATTTATCTATCATATACCTAGTATTGTCTTAACATAAGCTAGCAAATTACAAATCTAAGCTATTACAAACTCTAACCATAACATAACGTCATTATAAATCTATTAAAATTATTGGCATCCTACGTTTTTATATGCCATTCTATTCTACTTCACATTCGTACGTATAAAACTGCTCAGCCTATACACAACATAACAGCTCAAACAAACGTTCATAAATAAAAATTCATATGTCAAATACCTGTGTGTTAATCATTTCTCTCCAATATCTAACATTTCAACATTAAAAATAATATTTACATACAATTATTTTTCTTCTCGGTCCACGACTTTTAACATTCAAATCTCAGGTACACCTCTAAAATTCCTCCTATCTACAAAAATTGCTTGAAGCTCTATAAAACTACATACTTATAACATATTATTATACCTCTACGGTAAAAAAACTTTCATATCAGACTAACTAGCTCAGAAAATTTTCAACTAAAATTGAAACTCGAAAAATTTTTTTCAAACAAAAAATTTAAATTTATTTTATTCCAGGGTCTAACTCTAGGTTCTTTAAATCTGCTCTGTGTTATAACAGAACTAACGTTGAGCGCCATTTGATAAGCATGCTCGAGGTCCATGGGAGGAATTAGCCACCGACAGAGGGCCTTCCTTGTCAAACGAACCTTCTTGCCAAAATTCAGGCAAAAAAAAAACTCTGAAGGTCCGAGACTGGCCCAATTCGATGCGACCTCACGCCTCGAACAGGTACCAAAAAGGGGCCGAAATTCGGCTATCAGATATAGTGTATATATACAACTGAAAAAGGTTCCTGATGGTGTACAGACTACAGGGGATGAAAGCTATCTTTTGACTATGTAACTCTTGACTCTAAATATCTAAACGTACTTCCGGCAGAGACTCAAAATAGGACAGGATTTAACTACGCGAAAAATTATGCCACGACTAGCTACAGTCAAACAACGCGATCCTGCCTATTAACAAATGTACTGACGATCTCGCATACATATATTTACTGATTATCGATCTCTCTATCAAAATAACCGTTCGATCACTTTACCGGCGCACTAATTAACCTTCTAGTCGAATTACCGCGGGCTGTACATCAGACCGCAAGTTTTCCTCATTAGGTTTCCGAGTGGCTCACCATCTTGGGCTTGTGCACTGCTTTTTCGAAGAGAACTTCCTGAGCTGAGCTGAAGAGCGTCCAATTCAGTCAACCCATTCTCCCGGAGAGTCATGTGAGGTATATCTTCAGTCCACAGCCCTCCTACACATACCGGTTTTATAACTTTACATTTATCACGGCGGCGAAAACTAAAATATAAACTCTATCTGTGCGCGGACAGACGCGAACTTTAGTAAACTCATTCATAGCTCGACTGAATAAAATTACTCTCACGGGGAACACACACACCAATGTACCTACTTTTACAAATGAAAATTCTACACTAAGCTTACTAGAAGGTTCTAAATATGAAATTCTTAACCGGATTCAAAAATAAACATTAAAGATAGGTCACACCACTGGTATCGGAAAATGGGGTAACCCGCGAATGACAGATAACAATTCGCGACGTGTGCTTGACATGTGACGCGTGAAAACAATACAGGGAGGTACATGCTGCCATACAATAAGCCCAATGGCACACAGAGATCACAAATATTCAAAACAATGCCGTAACGCATCGGCCATATATCTCTCAGCTAAAACCAATCGAGCAACTTGCTCATAAGCATGCTTGGCGGGGCAACCAAGCAACAAACAAAATACCACACAAGAAAACATCTCTCTGTGTCCATACAAATTCTAATATCAAAAAAATCTGGTCACTCACCCAAAATTCTGCATACCTTCAAATATTCAGCAAAAAAGCACAAAACGAAAATAAACACGTCACATTCATAGTTGGAAGTTGAATTACCACGGGGCTGTCCAATCTAACGATCCGCCACGCGACCTCCCTCTATGGTAAGCCCAGTCGAACAATAAATAATATATTATAATAATTAAACAGAAGGTTTAATCCAAAACCGAAGATTCTAAGTTTTATCAAACGCGAATTTATCAAATGTGATATTTCAACCTCCAAAGATACACATCAATCAAGTCGCACGCAAATCCCGTATTAATAACAACACACTCGGACACACCCCGGTAGGTACATAATATGTACAATTGAAATATGCTAAGGATATTAAAAATTACTCAAACACTTCAACACAAAATTTAAGAACGTCTCCCATCGGAGCGTGGATCTAGACTAAACTTCAAAACAAACTATTTGTCCTATCGAGGGCCAAATAGACTATCTCAAAACAAAGAAGCCTTGCCTTCTCTACTAATCCCTTTAAACAACATTTTTTCTAAAAATGGTTTCCCCGTACATCCATTCAATATGTAAAAATACCAAACCTTCTAATCTGTCATAAACAAAGAAGCAACTGGTTTTCAAACTCTTTACCATCGCGTTCCCAAATTTTCAAATAATGACTTAATAATATTTTGAATAACACATCTGAATAAATCCCTCACATCACGATGAACATCATGACAACCGCCAAACTCCAATAGGAGCAGCTAATTAATGACAAGAAAAATAATAAAACTAGGAATGATTGAAATTGAAAAATATAAATTGTTTTTACCGTTAATGTTATTTATGTACTAGGAACCTGACCATCGATTATTACTCCTAATAGACGTTAAGTGGCGTTCTACACAGAGGATCTATGAGCAGTAGATCGTATCGTTATTGGAAGAAGGTTCTTTTATTCACTTATGTAGATCGTGCATCATCGATCAACTAGATCGTTATCATTTCGAATATCCGTATTATCATCACTTGGTGGTCCTAATCGTATAAACGTTTGAAGCCGACGCTACACAAGATTATACATAAATCAGTTATCAATTAAATACTTTTATCCGAGATTTTTTAAATATATTTTGAGGAAATTACGACCCAAGATATAATGTGAGAAATCAAAAACCTGAAATATATTTTGGTATATCAGCTTTTCCAGTTTTTTTTTATACTGAAGATATTTTGTTCACAGACATGGACCGGGGATCAGAATGGACGGCACCTTAGATCGAACCCCACGACCTACACGCGAAACAGTACGAAATCCGGCTTCGTAGCCACAAGGCTATCAATCACTTCGAATTCATAATATTATACGAATTGATTTTATGTTATAAAAATCCAATATACCCAAAATAGGAACAATTAAAAAATGTAAGCAAGAAAATCAAAGAAAATTACAGGTACATCGCTACACTAATCAACCGTGCCTAAAGATTATTATTTTCTAAACTAAGAATCACTGCTTAATTTCGAATAGGAGGTTCGAATTCGAGAGGACAGCTCATTCATAGTCGTCACCCTCTGATACGAGGAGGAGTTGCAATACAAGAAGAAGACTCCATGGAGAGGATGGTCACATTGAAAACGTCTCAGACCTTTCGACAACGTTGTCGTATCGCAAGCGTGTTTAGAACGATACGTTTACGTTACGCCGCCACACCGTGTCTTTAATTGGTTAAGATCAGACGATGGCATTCAGGAACGCACATGAAAATCTTGTTTGATTATCGTAGTACGCACATAATATGGTTATTGTGTCGATTTTTTTTATGTCGTCGATCTTTGGCACTCTTTCCTGTTTTGATACCGTAACGGAATTGTACGCTGAGATGATATCCGTGTCTGTGCCCACTACATAACGCGACAATACGGACCACTTTTGAAATGAAGATTTGCATGAGTGATGGACAAGAAAAAATGCCTTTAATTGATGTCATTAAAGAAACCAACATCGGATTACCGTTTATTTGGTGATTATATTAATGTCTGTATCTCGTTGTCATTAATTAGAACTGGCTGTCATGGTGTATAATAATATAGGAATTTGACATCGGTTGAGATTTGTAAATACTTCAACATTTTTCTTTTTTACATACTTTCTAAGACCTCTATTTTTCTTCGTTTTTTGTCGGCATCTCCATTCTATCTCAAAAAATCAACGATCTCTCTGATGAGACTTTTCCACAAATTCCTTGCGGTCACATTGTTGGAAGTTATTGTTTATCTCCCTCTACCGTCTAGGAAGTCTACCTGCCTCTACCGTCTAGGAATTCTACCTCCGAAGATTCTTCCTAGTGCATTCCACCTCTATTCGAATGCGATTTAGGGTTTCCGTTATTAGAACTATAGACCTCTTAGAAATTTGTAAAGTTTTCTAAGTATTCTAATGTTCATATTCTCATTCTTTTCCAAGTTTCATAGATTCCAATCATTTGTATCTGGATCAACATTTTACAGAGATAATCTTAAACCGAACCGTACTAGTATGCACTTCGTCAATATTATCGCGAAGAACAAAGAAGATTATTAAGAAGAAGATGGATATAGTTGCAGCAGCAGGACGTTCAGAAGACAAGATTGGCTTAAGATTGACCGCAGCCAGAACTGGAGATGGAGTAAATACTGTTAACTCAAGGAGATGTTCCAGGTGAGAACAAAATCCTACACGTTTTGATAAAATATTTTGAGCCGACACTACGTTATATTTAAAAACAATAAACAGGATTTTATACATTTATCATTGTGTCTGTTTTTTTTGTGCATGGTCAAGGCCGTTAACCACACAATCTCAACCAGTTTCGTTACCATTAACATACACAAGAAGAACATCTGAATAATGATTGACCTAATTTGATAATCCAAATACATAATATGCGCATGAGTTTATAACAATGCCGGTATGATAAGCCTTATATATTTTTTTGCATTAAAATACGTTAATACATTATTTATACTCGTACATATGGGAAAGTACCTAAAATAAAATAAAACAGAAAACAGGAGATTACTTCTGGTCAACCGGTGCCTTTCAATCTAAGACAGTATAAAAATCCTGGATTGATTAGAAATGAAAAAAAAAAATAGTAAGATTAATCCGATATTAGGGAACAGTAAATCTTGCCAAAATAATTCTTTTACTTCCGCATCTCCTTGTGATGTCTATAATTTCAAGGATCTTGTTTCTAGAACCCATGATCTGTAACTTTTTGACGATGATTTGTTATTCTTGTTATCCATACATATTATCATTTTAACTACAGGTCTATCCAAAGAAAAGTTAGAAACCTCTATGAACTTCTTCATTTCTACATATTTACGACAGCGCTACTAAGTTTCTCATTCTGTATCAATTGTTTAATTTGTTGTGCGTTTGTATATTTCTTATTTATGAGTGAGACACTTGACTTGACACTTGACTTATGTCCAGGAACAAAAAGTATTTGTTTTCAAAACAAATTACCACTGCATCACGAACGACGATTTACGCCGGTGCATCCGGCGCAACCCCGTCACTTTTACCATTATGATGAGGCGATGGTCATTGGTCATGGCTAAGGACATGTTTAGGATTCCAAACAACAGGAAATTAATCTTCTTACTCCCATCAGGCTCCCAAAGACGAAGAAGACCCTCTGATATTATTTTTCGTTCCTTTAAAGCAGATCTAAGGGGTTTGGATATGGTGTCAGAAGAGATAATAATGATACTGATCGGGGGCAGGTGAGAGCTTTATTTACCTCTCCGTGTCCCTTCTAAGCGAGTTCAAAAAAAAGTAGAAAAGAAATTTAATATATATGGAAATTTTATGAAAATATATTAAAAAAACAAATTGACCGAATAAGCGAAGAAAAAATCGCGTTTCTCCGCAATTTCTTTTCCGAGATGTTAAACCTATGTAAATAGACAAAAATGATTAATTAACTACAAGGAGAAAACATAAGTACAGTGTTTCTCTAGAGAAATATTTTTGCTTTGAAAAAAGAACATGGTTAACGATGATTATAATATTGTTTTTTATCCATGCTATATTTGCACAATATGGGCTAATAAAAACCATGTAAGCTTTGTACGTATTTTTTATATCATTCAATTCATACACTGATACTCTTATATTGTAACAAGATGGTTGAATTGATCATAGATTCTCAATGTGTTTTTTTTGTTATTAAATTTTCACTTGCTTGAATATGTCGAGCTTTACGCTATGGTAAGCATTATGATATTACGATAACCCGTGAAGTTTATACATTATTTGTCAAATCAGGATGATAACAATACATGCTCATTGCTCACTAAATAAATCAAATGATAAAACATAGGACTATTAAAAGAAATCAATGTGGATTGCTGAAAAGATGGGCAACCGTGTTATTGTTCCAGCTTGAAAATCATTATTATGTTATCAATCAAATCAAAACTCCCTTTGAACTTCACTCAGGAGCATAGGGAGGCAACAAGAGCTCTCCATTGCGCTCGATCTTGCGCAATGCTTATGACCTCCTCCCACACCAAGTCCATTTACCTCAGCACTGCCTCGAAGGAACGGAACACGGTATGAGAGGGTTTTCTACGTCTTCGAGATCCTGATGGGAGGAAAAACAGCGCTCTCCTCGGCCAAATGTCAATCGGCATCCTCAACACATGTCCCAGCCATGCCCACCTCCTCTCCGTAATGGTGGAAGTGATGGGCCTGCGCTGGGTACGCCGACGTATAGCGTCGCTCGTGATGCGGTGGTACCATGTTATACCCAAAATTCTCCTGAGGCACTTCGTTTCGAATGCAGATACTTTTTGTGCTTGGGCTTTAGTCAGGTGCCAGGATTCACACCCATACAGGAGAATGGGCAACGTACCTACACGCATCAAACAGTTTACATTTCGTCTCGACACTGAACGCCGACGCCTTCCATATCTTGGTCATGTTGTTAAAGGCGCCACTTGCCATACCGATACGTATCGGGAGCTCAGCTCCGAGCTCACCAGTGGTGGTAATGGTTGCTCCCAGGTACTTCAACTTATCGCGCCACTGTTATACCGCTCATAAAATTAGAAATTTTTCCAATTAATCTTGTAATCTCATTATTATTTTGTAAGCATTAAAGCTCTACCTACTTGTTTACTGGACCCTGGACCTCATAGGTATTTTCTTAACGAAAATAACTATGACAAGTCTCGTAACTCAATATATAAAACCACTTGTTCGTAAAAGCAATAAAGTGCTGTCTTCACATATTGAGAATGATTTGTTTTTGCGTGACTAGATTTTATGATCATATGATATTATAACCTCTCTCAAAATTCACGATCCAGAATGTTCTTTGCGTAACTGAGAATTTATTTATTTATCGTATGGTCATAATATGTACATCACATGTTTACAGGTAGAAACAATACAGAAAATTATATTAAAACATATTACAAACATCAGTTGTAACTGAGAATGAAAATGCACAATGATCTTAAAAAAAAATCTTATCAAAAATGTTGGATTGTTAAATTATAAAATGTTTGAACAACACTGGAGTGATTTTTTCTTAGGTGTGCAGAAAAAAGTGATATCTTCTTTAAAAGGCACTACGTGTAGTACAATTCAATATTGATCACATCTATCAATGGAACACGGCAGTTAAGAGAGTAGAAACGGTTATTGCACTTTGTGGTTTTGAAAAACAATTGGCTATGGATGTATTTAAAATTGAAACTGGATTTTGTAGCAGGTTTGAAGATTTGCTTGAAATAATAATCCTTCAAGATCTATGAAATATTTTTAGTTCTTCCAGTTTTGATGAATGTCTACAAATTACAAATTTGAATATTTGATTGAAATATTAATCAAAACCTTGAATAATCCTTCAAGATCTATGATTTTTTTATGGTCCTTCCAGTTTTAATGAATGTCTACAAATCACAAGTTTGACTTGATTTAGCATCCTTTTTCTTTATCATCACCACGTCTTCGTTCGCTACTGAAGATAGGCTTCTCCTTTATTTTCTACTCCTCTATATTATATCCTGGACATTCCGCATCTTTGCGAAGCTTGTCGAACTAAAATGTTATAATATGTCTGTCTATCTGATTTGACACAAAAAGGAACAAACTAAGCAATAAAGAATGGAAATATTAGCACATAATATTTATAAGTATCCAACAAGTAAAAAAAAAACATATTAATATGAAAGAAAAATTTTCAGTGATAACAAAAATACGGATACTTTATTTATCTTTTGGATAAAAGTTGGTGTTCTTTATCTTATAAATAAAAATTAATCGCTAAAACGGATAATTTTGGTTTTAAAATACAGTGATTAAGTTTCAGACGGTGACGGAATTACTGCGAGGAAAAACAACAACAATTTAGGTGATGCAATGTATACCGGGTCATCTAGTTAACTATAATATATGAACTTAAATGAAAACAAGAGTCGCTTTGCGGATACAACTTAAAATTTCAACTATAAATTGACTTTGAATTTAAAATAATGATTTTTTTTTAAATTTATGATTCGATTTGAGAGAAAATTAATTGGCTGTGAAAGTAAAAAAAAAAACATATTGTAAAGTCTAACGAAACAACGTGACAAAAGTTATTTGCGAAAAGCGAGAAATTCCACTCGCGCCGCGGCGAATGCAACTCCGTTACCACCGGAATACTAAAATGCGAGCAGGTACCTACTACGCACGCACTCATTCCTCCGCTGTCTCCGAAGTGTTAACAGAATAATTATCTGCATACAATGGCGTGCGGTCAAGAATGCTTAAGCGATCACGCACGATAGACATTTGTCAAAAAATCAAATTCAAAGTCACGACGATAAAACTCATTTCATACTAATGAACGCATTTTGTTACGACACATGACACGAAAATGCCATTCGTGAAAAGTTTCCGAAATGCAGAACGCGCCTGTAATGGATTGATTGATATTTTTTACTCGCGTGCCCGTATAGTAAAGAGATGCAACTGACGGTCACGTTCGTTGCAGGATATTGAAATGCAGCGTGAAGCAGTTCTGAAGACATTTGGCGCCTGCGGTTTGACGGACACACGTCTCAGCAAATTACATACCTATACTTTTACTACATGCTTATATTATTACTATGAGTTAATATTTTGCATATAATAACCATACTTCATGTGTATTATATGCATATAAGGTAAGTAATATGAAATGCAATTGCTCTATCTTCCGTAAAGAAATAAGTATGCGATTTTTTAAGCACTTTACAAAGTTTAACTAATACAAATAAATGAATAATTCTCCTTTCAAATTAATATCAACCTTCTACAAAAGTATGGAGGCAAGCGGATTATTAGTAGGTAACTATATATTTTAACAACCAAAATTTTGATTTTGAATCAATACGAGGAAAAGAAAAGACTGCTACGAGTAGCAAGTATTTGCCGCCCGTCGAACTAGACCTAACGCAGAATAAAAAAATAATTTTGACTTATTACATGAATTAAATATAGTACCCCTATTCTCTGATTTATCGGAAGGTAGTCACGGTAGTAAAGTGTGTATTACACGATACATTTCGTATGGGAAACATGTATAGCGCCGCCACGGAGATATTTCTAGAAACAAAAGCGATTCTCGCATTCGATACGTATAGACGTTTTTTACTACCGTGACTACCTTCCGATAAAACTGAGAATAGGGGTAGGTACTGTTTACGACATAAAATTGAATTAAATTTATTTAATAATTTATTGCATTATGTAATAATTATTATTGTTGATTCGGATGCGGGATGAACATCGATGGGTTGTAAGTTTGTTCTAAAAACAATATCTCTAATATTGCGTAACTTAAAAAAAACCAAGAGATGGCGGTGTAGTAGGAAATATGTCATATATGAAACATGTTACGTTATTGTATATTATGTTGTTGCAAGGATAGACTCCAGTAAAACCAAATTTTACCGATGTATTTATGGGTTAGTAAACTATGTAGTTTCATAACCCATACACAAGATTAATTAATTAATAAGAAGTTATATTATTAGTATTTCCGGAAAAATCTCATAATAAAACATAGTCTGATTGGTTTTGGGCGTCAGAGAGTCTTATCTTACAAGGAATCAGGAACGGAAAAATCACGACAGAAAATACATGACCAGTGCTCGTACGTTAGAGTGAAAAGACGAGAATCAAGTGTTGGATTAAACATTAGAAAATAATATTCAGACATTTATGGACGATTAATCATTCTCATTGGTGAACACAGGAAGTTCAATAATATATCATTAATTTTATCATACAGTAGATGTACGGTGTACACTCTATGGACGTTTTAACATAATTATTAATAGTATTTTTATGAGTTTATTACAATAAAGTACAATCAAATCCTTTGGTCCTTAACCGGCTTTAAGGCATTGACGATTCTTTTCTCAAAATTCTATTTCCGGTACTCCGATATCTGAATATCTGCCGTTTACCCATCTGCGAAACTAGATTTTTTTTACAATAATTATCATAAGGAATTGTGTTTGGCATTACGTAGAATATGCATTTTGAGTTGGGAGGCTGCAATTGAGTTTTGATATTTTAAAGTTTTTCTTAAAAAGGCTTAAAATTACAGGAACCGGATTTATTCTTCTTTCTGCAGTCTGTATCATGTTGAGACTTAATGTATAACATGCAAAAACTTATGTCCGATGTAAGCGAGTTTTCTTTATTTGCATGCCATTTCTCTTTGACCCACGTCATGCAACATATTGTGAAGAGGCTCGATCAATTTTTTAATCGGGTTTTGGAAGACGCTCTTTAAATAAGTTCTTTTCTTTTAAAGCAGCATTGAGGGACATCAAGAATGTTAGGGAGTTTATTGACATTAAGGAATGCGTAGTATTGATTGCTTTATTGTTACATTTTTTTGTGTCAAAAGATCATCAAATCCTTATTTTTCTCCCCTAGTGTTGGTTAACCAGGGAATTTGATTCTTTATTTCTCCATGTGAAGATATATTTGGAGTATAAACGTTGCAAAATAGACCCTTAAAATACGAGCAGGTGTTGTTTATCAAAGGGTCGACATTTCCATCTGCAATTAAAACTATAAATGATCACAGCTTCTCGAGTTAAGAAATCAATTTAGCAATGTCAACTTCTTTGACCTTATGATTCGCCTATGCCCTGTTTAGTAAATATTTTCTCACTTATGCTATTTCGTTGATTCATTTTGGCATTAAATGTAAACTCTGTATATATAGGACCTCATATTATATGTATTATTTCGATGGGAGTGTATGTTATAAATGATGACACCTGATTTTAAGATTTTACTTAATTTTAAGAATAGTTTTTTCATAAAATACTGTTGATTATTAAAAAAACTCTCTCCATCTCCCTTAGCTCGAGGAAAGTGCATTGGTTCCACGGGAATCTTGCTTGCCGTCCTAGGTCTTTTTTGACTCTTGTACCGGGTGATTGCAAAAAATATCCTAGAGTAATTTTCGACTGTAGTGTGTAAACTCTGACCGCCGTATTCGAGAATTTAGGTGTCTTCATTTACCTGTTTGTTTACATATTCTTTACCTTCCGTTTCAGCTCTCTGTTCCTGATGAACACTAAAGCAGCAGCCTATAAAATTAGGATTTGATATTTAAATTCAGATTGAGTCAACACTTGGTGAATTCTCCCCAAGTACATACAACTCGTATACAATAAGCGAATTGACTGCAATATTATGTTAGTTAGTACGTGTATTATTTATTTGAGAGGAAAGACTTTCTATTGGTTACGAGTAAACCTAATGAAATATATCAGTCCGAAGAGGTGAACACACATTCAGTATGGCCGCGCATATTGAGAACAGATTCCGAATCGTGTAAAGATTCAATCGACATGAACACACAATACACAGACATTGAACGTGAAACAGAAATGAATTGTCTGCAATTACATTGCGTTAATGAAACGTCGATGTTTCAACAAAGCAAATTACTTAAACAAATCAAATGAACAATGTCAATGTCGCATTTCATTAAAATTAAACATTAGTCCTAAACCAAAAATGCAATATTTCCGCAAATATACACAATAAAAATATGTGTATCTAGTTTAAAGTGAGTGTAAAGAATGTCTTTTGGCACATTTTGGTTGGAAGGCACCTTCTTAAAAATTGATAGAACACGTGATTCACTATGAAGGTCTTCTACATACCATCGATGTGAGATGGCCGATGGTACAAACATTCCAAGAAAGGGTTCCTGCAAGACATTTATGCAGACAAGTGCTGTTCCATTTAAAAAGAACTCAAAAGAAGCGCTATGTTTAGGGAAGGAGAAAAGTAAACACTCAATGGGTTTGAGAATATTACATAAACAGTCAAAAGTTGACGGTAACGAAAACAGGTTGACGGTAATCCGAAGAGCGATGGAACTGACAATGCTGGAATTTAGTCTCGGAAATAGAATACGGAGTGAGACTATCAGAACTATAACAGGAGTTCTGGACATGGTCGAGAGAATTGCCACACCAAAATGGCTTTGAGCTAGTCATATTGCCTACAGCTCAATCGACACATGAACGAAACGCTTTTTGTGTTGGCGCCCTGGAACATCCAAAGAAATTCCAGATGACCCCAACTTCGATAGAAGGATGATGCTGGTTACATTTGTGGGTGGTGCATAGATGCAGAAGGTGCAAGATAGACAGGGGTGCAAAAACATAAATGAGGCCAACGTTCAGGGATGGACGGTTCTAGGCTGAGAAGATGAAGTAAAGACATTGCTGCTCAATCCTATAGGATTGTAAATAGAGAGAAAGAGGTCAATTCCATAATTTAAAGTTGAATCTCCAGGATCAGAATATGAAGATACTTACTATTCTTAATAAGTACAAGTATAAGCGGTATAGCGATATTGTTTAATAGAAAACCTGCAAAAAGCAGCAGATATATAAATAATTGCCGGGGCTGGTATAGGATGTACAATATTTGCAGCCTCAGAACATAACAACAGCACTAACGGAAATACTAGGAGGTATAAGTGAGTGAGTATCGGTTCAGTTCAGTCTCACGTTTCAGCGGAGTTTCTAGCAGGGCAATGTCATGCAGTTGTCGGGTTCAACAGCGGTCTCGCTTATCCATTAGTACGCGTCGATTTTGATAAATTAACCTTACATCGATTTGCTATGAACCACGTCGGATGTTTGTTGCTCTATGGCAGTTCTGTTCATGTTGACGTTGTGATGTTAGTGGAGTAGATGGTACAAGATACGAGCACTCCATCTGGCTGCTAACACTTGGAGGGCGAGATATTGTGTACGTGAACATTTTGTGTAACAAGCCAAGTGCTTTAGCGTCTATATTGCTATATAGTTTTGTTTTCACCATCAGTTACTTAGTCTTATCTTAACTGTTTAAATACATTATACCAAATGTAAGGATATTATTTTTAATGAGTTCTATACCTTTTTCACTTTCTCAAATCGCATCATATTTTTAAGTCAATTGTAATTGAATCTGAGGTAGCGAGGTACTGGCTCTCATATGTAGTTTGGGACATAGATTCACATGTGGTACCATGTCGGATTTTTTATTTAACCTTTGTAACAAAATGATATCTTCTCTCAATAACAGAAATAGATACCGATAAGAAGTTTATTCTTTAACTACCCCTTCAGTTCGGCGTTGCAAATTTTCATTTTTTTCTGAGTATCTGAGATTAATATTAAGCCATCACCGTAACTCCCTTTGAGACCACATTACCGGTCATTATGAAGAAACATGGGCTCTCAATTCCTATCTTGCGCAGCCTAAACGACCTCCTTCCACACAATGTCCAAATCTTTATGTTCCGCTTCGAAGGAATGGAATCTCCTTTCCACACTGTCCAATATTCTAAGCGCTGCTTCGAAAAAGCTTTATGTGATCTTGCCTTATCTTTAAGAAAAGTAACTGTCAAAAGGCTTTATGTTTCATCAAATAAGTTAAAGGAATAAAAAATGCTGTTCGCCTATGTTAAAGGAATAATCAATTCTATAGGCCAACCTCTTTCAATATGTCGGAACTATCAAGGGTGATGTAGTATTAGGTGAAAATAAGGAAACAACACAAGTAGGTAAAGTGAAAGAAAATTCAACTGATCAGAACCATATTACACAAAAAACGCAGCACACCTTTGGTATTTGTAAAATACCTGAACGACTGGATCTTTCTTGACAATAAAAGCTAACGGCGTATTAAAAAGTGATGAATAAGCCGGCGATGTCCCACAGCTCAAACTAATTATACTCTCTAAGCCACCCACAATTCGTTGGTTAAACAAATTTCACGCCCGACAGAAAGGGAATCGAACTGGTGATATTACTATACCTCCCAGAATACAAACTATTCAGCTGCAAAATGGTCATTTGTGTCGTAGTATAATAACATTCTGGGCAGCAAATATGGAGGCGGCTTCAAGGAATTGCAATCGTAATGGAGCGTGAAGAATGATTTCATCTTGGACATGATTTCCATCAAGTAGTTTTATGATAATGCCAGGATTGGGATATGCTGAGGCATCTCCACTTGCAATAGCGATTCTCTGCATAATTTTATTTTGCATTATCTTGACCTACCCATCTACCTGGCTTTTATATTACCAAACCATAAATAATTTATTTTATATTATTCTTTAAAAACGTTGATCAACTGAACTGTTATTTTTACCATTGTAGTTTTATTTTCGATTGTTGTCAATTTTTGCATATTTTTATCTGTAAAGATGAACATTTGAGGCCCAATGTATTTAAGTTGTCCAAAATTAGCAGTAAAACCTCTCGCATGCATAGACCAGGGTCATTAATTGCTTTGATTGTCCAATAAATCAGTTATATCCTCTTTTAAAGGGTGCCAATTTTACTTTACCACGTTGGGACCGCGGACAATTTGACATTTATTCCCGTAGCAAGTATGTATGAACATCCAATGGAGTATCATTAATTACTATTTCGTCGACATAATAATATCTCCTAAATACTATAGAAACGAGTATCGACTTGGAGACGAAATTTAAATGAAAAATGTTTCCCGTAGTTGGGATTCATTTGACATTTATATGAAAAACTCGACATGGTGCTCGTTGCTGATGGAATAACCTCTCCACTTTCTCTTTTTTAAGTTTCCTTTAATTTGATTATTTTTTATCAATACTTCTTTTCTTTTTATTTTTATTATTTTTTGTGTACCTACTTGGGATAGTTGTTTTTGTTGCGGTTAACTCGCCCTCTGTATGTTGATTGATTATTTTTTTTCTTTTATAAAAACGATTTTTTCCTTTTTCTGTTTATAGTCAATCTAAAGTAAAATATACCTATATGGATACTAGAACTACCTAAACATATACTTTTAAATTAGGTTATTCGAATCAGAATCTCTATGTATACAACAGCTTAATCCATACACATCATAAATTTACATCAATACTTGAAATGTTTAGAATGCCTTATTATTTTTTTACCAGCTACAATGAACTAATGACCTCACAATTACATAACCTGGACAATTATTATTCAGAATTTAGAATTTAAATATACCACACAGAGTGAGCGGGCAAAACTTGGGGTAATAAACAATATACAAAGAATAGTAAGTAGACTTAGGAGAACATAATAAGGAGTGTTACTACTCAACTAATTAGAGGTAAACATGGAGAGTCACGTGTGAAATGTCTCGCATCCTGACACTTCGTGCTACCAGACATGCTGGCTGAACTCTTCGTGGTGTGACCACAATAATAAACATTGCCTCTGACATTGTAAAGAGCCATCGTGCGATATTTATTACTATTATTATTTATCTGTAACAATACAAAAGTATTGTATTTTTCGTGCAGTGTACTCAGCACACTATCACTGACCTTTTCATCTTGTTCTGCGTTACAATTGCGTACATGCACTACGAACTTTCGCTCACTAGGTGTAGGTAATACGCCATGAAAAATAACAATCATAGCGCGTATACCTACTCTATTTCTGGAGAGAATGAGCAAAAATGTAAGGGATATTTTTTTGCGGAATTATTATTACACACCTATCGTTGACATCTGACTCACAAGCGTTTTTTATTGGAAGAAAGTGCAACGACAGCATTTAATTGCGAAAAAAAGTTTCAAATTCGTATATTTTTTTGTGATCTAACGATATGTGAATTTGTTTACTGACACAATTTTGAATCTATAATTAAAACTTTATTTATTGAGAAAATAATATATATAACAAAACAACTTTGTTTCTATATTATACTGTGTCTTGTTGCCTCTTTATGCCCCTAAGTGGGGCGTAAAGGGAGTTTGTATTTGGATTGGAAATATTATATGTAAAAATTGTTGATTCGATTTTTACGAATAAGAATCATAATTTTATGATTTAATAACAGCAATAAATAAAAGTTTTAAGTAGTACGAAACTTTTATATGTGTTTGGTTAGAATGATAAAACTGTGAAGAAGATTTAGTGGTTCTATATGAGGTATGTAGAGACCATACGACCATTGGTTTCAATCAACATAAACCGTGTTGGCCTATTATTGTAGTGGTCGGGAGATAACGCACTAATGAGAGTCCAGTAGTGTTCTTGTGCAACCACACGTACCGCCCCTGATCGCACTATTTTCCCACCTTTCACTGTCTATGAAGATATATTATATTGTGACTACTTGTGGTGTCGAGCAGATAGCAGATACGGCCGGAACTGGAATAGGCTGATGTTGAGAATTTCCGTTGAAGACGACATTGAGGGCTGGTGGTAAAACTTTACACGACCGAATCAGGAACACCAGATTACGTGGGATAGGGATGTGGGGATGGTACGATAATCGGACTCGAAGAATACCACCCAAAAAATGGTGATACAACTGAGATTCTATTCTTCTCGAACACCAAAGCATCGTTACTTTTCTAGCGAGAGGTAGGCACGTCTTGCAGGCTGGTTGAACACTAATAACCAGCAAAATTTGTAAACTTTTGACATTTTGGCTAGGCGTTTTCGTTCTATCACTCTTGCTTCCCCTCCCCGCGCCTGTAATAATATACTTGCTTGTTTTTTGTGTTAAAAACGTTTCGGGTTTAATTTACAGATGGTTTAAAAAAAACGCTTCACAAGATATAAATATTTTTTGGTATTTGGAAATTGATTGAGAACACAAACCCATCGTACTTTTGAAGGGATGTTGATGAAATATATTTTATTTTTTATTGTAGGAGGTGAATAATTGTATCAAATACTGTATGTCAGGCGTAATATTATATAATTATAATGAATGTTTTATGCGTGCTAGCCATGAGGGTTCGTACCAGACACAGGTTTACCCATTGATCTAGTGCTAGTCTCGACCTATGTGTGCTAGAGTTAATGACTAGTGACTAGTGTCAACTAGCCGCAAACCACTCCGGGACATGACGCGATAACAGGACGGACGACCACTGACCACTGCTACGGAGAGTCTCTCCCGTAAGACCCAACTGATGTTAGCTGCCTCTCGCATCCTGACATGTAGAGAGGTTGACACATTAATTTACACCTAGGGAAGCCTTCAAAACATATCGCAAAATTCACATTATAATTTACCTATCCTTGACACGTTGTTGGTTTTATATGTAATTTTGTTTGATTTGACAAGAAGCAGATTCTAGATGTTATTTCAACTATTTGAAATAAAGTAGGTATGTAAACATGCTTTCATATTTCATTTAGATAAAAACATGTAGCAATATGTTCATGGTCATTTAACAAGTTGAAGAAGCACGCAAAACGCACTTTATTTTACTCAAAATTCGTTCAGCTTCAGACAAAATCGTTTTTCAATTGAAACGATACAGCCAGAACATTTATGAGCAACGTGTATTACCTAGCGGCTAGTTAATAAAGGTGGTTGGTTAACTAACCAGATGTCTTTGAACTCCCAATAATAAATATATTCATGAAAACATCACTTCAAATGATTGTATATTTATCTGAAGATAAACGATTTTTTTCTTGATCTATTGAAGCAAATTTGTAATGGCTATTGAATCTTAAAACAAGCAGAATAAATTGCAAATCTGGTCAAGAGACCAGGTAGAATTGCAAATCTAATCATGAAACCAGGTAGAATTGCAAATCCAGTCAAGAGACCAGGTTGAATTGCAAATCCAGTCAAGAGATCAGTAGTCGAACATCAACACTTAAAAGGAAACTAAAAGTGAAACGAAAACTTCATGGGAATGATTGATGCAGCAAAAAAAAAATCGTAAAGGTAACAACACACTTTAGATTTTTTAATTCAATCTATTTTGAGATTTTGAGTCTAGTAATGTAAAACGGAAGTTTTAAACTCAAGCAGAAAATACTTAAAATCTAGGTAGAAAGGTCTAGCTTGTAATGTTGTAGAGTGTAGACGGTGTTTCATTCACTATCGCCTGAGAGCTCTATGTGACATCACTGTACGTGTATTGTGTAGTGTACCTACTCTTGTTTAGTTCGTTTAAAACAGTCAATATAGACAATTTAAGAGTAAAGAAAAAATAACAACTAATGATTCTAACAATTCATTACTAATGTTCGATTTTTAAATGGAACAAACTACTACGGGCTTACGACCGTCTTCTACAGTTATTTCGAAGGCTGGCTTAGTATGATCACTTTACGATAACAACGTTCGCCATTAGGTGGTAATGTATAAGTCTCCGAAACTCCTAATCATGAGAATTCTCAACATGTCGAAAAATCTCATGTATGCAACAAGTAGAAATTTAATAATAGATGAAAATATAGAGATAAAAGTTGGAAATTATTGAGAACAAGAGAGCAACCAAATTTAAAGACTGCGACTGCTGTCATGTATTTGGCGCCAGGATATGACTATATCCATTTTTGTTACTGTCTCATCTTTATTGCCTATTGGCTTTGTTGGTGCACAACGTTCTAATTTTATCTAGATTCTTGTGACCTTTTTTCAGGACTAGATCTTAAAGAAAAAATAACAACTAATGATTCTAACAATTCATTACTAATATTCGATTTTTAAATGCAACAAACCACTACGGGCTCTGTTTATATAGACTACTCTTAATTTAAGAGTAGTCTATATAAACAGAGCCTAATATAGCCAGATGGCTCTCCAAAGTCTATCGCTATTTTAAGTTTATGAGACAAACAAGGGGGGGGGGGGGGGCGGAATAGAATTCAATGCGTCACGGAGAACGAATTTTGAGTACCTCAAGATAAACTCTGTTAACTTTAAAAAAATCTGATAGGTCTGTCTAAGCAGATTTGTATGTTAGAGATGTCTGTTTATTCGAAACAGTCTAAGTAGAGTTCTAGACATTTTAGCTCGCAGACTAGTCCAGATATAGTATCGGAACCGAAAGTTATATGACCCACTAGCCATGCATCGATTACCAAGGGAATTTTTTAATATTCTCAAAGTCAGGTTCGTGCTTGATGTTTTTAAAAAAAGGCTTGATAAGAATATCTCATTGTACGGCTTCAATAATTTCTGTGATAAAAGTGTCTCCTCAAAGTGCAAACATATAACTGTTTAAACAAAGGGCACTACAAATTGTATCGATTCATCATTAAACACGGGCAACTTTTAAGGCCGGCAACAAATTGATTGTCAAGTCGCGATGTCAGGACGATGCATCAACCGCAGCGTAATGCGGCGAGAAAGGGAATCGAGAGATGGCGTATTGGCGATAAGTCGAGAATAAAAATGACAACACGCACTTTCTTTCGCACGTCGACGTTCTAATTAAGAAGTGCAACACTTTTATTTTCATACTCTTTCCTGCGAAACCAACGCATACCTGTTTCATATCAGATCGAATTCTTTTTTACTTTTACTCATTATTTTTACTTAGAGCCTTAATACGACTTCTCTGGTACATTTTAACCGTTCTAATTACCCATTTTTAAATCCAGGTTATTTTATTCTACACTAGCTTTCCCGACAGACGTTGTCCTGTGGTATAACTATGAATATTGAATAAGAATGACAAAAAATTACTTTTAATCAATGTCATTCCGACCAATGCTTCTGTTTTCAACCATACATTTCCATCCAAATTCCGTCAATCGCACCAACTAATAAACAACTGACAGTTTGTGTCAACCAACAATTTGATTTATTCACTTTTCCCGTTTTAATTTATAGAAAAATGCACTTCAATGTTAACAAATTAGAAAAAATCTTGCAAAAAATAGCCATAAAAAATCTGCGTGCCAATATTTTCAATGTCAATGGTTGTGAGGTAAATAAAAATTGTGTTTCTGTAGAATTTTTCACAGATTGAGTTGTTGTACCGAAATTCGTTCCATACTAACTTTAATATTATATTTTATATTATTTGCTATCAATTTTTGTTATTTTTTATAAGTTGCTAGCTTTCCCGACAGACGTTGTCCTGTGGACCCTGTGGTCCAAGCCATAATATGTGCATAATGTGCACTGCGCCTCTAGAAACAAAAATAAACTAATAAAACAATAACATTATTATATGTATTTCTAAAACGTCCATATTTCATTCGTATTCAAAGCTCAGGCAGGAAGAACGCGAGAATATAACAATATTCGCACAATTTTGTTGACCTCGTATGAAAATTATCTAAAACGCCCGAAAGGGTGCAGGTGCAGCAGACAATAATTTTTTTGTTACATTTTTTCATAGATGGCGTCGTAGGACATCCATTCCATACTAACTTTAATGTCATATATTTTATGCATTTTTCTACATTTTATTAGTCATTCTGATATCCGGAGCGGAGAAGAATTCAATAAATCAAACATCGAAAGTATCTGTTCAGCCGATCTCGAGTTATAAGTGTTCGCACTAACCCGACTTTCATTTATATTATAGATTCTGTTATCCGGAGCGGAGATGAATCCAATAAACAAAAACTGATAAAAATGTTTTTGTGTGTTGACATTGTTTTTTTTTTTTTTTTTTATCTTTGTGTTTGACGTCCCTATTGTCCTTCTGCCATTGACTGGCTCAGTGATGTTGTTTCGATTCGATATTTCTTCTGTAGATGTAAGTTCTTTGTGAATGTTGTATTGTTTTATATCTTGACTGTTTTCAAAATTTCAAACCCATTATTTTTCCAAAATTTCTATTATACAACTAAAACATTGTTGTCTTCGATTTTCTACTGTATTTGTCTTGACTATTTTTGAAACTAGAATTTCATTTAATTCTCTAAGATTTATATATTTTTTTAAAAAACCGTTATTGGTGTAATATTATGTTTTTTTTTCTTTTCTGATTTTGTACGACATTATGTAATGTATAACATGTAAAAGGCCTAGGCCGTGTATATCATAAATAAATAAATAAATAAAAATATGTTCAGCCGATTCGAGTTGTGTTATAAGTGTTCGCACTAACCCGACTTTCATTTATATTATAGATTCTGTTATCCGGAGCGGAGATGAATCCAATAAACAAAAACTGATAAAAATATGTTCAGCCGATTCGAGTTGTGTTATAAGTGTTCGCACTAACCCGACTTTCTTTTATATTATGAATATTATAGCTTTGAGATTAAATCGATGTTTTTTTTCTTATTTGGAAACCCTGTATTTTAGAGAAATAGACCTGAGACATGCAGACAAAACTCAAACCTTATGATTATGACAATACATATTATTATTATTTCCTTTAGTCATTTGTTACGTGGGTTATCTTGCTCGATGTCTTGTGTATTCCGGAAGGCTACATCACACTACACATTACTATCACGTTATTATTTCCTATGAAATTTGTTATTTGAAAAACCATCTCTCAAATAATTCACTCTAAACGGAAGATTACAAAATAGCTTCCCTGAAAATATGCCTGTTGGGAAGACAACAACGATACCTCAATTAATATTGAAATCTCACCAAAACATTTATAACACGAGATCGGTTGAACTGACTTCTATGATGCTTAGTTTATTGGATTCTTCTCCGCTAATGATAACAAAATAATTATTAAAAGTTCGAAAAATTGATAGCAAATAATATACAATATAATATTAAAGTAAGCATGGAACGGATTTACTGACGACAACGCCATCTGTGAAAAATTCAATAACTAGACATTTTTTATTTACCTACTTGAACTTGAACAACAGAGTTTCAAAACATTGGTATGCAGATATTTGATAGAATTTCTTTCGAGCTTTCGAAAATATTATTTTTAACATTCAAACACATTTTAAGCGTAAGTACCTATTAACGAATTGAACGTGCATTCTTGGTGGAATTATTTAAATAAAATAATTTAAATGAAACAATTGATTTGTTATTCCACAATATTTATTTACCTGACTAGTTTCGCAGGAACAGGTCCTGCATGGTCACAGGTGACTTAGAAACTAAAGCTTAAAACGAATACAAAATATTGTTGGTACGTACACAGATAGGCAGAGGTTGTAAACATATGGTATAAAATTAACAATTTTAATTTGTTTTTTTTTTATATATATTTAACTAATGAATTTATATAAAGTAAGATAAAGGTATTATTATAAGTTGAAAAGAATAAGTAGATTGACAATAATGATATTTTGAATTTACTAAAATTGTTTTTAATATTATTTTTTTAAATATAAAAAAAAGGAGTTGATAATTGACTAATGAATTTATATAAAGCAAGATAATGATATTATGATAAGTTGAAAAATATAAGGAATAGATTGACAATAATAATTATTGAATTTACAAAAAAAAAAAAAAAATTGTTACAATTTTTTTTTTTTTTATATATATATGTTTAAAAAAGGATAGTATTTGACTAATGAATTTATATAAAGCAAAAATGAATATAATGAATAGAAATCAAGAACAGATTAACAGTAACAATACTTAATTATGTTTGAATTTACTAAAATTGCAATATTTGATTTTTTCCCCTTTTCCCTCTATAAATAAATTTAAAAAAATGACAATATTTGACTAATAAATTTATACAACGCAAAGATAATTAAACTATAAGTTATAGGAAACAAGAATAGATTAACAATGACAATATATTTTTCTATAATTTGTTTGAATTTACTAAAATTGATTATATAATTTTTATATTTATTTTTAATAATAACTTTAAACTAATAATTTAATAAAAAACAAAAACAGAGAAAGGGGTTACAAAATTGATTGTTATTAATGTTACGAGTAAGTAGGTATCTAAGAACTTAAAAAAAATTATTTGTAGAGACACATTCAATTTAAGACGAAATTGAGCGTGTTGCAAGTAGTTGCGAAAAGGTTGCCGATGTATGTGGGCCTTCACCTGGAACAATAAGAAAGTATTCGGCAGTATCTTTATTTCAAACAATATTAAGAAACAAAAGAAAAAAAAAAAAATATTGGTTTGAGCTTAGGACAGAGGATTTAACAAGGGAGAATAGTTGAAATCAAGTTGTTCATTTATTATTTTTATTTGGGTATTGTTCTTTAGGCGGTTAATTTCCATTATTTCAAGTTTCTCTAATCTTTTATGGCCGGCAATGTTACTATGGATAAGTGATGTATTATTGTCTAAATTGAATGTATGATTATTTTCAAGGAGATGTTTAGCAAAATTTGACTTGTCACTGTTTTTGTTTTTAAAAGCGGAAATATGTTCTTTAAGTCTAATATTGAGAGCGCGTTTGGTTTTACCGATATAGCTGGAAGAGCAAGAATTACAATCTAATTTATAAATACCGTTTTTATCCAATGTTTCTATTTTATCTTTATTATTTACCAAAATTTTACCGACAGATTTATTATTATAAAACGCGGGATTAATTTTAGAATTATTGAGCGATTTTTTAATTTTATGACTTATTTTATTATTGGTAAAGATTATTTTGTTCCATCTAAATGAATTTTCAACATTATTATTATTATGAGACAGGCCGGGTGCGATGGATTTTAAAAAGACTTTTCGAAGTTTATTTTTAAGTAATTTGTCTATTAATTGGGGATCGAAACCGTTATTGATTGCTAATGTTTTTATTAAATTTAATTCTTTGTTATAGTTATCGGGAGATAATGGGATGTTGACTAGTCTGTGTAAGAAAGAATGAAAAGCTGAAAGTTTTTGTGAGGGATGGTGTTTGGAGCTATTATGGATTAGATTATCACTGAAGGTTGGCTTACGGTATATATCAAATTCTAATTTATTATTGACGATTGAAATATTTACATCTAAGAAGTTTAAGCTTTTATTGCCCATCTCCATTGTGAATTTAATTGATTTATTTAAATTATTTATTTCCGTTAAAAATTGGGTGAGTTGTCTATCCGTGCCTATCCAGAGACCGATGATATCATCCACGTACCGGTGGTAAGTTATTAGGTTTTTAAAAAGCGGTAATTTTGAGATTTGATCTTCTAGGTGATTCATAAAAAAATCGGCCATTAATGGACTCAACGGTGAACCCATTGCTAAACCTGTTTTTTGTTTATAGAATTTATTATTAAATTTAAAATAATTTTGATCTAAGCAAGTAAAAATTAGTTCTTTGAGTTCAGATTTTTTAATTGGGTTAAGGTTTACAGTGTTTAAATGATCTTCAAAAATTATTTTTAATTCATCTAATGGTACGCTGGTGAACAAACTGACTACGTCGAAAGAAATTAGCTTCGCGTTTTTAGGAACCGTAATACTTTTAATTTTATCTATTAAATCTAAAGTATTTTTAACGGTGTATTTAGGGTTAAAATTACCTATCGAATTAAATAAATTATTTGCGTAACGAGCTAACAAATAACACGGGGCTTTAGTATAAGAAACTACGGGTCTAATGGGCATATTATCCTTATGAACTTTGGGAAGTCCATAAAGACGAGGGCACTGTGGGTTGTCTTGTTTTAATCTAAAATAGTCTTTATTATTAAATAATGTTTTAAAATTTTTCAAGATATTTTTAACTTCGTCTACATATTTGGGAGTGGGATCTTTATTTAAAATAATGAAATCTTCGGTTGACAAAATGTCGTTAACTTTTTTAAAATAGTCTTGTTCATTTAATAAGATTGTGCAATTACCTTTATCAGCCTTAGATATTATAAGTTTATTTTTATTTATTTTCTCCTTAATGTTTTTAATAATTTTAGCTTCATTATTTTTAGCATTAGATTTATTAGTTTTTAACTGTTTATTAATGTACGATGACAATTGGTATTTTTCTCTATTATTATTATCAAGAGCTATATCTAGGTCTATTGTTAAATTTTCAAAATCTTTAATATTATTATTAAAATTTGGACAGTATTTGAGACCTTTCTCGAGCAATTCAGTTTCGGGCTTTGTAAAAGTTATATTAGTTTTATTAACAAATTTTTCAAAGAATTTTACATCATTATTAATTTGAGTATTATTAGTATTACTATTTGTGGATTCAGTTAATTCACTAAGTTTTTTAAGTTTTTTACATTGAGTTAAGTATTTTTTATGAACAGTATTATTAACATTTAGCATTACTTTATTATTTATATATTCAAATTCTATGGGGTTGATTCTACTGATTAATTCACAACGGGTAAAATAAAGTTTTTCGCCTACCTCATCTCGTGTGCTGTACCACCGTCTAGACTCCATCTCCAGCCATTTGCGTCGAGCTGCTTCTATGCTGGATTTCGCTGCTCTGGTCTTCTGTCTCGTAAAGATGGTGATGAAACTAGGTGTTAGATTTCTTCTATGGCATTCTCGAACAAACCAGAGGTTTTGTGAAGCTAGACGACGCTTCAAACTGAGTTTCTTGTACACGTTCGCAATTTTTGCGTCACTCGCGTTTTTAATAAAATTAACGAATTGAACGTGCATTCTTGGTGGAATTATTTAAATAAAATAATTTAAATGAAACAATTGATTTGTTATTCCACAATATTTATTTACCTGACTAGTTTCGCAGGAACAGGTCCTGCATGGTCACAGGTGACTTAGAAACTAAAGCTTAAAACGAATACAAAATATTGTTGGTACGTACACAGATAGGCAGAGGTTGTAAACATATGGTATAAAATTAACAATTTTAATTTGTTTTTTTTTTTATATATATTTAACTAATGAATTTATATAAAGTAAGATAAAGGTATTATTATAAGTTGAAAAGAATAAGTAGATTGACAATAATGATATTTTGAATTTACTAAAATTGTTTTTAATATTATTTTTTTAAATATAAAAAAAGGAGTTGATAATTGACTAATGAATTTATATAAAGCAAGATAATGATATTATGATATGTTGAAAAATATAAGGAATAGATTGACAATAATAATTATTGAATTTACAAAAAAAAAAAAAAAAATTGTTACAATTTTTTTTTTTTTTATATATATATGTTTAAAAAAGGATAGTATTTGACTAATGAATTTATATAAAGCAAAAATGAATATAATGAATAGAAATCAAGAACAGATTAACAGTAACAATACTTAATTATGTTTGAATTTACTAAAATTGCAATATTTGATTTTTTCCCCTTTTCCCTCTATAAATAAATTTAAAAAAATGACAATATTTGACTAATAAATTTATACAACGCAAAGATAATTAAACTATAAGTTATAGGAAACAAGAATAGATTAACAATGACAATATATTTTTCTATAATTTGTTTGAATTTACTAAAATTGATGGAGAATTGGAGATGGAGTCTAGACGGTGGTACAGCACACGAGATGAGGTAGGCGAAAAACTTTATTTTACCCGTTGTGAATTAATCAGTAGAATCAACCCCATAGAATTTGAATATATAAATAATAAAGTAATGCTAAATGTTAATAATACTGTTCATAAAAAATACTTAACTCAATGTAAAAAACTTAAAAAACTTAGTGAATTAACTGAATCCACAAATAGTAATACTAATAATACTCAAATTAATAATGATGTAAAATTCTTTGAAAAATTTGTTAATAAAACTAATATAACTTTTACAAAGCCCGAAACTGAATTGCTCGAGAAAGGTCTCAAATACTGTCCAAATTTTAATAATAATATTAAAGATTTTGAAAATTTAACAATAGACCTAGATATAGCTCTTGATAATAATAATAGAGAAAAATACCAATTGTCATCGTACATTAATAAACAGTTAAAAACTAATAAATCTAATGCTAAAAATAATGAAGCTAAAATTATTAAAAACATTAAGGAGAAAATAAATAAAAATAAACTTATAATATCTAAGGCTGATAAAGGTAATTGCACAATCTTATTAAATGAACAAGACTATTTTAAAAAAGTTAACGACATTTTGTCAACCGAAGATTTCATTATTTTAAATAAAGATCCCACTCCCAAATATGTAGACGAAGTTAAAAATATCTTGAAAAATTTTAAAACATTATTTAATAATAAAGACTATTTTAGATTAAAACAAGACAACCCACAGTGCCCTCGTCTTTATGGACTTCCCAAAGTTCATAAGGATAATATGCCCATTAGACCCGTAGTTTCTTATACTAAAGCCCCGTGTTATTTGTTAGCTCGTTACGCAAATAATTTATTTAATTCGATAGGTAATTTTAACCCTAAATACACCGTTAAAAATACTTTAGATTTAATAGATAAAATTAAAAGTATTACGGTTCCTAAAAACGCGAAGCTAATTTCTTTCGACGTAGTCAGTTTGTTCACCAGCGTACCATTAGATGAATTAAAAATAATTTTTGAAGATCATTTAAACACTGTAAACCTTAACCCAATTAAAAAATCTGAACTCAAAGAACTAATTTTTACTTGCTTAGATCAAAATTATTTTAAATTTAATAATAAATTCTATAAACAAAAAACAGGTTTAGCAATGGGTTCACCGTTGAGTCCATTAATGGCCGATTTTTTTATGAATCACCTAGAAGATCAAATCTCAAAATTACCGCTTTTTAAAAACCTAATAACTTACCACCGGTACGTGGATGATATCATCGGTCTCTGGATAGGCACGGATAGACAACTCACCCAATTTTTAACGGAAATAAATAATTTAAATAAATCAATTAAATTCACAATGGAGATGGGCAATAAAAGCTTAAACTTCTTAGATGTAAATATTTCAATCGTCAATAATAAATTAGAATTTGATATATACCGTAAGCCAACCTTCAGTGATAATCTAATCCATAATAGCTCCAAACACCATCCCTCACAAAAACTTTCAGCTTTTCATTCTTTCTTACACAGACTAGTCAACATCCCATTATCTCCCGATAACTATAACAAAGAATTAAATTTAATAAAAACATTAGCAATCAATAACGGTTTCGATCCCCAATTAATAGACAAATTACTTAAAAATAAACTTCGAAAAGTCTTTTTAAAATCCATCGCACCCGGCCTGTCTCATAATAATAATAATGTTGAAAATTCATTTAGATGGAACAAAATAATCTTTACCAATAATAAAATAAGTCATAAAATTAAAAAATCGCTCAATAATTCTAAAATTAATCCCGCGTTTTATAATAATAAATCTGTCGGTAAAATTTTGGTAAATAATAAAGATAAAATAGAAACATTGGATAAAAACGGTATTTATAAATTAGATTGTAATTCTTGCTCTTCCAGCTATATCGGTAAAACCAAACGCGCTCTCAATATTAGACTTAAAGAACATATTTCCGCTTTTAAAAACAAAAACAGTGACAAGTCAAATTTTGCTAAACATCTCCTTGAAAATAATCATACATTCAATTTAGACAATAATACATCACTTATCCATAGTAACATTGCCGGCCATAAAAGATTAGAGAAACTTGAAATAATGGAAATTAACCGCCTAAAGAACAATACCCAAATAAAAATAATAAATGAACAACTTGATTTCAACTATTCTCCCTTGTTAAATCCTCTGTCCTAAGCTCAAACCAATATTTTTTTTTTTTTCTTTTGTTTCTTAATATTGTTTGAAATAAAGATACTGCCGAATACTTTCTTATTGTTCCAGGTGAAGGCCCACATACATCGGCAACCTTTTCGCAACTACTTGCAACACGCTCAATTTCGTCTTAAATTGAATGTGTCTCTACAAATAATTTTTTTTAAGTTCTTAGATACCTACTTACTCGTAACATTAATAACAATCAATTTTGTAACCCCTTTCTCTGTTTTTGTTTTTTATTAAATTATTAGTTTAAAGTTATTATTAAAAATAAATATAAAAATTATATAATCAATTTTAGTAAATTCAAACAAATTATAGAAAAATATATTGTCATTGTTAATCTATTCTTGTTTCCTATAACTTATAGTTTAATTATCTTTGCGTTGTATAAATTTATTAGTCAAATATTGTCATTTTTTTAAATTTATTTATAGAGGGAAAAGGGGAAAAAATCAAATATTGCAATTTTAGTAAATTCAAACATAATTAAGTATTGTTACTGTTAATCTGTTCTTGATTTCTATTCATTATATTCATTTTTGCTTTATATAAATTCATTAGTCAAATACTATCCTTTTTTAAACATATATATATAAAAAAAAAAAAAATTATAACAATTTTTTTTTTTTTTTTTGTAAATTCAATAATTATTATTGTCAATCTATTCCTTATATTTTTCAACTTATCATAATATCATTATCTTGCTTTATATAAATTCATTAGTCAATTATCAACTCCTTTTTTTTATATTTAAAAAAATAATATTAAAAACAATTTTAGTAAATTCAAAATATCATTATTGTCAATCTACTTATTCTTTTCAACTTATAATAATACCTTTATCTTACTTTATATAAATTCATTAGTTAAATATATATAAAAAAAAAACAAATTAAAATTGTTAATTTTATACCATATGTTTACAACCTCTGCCTATCTGTGTACGTACCAACAATATTTTGTATTCGTTTTAAGCTTTAGTTTCTAAGTCACCTGTGACCATGCAGGACCTGTTCCTGCGAAACTAGTCAGGTAAATAAATATTGTGGAATAACAAATCAATTGTTTCATTTAAATTATTTTTTTTTTTTTTTTTTTTTAAGTACCTATTACCTACCTATTTTTTGTATTTATTATAAATTCGAAAACAATATTCATAGTAAGAACTACAGGACAACGTCTGTCGGAAAAGCTAGTTAGTTTTTTATAAATTTATCATTTCAATTTCTTGAATGAAGACTTGAGAATAATTATTAATATAAGCAATATTCCGCGATCTCCAGGAGATGAGAAACCAAGTTTTACACCTATTGCAATATATATAAATACCACAACTTCCATATTATCTATTTATTTATACTTTACTGTAAGGCCAATTTCGCACTGGCAGGTGGCTATCTTAGCACCTAGCTTTTACATATCTCTTAGTTTCCACATGCCTGTTTACTTGGATATACATTGGGAAGAGACGAAACATTTTGCATGATTGAACAATTTTGAACATTTTTGAAAGTTTTTTTTAGTAAACTACTTACCGGGTGACTGGCTAGATTCAAGGTGTTAAGTAAGCCACTGTTTAGAAGAAATTCGATGTTTTTAGTATAAATAAAAAAAAAAAAACTATGAAATATTTTTCTATTAGAACCTAAACATTCCTATTAGGAACAATGTAGCTCCGCATCACTTACGCTCTCGCAGTATCTTCTTATCTGGACCAAAACAGTACCCGAACACGTTACTAAGTGAAACCCATTTATTACGATATTATAATCGAGGATTTTATCACAGTAGGTAGTAGAGCCTTATTGGGGTATGACAACCAAGTGTATAATCGTTATATTTCTTGACTAATCACTATCACTAATCGTATTTCTATGTTTCCATAACACCCGTGAGATATGGGATGCGTTTGTTTGATTAAGTGTTTTCTTCTTAGTGTTATTCAACACACAATAGATATTACGTGAATTATTATCGTCTTGTGTGTTCCCATTTCGTGGCAGGATTCAAACCTAAAGGAAACAAATTGATGGACCATTTACATTTCTCATCAAGTGGTTATTGAAAGGTATGTTTCTACATCTTTACATATTATGTTGGTGTAATATTTTAGAATTAAGTTTGGCCAGATATCCCGTGGCAAAAATATTCCCTACTAGAACTTATAAGACAGTGGTTTGGAACATCGGATCTGAGATCATTAATACCTAAGGATCGCTCAAGATCGTGACGTTAATCTACCTTAAACATAAATTATAAATCTTTTTTAACGTGGCAATTAAATCGATCCTAAATTGACCTTAGGATCTAAAAGCTCTATTAATAATAAATCGTATGTTGATTATTCACACATTAGAAGTGTCCTGTAAGTTTATAAAAGGCATTTATGTATGTAGATAGGAGTGATGTAGATAAAGGGACGACCCTTTTTTGGGACAAAAGTACCTACCCATATTTTGATAGACCCACTTAATATAATACATATAGGTACCTGTGAACCTTATTTATTTCTTTATTACGGCCAAAAGGGTTAAATAAAAAGGTGTTAGATTATAGCCGCGCGGTATGAAGATAATAAACTTAGGTGCCTTCCTAAATTATTTTTTTGTCTTAAAATTTTCATAAATTTAATGATATCTTATTAAAATGTACCTATTTATAAAGTAATTTTAAAGTAATTCATGTATTTTTAAGGCGAAATAATTAAACAAAGTATTACTTTATTAAGTAGGCATAGTATGAGATTTTTGAAGCTATTCTGAATACTTGATATCTAATTTATATATAGATGAATTTGTCCGTAACACGATATTTTCGTTAAAACATTCATACTCCACTTATATAATTACTAGCTTTCCCTACAGACGTTGTCCTGTAGTTCTTACTATGAATATTGATTTCGAATTTGTAATTTATACAAAAATACGTTTACTATAATATCTTTGAATACCTACTAAAAAAATATCCCAGAAAGCCTGAAAGAAATTCTATAAAAAATCTGCGTACCAATGTTTTGAGACTCAACGGATGTCAAGTAATTGAAAATTATGTTGTTATGGAATTTTTCAAAGATGGCGTTGTTGTCAGAAGATTCATTCCATTCATTCATTCATTCATTCTCCCTTTAAGGCCCCCGCACACCGCAAGCCAGCCCGGAGGAGACCAATCCGCAGCAAACCCAACCCGCACGAAACCGACCTAGCTCGATCCAAGCAATTCATCCAAAAAGCCGGCCCCGGACAAATCAAGCCCGCCGCGAACCACCCCCAAACCAACCAGCAATGCGGGGGCCTAAGCCCCACTCGGGAGCATAGGGAGGCATCAAGAGCTCTCTATTGCGCTCGAAGGCGTCCGAGGCTCATTGTGCCTTTTCTGACCAGTTGAGATTTAAGGACGTGAAGTGGTCAACCTCACGGTCCCTATCTGATTCATTCCATACTAAATTTAATATCATATTTTATATTTTTCGAATTTTTAATAATTATTCTGTTATCCGGAGCGGAGGAGAATCCAATAAACCAAAAATTATGAAAATCTGTTCATCCGATCTCGAGTTATAAGTGTTCTTACTATCCCGACTTTCTTTTATATTGTAGATTATAATTCGTCTATTTGTCGATATGCGTTACTGTGACAATATGGGAAATATGTAATACTTTACCACAGGTTACTACACAAAACTATTGCCATGGGAAGTAATGCTGAAATTTCCGCAGTTCCCAACGAGGCAAATTAAAATTGGGACCCTTTGATTTGATAGGACAGTCAAAGAATTAATGACAATTTTATGTCTGTCGTTTGCACGGGTTGCTCCTAGTAAAACTATAGGTAAACATACAATTTTTTTTTGATGATGAGGTTTGTGTCCTACCAAATCCCTGAGTTCAGGAACGTTAATTCCCATTTCATACAATAAAACATTATCTATACTACTAATATATAAAGAGGAAAGATTTGATTTTTTGTTTGTTTGTTTGCATCGAATAGGCTCCAAAACTACTGAACCGATTTGAAAAATTCTTTCACTTTTGGGAAGCTACAATATCGGCGGTGAACATAGGCTATATTTAATTTCCAAAAAAAATTGGGTAACCTACGAAAACTTCAATAATGTAACCCAAGGTGTAAAAAATTTACCTAAAATATTATTTTTATCGCGAACGCTGTGAAAACTAATGATTATAGAATAAAACAATGTACTGAATTTTGTAGAAGACATCATTATTTACAAAAAGTATCGCGACAGCTACTATTATAGTTATGCCACAATAAGTGTTTTTTTATTATAAAAAAATCAATAAAATGTCACCTCTAGAAAAGGCTCTTTATTGGTATCTTGGTATTACTCCTTATTAAAATAAATTAGTTCATATTCAAGTCTGCTTCAATATGTTTGTACAACTTTTTGAATTATTCAATTCGGACTTTTTTTTTCTTTCTTCAGCCCTCTCGCGTCCATTGTTGGACATAGGCCTCCCCCTGTGACTTCCACCGCCCTCTGTCTTGCGCCAGCCGCATCCACCCATTCCCGGCAACCCGTCTAATGTCGTCAGACCACCTCGCCTGAGGCCTGCCAACACTTCTCCTCCCGGTTCTCGGACGCCACTCAAGAACCTTCTTGGTCCATCTGGTGTCGGTTACTCTGGCCACATGACCAGCCCAACTCCACTTTTGCTTAGCGACCTTCTGAACCACATCGGTGACTCCCGTTTTTTGTCTTATCCATGTGTTGGTCTTCCTATCGCTCAATGAGATACCTAGCATTCTTCTCTCCATTGCTCGTTGTGTTACAGCTAGCTTATTTAATATTCTTTGAGTGAACACAAACGTTTCACAGCCATAAGTGAGCACAGGGAGAATACATGCATCAAAGAGTTTTCTCTTCAAGTAATTTGAATAATTTGGAGACTTCAGGATATAGGACAGTTTACCAAATGCTGCCCATGCCAGTCCTCGCCTTCTATCTATTTCCGCTTCTTGATTTTCTCTTCCTAGTTTTATTGTATGGCCAAGGTATACATAGCTCTCAACTTGTTCAAGTGACTGACCATCCACCTGGATGTTACGGGGCTGACTTGCAGCACTCATCACTTTGGTTTTTGAAATATTTAATTTCAATCCTATTTTGTGAGATGCTGTATGGACATCGTTAACCATAGTTTCCAGCTCCTCATCATCCTTGGCAAACAAGACTATGTCGTCTGCGAATCTAAGGTTATTGAGTAGTTCGCCGTTGATGTTGATACCTTTATCGTGCCAATCCAGAGATTTGAAGACGTCTTCCAAAGCTAGTGTGAAAAGCTTAGGAGAGATTGTATCGCCTTGTCTTACTCCCCTTTTAATTTGGATTTTTTCGGATGTTTCATGGAGTTGTATAACTGATGTGGCATTGTTGTACATATTTGCAAGAAGTTGAGAATATCTATGATCCACCCTAGAATTATCAAGACCTTTCATCACCGCCCATGTCTCTACAGAGTCAAAAGCCTTTTCAAAATCAATAAAAGCCAGGGACAATGGTATATTGTATTCGGTGTATTTCTGAATTATATTTTTCAGGGTCTGTATATGATCATTCGTACTGAAACCTCTCCTAAAACCGGCTTGCTCAACAGGTTGGTAACAATCCAATTTGTTGGACAGCCTATTATTAATGATCTTTGTGAAAAGTTTGTACAAATGCGAAAGCAGACTGATTGGTCGATAATTTTCCAATTTTCTTATGTCTCCTTTTTTATGCAAGAGAGTGATTGTTGCATTATTCCATTCTTGTGGTATGTTCTCTTCTTCAAGGCATTTGTTTAGCAATTTTACAACCGCTTGTTGAAGATTATCTCCTCCATGTTTGATTGTTTCTATAACAATGCTATCAGGGCCTGGAGCTTTTTTATTCTTCATCTGTGACATAGCTAATTGCATTTCCTCTATGGTTATATCTGGAATGTCTTCAGAACCCACGTTGGTAATTCTTCTTCTACTTCTTTGTCCTTCACTCTCTGGTACTCGAGGTGTATATAGTTTTTCGTAGAATTGTTTTGCTATTTGAATAGTCTCAGATCGGTTTTTGCTTTCACTGCCATCCTCTCTGCACAGGGTCATTATTTGCTTTCTGCCGATGTTCACCTTCCTTTGTAAAATTTTTGTTCCTCCATTGTTAGTTATAATTTCATTCACAATGTTTTCCTTGTACTTTGTCACATCTTTTCTAATATTCTTTCGAACTTCTTTATTTAATTTTTTGTATTCAGGCGTATTTTGTTTATTTCTCATATCATTTCTCTTCTTTACAAGTAGTTTTGTTGCGTCAGTCAATTTGTCAATTTTTGAGAATGAATGAGGTGTTATTGATTCTACGGCTTTATTTATTGTGTCTGTTAAACATTGGTTCATTTCTTCAAAAGTGCCAGTAGAAGGGAAAGGGTTTTTAACCAATTCCGTTGCAATAGATGCTCGATATATTTCAGCTTTAGATGAAATTATCTCAAACACGTTGTGTTTGGGTTTCTTAATCAGTTTAAGCCTTTCCATTCTGGAATTAATGTTAACTGTGCCTCTAACCAATCTGTGATCACTGTCTACTGCAAATCTATTAAGCACCGATACATCATTAATAATATACTTGTGTGTACAATGAAAGAAGTCGATCTCATTTTTTGTAGCACTATTAGGGCTTCTCCATGTCCATTTGTTTTGGGATTTCTTGTTGAAGAAGGTGTTCATTGCAAAGAGATTATTTTCTTGCAAGAAATCTACAAGAATATTCCCTCTTTCATTCCTTGTTCCCATTCCGAATTCTCCCACACTGCTTTCCAGGTCTGACAATTTTTTACCTATTTTAGCATTAAAATCACCAATGAGGCATGTGAATTGTGCTTGGTCGTTTTTCAGACTGAGGTTCATGTCTTCATAGAATTCCTCCAGGTCGTCATCCGTGCATGCAGAAGTTGGCGCATATACTTGGATCACCTTTAAGCTATACCTCTGGTTTATTTTTATAACCAGATATATAACTCTATCAGATATAGACTTTATACAGGTGATTCGGTTTTCAATGACTTTATTTACCAGGAATCCTACTCCACCAGTTGTTGCGTTGGCATTGCCTCTATAATAAAATGTGTGGCCTGACTTCAAGATAAGACACTCTTCTCCTCTACGTTTTACCTCGGATATACCCAAGATATGCCACTTTATCTTCGCCAACTCTTCTTCCAATTCCACCAGTCTATCTTCGGTTCTAAGAGTTCTGGCATTAAAAGTGGCAATGAAGAGTTTTGTGTTTGATTTATTCAATTCTTTCTGCGTTTTTCTTGTCATGTCCTTATTTCTTGCGGAAGTCGTATTTTTGCAGCCTTCACTGTTCTTCTGTGTCCGAATTGTTGCCATCGTCCGCTGATCGCTGCTGTGATCAGCATTCAAATGGCAACCAGAAGGGTTTTGTTTCTTTCTTGTGTTGTTCATGTGGGGGGTTGTTTGGACGGCTATTGTTAGAAATAGCTCCATACCACGCTGTCCAGACGGGTTGGTATGGGAGATTTCCTGGATCTCTTTCCTTGAGTACTTTGGGGATTTAGTCCCAAGCAGACGTTACGGTTATCCCGCCGATACTCGGTCGCCAGAGCCTCGTCAGTTGTCTAGCAGGGGGAACCACGAGCAGGTGAGGATGACATTTGGGTCGGCAAGGTGTTTTTTTTTGCCATCACCCCATCTCCCCCCAATTCGGACATTCCATTCGAAAGTTATCATCAGTTTAAAAATGTGAGTATTGGAAAAAAAGCATCATCTCAACTTATCCGATGCAGAGTGCGTACGGGAGCGGGGAGGGGACTGAGGGGAGACATGTCAAGTTTAGTAGAAATACCGCGCAAAGTAGTGACGGTGGTAAAGTGACGTGACACAATACATTGCAATGCAATTATTCCAGATTAACATAATGCTATAAAATATTTTGAAAAAGTTAGGGATCTGTATGAAAACTAAATTATTTTTAAGTATCTATCTACCCGTGCGAAGCTGGGGCGGACCTCTAGTTATAAAATAAAATGACAGAAATAATAGGCATATTGTATTTAGATTAAGGGTCAACGTAAGCATACACGTGAACTCATTTGATATAAATGCAGCCTAAGATAGATGAATTATCATTTCATTAATTCATTCTCCCTTTAAACCCCATTTAGGAGCATATGGAGGCAACAAGAGCTCTATTGCGTCTGATTTCGCGCCATAACAGGAGGGACACCAGCTGCCTGAACCGTACCAGAAAATAATCATAACTCCGCTGGAGATTCTACGTTTTTTTTCATAATTTATTTTGTTTGTGTTGTTCAGTATTCAGTCGGTGTCTCTAAAAAATAAATGTAGGGAAACATTTGGGATGAAACAATCGGTAAAACTACTCTCAAATAATAGAGTACGGACGTAATAATTACTAATAAATAATACGGACATAATAATAATTATTAATAAAGAATACAGACACGTTGACCCCTAAGTAATAAATCGCTAGTGTGAAAATCCCAAGAGAATTGATTGAATATGACAGTAGTGAATAGGTCTGGCCCGCCTCTCTCTCAATAGTAACGAACTCGTATTTGATCTTCGATAATCACATTTAATACGCCAATAATACTTGCGATCTTTTGATGTGATGAAGTACATATTAATAATCTCATTGATCGGCACTCGCTTAATCCACGTGAACTTCTCCATGCCATTTAACATCATTATGATCCATAGATCTTTAAATGAATGCCATAAATCATTATTATTATACAATATGCGCGAATATTTAATACGCTGTTATGTAATCGCATATTGATCCTGCGACACCTAACGGCGCATGTCACAAGAGCAATAAAACTCTGTGAACATATTTCATTTTGTAGACAAGTAATTTGATCTCAAAACGGATTTATACTACTTATTTGTATGACTCTCGTGAACTTGACTCTTTAATACCAGTATAGGAATTTTGACTATACGTACTTGCATACTTGTGTTTTCTTTTCATTAGGAATCTAGTGAGATATTCTATAAAACCATAGGGACATATGAATTTGTGAATTTCGTTCTATTTTAAAACTTACGTAACTAGCTTTCCCGACAGACGTCGTACTGCCTTCACTATAATATTGAATATTATTGTATTCGAATTTGTATATACCTACCTATTTTTTAAAAAAGAGTCTTTGCTACCTAACTCAAAGTGAACACAAAGAAACTCTTTGAATCTTTCACAGTGAGCTACTGCATAATTGCTTGTGAAGAGGAAGATGGTCGACACCTGGGATCTAACCCACGACCTCCAGTACGAAAGCCGATCTCGTAACCGCTAAGCTACTAACCACTTCATATGATAGATAAATTAAATTTAACCAATATAATTCCGAGCGATGCGTCTTCTTTAAACGGCGCGGCGTTTACAGGGCACATTCTGAGAATCGCACCAACTATCAACATATTATTGAAAAGATTCAAACTCTGTTTGAAATTAAAAAAATAGAACAGTTTTATTGCTAAAAGCACTAAGAAAGTTAACGACCTACGTTAAGTTGCTAATATTCCACACAATTTACATAATTTTTTTCTGAGATAAAATAATACACACATTTTTTCTTTATTTATATTAATATCGATTTGATGTAGGTATGTTAAATTTACATATCGACATTTACAGTATTCAACAAATTATTATAATTAGCGAAATTGGTCCACCGTTCACGCGTCATGAGATGACCAATGGAATTCGATTTCAATTTTTATATATACCTACAAATGATAGGAGTGACACCAAGAATATTCTGATAATAAGATACGATGTTTTTTCTCAAACGATTCAACGTACTATTATTATTTGAGTTAAACTATTGTGATAAAAATAACCTTCGATCAAATCATTACATTGTATTGGTATCTCTAGATTTACTCATCCAAAGGTAAAAAAAAAATACAGTTTGAGCACTCAATTTAAAGTTATGTACCGACATATGATAAAAAATGTAAGATACATTAAAATGAGTTTGTCAGGAATCATTCGAATTGGTATAAAGATGTTTACATACGAGTATTAACAAACATTACACGTCTTATATTATTCTATAGGTACTAAAAATATAAGATGAAGGCCCTATACAATGGGTCCTCAAACACTCTTTTTGTTGGTATCTCTAAAATAGGACGGTCCCTTTTGATTTCTTTTGTACTTAAAAAAATGTAATCAAAGATTACACAAATCACATGCCTTTAGACCGGAGCACAATTTATAGAACAAAGTGAGTTGTTTAATCAAACTTTTGTGTATGTTTTGTATGTAGGTGTATAAAAAAGCTTTCAAGTACAAACAATTAATTAATGTGTAAAAAATTGACCCAGAGACAATTTTTTAGGACTCTTCTACCGCTCTTAAATTAAATGTATTCATTTTGAGTGAGCCTAGGAATGGAAACAGCATGATTTTTTATTTCGTAGATTAATAATTGTGATTATATTTCCTTTAGGTACAAAAATTAACCAATCATTATGGCTAGCAGAAATGTACCTAAGTATATGTAAGTAAATCTTGTTTATAATACGTAAGAATAGGTCCAAGACGTGGACCATTAGAAAACTTAATCTAGGTTCCCTTTTGAGTGCCTTCTACAATAATACAACTTTTCTATTTGTATCTGCTTTTTTGTATTTGTGTGATTAACAGAATATGACCTTTAAACATCGTTTGAAATAGATGCATCGGTCAGAATTAAATTCGTTAAAAATGTGGCCTAATGCAAGGTTTATGTTGCAAGTCAATCGCTTAGTAACAATTTTGCTGCTGGAATAAAAAAAGCTGGTAACCTAGGGTAGCCCAGAACTCATAGTATATTATAACAGCCTTTTCGTGTAAAACATATTATCTTTGCATAAAAATTCATAATTTTACGATTAAAACGAATTTATCCTTGGAATTATTATAGAAACTCTAAAATGATATCGACTATTGGAGCTTTTTATTATCTGCTTTAGAACTACATATTCAATATTAATCGGTACTTTAAGGGGGACCCACTGAAGTTACGGACCTCAAATTTTACGTGCTTGTGTAGGAGCATTAAGACCAACCCGTATACTAAATTTTATGAAAATCGAAGATTTTTTTTTCTTTTTTAGCCCTTTTTCTAGAACAAGTGAAATTTTCTTTGGATACTTTAAGAGGGTTGCCCTAAAGGTACAGATCTCAACATTTTACTGACTCATCTACATCGAGGGGCTAACCGTTTTACCAAATTTCAATAAAATCGGATAAGAATTACTATGAGTTATGGGTGCGCACACATTTTTGGCGTACGCGTACGGGTACGCGGAATTAATTTTTTTTGCATTTTTGAAATCTACACCCTCGAAAACGTCGAGAAAATTAATTTAAGCGAAATCTATTTTTTTTTTTGAAATTCTATCACAAGACTCATGTATATTCCATATACTATGAGTACTTACCTAATATCATACTAAAACGTTTGGTAGCCTAGTGAAAAATGCTTTATAGATATCGTAGGTTCGATCCCTGATGCCGCTCTCAACAAAAGAAAACCTATATTTATGTTCACTTTCCGCGAAAAAAGGTAACACCCACATCACACCTATCAGTTCTTTGCAGAATTACATGTTACACTTCATGTAACCTCGTGGTGAGAGATCACCACATGAGTATATAGGGAGTTTCTTCGATAGGTAAGTACAATGGCATGAAGTCACTAATAATGGTCTAATAATGCCTTTGTGGCGGACGAACTTTGTATAGGGTCACCCTCTAGTAGGTACAAGGGTATGATGCATTTTGTATTATTATTATCCAATACAGTTTTAGTATAGAAAATAAGAACAGTCCCAGTACAGGGTGTAACAACATCGAAGATAATTATCGCATATTATATCAAAAATGCTGATAAAAATTGGTTATGGAATAAAATAATTTATTTGTGTAGTAGAAAACAAGAAGTGTTTGTTTTTTCATTCTACTTATTAGTTATTTATATTTTTCATTCCTGATGTAGTAGCTATGCGTACAGTAAATGCTCTTATTACGAACGATGTACAAAAAAATCAGATATTTTATAAAAATTCACAAATTTTGAAAATGGTTGATAGTCCAAGGTCGTGGTTTGAATTCTGTCGCCGACCATTTCCACTTTCAAGACACATCTTGGCTTTGTGTGAAATATGTCAAAAGTGTTCCCTGAGGCTTTCAAGGCTGGCGTTATGACTAGTTGACACTTTGTTTTCTGGGCTATATGTCAAAAGTGTATTTGTGTTCACCTTGAGTGAGTTCATATTTCTATTCTATAAAAAAAAAAAAAACTCCAAAACTTGGGGTTAAATGCGTTCGAATACTCGATTCTCTTCGAACGAGTACAAAAATACGAAGCCTCGACAGTACTAAAATCCATAACTCGAATCTCTCGACACTAATATAAGTGCTTGTATCATATTTTTGTAGAAATCACGAAGTATTCATGTTTTTACTTACAATTTTTAACAAAGTAACTATAATTCTTTAAGTAGCTTTACTGTGAAAGAGTCAATGAGTGTACTTGTGTTCACTTTGAGTGAGCACAGATTCATTTTTGTAAAATATTAAAAAATTGACCGGATTATGGTAGCTAATTTTAAATTTTGTTGGTAAAAAACTTTTTTTATTTATTTATTTATTTATTTATAAAGCATATACGGCGAAATCGCCATTAATATTTAAACAACAAAACATTTTTCACAACAATAGAATACAGAAAAATAGATACAGTTTTCAAATCAATAAAACACACAACAATTACAGCAATAAGCAGAGTCACAAATAAAACATTCAACCCAAATTGTGACAAACAATTGAAATAATAATAGCAATAAAAGAAAAACAATAAATCAAAACATAGTCAATTTATATATAATTAAATACAATGTCCATGTGACAAATAAATAACATAGTCTATGAAGGACAAATACGATTACTCTGTATAGGAACAATGTAATGTCCCAAGAATGCCCTGCAATGTAGGTACCTACGTGCTCAGTGCACGCTGGACAATGAGGCATTCCACAGCGTCCTGTAACAAGGGAATGATTGCGGCCAGGTGAGATGCGGCCCGTGACATAATATTCCTGGTATACCACGGGAGAGCCGTAATCATGACAAGCATCTTTTATGCTTCACAATCCTGCTTCATTCACGACACGCGTGCTAGCTTTGATGTATCGATTAAACTTTCTGATCAAATAGCAGCGCTTATCTTCAACATCTTATAATAAAATATGTCGTTTAGATTTCTTAATAGGAATTTATTATTAGACATTTTTACATTACAAGCATAATCTATACCAACGTGTTAATTTATCGGGCATCTTTCTTTTCATAACAAAACTCATTGTTATTTTAATTTGCTTATCTCGTCATTTTAAGAAATCCTTAGTTTTAACCATTGCATGCGCTTATCATATTCGTCAGCTCAGATTTACATATAACTGGATTATAAATAGTTGTAAATAAATATAGAAATGTGTGTAAATGGAATATATTTTAGCAATACTGGAACGGTATGATCGGGTCATCAAATAGCCAAATAATTTTTGAGACTGAGTGGATATAGTGTGTTTCAAAAGGATTTTGCTGCTTATACCCAACAGTAAAACTTGACAAAAAATAATCTACGAAAGTTTTACAAAATTACAGTACAATAATTGGGAAGATGAAATACAAACTATTGAAATTTGCTTACCTACGAAAGTCATACAAAATTTCAGTACAATAGGAAAGATTACAAACAAGACAACTATTAAAATTTGCCTAGATTTCTGCCGTGAGGTTGCCGGCTAAGAATACCACCTCTGCTCCTGTAATAGGCAGGAAATCGAAAAATCAGATCGGGAGGTTGACCACCACATGTCCTGAAACCTCAACTGGGCAGAAAAGGCACAATGAGCCTCGGATGCCTTCGAGCGCAATGGAGAGCTCTTGATGCCTCCCTATGCTCCTGAGTGGGGCTTAGGCCCCTCGCATTGCGGGTTGTTTTGGGGGGGATCCGCGGTGAGCTTGATTATTGTGTGGCCGGCTTTTTGGTTTGATTACTTCGATCGAGCTAGGGGGTCGGTTTCGTGCGGGTCGGGTTTTCTGCGAATTGTTCTCCTCCGGGCTGACTTGCGGTGTGCGGGGGGCCTTCAAGGGAGAATTTATTTATTTTATTTATTTACTTCATCCCCCTTAGGTCTCTTGCGAGACACTTGGGTTCATTAATTTCTTTACAATAAACATGAAATCAGGTAACAAAAAAAAATAACAGGCAACAGTTACAAAGAATCCAAGAAAATCACAATGAAAGATATTTTTCAATACCAGGAGAATGTAAAGGGTTCCCCTGGTATTACGTCAAATACAATACATGTTTACAATGTTGTTACGATGCTATCGAGGAGTCATTCTCGCTTAGCATCTCGTCAACCGTGTAGTAGGATTAATTAATTAATGAATGATGAGATTTCTATGATACGACAAAATATGTTAATACGAATATTTTCTGAAAAAAGGGGCAAGTATTAAATTTAACAACAAAAATTAATTAGATAATACGAATACTTGTATTAATTTTATAAATAAGGGCTACAGATAGCCACGAAATGCTTTATCGATCCAATTAAATACCGCATATTTAAAATATTTGTCATAGAAATAAAAATCAAGATAACCACGTCTGTTTGAGATCTGATTGATCCATTGCTATCAGCTATTAGAAGTGTGAGATCAAGAAAACGTTCAGGCCTACTTTCTCTGATCAAGGACGTTCAGAATTAGTTTCCTAATAAGGCTTTAAATAATAAAATTGATCACAATAATATCAAAACTCGTATTATAGTCATATAGTTCAGGCTGTCGCGTCTCGTCCGATGCGTTTCCTTTACAAATGATCGATCATTACACACTGCTTTACTAAATATTGAAGGTTTGAGATATAAATCAAGTCTACCAACGCCGCTCCAAGACATGACTATCGCATCACACGTCGCTCAACCATTATAATTGGAAGAAATTGCCCCGGAGATAAAGCCGATTGATATAAGATCAATAAATTTTATAGAAAAAACTTATAAATGTTCATAACTCAAGTAATAAAATGTATAGATTTGAAAACTTGACCACGAAAGGGTCAACCCGTACTGGTTTGGGAGAGTTTAGAAGTTTTGGACCAGGGTATCAATTACATTTTGATTTACGACATCGCTTAAACAGTTTATACCCTTTTTAAGAGTTAGGAAATAGGACACTAGGAGACAGTCGTAAAAAAAGAGGATGTTGTAATTCGTGTGTGATGAGCCAGAACTTTATGACTTCAAAATACTGTAGAAGTAAAGAGGATCTTAAAATAAATAAATGAAGTCCCAATGCCAACGATTGTTCTAGAAAATTTATTCTTTTCTATTCTGGGCGTTCATAAGCTGATTTCTTTCCTGATCTTCTTGGGTTGATTGACAGAGATCTTTCGAGCAAAGTCCGCCATTTCAACTGCTCAAACGTTTTTATTATTGTACAAATCAGCATTAAAGCTATATGAATTTATTTTTTATATAACAAAAATAGTCCATATATACTTTAAATAATAATAATACTTGGACAACTTTTATGGCGCCGTTTAGTGAAATATCTTCACCTCAAATAGTAAGAAACATTGAAAGTTGTGCATTTTTAATGTAGAAGTACATTATACTTATTGAATCAAAATCTAATATTTTTTTGTATTTAATTTCTAGGACTATCAGTATACGAAAGGGCTAAGTCGTTGATACTCTTTTATCTTTTTTATCGCATTACGAACTTATTTAGTTCGATCTCCGTCAACATTTTAATTTTCATTCATATATGTAATTTTCAGCTTTGTACCCGTATGCTAAGTTTTATCGGATAGTAGTCACGGAAGTAAAGTGGGTATTACACGATACATTTTGTATGGGTACTGGACTCGTTTTCGAGTGATTCAGCACATACACCTACCTGTATTAGATTGGGTTTGTGTTAAAAAAGTAAAAAAAAAAAGTCATTTCTGCGGAAGTACCTACCTGCATAAAATTCTGGAATGTAAAGGTAAGATAAAATTAAAAATGAAACAATATAAAAAAAAAAACAATTGATTAACAGTTGACATTTTTTTATTAGCAGAAAAATCTTAAGGTACCAAGGTATAATGGGAAAAGTTAAAAAGGTTAAATTTCTTACGTTTGAACTCAATTGAAAGAAATGATCTGAGAACATCTTATGAAATAACATGGTATGTTTTTAAGATGGTAACTTTAGTTACGGTATGTTCATGGTGTAACTAGTCAGGAACCCCTGCCTAGTGCGAAGGGACTCCATCAGGGATTCACAACCGGAGAACAAGGTGCGAATAAATATTTATTGTGTTAATGTTTATTTGTCATATTAATATTTTAAAGAGGGGTGAATTTCAAAAGGAGAGGAAAATCACATGGAGTAAAAGAAAAATTTAAAATAGTGGTTCAGCATCTTTGAATAAAGAATATTATGTAACAACTAATGACTCTAAAAAATCATTACAAATGTTCGATTTTTGAATGGAACAAACCATTACGGGCTTACGACCGTCTTCTACTATTATTTCGAAGGCTGGCTTAGTGTGATCACTTTACGTAAACAACGTTCGCCATTAATCTCCGAAACTCTAATCAATCAAAATTCTTTGAATAAGTTTTAAGATACGGTGTTATTGTACAAAACAAAATCATTTTAGATTTGGAGGTGCTCAATTTGTTAACATAATGTGATCAAATGATATTTTTAGGTGTAAAAACACTTTAAAAAACTCTGACCCGGCCGGCAATCGAACCTGGGTCCTCGGATCTGAAGTCTACGCCAGTACAACTAGGCTACCGAGGTCGGTTAGGGAGCGTTCAAGTATTACGTAACGCAATATGGGGGGGGGGGGGGGGTTAGTCTTGTAAAACGTTACTATTGTATTACCGGCGCCGCAACAAAGATATTTAGAGATTTTCCAGTACTAATTGTGATTTGAGGCATATATAATTGTAATATGTGCGTTAGGCAACGTTTAGAGAATGGGAAGAGGGGTAACAAAGAGCTTTACGGTGCATCTCGGGGGGGGGGGGGGGGTCAATAATGTAAGTGTAGTCTATATTAGAATAGCCTAAAACAAAGACTGACTGATCGACTAACGGTGTCTAGCAGGAAAGTTATACTTTAGGTACCTATAGCTAATACTGGCTGGTAACCACCCTGGTAACGAGATAATATTATAACAAAGCAAGCTGTATAAAACTACCGTATCGGTGGTAGAAATCTTAACCTATACAGGAGCTTTGAAATGAGAATTCCTTACAATGAATTAATTTTTCAAATTTGTGTAGACAAGAACTTTAGGTACCTACAGCTATCATTTAAGCATCAAATTCGAAATTATAATAGCATCACATGGTGACTGGTGACTCCTAGTACATAATAATGTATTACAATAATATGAGAACGTCAGTGATTACCAAGATGATGAAGTGGAGTGTAATTAGCGTCAGGTGTAACTGAGGATTTGCCTGAGTAACGAGCAACATTACCATGTGACAGTGACGAGCTCGGGCGAGCCCAGCAGTGGGGTTGTACCTCAGCGGGCATCATTGAATAATCTCATTAGGCGTTCAGTTTTAACACGACCGTAACAATTGGACGTTATGATGAATACAAGTTTGATAGATCTTTTTCTATTCCCATGGCTGTGAGAACAAGGTTTAAAAAGCATGCACATCGATCAATTACCTGTCTCTGCATATATAATCTGTGCTTTATGGAGCTTCTGCTGAATCAATTCAAATTCCCTTTACGATCCATTAAACTTATAAAGAGGTCTTTTGTCTCGCCAACGTGCTAGAAATTTCGGAACACATCGTGAGAGAAATCCAAAAAGTACAATTTTCTACCATTATGCTTATCCGTTGATAAGTAATTGGTTCACTTATGTTTAATTTTAGGCCAGTAGGGTTTTTCGGCATTTTTAACTTATTTATTACCAGCTGACCCGTCCGTCGACTTTCGTCCTAACCCAGAATAAAAAAATAAATTTGACTTATTACACGAATAAAATGTGATTTACGTCATAAAAACTTAATTAAATTTAGCTAATAATTTATTGCATTATGTAGTATAGTTATCGTTTATTCAGATGCGGGATGAGGCTCGATGGGTCATAAGTTTGAAATCAAAACAATTCCTCTATAATTCCTTTACTTTTTAAAAAAATCCAAGAGATGGTGGTGTAGTAGGAAATAAATCACATGTGAAGCCTGTTAACTTATTGTATATATGGTTGAAAGAGTAGACCCCATTTAAACCAAATTTTACTGAATTATTATGGTAAGATGAGATCTCCTGTTTCAGTTGAGTTGTAAAAACTGCACTCCGAAATAAGAATGCCCTTAACCATATAGATAACAGAACGCTATAATGTCCGAGATATGCCAGGTCATTCTAAGAAACGAATTCTAAGAAACATGGTCACTTTCATCGATGGTCCCTAACTCTTAGCGTAGCGGTTTAGGTGGTGTGATAAACGCTAAGTGATACCTTAAAGTGAAGAACCCTTGGTGAAAGTCACCATAAATTTTTCTACTAGCGAAAGGCAAGAGAGAATTGGGAATGTCAAATTTGGGATATTCTGATTCTTATTCTCTAATCTGAAGTTTTAAAATTTAAAGAAGGTTTGAACTCTTATTTTAATAATTCTTAAAGAAAAAAAAGAGTAATTTTTATCTTCTTTTTTTCTGAGAAACTTTGCAAGACTTATTCTCTGCACTTTTGAACATATTGCCGTAAATTGATACAAAAATGAATCATGTAATTTATATCACACTCTAACGGAATTCTCTTCAACGTTGGGTAATGATTTCGTAACAAATCTCCTTGATGTATATAGTATAGGAAGATAGTGTATGGGTTAACAAGACTCGGATGTCTCAGATGAACTAAGGACGCCACACAACTGACCTTGATGGTAGATAACACAAGTTACACCGCCGTTTGACCTCTCCTGTGGAAAGATGATCGAGCCTGTAATTGGAATCGTTTACGTGAACGAACCAAATGACACGAGATGATACGAGCATATTGCGAGTGTACAAGGTAATGAATTTCTCCGTTGTACAACTAGTGTTTACCAAATCACGGAACATTATAACATTTGTACATCTTAATATTTTAACATCTTCTCAGAATAAATTTAATACTCCTGTCTAGACTATGGCGTTTGAATTAGCGAAAGAAAGTACCCGCAGATATTAAGAAGTGTCTACGAGTAAACAGCAAACCAAGTAAGCACTCTAACAGTATCCCTATTCTAAGTTTCCGTGACATTTGCGTTAACGTGAAGTATCAAAATTTTGTATGGAAACGTGTATAGCGCCCCTGTAGAATAATTCGGAAAGCTCCACAGCCTATACGAAATTCCCGTGAGTTTCTCACTAATGTTAGTGAGTAAAATTCGGAATAACGGTACGTACTACTAAAAATGGAAGTTAATATGGGCGACCGAGCGATTTTTTTTTATGCAAGCGAAATCGTCTGGCCTTACATCGCCCCGTGTGAACACCGCATAAGGAGTTATTAAGCATTTATAACAAATATGTATTTTAAGTTCTAATATAATGGAAAGTCACTTCAACCAATCAGAGATGAGATAAAATTATTAACCCACGTAAAACTAGACCAGATGCGAATATTCAAATTAATTATAGAGTAATTTATAATTGTTTTAACATTTCTATGGACTCTTTTGACGTCTTTTACTACTAACGTCTTTTGTCAAATGTACACAACTTTACCGCATTTCAAATAATATGAGGATATAAATAATATTTTATTAAAGATGGTTATTAATATCATAAATGCAAAGTCTAATAATTAAAATCGGGAATAGAGAAATTAAAATAATAAATTATCTAAATGACATGTTTACGATTTCGTATAAATGTTTTAATCAAACGATATAAATTTAAATATAAGCAGAATTTATTATAGGCATAGAATAGCATAGTGGCTATTCACGCGCAAGAGGTTAAGCTATTAAAGATCCTTTTGTTATGATTATTGCTATTATAGAGCCTTCGGATGTCTTCAGGCGGTAGTCTGATAGATGCTCGGCGGTATAATAATAAAAATAAACGCAAACCGCCTTTACCTACTAGGAAGGATTACACATATTATATTGTTTTGTCAAAAGAAAAATTTTGCTTCAAAAAATATCTTTCATTCCAAATTTTCCCTCCTAGCCCAAGCCCACCCTTCCTTTTAATAATATCTCGTATTAACCGTTATGACGGGAATAGTGTTATTTCGACATAAATCGCTTATACCACGCGCTACTAATAATCAACCCTATACCGTGTCGACTCCTACGGCCGAACGCGTTCACATCAGCTGCTGTTTCATACTCCAAGCGGAAGGACGAATATTATTCGATATTCCCCGATCAGTAGGGTGGTCCGCTGTTTTAACGAAATGGCGCCTAATATTGACATGTTCAATGCTACATATAAGGAGTTTGTTAAGTTTCTTGATGACAACCTCTGATATAATGTCTCGTAAATATTTGTTTGTGGTATTGATTATCGCACTGCCCATCACTATCGGCGAATGACTGGTATGGGTATCATGATGGCTGACAATATTTTTGTCTAAAAAGGTCATTTCTAAAGTTTGGTATCTGGAAACATGACTTTTTCCTTAACAAAAAATGTCATTTCTAAAATTTGGTATCTGGAAACGTGAATTTCTCCTAAAAAACCTGACATTGACATTTCTTGACCGGACAAGCATGACGAAAACCGGACATCTGGCAACCCTATTTGTCATGTATGCATTGTTTGTATTATTTTCAGTTGAACCTATTCTGTATTGTAATGTTTCAGTTATGTGTTTGTCTTCTTAATGGTAATTAATTTGTTGGATTTGTAATAGTATTTGAACACCATCAGCGCAAAGGCGAAAGCTGTCATGCTGATGGTGTTATATTGTTATATTGTAATTTTGTAAAATAAAATAAAAAATAACTATACCGCAGAATACTTTGGCAACCTCGCATTTATTAATGTTTGCCGTTCTTCCATACTAATGGGGTTGGTTTCTTAGGATTCCGTATGAATTCGTTTGGACCCTCGGAAAAGTTCGTGCTCGGAATATCGCGAGTATGTACGAATCGGTACGAATATTTCCGAAGGTCGATTCGATTCATTAACAGCTCGGACATGTTGCAACTTCGAGTTTGCTTTCGAAAGTTATGTGTTAAAATATGAAGAGTGCAGTGGTATTCTGCCGAATCAAATGTCGCTATTCCTTGTTATACTTGGGGGTTAGCATGAAAATTATTCTTGTTATAGATTACCTATTCCTTGTTTCATAAGTAGCAATTTTGCTTATTCTGCGCGTATTCAAAGAATAACGTACTATTAGTACGGCTGTTAGAGTTTTAAGCTATATCATGTATGAGCGATTTTGCCATAGTTTCATCGAATCTTTGTTCGCCTGTTGTTCTTTCTGCATTATCCTCTTGGAAAGATGAATGCCAGTAAGTTATAATAAATAATCTGAATTATGAAATGATATCAAAGAAGAACTATCAAACAGTGAGACAGGAATTGTTAAACCGTAAAGATTGTGTAAAATAGAGAGAGATTTTATATTCAATATTGATACTAAAGGCTCCTCAACTTGTTTGAAGCAAAAAGGTAAAAATTAGAATATGGGTGATTATACAAATGAGAAAGGTGTGAAGTCGTATCTTGTGAATAATTAATTACACACAATTGATACCCTGTACGGAATATGCGGATTTTAGTAGCGGAATTTTGCACTATAGTCAAAGTTTAATCCGAATCAATGCCAATGACAATAATACTATGCTGAAGAGCCGCAGACTCTATTCAAATCTCTCTTTTAACTTGGTCACACGCTGGACAGCGAAACTCTGCCTGAGGTACATTTAATTAAATGTCGAGAATTCTCATGATTAGGAGTTTCGGAGACTCAAACATTACCACCTAATGGATAAATTTCATAAATTTCCTTAATGTCCTTGAAATCAATCTCAATATTAAAGCTAAAAAATTAGAAGTTGGGAAAATTTGGCATTTGCCGTATATTGAGGATAAATAAATAAATAAACTAATATAAATTCCACCTTCGTTATAGTGAATCATACGACATATTCAAAGTGCTAGTAGTAAGCTAGACTAGAAAAAGTTGTCAGGGCCCGTTTACGACTTCTTGATTATCCTGCTTGTGTTCTCAATCACACCTTCCTTACGATAACCAATAGACATAAAACTCACAATTAAGGCATTCTCTACAATTCTATATTAAAATTATTACTGTGCCCTATTGAAAGTTACGAATGTCTTTCTTTGAGCACAAAGCATGGCTCGACGGCTCAATTACATCGGTTTATTGGATAACAGACAGTCTTTACAAAGCTTGAAGTTATTACGCATAAAGGCGTAAACACACTTTTTCCAATTTCTTAAAGATCGCGTCGATACATAACGGCTGATTGATTTTTAAATTTACGATCATCTGACCGTTATCCCAAACCGCAGAACGACCTAAAAAGAAAAAATTCCTTTAAAGTATTTGGAAAATACCCGTCGATTTAATATTTCAATAAAAAAAACAATAATATTGGGGAAACCAAAGTACCGCGTAATACGTTATTTAGGTCGCTGTACATAAATGCTATTTTTTATGTTCCCCCATGGAAAGAAAATGTGCATTGATTTTGATTACATGATTTTTTGAGATGCACTGTTCTTCGTACCAAAAAAAAATTTGTTAGAAATTTCATTCGCGTTTGAAAGTGCATTCTTGAACCAACACCACGAAATATCAAGTTACATATTACATTCATTGTCTAGTTCAAGAAAATTACACGATTCGACGGCACTATGGTCATGTGGAATCTAGCGTGGAATTTTATTCTCATTGTTTCAATAATTATATTATACTAGAAATAAAGCTCCAGAAACGTTAGTCTGTTTGTCTATGGGAATATTTAAAAAAAATAATACTCGTAACAGATTTTGTTCAAAGGGCTGATTTTTGCTCTGGTCGTTTTTTCTACGGATTTTACCAATAACTCCTCATATAATAAGTTCCACCGGCTTGACACCTTTATATGGAAGAGTTTCAAATTCAGTACATACTTTAGGAATTGCCTGAAAAAACGTTGAATATTACTTACTGTTGGTATCCATGTCCGACGTTTTTCCATGCCATTCGTCACTTTTTTACGAGGTTTTTACATAATATTCATATTTTTTCTCTGTTCTGTATTGTTTTGTCTGTCGTGTCATTCATCTCCTTGACGACGACTTTCAGCTGGGAAAGCAGTAAGTACTCAAGTGAAGTTTCACCAGAAGATTCACATTCCAACACTTGGAAGGATTTAAGACATTACCGTAAGAAAAGAATTAGCTCCCATGTCAAAAAAAAGCTAGTTTCAAAAAAAGTATTGCATAAGAAATCGATATTAAAAGAATATTCCACCAAGAGTCATTGTTATGTCAAATCATCGGACTCTCTACTCTACCACGTAGACTTGTCCGCGTTACACATCAAAGGCTGCTATCGGAAATGTGATTGTAAAAATCAACAATCAATTATTTATTATTACTTGTATGATTTTAAGGGTCAAAGACAATGAGTATTCCGATACGGTTTAGATACAAGATTTATTATTATTCATAATATTTGTGATATACGAGGTATGTTACTACTGTGTACGAATTCACTCGCTTAAATGACTAGGTACAGTTCAAGCCTACTTAAATTTAATTTGACTTATGTTTCTTACTTAAATTTAATATGACTTATGTTTCTTACTTTAATTTAATATGACTTATGTTTCTTACTTAAATTTAATATGACTTATGTTTCTTACTTAAATTTAATATGACTTATGTTTCTTACTTAAATTTAATATGATTATGTTTTAAATGCGCAAAATTAGAAATGAATGTGGAGTGGATGTTAGCGTAGTGACTAGAATGAAAGTGAATAAATTAAGGTGGTTCGGGTAGATATGTAGAGAGAATAATCGAGGAAAGAATGAGTAAAAGGATATATAAATAAAAAAGAATGGGTGCAAGCAGACGAGGCCGATCTCTAATGACATGGTCCGACCATTTCAATCCCGTCTTAGAGGAGGGCCAAGTCAGGAGCAAAAGGAATAGAAGAGCATGTCTGCGGAATGTTATGCGTTTGGAAGAAGCGAAAGAGGTTTGTTTGGATAGGAAAGAATGGAAGTCTGTACTCTCTGCCTACCCCCTTCGGGAAACGACGTGATGGGTAAATAAAAAAAAATGCGCACAATTTCAAGTCCACATTAAGTAAGAAACTTCGGAGATATGTACGATATTTTGTTTGTATTGTTTCTTGAGAGAAGAAAATTTTGTAGGTTAGACTGTTAAAGACAGTTTGCCACCGTGGTAGGCTTTTATGGGAAGAATATGGTAGCAGTAGAGGATTTTCAATGAAAATTATTAAAAACAGCAATTTATTCTTCGACATCATTCAAGATGACATTCCTCAGTTCGAGCTTGAGTGTCGGCGAACAAGAGAAAAAAACACCTACCGATCAGCGACGAAAACAATACAAACAATAAAAAATACTTTAAAATGGTACGTTAATTGCAGTAAATGGAAGAAATTATCATTAGGTATCTATCTTGACTTGTAAGGGTAACTTTAATTTAAAAAAAAATATTGATGAATACGACCGTTAAGTTATTGTTTGATAGCTCGTTACAAGTAGGTTCGTTAGTTTTATAAGAACATTTTATTTTATTTTGTTATCTAATCCGTGTATTAGGCTTGTGTGCATATTCTTATACAACCTCGTGTCAAAAACAAAGCTTAACAGGAGGTACAGTTATCCACTGATGTGCTAAGTTACGTCATATTATTAAAACAATAGTTCGTCCTGTCAAATCACATATTATATTTATATCGTCTTTGCACATAAAATATGACACAAATGCTAATTTAAGTGTACGCAAAGTGATTTTTATAAATTTGGACAGAATTTTGTTCTTTTACCTGTATTTGTTGTAGAAATTCGTTGTATAGGAGTGCGTACCTGAAAGCAAAAAAAAGCAGTATTAGTGATTGTGATAAATAACTTTCATCATACTAGAAATACAATTCAATACAAAAAAATAACAATGCATATACGAGTTACAAAATGCTAATAATTATATCTATTTATTCATGATGGTTGCTCAATATTTTTATAAGATCGGGTTTAAGAGCTAAGGTTGTTCAAATACGAAAAAGAAAACCGCCTGCTTTGGAATACTGATTCGGATTCCTAAAACTGTATTTGTATAAAATGTGCTAATGTATTGTAAACAGTGTCATTGGGCGAAGAAATATTCATTTTCACGGGCATTGGTGATTTTTGCAATGCGAACTCGCATATATATTCCAACTATACATATTATTTGATTGACAAAGTCCGTAATTTATGCCTAGTTCACACTTTAGTATTTCAGATCGATTAGATTTAACTGTCGACTAAATTTTGAGTGCTCATAAACATTTAATTGCTCACTAAATTACTCGTTACTTGACCTATGTAGTGTAAACTAGACTTTACTCTTTTAGTTTTCAATTAATCCCTACTGTCCTTACATTAACAGAACACTTTCTTAAGTACTTACCTAATAAAGGTAACTAGTGGTCGACCAGTGCTCGAAATTCGACCATAACTAATTTAAATTAAAAATTTGAACAATATTAAGGTTCCATTATCAAAGCTGAGCGAGGACTTTTTCAAAATTTTCTTTCCAAAAACAATGACATGGATACTATTAGATATGTCAAATTTGAAATGTTGATATCTATTGTTATTAAAGAAAACAATATTTATTAATTTATTTTTAAAATATAGGCCTTAAAATGCCAATTACAATGTTACATACCTACTTATAAAAAAAATACAATATGAGGAAATTTTATGTCCACATTTTTTACATCTTATATTAAGTCAAGTTGAATTAAAATTCACATCGATCTTTAAACGAACAGTGGCTTAATACAATAATAATCAAAATCAAATCAACAATACAATAATCAAAATAAATATTACCCAACACTTACTATTAATCTATTCTCAATTTGATCACAGATAAACCAAAGAATATATGCGTCTGTGTCAATGTCAAATATTAGCATTCGCCACTCCTTTTCTATATAGATTACATTATAATTGTGCGAAATTTCATACTCCTCTGACCCGCAAAATGTTTGCTTCACGTATTAATAATATACAGATTCTATAGTGGGTTCCTCCGACCCGCAAAATGTTTGCTTCACGTATTAATATAGAGTCTATAGTGGGTTAAGATGAGTAGGTACGAATGTTTGAAGGGAAATGTGCTTTCTTTATGACATCCATCGCTCGTCTCAAACGTCGTAAAAACTTCGGTAGAGGTTAACTGACTGACTTTCTCCTTGTAATGCCGAACCAAAGAACTAAGAACTTTAATTGTTTACAGCTTTATCCGCTTTGAGATACGTCTAATTGTGGCGCTAGGTATGTAAATAATCTCGTGAGAGTGAAACTTGATGCAATATTTGTGGACGAGCTGTACACAACGAAATGGTTTATGCAAATCGTACATTATTTTAAAGCTTTTGTTTTATTTAAGTCAATCAATTAATCAATACACCCTTTTTGACCCCACTTACATGCACATACGAGACTTCCCTAAGACGAGAGATAACCCATCATACTGTGTTAAGTTCCTTCGAAGCAGAACTGAATAAGAATTTAGAAATTCTGTGCCAAGGTGGTGGTTGGCACTGCATTATTTGAGACCTGTTATTTTTTGATATACATAAACATTTACCTGCATCGGCAGTACATAATATACTACTAAAATTGGCACGAAAGATATACTTAAACATTTCAAAATAAATCCTGTATTTTGCAGCATTCTTGATGAAAGATGACAAACATAAAATACTTATTATAAAGAACACCACGGTAATAAACTACATCACGGAATTTTCCACGTAGGTACTTGATGTCCAGTTTCTTATTATAAGTACTTAAAAGGACTTTGGCGTTATTGTTAATTTCTCTGTTAATTAACAAATGAATAGGCTATTGAAATCGAACAAACACGCCGTGAACAAAATAAGGATAATGATTACAAATGGAACATATAAAGAGTGGATAGGACATTCATTATAATTAACAATGTGACTTAAAAGAGCTAACATCATGCAGGAATGGAATCGCTATGTAATTAACTATTTTTAAAAACTCAAGATAATCGTTACAGCCGGATGATCTTCTTTAAGCTTTGTTTCAAACCGCGTTACATCGAATGGGATTTTCAGCTGGTCTACTCGTAAAGCCCGATATTTATTAACTACTAGCTCACCCATCGAACTTCGTCCCGCCTTAAAGTCAATAAAATATTGCTGGGTAATATTACATACATGACTATACTCGTTGTGAAAAAATCAAAAGTTATGTGGTTATAATATTATGAATCAGTTATTTCAAAAGCACCAAAACTCACCTATTTATAGGTACATTACATATCTATATTGAATTGTCATCATCTGACTCATATAAAAGTCAGATAATACAGACTTTTTTATAAGTCAGATGATACTTAATTAATTGCACAACTAAAACACCAGAAAAGATTCATTTATTTGTTTCAAAATACAAAAATATGCTTAAATGTTATATTATTTATAGAAATTTTATAAATAATTTGCGTACCAATGCGCAATATTTTGAAACTCGATCGTAAATAAAAATTGTGTTGTTATGGGATTTTTCACAGATGGATTAGTTTTATCTTTTAAGGATAGGCAGTGAGAAAGAACCTCCACTATTTACTTTACATTCACTTATTTTGCTTCTTCAATCGTTATGTGAAAGATGTCGAAAGGGTACTTTTGTGTTAATTTTGAGAGATCCCAGATTCGTTAAAAAGGTAACCTTGTTATTCTTCTGTTTATTTTTTTTGGCGTCTCACCCATCTGGATGTTATGACCCTATTATTTTAATCACAAAAAAAATGTTTATTTATGTGGCAGTAAAAATACGTACCTACCCACTTACATAAGGAGACTTATTAATGATGTAGTGTCAATCTGTCATTTCAATGCTTTAGTCCTACTTTTCTTTTATATTAAACAGGGACATAAAGAAAAAAAACACAAAGTTTATAGAAGAGTTCAACAGTAAATAACTACTGAGGATGATTTTTAAAGACGCCACAGATGAGCAATAAAGTAGTATTATAAAAATTACTGTAAGCCATGGGCTTTGAATTAAAAAAACAACGCGTTGACAGATGTTTTCTCTTTGCAATAAGCGGTCTTATAATTTATACAATGCAACATGATACAAGGCGAGAGTAATTGGAAGATAATTAACAGTAATAAGCTTCCGAAAATTGTCTTCGCCGATTTTTACCACCGCGATAGTCTCACAACTACATTTTTTCAATTATTCCATAAAAATGGAATAACATGGTTAAAAAAAAAGGTTAATTTTGCATTATTTATTTTTTTATTAATTCATCGACGATATAATATATTATACCTACATATTATGTATTAGGTAAATTTTCATGTGGGTCTACATATTATCGAGTTAAATTTACATTAAAGCTATTCAATAAGGATTTTATGTTGGAAAATGAGCAGAATTTATAAATAGAGATGGACAAAATATAATGGAAAGAGAAGAGTAGTTTCTTATAACAATCCTTCTTCTCAAGCTTAAAAAAAAGAAAATTGGTGAGAAAATGCCAACGCTACCTACGGAAAGGTGATTCTTCTTTGCTATTATTATATTTCTGAATTCTGACTTTAAAGATTTAAGTGTGGGGAAAAGTATTTTTAATTTGTTGTTATTTTTTTTTAAATTTTTAATGGCTTGAATGTTTTTGTGAAAATGTTATTATTTTTTATATTGTTTATTACCAATGTTGTTTTATTTGAAGTATCAACTAAGTGTTGTTGTTTTAACATTAATTGAAATTGCTAATTATTATTTTACCTCAGACGGGCGAAACCAACCTGGCAACGCTTTTTTGCAATGTTTAAAGTATTTTTATATTGTCCGTGGTGTGTTTTTGTTGCCAATGGTTCACCCATTACGCATAAACAATAAATTTAATTCAGTGCGGGTGCCTACCCAGCAGAGAGTATATGTCTGTGTTCTGTGCTATCCAGCCTGCTTACCGAACAGTGGTATGTGTGAGTGGTGCGATGTTGTGTCGGCGTGCCTCGTTGTGTTTCGCGTACCTGGACATTTTACATAGATTATATATTATTATTGCATGTTTTGTTATTATATTTTAATGGTCTATGGCCGTGTATAAATAAATAAATATTTGCCGTGGGGTTGCCGGCTAAGAATAGCACCTCTGCTCTTTTTGCTGGTTTTTCGAGCATCCTGTAAGAGGCAGGAAATCGAAAAATCAGATCGAGACCGTGAGGTCGACCTCCACACGTCCATAAAACTCAACTGGCCAGAAAGCCCACAATGAGCCTCGGACGCTTTCGAGCGCGATGGAGAGCTCTTGATGCCTCCCTATACTCCTGAGTGGGTTTGTGGGTTGGTTAGAGAGGGATCCGCGGCGGGCTTGATTTGTGTGGGGGGGGGCGGCTTTTCAGTTTGATTGCTTTGATCGAGCTGGGGGTCGGTTTCATGCGGATCGGGTTTGCTGCGGATTGGTTTCCTCCAGGCTGGCTTGCGTAGAGTGGGGGACCTTAACGGGAGTATGTATGTATGTATTATTTTAAACCTAGGCATAGTAAGTCTACAAGACCTTCGAGCGCAAATAAAGGATTTGTCCATGCTTGAAGACCGTTGTTAAGACTGTAAAGTTCGAGTGTTCTCAATCAACCGTTCAAATTTTCCCTGTCTTGAGATCATCACCGATATGACATATTACACCGGGTAATCCCTAGTTTAGCAATAGAAAAGATAAAGACATGTTCTATAAAGAATCGTATATATTCCACAGAACATTTGCTAGATAACACGATGGTAGGTATGTATGAAGCTGTTAATGCGAATTGTTACAGAACGTGATTCATAATTTAATCTGACAAATGCATTAACGACGTGTGATCTCGACCCAACCAACAGTTACATTTTATTAGCCACGGCTTTCATTGTCTTAATAAAGCTGTAACGTTTAGGATTTAACTGTAAGCTGACTGCTAGTTCGCGACAATCTATAGTGTAAAAGAAGCCACTATCGTCCGGAATAAATTACATTTACATATTATTATTATCGCTTTGCTGCAGTAGTAAAAATACCGCAATGTGTATTATTAACACTATCCTTTTATATGTTTGTACTATAAGTTTTCATCATTTTGCAGAAGAAGGATATCCCTTCGCAAGTATATAAGATACTTTAATGTAGGTACTTTGAGAAGTACCTTAAATACAGGGTGGGGCATAATGGACTCCCTAGTTTCAAACTCTCACTGTAGAGCGCGCAGGTGGGTTAGCGGAGAGGGAGTAGTGGCGTTAGGTGGGGGAATCGACGTCATTGTCATTTCAGTAGACGCTATGCAGTGGTCCGATGAGAATCGAGTCTCTGTCGTAGAAACGTTCGTTAAAAACAATAATTATAGTGAGGGCGACGCAGAGGGATTTTCATAGGCTATCATTGTTTTTAAAGAACATTTCTACGACAACGCCTCGATGCTCACCGGACCACTGCATGGCGTCTACTTGAAATGAAAATGGCGTCAATTCCTTCACCTAAACCCTTTTCTAGAACAAGTGAAATTTTCTATGGATACTTTAAGAAGGTTCCCCTGAAGGTACAGATCTCAACATTTTACTGACTCATATACATCGAGGGGCTAACCGTTCTACCAAATTTCAATCAAATCGGATAAGAATTACTATGAGTTATGGGTGCGCACACATTTTTGGCGTACGCGTACGGGTATGGGTACGCGGAATTAAAAAAAAATATTTTTTGCATTTTTGGAATCTACACCCTCGAAAACGTCGAGAAAATCAATTTCAGCGAAATCTATTTTTTTTTTTTGAAATCCAATCACAAGACTCGTGTATATATTCCATATACTATGAGTAAAACTAAATAGTTTTTTTTATCTACCTACATACAATGCGTTTAGGAACTAATACGTTCTACACTCTACATTATATTCTATTCATTAATTAAGAGTTGAATATGTTGTAAAAAGTTTTTGCTTCTATCGTACTTACCTAAAGTCATAACTACACACCCATTTTTTTTTTAATAAAAAGATCCATAAAGATTAATAAAAAATTCGGTCACTCAATTAATATTAAGAAAGTTGGTGTGGAAGAAGAAGCAGAATAAGACATTAATCACGCAAAATCGTGAGGTTTTACAACTTATGTAGGAGGATGTATTGTTTGAAGTGAATGTTATACTTTTTTGCACAATAATAAAAAATTCCTACTAAACATTTATATTTTTAACCGGTTGGAATAATTCATTTGGGCTTCCAAGAAACCTCAAATATTAAAATCTCCATATTTTGAACGTTCCATACAAAATATCTTATCTGATTAAATAACAATATAAATAATATGATATATAACAAGATGACAGTGGCAAGTCAAGTCAATTACACGTCCTCCAAAATTAACTGTTCATTAATTGTTTTAAGGAATTCTAATTACAAAATATTTTTCAATGGTGTAGCTGTCTATATTCAATCATTTAATTCACTATGTACCAATAGATATTTGGAAATTAACTAACATCTCTTTTGTTAAGATTCAGAAACTATTTTGTTATAGAGACTGAATGTACGTTGTATCTCAATCAATCGATACTCCCTGTCTGATCCCAATCAGGGACATAGGGCCCTCCACCGCGTCCGATCTTGCGCGGCTTCAATGACCTCCTCCCATACAAGTTTCTCAGCACTGCTTCGAATGAACGCAACACCGTGTGAAAGTGTCTTACTGGTCTTCGGTACACATGATCCCTCCGGAACCCTCTTCTCTGTCCACTCCATCTTTTTCCCATTGCAGGTTCTTCAAAGAGTCTGATGTGAGGGATTTATTCAGGTGTGTTATTCAAAATATTGTTAAGTCATTATTTGAAAATTTGGGAACGCGATGGTAAAGAGTTTGAAAACCAGTTGCTTCTTTGTTTATGACAGATTAGAATTTTTGGTATTTTTACATATTGAATGGATGTACGGCGAAACCATTTTTAGAAAAAAATGTTGTTTAAAGGGATTAGTAGAGAAGGCAAGGCTTCTTTGTTTTGAGATAGTATATTTGGCCCTCGATAGGACAAATGGTTTTTTTTAAGTTTAGTCTAGATCCACGCTCCGATGGGAGACGTTCTTAAATGTTGTGTTGAAGTGTTTGAGTATGTAAGTTGAAATATTACATTTGATAAATTCGCGTTTGATAAAACTTAGAGTCTTCGGTGTTGGATTAAGCCTTCTGTTTAATTATTATATTATTGACTGTTCAATTGGGGCTGGCCAAGAGGGGAGGACGTGTGGCGGTTCGTTAGATTGGACAGCCCCCGTGATAATTCAACTTCCAACTATGAATGTGACGTGCTTTATTTTCATTGGTGCTTTGTGCTTTTATTTTTTTTGAAGGTATGCTGAATTTTGGGTGAGTGACCAGATGTTTTTGATATTAGAATTTGTATGGACACAGAGAGATGTTTTTTTGTGTGGTATTTTGTTTGTTGCTTGGTTGCCCCGCCAAGCATGCTTATGAGCAAGTTGCTCGATTGGTTTTAGCTGAGAGATATATGGCCGATGCGTTACGGCATTGTTTTGAATATTTGTGATCTCTGTGTGCCATTGGGCTTATTGTATTGCAGCATGTACCTCCCTGTATTGTTTTCACACGTCACATGTCAAGCACACGTCGCGCATCGTTATCTGTCATTCGCGGGTTACCCCATTTTCCGATACCAGTGGTGTGACCTATCTTTAATGTTTATTTTTGAATCCGGTTAAGAATTTCATATTTAGAACCTTCTAGTAAGCTTAGTGTAGAATTTTCATTTGTAAAAGTAGGTACATTGGTGTGTTTGTTCCCCGTGAGAGTAATTTTATTCAGTCGAGCTATGAATGAGTTTACTAAAAGTTCGCGTCTGTCCGCGCACAGATAGAGTTTGTATTTTAGTTTTCGCCGCCGTGATAAACGTAAAGTTATAAAACCGGTATGTGTAGGAGGGCTGTTGGCGCAAGCTGAAGACCTTCCCCACATGACTGTCTATGAGAATGGGCTGTTGCTGATTTGGACGCTTTTCAGCTCAGTTCATGAGGTTCACTGGCGAAAAGGTCGCGCGCTAAGACCGAAGCAGTTGAGCGATTTGGAATTCCAATGAGGAAGAACTTGCGGTTTAAATGACAGCCCGTACGTAATGTGACTAGAAGGTTGATTGATTTGTTCGTTTATAAAGTAATTGAACGTTTATTTTGATATTGAGCTCGATAATAATTAAATGCACGCGAGATAGACATTAAAATTGTTAATAGGCAGGATCGTTTTGACTGCAGCTAGTCGTGGCATAATTTTCGCGAAGTAAAATCCTGTCCTATTTAGAGTCTCTGCTGGAAGTACGTTTAGGCATTTAGAGTCAAGAGTTAGATAGTTAAAACATAGCTTTCAGCCCCTGTAGTCTGTACACCATCAGGAACCTTTTCCGTTTGTCTATATACACTATATCTGATAGCCGAATTTCGGCCCCCTTTTTGGTACCTGTTCGAGGCGTGACGTCGCATCGAATTGGGCCAGTCTCGGACCTTCGGAGTTTTTTTTTTGCCTGAATTTTGGCAAGAAGGTTCGTTTGACATGGAAGGCCCTCTTTCGGTGGCTAATTCCTCCCATGGACCTCGATCATGCTTATCAAATGGCGCTTAACGATAGTTCTGTTATACCACAGAGCAGATTTAAAGAACCTAATAGACCCTGGAATAAAATAAATTTAAATTTTTTGTTTGAAAAAAATATTTTTTTTTTTCGAGTTTAAATTTTAGTTGGAAAATTCTGAGCTAGCTAATAATATGTTATAGGTATGTAGTTTTATAGAGTTTCAAGCAATTTTTGTAGATAGGAGGATTTTTAGAGCTGTACCTGAGATTTGAATGTTAAATGTGGATCGAGAAGAAAAATAATTGTATGTAAATATTATTTAAAATGTTGAAATGTTAGATATTGGAGAGAAATGATTAGCACATAGGTATTTGACATATGAATTTTTATTTATGAACGTTTGTTTGAGCTGTTATGTTGTGTATAGACTGAGCAGTTTTGTACGTACGAATGTGAAGTAGAATAGAATGGCATATAAAGACGTAGGATGCCAATCATTTTAATAGATTTATAATTACGTTATGTTATGGTTAGAGTTTGTAATAGCTTAGATTTGTAATTTGATAGCTTATGTTAAGACAATACTAGGTATATGATAGATAAATAATTATTATAAGGCCAATGAAAGAGAGTTTATAAAGTTATAGGTATAATTTTTAAGAAACATGATAAGCTAAGAATAGGAGTAATTATAAAGAAATGTATTTTGGGTATGAATAGCGATGTATAAAGAATAGACGTAGAATATTAATGGATGGTAATAATTATTAATAATATATAAATCAAGTTTCAATATGGCTATAGTATTTTCACCGAAATCTGAGCACTGACCAAATCTATTCAAACTATAATACAATAGAAAAGGGTAGGATTATTTTTATGACGGATGCATCCTTGTGTTATTGTTATTGGCGAAGCATTAATTGGAAATTCATTACGTGAACCTGTCTAGATAAATATGACTATAACTGACAGTAGGTATATCAATTCTTGCTCATTTTTTTCCTGGAACAGTTATTGCAACTTATTTCCTTTCATAATGGGAATTTTTAAATATTCCGTTGAATTCAATTACATTTTTATGTTTTCTATAGTGTTTTGAAAGTTCAAAGAAGATGTCAGGAACAATGTGTGAGTCATCGACCTTTGTTATTGTGTTAATGCATCTTCAGACTGATTGTGGATTATTTGAATATATGACAAGTATGTATGTATATTTTTACTGTTTAGTTTCTTGTGAGCTTTCGTTGAAGAATCATGGAGTCTTTATTCGCTAATATAAATCTTACAAAATTAACCGGAGATGCTAACGTTCAAACGCGCTCAGTGATTAACAATGTGTACTTGTTTTTTAGTAAAATAAAAAGCAATCCCCACAAATTAAGTAACATCAACTTAAATAAACCTCGGGATATTTCTGCTTTTATTTGTGGTGTTAGTGTATCCACGTTGGACCGAATAAATATTTTATTAAAATTCGTGAAAAACATCTTGGTTTTTGTAATTTGCCGATAACTCTAAGAAGTAGAAGAAAGTACCTGTGCAAAACCCTTCGATATTTACACGGTACGTGATTGGTCAATAACACGTGCCACCGTAAGACAATACCAATACCTGCTATTGTTTCCCTATTGCTATTCTTTTGAAGATTTATGGCTTGTTCGTCAGATTTCAAAAAAATTCACTATAGGAAAGATATGTAGGTAGAGATTATAATCATTAAGGTACATAGATTATTTATTTCAATAAATAATAAGAATTATTAACCTTCTTAAATTTGTAACAATTTTTATAATCAATTAGCTTCAAAAATTTTATGAACGGCCAGTATTTTTTTTTTTGAGGAATCACTTTAAGTAGGTATAGTTTAAAAGAAATGCATTGTATTATATAGGAAGGTACGTAAATAACAGAATTTGGAATAGCGCATATCTGATTGTAAATATTAATATTATTTTTATGATTTTTATGTAGAGAATAATGAACTGTGTGTTTAACCCTCTTAATTGACAAATCCGAGAATTGGCCGTAGTTACAATAATAATATCGTATTGTGTACATTAACAAAGTTTCTTAAAATGTTTTGGAGAAAGTACTTAATTATTTTTAGTAGCAAGAATTTTTTTTGGGGTTTAATTATAAAAATGGAAAGGGATTGAATAGATTATAATTTACATTAGTTCTGCAGGCCAAATATTGAAATCTTTGGCAAATACATTTAAAAAAAAAAAAACTTACTACCTGTTGTATGAAAGGTGAATTTTTATAAATTATTGAATTTTGAGTGTTTAGGACATTACTTATAATATGGTGAAGGTCAAAATAAGAACTGTAAATATTTGAGGATTAGAAAAAAAAAAAAAATATTGTACAATCGTTAAAGAGAGGGTGGAATTGTTTTATTTATTTTGTAATGGTCGATTGGTACAATATATTTTTTAAAGTTGAAATAAAAGAAACAATATTTTGAATAAAAAAGGATTGGCGAATTGATGTGAGGGATTTATTCAGGTGTGTTATTCAAAATATTGTTAAGTCATTATTTGAAAATTTGGGAACGCGATGGTAAAGAGTTTGAAAACCAGTTGCTTCTTTGTTTATGACAGATTAGAATTTTTGGTATTTTTACATATTGAATGGATGTACGGCGAAACCATTTTTAGAAAAAAATGTTGTTTAAAGGGATTAGTAGAGAAGGCAAGGCTTCTTTGTTTTGAGATAGTATATTTGGCCCTCGATAGGACAAATGGTTTTTTTTAAGTTTAGTCTAGATCCACGCTCCGATGGGAGACGTTCTTAAATGTTGTGTTGAAGTGTTTGAGTATGTAAGTTGAAATATTACATTTGATAAATTCGCGTTTGATAAAACTTAGAGTCTTCGGTGTTGGATTAAGCCTTCTGTTTAATTATTATATTATTGACTGTTCAATTGGGGCTGGCCAAGAGGGGAGGACGTGTGGCGGTTCGTTAGATTGGACAGCCCCCGTGATAATTCAACTTCCAACTATGAATGTGACGTGCTTTATTTTCATTGGTGCTTTGTGCTTTTATTTTTTTTGAAGGTATGCTGAATTTTGGGTGAGTGACCAGATGTTTTTGATATTAGAATTTGTATGGACACAGAGAGATGTTTTTTTGTGTGGTATTTTGTTTGTTGCTTGGTTGCCCCGCCAAGCATGCTTATGAGCAAGTTGCTCGATTGGTTTTAGCTGAGAGATATATGGCCGATGCGTTACGGCATTGTTTTGAATATTTGTGATCTCTGTGTGCCATTGGGCTTATTGTATTGCAGCATGTACCTCCCTGTATTGTTTTCACACGTCACATGTCAAGCACACGTCGCGCATCGTTATCTGTCATTCGCGGGTTACCCCATTTTCCGATACCAGTGGTGTGACCTATCTTTAATGTTTATTTTTGAATCCGGTTAAGAATTTCATATTTAGAACCTTCTAGTAAGCTTAGTGTAGAATTTTCATTTGTAAAAGTAGGTACATTGGTGTGTTTGTTCCCCGTGAGAGTAATTTTATTCAGTCGAGCTATGAATGAGTTTACTAAAAGTTCGCGTCTGTCCGCGCACAGATAGAGTTTGTATTTTAGTTTTCGCCGCCGTGATAAACGTAAAGTTATAAAACCGGTATGTGTAGGAGGGCTGTTGGCGCAAGCTGAAGACCTTCCCCACATGACTGTCTATGAGAATGGGCTGTTGCTGATTTGGACGCTTTTCAGCTCAGTTCATGAGGTTCACTGGCGAAAAGGTCGCGCGCTAAGACCGAAGCAGTTGAGCGATTTGGAATTCCAATGAGGAAGAACTTGCGGTTTAAATGACAGCCCGTACGTAATGTGACTAGAAGGTTGATTGATTTGTTCGTTTATAAAGTAATTGAACGTTTATTTTGATATTGAGCTCGATAATAATTAAATGCACGCGAGATAGACATTAAAATTGTTAATAGGCAGGATCGTTTTGACTGCAGCTAGTCGTGGCATAATTTTCGCGAAGTAAAATCCTGTCCTATTTAGAGTCTCTGCTGGAAGTACGTTTAGGCATTTAGAGTCAAGAGTTAGATAGTTAAAACATAGCTTTCAGCCCCTGTAGTCTGTACACCATCAGGAACCTTTTCCGTTTGTCTATATACACTATATCTGATAGCCGAATTTCGGCCCCCTTTTTGGTACCTGTTCGAGGCGTGACGTCGCATCGAATTGGGCCAGTCTCGGACCTTCGGAGTTTTTTTTTTGCCTGAATTTTGGCAAGAAGGTTCGTTTGACATGGAAGGCCCTCTTTCGGTGGCTAATTCCTCCCATGGACCTCGATCATGCTTATCAAGTCTTTAATGTCATTAAATTATACAGACAATCCAATACTTTTTTCTTTGTAACTGGAGTTTTTTGTGACCTATCCAATCCAATCCAAACTCCCTTAAGGCCCCACTCAGGGGCATAGGGAGGCAACAAGAGTTCTCCATTGCGCTCGATCTTGCGCAATGTTTATGACCTCCTCCCACACTAGGTATGTCCAAGTTTCTCAGCTCTGTCGAATGAACGCAAAATGATGTGAGAGGGTCATCCTGGTCTTCGGTACCCTTATGGGAGGAAGAACAGCGCCTGCCAAACTGCCATGGTCCTAAACGGTCCCTCCAGAACCATCTCTGTCTACTCCATCTTACGATGTCGTCGACATTGCGGGTTCTTCGAAGAGTCTTTAATGTCATTAAATTATGCAGATTTTCTTTGTAACTAGAGTTTTTTGTGACCTAAAAACTCCATCAAAACTAAACGGGAATTACAGGAAGTTGTCGTCGCGTTCCTAAGTAGGTACTATTGGTATCTTCTTTATAAACATTTGTGTCGCATATAACGATAGAGAGATCATGAACAACACGTCATATAAGGTAGAGTTGACACTCTTAATAAAGATGGAGGTAAAAGTTATTGTTGGATTTTGAAAAGCTCTTGTTGTGCAACCTGACACCGCTATGCAGCGCTCCGCACCCTCGCTAGACCCGTGTTAGATAATAGATGGAGTTCTCAAAGGCCGTCGGACGCCACAGGTCGAGGTGTTAGACTTAGAAAATAAATGACAAGTGAATTATGTCGACTGAAACAAGATACACGTGACAGTCGGGATGACGGTGAGCTCGCAGTGTGAACGTTTCAACTGTTACTTTGAGTTACAGCGCTAGTGATGTTAGTTAAAGCTTTTCCACTTGACTCACACTCAACCGGAAAGATTTTGATTTTTTATATATTTTTTAAAATTATTATTAAGAAAGAATATCTCATAAGCATTCTTAGACATTTTTGAGTTTGTTGAAATTCTAATTGTTTTATATGGATTAACAAATCGAAATTATTGTTAAATAATTCACCTATCTACTCATTTTGCCTTTATTGTTATGTCTGAAATATTTTAAAGAGACTAACACCTTATTTTGTTCGTTTTACACAAATGGTTCACGATATTTTGACAAATTACTTAGACGGTTTGTTTCATGAATTCAATTCAAATTTATACCACTAATACCACCAATGATTTTTTATCATTTACTATTAAGCTTGTGATAATTGAAGTTATCGGGATGTGATTTAAAAATATCAAGGTAGATATCTAGAAATACGCGAATAAATTATATTAACTTACAGTTTTTACCACAAATTAAGGAAAGAAATGGGATATAGGAGATAGAACTGCCATAAGGAGGACAAAACAACTTCTTAGAACATCCAAATGAAAAGTTTGCAAGTCTTAGCAGGAAATCCTTAAAAGAAAAGAGTCCCCGACAATGATATATGCAGAATGTGCAATATCGATTGTATCTTGTGAGGAAGGAAGAATAAGGTTCATTATTTCGGTTAGTCTGATAGCCAAAGAAATACTAAAAATGAAATGTAAGTGATCCCAAAGGATCAGGACGCCAAGAGAAAACAGATTATACACTTTTAAAAAGACACAAAGATTACCATACAACACATGTCATTATATAAGCCTCAATGTATAAAGGCATAACGACTCGTGTCAAAAGTGAGGATAACATGCATAACGATTATTCCTTAGGACGTGTAGAATGGACGCCTACATACTGTGTCACCAGCCTTCGTGAAGAAAGGTATTAATAATTAATCTTAGAGTTGGCTCAAGTGACAGATTGATGGTAGTAATGATTCCAGCCATAGTGATCCGAACGATAGGTTATGGTTAAAAGAGTTTTCACTCAATCGATTATGTGACAAAGTATTTGTAATAAAAGTGTCAGTGTTATTGATGGACAACAATAGAGTATTGATTTTGTCGCCTCAAAAGGAAGAAAATGTGTCGTAAAATTCATAAATGTATGAAGGAAGAGGATGGAACATCTAACATCCGTTAAATATAACATATATATAATATATCCGTTAACATCCGTTTAACATCCTAAAATACTACTTTGTATGAATGACAGTGAAGCCAAACAGTGGGGTAGGGAAATCAACTGGCGGCCATATTGTAAGACCCACAATTTTATGCATTTGTATGGAAATACTGTGTAAATGAAACTTATTCTCCAAGTATCCGAAAACATTACATTTTCTGATTAAAATTAGTAAAATGGCACAAAAATTCGTATTTATTTTTATATTTTTGAAGAAAAATGCTCACAATAGTGGTTCTACCAAGATGGCTGCCGAACGATTTTTTCCCACCCCGCGCGGCTTCAAAATATTGGACAAAGGGTCCGTCCATTACTTTCAATAGGTCCATGGTAAAATCAGTTGTTGTCATCATAGTATTATCAGCATAAAGATCGTCGTCAAGGCACTTGTTTAAACTTACAAGCGATCAAAGGCTCTGGTGAACCTTTGTTATCCAATCAGTGGAGTTCAAAAAGAGTTTTTTTATATTGATTGAAAAAGTATGTTCGAATATTCTTTCTCCTTCAAACAGGGAAATATATCCAAGAAAGATATTTGATTAGAGATTTCTAGAAAATAAATATCAAATTGTTCGCAATTCTCAGCGTGCTAAAATAAATTGGTAACCTTTAAGGGACTATATTATAACTGGACAATCATACTACTTAGGACCCTTTTCTGTCGTGCGACAGGTTTTGCTTTTAGTTGTATATTTCATATAGTTGTATATAATATTTCAGCGACATCTTCTTGCTTGTTGCACTAGTCTAGAGACTGTTGTATTGTATGTATCATACATAATCATGCAAGAGTATTGAATCACCAAGTGTTATACAATTCACTATGTGAAGTGCCACATGTCTTTGTTAGTGTAGAGATTTGAGATTTCCGGCAGGATTTTCTCACTTATAACATGCAGAAGGTTATTATATACCTAATATTGGGATTCTACTGTACAAAATACTTAATACCTACTAATTATCTATGCGCTACTATTTATGCTTTCATTGAAAAATATCTCTACTCTAGGACAAGTGGAGAGATTTGTGCAACATTCAATCATTGAAAGGAATGAGAATATAATAAGAAAAGAATTTGGTGTGGAAGTTAGCCTTGCAACGAATATGAAAGTTAACAAGATGTTAAGACAAAGTTATTTCAGTAATTATTATTTCAAAGCAAATAAATACAACGCACGGTTAGTAACGAAACCTTGTTAAAATGATGATATTCTAGCTTAAATAGGAATATCAAAACTTTGCAATAAATCATATGAAATTCTATAGTGAAAATTTTACGAGGTGTAGACTTCATCTCGTGTTTTAGTATTGCAATAATTTGAATAAACGTCCAGCACTCTGTGCCAGTACTCAATAACTGGTAGAGATTACCGAACAAATTGCAGGAATGTTTTATGGAGCTATTAAATGATATTTGTATTCGTAGCTCCAACGGCAGCAATAATGTAATGTACATAATAATGATCGTAAGAGCAGCAAGGTAAACACACATTTGTACGTATTAGAGCGGCTTAAAGAGATTAATATGCGAGATTCTAGCGATGTATGGAGTGCCATGGTAATTATTTAGACTCGGTATTATGATATTGTCGTATCTAACAGCTGGAGCAGTCCCTGCTTCGACGAAAGCGCATTGTGAGTTGAAATATTAGCTCTAATCTTTGGAACGTTCGTATATATGGAAAATGTCTCAATAATATTGCAGTATTATCATAATACTTACTTAATAATACGGAATTTACACGTAGTCGTTCGAAACGTTTCCTTGGAAAGCTACCATAACATTTTTACATGTAATACTAGCAGATAGTAGAAATAATTTCAAATAAAATGATAGTAACTGTCAATTATTACTCATGATAAATCTGGGAAAGGCACGCACTCGGAGTTGAAAAGCCACATTGAATTTTTTTTAAATTTGTTTTAACAAAATATACGGCACAAATTGCCTGAAAACAATTCAAAAACACAGAAAGCAGAAAAAAAATATTAAATTATTATAATATACTTAGTACAAACCAGGTTGAGATTGAAGACAACAACATGAAGCATAGAAAGTACATATCAAATCATGAGCAATTGAAACAATTTTCTCATGAGAAAGATATTTGTCATTCTTACTACTGATGTGTAAATCGTTTAAAATAGTACGTAAGCGATAGGTAAAAGATGGTCACGAAAATCATAGTAAGTAGTAAGAAAAAAGCATAAATTAGTGCGAATAATCTCTGTACCTGAGAGACAACATATCTTTACTCCATTTTGTTGATGAAATGATTTAAATACATAATTGAAATATACGCCACATATACAACGGCCATAAAAAATCAGAAAATATGTTTTTTTTTACTTAAGACAAAATGCAGATCTATTTTATTAAATTGTAAATAATTTTTACACAAAATATTCTATTCAAAATCACCTATTCTTCAGATTAGTGATGTGATTACTTGTTCATGGCCGGATGTTGCAAAACTATAGCAGAAACGAGACGGATATTAACTAATTTATGTAAGGCCTTCTGCCTGAAAAAATTGGACATGCACGTTATTATTATTAGGTGGTCACAGAGTAAAACAAACGTTAATCGATTATTTTGTTTACAGTTTATTTTTAAGTAGGTATTTGAGACACGGTGTTGTTTTTCTAGCGATTTGTTAATACAATATAAGTCCGCCTTGTTTTTAGAATATTTTTTATTGAATAAGTTAAAGACGTAGTATTTTTAAGTAAATTTTATAAAATTTCATTGCTACTGTTAATTATTATATGAATATAATTTAATATTATTGAACTAATTCATTATAGGTACTTTTGTGAAAAAAGTAGGTACTCAAGTGTGTGAAGTGTTTGGATGACACGTGTTCGAGTGCATTTAAACCAAACGAAGATAGTCCCAGAGTTGGAAGTAGAGTATATTTTCTTGATCGTTGATATGGACACTAATCTGTCATCGCACATTAATTAGTTATTATTTCCATGGTGTCCAATATCAACCATAAAGTACTCTGTTTCTAGATTCAGCTCTATGTTCGTTTGGTGTAAATGCACACTAAGAAAGCGCATAAAGCACAAAAAATGTTGTATAAAATTATTACGAGACGATTTGTCAATATCAATGATTATTATTGGCATTAATTGTGACCAATCTCCGAATATTTCTCCATCAACGAACGAAGAAAACCAATGGCTAACATTAAATAAATCAATCAAGAAATGAGCTCACTGAAATACCTTTAATATTATGAGCGTTACAAATCGCACCATTAAAAGTACTGTACGTTAATGGGCACCACTATGGCGCCTAAATGGTTAATTATCTCATTATTGTTGTTGTTGAAATTTGTCTTGTGTGCACTTCTGCTGAATAAAATGAAAAACGTAATCGAATTTAATTATCGTGTTTTAACCCATTGCAAACCACAGTACTACAGAACATAAAAGTTATTTTAAATTTCAATAAAAATGTAAAAAAATCTTCTTTCCTTCTTCAAACAAATTATTTCTAGGTTTAAACATATTCAATAAAACTTAAATAAAACGCTTTTATCATCAGTTTCCAGTGATTTGTTTTATCTGATACTATGTTTCGTATGAACTGCTGAGTTTCATGTTTTTTTAGTATGTTTGCATGTGTACCTAAGAAACAAAAAAATGACGGGTAAATTAAAATTGAAAGGAAAGTGCTCAAAATAGTTTGCATTTTATAAAATAAGGAATACTTTTAAAAAAGATCTATAGGTAGGTATCCCCGAAATTCCATTTTCCTTACCCCTAAAAACATAGGCAGGTACCTACTCAAATTTAAATAAAAAAAAATTTAACTATTCCACAATTATTTTATTACACCTGACATGTTTCGAAGGCGCACGCCTTTCATGGTACAGGTTATTTGAAACTCAAGAGTTTCAAAACTCAAAGGTTTCAAAACTTAAGAGTTTCAAATAACCTGTGACCATGAAGGGCGTGCCCCTTCGAAACATGTCAGGTGTACTAACATAATTGTGGAATAGTTAAAAGTTTTTTATTTAAATTTGATTATTTAAATTACTTCCACCAATAAAAATGCATGTTCAACAACTTATAAATTTTATAGGTAGGCACTACAAAGTTTTCATACCTATTGACATTCATACATCTCATCATACAAAATTTGAAACGGCATATTCCCACATAAATTTTTTAAATAAATTTTGGTGGTAGCAAGTGGTTACAATCGCGAAAAAAATAACAAATTGCTCGTGTGAATTATTCGGTCTATTATAAATGTATTGTTTACCATATAACAGTAACTTGGACAGGAAAATTATTTAAATAAATATATTTAACACGATGCAAAACCTTCGGATACATTTGTGAGTAAATGGATGTGAACTCAAAGCGATCCTCATACGTAAATGTAAGTATGTATAGTATAAGGAATCCACAGTTAACTATTCCCAGAATATTTATATGTATTACTTAATTTTCCTGGATTGTATCCCGATGAATCATCACCATTAGATAATAATATAATCATATATTATAGGGCTAATCTTAGATAATTTGCTTCTAAAAAGAACAAAGGAAATAATCACATGTTTAGGAGACTATGGTTCACACAAAAGGAGTGTGGAAAAGTTTAAATACACACAGCCATCAATGCTAGACCGAAGCGCTAGCAAAATTGAAGAGACAATGATATTGTCACAAGCAAAAATGCAATAAGGTGAGCCCCTTGAATTTTCATATAGAGACCCTGAGTGAGCAAGAGAGGCTTAGAAAGTCTTAAAAAATATGGTCCGATAATATAGCCGCTTTGGGCAAGCACAGCACCAATGGCTTCAGCTATCATCAACCTCACTTTAGCCCTGATTTGGACCATTCTTCCAGAACTTAGAGCAAACTTCCAGGCATACATGTCGAGTGCACTAATTTTGTCCCTGTATATTAAAATCCAAGTCTTCATACTTTTGTCACTGTAAGTTTTTCACATTGTTTATTTATTAGTCATACCAATGCACTGTTGAACCCATCACAAAAAAAGAAAACAAAAAAGGTTTTGAGCCAGTAAAAAACATAGGTTTTATTCAATAAACTTGCCAATTATTAACCTGTACCCGTATTCGGAACCAGTCTCACAAACGCGAACGTATTTTACGCGAAAAAAAATGTATGGAATACGTGTATAGCGCCGCCACAAGAATATTTCTATAAACAAATGCGATTCTGAGAGAATCTATACATTGTCACTTACGCAACGTAGACCATTTCCATAGAAAACGTTTGATACTCCGTTTCCGATAAAATTTACGTTGCGTTTATCTGTCAAAATCATTCACCGGGTGTTTTGGCCGTGTGAAGCCGTTTACGTAGAATTCAACAAGTGCGTTTTGAAAAAATAATTGTGTAAGAGTGTGTTTAGTTGCATATAAGGTAATATATTATTATTATTTAGTTTTTTAATTGTATAAATAAAATAAAACATTAAGAAAATAACCTCTCCGTGTAGTCAATCATCGTTTCATACTGCGTGCGCATCGGCGTAAACAATGAAATGTTGCTACACGTTAAAATGAAACTAGAAACCATTAACGATATAAAAAATGAATTTGTTTATTTTCGGGTCAAATAACCAAATTAGTCATTTTAAATTATTTGAATAATGTTTTATATTTTTATTATCACAAACATATACCTATATATTTTTTGTAACTAACCACATATTACTAAGTTTATTCTACGGTTATATTTATACGGCGATAATAATTCTGTATGCTTGCAACACTGATTTACGTTCATGGCGGTGAGTTTACGTTTGGGTTCTGAATCAAAGTATTACGTTATCACTACGCAGAAAGTCATCTCACTTGCGTTTGTGACAAGTATTTGATATTATTCAGAATACGGGTACTGATCGAGTGATCGTATTTGATTTGCAGCGTTTTTTATACTGTGAACTGTTTGTCATGATTTGCATGTGTGTAGTTTTGTATTATTTTCATGAATAAATAATAATAATTATTATTATTCAGTTGGTATTTTAGCAATAATGAAATAAAGTACATAGATAGAACGCTGATATTCATTAGATAGATAACTGAAATTTGAGAGTTAGATTTTATTACTTCTGGTTCAATTTCATACCCAAACTATAAATTACCTTTCTTATACGAACACTTAAAGCAGTTAAAGTATATTACAATCTAATTATGACCTTATTGATAGTAAAACGAAGAGTGGTAACTTCACACTTGAAAAGTGAAATCCTCACGAACTGTGATCATATTATTTTAACGGACAATAATAATAACCAATTTAGTATCCGTCTGAGAGTGATAAGAAATATGTAATAACAAGTAGTACTTACATTGATTATTCGTCTTACGCATATTGTGTTAGGTTAAATCGTCGTAGTGTATTTTGTAATCAATTACTGCTTTATAAAAAACTGTGATCAGTGGAAAATAAGAGTTCAGCGGTAGAACATTTGCGATCAAGCCGTCGTCGAGGTAGATCAAGCCGTCGTCGAGGTAGTTTAACCCATATCGATTGATTGCGAGTTGTGGATTTTATGTCAACTGATAATGGTTTCGAGTGTACAACAACGCTTTCTGTAATAATATACCTACTGTTTTTAAGTTTTTTTCCCGTCCAATTACGTGCTCCCTTCATATTTTGGTCCATTTTGTTTTGGTTTATCATTTTGATAATAATAGAAATTTTACACAAATAAAGCAAATATTGCATTCCCGTAATCATCGAGGTCTTACAACCATGATGCACCAACTAAATTTATAAGAAATATAATGACGTTTTGAAGAAAATATTCAAAGATTACTTTTTAATTAGGTACAAACATTAAAATTGAAGTGATCAAACATGAATTAGTTCATTTTGGCTGAAACATAAAGGTTTCGTATGATTTAATAAGGACTTAACTATATTTTGATATAAAATAAATAATTAAAAAATAAGGTACCTATTCTGCATCAATACCTAACTCAAAATCATTTAAATCTGACATAGCGCATCTGGGTTGTTACCACTCGCGTTGCCCGGCTACTATTTTGTTTGTTTACAAAATTTTGAGTGAAATGTCATCTTCATACATAACAACCGCGGATCAAATATTTTTTTAACAATAAAGTAGGTACCTAAAAACTGATCAGTGAATTATATGTAATCTAACGATTAACGATTTTTTTTATAAATAAGGCGGATAATGATCAGAGCTAAAAACGGCCTGCGATAAGAAGGTGAGGCTAATTTGCGCCCTGGTTTAATTATTTTCTTTATTACATAATCTCCATCTTCTTTTATAATATCTATACGGGTATCTCTGTGTTGGCATGCCTGTGTTTTTAACATAGTTCCCTACTATTGGGAAAAATAGTGGCCAAAGGACCACATCTTGACGAAAAACTAGGCGGTTTCTCTATGTTTTGTTATATTTCTTGCACGGATATGAAAAAAAATAAGCACACTCCTAAATGATGGGTTAACCTAGACATAAGGTGGTTTAGGAAGATTTCGCTAAAGATCTTGATCATTCCTTTAATAATAACACCACTGATATGCTCAGACTTTCAGAATTGATCTTGTCAGATTTTTATAGTCTATTTTCTCGTGAAATTTATAAAGGTGGTTTGAATTTTCTTTCAGAAAGGAAAGCGGCCGTTAAAAAGAGTAAAGACAATCCAAAATGAAAATAAATAAATTTGCAAATCTTCAATGTGATACGACACAAAAAAATGTAATACTCGTACGATACATAAAGATATCGATTAATAAAGTGATTTAATTATGGAAAGATATGAGTGTATATCAGAAATAACAAGTGGATACAACAATAGATCAATATAGGTGCAAATTCTTGAAGATTCCAGATTCCACAATATAAACTTAAATATAAAATAAGACTATTACTACGCGAAATAAGACTATTTTCATAAAAAAGGCATAGGAGTTGGGTGAGTTTGGTTACGAAAGATAATATGAAGAGAACCCGGTCTAGAAGTGGACTATACAGCAAGATAACTTTTGAAGATGTAAGAAATCTTAACGAATGTGTAACAACTAATGACTCGTACATTTCATTACTGATGTAGGATTTTTAAATGGAACAAACCGGTGGTAATGTTAATGTCTCCGAAACTCCTAATCATGAGAATAAATTCTCGACATGTTCAACATGTCGAATAATCTCATGTATACAACAATTAGATATTTAATAATTAGCGAATTATTGAGATAAAAGTTGGTAATTATTGAGAACAAGGGAGCAACCAAATTTAAAGACTGCGACTGCTGTCATGTATTTGTCGCCAGGATATGCATATATCCATTTTTGTTACTGTCTCATCTTTATTTCCTATTGGCTTTGTTGGTGCACAACGTTCTAATTATGTCTAGATTTTTGTGACCATTTTTCAGGACTAAACGAATATGTAACATTACTGATGTTCGATTTTCAAATGGAACAAACCACTACGTAAAAAAGAGAAGTAAGTACCTTTACTTCTATTTGAATCGATTAGTCTGATACCGAAACACGAGTTTTGATGCTACATTATGATAATCCTAAATCTTTGCGGAAGGATGTACCTATGTACTTAAATTCTAGCAGAGCGTTGTCTAAAGAAAGTGAAAACATTGTAAGTACATTTTACAATTTAATACAAATCCAATCATAGTACGGCGTTTTATAAAATGGTTAATAATCAAAGATGATCTATGTACAGTTTACAAATGTAATAATATGGAGATTAGATATAATTTTGTCACGAATATTGGCCAACTGTTTTTAGCAGGCTGACCAACCAGTGAATAGTATTCTAATTGGAGTTTCTGTAATCTTCAAAACGGTCACGATCTTGTCTTCTTAACGACTGTAATGTGATATCGCGTCTGTTCGGTGGTAGGTACACCTCGTACTATGTATCTACCTACTGTATTTTTTGCAATACATTTCACATTGTCCATGTTAGGGTATATTATGTTGGCCACTGCTGCTGAACTGAGACTGTATCCCAAGTACGAGATTATTTGTCAGTTATTTCACGACACTATTGTCAGTATAGAGTTATTGTACTAAAGTAAAGTCAACATTTGAATATATCGTTTTCATTGAAGATATGTTATTTATTTATTTATTTATAAGAGTTATCAACAGAACAATAAACAACTCAAACAAAAAAAAACCTCGAAAATATAATCTCCAGTGCTCCAATAACAGGTATCTACCACATGGCTAAGATATTTCGACTCCTCCCGAGTCCAAGCCCAATTAGCATTAATTTACAAAAATAAATAAAAATTTCAACGAAATGACTCCATTGAATTAAGTAAACCAATTACTAGAAGCGGAATCTCCTCATAAAATGTGTCTATGAGTAGGAAACCCCTTAGCCATCCGTGTGTTTAGTATGCAACGGTCTGCATTTGAAAGAAGTTCGTTTTGATTAAAAAAAAAATTTTTCTGGGATTTTTAATAAGATTATTACAAGATGCTTCGCTCTCTTAGTAACGAAATGGTTGTCGATGGACGTATTTTTGACAACTCGCATAGTATGAGAAGATATCACCGTTTCGCCTTAGTCGATGATCGAGTAACTTATACTTAGGGTACCAACTGATTAATATTTCTGACAAATTGGCTCGCTGTTAAGTCGTGCGTTTAGCAGCCAACAAAATAATAACTGATATAAATCAGCTTTTATGTAATGAAAATAATATAATGAATGTGATAAAGTCTTCGTTTTGTTAGGCGGAGTGTGTATTATGTTACGTGGTATTGTTTGTAACTGCAAAGTCTATTGTAAAAGAGCACGAAATGTATCAGTAACGATTGTTTATAAAAATTTGATTAATTAACCTAAATCTAGTGCGGTAGAGGGCTCCTGTTGTCTCCCTATGCTCCTAAGCGGGGTCAAAAACGGAGTAACCTATATACTGCCTAATATAGTGATGCTCGACACTATCCAAACATAATGACAAAGCGAATTGATAAGGTTGAAAGAAAAGGTGTAAGAAAGCGTGGCCGACCGAGAATGACGTGGATCGAACACATCGATTCCGTTTTCAAGGAAGGCCAGGTAAGAAGTGAGAGAAATGGGAGAGGGTGTATGAAAAATGTTATATCGCTGGAAGAAGTATGCTTGGATAGAAAAGAGTGAAGGTTCGTTCTCTCTGCCTACCCTTCACGGGACACGGTGTGATGGGTAAAGAAAAGCGAGACACTACCAAATCTATAATATAAAAGAAGGTCGGGTTAGTGCAAACACTCATAACTCGAGATCGAATGAACAGATTCTTCCGATGTTTGATTTATTGGATTCCTCTCCGCTCCGGATAACTGAATTATAAAAATTATTTAAAAGTTGAAAAATGCATAAGGAATAAAATATAATATTAAAGTTAGTATGGAACGGATTTCCTGCGATGTCAACGCCATCTATGAAAAATTATATACCAATAAAGTTATTGTTTACCTGACAACCATTGACTTGGTACGCAGATTTTATTTTATGAAGTTTTTTCGAGCATTCAGAAATAACTTTTTAACAAACATTTTAAAACGTATTTTTGATATTTTATTTTTTATTTATTTATTTACTTCATCCCCCTTAGGTCTCTTGCGAGACACTTGGGTTCATTAATTTCTTTACAATAAACATGCAATCAGGTAACAAAAAAATAACAGGCAACAGTTACAAAGAATACAAGAAAATCACAATGAAAGATATTTTTCAATACCAGGAGAATGTAAAGGGTTCCCCTGGTATTACGTCAAATACATGTTCACAATGTTGTTACGATGCTATCGAGGAGTCATTCTCGCTTAGCATCTCGTCAACCGTGTAGTAGGATTTATCGACCAGACACGATTTCACCCCTCTCCGAAAAACCCCCAAGTCATCAGACTTTAATTTGTCATTCAGTTTATTAAACAATCTGACACTGAGACAGACAAAACTTTTGTCCACCTTAGCCAGTCTATGATTGATTGGTCTGATGTCATTTTTCTTTCTGGTGTTATAGTTGTGGAAGTCTTGGTTCAAGGGAGTGTTTTGAATATTCTTGTGAGCGTAAAGAAGGCACTCATATATAAAGAGTCCGCTCAACGTGAGAATACCGTGCTTTCTAAACACGTCCCTACATGAGTCACGAGGCTTCAGTCCGTCTAAGGCTCTTATAGCTCGTTTCTGTATAACAAATACACGATTTATCTCCGCGCTTCTGCCCCAGAATAGTATGCCATATGCTAAAATACTTTGAAAGTACGCAAAATACACAGATCTTGCTGTACTTGTTCCACATATATCTCTAATTTTTTTTATTGCGTATACCGCTGAACAAAGCTTAGGCGAGATACTTTCTATGTGGGAACTCCACTCCAGGGTTCTGTCTATAGTTATCCCTAAAAATTTATAAGTAGCGTTTGTGTCGATGCCTCGCTCGGCAAGGGTATCGACTATCACATCTGATTCCCGCGATCGTTTCAGAGAGAAGTGCATCGCGCTGGTTTTCGTCAAATTTAATAAAAGATTATTGTCGTCAAACCATTGACTCACCCCAACCAGTGACTCTAAGATTTTGTTCTTTGTGGTGAGTTTATCTTTAGAATATTTTACCAATAAAGAAGTATCATCGGCGAACATTACAATTGTGTCATTCCGGTTTAAGGAAAACGGCAAATCGTTAACATAAACTAAGAAGAGCAATGGACCCAGGATGGAGCCCTGGGGGACACCGAACTTAACGAGTGCTGTCGATGATTTAATGCCATTAATGTCTACAATCTGCTGCCGGTTGCTTAAATAGGACATAAAAAATTTCAGTGGGACATTTCTGATACCATAATGATCGAGCTTTTTCAACAGAATATTATGATTGACGCAGTCAAACGCCTTCGAAAGGTCACAAAAGATTCCGTAGGTATCACTCTTATCCTCGAAGGCCATCAGTACACTTTCAATCATATGAGCGATCGCATTGGTCGTACTTTTTTGTTTCTGGAAGCCAAACTGTTGCGGATGTAGTATCTTAAATTTATCTAAAAAGTGCGTCAACTGTTCCACAACAATCTTTTCCAATATCTTACTCAATACGGGGAGAATCGATATGGGTCTGTAATTACCAGGATCACATTTATCTCCTTTCTTGAAGATAGGTATAATTTTTGCTTTTTTCAATGCACTAGGAAAAACTCCTTCTTTTAAACATTTATTTATAATTATTGATAATGGCATCGCTATATCAGCTATAATAAGATTTAGAAATTTGGTTGACATATGCCACAGGTCAATCGAATCTTTTTGTTTAATATCCTTACATACTTTGATGATATCATCCGAGTTTATTGGCTCAAATTCAAACAAACCCTCATTCCGTTTCGTTAGGATCAATTCCTCACACGCGTTGAGATTTTTCGTAAGAAGTTCTGCAATATTTGCAAAGTAGCTGTTAAATTTATCCACTTGTATCTTACGTTCGACATCATCATCACCTAAGCTAACATCATTATCAGTACAAGATTTTCCAGTTTCAGTCTTTATTATTTTCCAAGTTGTTTTTATTACATTATTTGATGTTTCAATTTTATTTCTATTGTATATCTTCTTGGCTTCGTCACAAACCCGCTTGAACACCCCACTGTAAGTCGATACAAATGACTTCGTACCCTGTGAACTACCACACCTCAGTTCGTAGAGTCTAAAAAGGCGCTCTCGGGAGACCAATATACCAGGAGTTGCCCAGCACGCGAATGATCCCTCAGTTTTACACTTCACCTTTCTCACTGGAATATATCTATCCAGGCTTTGTATAATTTCGGTAAAAAAGTTATGGAATGCCTTCTCAGCATTTTCTCCCCGATACCGATCCTCAGCCCCACGCATAGACTCCATAAACTGTCTAACATTATCCGCATGGAAATATCTCCTATAGCTAAATTTATCCCCTTTTCCTCCCTTCTCACATTCGTTCTTCCTTAACAGGGGGACGTTTATTGCTTGACCAAAGTGGTCAGATTTTACCAGGCTTATACTGTTTATTTCTTCAACATCAAGATTCGCAAATATATTATCAATACATGTTGATGACAATTCGGTTACTCTAGTGGGCTTGAAAATACATTGTTTCATTATATAACATTTCATTAAGTCCAATAGTCTGTCTAACTCTTTTGAAGGTTCACAAAAATTAATATTAAAATCGCCACACACTATGAGATACTTATTGTCATCTTTTGTCATTATCTTAGAAAGTACAATTTCTAACAGATCAATAAATACGTCCAAATTACCACACGGTGATCTGTATACACAGAGAATTACAACCTTTTTCATCTCAACACAACTAAACTCTGCATTCTTCTCTTGTGACATTCTGACTATGTCCACTCTATTTTTTGCCTTTAGTCCTTCCCTGATTAAAATTAATGACCCGCCCCTGATGGCCGTTTTTCTATTAAAATAACTAACGGTTTTATATTTTTCAATTTGCAACGTATCAATATTATTATCATTTGCCCAAGTTTCTGTTAAGCAGACGACATCTATATTACTGAGTACAAGGCCAGTTTCTAACTGATGTACTTTTTTTAGAACTCCTTGAGCGTTTTGGTGAGCGACGATAAACTTTATCATCCTGTCACTCTTCATTGAATTTGCCAATGTTGCGGTGAAGTTTGCCGTTGACCTGTTCCTCCCTCTCACAGATGATGGGAAATCAATATTAGAAAAAGTAAGGACTACAGAAAAACGTCTGTCGGGAAAGCTAGTACATATATAATAGAAAAGCCGTACAACTTGCCATGGAAAAGAGGTTCCTAAGTAAACAGATTCATAAAAATAGAAGATCAGTAGACTATATTGGCAACAGGGCTAAAGCCAAAGAGTTATATAGAATTCTTTGGCTAAAGCACTTACGGCCGCTGGTAGGAGGTCGCGAAAGAGACCCAAACGCAGAAGGCATGAGGTTGTTGGCCAGGATATGAGGAGTGTGGAGCGAATAATAATTGCCTAGGAGAAAAAGAAGAATATAAACAAAAGAAAGCTCAGTCAAGTCTTTTCGAAGTTTAGGCACCAAGATCAGAAAAACATCAGTCAAGCCTTTTCCAATTTCATTTACATAATCCTCAAAGTAACATAGTTAGTGATTCTATAGTAGGCCTAGAATGATATTCTCAATTTGCAGCGTTTGCTTTGGACTCAGATCAGTCGTTTTAATAACAGTGATTGATACTTCTTTCAAAAATCTTTTATTCCTATATTTATTTTGCACATTATGAAACAATACTGTGTGCATTACTATATTTGCTTAGCGACCATAATGTCCGAGCGAAATAATGCACATAGATTTGCGCATTGAAAAAATTGTAAAAAAGCTGTGTAAATATACGGTTTCGCAATGAAATAATATTTAAATAATGCGCAATAATCATACTGTATGTGAAGATACAAACAATTGGAGCAAATGCAGTACGTTTTATTTTGTGAAATAAAAAAATCTTAATTTTTGACGCAGTGGTGGATCTATATGTGTAACAATATGTATCAAAAGTTTTCTACTTCACTTCAACAGTCATATCCATCCATTGCTGGACAATGGTATAGCAAAGGATATACAGTTGTTATGTACCAATTGTACGAGTAAATATCCGAGCAGTACTGAGTCTATTACAGTCGGCATTACAATCAACGCCACACCGCTCAAGCGTGTTGATGGTTTGATCTTCCACGTTGGACCACGGTTAAAAGATATGCCTTAAATGCACAGGGAAGACCAATGTCGACGAGGTGTGGATTGGATAGGTGTCTACTTTGGTTAAACCAATTCCCGAGATCTGCACTGATATCAAAGAATTCTATACCATTGTATGTCCCAAGATAGAGATTACGTGAAAGATTATAATTATAAGTTGGTCATTGTTGATTTTTCACCTCCTTACAAAAATGATAAAAATTAAACCGGTAACAGTAAAATACGGTTTTAATGACCCCAGAAGATAATATGAACCAGAGCACATCGAAGTGAAGAAGAGAGTTTGAAGTCAGACAAATTAACTTGTTCTAAAGATGACGTTTTTAAATTAGTTACTGATGACAGAAAAAAGTAAGTACGGGTTGTTACATTTGTGTAAGCCACTGATGTCTCTATAGTTGAATGTCGTAGAGTCGCCGACGACGTCGCAATATTCTTTGTTTGCTTTTATTATTACTAAAGTTGTCTTTAAGCTGCGCCGCGTTCGTGTAATGACTTAATTCTATATCAAAGGGATTTGTGTTGTGAGATAAACAAGGAAATTGTAAATCGGTGTTCGCGTAAAAGCTTTCAGTTCAAAGAACTGCGAGAGATAACATCAGCGCAGTGTTGATCTTATTGACACAAGTGTGTATTTGCAGCAGCGAGAAAAACACGGCGTCACAGGTCAGGGTTTATGAAATTCATCAAACATACAGGCTTTCTAAATTTATGTTTGTAACTATATGGATTCGATTTTAAACAAAACCATTTCAAACGCACATGATTATTCTGTCATTGACATATATCGAAATCTAAACGAGTACTTATTCTAACAATTACAAACATTGTACTGATGAATTTAAGGAAAAAGGACTACACTTGAACATCACATGGCCACCATGCAAGACTATCAGTTAACAATCAGAAAAAAAATAGATCTCTATAAACACATGCAAATTCTTCTCGTTGTTCTTCCGTTTCTCATTATTGTGGATAGTAAGTAACCCATGATTTATGTCATTGTCGCTTCCACTACTCGTATCCTCACTGTTCTCCTCAGACCGTACGAGTAGATATACAAAGTCTCTGTCAAGTATTTTGCCACACCACCTTGCAAATTTCCTGCCCCTACTTTGATTGGCTGGAAAGCTGCAATGGATTATGCTTATTTCGAGGTTTGCTCGTTTACTTGACGATGTGACCAAAAGATTATAACATTAACTGATTATACACGGCCGTGATTTCGAACTTCATCGATAAGTTCTCTTAGCAGTCAATGGAGTTCTCAGCATGCGTTTCCAGCCCCACATTTTCTACAGCCAACAATTTGAGTTTTTATTAGATAAATCCTAATTTAAATCAGGGCATTCGAAATGATTCAAATATTAAACCAATAATTTCGTCGCAGCTTTGACGCTGTCCTGTGGAATAAAATAGCGATCATAAATTCTCGACTGCAAGGGAACCAAATAACAATAGAAAATGAAAAGCGGTGGTTATAATAATTCGTATCGACTTTTTGTATATCGTCTATTGTGTCTCCGCGAACATTGCCATACTAGAAACCAACAACAATGCGAGAGACAGTGCGTCGTATTTCAAGGTAGCGTGCTGTTCGTGAACTTCCTTTTCTCGTAATCAGTTCATATTATCCTTCTACTCTGACAGGTACAACGGTTGGCCCCTCCTTCTACAGTGTCCACTACAGAAACTGTCCTGCTATGATTAATAATTTAACATTTCTCTTATTTATTATGTTTGTAGGAAGGTAAAGAAACAATTTGCATACAAGTTTATCATCTGAAAAAGGAATGCTGAGATTTAAGGAACCAACGCATTTGACACCCTAATGACGCGTACTCAATTGCGTTAGTCCGGACACGTGCTTCAAATGGATGGCAATATATATCCCAAAAACATCCTCTACAGTGAATTAGAAAGATTACCTACACAGAAGACAGATGCACTGGGAACAGCAAGCGACCAGCAGAATGGAATGGAGGTAAATAGTTTCTGCAACTCAGTTTATTGAGAGACTCCAGCAGAGGGGGGGCAATAGCGATGCTCGGAGTGTGATAGAGTCCGAATTTAAAGAATTGGCGTCTACAGCCATACAAGATGGCATAGAAAACAAATTTAATCCTTTTTGTGCTCCTCATGCTAGTATTCACGGGCAATGCCCATTATTACAAGAATTAACAGAAAGTAACAGTTCATCACGTAAGAGCATTGAAGTAAACTATACAGTCTTTATGTGCTGTTATGCTCAATCGCAGACTAAAATGTTTTGGTCACATACTGCGAATTTACTCATAAATTCATCAGTAAAGAAAGTGGTTATAAAATCCGAAGGTAAAAAAGAGAGGTAGAGTATCACGCTGACTACTAAAAGTAATTTGACTCATAACTACTTTGTCATAATGCAAGTTACGTCACGCTTAGATCAGGAATTTGGGCAAACCTAACATTCCCATAAATATAAATTATTCTTCGTTGTTTTAGGAAAAAGCAAATTGTAAATTGACTAATAGTAATTTTATCCCAAAGGTTTCAATAAAACAAATTCGAATTCGCTTTATATTTTTACATGTAATTAAGAATAAATATAAGCATAATAACTTACATAAAGCTGGCTGAAGCTGGAATGAAGTTGTGTAATTGTCGTAATAAAAAAAGACTAGGGGAAACATCTCGTGTCGTCTACTTTACACATACAGGTAGTTTGAAAACGTACGGGGATAATGTAAATAAATATGGAAGATGCTTGAGAATATTAATATTGATGATTCTTAAAATTTTGATAATTTTCAATAAAATTACATAGGATTGTGCAATAATTAATGTTCTTGGACGATGAAGTGGACAGTGAACAGGACACAGGATATAATCTGATTTGTAAACAAAAGGTTTCCTTGCAATAACATGCCTACAATCCACATTATAAGGACTTGTACAAAATATCATTACATCTGGAAATACACCAAGGGAAATTATTGCAAAATATTTACTTCAGAAAATAATGTTTCATTATTGGTGTGGGAGGAATATGTTGAGAAGTAAAAGAAACATATTGTTATTTATATGAAACATGATATATCAGAGGAGGGCTGATGATGATGATGATTGTACTTATGTCGACGGCATTCGTACGTAATGGGTACTGAAGGTCCTGGGTTAGAATAGCAGTGCCGACCATTTACACTTTCACAACATATGCTTTGCTTTCTGTGACAGTGTATTGTCGATAGTGTATTTGTGTTTACTTTCAGTCAAGATCTTGCAAGTCCAAGGGATATGCTGATCCTTCAATAGGGCAACACTAAATTGAGCTTTTAAAAAACTGGAATACATACTGAAAAGCATGAAGATTCCGCAAAACCTCAATACTGAAGTGTTTGATCAAGGCATACTCACAACTCTCACGTACGGATACCACACGTGGACTCTCACAAAGAAGGTTGTGAATAAATAACATGTCACACAGCGAGCCATGGAGGAAATCTCACTCAGAGTAGAAGGAGAAATGAGCGGTTCAGTGGTAAGAACGACGAATGGTGGATAGACCAAAATCGTTTTGTAGTGGCATACACGATTGAGAAAGATAAAAAAAGGTAGGAATGCCAAATTATGTATGAGATTACGGCTGGATGAGAAGGGCTCAAATAAGAGAGAGATGGCAATATTTAAAGGAGGCCTATGTTCGGAAATGGACGCAAGAAGGCTGAAGAAGAGTAAGTATCACGGGTCTTAACAAACTCAACCTCACAGTACATATTCGTAATTGAGATTCACAGTGACATCACATAACGAATTTGATTAGATTATTAAGTGAAAATAGATTTTATTTGTTTCAAAGAACCCTCTTTTTTTGGAACTGGTTGTATGAGAAATGGTATGTCAGTATAGAAAAAGCGAAATAAGTATGATTGGGTAGAAGAGATTGGAGATCCGATCTCTGTACCTACCCCTTAATGGACATGGCGTGATGGGTAAAAAAATAAAATAATTCAAAAACAGTGCACTGGAGTATATAAAAAAGATATTTACTTTGTGAGTGTATGATTTTGAGTCTGTCGCATGTCAGACTAACTCGTAAGTATAAATGTAATTTAAATAAGAAACATTGTAACTCCATGCATACAAAGTAGAACAGCCAGCTCTTTTATTGCTACGGTAACAGCGAACCATTGAAAATATTAGGTGCCATTTAGCTGGTTGCAAATGTTGGGAATGATGTTCTCGGAGAGGTAATAAGATAATGCCGAAGAATAAACACAGATATTTTGTAACAGTCCCGAGTTTCAGCGTCGAGAAGTTCATAGGATCAGCAGTCCACGACACGGCGGAGAGCTGCGTCGAGGTGGTCCCAAGAGATTGCGGAAGAAGGCTGTGTTACAGCAAGTAATTGTCATCTTCACGGGGAGTACTCGTGTACCGTCAATGCCTGGGCTTCATATCACCCACCACCTGGCTCATGTGACCATCCTTTTTTTTGCAACACCTGACACCTCTTGACGCTTTTTCGGTACTTTTTTTGTTCCCACGTAAGGTGTTGTTTTTTTTTTTCTTATTGTTTACTGACATATGCATAAAATGACATCCTTACTATAAATTATGAATAAAGTGTAGATAATTAGATTTTCTTTTTAATTTAATCGTAACTCTTGTGTCAAATAAAAAAAAACAGAAGTTTTATTTGACAGATTGTAGCTTACTTACTACACAACAAAATTTAAGTGACTAAATAAGAACTAACTCTGAGCTTCCTCTAAAGAGGATTAAGGACTTAACATACTGATTGCACATACAACTTAGATGGCTCAATCGTAATTTTTTTGTATGTTAAGCTGTATTTCAATGGGTTTGTCTTTCTTATAGAGTCCGTTACATCAATCATATAAGGTCGAAAAAATGGATGGGGGGGGAGGGTTCGGTAAACATTTCGAAACATCAACGGGTAGGGGGATGCGCTGAGAATACCATGTGTATTTTAGTTATTCTTTTTTAGGTTTCTTATTTTGATTTTTAACAAGCGGGAGGGTTTAAATTTTACGATTCTTCCTCCCAATCGCAAGTTCAAAGTCATTTAAAAGCAAGGATCATAGGCAATGCTATAGTCACCCTAGGAACTATAAAGCCCGCCATATACCTAACATTGTATTCACCCGCAGTTTGCTGTTGAAAGGTATTGAATGTATCAGAGCCGATCGTTTACAGATAAGCAGCCTCTTAACTATTTGAGATGGAGACTTTACCTAATGACGTTTATCGCATAATGATACGACTATTACATACTAACATTTCTTACAGAGAATTAACATTAATTACATGCGAATTGTATTCGTGTCTGGCGTACTTGCGCTCCATCTTACGGTGGGTATTATTAGTTCTCTGTCTTGCTGCACGTGATATAGACCAACACGAGCTCGGCTCATTTTACATATTATAATATTATACCATGGGTTGATTGTTCTATTTAATATTGAAATGGTCAATCCTGTGTATTGCCTCATACGTACACGTTTGCATTTATTCATTACACAGATGTCTTCATAAAGACACATAATTTGTAAACAAAGTGCAACGTGATAACGTATGGAAAAATTGCGAGAAAATAAGAATAAAAACAACGATTCTCTTTCCCAATACAACGTGTTCTAACATTCTTTCTATATTTGACTTTAGTAATGAATATAATTATTGGTTTTCATGAAAATTGTTTCGATGCTACATACAGTATGAAATGTATTGTTATCAAGGTGGCTGTATACCCTAGGTCACCCCTGAGTAAATTCTGCGAAATGCCAAGTTGCATAACACCGGAAACGCTATGTACTTGATAGTCGGTTGAAAACTACAGCAGAATCCTGATGGTGAAAATTTTCTTGTTGTTTTATTCGAGAAATACTAATGGTCGACCAGTGCTCGAAATTCGACCATTACGTATTTAAATTAGAAGTTTCAATATTATTAAGGTTCCTTTGTTAAAGAATGAGCGAACGCTATTTCAAAATTTTCTTTAAAAAATTGACATGGATCCGTCAAATTTGAAATGTTGATATTATGTAGGTACCTATAAAGTTTTTTCTATTATATAAAAACATCATTAACCCTGGATAGCTAACCTTCTCGAGTACCCTGTTAAAGCTAACCATCCGCCTAAACGACGGGCATTAGAAAAACTATTTTTTTTGTAATAAGTTGAAATCTTAGGATATTTATTTCTTTATATTACGGTTATTTAATAGGTTTCTTAATTTAAGAATAAAAATTAATTGAATATTTTTATTTATTTTTCAAATTATAACGGTTTTTCTTAGACCTCTAAAGAAAAATACACATTTTTTCATTAAAATGTTTATAATGCTCAAGTTACAATTTTTTTTTTAAAATAATCAGTTTTCTGGCATTGCATGGCACATGGAAACATACAACTTTATTTTTTAATACAAAATGAACTGTTTTATATAGCACATGTGACACAAAAAATAACTTAATGTTCACCACATATTGCTACCTTAGAAATACTTTACTGTTATCAACTTTTTCTTCCCAAAAGTATTTTTTTAAACGTTTTTTTCTCTGTAATAACTTTTTTTCATTTTCTTAAACTTGAAGAGAACCTTGACCCGAAGGTTGCTGCTCTTGACTGGTGGATAGCTGCCCTTAAAGATCGCTCTCGATCTTTTCTTTGACTTGCGTTGGCATCATTGTTTTAGCCAGTCTTACCATAGAATATGATACTGCTTTGTGAGGTTTCTGAAGGAGCAGCATCCGAGGCCAACCCGCTGACAAGCGTGGCCTTGTGTTACCAACTATCCCACGCATATATCAAGTTCAATTCAGAAATGGTCGGATATAATATACGAGGGAGGCCGTCATCCAGCAGTGGATGCTTAAGGCTGAAAAGAAGAGGAAGAAGAAGACAACATTCTTTCACCGTCTAAATGTATGAGATAGTGGACTCGAATGTCTTTCTTCAGAGACTGATGGTTCATAATTTTCGTCTAAAGAGACGTCTAAAGAGATGTCCAAAAGGACATCATCTTCCGCCAAAATGTCTTCAGTTTCACTTTCAGAATCGACATTCAGATCATTGTCACTGTACTCCTGGCTTATCACAATAGTTATCGTATCTTCACTTACATAAAAACATCGAAAAAATAAAAAAATAAACAGTTTACAATTAAAATATGCACGCGTAGTGAAACTAAAATACTAACGTTAAAGCTAACCATCCGTCGAAACGACGGGCATCAGCTACATATACCTCAAAAAAGTAAAAAAAGTATGCCACCTACCCTATCGGCGAGTATGCTATTAGGACAACCTCATCGCCGGCTGAGTTGACTAGCCGAACCAAGATGATCGGATGCATCGTTAAAAAGAGACAGCGATATTACTATGCGATGCCCGTCGATTCGACGGAGGTTAGCTATCCAGGGTTAATCTATTCTCGATTTGACGCAATGAGTTTGAATATCCCGCTATTTCCACCTCCACCTTTCATTTAAATAATACCGCCTTCAAAACGCTTTCTTTCCAATTTTGAGGTGCTTTTCATTTTGCATTTTTTCTATGAGATTGATTTTCTTTCAAAGTAGAGTGTGTGAGTATCAAATACATAACATTACAGTAGTGTTTGTAATGTTTTTTTTTAATCTATTTTTATGCACAATTAAAAAAAAATATTATTCGCCACCCCGTCTCTATGTGAACTATAAGTGTGCGAAATTGCACACTCCTCCACATTTTCCGTAAAAATAGGTAGTCACAAAGTTTTACCTTCACGTATTAATATATAGATACAATAAATTTATATTTGCAATGATTGATCCTTTAACAATTCAAAAATGGAAGAAGGGTTTTATTTGGTTTATTTTTTTTTGCTTTTTCAACCTTAGAACCAATCTGGGTACCTATGATGACGTCAATACTAATACAAACTCCCTTAAGGCCCCAACATAGGGGGATAGGGAGGCAACAAGAGCTCTCTATTGCGCTCGATCTTGCGCAACGTTTATGACCTCCTCCCACACCATGTCAAAATTTCTCAGCTCTGCTTCGAAGGAGCGGATCACAGTATGAGAGGGTCTTCTTCGTCTTCGGGACCCTCATGGGAGGAAGAAAAGCGCTCACCTCGGCCAACTGTCATTCGGCATCCTTAACACATGTCCCAGCCAAGTCCATCTCCTCCACATAATGGTAGAAGTGATGGTCTCACGCTGGGTGCGACACGTATTGCGTCGTTCGTGATGCGGTGGTACCATCTTATACCCAAAATACTCCTGAGGCACTTCGTTTCGAATGCAGATACTTTTTGTGCATGGGCTTTGGTCAGGTGCCAGGACTCACACCCATACAGGAGAATGGGCAATAAAATAAAAAAAAATGTAAATAAATATAAACAAAATTAAAAAAAAAACTGATAAAAAAACTAACAAGAATTGGTAGGTACAAAAGGAAGCACATTTTCATTCCGTTAAGCCAACATATTAAATTGAATTGAATGTATGAGTTCTTTTTATGTTAGTTTTAATTTTTTTTTAATTTTCTAAGAAACAATAATTTTAACGAAGAATAATTATTTCTATAAACGTTGCTGATAATTCTAGGTTAATACGATTTATCTTGTGGCAACACTCTAGCAATTGGAAATATCTTAAAATTGCTTGTTTCGGTTTCGATGTTTATGATAATTATTATTTTTAAACATGGCAATATTATTTTAGTCCACTGACCTAAAAACCCTCACGGTAACTTTGACCTTCTTTTAATTGCTGTAATTACTGAATGAATAATTTATTTAAACGTCTAGAAAGTTTCCATATTTCTTCTGTGTTCTATTTTTGAATTTGTTTCTAGAGAAAAAAAATAAAAAAAAAACCTGTAATGTAAGTAACTACCTAAACAAAAAAACAATGTTAAACTTAAAATCTCTTGGTGCAGACGAAAAAGGGTTGGTGTGATCAGATATATGAAAAAAACTTTATACGGCGGGAACCTTGTGGCATTATTGCCATTTTTGTTATGTTTTGACGAACCTAATTGGTGATTATTACTCTTTTCTTTTTATGTGAGGCGCCCTTGAGGTGTAGATATTTCACTAAACGGCGCCATAAAAGTTGTCCAAGTATTATTATTATTATTAGAGCAGCGGAGGGCAGGAAGACTGAAGGTGTTTTATGCTGAATGAACAGTTGCGATCGTTAACAATGAAGAAAAAAGGAGTTAGCTGTTATTGACAATGTATGTCCCAGCTGGGATTCATAATGCTGAAGAACATAAAAACGATGCTTCATTCGTCTCAACAATGCTGAGACTGGCATTAAATGTAATCATCTTGAAAACATGATCGTTCATCTATATACGAAATAATGGTAACATATCAAAATTCTTATGAATCTTTTAAAATTTGACCACCTTGCAAAATTGATCACACTACCTACCTATTCCTAGTCCAACCAACGATAGATGGTCCTTTAAAACAAAATTATCGAAATCATGGAAATATAGACAAGATAATAATAATATATTGGGCTGTATTCATATCAACGGAAACCTCGCAGAAAAAAATGTTCGTTTCCGTGATTTGTCTAAAATCAATGATATTGTATGAGTTGACTGTCGATGCACGGCGTTGGGGAGCGCGAGGTTCCAATACTCAGGGATGCAGTTGGGTAAAATATTATTGGTTCAAATGGTGATTGTTGTATAGTAAAAGTGATCACAACTTAAATGAAGATGAATGAACTGCAACTGAGGTATAGATGAAGTTGGTCTTCTATAAGGAGAAAATCAATGTTTAATGGAGTGGATGGACAGTGGACAGGTAAGTAATGAAGAAGTCCCGGATACTGCGGTCGCATGGTAGATGTGCAATCTGATACAGTATCATTTACATTAAAGGTCTCCTATGTATGATCAGGATGACCATCTACAAGAGTGCTTAAAATAGAATGTTCAAATTTCGGTGAAATTTGAAACATATTATTATGTATGTAGACATATGTTGAGGATAATAAATGAAGCCCTAAAACTTTTGTGAGAACTAAGCGTTCGTTCAACCCTGGTATATAATTATTAACGACGGTCAAATAATTATAAATGTTAGTAAAAATAATGTTTTTAATAAAAATATGCTGCATGGTTGTCGAGTATCAACAAGGACCTCAATAAAAGCTGTATCTAAGTTCTTAATCTAGGCAAAAGACTACGACTAGGAGAGGCGAAGTCAAATAATGGGACAAAACACGAAATCTTTTTTTTTATTGAAATGGTAGGTATTAGTAGGCAGGATTAATTCATTATGTTGTCTACTTTTTTTCGAAATTCCTTTAGTCAAGCAACGTTCGCAAAAAGGTTGTTAATATTTCAATTTATCAGCAATAAGGTTGTAAGTATTTCAATTCACCAGCAATAAGGTTGTTAATATTTCAAAACACGACAGGTTGACAATTTACGTATCTGTTACCAAATTTGCTGGTAACACCACTATTGAAGAAGGTGAAGTTGAAGATTTCAGTCAACTACTCTCGATTATGCGCCCAATCAACACTACAATCTCGGCAATCTTTCGCTTCTTTATCATATTTTAAGGCTAATGGAGTCGTTTTACCATGAGGGTCGGCCGTGGAATGCATGCATGTGAGGAAGCCTGGATGAATCCATTTTCGTCTATAGAATCTTTTTCTCTGCATCGCCTACCACGCATATTTCAACTTTGCATTATCTGCAACCTCGTATTAATCATTCTACATCTGAGTATCTTTGAGAACGAAAACCATAATGTATATGGCTTTTTCCTATCCATTCAACAGATCTATTAATATAATACATATAACCAACATTGAAAGATTAATATGATAGCAACGCTAATTGTATGTATTGAATGATTCTCATTAAATTGTTTGCTTTGATTTATATCTACAAAACCCATTGCTGAAATAATAAGATATCGTCTGTGTCTTCCAACTAAATGACCTCTACTTAATATCCAGGGGTCTCAACTCTTTGAAATCTTAGGTCCATAATGTTTTATTCCAAGGGCTAAACTAATTTTGAATTTTCTGTCTTCAACTATTTCTAGACCGGAGTGTTTCCCAAACTATATAGGTCGCGATGAAATATTAAGTGGGTACCATATGAGCCTGCTTTTTATCCTTCACACACAGGTTTTTTTTTCAGTTAGTTGGTTGCAGTAGTTCCACTACTCGCCATTAGGGAATACGAGCATTACCAAACAATTGAGGGTTATTCTGAACATCCGACCCTATCGAGTTGTGTGCGTCCCTATAGTGTCGCGTAGGATCCAACTTTTTGTACAGGCTCTTACTATTTACGAGTCACATTTGAATGAAACATCGGATAACCGGCTGCATTCGTCGCAACACTATCGGATGTCTACTCAACGCCCATTTCGCTGTCGCTTGCGATCCAACCAAGTCTTTACTAGTGTTTAATAATCTTATATTAATTTAAGTGTAAAAAATGGCACAAAAATTAATTAGAGTGTTATTTGGTAAAAATTTGGAAGAATTTTAATGAAAATTGTTTAGAAAAGTTCTATCTAAGAGTATAGATATCATGTAAAAGATTGCTTACATTTTGCGGTAAAAAAAAATAATAACTTAAGTACCAATAAGAAAAAATAATAATTTATAGAAATAACAAATTATTAGTATTGTTAATTAAAATAGGCGCGTTTTTTATGTAAAAAATATAGTGGATGATTTTAAATTAGTATTACAAAATTATTATTTTTGTCCGTCACGCTATTGTATCGTATCCGATGCAACTCGATTGGGTTGGATGTTCAGAATAACCCCCATTGTGTTTTGATCAAACGAATACCTACTGCGAATGTTAAAACACATACAATAATCAAAGAAAATGCTTAATATGTTAGGAAAATTTCTGCTTGTAGAAGAAAATTTTTCCAAATTTTTTTCGCACTTGCATCGTTTTTTTGTCTAATCAAGTGTCCAAAGAACACATTTTATCCAGGATATAAAAATTCATCCAGAATTGGGCATATGGACCTAGGTGAAAGAAACTTATGTTGTTTGATCGGAATATTTAGATAAAATTTGACGAATTGATAGAAAAAAATCTGGAGCATAATTATTATTCCGTACTTTAATGAAATGACCTGCGAGATGTCCGCACCTACCGAGGGGCAGACATGGATACTGATCACGAACTCCTTGTGGGTTCGTTGAAATTCAGATTTACCCATTTCCAGCAGGGACCGTCTGCCTCTCGCCCGCTGGACATACGCAGGTTAGAGAGTGCTCAGTGTCGTCATTCGTACGAGGCTGAGTTACGCACCAGGTTTGCCCCCTTGCAGGATTCACACGGAGCTGTTCCAATTGAGACAGCTTGGAATAGCTTCCGTGACGCCGTTATGGAATCCGCACGTTCTTCTGTCGGCTATAAGAGCAAAAAGAGGCCAATATGGATGTCCGATGGGTCCTGGAGCCTCATCGAAGATCGCCAGAAGGCTAAGACCCTCAGAGACAGCGAAAAAGACCCTCAAAAACTGGCTGCTTTGGTGTCTGAGTACAGGGAGCTGAGCCGCAAGGTGAAGCACTCTGTACGAACAGATAAAAGAAGACACCTGGACTCTCAGATACGGCGAGCGCAATCTGCTGCACTCGGAAATGACTCAAGGACACTTTTCGAAATCACCCGGGAGGTCGGGGGCAGGGGTCAAAAAAAACCCGTGACGGCAATACGAGACTCTCGTGGAGCCACTGTCACTGCCCCCGAACTGATTAAAGGGAGATGGAGGGAGTACTTTGAGTCAATATTAAACCGTCCCGAGCCCTCCTCACCTTACAACTTTGAGGAGGAGTTGGCTGGTCTGAATATACCTCAGGCAACTGGGATATGTGAGGAACCGCCGACATACAGTGAGATGGTACTGGCCGTGATGAGACTTAAGAACAACAAAGCGCCAGGAGACGATGGAATTCACGCAGAGCTCCTCAAACAAGGCATGGACACCCTTGGCCAACCACTATTAGATATATTTAAAATGGCGTGGGAAGAGGAGAGGTGCCCAAAAGATTGGCGGAATGGATCCATCGTCGCAATATTTAAAAAGGGGGACCCCCTTGAATGCGGAAACTACCGTGGAATTACTCTACTGAGTGTTCCCGGTAAGGTATTATCTCAGATATTACTACACCGCATTCGGGGGCCTGTCATGGCTGTCCTGAGAGAGCAACAATGCGGCTTTGTACCTGGAAGGTCCTGCACGGACCCAATTTTCTGTGCCAGGTGCATCTTTCAGCAATGCAAGGAGCTTAACTCTCCAGTCGCTTGTTGCTTTATAGATTTTGAAAAGGCCTTCGACAGCCCACATAGACCATCAATATGGAAAATACTTGCTCTGTATGGTATACCTCCGAAAATAGTTAAAATGGTGCAGTCCCTGTATGAAGACTCTGAGTGTAGCGTGAAAACGCCAGGTGGTCCTACTGAAGCTTTTAGGATCACCACGGGAGTCAGACAGGGCTGCGTACTAGCTCCCTTTATATTTATAATAGTCATGGATTTCCTGTTGAGAAAGTCCATGCAAGGAGCAAGAGGTATACCGATAACACAGAGAGATGGTCTAATGGGCGAACTGTGCGATCTGGAGTACGCGGACGACCTAGCGTTGTTCAGTACGACAGTGGAGGAATTACAGCGCAGTGTTTCAAGACTCTGCAACGAAACAGCGCGCCTCGGCCTTCGAGTCAATGCCAGTAAGACGGAGCTCATGGCGAATAATGCCTGCCCCGATAAACAGCAACCGATAACTATCGATGGTCACCAGGTCTCCCGGGTGGATAAATTTAAGTACCTGGGAGCAACCATTACCACCGCTGGTGACCTCGGGGCTGAGCTCCCGATTCGTATCGGTATGGCAAGTGGCGCCTTCAACAACATGACCAAGATATGGAAGGCGTCGGCGTTTAGCGTCGAGACGAAATGTAAACTGTTTGATGCGTGTGTGTTGCCCATTCTCCTTTATGGGTGTGAGTCCTGGCACCTGACCAAGGCCCAGGCACAAAAAGTCTCAGCCTTTGAGATGAAGTGCCTAAGGAGAATTCTGGGCGTAAGATGGTACCACCGCATCACGAACGACGCTATACGCCGGCGCACCCAGCGTGAGCCCATCACCTCCACCATTGTGGGGAGGAGATGGACTTGGCTGGGACATGTGTTAAGGATGCCGAATGACAGTTGGCCGAGGAGAGCGCTGTTCTTCCTCCCATCAGGGTCCCGAAGACGAAGAAGACCCTCTCACACTGTGTTCCGCTCCTTCGAAGCAGAGCTGATGGACATGGATATGGTGTGGGAGGAGGTCATCACCGTTGCGCAAGATCGAGCGCAATGGAGAGCTCTTGTTGCCTCCCTATGCCCCTAAGTGGGGTCTAAAGGGAGTTTGGATTGGATTGGACTTTAATGAAATATTTGCTACATAATTCACACCAGTACGGTATTAGCTATCGCAGATCTGACATGCGGGCGGTAGTTGGAAGCATCTTTAAACTATTCGAGAGAATTTCATAGAATCGATAACACATAGAAAAATCTAAGAAAATAGCCTTCTTTAAAGAACCTACAATTCTGAGGGGTTTTTGACTGTGTCGTACTGTCAAGCTTGCGAAAATAATTGGCAAAAACAAGCTCGGAATAAATCCACAACTAGTGATAGCCCTCGATAACACTAACGCAGAAGTGATTCAAAATGAAGGAAGGAATTAATTCGCTTTAATAAGACACATTTAAAAAGGAAGTGTTTGTTGATTCGTACTTATGTACGTGTATGTCGTATTATTTGAATGAATCAATTCAAGTGCAGCGGTAGCCGCTTCAAGATCAACCGGTTTCCAAATATGGGACCATTTAGAGAGGTACCTAATTATTGTTCTTATTATACCTGCAACTGATCATCAGGCCAAGTAGGACGGTGTCAAATTAAGTTCACTCATTCGAATGACGGGTGTCATTCAATACGAACTGTCGACTGCCACCGTGGAGCTAAATGAAAGAAGTGTCATTTGTATGATCGACAGCCTTCATAAATGGTGTGACTTAATACATTACTACTGAAACTGTCACATTTTATTACTAAACATATTATTTTTGAGGTTTATTGACAAAAAATATACTATTTCACTTTAGGTAAGAATAGGTTGTTCTAGGTATTTTATTCGGAACACCTAAACTACCTTCGTGCGTTCGTGAAACATATCAGAACCCCTACCGAATCCTATATAAGAATTCAATGAACTTTTTGAATATTCTCATGGGGCGTTAATGAAACCAAGGAAACAACAATGATCAAGAACTAATTATTAATGGGCGATGACAGATCACGCGCATCAGCTGAGTTCTAGTTCTTTCTTGTTGTTTTTTCCTCGGTGTCTCAAACAACGTGCCAACGATACATTTTCAATTTTTGTTCATTTCATGTAAACGCAGAAATGAAATAGCTTAATTTAAAGGAAAAGTGAGAATTAAACATTAGAATGATAGCTTTTAACAAAATAATGGTTAGGTACATAAGTATTTTGTATTAAAAATAACCTATTTGGTATTGTGTAGCTGTAGATATTCGAACAAAAAACATTATTTTAATTTACAAAAGGCATTTTTGGAAAGGGATTCTTAACATAAGTTATAATGTTTGTAATAAGCTCTTACCTATTGAATGACTAAAGTTGCAGATGATAATATGCACTCATACCTGAAAAATAAATAATTAAACTTTATTAAAAAAAATTGTTGGACACACGATCAATTTATTATGACAAAAGAACTGCCTGGCTTAACACAACCCAGAAAGATATGGTGCAAAGTCAACTAAATAAGTAGGATGTTCCGCTTGTAAAAATGTGTAATGGCCTGTACACACGTGGTCTTAACACGCGCGGTAACGTAACGAATATCACGTTGCATGCAACGTATCAAAATTACATAGCACCTAAACGGAAATTACTACTATGGAATTAGTACTTTGGAAATTTGATACGTTGCATGCAACGTGACATTTGTTACGTTACCGTGCGTGTTCAGATGTGTATAGCCCCTACCACTTGTGCATAAATTAGGATAAGATGTATATGGAACCCCCAATATGCGTATGTGGGATAGCACAAACAATCCATAATCTGATAAACGTGCCCCCCATACCTCTTCAAAGGTGGACTACAAAACTTGCACGCACTGACGAAGTTCAAATTGTGAGCGACCTTAGAAAGAAGTAAAACAAAAAACACTTTAAAGCTCAAAGAGAGTATAGCTTAGGTCAGATTTGTATTTACAATCAAATTTATAAGAGCAACAACCATCAATCAATCAAATTGAAGACCCACTGCATGGAGGAAAATCATAGTGGCCGAATATTGGGAGGAAACAAATTTGATGGTGTCTCGGATACGAGAAGTACGAAAAATAAGGATATAAATAAATCAATCAAATCTCCCTTAAAACCCCACTCAGGGACATAGGGAGGCAACAGGCGCTCTCCACTGCGCTCCATTCTGTGCAATGATTTCGATCTTATGGGAGGACCCACACCATGTCAAAATTCCTCAGTTCTGCTTTCAAAGAACAGAACACGGTATGAGAGGGTCCTCCTCCTCGTCTTCCAGACCCTGATGGGAGGAAGAACAGCACTTTCCGAGGCCAACTGTCAATAAGAATCATCAGTAGAAATTCTCCATGTTTGACATGATTTCTATAGTAACAAGTCTTCTAATTTAACCCCATCGCAAGATGTTTACGGCACTGCGCTCATTGCAGAACCTCTGAATTTGAGTTTCTTACTGTCTTTCAGGTGGTTATTTCATCTTTTTTCGACCCTGGTTTCAAAACTCTTTGTCACGAAATCTTTATAAATATTAGACTTTTTGTGCCTTGGCTTTGGTCAGATGCCAGGACTCACACCCATACAGGAGAATGCGCAACGCACACGCATCAAATTGTTTACATTTCGTCTCGACACTTAACACCGACTTTTTCCATGTTTTGGTATTTTTTTGGACAGCAAGCATATTTATTTTTAAAACAAATAATAAACTGTAATTATGGTTTGTTATACCATATGCAAAAGTTAAGACATTTTGATAATTTGAGACTAACCGGAGGACCCGAGACACTGTGAATGTCTCGTCTCAAACCGAATGTTAACAAACAACAAGACTGTGGGAGAATTCTTTAAACGATGTGTTGACTAAACGGAGCCACGAACCTTAGGCCTTGATCGATTCGCAAGTCACGGCGTTATTCTGCAAGGCAAATTCAACACTTTACAAACAATCGAATATTATGTAGATTGAATTTATGTCGATGTATTATGTAAATACACGTGTTGATAATATTTTTCTCGAATAATCGCATGTGGCATTTCGTGTGAACCAGTGCATCGCCTATGAAAAATACAGCTTGGTATTTAGACAAGAAATACGAGGACTTATCAGTTCATCAACAACGTGTGTTTCTATATGTTAAACCATTGAATGTATGTTTTTTTTTTTTAATTGTATGTGAAAATTTACAATGCAGTCATATTGTTTCTCGCTGTTTTATTGAGCTTACGAAGAATGTTATGAATGAGATGTGTTATCAATTGATAGTAAATAGAAAAGACTACATTTGTAGCTAGAGTAAAAATTAGAACAACAATCTCATCTTCCGTTTTGAACAAACTTGGATAAATTTCGTGCATATACTATCACCAAAGTGAACTGGCGAACGGAGGAGTATGTCCTTTTTATACTACTACTACATTTCCCGACAGACGTCCTGTATTACTTACTATGAATATTGATTTCGAATTATTTATTGTTTATGCAAAAATACGTTTAAAATACGTTTGAATGTTAAAAAATTCTTTCTGAAAGCTGGAAAGAAATTCTATCAAAAATCTATATACCAATGTTTTGAAACTCAATAGTTGTAAAGTAGGCAAATAAAAATTGTGTTAATTAAAAAAAATTTACAGGTGACATTGTTGTCAGAATATCAGTTCCATGCTTAGTTTTTTTTTTTATTTTTATTCTTTATTTTCCAAAAGAAAAGTACATAATACAATATAATAAAAATATATGTAATGGAATATATTGCCTCACTAGACCTAAGCCTGTTCCGAGACAATACTAATAAAGATAGTAAAATAATGTTCAAAAATGTCGCTGAGAAAAAACCAAAATAAAAAGTTTTTTTTAAAAAAAAAAAGAATAAGGTATAAGGATTAAAAAAGCAAAAAATAAAACAAAAAAGCAAAAGAGAGAAAACGCAAAATAATAGAACGTTGTCAGTTTCGTCAAGTCAAGTCGTGCTATGTACCTATGTAGGTATTTGGTTAGCCTCTGTCTGTGATTAGTATTATGGTTATATGTCACTTGAGAATGTGGCTTCTCCAGGCGCACCATCATTATACATTTTCATAAAATAAATTTAAATTTTTATGTAGAAGGATTTATATTTAGAGTATGTTATATTGGAGCCATGATATTCCCAATTTAAATTTAAGTAAGAGATAAGTGTTGCGAGTATATGTAGTAAAAGACACATTCGTATACAGGTATTGCATTGTAAGTATTAGGTACGTCCGTAGTGTCGATTTATAAATTTTATAAAATTATGTCTAGTCAAGTATATTAGTAATGTCTGTGTGGTTTCTCTCCCCATTGATGAGTATTTTCTTTTAACAAATAATAACTATAGAATAACACTAAACAAAGCAAATAAAGTAATACAACCAAGCAAATGAAAAAAGATGAATAGATCAAAAACAAGTTACCATTAAACAGGCCTATATCTAGTGAGGCGATTTGGGTGATTGGATAATTTCTTGTGTGACCTCTACTACTACTGGCGGCACAGAATCTTTTTCTATATGCATTTTAGTCTCTGAATTCCCCGTCAGCTTGCCGATCTTCTCCTCTATATCTCTCTGGTTCCGTATAAGTATAACATTTGATCGCTCTCTCTCTCACATATATCTTTCCATATTTCACCCACACAAAACGAAAATTATTTCGCTTTGCTGCAGTTCTCGCATTCTTGTATATGATTTTGTTTTCCAATGTGAGATGGTCGTTAAAATAAATTCCAGTCTGTATTGAAAGGGCTTTTTGGGATCTTGCTGCCTGGATGATCTCTTCCTTTTTTCTTTGGCTGTGTAAGGTCAAAATAATGGAGAAAGTCCCGCTTTCTCTGGGTGGCAGACGCCTTGCATACTCCATATCTTCAGGCTGTAAGGTTATAGAAAACTATTTCCCCGCTTCTTTTAGTTGGGTATATATATCCATGTCCGATCTGTGTGGTACACCATGAATTTCCATGTTTTTGCATAGAGTCTCCTGACGCATAATGTTATTCTGCCTCTCGCACTCCTGTAGTTTCCTTTTCAAGGTGTCCACCTGTTGCTCATACATCCTGTTATTTTTCATGCCATCCTCCAACATTCCGACCCTCCCCTCAAGTTTGTTTCTTTCCTCCTGGATAAACTCAATGGAATCCCGGAGATCATCTATAGAATTTCTCATTTCCTTCTTCAGAGTTTCATTCTCCTCAGCAATTACCCTACGCATACTCTTTATTATTTCATTCACCAAGACCTCATTCACCTTATTGCCGGCCGCGGCAATTATCGGCTGCTCATCCTTAGTGTTAGCCACGATTTTTCTTGATTCATCAGTCTCCGTACACTGCCCAACTGGCTTATTAGAGTTATCGCCCTTCCTCGTTCCACTGCTTTTACACACCGGGCATCTCCAAATTGCCTTTAAATCTCTTCCCAGCTTTTTATAGTTTTCTGCCGTCAGAGAGAGGCATTGAAAGTGGTAGGCGCCCTGGCAATCAACACATTTGAGTCTCTCCTCCGCTTTAACTGTCTGCTTACATCCTCTGCATTCGTTCGACATTATTTTTATTTTCAGTTCCCAATGTAATAAGAATTTTAATGTATATCACGTTTTTAATGTAAATGTTTCAGAGAGTTTAACGCGCGTTAGTAAAAAATAAACATAAACAAAAACTATATTTATGTGGGAAGGCTATATGAAAAAACAGTGAAAAAATAGTGTCGCCACGAATATCTCCCAACACAGGCTTTGTAGAGTAGGGCTGTCGCGAGGTTTTTTATCAATCTCGATGCACTCTATCTAATTAATAAGCACTCTATCTAGTTTAATATTATATTTTATATTATTTGCTACTTATCCATTTTTCGAACTTTTGATAATAATTATTATTCTGTTATCCGCAGCGGAGAAGAATCCAATCAACCAAGCATCATAAAAATCTTCTCAGACAAATTCGAATTATAAGTGTTTGCACTAACCCGACTTTCTTTTATATTATAGAAGATGATGAAAAATTTCTAAAAAAGGTAATATTTAGAGGTACCTACTTAAATATTTTTTTATCAGGAAGCTGTTTTTTTTCTCACCTGTAGGCTGTGTGCCCTTTACGACGGCCTCAAGATAAGATCTCAAAAGAAAAATTATAATTATTAACAACATAATTATTACACCTTTAATAATAAAAATCACACATCTTAATGACTTAATGTAAAGTTCGGTGAACTTTTAAGAACTCAATGTGTATATGAAGATGTCAAGTTAAAGGTTGTAGAAACTGTTTATAAACGAGGATGCATTTATACCACAGGAACAGTGCATTAATGCTATGACAATTATTATAATAAAAGGCAGAAAAAATAGTATTATTAAAATAAATGATTATTAAGAAATTAAATTCCAACGTGCGAATTTTGTCTGGAAACGTGTATAACTACCCTACATAATACTTCGGAAAGAATACCTACTTCTTGAGTAATATTTGGAACTAATTTTTGAAAAGCGCCCGTGGCGCCCACTTATGGCTTTTTCTTGCAAACTTTAGTTTAGTATGGGCATAGGGAGGCAACAAGAGCTCTCCATTGCGCTCGCTCGATCTTGCGCAACGTTTATGACCCCTCACATACCATGTCCAGATTCCTCAGCTTTGCTTCGAAGGAGCGGAACACAGTATTTTTACCTATTAAAAATATTGTATTCGTTTGGCTTTTCTTTACTATGAATTCGCACGTGAATCTTTAAATAACCCGAGTATGTTAAATTATTTTTCTACAACCTAAGTGCTCAGCCACCAGTCATATTTAAGTCACTGTTAGCCACATTAGTAGAACGTTGTATATTGATATATTATGTTAGTATTGTTAATTTTTGTTAAAGGCAAAATGTTGCAGTGTAGGTTCTAACTAATAAAAAAATAAAAAAACCCTCTTTAGTTGCGAGTGGCGCCATCTTCTGGTGAACGCAGGAACTAAAAGTGTTAATGACATCAATCAGTGACAGAGACGTTTATATTAAAAGATAGGGGTATTGATCTCAATCCTACGTTTACTTTGCAACAAGGTGTATCTAAAATCATATGTATGAAAAATATTATGATTCGCGTGGGCTAAGCTAGACTAGAATGTTACAACGATTAGTAATTGATACATACATAATGGTAATGACAGGTTTTATTTTTTATAATAGATATTACTTGAAATACCTACCTAATAAGTTTAAGTGGCGGACAACTCTTATTGGAACATTGGTGAATTCGGTATGTGTTGTATCCTTTAGTTAAGTATTAAGTTTATATCAGTGTTCTGTTGGTGTTTCCAAAATTGTAAATAAATAAATAAATAAAAATAGCGAGTTACGGACGAACTTAAGCAATTAATATAAAGCATTTGAGTAGGTTCCTAGTTTATGGATTGAATGTATATATCCCCATCGGCCACTCGCTGTGAAGATTTCTCAATGATTGCTTACACACATTATTTCTAACAATGAACAAAATATTCCTGTGTTTGCCCATTCCCAAGTACCGATACATTATTAATAATGACCTTGAAAGATATCTACACAACTTGTACTCATTAGAGCAGGGGTGCACAGACTTATAGGGAGCAGGGGCCACTTGTGAAGATTATGAGCCAAGGACGGGCCGCTACAAGGAAAATAATACTAAATTAACCTTAAGCTTTTTACTTTGGGGGGGGGGGGGGTGATCTTTCACGGACACTCTTACCGGGTAAAACTCCCTCGCTTTCTTCCTGACAACCGCCGAGTACCCCCTGCTCTAGGGCCTTGTCACATATTATTGTCTTCGCCTTTCGTTTTTCTCTCCTAGCCTTTCATATTAATTTTGTCAATCTCTTTGGTCTTTATGATACCTTCCAAAAAGTCACCAATAATTGACCGCTTCCTCTGATCTTTCAGCATTTTCGAGACCATTTTTCCCGGAGTCAGCCTCAGGATCTCCAGGCTTCGTTCCACATCTCTCCGTTTCTTATCCCACCTCGGGCAGGAGAACACGGTATGCTCAGGAGTACCCGAAGGGTCATTGCAGTATAAGCAGCCTGCAGACTCTGGCATTGATGCTGTTTGTAGAAAACGCCGTGTCCGTTCAAGCACTGAGTGATGCGGAAGGTCACAAGTTCGTGTTGTATCTCATGCCAGGGCTTAATTTGATGTATCAGCCTGTAAGTCCATCTTCCCTTCGCTGATTACTTCCAATGCTCTTGCCATCTGGTGAGCGTTTTATCTCTCCCTTAGGTCTCCGTATCTTCTGTGGCTCCTCTTTGGTTGTACAGAATTTTTCACTCTATCGCCACCAGGTCGATGGGCACCAGACCGGCAATCACCAGCGCCGTTCCTGCTGAAACTGTCCTGTATGCGCTTCACACTCGCAACGCCATAGTTCTCTATGTGCTACGAACAATCTTGTCTGTATTTCGCAGTTTCCATGGCGTGAGCCCAAATTGGTGTGGCGTACATGGACATTGCCTGTATCCTCCTTTTGCATGAGCTTGGACCTCTTGGTAGTATTGTTCTGTTGGTATTTTGAGCTTTTTCACACACTTTGCCATGACCTCTCTGTGAGTCTTCTGTATATAATGACTCCGAGGTATGTCATGTGGTTCGTCGGTTTTACAGTAGTTTCATCAATATAAAACTGGATGCCTTCCACATTTCTACTGATCAATACAACTGGTTCGGCCTTCTCAAGGGCAACTTACAAGTAATTTATTTTCATCCACAGATCTACAGCGTGAAGAGCTGCATTAGATTTCAAATGAGCTCTTTTTTGTAGTCGCAGTTACAGACACTGTAAGATTGTCGACATAGCCGATCAAACCAACACCCCCCCCCCCCGCATACCTTAATATCCATTATATCGTCCTATAAGACATTCCACAGAGTTGGGCCCAAGAAAGTGCCCTTTACGTTTTTACTAGTTCCTGGCTTATCCATATCGAAATTGATGTGCTTGGTACGACGAGTAGAATAGGTACGTAGTAACGCAGTCGACATTTCACGCAAGAAACGAAAAAAAAATAAACAATTGTTTAATAATCCTTCCAAAAGCTACAAAGGTTAGCAACAATGCACACTCTCGCCACATCTTCTCCCTAACGTAAACACAAACAAATTGTGATCATTATTAAAATTAACGATTTGAACGTGCATTCTTGGTGGACTTATTTATTTTAATATCGTAATTTAAATAAAACAATTATTTATTTTTATTTTTTCACAAATTTAATAACCCGACTAGTTTCGCAGGCACAGGTCCTGCATGGTTACAGGTCACCTGTGACCATGCAGGACCTGCGCCTGCGTTCTACCCGAATAGTTCCGATCGTGGTGCGCAACTCTGGCGTCTCCCCGGCACGGCCGCGGCAGTGAGGTAAACATACAAAATTATTTACTTAGGTATATTTTAAATATTCTTTTGATTTTTCAATAGTTTAATTCGTCGGCGGGCCGCAGATAAACTGTCTGCGGGCCGCATGCGGCCCGCGGGCCGCGGTATGTGCATCGCTGCATTAGAGTCACCATTATTCAAACACCCGAAGATGTTGTATCGATTGATAGAAAGTAGAGAAGAGTGAGAAGCCATCCCATGTAAATATTAACAGAAACATTCTAAATTGAAGATGGTTGTTACAAATTCGTTAAGATCTAGTCTTGAAAAATGGTCACAAGAATCTAGACATAATTAGAACGTTGTGCACCAACAAAGCCATTAGGACAATAAAGATGAGACACTAACAAAAATGGATATATTCATATCCTGGCGCCAAATACATGACAGCAGTCGCAGTATTTAAATTTGGTTCCTCTCCTCTTCTTAATAATTTCCAACTTTTATCTCTATATCTCATTGATTATTAAAAATCTACTTGTTGTATGCATGGGATTTTTCGACACGTTGAACATGTCGAGAATTCTCATGATTAGGAGTTTCGGAGACTTAAACATTACCACCTAATGGCGAACGTTGTTAACGTAAAGTGATCACACTCAGCCAGCCGAAATAACAGTAGAAGACGGTCGTAAGCCCGTAGTGGTTTGTTCCATTTAAAAATCGAACATCAGTAATGAATTGTTAGAGTCATTAGTTGTTAAATATTCGTCATATTGGTATGCTTTTCTTAGTAATTTCCGTATTCTACTTCCGAATCTTCCTCTTAAAAGACAAAACCATGGCTTTTTTGCTGTGCTTTTTTTTTTTCATTTTGCGGAAACCTTCTTCTTCTATGTCCGCTCCCTAGATGGAGCATATAGACTCCACATTACTCCACAAGTCATGCTGATCTGTCCCCTGCTATCCCCAGTGGTGTGAATATGTGCCGAAAACAACCGTAAGAGAGCTAACTGGTCAACCGCATATCACCATCAAATTCCGCTGACTAACCTCGCTGGGACACATTTTAAGGAATCCCAGAGAAAACTTAACCCGTCTAGTCTCAATTAAGACCCGGAAAGACGCGGTAGACCCATCCAAGTTATAAGAAGATTTACGAGGCGGATTTTCGGGGACCCAGTGTCGTCTGGCACTGGGACGCATGGAACCAGATTCATTTTAATGCAAAATATTCTTGCGAATAAAGCATAAAATTAAAACAGTAGATAACTATCAAATAGTGTACCATTTTATATTTTATGGAACATATGGGACTAGCCATTTTCCATCTAAAATAATATCGATTGGATTTAAATCAATAAATTTTGCACGCATGAATCAATTTTCAATTATGAGAATAGGAAGGGAACGTAAAACCTCATTGTTTTTAATCTCGCACCAAGTCAAATAGGCTACCTATCCGCGAATTTATCAATAATTTTTTTTCAGTTGGGTCTTAAAAAGTCGAGAATTTTTTTATGAATAACCCCTCAAAACATAGAGAAATAGATATTTCACCGAAAAAGTAGTTAAAACACGCGTATTGTTATGACTTTAAAAGGTATTGTACGCCGTATTAAAATAAAAATGTTCCCCATACTACATAAACTTTTAAATAAGGAGCAGTCACAAATTAACTCATTTAGTAGCAGCTACAATGCATTCGAACCATCGTGTTATATTATGATCAGTATCACCTTAATAACGTACTTGCATTCGACTGCATTGTGCTATCTTGTATGTATTCAGGTAAGTACTAAGATATTTAATGTATTTGATCACTGTGGGAGATCGGAACTATCGAACTCATTTATCACACCTTAACATTGTGAGCTTTTGGTACTGAAACCATTAAGGGATTATCCAGGAGACATCTATCAATAATTTATTTTTAAGCATGGTGCCGGATATACAGAGTGTTCGGTTCCTCTCAACCAACTTGTTTCGTGAAATCAGAAAGATTTATAAAAAAAATATCTTTACTATATCTCGAACATAATTGGGTAGGTATCTACTTATTTAAATGCAATCGTTTTAAAACATAGCTTCATAAGAAGTATTAATTCAAACAAATAGTCAACTTTTACTACAGTTAGTTAGTTTTAGAAAGTAAATTTTGATCATTCTTATCACCGTTTATTTATTTGGCCGAAAAATTAGGTTTGACAACGGAGCTTAAAATAATAAATGCTATCCATTATTGAAATTTGGTGCACAGATTATGCATAGTCCATTTTTCCCTAGAAGAAGAAGACAGTGCGGCTATCACAGGACAAAACTGGATGAACGGATCTTGTGACGACCTCATCATCCAGCTTGAAGCGACTATGGATGAATACGGTAAATTTGATTTATATAACGGAAAATTTCGAGGTTTGCCCCCTTCCTCAAGTACGTAGAGTCCTCGAGGTAAAAAAATTGGAAAGTCTTTCTCTAACAGGCCTAGTTTATTTAATTAAACCGAAAAAACTATAATATAGAAATTGATTCCATAAAATTTAATATTTTAGTACCAGTGGCGTATTTAAGAGAGACAATGACTCTACACTTGTATACAAAAAACTGTTGCATCGTAGTCCAATACGCCCTGTATTTTTCTATTGGAAGTTACGTAAGAAAATGAAAGTAATGACGTATTCTATACGCGTGTGCGTACGCGCATTGTATCATGAACTGTTGGATTAGGTTTTATTACAAATATGCGCGTGTATGTGTAATTTCAATGTTCACTGCATCTTGCGGTTGGGCGATCTATATCATCTGAGTACTATCCCATGGATTTGGATGACTACAACTTATAGGTTTATCAAAGTGAAGGAAGCAAGTCTTAATTGTTTAAAATTTCTTGGCCAATACTCAATTAAGAAACGAACGTGTCATATAAACAGGCATTTTCAAAACAATCGAAGAATTTCTTATGTCAGAGAAATTTTGCCAAGTAAAATAGAGTCTGAAGTAATATATTATTATGTAAAAAGTAAGTTCCTTAAAAAACAAAATCAAACTAATGTAAAACAGCTGAAACAAAATCAACTGATAACAAGATAAGAGAAGAAAAAATACAACAGGTGACAAATAATTAGAATATCGAGAGTGGATTACCGCTTTGCAAGCAAAGAAGAAGAAGACATAATTAGAAAATAAATCTAAATTAAACCATGGCCATCTAACTACTAACTATTTCCACAATTAATTTCCCGCTTAATTAGAGAAGATTTAATTTGATTTTTACGAGAACATCTTGGTCATGAAATGGAGTTTCTACGCATTCGTCATAAAAACACGTCATTTCTTTAGAATCAAACACCCATACCATATCAATGCATTCATTTTTATGAATACTATTTAGTTCCTACCTAATAATGCATATAGATAAATGCATCGAACATTATTAATTGTCTATTTTTACTTTCTATGGAACCATTATTAATAGCAGTTGTATGGCATAATAACGTCATTTGCATTATAAATACTTAAAAGATTGAATGCAATCGCCAGGTCCATTTATGGGCAGGACGCTGTGTTTGTGTAAAGAGATTGACAGCTCCTAATACATGTTGATCATATTAAACGATACATAGAGGATTATTTTCTATTGATGAAAAAATGTATGTCTTCGTATTTTGTCTGATGCAGCTACAAAGAGCATTTTTTGATATCAATTGCGTAAGGTATTTACTATTGGTAACTTTCAATTGATGATTAATCATGTGTGTTTTGATGAGAAAATTTTCCTTTTAAATTTTCAAGGTTATTTAAACATATTGATAATAACATGAAATCGATTATTTAAAAAATAATCTAAAACATCATCGACGAATTAAACATATTATTATTATGATGTAAGAGAAAAGATATGGAAGGCGTTGGTGTTTAGTATCGAGACGAAATGTAAACTGTTTGATGCGTGTGTGTTGCCCATTCTCCTGTATGGGTGTGAGTCCTGGCACCAGACCAAAGCCCAGGCACAAAAAGTATCTGCATTCGTGCCTCAGGAGAATCTTGGGTATACGATGGTACCACCGCATTACGAACGACGCTATTCGCCGGCGGCGCACTTAGTGCAGGACCAATATGAGAGGAATGGCATGGCTGGAACATGTGTTGAGGATGCCGAATTACAGTTGGCCGAGGAGAGCGCTGTATTTCCTCCCATCAGGGTCCCGAAGACGTGGAAGACCCTCTCATACCGTATTCCGTACCTTCGAGACAGATCTGAGAAAGTTGGATATGGTGTGGGACGAGGTCATAAGCTGAGTGTTTATGGCGAGTTTTTGTTGCCGCCCTATGCTCCTGAGTGGAGTTCAAAGGGAGTTTTGATTTGATTTGAAGAGAAAATGTAGAAATGAGGGAAGATCGGAGAATTTTAATAACATAATCAAAGATTTTATAAATGAAGGACTTAAGGTACCACAATGTTTTAAAAAAATATATGGACTAATTTGAAATGAGAAATATCAAAATATGAGTAGTGGTGGTAGTCTGTCTCAATAAAATGTTGCTTTTCCGCCCTTATACCAGGGGTTAGCGTCGCAAAGGTACTATTCTTGGTATAACTTATTCCGTGTTATTCTGCGCGTATTCTATTATTACGGCTTATTTATTATAAGATACGCCCAACTTTATTTAAATGCTCCTAGTAAAAATAATCATAAATACGCTAATGTGGTTAGGGGATTGGTAGAGTTTGTATTTTATTTACGATACCTTCTGCTTGTGGCTTTTTTCCAGTCATAGACACCAGCAATGAAACCATTGTCTATGAAAAAACACCCAGGTTGTTACTTTGTTTTGTCAAGTGATATTCAACTCCTTTTATTCGATCATAAAATATATGGTTGTCTTATGTCTAGACGTGAAACAGTATTGACCTCTCTACACGTTGACCTGATGGTATGACAAGGTAATGCCAGAACGTCTATCTTTTGTTTTGTGGCTAAAATGTCTCGATTGTCAACTTTAATTTATAGCCAGAGACAAGTAAATAACAATAGCATGAGGTTCGGTAATAATAATAATAAGTTATCCATATTAAACTTTGTGCGCTGTGTCAAATGCCAAATGCATGCAAATAATTATTATAATACAATTTATAAATCAATATTGTTTTATCGACTGGCCTTCCCAAAGTTTCGTGAAAATTATAGTTGAAAAATAAAGGATTTGAACAGATATTCTTAAGAAGAACTTCAGAATAACATGATTTTTCACATGACTAATGATTTTTTTTTGGCACTGTTGAATTTCAGTGTAGGGTGTGTGTGTAAAAAACTAGTCGTGATAATAAACACATGTCGTCCGAAAACCAATTAATTTCTTCTATTTTAACTTTTATAATCAATGTTTTTATGTTTTTACCATGTTTTTTTACCACATTTATTACGATCTTCAGAACGAGTGTCGGCGACAGAAACACTGGGCTACCCTCAAGATGTTACTTTACTTTTAGTATACAGGTGTCAGAAAAAGAAGAGGAAGAGTTAGACATGAAGAATATCGCGATAGAAGGTAGTTAACAGCGTCAGTTTTTCTGAAACTTCTATAAATCTTACATTACGGCTGCTTGACGGAGCTTTAAACATTAAACAATAATGCATGTCAAATTGTACTCGTCACAGTTCTAATATTTGGTATCAGTCGTCAAAATACAAATACTAAAAAAAGTTTGAGATCCGTTTGCATAAAGTGTATTTATTTACCGAAAGATCGTTGCAAAATTGAAGAATCGTTTATTTCACTATCTGACAAACAATTACCTGCACATTAAGAGGTCACATACAATAATTTATTGGATGATTTCGTTCACAAGAAACAGGTCGATAATCGCTGGTGTATTGGGCAATAGTGCAGGCCTTCTATTTCAATCTACATAATAATTCTGAAATGTTTGTATGTTTGCTTTTTATCGTATGTCGGAGCATCACGTTCAAAATACAAATGCTACGTCAGATATGAATCTGCGCAGAGCCGTGCAAAATGCCGGAGAAGGTTCTTAAATACAATTTGCTGCATTAACTTTAATATATTTAGAGCTATTTAAAAAACTCTATTTTTTTAGGATCGTCATACAAATTTCTCAAAAAGACAGTAAGCCATCTTTTGGAAACAAAATTACTCGTGTAAACGTTGAATGGAATCTTGGTATTACCGTATGAAAATGTAATTAAATAATTGGAGATTGATTTGTTATAATATTACTGATCAAGCCTGACAATCGGAATCAAATACGTAAAGCAAGACGGGCATAAGCTAGTATACAATAAGTTATGTCACGACATTATCAGATGTATGGGTAATCAGGGGGAGAGACATAATAAATAGCTTCATTTTCGGACTCTCCACTGTTTGGCGATGACCTCCTCATAAGCAAGTCTAGTATATATTCATGTTTTTAAACCTACATCAAAATAGGCAAACATTTTTGTATTTGATATAGAACCTAAATTGCCATAATTGAATTAATAATGAGTGTTGGATTTTTTCGCTGCATTATATTAATAAGGAATATAGGTACATAATTATGTACAATCTACAGTGTTTACACATTATGAAGAAGGTAACTTCGGGTCGCTTGGCCCAGTGGCTAACGTCCCTGCTTGAGACGTCTAGGGATGCAGGTTCGAGTCCTGCAGGTGGCATGGAATTTTTTTTAACACATCGATGATGGTTGGTAGTCCAGTAGTATCAATCGGCGACTTTCGTACGTACAGCGTATTAGAGGTCGTGGGTTCGAGTCCCGGCAGTGCGGACCATTTCCGCTTTCATGACATAAGCCTTTGCTTAGTGTGAAAGAGGTCAAAAGTGTATTTGTGTTCCTTTGGAGTGAGCACAGATTCATTTAATAATAAAAAAAAGATTTCCTTGATTTGAAGTTTCGGGGATTTGGACGAATTTGACCATCTAAATGGTGAACCTTGTTAATGTTAAGTATGGAAAAAAAGGAATAGGCAGACCACCAGATTAATGGACTAGCGACATAATGAGAGTAGTTGGACGGAGAAGGCTGATAAGAGTTGCGAAACAGATGGGTAAGGTTCTTTTCTTTTGTCTTCTTAATGAAAAGAAAAAAAACCCTGGTTCAGCTAGGTGGTCGAATAAGAATCTCTGATCCCAACAATCGCCATAATGGTCTGGTATAATTATTACCCTAGCACGTACTATGAGGTCATTTCATTTTTTTTTTGAGAAGTTCTTTACATTGAAGGTTAAGTAAATTAACATTCAATTTACATGCAATTTATATTTTTAATTATTTGTTAACGCTTGTGTTTAAAGGCAATAAAACAACAGCAGACTATATTATTAAATACCATTCTTTGTATAACAATATAGACTGATAAACTTTCATCTTCTGTGGTTTTTCCAAATAATTACAACACAATCCGCGCCCTTGATATAGTTATACGATTACGAAGTATCGAATATTTATAACATAACCTTGGCATTGTAACCACTTTTTTTAGAGGGCATGTGCACTTTAGTTCTTATCGATTCGCTGATTCATTATGGAATCTTTTGAAACTCATAGGAGAAAACAGCAAAAAGGGACTAAGTGGGATTATTAGGAATTTATGTGCGCCTAGCAAATTGCTTTGTTAAAACCATAAGTTAATAAAGCTCAAAGATCTTCATCAAGTAATCGAGCTGTTACTTGAAATATTCTGAAATGCGCAATTTAAGAGATATGAAGAGATCTATCGAAGGCATTGCCAGCAATAAAATAAGAATACACGTGCATTAAGTTGGCATACTTGCATATTGTGTCGTATATACCTATAGACAAATTATTGACATGTCAGTATTTTTTCAGAAAGTTTTGTTGGAGACGCGCGAGGCTGATAAACTGGTATACGTGACAGTTAAAGACATACCAGAAGCAGACATACTGCCCAATCCAAACTTCTTTTACGCCCCACATAGGGGCTCGACCGTGCGCAATGTTTATGACCTCCTCCTACACCATGTCATACTCTAATATTTATCAATTTTGTCTGCTGTATTTTTGATTCGAAATTTCTTGCAAGCAATTTTAATTGCTTTGCTTGGTATCAATATTAACGATCATGAAAGAATGCTCTATTTCAAGCTCTGTATCTATGTTCGTTTGGTGCAAATGCATCCTAATATATTAAAATTCACACTTCTGTTCAGTTTTATAGGTATGTGGATTGTAATGTACACTGCTGGTTTTTTATATATTAGAACCTAGTATGACCGAAGTAAATATTGTGTCTTTGTAAAATCTGGAGTAACAGTCTACATCTACAAGATAGGATGAAGGCAATTGAATGGATGTAGCTATATATTGTTTAACAGATAAAAAACAAACAAAATAAAAAAAACAAATAAAGATAGATTGTTTCTGAGACTCGAGATCATGACTTTGCGAAACATTTTGTTTCACCAATGTTTTATTTCCCTTTGCGTGACCTTACAAGAGTCAGGTGAAGGTAATGATGACTCCGAGAGCAGCTACAATAGGTAGTCGGATCGCGGGGGACATTGAACATCTTTCAATATTAAGCAATGAGGGAGTTCTTTCATCACGACTGTCTCACATGACACGGTGTCGTATTGTGAAATACTGTTGAGAATTATAAAAGAAATAATATTAAAAATAAAAAGTAATAGTATAATTCATAAAGTTTAAATTTATAACGGTCGCTATGCGTCATTTTGTAAGAGTGTATCGCACTTCCTATGGAGTATTCTACCTCTCTCAACATTTGAACTTTTTCTATGAGCGAGAATCTCTTCATCTGAACAACAGACTCCGCCATGGGAAGTCGATGTACTCGCCGACTGGCTCGGCACTGTTCGTAAACTTACGAGCCAGTCGGGTGTGTGCCTCCTCGCGAGCCACACCCGAACACAAGCTCTCCTCCTAAAGAAATAATATATTACGCGTTAAGATATAAACCGAATTGAATACGTGTTCGAGATAATTCTCATAAAATAAAATCTGGTTGTTTTGTAATTTTTCGTATGGTGCCAAATATTATATTATTGGTTACTAGTGAACGACAAATAACTTTGAACTGGTGTTAAACTATTGAGTTTTATAAGAAAACGTTATATGTAATAAACTAAGGTGAATCTGTGAATAATTTTGAACTGGTGTTAAAACAATATAATAATTTTAAAGAAAACATTTCAATGTAACTATAATTTAAATAAGTGACAATGTTTGGTTATTTTTGCAACTCATTTGATACTCCTTGCTTTGAACTAAAGATCTAAATGTTGAACTATTGTACAATGTGTTTTTGGTGAACTTAAATAAACGATAAAATGATTACAGTGCGTTTACATTCATGAATCTCACTTGTTTTACCTTTTAAGAACAATACTTGCTCTCGGACTTCTCAAGACCCTGAGATAATTATTCAACTAAAGACTCATGCTCTAAGACTTTAAACAGTAAGATAAAATCTTAGTGGATCACCCTAATGCTAGCCAGGGTAACGTTGTGTCGTGGTGAGAATCCATGCTGCCAGTTAGAGGCCGTCATCTTCAGTATTCATCAACGGATCTTCCTCCACCAAGACAGGATGCTAGGTAAGGATTGGAAGAAAGGGTGAAGGAGAGAGAAGAAGACATATCTGACGACATAAGACGTATAACTGATGACATTGGCGCCTAATCAACGCGGGGCCACATAGAGCAAATAATCAGGGAGGCAACAGGAGTCAAGTAAGATCATGAACATTAATTGTGCATTTTAAAATCTAAACTTAAATCAAACCCTTTTTGTATAATTCAACCAATTGACAAGATAATCTGACTATTTTTATTGTTGTATTTGCTTTCAAGAGAATTGTAACATTGTGCAAACCAAGTCCAATTCATTTGTTTCTAGAATCATAAATTGTACTGTGCATTTCTTTGTTCGAAAAATTTGCCCGCCTAAATCTGTTATTTTGTCAGACGCTCCTGACAGAGCTTCCTAAATCCGTTAGAACGACGCCAGGCGAGAGATGACGTAAAACAGTACCTACCTAGTATAGTTCCGCGATGAGAAAACCCGTCAACGATCACGGAATTATTCCGAAAAATTTTGTTATGCTCTTCTGATCAAATCACTTCAGAATGGCTTGCTTTCTTCAGCGCTCAAGTAATTTTCTTCTTTTTCTATTCTCTCATGACCCCTATGGTCAAACGACTGCGAGGCGTCTCGAAATTGTTTTTGTTTTATTTGTAAAAATTGTACAAAGATTACTCATTCGGCTTGTCCACATTTTAGCTTTTGTCCTGTAAAATAAAGTTTGCATAGGAGAGTGGTAATTGGGAAGTGTTGGTTGTCCTTCCTAAAATTAATATGCTCTGTAGAGATATTCTGGAATGGTACATTCTCGCACATTTTCTTGTCTTCTCTCTTATTCGTAAAGTTGATAAATGCTAGAAAGATAATTGTTGTCTTTGACTAAAGTTTTTTTTTGTATTCTGTTTTTTTTTTTTTTTTTTTGAAAGGGAATTTTCTTATTGTCTTAATCTTGAAAAATTTAGTTAAAATTAAAGATTGTAATTACTAAACCCAGTGATCGGAGGAGAAACAGTTTGTTTGTGGGTAGGAGTTTCATAGTTGTTTTCTCAGAGGTTTAAATGATTCAGCGTTAGTCAGTGAAGAAATATCGCGCGATATATTGTACACCAATGGATTGTTATTATTTGTGATTTGCGTGTGTGAGTGTGGAGAGCGTGCCGCTCTAAACAGGTTTCGACAGGAAATATCGAAGGTCAACGGACCCCTGACGCAATAATAATAATTATCAACCGTTTCATTCCTTGGTCTGTTTTCTGTGTGCACGAAAAATCGCCTCTGGGGACTAGTTCATTAAGGCGCTGCGCAGAATACAAATTCTTACATCCCAAAACCGTTTTTGTGTGTTCATAATCTGCCAACTATTTGGAAACCCCCGATGTTTTGTAGAAATAATGTGATCGTACGAACCTACCTATTTAAGAATAATTTATTGCGCAGTTACGTACCCGCTGTATGTACTTTCGAGATCTGGAATATTCTAGACGTATTGATTCAATTTGCATTCTCCTCAGTGGGTACTTTGGATATGTGATCTGTTGCAGCCTTTTAATTTTTCTTTGTTGTATCAAATCGATGATACCTACCTCCATACGAGTTATTAGCCAGTACACAGTAGTAAACCGACGTGATAGAAAGATTTATTTTCTTCTTCTTCGTGACTTATTGTATTGAATGGGTTAAAGAATACCACAGTTTCGTTCCTTGTATGAGATTTCGTTCATCCTTAATATACCAGTCCTTCTTAATTGTAAATTATTAGAGTTCTTCTTCTTCCTTTGAAAGTATACCATAAAGTAAAATAATTTTGGATTTCCTGGATGTACCCTTGTTGCGTGCCTTCCCCTGTAGATGCGAGGATAGGCGAGATTACGATTTCCATTTTCAGGTTTGTTATCTTATTCGTGTTAGCGTATTTAGTGGTCCGGTAAGTGACTGAATTCAGCGTGATTAATATTTTATTGTAATTACTATGGATGAAAGGCATGACCCGTTTCATGAAGTATATGTTGCTCGGAGACCTGGCTTACTGGGGAAGTAAAAAGGAAAAAGAAACACAACAGGTATATGTGTAGTTTTGCCATAGTGAGGGTTAGAAATCCCTAATGAATCTGTCATCCATTGTACTGCGAGTAATCAGGATCCATAGATTGAAATAACAGTATTTCCAGAAAACTTAATAAACGTAATTAAAATTTTAATAGAGAAATCTGATTGTATGTGAGCGCTTGAGGGTTAATTAAGTTTGGAGAATGTTATATTTCGCGCGACGGATATCGTTGACCTCGAGAACACGTGTAGAGTCCCAAGGTCTCTGACCTACAGTTGTTGAATTCACAAAAATAATAAAGCGAATATTCTTGCCGTAGAAGTCAACGGAAATAGCTAGGTACCATAATATTATCATGCACTGAACTGATGTTATTCATTCGTTGAATTCAATACGCCCCATCTACTTTTGAGAGCCATTTTTCTGGGTAAATGAGTTCGTAAGACCGATAAAAAGAGCTATATCCTTTTGAGTGTAAATTCTTTAGTAAAAACTTCGATTCCCAATAGTAAACAAATTCCTGCTTGATGGAATTCAGATAGATGCGTTCATTTTTTTTAATAGTGGTTTTGTTTGTTCGATGATTTGACCATCCGTGTACAGTGGTTCTCAATCCATTTTAGAGGTATAGCATCTGGAGTGTTTAATTTCAGCAAGAATTGTTACAGTAATTGTTCCTTTGTCAAATGCGTCATATTTTGTTATTAATACAGTGGTTCCCAAACCAGTTCAGAGATATAGGTTCATGGATGTCAAATTAAAGGAAATTTCATAGCAGTATTGGTTCCTTTATCAAATACGTCATATTTTGTTATTAATACAGTGGTTCCCAAACCATTTCAGAGATATAGGTTCTTGGATGTCAAATTAAAGGAAATTTCATAGCGGTATTGGTTCCTTTATCAAATACGTCATATTTTATTATTAGTACAGTGATTCTCAAACCGTTTTTGAGACATAGGTTCATGGATATCAATTCAGGGGAAATTTTATAGGGAGGTTAGTTCCGTTGTCAAACACGTCATATTTGATTAATGTTACAGTGATTCTCAAACCGTTTTTGAGACATAGGTTCATGGATATCAATTCAAAGGAAATTTTATAGAGATGTTAGTTCCGTTGTCAAACACGTCATATTTGATTAATGTTACAGTGGTTCTCAAACCATTTTTGATATATACCTTCTGTGATATCTATTCAGAGGAAATTTTATAGCGATGATAGTTCCGTTATCAGAAGCGTCACATATTATTGGTATTCCAGTGGTTCTCAAACCAATTCTGAGATATGGTTTCATGGGTGTCAAATTTAATGAAATTCTATAGCAGTGCTCGTTCCGTTATTAGAAAGCCTCATATTAGTACTGAATTCCAGTGTTTCTCAAACTATCTGCGTATATACTTTCAGTGGTATCAAACTTCAGGAAATTTTGTGGCTGTAGTTGTTCCGACATTGAAAGCGTAACATTTTGATATCATACCAGTGGTTCTCAAACCAATTCGGAAGTATGGCTTGTGGGGTATCAAATCACAGCAAATTTTGTTACAATAATGTTCCAGTATGAAAGGATGAAGAGTGTGAATGGGTTGTAGTAGCCAGGCGTGTCACTTGTAGTTGTTAAGACTTGTGATGTCTTGTGCCATAGTTAGTATAAGAGATTTTTTTTTGTTTTGTTTATTTATAATGCATAACGTCATGAAGCGTTCTGTCTTAGGTGTTGTACAAATTGGATATCTAAAATAGGATAGTAGACATTAGTATAATACTTCATATAGTAAGTTGTTGTAATCCGCCTGTTATAAGCGTATTGCCATTATTCTATATACCTAAGGATGTGTCTAGTTAAAGACACCTAATTGTTATTTTATTTATTGTTGTCGTCTTCTGACTGAAAATGGTGGCGCCATAGGGTGTCCCCTGATAATAGAACGGAGAGAGTATTGAGTGATCCTGCCAGGTCATTCAATATGTTATGGGTTACTCCTTGTATTTTCTTGCAAATATATGAGGGAAGAATTATGGATTTCAGATACGAGATCATAATTTAGGTTTAAGATGTTTTGAGTTTTCTCCTTATATGCGAGGGTGTGGTGCGTATTAAGGAAAGAATTATGGATTTTAGAAATAAAATCATAATTTAGTTTTAGGATATTCTCTATAGATTCAGTCATCCGTGATGGGGGCTAGAACTAGAGTTATCAGTTGTTTACCCTTGGAAGTATTGATCACACTTCAAGGAAGACCTTTTGGTTAATTACTAAATTGGTGTATACTTGCTGAATCAAAGAATTCAGAGGGTTGTACGCTAGAGCCAGGATCGGCTTACAATAGACTCCCCTTCTTAGTTAAGATGGACAAACAAACAAGTTATTCTCCGCAAAAGCGTCGAATCCTGTTAATCTGTTTGTGGTACGTTGTGTATCGTACCTTTTGTTTTATTCTTTCGTTTGTTTAAATTGTGTACTGTTTAGTGATTGAGGTACGTTTGGTAATCCCTCTCCAGCCAACAGGTACAAATGGATACTCCGATTCTTGTGACCATAAGTTCGGAAAGATTATACGAACAATTTCGCGTAATGTTGTGAGTCATCGAATACAGAGTCATCCCTTTTGTTGTGTTATTTATTTATTGAGATACTGACTTCCCGTGTGAATGGTGGAGTCAAAGAATCATTTTTGAAAAATGATTAGCGTTGTTATTATTTTTTTTGGATACTGGCTTCCCCGTGTGAATGGTGGAGTCAAAGAATTATTTTCTTTTGAAAATAATTAGCGTTGTTACATGAGTAATAAACTAAAAATAACCGCGCTAGAGTTAGATCGACTTAAAGAAGATCACCTTGTATCATTGTTTTACAGACGAATAAATTGTTGTACACCAGTGTGTGTATAACTACGTAAGTCTGTCATGTATATAATTTTAATTTATCGTAATTATTAGTCATATACCTCGTTCTTTGTATTACGATAGTTATCTCGCGTTTGATACCTGTCTCCGAATGCAGAGTGTATATTTATATGTCATAATCTATATATTTAGATATATCTTATATTTAAAAATAAGTAGTTTAAGTACACTTAGTATAATTGCACATGACAGAATTAGGGACGCCTTTTCTGCATATCTTAAGAAAATTATAATATTAATAGTGAGTAGTTCTTAGACTATCTTTTATAGAATTTTCGTAATTTTGTCTATAATTATTAAATTACGTGGCGTCCTTGAGCAATTGAATCCACGTATATCTTTGGATTCGGCTAGCACGAGAAAACATCCTCGATACTCTGTTATACTTGGGCAGACAGAGAATTAGTTAAGTTTAATAGATAAAAAATTAGTGGACTCCGTTGGTTGCACATAAGTCAATTACTTGTCAAGGTTTAAATTAGCTAACATAAAAAAAAAAAAATTGGAGTTGAATAACTCATATTAGGCTGTGTCTTAAAGAAAGAAACTAGTGAACAGTGTTATAAAGTGATTCTTAGTGAATAACCAGTTTACATTTGGTATTCTGGGATGGCCAATTTAAAATCCAAACTTAAAATAAATTACCGACACAGAAATAGGGTCCATTAGTTGTATGAATTTGATAAATAAATGTATATTATGTACCTAATGTTAATCTAAGATGTTATGATCGGTTGAGGCGTTCAAAAATCTGTTCTGAGAAGTCTCACAGGTTGTTGTTGAAAGAGTAGGCTTAAAGGTCCGAAAGATAAGAAACAATGGATATGGTTTTTACATAGTTAACGCGGCGACAGTTTGTCCCTAACATAGTCTTTTGTTTAATTTTAAATCACAATATTCTAGTGAAACGGGTTTTTTTGGATGCTTCGAAACACCGTAGATAAGGGTAGCTCTTTAGTGCATGGTATTGTTTTGGCGGATTAGAATAATGAAAAAAAACCCTTGTAATAAAATATGTTTGTTATGATACATAGAATTGTTTAGAGGGTATTATGATTATTATCAAACTAGGTATGTAGTTGTAACTGTAAACGAACATAAGTAGGTATGTTGTTGTTCTATAATAGACTATGGTTTAAACAAGACTTAAATACTGAATAAATAATGTGTAGAGATTATAATGTTGTTTTGAAATGATAAATTATAACACATATGCTTAAGGAGTAATATAAGATATTATAAGACTATTAGATTAATTATTGATTAAGGCACGTTAGTTTAATTACTGATAAGCATCTTAATTAAGAAGGAATATACCTATGTGTAGGTTAAGAATTACCTAAGATAGAATTGATTAATGGCCAAAATTTGTAATAAGATTAATAATACTTAATATTAAGAGAATTATTAAACATGTCTAGTATATAAGATTTCCCTATATTCATAAGGTTGTAATTAATTTTAAGAATTAAGCTTTCAAAAGATTATTATTAAGAAATGTATTTAATTAAGGTTTATGAAAAACATAGATCATAATACTAACCTATCAGTTAAGATGAAAAATCATGTATAAAGAAAAGATTTATTGATTACTAGGTATGAAGATTCATACGGAAAGATATGTTATAATTATATTATTTTATTATATGTTTCACGCGCGTAGACATTTTGTAGTGGTTACAAAAACAATTACCCTGTCTCCCTCGCACACTACATCACAGGCGCCTCCACCAATAAGATCATCCTTTGACTCCATCTTTTCCCCCTTCCTTGTCCTGACTCCGCCTCTCGGAAGCTTTCTTAAAAATAGCTGTATGGCACGGCGAGCCCTCATAACACGCTTACACGTAGCTGCACGCTTTTAGACTTACACTGCTAACGCTTGCCTGTGTTGTTTTAGAGTTTGACGTAGTATTTTGATTCGAAAGTCTCCGTAGATTTATTGTAAAATAATTAGTTATTCGGTGAAAGTGTAATTTCGGTTTATATTTGGAAATAAGCGTAGAGAGGTGTCGGGTATACTTTAATCGCGTAGTGACGTATTAAAATAAACAAGTAGAGATTAATAGTTACATCTAGTGATTGAGTTTATTTGCTAGTAGTGTTTAAATAAATAATAGTTGTTGTGTAGTGATACCAAATTGGATTAATTGGCTGGTTGCAGTAGAGGTTTGAGTATCTAGTTTACTAATCATAATATTTGTTCATACCCAAGTTCGTATTATATGAGGATTTAAATTTTACTTGTTTTGTGTTGCAAGTTACACAGTCGTGTAACCATTAAATTAAATTCATTAGAAGAGCCTCTGAAAGGATTACTCAGAGGGGTCAGGGAGGGCAGTCCTCACACAATACCTCCCACGGGTTTTAGTATACTAACCGAAGTAGTTTGAAATTTTTCTGTTTGTTTCGCTTATAGGTATTGCATAATATTTTCATGTTTTTGTCTCCCGAGCCCTATAGGCGTAACAACTTGGCGCCAACGTGTGTTTAGTTATATACTAAGCATTGACGAATTCACCCTGAGACGAGTCTTCAATTTTTATTATTTTTATAGTGATTTTTGTAGAAATTTCGAATATTTGAACACGTGGAGACCACGCGGTTTATACTAGAATCCAATAAGATTTTTTTTACTATCCGTCAAGTTCATTAGTTTAAATTCTATTTTACATCAACAAGTAAAATGATTATCTTCAATTGGTTCGAGTTGTTGCTACGCGTTTGCAAACTTTTTATTTTCGCGGTGGTCACGAGAAATGGGGCTGCATCGGCAGGTTCGTTAGGCGTTGACGAAACGCCACCCATTTCGTCACATGATGATGATGATGACCATAATGTGCCACCAGCTGACACATTAGAAACGAGGGATAGGAATTTTGATACGAGACCGCAGATCGTTTATGTGAGAGATGAAGTACTCAATGAGAACTTCTTCTTTAGCGGGTTACCTCAAGAATGTCCGAAGGCATTTATCGCGGATTGCCAAGAGTACTTTGCTCTTCGGAACATTAGGGAATCGGAGAAAGTCAGGTTGGCTGCTCTTAAACTTCGCGGTGACGTGAAAACCTGGTGGACTAGCCGTGGAAATGGTTTGCTTAGATGGTCGGCTTTCAGCTCTCTGTTGTTGCAACGCTACGGCATTGACAATAACAGATTGGCATTAACTGGTCATTTACTCTCCCACAAACAGCAAGATAACGAATCGGGTTCATCATTTTTAAGTAGGAAGACGAAAGTTTACGACCGGGTGTATGGGAATGGTGTTGCGTACTCAGCGGAATTTGCGTTGCACTTGCTGAATCTTATGTTACCGCGGTATACAAATACTTTACGCAGGGAATTCACGAAAGAGGACATTACGTTTGACAGTTTGGAGAACAGAGTCTCCGAGATTGATTTTCCGACGGAACTGGTATATCCAGTAATAAATAACGAACCGGCACCAGCTTTGCATCAGCCTCAAAGGCAAACTTCTAGCATTTCGTGTTACAACTGCAACGGGCAGCATTTACAAAGGAATTGTCCATTGATTAGGAATAGGAACGATAGGAGTTTTAATAATAGGAATAGCGACGGACAGTTCCATAGGCAGGGAAATAATAATAATAATAGAGGAAATTTCCAGTCAGATAGGCAAAGGTTTAATAATTATCAATCGGATAACTTTAGAAACTCGAACAATAATAACTTCAATCAGGCGACGAATTTTGAAAATAGGGGCAATCAAAATAGAAATAACTTTAGAATGGACAATAGGAATCATGATCAGAACAGGAACAGAAATACAAGGAATAATAATAGGCAGGATAATAATAATTTTAATAATAATCAGGCAAGGAATAACTTTGATAACAGACAGGAAAGGAATAACTTTGATAATAGACAGGGTCAAAATGGGAATCAAAATAATTGGAATAGAAATGGGCAAGGACAGAATAGAAACAATTGGAATCAAAACAGGGGTAGGCAAAACGGAAATCAGAACGTGAATTTAAACGCTCAAGGCCCTGGACGGAACGCCGGATCAAAGCCGTCTCAGGGCAATCACTAGAAAACGGATTAGAACATAGGGAGGTTGAATCAGAGTTACGACCGACTATTCAACCTGTAGCAAAGGTCCTTGATAATGATGTGAAGCTTAGGTCTAGAAACATAGTTTCTAAACCAATTTCTAATAATAATGAAACGTTAGATGAGGTGCTAATATGGGAAGATACGGGCGATAGTAGTGATGGGCCAGTCGAGGTTCAAGCGTGGTTACATCGCGTAAGTAACGGTAAAGATGTTGAGCGCGATAATTTTAGACTTTTGGGTTCAAGTTCCGAAGAGGTAGAGAGTCCACAACGCGATAGAGATAGACAAAGGTTATCAGATGTAGATTTAGATGCGATAGAATTTTTTGAAGAACCGCAATGTGTAGCTATTGTAGATTCGGGAACGCCATTACTCCCGCGTATTAGAGTGTCGTTTAATAATATAGAATGTACGGCTTTGGTGGACTCTGCGTCGTCGTATAATATTGTATGTAGCCGATTAGTTAGAAATTTGAATAAGCAGCAGACCCATATTGACAAATTATATTTAGCAGAACAAGGCGTTTACATGGAGGTTACGGCTAGGCTTGAGACGAATATATTAGTTCAGGGTATAGAGGTTAATTGTGAGTTTTTAGTCGTAGATAAGCTTAGGGATGATGTTATTCTCGGAGTGCCGTGGATGACATCACAAAAGTGCGTTATAGATTTTCATAGGGGTTGCCTTCATTTCGGTAGAGTAGAAAGAGTGACGACGCATTTGATACCGGTACGTGGGGAAATGAAGTGTGATGTCGAATTGCCAGAGTTGCAATCCGATATACCTCGCGGACACCGAGAGAGTCTTATAGGTATTTTAAATGATTTTAAAGAGGTATTTCTTCCATATTCTGGCCCTGCTCCGCTACAACCTCACGAGATTAAGCTGAAAGATGCACGCCCGATTCGTTTACCTCCGTATAGGCTCTCTGATGAGAAAAAGAAGCATCTCTTGGCCCAGCTGGAAGGCATGCTGGCTGATGGCGTGATCGAAAGCAGTAGATCATGTTATAGTTTTCCGGTAGTTATGGTCCCCAAGCGAGGGAAGGATGAATATCGCTTTTGTGTAGATTATCGTAAACTCAACGACGTCACTGAGGACGAACCATCACATTTACCCATTATTCATGAAACGTTAAAAGATTTAGGTAACGCGAAATATTTCTCGTCATTTGATTTACAGAAAGGATATTGGCAGATCCCAATGTCTGAGGAGTGTAAACACTTAACCGCTTTTTCAACCCCTGACGGAGCTTGCTATCATTTTAGAGTTATGCCCTTTGGTTTGAAAGGTTCCCCAGGAACATTTCAACGGATAATGAGTCAAGAGGTCTTGGCTGGATATCTACGCGATTTTTGCCTTGTTTATCTCGATGATGTGATCGTTTATTCTAAAGATTGGGCTTCACATATGTATCATTTGAGATTAGTTTTAGAACGGTTGCAGCAGTATAACCTGCGGTGCGCTTCAGATAAGTGCAGGATCGGTACCACAGAATTAGAATTTTTAGGTCACGTAGTTTCGGCTAGTGGTAACCATCCCCAGAAGTTACATGCAATCTCTATTGCAAACTTCCCAGTGCCTACTTCAAGAAAGAAGTTGAGGTCCTTCCTCGGCTTATCGAATTGGTTGCGCGAGTATCTTTATCGTTTTGCAGAGATAGCAGCTCCATTAACCGATTTGTTGAGCACGAAGAGGCCATTCAAATGGAATGCCTCAGCACAAAATGCAATGGATAGCATTAAAATTGCTATAAGTAGGCCACTCTCCCTATGCAGGCCAGATTTCGAGAGGCAATTCGTATTGCAAACAGATGCCAGCAAGTTCGGCGTCGCTGCCGTTCTCTATCACGAACGACCTGATGGCGGTCGTGATATTGTCTCTTACGCTAGTGCTCGTTTTTCTGATGCAGAAAAACGCTGGCATTCGAATGAACAGGAAGCATTCGCGGCTGTTTGGGCGATAAAGAAATATCGTCAGTATTTGGAAGGTACACATTTCATCCTACGTACAGATAACAAAGCGTTGACATGGTTAGAACGGGTCAAAGATGAAAGAGCTAAGTTAACTAGGTGGGCATTGTTATTACAGGAGTTTAATTTTACGTTAGAACACTGCCCAGGTAGGAAAAATGAGTTACCAGATTTCTTGTCGAGGAATCCGGCCGAATCTAATATCACTAAAGATATTGATTCGTTAGATAGGGGAATGTACCCCAATGTTAGCCAGGAGGGCTGGAAAGCAGATAGAGGTCTACCTCAGGTGACGCTCATTGGGAACGGTCTGGATCTTCGGGACGCTGAAGATCAGCAGTCTGGAAAACTGGCAGATCGTGTGCGTGGGGCCCAACGCACCGATCAGCGGTTGTCTCGAATGATAAACCATTTGGAAAGCTTACTTTCTGCCAACAGTCCACCAACAAATGCCCGTGATAGGCATTGGTTGGAGATATACAAATTAATTGATGGTTACTTATATAGACAGGTTAGCGGACAATCAGTTCCGAAACTGATCGTACCGAAATTTATGATCCCTCACGTTTTAAATTTTTATCATAACAGTAGGCATGCTGGCCACCCTGGTGAAAGGGAAACGCTTAGAGCGACTCGGAGATATTTTATCTGGCCAGGCATAAACAGAGATGCGAAAAGGTTTGTCAAGAGATGTATGACTTGTGCTCAAGCGAGAGCGTTACCAAGTCGTCCACGCGCGCCTTTAGGATCATCGGTAGCACAAAATCCTTTTGAGATTTTAGCTATTGACTTGATGGGCCCATACCCTAGATCAGCTAAGGGGAATACAGTTTTATTAGTAGTTACAGATATGTTTACAAAATGGGTAGAAGCATTTCCTATGCGATCGGGGAGAGCACCACAGATTGTATGTTTGTTAGAGAAAGAGATTTTTTCACGGTATGGGTATCCTAGGGCTATTCTCTCAGACAACGGACCACAGTTTAGTCACGAGTCCTGGAACTCGGCAATGGATAGGTGGCAATGCCAGCATTGGACCACAGCGATTTACCTACCCCGTGCTAACATAACAGAACGCCGAAATCAAGAGTTAAAAAAATTGCTCCGTGTCCACCTATTAGGGCGTGAACACAAACGTTGGGATGAGCACTTAAGCTCAATTTTAGAGTCAATTAGGGGAAGACGTAACGACGCGTCGGGAATGACTCCAAGCCAAGCTCTATTTGGCTACGAAATTAAACGACCTGGCGAATGGTCGTCGGTAGCCCCAAATACTAAGCCGGAAAGATCAAATAGATTAGATATAAATGAAAATATTCGTCAAAACCAGGACCGGTATAGAAGTAAATACGCCCAGACCAACGGAAAGGTCCCTGGTTATGTCACTGGACAGAAGGTTATGTTGAGAGAACATCCACTCTCAAAACGCGTAGCGGGTTTTCATGCTGGGTTTGCACCAAAATACTCCGGTCCTTATACGGTTCTATTACCAGTAGGACGGGGAAACGTTTACTGGATAGATCGTAAAGGAAAACCTATTAAAGTACATTCAGACGAATTAAATTTAGCCCCTGTTCAACAGGAAGAGGTCCAGGAAACTGAACCTTAAATTAAAGTTTGAGTTTCTTATCGATCGGAATATAGGCTAAGTAGTGAAGTAAAATAAGTTATATTAGAAATATAGGACATAGTTAGAAATTATATATTATAAAAAAGAAAAAAACAAAAAAAAAAAAAAAACAAAAAAATACAAAAACAAAAAAAAAAACAAAAAAGGTTGTGGGTAGAACTTAGAAGTATTTAGTTGGTAGTGGTAAATAAGTTTAAAACATATATAGAATTGTATTTAATGGTGGTGTGGGATGTTTTTTTATTTAAACTAGGATAACTGGCTTATACATTCACAGCTATCCTATATACTTATTACCATTGAATGTATTGGCGCCCTAGAAGGTTACATTAAGTTAGTTTACAGTTATTTAAATAACAGATTTTGAACGTTTAAGAGGGGGCGGATGTTATGATCGGTTGAGGCGTTCAAAAATCTGTTCTGAGAAGTCTCACAGGTTGTTGTTGAAAGAGTAGGCTTAAAGGTCCGAAAGATAAGAAACAATGGATATGGTTTTTACATAGTTAACGCGGCGACAGTTTGTCCCTAACATAGTCTTTTGTTTAATTTTAAATCACAATATTCTAGTGAAACGGGTTTTTTTGGATGCTTCGAAACACCGTAGATAAGGGTAGCTCTTTAGTGCATGGTATTGTTTTGGCGGATTAGAATAATGAAAAAAAACCCTTGTAATAAAATATGTTTGTTATGATACATAGAATTGTTTAGAGGGTATTATGATTATTATCAAACTAGGTATGTAGTTGTAACTGTAAACGAACATAAGTAGGTATGTTGTTGTTCTATAATAGACTATGGTTTAAACAAGACTTAAATACTGAATAAATAATGTGTAGAGATTATAATGTTGTTTTGAAATGATAAATTATAACACATATGCTTAAGGAGTAATATAAGATATTATAAGACTATTAGATTAATTATTGATTAAGGCACGTTAGTTTAATTACTGATAAGCATCTTAATTAAGAAGGAATATACCTATGTGTAGGTTAAGAATTACCTAAGATAGAATTGATTAATGGCCAAAATTTGTAATAAGATTAATAATACTTAATATTAAGAGAATTATTAAACATGTCTAGTATATAAGATTTCCCTATATTCATAAGGTTGTAATTAATTTTAAGAATTAAGCTTTCAAAAGATTATTATTAAGAAATGTATTTAATTAAGGTTTATGAAAAACATAGATCATAATACTAACCTATCAGTTAAGATGAAAAATCATGTATAAAGAAAAGATTTATTGATTACTAGGTATGAAGATTCATACGGAAAGATATGTTATAATTATATTATTTTATTATATGTTTCACGCGCGTAGACATTTTGTAGTGGTTACAAAAACAATTACCCTGTCTCCCTCGCACACTACATCACAGGCGCCTCCACCAATAAGATCATCCTTTGACTCCATCTTTTCCCCCTTCCTTGTCCTGACTCCGCCTCTCGGAAGCTTTCTTAAAAATAGCTGTATGGCACGGCGAGCCCTCATAACACGCTTACACGTAGCTGCACGCTTTTAGACTTACACTGCTAACGCTTGCCTGTGTTGTTTTAGAGTTTGACGTAGTATTTTGATTCGAAAGTCTCCGTAGATTTATTGTAAAATAATTAGTTATTCGGTGAAAGTGTAATTTCGGTTTATATTTGGAAATAAGCGTAGAGAGGTGTCGGGTATACTTTAATCGCGTAGTGACGTATTAAAATAAACAAGTAGAGATTAATAGTTACATCTAGTGATTGAGTTTATTTGCTAGTAGTGTTTAAATAAATAATAGTTGTTGTGTAGTGATACCAAATTGGATTAATTGGCTGGTTGCAGTAGAGGTTTGAGTATCTAGTTTACTAATCATAATATTTGTTCATACCCAAGTTCGTATTATATGAGGATTTAAATTTTACTTGTTTTGTGTTGCAAGTTACACAGTCGTGTAACCATTAAATTAAATTCATTAGAAGAGCCTCTGAAAGGATTACTCAGAGGGGTCAGGGAGGGCAGTCCTCACACAATACCTCCCACGGGTTTTAGTATACTAACCGAAGTAGTTTGAAATTTTTCTGTTTGTTTCGCTTATAGGTATTGCATAATATTTTCATGTTTTTGTCTCCCGAGCCCTATAGGCGTAACAAAGTTTCATATGTTCACCAAATACTCTTGTATGTTAATGTGTTTTCAGCATACCATCTACGAATTTTTCCCTGATATAAATTTCATAACGTTGTTTAGTAAAATTATTGTTGTCGTAGAGTTTGGAGTACAAGATGAATGAATGAGTTAATTTAAACTTTTGGTACCAATTTTGTTGTATGAAAGAAGGAAATGAACAATGATGAATGTACAAAAAAGCTTTAGAGAATATGTATGTGGAACTCCAAATCTCCTGATATTTAATTGTTTTGTTTGTAATTTTTTTATTATGCTGAGGACACATTCTTTATTCGTTTGACTATTCCAAAATAATATTAAACTTGTAATTTACTCTGAAGATTCTCGAGATTTGTCTCACTGTTTGTGTTGTGAGAATCTCTATATTCCACATTTCTTCTAACGATTACCTTGTCGGCACCACAGGCTTAAATTGTATAAAGAAATAAAAGTGTCAAGTCAGTCTTGAATACACACTGTTTGATAAATTGTATAGACTCATGACTCCCTTAAGGACCTACTCAGTAATAAAACATAAAATGATTACGGATATGCCTTGTATTGTATAATGATAATGAATTTAAAGAAATTAAAGGAAAAATTTTGTTAAGACATGCTTGTTCCGATTAGCGTAAATAGAGGTTCGATTGTAGTTATAGTGAAAATACTAGCTGTGGGGTCCGACTAAAGTATTGAAAAATTCTTTAAGTTTTTTTTGTAACTTTTGTAACCATTATGTCCTGTAGAAATCCATACTAGTTTTGCCACCCGAGGTTGTTTTGTATACGTTGAGCTTTTGTTAAATTGTTTGTCTGTCAGATCATTGTCTGGGTTAAAGTCAAATACTGCTTAAGAGCTTTTTTTTTTATTGATTTTTTTTGTTTTGGATAACTTAGAGGGGAATGTCGTATTGTGAAATACTGTTGAGAATTATAAAAGAAATAATATTAAAAATAAAAAGTAATAGTATAATTCATAAAGTTTAAATTTATAACGGTCGCTATGCGTCATTTTGTAAGAGTGTATCGCACTTCCTATGGAGTATTCTACCTCTCTCAACATTTGAACTTTTTCTATGAGCGAGAATCTCTTCATCTGAACAACAGACTCCGCCATGGGAAGTCGATGTACTCGCCGACTGGCTCGGCACTGTTCGTAAACTTACGAGCCAGTCGGGTGTGTGCCTCCTCGCGAGCCACACCCGAACACAAGCTCTCCTCCTAAAGAAATAATATATTACGCGTTAAGATATAAACCGAATTGAATACGTGTTCGAGATAATTCTCATAAAATAAAATCTGGTTGTTTTGTAATTTTTCGTATAGTGCCAAATATTATATTATTGGTTACTAGTGAACGACAAATAACTTTGAACTGGTGTTAAACTATTGAGTTTTATAAGAAAACGTTATATGTAATAAACTAAGGTGAATCTGTGAATAATTTTGAACTGGTGTTAAAACAATATAATAATTTTAAAGAAAACATTTCAATGTAACTATAATTTAAATAAGTGACAATGTTTGGTTATTTTTGCAACTCATTTGATACTCCTTGCTTTGAACTAAAGATCTAAATGTTGAACTATTGTACAATGTGTTTTTGGTGAACTTAAATAAACGATAAAATGATTACAGTGCGTTTACATTCATGAATCTCACTTGTTTTACCTTTTAAGAACAATACTTGCTCTCGGACTTCTCAAGACCCTGAGATAATTATTCAACTAAAGACTCATGCTCTAAGACTTTAAACAGTAAGATAAAATCTTAGTGGATCACCCTAATGCTAGCCAGGGTAACGTTGTGTCGTGGTGAGAATCCATGCTGCCAGTTAGAGGCCGTCATCTTCAGTATTCATCAACGGATCTTCCTCCACCAAGACAGGATGCTAGGTAAGGATTGGAAGAAAGGGTGAAGGAGAGAGAAGAAGACATATCTGACGACATAAGACGTATATCAGATGACAACGGATGTGGTATTTCCAATATTGTCTCGCTTGCCAGACCAGACACACATTATTACGACACAACTATCAATATTGCACATTTAGAAATATTGCCATAAAAATATAACAAGACTTAATTTAGGCGAAAAATGATCTTTGAAGAAATTTGAAGATTCTTGTAGCTCTTTTTAAACTGTTGTTCTATTCAAAAATACTGTTAACGAAATTCTTCTCTCGAAATCCCTGAGTGATCGTCATTAATCTTTCACAAAAAAGGAATAGACCTGAAAAACTAAAAAATTAACCAGATTTTTTTAACAGCATTGAGCAAAAGTATATTCATTCCCCCGTAGACCTCTTGATCTGAAGTCTGCGCCTTTACCACTAAGCTACCGAGATCGGAACTCTTTTTTCTTAGTGAAATAAAATAATATAACTTTTCTAGATTATTTGGAAAGGTTATGAGGATGTAGCTTGTATACGCGCATCGCCACTGCTGTAGTGTACATACAAAAGTATACCTATGGACAGTGTCACATATGACGAAGCTAACTTTTTCTAGTCAAACGATACTGTTAAATCTAAGACAGAACTCTGTAAGAAATTTTTTTGAAAAATAAGTCTCTACGATTTAGCCTAACAATTTGGGCTCGTTAAGGCAAAGAGATCAAAACTGATGAAGCAATTTGATTGATCGTAATATCGATTTAAGTTAGAAGCTTTTTATTTAAAATGTCGCAATAGATGACCAAAGGCGCATACTTTACATTAAAAGCAAAGAATATACATAGGTAAATGAGTAGGGACTTTATAGGATTAATGTAAAAATCTAATTTGACATCGTAAGATTTAATTATTGAAAGTAATTACCGTTTCGATAATCAAAAAAAAAAATATGGCAGAAAAATACATAAGTTTCTTACAGACAATATTGCATCCAGCGTTATTGATATCGTCCAATGAATACACGGTAGGTAATCACTTTCTCTCCGAGAGGGAATTGATGGCAAAAAGTTCAACTTTTGATCATAAAATCTTTATCCCTGATGGTTCCAATAGCGGTGTGTAACAATAAAATAACCTTGGATGGCTTGGATTGAACCATGCCCACACACAATATATGTTACGTCTTCAATAAAGATATCCCAAACTCATGGAAATGAATAATTCATTGTCAAAGTTTATGTACATTTATATAATATCAGTCACAAAAAAATGTAATGTTATTTTTAAATTATTCATCACAATGTAAGAGAACGAAGCAACACTAAAATCTTTTGCGAATTTCATATTTTTAAGGCATTTAATTGTTTTGCTTTGAACTAAAAAAGGTATTTGTTTAGTTTTAAAAAATATGCGAATTTTACACTGTGTAGTTTTTTTTTTGTTTTGGCATTGCATCCAAAAAAGGATGATACAGCCAGACTCTTGTTAGTTGATCTCTTAATAAGAAATATTTATAAGATTTAGGGAGTTTTACATGCCGATGTGTCTGTGTCAGTCTCATTATAGGCTAGGTAAATATTATTATTTAGGTGTTTGAAAATATCGGTATATTTTATGATTATCATCAAGTAAGTGATGAAAAAATTCCACTAATTTTTAGCTTGATTTTCAATGATAAATTTTTCAATTTGACCACTACGAGCTGAAAACCGTAGTGGTCAAATTGTCAAATCTTCTGCGGCTGTTAAAGGTTTAGGTTCAATGAAAACAAAAGAGGAACATTAAGATCTGCAAGATTTCGTACCCTGGCCTGGCCTCATACTCAGAGGCGATAAGTACTCACTTCCAAAGTTGTGGTATGGTTAGGACATAGATATCATGGCTCTGATTTACAAGAGCGGCATGGACTGGAAGCTAAAATGACGGTGAACTGTTTCATGCAGCTAGGGACAGAAATGCCTTTTCTATCCGATAGGCAACGTGCGTCGATAACTAGGAACATCGAGAAGAAGATTTTTGTAGATATGCAAAATAACATAATACATTGATACAATAATTAAGGTTTTATGATCATGTTTATGAATTCGTTGTTATAATAAACAAAAAATACCGTCACCATAAAATAAACAAATATAATTTTTGACACAGGCAACTCCAGAAATTATAATTATTACAATCACTCGATTTGACAGATGAATATTTTAATTGCGGTATAAAATATATTATTGTATGAAGATGGACAGTTTATTTTATGCGAATAAAGCCACCGTTCTCGTACAAGGTCGAAATGTCTCCGACCACCTTTCAAAGGGAAAATTCAAAACACACAAATTGGTTAACATATCAATAAACTTGAAAAAAAAAACTTATTCAATAGATACATACAGACGATGCCTGATCTTATGTAGGATTGAGAAAGAGAAACCTTGCACATTTGTATTTTTATTTTCACATTTCAATAAACCTTTTCAAATGTTGATTTCTAGTGTAAGCTTCTTCATAATGGCTAGGACTATAGCTGGTATTGTTAACACTGAAAGAATCGGTAGAGGTGTCAATTATAAAATTTATTTCTTAATAAAAAGTTCATGAACTTTTATACGCGGCTATTGACATCCATTGCTTGTATTTATATTATGAACGTTCCATGTAATACGCATATATTTTTTTTGCGTTGATTGAAACAATTTGGAAGACCAAATAAGTCAACACGATGACATATTGAATTCGATAAATGACCCTTTACACGAATTGGATGATGTCATATTACCCTAAATGTAAATTGCTCTTTAAGTATGGAGCCATAGTCAATCAATATATGTCCCCAATTTGGAAAATTATTGGAATATCGTTATTTATCTAATTCGTAGCTACTGACTGACCTTCAAGGAAACACGGAGGTTTGAAGGATAGAAGATTATTATGTTTGTAGTCAATTTTGGACAAGAATTCGAGAGTAAGTGCCTTCGAAGAATGTGAACAAAGAAGATTTTGTGCTGAACAAAGTTATCAGAGACCTAAGAAGACAACCATTGGTCAATCCAGAAGGCAATCAGAGACGCGGTAGGCCCTTTCAAACAATAAGAAGACTGTAAGAAGTTGTCCTTCAGGGTGTTGGTGTTGACTGTGGTGCAGCTGCTAGAATCGCTGGAGACAGGACCGAATGGCGAGGACTTGTGGATGTGGAGTCCATATGCTCCAACTAGGGAGCGGACATGGATAAAAAAGAAGAAAAATTCGATCTATCAATGATTGACATATTTACACATATCAGAAAATGACAAATGGATATTTTTATTAAAATTTAAGTATTTATATACGTGTCAATTCGCTAAAATTTACCTTACAGTAAAATTTGAGATTTAACAATAATTCTAATTTTGATGCAACAACGGTATTTTGGCTGGTCCTAGTGAAGTGCCGCTTAAATTCATTGAACGGCATTCTAGAGGTAGAAAGATGATTTTAGCGGAGCTGTAAGATTAATCGAACCGTTTCATAAAATAACTAATTTTAATGTGATGAATATCTTCGCTTATATGGAAAGAATGTCAACGAACGAATTATTTATGCGCTACCAACTTTCTATAATAAGTTGATAACAAACATTCTGTGTAGTAAATGAATCCTTTAAGTTAATGAATTATTAATTTAAAGAACAACGATAATTTGTATTTATTGATTGAAATAAACGACATTCAATATGATGATCGAAATATTAATAAAAACAAAAGAAATAAAATTGAAATATGTATGTTATTTTATCGATATTAATAAATCTCTCAATAAAATCTGCAGTGTATTGGCGCCAGCATTCTTACAGGATTGTTTTATTAGAAACAATCATTTGTCTTTATACCTATCATCTTTCATTAATTGTTCAGTTTCATAACTAATTATATATGAATTGGAATCTCGAAGTTGGCACCATACATGGTAAACGTGCATAAATCTTCAGAAATGTAGTATAAATGCATTCTACATAGTTCAAAGATCTTTATAAAAAAAGTGAAGACTGACAAACTGAGAAAAAGACCGAGAATATTAGCAAATAATGAGGTATGGAAGTGTATGTTTTAACAAAAATGAACGTAAAGAAATTGAGGTGATTAAAGTGTGTTGAAGGAATGAATGCTGATTGTAAAAGAAACACTATTTATAATCTAGTATGTCCTCTGTTACTCATTTTTATGAAAATAATGTTTTTTTTTTTTTTAAACCCCTTGCACTCGTTGTCGAGTGATTTGGGTGAAAAGTATGTTACAAACTTTGAAACCTGCGTTTTCATACTTAGAATATTCGTTGGTAAATCGATGGTTTGCATAGCGAAATCAATAGTAAGAAGTATCTTCTTTGTCCGGACATAAGAATAAATTTTGAACATGTGAGTAGAGATTTGATAATTCTTTTCTGAGTATGATTCTGATAGTCTATAGGTATGTCGATTAAAATTTAAATTTTGCAAACCTTTATCAACTTTAAAATAAATGCAGTACGAAATCAAAACAATGCATAAAAATATACAACGTTGTCCTCTAGGCTCTCTAAAACAATAGAGCAGCTTTCATTTACATAATCTTTGAACAAATTGCGTAACTTTCATGGTTGCACGATTTGTCTATAATGAAAGTCATCGTTTGCTCGATGTTTGCTCGCTACAGTAAATGAGTTATTGTTATTTGGGGGAAAAGATAATAATTTAATGGTAAAAGGCAAAAGAAATGGCCGATCCATTTATCATGTTTATGAATAGTGAGTTTACCCTTTGGCAAAGCATTCGATTTGGCGCTTAAAAACTTATCAGATAAGCAAAACTGTTATTTTATTATAGTCAAGTTGTATGTTTGATGGTAAACTAAATGCATGGTTGCTGGAAGAGACGTCCAACAAGAAGTGTGTTACTAGATATTGTGTCTTTATCGGAGAGATGAAAAAATTCGTATTTTTGGGCAGCGGAATATCCCAATAGGCTCGTTCAAAAGCATAGATAAAGAATAAATTCTATCAGACAATGTGTCGATTTCAACAAAAGATCCAACATTTATAATCCCCCCAACATTGACATCAAGGTGAGGATGAATTTGATCATGACGTGTACTGCTTTACAGAAGCTTTATCTGCTTATGAAATGTGGTTCTATAGACGCATACTAGAAATCAATTGATCTGATCTTACTGCAAATGACAAAGTATTGAGTAGAGCCGTGTAAACATGACAATATGTAACTCGTAAAGGAGCTGCCCAATAACGTGCTAAATGTATCAGCCATAACATCAGGCACCCAGCCTTGCTCTTTACTATCGACAAAAAATTATTGAAGAAAAAACCCATAGAGGCAGCCTCAGAGATAACAACATAGACCAGATGATCGCGGACATGCGCTGTAGCACCTACAAAGAATAAATAATTCAACTAAGGTGACAGAGAGGACAGTAGGAACACATCATATTTGGCACAGCCCAAGCCTAGAGTTAATCCAGAAAGAAGAAAAATTGAAGGAAATGTAAACATTGTTAGACAAATTTTTTATTAAAAACGTAGCTTAAAATTAGCTTCTTAAATAAAGGTTATATAAACCGACCATCTTCCTCTTTCACGACACAAGCTTTAAGTAGCTTACTGTGAAAGAGTCAATGAGTGTATTTGTGTGAGCATCACTTTGAGTGAGCACAGATTCATTTAAAAAAAAAAATAATATGTAGGTACTTACATAAATCATTACTTATATTAGAAAAAAAAACAAATGGGTACATATTTTTAAGGTACCTACCATAAAACCGTAATATCCGGATATTACATCTTTCTTTAATATGTACCCAAATGTAAATATTGGTTAATATTTTTTTTATTAAAAATAACAGAATCCTTTCGAAGAAGTAAAAAAAAGCCTGGGTGATGAATGAAATTTTCAACATCCGAGAAAACAATGTCTTAACCATATAATATTGACTAGTTTATTGATGGTTAAACTCGAAATGAAATCCATAAACCTACATACTTACACCATTTTCACTGTCTATGAATCACGCTGGAACAAAAAACATCAGGCATCGTAAAATACCGGCGAGACTTTCAGTATGTATAAACTAGTGAATGGTGGGTAGGTACCACACAGTGTAATGTTTTTTGTTCTGTTTCAATCAGCTCTTATACGCGAGTACGCGGACCTATCGCAATGAAAAAATCGATTACCAAGACAGTAATAAAATCGAACGAGTATACTATTGTTACACATACTTTAGGTTACCAAAGATGTTTTACTCATATTACGAACAGACTGAAATTGTCTGCTCAGAGAAGGATCTTTTAAACTGGGTAATATTGAACATTATGTATGTAAGGTGTAGAAAGTTTATTTGCATTGAAAGTCGCTTGAAAAAAATAGCTAATTCGAAAATAAAGAAAACTATGTCTATTAAGCATCCACTATGGCTTCTCATATAGATGCGAGTTTGCAAAAAAAAATATTTTGAGTAACGATGAGTTATCTATTGTTCCATTAATATATTTTATGTATGTTGTTTGTTTTGAAATTTAAATAATGATTAAATTAAAAGATTATTTCGTCTGGTTTTCACACCCGGCCGGCACGTGACGTTTAAATCTCTATATTTATATTTTTCTTCTGTGCAAATTTTTGCTACCGAAATTATCATTCAACACTAAACGGATTTTAATAAAATTTAAATGCGTGTTGTAAGGGTTATTCAATGATGTTTTAGAAACACAAACCTATCATTTGTTTGAATGTCAAAATGTGAATAATTTACATTAATATAGATAAGATTGGACTAGGCGTGGTAAAGGAGGTCCCAAATTCGATTCCCGATCGGGTCAGAGTTTTTCAAAGTATTTTTTTCACTTGAAATTCTTACCCAGGGTTGGCCTGTCTCAGATTGCACATCAGTAGCCCTAGTATAAGTTTTCGATGATCGAATATCGAAACGATGATCGAAAGAGTTTCGAAAAATTTTCATACTAAAATGATCGAATGAGTCGATCGTTTGATTTAAGAACACTAATTGCACGCTAATAAGTTTTTGTATATTTTTTTAGCGTAGAGTTTAAGTATATTGAGAAGTGTTGTACCTACATGTACTTATTTATTTAAAGGTATTTCTTCTTCTGGACCTGGGATCCCTCGCAACAACCGGCCCGTATTTTCAAACGATATGGATATAATATTCATATAGTTATAACAGGGAAACGTAACGTTGGGCAGAGAATCGCCACTAAATTTTGCAACATGTTCCTATTAAAAAAAAGTCTTCAGATATAAAAACTTTAAATATGGCTACTCACAATGACACGCGACAAGGCGTACAAAAAATGAATAAATAGATTGTTAAAACTATACCTTTAAAATTATAATGGCAAGAAGTTATATAAAAAGAAAGTAAAATAATAAGATCGATACAATTGATCCAAGCGCCTACAACTCAGCTGTCAACCGAACACAATACGTAATTTTTATTATCTCTCAAAGAGTTATCAATTGATAATAACAGTTGAGTTAATACATCTTACATTTAATTTTATAATGATTCAAGTTACTGACATTGTAACGCAGTAATAAACGCGTACTACTAAAGTGAACTTTCATGGGTTTCGGTTAGATGGGCCTTTTTCGGCAACCGAACTGGCTTTAAACCAGGTAGATTTGGTATGGTACACTTATATTTCAAATAGAACCACAACGCCTAAGGGTAAGAACACGTAGAAAGCCGATTCCGATCCGCGCCGACCGGCGCAAAGAATGTTACTATGCATTTGAATCGGGATACCCACAGAGAAAGCAGGAACCCGCTTTCCGGCATGCCCATTTAAATGCATTGAAACCATAGACAACAATCTATGAGCCGGTCGGCGCGGGTCGGAATCCGCTTTCTACGTGTTCTTAGCCTAACAAGCGTTTCCTACTGCTGTTTAGAAAACTTGATGTTTTCATTATTAACTAGCTTTCCCGACAGACGTTATCCTGTGGTTTTTACTGTAATTATTATGGATTTCAACGAATATGTAACAACTAAAACCCTAAGAATTCATTACCGATGTTCGATTTTTAAATTTCGACTTACGAACGTCTTTTACTGTTATTTCGAAGGCTGGTTTAGTGTGATCACTTTACATTAATAACGTTTGCCATTAGGTGGTAATGTTTAAATCTCCGAAACTCCTAATCATGAGAATTCTCAACATGTTCAACATGTCGAAAAATCTCATGTATGCAACAAGTAGGTATTTAATAATTAATGAAATATAGAGATACAAGTTGAAAATTATTGAGAACAAGAGAGCAACCAAATTTAAAGACTGCGACTTCTGTCATGTATTTGGCGCCTTATTGATTTCGAATTTGTATAATGAACTTTTGACCAATGTGATTCCGACTGACTCATCTGCTTTTTAAACCATATTTGCCATTAGCATTCTGTCAATCGCACCAACTACAACAGACAGTCCCTGACAAAATTTCAAATTGGGAATGTAAATAAAATTTTAAAAAGTACTAAAAAGGTTACCTACCTAGAGTTTTCTTTTATTTACTATTTTTCCACGAACTATCTTTGTTTTTTTCTTTCATAAGAATCTTCTCCTGATAAAAGCCAAAACGACCAAAAAGGAATTTTTGAAATCGGTCCAGCCGTTTAGGCGTGATGCGATGACATCGGAAAATAGCTCTCCATTTTTATAATATAGTTACATAATCGTAAGTACTAATACTTCAAGTAGTTGGTTGAAGATCAGATCTACTCCTGAAAAAGCACAAGATAAAGCACAAGAATCTGTACCCCTAGAATAAGTTTACGATGAACCAGTATCGAAATAATCATCGAAAGAGTTTCGAGAAAAAATGCATAGAAAATGACCGAACGATTCGAACGCTATAAAAATTTGAAAGGTTCTAAAAAAATACTTATAGGGTTTTGATTTGATGGCGCCAGACTCGTTATTTAATTCTTTGATTGTTTAGAACCTTATGTTGGCTTTGTCAGATTTGTGATAATTTGTAGAAGATTTTTCAGCAGTTGGCGGAGATCCAAACAGAAAAAAGGACTTTGATATAATTTTTATATAATTTACGCCCAAATATCGGTGTATATTCTATTATCATATTAAAAAACAAAACAAAAGCAGTCGATAAGGTCCGTCATGTGGTGACGGGTGACTTCTACTAGTTGGATAATAATCACAGAAGTAGGCTGCTGTTTGTTTAAAAATCTATCAACGCTTGTCTCTTTTGTATTGTGTTTGTGCGTCGATTAACAGCATCCATTCAGCTAAAGACCGCCCAACTCTTAATAATTGTTAGATAATGAGTATTAATTGAATCATCTGAAGATAGGCAGATCTTATAGAAAAATAAAAAAAATTATAATCATTAAAATTGTATATTTAATTTTCTCCAGAAAGAGTACCTAGGTACTGAGATTTTTTTTTTTTTTCATTTTTTTCCATACATAAGAAAGAGACACAACGATACATTAGATTTATTATTAACATTATTGTATAATCATATAACACCGACCTCGGTAGCCTAGTTGTACTGGCGTGGACTTCAGATCCGAGGTCCCGGGTTCGATCCCGGTGAGGTCAGAGTTTTTATAAGTGTTTTTTTTTCCTTTTTTCATCTTTGTAATGATATAATTAAAACAATCATGTTTCATTCGGTGATGATTTTTCCGTAAGCCGATATTTGATTAATAAATGTTTAGGTTGGATAACTATACGGAGAAAAATGGTAAACACCTGTTTTATCAATAAATAAAAAAAAAAAAACTCCGGAACAAACGTCACAAGAATTAAAACAATTTGAGTTACATATGTCAAATAATAAGTTTAAAATAATTGAATAGAAGCAAACATTGATTTTTTTACCGTATAACATTGAAATATTTACGAAAAAGATGAAAATACAGAGGCCTCTTTTAAATTCCTTGATCGCATAGAAGACAAATTACATATAAATATGGAAAACCCTTGCTCCAAAAAAGTGCTTCTTTTTTCAACCGACGTCGCAATGTGTTTTAAATTGGGGGCTTTTCTTAATATTAAACCTAGGTGAAATACAGAAAACGAATTGGACCTTCTGCATACGATGTCCTAGCGTAGACGTATCGTAATACGTTACAATGTCATTTGCCGAAAGGCTCTACTTAACTTATAATTATATAGGTATTACTAAATCGCGGCATTAATGTAAAAGTAAAACAAATAAATAAACGCCTTCATTTTTGGATTTTTTCACATTCCACTGTGCCATGAAGACTTAGTGTGAATCACTCTTTTTCCGTTGACTTTAGAAAATTGTTTAAATGCGCTTTCATAACCGATTATGATTCAATGGAGAATATTTGAAAATTTGTATCATTCACCATTATTCCGTTCAACGACCAAAATGACTAGCCGGACATTAAAAATTACAAAAACCACGTAGGCGAATGAGATAATTAGCCATCTCCAAATTCAGGATAACGATACATTAAGTGATATCTAAAACGGTAACTTAATGTCAATTTTATTCAGTATAAATAAAAAATACATTCGATATTACGCATAAAATACGATAAGTTTAATAAACATCAACACTATAATTATTATTAAACAGTTTTTTTAAATTTATACAGTGTGTGGGTTACAAATTATTATATTTGAAACAAATTTTTTTACAGACATACCTACAATATTATAAATAACCCATTCCCATCCACCGCATACAAGTGTGTAGAGGGAGAAGTTCTACAGTACCGGCCTACACCCAGTACCAGCCAGTTGCAATTTCCGAAATTCTACAGATAATAGGTTTATGACGGTTAATACAATCCAAGTAATACATTCTCACAAGCATATGCCCTTACTGTGACAAGATTTGTGTTGAATCTAGTGGTTTTGCGGCACACGTTTAAAGTCCTGTAAATGATTGCTATATAGTTTTGAGGAGGATTTCTAAAGAAGTCAAGCTTGATATTATGTATTGATTATAAAATTTATTCAAAGTTAATCTTTATCCACACAGTCAGTGCTGTGTCGAAATAATAATTTTCTCCGTTCCCTGCAGTACCGGCCACTATTTTCCATTAACGTTATGGAAATTTATTTTTGTAACCTAGAGGATTAATTTATAAATAAACCTTAAGGTGACGGTACTGTAGGACTTCCCCCTACAACATTGCAAAAATTTCACGATAATTTGCATCGTTCATCCTTTTTTGTATGTACATTACTTATAATAATTATTATTCTAACACTAAATCCAAATGTCACCAGCGACAATATCATTTTTTGAAATGGAGTACCGAGTACCTACATAATTTGTATAAGATACCTTGAGCGGGAATGGGTTACTATGACATCGTTGCACAGAAAATATGAGTCACGTGTAACTTTTTGTGAAAGAACAATTACATTTCTGTAAAAGTATGACTAAATTTTGGTATGTCCAATTTTACCCGTACTACAATTTACACAAGACTAGTATTTTGTGTGTTACAACGATGTGTAGGTTTTGTTATAGTTTTTATTAAATACGTCGTATGCTTTTATTCTAAGGCAACTGGTTTTGATGTATCAAATAGGTACCTACTCTGTCACGCATGTAGAAAAAAATAATAATTTAATTAGAGATGTTATAGATAATAAATTGGCGAATATTTTTTTTTGTCATCGCCTTGTCATTTTGTGACCGACCCTGTCTCATCGGAAATACTTTCACTTTCTTATATAAGAAGAATTTAGTTTCGCCTCCGTAGTTTTTCTACCAAATTAATTTATTTTTTTAATGTCAAAGCACGTTCATAATTTTGAAATTCATTTCGAAATGTTTGGATGTTTTCTTAAGCAACAAAAAATGATACATACTGAAAAAAATTAATACATCTTCGCCCATTTATAGGTTAATAATTGTATGACTGCCGAAAATTTGGCATTACTTTTCGTAGCAACAGATTAATGTAGGAACCTCTGGTTAAGTATAACATATTTCGTGGATATAATATTTCCTGCTGATACCTAATAATAATTTTAGCGACGAGTATGGACTTACACATGAATAACATTAGTATGACAAATATTTCCCGTATATGTAGTTTGATTGTTTTTGCCATAATATGTGTATCAAAAGTATTTCGCGTGGGGTTAGAATGTTTCCACGAAAGGACTGAGTTACGGACGAACTTATCAATTAAGTACAAGAATATTTGAATCCTAATCATTAAAAATGCATGCATTTAAGTAGTAAGTAGTTACGAATTTCTTTCGTAATATCTATGTATAAATTTCGGCTCATATTATGCCCGTTATCAGGAAATCAATCACAAGGACCTTGGTAGCCAGGACCCTTTTTACCAGTTCCTGATCCCCTCCTTAGTGAGAGCTTGTTTTGATTATAAAATACACATTTCTTTCTGCGTCCATTATGAGACGCTGTTCATTTAATATTTGTTTCTATGAAGTTGATGATAAAGTTGAAGTAGTCTGTGGAAGTGTGTGTGAGTATCAAATACAAAACATTACAGTAGTGTTTGTATTTTTTTTTTATTGATTTATTCTATTTTTTATGAATAATCCAACTGTCGATTTGTTGAAGAGAAATTATTTCTCGAGACAGATCGGCAGTATCAAGCCAACATACGTGAGATTTGTATGGCCAGGTCTAAATTTTAAACGGTTTTTCAAACTTTGACGACAAAAAACACCAACTTAGAGGCTTCGCAGCATATGTTCCATATATGGATTTACTCAGAATTCGGAGGAAAACATTTAGTGTGTCTGTGTGTGTGTGTGTCCGTCTCCCCCTTATAACTTTTGATTCGCTTGATGCACAGATCCTCAAATTTCAGAAAATATTTAATACTCTAAGCCTACAAAACTTGTATACTCAGAATTTTTAAATTTTCTTACAGTCAGGGGTAATCAACCTTTGAATTTTTACTAATTTTTTTCATATATCTCGAAAACTAAAAGCTAGAACCCTTAAATTTTGTATGTATATAGAAAAATACAATATCTCAAGTTAAATTTAATAAAAAAGTTCCAGAATTTCTCAAACTTTTTTTAAAAAGATAAATATTTTTTTATGACAAATTTACGAGTTTCAGTGCCTATTTTTCAGAATTTTATAAAAATATCGAAAAACACCGAAACACCCCAACTAGATAATTAATTTTTCTATAAAAAATGTTTACATTATATCAGTACATCTCAAACTTTTCTTAACAATTTTTGTAAAAATTTAATTTATTGACGACATCGTTTCATACAATAAACATACTGACTTAGTCCATCGACAGTTGGATCTCATGTTTACATGCAACTAGTTTTAAAAAATATTACCATTTGCCACTCCTTCCCTATATAAACACTATTAGTGTGCGAAATTTCATACGTTAAATGTTTTCGTTAAAATGGTCGCAATGTTTTTCCTTCACGTATTAGCATATTATAGATAAGCCAGGCTATAGTATTAAACAAAGAATGCACTTATATTTTTTAAATTATTTCGTGAAATATTTCATTCACTTATTGATTACTAATACATATTATAAAAATAAATTATTTGAAAAAATCTAAATGTCGACAAAATATGTGTAATTTGACGATAGTAAAGGCCACCTAAACGATAGAAACTTCCGGATTTATTGAATGGGATAGTATAAGTCATATTATTCAAAGACTTATTTACATACTCAAAACTAAATAAGTATGACTTATTAATTTTTTTAAACGACTTATGTAGATTTGTTTATCATAGTTCGGCTTTGTGACTTTCACAACATTATAAATTTTAATTATTATTTCAATACACAATATCGCCGATTTGATTTCTTTAAAATAATAATAAGTAATACATAAATAAAATTTATTTCAAGCGTACAAATGTATAAAAGGCGTGACCATACCGTTTTTATTTCAATAAAAGTACATTGTATTAGCGACAATTAATTTGATTTATTATTGAAAAAAATAATATAATCGGTTCATTGAATCGTATAAGCATAATTCTTAAAGAATTGAATCATATTTTTTTATATCATTTGTTTTATTGCGAAAATATTCTAATCAATCCGTTACTTGAAACATTAATAATTAATATGAGTTATTCTTTAAGAGCTGCAAAACTAACAATGTTAATACGCATTAAATAATCACCGAAGATAATTTCTAAGACACATATTAGCATTTCCTTATCTGCACAATCGTTGAACGATCAATGTAACACGTTTGGACGATGTGAATGCCTATTTAACCTGTCGAGTTATTGGATAATCATAATATATTTTATTAATTTAGTAGATACAATTTCTTTTTTACTTGTTAGTTAAAAAGACCTGCTTTTTAGCAATTAATCAAATTACTGTTGTAGTCATACATATAATTTCTTAATCTCGATCCTCTATATTTTTGATACTGGATTTAGGTACTTGTCTTAATCCTTATTAATACAGTTTTTTTTTCGTAAAGCATTATGTCGTGAAACTATTTATATGCTTAGCAAATAAATTCTAACCGTTTTATTTATAAAAAAATCGTTAATCGTAACCGTAAGATTACGTATAACTCATCGATCAGTTTATACTTTATTTATAAAAAAACAACGCGTTTGTTTTGTATGAATATGACATATCATACAAAATTTTGTAAGCAAACAAAATAGTATCCGGGCAACGCGAGTGTTTACAACCAAGATGCGCTATGTCAGATTTAAATGATTTCGAGTTAGGTATTGATGCAGAATAGGCATTTTTTATTTTATATCAAAATGTAGTTGTGCCCTAATTAAATCTTACGAAACCTTTATGTTTCAACCAGAATGAACTAATTTATGTTTGATAACTTCAATTTTAATATTTGTTAAAAAAGTAGGTATTCTTTGAATATTTTCTTCAAAACTTCATTGGTACTTTATGGTTGTAAGCCCTCGAATGATTACGAGAATGCATATTTGCTTTATTTGTTAAAATTTCCTATTATTAAAATGATAAACCGAAATACAATGGAACAAAACGAATGAAGGGAGCACATATTATTTTGACGGGGAAAAATCTTAAATACAGTGTATTTATTACAAAAAGCGTTCTTGTTTACTCGAAACAACTGTCAGTTGAGGTGAAATCTAATATGGCGGGTCAAAATGTACAGAGATCAGCTCACAATCAAGCGATATGCGTTAAACTATCTCGATGACAGCTTGATCGTAATATTTTATATCGCTGAGCTAATTTTTCCACTAATCGTAGTTTATAAAGTGATATTATGACACGAGTCATAGTGTCAAAATATCCATTTCCTATGCCTTTGTCTGACAGTTTATACATTACGCACTTACGCACCTGATGATGTTACGATGAAGGGCCCTCTTTATATTATTTAAAGTTCGTGCCTCGAAAATGAAAGTGCCGTTATGTTAACAATAAAAATTAAGGTTCGGTTTTGAATAGAAGGTTCCTCTGTTACATACAATCGCTACATTATAAAAAAATTAAAACGGAAGTATGTACTGACCTTTCCTATCGTCTCAAATGTTACGTACGTTGGTTGTGAGTACTCATCTACACTTTCGATGTTATCAACAGAAAAATAAGCAATGGAAAAACCTTCAATGCGAATACATAATATTCGCCTAATTATATTATGCGAAAGAAATCGAACTAACTAATGCTTACTAAATTAGTGAGATAAAAAGGAAACTGCAAGTTAATTCTATACCGACCTCGGTAGCCTAGTTGTATTAGCGTGGACTTCAGATCTGAGGTCCCGGGTTCGATTCCCGGTCGGGTCAGAGTTTTTCTAAGTCACTTGAAATTTCTACCCGGGGTTGGCCTGTCTCAGATTGGACGGGACCGGTTGACTGGAAAAAATTGCTTCAGGCAATAAGTTCCGCCGGCTATACTGACACCTTTTTATAGAAAAGTGTTATATTATTAATATTATTATATAGTAATTCTAATTTAATTGATGAAAATAATATAACTAGTAAATAAATATTATAGACGAGTGTATCAATGATCAACTATATCTGGTTTTTCTGGTAAGCTTTTGTGTCTCTTAACTTCAACGTCTACTTATGGGAAAGCTTTCTTTCTCCAAAAGCTCTAATTGCCCGTTCCCACTTGTTTTGCGTCGGATTCGAAAAAAAATGTCGTGTGTATTAGTGACTTAACATTTTTTTAAGCTGTTCACAACTATCAGGCCACGATTTTTTACCGTCCGACAAGAATTGTTCCCACATAAAACAGCGGGATCTAGTCGGATCCGACGCACAAAACAGTGAGTATAGAGGCGACGATAGCCGACTAAAATTCGGATATGACATACGACTCAGTGGAAAAGAGGTCTTTTAGTTACTTTAAATTAAAAATAAACAAACTTTGTAGTTCTACGAATATCATATAATAATATTCGTAGAACTACAAAGTTTGTTTATTTTTAATTTAAAATAGTTAAAAATGTTTTACAATGTCAATCACGATATCAAAAATGAATTTGAAATCTTTTAGTTAGTTTCAGAGTCAGAGAAGATTTTTTTTGTAAATTTTTTGTGGTCTTTGATTTTCCCTTACGCAAAATGACTTTTTAGAATTTCGAATTACAGAACTAATTAAGTGACAAGTATGAATTTTAAGAATTTTAATAGACATCAATTACTCATTAATTTTCTTTGATCGATGCAAATATTTTATGTTGATGATCAAATAGCATATTGAGTAATCCTATCAAGTTCTTTAACTTAAACTGTTTCCAAAAATGATACAATCGTATAATAATTACAAAAATAAAATAATAAAAAAACAACTAAACTGTGATTTAGTTGCGCATACTGAGATGGTTTATTGGTGGTCGCATTTGTGTAATCCCAAGTGTGACTGATGTTAATGATAAGCCACAGGAAATGCGTTGAGACGGTATGAACACATTGAATGAAGATTGGGAAAACTCATGTTAAAGCCAAATTGATCCATCTAGTTAACAGTAGTTATTTATTTGTCGCATGGTATATATCGCATCATAAGTAATTCAAAATAATCAATCGGCATTAGGTAAAATAATTAAAAATTTTGGATGAGTTGCGCAAGCTTGTTTATTTAAGAGGTTTCTTATGTATTCGGTCGCTGGGTCATTGAAGGTGAAAAAGTCTTCTGGGTCTCCATCATAATATGCTCGAAGGCTGCATTCAGTTACAATGTTGCGCACTGTGTGTCTCTCCACTCCGCAGTCGCACTCAGGGGAGTCCAGCCAACCACATTTGTGGAAGAAGTCCGCACATCTATCGTGTCCTGTGCAAGCCCGGTTGAGTGCAGACCACACATTGCGCGGCTGGTCGAAACCGGGTGGTTTTGTGTTATACACGGCAATTGACGGGTCTGTGAGGTCGTAGCCGCTCATCCCATCTAGCCTTAAATGCCTCTGTAGTCCTGAAGTTGGAGTCGTGTAGAATTTTGGCTGTCTTTAATAATAGGTTAACAGTTAGAGTGATTCGAAGAAATTCCTGTTTGGAGCGAAGCAGATAAAGTTTTACAGCTGAGACCCAGACTTCAAGTTGGGAGCAAGCCAGAGAGATTGACAACAACCAATCAGCGGATACAATAGCACCCATTATTCGACAATAAGTCATTCTGTAAAATTATATTACGACTTTCACTACATACATAGTTCATTAGCTCTCGATTTGAATAAGTTACCTCGGACTCAGTCTGCCTGATGACATGACTTAATATTAATTTAACTTCATATTTAATTTAACTTCATATTTAATTTAACTTCATATTTAATTTCAAATTTATACAATAATATATTAAAAAGTTTCAATAAGCTTATTGATTGATGTTAATGCTCATAAATCATCAACGAAAGTATGTTTTAATTTAATATTAAAAAAAAAACTATTTGTATGAATAATTAATTAAACGATGCTGCGATGAAAATAACATAACAAAGGTTAGTTAAACTTTTCCCAATGTAAGTAGGTACTGAGTTAATCTTCTGTTAGAAAATAGGTGTGTTCAAAAAGTAGTGATCGGATAATTCCTACTAATTATGGTCATTAGGGAGAAAGCAGTGAGCTTTGAGATGACGACTTAGAAAGCCACTATTGTGGTACCTTCTCCAAATTTCATAAAATGGAGTAACCAGCTGGATTGAAAACTATGGGTAAATAAAAACCCTTTGTAGTGAAGGTATATTTTTAAATTATGAAAAAGATCATAAAACTGTCCTTAAGAAATAATAATATAAAAATAGAAAAAAGAATAGAATATGTAAATAAGATGAAGGGAAAAGTATTATGGATGATCGACCGAAAATGACGTGGATCAATCATCCCCATATCAAAAGAAAAGAATAAGTAACGCTTTCAACAATACCTGTAATGTTTTATTTTTTAACATTAATTGAGAGATTTTGTCGCAGTATCTCAAAAGTCAAGCTAATGTTAATAAAGATTATATATATATTTTTTTTAGTATTTGAACTGGTGATTTTTTACCAACCTATGCTTGAATTAAATGTTGCCTTAGATTTTTTGATATTTTCGACCGAAAGTGCTTGGAAGTAGACCATATTAACATCTATAGTTGCCATAGGTTTTCTTGTTGAGTACCTGACAACCATTGAAATGAAAAATATTTGCACGCAGATTTTTTATGGATTTTTTTCCAGCTTTTTTCTAATTTGTTAACATTAAAGTGCATCGGGCCATGTGGCCAGATGCCCGGACAACAGATGGACCAAAAGAGTGGTGGAGTGGCAGCCTAGACAGGGCAGAAGAAATGTCGGAAGACCCCAGGCCAGATGGGCGGACGACATCGCAAAGATTGCAGGCCGAAGGAGAGGGGGGGAGGCCTATGTTCAACAATGGACGGAGACAGGCTGACGAAGAAGAAGAAAGTGCATTTTTATGAATTAAAACGCGAAGGATGAATAAATGTAGCTATGAAATCAAATAATTATCGTTTGACACAAACTGTTGTTTAATAGTTGGTGCCATTGACAGAATTCGAATAGAAAATATGTGGTTTAACACAGATGCATCGTTCGGAATGAGATTGGTTTATAGTCATTTTTATCATTCTTTCAAATTCGAAATCAATATTCATAGTTCCATATACCACAGGACTACGTCTGTCGGAAAAACTAGTAAAGAAGAGATTCCGATCGATTTAAAATCTCTTGATATTTTAAATCATTGGTGTTATCCAAACAAACATTTTAGATATATTTTGTTTCTATTGTTTAAGCATAACCAAATGAGAGTGCCGAAATGTTCACAAGAACATCTTCCCGTTGATGCATAGCATCGGAGAGTACAATACTATTAAATATCGTGACCCAGAGATCACACTACATTGAGTGGATCGGTACACTCTGCGAGTCCATTATAACGTACACTGATTATTCATTTAACAATACTTTTAATGAGTAATTTCTTTAATTACTGCGAAACTTGAATGTGATCGTAATTATTTTCTAATTAACGGTTAATTTTCTTCAGTTGATATGCAAAACTTACTCAAGCTAATAAACTATTGCTGAGGATGGCGATAAATCTATATTTATTTTAAAATCGAGCACCCTTTGGTCATGGCATCACGCGTGAACAGATGGACCAATTCAGCCAATTCTTTTTTGTTGAGTTTGCTTATATCAGGCGAAGGTTCTAATGAAAGAATCGCGCGAAATATTAGAAAACTAAATTAACTGTAACGTAGGTAATCTTTGACATCTGTCAAAAATGTTTATAGTTGGTGCGCCTGTCCGAGTGCCCTGTATTAATGGTATGAAACATGTAATTAACTAGGTAATTGGTTTATTTTTTATTATTGAAAAAAATCGCCATCAATATTCATAGCAAAGTCAAGACAACGTCTGTCCAAACCATGTATAATAAAGCAATGAAGGTGTTTAATAGCCATAAAACAATGATAAACCTACAGAATATTAAAAGAAACCTCTTGGGCAATTGACTAGCTCTTTTTATATCTGCCAATATATTTAAAACAACCATCTGGATATCTTTACGACTTTTGAAATAAAAGGTTCACCTTTGCAACAAATATCAAATAAGAAAATATTGAATAAAAGTGCTGGGGCAGCAAAAGGTGACCAGGCAGTGGACTTGTCTAATATGAACAACTGATGTAATTGTTTTTCTTTTTGTTTCTTCCTCGTCGCAACCATTATGACTTCATTATGTACAGGTTACGCAACACTGCGGGTCACAGTTTATCACTATTGCCAATCTGTGCGGATATTTGATTTATTGTCGGCAATATAGCCCATTATTAAACACACAGATAATAAACTATAATTTGAGATAGCCGTTTAAATACCTTTCTATATAAACATTGTTTCTCCCATTGTCTCGAATAACTTGGCATACATCATTAAATGAAAGTATTTTGGCCTGTGATTTATAACATAGTTTTTTTAAACGTGATCACTAATTTCAAACAGTGGCACTGCTCTTTTCATATTCTCAAAACGTTCGAATGTTCAATATGCATTAATTTTTTGTTGCATATTTTTTAGCGTTATTAATTGTTCCTTACTTATACGTTTCATTATCTTTCTTTTAATAACACTACGGGGTAGAGTAAGGAACTTCGATGTCAGGAGAACCTGCGACATCCAGGATGTTGTGCGAGGGGGTAGATCTAGAACACGTTTCTGGAGAAATCAAAGAGAGATAGCAGATTCTGAAAGGATTGTAAAAAAAAGCAGCTAACTCTACCAACAGGCAGACCACCCTCGAGGTAGAGGTATATAAAAAAAAAATAATAAAAAAAATTTAAAAAATATATTTAAAAAAAATAAATAAATAAAAAATCTTTTACTTATTATCGGTATGTGTGTAAGGAATAATTGTAAATTGCTTATATTTGATTTCACCTATTTTATTCTAATTTGCTGTAGTTGTTTCTAAATAATTGCTCTAACCATTTAAGTTTTTTTTTAATTGCCCCATACACAAGTTTCTAACTTCAAATGGGGCATATAAAATTGACTTTTTCATTTGATATATTTGTTAATGTACCTATATGTTTTGTACTTGTATATATTTTTAAATTAATAAATAAATAAAAAAAAAAAAATAGCTGGACATCCGCTACCAAATTTGTTATAGAGAGTCATAATCTTGCCATAATAATTCGGTAAAATTTGTGTATAGTGGAGTCTATTCATCCAACAACATATACAATAATGTAACACGCTTCACATGTGACTTATTTCCTACTACACCGCCATCTCCTGGATTTTTTTAAAATGTTACGCAACTATAGAAGAATTGTTTTTATTACAGACTTATGGTCCGTCGAACTTCATCCCGCATCCGAATCAACAATAATTATTACACAATGCAATAAATTATAACTCGAATTTAATTCAGTTTTTATTACATGTAATAAACTGTATTTAATACCTAAGTGCGGAGACACGAAGGGTGAATAGAAAAGAATATCAATAAAGCCAGTCGGAAGATAGGCAAAGAAAATGGTCATTGGTTGTACTATAAAACAGTTGTATCGTCCCAAGGATCTCAATTTTACTGACAATTTGACATTTTTGTCCGTAGCAACAGTTGTGAGTAGAAACAATATTTTACGCGGGTTATTGTTACATAGGTTATTGTTGTCATAGAAACCTTCGACTTACAAACGAAAATTGGTATGAAATATTTTCACTTTGTCGGATATAGTCACTTTGTATGAAAAATTCATCGTGCAGGATTAGCGTTTTATAAGAAAATCCGATTCGTACAAATTTTACTAATCATAACAGTGTTCCGCTGTTTCGAAGCAGAGCAGAGGGATTTGGACATGATATTGGAGGAGGTCATAAACATTGCCCAAAATCGAGCGCAATGGAGAGTTGAATTGTTGTCTCTCTGTGCCTCTAAGTGGGTTTAACGGGTTCCATTATATATAGACCGAAATGTGAAAAATTTACATACACTTTTTGACATTAATAAACATGAATACATTAAACAGAAATATAACACTCTTTAAATTAACGTGCGTGGAAATCGTTTTTAAGCCCTCGTGCCTACGAACTTGTGTTTTCGTAATGAGATATTCTTGTTCATGACACAAAGATTAATAATTAAAGCTAGTAACTACACGAGTTTCTAATTAGAAGGTATCACTATAACGATATTGTCACCACTAGTTTATTAAGGTACAGAATAAGTCTCCTCAAGTAGGATTAGTGAATAGGGTCACCGTGCCAAGTGTCAGAACGTTCAACCACGGTGTCGAGAGTATTAAGTGACAAAACAAAATTAATGGTTCCATACTACTAAGATGAGAGTTTAATAATTCTTCATGTTCTCTCCTTTGCTTCCACGGATACTGAATAATAGTTTGTTGCAGTAGAAAGCTTTTCCTTTCCATTAAATTTTATTTTTATTAGATACTGAATAATAGTTTGTTGCAGTAGAAAGCTTTTCCTTTCCAGCAAATTTTCATTTGCAAACACAACACTGAAATCTTTATAAATTGTTTTTAATTATTTCATTTTATATGCCCTATCCATTTGTCATGTATCCATCGCACCAAAAATTTGAAATTTGATTAGTGTTATTTATGGTTTTTGTTGTGATTTATACTTTAATTTAAGTTTTGAGGAATATGCTTGTATTTTATAAATTTTTAGGAGTTTACCAGTTGGTGTAGTGTGTTTGATTTGTTTTTTTTTTAACATGTAATAGGCGTTTTTCGCCGTATATTGTATTAAATAAATAAATAAATACATATTTGAGAAGCTCTGGGATACGCTGTACTAGGTTTTTCTAGGATGATTGATGTATTTGTTTTGAATAGGTCTCCTTCCGTGTCCCTTGTTCCTGTCCCTTACCCTTAACCTACTCGCTATTAATGTTTGCTAAAATCCTTTACTGCTGTTTTTGTTGTTCATACCTTTGACGTAGAAAATTATCTTTTGGTTGGCAATGTTTCTATAGTAAAAGAGATATGTATCTGATTAAGGCAATGTTGTTGATGCCTTGGAGTAGAATGTTGAGAAGGTTGCTTTCTATTTAGATTGAAGGTCTCTAATGATAACATTACACCACACCGTGATTTACCATGAATGATGTGATCGATATTATGAGAATTATGCATATAACTGTTTTATTGTTTTTATCTATACCTACTTTAGATATTATTTGTATTGTATAAGTAATGTATGTAATCTTTCTGTCCCACTGCTCACCGGAAAGGTCAAACAATGAAATGGTGAGCAGTGTTCATTTAAAAAAATAAATAAATGAATAAATTAATTCTTCAAAAACGTTACTTGAAACTTTGTAATACTTAGCCATAAATTATATCTGGCATATGAAGAAGTTGCCTTTTTGATAAGAGCCTACTAGAGAAAACAGAGCTAAATAGGCCAGCAGACCGAAACAAAGAGGAAAAAGAAGATAAATATGAAACATTGTAAGACTTCAGAAAATCCAGTTCACCGGTCCCGTCCAATCTGAGACAGGCCAACCCTGGGTAGAAATTTGAAGTGAAAAAACACTTCACTTGAAACTCTGACCCGACCGGGAATCGAACCCGGGACCCCGGATCTGAAATCCACGCCAGTACAACTAGGCTACCGAGGTCGGTCAGCTAGGCTACCGAGTCAGTTAATACAAAAATGCGTATCTTCATTTAGGATGAGGCTATTTTTCCATTTTTTTGGTGGTCTGCTTAGGAAGCGTCTTCCATGGAGTTGGCCGTGCAATGACATGTGAGTCTGGTTGATTAAACTCTTATCCCTTGTGCATACCAGAATCTTCTTCGTGACTTCCCCATCTTACAATATCCTCGAACTCGCAAACATCCCTTGCAGCACGAAAAACTCATATGGTAAAATGAAAAATTAAAGTCTAGGTACTTAACATAACCTCCAGAAAAATATAAAATCATTAAATTGATTTTAAATTTATAATAATAAAATAAAGTACATATGAAACCCATTTTCAGTTGTTGTAAAGTTGTATAATGATGTTGAAATTGTAATTACTGCGGATGAGGAGTTTCTTAAAAAATCACCATAATAATATATTATTTCCATATGTTTTAAAACTTATTGAACAAAGAAACTAGTATGTCCTTACGTTTTTATAGGTATCAAAATTTATTATCCGCATAATATAAACATGGGATTATATTATGATATGCAATCCCTTTCACATACTAAATACTAAAATATAATTATTATTAATTATTGCCTTACAAACATTACGGCACTAATCCAGTAGCTCATTACAAGAGGAAACGTTAAATTCTTATTGATGAGACAATTATTGGCGAATAATTAATAGTAGTATTAATAATTTTATTCCTCAGTAGATTTAAGAATATTTCATGAAGGCAAATACTACCGTGCCTTTATGCAAAATAAATTTCATGAGTTTTACAACTGAAATTTTATGAATTTTACTAATGAGAGAGAATGATAGAGAATAACTTTCGGTGTCTGCAAGAAAACTTTGTGTAATTAGTGTATGAAACTGTAGATAATTCACAGAAATATACAAACTGAGTATTATTCCTGAATAAAATGAAAGATATATTTTATGGAGTGTATTTTAAGATACAAAAATACATACATACAAATGAAATGGACGGATGAAAATGTATAAGAGTGTACAAACTAATGTCAAGTGAAATGGAAAATAGTCGTTCGACTTTTCTGCTGGGTTCTATCGGTCATCTTCCATGGTAAAAGGCAGTGGTAACAGAAAATGTTGAAAACCGATTAAAAACAGGGTTTGACCGCAGACGAAGAATATCGACGATTTTATAACTTATTTGGTTGATGTAAATAAATCAGAACTATCGAATAAGCCCGAATGTAATTCGACCCCAAAATTAACGCGATTCCGAAATGTTCGTAAAGATTTAAGAAAAAATATAATATTCATATAAAAATTCAAAGAATGTGAAATTCAATTACATAAGCCTTTAGTTAGGTAATTTTAATTTGTGTATAGGGTTTATTATTAATTACAAGAAAAAAAAATACATAACTTTATCGAAACAAAACAAATTGTGCAAGAGATGTTAACACCTGGAAACAACGCTAAGTAAGTATCTAGCCATAATATCATTGCATCGCACTCAGCGAAAAGGCGTATGCTGTTATGCTGAGTGCGATCATCTTTATTAAGGTAAAATAAAAAAATAAAAAATAGAATATCGAAATAACTTAGCTAAATCCCGAATTTAACGCGAGTCGATTTTTCAAGGGTTCACGTTATATTCGGCCTAATACGGTATTAATGTAAGCATTGGGCTAGGGAGGTAACAAGAGACGTCTGCTGCTGAGATGCTGATAAGAGGAAGAACCGCTTCAACAGCAATTCTTGGAATCAAACGAAGTGTCTCCATATAATCCAGGTAGGTACAAAAATGATATTCGCTAAATAAAATACATATCGGAATGTATTAAAATACATAAAATGTGACGCTCCACACTTGTTCAAATAAAATAAATTTCAATTAGGTCCACACGACAAACGCTTTGCGACATGATTTCTTCGCGTGGCAATTTTTTACAAAGAAAATACAAATAAACACCGCCAAAGGAGAGACACATCATTTTTTAAACACACTTCCTGCTGTACGAGTAACATAATAGCGGCTATCATGCGTGCGTGCAAATATTTTAGCATTGATAAAGTTGAATTTATGGGCAAGTTCAAGGAGATTTGCATTAAGCGAGCCATCGGTGATTTATTTCTACGTATTCTGCCTTTTTACGGCGTGGTGACACTGATATTGACCGACAATACCAATACGGCACGACCGGCGCCGCACTCTTTCTCTTGTCAGTAGAGACCCGACATTATGGCGAAAGCATCCTTGACCAGAATTCCTATTAATTATGCAATCTGATGTAGCGTTAAAAAAAGAGAAACTTACGGGACTTCCAATGAGTATATTCTGATAAAGAATCGCAAGTTACAAAAAGACTTTGAAAGATTCGTCATCACATATAAATAAAGCTTCAAAATGACGTTGAAAAAAACATCAAATGATGGAATTTTGGATTTCTCACAGCTAACCCACAAACTTCTTCTTTGTCCATGTCCGCTCCCTAGTTGGAGCATATGGACTCCACAAGTCCTTGCCATGCGGTCCTGTCCCCTGCGATTCCAGCAGCCGCACCCCAGTCAACACCAACGGCCTGAAGGTCAGCTTCGTAGAGCCTTTTAATTGTTTGGAGGGGCCTACCGCGTCTTCGATTGCCTTCTGGATGGTAGTTGAGACTAGGACGGGTTATGTCCTCTGTAGGCTTCCTGAGTACGTGACCTAGCCAGGTCAGTCGGCTGAATCTTATAGTGGTAGTGACCAGTGGTTGGCCTGTTAGGTCTCTGACAACTGTGTTCGGCACAAAATCATTTCAAGGTATGCCCAACGTTCTTCTGAGGCACTTGCTCTCGAATCCTGCTATGTGGATGTTTTGAGCGCAAGTTGGGTGCCAAGATTCACAGCCATAGAGAAGGACCGGTAGGACACAGGCATTGTATAGTCGGACCTTAGTTTTGATGCTGAAGGCATTAGACCTCCAGACCTTCCCCAGCTTGCTGAACGCCGCTCCAGCCAGTGCTAAACGCACAGAGAGTTCTCTTAGCATGGTACCATTTTCTTCAATGTGGGCACCAAGGTACTTTAAGTACTGAACATCGTCTATGGGTCGGTTGTTCAATGAAAGCCGCGTGTCTGCGTCTGTAACACTACCATTTTTAATGCAAACCGTTTTGGCTGCATTTATTTAAGCCCACGGCGGCCGATTGCAGATGAAGACATCCCAACGAAGAGGCAAGATCAGCCACATTTGATTCTATTAGAACTAATGAAGGTAAAAAATATAGGTTTTTTCCACAACCTAGCAGCCAGAAACAAGAAGCAGTAAGAACGACAAATAAGTCAGAATAGAAAGCATGAGCTAGGAAGGCATGTGGATTAGCAAGATACTTCTTCTGCCGCTTGTGCCGTATCAGGTCACCCCGATGTAGACAATCAATTCTGTGAAGGCTTCCCGGTCATGTGCAAGCCGAAACAACTCCTCCACCGTTCCTATTTACGTCCAATTTCTCACATTACGCATCCAAGATTGCCTTGGACTAATAAAAACTCTCTGCGGCTGCTAGATACTTTGATGAAGAAATCAATTAACCAAGACAGATGAACAAAATAAAGGTGGTTGAGCGGCAACCCAGACAGGTAAAAGAAGTGTCAGCAGGTACCAGAGTAGTGGTAACTTCATGCGTAGCTCATCTTTGTGCGAATTTCAAGAGAGAAAAGAATGGAAATTGTGGTTTCAAAGTAGTCGTTTACACTAGCCTAGAAGGGTTCGGATTGGGAAACTGTTTCGAAATTTGTCTCATCTTGGATATGATAAACTTCTTGTTGTTCGCATACCTATATGTGATCATATGGCAGAATATCGTTGTTATTGAGGAAAAGATTTATCTGATATTGTGTTCTTCGAATAACATTTCGACGAGGAGTGAAACCTTCCTATTATACGAATATAAAGGATTTCAAAACGTTTTGAAAAGAAAGTTCTCGATGATTAATTATTTGTAAACACAATAACTATCAACGAAATGCTGTCGTAATTCACTCCACTAATGTGCTTGGTGAGTAGTGTTTTGGGTGGCATTCATGCATTCGTACAAATAATCTGATAGCCACTTGCCTCACTAACTGTACCGTAGGAGTAAAATACGACCAGGCGAATTTTATAGTTTCAATAATAAAAAATCTACATATATGTAACACTAAAAAATCGTTCACATCCATTAGCGACGCAAACCTGATCTCGATAATTTTAACACTTCGCTGCAGTCAACTCCAAATAGGCCGTTATTTGGGTAGGTATTATTGTAAATTAACTCGTGTGTAAAGCCTTAAAGCTCTTGTTTGCAATTATAACTTTCATTTAAAGTGAGAAACTGATAAAGGCCAATAAAAACTGATTCTTTCCAAAGATTGAATTACTTAAGCGTTGGTGCCTGTAATTTATTACTATGTATCGTCGTACGTTAATGAAAACGATGAATCATAGATTTGGTTGAACCGTTAACAACGTTTATTTCATTACCTACGTCCTTTTAGTGATAGCTCGTAAGTAAGTCATGAAGAAAGAAACATTTGGTGTGTCTGTTGAATGAAGCATAAAATAATAGTGGTAAGAAAATAAGCTTTAAACAATAAATGATAAAGATTTCAGCAGTGTCCGTTAATATGATAAAGATTTAAGCAGTGTCCGTTAATATCTACCACAACGCAACAATGCAGAAGAGGTTGGAATCCATATTATACAGATCATCCGATGATCCATATTACTCATATTGAGTTGAGGATCTTGAATATAATATTTTATGACTTATATGGATAAGCGATCTCTACATTTTCATCACGGTTCCTTTAATCACAGACCCTTACATACTGTGCTATTTTCTGAAGGAGGTTCTTTGCCTCGCTTGGTTGGATCATAAAGAAGGAACTCATTAACATAATCTAACATCATACGCGAAGGCTTATAAAGATCTTAAAGAGATAGATTATGTTGTAAATTTGGCAATAAGCCAGGATTTTCATCAAGGTACAAGGAGATTTTTTCGAATGAACCGATTGCAAATAATATGTCATTGTGATGAATTCTAAAGATAGGCTTAGACTAAAAAAATCAAGTGCATTGCTTATCGCAAAGGAAATTATGTAATGGTGAGTGATGCTTAGTTTTGACAAGAAAAAAATTAATAAAAAGCCAGAGCTAGAATATAAACATTCATTCTTGATCTTTCAGTGTAAACAAAGTCTAGTTTACACTAAGCAAAATATCAACGAGCAAGATTAAAAACCAAGAACTAGAATTATCGGACACATGACTTTAGATGTTGATTACATGTGTCAATTTATTGATCATTCTTCAAGTAGTGTTCGTGGCTGATATAATATATTTAACGAACGATAATTCTTAGTGGTGTTAACACCACACGAACATGGAGCCAGAGCCAGATAGAGCAAACAACAACGAGCAAGAATCAACACCAAGTAGGTACTAATTAAAAGGCCATGATAGATTACGTCAGATTTCTAGTTGTTACTTTAGCTGTTATTTGCCTGGTGTCAATAATCTCCGGCTCTATGCTCGTTTGGTGTAAACGCATTCTAAGAAAATTTCATAGAATCTTGTTGAATAAAGATGCGAAAGAATAAACTACCTCTGTTTACACAGAAAAACTTGGTAGAATCTAATAGAATGAGCATTTCGCTCGTGTAGTCTAAGCCCACCTTGACGAAGTTCGAATATTGATAACATCATTTTCAGAAGTATCTTAGTGAATTGGTTAAATATGTAGAACATATTGAGACAAGGTCAAAAACAAGAAACAGATCGAAATAATTTTGATAATTGTAACGGGTATGATCTCCTAGTAATTGTACTGGTCACACTTTTTTTTTGGCTGGCACTCGCCGAGTTGAAAGGATAATCTTTGTTTTTATGTGAAGTGTCTGATAATACATTATAATAATACCGATGTGAGGTACTCCATACTGTCATTTCTTTCTGGTGTGATACATCGGCAGATAAAGCGTATTACATGTAGTAACAAAATTGTCCGTTTGTCGAGAGGGTTACAACATTGCATGCTGTTGCAACGTACTTTATTTTGTTCTTAAGAAACGAACCGACTTGAAGTGTGACTTATTGACGTGTGCTTAACTAACTGATGTCGTGAATGTACATGAAATTTTTTTATGTTATTAAATAATTATTACATAATTTAGGTAATGAGGAGGGCTTGATAAAAAAAAGAGGTAGAGAGTTTTGATAACCGACTGAAAGGTTTCTTTTATGTGTGACCCAAACTACCTATTCACGTTCTAAAAAAATGGTTGGGTAGTACCTAATCTAGTATTTATCACTATAAGTTAGCGCACCCAGTGCAAGCCAATCACCATTATTATGAGGATGGACATGGCTGGCTGATGCGTTAAGATTGCCGAATTGTAGTTGGCTGAGGAACGCTGTTCTTCCTCCCAACAGGGTCTCAAAAATGAGGAAGACCCTCTCATACTGTGATCCACTCTTCCGAAAAAGCGATTTGGATGTGCTTTGGGAGGAGGCCATAAACATTGCGCATGATCGAGTTCAATGGAGAGCTCTTGTTGCCTCCCCATACCCCTTAGTAGGGTTTTAGGGTATAATGAATGAATGAATGAAGTAATCCAAATAGAGCTAGATATAGAGGAAAGGTGTCATAGTTCCAAGTTCAAATTAACAAACGATATTAGAAAAAATAGTGCACTTTGCATTGTACAAGACAGAGAGGGGTGGAAGATAATTTTTCATTTCTCTTGGGGTTAAGTCGTCCGGTAGAATTGTCGATTGAAGCTTGAATTACTTATAAAATGATTCATTCCAATGTCAATGTTGCACACTGCTTAAATGGAGGAATGCGCGACCTTACATATTGTTCAAAGCGTACTGAAGCACATTTCAGTCAGTGATATCATACAAAACAATGCGCCTACATACTGTGCAAACGAATTTATTTTTAGATCAAACGGCAATAATATTTTTTTTTTTATTTTAAGCCCTGCACTCGTTTTCGAGTGATTCGGCAATAATAATATTGGAATTGGAAAATACGCGAGAATCCAATTTTTGAGCAATAACTTACAAACAATATTTTATGATTTGTGCTTGTGTTTTTAGGATTTTATTTTTCATACACTCCTATTGCTGGAAATGTTGAAACGAGAATAGGCCTTTCATGCTAAAAGAAACAAAACTATATAAAAAAAATCAAAAAATTTCGAATTTTTTCTCAGTAAAAGTATGAAAGGTTCAGTGAGGCAACACTATCTCCCAAACAGTAAAAAAGAGGCTAGAGTCCTGTGGAAGGCTATATAACTTCTAACAACCTTTTATACAGTCCAAGTATTTTGTCCTTAAAGGAGTTGGTAGTCTTGCGATTCTCTTATCGATTTTCATACTGAAGGTAGCGGGATCGAACTCGGGTGTCAATCATCGCCCTCTTTCACGACAAAAGCCGTTGCTTAGTGTGAAATAATAATAATATGTCAAAAATGTGTGGATTCACTTGAAAGTATATAGGTGATCTCAGATCCTTTTAAAAAATGCTGACATGGACTATTTTTTATAGTTTTTAACTTCGATGGCTTTATGGGTGGTGGAGGTTCGAAAGCTATCATCGGCATACAACTACTTGTGAATATACTGGCGCACATTTCTCATACTTTAGTGCTACACCAAACCAATCACTCAAGATGAAGTTTGTTACTCTACTGACTACTAGATCCATGGATTATTCTAGGTGAGCCAAGATTCTTAGAAAAAAGCTACCGTGGATTACATTATAGTTTTTAACGTTCATGGCTTTATAGGTGGGGGAATATACTGGCGCACATTTCTCAGAGAGTATTGTTACACTAAACCAATCATTCAAGATGAAGTTTGGCATCCAACTGACTACCAGATCCGTGGATTATTCTAGGTTAGTCAAGATTCTTAGAAAAAAGCTACCGTGGACTACATTTTAGTTTCTAACGACCTTGGCTTTATAGGTGGGAGAATATACTGGCACAAATTTCTTAGAGAATATTGTTACACTAACTAAACCAATCATTCAAGATGAAGTTGGGTAAACTGACTACTAGATCCTTTGATACAAAAATCATTTAATTTTTTGTATCGTCATCAACAAAATAATAATTAAATTATTTTTCCACGTGTTTGCACAATAATGTGTCGAACATGCACTTAACACGAGTAATGTATTTCGCGTGTGACTTAAAAAAAAAAGAAATTCACCGAATATTTCGAGTGGCGGGACATGGCGTACACAAATTACAGCTGACATCAAGAGATAACCATCTCGAAACGGTTAACAGCCACGACCAATATGTTATTAACGGGCATCGCGGCGTTATGAAGACGAGGCAGACAGTTTACTCCGTAAGAGATTCCAAAACCGTGATAAAGGCTTTCAGTAGCCATGATATATTTTGATGGAGATTTTGGCACTTATATTCAGAAGAACATGTTTAAACGTATTTTTGGAGTACATTATTGGTTTGTAATAGAAAAGACAAACTTCTCCTGACCCAATATCGTTCTGTGGGTTAACTATTTGTTGTTTTTTATGTTGTATGATGATTAATTAATATTTTGATCATAAATTCTTGAAGAAATGAATTGTTTGCTTAACTTTACATAACAGCTTCTGTTATTAACTGAATAACCAAAACAAAACAACAAAACCGCCATATTTGTTTAAAAATCAGAACCTTTTCAAATGAATGTAAGTATCAAAAATACTGCCTTAGGATTGAGATCAGGGGATTCGCAAGATCTTAACTGTTATGAATAATTTTTGGTATAGGTAACTTTTTTGACAAATAAATGGTCATAAATTTCTTCTTCTTTAAATGCCTTGTCGGGTCTCCCTAATTTTGACTTTGACGATCATCTCGGAGATTTTTTCTATATCCTGCAACGCTTAGAACTGCTCCTCTACACTTCGGATGCCATTCTGTCTCTTACCAGGGTGTTTGTCTTTGTCTAGGTCTTGCCGTTTTTCAGTTTTGCTCATTGATTTTGAGTCAAATGCGATAACAAATGACAACACATTTAAACGAAGATTTGTTGGAAGTTTTTTAAGTGAATTTTTATCAGGTAGCAATTTATGTAGATGATCTGAGACATGCCCAAAGATCAAGAAATCTCAAGGGAAACATAAAAGAAGCGACGTTACAAAATAACAGTTTGATCCGAATCTTGATCTCGTGATGTAACACCGCGTGAAAATTATGAACTCAACCTTAAAGTAGGTATGTCTCGGTTTGGTATTTTTTCCTCATGGCCCTGCGAAAAGGGAGAGTTACGTCATCGCAGAGAAATGTAGCTACAGAGATAAGCAACCGTCAGAATATGGAGCAGAAAATGTTCATACTATAATACTAAATTAAAGTCATTCTTAGAATGTGAAACAATATCGTCTATAATTCATCTATCTGATATCGGAATGTAAGAATGGGGGCTAACAACCCCATAAAGTTAAGAAGACATTGCAACCACCTTCACCGTTTCCCTTACTATCAAAAAATTACATCGTTGAAATCTACATCTATCTAGCATGCCCAAGAAGATCTTTGGTATTTTTCTCTTTAAATTATTCAAATTTTCTATGCTAGAGCCATTCATTGATTCCTATATAGGAATATATATTCCTATACTCATTCATTATTCTTCGCACTCTTTAAAATTGAATAAGCCGTCAATCTTTTTGTGTGAATTGGTTTAATCAGAGATTCTTTGTGAAAGATTTTAAAAACTCTCTACTAACTTGCCCAATTTAAAATAAATGATTTGTAATGTAATTGCACAACAAATATGCTAAGTTTGATGCTTATTTATATTTGACCAACTGCCTTTAAGTGTATTAAAGATTAATAATTTTGTTAATATATATAGGACAATGGGATCAAACCACATTAACAATGTGTAAATAAATACTAGTCTTGGTTTGTAGGAGAGAGAAGTTAATTGATATTGGCCTAACGGTTGTTGACCACTTGTGATGTGTTGGCTTTCTGTCAAGTCAGTGGTGTCCCCCAGGGCACGTCTGAGAAACCTCAGGAGTCGGGATGTGGCGCCATTATCTGCCCCAGCGCTCTCCGAGTGTTACACGAAACACCTCTTCAAAATTATTTCCGGGGCCAATTTTAATACAAAAACCTAAACTTTTTTTGTTCATTACAATTAATCGAGGTTTTATCTATAAAACCCAATTCAATCTCATAAAATCATTGCAATGATTATTGGGCAAGTGCTTATCCACGTTCCTTTTGGGATTTTTTGAATACGACAATGCAAAATAAATCAGTAATATTCTCCAATATTCGTTGAACAACACTTTCGTCCCGTCACATATAAAACCAAAATTGTATCGAGGAATTCTGAGATTGTATGAATATACTCGGCATCTAATATATATATAAAAATAATGGAACCTCAAGAGGAAAGAATGTTATGTTTAAAAGAAAGAGACACACGGGTATTATAATTTTATATTACATTATGTCTTATGCAATCCAACGGATAAAAAACTATATTCAAAGGCAAGTATCATTATAATATCATACAAAATACCTACACCAATAACCGTAAACTAATGATTACGCCAGACTGGGAAGGGACCGGTCGAAATCCAGATTCGATCTGACGCGAATCCCGAAACGGTTATACACGTCCTCTTATAATATTGCATGCGCGAAGGGTCGGGCTATTTTTAGAACTCGTGCAAAATTGGATGTTTAATATAGATGGTTATCCTCATATCACACCATCAACTACCACTTATCCTTGTATTTTTATGATCCTTTATATTATTGGTACTCGAATTACGGCCGGAGGAAACCTTATTAACTGTTGATATCACGAATTAATCGGTGAATAATTATACAGCAGGGTGTGGAGACGAGGAAACCAGATGATGAGAGGAAAAGGAATAATCAATTGTGATTAATGCGAACCAGTTTTTATGCAAATTGGGAGCAATCATTTATTTTTGTGAACAAAATTATTTACCTTTATCATATTTTTTTCTTGTCGACCTAACCGATCAACCGACGTTGACGTTACATTTCTCGTACTGTACTTTTGGATTTTCTGGGCACGGTATCTTAGGACTTTTCTCAACAAAATGCTGAAAGATCCGAAGGGAAGATATACTACGCCTTCAAGACTGATAACGTCGAACAAGAGGTGAGCATCGAGAAATTTATTACAAAGATTGGATGGACCGAAAAGTTGGTAGCGGGTTACAAAAGAAGAATGAGGGGTTTTAGCCGATAAGAGTACGGCACTACCACCAAAAGGTTTTCCTTGGAAAATTGTCAAGAAAATTGAAAAGTACTTTAATCATAATCAACATATGCCCGACAACTCTAATCAAGGCCTACATTTGCCATCCTTTTAGATATTTTTTGTCAAATATCTAAAATTAGTGTATAATCTCATAAAAAATGGGTTCAAACCTCAAAATAGGTACTGCTCTCTATGTTATCTTTTTTTTTCTTTAAAAGGCAATTTGCCGTTGATAAATAAATAAATAATCAATGTGGTCTCTAGACAGATATTATGGCCGGTGATTAGTCAAACAAAAGTCTGTAAGGTATCCTCAGGCTACATTAGTTTTTCTACAATGATATTGAGGGAAAAACGTATGCTCGACAAGATGCTGTTTAAGGAAAATTTCACAGTTAAGGAACACGAGGGATTGCTCGAGACTGGGGTCTATGGAGGAACTGTTTACATTTTACCAGCATCGTGAAGACTGCGATAAAATGCAAAAGAAGATTTTACTTTAAAACTGAGATACCTTTACTAAATCAAAATATTGCTATGATTGATTTTGTTGATGTGCAATAAAATGTCACAATTCATATTAATTTAATTCACTAAAGCATCGTACTCACTTGCGCCGCGAACGTGTGACATTGCATCAATTTAATCGAAAGGTTAAGTGTATAGTGATTCGAAAAAGCGAACGCGAGCGGAACACATGCATCCTTTTGATATAATTGATGTAACGATACACGTTCGTGGCGCAAGTGAGTACCGAGCCTAACTGATGAACATGCATTTCTTGATGGAGTTTATTTGAAAATAAAGATCAAATTAAAAAAAATGTATAACTTTCCCACAATTTTTTTATTACCCTGACTAGTTTCGCAGACACACGTCCTACATGGTCACAGGAGACTAAGAAACTTGTTATGTTTCTTAGTCTCCTGTGACCATGTAGGACGTGTGCCTACGAAACTAGTCAGGGTAATATAATGTTTGTGGAAAAGTTATACAATTTTTTTTATTTGATCTTTATTTTCATATTAATTTCGCAGAATTGCACCTCCCGTCAAACTACGTTGTATGACAAGTGACAAAGTGCCTCCTTATAAGGGATCATATCGTACCTACGCTTGTACACTGGCTGCCTCATCTCATTATCTCACCAGCTGATAACACAGTGTCTGCAAAATCATGCGACGCATCTACTATTGTCATTCTAGTTGTTGTCTCCGTTGTTATGTTTATCTCTGGTGATAGCAGTGTTTGCATTGTTTCCACGAACTAAAGGATTTCTTCTCTCATTGTTTACGCTCAAACATACAAGCACTATGTTCTCAGGTGTACCTCACTCTACCCTGATGCAAAAATGGCCAGCCTCTGCTTCAAGTGCATGACATTATAATGATTATTGTTGTTTGTATAGCAAAGATAAATAAGCCGTTTGTAGTTATAACTGTCCAAAGATATCATTATAATATGCAGTGATTTCATAACATAGTTTCTTCAATATTAAAATCTTCTTCTTTATGATTGGGCTATTCCATTGAAGCTGCTCTTGTGAGGTGGAATCCCAAATGTCTATAACCATCTTTAAGGCGGTCATTCTCGAGGGCCATTAGCATGGGGTTGGTTGCGCAGAGCGATATAGGGAGTCTGGTGACGTTCATATTCTGGACAAGACAATACAAGTCCCTCATTCGCTGTTTGTTCCATCTGAAAATTGCAGGTGCTTTGATGATTTGGTTCCACAAAAAGATCTGCCCTTCCAACTAAATTGGATGGCGTTAGGTCAAAACATGCTAACTGTCTATGAGTTTCTAATGCAGATATCATGTTTTGACCTAATACCGTCGTCAGACTATACTATGGTACCTGAATGTGTCGACCCATTTTATGACGTTTATGTTCTGAAATACTCAAGAGTATCTACGGCAGTTTTTCTTCCTCCTAATTTGTTAATGCCAGAATAATGGCACATTTTATTATGAACAAAGCCAACTTCTGTGTGGCAGTCGCTAAAGTCGCACATAGCTCAAATCATTTTCGATAACGTGTACTTCAATAAGTCAGGATAATTATTGTAAATATTTCATTGAGTCCTTATAATATAATAATACCTACTTAAATAAAAACAATACTTTAGAAAATCTCTTATATTATATTAGCCCAGAACACTGACTGATCGAGTGTTTAAATGACCGACTATCGCTATAACGTCATCCTACCCCGCGAGCCACGCATACGTACACATCTGGCGCTATCTACGTAGTGGTGCGTGAGTTATGTTGCTTGATAAGGGCGGATACACACAACAAATATCCCGATGGTAGAAAAGCGAATTGAAAATGAAAATACGCACATCATAAATGAATTTAAATAAAGTAAATTACGCAATAACGTATTACTGTTTTGTACCATTTTGCAACCGTAAAAACGGAAGACGAAGTCCGTCACGTAGTGACTGGGTGCCCCTAGTTACGATATAAGTAAAGGGCGATATAAAAATAATTACATGCAGACGACGCGACTTGGTGTCGCCATTGGCATCGGTGAATGATGGATACGTTCTTCGTTTATGGTATTGATTTCAATAGATGATTGTGGAGTATTTTAGGAATCAGCACGCCATAGGATTGGGTTACCCGAGGACTTGGTTATAAGAGCGTGAAGCACCGATAACAATATCAATCACTAATTGCTGATAAATTGTGTTTAAAATATTAAGTAGGTCTTAGATAACTGGGTGAATAATTTGAGTAGGTACCAACTATAAACGCCTGACCTCATTGCAAAGAAAGGATTGAAGCCCCTTCTAATCTCTTTAAACATTTATCAGACCATGATTTTTTTACATTGATTCATTTTATTCCATTGGCGAAGGGTGTCATTTTCACCACATTATTGGTTCAGGCACTGACCAAAGCGCAGGCACAAAAAGTTTCCGATTTCGAAACTAATTGCCTCTACCGCACTTTGTACAGGCCTATCACTTCATCATAATCATAATGGATATGAAATGGAAATAGATGGAACATTTTTTAAGGATGCTGTTAGACAGTTGGCCGGGAAGATCACTGTTCTTCCTTCCATCAGAGTATCGAAGACGAGGTGGAACCTCTTAAACTATGATAATTTGTTCCATTAAAGAAAAGTTTGGACATTGTGTAGAAGATCACTTAAGGGTGCTTGCAGCAAGAATTAGTATAACATTTTTCAAAGTTTTTTTAGCAGACAAAATTTTTGCAGCATTTGTTACAATAATTTACTTGTTAAGATTTATTATAACAGTATTAACTTATTGAACTGAGTGTATCGAAGCGTTGGTGATAAAAGCAATCAATGCGATGGGAAAAAGGCAATGGAGAACTCGGCTTATCTCCGTATTTCTCAGAACTCGCATTTCGAATCAGAATCAAAATCATTTCGCAAGACCACACGGATAATGATATGAGAAATAAAAGTATTGTTCGTCTCATACCATGAAAGTTATGATTTACACAAGTGGGACAGTAAAAGTTCTACATAGAGTCATTTAGTTATGAGGTTATCCAGGTTTGTCCCAACTTATTAAATGACTGATACAATTTAAGAACACAATAATATATTTTTAGTGGACGTAGCTGGATGCTTGCGCATTACCGTATGGGAAAACAAAAACATGTTAAAAGAAAGTAAAATGAGGATTTATAAGACCGATGACATGCAGTGTGGAAACCAGAGCCGACACTACGAGAACGAAGACTCCTGAGAACCACCGAAATGAAGACCCTCCGCTTCATCGCGGGATTAACTATTGGAGACTGAGTAATTAACTTCGAAATTCGGGGAATCAGCGATGGGGAAGAAATAGAATACGCTACTGAATAGACCACGTCAACAGAGCGGATCCGGTTAGAATGGTAAAAATAGCCGCAGAAGAAATTCCATCAACCAGCAGATCTTCTGGACTTCCACCAAAAAGATGATCCACAAAAAGTCCGCGTCCTAGAAATAATATTACACCCAAGAAAAAACAGGACTCAGTCCTATATCAAGAAGAAGAATATCTTTTTTTATGCTACAAAATGTTCATCTTCTTCACGTGAACAGATATCACATGACGTAAACAATGTTTGTCATGTCAGGTGGTCAAATGTCAGCCACCATGAGAATCTTCTTCCTATTGAATCCCATGCCCGTTGTAGGATTCCAAAACGTTTGGCTAGCTCACTGACTCCAATTCAACAATCTGTTACAGTGATCTGCGATTTTGATTATTGATGCAACATCTGTTTTTTATATACTTACTAGCTATCCCGACAGACGTTGTCCTGTGGACCCTTTGGTCCTAACCAGAGGCGGCCCGTTCATTGTGCACTGCGCCTCCAGAAACAAAAATAAACTAATTAAATAATAACATTAAAATATTAATTCTAAAATGTCCATATTTCATTCGTATTCAAAGCTCAGACGGGATCAACGCGAGAATATATGCGCGCAATTTGGTTGACTTTGCATGAAATTTTTTTAAAACGCCCGAAACGGTGGAGTATGTGAAATGGGCTACTGTAAAAGTGACAATTACGTATGCGAGAATGAGAGGGTGCAGGTGCAGAAGACAATAATTTTGTTATTATATTTTTTCAAAGATGGCGTCGTATGAAATTCGTCCCATACTAACTTTAATATTATATTTTGTATTATTTCTTATCCATTTTTTTCAACTTTTTATTACTTATTCTGTTATCCGGAGTGGGGAAGAATCCAATAAATCACACATCGGAAGAATCTGTTGAGCCAATCTCGAGTTATAAGTGTTCGCACTAACCCGACTTTAATTTATATTAGAGATTAGGTCTATACTTTGATTTTTCTAATTATTCGTATCAGTTTTTAACAATGTTTAAACCGGTTTCTTATTTATATACAAAATCAACTCATTCACACTCAATCAACGCTTGTATCGTAGAAGAGGAACTCTTAGTACTTATCAATCAATTTACTACATTATAAAAAAAACTTCAAAAGAAATGTTATACACAGAGGTGGTACATAATTGTATATAGGATGCAACGTGATTCCATAGTCAGTCCGAGAAGATTTAATGAGTGTGATATTTAGCTCTACCGTGTATGAAGTATCATCATGCAGAAATAATTACCTAAACCGGTTTCGCATATTGTATCTATACACACATTACACTTTTGCATACGGTCGTTATACAGTTTTTTTACACAATTATGTCAAAAGAAGGCAACGACCCAGATTGTGTTTTATTATTTTCATTTTGTTGTCATTATTTTTTCCGCGAAACTCGGCGAACCGACCTTTTTAGCTCACTTGTTATAATTTGTGACTATGGTTTCCTTGAAATCTCTACCCAATCTCGCCTATCACCGCCTATGTGCATAGAAATATAAATTCCTTAATCCTACTAGGATAATAATAATAGCATATTATTGTTCATATTGAGACGATATTTATGGATTATAAAATATTCTTCCATGTGCGTATTTCACCCATGTTTGTTTAGAGATCTAACCTAACCTAACGTTTCAGTCTGAATAATTACTCTTCGAATACTCTCTAAAACTCAACAAAATTAGCTAGTCCTTTATCATTTCGTCTTCTCTTCTCAGCCTATTCCCGTCCACCTCCTGCCTGGACAAAGGCCTCCTCCGTCTCCTTCCACACCGCTCTGTTTTGGGTTTTTTGGACCCAGTTGACCCCAGTGTATTTGACGAGGTCGTCTCTCCACCGTATTGGTGGTCTCCCGACGCTCCTGGCAGTCATTCTGGGTCTCCAAGTTTCGACCCTCTTCGACCATTTCTCTGCCTGGTCTCTTGCCAAGTGACCTGCCCATCTCCATTTGAGGGATGCGATACGTTCGGCAATATCTGCAACCATGGTTCTTTGTCGTATCACTTCATTTCTCACTCTATCTCTCAGGGTGATACCCAGCATGGCTCTTTCCATGGATCTTTGGGTAAGCTTTATCTTCTCTGTACTCAGCTTGGTCAGCGTCACTGTTTCCAGACCATACGTTGCAACCGGCATTATGCACGTCTCATAAACTCTGCGTTTAAAGTTCATGGGGATTTTACGGTTTTTGAGTATGTGACTCATTTTCCCGAAGGCTGCCCAACTTAATCCAATACGTCTTTTGACTTAGGCGGTTTGGTTTTCTCTGCCTAGTCTTATGGCGTGTCCTAGATAAATGTATTCTTGGGTATTTTCTCATAGATTTCCATCAATTTTAATTTGGGAGCCTTCTGTGCCCATCACCTTGGTCTTTTTCAAATTCACGATAAGTCCTACTTTCTTTGATGCCTCCTTTATTTCCCGTAGCATTTCGGTCAGTTCTTCAGGGTTCTTGTTCAAGATAATTATATCGTCCATTTTGTCTTATAGATCAAAAAAAAATATGTTTTATACCTACTTTATAATTAAGACAAAAGCACATTCAGCACGCATTCTAAATTCTTGACAGTTGTTTGTCCTAGCCGTTTAAAAAGTTCCTGTAGCATCCGGCACACCGAACCACAGTATAAAGTTATTAAACCGAAATTATTTTAGGCCCATTACTTAACAATATTTTTTGTTTACAAAAATTTCACATCATCTTAAAAGTCTCACCTTAACTGCAACCCAAATTCTGGGTTGAAAAAATCCAGCGTCGTTTTAGGTACTATTATTAAAAACGTTTTATATCCCAGAAAAGAGAAACACTTAGGGAATAAATTTGACCAGGAGAATATGGAGAAGATTGTTTTAATAAGCAGATATCTGGTCTACCTCAAACTGGCAAACTGGTCTACCTCACGACCAGGAGAAATATGTTTATTTGAGGAACCGCTGTTCAAGGGCGTGCCGACGTTCCAAGCTGAATTATTTTTCCCAAAATATTGACCTGAACAATGTTAAGCGGACCTGGAACTTCCTCAAACAGCAGGGAGTGGGAAAGCCTGCCGATACGGATGATACTATTCAGTTTGACCTTAATGTCCTAAATCGGCATTTTGCTGCCATTCCTGCTGTGCTGACAGACGGCGATAGATTATCCACCTGTGCGGATATAGAGGCTTCCAGGCCCATTGGCGTGGAGTCGTTCGTTTTCTCTGAGGTGTCTATTGGTGATGTCTCTCGAGCATTTCGAGACATCAAGTCTACTGCTGTGGGTTGTGATGACATTAGTTATAGAATGCTGGGGCCCATTATGTCTTCTGTGCTTCCGGTCATAACATTTATCATTAATTTTTCCATGTCTTCTTCAGAGTTCCCTTCCGCGTGGAAGGAAGCTAACGTTATTCCTTTACCAAAGAAGGCGGCACCAGCCTCACCTGCTGACTTTCGCCCCATATCGGTGCTTCCACTGCTTTCTAAAGTAGCAGAAAAACTGGTTTTCCAACAATTGAACTCATATGTTGTTGCCCACAATTTGCATAATCCTCTGCAGTCAGGATTTAGAAGGGGACACAGTACTACGACCGCGCTTCTAAAGATTACCGATGACATACGTGAAGCAATGGATGACACGCAGTTGACCATTATGGTATTACTGGATTTTAGCAATGCGTTCAACTGTGTTGATTTCGGTGTGCTGCTTTCGCGTTTACGCGCTCTAAATTTATCAGATGGCGTCGTCGACTGGTTTAGTTCGTATTTGTTCATGAGAAGGCAAAGAGTGATCTACGGTGGTGCCAGTTCTGATTGGGTCCAGCTTGGCGCAGGGGTTCCGCAGGGGGGAATTCTATCTCCCCTACTTTTCTCATTATTTATAGGTCCTATTTCTACAAATATCCAAGGACCCTTTCACTTGTATGCCGATGACTTACAAATCTACACCCATTTCAGGCCACAGAATATCGTCGAGTCCTTTGCTCTCATGAATGAAAATCTTCAGTACATAGCCACGTGGTGCGAGCGGCATGGACTCCTTATAAATCCTGTTAAATCACAGGCCATCATTATTGGTGGTCCCAGACTCCTTACTTCATTGAACCGTAATTCCTTGCCATATCTTTTTCTGAATAATCAGGTAATTCCTCTTTCTGATGATGTTAAGGACCTGGGGATTTACATTGATTGTAAGCTTTCATGGAAAAAACAGGTGGATGAGCTTAGCAGAAAGGTATTTTCATCACTTCATGCACTTCGAAGACTCCAAAATTTCCTCAGTCCAGAAATTAAAAAGCTCTTAGTTCAATCCTTGCTTCACCCACTATTTGACTACGCCGATATTTGCTATCTAGATATGGCAGTGGAGGTCGAGTCCAGATTGGAACGTCTTCAAAACATGTGCATACGGTACATCTTCTCTCTACGAAAATATGATCACATTTCTGAATACAGGCTTCAACTTCAATGGAAAACCATGCGAGAGAGAAGAGACCTGCATACTCTCTGTTTGCTATACAAAATACTTCATAACCCGTCCTCTCCTAACTACCTCAAACAGAGATTCACCTTTCTCAGTTCGCACCAACGTTCGTTGCGTTCTGATCAAAATAATTTGCTGCTCATCCCATCCCATCGCTCAAAATTCTATACTGAGTCTTTCACCGTTCGTGCCGCAAGGTTGTGGAACCAACTTCCCCTCTATATAAGAGGCTCACAGACTATTAACACTTTTAAAAAATCGCTGACGACAAGATAAAACCCTACTCCAAATTTAAAGAGGATTCCTCTTCCCACCTTCCCTACTCCTTGTTGAATTTATTGAGTCTGTTTTTAATTTATTTTATGTATGTATTTAATTTTGTATGAGTTTGATTTTGTATGAATTTTACCTTTTCAAATCTTTTATCTCTTTTTTTTTTTTATCATTGTGTGATCTCGAGTATTTTATTTATAAGTCTTATGAATTTAATTTATATTTATTGTAATGTGTTGAACTTTGGTTAATTACTTGAATTTATTTTGAATGATTGTTGAATTTATTTTAGCCCATTGAATTTATTCTAATTTATTGAATTTGTTTTTGTTTGTTTAGTGTAGGTGTGTATTGGATTTTATTTGAGTTTGATTTTGTATGAATTTTACCTTTTTGAATCTTTATTTTTATCTCTACATTGTGTGATCTCATGTGATTAGTGTGTGATTATTATTTTGCTTTCTACTGTCTGTATTGTTATTATTATTGTTTTTATTTGTAATCTGGGTTGGCTGGAAGAGATCCTGCGGGATAAGTCCGCCCTTTGACTCAATCAATGTTTCTATGAATAATTGTTTTTTTTATTTCACAATAAAGTTATATTTATTATTTATTATTATATCTATTGATTATTAATAATATGAAAGTCAAATGACCTTTTATCCCCAAAATAATAAAGCGGAGATGTGTTCGCTATCGCTATGTATGTATGATTCGAACGATTTTTTAACCTTTTCCTATTGTTATTGTTAATTTTTATGATCAGGGGGTAGCAAACTATTATTTTTTGTATTTTTTTACATTTGGAAAAGGTGCCTACTAAAAAAATAACCTAGTAAAAATTTGGTACCTATGTATGTGATTGACATATTTTTATCGAACCACGGTTCGTTACATACTAAACGCATGGATAACTAAAGAGTTTAAGTATATCTCATAGATGCATTTTTGGAGGAGACACCGCTTCTAGTAGATATACATGTATCATATAATTCAATGAATAAAACTCGTGGAAAAGAATATTGGAACAATTCAAAGGCCGCACATGAAAATATCCCAAAGGATCTCTGCCAGTCAAAAATATTACTTATTAAAACGGAACTTCATCATTTTTAAAGGGAACAATTTGCCCTGTCTTAATTATTTTTTCCAGAAAATAAACTTCCTTGTATTTAAATATAATTTGGTGGTAATTTTCGTAAATACTCTGTGTAAATTATTATAATATGGTAAAAAAAAAACGGGAGTATGAGAGCCCGTCTAATTTACAAAAAATAAAAACGTATTGAATGATTCAGCGAAGTATTGTGTGGTCCGATCCCCCGCAGTTTCAAACGATTAAGTCATTAAAACATTCGAATTTAAAAACCACCACAATACAAAAAAAATATACAAGTTCTCCCCTAGCGGTCAGTGTATCTTTTCTTCGTATTTTTATTTTTGCATCTCACGCAAATATATTTAAGTGTGTTGGTGAAATTATAATTATTATTATCTTCATAACATGTATGATTGCCATTGTTGATTTCTTTTCAACACAAAAGCCACGAGCTAAAATTAAAAAAATAAATAAAAAGTTGAAAAGCACCCAGTTACCTACATAAAGCATAATGCTCAATATGTGGGTAATAATGATGAAGAGCGGTGGAACACAAAGGTATGAAGATGCCACTAAAATAACCGTAGACTACACAAAATTATTACTAAGATAGGTACCTCGATGTCTTTATTCTTTTGTATGTGGTCCGACTTCTAAATTTAAAAATGATGTTTTGTATTCTTTTAACGGTTATTTTGTTTTTTTTTTGTAAATATTATATACCTACCTATATTTTTATTATTTTTGTAGGTAGATCATTTTTTATTTTCATTCACGTTTTTTTTTTCGCGAAAATGTATTCAACAAAAATATAACTGACAGAAATTTTGTTTCTTTTTTTTTCAAAATGAATCTGAGCTCACCGAAAGTGAACACAAATACACTTTCGACATCTTTCACATAAATCAAAGCTTGTGTTGTGAAAGTGGAAATGGTCGGCACCGGTGTTCGAACTCACGACCTGTGCGTACGAACGGTGTCGACTGACACCACTGGCCTACCAACTACCTCAAAGAGTAACACTACAAAAACAGATTACCAAAATATCTCTCAATAAACGTTTGAAAATACAGTAGTTTTGGTACAGAGTTGATCTATTTTTATATTCTCATGATTGAAACCATTTTCAGACTTATAGATCTAAAACTACCTAGTTTATGACTATTAATTTGTATATTTATTATTACGTACCTTCACCTGTATAAATATTAAGTATGAACAATCATAAACATTGCACAAAATCGAGCGTAATGGAGCGCTCTTTTGCCTCCCTATGCCCCTAAGTGGGATTTAAAGGGACATTGTATTTTTCAACTACGCAGACTACCTAGGTATATATTTTCCAAAAAAGTCAAAATTCATACTCCTTTGAGCACGGTATTACATAAAAATTGTAATTCTATTCTGATAATTTGAACTTTTTCCACTCCTAACGCGTTCTCGGTTTTCAAAGATTCTATTTGCGAATCCCAATCAGACTGTTCCTATCACCCGCCTCTAATAAGCCACTCAGATGCTAAAAAGAGCGATAAAAAACAATCACTCACCTGATTTTCCAACTCTGCGGCCACCTAACACCACAACTCTGATTCTGCTAAGATTCGTCATCTCTCTCGCACTCGCTATCACCAGCACTGAGAAAAAAGGAGACTAAACTATGTTCTGTTCACACTCGATTCACAACAGATATCAATTCTCTTCGACAACAAGAAGAGTTCTATTAGACACCTGTTGAGTCACCTCTCATCTTGTTCGTGTTTTTATCCCAATATCTTCTGGTCGAATTGATTCAGATATCGGTTGATTGATAAAACTTGTTTCAAGTTCTTGACGCACATTGTTCTGCAAAAGAAAAGCAATTTGATAGTTAGTTCATACTCAGTATAGAAGTCATAAAATAGGTAGCTCTCACAATTGTGTATCAATAACAGAAGTGCAAATAATGAAATGTTGTTAGCGTAATGACATAACAGTATAAATACTATAATATTTTCTATTTGGAGAGAAGGAACAAAAAAATATACACCCATGAAGGCAGATTTTCGCACTTTCTTTAATTATCATGGCAACTTTGAAACGAAGTGCCTAAGAAGAATATTGGTCGTAAGTTGGTGCCACCGCATTACGAACTACCCTATACGCCAGCGTACCAGCGCAGGCCCATCATTTTCACCATCGCTGGGTATTTCGGGATGCCGAATGACTATTAACCGAGGAGAGCGCTGTTCTTTATCCCATTAGGGTCCAAAGACGAGGAAGACCCTCTCACACTGTGTTCCGCTCCTTCGAAACAGAGCTGAGGGATTTGGACATGGGAGCTGAGCTGAGGGATTTGGAGGAGGTCATAAATATTGCCGAGGTCTGGCGCAATGGTGAGCTTTTTGCCTCTCTTTGACTCTGAGTTTAAAGGTAGAATGATATTTTTTTGTGAGTATGCACCTATACCAAATTCGCGAAATGGCCAAGTTACGAGCCAACTTACCTATTGTAATATTGGATATTAAGCAAGAACTCGGTAAGTATGTATGTATAATATTATATGCTAAAAATTAATTACTCCTTTGAATTTATTAGACGGCAAGTTATGTCCTGTTATAATTATTATTATAATATGAAGTCAATAAACTGCTTGTTAAGGATGTGACCGCGGTTGGCGGACAATCGTCGTATATTATAATTTGTTAAGTTCGTGGGTAGCTCGAAATTTCGTCGAAACACTCAATAATACACGTGCAATATTTTTCTCACAAATGGCAAAACCACTCTGAAATATTTTTCATATTTACGTTATTTTTTATCTTCTGTCAATATTCTTTCTTATGAAAATAATTTTCCGCGGCAAACATTATTTTATTGACGCAATGGTGTGATGAGGTATTAAGTTTCACTTATGTGGGGAGTATAATACCGATGAGATGTCAAAAGAAATAGTGTCGCGTATTCAAAGCGGAATTAAAACGGCAGCAGCGCTCCGAACGCTTATTTGTTCCAAGTCCCTGTCCAGACGACAGGAGCTCCGTGTGTAGTACTATACCCTCGTTAAAACGGTAGTCATGTATGGCTCAGAATCCTGGACTATGACAATCAGAGATCAGCAACGTCTGCTGACTTGATAACAGGATCCTGAAACGAAATTTGAGACCCAGGCCGGGAATTGTGGCTGACGTCTAGAGGCTGAGAAGCAATGTGGTAATACGTGCACTCACAGGAAAACCATTGATCACCGGCGACATCAGATCTAAAGGATCGGGCATGTTGCCAGGTACGTGATAGAGAGGTCCACTGAGAATCTTTTGGACAGTAAGCCCACTGGTAGACCACCAGGAAGACCAAGACAGCGATGGACAACGTCGCAAAGGACCTTAGTGTAGTGAGATCAGCGGGAGTCCATTGCGTAAGATAGGACGGCTTGGAAAAACATTGTTCAGGAGGCCAAAACTCTGGAAGTAAGCGAGTAATAGTGTGCTACATGATCATTGGTTCTTATATAATACAACGGCTAATACGGGAAGAAATTTCAAAATGTAAACATCGGTGTTTATTTCATTGTCCTGTCGTTCGACATGCTTAGCTGCTAGTATACTGTAATGTGTCACTCGTAACGGATAAAGAGCAAACGCCGCTATATGCTGGTATATGAAGGGACGATGTACTGGATCCTGCATATTTGGGAGGACCTAACAGGACATTTTTTGGATTGATAAAAAGCATATCATCCATCAAGCAGGGTCCCGTTAAAAAGACATCATGATAATAATTAATAATGTCACTTTTAAGGACGTCATTTTATGAATGTTGCATAACTTCGTGTTCGATTCATTACCGTAAATTTCAAAGATGCGTTTAAGAACTAATACGGGATGCAGAAGACAAATATAGTCTCATCATTAGACACAATCTTCTTTAGTCACATCTGATATCACAGCAAAAGAAAAAAGTTTCTAAGTCCTTCGAGTTTTTAGGAGAGGTAAAAAGGGTGCAAATGTGCTTTTTGGGTAATAAATCTTAGACGAACCCTGCCGCATTTATAAAGTAGTTTTGAGATCTTTATTTAATCGAAGGTTTGGAATTAATTCATAACTGATATTTTATATCTGTTTTGTGAGATAGGTATCTTTAAGCGTGAATGCCTGTATGCAATAGCCAAAATCTTCGATTAGCCAACTTACCTACTATTTCTGAAAAAGAGTTATTCATTGACAGGAGTGATAAGTAGCATATAGCGGTTACGATGCCGACTTTCTTACAGGTCATGGGTTCGATCTCAGTTGCCAACCAATTATATTATTATAGAGTCAAAGAGTGTATTTGCGTTCACATTGAGTGGGCACAGTTTTTTTAAATAAAAAAAGAATTTTTGATATTATGGCATAGGTTTTTTTTTCAATGCTTGGTATAACCAAGAGCAATTTGTATTTACATATCCGGACTCACTTAGTGAACACAAATATACTTTTGACATCTTTCACGGCTTTCAAAGGATTGTGTTGTGAAAGTAGAAATGGTTACCACCGGGATTCGACCGATTCATCCAGTACGCAGTATGTGTGAGTAACCAACCACCTCTTATAAAATATAATGAAAATATCTACTACTTATGCATTGAAATTTTAAAATTTTTGTGTTTTCCTCTGAATTAATATCATAAAACCAATTTATAATGATCTAATCATAGTGTCAGTACGACAGTGGAGAAATTTTTTTTTTTTTATTGAATCTGTGCTCACTCGAAGTGAACACAAATACACTTTTGACATCTTTCACACTAAGCAAATGCTTGACATGACCAAGATATGTAAGGCGTCGGCGTTTAGTGTCGAGACGAAATATAAACTGTTTGATGCGTGTGTGTTGCCCATTCTCTTTTATGGGTGTGAGTCCTGGCACCTGACCAAGGACCAGGGACAAAAAGTCTCATCCTTTGAAATTAAGTGCTTAAGGAGAATCCTGTGAGCCCATCACTTCTGCCATTATGTGGAGGAGATGGACTTGGCTGGGACATGTGTTAAGGATGCCGAATGACAGTTGGCCGAGGAGAGTGCTGTTCTTCCTCCCATTAGGGTCCCGAAGACGAGGAAGACCCTCTCATACTGTGTTCCGCTCCCTCGAAGCACTGAGGAACCTGGGCAGTGTGTGAGGAGCGCAATGGAAAGCTCTGGTTGCCTCCCTATGCCCCCTGAGTGGGGCCTTAAGGGAGTTTGGATTGGAATAATAATGATCTAAATAGCGTCTCAAAAGTGACTATGAATAAAGCAAGTTGAATTGACAAAATTATTGATTTTTACACTATAACACCGTATCAGAAAATCCCATGCGTCTGTTAAATATTAATTTAAGTATAATGCAATTTTGTAGCAATAACAACTGATGGGAATAATTGTTATAAAACTAATACCTAAGCAAGCAATAAGCCATTCAATGATGATAATGGAATGATGGGCCATTCTTCCTGACAAATGGGGAAGGCTGAAGGGGAAAAATTCGAACCCTTAAACACCATTTCATAAGACTGGCATTGAGTAACTATGAACTCAAACATTAAATAAACTAAAACTTAATTGATAAGTAAGTAGATAAGGAAGTATACACACCTTAGCACATTTTGAAATCAATCTTCTGAAAGTCAATAATAACAATCACGATTGCTTTTATTATTCACAAAGAAAGCAAAAAAAAACCCAAGTGATACTAAAGGTCAAAAGAAAAGTGTCGTATATTATTTAACGAACAGGCGATGATTCGGCCGAAATATAATCACTTTTATATTATTATTAACAATATTAATAAAGCAATTTATGAGTTGAATAAAAAATTAATTATGACCGTAGCAAGAATAATAATGCAGAGTGCATTTAACTCGATGCATCGACACTTATCTGTTAATCAAAAAGTTATGACTTCGCAAAAAAAATTACATTGCAATGCACTGAAGGGAAATAATTTCTTTACAATATCATAATAATTTCAATACATACAAGGACGAGAAACGCACTTTTTTTTATTTTAATAATCAATTATTACACTTATTGTTTTTAAGTTTCACTATGAACTTTTTAAATTTATTTCGCGCGCAAAATATCGTAACTGTGAACGAATTAATTTTTAAAAATTTTCATCGATTTGTCTACGCGCAACACACAACCTACTCAGCGCGCATACGAGAGCCTACTGATTGGTTTTGTTTATACGACAAACCATTAAGAAGTATCGCCTTTATTTTGTTCGGTCAATCCGACCGACTACTACGTACCTATTGCTTACTATAAAATCGATGCATTCGGTCGGGACTAGAACACGATGGGTTAATGAAAATGAAGTGCGTTTGTAAAAAGGGGTGATTTGTTGGTAGGTGATGGATATGAAGTATCATCGATGATTGAGGAAGGTACATTAAGATAGGAAAGCCACGTTATGCAGTGGGTATATGAATAATTCCCAGTACCGGTAGACGAAGATAATCACGGAACGATTGATAAGAACATAATAACACAGTGAGATAACATCACCGTTAGTTGGTGAGGCCGGCTGGACGGAATATTGGTCAATGTTGGATCCTGCAAAAAAGAGGCTAATGTTGCTGCAATATGTCAGTAGACTAAAATGATGTTAAAAAAAAGGTTTCGATTTCATTTTCTTCATCTACTTCCATCCGCATTATATTCTTCTCAAGGAACTATTAAAAGATAATTCTTTGTAAAAAAAATTGGTGTTCCTGGCATAAAGTTCCTTGAAATTCTTCATTGTCATATAAAATATAATAGATCTTAAAAATAAAGTCTTTTAAATTTAATTAAAAATAAATTTCGCGCTGCTCTTCCTTCCATCAGGATCTCGAAGACGAGAATGATCCTTACAAACCGTGCATGTTACGTTCATTTTAAAGCAGATCTGAGGGATTCGGACACGGTGTGAGAGGCAAGTCATTTAAATTGTGCAAGACCGAGTTCAGTGGAGAGCTGTTGTGGCCTCACTATGCCCCTAAGCGGGGTCCCAAAAGGAAGTATACATTGATTGATTTATTGATGAAATAAAAAATAATAGGTACACATTAGTTATTTCTCAATGTGATTTTTGCAACAACAACAACACTCCCTTTATACCCCACTCAGGGGCATAGGGAGGCAACAAGAGCTCTCCATTGCGCTTAACATGGCAGCATCAAGCTCCCCGTCCGCCCTCAAAGTGAGGACATTCAGAGTCCCAATTTTTAAGCTCTTGTTCCTAAATCGATCCGTGGTCACACAGGGGGGACACCAGCTGCCTAAACCCCCCCTGATGGGGTCCAGGCGTCCGAGGCTTAATCCTGTTGCTTTTTCTGACCAATGTTGCTATAAGGACGTGAGGTGGCCAACCCCACGGTCCCGATCTGATTTTTCGATTTCCTATCTCTTACAGGATGCTCGAAAAACCAGCAAAAAGAGCAAAGTTGCCTTTCTTAGCCGACCAACCCACGGCAGGGTTGCTGTGCTGTTGTACATTAGATGATAATTTTAAGTGTCTGGTCCATATTTCGTCACTTTGAATAATCTTCTTCTTCTTCTTCTTCAGCCCTCTCTGGTCCACTGCTGGACATAGGCCTCTTCGATTTTCTTCCAATTTTCCCTGTCATTTGCCAGTCTCATCCACTGTCTTCCACCCACAGCCACAATGTCATCGGCCCATCTCTTCTGAGGCCTGCCGACACCTCTCCGATTCTCCCATGGTCTCCATCTTAGCACTCTTTGAGTCCATCTGTCATCATCCTGTCTTGCCACATGACCCGCCCATTGCCACTTAAGGCTAGCAACCCGATCCATGACGTCAGTTAATTTTGTTCGGCGTCTGAGTTCTTCATTTCTTATTTTATCTCGAAGACTGACGACGAGAATATTTCTCTCCATGGATCGTTGCGTGACTCTCAGCTTGTCTGTGTTTTTTCTAGTGAGGGTCATTGTTTCCAGGCCGTACGTCATTACTGGCAGTATGCAGGACTCAAAGACGTTTCTTTTTAAACTAGTCGGGATCTCTCTATTCTCAAAAACATGTCTTAGTTTTCCAAACGCTGCCCAGCTTAACCCTATTCTTCTCGGCACTTCTGCAGTCTGATTCTCCTTTCCAAGTTTAATTTTGTGTCCCAGGTATATATACTCCTCCACTTTTTCTATGCTTTTATTGTTGATATATATGTTCTTATTTAGAGGACTGATAATTTTAGTTTTTCCAATATTCATTTCCAAACCTATTTTGTTGGACGCCTCGTGAAGTTCTATGATCATGTTATTTAGTTCGTCAATATCTTCACTTATAACAACAATATCATCAGCGAATCTCAGATGGCTTAAATATATGCCATTTATTTTAACACCTTTGTTTTCCCAGTTAAGGGTCTTAAAAACGTCTTCCAAGGCTAAGGTGAATAATTTTGGCGAGATTGTATCGCCTTGTCGGACACCTTTTTGTATTTTAATCTTCTCAGTTTTGTTTTCATCGTCGAGTGTTACAATCATGGTCGCATTTTCATAGATGTAGTTTATCAGACTTATATACCTGGAGTCAATTCTGGCATTTTGCAATGCTTCTACTATTGCCCATCTTTCAACTGAATCAAATGCCTTTTTGTAGTCGATGAAAGCCAAGTGTAATGGAATATTGTACTCTGTTGTTTTTTCGATGAGCAGTCTTAAAGTTTGTATGTGATCGCTGGTGCCAAATTTTTTCCGAAAGCCCGCCTGTTCTATTGGTTGATAATGATCCAGTTTTGTTGTTAAGCGGTTGGTCAAGATTTTAGTCAATAATTTATAGAGGTGTGATAGGAGGCTGATTGGTCGATAGTTTTCTAAGTTATCACTGTCGCCTTTTTTGAATAGTAATTTAACCTCCGCATTTTGCCAACAATTTGGTATTCTTTCTTCTTCTAAACATTTATCCAATAGTATTTTTATAGATTTAATCAGTTCATTTCCTCCCATCTGTATCATGTCGCTTGTTATTTGATCTTCTCCTGGTGCTTTGTTGTTTTTCATTTGCTTCAGGGCATTTTCTATTTCTTCGATGGTCACCTCTGGCAGATCTTCGGACCCTACATTTAGGATGGTTCTCTCTCTTTTATCTTTCTTTATCATTGACATGTAGAGCCTTGAGTAGAATGCTTCTATAGTTTTCATTATGGATTCTTTATCCTTCACAACGATTCCATTTTGATCTTTTATTTTGGTGATATTATATTTACCCCGAGATTCTGTTTGTTTTAGCACTTTCATATTTTTGTTCATTTCTATAGTCTGTGAGATAAGGTTTGTGTTGAATTTTCTAATATCTTTTCTTATTTCTTTCCTAATTGTTTTATTTAAGACTTTGTATTGTGATGATTTTCTATCTAAATATCTTCTTTCTTCTAACATTTTCAAGGTATTATTTGATAGTTTGTTGTTATTTTTCTGGTTTCTGAATGAGATCTTTTTAACGGACGTTTGGATACAAGTTGTTATTTTATCGTTGAGTTGGTTAATTTCTGTTGCCGTGAGATCTCCTTCTGCTCTCAATTTATCACTTATCGATTTTTGGAATATGTTTTGGTTTTTTGTTAGTGCATCCAACGTAGGTATTTTATAGACCTTTCTCTCTGTCATGGTTTTTCTTTCCATTCTAGTGTTTACTCTAAAATAAGCTCTAACCAGTCTATGATCACTGCCCGTGTCAAACTTGTTTAATACTGAGACGTTTTTACAATATTTCCTTTCATCTGTGATTATGTAGTCTATTTCGTTTTTTGTTCTTCCATCTGGGCTTGCCCAGATCCATCTTTTTTGTTTCTGCTTTTTATAAAATGTATTAAGACAGAAAAGTTTTTCTTTCTGCAGAAATTCCATCAGCATATCCCCCCTTTCGTTTCTACATCCTAATCCAAACTGTCCAACATTGTGGGGGTCTCCTTGTTTTCCTTCCCCTAGTTTGGCGTTGAAATCTCCGGTACTCCGGTACAACAACTAGTTTCGCCTTTTCTGATCTCTTGGCTGTAGTAATGTCTTCGTATAGTTGTTCAACTTCTTCGTCTTCTGCAGCACTCGTGGGAGCACTTTGAATAATACACACGACTAACTGGATTCATCGTTCATTCTATTTTTTGAATAACATTTTATGAAATTCATTTCCGAAAATAATGACTCGCAAGCATATTATGTAGATGAGAATATTGATAACATTGCTCCCGCTAGTTTTTTTAAATCGTTAAAGATATCTGGAATGGCGTTCTAAGTTTTAATTATTGTTTCCTCTGCATTTTTTTTATTCAAAATTTTTATTTAAAACATATTGAACTTGGAAATTATTCGCGTACCATTTAAATTATCAAACGTGCCATCATGGGCACGCCTGCCACAGGTTCGCCATGCCTGTGATATGAAATGAAAACATAGGTACATAATATTACATATAATATAAAATGAATGTCAGGTTAATGCGAACACTTGTAACTCGATATCGGCTTAACAGATTTTTCGATGTTTTATTTATTGGATTCTTCTACGCTCCGGATAACAGAATAACTAATAAAAATTTGAAAAATTGATAAGAAATATTATAAAGTATAATATTAAAGTTACTATGGAACGGATTTTCCGCAACGCCAACGCCATCTATGAAAATTTATATAATAACAAAATTATTGTTTACCTGACAACCATTAAAATTAAAATTATTGATACGTAGGTAGGTACGAAGATTTTTGATGGTACTTTTTCAAGGTTTTTTATAAATAACATATCATGTATCACTGAATTTATTAAAATTTTTTTATAAATTAAAACGCAAAAAGTGAATAAAAAGAGGTGAGTTATGTTTATTTAGGTTGATTTAACCAACGATATGTGTTTGATTAAAAGGCGGTACGATGTTCGACGGGTCAGCTAGTATTATCATAAAGTTTTCAAATCAATTAAAATTTTAATAATCTATTGTGGTGTTTTGTCATCGGATTCGTGTTAAATTGCTTGCTTCTCGGTTGAATAGTACTTTCTCGTAGTCACAAATATGAAATAATTCAGAGTTTTAAGAAAATTTCGTCCTCATATTTTACAATTCAAACAAATTCGACCAACTTAAAGATAATTGAAGAAAATGGTGGGGCTAGTACGAGTTAAAACTCGATAAATCGAAAGCTAATAGGACGCTTTTGGCGTGAAATGGTGTTCTTACAACATCTAACGATCGAATCGTTCGATCATTTTGTATGGAACTTTTTTCGAAACTTTCTTTCGATGATGAAAACTGAAAACTTTTTAAATCAACCTAATAACATAAGGGACAGTTCAAGTATTACGCAATTAACGCAATTGAGGGGAGGGGGGTTCAAACACGTAACTGTGTCCTACCGGGGCCGGGAGGGGGGCTTTGAACAAAGTGACTTTCCAGTACCTACATAGCGCTTATGACTTCATTATAATCATGCTTTTTAGGCTTAAAAAATATTGAATATTACGTAAAGGGAAGGGGAGGGGGACTAAAAACGTTAGCGCGCGTTTCATGGGGGGGGGGGGGGCAACACAAAATCCAATCCAAGTATGAGCGTAACACAGTATGAGAGAGTCTTGCTCGTCTTCGGGAGCCTGATGGGAGGAAGAACAGCGCTCTCCTCGTCCAACTGTCATTCGGCATCCTTGACATAATGGTAGAAGTGATGGGCTCACGCTGGGTGCGCCGACGTCTAGCGTCGTTCGTGATGCGGTGCGTACCATCCAAAATTCTCTTGAGGCACTTCGTTTCGAATGCAGATACTTTTTGTGCCTGGGCTTTGGTCAGGTGCCAGGACACCCATACAGGAGAATGGGTTACACACACGCATCAATCAGTTTACATTTCGTTTCGACACTAAACGCCGACGACATCCATATTTTAGTCATGTTGTTAAAAGCGCCACTTGCCATACCGATACGTATCGGGAGCTCAGCCCCGAGGTCACCAGTGGTGGTAATGGTTGCTCCCAGGTACTTAAAATTATCCACCCGGGAGACCTGATGAGTGGTGACTATCAATGGTTATCGGGGCAGGCATTATTCGCCATGAGCTCCGTCTTACTGGCATTGACTCGAAGGCCAAGGCGTGCTGTTTCTTCGCAGAGTCTTGAAACACTGCGCTGTAATTCCTCCACTGTCGTACTGAACAACGCTAGGTCGTCCGCGTACTCCAGATCGCACAGTTTGCCCATTAGACCATCTCTATGTTATCGGTATACCTCTTGCTCCTTGTTCGGACTTTCTCAAGAGGAAGTCCATGAAAATAATAAATACCTACATATAAATGGAGCCAATTCGCAGCTCTGTCTGACTCTCGTGGTAATCCTGAAAGCTTCAGTAGGAGCAACTGGCATTTTGACGCGAATAAAAAATAGTAATAAATAATAATATTTAGAATGCAACGAGAGATGTGGAGTGACATATTACCCACACAGCAATAATAATTATTATACTCTCAAAAATATTCAATGTTTGTTAAAAAAAAAGTTTTGTTGAGCTCAACTTGGAATTGAATCTTCGCTTTTAAAACCACTTTTAAATTATGTGGTTATTAAAATATAATGGTTAAATAATCTCATTTGAGAGATATCATAAAATAATAATTAACAAAGATCGCGTACCTACCTGCGTTGAAGATGAACCATCAAAACTACTTGTATCGGTTAAAGTCATATTTTATGGTTCATACTAGGGATGTTGCGGATATTCGCTTCCGCATCCGCAAAGTAGGACTATCCGCATCATTTTTCACAAACGCATCTGTTACCGCATTAATTAATGCGGATGCGGATGTACCGCTAGAACAAGTCGCGATTAAATTAAGATATGTAATTGTGTTTTTATCTCAAAAGGTATGGGCTTGAAGTTTGAGAGAGAAAGAAGATGCACGCCACGTGCAAGCAAAAGGCATGGAGAGCGTTAACTACTGAGCTTTGTTATCAAGTGCCATATTAGAAAGTGTTAGTTCTTGTCTGGAGTCTGGACTTACCAAGACAAACTTTGAAATTAAGTGCACATTCAAAAAATAAATTTTATTTCTTACGTGTAGAGTAAGATCCTCGTATTGTTATTGATTTTTTAATGAATGCTTATAAACTGTACGTGGAGTGGCAGACTAGACAAGGCAGAAGAAATGCGGCAGACCAGACCAGATGGGCGGACGTCATCGCAAAGATTGCAGGCCGCACATACAAGGAGAGGGGGGAGGCCTGTGTTCAGCAATGGACGGAGACAGGCTGACGAAGAAGAAGAAGAAACTGTACAAAATTATTTATTCTACTAAAAGACGGTCATTCGTTAAAAAGATCCTTTTATTTCTTAGGTTTTACACCCCTATTATACCTACAGTATCATGATTAATTCTGAGCTCCGCATCCGCATCCGCGGATGTCAAAAAACCTGCATCCGCAACATCACTAGTTCATACTCAAGCAGGGGCGAAGTTATAGGTATGTGCGTAGATCTACGTGTAACATTTCCTGGTTAACTTCAATTAATTCCTTTTTTTACCCCACTTAGGGGCTAGACAAGAGCCCTCAACCGCGCTCGATTTTGCGCGGCATCAATGATCTCCTACCATACCATGTCCAAATTCCTCAGCTCTGCTTGGAGGGAATGGAACGTGGAATGAGAGGGACATTCATGGCTAACCTGTATATAGTCAGTCTAAAAGCAAGTTGGACGTAAGAAGTAGCTTTCTTCCTCTTGGCATTTTCTACATGCCTAAAGGTCATGACCTAATGCCAATCTGGTTTCCGTGTCCCTGACGATATGTTGGTTGCTCCGACCCTCCCGGCACTGCGCCAGTTGTGTAGCCTCGGCTATCAAAGGACCCCAGTTGAGCCCTGATCTGATCCAGCCATCGAATTGGACCTCTCCTTATTTATGTATTTATCGAATAAGTTCTCCAGTCAGCTTGAAGCTGGTTTAAAAAAAAGAATAAAAAATAAAACAGGAAAAATGTTTTTGCAGTCCCTGCTCGAAGACGCTCGGCAAATCAATTTAATTTATGTACCTACCATCCTAATGGGTAGGTTTCAAGAATATTAATGATTAATGTGTAATTAAACGATTATAAAAACTCAAATTTAATGGCAGATGATAATAATTAAAATAAATTAATAATATTATTGAATTTACCGCTATAACCTCTCTCGTTATAAAAGTAATGGATCTCCTGAGTGAGTGCGCCTGTCAAAGATCTGACTTTTAGTATCCACCGCAAACTTTAAAGATGAAATTCGCAGCCCCAAATTTTCACTCAAAAAAGTTACGAAACTATCTATAGATTTTTGGAATATTTCTTTTAGTGAAGACAAATAAATACACTCTTTGATTCTTTTATAGTAAGCTACCTACTTAAAGCTTGTGTTATTGTATTATGAAAAAGAAGGAAATTAATGTTAGCCGCATTTAATCAAATTCAAATTAATTCAAAGTGTTTTCAGAATACGCATGGATAAATTATATTTTTAGCACAGCACTCATTGAAGAATGCCTTATTTTTTCACTTTTTTTAGAAGGTAGGTAAATACCTAATGCTCAACTGCTCCTATATAGCAAAATAGTTTTCCTTTCCTTGTAAAAGAATAGGTAGATCCCTATTCTTCGACGCAATACCTAAAAATACCTTCTGAAGAACAAAAAATAAAATACTATTTACAGATCTTAGAAAAAAGTTTTTTTCCGACTACCAAACTTTGTACCTACTGATGACAAAATACAAATAACAAAAAAAATTGTAGATACCTGTTATTGTAGGTTCCTATAGGAATTTTGTCATGAAATCAAAACGACATTATTATCTTTCTTAAAACAACAGAAATAAAAGGATTTTTTTAAATTGTTTTATTTTAAATGCATAGTAAATATAATACTAACCTACCTATAAAACTCTGCTTTATTACTACTTATAATAATTATTATTAGTATCTAATTACACGAGGGGAAGACCGCATGTTTCATGGATTAAATGGATTAAAGCAGCACCTGTCGATATTATGTAGAGACGACGTTACTCAAAAAGCTTTTACAATGTACCGACAGATGTCACAAACAACTCCATAGCAACTTGGTCCAAGACGTCAGTGTTTACTTACATTCAATGAATAATGTTTCTACCAAAACACAACAGATGTCATTTTCATTCGAAATAATATTATTGAAGCAAAAATAATTATTAAAGTAACATAAATTCGCATGGAAATGCAAAACATTTCATTGTCACGCCTTAATTGACAATTTCCACTCCAGATTGCAGCGGTGTTAGGAAGGTGCAAAAATGGTTTGGAATTTCCGCGCGTTTTGTATATTTTGATAATAGGTAAATAAACAGTATTAATGTCACAACTAGTTTTTATTTTATCATCGTTTCAAATATAAACGGACTTTAATGTTTTTTAACGTATTGAAACGAGTGGTGTCTTGTTGCATTCCTCATTTTTATCAAACAAAATCTGTTAACGATGACGTATTATTTTAAGCAGTAGGTACTTTTTCTTCTTCCTGTGCCATGGCATTGACTACCAGTATGGCGTAGGCTTCGCTGTCCTGAGCTTTCTGAAAGAGTTCTTACATTATATTATATTATATAGATTCAGATCATTGCCTGATATTTCAAAGCCAGGATAACAGCCATTTACCCACACATAGACTTCCTTAAATTATTTTCTCTTTCATTGCTTTCTTTGTCTGCTCTGTGATGTGATGTAGGTAGGTACACCAGGTGGTTGATGATGTTCAACGCTGTCTCTATTCGTACCGTTCACTTTTCGTATCTTTTATCACAATTCCATGCACCGCCGTTTTCATATCAGGCTTTTTTTCTCAACTATCATGTTTCCGGATATCAAAAACAAATCTACCAACAACTTCTACCACTTTTTGCCAGTTCGTCTATATATACCTACGTATTTCGTAAAATTTGGGTTGGCAAAACTCATCACTCCCGTGATACTTGTGATGTGTCAATGCAGTCCATTGGCTTGTTGTCGGCTGAAAACCATGAATTTGGTGATTTTCTACCTACCTTCCTTATAATTTTGGAAAAAAATTGATACAGCTTGGGGGAGGCCTACTTGGGTAGGTATATGTTCAGCAACAGGCTGAAACATGCTGATGGAGAAGACACACTTCTCCTTTTTGTGCTACAAAAGTTAAGTGTAAATAAATTAATAATAATAGCTTACTACTAGTCTGCACCTATAGTGTTATCTTGTCTACCTATAGGTACAATAATAAGAGATTCCACCTTATTTTACAGGATAATAAATAGTTTAATAGTTCTGATTATGTCATCCTGTTTGGATTATTTTATTATTGCTTTGTTTATGTAATTAAACAGTTGTCTTTTATTGTTATAAACCTTCAGGTTTAATGGCTTCCTGGGCCTTTTATTTATTACCTACAACAGGATCTGGAACTGCATTCCTCAACGCATTTTATATTATTGTATAAATCAGTGGTATTCATACTTTTCCGGTGCCATTAATTAATTAGAATTTTTCTAAACGTAATACCTATTTCCTGTATTCAAAAACAGCATAAAGTTGAAAGGTCTCAGTACTTCTTCTTCTGTGGTCGCAATCTTATGATTTATTTTGTTGGCAGCTATTTTTCCCACTCCACTCGGTCCGTAGCAGCTCTTTTCAGTTCCTCATATGAGGAAAAGCACATATCCGAATAAACGTCCTGCAGGTATTCCTAACTTGGTCATCCTCGGGAGTTTGTCCCCTCGGTCATCCCCTTAATAATTATGGTATGCAGGAGATCTTGATTTCGTCTAACGTGTGCTATCAATCCATCTTGCACCTTTCAGACAGGGCTTTGAGCAGGTGCTCTCTTCCTTCGATTTTCTGGAGAACCTCTCCATTACTCTCTCCAGGATGTACCTGAAACTCCTCTATAGGTTCACATAAAACTTCAGTAGGTACTAACTAGCCATATTCTTCTTCTTCGTGAATCATGATGGCTCCTCTAAAGGGAAACCAACTGAGTGTATCTGTTCCTATTTTGGGCAGCTGCAAAATGGGCTTCGACTGTTCAATTCCTGATATTATTACGAAACCAGGAAATAGGTATGCCTCGACCCACGAATCTCTACATACTTACTTTTGATTGATTTTTTTAAATTATAGATATATTAATATATCATATGGAAAGAATCTAGAAATAATATAAGTGATTTAGAAATTACAGATGAACAAAAAATCATAAAAAAAATGTAAAACAGCTTGTGTACAAAGTTCTACCAAGCATTTGATTGAAACATGAAACTATTTTTTGAAAATGTGTATGAAATATTTTTAATCAGCAGCACATCCTGTTCAAAATATCGCATGCGTTTTATTTTAAGGTAAGTAGTCATTGAAGCTATTACCTATACCTAATATTTTATCCAAAAAAGATTGGAGATGGTAGGTAGGTACATTATTTTTCATCGTATGCTTTTAACCTGGTTTAAGTTCTTTAAGTAAATAAACAGATGGATGGATCTTATTGTTTCTACTGCCTCATATATTTCTTTACTATCCACATTTTGTTTTAAGAAAAAAACCTCGTTAACCTTATAGTGGCCATTAAACAGATTGGTCTTGTCATTACTTCCTTAATGTCTTTCAGACAACCCCTATCTTCGTATCTCTACAGACCTCCTACCCTCAACTGCTGACTATAACACAATAACAATTATAATTCCAGGCCAATAACGACCCAAATAAAGAATTATCGAAATAAAACTAAAGAAGTAGGTTTATTGAGAGTGGTTTTGAGATCTTTCCTTAAGAAAAAAAGGAACATCAGAAAAAGTCGATCAATATAATAATATGTACCTATACTATAAATCTATATATGAATACGTGAAAAAAAAAACTTTGTGACTATTTTTACGAAAATTGGCACGGAAACAACTGTACTGACCAAAAGGATAATACACAAACTGGCAGTAATAGAAAGGGCCATGGAGAGGAAGATGTTGGGTATTTCTTTAAAAGACAGGAGGACAAACTCACGGAAACGAGGGAAGACCAGTTGGTCTAGCTAGACAAATTCAAATTGGCGTTCGACTACAAACGAAGATTTCGCCGTCCACTGGAATAATTATTTAAGCCAAACAAATACACTTACCTATATTAAAATAAAAAAAATGGACAGATAATTTTTTTCATACTTACATTGTCGAATAATTCGTTTGTAGTCGATCGCCAAATGCAATTATTTGTCTAAGCCCCCTGGGTTGTTGATGTGGTGGAGAGGGTTGCCACCCTGAAGTGGGGATGGGCGGACCATGTGACCAGATACCCGGACGATAGATGGACCAAGAGTAGTGGAGTGGCAGCCTAGACAAGGCAGAAGGAATGTCGGCAGACCCCAAGCCAGATGGGCGGACGACATCGCAAAGATTGCAGGCCACACATGGATGAGAGAGGCTCAGGACCGGAATGACTGGAAGGAGAGGGGGGAGGCCTATGTTCATCAAAGAACGGAGACAGGCTGACGAAGAAGTCATCATATTATATTATAATTACATAATGTATCGTTTATTTTAATTTTTGTGTTTAAGTGTAATTTTAGTATTGTTTTATTTATTTATTTTAGTATTTTGTCACTATAATACTAAGGTTATAACATCACAACTAATGTATAGTTGCAGTAAATATATATTTGAAGGCATACCTACTTTTATAAAATATAAGTTAATAGTATTTAAACTTAAAGATGAAAACGTAGTATCAAAACCAATTGAGTAATATTAGTTACTCAATTGGTATTTATTTATTTTTTTAGTCAGAAAAATTAAATAAATAACATAATAAGTACTTAATATTAAGTTATAAGTTGTAATGTTACAAGTTATATAATGTTAGAATTTGGATTTGGATTAATTTATAAATTTAAAACCAATTCATACTAATTGAACACCTAACGCCAGTTAAACATAATTTTACAAAATTAACAAAAGCAATATTTTATAATAAAAATGTCAATGATTCGTGTTTTGAAATGGCGCCTCTGTAGGTACGAAATGCGTATGGCGCTCCGGAGAGCCGCGGCGAATTGATTGGTAAACCCTGGTCTAGACAATATTAAGAAATGATAATTGGCACTGAGCTTTACAAAGCCTATATTCAAACTTGTACAAAAATAAAACATCAGACAAACGCGTCATTGACCGAAAATTTGAGAAAATACCAATAATACCCCTTATATTAAATCTGAATATATAAAAGTGTTTTCTTGATTGAAAGAAAATATAATTTAACTTTTATTATTATGTTCAGAAGATTCTTAATTTACTATATTTTTCGATCGCTATGCAACACAAGTTCCGCTCATCCAATCGTCGTATATTGTGTTCAGTCAACAACGTCGGTCCACCGGTATCTAGTTCATCTTTCAGGAGATTTTCGATCTTATTAATCCTTTTCTTAGCCAAAATGAGCAAAATTCAAATATGTACAAAATAACGTACCCTGATTGTCATGTCTATATTTTCTAAAATATAAACTGCATGGGTTAGTAGCCAACCTGTGGAATTACAGGACACAAGGTCTAAGTAAAGAAGAAAATGTAAACATTTTGTCACACAATGGACTAATCAGATAAACATCTTTCTCAAAATAAAAAAAAGAAAAACTTGATTTTAAAATACAAGTAGGTACCTAGAGCTATTAGCTAAATGTGTGTCAATTGATAGGTAATATAAAGATGGTCTCTTAACTAATGGGTTACTATCGTTTTTACCAATATTTACGAATCATCATGCCAGTTCAGTCAGGTTCATGAATATAAACAGACGAAATATTCAATAATCTATTATTTGTACATTTTCAATAAATCACATTTTTGTCCATTAAATTTGATAACCGTAACTAAGTATTAGTATTGATAAGCAGAAAAGCATCACCACTTCATAGCAGATTGCAATGCAAGAAGGTATTTAATGTAAGAGCAAGACGTTTTTGGACAACACAGGGTTGAGATGGAGGTTTTTCCTTGCATGGATCAGAGGATCCAAATCCCTGAAAAAAGCCTGAAATTTCTGAAAGATATCATGAGCAATGAGGGGAAACACAGTATATAAAATAGGACAATAGGAGCACACAAGATCTCTAAGAGAATAATAAATATATTATTATATCTTCAAATAGGTAGTGGTAAAATTTATTTCTTCTCATAATTAAGCAACGTGGTAAAGTTTCATATAATGAATTCTGGTTTTTATTTCCTCGCACCTTGTAAAGCCAAGACACTGATGAGTAATCAGCTAGTAAAGTAATAAATTATAAGCTATTCCAGCTGATGTTTTATGATTTATTCGCGTTGAAAGTAAAATAATTAATAGTTGTGAGAATTCATTATAAAAGGTAATGCTTTAGGTAGCTACCATTTAGTCGTTAGTAGTATTATTAATCAGTTTCACTCTTATGAAAGGGTAGCTAATGTTTGTAAAGTGCAATTCTTTTCAAGGCAGCTGATTATAATTCAGTTACAAAGAACGTATTTTGATATTTTTATGACGAACTTCGCAGCTAACTTTGGTATCAGACATTATCATATTCTACAATATGAGTGTAGTGAGGTAATTTCTAAAGTAATTTACTTAAATGAAACAATTTATTTGTTTTTTCATAAATTATTTATTTTTATTTCCTGACTAGTTTCGTGGGTCACAGGAGACACTGAAACTTACTTACCAAATTACATAATATAAGAGGAAGTGCAGCGTATTTGGAATACTGCAGCTAATTTGGAATACCGTGTTTTCTATATTATGGTTACAAATATCTGTGTGATAAATACTATAAGCTAAAGCGTCAAGGACCCTATAGCCAGTGAAAAGTCGCGACATGTCATCAGTTGATAGTTAGCTGAGCTCTGGCAGCATTTCATGTTAACCTATTTTCGAAAGTTTTTTTATAAAAATTCTATCCGTTGTAACCATTGATTTAAATGTATGTAAATTTTATCTTATTAATTGAAACGATTAAGGAATCTAATTTGCGCATGATAAAAGGGCTATTTTGTGTGAAACTTAATATCTAAGTATTTATTTAAAATTCAAGTAAACGATGAGATGTTGGAATACCTACCTATACAGTAAAGAAAGACTCTCGAGGGGAAAAGTGGGTGCGCTGCCTCGTGTGAGATGTGGCGCACTGTGCTTTGCTGGATAAGACACCTGTGGGGCTAGAACGAGTTTGATCGAAAGTTAATTGCACGCAAATAAGCGCTTATTAGCGTGCAAATAGTGTTCGAGAATCAAACGATCGAATCATTCGATCATTTTTGTATGAGAATTTTTCGAATCACTTTCGATGATCGTTTCGATATTCGATCATCGAAAACTTATACTTGTCATAAACTGGTCATAAATTTGCGATTATTTATTACATAATATTTCTTTAAGTTACCGATGGTGCAAGTAATTTGAAATACCCTATTCCAAAACACCTGCACTTCATGTAGAAGTGCGATATTTGTAATTTTCTAATCAAATCATTTTTTCTCCTTTATTAATATATATTTTCTGTATTTTTGCTTCTGATGGTTATTAATTTCATTGATAACTTAGCATATTTTTTTTTCATAAACCTTCATTAGTTTTATTTCTATTTGCTTAAAAGTAAATGGTATTCTCCTCTATTAAACATTCTTAATTGCTGAAATACTAAGGTGATAATATAGTAAGCAAATTCTCTTTTATACCTTAGACCTGGAGTGTACTCAAATGGGAACATTGAATATTCTAATTCAATAAAAATTACTTTGGCTGCACATTACGGGCCATTAACTATAATGCAATCGGATTGAACCATTTCAATATTCGAATTTCTGCTTTTAAATTAATAACCGAAACATCCATAACATATTCAATAATATGAAACGACAACCGAATGACAATCAAAACCACATACACTTAACTGCAATATAAAAGCAGCTTCATAACAAGATTTGAGGTTCCCCCATAATTACGTGAATAGCTTTGACCGCAGTCAATATAACGTGGGTCTAACCAACGCCATAACAGTTAATTATTGCCGACAACAACGTTACCGTGTATATTAGACGTCATATTATTGAACCTAGCCTGTTGCGTCATTTCATTAAAATTTTATATTATTTTGTTCATATCAATATGGAAATGTAGAGTTTGCACATCTTTTACAATGACACAGTATGGCGATGAATCAAGCTTGTGCTGTTAACAGAGGAAAATGAAAAACGATAAAAGATTATAAAAAAGCATTTGATACTGTCCCGCATTCTTGGCTGATAATACTAGCTATGGTATTATTAGAAATATAAAAATCTGGTATTTAGTCGTTAAGGGCTTACAACAGTGTTGTAAGTATTTACTCAGTTACTGAGTAAGTTGGTGTCGTGAATGAGAAAGATGGTCTGCATCTGGCATCGAACCCACGACCTTCCCGTACGTAACAGTACGGAATTCGGCGAAGGAACCGCCAGCGGCCAGACTACTTCAGTTATAACTAACTTATCTATGAAATATTTGCAACAGATATGCCAGGACATGGAGTGCAGTTCATACATCGAACTGAAGAGAACAGCGGAGAACAGGAGGAGGAGATGTTCCCGCTCGCTGCAAACCAATGCACAGGATTAAAACTGTAGAAGTAAATCTTTGAAATAAATAAGCGAGTAAGGGTCCAAGATCTTAAAAAGTAATCGTTATTTGTATATTATAGATCTTGCAACGTGTTATATGTACCGCAGGGCTGGAAAATCTTTGTTGTCCTAGATGTTGTTTTTATTATCAGGGTTACAGTCAAATTAAGTTTTCGAATGGTCCCTGCGGAATTCATAGTAGTGAAGGGTTTATCGTTGAGATTGCGGGCACAAGTTATTTACAACTAATAAATATAAAGGGACAACAATGTCCGGGAACAACAGTAAAACTTAAGATTTACGTCAAGCCCCTCCCGGCCCGCTGTTGTTAAAGATACTACTTATCAACATTAACACATCATTTCAAATGGCCTAGTCTCCATCCATAATACCATCACAATAGATCCTTGAGATTGATCACATTATTTAATTTACCTCAAAATTACAAGTGTATATGGAAGAATGTTCCTGGCAAACAGATGGACCAAAAAAGTTCTCGAATAGCGTCTGAGAATTGAACGGAGATGGGAAAGGAAGGCAGGCCTCAGGCAAGTTGTTCTGACGGACTATGAAAGGGAGCTGTGTAAATATATTTTCAATAATAGACACGAGATGGCTGCAGAAAGAAAGATGGTCAAATGCTACAGTGGTTCAAAAGTTACCATTCATAATCCTAGATTTCCAGAGAGTTTTTCTTCTACAATAAGATTAAATAGTTGTTGATTTTAAAATTTGTTCGCATATATTATACGAGTACAATAAAAAAAACTTAACTACACACTGCAAAAACTTAACTATGAATGTACCTTAATTGTTGTACGTCATAGAGTTTTAAAGGAACTTACGGAAAGTACCTAAGTTTATTTATCTTCAGTATTTTCAATGCAAGCAAATAAGCTTGTTGTATTAAATGTCTATTTTTGGGAGAAATATTAAATGAATCTAAATTCACGAGAAGTACTTATACCTATGAAATATACATTCAACTCTTGCCGTTTCAAAAAGTATTTTAAATCTTAAAAAGATTTATGTGTTTTCGTTTATTCACACTTAGAGTGAAATAAAAGACAGCTTAATGTTAACACCCTTACAATAAGTTTCACCCTTAAAGTAGATATCAGGTGTTTTTAAATTCAAGACACCTGAAACGGTATTAATTTTTTTTCAGTCCATTTTCCATCAGCGCTGAATGGAATCGTCGCTTTGATAATGCCACTCTCTCATCCCTTCAAGTGTCGTGAAGGGCAACTTTGTTTGTCACTGGGTGGTTTTCGTAATTTTAGTGAAAAACAAAAAAAAACTTATAATAGACGGGCTTCGGTTTGAACTTTTGAAATAAAACTTTTTGGTCATAAATTATATCATTTTCTCGTGAGTCATTGCGTGAAAAAATATTAAAAGTATTATCGGAAAGCGTGAGTTATGACTTGGCATTTTGAAAAGCTCTGAGCTTGACCTCTGATCGCAAGGCCGTCGATCTTTATGTATCGCTTTTTTCAATTAAGACAAATTCAACACGTGCAGAAATTTATCAAACTGATGGCTCTTATAAAGTGGACTGCGAATAGCATACATACGTTCTTAAAATGACTTCTGTGATGACTCCAACTTACGAAGAACAAATTAAGCTAGCTAGCTGTTAATCTTTAATCTTAATCGAATCCGTTATGTACCTATTAAATATTGTTTGTAGACTAATAATTTTTTATTCAGTAGAAGCAGATAAAAGTTGAGTTGCTTAAAAACATCATCATTATCAGCTCTCACTCGTTTGCCGGCCACTCTGCTAATATCGCCAGACAACCTCAGCTGTGGCCAACCTGGGTTTCTATGAACAGTACTTGGTCTCCATTCTAGGGTTTTGTTGGTCCATCTATCATCTGTTGTTCTTAGTATATGGCCGGTACAGTCCACATTGGTGACGCTAATCTAATCTATTTATTTAGCTACCTGTCTCTCAGACTGCTTGCTTTAGCAATGTTTAAACACGTGATACCTACTTTTATTAATATATTAACACGTCATTCGAGGTCGGCCTCGTCTTCGTGCAACCATTCTTTCAGATTTATATATCCTTTTTTTACCCATCACGCCGTTTCCCGAAGGGGGTAGGCAGAGAGTACGGACTTCCATTCTTTCCTATCCAAACAAACCTTTCGCTTCCTCCAAACGCATTACATTCCACATACATGCTCTTCTATTCCTTTTGCTCCTGACTTGGCCCTCCTCTAAGACGGCACGTATATGATGAGGGCCAAGTCAGGAGCAAAAGGAATAGAAGAGCATGTATGTGGAATGTAATGCGTTTGGAGGAAGCGAAAGGTTTGTTTGGATAGGAAAGAATGGAAGTCCGTACTTTCTGCCTACCCCCTTCGGGAACGGCGTGATGGGTAATAAAAAATATTAACACTTCTCAATCAACAAAATGACATTATAATTCTATAGAATAGATCAAAAGGGTCAAAATAAGGATCTTTGATCAAAAGGCAAAATTTCAGGCATCATGCTAAAAAAAATGGTCTAGACTCTAGTATCTTGGATTGCCATATTATTATTAAGGACGCAGATTTCATTCCATTTGGAGGGATGGAATTTTTCGAATTTTTAAACGTTGTCAAGAATCTCTTGCCGATTTTTATGTGAGTCGGACGAAACGGCTCTGTATTCAGTTAAATTTTGCGAACGTGTTTTCTTTCAAGTCAAGAATATGATGTGTATCTCTAATTCTTTGATTATTCCATATTTCAAGCTATAGAAGATTTTTTTTATTATAACCATGGATGAGGGAATTACCGCCTAGCATAAAGGTGAATAATGTGATTAACGCCTGGAAACTTAGAGATCGAAGAACAAGCCTCAGATATTATAATGTTTTTCTTAATTACATATCCTGTGTACGACCCATAGCCACCAACGGAATAGAGGCCAGAGCAGACACTGCTAGGACATAGTCCCGACTGAGAAGCTCCGAAATAAAAACACCAAGATGTATTACCGGACACGCACTGGAATATACATCGTATAAGGAACAACACCATCCGCAGCATATACAATTATGCAATACGGAGGACATCATCAAATGGGGAAGGCAACGAAGGCGATACTAGAACGATCATGTGAATAGAATGTCAGACGACAAAATTCCTCGTGTCGCCCTTCTTGGCAACCCTGAAGGGCGACACGAGGAAACTGATCCGCAGGATCTATGAAGAGAGGAAAAAGAAGAAGAAAAAGACATATAATATCCAATTCATATTAAGAATTACTCATTGTTTTAGTTTTATAAATATACCTAATTTTATGTCTTTTAATGCTTTAATTAATGTTCCCCGTGTTAAGAGTTTCAGTAAAGTGAAATGAAGTCCGACGGTTTTCCTTAACATCTATAACATCCCACACCCACCATGAATATCTAGGGCGATGAATATCTTTTTTAAACAATTTTTATTTTGGAGTTGTTAGGTTGAAAGATTAGGATTTAAGCGTAGATCAATCTCTCAAGAGTGAATTTGTACCTACATTAAATCAGAAGAATTTATACCTTATCAAAAAAAAAAAGAATCAAAACATTTTAACCATGAAATTGCCTGAAATATTTTAATTAAACTTCGTAAACACGAAATAAGGCGTATTTCGAAGAAATATTTTCCAAGCTCTGTAATATTATTCGAGTGTTGAAACCTTTTTTAACTAAAGTTTCCATCATAATGAAATTCCGCAGCGTTTGGACCGTGTTGTCCATTTTTATGCCGATAGTTTTTCATTATTTGTGCGAAAACTTTTTTACAACTTTTGGTGGCCCTCCATATAGGTACAAGAGATCGACCCAATACATTATTTAAATTAGAGAAATCTTGAATACATTCTATTACGTAGGATCAAGTGCTAGTTGATGTTGAAAATTTCAAATGAAGAAGTTTCATTGAAATATGAATTAGATAATATTACCATGACTGGGACTCCAAATGGGTGTATGAAACTTTTATTAATATGATTGATTATGTGGATTGTGATGTGGAAACCAAAGAAGAAGAGATCCAAGAACAAGGGAAGATGTGCAAATGTCAAGTAAATTTAGTATGATCGGCTGCAAACAATCCAAACAATTATAATATGAAGCTACGAAGAGCAAAAGTTCAATGACAGTGTTTTAAACGGAGAAGACGCTATTCAAAATCAGAGTTTTCGTGCTTTATTTATGCACATATACAATTTTCATGAAACAACAAGTCGCTCAATTGGATTCGCACAATTTACTTAACTTTAAAGAGTTTTTCAGATGCATTGTGAATAAAAATGATGCTGTTATCTTAGAAATCTATGTACCTATAAATTTTATTTATTTATTTTCTGTCAAAATTAAGCATTGTTCACCATTACAGAGTAATCCTTTGCGGTGAACAATGCAAATAGGTTCATGGGTACAATTGCATCCTAGGCCAACCACATCAGAAAGCCAGACATACATGTCATTCCAACTCTTCCCTTGAACGTACTGTAGTACGAACAACAACACCCCAGTTCTCAGAACATTGTAACTGTGTGCTTCCCACAAAATCAAGGTATTCCCACGGGAGCAATCAATAAAATACCTGTATATGGAATATTGGAAGCAAGAGAGATTGACATAAAAGAACTTTAAGTGAAATGGGTAAAAGTTTTTGATGCTACCTCAAAACTGACTTCACTGCGCTGTGAGTGGGTCCCAAGCAAGGTGTTCATCTAACACGATGCCGAGATTTTAAACTAAGGAACTTAATTTGATATCAGATCCATTCAGACGTAAGCCAGGGAGAGAGGAAGCCTCGATTTTTGGAAAGTAAACGTGAACTGCAAATAAAAATTGCTTGATTTTTACAAGGATTGAACATCAACCCGTTCTACTAAGCTCATTGATTGTGATATGCGAGCCAATCTTGAATTTTTATGATAATACTAGCTTTCCCGACAGACGTTGTCCTGTGTTCCTAAATATGAATATTGAATTCGAATTTGTATGGTGATGAATTAATTATCATTTGACCAATGTGATTCCGAACGATACGTCTGTTTTAAACCATGTATATATAATTATATGGACGTGGCTTTAAGTGTGATTTTCACCTTTAAATTGTTTTAGTTCTGTTTTAATTGCTGATATTTCTTTTTTTTCTATTGCTCGTCTGTCTGTCTTGAAATGTGAAACTCTGTTATTTAACAGGTTTTTTGTTCTATTTTAACAATATTTCAAATTTCGAATAAAAATTATAAGGTAAAAAGTACTAATTAGGTTATGTACGTAGAGTTTTCATTAATTTTCTAATTTTCCATGCATTTTTCTTAATTTTTTTCTTCTAAAAGGACATTCTACCGATAAAATCCTACACGGCAAAAAAAGAATTATCATAATCGGTCCAGGCGTTTAGGCGTGATGCGATGACATCGGGAAATAGCTCTCCATTTTTATCTATACTAATATATAAAGAGGAAAGATTTGATTTTTTGTTTGTTTGCATCGAATAGGCTCCAAAACTACTGAACCGATTTGAAAAATTCTTTCACTTTTGGGAAGCTACAATATCGACAATATAGGCTATATTTAATTTCCAAAAAAAATTGGGTAACCTACGAAAACTTCAATAATGTAACCCAAGGTGTAAAAAATTTACCTAAAATATTCTTTTTATCGCGAACGCTGTGAAAACTAATGATGATAGAATAAAACAATGTACTACAATTTTGTAGAAGACATCATTATTTACAAAAAGTATCGCGACAGCATATGTCTAACTATTATAGTTATGCCACAATAAGTGTTTTTTTATTTAAAAAAAAATCGATAAAATGTCACCTCTAGAAAAGGCTCTTTATTGGTATCTTGGTATTACTCCTTATTAAAATAAATTAGTTCATATTCAAGTCTGCTTCAATATGTTTGTATAACTTTTTGAATTATTCAATTCGGACATTCCATTCGAAAGTTATCACGAGTTTAAAAATGTGAGTATTGGAAAAAAAAAAGCATAGTCTCATATCATCTCAACTTATCCGATGCAGAGTGCGTACGGGAGCGGGGAGGGGACTGAGGGGACTCATGTCAAGTTTAGTAGAAATACCGCGCAAAGTAGTCACGGTGGTAAAGTGACGTGACACGATACATTGCAATGCAATTATTCCAGATTAACATATGCTATAAAATATTTTGAAAAAGTTAGGGATCTGTATGAAAACTAAATTATTTTTAAGTATCTATCTACCCGTGCGAAGCTGGGGCGCGCCCCAGCTTCGCACGGGTGGACCTCTAGTATAATATAAGATATCTGCTTGTGATTCTAATAAGGTAGCGGATACTTACCGTACTAATAATTTTAAGAGTTTTATCTCAAAACAATATGCAGTAAGGTGTCATTTTTATTATATACTTGACATGCTTTCTACGGTGACGTTAGTCTCTCTATAATGTGTAAGTTACCTACATTTTATATAGAGTAAAATAATGCGCTTAACGTTTCTACTTCTCTATATTTTTGCAAGCTTTGCAAGAATAATAGCACACGAGCTTTTTCTAATGGTTTAGCCATTGAATTTAATTGCGAACATAAGAAGAAATTACCATGAGGAATTTAAATAGTTTTCAAGGAAAAGCCTTCGCTGTTAATATTTCCATAACATTGGGCAAATTTTGCGCTCTATTGTCGCATTTTAAGGTTTTGCATAGTTTTAATTCTAATTGATACTTACGTAATATGTAGGTATGTAGTTTTTATTTTAATTTCGTTATATTTGTATATCTACATACATATCTTTAATTTTTACGATCTACTATTATTATTTCTGTTAGTTTGTAAATGGTTTGATAATGCCTTTTTTATGAAATATATTAATTTAATTGTGTTGTTTTTTATATAAATGCGTTGTTGTATTTTAGTGATCAATATTTTATTTGAATTTGAATTGGGAATTTTTCTGTTAAAAATTTCGTTTAAAATAAAAATGAATCTGGGCTCACCCAAAGTGAACACAAATACACATTCGACATATTTCATACTAAGCGAAGCTTGTGTTGTGAGAGTGGAATTGGTCCGCACCTGGATTCGAATAAATGACCTTCAATATGCTGTACGTACGAAAGCTGTCGACTGATGACTACAAATAAGGCATTTTTAAAAAGTATGAAAATATTAATTGAGAATTGTGATAGAAACGTCTAGAATGATTTGTTAAAAATATCATTAAAATTCCCACGTAGAAAAGCCATTTTCTCACGCTGCAAAGTACTTCTGACATGGAACATTAAGAGCTTAAGTCGTTCGGGAAACTTTCGAAAATGTTTCTAAAGTTGAACAATTTTTGCATCGTGCACAAATTTATTGGCATTTAGTGGCTCAGTTTTAACCACACTAATGTCGCACAAATAGGTACCTACTCAGCCACCCTCATAGTATGTATAATACTTTGTTTTGATTGACTATGTATGTGTGTAAATATACTTAATGAACACTTAGACTGCAAAAGGCCGTTCACTTGAAAGAGAACAATGTTAAGCTGTAGTTTTATCTCGCTCTTATGTTTTTTCTAGTGCCTAAGCACTTGAGTGTCGCATTCTATTCTGGCACCCATAGTGAAAATTATTTTCTTTTAATAATAATTCTAATGTGAATGTGTGTATTCAAATATGGAAAAAATGACCGTGATTTTTTATAAATTCACCAAAACGAATTTATTTTTGATACCTACTTAGTAATAAATAAATAATTAATAGGTAAATACAATCTAAGCGCTCAAGGACACTAAACTGTTATGTATCCGCATGTTTCGCATCAGATACCTACCTGCATAAATAAAAAATACGTACTTAACTACCAATGGTGGTCCAGTGACATCGGTCGGCGACTTTCATATTTAGAGCATACAAGAGGTCATGGGTTCGAATCCAGATGCCGACCATTCCCACTTTCACGACTCTAGTCTTAGCTTATTGGAAAGATGTCAAATGTGTATTTGTGTTCACTTCTAGTGAGCACAGATTCATTTAGGAAAAAAGTCATTGGGGCTAAAAAATTTACTCGTATATTTACATACCTAACTAGCTTTACCGACTGACGTTGTCCTGTAGTCCCAAATTTGTAATCCATACAAAATATGTTTGAATGTTGAAAAAATATTTCTGAAAGCTCGAAATAATTTCCATCAAAAATCAGCTACGTACATACCAATATTTTTAATGTCAATGGTTGTCAGGTAAACAATAATTTTGTTGTTGTAGAATTTTTCATAGATGGCGTTGGCGTCGCAGGAAATCCATTCCATACTTACTCATATTATATTATTATTTCTTATGCATTTTTCAACTTTTTAATAGTAATTATGTTATCCGGAGCGGAGAAAAATCCAATAAATCAAATATCGGAAGAATCTGTTCAGCCGATCTCGGGTTATAAGTGTTCGCACTAACCCGACTTTCTTTTATATTAAAGATGGTGATTCAAATTCATTTTTAATCAAAGTGTAAAATTTACACCTTTTTGTTAAGAACGTGGATTTGTTGGAAAAAGTCCCTTTGTTTCATTAGTTTTTACGTCTATAATAATAAAAAGCTGGAAAATTTAATTTTCAATAAAGGTTCTGGTTTTACCTCGCGAATTCTTTTAATAAAACTATATGTGAGAATAGCCCATAGCATTTACTGACTGATCGACTAACCCTACCGGAATTGATTCCTCGCTGCCGACTCGGATGGACGTGTGTACTCGCTGTTCGCGCTGTGCCTCAGGAATTATTTTTTCGTATATTCGTTTTGTTATTGTCGCAAAGTGGAATGTAACTTAAGTATACAAATTTTTATTTTTTTTAATTTTGTAATATTATTCTTCAAGGATCAGGTCCGTATTAAGTTTTTTATTTACTATTATCCTTTTTTTCTCGCTCTTTATTTACTTTTCTTTATTCTGTTATCGTTACTGGTATAGAAAGGGCGTTCAGACTTCCATCGTCATAGAAGATGGAGGTACCTCCTGTCCCTCCCGTCCCTCCTGTTCCTCCCGATCCTCAAGAGACGAACAAGCGGAAGAGAAAAATGACTCAAGCTGAGGAATGTCTCATATCTGACCCTGATTTATCCTCCAATCAGTCTTCTTCTACCTCAGCGGATGCCTCAAAACCCAAGGAGACTCCCTTACGGGAACATTTTTAGGTAAACATGAGTTTTAGCGTCGCGAACATTTCTATTCGAATTATCCATAACTGTCATTTTTTATGACGTTTAGCTTTTCCATAGATTTTTATATAAAGGTATTTTTAATATATTGTATTACTTTAAATATTCATTCTGACGATAAAATTCGGGGGTAAACGTGATGAGGTATGGGGGGCTCCGCCCCCCAAACCTCCCCTATAATTATAACCTAACCTAACCCAATAATATAAAATAGTAGAAAGTTGCTAACGCTAACGTAAAATAAAATTGAACACTAATACAATAAAAAATCTATGGAAACGCCAAACGTCATAAAAAATTACAGTTATGGATAATTCAAAATCTTCCTTGAGTTCTCATGTTTTGGGTGACATAAAGAGTTCCTTGCACTTGGCGTTCGTGAGAAAGCTTACCGTAATGATCGTTTGGATACCTTCTCACATCGGAATAAGTGGTAATGAAAGGGCTGATGCTATTGTCAAAGATGCTTGTACGTGCGGAGTGTTGCCACACTCATTTATTGTGCCTGTCACAGACTGCATGAACACCGTGGAACATTCTATTCGGGAGGAATGGAATGAAGTTTTTAAGAGTTCAGCGGCTGGTGGTCATTACAGGGCAGTGCAGAGTGATATCCCGTATAGTCCATGGTTTCAAAATTGCAAAATTACTAAGTTGAATGTCTCTCTAATAACACGACTACGATTGGGACACGTCGTTCTATCTTTCCATTTGGCTAGAATCGGTATAGTTGGTGACGCTACTTGCGAATGTGGGAGGGAGGAAGAAACAATAGACCACGTTTTCTTTAATTGTCCGCTCTTACGAAACCATGATTTTATAAAAGAAATTTCAAAGATCTGTCTCACTTTCCCAATCAAGATTCAATCCCTTTTGGCACTTAACGATTTTAAAATCAATCAAATTATAGTAGGTAAATCACCTTAAAAAGTACAATAAAAAAGTATAATGTGTGTATGTGTGCATTGTGAGAGAGGGTGCGAGGGTTGTGTGTGTGTGTGTGTGTGTGAAGGAGGGTGCGTTTGTTTTCCTAATATTGTGAGGACCTGAACTTGACAAATATACTGGTTGTGGGGACGAAGCCGTTTACGGGGACGTCCCCGCAATATACAACCCATATCTTCAAAGGTACGTATCGAATCCTCGTGATCTGATTGGTCGGCTGGCAAATTCTCAGCGAATTTTGTTGAGGACCCCAAAATCAGTATTTTTGTCGAAAAAAACTTACACAAACCAAAAATGAAGTTCGGAGTGTATCCACCACGTGGCGCCACCAGCCCAATTAGTGTATAATTACGCACGCTTACTCCAAAGTGGGGACTCTAAATCAAAGTCCCCACGTTATATGGAACTGGTACGATATCATTACACTATGTAATAAGATTTGGCAACGTCGCATATTTCAACTATTCTTTTTGTCATACTAAATAGAAAACAGAATTGATAACAAGAGGCTATACACCCTTGTTCGCAGCTAGAGTAAAGTGGGGACCTATATTATTCATCATCATCATCAATAGTTACAATCAGTTCGATTGGTCTGCAATAAGCTTAGTCGCTTTTCTCCACTCTTCTCTATGTCTTTTTTATAAATAAAACTAAATAATAATAAAGATTTTATTAAAATATAAAATTAAACAAAACTGTTTTACTAGTTTTCCTTTAATATATAATTAATGGAATATATTATATAAAACAATTTGTAAAAATAAAAAAAAAATTACATCGTCATTGATTGATTGAGGCACATTAAAAATCAATCAATCAATCAATTCTCCCTTTTCCACCCCACTCAGGGGCATAGAGAGGCAACAAGAGCTCTCCATTGCGCTCGATCTTGCGCAATGTTTATGACCTCCTCCCACACCATGTCCATGTCCCACAGCTCTGCTTCGAAGGAGCGGAACACAGTGTGAGAGGGTCTTCCTCGTCTTCGGGACCCTGATGGGAGGAAGAACAGCGCTCTCCTCGGCCAACTGTCATTCGGCATCCTTAACACATGTCCCAGCCAAGTCCATCTCCTCCCCACAATGGTGGAGGTGATGGGCTCACGCTGGGTGCGCCGGCGTATAGCGTCGTTCGTGATGCGGTGGTACCATCTTACGCCCAGAATTCTCCTTAGGCACTTCATTTCAAAGGATGAGACTTTTTGTGCCTGGGCCTTGGTCAGGTGCCAGGACTCACACCCATAAAGGAGAATGGGCAACACACACGCATCAAACAGTTTACATTTCGTCTCGACACTAAACGCCGACGCCTTCCATATCTTGGTCATGTTGTTGAAGGCGCCACTTGCCATACCGATACATATCGGGAGCTCAGCCCCGAGGTCACCAGCGGTGGTAATGGTTGCTCCCAGGTACTTAAATTTATCCACCCGGGAGACCTGGTGACCATCGATGGTTATCGGTAGCTGTTTATCGGGGCAGGCATTATTTGCCATGAGCTCCGTCTTACTGGCATTGACTCGAAGGCCGAGGCGTGCTGTTTCGCTGCAGAGTCTTGAAACCCTGCGCTGTAATTCCTCCACTGTCGTACTGAACAACGCTAGGTCATCCGCGTACTCCAGATCGCACAGTTCGCCCATTAGACCATCTCTCTGTGTTATTGGTATACCTCTTGCTCCTTGCATGGACTTTCTCAACAGGAAGATGGACTTCCTGTTGAGAAAGTCCATGAATTTTATGACTATTATGAATATGAAAGGAGCTAGTACGCAGCCCTGTCTGACTTCCGTGGTGATCCTAAAAGCTTCAGTAGGACCACCTGGCGTTTTCACGCTACACTCGGAGTCTTCATACAGGGACTGCACCATTTTAACTATTTTCGGAGGTATACCATACAGAGCAAGAATTTCCCATATTGATGGTCTATGTGGGCTGTCGAAGGCCTTTTCAAAATCTATAAAGCAACAAGCGACTGGAGAGTTAAACTCTTTGCACTGCTGAAAGACGCACCTAGCACAGAAAATTGGGTCCGTGCAGGATCTTCCAGGTACAAAGCCGCATTGTTGCTCTCTCAGGACAGCCATGACAGGCCCCCGAATGCGGTGTAGTAATATCTGAGATAATACCTTACCGGGAACACTCAGCAGAGTAATTCCACGGTAGTTTCCGCATTCAAGGGGGTCCCCCTTTTTAAATATTGCGACGATGGATCCATTCCGCCAATCTTTTGGGCACCTCTCCTCTTCCCACGCCATTTTAAATATATCGAGAAGTGGTTGTCCAAGGGTGTCTATGCCTTGTTTGAGGAGCTCTGCGTGGATTCCATCGTCTCCTGGCGCTTTGTTGTTCTTCAATCTTATAAAAATAGGCATGTTAAAATAAAACTAAATGATAACATAATAATATGTATTAGGTATTTAAATATAAAATTAAACCATACCCTTTTTCTAGTTTTCCCTTGATAGAATATACCAGCTAACACAATTTGTAAACATAAAAAAATCAGATCGTCATTGATTGATTGAGACACATTAAAAATAGGCATGATAAAATAAAACTAAATAATAATATAGGTATTATTAAAATATAAAACTAGTAGTCTCTTATTATTAATTTAAAAAAATATAATAATTAAAAAATATATATTATTTTTTAGCATTTTTTTAAATTATGTTATAAACGTAATTTTTTTATATCAATCCAGCGTCTTCTACGTAAATCTTTTTCGTTTTTCAGACATTCTTCACATTACTGTTTATTCGGTCCTTTTTTCTAAGCCAGAACACAGCCATTTGTCTGTTCATTGCGTCTTTTTCCGCTGGTGTCCGCGGAAATCTTTGGAATTTTTATTTCTTTGGATTTTGGTTTTTTTAGGTTATGGATCAATATTCATGGTTTCTAATCTCTGCTTTGTTAGATCTAGAGCTATCGAACTGAAATTAATAATTTTTAATAATAAAAAAAATGTTTGTGCATAGGTTATAGGTATATTTAAAGTACGCTGTGCAATATAAAGGAGATCATTCATTTTGGGCCAATTTCTAAAAGTACCGGTCAACAAAAATAAAACAAAAAATGTATGGAGACTTACGGCCGGTTTCAATAACCTATCTATCTCCTATCTATGGTTAAAAATCTATCTATCTTTACACTTTGGTGTTTCAATAAACAAAGGATTGATAGAATTTCTATCTAAACTTTCTATCTATCTTTCATTATAAGATATACCGACCTCGGTAGCCTAGTGGCAAAGGCTCCGACTTCAGATCAAGAGGTCCCGGGTTCGATTCCCGGTCGGGTCAGAAATTTTCAATGTGTTTTTTCACTTGAAATTTCTACTCGGGGTTGGAATCCTGTCTCAGATTGGACGGGACCGGTTGACTGGTAGACAATGCTTCAAGCATTAAGTTCCGCCGGCTATACTGACACCTATATATTCGAAAATTGACATGGACGAAGTATTGACAATTTCTATGATCAAACGCGGATAGTTTCCATAGTAACTGACATAAATACTATCTATCTGTTGTTTGTTTATTGAAACGCGGATAATGATAACTGCGGTTAATTGACGGATAGCGTTTAATTGATTACTACGGATAGGTTATTGAAAGCGGGCGATGATTAACTGTTTGGATTTAAGAGATACCAAATCCAAACAATTGATGCATAATGCAATCCTGATTCCATCTATGATGTATGGTAGTGAAACTTGGACATGGACGAAAAATCTGGAAGTTGGAATAAATGCTGTGGAAATGAGATCACTGCGTAGGATATGCGGAAAGAGACTGATTGATAAGGTGAGGAATGATAAAATTAGAAAGGAATGTGGAGTGGATGTTATCATAGTGACTAGAATGAAAGTGAATAAATTAAGGTGTTTTGGGCATGTAGAATGAACGAAGATAGAATGACAAAAAGGATATATAAATCTGAAAGAATGGGTGCACGAAGACGAGGCCGACCTCGAATGACATGGTCCGACCATATTGGTGCCGTCTTACAGGAGGGCCAAGTCAGGAGCAAAGAAATAGAAGAGCATGTATGCGGAATGTTATGCATTTGGAGGAAGCGAAAGAGGTTTGTTTGGATAGGAAAGAATGGAAGTCCATACTCTCTGCCTACCCCCTTCGGGAAACGGCGTGATGGGTGAAAAAAAAGACTTAATGATCTCCTTTGATTATGTAATTTTATATACATACATACACATTCTCCCTTAAAGGCTCCCCGCACACCGCAAGCCAGCCCGGAGGAGACAAATCCGCAGCAAACTAGACCCGCACGAAACTGGCCAAATGCCGACTCCACACACAACTAGCCCACCGCAGATCTCCCCCAAACCAACCTGCAATACGGGTTTCTAAACCCCACTTAGGGCATAGGGAGGCACCAAGAGCTCTCCATTGCGCTCGAAGGCGTCTGAGGCGTCTGGTGCCTTTTCTGACCGGTTGAGGTTTAAGGACGTGAGGTGGTCAACCTCACGGTGCCGATCTGATTTTTCGATTTCTTGCCTCTTACAGGATGCTCGAAAAACCAGCAAAAAGAGCAGAGGTGCTATTCCTAGCCGGCAACCCCACGGCAATTTTATATAGGCCATCCACTGAGATAAAAATATACTTACATTATGTTTTCCTTTGTAATAACTCATTTTAACTCTATAAAAGCAACACAATTTATTAATTATTGTAGCTAATAATACGAACGGTGCGACCACAACACGTCCGAACCATAACCAACGCGACGCGACGTTGCCAATGTCACTCGGGGTGTAAAAACTATATACAAATTAATACGTAAAGCGGGGACTTAGTGTAAAACACGTACGTATTTTAAATAACGTGAGGACGGTCCTCACAATCAGCTATGTCCTCATAAGCCGTATTTTTGTCCAAAACTTTGATTGCTTATATCTCTGTCTCACGAGTGTGTTTAAAAATGTCGAATAGAAGTTCATGTTGGAAAGAGATAGGGAAACGCTAAAAATGAGTTTACACTCTCTTCAAACAACTAGAAAGGTGGGTCCCCACAATGATGATTTTTGTAAAGGTCCGCATTTTACTCTAAAAACAAACAAGGGTGCGTGCGTGTGTGTGTTTTTAAGATAACATAGACATGAGAAAAAAAAAAAAAAATATATGTGTATATAAAAGAGAGGAAATAATATAATATTATGTTGTTGACTCAGGTTCGGTCCTGTTTGCTTCCGAGTTTGTCTATGACGGCTGTAACTTCAGCAATATCGTAACATTGCAAATTATTTCGAATCAATTTTCGATGGGTAATTTCTTTCTCTGTCCATATTTTTTGGGGGATTTATTTTTTTACTGAGGTGTGTGGTTCTTCCCTGTAACTAATTTGTTTAAATTTTCTTTTTTTGTTTGTTTTTTATGAATCAATTAGGGCATTAATCACTCGAGATCGGGTGCATTGCCGGAAAAAAAGAAGAAGAAGACTAACCCTACCTACCCGAAGCGAGCGATACAAGCGGCCCAAACATCTATCAAGTGGTACGTGAGTTTTGTTGCTTGAAAATATCCCAGATATCAGTAAGTTGTCAATTTTGATAGCTAGAGCCATTAGTGGATGAGAACCACCCTGACAACGAGAGAATGTTATAATCTAAAAGTAAGTTACTACCTATAACAAAGCGGGAATGATATGTCATCGTTACTAATTTGGTTGCTAGGATTTATACGTTCTATCACTTTCGATGACAGCAAGGTGACAGGCTAGCAGGTCAATAAATTCCTACTCACGCACACTAGTATGTACACTAAAGCAACCGCACTAAGCAGCGATATCTATGGAAACTTTATTTATTATAGTTATTACAAAGCGTGCTTTATGAAATTCATACCTATTTTACATACCGGGTGGTACAAGAAGACGTGGTTGACCAAGACTCGCCATCAAGAGAGCGTACGATGAAGACTTTCGAGTTACCAGCTTAGATTCGAATGACGTCCTAAATCTAGCCCAGGATGCATCGCGAGGCCACCACATGTTCCACCTAGAGAGCGAACTTGGATTAAGAAAGTGGAAGAAAAGTTAAATATTACAGGAAATTAGAATTAAGAGTTATTTACACTTCATTTGTTTCCATTTGTGTTGACTGTTTTATTTTATTTTATTTATTGTTAAAAAATGCCACTGTTTAGCATGACGGTAAAAACCTGTACCCCTAGTATAAGTTTTCGACGATCGAATATCGAAACGATCATCGAAAGGGTTTCGAAAAATTTCCATACAAAAATGATCGGATGATTCGATCGTTTGATTTTCGAACACTATTTGCACGCTAATAAGCGCTTTCGATTAAACTCGTACTAGCCCCACTGAATTCAAAAGGTATGAATATGAATTCAATCCTCGAAGTGAATTCACCATACTCAACATGAAATATGTCGATATGCTCCGATAATTCATTTTTAAGGCAAAAATTGCCCTGCCCAATGCCCATAGCTGAGTTACCAATAAGATTTGTTCTGCCAACAAGGGGGTAAAAAAGTTTATGTTGACGTGATCTTTGGTAAGATTTGTTTTGATCGTTTGATCGTACGAAAAATTATATTTCGCGAAGGATGTCGGGATTATCAAAAATTCCATGAAGCAACTTGTAAAAATGTCTACAGAGATAATCATCTCTTCGTCTCTGTAAAGTAGTCATTCCTAAGGATCCATAAATAAATAAGGTTGGAAACATGTATGGATAATACCCGATTTTTATCCATATATATTATATAGCATTAAGGCAGTACATAATGACTTACAACCATCATAAATGTATCGAATCGAAATTTAAATTACGATACATGATGACGGGAGAACCTTAGACTACTAATACTCCTTACCGCGTACTCTTAATAAAGTTTTAAATGAAAATCCCCTTGCATTATTTTATGCAATTACCGACTCTGAATTCACGAATCAGTTCACTTTGTGTAGCCGTGATAATGGTGTGGAATCAATGATTGCACATTACGGAACAATGCACGTTTGTATATTATTGCTCCTGCATATTGCCTTTAATAACAATCTAATGAAACGAAATGTGTTTTTTGCCAGCAATATTTGAAACAGAAACATAAGTAATTGTTGCTTTGCATTTAAGCTACTTTTATATTTTGATTGCACATCTTATGCCCCTACCACACGCTCCGTCTTACCTGTGGTCTTGCCTGCGCAGGCAAGACGACAGGTAAGACGGAACACGGACACTGCTACCACACGACACAGGTAAGACGGACGCAAGCCTCATTTCCTCCTCGCAACCGTGCAGCGAGGACAACACTTTCTTTTGCAAACCGTTGGCGTCGATATAATGTTTCGAAACTATTTTTTTTTCTGCTGTGTTTTTATAATCTATATATTAAGTATGTAGAACAAGGCGTAAACGAACAATGTGGAAAAAATGGTTGTTTTATAGTACATATTTCCAAATGATAAATGTAAATATCGATGTAAAAATATCAACATATTTTTTAAATAATTGATATAAATCGTGGATATTTTTGATTATGGAAATATCGATATTCTATATTTTATTTCTGAATATCTTAATAGTTAACTGCACTTTTGGGTATAAATATAATCATATTTTTTAGTCTCCATGCATCGATAATTTGTGAAAATATCGATAGATATATTTTTTTCCTATTGATCATCTATAGGTTATTTTTATCTCTAACTAGCTGACCCGTCGAACTTCGTATCGAAAAATACTATGGGTACTCTAAGTTTTATGCAACAGAACTCAAATTAGTTTTTTAGTTATTTAACATGAATGACTATTTACTGGCATTAGCAAAACCTGCATTCATTGGGTCTGAATTATTTTTTCCATTAAAAACTTTTAACCATGTGTCATATGGTGTGGGAGGAGATCATTATTGCGCAAGATCGAGTGCAATGGAGAGCTCTTATGGCTTCACTTTGGTCCTGAGTGGATTTCAGGGAGTTTTAATTTTGTTTGATTTTATGTTAGTATTAAAAAAAAAGAATTTAGGTTTGTCATTATATTCGATATTTTAATAGTTATTTTGCTCAGTTAAAATAATATTGATTGATTGATCAAAGTACGATAAGGAATATCTCCGCACCTATTCAAAATACGCATTGAGGTGTCAATACTTTTTTTACCCATCGCGCTGATTCCCGAAGGAGGGAGGCAGAGAGTATGGACTTCCATTCTTTCCAATCCAAACTCATTCGCTTCCTCCAAACGCAAAATATTCCGCATGCATGCTCTTATTTCCTTTTGCATCTTACTTGGCCCTCCTGTAAGACGGCAACGATATGGTCGGTCTATGTCATTCGAGGTCGGCCTTGTTTGCGTGCACGTATTCTTTCAGATTCATAATATATCCTTTTACTCATTCTCTCTTCGTTCATTTTCTTTACATGCCCAAACCTCCTTTCTTTATTCACTTTCATTCTAGTCTCTACACTAACATCCACTCCACATTCCTTTCTAATATTATCATTCCTAGCCTTATCAATCAGTCCCTTTCCGCATATCCTACGCAGTGATCTCATTTCCACAGCATTTATTCCAACTTCCAAATTTTCGTCCACGTCCAAGTTTCACTCCCATTATCAGGAATGGTATCAGGATTGCATTGTGCATCAACTGTGGATTTAATAGATACCTTCTTAGAGGTCTTAGTGCACCGTGCAACCCTTCTCCATTGTGTTAATTTTTTTTCTTCTAAGTCAACCTTCTCCTGATAAAAGCCTATACAACAAAATAGAATAACCGAAATCGGTCCAGCCGTTAAGGCGTGATGCAATGACATCGGGAAATAAGTCTATATTTTTATAGTTTTCTTTAATTTTCTAATTTTTCACATTTTTTTCTTCTAAATCAACCTTCTCCTGATAAAAGCCTAGACGCCAAAAAAGGAATTAGCGAAATCGGTGCAGCCGTTTAGGTGTGATGCGATGACATCGGGAAATAGTTCTCCATTTTTATAGTTTTCTTACATTTTCCATGCATTTTCTTTATTTTTTTTCTTCTAAAAGGACACTCTCCTGATAAAACCCTACACGAAAAAAAAAGAATTAGCGAAATCGGTCCAGCCGTTTAGGCGCCATCCGATGACCACGCGAAATAGCTCTCCATTTTTATATATAAGAATATGCGCCTAAACGTTAACTAATAGAAAATGCCACAAATTCTCAATATTAAGTATCAATATTATTTTTTAATTTCAATTGTTTACCTGACAACAATGATTATTTTGTTTTTCTACATTTTTTCATAGATGGCGGTAGCTTCGAAAAAAATCCTTTCCATACTAACTTTAATATTATATTGTATCTATATCCTTCTGGTCCATTTTTTTTTCAGTTTTTTATTAGTTATTCCATTATTCGGAGTTCCAACGGTTATCCTGAATCGTAGACTGAGTTGGCTTGGCCATGTCTTACGTATGTCCCCCGATTCCATAGACTATGGAAGCTTATTATATACACCGGGTGGTAGAAGAAGACGTGGCAGACCAAGACTCACGATCAAGAGAGCCTACGATGAAGACCTTAGGGATACCGGCTTAAGTTGGAATGACGCCCTGGATTTGGCCCAGGATAGAGATGCTTGGCGAGGCTTTGTGGCGACCACATGCTCCACCTAGGGAGCGAAAGTGGATTAAGGCATTATTCGGAGCTGAGAAGAATCCAATAAATCAAACATCGGAAGAATCTGTTGAGCGGATCTGTACCCTTATTCTGTAGGAAGTGTAGGGTGGTCACTTAGAAAAAAGTGACTATTAGGCGATACATCTGAAAATACTTTCAATACTAATTTTAAATGTATATTTAATATCTTTCTTATTCATTTTCTTTCTTATTCACTTTCTTATTCAACTTTTTATTAGTTATTCTGTTATTCGGAGCGGAGAAGAATCCAATAAATAAATCATCTGTTCTGCCGATCTCGAGTTATAAGTGTTCGCACTTACCCCGCTTTCATTTATATAGTAGATGTTATCATCTGAACCACTAAAACAACTAATAATCTCAAATATTTACATTTAATCGAAGTTTGAGTATACATACCTACATATTTACAAATAGTTGTCCGCATTTTAAAGAATTATCAAACTATAGGTATGCGTGTATATTCGAGCTAATCTCTTGTTAGTTTCCTCACCTAAAATTTAATCAGTTAAATTAGGCAAATTATTGCCATACTGAAGTGATAAAGTTTTTAAAAATATTTTCTTGATCATAATATCATATTGTTTTAATACGCAATTATCGAATATTGTGTACCTATCTTGATAAAGGTACCTTCTTTGTTTGTTTCGAAACTTAATGGTTGCTTACCTACGTAAATAAAATTGCGTTGTCATGAAATTTATCACAGAAAGGAATAACCGTATTTTATTTTCTTAATATTTTTTATTCCTTATCAATTTTTCATTTTTTTTTTAATATCTAGTAGCCTATTGGGGACGGAGACGAATACAACAAATTAAAAACCAAGAAAATCGGTCCAGCCGAAGTGGCCCGTTAATATGTGCACTGCGCACCGTAAAACAATACAAAATTAATTTGATTGAGTTAAGCTTATAAAATAATTACATTAAAATATTTCAGAAACATCCATTTGTCGCCAGACGTCGCCAAAATTGGTCGGGGGGAGCAAACAAAATATTTAGGCGATATTTTTGAAGTTATAGTAAGAAATAGTGCTCCTGTTAAAAACAAAAAAATAAAAAGATATAAGTACCTACTACTTAAAAATTAGAAAGTCATTAAAATTAATATGACATTATAAATCCATTTTTCTAGAAGTCTGGGGTGCATTAGAAGCAGAAGAAGAAGGTTGTGGCATTGGATCACTTTTAAAAGCATATTATATTCATTTTTAGTTTATGTTTTTTCGTTTCCGCGTTTTTTTATATAGCTCTTTTTGGCTTCTATCAAAATACTACAACCGAAACCGAAAAGCACCATGGACCTAAAAGGCGCTTGAAAAGTCGCTAGAATATTTTGTCGCTTAATGAAAATGAAAAGTCGTTTTCCATGTCCAAAAGTCGCTAGATCTGGCGACAAAGTCGCTAAGTTGGTAACACTGCCGATAATATAGTTGACTTTTTATGATAACGTTCGAATCGGTGGAGTAAGTGGGATGGGCTACTGTAAGAGCGTATGCGAGAATGAGAGGGAACTACCCGCGATGTCGTCGGCGCGTCCCAGGTAATATTTCCATACAAACTTAAATGTTGTATTTTACAGCATTTCTTAACCATTTTTTTTACTTTTTATTAGTTATTCTGTTATCCGGAGCGGAGAAGAATCCAATAAATCAATCGTGCGAAGAATCTGTTCTGCCGATCTCGAGTTATAAGTGTTCGCACTAACCCGACTTTCATTTATATAGTAGATTCAATGACAAGATATGCGATTAAAATATTATATAAAACAAAAATAATAAAATATTTTCTATAATATATCTTTCCCTGTCAACTCCTTTCTCATATGCAGTATTCTGTCATAGTACTTAGATTTGATTATCTATAGATCAGGTAGATATTTTTTAAATTAAATAATTCGATAGCATATTCGCGATTATAATAACGCATGTCTGCCATTTCCGAATGTTCAACGTCGACTGATCAATTGCGGCAGTACTGCGGCTGGCGTGGCATGTCAGGTAAGACGGAACTCCCAACCACACGCTCCGTCTTACCTGACATGCCAGGCTTGCGCAGGTAAAATTTCAAACAAGACGAAAAGCCGTCAAGCCGCGCCACCGAGTTTGTGCGGTGTACAGTTTTACCAACCACACGCTCCGTCTTACCTGACAAGCCGGGCTTGCGCAGGCAAGACCACAGGTAAGACGGAGTGTGTGGTAGGGGCATTAGAGTGCTGTTTCAACAGTTTGACGGATTAAGATAGATAGGTGCTTTACTTTCAAATCTTCTTCTTCTTAGGTACGTTAAGTTTCCAACAATACAATAATTTTAAGAGATGGTTTAGACATGTAGAAAGAATGGATGCAAAGGAAAGGTGTAAGAAGGCGTGGCCGACCGAGAATGGCGTGGATCGAATACATCTATTCCGTCCTCAGGGAAGGACTGGTAAGAAGTAAGAGAAATAGGAGAGGTTGTTTGAGAAATGCTATTGTGTTTATAAGTGTTCTTGGATAGAAAGGAATGGAGATCCGTTCTCTCTGCCTACCCCTTACGGGACACGGCGTGATGGGTAAAAAAAAATGGTTGGTTGCCTAGTAAAATTCAGTCGACATATTTTAAATACATAGCGTATTAAGGGTCATGGGTTCGAATCTCAATGTAGACCATTTCCACTTACGATCGAGTGACGCAACAACTTGGACCACATCCACTGGAGTTTCCCCATTGAAGAGCCCTTAGGAGTGATGGGTGAATGACTGGACGCAATTGATTTTGGACTGATGGATATCCGATTCACATATTTTGGAGTGAAAGCTCTCCATTTGGACGTATGGAGTGATCGCGAATGGCGGGCTTTACACATTCTTCCGTCCATTTATTTTATTTATTTATTCATTCAATCAACGGCAATAGCCTTTTACATTATACAAAGATAACAATCATAAATCAAACGACACAGTAAATACATATATTATAACAATAATTATTATGCGTCCAAAACAAAAATTAAAAACAGAAACAAAAATGTCAACCTTTAATTTGAAAAGATAAAATTTGTCTAAAGATAAAAATAAACATAAAAATGAGCCAGTTATGATTTAAAGTTTGTAAGTGGTGTAAAAAATATGTTTCAATTACGTACATATATTTGTCAATAGTTGTGTATTTACAAAAGTCATGAACATATTACTAGGTAGATAAATTTTAGTTTAAAATTCAACACTTTATCACAATAACAATATTTGCTGTGCAAATGCTTGAAACAATTTACTTTCAGGATACGTTATTCAAACTGCAACACCTGTACATTCTGCATAAGTTTATATTCCGATACAATTCAAATAATATAATGCTACAACATAGGTACATCAGTTAAAAAACATTGCATCGTGCAAACAACATTGTCCAGGTGACTGTATCTTCGTCGTTTCAAAGCGTTTTATTGTAAACTAGCAGCAAAACTTGTCGGACTACAGCTATAAAATAAAAGTCATCAATTGTTTTGTTAACCTATAAATCAATTGAATCCTAAAGAGTCCCAAATTTACTATAGGTACCACGTTGAGAACTACGGAAAATTTTACATTCTTCCCGTAGCAACAGTTGTACGTCGAAACCTCTGATCAAGAAGTATCACATAATATTTCCCTTGGACACATGTTATTATTAATTGTTGTCATAGCAACTATCGACATACATACGATTAATATAAGTATACGTAGGCATTTATGTATATTTTTTTTTTAATGAATCTGTGCTCACTCAAAGTGAACACAAAAATACACTCTGACTCTTTCACAGTAAGCTACTTAAAGCTGGATTGGATTTCCCGTAGTTGGATTGGTTTTGCCATATTATTATAATGTATGAAAAATATTTTTGTGTGAGTTCGAGTGTTTCCGCGAAAATTCTGAGTAAAGCATGAACAACGAACGAACTTTGAAGACACGTATTTTGCTTTTTTACTCATTCTGAAACGTCGTTATTTTCAAGAATTCAAAGAAAATTTATAGAACCGAAAATTCGATATATAATTGAATTTTAAACATTTCAAACCAAATTATAGAGACGTTATTATTACCGTGTTGTAAAGATCTTTTTTTATATTTCGACAAGCTTTCCCGATAGGCGTTGTCCTGTAGTCCTTACTATGAATATTGATTTTGAATTTGTAATTTATACAAAAATACGTTTAAAATATGTTTAAATGTTAAACAATCATTTCTGAAAGCTTTAAAGAAATTCTATCAAAAATCTGCGTACCAATATTTTTAATGTGAATGGTTGTGTCAGGAAACAATAATTTTGTAGAATTTTTCAGAGATGGCGTTGGCGTCACAGGAAATCCGTTCCAAACTAACTTTAATATTTTATTTTATATAATTTCTTATGCATTTATTTTTCAGGTTTTTAATAGTTATTATGTTATCCGGAGCGGAGATAAATCCAATAAATCAAACATCGGAAGAATCTGTTCAGCCGATCTCGAGTTATAAGTGTTCGCACTAACCCGACTTTCTTTTATACTCGTATTATAAGATTTTATTTTTGGCTATTCATCATTACCTGCGTCAACTGAATAAAAAAAAGCTGCTAACCTAGGGTAGCCCAGAACTCATAGTATAATATTATAACAGCCTTTTCGTGTAAAACATATTTTATCTTTGCATAAAAATTCATAATTTTACGATTAAAATGAATTTATCCTTGGAATTATTATAGAAACTTTAAAATGATATCGACTATTGGAGCTTTTTATTATCTGCTTTAGAACTACATATTCAATATTAATCGGTACTTTAAGGGGGACCCACTGAAGTTACGGACCTCAAATTTTACGTGCTTGTGTAGGAGCATAAGACCAACCCGTATACCAAATTTTATAAAAATCCAAGATTTTTTTTTTCTTTTTTAGCCCTTTTTCTAGAACAAGTGAAATTTTCTTTGGATACTTTAAGAGGGTTTCCCTGAAGGTACAGATCTCAACATTTTACTGACTCATCTACATCGAGGGGCTAACCGTTCTACCAAATTTCAATCAAATCGGATAAGAATTACTATAAGTTATGGGTGCGCACACATTTTTGGCGTAAGTACGCGTACGCGGAAATTTAAAATTTTTTTTTTGCATTTTGGAATCTACACTCTCGAAAACGTCGAGAAAATTAATTTCAGCGAAATCTATTTTTTTTTTTTTTTGAAATTCCGATCACAAGACTCATGTATTGAAATACACGATTTTCGATAATGTATAAAATAAATGTCTATGTACCAAAAATAAATAAATAAATATGGTTTCGATTCTTCAAATAAACACCCAAAAATTGTTCAACAACTTCGCTCGCTACCCTCTCAATATAATTTGATGGAGGTGTATATGTTGTTCCTTGTAACTTTGAACTTTGTATTGGACAACAAACTTGCAAAGAGACGGGAATCCTAATCAAACTTTACAGGCATATATGGAGTTCGGTACCTATGTACTTTCTGATGTGCGATAATAATTAAATTAATACTAGGACACTCCTGCATATTTAAATATGCAAATGCATTTCAGAATATAACATATTTCGACTCATGTTAATATGCATATTTTGGTATATTTTATTGAATTACATACCTACTCTTCATATAATATACGTGCAATGAGTATGCGAAGTTTCCTGATGCACAAAAAATACTAGTGGTCGATCAGTAGGTAAGTACTCGAAATTCGACTATAACTAATGGGATGTTTTTTTTCCATTTTGTGCCACTAAAGGCGCCCTTGCTAATCCGGTCTATTGTCAAATTCAGTGTTGCCAAAGGGGGCGATTTACTGCCATTTGGGCTATTTGGAACGAGAATATGCTACGAAAAAAATCTAAAAGGCGACAGGTAGCCACTTGGGTTACTTCCCTTTTAGCGAATTTCCACCTTTCGGATACTAAATGACCTTTTTTTAGTGAACTCCCACCTCTCTTCGGATACTAAAATTTTCGGAATGACCGCATACCGAATTTTCAGTTGGGCTACTTTGCGTTTGAAAAACGCCGTTGGCAACACTGGTCAACGTCAAATTAACATTTATAACCTCAACCATATGTTTAGAATAATCATTGTACATTTATTTTTACATACTATTACAAATAAAATAATTATTTATCTTATTTTATTTTTTATATACCTACCTAAATACAAATGAAAAAATACCGTAACAGAAAAGAATAAAACAAGAAGATACAGAACAGCACCACTGAGACTTATTCTCTAAGAACAGCAGCCCGATTCACGGAAAAGTTTAAGTCTAAGTTTAGTTCGAAGTTCGAACGAAGTTCGATTCAAACCCTCCGTGAATAGGGCTGCTGGTAATAATAATTGTAGGCGGCGACTATCTACAGTCTATGTACCTATTCACGGAGGGTTTGAATCGAACTTCGTTCGAACTTCGAACTAAACTTAGACTTAAACTTTTCCGTGAATCGGGCTGCAGTACCTACTGCAAATCTACCCTTGAAGACAAATACATACCTAGTGCTTTTGTTTGTGAGTAGATTAAAAGGACACACTATGGTTTACCTCCTAGAAAAGGCCACTTGCAATCATCAATAATTAAAACGTAAAATTGAGAGGAGATATATTATTACCATAATATTCATCAGTCAATGCTAGATGGTATGTTTGACAGCTGTCATAATTTGACAATAGACCTGATTAGAAGCGCTGCCACCTAGTGTGTCTTGTCGGAAGCTCCCCAGAAAATCTCCCATTTAAATTATACCTAAGTTTGGACATTATTGAGGTTCCATTGTCAAAGACTGAGCGAGCGCTATTTCGCAATTTTGACATGGATAAGCCATTTACACTGGTTCTTGAAGACATCTTTAAATCTCTTGTATTAACATAAACAGAGATCTGTTAATTAATTTGAGGTATGCTGACGATATTATGGCAATATTTATTTTAAAATTAATTAGTGAAATTTTTTTCGTTGCATATTTTAAGTATTTCATGTTGCATATAATCCAGTTTGTAGATATAATAGATACAGGCGCAAACATATGAGAAACTTTTTATGTAGGTATTTGTGAAATGGGGGCTTAATTACTTTTCTTTGCCGCCAATGATTAATGATTTGTTTGCGCTCGAAATAATAATGTAACGAATATTATTAGCTTATGAAGTAATGATATTATGCAAAAAATAAACTTATATACCTAGGTAGCTATTTTACGAGAGTTTGTTTGTGAAGAACAATGTAGGACAACACGCATACGACAGTTTTGTATGCGTGTTGTCCTGAAGGGTCTTTGTTGGAGCTGACGTTTTGATTAGATATTATTACATTTTTTTAATTATCCGTACAACCAAAATGCATTTTTTTTTATTTTGTCATTTGAGACTGGTGTTATCGTGAACCACACGTTGCGTAACTTCTGTAAGATCGTTGTCTTTTAAGCTTCGAGTGATTAAAGGTTGTAGGATTATTTCTATTTCTATGTTTTTTCTGGTTGGTAAGTACCTACATGTTGATTTTAACCCTGGGAATGATGTTTTGTCCTATTATGTAATTTCGTAACTAAACACCCACAAAAATCTAATTCTAGACTTTGCGGCAAGCGAAAAGTTTGAAAGTTGAGTAAATTCTTCACAAATATGCATACCCATAATTTGTCTCCCTCATCTTACTCTCACAAATTTCCCGTACGGTCTTATTTTTCCTTCTATCTCTGAGGGTCTTTTCAGCAATGCTTCTCAGAGTTTTCATTAATTCCGAGATTTAGTGTTAATTTTTGTTGTGATGGTATCCACTCCAGACTGTATGCCGTAGGTACGCCATAATAGGTCGTACAGATGTTTAATTTTTTTTTTACCCATCATGCCGTTTCCCGTAGGGGGTAAGTAGAGAGTTACGGACTTCCATTTTTTCCTATCCAAACAAACCTCTTTCGCTTCCTCCAAGCACATAACATTTTGCATACATGCTCTTCTATTCCTTTTGCTCCTGACTTGGCCCTCCTGTAAGACGCCGGCACCAATATGGTCGGACTATGTCATTCGGGGTCGGCCTCGTCTGCGTGCACCCATTCTTTCATATTTATATATCTTTTTAGTCATTCCCTCTACATACCCAAACCACCTTAATTTATTAACTTTCATTCTAGTCACTACGCTCACATCCACTCCACATTCCTTTATAATATTATCATTTCTCACCAACAATCTCTTTCCGCAGTGATCTCATTTTTAGAGCATTTATTAGGTACAGCTTCCAGATTTTCGTCCATGTCCAAGTTTCACTCCCATACATCATGGATGGTATCAGGATTGCATTGTGCATCAACTATTTGGATATAAGAGATACGTTCTTATTTCTCATAAGAGGTCTAAGTTCACCGCCAACCCTTCTACCAGCCAGTTTCCTTCTTTCAGTGTCCTTTTCACACCTTCCATTTCTCCTAAATAGACTTCCTAAATAGACATATTCATCCACTTGTTCCAAGTTCTCATCATTCACTTTCACACAACATTGCGTTCTTAAATCTTCTCTTTCAAAAACAAGCACCATTGTCTTGCCACCACCAGGTCTCCCGGGTGGATAAGTTTAAGTACCTGGGAGCAACCATTACCACTACTGGTGACCTCGGGGCTGAGCTCCCGATATGTATCGGTATGGCAAGTGGCGCCTTTAACAACATGACCAAAATATGGAAGGCGTCGGCGTTTAGTGTCGAGACAAAATGTAAACTGTTTGATGCGTGTGTGTTGCCCATTCTCCTGTATGGGTGTGAGTCCTGACACCTGACCAAAGCCCAGGCACAAAGGGTAACGGGTTTTTAGGAAAAGTTATGTTTCTAGATACCAAATGTTCATTTAGGCTTGTAAAATAGCTTTTAATATTAACGTTATTTTCAATTAAGTTTTTAAATTTAAGCCGTTAGTCCCACCTCTAATAAGATGGTACCACCGCATCACGAACGACTCTGTGCGCCAGCGTGAGCCCATCACTTCTACCATTATGTGGAGGAGATGGACTTGGCTGGGACATGTGTTAAGGATGCCGAATGACAGTTGGCCGAGGAGAGCGCTGTTCTTCCTCCCATCAGGGTCCCGAAGACGAGGAAGACCCTCTCATACTATGTTTCGCTCCTTCAAAGCAGAGCTGAGGAATCTGGACATGGTGTGGGAGGAGGTCATAAACGTTACGCAAGATCGGGCGCAATGGAGAGCTCTTGTTGCCTCCCTATGCCCCTAAGTGGGGCCTTAAGGGAGTTTGGATTTGGATTGTCTTATTGACATTCATCTTAAGACCATTCATTTCACAAATTTCCTTCAGAATATTATTACACAAGAGAAACCGTCTTTTTGAATCTTAACAAGAAAAGGCAGATTAAATATAATTTAATATTAATTTATAATTTAATTAGCATATAAAAAAAGCAATGTAACTTTGTAAACAAATAATTGCATTTGTACCTTTAAACTACAAGGATGAGTTATTTCATTCCTATTTTAATTAAACATTAATTAAAACTTTTCATTCACGTTTGAGGATATTTTTTATTTAACTGTACGCTTTTAACTGGTAGGTGAAGCATGAAATAACCCACCCCGGTGAGAAGTATGCGCCGAAGTACTTTTACTTTTTAATTTATGCCTTCAATTCAAACAAGAGCGACGTTTATTGTTGAGAATTATTTCATTTTCGGCCATTGTTGTTCGTTGCTTAGTAGGTACCTAGGTAGGTACTTTGAACTAGATTTTGGATGTTGGAATTACTGAAATATTTGGTCATATTTTACAACAACCGTAAAACAAACAAAGGTTGCGTGTATATAATATTGTGTGTTCAATATATTTTTTGTGTAACCACGCTGAATATAAATTATATTTAAATTATTATGTTTTTTTATTGTTTAGAGACGTACGGTTTCTTTTTTCTGATAATTGTACGCACAATTTCTTAGAACTACGACCTTTGAATGTTAAGAAGGTATGATAAAAACTTACTAGCAATGAACAAATAGGCAACAAATTTTCACCTTCTATGTATGTATGTATGTATACATGTTATAGGCTGATTGTTCGCGGATACATTTTTTTTTTATAATAGTATTTACAAAACTGTGGGTGCACATCAATTTGCTTTATCATAAACGCAATTGATACCTCATAGTGTTCTTAATACATTTTAGGTACATAATGAGTAGAAAATGTAAAATATTAAAAAAAAAAATAGCAAAATTTCGCTTCTACTACGTACCAAGTAAAAAGCGATATACTACATTTTCTTTGAACAAACGACAAGTAAATTACCAACTTATCGATGCTAAGGCTCGGTACTCACTTGCGCCGCGAACGTGTATCGTTAGTATTACATCAATTTTATCAGAAGGATGCATGTATTCCACTCGCATTCGCTTTTCGAATCACGCATACACTTAACCTTTCGATTAAATTGATGCAATGTCACACGTTCGCGGCGCAAGTGAGTACAGGGCCTAACATTACACTGATAATGTCCAAATTTAATTGGAACATTTAGATCACTGAGCGCTGGTCTTCCTCCCATCAGGGTCTCGAAAACGAAGAAAACCTTCTCACACCTTGTTCCATTCTTTCGAGCTGAGGGATTTGAACATGGTGTGGGAGAAGTTTAATAGAGCGGAGCAGCATGAATCGAAGTAGAGAGCTGTAATTGATTCCCTATTCCTGCATGAAAGGGGCATTGTATTACAAGGGATTTCGGCCGTTTTTTTACTGTTGTTTCAAAAGCTGACTTAGTGTGATCACATACCGTCAACAACGTTTGCCATTAGGTGGTCAATTTTTTTTTTGTACATATAACCTTTAACGTGCCGAACCGAGACGCTTAACCTTCAGGCCACCATCACCTGGGTGGGAAAAATACTGCATTGTTGTTGACGATTGTTTTCTTTATAAAATCTGCAACACTCTGTCAAAAATATCAATACTTTGCATATGCAAAATAATTATTCAATTCCTGCCATTTTTGTGAAAAAAAGGGGAAAGTTTATAGTGATATTTTGGAGACAAGGGATAAGGAATTGGGATTCAACGAATGGTTTTTCATTTCGGAATGTAATACTAGGTCAGAAGGTACAGAGTAAATCAAATCAGGTCAAGCGTAGGATTGACGCTCGTCTTATTCTTCTGAAGCGAATCGACTGACATGGACACCGCTGGATATAATCAATACGGACTGAACACGGCCGCCTGCTCTGGGCAGCTCAATTAAAATTCATCCTCGAGTAAGTACTGCAAAACATAAGGATTTTAATTTGAAAAAAGTCCGTAAACAAACATACATTTTTAACCCATCACGCCGTTTCGCGGAGGACGTAGGCAGAGAGTCGGATTTCCATTATTTCCTATCCACCCAAATCTTTTTTGCTTCATTCAACAGTATAATAATCCGCATAAATTGTCTCCTATAACTTGTATTCCTGACTTGGCCCTCCTTTAAGATGGCACTGATCTGTGCCCTTATTCTCGTAGCGGTCTTAATACGCTCTTATCTTGATTGACAATCATAAAAAAAATGGCGGATTGGTATTCACAAAACGAGATATCTAGTAGATATCTTAAAAATTCGTTATGTTTGAAATATCAGTATGAAAATGATCCAGTTCAAGATTGGATTTAAGATTAGATTCCGATAGTTTTGTGAATACGACTGCTTGCGATCGTGTCTTAATCTTATCGTTAAGTGATTCTTAAAAGCGATTGATTACGAGAATAGCCACGACTCTATACGCCCACTCCTTTAGACTTACAGCACACAATATCACAGTAGGTACGTTTATAAAACAATATTATCTTTTTATTTTATTTTTTTATTATTTATTTTATTTTTCATTTTATTTTTTACTTTTATAAAAAAAAAATGTAAGTTACATACAAACTACGATGAAATATATATAACTTGTTACATTTCACAATACCTGCTATGCCGATTCGTTCAAAGGGAATCGCATTAACATAGCGTCAGATAAAGATTATAAGTATTACAAAAATATAAAAATCATGATTTAAAAAATATATATTTATAGTGAACCGGTTTTCGGAAGCAAGCTTCCTTCTTCGGGCTTCGCTTCCGAAAACTAGTTCACTATAAATAAATCTTAAAGAAAGTCGGGATAGTGCGATCACTTATGACTCGAGATCGGCACAGATTTTTATGAAGTTTGGATTCTTCTCCGCTCCGGATAACAGAATAAGTATTAACAGAATAAGTATGTAATAAAAAAATGGAAAACTGGATTGAAAATGAAAGATATATAATATATTAATTAAGTTAATATGGTACGGACTTCCTAATAACAACGCCATTATTTGTGAAAAATCTATAACAACACAATTTTTATTTACCTGACAAACATTGAGTTTCACCGGTATCAGAAATATGTTTTGAACATTTAAACATATTTTATGCGTATTTTTTATTTAAACATATTTTAATATACCTACTGAGATGAATTTAGTTTGATTAAAAATTGGAACGCGAAAAGCGAATAAGAAGAGGTGAGTTAAATTTGATTAATATTTTGTGAGGTTATGCCTTTTGTTTTACCATGATGAATCAGAAAATAAGCAAATATTTTGGAAGGAATTATTATCATACGAAGATGTTGAACGAACTAAATAATACTTATAAGTGGAAAAAAACTAAAAATCTTTTATTTAATTAATTAGGTAATTCTCTTTTTATTATGCTAGGACATCCTAAAAACGCACTGTAGCCTAAGTATGTAAGACACAAAACGTACTTATAGTCTTCGTTTTGTACCTAAACGGAGCCAACTGTCAGTTTTTAATTACATCGGTAGTATGTAAGCCTACGTCACCGTAATTTAGTGAAAACCTATGCGTTTTTGATTACGCGCTGTGATTTCTCGCGTCTACTTGAATTTTGCCGGCGTTTTGTTTGGTTTTGTTATTTTTGACAGATAGACGTATGGACATCTAGTAGGCAACAAGAAGAAATATTTAAGTGTTAAAATTGACAATATATTGTAAGTATTTAATTAATTTATTGATTTTATTTTATTTATACATTGTAAGTGTAGTGTCTTATTTACAAATATTTCTACAAAACAATAATGATACAAACATATTATAAATAATGCACCAATAAACAACTTGTTGACAAACATAAGACGAATATTGCCACTTTTCAAATTCATTGATAAATTGAAGAAAAGACAATTACTATAAAGGAGTTTTATTGTGAAAAAGAATAAAAAGAAAAACGGCTGTGAAAATAGTATCGGTTTTTATATTAAAGTTTTGTGACAATTCACTGTTTTAGTGATATTTTTATTTTCTAAATAATTTTAAATCCCAATATTTGGCGATATTTTTTGTAACACAACCTTGAATATTTTTTATGGTCTTCGCCAAAACGCGCGACGCTAGCGACGCCAAAACGTGAATAAAACTCTTGGCGTGTGCTTACACAGTACCGATGTTGAACAGATTTGTAAACGAACGTAACGTTTACCTTAACATGACGCAATGCCAAGCTATCTATGCGAGTTACATACTTAGGCTATTATTAGTGTGCAAGCTATTATCAGATTTGACGGCAAAATTTTATAGTTCTTAATATTTTTCATGTCTTGTCTTATAATCTTATATCAAACAAGATAGATTAATTCATATTAATTATAGGTTGAAGAAAAAAATCATAGATTTTACCAACAATAACTAGGTATATATTAATATAATAATAATTATTGGACTTCAGAGTATACAAATTAAATCGTAAAAAAGGTATTTTGAAACAATGCATAACAACAAAAGCTGCCGCTACAGCTTGTAAGCTTTATTTCCGTTTCAATTATCGTTTTTTTGCGGAATGTACTCTTTTCATCCTTGAACCTTTATTAAAGGTGAAATATCAGAGGTTTTTTTTAAATAAATTGTATACATATTAACCTTTTGTTCGTGGTGGAGTTTCGTTTCATAATATATTATGTACTAATGATTGTTGGTTTTCATAATGAATGATCCTTTCTCTCGTCAAGTTGTGTCATTAAAAATTATACCAAAACCTTATTAATCAATCAATAAGCGAGAAATAGACGTTCGAGAAGTTGTATAATTTTTCTACATGCGTGATAACGTATAAAGTATTGCTTATTTCTCATCTTTACTTTGCATTTTCATCGCGACTCCGAACCAATTGCAATCTTAATAACTATTACATTCAGATTTTGGTTGCTAAGCATAAAAATAGTTTCACAAAGGTAGTTTTGTTTTGAATCCGGTCTTAATGAGGATTTATACAATTGATTTCGGATTCGAATCGGGATTGAATTTTAAGAGTAGCCTCTCTGATCACAATACATACTTGGATTGATTGATTGATGATTGCTGTGCAAGGTGACGATGAAACGTCGTTAGTTTGATGTAGGTAGGTACATAAATTAAACAAAATAGGTGAAAAAATAATCCAATCCCACTACTTAGTAATTTTATAATGCATAAGTCAAAGATTCTGTTTATAATCTTTTCCTCTAGGAAGGGCAAAAGTTGAAGAAATATGATATGAGTGAGATGAGGTATTTTAACTCGTCTACTCCTTTAAGAATCTAGACGAAAAAATCTATAGTAGGTGAGAAGGTAGAGCACATAATCGATTAGGTATTTTTGAGCCGTAATATCAATAAGTAGGTATATATAACCCAATGATCGTGGTGTGAAACAGCAAGCTAATATGTAAATGTAGGTATGTATATTATAACGGCGATATTAATCTTCATATTTTCAGCGTATTGTTCTGTAAATTGTTGCAAATCACTGTTGACGTTTAGAGAATTACAATACACCGTATTCAGAAAAATTGGATAGCGTCGCTAAGTAGAAGTTGGAAAATGTATAATGTAAATCAAGAGATTTTCTATACTTAATAAACTGAAAAAGTTTCATGATATTCACGTATGATGGTACTTAAATATATTGTTTTACCAATATAAATAGTTCCGATCGATGCTACAGCTGTTTTGAACGATGTTTGCAGTGCACATTCTGTCAATCACACCAACTTTCAAACAACTGACAATCATGTTAAACGTCAATTGAAATTATAAAATACAAATATTTATACCGATCTCGGTAGCCGGCTCCGACTTCAGATCAAGAGGTCCCGGGTTCAATTCCCGGTCGGATCAGAATTTTTCAATGTGTTTTTTCACTTGAAATTTCTACTCGGGGTTTTATAAAAATGTTTTCTTTCATACAAACCTTCTCCTGACACAGGGAGAAGAATAAGTGACATTGGCCTAACCGTTCACGTGTGATGCTATGGGTAACCAGGGGAAATAGGAATAATTTAAATCAGAAACAGCAAGAAGGAATACAAGTTTAGACTGCAGGGATGATGCAGCATAAAAGATTTGGAATATTATACATACCTATGTAGCACGAAAATTTTGATCACAGATGCTTATATATCACATAATGCCTTCGCATAGTCAAGAATATTTTTGAATTTATTGACAAAGACACGAACAGACTAACGGATGTCACACAAACAAGCACACAGTCATATTATAAACTCTGGTGCTCCGATGACAGGAGCTAATCGAGAGGAGAGTAAAAAGCAGCCGCAGAAACCAATAATGACAATTATTATTAAAGAAGGCAACAAGGAATCAGTTGTTCATTCCGGCAAGAAAGAGGGATAATAAAAATGGCTGTTGATTATATTATAAAAAAAGAAAACAGCTAGGTATCTATTAAAAAATCATTTTCATAGAATTAGTTGACGGAAAAGATTAGTGAATTCGGCTCGTGATAATAATATGTATGTTAGTAATATTTTCAGTGTAAAAGCATCCGAAGCTTCCTTATTCTAGTAATCACAGTAAAACATCGATAAGAGAATGTGGAAAGAGACGCGAGATATGGTAATTTATCACTCTTATCAGACTCTGAACATCTTTGACCTTTCCAAAAAAAACTCTCCCCATTTTTGACACTGTGTTATTGGGCTTCTGGCATGTAAATTGGCTATCAGGTGAACGCAGTTTTCTCTATCGTGACCTAAATCAGCGTGGGGGGGAGAAAAACCCCATTAAAATAACAACATTTTTCTTCTCTGTTCAATCCATTAGTCAATCGAGTCTATCATTTCGTTGCTGTCTACACCTTTTTCTATTAACGTTGATTGTTTAAAACCGATAATATATTTAAAAAAAAACAATGACAAAAGCTAATTAAATGACTGAATTTGTTTCCCTTTTTTATCTTAGATGATCGAGTATCGAAAAGATCGCTTTGAAAAAATTCCATACAAAAATTATCGAATGATTCGATCATTTAATTTTAGAACACTAATTGCACGCTTATAAGTATTTCATATTAGCCCGTGATTATCCACTGCAGGACATAGGCTTCCTCACGCTCACGCCACTCCTCTCTCTCCCTGGTCATCCCCATCCACTCTGTCCCAACGGCACGCACGATGTCGTCGCTCCACCTCATCGGCTCTCTTCCCACACTCCTTCTACCAGTCTCTGGTCTCCAGTCCGTCACTCTTCTGCTCCACCTTCCGTCGTCCCTGCTGGATACATGACCAGCCCACCTCCATTTGAGCTTGGCAATTTTATCTCCCACATCTGTGACTCGAGTGCGCCTTCGGATTTCAGTATGCCTGATGCCATCACGTATTGAGATACCCAACATTGATCTTTCTATAGCGCGGTGCGACTCTCATCTTATGCACGGTATTCTTTGTAAGAGTCCATGTTTCGCATCCATACGTCAATGTGGGGAGAACGCATTGCCCAAAGACTTTGGTTTTCATGTTTTGAGGCATCGCTGATTTGAACACATTGCTAATAAGTGTTTATTAGCATGCAATTAACTTTCGATAAAACTCGTACTAGCCCCACTGACTCTTGCAATGACACCATGGACAGAATTGATTAGCGAGACTTTGTGGCAACACAACATGCTTCACCAAGGAGTGAATAAAGTAAAGTAAGGACGTTGTTAACGTAAAGTGGTCACACGAAGGCAGCCTTCGAAATAACAGTAGAAGACGGTCGTAAGCCCGTATTGGTTTGTTCCATTTAAAAATTGAACTTCACTAATGAATTGTCAGAGTCATTAGTTGTTACATATTCTTTAAAGTAAGGACATTTTGTATGCCTTGATGACAAAAAGTTTTATTCAAACAATATTATTACTACAACAGACAGTAGAATAAAAATATAGGTAAGTAATAAATGTTAAGATTGTCAGGGATCAATAAGGTTGGGTTTATCTAAAACTACTAATTGAGGATTTTTACGGAACCTTGCAAAATGAAGGTTTATCCCGATTTCAGTATATGTTCATATCTAAGACTTAGAATAATTTTGGTTATATAACTTAATGCAATAGTAAGCGACATCTATTGATTGTATTTCTTTAGATTGTTAAAATATGTCCGTAATTTTGGATTTTTATTTAGGTAATGCTTAACTAAACGAATATCATCCGATTGCATTTATGTCACATCATTCAATTGAGATTCATATATGATTCAAAAACCAATATAATTGACTTAATATCATACTAAAGCTATTTTTTGGTGATGAAAACTCATCGTAAACTCATATTGGATTATTGTATCGCCTAATCTATGCTTGTTTACTACGTGACGCAAGACACATCAACACTTAATATGAATTCAATCATTTATCAAGGTCTTCATCGCATAGTGTTATTGCTAGCATTATTCGATGCTCTTATAAAGATGATCGCTTGATTGTATTATTCATCGCTTAGTGACAGTGTATATAAGAGACTGTAATTTGATACAAATCTTTTGGTTGCCAATATCTATCGGAGGAAAAAAAAGAGATCATGACCACAATAATATGCTCAAACAAAGAATCTTACAGGAAAAATAACAACTCTAACAATTCATGACTAATGTTCGATTTTCGCAACATCAGATGAGAGTAATGATGACAGGAGTTCCACTAAAGAATACCAAGGAGTTTGTCTATCTCGGGAGCAAGATAACATGGGACGGTCGGTCTAAGAGCGAGGTCGACAGCCGTATACATCAGGCTAGGCTTGCCTTTAATAAAAGGTCTAAAATAATAGAATCAAATAATATTGAACTGAAACTGAGAATACTCCTCATCAAGACCTATGTATGGAGTATCTTGATGTACGGCTGCGAGACATGGTGCCTATCTGAAAGAGATAAACGGAGACTAGAGGCTTTTGAGATGTGGTCCTACAGAAGACTATTGGGAATTTCCTGGAGGGACCACATTACAAACGAGGAGGTTCTCCAAAGAATCGAAGGAGGAAGACACCTGCTCAGGACCTTGTCCGAAAGGCGTGCAAGATGGATCGGCCACATAATAAGACAACAAGGCCTCTTGCATGCCATAATGGAGGGTATGACCGAGGGGACAAACTCTAGGGGACGCCCACGCCGAGAGTACCTGGAGGACCTGTTGGTGGACGTGCGATGCCAATCATACGAAGAACTTAAAAGAGCCGCACAAGACAGGGAAGAATGGAGGAGAAGAATTGAGGGAATTGCTGCAAGCCAATCCTAGGATTGAAACCAGAGAAGAAGTTCGATTTTGAAATGGAACAAACCACTACGGGCTTACGACCGTCTTCTATATTGTTATTTCGAAGGCTGGCTTAGTGTGATCACTTCACGTTAACAACGTTCGCCATTTGGTGGTAATGTTTGTCTCCGAAACTCTTAATCATGAGAATTCTCAACATGTCGAAAAATCTCATATATGAAACAAGTAGAAATTTAATAATTAATGAAACATAGAGAAAAAAAGTTGGAAATTATTGAGAACAAGAGAGCAATCAAATTTAAAGACTGCGACTGCTGTCATATATTTGGCGCCAAAGAATCTTACATATTCATACCTATACGAGGAAGAAGTCAGAGCAAATATATCGTTACGTTTTGGGTGACGCGATGAGAAGAGAAGAGAAAAAGACTCACCATACGGCGAACTCGTTCTTTGACCCTCGGCTAGCGGTGATGATGCTCAGGAATTCTCTCACTGATGTTCCTTCTGTTGTTTCTAGTTCTCTACCTTTTGTAGAACGGCCTATGCCGGGCTGTTTGATGATGTCAACCAGACAATACTGTTTAAAATCTGTTTTCATTTTAATTTTTTTATTTACAATACGGCAATATACATATTATTTTTATATGGGTTTATTCCGAAATATATTTTGGGTCGACTATGCGACCATCGTCAGCGGAGAGTTTATTAGACTAACAACTATTTTATTTTTATTTTTAAAAAAGGAATCTAACTAACATCTGGATAAAACACAAGAAATTTAAACAAAGGGTCAAGATTTTCAATGGACATTTGATTTTTTAAGGGTTGGGTAACGTAATATAATAATAGTGATACCAACAAAGATTTACGAACTAACACGCGTAACAGAAGAAAAAAAATATAATAATGAAATTGTTAACTGACCATATTTGGATTTGTTTGGTTCCAAATAAAATAATAAACTGATAAATTTATAAAAATGGTACAATGTACAATACATTGATTTTAAAGGTTAAAATATCACAAGTAATTTGAGAAATCAGGGGTGTTGGTGTGTAGGTGTTGGAGGTTCCAGGTGTACTTTTGTTTACAAAGAGTGTGAGTATGGGTGAAATTGTAGGAATTTGATTATTAACTAAATTGTCTCTAGTGCGTTCATTCGGTGTCCTTTTTTGTTGTAGATGTGTAGGTATTGTGTATTATTTAGGTCTATGTGATGACCGGTTTCTCTGCAGTGGTCTGCCATTTCTGAATTATTTATTATTATGTTTTTTATTGCCTTGTGATGTTCATTTATTCTAGTGTCAAACTGTCGTGCTGTTTGCCCCACGTACCCCATATTGCAATCTCTACAGTTTATTTTATAAATGCCCGATTTTTTATTAGTTTCTGTTTTTTTGTTTGTGATTGAATAGATGTTTTTTTAGTGAATTGTTGGTGTATAGTGCCGGTCTGAATATGTTTTTTGTGTATTTGATAGTTATTTCATTTGTAATGCGGTCTACGAAGAGTATCCTTCGCCAGTTTTGTTCCTCTTTGTTTATGTCGTGAATTTTTGGGTAAACGTAATTGTGTATTGTTTTACTGAAGAGTTTTTGTTGAGGAATTGTAAAATTGTTTTGGCATGGTATCCGTTATTTGAAGCTATATTTAAAATTGTGTGGAGTTCAGTGTTATAGTTAGTATTTGTGAGGGGTATGGATAGTAGTCTGTGTATCATAGAATGAAAGCATGCCAATTTGTGTGAGTGTGGGTGATGGGAGCTTGAGTTTATTATGGTATCTGTGTACGTAGATTTTCTGTAAATTTTAAAGATAAATTGATATGGTGAGGTCGAGGTAGTTGAGTGATCCTTCTTCTTCTTTTTCCATGGTAAATTGTATGTTTTTATCTATCGTGTTCAAGAATGTAAATAGTAGGTAAGTTGTCCAGTTGTTCGAAAACAAACTATTTAACTCAAACCATACTTCACTTAAATACATAAGCAACTACTACAGGTACGTAGATGACATATTTTGTACATGGGAGGGAACATATAGACAACTGGGCCACTTCCTAACATTCTTAGTTCGTAAATATTTTTTGGTATCACTATTGTTATATTACGTTACCCAACCCTTAAAAAATCAATTGTCCATTGAAAATCTTGACCCTTTGTTTATTTCTTGTGTTTTATCCAGATGTTAGTTAGATTCCTTCTTTAAAAATAAAATAGTTGTTAGTCTTATAAACTCTCCGCTGACGATGGTCGCATAGTCGACCGAAAATATATTTCGGAAAAAATATAGCCTATTGTTATTACAATGCAGTATTCTGCAAAGTTATTTTTATTTATAAACATTTATAATGTCTAAGTATTACAAAGTTGAAAATAATGTGTTTGAAGAATTGGGTTTATTCCATTTATTATAAAAGTATTCGTGTGTATATAAGAATATGCCATCAAATCGTTTTTTATTATTTTTATTTTAAGCTTCTCTGAACAGTATATTTAGCAGAACTTATTGCCTGAAGCAATCTCTTCCAGTCAACCGGTCCCATCTAGACTAACACACAGTAATTTACAAAACATAATAATTATTCTTACAATGATCCCTACAGTAAGTGGACCAATTAATTGACGGGAGCATCTGCATCAGTAATAAAGCTCAAGATTCCCAACATGGTCTACGGCTCTCTGTGTGAGCTATGTATACACGTTATCCTTTTTGCCGATTTCTGAATCCGTATTTTGGAACTGGAAATCTTGGATTCATCAAACGTAGGTACCTGTTTTGAGGTTCTGAGGAATCTTCTTTATCTTTATTTTATCCCCCATAGACCCCTTACGAGGCACTCGGCTTCGTTAAATATAATTTACAATTTTTACATAATAATATAATGCATTACAAGATAATACCACAATGACAAAGCAAAAACAATAAAGAATATGGAAATCGATGTCAATGGGGTGTAAAGGGTCCCATTGGCATCATCGATCATCAAGAAGAAGAAAAAGGTGTCCAACAACACAAGCCTTTTTATTAATAAACGTGAATAAAGTTAGACGCAAGTTCAACCCTTGATTATATTCAATTAATAAAAAAAAAATGAAATGCTAATGGTTATGGTTAGTCTATGGTTGTTTGCTTGCTGGCTTTGATTCACATTACATATCGACAGTGTTTTGGTCAAAGGCTTTATTACTTTAAACTAATATTGTGTGTCTTAGACACATTCCGGTAAAAGGATTTAAGTCGCAAACACTTATTTCTTACATAAAAACGCAAACGATTTTATGTAAGAAATAGTAGTAATTAGCACAATAATCTAGTTTGATCAGGTCAAAGGCATTAAGCCACATGATGTATGAAAACAATAGTTTTTTTATGGCTGGCACAAATATCAGTGGCGATTTAAAACGACTTAAACAACCTTTTAATCACGTTTTTTTCTAATATCTCGATTATTTATTCATTTTTTATTCCTAAATTGCGCAATATGGTAAAGAATGCATATTTACACACGATAAAAAAAATAATTTTGCATTATAATTTTTATTCAAAATTTGAAATTATGACAGAAACTGTGAATTGGTGCGATTGACAGAATATGGATAGAATATACATGGATTAAAACAGACGCATCGTTCGGAATCACATTGGTCAAATGATAATTAATTATTCATCACCATACAAATTCGAATTCAATATTCATATTTAGGAACACTGGACAACGTCTGTCGGGAAAACTAGTTATAAATAAGATTTTAAAAGTTCTGAAGGCTTTTTTTGCCATGTAATCAAAAAGTACAATTTTTATGGTATTTTTTCAATTGTGTCATTTTAATTATCTTGCGCATTTTGGTTGGTAGGGTAGAGATCATTTTTAACGATGATCACGCGAAAGGACAACACTTATATTATATAAATTGTTATAGGTTCATTTCAGTTTCACTTTGTTTCGTTGTATGCTGTTTTATTGTATTAGTCTGCTGTATATTGTTGTTGTTAGTAATAAGACTAAAATGTTATTTTAAATGAATATGACGCGAGACAATGAACTCGAAGTGTATCCAGGTTTTCATAATATAACCAACAATGAAAGCTTTTTCGAAAGGTCAAAAAATACCTTCATTCATGAACGATCTTAAATACGGCGCACCATCGACTTTATGTCTATAATTCAGAGACGTTCGTCGTCGAAATTATACACTTCATGGTGTCAGGCGATATTGCAAAAGCGTTCTTACTATTTATTGTATGTGCAGGGCCGTAGCCAGGAGGGTACTTTCCCCCCTCCCTTTAATGCCTTACCCAAAAATCCACCATATTATACATTAGTACCTATTTAGGTCCTACTTCGAAAAAATCAACTTTCACGCACACGGTCGTGTATACAGTAGCCCTAGTATAAGTTTTCGATGATCGAATATCGAAACGATCATCGAAAGAGTTTCGAAAAATTTTCATAGGTACTAAAATGATCGAATGATTCGATCGTTTGATTTAAGAACACTACTTGCATACTAATAAGCTCTTATTTGCTTTCAATTATCTTTCGATGAAACTCGTACTAGACCCAGAAGGTAGAAACCTAACGCTGCTCAGAAGGTTTCAATGTTTTGTGGTCAAATAGGAAATAAAAACCATCGAAAAACCCTTTTGAATTATATCAGTATCTAATAAAGTAGGCTGTATTCCTTCGTTTAAAAGGCAGACATTTTGAATGAAGGGAGAATGTCAAATCTTAAGACACTTATTTTAATTGGGTGGAAACATCCACACTTGTCTAATTAACTTACAGTATTTTGACGAAATGTTGATGGGTGGCAAAACACGAAAATTCTATATTATAATTGCTTAAGTTCATATGTAACTAAAAATATGTTTCATACATTTTTCGTCTGTTTTCGTTTCGTCTCTATCACAATATAACAACTATACGGGTCCACAGAAGTTCTAGTATTAACGGAATGTGTTATACTTACTTTATCAGAAGTTCTTATACACAACTGTTGCAATAGGAAGAAATAAAGTTAAATTGTTAACATTTGTTTTTATTTTTATTTTTATGTTTGTCGTTCGACAGAATTTGATGCTAGTGCTGTTTTAATGTAATTAAAACTGTTGGCGATGATTTGTTTTTCAAAGTCCGAGGCAATTAAAAAATACTTTATATATATTTCTTAACGAAAACGAAAAGTCACAATTTTTTGACATTTTATTAAAAGAAAAAGCAAAAACATATTTTTTTTCTTTAGGGGAAAATAAATTTAAAAGTCAAGAAAACCTTTATAACGCGAACCGGTAATTGCCCTTCACAATTTCACTTTTTTATGATAATTTTTACTTGAAGTTTTAGCTCTGATGTTTCTTTTCAAAGATTTTGTAATGACTTTCGAAAACACCTAGATTTAAAAAATGTATGTGACGGTCCAAGGTTTACATAAAAAATATATTTTCATCTCACAAACCATACAAGAAATTTTAATAATAAAATAAAATATTCCAGCGTAACGTAACACATATAGCTTTGTATGTCGCATAGCTCAACGCCCTACAAATCAGTGAATCACTTTGTGTGTATATTGTATTCTAATGTAGAGGTCAAAAATATTGCGCAGGATCGAGCGCAGTGAAGGGCTCTTATTGCATCCCTATGCCCCTGAGTGGGATGTAAAGGGAGATTTGAGACTGTTGAATATTTCATCTTGATAGAAAAGGTTCTGAAGTCTCCAATATATGTGGGAAATTGCCTGTCAGGAACACGTGGAATAGTTGATGATGAGATGTTTATTAAGATTCCTATCTTTCCTTCCTTTTACAGTATTGGTAATCTCAAAATGTATTCACAAAAATCCTCAATGTCTTGATGTAAATAATTCAGCGAGACTATGCCACATGGCAACGACCATTCTGTGAGTTATAAGAGGTGCTAAAATAAATCATCCGTATGAAATCCTTTGCCTGCAAAAAAACTGAGCGTTTCAAATCACACTCGAGAAAATCTTGTATCAAATCTGTGATCTAGGCGGATTTAGGCGATTGTAGGCGATTATTAAGTAAGCGGTTAGATATATTATAGTTATATCCATTGAATGCCTTTATGGGAAAAAGTACATAAGAACACTAACCATTTTTTCCATAACTCCTAATATTCTTGACAGCATAACAGTAAAAAATGAATAACACGAACATTATTGGGGTTAGTTGTTAGAAACCACAACTCCGTTGTGGTAAGCTCGCCCTCAGTATGTTGATTCTGTGATGTCTTTGTTATGTTAAGTTTTTATATGTACCTATATTATGTAATGTTGGTGGGGATGCATGGCGGTCACGATCCTCGGCATCGAGGGACCGACTGAAGAAGAAGAAGATATGTAACCAATGTACAGTAAAGCATGAATAAATAAATAAATAAATTATTATACGTGTCAGTGAAACATATTACGTGGACCGTTCTCTACCAGTCAACCGGTCCCGTTCAATCTGATACAAGATTCCAACCCTGAGTAATAATAATTTCTAGCAAGAAAGCACACAAAATTTCTGACCGACCGAGAATTGATCCCGGAAACTTATGATCAGAAGACGGCGCCTATATCACTCGAGGTCGGTATAATTACTTAAAATAAAAAATAAAAGTAATAAAAAAAAAAATATTAAATAGTATTGACTGAAAAAGTTCATTATCAAATAAAATAAAATAAAAAAATTGCAAATAAAAAGTCACCAAAAACACGAATTGTGTTCGATTTGAAATTCCACGAATTGTGTTCGATTTGAAATAGCTTTAAATTAAAAATTTAATTTAGTCAAAATTATTTGTATTTTGGAAGCTAATTATTGGGCAATGACAGATTACGCGTGCCAGATTTCTGGTTCATTCTCGTTGTTGTTTCCATGGTGACCATATCTAGCACAATGTTCGTCTGGTGTAAACTGACCCTTATAATCTCGTATAATAATCTCCATATTGAGAAATATTATATTCAAAATCTGAATATGGGGAACTTTATTAATCGCATGAATTCAATCTTAAGCACGTAAAAGTTCAAATACCAAAAACCATTTTCTGTCCCCCACAAATATTCCTTAACTATGGATCAAACTGGCATTTTCAGTGGACCTTTGAAATTCTGGCAAAAGATGCTGCGGTAATAAGTGCAAAATACAGACCTCGGAGAATTTCGAGCCATTCATTTGCATTCAAACTGGGAGCGAACGTTAAAAATATCGTAAAAAAATAAGTCATTTAAAAATGCATAAAAAAGTTTTACTAAAAATAAAAAAATAAAACTTTAAATAAACAAAATGACAATGGAAAGTTTGAATTGATACGTGATACCTATTATACCGCAGAACAAAATATTATACAAATAATCATGTAGGTACATGAACTTGCATTAGATACATTAGCCAAAATAATGTAAATGTATGTAATATCATGATAATTAACATAAATTGCATGTGAAGCCAAACACTTGATAAATGAACATAATGAAACATTAATTTCATTATGAAAAGTTGCCGGGGTTATGGAAAAATTATTACTTACTAGCTTTCCCGACAGAGGGTGTCCTGTGTTTCTTTTTATATGGCTAATAATGAATTTGATTTTGAACAATGGTAAATCAATTAGGTAATAACCTGTTTAACCAATATAATTCCTACCGATGCATCTGTGTAAAACGTTTTTAACGTTGCACTTTCTGACAAAATTGACGTCTGTCAAACGTAATTACCATAAAAAAATAGAAATATTTATATTGTCAAAAGCATTAAGACGTTTAGTTACCTATGTTAAGTTTTCTTTAATTTTCTAATCTTCTGCTTAATTATCTTTTTTTCTTTGAGCGCTGTTCTTCCTTTCATCAGGCTCGTCTTGGGGAGGCTGATAAAAGGAAGAATAGCGCATGTACCCACAGCAATTCACGCACTGCCCGGCTCTACTTAGACTTCTTTTGCATTCAGAGAATTTTATAAATTTTGAATAAAAAACCACTGATATTTTAAGGGGAGCGCTGTTCTTCCTTTCATCTGGCTCGTCTTCGGGAGCGTGAATTACTGTGGGTGCGTGAATTACTGTGGGTACAAATTATGAATTACGCTTATGTAGGCGGCATATACCAATTGGACTGACTCCGTTGCCGGAACGTTATTGTTCGAAAAATCGCGGAATCTATCTGTATCTTCCAGCAAGATGATATAATATGACGAAACGTATTTTTATTAAACTTTCCTTATTAACGGAGACAAGCAAAGCCGCTTGCTACCTCTATATAAAGAAATAAGTATTCACTATCCATAAATTGCCGTGAGGTTGCTGGCGAAGAATAGCACCTCTGCTCTTTTAGCTGAATTTTCGAGCATCCTGTAAGAGGCAGGAAATCGAAAAGTCAGATCGGGACCGTGAGATTGACCACTTTACGTCCTTAAATCTCAACTGGTCAGAAAAGGCACAATGAAGCTCGGACGCCTTCAAGCGCAATGGAGAGCTCTTGATGCCTCCCTATGCCCCCGAGTGGGGCTTAGGCCCCCGCATTGCTGGTTGGTTTGGGGGTGGTTCTCGGCGGGCTTGATTTGTCCGGGGCCGGTTTTCTGGTTTGATCTGGTTCGATCGAGCTAGGAGGTCGGTTTCGTGCGGGTCGGGTTTGCTGCGGATTGGTCTCCGCCGGGGTGGCTTGCGGTGTGCGGGGTGCCTTAAAGGGAGAATGTATGTATGTATGTATCCATAATTTACCCTTATTGCAGTATGTGTGCTAATCAATTTTCTAAGTTGTAGAATTTTTCTTGTGATTACACGGTGTATTTCTTAAGTGATACTTACTAAATAAATCAATTAGTTATGCAAACATATCCTTTTTTACTATCCGGTATCCGGCCGGATAGGTGCTAGTTATCGGTACTCGGCCGGATAGCATTTACGCAGCCGGATAGGTCGGATTCCGGATAGTTGCCGAATATCCGTTTCATCTCTAGTAAATATACAAAAATAGCAACAAACAAATAAATTAATAAATATACACACATTACTGAATTATTATGTAGATAAACTTCTACTTTTCGTATTTATATTACTAAGCCTAAGTACCCCTAGTATAAGTTTTCGATGATCGAATATCAAAACGATCATCGAAAGAGTTTCGAAAATTTTCCATACAAAAATGATCGAACGTTTCGTACGTTTGATTTTAGAAAACTATTTGCACGCTTATAAGCGCTTATTAGCGGGTAATAAGCTTTCGATGAAACTCGTACTAGGCCCACAGTATCTACTCGTAAATTTCTTCATAGAGGCTATGTGATATCTATGAAAATATGATTTTTAAGAAGTTTTGTGTCGATAATAGCTGAGATTCACAAATCGATCCTTTGGAACTTTGTTATCATTTACGTGTTAATGCGCTGTTCATTCTTTAGCTGGCTCTCAAACATTACGAGAATGGACTGGATTTAGAGATGTTGAATATTTTTCCAGGAATGGTAATAAAGGAAGCTTCACCGAAAGAAGATATTACATTACGCCCGATTCTATTTCAAATTTATTGTGCATCAAAATGAACTAATTTGAATATTAGTCTAATTAAAAACGTTCTTAACTTTTATAGAATACCAATGTGCACTAACTTAAATTGGAACGTTATATTTTAGTTCGAACCAAAACAGATTATAGGGGTTATGTTATTCAATAAATAGTATAAATTTATGTTGTAGAATACAGAAGATGAATGATTTTAATTGTTGTTGAATACAGTTGTTGATGAATAATTTAATAATATATTGTTGTAAAATACAGAAGATGAAAGATTTATATTGTTATTGAATACAGAAGGTGAATGATTTATATTGTTGTTTAATGCAGAAAAAGAACAAAAATTTTGTCGTTCAATGAAGAAAAAGATAAAGTTTAGTTGGTGTTCAATAAAGAAAAAGAAGTGATGTTGTTGAAAGTAGAAGATGAATAATTTATGTTGTTGTTCCAATACAGAAGAAGTACAAAAATATTGTCGTCCAATGAAGAAGTTCTGTTGTTGAATATAGGAGACGAAGTTATGCAGATGAATGCAGAAGGCAAAGTTATAATGAATGCAGAAAAAAGTTATGTTGTTGCTCGATGCAAAAGAATAACTTTCTTCGAACAAGTATTTCCATGTTGTGTTCCATAGATGTCACATTATACCTGTCACAATATTTATTTGAGAATAAAAAGGTATGCAAACACTTGAAATATCTACCTGTGGAAATTATTTCTTACTGATATTTACGTAATTTTCAATGTTTTCCTTCTTTCAAAATTATTAATTTCCAGGTCAAACAAAGTATTTTTAAGATACTTGTATGTTAAAAAATAAAAAAATAAAATAAGGCTTATAAAAAAACCATGTAGGCTATAACGAATTTTCCTTGAGAAAACCAAAAGACATTTATTTCATTATTTATTTAACATATTATTCATAGTCACCTCATTATACTTACAAAATTAATTTTTTTATCGACTCAAAAGTCAATTTGTTCATAAAAAATAGCATTAAAAATAAAACAGGTACATAAATTTATAAAAAAAAATGAACCAATTCCGTCTCTGAAAGGTTAGTATACAATTTCATTATCCAAATATATATATATATACCTAGTTCGCTTTTACACACAGCATTAATCTTTTTTTGAGTCCGGGACCTGTGATGAGGGACCTCTAGTAGTATGAATTCTGATACAATATAATGAAATTTTCATCCAAAAAGGCTTTGACGAACGAAAGTCGATCGCGCGATATTTTTGTATTGTGATAAAGAATGAACTGAACATACTCTTACATCAGGACAAAAGACGCAGGGTTGATTTTATATACAAACTCCTCTTTAGTTAGCTAAGGTCGGGTGAGTTGTGTTTCAGTTCAGTATATCGTTCACTCTTGCATCGGTCGGTCGTGCGCTGAAATCCGACCCGAATATTTTCAAATATTCTTGTGCATTAGTTTTTTTTTTAGCGATATATTAATTATTATCAACAACTTTATTAATTTAGAAAATTATATCATATTTGTGGTATTTAAGATTGTTTTTTTATTATTGTGGATGTGTACTGAAATATTTAATTTGAAAGTTCAGTTGAATTAAAAAAAGTTGCTTTGTGAAAAAAAAAAGTTTTACCTGTGTTTGTAGCAGTTTTTTTCGGCCTAACTGATGGGTTGTTTCTATATGTAAGTATCATTTTTAATATATTTAAACATTGAATTTCAATTTTTTATTATTTATTTATTGGACCTTATATTTTATTTGTCAAAGTGTAATAAGTTTAAATTATTCAAAAATGTGGAAATAAATATTAAAAAAAATACATATATAGGTATATGAAAAATTACCAATATTTTATCTTCGCCATCTTTTTTTTCTTATAAAATGGCGTAGTGTCTTATAACAATAAGGTACCTACCTATTTTTGGGGTTGCCATTATCAAAATGGCGGATTCAATCAAAGGGTTCTTTTAAATTTTACACTCAAATTTGTTCATTCAAAGTTTTACACTCAAACTTCTTCATTCAAAGTTTGGTATAATCCAGCGGAGTTTATGTAGGTAGGTATCTTTTTTGAACAAATTTTATTAAGTTGTTGGTCTTCAGGGACTAGCATTTATCCATTGATTTTTATAGCAAAGATTGCACAAAGGTGATGGTTCATTGCTAGAACTATTCAAGTTCGCAAGTTTTTGGTTTAATATTAGCTAAGTATCTCTGTAGGACTGTTAGTTAAACGTGTTTTATTCCTGTTGAAATCATGAGATTTTTTAATGTCGATTATTTTCCAATTTGGGAGGGAAATGAGAATATCGTCCATCTTATGGTGTTCTACCTACACGTAATATAACTAAAAGCGTTTTCCACGAAGAGAAATTCAGTAGGTACTTTAGAAGACGTAAGAAAGCCAGCAGTGATTCAAATTTATCCGTTCAAAAATCGAACGTTAGTAATTCTAGTAATATATACCTACGTACTTTCCTATTTTATATCTTCAGTATTGGAGAAATCTGATCAAATCCAAAAGTACCTAAGCACAAACAACAGTATTAATCATATAGGTTCTGCAATAAGTATCCATTTATGCATATAGCAACAGCAATCTTTAGTAGAACATCCCAGAACAGTGACTGAGTGATCGACTAACGCCGCCTACCCGAACAATGCGATAGGTACCTTATGCCAATAGGCAATAAAGATGAGACATTAACAAAAATGGATATACTTACTGTCGCCAAATACATGACAGCAGTCGCAGTCTTTAAATTTGGTTGCTCTCTTGTTCTCAATAATTTCCAACTTTTTCTCTATATCTCATTAATCATTACCTATTAAATGTCTACTTGTTGTATACATGGGATTATTTGACATGTTGAACATGTCGAGAATTCTCATGATTAGGAGTTTCGGAGACATAAACATTACCACCTAATGGCGAAAGTTGTTAACGTAAAGTGATCACACTATGCCACCCTTTAAATAACAGTAGAAGACGGTCGTAAGCCCGTAGTGGTTTGTTCCATTTAAAAATCGAACATCAGTAATGAATTGTTAGAGTCATTAGTTGTTACAATATATTCGTTAAAGCGGTACCCGCCGGACACACTTACACATACACATTTGGCGCTAAATATGTGGTGGTGTGAGAGTTATATTACTTGAAACGGCGGAAACACACAAATATCCCTTACAGGTACCGCATCATTTCATTTAGACAATAAATTTAGGTACCTATAACAGTTATCATTGAATGAAAACAGGCGACGAAGTTTTTTAACTTTTTTCAATTTTCCATCTTTTGACCTAAAACTGAAAATTGTGAACAAAGTACTCCATTTTGGAAACTAAAAATACATTTTTCTAATAGCTAAAGAATAAAGGAATGGTTGATGTAAATAATCAAAAAAAAAATTAAAAACCTCAAATACCTACTTACTACATAATAAAATCGCAAGTCAGTTTTTTAAATGTTTAATTTCGAAAATTCTAAGAGAGGTACTCCAAAAAAGTATAAAGTATACTTGGCGTACAAATCACAGGAAAAACTTTCCCAATTAATAAGCTCTCAAGGAATGTATCTATTGAATTACCAGTCAGCCTGTATAAAGTTATTTTAAAGAAAGAAACATTTTCATAAGCATATCTTTGTTTGTTTAACTATCTAATTTCATGATATAAAAAAGCTATTTGAGAGATTGACGCACCACAACATAGATAAGAAACTTTATAGGTAGTTTGATTTATTGATGTTAGGTATATATACGAACGAACAAAATTAAATAAACACAAATACATGATCGCTCAACAGTATTCTAGATAATTAGCCACGGCAAAGTTCTCATCATAAATTATTTGATAGAATCTTCCATTTAAAAGTTCTTGCATAGGCTGTATAGAATATTTGAGAATCTTCAGTGTGAAAATATAAGGGTGGCGTAGAGGTCAATACTATAGTGTATCAGGGGATGGTGTTTTAATAATATAAGTTTGAAACAATCTAATAATGATGTGATGTTTTTTTTTCTTTGCTAGATCCTTAATGCGAGTAAGGTAGGCTTTGTTAAATTTAGACTTCAGTCAGTCAACCGCAATTATTATCCTAACATCACACCAAATCATCATGTCTGATCTTTTTTACTCTTCTTTCGTTCATCATCATCAGGAGCCTCAATTCGACCAGTGTCGGACATATATTATGCCTTCCTCCAGAATTCCACGATTCTCCGTCTCTTGTCATTCTGTGCCATTGATTTCCGGATACTATTAGTATTACTAACAATGCTGGTCACATAAAAACTGCACATCCTAGAAAACATATTATCTATGTCGAAGCATACGTCAGGCTGGAGTCTATATAATAAACTAGCTTTCCCGACAGACGTTGTCCTGTAGTCCTTACTATAAATATAGATTTCAAATTGGTAATTTATACAAAAATACGTTTAAAATATGTTTGAATGTTGGAAAATTATTTCTGAAAAATAATAATAATAATAATACTAATTTTATTTTCGATTTAAAAAACATACATAAAATATACATAATATCAATTATACACATAGATATTCACATAGGTACATTCCTTTGATTTGATTCCAATTTCGATCGAAAATCCCACTAGGCAAATGCCCGTTAGTGGGGGTATCTAATAAGAATTAACAATAGTCAAAGTGAAAGTGAACATTTTATGCTAAAAAAAAACCATAAATGCTAAATAAATTAGTCAATCATAGCTTAAGAGAGATTAAAAAACAATACATCTCAAAAATTAAAAAGATTAAAATATATAGGTACAGTACACTAAGTTAGGAATAAAAAAAACAATAAATGATAAATAAAACAGTCAATCATCAATCATAGTTTATGTATGAGATTCCTCTTCTTCTCCTAAATAAGAGGAAGAATCTAAGAATTTAAGATTAAATTAAATAGATTAAAATATATACAGTACAATAAGTTAGAAATAAAAATAAAAAACAATAAATGATAAATAAATTAGTCAATCATAGCTTAAGAGAGATTAAAAAACAATACATCTCAAAAATTAAATAGATTAAAATATATAGGTACAGTACACTAAGTTAGGAATAAAAAAAACAATAAATGATAAATAAAACAGTCAATCATCAATCATAGTTTATGTATGAGATTCCTCTTCTTCTCCTAAATAAGAGGAAGAATCTAAGAATTTAAGATTAAATTAAATAGATTAAAATATATACAGTACAATAAGTTAGAAATAAAAATAAAAAACAATAAATGATAAATAAATTAGTCAATCATAGTTTAAGAGAGATTAAAAAACAATACATCTCAAAAATTAAATAGATTAAAATATATAGGTACAGTACACTAAGTTAGGAATAAAAAACAATAAATGATTAATAGAACAGTCAATCATCAATCATAGTTTATGTAAGAGATTCTTCTTCTTCTCCTAAATAAGAAGAAGAATCTAAGAATTTAAGATTAAATTAGTTAGATTAAAATATATACAGTACAATAAGATAGAAATAAAAATAAAAAACAATAAATGATAAATAAATTAGTTAATCATAAATGATAAATAAATTAGACAATCATCAATCATAGTTTATGTAAGAGATTACAAAACAAGATATTTCAAAAAATTAAAAAGATGAAAATATATACATTAGGTACAATAAGTTAGACAAAAAAGATGATAAATAAATTAGTCAATCATAAATCATATTTCAATAAATAAAATAAAATATAAAAAATAAATAAATATTAGAACACAAGCGATTTGCAGTGTTTATAGAACTTTACACCTCCATAATATTATGGTGATCCATTCAATGTTCTTGTAACACATATTAAAATTTTAAATCCTAAAAAACACCCAACAGGCCGTCAATGTATAAAAAAATAAAATATATAAAACACAAATAAAATAAATAAATAATAATCATTCATTTATCCAGACACCTCAAGGACAAATCAGAACTATCTGTAATGAAACAGCAGTTCATCTTATGCCAAAACAATAACAATACCTGTGTAAATCCCAAACACACTCCATACATCCTCAATCAATGCCATTTCCAATCAATTAACCGAGAGATTAATCAAATATAAAAAAAAAAACAATAATAATCAAAATGTACTCAACGACACAAAAAGAATATTAGGGAAAAAAAATCACATTATATCATTACATTCTATAATAAATAAGAAGCGCAATCAACACCAACAATCCAAGCCTTTATTTGTCTTTTAAAGCCTGCCATACTCCTAGAGTTTCTGATATCACTGGGTACGCCGTTATAAAGTTTTGGTGCCACGTATACTGGGTGTCTAAGTCTCTGTCTGGTCCTGCAAGAGGGAAGGGTAAACACATTTCCCAATCTGGCACTTGATCTGCAATTATTTGTGCTGACAAATAGTTCTGGATTTTTATAAATAAATTTCAAATTTTGTAGAAGATAAAGTTTTTGCAAATCCAAAAAACCACTCAGCTCGTACAATTTGCTGGTCTCATATCTTATGGGTTTTCTATAGATCATCTTTATAGTTAACCTTTGAACGACATTCGCCATATTCATGTGGCTATCAAATGCCCCTCCCCATGCTAAGACACCATATGTAAGAATTGATTGAGTTAGGCTATAGTACACCATTTTGACTACCTCCAAACCCACTATATCTATCAGTCTTCTGTAGATGTACTGCTGGTTTCTCACCCTTCTGGTTACATAATCTATGTGTTTGCACCACTTTAAGTGAGAGTCGATATAAACACCCAGATATTTAACATGTTGGACCATACCAACCTCTGGACAGCTCGAGCACTGTTCACCACACAGTACGCTATGTATCCTAATGGGAATGTTGTCTCTTGGCGCCTTTCGTTTATTTAATGAGTATGGAACATAGATTGTCTTATCGTAATTTAATGACAGCAGATTATTTTCTAACCAGCCCTTGACATGCTTGAGACATTCCGTCGCATTACGATAGGCTTCATTCCAGTCTTTTCCACACACCGTAATAGATGTGTCATCCGCAAAAGTGACTATCTGTCCCGGAATATTCATCTCACAAAGGTCGTTAATGTAAAGTAAAAACAAAACAGGCCCCAGAACAGTCCCTTGCGGGACACCGTGTTTCACCCTCAAAATTGGGCTATAATTCATACCAACTCTGGTCCTCTGCGTTCTATTGTTCAGATAATCAGCCAGCAGTGCCAAGCAGCATCCACCAATTCCCAGCTTTTCCATCTTCAATAAGAGTGTTCTATGATTCACTGTATCGAACGCCTTACGTAGGTCCAAGAATACTGAAAGTACATTGCTACCACTGTCCAGTTGTTCACTCACAAAAGATGTTAGTTTGTACAGAGCATCTTCTGTTCCCACACTGGATCTAAATCCGTACTGGTTATTCGCCAAGATGCTCTTGTCATTAAGGTAGTCCATTAAACGCCTCTTTATAGCCTTTTCGAATATTTTAGCCACCTGTGAGACAAGTGATATTGGCCTATAGTTGTTCATTAAGAGAGGAGAACCTCCCTTATGAACAGGTACTACTATTGAATTCTTCAGACTTGCGGGAAATATTCCGGTATTCATTGTTAGGTTTATTATATATGACAAGGGTTCAGCAACAAACCGCTTAACAGATTTTAGAGTTTCAGCTTTGATTCCATCAGGGCCCATAGCCGATGAGTTCTTAAGCTCATCTATCAGAAGACTAACTTCGTCCGCTGCAACATTGTTCCACACATTCAATTCCGCTATCGGAGGGCCTGTTGACTCTGTACGGCTTTGCATGGATGTAGGACTACTCATTTTTTCTACCAGTGTGTTTGCGATATCGACGAAATACCTGTTCATCTTAGTTGAAATGACCAATTTATCGGTTACGATTTGGCCATTATCCTCCAGTTTATCAATATTTGAACACTTAGGCGCCCTTCTTGCAGTAATCTGATTAACTACATTCCACAACTTTTTGGCATTCCCACTAGAAAGTCTCAATTGCCTCTCGTAATATTCCTTCTTACATCTTCTGATTAAGGAGTTCAGCATATTACGATAAGTAACATAACTAATCCTCAATCTATCGCATATAGTGCTCTCCTCTCTCCTACATCGGTTTTCATACTTCCTCCAATTTAGATAAAGTCTATTTCGCTTATGAATGGACACAATTAAACCATGGGTTATCCATGGTTTTATCTTCTGGAATTTTTTCCTTTGTGTTCGCTTAGTAGTCTTGCATTCATCAATATATCCATTCAAAACACAATAAAACATCTGCAATGCCTCATTGGAGTCTGTTGAGGAGTATACACTCCACCAACTTTCCCGAGACAACAAATCCTTGAGAATCTCGATATCAACCGTGGTTTGCATTTCATTCTGTCCATCTCCATTCTCAGAATTGATCAGGTCTGTTGATGGAGTCCCGACCCAGACGTATGACGGAAAATGGTCAGTTATCTCTGTTGTAAGAGTCGCAGCTCGGACCTGTACCGGAATGTTTGATTTGACCATTGTGTGATCTAAACAACTGTTATTTCCACCAGAGTTGACACGAGTAACTCCATTTATTAATGAAGCAAACCCTTTTGAGTAGAGGGTGTTGAGGTAACAATTTGCATGAATATCTAGTATCGACTCATCACATATGTTGATATTAATGTCACCGACCAGCATATAAAAATCTCTTTGGTGAGATGCAATGCTAGTTGTTAGTAAGCTATCAATTTCGTTTACATTTGAAAGCTCGAAAAAAGTTCATCAAAAATCTGCGTACCAATATTTTTAATGTCGATTTTCATTGATGGCGTTGGTGTCGCAGGAAATCTGTTCCATACTAAATTTTATATTATTATTTATGCATTTTTCCACAAGTTAATAGTTATTATGTTATCCGGAGCGGAGAAGAATCTAATAAATCAAACATCGGAAGAATCTTTTCAGCCGATCTCGAGTTATAAGTGTTCGCACTAACCCGACTTTCTTTTATATTATAGATAGTGTACATTTCAATATATTAACAAACATTAAACTATTTTTAGTCAGATTTTAAGCCGAGGAGTACGGACGGCACATGTCTCCTGTTTCAAATTTAAGTCTACAACTAACTATCATAGTTTGCATCTTATCGAAATATCTATTATTGATCGTGTAAAGGGCGCTCTTAATAAAATTCATATAAGGGTCTCAGTAAATATTTCTCTAAAATCTGTACAGTATTTAAACCGCCGCCAATGTTTAGAGGATATTGTCCATATGTTATCCAAAGAAATGACATGAAAATATATAAAAAACCAATGTCTTTTAAACAGATAAATTGTGTTTTTGTACATGATTTATTACGTTGATGTTTAAATAATAATACACAGTGTTTTCTTCAGATAAAAGATGGAATATAAACACACGTCAATCATAGAAAAGTGCTTAGAGGAAAAAAATAATCCAATATTTGCAATGTTTGTGAATCCAATATGAACAATCTTCAATATAGAAAACTTGAAATGAGTAACACAATGTAAAAGTGTATATTTTCTAAAGAATGAAGCGATGTGAATGGCAAATTTATCAATTTTTGAAATATATATGACCCGTCAACGAAGATTCTATAGAAATAAATAAAATAAGACATAGCCATTAATCAAAATTTATGAACGTCTTTGGTTCATTCGTGGAACTTATATTATGTGTTTGAAAAACTTGAAAGAATATATCGATTTAAAACCTATGGAATAATTTTAAAACTATATTGCTGCTGTTTTGTCTATGATTTATTATTGTTCGCTGATTTGATTTGTCATCAATTAAACTGAATGTAAACATGTAAATTTGTAAGTACCTACCTATGTTTTTTTTTAAATATAAAATAAATAACGTGTGTCAGATGGTACGGAAGCGATGAAAATGTTGATATTCTCATGGATAAATGCATAGAAAAGAACCAGTTAGAGATAGGTACTTACCCTTTGTATTAAATTGGCTTCTTTGTCACATTATACTAAAACAGCCTCGGTTTTGAATAGTGCAGAAATAATTATTCATATAGGTATCTCTATAATAATGAATATATAACAACTAAAAACTCTAAGAATTCATTACCAATGTTCGATTTTCAAATGGAACAAACCACTACGGGCTTACGACCGTCTTCTACTGTTATTTCGAAGGCTGCATGGCTTAGTGTGATAACTTTACGTTAATGACGTTCGCCATTAGGTGGTAATGTAATGTTTTATCTCTATAATATGTATTTGTTTGATACAAACTCTCTTCATGATTTCAACGAGTCCATTCTACTCTATCGAACGACTTTTGTAAGTTTAAAAATGCAATGTTTTTATTTTGATTTATCTATACTATTTTATTGAATTAATCGTTATGATAGTAGGTATATTATCTGTTTATAGTTCTAATCAAAAAAATAGCATTCTCCGCAATTAGTTTCAGAATACAATGTTGTTTCTATTTCGTTTTCTCGGTATTATTAAAAGGCATTTTTTTATTGTCACTTTTTATTATAAATCCTCAGACATATTTCCAGTCTTCGAACAAAGTTATTAAATAAAACATAGTTCGATAGATTCAGCTGCGCGGTTTATAAATTTGCAAAAAATATTTCAAAGTACTTTGATCAAAGAAAAATATATACCTATGCTCTACAATTTATAAATTTTAATCTACCTGAGTACGAAATGTTCTCTATCAAAATTAGATTGATTCAAACACATAGATATGACATGAATAAGAAACGCTAGTAAATCACAGACAACAGACAATGTAGTGAAGAATATAGATAGAAAACTTTAGTACTTTATATATTGAATACCTTACAGTACCTCCCCTTTACTAGAACATTTATTACCAACGTAATAATACGAAAATACAATCGTATATTATTTTTACTGCATGCTAGGGTTGTTTTTTCATTCTTACCTTTTGTGTCAAATAAAACCTACCCAAGCGGGTGAATGAATGAAAGATATGTTTTAATTTTTATAAACAATGCCACGAAAAGATATTATGAAGAATGTCATCGTCGTACATAAAATATGACCCATGTGTTAACCTAATATAAGTACGCAACGTTAGGCTTAAGTGCAATATTTTCTCAAAATTAGGTGTGTTAGGTTTGTGTGTATTATTTCACTCATTTAAGCTTAACTTTTCGTGTATCTACTTAAATAACACATGAAGCTTATTTTTTGCATAGCGACGCACTTTAATTTTGCAATCAGATTTCATGCATAATTATTAATAAGTAAATTAATTTTGAAAAAATACTTCCTATGAAGTAGTTAGGTTCTTACATGTTTTGCATTGTCAAAGACTGCTATAGGGGTTGGGGTTCGAGTCTTGCCGAAGACATTTAGTGTCGTTTTGCGTAGTTTGGATACCGCCGTATACAAGATTCCAACTGAAATTACCTAAATGTATGAACTAAGTAAAAAGATTACATTCAAAATCTTTTGCAATATTAGTAAGTCATGTTGAAAATAAGATTATTCTGTGTATACGGCCGTTAAATTTCAGGTCTATTTTTCTAGAAACCCATTGCAAAAGCCAGTTGTCGAAACAGCCCTTGAATACGGGCTTCGATGGAGTGACAGTTGAGATCCTGAAACAAAATGTTGATGTGTTGGCTCGACCATTAACCCATATAATAAATGTAAGCCTGAGGAATGGCATATTTCCGGATATCTATAAGACCACTCACGTCACGCCGATTTACAAAGCTGGAGACAGGAAAGCTGTGAACAACTATAGGCCAATATCCTTAACCTCAAACATCTCCAAGATATATGAAAAAATAGTTAAACTTCAATTAAATGAATATTTATCGAATAACAATATCTTAAATGGTGGACAATATGGATTTAGAGAGGGACTGGGTACGGAGGATGGTTTGGCTAAACTAACATCAACAGTGTACGAAGCTCTAGATTCAGGTAGAAAGTGCCTTGGAATATTTGTGGACTTGAAAAAAGCTTTTGACAGCCTCATTCATTGTAAGCTAATGTCTAAGCTTCATTCTGCCGGAATTCACAACAAGCTAAGCGGTGGTTTCAAAGCTACTTAATGAATAGGAACCAAATGGTCAAAATCAATGGTAGGTTTGGTGACTCTGGTTTTTCTACTTTTGGAGTTCCTCAGGGAACAGTGTTGGGGCCGGTCTTGTTTTTGCTATATGTAAATCAGATATTTCAGATTGGATTGAACTCTAAGCTAATTTCTTATGCGGACGACACGGTGATTTTGGTGGAGGGCAGTTCTTGGGAGGAAGTGTCACAAAAGGCTAGCGCTGATATAACAACTTTGAAAAGATGGTTCGACTCAAACCTTCTTTCCCTAAATATTGAGAAAACAAATTTTTTAACATTTGCCCTTAGGCGGAGTTCTGTGCCTACTGTAACTAATGTCATTATACATGAAAGGTAATGTCTGAGGGGGGCGACGGGTTGTAGTGGGTGCCAGGAATTAACACGGGTTCGGGACATCAGATACCTCGGGGTTATATTGGATCAATTGATGAGCTGGAAGGTGCACATAAATGGTACTGTTGAACGTATTAGGAAGATGTATCACATATTTTATGATCTGAGAGACATATTGGAAAGAAAAGTGATAATGTCTGTATACTATGCGATGGTTCACTCAATTCTTAGATATGGGATTGTCTCATGGGGAGGAGCGTATGAGAATGCACTTTACCCCCTTGGGGTGGCGCAGAGGGGAGTTATAAAGATAATTATGAAAAAAAGGAGAGATTTTAACACAAATGAGCTTTTTACGTTGTTCCCGGTTTCCAGGCTAACCAACATATTCAAATTTATAGCTGTATGCCAGCTGATCAAAAGCATAAAAAATGACGAATTCGTTCCTCAATTCAGTATAGGTCCAAGATTGTGTAACACTGGGAGAATAAAATTACCTAGGCGACAAACAACAACTGGGCAGAAATATTATATAACACAGGGCATAAAGTGGTATAATGAGCTCTTAGATTTCAAGTATGACGGAGAAGATTTCGTTGCCTACAAGAAGAGGTTAAAAATGATAATGTTTGCCAATAACTGAAAGTTGCGTTTTTAATTTACATTGAAAAAAAAAAAATTTTTTTTTCTCTTTTTTTACATACCGGTTTTGTGTTTTTTATTATTATTTTATAATATGTGTAAGAACCTTTTTTTTGGTTTATGTTTTTATTTTTTATTTTTATTTCTTTTATTTTATTTTTTATTTTTTACATTTGTCAATATGCATGAGGAGGATTTTCCTCCTTTTTCCATTTCTGCCTTATATTAGCTTGTATGTTCATTGTTTGTAGATATTACCGCAAGGTATGTTTTGCCTTTGTATACAAGTATATGTGTTTTTTTTTATTTTTACTCTGTTCATCACCTAAGATTATATGATATTGTCATATGAACTCCTCCCCGAAGCACGAGTTTTACTCATTTTCGGGGAGAATTTCAATACTTAATACCGATTTTGTCTCAATTTTTTATTTTGTATTATATTATACTCAGGTAATTATCAATAAAGGAATTATATTATTTCAAATCATTTATTCATTAAATCACAATATATCATATGAAGTATACATCATTGTATATATACATTTTGTAAAAAAAATTAATAAAAATAAATTAAAATTAAATACAATGCTATATACTAAATATAAAAATATCGGTATTATCTCTCATGATACATCACGATGTAATGTAATCATGAGAAATCTTCGAACTACAGAGAAAGTAAAAATAAAATAAAACTAAAAAATTATATTATAAAAAAAATTAAAAAAAAAAAAACTAAATTATATTATTATTATTATACTACATTCAAGAAAAAACTAAAACTACACCTTAGACCCTAAATCTGACTAATCACAATATTTAATACATATACTACTCTGCTAACTCAATAGCTTAAATACTTTAGATACATAAACAATGAAGTTAACATTTATTATGTTTTATATGTAGATATACTAGATAATTTTGTCAATATTACATAAAATAATAATTGTAAAATAGGTTTGGCACTCTAATGGCCATTAAATAACTCCTAGATTCTAAGTAGTATTGGATAAAATATTGAATAAACATAGTTATATTTTTTAAGAAAGAAATACCCAGTTATTTTTATGCATAATTTAAGACACTTTATTTTTATGTAAAATATAGTTATAAGTGTTATATTAATAAGTAATATAGTTTTTTAGTAATATTTCCCCTGATACCAGCACAAAGAAATCAAATAACATTAAGTTAGTTATAAGTTGTTGTCAGCTATAATCCAATGTATATACCTACCTAAAGAAAAATAAATAAAAAATATTCGATTACCTAATGTTAAAAGACGTCGTTAGAGTTTGAGTCTTTTTGTCCATCTCCACTGTCTAACAATACTTTCAGTTTGTAAACCTTTAGATTTTTAAATTGTATAATTTATAAATTCCTTTTCTTCGATGATTTATGTTGTCACAGAAACCAAAAAAGTACCGACTATGGGGCGAAGAAATTTGAATATTTTTCTACAATCCTCTGGTGTTCATCTTGGTTGTCCGTAATTCTAATAAAATTCTTTACATTATTTTCTTCCATGTCTCTTAAAGTCGTAAACTGTTAAGCTAAAACTATATTCTTGAAAGAAGATAAAATAAATAAGATAATTAAATATAGTTTTGTAGAATTTGCATAAGATAATAATTAATATCCCTATACAGATAGATATATTCCATAGAAAATATAATGATAATCACTCCCAAATACACATCAATAAAAATATTGATAAACAATTTAAATATGCTGCTAAATTTAACACTCGTTAAAAGTCGTTAAAAATGTTAAATATTTGACTAGACTTAAATGTTATTTTTTGTTAAACAGATTCTCAGCTGTTTTCATCTATAAAACAAATAAATAAAAAATCAACACATTGCGTTGGTGTTTGAAACCATCTGCATCTGGTAGTAGCACTTTCCAACGGCCAGAAGCGCGTCTATCGTCTATATTTCATTTTTTTCGCGCAAATTCTGAAGGCCGAGTAATTCCCGTTTATGAAACGTAAACAGCGTTATTATTTACTGGATATAATCTGTGAATTCATAACAATATTATTACGTAAGGAAACTTTACAAATTACTCATTTTCCAGACGCACAGGGTCTTTACAAAGAGTTCTTTCCATTTCAGTTTATTAATTTTCATTTCATTTCCTTGAACCCACTTGTTTAAATCTACTTTCTCGACTAGGAAATACCTAACCAAGATGTTTTATTGTTTTTAAGTGTCTGATTAGCTCTAACTTGATTGAATTTCATGATCGTATTATATCATCCTATGCACGACGAAAGTCTATCTACTTATCAGCCACGAATCTCCAAAATCGAATCACACAATTTTGCTTTAAAAATTAAAATGTAACCATGCATAATGATCATCATTCGCGATTGGTCAACCAAATACTGAAAAAAAGGAACTTTAGCATATGTTTGAAATTTTCAAGCTGTTCCGTATCAGTTGCTCAAAACTTCTTATGTTTAAAGGTCTGTTTATGCCATTTTGGACATTTATTGATTCGAGCGCATCTCATTAACCCCTGACTGGTTCATTGTTTCTACCTTATGATCTTACTGAAGCAGCCATTAAATTTTGTAAAGGTTTTTCTGTTTTGCAGAATCTAAAATAACTCCAAATTCAGGCGACTCAAGAATATTGTTCTGTGCAAGTTCAACACACTTTAGATCTTCTTTGTCCTTCTGATTAGCCATTTAGAATCTAGTTTGAACATTATTCCAAAAATAATATTTTGCGAAAATACTTTTTAAACTAAATATTATTTTAACAATAAAATATATCGAAAAATCCCACAACAATTAAACCAACAATATTTTAAGTATATAATGTAGGTACCTACTTAAAATATATTTTTTGCATAGGTGTATTGTAAAAAAATACCTCCATGACGTGCATAATGACAAATTTCAACCTCAACTTGTATAAAATATTGAAAGGATGTTTTTAGATAGGAAATATTTTTTGAATTTTTGGTAACAATAGGCTGTATAATACAATTTTGAAATCATAAGAATGTATTTTAGCATTTATTTATAATATAGTGAAAAGTGTGAGAGTTCTAAGGTGTGCCTACTAAAAAAAAATTTCTGATATTTTTTTGTAATTTTCTTATTATTTCTTTTCTCTATAAAGTGAGGCAAAAACAACCTGTAACTTGTTTACAATAACAAGGCTTTTTGACGACAAAATTTCAAATTATCAAGGTGGAGTGACATTTCAGAATTTTGTCGTGACAGGACCTTAAAATAACTCTAATCAAAATAAAATGTTAACAAAACATTTTCTAAAGCGCCGTTGCACGCAAAATGTGATTAATGTTTAAATTTTAGTAAGTATTCGCAAAGTATGAGTTATGTGCAAAATTAAAAAAATTGAATATAAAATATAAATTTATTTTCAAGTTAATTTTAATACAAAACTCTCTGCAAATACCTATTGAGTTTGAAAAAAATATATTTTGCAATTCATTTAAATTTTTGAGGCCATTTCAAATCACTTCCCGACTCTTGATATCTTGTATTTGCTTATTCATAACGAAAAGTGGCTAATAATTTCCAATTCTATGCAATATCGCCGTATCATGACCATGACAGACCACATAATTCGCAATAGGGGATCAATATTTCCAGCGTTTCTCTATAGAATTTTGTTACCTACTTTGAGCGTCCAGGGGGTCTAAAAAAGCCACATTGAGCAATTCATCTACTGACGATTCATTTCCTGAATTGTCATTATATTCTTTAACCATTCTCTTCATATATTACTGATTGCGGTTCCAGAAAAAAGCAATTATCATAAAATACAATTGATTTTATCATACACAAGTTCCAAAAGCTACCGCCTTTTACAACAAGCTTGTTACATTTACAGCTCCCCAAGGATCAATTACATTCAGACAAAACGTTTATTTTTCTGTTTTTATTTTAACTTTTTTTTTTTTTGATTTTGAAAAGGCCTTCGACAGCCCACATAGACCATCGATATGGAAAATTTTAGCTCTGTACGGTATACCTCCGAAGATAGTTAAAATGGTGCAGTCCCTGTACGAAGACTCCGAGTGTAGCGTGAAAACGCCAGGTGGTCCTACTGAAGCTTTTAGGATCACCACGGGAGTCAGACAGGGCTGCGTACTGGCTCCTTTTATATTCATAATTGTCATGGACTTCCTGTTGAGAAAGTCCATGCAAGGAGCAAGAGGTATACCGATAACACATAGAGATGGTCTAATGGGCGAACTGTGCGATCTGGAGTACGCGGACGACCTAGCGTTGTTCAGTACGACAGTGGAGGAATTACAGCGCAGTGTTTCAAGACTCTGCGACGAAACAGCACGCCTCGGCCTTCGAGTCAATGCCAGTAAAACGGAGCTCATGGCAAATAATGCCTGCCCCGATAAACAGCTACCGATAACCATCGATGGTCACCAGGTCTCCCGGGTGGATAAATTTAAGTACCTGGGAGCAACCATTACCACCACTGGTGACCTCGGGGCTGAGCTCCCGATACGTATCGGTATGGCAAGTGGCGCCTTCAACAACATGACCAAGATATGGAAGGCGTCGGCGTTTAGTGTCGAGACGAAATGTAAACTGTTTGATGCGTGTGTGTTGCCCATTCTCCTGTATGGGTGTGAGTCCTGGCACCTGACTCTGGCCCAGGCACAAAAAGTATCTGCATTCGAAACGAAGTGCCTCAGGAGAATTTTGGGTATAAGATGGTACCACCGCATCACGAACGACGCTATACGCCGGCGCACCCAGCGTGAGCCCATCACCTCTACTATTATGTGGAGGAGATGGACTTGGCTGGGACATGTGTTAAGGATGCCGAATGACAGTTGGCCGAGGAGAGCGCTGTTTTTCCTCCCATCAGGGTCCCGGAGACGAGGAAGACCCTCTCATACTGTGTTCCGCTCCTTCGAGGCAGAGCTGAGGAATCTGGACATGGTGTGGGAGGAGGTCATTAACGTTGCGCAGGATCGAGCGCAATGGAGAGCTCTTGTTGCCTCCCTATGCCCCTAAGTGGGGTCTAAAGGGAGTTTGGATTGGATTTGGATATTTTAACTATCTTTAAACAACAGTACACTTTGCCGCATGTTTGCTTACTTAGTAAGCTGTTGTTATGCATAATGACAATTTAACACAACTTTCATGCTTGTTAATAGCTGATAAATAATGATCACCCAAAGGTAACTATGTGACTTCATTGCCTTTATCTTTGAGTAGTAATATGGCTAACCACGTGTTATTACCACCTATATTATAAAGACTAAAGTCCAGGCACAAAAAGTCTCAGCTTTCGAAATGGAGTGCCTCAGGAGAATTTTGGGTGTAAGATGGTACCACCGCATCACGAACGACGCTATACGCCGGCGCACCTAGCGTGAGCCCATCACTTCTACCATCATGGGGAGGAGATTACCTTGGCTAAGACATGTGTTAAGGATGCCGAATGACAGTTGGCCGAGGAGAGCGCTGGTCTTCCTCCCATCAGGGTCGCGAAGAAGAGGGAGACCCTCTCATACTGAGTTCCGGTCCTTCGAAACAGAGCTGAGGAATCTGGACATGGTGTGGGAGGAGGTCATAAACAATGCGCGTGCAAAGATCGAGCGCAATAGAGCACTTGTTGCCTCCGTATATAAGTGGGGCGTAAAGTTTTTTTTTTATAAAGTAGTTGTCTAACTTATATGTTGTGTATGTGAATGTGAGTGAATGAGGGTGTGAAGTGTCTGTGTGTGTGAAAGAGTCTGTTGAGTTTTTTTTCTATTTTGTACTTATGTATGTATGTATATTGTAAGACTATCTATATTATTTTTATAAGCTTTTTTTAAGTTTGCCCTAGCACAGGCTAAGCCTATTTTTGGGCAACATTTTTGTATTTTATTTGAAATGTTTGTGTTTGTACCTATAAACTAATCTCTAATATAAATTAAAGTCGGGTTAGTGCGAACTCTTATAACTCGACATTGGCTCAACAGATTCTTCCGATGTGTGATTTATTGGATTCTTCTCCGCTCCGGATAACAGAATAACTAATAAAAAGCTGAATAAATGGAAAAGAAATAATATAAAATAATATATCAATGTTAGTATGGAACGAATTTCATGTGACGCCATCAAAAATCTGACAACAAAATTATTGTCTTCTGCACCTGCACCATCTCATTCTCGCATACGTAATTGCTCTTATAGTAGCCCATTTCAATTACTCCACCGTTTCTGGCGTTTTAGAAATTTTTCATACAAAGTCAACGAAATTGCGCGCATATATTCTCGCGTTGATCCCGTCTGAGCTTTGAATACGAATGAAATATGGACGTTTTAGAATTAATATTTTAATGTCATTATATTTGAATTTTTTTTGTTTCTGGAGGCGCAGTGCACAATAACGGGCAGCCTCTGGTTAGGTCCAATAAAGGGTCAACAGGACGACGTCTGTTATTAAAAGCTAGTTATTAAATAAAATAAAAAAAGGGAGTTTGGATTTGGATATTATAATATTGCGCGGGTTTGAACGCAACAGAGAGCTCTTGTTGCCTCCCTATATCCCTGAATGGGGTTTAAAAGGTGTATAGAAAAGAATATTAAGGGAGGATATAATTTTAAGGGTGGGTATTCATGTAACGTTTTATTTTTAAGAAAATAGTTTATAAGAAGAAAAATTGTAATAATTATGTACATATTATGAAAAATAAATGAATAAAAAAAAAATATTACAATTGGTTAAGTTCGTTCGTAATTCGGTATTTTCCTTGAAACATGCGAAATATTATATTTTAATACACATTTTTCGTAAATATGACAAATCCAATCCAAATACGGTAAATATTTTTTATGTCTACCTACAATTTGTCGGTGAGTAGATAGTTTCCATGACAACCAATCAACTGCTGAATTTCGCGAGCTTTAATGTTCCTAATATAAATAGACGGTGTCATTTAGGACATACTTACAAAATTGGCCATAAAGGATAGCGCGGACTATACAGTATACCTACCTACATACAACTGTGGCTTGCTCTATGGAACGGTATATTTGATTTATAGGACAAACAAATCTTTAATAACCCTTTTCTTTGCCTGTCAACCACCAGATTTTGCTTCTAGTCCTTAATTATTCATCGTGTTATAATTTTTTTTTTTTAAATGAATGTGTGCTCACTCAAAGTGAACACAAATACACTCTTTGACTCAACGAATATGTAACAACTAATGACTAACAATTTATTACTGATGCTCGATTTTTAGATGGAAACAAACCACTACGGGCTTATGTTCAACATGTCGAAAAATCCCATGTTTACAACAAGTAGATATTTAATAAGTAATGAAATATAGAGATAAAAGCAACCAAATTTAATGACTGCGACTGCTGTCATGTATTTGGCACCAGGATATGAATATGAATATTCTTTATTGCCTATTGGCTTTGCCTACTCTTTGACTCCTTCAAAGTAAGCTACTAAAAGCTTGTGTCATGAAAGAGGAAGATGGTCGGCACCTGGGATTGAACCCACGACCTCCGATAGGAAACAGTAGTTTATTTTTAAACCTTATATCAAATAAATTTTAACAAATGAATTCATTTTTTTTCTTGTAAAAAAGGGACATAAATTATTTTTGTTTGAATAGTTCCCGCATTGATCTGACAGCTATCCACATAATATAGGCATGTGTTTCGATTATTACACGCTGTACGTTCGAAAGCCGTGATACCACTACTTGTCCTGTGTCCTGTCCAAACACTTCGCTTTCTTTTAGAAGAAACTTTAATTAAATCGGTTTGCTAGTTCAGCGAACATTTTTTTGAGTAATTTGCTTTTTTCCTGGAACGACTCTCAAATTTTTCTCGATCCATAACTAAAAAAATACAAAACAAATTTTGAAAGGCACTTAAGTTGCGGAAAATTATGAATATTAATATCTTATAATATGAAAGAAAGTCCGGTTAGTGCAAACACTTCAAACCCGAGATCGGCTGTAGAGATTATTCCGATGTTTGATTTATTGGATTCTTCTCCCTGCTCCGGATAACGGAATTACTACCAAAAAGTTGAAAAATGCATAAGGAATAATATATAATATTAAAGATAATGTGGAACGGATTTCCTGCGACGCCATCTTTTTTTCGAGTTAACAGAAATAATTTATTAACACTCAAACATATTTTTAACGTATTTTTGTATAAATAATTACAAATTTGAAATCAATATTCATAATAAAGACTACAGGATTACGTTTGTCGGGAAAGCTAGTTACTAATAACTGGGTTAGTCTTATTTACCTAAACCCCTTTAGTTTCTACATTTTTGACTTAAGCAATGTCATAGCTTGAATCATCTTGGACCGCTTGGTAATAAATCCTCGTCTTAATATTGTATTTTTGTAAGTTACGTGAATACAATATTTTCCCATAATGACTATTGCATTCTATACTATATTAACTATTGCACTAAAGCCATGCGTGTATGTGCAAAGTATCCTCTAAACAAATTCATTAGGTAACACGATACGAGTAAATAATTCTATTTAATGATGGGAGTGTATTTTTTATGACGACATCGATATATTTAAGCTTTGCTGAATGTTTTTTCTCACGTCCTTTGTACAGTACTCTTAAGGGACCGATGGACGAAGCTATCCCCTGTGATTTTTAAGTAGATAAATTTGCCGGCAGTGTGAGGCCAGCATTATCTATAAAATAATATCTTTGTTAAGGTAATCAAAAAATTAAAACATGGGAAATGATCTAAATCTATGTATGAAAGCTATTTCACATTTTTTTTGTTTTATTTGTACATTTAAAACTGTTGCATCGAATATTAATTTTTTTAAGTTTCTTAGTTTCAATAAAATTATAAAAATCGTACATGGCTCAAATTTAATATGTTATGCTTTCGAGCCAAATCAATAATTTTTACTTTTAATTTCATTTACTATTCATGATATTTTTTATTCTTTTAGGTTTAAATAAATTCTTTTTAAGCAATTTAAACATGTATGTGCATGTTTTTTTTTTACTTAATGTGCGTGTGTTAATTTATCTTTTAATATACCTTGACATTTTAAATTTTTTATATCTATTGACATTTTCAACTTTTAACAATTAACTGAAATACTATTTAATACTCTTGGAAGCGCGAAGGGGATCCTCGACTACGAGACCCATCTACAAAATAGAACATCAGAGATGATGTCGTGGCATCGAATACCGGAATCGATGTAGTGGTATCGAATACCATTTCCTCTTTCATGATTCAAACTTCACTTCGTTCCGTGAAAAATAAGTGTACAATGTACATATTTATATAGACTTTGAAGGAGCTTAGATGAATAATTTTAGATTGCAAAAGGGATATTGTGTAGGTATACGCAAAAAATGTCATATTAATATTTTCATAGACATGAACAAACGACAATTTTTGTTCTATTTTTAGAATCATGCGGTATTCGTCTAGTATTACAAAGATCGCACACCGTATGCATGAGCATACATACATTTCCTCAAATAACGGAAAAATTTCAGACAACATACCTACCTCCAGTGTTTTAATACTTCCTGAAACAAACATCACAAAAGGCAAAGGTCGTAAATAAAGACTGTTGTTTGCAGTTCAAAATTATTAATTCTTTGAAACATGAAATTCTTCCACAACTTTCACGAAGAATACGTAAAAAGGTTGATATCTTATCAGAACAAAAAAAAAACGAGAAAAAATCATGAAATTTTTAAGATTTTCATTTGAATTAAGTATATTTAAATAGACTCAATATACCTAATTACACTTTGCGTGATGTCTTTGCACACAAAATACGCATCATTTGTACTTGCGTGCATTGAAATAAACATACATAAGTTGATTTCGAGTGCAACGACGTCATCCAACTATTTGATATAAAATTACTTGAAAAATAATGACTTATTCCTGAATACATACATACATACATACATTCTCCCTTTAAGGCTCCCCGCACACCGCAAGCCAACCCGGAGGAGACAAATCCGCAGCAAACCCGACCCGCACGAAACCAACCCTCTGGTCTGATCGAAGCAATCAAATCCAAAAGCCGGCTCCATACAAATCAAGCCCGCCGCAAATCCCCCCCAAACCAACCCGTAATGCGGGAGGCCAGAACCCCACTTAGGGGCATAGGGAGGCATCAAGAACTCTCCATTGCGCTCGAAGGCGACTGAGGCCTATGGTGCCTTTTCTGACCGGTTGAGGTTTAAGGACGTCAGGTGGTCAATCTCACGGTCCCGATCTGATTTTTCGATTTCCTGCCTCTTACAGAATGCTCGAAAAACCAGCAAAAAAAGCAGAGGTGCTATTCTTAGTCGACAACCCCACGGCCAATTTTCCAATATTTCTGAATACATATTGAAAATAAGATGGCTCGATAATCATCCTATCACCTACATCCTACTTTATTTCAAACAAAGATCCTTTGTTGTCACTATCCTTTTAAAATCTTATGTCCCTGGCAGAACTTAAACCTGCAATCTAAGCTATGCCTTGCCAAGGTCTTAAGCTTCAGGCCAATAGGTTAGTTGTGTTGCAGATGGAAATTATTATATTTGATTAAGGTAGAGACGTTTATTGGAAAAAATGTGAACTGTTAAAAAATTCGATCTATCAATACTTTAACAAACTATGATCCATTTTGTCTCTGAATATAGGTTTTTTATTTATTGCTATTTTGGGCTCATGAACTCTAATCTTAATATTTTCAGAAAGATTAGTAATTTCAGATATTATTGTATTAATCTCATCTCATCAAACGTTTTAAGTAAGTAAGGTGTGCCTATAATCTCCCAGTATTTATACAACAAAGGAAGCCGTTAATACGAATCTATACTTTAAAATTGATAAAACATATTACTTAACCAATAGATCGGTTAGCGACTATAACATGACTAGATTTATGAGTCGCAAATCTTCAATAACAGTTAACACCACAATGAAAGAGAAGTTTATTTGAAAAGGTTGTTTTTTATAAAAAAAAAAGATATCACCAAAATCCTTCACAATCTCTTTGACTATGAACCCACAATTTCTTATTTTCCTCAGTAGAATCAATTATCCCTCATATCAGTGGAGAATAAATAAACAGAGGAGAGAAAAAGCAAAGCTTGTCACTTGTTTATCTTTTGTTTATATTGACACAAACTTCTGGGAGTGTTGACAAAGTATGCTTATGAAACCGGTAGGTACCTACTTTTGTTCCGACAACGAGTGAAACGGAGTTTACCAAACAATATAATATGAGAATATATGAGAATATTATATTATTTTGTCCTTGTAACCAATCAGATGCCTCGTTCAGCTTCAGGATAATTTATTTCGGAATTGGGGGAAATTACCTATTTACCTACCAATGTGTATATCTATGTAAATAACGCGGTAGAGACATATTCCATTTTTACAACAAATTAACCGCAAACTATCTTCTTCATTAGGAGGGGATCCAACCTGCAGTCTCCCACCTCTATCCTGTGTTTACCAAAACTGCTTCAGAGCAAACTTTTACATCGCAGTCTGTAAGGAGGTGGTGAAACGTGTCTTCCCCTTCTTCACAGAATCTTCAGGTTCCATCATTCTCGAGTTCCAGCCTCCTCAGGTGTACCCTAGTCTAATTTTTATTCTTAGCGTACGCATAAAACAAAACATCCATTAGATTTTATTCAATTCTTGCATTATTTCTCGAAAATTGAATTATTACAGAATATACGAATACATATTTATTATTTACCTTCAATCTAGTACTTTTTATGATAAAATTATGTAAACATCTAACTAATTCTTCTTCAGTCGCTCCCTCGATGCCGAGGATCGTGACCGCCATGTATCCCCACCAACTCCCTCCATCCCTCCCGGTCTTCAACTATTCTTATGGACTCATGCAGTGTGTGGTCCCCGTTACCCGCCTAACAAGATCGGACCATTTCGTGGGCAATCGTCCTCTTCCCCTCCTGCCCCCGACCATCCCCACCATAATCCTCCTCTCCTCCCATGTTATGTGCCCAAAAAAGCGAAAGATGTACCGCTCGCATTCGGTGGATAAATGAGAGAGGGCGCCGAGTTCTCTGCGTATTGAATCATTAGTCCTGTGTTCAGACCAGTGAACACGGAGCAGACGTCTCTCACCACATCTCAAACGCATCAATCCTCCGTCTTTCTTGGGCCCTCAGGGTCCGGGTTTCAGAGGCGTAATGGAAGACGCTGAAAACCAGTGAGATAACCAGCCACATTTTGGTAGCCCTTGCAATATCTCGACTTTTACAAATCTTATCTAAGCGCTTCATTGCGGTTTTCGCCATCTGGATGCGTCATATAAAGTTGTCCTGACCTAACTAAGTTGTCCCAAAAAAAGAACTTGTTCATTTCAAGAACTAGAGTATTCTATGTTTATCAAAGAATCAATGGACACTCTATTTGTCAGCTTTAAGAACCTCCTCGTACAGCATGTACTAGTGCTTTAAATCTACATTGAAGGAATGGTCAACAATATGATAGGTTTGCCTCGCCTTCAGGAAACTGAGATTTGAAAAAAAAAACGGTATTCACGGTAAATATCATTCGCCATTCGTTACAAATGTCTCAGCTATGTCCAATGTCCATCTCCTCTTCATCACCATTTATAGAAGTGCGCAGGATGCCTCGGCATATACTTAGTATTTTGTGATGCGTTATTCATCTGATGCAAGTATTCCCAAAGGAGGAGACCTTATTCACTGAATTTTGGTTAGGCACACCCATTAAGAAAAACGGATAGCAAAGACGCATCAGATTACATTTTTATCTCAACATTAAACTGCGATTTTTTATCTTTACATAGGTATTGAGTCTCTTCATTCTAAAAAAAAATCTTTAAAGGTTATATAATAATTTACCACAAAGAAGATATTTATGATATTAAACATTATTTATTATTCATTTCATTCACTAATAGGATGTTATCCTTGTGCAGGTATAGCCCTTTATGCTTATTCATCAGATCCAGCTTGATTGTTGTTGGAACGCTTCATTTATCCCAATATATAACGACGCGATAACCCTCGATTAATCTGAAATATTTACAGAACTTTATAGTCAATAAAATTATTGTTATCTATTATAAAGAAGGCAGTTATTTTTATTGTATCGATGTAAAATATATTGTTGTATATTTATAACATTGTCTTTTTTATTGTTGTTTGTTTTGATTTTTAGTACTGTGAAATCGCCACTAATGGTTACAGTTCAAGGATAGTTTTCTTTCTCTCGTAGGAAATAATGTACAATTAACGAATGTTCAGAAATTACATTACCTGTTAAATTCATTGAAGGGGGATGCCTTGAAATTGATTTCGTCATTAGAACTTAGTGAAGCCAATTATGACGTGGCATGGAACCTCTTAAAGGACCGTTACCAAAACGAAAGAGTTATAATAGATTATCATGTTCATGCGTTGTTTTCGTTATCACCAATCAAGCAAGAATCACACAGTAGAATAAGGGAGTTGACCGATCAGGTTCAGTTGCACCGTAGAGCATTGCAAGCTTTAGGATTCAAGGTAGAGCATTGGGACATATTATTAATATATATTGTAGTATCCAAATTAGATCCTCAGACCAGAGCTCTGTGGGAAGCTACGCCAATTAAGGGAACAACTCCAACATTTTTAGAATGCGTTACATTTCTTAATGAAAGATCTAGAGTACTTGAGGCTACGACACTGCGCAATTCAGGTGTCCGGATGACACATTTAGCAACAGACATAGCTAGAGACAAGTGTCTAGTGTGCGGAAAGAACCATAGGATAGAGAATTGCTATAGTTTCATAGGAAAAAATATTACCCAAAGGTGGAATATTATTAGGAAATTAGCGTTGTGCAGTAATTGTTTGAGAAAGAATCATGTCGTAAAGGAATGTAGGAATAGGGCAGTGTGCCAGAGTTGTGGGGAGCAGCACCACACTCTGCTACATTCAGACGCACAACCATCACGCACACACTTAGCAATAGATAATGAACAATGTTCAATATGTAAGAATAGTCACAGGGTAGAGAATTGTAAGATATTCTTAGATCAGGATATGCCACAAAGGTGGAACTCAGTATTACAGTTTAACTTATGCGGAAGATGCCTTAAAGTAGGACATAAGAGTTTTAAGTGCAAAAGCAAGGTCAGGTGCGGTGTCTGCAAAGGTCAACACCACACATTAACGCATAGAGATAGGTTAGAAAAGGTTACAGATGTGTCGATCAAAGGATCACATGTCACAGCAGCTCATGCATCGTTCAGTGAGGACACACAGGTCCTCTTATCCACAGTCAAGGTAGGAATTCAATTAGAAAACGGCTGCATTCGCCAGGTGAGAGCAATCCTGGACAATGGCAGTCAAACAAACTTCATATTAAACAAAATATGCAAGCAATCAGGAATTTCGAAATTTGCACTGGACGCGCCAGTGTCCGGGTTGCATGACCAGTTTATAAGAATTAACCAAGCAGCTAGATTGACAATTGTGTCAATGAATGACACAGGGTTCAAGCAGGGTATAACATGTTTAGTATTGGAACAAATAACGCAAAATCTGCCACAATTTTCAGTCAATCGAGCATCATTAAGGATACCTGAGGGGTTGGAGTTGGCCGATCCGCAGTTCGACCGTTCACTTCCGGTGGAGATGCTGCTCGGAGCAGGAGTGTATTGGCAGATTCTGCAGGGCGAGCAGATGTCACTGGGACCTGAGAGGCCGATGCTGCAAAAGACCCTCCTGGGATGGATAATAGGAGGTACATTTAAAACTGAGGTCAGGACTCAACGTAACCAGGTACGACAATGCAATTTAATTACAAGAAATAATTTGGATTCACAACTGGAAGCATTTTGGAATGTTGAAAGTATCGATACACCCACGCGCATACAGGATGATGTATGTGAAACCCATTTCATTAACAATGTTTCTAGAAATACAGTAGGAAGATTTATAGTCAGGATTCCATTTAAGAATGAGCCAAACATTGGTGGCTCCTTTGGCATAGCAATACAGAGATTGCATCATATGGAAAGAAAATTTAAAGGAAATGTTAAATTAAAATTAGAATATGTTAAATTCATGGAAGAATACAAGGCATTAGGTCACATGGTGAAGTGTGAACCTAGGGTTACCGATGTGTGTTACTTACCACATCACGCAGTATTTAAGGATGAGAAAATACGGGTTGTGTTTGATGGATCAGCCAAAACAGCAAACGGTTTATCTATCAACGACAGTCAACTCACAGGACCCACGTTACAACGGGACATTTTCAATATTTTATTACGTTTCAGGAAACATCAATTCGTGTATACCGCAGACATCGAGAAGATGTACAGACAGATAATGGTTCATGAGCAGGATCAAGACTACCAAAGGATTCTATGGAGAACATCCCCAGAAGAAGAAATAGGACACTACAAGTTAACAACAGTAACATATGGTATGAGATCTTCCCCATATTTGGCCATTCGCTGTCTCATGGAGTTAAGTAAAAATTTTAGTAATAATTTTCCAGTAGCATCAAAAGTAATAGAACAAGATTTTTATGTAGATGACCTCTTAACGGGGCACGATGACATGAAGACATTCATTGATCTTAAATCACAGTTGAATTTTATTTTGAGTACATCAGGAATGACATTGAGAAAATGGTTGTCCAATGTATCAGAAGGCTCAATTCCAAAGGAGCACATTGATGAAAAATCATTAAGTATAGATGAAAATCAACATAACAAGATTTTAGGATTGTTTTGGAATAATATTCATGACACTCTGACCTACAGAGTGAACCCATGTTCAAATGAAATTGAATACACTAAGCGACTTATACTTTCTAATATCTGTAAGGTGTATGACCCATTAGGACTTCTATCTCCAATCATTTTACGGGCAAAGTTAATCATGCAGCAGCTGTGGAAAGACAATATTCCATGGGATGAAACACCATCAAGTGAGATTATTAACAGTTGGGAAGTTTTTCAGAATGACCTCCGCAACATAACGAAGTTGCAGATTCCCAGGAAAATTCAAGCCAAGGACACAGTGGCAAGCATGCTGGTGGGATTCTCGGATGCCTCAGAAGTTGCATACAGCGCAACTATATACGTGAGATCGACGGACAAGTCAGGTAAACATCACAGCCATTTAATTTGTTCGAAAACCAGAATTGCTCCAATCAAGCGCTTGACGATACCAAGACTGGAATTGTGTGGGGCAGTACTACTAGCCAAGCTGATGGAACAAGTGCGGGAAGCCTTGGACATGTCCAAGGTACAAGTCGTGACCTTCACAGATTCCACCATAGTGTTACATTGGTTACGAGGAGACCCACACAGATGGAAGATATTTGTGTCCAACAGAGTTCAAGAAATCAAGAGCATAGGAAGTGATTACAGTTGGAACCATGTGACCTCAAAATCCAATCCAGCAGACATGGCCTCTAGGGGGGTCACAGCAGCTCAGCTACTGGACTCCACGATGTGGTGGAGAGGACCCGAGTGGTTGGAGGACGATGTAGCGGATTGGCCAAAATCAATAATCCAGGACATACCCGAGTTACCAGAAGCAAGGAACAAGGTGGTTTCAACATTAGTAAGCACACCAGCAACCTGTGACCTCTTTCAGAGGTTCTCTTCGTTCAGCAAGTTGCTGCGAGTGGTTGGATACATCAGGAGGTTTACGTACAACGCAAAACATCCGCATCAGAAAAGGGCAGGAGCGCTGAAGACATTTGAGTTGGAAGAAGCCGAGAACATGATTATAATAAAGGTACAAGGAGAAATGTATCACAAGGAAATTGAAACACTCAGGTCAGGAGGTCAAATTTCAAAGCGCAGTAAGATAGTTAATTTAAACCCTTTTTTACAGAACGGCATATTGCACATTGGAGGGAGGTTAAGAAACACAGAATTAGATTTTTACGCTAAGCACCCCATTTTATTAGATTCAGCTCACATAGTGTCCGAATTAATTGTTAGACATTTTCATTATAGCAACTTACATTGCGGTCCCAGAACACTATTAGCAATAGTAAGGTTAAAGTATTGGATAACTGCAGGTATGACATTAGTGAAAAAGGTTTTCAAAAAATGCATTTTATGTTTTAGATTCCGCCCAACCTTGGGAAAGCAACTAATGGCAGATTTGCCCAAGGATAGATTCGTAGCATTGAAGGCATTCCACATCGTCTCGTGCGACTATGCGGGACCACTGTTTATTAAAACAAGTAATTTGCGAAACTGTAAACGGGTAAAAGCTTATATTTGTTTATTTGTTTGCTTGGCCACCAAAGCCATACATATTGAATTGGTGGGGGATCTTAGTACAGAGGGTTTTTTAAATGCTTTAAGAAGATTCATTAGTAGAAGGGGAAAACCATTGAGGATACTTTCAGACAATGCGGGGAATTTCAAGGGAGCACAGTCAGAATTGAAGTTTATTTATGAGTTTTTACAAACAAACAATGATATCATAGAAGGTAGTTTGGCAAATCAGATGATAGAGTGGAAATTTTTGATACCTCTCGCTCCACATACTGGAGGAATACACGAGAGCCAAATTAAACAGATAAAAACGTTGTTAAAAAAGGTAATGGGGTCTCAGGTTTTGTCATACGAGGACACGCACACCGTACTGTTACAGATAGAGGCAGTCCTCAACTCCCGGCCCATATACGCCCTATCCCAACATCCTGATGACTTAGAACCTCTAACACCAGCCCATTTCCTTATCACACAAAGCCTGCAGATGCTGCCGAATCCTGTGGTAAGCAAATTGCCGACTTCACCACTTCATCATTATAAAAAATTGATTACTGTCTTTTCTTTGTTTTGGGAGCGTTGGAGACTTCACTACCTCCAGACGCTGCAGACCAGGGCCAAGTGGACCACCAAGGAGAAGCCGATTGAGGTCAACCAGCTTGTCGTGGTGAAGGAAGACAACTTGCCCCCTCTCGTTTGGAGGATGGCCAGAGTGGTGGAGCTCCTTCCCTCCAGGGACGGCATTGTAAGAAGTGTAAAGTTGAAAACAGCAAACGGGATCATCTCAAGACATCTCACTTCCATAGCACCGTTGCCACTACAGGAGGGGCCAGGTGAAACTCAAGAGGAAGATTAGCGAAACTCATCAACATCAGACCAGGATCGGCGCTCTCTCCGGTTGGATGGGGGCAAGGCAGGATAGGAAAGGCGAGCACTAACTTTTATTTATTCATCTGTTGAGAAGCAAGAAGACCATTTTATTTTATTTAATTAATCTTCAATGAGAAGATTCCTTCAAGAGGACTATTTTATTTTACTTTTATTCACCTGTTGAGAAGACTCCGTCAAGAGGACCAGTTTATTTTATTTATGCATCTGGGGAGAAGACTCCTTCAAGAAGACCAGTTTATTTTATTTAATTAATCTTCAATGAGAAGATTCCTTCAAGAGGACTATTTTATTTTGTTTTTATTCATCTTCATTGAGAAGATATGTTCAGAGGACCTGCAAGAGGACCATGTTTGTTTTTTTTGTTTGTTCATCGGCAGTGAGGATACCATGGCTAATTGATTGCATGAGAATTGGCAGTTTTAATATTAATGCATAAATTAAATAGAAGACAGCAAGATTTTAATAAAGATAAAATAATTTTATTTAAAACAAATATAATACACCAAGATTTTAATAAAATTCAAAAATTCCATTACGTCAAGATTTTAAACCATAATATTAGAAAACATCAAGATTTTAATAAGAAACCATAATATCATAAAACATCAAGATTTAATAGAACCATAAAATTTACTTCAAGATTCACGTATCAAGTTTGTAACCATCAAGAGAGACATCCAGCGAAATCATACTTCAGAGTCAGCTACAGTACTTGGACCAAGCCAGAACCACATATCAGCAATATTTTAAGTTCATTTGTAAAGATGTTGTGTGAAAACAAATCATGACATCTTAGATGAAATTCTTCTATTTTTTTGTATTTTTTTGTGTTGGACTGAACAGTCAAATTTATTTCCCACTTCCTCCTGGACAATGGTTGGTTGAGCAAAGTTATCTCTTTTGTTATTTCAGGTGTGGCACGGCTAAGGGTTCGAATCCTTGCCGAACAAGCCATACAAGGACTTGGCCCTCCGGTGAGGTTCGAATCCTCATCCAGAATGCATGGGGGGTTAAATGCCTTAAAGGCCAAGACGTGGCGGGGTTCGAATCTCTGGTGCGTCCGGGGGCTGAATGCCCCCGAGTATGGAGACGTGTCGGGGTTCGGATCTCTGCTACATAAGTGAATTTTAGACACCCGTATACTGCACAAAATAAAAGCAAGGAATTTGGAAAAGATCTGACCTGTTAGATGCGCTTAGCCCCTGGTTCGCTGATGCCTTGCACGTTCTCTGGATCCCTGGTTTCGGCACCAAAAATGGTCGTCTCTCTCCGATTGGATGTGAAAATGAAACAAAGCAGGATGGCTTCTGGTGTTTATTCGGCGATGATCTGGCAGAAAAGAGAGAACGACCTAGTAGATTCGCTCGTATTTATACATGTTCAGTGTTTACATATCATTAAAACTGTTTCCTACATTATAATACACAAAATATTCCTCAAGATCATATATTTTTACCACCTGGCAATTTGGTTGTCAAGAAACAATAGCGCCATCTATTCCTGGCGCTGAATATCAATTGGTCTATGATTTCCAATATGGCGCCTGACATCGAGCCATCTATGGATCACTACCTGTTTTGCAGGATAATCCACAGATGGCTCCGTCCACCTATTATGTTTATTGTCGTTTTTGTTTACAGGTAACATCAACGTTTAAGGTTGAGTTAACACAGTTGAACGTTATTTTACAATATGTTAACGTTTTAACGAAAATGTACAAATACAAGGATTGTAAATGTACATACAGCCGTTATAACCTCTTTTCTACTGGACAATAAAGTTCACCGTTTATAGGATAACGTTCAACGAATACTCAACGGTGTTTGTCAAGCAAATCAAATGAAGTTTCGTATTAGGCTTGCAGTGGGGCATAGTTAAGCTCTGCATGTTTCACATGGCACAATTTCATACATTCTTTGTCGAAAAGCAACCGAATACCAATAAACAAACAAAGCTTTTAGACCAAATATCATTCACACTATATTTGAGTACAGTTAATTTATGAGGAGGGTTTCTAAAACGAATAGTTCACAAAACAACTATTAGGGTTTGGTTCAAAAACATCGCGTTGTAATATAGATAGATAGATCATTGTTCTTTGTTGATGTGATAACTAATGTACAGTTTAATATTAAGTTTTATTCTAACAAACGCCTTTTTTGACGCAACTAATAAACTCGACTAAAATATAGGTTGACCCTCACTTAGCCTCCCGCATCATCGCCATTGGCGCGTGATGGGGTGCTATACTCACCCAAAAAAGAACGAAATGGATCAACTTGACTAAACTGCAGGGTAAAGTGTTCGACAAAATTTTAGGTGTTCATCAGACACGTTTGTTACCAATTTACTCGTTACACAACTAAATCACTCGACCAATGTGAACTAAGCCGATTTAACACTTAGTCGTCGTATGTCTGTGAAGCATTCCGAAAAATAAAATACATTACACAACACACAAAAACAACAGTACGTATAGTATCGTTTTGAGTATTTATTATTATGTCACATTCCTAATGTAATAATTTAATATAATATAGCACTTTTCTATACAAAGGTGTCTGTATACCCGGCGGAACTTATTGCTTGAAGCAATTTTCTTCCAGTCAACCGGTCCCGTCCAATCTGAGACAGGTCAACCCCGGGTAGAAATTTCTAGTGAAAAAACACTTTGAAAAACTCTGACCCGACCGGGAACCCGGGACCTCGGATAGATCTGAAGTCCACGCCTATTCCACTAGACAACTAAGCTACATCATAATATTTACAACGTATGTAAGTCGCAGCAAATTTAAATACTATTAGTTAAAACTCATATTGATTTTTCGACAATCGTGTATTCTGGTTCGAGTTACTAATTAATAATAATTATACTGCTAAATAGGAGAAGTCAAATACGTATTATATGATAACGGCACGAATGTACGATGTACATGCACATTATAATATTATAAGGTACTTGGCACATGACAGGATTATGATCCAATTGTCAGTCACATTCCTGCAGGGACTGGATTTGGTGTTTAGAATATTAATGTGAGCAGAACGCGCCTATTTATTTCAATTTTAAGCTGCCTTAATGAGGATGTGAGATAATGGACTGTAACGTTACAGACAAAAAATGACTCACGTGTTAGATTGAATCCACAAAAAATAAGGCTTAAGTGCAGGTTTTAATACATTTGTTCAGAATCATTTTCGTATTAAATTTTGTTGAAATTTGCACATAATTCTGAATTTCGTGTTCATTCAAACTTACTCGTGAGCCATATTTTGTGGGCAACTTCCGGATCCATAATCTCCCATCCCGTTACAGCAGCAATAATGAGCCATGATGTCACATTGAACGTTCACACGTTCATAATATCAACTCGTGTTTCTTTAAATTCTCACTATTATATAAAAGTATAATAAAATTAATTTGTGGTTGTTTTGCCATGCGGAGTGTTGGAGATTAAAATTTCCGCAATTGGTAGAAAAAAAGGATCAATCGTTGACAAATAACTACCCGTTTATCCACGCGACAAATGTTTGCGACAAAAAAATAGAGTATATTCTCCTAATCGTTGATACTGGACACCATGGAAACAACAACTTATTAGTAGGCGATGACGGTTCATTCTGGTTATTATTTCCTTGGTGACCATACCAACGATTAAGAAAATATACTCTATTTTCAAGCTCTGGGACTTTGTTCTTTGGTGTAAATGCATCTTCACTGAATAAACTGAGTTCTACCGACTACATAGTATTTTTCAGCGAAGACTGAAGAACTTCATGACACTTCCGCCAAAAAACATTTGTATATTCTTTCAACTTCTGAAGACTGCGTCTTTTCTTCTCTAGGGTATTCATATTCATTTTCTGCATTAGGGATGTGGAAATCCAGCTATCCCACCACCTGTTCGGTGGTCTGCCTGGGGTCGTCTGCCAAGAACATTAAAAATATCAAAATCATCAGATTATCCAACAGCGACATCACCATGAAAAACTATAGAAGCTATTCATTCATAAATATACCTACATTTATATCGAAAAACAAAAGTCGTAGACATCATGCATCTTGTTGCTCACAGAAATGGCAAGGGTGGGTTATGACGCCAGACGAGAAACAGAGCGATAGACACGCAGTATCCTAAAGGAGTAGATGGGCCTGAAAAAATACAGACAGAAAAGCCCAGGACATATATGAAGAAGACAGTAGATGAAAATGGAAGAAGTCTATATCCAGCAGTGGAGAGTTGGCTGAGAAAGAGACGTGAGGGAGAATGAGTCCTCGCTAAAATCATATCCTGGGTATAAGAAAATTGGAAAGTTCGATCGTAATGGGTATTTTCTCTTGAAAAGTGTATTATAGACTTTCAGACGAACTTAACCAGTTATTATATTTGATTTTTTGAGAACTTAGATATCTATACAGTGTCTTCGTTCATACAGATACCTTTGTTGAAACATTAAAACGATGTTCTTCAAACAGAACAATTTATCATTTTGATCAAAGTAGGTATTATTCTCAAACCCATTTCCCCGACGAGTAACGTTCCATTCCCAAAGGTAATTACGGATATTATTTTTATATTTCCAAAAAAAAAAAATTAATTAGATAATGGCGGATAATAATACAAACGAATAATTTATACACATAAAATGCGCTGTGAATGATTGACGTAGAGCTATTTTTTATGTCACACTAAATGTGTTATATCCGTAAGTATGTAATTAAATGATAATTAATTCTGTTTAATAGACATAATTTTCATTAATATACGTTTCTTTATTTTTTAAAACGTTGTTCTGCCACATTATTACAATTTTTTTCTTTTTTTTTATTCCCTTGAACGTGTCTACGCACCAATACTTGGACGCGTCTCGATAATCTTCCTCTATAAATAGCCATGACCATAAACGCAAATAATGACAAATATAGCGTTGCACGTCGTGTGGTTTTTTTTCGTAATTAATTTACAAACATATGAAATAGCCGAAATCCTCCGTTTTTTTTAAATCTGATGTAACTACGTTTTAGGCTGTAGATTCGCGAATATCTGACACATAATCATAAAAACATACACTCTTTCAAAAACACATATTTGGTTTCATAATAACTTGGAATAATATTCAGATTTTTTTTTTCTGTCGAGTATAATGTAAAAGTTGTATAGAAAATTTATTGAAAATACGAGTAGGTATTCTTCTCCTACGGGAGAAATTAAATTAAAAAAAAAGGTAATTGTTTGAAAGAAACAAAATATTTAGTTTTTTCCACAATATTTATTAAGCTAACCGAGAGATCTACTAGCCTGACGAAGAAGACGTTTGGTCTTTGAAAACCGGTTAGCTGGTTATCTTAATAAAATAAATATTGTGGAAAAAACTAAATATTTTGTTTCTTTCAAATAAGTACGAAGTATGTTCCACCAAGTAGCCACGGTCGAAAGGATAAATTATTTTAAAACGTAATTGGTTTCCGCATAGGTACGTCACATTATTTGTCAAACTGTATTACTTCGAATTCACTAAGGATTAAAAAAAGTGAACCCTGTTTTAAGCTTTAACGATTGATTAAGGGATGAAACGAAATGTACTATAAATAGTATTTTATTTCGGAACCAATCTATTTTAGGGTATTTAACTTAAATCAATGAGATATATTTCATTCCAATGAAAGTCTGATTTTGAGACATCTCTTTCATTGAATGTTATCAAAATAGTGATATTTAAAAATAGATGTAAGAATCCTATGAACCGTATCAAATGCCTTGTTATAATCGATTCAAGCTTACGGAGATATCATTTTTTCTGTCTGTCTACAAAAAGCAATTATTTAATTCCACTTGATTGATTTTTATAACAGTTTTGTCTTATAGGCATAATATTTTTAGTAGAATGAAAGTTAATGTAGTTTGAAGTATTTTTAAAGTGTCGTTTTACTATCTGAAGTAACGCTTTTTAAGGTTAAACGTGGTGAAAACTAAATGGTATTTTAAATGGTTTGTTCATACCATTTAAAAATCGAACAGTATTAGTCAGTCATCAGTTGTTGATATATCGTTAAGAACACTAAATATTATAGAATCAGATCACTTCCTTGGCTAAAGGTTTCCACCAAGCCTGTTTGTTGGATGAGACCAACAGCTCTGTATATAGCCTTCCAAAGGGAGTGACCACAGGGGTTCGTTTGTCTTGGAGTCGGTGACTCTTGGCAGACGGTCCTCAGTGTGAGGGTTCTGCTCATCTCATCTGAGATCAGTAGAATCCGTCACAAGTGTTACTGTTTACTTTTTGGATATTAATAATACTAATAATAGTTTCTCACATACATTCATTCATTAGACAGACACCAGTAAATGGTTCTTACAAATTTGAATTTTGAAGAACTTAACTGAAATTTGTATAGCTAGACGAATAAAAACTATTCTAAAGTAGGTATGTATTTTTGTTGTTAATTTGATTTTTGCGTGACGAAAGTTGCTTAAAAAGATGAGCAAGCGTGACAAGATAGCGAAATATCTTGATTGGGTTCATAGAACGAACTGAGATTTATGATTATGATGAGGTAGCCACCATTTAACGTGATACTGATAACAGAACTGGTTATTTTAGACAAATTACTACTGTCGACATTTTGTCTCCTCAAAATATCTTAGGGAGTGTATTTGAAAGAAAAAATAACAACTAATGACTCTAACAATTCATTTCTAATGTTCGATTTTTAAATGGAACAAACCACTACGGGTTTACCAGTGTATTTGAATTTTATATAATAATTACTTAGTTATCGAGTAGAGCAAAAACATTAGCATTTTTTTTTAATATGATAAATGTGATTTCTTCAAATATAAAACCAACAAATTCTTTAGAAAATACTTAACGAACAACTACTGGAAATCAGAGTAATCAGTAACGCATTAAAAATACTAAAAATAATGTGTGTATATTCGTTTGATGCCTATTTAGCTAGTATGTAATCCAATTCAAACTCCCTTTACGCCCCACTTAGGGGCATACGGAGGCAACAAGAGCTCTCCATTGCGCTCGATCTTGCGCAATGTTTATGACCTCCTCCCACACCATGTCCAGATTTCTCAGTTCTGTTTCAAAGGAGCGGAACGCAGTATAAGAGGGTCTTCCTCGTCTTCGGGACCCTGATGGGAGGAAGAACAGCGCTCTCCTCGGCCAACTGTCATTCGGCATCCTTAACCATATCCCAGTCAAGTCCATCTCCTCCCCATAATGGTAGGAGTGAAGGGCTCACACTGGGTGCGCCGGCGTATAACGTCGTTCGTGATGTGGTGGTACCATCTTACACCCAAAATTCTCCTGAGGCACTTCGTTTCGAATGCAGATACTTTTTGTGCCTGGGCTTTGGTCAGGTGTCAGGACTTACACCCATACAGAAGGCAACACATATGTACGCATCAAATAGTTTACATTTCGTCTCGACACTAAACGCCGACTCTTTCCATATTTTGGTCATTTTGTATGTAATGTTGTGTGTGCATGTAATAGGGCACCTAAATAATATACACACGCAGTGTCATATAGACGTAGGCTTTCAATCTCCGCCATTTTTAATCTAATTATTGTCACTGCGGTGTGTTTTTTTTTACTGAAAATCTCGTAATGCGTATTTGACTGTGTTTTCTCTATTAAATACGAATAAAATGGTACAAAAAAAAAACGCAAACGCAGATCTATAATGTTTATGAGTATAATATGGCTGATTGAGAATAGTGGCCATCCCTTTGAAAACTGTTTGACAGCTTCGTGCATGAGTCTGGCCGTATTTATGTATAATATCCCTAAAATGCACTGGGTCCCTAGAGAACGGTCCATCGTCTGACAAGACGGCGTCTTTCAAAATTATATGACAATGTTTTTTGTTACTACGGAAACAATATTGGCAATGTTCTCAACTGACATATTCACCGCTGTTTATAGTTGCGGCGTATCCGTAGGAACCCAGACCATTAGTTGTTATATTATTCGTCATTCGTCGACTGAAAATACCTACATTTTTTACTTTTTCTGTGTTTAGATTTAATTTTGTTGCATGTACCTTTTTTGTTTGATGATTTATTCCACTGCGTAGAAAAATTTTATTGAAAAATAGACCAGCATTTTTTTTATCATAAGAAAGGATTTTAATAATTGGTTAACTCGTGCGAAAGATTTTTTTTGTGTTCGCAAAGAAATCGCTTTGAAGTCTTGAAACGAAGTGAGAAATCGCATTCAAATTTTGTTTTGTATTTTTGTACTTCTGTAGGAAAAATCTTCAGTGGGCTTTGACGTTATCTAACAGCTCAAATCACCGAATCATTTGATGAAAATTTTCAAAGAGTTTAACGTAAAACGCAAAATCTCTGCGGTTGACACGTCTTTTTATAGGTACATACTTATATTTGTGAGATAATAAAATTTACAATACATGCCTATATTGCATGTACTTCCAACGACCTGCGATAGGATTTTATACGACATTCTAAGTCCAAAAGGGTTCTTGTTTCCCTGAATTGACATAAATTATTGTGGTCACGGAGTAAAATTTAAGGCTAAGCGTTATAAACCTTTATAGGACATTTACTCTTATAAACGCCATTTTGGTTGTTATACAGGGTGTCCCAGAAATTACGACTAAGCGAAAGACCAGAGATAGAATACCTTAAGGGATATTCAAATAACTCAATACATATTATATGTTCGGCGATTTTTTTATAGTTTTCGAGTTATAGTTATTTTAGTTCTTTTTTTGAACCTGTCGGATTTAAATGGATACAGCGACACCAATTTTTGAGTTACATGCACAATTATGGGTCTATCTGCTACCATCAAAAATTTTTGAATCTCAAAATAGGGTACAAATCAAAAATTTACAAAAACTTTGAGGACGATTCAAAAAAAAAATATCATAAAACTCTTTTTCTTTCAACTATTTTCAAACGCCAATTTATTAACCTATGTACCCTGTGAATTTCATTAAGCTATCTTAACGGCATCATACCTACTTGGATATTCCTTAAGGTGTTCTATCTCTAGACTCGCTTAGTCGTACTTTCCGGGACACCCTGTTTAAAAATAATATTATTTTATAAGGCTTCGAAATTTTTAGTACAAGAACCACGTTCGTTCGTCAACCATAGTCATGGTGAAAATTAGAAGTTTAGATTTGTTTCTTTGTTTGTTTTTTGTCTCATCAGTCTATGGGTCATGTTGAAGAGAAATAGTCAAAAATATATTACTACTAGCTGATACCCATCTTGCTATACGTTGTTGATTTGGCTAGTCAGACTTGAGCAGTACCTGTAGGTTTTTGAACAGGTTTTGTCTACACCTTTACCCTATTCAGGACCAGGAGTCTATATGTTTTCTTAATGTTTCAAAAGGAAAAAAATCGAGTCACTGCTAAATATGCTAAATGTATAACAAATCAATCTCCAATTATTTTATTACATTTTCCATTTCATTTTTAATAATCCAAAATTTTACATTTGTTTCTATGAAGTTGATGATTTTTATAAGTAGTCTGTGGAAGTGTGTGTGAGTATCGATGATTCCCATTATTTCGGAATTTAGGAGATTTCGAAGAATTCGAACACCTATGTAAGTATCAAACTTTGTTAACGTAAAAGTTATTACTTACTTACTTACTTTTAATGCCAAAGGTTTCTAGGAAGCAGTCCGTCGTATGACAAGACCGTTTTAAAAATTATTGCGATAAAGATGTTTTTTGCGGTAACAATAACATAAACAAGGTTGCCAGTTAGTACCTACCGCATTCCTTGGGAATCAAACCTTTCAAAACAGAAGTAGAATACTGTCGTAAGCGTTCATACATGTGTTATGATCGGTTGAGGCGTTCAAAAATCTGTTCTGAGAAGTCTCACAGGTTGTTGTTGAAAGAGTAGGCTTAAAGGTCCGAAAGATAAGAAACAATGGATATGGTTTTTACATAGTTAACGCGGCGACAGTTGTCCCTAACATAGTCTTTTGTTTAATTTTAAATCACAATATTCTAGTGAAACGGGTTTTTTTGGATGCTTCGAAACACCGTAGATAAGGGTACCTCTTTAGTGCATGGTATTGTTTTGGCGGATTAGAATAATGAAAAAAAAAACCCTTGTAATAAAATATGTTTGTTATGATACATAGAATTGTTTAGAGGGTATTATGGTTATTATCAAACTAGGTATGTAGTTGTAACTGTAAACGAACATAAGTAGGTATGTTGTTGTTCTATAATAGACTATGGTTTAAACAAGACTTAAATAATGAATAAATAATGTGTAGAGATTATAATGTTGTTTTGAAATGATAAATTATAACACATATGCTTAAGGAGTAATATAAGATATTATAAGACTATTAGATTAATTATTGATTAAGGCACGTTAGTTTAATTACTGATAAGCATCTTAATTAAGAAGGAATATACCTATGTGTAGGTTAAGAATTACCTAAGGTAGAATTGATTAATGGCCAACATTAGTAATAAGATTAATAATAATTAATATTAAAGCAATTATTGAACATGTCTAGTATATAAGATTTCCATATATTCATAAGGTTGTAATTAATTTTAAGAATTAAGCTTTCAAAAGATTATTATTAAGAAATGTATTAAATTAAGGTTTATGAAAAACGTAGATCATAATACTAACCTATCAGTTAAGATGAAAAAATGATGTATAAAGAAAAGATGTATTAATTACTAGGTATATGAAAGATTCATAAAAAAAAAAACTATGTATAATTATTTCATTATAAGTTGTTCGCGCGTAGACAATTTGTAGCAGTTATAAAAACAATTACCCTGTCTCCCTCGCACACTACATCACAGGCGCCTCCACCAATAAGATCAGCCTTTGACTCCATTTTTTCCCCCTTCCTTGTCCTAACTCCGCCTCTCGGAAGTTGTCTTAAAACGAGTTGTGTTGCAAGGCAAGCCCGCATAACACGCTTATACGTAGCTGCACGCATTTAGACTTACACTGCTAACGCTTGCCTGTGTTGTTTTAGAGTTTGAAGTAGTGTTGTGATTCGAAAGTATACGTAGATTTATTGTAAAATAATTAGTTATTCGGTGAAAGTGTAATTTGGGTTTATATTGGGAAATAAGCGTAGAGTGGTGTCGGGTATACTGTAATCGCGTAGTGACGTATTAAAGTAAACAAGTAGAGATCAATAGTTATTAGTGCTTGAGTGTGTTTGCTCTTAGTGTTTAAATAAATAATAATTGTTGTGTAGTGATACCTACTGGGATTAATTGGCTGGTTGCAGTAGAGGTTTGAGTATCTTAGTTTACTAACCATACAATTTGTTCATACCCAGGTTCGTATTATATGAGGATTTAAATTTTACTTGTTTTGTGTTGCAAGTTACACAGTCGTGTAACCATTAAATTAAATTCATTAGAAGAGCCTCTGAAAGGATTACTCAGAGGGGTCAGGGAGGGCAGTCCTCACACAATACCTCCCACGGGTTTTAGTATACTAATCGAAGTAGTTTGAAATTTTTCTGTTTGTTTCGCTTATAGGTATTTCATAATATTTTCAATTTTTTGTCTCCCGAGCCCTATAGGCGTAACAACTTGGCGCCAACGTGTGTTTAGTTATATATTAAGCATTGACGAACTCACCCTGAGACGAGTCTTCATTTTTTATTATTTTTATAGTGATTTTTGTAGAAATTCGAATATTTGAACACGTGGAGACCACGCGGTTTATACTAGAATCCAATTAGATTTTTCTTTCTATCCGTCAATTGCATTAGTTTAAATCCTATTTTACATCGACAAGTAAAATGATTATTTTCAATTGGTTCGAGTTGTTGCTACGCGTTTGCAAACTTTTTATTTTCGCGGTGGTCACCAGAAATGGGGCTGCATCGGCAGGTTCGTTAGGCGTTGACGAAACGCCACCCATTTCGTCACATGACGATGATGACCACAATGTGCCACCAGCTGACACATTAGAAACGAGGGACAGGATCTTCGATACAAGGCCACAGATTGTTTATGTACGAGATGAAGTTCTCAATGAGAACTTCTTCTTTAGCGGCTTACCTCAGGAATGCCCTAAAGCATTCATTGACGATTGCGAAGAATATTTCGCTTTGCGCAATATAAGGGACTCAGAGAAAGTCAGATTGGCTTCTCTGAAGCTGCGCGGGGACGTTAAAATTTGGTGGTCTAGTCGCGGAAATGGGTTGATTAGATGGTCGGCTTTCAGCTCTCTGTTGTTGCAACGCTATGGTATTGACAATAACAGACTGGCATTGACTGGTCATTTACTCTCCCACAAACAGCAAGATAACGAATCGGGTTCATCATTTTTAAGTAGGAAGACGAAAGTTTACGACCGGGTGTATGGGAATGGTGTTGCGTACTCAGCGGAATTTGCGTTACACTTGCTGAATCTTATGTTACCGCGGTATACAAATACTTTACGTAGAGAATTCACCAAAGATGACATCACGTTTGACAGTTTAGAGAACCGCGTCTCTGAAATTGATTTCCCGACGGAACTGGTATACCCTGTAATAAATAATGAGTCACAACAAGCGACACATCAGCCTCAAAGGCGAACTTCTAGCATTTCATGTTATAACTGCAACGGGCAGCATGTACAGAGAAATTGTCCATTGACTAGGAATAGGAACGATAGGAGTTTTGATAATAGGAATAGCGACGGACAATTCCATAGGCAGGGAAATAATAACAGGGGAAATTTCCAGTCAGATAGGCAAGGAGATAATAATTATTATCAGTCAGGTAACTTTAGAAACTCTAATAGTAATTTTAATCAGACGAATAATTTTGAAAATAGGGGTAATCAAAATAGAAATAACTTTAGAATGAACAATAGGAATCATGATCAGAACAGGAACAGAAATACAAGGAATAATAATAGGCAGGATAATAATAATTTTAACAATAATCAGGCAAGGAATAACGTTGATAATAGACAGGAAAGGAATAACTTTGATAATAGACAGGGTCAAAATAGGAATAATAATAACTGGAATAGAAATGGGCAAGGACAGAATAGAAACAATTTCAATCAAAACAGGGGTAGGCAAAACGGAAACCAGAACGCTAATTTAAACGCTCAAGGCCCTGGACGGAACGCCGGATCAAAGCCGTCTCAGGGCAATCACTAGAAAACGGATTAGAACATAGGGAGGTTGAATCAGAGTTACGACCGACTATTCAACCTGTAGCAAAGGTCCTTGATAATGATGTGAAGCTCAGGTCTAGAAACATAGTTTCTAAACCAATTCCTAATAATAATGAAACGTTAGATGAAGTGTTAGTATGGGAAGATACGGGCGATAGTAGTGATGGGCCAGTCGAGGTTCAAGCGTGGTTACATAGCGAAAGTAGTGGTAAAGATGTTGAGCGCGATAATTTTAGACTTTTGGGTTCAAATCCTGAAGGAGTAGAGAGTCCACAACGTAATAGAGATAGGGAAAGGTTATCAGATGTAGATTTAGATGCGATAGAATTTTTTGAAGAACCGCAGTGTGTAGCTATTGTAGATTCGGGAACGCCATTACTCCCGCGTATTAGAGTGTCGTTTAATAATATAGAGTGTACAGCTTTGGTGGACTCTGCGTCTTCGTATAATATTGTATGTAGCCGATTAGTTAGAAATTTGCGTAAGCAACAGACCCATATTGACAGATTATATTTAGCAGAACAAGGTGCTTACATGGAGGTAACGGCTAGACTTGAGACAAATATTTTAGTTCAGGGTATAGAGGTTATTTGTGAGTTTTTAGTCGTAGATAAGCTTAGGGATGATGTTATTCTCGGAGTGCCGTGGATGACGTCACAAAAGTGCGTTATAGATTTTCATAGGGGTTGCCTTCATTTCGGTAGAGTAGAAAGAGTGACGACGCATTTGATACCGGTACGTGGGGAAATGAAGTGTGATGTCGAATTGCCAGAGTTGCAATCCGATATACCTCGCGGACACCGAGAGAGTCTTATAGGTATTTTAAATGATTTTAAAGAGGTATTTCTTCCATATTCTGGCCCTGCTCCGCTACAACCTCACGAGATTAAGCTGAAAGATGCACGCCCGATTCGTTTACCTCCGTATAGGCTCTCTGATGAGAAAAAGAAGCATCTCTTGGCCCAGCTGGAAGGCATGCTGGCTGATGGCGTGATCGAAAGCAGTAGATCATGTTATAGTTTTCCGGTAGTTATGGTCCCCAAGCGAGGGAAGGATGAATATCGCTTTTGTGTAGATTATCGTAAACTCAACGACGTCACTGAGGACGAACCATCACATTTACCCATTATTCATGAAACGTTAAAAGATTTAGGTAACGCGAAATATTTCTCGTCATTTGATTTACAAAAAGGCTATTGGCAGATTCCAATGTCTGAGGAGTGTAAACACTTAACCGCTTTTTCAACCCCTGACGGAGCTTGCTATCAATTTAGAGTTATGCCCTTCGGTTTGAAAGGTTCCCCAGGAACATTTCAACGGATAATGAGTCAAGAGGTCTTGGCTGGATATCTACGCGATTTTTGCCTTGTTTATCTCGATGATGTGATCGTTTATTCTAAAGATTGGGCTTCACATATGTATCATTTGAGATTAGTTTTAGAACGGTTACAGCAATATAATTTGCGGTGCGCTTCAGATAAGTGCAGGATCGGTACCACAGAATTAGAATTTTTAGGTCACGTAGTTTCGGCTAGTGGTAACCATCCCCAGAAGTTACATGCAATCTCCATTGCAAACTTCCCAGTGCCTACTTCAAGAAAGAAGTTGAGGTCCTTCCTCGGCTTATCGAATTGGTTGCGCGAGTATCTTTATCGTTTTGCAGAGATAGCAGCTCCATTAACTGATTTGTTGAGCACGAAGAGGCCATTCAAATGGAATGCCTCAGCACAAAATGCAATGGATAGCATTAAAATTGCTATAAGTAGGCCACTCTCCCTATGCAGGCCAGATTTCGAGAGGCAATTCGTATTGCAAACAGATGCCAGCAAGTTCGGCGTTGCCCCCGTTCTATATCACGAGCGACCTGATGGCGGTCGTGATATTGTATCTTACGCTAGTGCTCGTTTTTCTGATGCAGAAAAACGCTGGCATTCGAACGAACAGGAAGCATTCGCGGCTGTTTGGGCGATAAAGAAATATCGTCAGTATTTGGAAGGTACACATTTCATCCTACGTACAGATAACAAGGCGTTGACATGGCTAGAACGGGTTAAAGATGAAAGAGCTAAGTTAACTAGGTGGGCATTGTTATTACAGGAGTTTAATTTTACGTTAGAACACTGCCCAGGTAGGAAAAATGAGTTACCAGATTTCTTGTCGAGGAATCCGGCCGAATCTAATATCACTGAAGATATTGATTCGTTAGATAGGGGAATGTACCCCAATGTTAGCCAGGAGGGCTGGAAAGCAGATAGAGGTCTACCTCAGGTGACGCTCATTGGGAACGGTCTGGATCTTCGGGACGCTGAAGATCAGCAGTCTGGAAAACTGGCAGATCGTGTGCGTGGGGCCCAACGCACCGATCAGCGGTTGTCTCGAATGATAAACCATTTGGAAAGCTTACTTTCTGCCAACAGTCCACCAACAAATGCCCGTGATAGGCATTGGTTGGAGATATACAAATTAATTGATGGTTACTTATATAGACAGGTTAGCGGACAATCAGTTCCGAAACTGATCGTACCGAAATTTATGATCCCTCACGTTTTAAATTTTTATCATAACAGTAGGCATGCTGGCCACCCTGGTGAAAGGGAAACGCTTAGAGCGACTCGGAGATATTTTATCTGGCCAGGCATAAATAGAGATGCGAAAAGGTTTGTCAAGAGATGTATGACTTGTGCTCAAGCGAGAGCGTTACCAAGTCGTCCACGCGCGCCTTTAGGATCATCGGTAGCACAAAATCCTTTTGAGATTTTAGCTATTGACTTGATGGGCCCATACCCTAGATCAGCTAAGGGGAATACAGTTTTATTAGTAGTTACAGATATGTTTACAAAATGGGTAGAAGCATTTCCTATGCGATCGGGGAGAGCACCACAGATTGTAGGTTTGTTAGAGAAAGAGATTTTTTCACGGTATGGGTATCCTAGGGCTATTCTCTCAGACAACGGACCACAGTTTAGTCACGAGTCCTGGAACTCGGCAATGGATAGGTGGCAATGCCAGCATTGGACCACAGCGATTTACCTACCCCGTGCTAACATAACAGAACGCCGAAATCAAGAGTTAAAAAAATTGCTCCGTGTTCACCTATTAGGGCGTGAACACAAGCGTTGGGATGAGCACTTAAGCTCAATTTTAGAGTCAATTAGGGGAAGACGTAACGACGCGTCGGGAATGACTCCAAGCCAAGCTCTATTTGGCTACGAAATTAAACGACCTGGCGAATGGTCGTCGGTAGCCCCAAATACTAAGCCGGAAAGATCAAATAGATTAGATATAAATAAAAATATTCGTCAAAACCAGGACCGGTATAGAAGTAAATACGCCCAGACCAACGGAAAGGTCCCTGGTTATGTCACTGGACAGAAGGTTATGTTGAGAGAACATCCACTCTCAAAGCGCGTAGCGGGTTTTCATGCTGGGTTTGCACCAAAATACTCCGGTCCTTATACGGTTCTATTACCAGTAGGACGAGGAAACGTTTACTGGATAGATCGTAAAGGAAAACCTATTAAAGTACATTCAGACGAATTAAATTTAGCCCCTGTTCAACAGGAAGAGGTCCAGGAAACTGAACCTTAAATTAAAGTTAGAGTTTCTTATCGATCGGAATATAGGCTAAGTAGTGAAGTAAAATAAGTTATATTAGAAATATAGGACAAAGTTAGAAATTATATATTATAAAAAAAAAAAAAAACAAAAAAAAAAAAAAAAAAACAAAAAAATACAAAAACAAAAAAAAAGAAAAAAGGTTGTGGGTAGAACTTAGAAGTATTTAGTTGGTAGTGGTAAATACGTTTAAAACATATATAGAATTGTATTTAATGGTGGTGTGGGATGTTTTTTTATTTAAACTAGGATAACTGGCTTATACATTCACAGCTATCCTATATACTTATTACCATTGAATGTATTGGCGCCCTAGAAGGTTACATTAAGTTAGTTTACAGTTATTTAAATAACAGATTTTGAACGTTTAAGAGGGGGCGGATGTTATGATCGGTTGAGGCGTTCAAAAATCTGTTCTGAGAAGTCTCACAGGTTGTTGTTGAAAGAGTAGGCTTAAAGGTCCGAAAGATAAGAAACAATGGATATGGTTTTTACATAGTTAACGCGGCGACAGTTGTCCCTAACATAGTCTTTTGTTTAATTTTAAATCACAATATTCTAGTGAAACGGGTTTTTTTGGATGCTTCGAAACACCGTAGATAAGGGTACCTCTTTAGTGCATGGTATTGTTTTGGCGGATTAGAATAATGAAAAAAAAAACCCTTGTAATAAAATATGTTTGTTATGATACATAGAATTGTTTAGAGGGTATTATGGTTATTATCAAACTAGGTATGTAGTTGTAACTGTAAACGAACATAAGTAGGTATGTTGTTGTTCTATAATAGACTATGGTTTAAACAAGACTTAAATAATGAATAAATAATGTGTAGAGATTATAATGTTGTTTTGAAATGATAAATTATAACACATATGCTTAAGGAGTAATATAAGATATTATAAGACTATTAGATTAATTATTGATTAAGGCACGTTAGTTTAATTACTGATAAGCATCTTAATTAAGAAGGAATATACCTATGTGTAGGTTAAGAATTACCTAAGATAGAATTGATTAATGGCCAACATTAGTAATAAGATTAATAATAATTAATATTAAAGCAATTATTGAACATGTCTAGTATATAAGATTTCCATATATTCATAAGGTTGTAATTAATTTTAAGAATTAAGCTTTCAAAAGATTATTATTAAGAAATGTATTAAATTAAGGTTTATGAAAAACGTAGATCATAATACTAACCTATCAGTTAAGATGAAAAAATGATGTATAAAGAAAAGATGTATTAATTACTAGGTATATGAAAGATTCATAAAAAAAAAAACTATGTATAATTATTTCATTATAAGTTGTTCGCGCGTAGACAATTTGTAGCAGTTATAAAAACAATTACCCTGTCTCCCTCGCACACTACATCACAGGCGCCTCCACCAATAAGATCAGCCTTTGACTCCATTTTTTCCCCCTTCCTTGTCCTAACTCCGCCTCTCGGAAGTTGTCTTAAAACGAGTTGTGTTGCAAGGCAAGCCCGCATAACACGCTTATACGTAGCTGCACGCATTTAGACTTACACTGCTAACGCTTGCCTGTGTTGTTTTAGAGTTTGAAGTAGTGTTGTGATTCGAAAGTATACGTAGATTTATTGTAAAATAATTAGTTATTCGGTGAAAGTGTAATTTGGGTTTATATTGGGAAATAAGCGTAGAGTGGTGTCGGGTATACTGTAATCGCGTAGTGACGTATTAAAGTAAACAAGTAGAGATCAATAGTTATTAGTGCTTGAGTGTGTTTGCTCTTAGTGTTTAAATAAATAATAATTGTTGTGTAGTGATACCTACTGGGATTAATTGGCTGGTTGCAGTAGAGGTTTGAGTATCTTAGTTTACTAACCATACAATTTGTTCATACCCAGGTTCGTATTATATGAGGATTTAAATTTTACTTGTTTTGTGTTGCAAGTTACACAGTCGTGTAACCATTAAATTAAATTCATTAGAAGAGCCTCTGAAAGGATTACTCAGAGGGGTCAGGGAGGGCAGTCCTCACACAATACCTCCCACGGGTTTTAGTATACTAATCGAAGTAGTTTGAAATTTTTCTGTTTGTTTCGCTTATAGGTATTTCATAATATTTTCAATTTTTTGTCTCCCGAGCCCTATAGGCGTAACACATGTATACGTAAATAATATACCTATTAAAATTGAACACTAATATAAATGTTTACAATTTGACATTCTTTCACGTAGCAACAGTTGTATGAGAACCTCTGATCAATTATCACATATTTCTTCCATAAAATCATGATATCTGTTATTATTTATTCTCATAGCAACTTTTGACTTGCAGACGAATAATATATCTAATAATGAGTGATAGGTAGTTGGATTGTTTTTTGTCAAATGTATGAAAACCTTTAGTGGTGTTTCAATGAAAATAAATAAATAAAATTTTATTGCTCAAAGGTACTGTGTGGTGACAGTAAAAAATATTTGGACAGTCGAAAGGGCGGATCTTTTTTTTCTTGTATGTTGTTTGGGTTCTTGTTTTTTTCTGCCAGCCAACCCAGTAAAACCAAAGACAACATATTGAAAAAGTATAAATTGACAACATAATAGATAATGCTAAAAAATATATTAGAAAACACAAATATGTCAAAAAAAAAATAGAAAATACTGAGTCACGGACGAACTAACCAATTATTATTTATGATATCATAATATTTCTTTGACCCACGCAGGATTTTGGTGTGGAGTCAGCATTGTCTTTATGTGTTTAATGTTCCGTAAAATATGCTGCAGAAACATTGTTGAAATTGATTCATGAGTAGTGTATATATATATACTTAAGCGGTAGAGCTGAATAATAATTGTATTGTATATTATTTACTCATTTATTATTTGAGAAATTTTACTTAAAAGAAATATTCTCTTACGCTCGGAATTGCGGATGACAAGTCTTACTGCTTTAATAAGAAAAACATTCCTTGTTTTTATAACAACCGCCTTCTCGAGTAATACAAAAGGTTGCAAATAGGCTGCGACAGGAACTCTTGACAACCTGTTTTATTTCCTTAAAGTAGACATAATTATATTATGACCACAGAATGTAAGCTTACGTACTTGATTGTTTTAATCAAATTACGGCTTTAATGGTAACAATTTTTAATATTTTGTTAGTAAAAATAGTAATTATTACTGAGGTGCTCTAGTACGTGTTTGATGAAAATCACTCCTGGCGTGAGAACGGGTTATAAAAATCATTGTAATTAGTAGCTTATGGACGTGGGCCTAAAAAGTTTTTTTAAATTAACTAAAAACTATGGTATTATGTATGTCCCTGGATGTTTGTTATTATTAATTTGACTAAAATATTGAATTATGTACTTTAATTTAATCACAGCAATGAGGCAATCCTAAAATCTGGATGGTGCAATTAAGGAATTCGGTGAACCTACAGTCGATATATCAAGTATTCTTTTAAATATTGTGTTCGCTTTGACAATTTTGATATTCAGTTATTATTTAATGTTCATTCGAGTATTTAGACTTTTTTACACGCGTTTAGATAATATTGCGGTCACACGCAGTGTCTGTGAAACCTCGATTTTTTTAGTATTGCTTTAATTCAACATTTTTATTTAAATCCTACAAGTATTTTATAGAATTAATAATAATAGTTTTTGACCACAAAATTATTAAAAATAACATTAAAATGAATTTATTAAACGATTAAAAAAAGTTTTGAAAAGTTTTCTCTCCGGGAGAAATAAAATTATGGCCATTAATTCATGGGTTGTACCGAAAATTTTGTATTCTTTTGGAATCATTAAGTGGAACCAAACGGAACTAGACAAGATGGATTTAAAGGTACGTGATTTGCTCACACAATATAGGATGCATCATCCAAGATGTTCCTTGATGAGATTATATTTACCAAGGAAGATTGGTGGTAGAGGCATGTTAAACATCAAAAACATGAATAATAAAGAGATAAACCTCCTCCAATCTTACTTTATCTCATCAAGGAATAAATTGGGTTATGAAGACCTCATTGCGTGTGATTTGAAGTACACGCCCTTAAATTTATCAAATCCTGTTTCACCACCGATAATTGGGGTACAAGATCGGGTTGATATATGGAAAGGCAAGTCTCTCCACGGTCGATTCTTCGAAACTTTAAATTCATCACATGTAAGTCTTGAAGATTCGACTGGATGGTTGAGGTTTGGTGAACTATTTAGTGAAACAGAAGGTTTTGTCTGTGCAATACAAGACCAGGTCATCGTAACCAATAATTATAAAAAATATATTATTAAAACACTTGACACTATTGATAAATGTCGTGCATGTGGCCAAACGGGAGAAACACTCAGACATATTTTGTCTAGGTGTTCTCTCCTGTGTGGTTTTGAGTATCTGCACAGACATAACGATGTGGCTAAAATAGTTCATCAAAAACTTGCCTTGAAATATGGTTTGCTCGATCTTGAAGTACCTTATTATAGGTACACCCCAATTTCGGTAATGCAAAACAGTAATACAAAGTTGTATTGGGATATACCAATACAAACTGACCGAACGATTAACGCAAATCGTCCGGACATTGTATTGGTTGATCGTAGGAACGGGATAACGTATCTCGTGGATATCACTATACCGTATGACGAAAATTTGAAAAAAACCGAGCAGGATAAGATAATTAAATATCTTGATCTTGCTCACGAAATCAAGGATATGTGGCATACACCAACCACCCACATAATACCTATAGTGATATCGACGAATGGAGTTATTCCCAAGTCTCTTAAAGACAATCTAGGGAAACTTGGCATCTGTTGTGGTCTCAGATATGCCATCCAAAAGGCAGTTCTGTTGTCCTCATGTAGGATGTTAAGAAGGTTCCTTTCTCTGTAGTTCGAAGATCTCTCATGATTACATTACATCGTTATGTATCATGAGAGATAATACCGATATTTTTATATTTAGTATATAGCATTGTATTTAATTTTAATTTATTTTTATTAATTTTTTTTTACAATGATGTATACTTCATATGATATATTGTGATTTAATGAATAAATGATTTGAAATAATAATAACTTTCTTTATTCATAGATAATAGCATTACAATAATTTTTACAAGTATTTGAATCCACCTACTGAGCAAAGCCCGTACCAAGGTAGACCTGTACGGGCGGAAATAGGGCGGAAAACAGCCGGCCGGTAGCCGGCCGAACTTATTGCCTGAGGCAATTTTTTCCAGTCAACCGGTCCCGTCCAATCTGAGACAGGCCAACCCCGGGTAGAAATTTCAAGTAAAAAAAACACAGAAAATCTCTAACCCGACCGAGAATCGAACCCGGGACCCCGGATCTGAAGTCCACGCTAGTACAACTAGGCTACCGAGGTCGGAGAATTACATAATATATTGTTAACTAGGTTGGCTGGCAGAGATCTTTGAGATAAGCCGCCCTTTGAATTATACAAGCCATTTGCCTAATATTGTAATAGACAGCAACAAAGTTAAAAAAAAAAGTATTTTATACCAATTTGTAACTTTTAATGTCTACTTTAAAATAATATCCAACAATTTTGAGTACGAAAATCTATATTTCATCGTAATTTCGATGATATTAAAATAAATCTGGGTTACAAATTATCAGACTTCTGCCCTATTGTGCACCATGGTAACACGGTTCTAGGTATACGGGCTTTCCCGCGGGTATAAAAAATTGTCTTAAAAACCCTCAAAATTTTCCCAAAATCTCAATCTTTTTTGTTATACTATGCTGCGATTGAATGTTGTGAAATTATATCACGAAACATAGAATAGATACATACTTCAATTAATAAAAAAGTACCACAAACAGACATTAACTACGTGTGACCAAGTGTTAATAAAATCGATTGAAGAATTCAGTCAGAAAAACCACATTTTCAATTATTCCACCAGCCATAAAACAGTTACACTAGTATAAGTTTTCGATGATCCAATATCGAAACGATAATCGAAAGACTTTCGAAAAATTTCCATACAAAAATGATCGAATGGTTCGATCGTTTGATTTTCGAACACTAATCGCACGCTAATAAGCGCTAATTAGCATGCAAATAGCTTTCGATTAAACTCTTACTAGCCCCACTGATTACCATTTAGTTCAATATTGGTTTGATAATTATTTGAATGAATAAATTATTATTGATGTTTTTGAATGTGTATAGTATCTGGCGGCAGTTTATCAATGCAGAATTTACAATTATAATGATCAATGTTCAATATTTTGTGATTCGGATTATTGGTGGATATCACATTTTACGACCGATAATCATATTGTTCTGAAAGCTCGTATAATGCTACGTGTGTGTGTTTGTTCAAAATACCATATAAAACATTAATGATATTTACATAAAATTATAATAGTGTCAGCTTTCCTAGAGTTTGGATCCACATCGATTCTATAGAAAGATTACAAAAAAAGTGTATTAAGCAGTTGAATTTCCGGAAAAGACTGCATTTCGACAATTATGAAAGTGCACCGAGACACCATAAAATACAATCCCTGGAGACACGCCGATTAATTGTAGACATGACTTATCTCCATAAAATAGTAAATGGAGAGGTCGATAGTAGTGCTCTGTTGGAGGCATTACCATTTCACTGTCCAACTAGAGCTGTCAGAAACAAATCCCTATTTTATGTTCCACACAGCAGGACTAACTATGACCAAAATTCTTTCATAAAAAGAGTATGCATAGGATATAATGGAATCTGCATGAAGGCAAACATTGATTTGTTCTCTACCTCTTCCCGCAAATTTAGGTCTTCTCTGAGAGAACTGGCACCCTTGTTAACTGTGGAACTTGTTTGGTTTTTTGTTCACTTGTTTTTGGCAATTTTCTTTTCCCACTTTTTCTTTTATTGTTCCCAAACTCTCCTTTTCCTTCCCTCCCTCTCCTGTTCCTTTCCTTCTTCTCTTTTTTAACTCGATCATTTAGTAAATTAGATAAATAAAAAAAAAATATTATCATTATAATAAAATGTTGAATACTAGCAACCTATTATCACAAAAATTGAGAAATGTAAAACAGAATTTAAACAGCAAAACCTTTCGTACGACAGACATAAAAAGGTCATTTTTTTGTCTCATAAATTGGTTAAACCGTCCTTTAGGGATCCCACTAGCGTTTACGACACTGCCTCTCGTACTGCAATGTCGTGGGTTCGATCACAGATGCCGGCCATCTTCCTCTTACGCGACACAAACTTAAAGTAGCTTGTACAATGAAAGAGTCAAAGAATGTACATATTTTTGTTCATTTTCAGTGAACAGTCAGATTAAAAAAAATTTACCATGTTGGGGTTAATTTTAAAGTTCTTCTCGTAGCACCAGTTGTATCGCATACATTTGGTCGACATTGTACGTACAATCCGCGGACACAATAATATTGTCATAGCAACGCATATCGACTAACAGGCAAACAATAGATGTAGGATAAATAAATAACTATCTAAAGAGTATAATATGTTATTTAGTTATAAAATATGTAATTTTTGTGACTTCATAACCAGTCAACCGGTCCCGTACAATCTGAGACAGGATTCCAACCGCGAGTAGAAATTTCAAGGGAAAAAACACATTGAAAATATCTGATCCGACTGAAAATGGAACCCGGAACCTCTTGATCTGAAGTTGGAGCCTTTGCCACTAGTCTACCGGGGTCGGTTTCTTGTATATGAAAAATATTTCACGTAGGCTTAAGTGTTTCAACGAAAACAAAACAAGTTACGGACGAACTTATTATAATTATTATAAAGAATATTTTATTATTCTGTCTAATGCATGTGATTAACAATTTTATTTTGACAAAAGATTCATGCAGCGTTTATAAACATTAATTTGTATTGTTATAAAATAACAATATTGTGCTTGTATTAATGTATGCAGAGGAATGCGTTTCCAAAACACACAACATTCTGCATCATGTTTTGACATATTATTCAAATAAGTACACATAAAACATTTTCATTTCAGAGGAATAAGGGAAAGAGAGAATAATAATTTTCCACATAGGGTATTCTTACTCCGCCGACCGTTTCGTGTTTCCAAAATAGACGCGAGATAAAAATATTCTGTTTGTTATTTCGTAGGAAAACAACTTTTTTTTCTGAGAATATTTACACAATGATATTGTGCTCCTGGCGCGATGCACCTGAATTAATAATAAGTTTGAGCCCTTATATTATTCTAGTCATAATGAATACACAATATAATCATCGTTACAAAGGAAAGGGTGAATTGTTTTATAAGAAATAACTGGGCGAAAGAAACAAGACCTAATAATCTAATCAAAAACGTACCACTGAGACCTTTTTAAAAGATTCAGAGAAGTACCACAATATTCACTTGAGCATGAACCAGTTTTCGGAAACTACCAGATTATGTTTGAATAAAAATATTGTGGTGGATCTATGTAGGTATGTAAGACTTTTTTTCATTTCATTTGAAACTAAATAGCTTTCCCGGCAGACGTTGTCCTGTGGTCTTACCTATGAAAATTGAATTCGAATTTATAGAGTGATAAATTAATAAATAACCTTTTAACCAATGTCATTCCGATGTATGTGTTTTAAACAATGAGATTTATACTAGAGATGCAATCGAGTCTAAAAAGAGGCATGTAAAAAAGGGAGCCACCACCGAAAAGGTGCCACGGTTGTGTTTTAGTCTTTGACAATAGCTCGAGCTTGACAGTTGTGTCTGCGGTAATGCGATGTTTTTGAAAATGGTGACTTGTGCTGTGAAAAATAGTCGTTCCTCAACAGAACTCAATATAGGAATATCCTTTTATCAAAAAGGATGTGTTTAATAATATATTATAAGTGTATATTATTATAATAAAATGTTCAAAATATAAAAATAAATTTGACAATAATTATTTTTATTTTATTAGTTAGGCCCACATCACACTACGGGTGCAGACCGAGCGCGGTTTAAGAAACCGCGTCTGTTTGAAACGCGCAGGGAAATTTTTATTTTAAGTGGTAACCCAGCGGTTCAGCAAACGGCTTTCTTACTACAGCACACGTCGTGAGTTTGAATCCCTGTGCCAACTATTTTAACATTCACAACTCTTCCTTAGTGTGAAAGTTTTCAAATGTATCTGTGTCCACTTTTAATGATCCCAAATTCATTTGAATAAATACACCCGTACGCAATAGTGTGTATAGGTATATTTATATAGATATATTTTTATTTTATTTAGGCTTTTTTTATCAATTTATAAGGAAAAAAGAATACAACTTACGTAGGTATATTTAAACAGAGTGCTCCTTATCAAAATTATATACTTATGGAATTTAAAAAAATTATAAATGCAAACAGAAGTTTTCCACTTTTCATGAAAATTTCTATGAAATTCATCTTACAACTGAGAAATCGCCAGCGGTTTTACCCACAGTGCCGGCCGGATGTCTGAAGGTTCTTGTTTATGTCGTGTGTATGAGCCTTTATCTAGCCCGACGAAATTTAGAAGCAAGTACACTAAAACTAGTGTTTTTATCAAAAGGGACATTTTTAATGAGTATAAATTAATCATTTTTCCATTTTCGAAAAAAATATTTTTATAAATGTGCTTTTAAACTGTACATTGTCTGCCTTGCGGAAATAAAAACGAAAGATCTTTTTCAAAAGGTTCTTAGTCAATTCAAACAAATACATTCAAATCCCACGCATAATAAGAATTTTCTATTAATGTGTTGTCGTGTTGCAAATGGAATATCTTAATTGCAACACTATTTTGACTGTAAAATTCAAATATTATGAATAAAGTTTAATCTTGACTTCGCCAGTATGGTAGGGGAGTCTGTCTCTCCCTCCACACCACCGAAGTCGCGGCGCACTTGATACGCGCACGCCAGTCGGGACAGATCGCTTCATCTAACCACACGTCGGTGGTCAGCGATCCCAACCATTTCGGTTTTTACGTCCAATGGCGGTTTGAATTTGAATTGAACAAAGAAAGTAATTTGAAATCTTCGATTGTTAACGAAATATCTTCCGTGTCTATTAACTGATTGTTAGATACTAAGTGAGAATAATCGTATAAAATAATAACTGTCTTTCTGTTAAACTTTAAACAAACAATACTAATAGTGTTCTTGAATTCTATATGTGCCTGTTTATTCGATAGACTTAAAAATAATGATAAGACAATTTTTGTAATAACCATAATGTGTTTTGTGTAAAAATAAACTTGGACTTATTTCACAAATCAGTGTTTGACATTTATAATCTCCCCTAAGCCTTGTGCAAACAAAATTGAACTCTTCCTGCAAATCAGTGTGGGAGATTCACAATCTACCGAGGTGTGCTTACTTTCGAACTACACTAAAAACCCTGAGAAACAAAGATATTACTTTATTAATACAAGAGTCTCTGCTCTACCTTAAATTACTTTAGTGAAAGAACATATTATATAGTGACAAGAAGTAATCTCGAGCTAGCCAAACATATTAAGTATCGCCTTCAGTTGTTGTCATCAGGCCAGAAGGAAGATCCACCCACTTCCATCGCCTCTACTAGAACTTCCTGAGTCTTGGAGAGAGATCTTGGTACTTTCACATCATTCTATTTCTCTGGAACGTACTACAAGGGTAAGAAATCTTCTTCTACATACCTATCTGTCTCTCCCTGACGAAAAGAAGCAAGAAGGAGTTTGAAGCATCTGAGGAGATGATACGAGGTTGTCAGATCTGTGAGATCCTCACGGTACATCCTACATCACCTCTATCATACGACATTGGCGCCCGTCCGTGATGGCATCAAAAAGTAAGCCAAATCACCTTCAATTGATTGTGCATCAAGAAATAATAAACACACAAAATAAATCCCTTTTAGTGCATTCATTTGACAAGAAATCTGACCGAGCGTGTTAATAATTGCCATCTATATGTTTATATTTAGTCCACTGTCCATGTTTTTGTTCTAAAAAAGAATGATATTTAATGCATTTCTTTGTTCTCTAGGAAAATACCGCCAAATACCGTTTTGTTTGTTATAAGTGTGTGGGTAGATTTTTAACGAATTTATGGGCGGGAACTTATATCGGCCCGCTGCGCTGGCTGCCCCCCTCCAGCCCGCGCTCCGTCTCAGTAAATGTCTTTTGCCGGAATCTGCCAGGGACGTCCCAAGTTTATAAATTTTTCTTCTCTCGTTCATTATACTCTCTTAACAAAGATTGCTTGGGTGACCTATTTTTTTCTCAACGTCGGTATTCCTTTTCTCTGCTTTCGACCTATATTGAGGCGTCTCAAGTTATAAATTTTTTGAAACGCACTATATAGAAGTTTGCTTTTGTGTATACTGCAAGTGTTGCATGTCACGAAGTGAATTGTCAAAAATAATACTGCCCTATATAAATAAATATTCTCGGAAGAGATATTTTCAGATAAGTACTTTACATACATCTTCCTTTTCTTCTCTCAATTCACATACGTGGTAGAAAATTAGAGCGAGAATTGTTGTCCACATATTGATCAAAAAAATTATTTTTTTTCTCTCTCTCCTTTTTTTGAGAAATCTTCTTGTTGTTTCTCTAACGAAGGTCGATGATCAAGAGATTAGACGAGCAATAATTTTTCTAAGTTTAGTTTTCGAGAAAATTTTGGTAACATTTCATTAGTCAACAAACGAAACCAGCCCTGGACTATTTTTTTGTTTTGTCAAATATTCCGCTCCGAAACATGTTTGTGTGTGTGTGTGTGAATAAACTGTTGCGAAGTTAATATACCTGTTGGCACAGGAAGCGGCCAAGGACAAACTCTCCCCACACTGGGCTAGAATACCTACCTATACATACCCTAGAGTATTGTGTATAGCCGAGGTCAACGACCAACTCACCACGATTTTTTTTTCTTTGTGTATACAAATGATACCGGCTATAGAGAAGGAATCCCGATTTCTCGTAAAAACTTGGTCCGCGCGCTCTCGAATTCATTACGGTGTAGCAATGGCACGAGGCAGTTGCACATACTTACTTATACCTCAGTGTATCGTATATTAGCCAAGGTCCTTCACTGCACGGGTTTAAAATCTATACCTACCTACTTACTTATACCGTGGTGCATTGTGTGTTGTCAAGGCCTAACCATTTTGCGACTTTGAAATTTATAGCTACCTACTTACCTGTGTGTGTATTCAGTATACATACTTTCTTCGTATATTGGAATTCTGTTTCGTCGTGCGCACAACAGCTGATTGTTTAGAAATTTGCCTATGAATAATATGCATTTGAAAGCTTATAGAAACAATTCATCAATTGTTATACAATTAAATACCTACGTTGCCGTAATTGATAAGTTTCGTTTTAAATATATTTGAAGAGAAAGTCCTCCTCCACAATATACGCGATTATTAAATAAATTTTGTTCTTCCTTTTCTTTCTTTCGTTGGATAATTTTGCTACGATGGAACCCGGTGGCATCTCAGTGTCTCGAGTGGACAAGTCCAGCTCAGGATCATTGGCTGTGGCTTTAAGGACAGTGTTCTCGGCATGCGATCACACATTGCTGTGTTGTGGTATTCTTTGGTTGAATAGGTGTAGAATCGGTGTAAGTCTTTCAATGGGAATTGATTTCATTGAATTTTCTACGTGTGATAGTTTTTATTGTTCCAGAGCCTTTCGGTTAAGTTTTGCTAAGTCCCATATTGACGAAATAATAAATTATTATTATTCTCACATACACGTGTTGTGCCCACTGGACTAGGTATATATGTTTCGCAACAGTCATGACGAGGTCTGACCTAGATAAATAAGTTAGTATGAATAGTTCGTTAATAGTTTTTCGAGAAAATTTTAAATGTCCCTAGAGTTCGAATCTACTAGGCCAGTCTTATATTTTCTCGTTTCTTCAATGTTGGTCCTGTTGTTTCTTTTTTTTGAGACATTCCTTGACAATGATTTTTTTTGTTTTTGCGAGGTATTAATAGTTTGAAAATTTAATTTCTTCCTTCTCTTTTAGTGACGGTTATATGCGTCCCGTAAGGAGCATTGCTTACGCGGTAGCCTTTGAGTTTACAAGTTAAAATAAGTTTCATTTGCGTGTGCGATATGAACAACGAATTTCGGACTTTGAATAAATGCTGCCTTGTCAGGGCCGGTCTTGGGTTAATAATCCTTGTGATAGAATTTGGCTACCATTTAGAATAATTTTTGCATTACAAAGTTATGAAGACTCCGCCAAGCTTTATAAGTCTTCTTTTGCTTCCATAAAATTTAGACCTCAGTCTGTACAGAAATCATAACTTTTGCATTATAGAGATTCATCTTCTTCTACGTCATCGAATGGAAATTTTCGTACGCTGAATAAGGGTGTTGGGCTTTCTGACATTTTATCGTTCGTTCATGGGAGACTAATTGTTCATGTTTATAACCACTGGACTTCTTTTGTTGGGAATTCGGACGTACCTCTGTGATGACTTCCCGCGTGGGAGGAAGTTGTCGCATTCTGAAATGGCTTTCTGTTTTTTGTTGTTGTTTCATTCTCTTGCGCGCGTGCGCTGTGTTTTGTGTGGAAGTTTTTCGTGATCAATATAATATTGTGATCACAATTAATGAAAATATGAACCGGTTCATGTGTTTAGGTAGTGTGGAATACCGCATGTTTGCACTAAGCATGTAAGTGACTCATAGATGTATAACCCATAAGAGTCGAGTTCAGAAAGAATCGTTTAGGAGCGTATCTAATTTTTTTTGCTGGTTGATTACAGTTTTTTCCAGTATGAGGGCGTTGCGTCTTTGACAGACTCGAGCGACATATGTAGTGTTATGATTTCCCCGTATTAAGTTTTCACGCCTAGAATTTAAATTACCAGCCACCGTCACCCAGTCCATCCCTGAAACATGCCTTGTCTCTGTGGAAAGGTTGAGATTTTGTTAATGAACATGGTATCCCGAGACCTTCCGTCGAGAATCCTTGCTATTAATTTTTTTATTTGTATGGTTGAGATCTCTAAGTGCTATCATAAATAGTATCCTTACGTCAGTTTTCCTCAGTCTTGAGACCGAAATCGAAAAGTTTAGCATAAGTTATGTGACCATTGGTCACTTAGAGTTGTTTAAGACTGAAAGTCTTGAGCCTTAAATAGTATAAGATATTAATATAATAAGATTAGATGCATGACAGAAAGTCTAATATGCATTCTGATTGTTTGTGTTTCTCCTTATGTACTTGTGACAAGGGTATGAAGGAAGGAATTATTGGTCTTGAAAATAACCGGTAATTTAGTTATAGAAAGTTCCCTAGAAGTCTTGTGTCTCTGTGATCATGAACTCAAGCTAGTGAACCCTGAACTATTATTCTAAACTGTGATCATGTTTAGAATGAAACAATAGTTCATTTATTAGAATATTCTCTACTAGGTTTGATTATTCTGTGAACATGAACTCAACCTAGAGAATATCTTAGTTCCCCTTGGCAACAGTGATCCTGTTCGTCTAGGAAGACCTGTTTGGGTTAGTTTTTTTTAGAATTGGTGTATCTCCTGAATGAAGAAATTCAGAGATTTAGCGCCACAGCCTTATGTTCGGCTTAGAATAGACTCCATTGTTAATTAAGCCTGATTAACTAACAAATTATTTTACGCAAAAGCGTCTAATCCGTTAATCCGTTGGTAGTAGAGTGGTCTCACATAGACCAGGTGTTTTATGTTAATTTTTGTATGATACTAACATACCATGAATATGGTATAGTTAAAGAATTATTTTCCAATAATTGTGTTATTCTGATTGAAATTAATTTCAATAATTATCACACTATAGTTTTGCCAACTTACAAAAGGTTCCATGTATTAGTCAATTAATAGACAAACCGATTATCTCATACACCTATGTGTAGAAGTACGTGAGTCTAACATGTATATAATATAATAAAAATAAGTCCGTAGTCATTAAAAAGCGTACCTAGTGTAAATTAAGAGTCAGCTCTTGTTTGTTGCCTCCTTAGATACACGGTATATTCTGTAAGCGTAATTTCGTCGTATCTAATATATAAAAATAAGCACCGATCGGTATATAGTATAATGACGTGACAAAGGGACGCCTAATTGTCACTTTAGAGTTTAATAGTAAATGTATAGTTAAGTCTTGAGAATTTTTTCAATTTTGTCTCTATGAATAAAATTGAATGGCGTCCTACGGTTATAGGATTCTAAACATCAAAGAATTCTGCTAGCATTGAGATTCCATCCTCAATTGAAATCTGTATTACTTGGGCATGGCAGATTTAATTTTAATAATAATGATAGTAAAGTTATACTAAGTGGACTCTTCGTTGGTTGCACCCCGTCAGATTCTTGTCGAATATTTAATTAGCTAATCTATAAATTTTGGAGTCTTGTAAGACTTTGCTAGGATGTGTCTTAAAAAATTTGTGAAAACAAGTGAAAATAAACAGTGATAACCAGGATTACACTCTGAATCCTGGCAAGCCATTTTAAAATCCACCTAACAATATCTGGATGACACTGCTAGGGTCCATTAGTTATAAGAAAATTAATCAATGTACTTATTATGTTAAGAAAAATTTATATATTTTGTATGTATATATGATTGATGTTGTGTCCTCAACTTGACTGACTTATATGTCTAATTCTCCTCAATAATAAAGCATAATTGTACTCTACTAGCAGTCTCCAGGTTCGCAGCACAAGATGAATGAATGAATTAAATTTTATTGCGCAAAATTTTTATTGGAATGAAAGTTATGATATGAAAAGGATGTATGATTTGAAGGCCAAAAGTTAGGTATATGTGTGGTGCTCGGACTTGTTTATTAAAAAAATTGTTGTCCCTTGTTCAATTAAAAATGATAATTGTATTTCTATGTTGGAGTCAAGTTCATGACACAAGCTTCAGTCTTACCCTATTGTCCAATAGTGTATTAATAAATGTATTATAGTATGTTCAAGAATTCTCGTAGTTTCAGTTTTGTTCCAAATTTTTATTTCTCATAATTTCTAAACAAGTTGACCATACCAGCGTCATTGAAACTATGTTTGCAAACTAAAAAGTGTATAATGACGGCTGGCCTCAAAGTAAGAAAGTACTTATTAAAGAGATTAATTGTTGAACCATAGAGTAAAGTTTAGAATTACTTATCGTTACTGGAATAAAATAGAGTTTCCTTTCAGTCTTGGATTCCTGATATTCTTGCGTGATGTATAGAGTCATAGTTGCTATAATACTACCAGATTATGAATTCCTAAGTTAAAGTATAGTATTTGTAAAGGACTTGTATAGCCTGTAGTCTCAAATTGTTTCCGTAATACATACAGGAGTGGAAATAAGTTAACTTTGAATGGTAATATAATAATTATAGGATCAAAGTACTGGTTATAATGTCTGTTCGTCATTGAAAATTTTCCTTGAACAACTTTCTTGATTTTCATTGTATAGAATCAATCTCTTGTACCCAAGATGACATGTACTGTATGAAAATAGCATTAGGGTTCACCCAATGATTTGGAATCCACTTATGACATGTCAATTTTGTTTATCCACTTCTTACATAACCATAACAACTTGTACCTAGTATGCCATACTGGCTATCAGGGTGGGTTAACTAAAATGTTTGAGAAATATTTTTTAATTTTTTTTTTAATTTTTTAAATTTTGTAAATTGAATTCTCCTTAACAGCAATGCCTGTTGACGTACATACTAGTTTACTACCCGAGGTCTTGTAAACACTAAAATGTTTTTTTTTTTAATTTATTTTTTTTAAATTAAAGTCCTAATTGAACCATTATGGTTAATGTATGCGGCTTCAGGGCTTTTTTTTTCATTGGTTTTTTTTGCTTTGAGTAACTTGGAGGAGAATGTCGTGTTGCAAATGGAATATCTTAATTGCAACACTATTTTGACTGTAAAATTCAAATATTATGAATAAAGTTTAATCTTGACTTCGCCAGTATGGTAGGGGAGTCTGTCTCTCCCTCCACACCACTGAAGTCGCGGCGCACTTGATACGCGCACGCCAGTCGGGACAGATCGCTTCATCTAACCACACGTCGGTGGTCAGCGATCCCAACCATTTCGGTTTTTACGTCCAATGGCGGTTTGAATTTGAATTGAACAAAGAAAGTAATTTGAAATCTTCGATTGTTAACGAAATATCTTCCGTGTCTATTAACTGATTGTTAGATACTAAGTGAGAATAATCGTATAAAATAATAACTGTCTTTCTGTTAAACTTTAAACAAACAATACTAATAGTGTTCTTGAATTCTATATGTGCCTGTTTATTCGATAGACTTAAAAATAATGATAAGACAATTTTTGTAATAACCATAATGTGTTTTGTGTAAAAATAAACTTGGACTTATTTCACAAATCAGTGTTTGACATTTATAATCTCCCCTAAGCCTTGTGCAAACAAAATTGAACTCTTCCTGCAAATCAGTGTGGGAGATTCACAATCTACCGAGGTGTGCTTACTTTCGAACTACACTAAAAACCCTGAGAAACAAAGATATTACTTTATTAATACAAGAGTCTCTGCTCTACCTTAAATTACTTTAGTGAAAGAACATATTATATAGTGACAAGAAGTAATCTCGAGCTAGCCAAACATATTAAGTATCGCCTTCAGTTGTTGTCATCAGGCCAGAAGGAAGATCCACCCACTTCCATCGCCTCTACTAGAACTTCCTGAGTCTTGGAGAGAGATCTTGGTACTTTCACATCATTCTATTTCTCTGGAACGTACTACAAGGGTAAGAAATCTTCTTCTACATACCTATCTGTCTCTCCCTGACGAAAAGAAGCAAGAAGGAGTTTGAAGCATCTGAGGAGATGATACGAGGTTGTCAGATCTGTGAGATCCTCACGGTACATCCTACATCACCTCTATCATACGACAGTGTACCGGTAGAAGGTGACAGCACTTAGTAAGTACTTAAGCCGTTTGGCGTATTATGTGTGACAAAGACAAATATAATTATTATATTCGTCACTAATGCTTGATTGCATATTTTTATCAAAGTTCAACTTTAAATTTTACTCGTAGTGCTGTTTTCAAACTAAAAATTGTATGGAATTGCATCTCCAGTATAATATCTCATTCTCATTGGTTTTAAATTATTTTTTTCATCCGCATTCTGTCAATTGCTTGACTTATCGAACAACAAACTGTCAGTTTCTGTCAGACGCCAATTTAATTTCAAATTAGAATTCTATTGTTAAGAACTCTAAGAAGGTAATATCCCCTTTTAAGATTTCTTAAATCTTTCTACCATGGTAGAAAGTGCATCAGGAAAATTTATTATCTTTTAACTAGTTTTTTATTATATCATATTATCCGACAGTTGAATTTATTAATCAAATTTAATTTTAAGTAAAGTTAAAATAATATATTAACTTATGCTTGTTAAACCTTTAATAATGTCCAACACTTTAGCGTTATTTAGATAGAGCTCTGTTCCTGTGTTCTTAACCTCCTTCGTGTTGTTTACACGCCTTATGGCAGGTTAGTCCTTCCTGTCTCTGTTGGGAAGCATTTGTCACTCTCTCGTGTCCTGCTTGACCCCTTTCAACTACCTGCGCTTGGTCCCTTCTCATCTTAACCGAGGAAAAATGTTCATTCCTTATCTTATATATAAAAATGGAGAGCAATTTCCCGATGTCATCGTATCACGCCTAAACGGCTGGGCCGATTTCGCTAATTCTTTTTTTGTCGTGCAGGCTTTTATCAGTAGAATGTCCTTTTAGCAGAAGAAAATTAAGAAAAATGCATGGAAAATTTGAAAATTAAAGAAAATTCTACGTAGACAACCTTATTAGTACTTTTTACCTTATAATTTTTATTCCAATTTTCACAGAAATTGTCAATTGGTGCGATTGACAGAATGCGGATGGAATATGGTTTAAAACAGACGCATCGGTCGGAATTACATTGGTCAAAAATGATAATTAATTCATCACCATACGAATTCGAATTCAATATTCGTAGTTGGGAACACAGGACAACGTCTGTCGGGAAAGCTGGTAATATTATAAAGCCCATATGGCTTCTACTTGCCATGTTCTCAGAATCATTTACCGTTATTTTGGTTTTCGTAATGTCGGGTAAGAAATTCGACATGAGACCGATAAGAACATGCTTTTTTCGTCAAATTTCAGACCGATTTGATAGGTTGACCGAAGGTTCCCCTTCAATACATTCCATGGAGATTTGTCTGTTCTTATTAATATCTTACCTTAGCAGGCCATCGTGAATTCCTCCTCCGACGATTGCTCTACAAGACGTCTGTCAGCTGCCAGATGTACGGCTTTGTGAAGTGTCATCGCGTGGTTGTTTGTTTTATTTGGTCGGTCCAGCGCATCGGTGTTCTGCTTCAAGGCTTTCCTCCTCTTCCTGTACCAGCTATATCTAAAAAGCTATAATATTTAGTAGAGACAGAGAGACGAAGATCGCACCATAAAGTAACCTTTATGGACGATATGTGACGGTCTGACATTCTTTTGATTTGTTCATTGCCCGTGTTTTTCGTCCCAATCTCTTACCTAATTGATATCACATTGTTCGTTCCAGGGTTTATGAACAAATTCAATGGAATTTGGATTTCCTTTGTTTAATATTCCATCCCGTGTAAAATATCGACTAGAATATTTTTCTTTTTATTTCGACTAGATGAATAGGTTTTGTTCTATCAGCGACACTATTAATCTGTCTACTTCATTTCCAGTCACTCACAATCGAAAAAATTACCATCATTTATTAGAAAAAAACGTTTATTTCCAATTTTCCTCGCGATTTTTCTGGTTTTTAAACAAAATTAGCAGGTCGAGTTTTAGCGAGACACCTTATAATTTTTATATAGGTACCTACCTACGTATGAGATTTCACAAGATGCGTATGATGCTGTAAAATGAATTTTTTTTGGGAGATATACAGTTAAAAAGAAAATGCATATTATTATGTTTCGGAATATTAATGGTTGTTAGGCCTCTACCTTGTTTTTTGTTTCATTTATAAAATACTGAACAAATATGAAAATATTCCGCTCTCAGTGCAAACGAAACCTTTCATTGTTTTTCTGGGAGTACAAAAGTCCTACACATTGGGTTTGTACGTATTGCATTATATTTTGTGAGGTCTTAAGCTCGCCAAGCATGCAGAATACCTGTGCCCGAAATTATAGAAATACTTTTTGAAAACAAATAATTATTATAGGTAGATGCTGTGGGGCTAGTACGAGTTTAATCGAAAGCTAACTGCATGCTTATAAGCGCTTATTAGCGTGCAAATAGTGTTCGAAAATCAAACGATCGAATCATTCGATCATTTTTGTATGGAAATTTTTCGATGATCGTTTCGATATTTAGAGGTACTGCTATAGCTAAGCTATTCTTTCTTTTTACCCTACCTACTAGGAGCATAGGGAGGCAACAAGAGCTCTCCATTGCGCTCGATCTTGTGCAATGTCTCCTACAACCTGTCCAAATCCCTCAGCTTTGTTTCTAAGGAGTGGGAAAGAAAAACAACAGAACAATAATAATTATTATAGATACTAAGTTTCTTATTCAAACGACACATTATTCTTCTAAATTGTCTTCAAGCACGTTGTGTTTTCAAATATTTTGCTTGACTGGACTATTTTCAACATAGCCATTATTGCTTACACGACCTGTGATGATATTTTTAAGGCAGCCACTACTTTTCCTTCATCTAAAATGCTATTATCTTTTAAACTGCTATATAATTTTTTTATCAAGAAGTATTTGAAGTGCTTATTTATCAATGTTGGTTGTTTGAAAGTACATTTTTATCAAACAATTTTCTTGGCTTCAAATTTGTGTATATTATACGAATTTTAGCATTATTATATTGTCATTTCGGCTGCTTACCATGTAAGATAACCATGTAAATCCTAAACAAGTCTATGAGATCTATGTATATAATAGTAATTTTCAATTAGAAAATAATACTTTAAATATATATGATTTTTGCCTACTTTGTTCAATTTAATCAAGAAGATTATTTTTACATGCATTATGTTTAATCAGCTTAAAGCATCACGCTTCTCTTCACAGAATCTTTAAATAGTCTTTGAAGAAAGATACGTCTGCAATACGCAAGTACTAGAAACAAAAAGAAAATAGATTCTTCTTAAGTAATTGCAACGAGTGTCCCTGGGGTTGGGAAAATAATCCAATTAGTCATAGAGCAAACATCATCGACCTTTTGACTCAGCTGGCAGTACATGGTTAGATGTATTAACTTCCGGAATAAGATTTTTAACTCTTTGATTCATTTTTAATTTATTTATTCTTTTCCCCTAATTTTTACATATCGACTTTTTGTAGAGTAAATGAGGTAGATATTGGCATTTGATTTTTTAAGTTCGAGGGTTGTCCGTAAATTTAGTTAAGTTGGAGGGTTGTTTTCCACCGGCTCTCAGATCGCCGTAACGTGCGATCTGGCAACAGCAGAGCGTACATCCGCGGTCTTTCCTCTTCACATCCCTGCTCGGTCGAACGATGCTCGTTGTCGGTTTAGCAGCCGTAAAGAAAGGAGCTAGTCTACCAACCACTTCTGTGAAACACAATGAACATACTGAAAATACATGATAGCAGAAGAGTTGTTCTTCCTACGTTATACGGAGTGGTAAGTAAAAAAAGTGGTATTTTAAGGAAAATCTACGTCTTTCGATTTACTTTGGTTTTTAATATCTTAAATAATTTGTAGTAAAAACAACACGAAATGTCGAAATTCTATAATATATGTGTGGAATTTTTAACCGCTTCGTCAATTCTGTTATAGGTACAATGACCATTTTTCTAATGTATCGAAAACAATAGAATCCACATGAAGTGAGGCAAACATAAAAACTTTAGAAATTATGAGGGGATCCGATTTGATACTGATAGAATATGTAGGTTAACAGATTTGATAGGACTTCTTCACCTACCAACAACCGTTCGTTTTGCCTTGTATTTAAGTGATCTCATCAAAAAACAATTAAATGTTTTAAAGCTATTGGGCCTACAGGATATAACCGCGGGATGTGGGTATGTAATCGTTTAATACGGTTTAGTTTATACATTGTTCATATCCCCTTCATTTCCAAGTCAGAATTAAGCAGGAAGTAGCGTATACATGGCTTATTTTTAAATGAAACTGAATAACTAACGGATTCGGCACAACACAATTAAATATTTTATAGGTAGGTATGTATCACGTTGATACATATCAAGATGTATGTATGAGTTCGTGGTATAAAGAACGCTTTTACATTAATCTAGATTGTAATTATTATTTTGAATGATTTTGTTTTCTTGTAGAATGGGTGGGGTTAGAGAATTTTGACAAAAATATCGAGATACTTACGTACGAACTTAAGCAATCATAATACAGGATGTTTTTATATTATTCAGTGGGGCTAGTACGAGCTTCATCGAAAGCGAATTTATGAATAATGATAAATACATAAAATACACTCTTCTGTATAGGTGTCAGTATAGCCGGCGGAACTTAATGCTTGAAGCATTCTCTACCAATCAACCGGTCTCGTTCAATCTGAGACAGGCTTCCACAACCCCGAGTAGAAATTTCAAGTGAAAAATAACACATTGAAATTTTCTGAAACGACTGGGGATCGAACCCGGGACCTCTTAATCAGAAGTCAGAGTCTTTGCCACTAGGCTACCGAGGTCGGTTAAATTTTATGCTAATAAGCGCTTATAAGAGTGCAATTGGTGTTTAACATCAAACGATCGAATCGATTATTTTGTATGGAATTTTTTTCAAAGCTCTTTCGACGATCGTTTCGATATTCGAGCTCCGAAAACTTATACCAGGAGTACTGTTAGCACACTAGCTTTTGTTAAAAAAAAACTTCATGTCGTAAAGAGGCACCAACACAACATAAACAACAACAAAAAACACGAAACAAAAACATGGAATCTCTAGTGCTCCAACAACAGGTATCTCCAGTATTGATGTCATGAATTGTAACGTAGGAACAATAAACGTCTCCTGAGCATTTGAATAAAACCAAAAAAGACATAAAGTACCTACATAGATTAGTCAATAGCGTATAGTTTCGAATGTGATACACATAAAATGAAAAATAACGCAATTTTTTTGCTTTTTCATGCGTAAAAAATGTACCTAACTCCACAGTTTTTTTAGTCTTTTTCGTTTTTACCTGATCAAATTCTCATTTAAAAATAATATAATGATAATCACCATTAATGTCCAAATTACCGGAACTTGAATAGGTGAATTTGTTGAATGTGAAATATAACATCCAGAAATTTGAAAGCCGTATTCCAAATTTCCATCGTAAAATTTATTGTATTGTTCTTCACATAATTTGACGATAAACAAAGGTACGAGTATTTTTGGTGTTCAATACTGGTTGGAAATAACACTGAATGTTGACCAGAAAAATATTTATTTTGTATCGTAAACGAAATCAAGAACTTTTGAATTCTTCAAACAAAGAGACTGTTTTGAGGAGTTTTTCTTTTTTAGAGGTACTTGTTTATCTTAAATAAAAATGACTCTTTTCAGACGTCTCGAATATACGGGCCTAAAAACTTGACAAAAGAAAGAAAAAAAAAGAGATAAAATCTTTCAAAGTCTTTTTAAATCACATTTCCTTGTTTCTTAATAAAACAAATAAACCAAAATATTTTAACATCACTTCATTTATCACGTAAGTTTTTCATTTCTTGGTAGACTTTTTTCTAACCTTCTTTCAAAAACTACACACTTTTCAGATAAGTAATATTATTGTTCTCATATTTAGTATCATGGTTCTTAAAAAAGGGTCGATATTAAAAACTCTTTTAGGTATCTATATAAAAACGCCTTCCATCTTCCTTAAAGCTTAAGGAAGGATAAAAAATAAGCAACTTGTCAGATCCATACTTAGTTGTCTCTATACTTTATTGAACATCTGCCTATGATTGACATTGCAATGCAGTGCAAGAAAATCTAGATGCGGACATTCTTCCCACATAATATGATTGTTAATGCTTTGCTCTAACTTAATCTTGGTGTTCAAGGAAATGGTACGCGCAATTTAAGAGCATAACCTAAATGCTTCTTAGCTTATTCTGCATTTCAACTCGACTCTCACCTACAAGCAGCAGACCCTGGTCCGTTAGCGAAGGCTAAAACCGCGTTACAAACAGTCAAAATAATTGAAGGATGTCATAATAGATATATCTAATTTAGTCGCGGTGATAAAAGGGGCATGACTTATGGTCCCTTGACCTTTTTAATAACGAGAAAATAAAATTAGATATGTATTTTGACACTTAACACGAATCTATTTTTTTACTAAATTATAATTTGATAGCTTATAAACATCATTTTTTATCTTCTCCTGTATTTTTTTTGACGTATGCAAACTTTATTCCCCTGGATATCCTCGACCTCGTATATTATTTCTTGAGCATCGATTTCTTATCCCGTTTTAAATAATATACTCCCGACTATTCTTTGAGATTTCATTTTTGATACTATCAATGCACTTTTTGTTGCAGTGGTATCGCCCCTAGTATAGAAGTCAAAGATCAGTGGGGTGTAAAATTTTCTTTGCGTTTTAAAATCTTTTTTACGGAAAAAGTTGCACAATTTAACAGCCAATTGACGAAATTAGTTCAAAACTTTAACGCAGCATTCGCCCATTAAAATCTTTACACTGATGAATAAAAAATTAAGTACTTAATGGGTTAAGTTTGAAAAGAATATTAAAAATACAGTAGGTACCTAGGTATAAGTTTTGCGTATTTTATGAATTAAACCCCTTATAATATAAAAATGAGGCAATTTTCATCACAAAAAACCTAAAAATTATTATTTATTTGGCATAAAAATACAATTGAAGGGTAAAAAATTGTACTTTTTTTAAATCCAAGGTAGAAGGGTGAAAATATTAAGGGGAAAAATAAAGAGATAAAATTGTCGGTACTATAAAGACAGTAGGTACACTCTGTGAAATAAAATTTGTGCAGTGAATCGTTTTATATGGTTTGTTTCCACAGCTTTATTTAATTTGACTTTGTGGTTTGTTTGGGTCAAAAACTGCCAACTTGTTCAACCACTTTATTTTATCAGTAGGTAAATGTATTTTCAACTGAAAGAAATAAAGCAGGATGATCATTTTCAAATTTAGACTGAAAATTCTAAAGATATGTTATCGTATAACGGCATGCGCTACACGATTATTTGACATGATCGAAGCGATAGCCACAATTAATATTGCTAAACTTTATGATGAATTTGAAAGATCAGTGTTTTTGTTTTGACAACCTGTGTTGTGCCATATCCGTTCTTTTGCCTCAGCATTTTTTTCCAACGACAAAGAATATGGGCGTTAGAGTTATTCATAAACAAACAAATTGAAACTCTATAAATGTAATTTTTGATATCTTAATAAAACTAACTCCAAACTTTGACTTTTGAATACAGTTATATCTCGTTGAACACGTACATATTAGGTATGTAATAAATATTTCATGACAGATTTCCCGAAATTCTCATTAATAATTTCAACTTTTATTCCCTTCTTCTACTGAAATCGCTCAAACTTTTACTAATTATCTTCTTGAGTAGGTATATTGAGCCGTTGTATTCTTCTGATGAAAAATAATAAAATTTATAAATAAACTCCAGTAGGTAGACATAATCCCATTTATCCCAAATTTAAGAAAAGAAAAAAGGGCTAAAATATTAATAATAATCTTCGAGGGCTTTGACATATCCTTAATCCTCTAGTTTCCTTACAGACCTAAGGACGACCATTATTATAGCAAGTTATCGTTTCGGCACTTCAATGGTAGGTAATTTATAAAAAATCGTCATACAGGACGTCAATAATAGTTAAAGGATTGCTTCGACCGCGTAATTGAAAAAAAAATATCTCCAAAAAATAATTGAAAGTGGTACTTATAAATATTCCCAGGTCCTTAGATATATTTTATATCGCAAAGAATAATTCATAAAATTTACGCTTTATTACTATTTCCGATATTTAAAATACTGATTGATATCTGTCAAAAAAATTAGTCATTTTATATTTTTAAACTTATAAGGATAGGTGAACTGTGATCGTTTATAAGTGAAATCACAATTACTTACATAGTTAATGTATATAGTACGGTAGGTATATACTAAATGTAGCTAAGTATATAAATTATAAATTTTATTTTTAATATAATCATATGTGGGGTTTACTGCAATTGATAAGTATCTAGAAACAAACAAAATAATATGGAAATTTGGTTTTTAATACATATATTTTTTTTAACAAATAATGCTCTTGCATTTTAGAAAGATGAAATATGGTATGTACAGATATAATAAAAAAAAAACGATTTTACAAATCGCTTCCAATCTTGCAAAGCAATGTAAATATTATGCTTATCCGATATTCCCTAAGGGCACTTTCTGGTAATCTTCAAATCTCATAAAGAATACCAATCAAATTTGAGTTTTCCGATAGAAAAGCAGTAAAAATGTTGATTCTTTATTTACAACCAATAGCTTTTACTTCTTCCCGTTTATATAGATCTGGGATCTGTTCTATAATGAAATTAAGCTGTTTCTTGGATGCGGAAGGTCGTCTTTCCCTTTATATCTTGGGTGTCATCTCACGCCCTTTAACCCCAAGAGGTCTGCAAAGACACAAGAAATAAGCCTAGGACGCCTGGGTCCCATTAGGGCTCCCTGGGGCTCAGGCATATGGTGTAAAGGCGCATGATCCAGCGTAATAAAGAGCTCAAGGGAGTTGGTCTCGTGCGGGTCGGTTTACTTCGGATTGGTTTCCTCCGGGCTGGCTTGCGGTGTGCGGGGGGCCTCAAGGGAGAATGTATGTATGTATGATGTAGATACACAAAACACAGAAAATAAATGTATCATTTTATTATGTTTGAAATAATTGCACATTTGAAGAACCTTTTACTAAATTTAAAACCATACAAATACCTTTTTTTTGTGTACGCAAAAACAATTGGACTGTCTAGTGTCTATATTACAGTTTAAACAGAAAGAAACAAAAAAATAAACACTATTATCTTGGAATAAACCGTTTTCATCTTGACAGCTTTATCCGTCTATTTGAGAAATTGTTCCGTAGTGAAACAACTAAAGAAGTTTGATGACTTAATTAGACTGATTAACTTTTTACTAGGGTCTCTGTCACATTGCATTGACCCAATGAAAAAAGCTTATTCCCTCTGAATGAGTTGAAATAATTTATTAATTAATAAATTAATTTTCTAAATAAAATGATAAATCTCCGGGAGGATCTTTGTGGAGTGGTTTTAAATTTTTTGATTAGGATTTTTGATAGATAAAGAAAAAAGACTTTTTTGGGTCTAAAACCTTAATTTTTAACACTTACACGCACTAAGACAAACCTGTGAATTCTCGACTTTTATTTATTGCTTTTATTCAACATTTTTATATCGCAGCATATCAGTATTTTATAATCGATATCAAGCTTAAAATGTCAACTTAAAAATAATGATCCAATATTTGAGTGAACATATCTGAAATTAATAGTATTATTTTTACCCATCACTCCATTTTCCGAAGGGGGCAGTCAGAGAGTACGGACTTCCGTTATCCAAACAAACCTCTTTCGCTTCGTTCAAACGCATAACATTCCGCATACAACCATACATGCTCTTGTATTCCTTTTGCTCCTGACTTGGTCCTCCTGTAAGACGGCACCGATAAGGTCGGTCCATGTCAGTCGAGGTCGGCCTCGTCTGCGTGCACCCATTCTTTCAGATTTATATCCTTTTAGTCATTTTCTCTTCGTTCACACTCTCTACATTCCCAAACCAACTTAATTTATTCACTTTCATTTTTAAAACGTCTAAGCTAAATTCACTCTCATTGTTACAATCAAGATTGGATGAGATATCATATTTTGTTAACTCTTTATTATAAAGTGTCAAATTCATAACGTGTATCGGGTTTTGTTATTCTATGAGATTATCTTAATGGGACAGTGTAGAGAATCCATCACACATTGTTAACCTTTGATACTGGCTTTCAAAGATAAATGATCGAACACAATATTTTGCTTTGAATATATAAAATATACTAAGTAGGAATAGTTTGAAAAGGGTTGTTTCATACGTATTATGGATAGTGGGAAGTTATAATGGTGTCCAGCGTATATTTTTTTCTCTAACAAAAAATTACTTAGGTATATAGATTTGATAATATTGTATGAAATTAATAAAAAACCATTGTTTCATAAGGGAATTAAAATGAAATCTGTATGTCGCAGATGAATTTTGATTTTGCCAGTGCAAATAGTATGCTATAAACCAACTCTTTCGTTTAGCTATGAAGATAAAGTCGACGAAGACGCCATCAAATCCATGAAGTCACATTGAGATACAATGATCCAGTTTTCCTTTTTGTCATACAGTTGCATTCGGTGTTCGGTCGAATTCTGTATGGTTCGGAATTTAGCATAGACTTAATAATATTCGATAGGCATATAACTGCTGCAGAGTTTATGGCCTACTAAACAATATTTTTGTAAGCGGATGTCCAGCACAAAAGACTCCCATGGATCTCCCACACGGCCGTGGCGGTCTTCTACAAATCGACTGGTTGTCCAGAAGATTTCTAGTGGATCCTGGTTGATCAATGGTTGTCCTGTGAGTGCGCGCGTCTCCTTCGTCCTCTCAGCCTCCAGGTGCCAGGCGTATCAAAATTCGTCTTAAAATCCTTTTTTAAAATGTCTGCAGACGTTGCTGATCTGTTTGTAATGGTCCAGGACTCTGAGGCATACTTTATCACTGTTTTAACGAGTGAATTGTGTACCTGGAGCTTCAATAGTCTAGCTAGATAGGGACGTGGAACAAAAATAAAGTATTTGGAGTGCTGCGGTTTAAATATTCCGCTCTGAATTCGCTACACTATCACGATGGTTCATTATAATTCTATAAAGATGTGGTTAATTTTGTTTCCAAATTTCAATGGATTAGGTCAAAGGCAATTTAAAATGTTTTTAATTTATTCTATTCACTTTTGATGTACAAAAGCTATGTCCTAAAAATATTTACAAAAGGTACGGAGAAACTGCAAATTTTCTTATTGGTTGTTCAACCTTTATATATACCCATCTATCGACGAACCGAACAGCTTCAGTAGGTTTCCAAAATATAGTGCCTTCGGTTTTTGAATGGTTGGCTAGGAGCCTGGCGGGACTCTCTCATGCCGATGAGAAGTACCTATAAAGTGCCACGACATGCTCATGTAGACGAACAGCTGCTACACTACCAACAAGTCCGACTCTCTGACGTCCTCGTGTGGTCCATTGAGATCCCCGCAAACCCCGGGCAATGTGACCTACCCGCTTACCATCTAACATCAGGGTCATAGCAGACAGAGAGAGGGCGAATGGCGATCTTCCAGCGCCACAAAACTGGAACCTTCATCGGCTAAGGGATGGAAAACCCCGACAGAAAACCTGGTTGAGCCGACCACAGGGACTATCCCCAGGCCTCGGGTGCACAGGGCTAATCACCCTGCCACCTTAAAACCACACAGATTACAAAAACTCCACAACAGAGCCTCGGAAACTCCAACACTGCCACACGGATTGAAACCGGACCGAAGAAGTGTCTTAGAACTTTTAAATGAGGTGAAACATTAGTTTTGTATTTTACGATAACCTTTTTTTCTCATAACGAATAAAAGCTTTCTATTTTTTATAATAACAGATTACTGTAGGAAAATTCAAACAATAAATTAATATTCCATTGAATTTATACTTGCTATGAATGAGTTTACTAACGAAAACATTTTATATCAACTGATTGAAATTGAAGTCGACAGAGTTAATTAAACTAACGGCAGTTTTCATGTCTTTTGCCCTTTATTCCCTTTTCTTGATTTCCCAGAAGATAGAAGCAGCAACAACTAATTATCGTAGAAATAAACAAAGGTTTTTACACCGATACCTTTCTCAACTCTACTTAGCACCTCTATTATTATTTCTTCCTACTTCTTAAAACAATGTTTTTACTCTACTATTGTTTTTATTTTGGCAATGTAATTAAGTTGAATATGTAACAACTAATGTCTAACAATTCATTACTGATGTTCGATTTTTAAATGGAATAAACCACAACGGGCTTACAACCGTCTTCTATACTGTTGTTTCGAAAGATGACTTAGTGTGATCAATTTACGTTAACAACGTTCGCCATTAGGTGGTAAGGTTTAAGTCTCCGAAACTCCCAATCATGAGAATTCTCAACATGTTCAACATGTCGAAACATGTAGATATTTAATAATTAATGAGATTTAGAGATTAAAGTTGGAAATTATTGAGAACAAGAGTGCAATCAATTTTAAAGACTGCGACTGCTGGCACCAAATGCCAGGATATGAATATAATATCCATTTTTTGTTAATGTATCATCTTTATTGCCTATTGGCTTTGTTGGTGCACAACGTTCTAATTATGTCTAGATTCTTATTAAGTTGCTTTAATTCTAATTAATTTGCTTTAAAAACTTATATAAGAAAACTGTCAAACTTCGTCCCGCCGCAGAACCAATAATCTTTGTGTAAACTCAAATTTTATTCCATTTTTAACTAAATAAATATAGATTATCTGAGTAGGAGAGAAAATTTTGGGTTATTATAGATATTTTTGTGCCAAATATTTTTTTTTTTAAATCTGTATAGGAACACCTAAGCTCCTAGCGGTATGAAATACCTATAGTTAACGTCCTATTAATTATCATACCTAATCCTTTAATTTCCTTTCCTAATCATCTATTTTTTCATTTAACATCTACAAGGTATTTTTAGAAACGGTGCTCAAATGAAAAACTCGACAAATAAAATTCCTAACGCTATGTTCTTATCATTCAATTTGTTAGAACACTTTTTGCTGAGCAATTCGTACGGGTAGCTTTAAACATGCCAAAACAATTTTAAAACATTCCAAGTTACTTAATCCAATTTGGGGTAGCTAATTTATCTTGATACCTTACAATAATGGCGTTTTCAATTCGAAAACAAAGTTAACAGAAGCATAGATAATCTCAATGGGATAAAATTAGAATAAACTTGCTTACCTGTAATCTCTTTTTCCTGCTTTGATTTTAAATAATGTATTGTCTATGACTTCGTTTGGTTTCATACCCTCCAAAATGTCATTAATATACCTACCTACATTTTGAGTAACATTGAAACACCTACACCCTCATCAAATAAACAATAAACTTTTATCCCCCATTGGTTGAGCTTAGGGTGAATGACGGGGATAAATTAACGACTGAAAATGTTTGACTCCATTACAAACTTATGATTAAAATAACCAAGAAGTACCGAAATGACGGCGCAGATAGTTTTGGCTGCTTATCCTTCTGTAGAGAGCCTGTCTTTTACTATCATCCTAGATTAATATCAAGATACGTACATCCTTAATGGAGGCAATGGTTTTATTAAAGTGTACCTTAGTCAGAATTCTGGTAGGGGTGTATGATATTATTATTCTGTAGTTTTGGCAAATATCTGGGTAGCGTCCTCACTGAAAATCTCGATACAGATACCGATATTAGCATGCATGAGAACATTCTTTTGTAAAGCTGATTAAAACCTTAAGCTAAGGCAAAGAATTATAAAGTGCTACGTGTGGTCGGTGCATCTTTACAGAGCTGAAACGTGGACAACTGGACAATCAACAAAACAAAAGTTTTTGAATTTGGATTCTCCGTAGAATATTTCATATCCCTTGGACGGATATTGTCAGCAATTTGGAGGTCCTGTATAGGTCAAAATAAATATTGATAGAGAATTGTTGATAAACATTGAGATCCGTAAGAATTCATACCTTATTCATGTTCTCAGAGGCGATAAGTACTCGCTTCTGCAGTTGATTGGCGAGGGAAAGATCGAAGGTAGACGTGGTGTGGGTAAAAGGCAAGTCTCATGGCTCTGCAACATAAAAGCGTGGACTAGAATTCAAACCATCGGGGAACTGATTCATGCAGCTAATAGATAGGGAAGACTTTGCCCAAGTGATTGCCAACGTCGAGGGAACCTGCTGGGCCTTCACGAAGAAGAAGTTTTGGTTATTTTTTCTTCAAGATATATGGAGTAAAATCGATGGTTGCTAGTCTAGAATTGTGTAAAGCAACTGTGTTCATAGCCAGTTCATAAATGTAAGTAAAGGTCAAATGAGCAAATGATTTGAATAATATTTGAAAGCCGCGCGTGGATGGTAAACGTAAAGACCTTTCAGCAATTGATGGAATTGGATCTATGAAGAAGAAAAACATGGGGTTCTTAGGTACTCAGAATAATAATAGAGTATTTTGAGTTCATCAGACGCTTTGTTCTTCTTGTCGAGTCATAATGTGTGTCCATAAGCATGGCATTGTAATTAAGAACTACTGTCACCGCTTTCTATCATGAATTTATCAAACATAACAAATAAAGTAAATAAGGTAAAATTATAAAATGTTAAAAGAATAAAAATCACTGTGACGTGGACCCTTGAGACGATGTTGGAGTACCGTATTTGACTATTGCGAGTAAAAAAGAATCCCTTATAATTGCGATTCTAAGATGAAGGGTCTTTTTTAAAGTTCCAGAGCGGAACGTATTAGGTAGCCCATATTTAGTAATAATTACATAATACTTTGGTACATGTAACGGACAATTTTGTAGCTAAACAAACACTTAGCTGCTAATATAATTGAATGTAAAGATTGATAAATTTTGAAATATTAAGTTAGCATAATGAGTACCTATAATAATTCATGGAAGGTTTTCAATTTTAAAAGTTATAACAATATTAAATGGTTATTTTAAGCTCCAGATGTTTTGTCGACTGTTGACGAAGCAGGCGTCGCGGAACTAACTGTCTTTCATTGTCCTCCCCAAAACTTATTTAATTGATTTAAATTTGTTTGATCGCGCTATTTTGAAGGGCTTTGTTTGGTTATTGTTTTCTGGTAAATAAATATAACATCTTAAACTTAAAGTATATTGTCAGCAAATATCATCATTACATCTATATTATAAAAATGGAGAGTCATTTTTCGATGTCATCGCATCACGCCTAAACGGCTGGACCGATTTTGCTAATTCTTTTATTTGTTGTTTTGTCTTGTATCAGGAGAAGGTTACCTATTATGAAAAAAAAATTGCGTAGCTAGTGAGAAAATCAAATAAAACTCTAAGTAGGTAACCTTCTGAGTAGGTACTTTTAACAATATCATTTTTATTCCAAACTAGCTTTCCCGACAGACATTGTCCTGTGGACCCTTTGGTCCTAACCAGAAGCGGCCCGTTCATTGTGCACTGCGCCTCCACAAACAATAATAAACTACTTAACTAAATAATAACATTAAAATATTAATTCTAAAACGTCCATATGTCATTCGTATTCAAAGGTCAGATGGGATTAACGCGAGAATATAATTATATGCACGCAATTTGGTTGACTTTGTATGAAAAATTTCTAAAACGCCAGAAACGGTGGAGTAAGTGAAATGGACAATTACGTATGCGAGAATGAGAGCGTGCAGCTGCAGAAGACAATCATTTTGTTGCTAGATTATTTCAAAGATAGCGTCGCACCATATTCGTTCCACACAAATTTTTAATATCATATTTTATTTCTTATCCATTTTTTCAACTTTGTATTAGTTATTCTATTATCCGAGTGGAGAAAAATCCAATAAATCACGCATCGGAAGAATCTGTTGACCCAATCTCGAGCTATAAGTGTTCGCACTAACCCGACTTTAATTTATATTAGAGATTTGAAAAATTGAAATTCAATCAAAATTTAACAGGAACTGTCAGTTGTTTGATAGTTTGTGCGATAGACAGGAAATCGATGGAAAATATTATATGGTTTGAAACAGATGCATCGATCTAAATTACATTGGTTACAAGGTTATAAGCTTATCATTCTTTTAAATTCGAAATCAATATTCATAGTTAGATCACAGGACAGCGTCTGTCGGGAAAGCTAGTATTTTTTAAAAAATAAATATACTTTTAACCTCCAACAAATTTTCATCTTCTGAGTAATTAGAAATATTCTTTAAAATATAGAACCAACTAGGTATTTCGTGCGAATGTAAATTAATAGCCTTTAGCTATCATTTAGGAGTTTTCACAATCTTCATCTACTGATATTTCCAAACCTGGCGTAGTATGATCACGTTACATTTACAACGTTCGTTCAATATTTAGGTGCTCACATTTGTCAATGCCCCGAATTGCACAAATTCGGCATCTCGATGGGGGAAAATTAATTACCCATTAACCAATATGATTATGAACCATGCATCTGTTTTAATGATGTTTATAGGGCAGAATCTGACCATCACTCCAACAGATCGAACAACTTACTGTTATGTCAAATGCCAATAAAAAATAAAAAAAAAGAAGTTTTTATTCTCTCTAAAGCACTTAGAAAGTGACCTACGTTAAGTTATCTTAAATTTTCCAACGTGCCAAGTAAAAATCTCATTAGAACCTTCTTCTAACAAAAGCAAACATAACAAAAAAAGAATCTGCTAAATAATAAGTCCAGTAGTTCACACGTGATGCGATGATCAGGGAAAACAGGGCTCAATTTTAATATACTAATAGAGTTTCACGTGTGTGTATTCTTGGTAAAAAGCAGTATAAATTTTTGTTCTAAAAGATTTCGTTGCCATTTTAAAATTTGAAATTCCATTTCGCCAAAAAAAATAATTCTAATAGTACGTCTTAATTATTAGTAATTGTATTTTTAAAGTTAGTTACATGCGAGTTATGTTTTCGTATTTTTATTATGTACTCGTGAAAGGCAAACAAACTAGTTAGTATCCGCTATCCAAACAAACTTGGTTAATAGGACGAGACAAACTCCAACCTCCTAGTTGTGAATAAATTACTAAATGTGTCCCTCTCTAATTTATTTGTAGTTCATAATAAGAAGTTACAATCTTACCAACAAGTCAAACGATCCACTTACAAACTTCTCCTTAACCGCTATTGGTCAGACATACCGCACTGACTTTCTAAGGATACAGTTTTGATTAATTATTATTTCTATGGAATGTCAAACTAAACCTTCTTTACCACATTTTGTATTGAAAGAAACGATGACTTCAGTCTTGTTATAAAATTTCCCTTTATTGTAAACTAGCTTTCCCAACAGACGTTGTCCTGTGGACCCTTTGGTCCTAACCAGAGGCGGCCCGTTCTTTGTGCACTGCTCCTCCAGAAACAAAAATAAACTAACTAAATATAAATTCTAAAACGTCCATATTTCATTCGTATTCAAAGCTCAGACGGGATTAACGCTAGAATATAAATATATGCGCGCAATTTGGTTGACTGTATGAAAAATTTCTATAAGGCCAGAAACGGTGGAGTAAGTGAAAATGGCTACTGTAAGAATTGACAATCACGTATGCGAGAATGAGAGGGTGCAGGTGCCGAAGACAATATTTTTTTTTTTATTTAAATGGCATTACATCCAAAAAGATGATGAAGCCAATGACGCTATTCCAACAATAATTTTGTTGTTAGATTATTTCAAAGATGGCGTCGCATCATATTCGTTCCATACAAACTTTTAATACACACATCATATTCGTTCCATACAAACTTTTATACACACACACCACTCTGGGGCATAGGGAGGCAACAAGAGCTCTCCATTGCGCTCAATCTTGCGCAATGTTTATGACCTCCTCCCACACCATGTCCATGTCCCTCAGCTCTGCTTCGAAGGAGCGGATCACAGTGTGAGAGGGTCTTCCTCGTCTTCGGAACCCTGACGGGAAGAAGAACAGCGCTCTCCTCGGCCAACTATCATTCGGCATCCTTAACACATGTCCCATCCAAGTATCATATTTCATATTATTTCTTATACATTTTTAAACTTTTTATTAGTTATTCTGTTATCCGGAGTGGAGAAGAATCCAATAAATCACACATCGGAAGAATCTGTTGAGCCAATCTTGAGTTATAAGTGTTTGCACTAACCCGACTTTAATTTATATTAGAGATTGATTTAGAATCTGTGCTCACTCAAAGTCAACACAAATTCACTCTTTCACAGTAAGCTGCTTAAAGCTTGTGTCGTGAAAGAAAAAGATATTTGACACTGGGATCGAACTCCACACGAAATAGTACGAAGCCCTCGTTGTAACCGCTAAGTAACAATCAATTTCTCTTAAGATACTGATATGGACGAATACAAAATCTGGAAGTAAAATTTGTACATGGACCAACCTTGAAGTTGGTATAAATGCAATAGAAATGAGATCAATACGCAGGATAAGCCGAAAAAGACTGATTGATAAAGCGAGAATGACAATATTGGAAAGGAGTGTTGAGTGAATGTAAGCGTAGTGATTAGAATAATAATGAGGTGGTTTGGGCATGTTGAGGGAACGAATGAAGTCAGAATGAAAAATAGAAATATCAATCTGAAAGAATAGGTGCACGGAGACGTGGCCGATTAACTCGTAGAACGACGTGGACCGATCATAATATCGTGAGGGCAAAGTCAGGAGTATAAGAAAGAGTACCTATGTGGAACATGAGTTGTTGGATGAAGCGAAAGTGGTTGCCTGGATAGAAAAGAATGGAAGTCCGTAATCCCTGCCTACCTCCTCGAGGAAACGGCATGATACATTGATACTGATATTTAGGACGGTAAATTATCAACTCAAAGTTTCAAAGGTTGTCCACCGGGGATGTGCCACTCTAGTTTTTCCACATTATTTATTTTGCTTTTGCCAGTCACATATATTCAAGTTTTACAGGAAAGGATTATTATAAATAAGGTAGAGCACAGTTTATGTATTGTCTAAGTTATCAATAAATGCTATCGCTCCGTCGGTTAAGATGAGGAAATCCGAGAAACTGACTTGGTATGCTTTTCTATCACACTCTGTCACTATGTGATTTATGGTCTGTCTCTCAGCTTCAGTCGCACCTAGGGAGATCTGTCGACCATATTAATTGTGTGCGAAGTCCGCGCATCTGCCGTGTCCAGTGCGGATTCTATTAAGAGCGGACCAGATTTTTATTGGCTGGTCAATGCCAGGTGGTCGTTCTGCACGGTAGGACGTCCAAGGGCCGTTCCGCAGCAAAGTCGCTCCATTCGGCAGTCCATGATTCCATTACGCTGTAATTGTGGCCTTCGTTGATAGTATTATTAATAACGAAGTTTTTCCACAAAACAAAAATAAAAGAGTCTTTATAATTATAACATAACATTTATTGTTTCAAACATGAACCGTTTTTCGGAGACAAGTAATTCATTTTTAATTTGAAATAAACTATTACCAAGCGAATTTTGCCCCAAACATCGAAGATCTTTCTATATTATTATAAGTTATGTAAGTTTCTATATTATTATATTGTGAATGGAAAGCTCAGATTCAAAACGTGCATTGCATAAAACGGCTTCAACCAGAAACAATTTAGGATAAATACCAAAATCGCCTTAAGAGTCTGTCAGTAGAAATTTCAATTGAAAAACGCGAACACAGAAAAAAATTTCTGGCCCCCAACCCAAAACTCTTGATCAGAAGTCGGCGCCTATGACACTGAGCTACCGTGGTCGGTAATCTATTTTTACATCTCGATTCGACATTACTTATTAGTATTAAATCTAATAAAATATTTTTTTATTATATTGACGCGGTGGTGTATAGATAGACGGTAAGATTGATTAGCTCACATAATCCGTTTATACTAAAATACCTGTCTCGACTTGGGAGAGATTATTATACGTTTTTAGTTTTACGAGGCCGGAGTTATTGGTTTTGCACGTGAATCCATTAACCAGTCTGGCAAACCCACACGCCAGAAACAAAATGAATTTTGAAACATCCACATTAGACAATTTTGTTAACTTTAAAAAATTCGTTTGAATTATGCGTTTTCCATTTCACGATAAATTTAACAAAAGAAAAGTACGCCAAACACCCCAAAATATTTTTCAAATAAAAATTTCACACCATTTATGTTGTCACAATAGTATATTTTAACACTTACTAGCTTTCCCGACAGACGTTGTCCTGTAGTTCTAACTATGAATATTGCTTTCAAATTTTTTATTTAGACAACAACAGTATTATTTCGAAGGCTGGCTGGAAGCCAGTGGTTTGTTCCATTTAAAAATCGAACATTAGTAATGTAGTGTAGTTTCGTGCGTAGTGGTTTGTTCCATTTAAAAATCGAACATTAGTAATGAATTTTTAGAGTCGTTAGTTGTTATTTTTTCTTTAAATTTAAAATAGTTCGTTGGTTTGCTAATTTCAATTGAAGACATTGTTGTATAATGACTGGTATTCTCAAACTCACGTTCCAACTCAAGGCAAGAAGCTCTCGCTTGAAAATTAATCGGTTGCCAGTAGTTACGTAACTATTGTATCGGATAAAACATTTTCAGAATACAGAAATGTCAAAAGTCTCAATAAAAATTGGATACGACGCAACTCAATCGTCTGTTTTTCATTTCAGAATAGCCGTCATTATTTCCTTTGAGTATTTAAACTAAACCAAATTATCAGATCAACCCATTTATGAGTATAATTCTGTCAAACAGGCATATTAACCAACATTAGATAAAGGATATTCACTGGATGACACCATTTCAAACTGATGCTGTAATGTATGTAGATAACTAACTTATCCCCTTCTCCTCTACTGCCAGAAGCAGGCGAAGGTCCTAGGGAGATATTTATCACTCGGTTAAATTGTCATATCGCACTTGATTATTGATAGTTGGACAGATTTAAATGTTTCTCTGTTCCTACACATAAACTGACATTACACAAACCCGACAAATATAGTCTTATAAGAACATCAGTTAGTACGTATCATGCCTTGAAATGGTATTTAAGTCATGTTATATGTTCATTTATTTGTTATCAGTCTTTAATCGTTGTATAATCGACACCTCAGATAGTGAATACCTACTCTTATTGTAGTCCTCGTGGAGCCTTTTTTAGGGCTTATGCAAAATTTCGTCTCATTCTGAAATTCACGTTCCAACTCAACGCAATCAATGATTGCAATTGAAACCATGGAAATCATAATCCAATAGTTGATTAAATGTTTATTATGAACGAGCTAATGCGATGTTATTGTATTTCTATGTAAAAATCACGAAAGCACTGTCAAAAAGTGTATAGCCCGCGCAATCCTTTTGGCTCCCGGTGAACAATTTCGGAACTACATACAACATTATAATATAATATGTACAGAAGATCACTGCGCTATTACCAAGTGACAAATAGAATGGTGCTTCATTGCTGTTTGACAATCACAATTCAATAAGCAATGAAATAGCTATTCTGAACGAGCATTGAGTTGCTTATGCTATTTCTATGGAAAAAACACAACAGTCCTGTCAAATGCGCTGTCAAAAAGTGTATAGCCCGCGCAATAATTTTTGGCTCGCGGTGGCCAATATCGGAACTATAACGTTATCTATGTACAATAGATCACTGCGCCATTCCCGCGTGACAAATAGAATATTGCTGTCTACAAAATATCACCATGTCAATGTAAACAACGGATCATAAGGCCGGCTTACACATTGTTAAGTAGTATGTGCGTGTACGAGTTACAAGTGTTATAAGCATGTGAGGACAGAACTTCGAGTTGATAGTGAACTTAACAGTGATAGAAGCGGGTTCTATTTTTGCGAGAACCATATCTGCCTTCCCTCCCAATATTTGCAGCATATGTGCGCGCACCCTGTTCGCAGTGCTGCCCCGGTGGATAGAAAAGAAAATAAACAACACATTGAAATGGGCAGAGCAACATTGGATTCGCACCAACTCTCACTTCACAGAAGTGGACCTGGACATACACTCACTTATCACCTGCAATTTTGCTGAGCAACTCGCACTTGCACATACACTTGTTATTGACAATGTGTGTGTGTGCATTGAAAAAACACAAAACAGGTATTGCGTAGAACTCGATTGGTTGCCATTAATTACACAATTGTTGTGTTAGATTAAATGCACTCAGAATAGGTAGAAATTTCAAAAGACGCAACAACTATTGGATACGAGGAAATCAATCGTCTTTTTGTTATAATAGAGATGTAAGAATAGAAGCTCTTGCTTAGCACTTAATCGGTAGCCAGTAGTTACGCAATTAATGTGTTGTATCCATACACGGATTGTTCGACGCTGACCTCAGCGGGAGTCTATGTAGGTGCAAGAATGTTCCCTAAGGTACAGAGGAGTAGAGGGATCAAAAAGAAGTGAATATATTATCTATTTAGTTTCATACAAATGCAACCCTATGATATAGAATTCGAGTATTCCTTATTAAGGCTCGGGAAGAAACATTAATGTTCTTGATTATGAAAAATTATATAGGTAGTATGTACTAATAACATCACGATTTCAGTTCGCAGAGGGAAATCGATAACATCTGTAAACTTTTGCGGGATATTTATTTAATAAATAGGTACTTATCTGTTTCAGTATTTTATTTATACCTAGCAAAAACTTCGTTATAAATAGAACTTTATTTGTGTGGTTTAAATTTCACTAAAACTTTTATAGAGTAATCCGTGAATAAGTTTGAGAATTTCTTTACAAAAATATTTCATTTTCTAGTACGTGGAAAGAAAATCTTAAACAAAGTAATAAGTTTACGTATTGCTCTATATAATAATACCTTTGATTTTGATAAGTATATGATATCCAAAAATATATTTATCCTTAAGGGAAGATAATATTGTTAGACAATGCGAAAAAATAGAATGTGGGTGAATAAATCTAGTGAAATCTATGCTTTAGATTTATTCAGCCTTTTAAGATTTATTTTTAAACCTTTATAGAATAATCTCTTATTGTATCAAAATGAAGTGCTATTTTGAGTGGTCATCACGAGAGAACGGCTAAACCAATTTCGCTTATTATTTTTTTCCGTGTTTTCTTTTGTCAGGAGAAAGTTCTTATGACAGAAAACATTAAAAAAGTTGCGCGGAATTAAAAAAAAAAACGTTATGAAAGTAAGCTTCTTATTACTTTTATTATACATTTCTTCAATTTTGGAAATTAAATCAGGCGTTTGACAGGAATCAGTTATTTCATTCAAATGAAATATTCATAGTAAGGATCACGAAGTGGTTGGTGACCCAGCGGTTACAACGCCGGCTTTCGTACTGCGGACGTCGTGGTTCGATCCCAGGTGCCGACCATCTTCCTCTTTCACGACACAAGCTTTCAGTAGCTTACTGTGAAAGAGTCAAGGAGTGTATTTGTGTTCACTTTGAGTGAGCACAGATTCATTTAAATAAAAAAAAAAAAAAAACGTCTGCCGAGTAAGCTACGTTCTGTACCCCTATTCTGTAGCAAGTGTAGGGAAGTCACTTGAAAAAAGTGACTACTACATTTTGTATGAAAAACGTCTAAATGCGATTCTCGAATTCGATACGTATATACGTTTTTCATACAAAATGTATCGCCTAATAGTCACCTTTTTCAAGTGACTACCCTACACTTGCTACAGAATAGGCGCTCTGGTAATGCCAGTAAATGGTCATTCGTATTAAATAACTTTAAACCGAAATTCACCTAATGTTATACAAAAAACCTTGAATATATTATTTATTCCAAGGCGGGACGAAGTTGGACGGCTCAGCTAGTTAAACGACCGTACATCGTACATGATCAAGATGTAAGGATCGGTCCTGTTTCTAGCGCCACGTTCCCATTCTTGCACGAGGTAATGGGAAAACTTGACTTTTTTACATGACTTGTGGAATGCAATTGTACTGAAAGTTTTTGCTCTCGATCATCTCATCTGTGTTATGAGTGCCTTCTGATTTTAATTAAACAAAATCTTTGAATTTTAATGTAAAGAAGTGTTACTGTCAACAGAGATATTCTAATTATTTTAATCATGAAATAAAAATCATTCATTATTATGATTGTAAATGGATTTTAATACCTTATTTCAATCGAAATTATCTTCTTTTCTATGCTCATGCTCACACTAACCAGCTTGAACATACGTTCTCTCATTCTATCTTGCCAAATCACTCGAAAACGAGTGCAGTGCTGAAAAAAAAACTTTCTTCGCTAGTGCTTTGGTTTCAGTGTTAACGACATATCAGCTACTTACATTCCCAACATTTCCTACGAGGAATTTACTTCTGTGAGATAAAAATATTTTGATAATGCTTTTAGTAAATTGGACTCGATGAGTTCGTGAAACGCGATGGTTCCATTCCAAATGTTCTCTAATCCACAATTTCACGTTTCAAAAAAATATAATCCATTATTTGATTAAAGGGAAACGGTAAACAACAGATCTAATCCAGAATACAGTGAAAGCTCGTTGGAACGGACCTCTGTTTGACTTTGAATATAACGGATAAAAAATCCGGGAAAATGCAGAAAATTTTAAAACGGCTTTTTTATTTGAATTCAGGTGTTGCCGCGTGTAAACATTAGTTACATAAACACAATTTTCACCTCAAACCTTTAAAAAAAATTAAGATAATATTGTCAACGTGCTCGTAGATTAGCCTACTGTACATCATGAACCATCATAGGTCTTTTCAATTGTTAGATAAAAGTATTGTGTTTTCTCGATCATATTTTAAAGTTTTCATTAAATTTATAAAATCCTGTTCCCTTTGCACTGTTCAAATCAAAAGAAAGCATGCGGGAATCAGCTAATAATATATGTAGGTAGTAAAAAGTAGCCTGGCGGTTCGGTAGGTGACTTTCGTACTAAAGGTCTTAGGTTCGATCTCCCGAACCGCTAAGCACCACAATGTGGTGATGAAAGAAAGATGTCATCTTATATTCGGGTTCATTTTTTAAATTGTTTTACATTTTCTTCAGCTAAAGAATTATTCTCTACACTGCGAATATAATATGACTAAAATATTATTTCTATATTATCTAAAATAAATTTAGATTTAGTATTATCCGTTCTGGTCCCATGGTTTCTTTTATCTGTTATAACACACATCTAAAAAGGTACATAATATATGTATTTTATTTTAAGCCTCGCCATAAAAAATCTATTACAAAATATTTTTTTTGAGATCCAGCGCTTTTGTCAAAATATAATGTATTATGTTACTCAACTTGAGTTACAAATAATTCGTACCTAACTCAATTTATAAATGCAGTCTTTTTTGACTACGCCAATAGGCTATACGCTAATGTGAAAATTCCGATGTTCTAAATTTAAATGGCTGAACAACACAAAGAGATTTCCATCGTTTTGTATTTTTATTTATTCCCGTAAGCGTGAATCGTATTGCAAGACATGGCAACATTTAAGACGCGCATATTTCGATACTACATGGCCAGAAACATTAATGAGAAATATGGCGTTACGCGTCGTGTCGTTTTTCTTCGTAATGAATTAAAAAAATAAATAATATTTCTAAGTGAATTTATAAGCCCAAATCCTCTATTAAGAAATATGATATCAAATGCAAAAATATTATTTAAATCTGATGAATAGTTTCTGAAATCACAGCTTTCGAAGATGAAGAAGTATAGACAGAAACAATATTATTGAAGTCTTCCTTCAATTTTTTCAGTCAGGTGTCCTATACCGCTCAAACAATGTCTTACTAATTCAATTGCGAATACAGCGGTATAACGAAAATAAAATAAAAATCTTGTTACCAAAACGAATGTTAAATCGAAAATATTCCACGTTTCCCAATATTAAATTACGTTTAGTTCATGAAAGAGAACGGAATATGATTAACTTTGATCTAAGCAACTCAATAAGAAATCAAATCAAGGCAACAATATGTGTGTTCTTTTGTATGCGTGTTTCGGAATACCTCTTATACGTGTTGTTCTTTGAATAAATTTTTCAATCCTTAGATAAAGCATTAAGACTAAGCTTGTTGTTGTGACTACTATACTATAATAAAGGTTTTACTCTGCGTAGAGTCGTGCAAAACATATGAAAGCGTTCTTAAAAGCATTGACTCGAACTGGTTAAAAGCTTTAAAAAATCTTCGTAGTAATATTAGTTAGGTAGGTACCTATAAGATTTTTGCATTTTTTTTGTTGTTGTACAAATACACTTTTGACATCTTTCACACTAACCAAAGTGTTGTGTCTTGAAAGTGTAAATGGTCAGCACGGCCGGGATCGAACCTACGACCTTTAATACGCTGTGCGCATGAAAGCCGGGGATTGATACAACTGGACTACCAACCATTTCAAATTGTTAGACAATTTTATTTTTCTTCTTTCAATTTATGCCTACATTCATACCTATTTATTTATTTATCAAATAAGTCCTCCAAACAGCTCCAAGCTGGTATAAAGAAAAACACATTGCTTGCATAATCAATTTTTCAAATTCAAACATGAAAAGTAACAATGCACAAATAATAAAATTAACACCATTAAAATTATTAAGTTCAAATAATTCCAAGTAAAAAAAAAATCTTCTCTCTTTTTATGAAAATTGACGTAATCGAAAAGTGGTTCTTGTTCGTTTTTATCATAGATTTTTAATTTTATACATAACTACCAAGATGGAGTACTCCCATATTATCTCTTCATTGTAAAAAAGTGAAGCCGATTTGGCCGGGATTTTCGACAGTACGGTAGTCAAAACGGAACGTAAAAATTGATGTTAACATTTTATAAAAAAAAACTTAAAAATGATTTAACTTCTTTCAACGTAAAAATACGTTTTATTGTAAAAAGCACGAGAAAACAACTGAATAAATATACGCCGTACCACGTTCTTTTGGGAACCAAACTGTCAAAAGTTGCAATATTTCTACATCAACTTTGAACGCGAGTCGGGATTCTAGGTTATTGTATAGAATTCTATGGTTTTTATACACTTCAAAATGAACCACAGACAGGATAGCTGATGGCATTAAATAAGTCGAATAGGTGTAGGTATTTTTAATTTAGTAACCTGAAACAGATGTTTTCGGTTAGAAAAAATCTGTCTTTTTATCCCTTTCGATAAAAAGTGACAGTAATAAGTTAATAAGACTTTTTTCAAATAATAGATATTGTGTGGGATTGAATAGCTATCGATCAAATGGCTGACATATTCTGAAAAAAAAACGATCCTGTCAAAAAAAGAATTATCTGGTTCGAAGGACCATGATCAATACGATTGTTGTATGGATGAGAGAATAATAATAATTGCGTATTCGTATTATTTTGATTCAGTTTATTTCTTAGCCTGACTTTGAAATGCCTGTTCTTATCGCACGTTATGTTGACTGAGAATTACTTGAAATTTTCCAATTCAACCTCAATCTTGCATTTAATTTTGAATACTTTTGCTTTTTTATCAGGGATTTTTTCATAGAGTTACCTATAGTGTTCGCTACGGTAGCGAATGTTATTTTTTTAATATAGGTATACTTATTTTATATTAATACCTAATTGTTGTGACTCTTCGAAACGATAAATTTTTCGGACACTTAGGTGTGAATGCGGTTTATAGGTATGTTCCGGTTACCTACATTCCATCATCTGTCCAACTGTCACTTCAAATATTCTTCCTACCCTAAAAACCTTACCAAAAAATTTTACACAAATCATACGGTAACACGGTCGGTTCGGTATTCACTTCGCTCTTAATTAAAAAATTCATGCTATCGTTAATCGGCATAATATTTCATAAAAAATATCATAATCATAACTCGGAATCAAAATTCAACAACATAAAAACCATAAAATAATTATTTGTGTGCAAGTGTTTTGTGTGGATATTTTTTTCGGAACCAGCGACCTGTGGACGAAGGAGCAAAGTCGGTAATTCCTGTACTCCATAATATCATCTTTTCCATCTTCCTACGTCCATTGTTGGTGTTTTGGCTGTATCATTAATTTGAAATAATTAAAATAAAAAAAACATATAGTCCTATACATATTCTTTTGAACTTAATTATTTTTATATATTATTATAATTTTTTCTAGTAGCTCAGTGCAGAGGGGTTGAAAAAAGGTTCAGTAAAGAATGCACATATACGGGACGGATATGATTACTCGTATGAACATTTCTTTTACAAATAAATCACTGAAAATTCTTGCTATTTAATAATATGCTCTTAATTAAGTATCGATTGGTTTTCCGGGTCTTGTGAGCGATATTTTTCCAAAATGTTTCGCGTCCTACACTGGGCATATGGGAGGCATTGTCAGTCTTTAGGTATTCGCTTTGAATTATTTTTTCTAAGAATCTCTTATATGTAATATTTTTAATGTTACAATTTTGAAATAAGCTTCCGTTTCTAGTGCAAAAAAAAATATTTTCGTGTTGCAGTGTTGTAAATTAGAAAAAACGGTATTTCTCTTAACACACTCCATATATTATTATTTTAATACAAATTCGGACAGAGCTTTTAACCCGCATGACCTAAATCTATAAAAGAGTTAGCCACATACATAAGGGTAGTTGTCCATTATATCTTGGAATAATAACCCGTTGCCCGCACTGAATTCGTGCTGATGTGGCATCCCTCTCAGATAACAATAACATTATCATAAACTTTGCGAGATTATTTTTTGCCTTTTTTACATAGGTACCTACTATAATTTGATTTCTCAAGCAACGGATTCAAATAAAACGATTTCCACCTTTTGGCCTTTGAGATGAAAATGGGTTAGCCTTGTGTAATAATGAGATCTCAAAACCCTTTATCTGCATAATATTTGGCAAATTTTAGAAGGATGTAGATTAAGTGCTTGCTTGTAATGGTCGATTCTTGCTCACGACAGTCCATCACCACTATCTAGAGGGGCTAACGATAATGAAGGATAATTTTAAGTTCACACGATAGCCAGCATTGATGGCGTACATATATGGGCCAACGCCAAACATACATTGGCAAGTTTTTGTTCAGTTAATGAATATGTATGTAAATGCTTGTGTATTTTTTTTTTGTGTGAAATGATCCCAAAGGTATTTTTTTGGGTTGTGACCTTATGGTATGGTATTTATGGCTGACATTTTGATTTATTAATATTTTTAAAATCGAAATGTCAGCTGAACATTATAAGCATGAAGACGATTTTGCTAACGATATAAAATAAAATAGATATGGTGACATTTATCAATTTATTCTCGCTTCAAGACTACATTCTGGAGCAAAGTGAGCACAAAACGAGCTCTAAACTACGCTCCATTTTGGGCAATTTAAACGACCTGATCCACACTGTGTCTAAATCCCTCAGCTGTACTTCGAAGAAACGGTATGTGAAGGTCTTGCTCGTTTTCGAGACCCTGATGGAAGATTCGCACTCTTCTCGGCCAACAACTGTCATTTTTTTTTTACCCATCACGCCGTTTCCCGAAGGGGGTAGGCAGAGAGTACGGATTTCCATTCTTTCCTATCTAAACAAACCTCTTTCGTTTCTTCCAAACGCATAACATTCCGCATACATGCTCTTCTATTCCTTTTGCTCCTGACTTGGCCCTCTTATAAGACTGAACCGATATGGTCGGACCATGTCATTCGAGGTCGGCCTCGTCTGCGTGCACCCATTCTTTCAGATTTATATATCCTTTTAGTCATTCTCTCCTCGTTCATTCTCTCTACATGCCCAAACCACCTTAATTTATTCACTTTCATTCTTGTCACTACGCTAACATCCACTCCACATTCTTATTTATTTATTTATTTATTAGAGACACCAACATAACACTGAACAACGCAAACAAAAAATCATGAAACAAGCACATAGGTCATAATAATCTCTTTACCATAAAGAATGTTACACGCGTTATAACATTTTAATATCTGCGTTTCCAACAGATAAACCCGTTCATACGACGAATTACTTCCACAAGGTTTAGATCCTACATCTGAGATGTCTCGTTTGTGTAAACCGCTTTGTTCAATTTATGTGGGGAAGTTTGTCTCTTATCTACTTTACATACCACGGTCTTGAAGTTACATTTTGTACCCATGGCATGACCATACATAATATACCTAGTGACTTTTACACTTTTCATTAGTTTCAAACTTTTCAACGAGTAGATTCATCATTAATTATGTAAAATGTATATTATATTACATAATTAGCAGCCGTACTGATAGAACTTTATTTTTGATTGATTATTTTAAAATATGAAAGACTATTATAATATCTGGGTTGAATCTTGATGAAAATATCGATTTTTAATTAAGATTTGTTTTCAAAACTTTCGTAGTTTAACGCTCAGAGCAACTTTCAACCGACTTTATTTCCTGTTTTGGAACGCGAACTGAAAGGATGTCTGGTAATTAATTTCATATAATTTGTATTTATGTTTAATTCCAATGTTCTAACTGCAGGCGTAAAGTTGTTAAGATGGGTCGTTTTATTTCATCAAATTTTATGTTTTAAAATCGACTTAAATCGACAAAATAATACTTGTATTAAGAACCGTGAATAGAGATATTTTATCAATCAATACCCTTATGTGATCTCATCTAGGAGAATAGGAAGAAAAAAAAATCGGAAGACAACAAAAGAACTCGGATGGATATACTTACATATTATACTTTTTTGAGCTGTTCATGGGATTAGAAGTAGGCGCCTCTAACACTTAATTTCAAAAGCTTCTATTCTGGCTCTTATTCAAGACTTTATGGTCCAAGTTTCGGCTCCGTACTGAAATATGGAGAAAACCAACGACTTAACCAGTCTTTCATCTTCGACCATCAGGGTTATTCTCGAAATAATTATATACGAAAATAACCCTGCATGTCCGCTCCCTACTTGGAGCATATGGATTCCACAATTCCTGTCCACGCCTCGCTCCTCGCCACCATGTTCCCTGCGGTCCTCACCGCCTCGTCCCAGCCGATTCCAGCACCTCAAGATCAGCCTAGTACAGCCTCCTGATCGTTTGGATGGGCGTACCACGCTTTCTGTTACCTTCCGGGTGGTAGTCGAGGCTCAGGCGCGTGATGTCAACCGTAGGCTTCCTCAAGATGTGGCCCAGCCAGGTCAGTAGGGGGGACCTTATGGTGGTGACGATTGGTTGACCCTAACCAGTCTACATAGTTTTAATGGGCCATCTAATAAGTACTCCCACTCTTCCATGACTCATTTAAAGATATCACGCACTCTTTTCTCTTTTTTTATTGTTCGGCATAGGTATTTATCTTGTTTTTTTTTTGGCTCTGCACTCGCTTTGGGTGATTCTTATTCTTGCTTATTACGTGTCTGTTCACACTCGTATCTTGTGGATCAACCTCACTTAACAAGCCTTAATATAATTTATAGAACAACCGATTGCTCTTGGCATCAGTTTCTCACTTTCTTTGCATAGAAACGGCAAATGAATGAGTCTATCAGCTTTGCTTTCAGGTGTGTGACTTCACGATTTTTTATCGTTTAAAAAAATAAAACAAACTCAGCCTTTGTAATATGATACGAAAAGCGGCCATCAAAATATAATATTATTATATTTGGATAATATACATAGTATGTATCTACCAACGTAATAATTGGGATCCACTTTGGTTAATTATTTTTTATCGATTTATATTAATTACTCATCGTCTGTCCAGCTAGGCGGCTCTGTTTGTTTAATCGTTATTAGCTGAGGCTCGATTACTTACACGTCCTATACAATACGTGCGTTCGCGCTTTAACGTCACACCTATGGTTTGTCTTTGTCTCGTATGGATCAATCAAGTCTTTATCTCTGTGTGTAAAAATGGAACTGTATTTTCCGTCATCGCATCACACGTGCACGTCTGCATCAATTACGCTACCACCTATTTCTCTTTTTGTTGTTTGTTATTGTCAGGAGAAGATTCTGAGAAAAGAAAAAATCTAGAAAGTTTCACGAAACATTAGAAATTTTAAGAAAACCTTATGTAGGTAAACTTTTTGGAATAAAAAAATAATATAATTTAATTCCAATTTTGAAATTAAATTGACGTTTGACTGTCAGTTGTTTGATAGTTGGTGCGATCGACAGAATGCGGATAATATATGCTTTAAAACAGATCCATCGGTCGGAATTATGTTGGTTAAAAGGTTATTAATTTATCATTATAAAAATTTTAATTCAATATTCATAGTTAACGCCAGACGATCACAGCAGCCCTAGACAAATTGCATTTGGCGATCGACTACAAACGAATTTTTCGACGATGTAGAGTAGAAAGGAAATTAACTGTCCACTTTTTATATTTTTAATATACCTACCTAAGTGTCCTTGTTTGGGTTAAATAATTGTTTACATGTTCCAGTAGACAGTTAATTTTTTTCGCACTCTACATTGACAAAATCAATTTGTCTAGGGCTGCTGGTTTGTCAACGTCTGTCGGGAAAGCTAGTAGGTAGTAGACAAATTTGTATTGTCCGTCTTTTTGTTGCTGATCTTCTTCTGAATGTCTTTTATGGAATTTTGCATGCATCTATGGAACTAACATAATATAAATCTTGCGAAACCAATTATTATAGGTAAAGAAATCTTCCCCTTACAAAATTAACTAAGATATTATATCAATATTAAATGAAATTCTTTACTAAGGGTGAATATTTCAATTCGTTTTATTTCAAAAGATGATGAAAAGTTTTTTTTTTGTTATAAGTAAAAAATTCATTGAAAAATAACCGAGGTAAATAATGTTTCCGTTTCTTATCGCTCCCATTGATTGTTTTGTTTGGAATTTTATTTTGTCTTGTTGAAAAGAAAATCTCATTTCCAGCACCCCCCTTCATTTTAGAAGAACACCTTATTTTACAAATTGTAAGAAATAAATTACTATAAAGGGGGCATACCCATTCCTCTATTTGTCGATAATTTAATATAAATTGAATTCAACCTGACTACATTTCACTCATCTTCTTTTGACGAGGTGAATATTGCTCACTCCGTCTTATTAATCTCATAAATAAACGACAGTGGTGCTAAATGCTAATACTTGTACTTATTAGTTAGAGTGAAAGAGAAAGAATTTATTGTGCAATTTTCTTTGAATGAAATTAATTAATGACAATATTGTCTCTATCTAAAATATATTTTAATTTGTTAGTGTGTTTTGTCCATGTATTTTACACAACATTTGAAAACGAGTAATGCAATGAGTTCCTAGGGAGCGGTCCGTCGTCTGTCAAGACTGCCGTCTTGTTTTTTGTTGCTACGTTAACAACACAGACGTTCTATTGACGTTATTAAACACTGCTTCTGGTCGCTAAAGGGCAGTAACGCATTCAAAGGAAAACAAATCATAAGTGCAATATAGGCTATCGCTATTTTAGAGTGTCTCTTATGCATATAAACATAAGAGTACCAAATGAAAAAACGTGTCAAAATATTGCTTTTGAATTTTTCTTTTGCTGTCGCTTCTTGACTTAACATCACATCCTCCGTGCATTCCATCCTCTCAACTCCTACAACTGATTATTCAGGAAAAAAAGAGGAAAAGGGGGTATGGGATAAAAGAGACTTTGGTCCAAAAATCTTAAAAGTGGTTTGGAATCCAGGATTCAGCACCATTCGTGGCACAAAATCATGTTTGAAAGAATCCTTACACCATTAATTCCAAGTGTTGAAACATTGATTCTTTTTGCTTATACATACTTTAAGAACCACAATGTGTTGGTTAAAAAATCACAGAAGATTAAAATACCTACTTCTAAATTTGTTGGTGCACATGTGCACCAACAAAGCCAATCTATAATAATAAAGGAAAGTGCCTGACTGACTGACTGATTGACTGACTGATTGACTGACTGACTGATTGACTCATCAACGCACAGCCCAAACGGCTAATCGTAGAGAAGTGAAATTTGGAAATCAGGTAGGTCTCAATACAAAACCTTCCACTAAGAAAGGATTTTTGGAAATTCCACCCCTAAGGGGGTGAAAAATAGGGTTGAATGTTTTTCAAAGTATGCGAATATCTCGGAAACTAGACATGGTACGAACTTGAGATTTGGCATATGAATTCTTCTATAGAAATGAGTGTTAGCGTATTCGGCAATTTTTCCAAAATTTAACTAAAAGGGACGAAAAAGGGCACATATAAAAAGGGATGATTTTTAAGTGCCTCCTAAAAAGTTTAAAACTGGTTTTATCGAAATTTCAAAAAAATGATTTCTTCAAAAAGAGTCAAATTATACTATTTCGTTTTCAAAAGATATCATTAATTAGAGGGGAGGGGGTGAGGGGCACTTTTCCAACGTGTATGTGTGTGTATCCGTCCCCTCTTTATAACTTTTGATTCGCTTGATGCACAGATCCTAAAATTTCAGAAAATATTGAATACTTTAAGCATACAAAATTTGTATACTCAGAATTTTGAATTTTTTTTTCAGTCAGGGGTTATCAACCTTTGAATTTTTATTTAATTTTTCCATATATCTCGAAAACCATAAAATCTAGAACCCTAAAATTATGTATGTGTATATAAAAATACAATATCTAAAATATAATTTAATGAAGAAGTTCCAGGATTTCTCAAACTTTTTTTATAAAGAAAAATATTTTTTTTATGACAAACTAGCTGTTACCCGTGGCTTCGCTCACGTGTGATTTGGTTTCACTTCCTAAACTTGCTGAACGCTGACACCTACATTCAATGTGCACCAGCATTCTCCTTATTAGATTGTGCTATTATTACCTCTCAATATTTACCTTTTGGCTGGGGGGGGGGGATACATTATATGGACACCCGGCCCATTCTGGTCAGGTAGAGCCGGAGTCTTTCCAGTTAAAATCCCTTCTCCTGCTTGCAACCATGTTACCGCCTCCAACCTACCTTGGTGCTGCGCTTGTCTCTTTATGTTGCCCGTAGCATTTCATATTTCTACTTTTGTTTCATTATGGTGTGAAAGTAGCCTACTGTCATGTAATAGACTGAACCTCGTCCTGAGAGAAAGACGGGATCAGCTGCTCCAAGAATCCTCGATTCTTCTTATTGGTAAAGTAAGATGGTAGTAATAGAGTGGTTCCAAGTTAACAACTATATTTCACACACTTGTAATTATTACAATTCAAATCACAGAGCTTAACAATTACAACCTGTCTGTATGAGGTGAAAATCCAGAATACTTGGTGCCTTTTTGATTTTATGGAGGGATTCCCCTAAAACTCCATGGCTCACCAGACACGATCATTAGAAAGTGAACTTCCCCATGAGCCCTATCAAACCATAGGCGCAGCTGACTGATTAAATGGTGGGTCCATCTTCCCGCTGGACGTTATATTGGAGAGCCTCTTTCCATGGTGTGCATCAATACAGGTGCGGTATACAACAGAATGCACTGTGTGGCCATTCCTAAGGCTATTCTTTTTGCTGGCCTGGTCCTTTTTGTGTTTGATAGGATCACGCATAGTGCCTTAGTTGTCTTCTCTGCCTTTCTTCTTTGAGATATTTTTGGAATGTGAGTCTCTGGTCCAGGACCACACCATAAGTCGCTTCTTGTACTGGGATTATTTTGCTTTCTTCGAATTCGAAATATATCCTTCACTTTTTGTCCTCAGTTAATCATTATAGCCACAGTTTTTTTGTGGTGCTACACTTAATCTGTTAACTTCCATCCATATTCCGATTCTATGTAAAACCGTGTTTGTATCATTATTTCAGTCTTCGTCGAGGCTATTACGGAGACCGCCAGATTAATATGACGAAGGACATACGCTATCAAATTTACAAAAAAGTGCTAAAAAAAGTACGAAATAATATTGGTGGTGAAAATCGAAACATGGAAAACCTTCTCACCTTGGTCCTTAACCTCGACGTGTCAGCACGACTTCAAACCCAACGTTATGATACATCGACGTATAATGTGTCTATGTTATGATATGATGAATAACGCTAGTAGACAATAAAGATAAGACATTAACAAAAATGGATATATTCATATCCTGGCGCCAGATACATGACAGCAGTCGCAGTCTTTAAATTTGGTTGCTGTCTTGTTCTCAATAATTTCCAACTTTTATCACTATATTTCATTAATTATTGAATATCTACTTGTTGTATACATGAGATTTTTCGACATGTTCAACATGTTGAAAATTCTCTTAAGAATTCTCATGATTAGGAGTTTAGGAGACGTAAACATTACCACCGAATGGTGACCGTTGTTAACGTAAAGTGATCACTCTAAGCCAGACTTCGAAAAAACAGTAGAAGACGGTCGTAAGCCCGTAGTGGTTTGTTCCATTTAAAAATCAAACATCAGTAATGAATTGTTAGAGTCATTAGTTGTAACATATTCACTTCTAAGTTTCTTTCTGACTTAGATATGATACAGACAAATACTACCTTTAGTCATCCTGGAAAACGTTCCGATGGAAAGAATAATATTTCCTCATTTCTATTGTGGACCATTATCGTAAAAAACAATATCTCTCCTCATTCACTGGTACCGTAAAGGGGAAGTCCTCAAAGAAATAAAATATAAAAATATTTTTCCATCACGCCTCGACTGAAACATGTGCATTTTTTTTTGTTCTTCAACGCTCCAACACTTCCCCTCATCTCTCGTCGCTGATTTCAATTTTCCATGTCATTCCACAAAAGGAGGAAGTGTTATTCCAAGGGAATGTGCTTTTAAAATGCCATATTATTTGACTTCACACCACTTGTGAGACTTGAAATGAAAGATACATTTTATAGAAAAGTCCGGAGTGTGAAGGAGCTCCACATTGAAGTGTATTATGTTTTGTGTACGATGTGAGAAAGAACAACTAACACTTCTCTATTGAATTCTGTGTTCCTGGCTACTTAATAGAAGCGACATTCGAAACAAAAATGACAAAAATTAATGTCGTACTTTGTTTTATGAAGATGAAGGGAAGGAAGAAAAGTAAAAAAATCTCCACAGATAGTAATTCTATAATATAAAAGAAATTCGAACATTTATAACTCTAGATCGTTGAACAGATTCATCCGATGTTTGATATATTGGTTTCTTCTCAGCTCCCGATAACCGAATAACTATTAAAAAGTTGAAATAGCATAAAACATATTATAAAATATGATACCTATTAAAGTTAGTATAGAACGTATTTCCTGCGACGCCAACGCCATCTATAAAAATTCCATAACAAGATAATTTTTATTTACCTGACAACCATAGAGTTTCAAAACTCTGGCCCGCAGATTTTTTGGTAAAATTTCTTTCAAGCTTTCAGGAATATTTTTTTTAACATTCAAACATAGGTATGTTAAACGTTTTTTGTATAATGTACATATTCAAAATCAATACTTACAGCAAGGACTACGGGACAACGTCGGGCGGAAAGGTAGTTACAGTTATAATTACTATACAAAGCAAGTGACATTTTTTCGCAAAATTTAGGTTTAGATATGTTTTTCCGACGGTGCTTGTCTCTTTCCGTCTTGAAAGTTTGAATTATTATGACAAGAGGGATAACAAAATAACAATCTTATATACCTAATTTGAGACTTAGAAAAAGATAAAAATATCCCAGGTAAAATTATATTTGAAAAAAGAACCACATTTTTATAGAACACATACCATTCGAATGGGGGAGTTCGTGATTACTTCTGCCTTTGGTATCCACAATCCAAAATGCAGGGCCATAAACCGAGCTCTAACCTCACGCACGTTTAGGCGGTGTAGTCATTCAGGAACTAGGTATTTTTGAGAATCACATGTCATATGACTACTTCCGTTGTGATTTCGATCTCTCTTTCACATATACGAAAGAGAAATGCGAAAGATACAGCAATCACAAAATGACAGCAAATGAACCATTTCAGATTTTTATAAAAATGCTTTGCAAATTAAGGGTTTTGCATTATTATACGAGTACCATAAATCAAACTGATATTATTTTGTTTGCTCGAACCAACAATATTATTCGATAGTCAAACACTGTTGATGTATTAATTATGCGTAAAGCCACAACAGAGAGCCATTGAAGCGCGAATGCTCTAATTTGTTTATAATTTTACATTATTTAATCAACATTCAACCAATATTTACTTTAAGCTTTTTAGGAGTCTTTCCCAATTTCATGTACAGCCCGCTAGAATTACATTAAAAACCACAAAATGTCGATTTCAAACGAAAGCGGTTGTGTTGACAGTTAATATTTATTTATATATTATTATATTTATTTATTTTCTGTCAAAATTAAGCATTGTTCACCATTACAGAGTAATCCTTTGCGGTGAACAATGCACATACAATACAAAACAACAACAATATTTTCTTAAACTAAAATGGTAAAATAAAATCAATACAAAGAGAGAAAAAAAAATGGACAATCCATAGACAATAATATTATAATAACATAACATGGACAGTTTTACTTCGTAGTTGAATATTAGGTATGTGTTGAACGATGCCTAATGGATACACTTCAGAAACTTGTAACATCTATAAAATACAAAAATAAATGTTTGGATTTATGTCGTTTATAGACTCCATCCAACAGATGTGCTCCAAATTGGTTTAATTAGAAATGTGGTTTTTGTGACCACTATGGTTAGCGTAGATGTTTAGACACCACTATCCATATACACTATATACAGTAGATATATAAATCACGAAAAATGTTTCTAGATATGATCAGTTTTGACAACATCCAATCGGCGACTTTCCCTAAACCAGACGCATTTGAAAGATAATAATACGAAAATGGTTTTTAACCACCAAAACATATTTTAACCGCATTTTTTTCACTTTTAACACAAAAGTAGGTACTGATTTATTATTGTCATCAAAAATTCAAAAATGTAATTAGGTACCTACACAAGAATGAATGAATTCGATGAATTTCTAAAAATGTCTTATTTAGATGAATTTGTATAAACGTCGTGTCACCTACATCCTAAGCATATCATGTACTACATTCCCAGTCATTCACCACCAACAACATAAAAATTATATTTTTTGTGATACATTTGACAGGTTGCAAACGGAAAAAGAAATTATATTTTTTTTTTCAAATTTCCCCGCAATTATTCCATACTAGCTTATACCCGTCTTGCTTTACGTTTTTGATTCCGATTGTCAGGCTTGATCAGTAGGTAATTAAACAGGTTCTAGTCTAGCTTCCCATTGCTTAACAGACCTCTATAACTGACATAAGCACAGGAAAAGAAGAATGACACTTTTAAAATTTTTGTTTCACCGACCTCATAATATTATACGAACCTACCGACATAATTTGCAAGTTTTCATAGAGAGAGAGAGATAGCTCTGTGGTTTGAATCTTAGCTACATTCCCTAATGTGTGATAATTAATTAGGCTCTCCACCCATAGAGGGTGATTTGCGCTATCTGTCAAACTTCAAAATGGAGGAATCATTTTGCAAATTTTTTCATTAAATCTTTATTTATTGAGAATAATAAGATTTGAATAACATTTATATGTATAACAAATCAATCTATAATTATTTTATTACATTTTTATACCGTAATACCAAGATTCCATTCAACTTTTACATGAGTAATTTTGTTTCCAAAATATGGCTTACTGTCTTTTTGAGAAATTTGTATGAAGATCCTAAAAAAATAGAGTTTTTTAAATAGCTCCAAATATATTAAAGTTAATGCAGCAAATTGTATTTAAGAACCTTCTCAAGCAAATTGCACCGCTCTGCGCAGATTCATATCTGACGTAGCATTTGTATTTTGAGCGTGACGATAAAAAGCAGACAAACATTTCTGAATTATTATGTAGATTTTAACGTTTAAAAATATCCTGAGCATACGAATATTTCGCCAAACTAATTTTAGTCAAATCCGTGCAGTTATTCTCGATTTTTAGCTTTTAACCATATTTATATACCTAAGTATAATTTTTTGTACTACGATTTTTCCTGCCCTTTAATTTTTTGGTCTCCAATAGTAATTCATCCATTTGTGTACCCTCATTTATTTTGCAACGCTATGTTCATAGAATTAAATTAAATCCTATTCCAACCTTTGCAACGCTTATGTCGTAAAAGCAGGGTGTCATATCAGGGTGTATTTATGGAGTGCAGACTCATTTTATCCAATATACAAATAAACAAGCTATTAAGCAATGAGGTAAATAAATAAATAAAAGCTTTTTTGCTGTCTGTATAAAAATATAAGGAGAGATATTTGTACGTTTCAAAGGGCGGACTTTTCTTACAAGATCTCTGCCAGCCAACCCAGTTCACATAGTGGTACTGTATATTCGACCGTCTGGCAGCATCTAAACGATAATATTGCAAATCACATTCATCCTTGATGGGCCACTTCACTTAATGGTTCATCAGATTGCTTCTATGCAAGATAATGTCATATTTATTATTACTATCGGGGTAGGTTAGCTCCGATGAGATGGAGTGTTCGGGTGAGGGAGGATACATTGTGGGAGGCTCTGTAGAAGGTAGTGGACCGGGGGCTCTGATGGGGCAGGCTGGTGAAGCTGGTGTGTAATGGTTGCGATCCTCAGCATTGAGGGACCGATGAAGACGATGCTGATGAGTATATTCTGTTCTGTTCTGAGGGTTCATTCACCGACTTCCATACTGAAGAAAATGAGCTCCATCCCCGGTGATGACCTTACCATCTTCATTCACGAGCTTTCTGTAACAGATGTGAAAAGTTTTGGTATTTGTGTTCACTTCACATAGAGTGTGCACAGGTTCATTTAAAAAAACCTGAATGAATTAAACTAATTCTTAGCTTTAAAACATTCAAATAAACGTTATATCATTATTATTTTCCAATTATGTTTTCTCTACGTACTCTTTCAAATTAGTATTATTTTTCGCTTTCACATTCTAAATACCCCATAATGGAAAACTGAACATATTAAAAAGTTTGTCGTTATTTTTTAGTATTTCCGTTTGACAAATACGTTTTAAATGGGAACATGCGGAAATAAAATGACGGTGTAAATAACGTCGTTTAATTTTTCAACGTTCAATATCACGTTCTTTTTAACGGCATAACTCCGGACATGTTATAATATGGGCTTTTATTTGGTTCATATACCTATCTGTGACGATTTCGTCGATCTACTCTACGCCAAACTGACGCTTGTGAATGAGACTGATAACTCGACATTTGCGAACGGCATATTATTTTTATTTATTCATTATTCATATCAAAATCACATAATCATAGGTTGACAACCATATTTTTTTTAATGAAAATAATAACATTTTTTGTCCTTAAACTCAATTGTCTCCCATTGGAGGACACATGATAATATAATATTATGCTACATTTACACGCTTGCCACGGTTTGGCAAGCCACCACAAACACGAACGTGTAAACGGGGTGTTTGCCGTGGCTTGTGTGAGCTTGCCAACGCTTGTCTCCGATCGGCCGAGTGTCGATTTTTCGACACAGATCAAAGGAATTTGCGGCAAACATATTAAAATACCGATGCGCACGCCAACGTGTAAATGGCGTCCGAGCGTTTGTGAAGACTCGGAGTTTGTGTCCAACAAAGTTAACCGCTGTAAATCTTCGTCTAAATTTTTTTGGAACTATGTGATATGTAGTCAAAATTGACGAGGTAGATACCTCGTCAATTTTGACGAGGAATCTGAATTAAGTTTTTTCCAGCAGTGAAGTTCCATATGAATTGCAGGGTACTCAACAAAGTATAAAATAAGACATGTATTCCGTTTAACAAAGCTACAAGTAGGTAGGTACATTTTTGTACAATCTCGCCGATTTAGTCTTTGTATAGAAAAGTTCGATTTTTGAAAATATATTATTTTTTAAACTACCTCCTAGGTCAATATTTTATTCACAACTCGACCTTTTAAGCTAAGGCACGGCGTAATAAAATTTCACCCACAATATGTGTACATATAGTTTGAATAGACACGTTTTGGTTCTTTTACAACATATCAATCGTATGCATTAATTTTACTTGTGACTATATTGTCGATCAATATTATTTGAAAAAGGAGAATTAAGTTGTGCGAAACTGTCGAAACGTTCTGTATCGGAAAATTACCCGTAAGTACATATCGGTGTAACATGCAACATCATAATGGTACGTGCTTCGGAGAACTTTAACGATATACCTATTTACTGGTGAGGAATCTACTTATATATTATTTAAATTCAGAATTTACCATCGCCAGAATTTGTGTTTTACTGTTTTATTTATTATTATTATTATTTGTTTTGTTTCTAAACATTTTACTAACAATCAGATTCTTCGCTGAGCTGTTGCGGGATGATAATAATCTCAATAATACGGAATTCAAAGTGAAGTGTTCATTTCATTATTTATACTATCTTTATTAATTATTACAGTATTTTTTACTTATTTGTTGATATTTCCTCTTTATTTTTTTTCTACGTAGGTATTAATACAAATACATTTTTGTTGCAAACCAGTAATGGTTTACGTTTGAAAACTACCAGTAAAAATCGAACAATTATTGAAAATTTGTTGGTTACATCCAATAATTGGAACAATTTATTAAGATCTTGTCGTTCAAATGAACATTTTATTAACTAACTTATAAAAAATGATAGGTCCTTTATATGTAGGTAAGTATATAATTAACTTAAGACGTAATTCAAGACGGACTTTAAGTAAGTTTAAGTTTTTAACGCTGAGAGCAAAACCGAAATAATAAATCATATAAATCGGCGAGTGAAATCACGTGTAGTCCATTCTTCATCGCGAGATTATAAAATGTAGTTAAAATGGATTTGTTATGTGGCCGTTTCATTTTTATGGCTCTCAACTTTATGCGGAACATTACATCATAATCACTATGAAATTTTCCAATCTGCCAATTATTAATAATAATAACGTTATTAATAATAACGTTATTAATAATTTTGAAATGTTCCAATTTAGATACTGTTATATCAATGACTTTGTAGTGTCAATTATAGTAACATGACCGTAATGTTTCCGTTTGGAAACCTGAATAAATCAGCAGCAATAGTATAGAAGAGTCCTGCATGCTACGACGAACCCTTCCTTAGATGTTAGAATCGGAGTACACCAGGGCTCTATTTTGAGTCCTCTACATTAAAAATCAGATGATGGATTGCCTGACATAGGATATTCAGAGGCATCTGCCTTGGTGCATGTATGCGCCTGATTTTACACAAATGTACAAATCTCTAAATGATTGGGTAACTGCTCTTGAAAAAAAATTAGCAGAGCAAATACAAAATACACGCCTTGCATATTTGACGGTAACGTAGTACATATCATGTAGGTATGATTATCTTAATGGCTACAACTCTACTATTATTGCTTGGCACCAGGCATTCAGATTCGTTTCCTCCGAACTCCTTGTTCTCCCCAGCCACTTCAGTTCTTGGTAGATGATGCAGCACATGTCTCTTATCACCTGGTCATTATTATTATATCTAGGGTGGCCTCTGTGGGTTTTACTGTTAAAAAATGCTTCGACGATATTAAAACGCAGACCCGAGTACCTACCGAATGCTATGGCCTATCCATTCCCTGGCTCTACTCAGTAACTAGTCTTAATTATGATTTGGCCAATGGTTTGATTCTTCTTCTCTGGTTTCAATTCTAAGATTGGTTTGCAGCAATTCCCTCAATTCTTCTCCTCCATTCTTCCCTGTCTTTTGCGGCTCTTTTAAGATCCACATATGACTGGCATCGCACGTCCACCAACAGGTCCTCCAGGTACTCCCGGCGTTGGCGTCCTCGTCTTCGTCATCCTAATGGTTTAATTATGCTCTGAAAATCTTCGTATTCTTGTGTTGTTGTAGATTCAATCTTGTATTATGATTCTTAGATTGAAAGTGGTTGAAAGCATTGTATTGAATTTTCAATATTATTAAGGTGATGATTTGAGTTGCATGAATTTGAATGCAATCAAATGCTCTATATATTCAAAGTTATACCAAAATCCAGCTCTTATTCTTCACTACTGGAAGAAGGCCTCTTCCTAATTGTTCCTCCTTTCTTTATCCTGTGCCCTCTGTGTCGTCATCTGCTTATGGGTATATGTATTACCAATTGAATAGGGTTCTTTGTTTGTAATGGCTACATTTATGGTTGATATTTTTTCCTTTTAAAATAGGGTAGACCAGGCGTCGGCAACCTATGGCACGCGTGCCAGGCTTTGCACGCGATGGGGTTCTGAATGGCACTCTACAAAGTTAAATTTGGTATAAAATTAGAACCCCATTATATAATTTAGAATTAAGGCGGCACCCTGAATCATATTGGTAGAGTGGCTTGGCACACCACAGCTAAAAGGTTGCCGACCCCTGGGGTAGACCAATCTAGATATTTTTACCTCTCCATGATTTAATGTAAAGTAACTTATTATTGATTAGGTACTGATGTATTCAGGTAAATCTCTCGTCTTTTTGTATTGACCTACCTCAGACAAGACGAGAAAATAAGTTCCACTGGCTTAATTAAAAAGAAAGAATGGAGTTGATTTATTTATAAAGTTTAAAGGGATAAGAGTTTAATCAATCGATTTTTTAATTATAAAATCTCAAAACATAAAATTTCCCCTTATAACTTTGAATAGAAACATGATTGATTAGAATTTACAAATAACACAAAAAAGCGTATTTTAGGTGCTTGAAAAAACGCGTTTCGTGTAAGAAATCATTTCCGATATTTCAACAAGTTCCAATTAATTTTTCATAACAAATCCACTCATGATTTTTAAAAAAATAATAATTTTGTATTTGGCAATCCTTAAGCAAACACTACATTTTTTTAATAAATCTTTAAAAAGATAAATTTTTTTAATCGAAAAAAAATGTTTTAAGATGGAATTTTTTCAATATTTGAAGCCAATATTGAAGATTGTCTACTTGGATTTAGAACCATTGGGGCTTATGACCCTCGCATTAGCGGCTGGTATAGAATGATTACTTTACAATATAGAAACTATTCACCATTAGGTTCCATTGATCCAGGTTTTTACCTCTCCAGAATTATTACGTATATAAAAAATATTTTATTTTCCCTCAAAAATTTAAATGGATAAAAAATTAAGGTATTGATTCATTTTTCATATTCATAAGTACAACTACTTTGTTTTCTAATTCAGATTCAACTTAATAGCTGTCACCGTCCAAATTTTGTTGATAAGTATACCTAATATATCTTTGCAAATTAAGCTCAATGATAGTTCAAAACTTATGAATTTGAAAGTTTGCAGCCATTTTGTTACATCTGACATAAGCCCCTGGACCCTTATGGTCTGTTTTCCTAGAAATACGGCACTACTATAAAAACAGCGGTGAATGTGTCAGTGTAGAAAATTGTTTATCAGGTTATCTTAGCGACAAAAACATTGTCATTATTTTCAAATGACAGACGACGCACCGTTCCGTGGGAACACGGTGCATTAAGAAAAAAAAAAAAAAGAAAAAATAACAACTAATGACTCTAACAATTCATTACTAATGTTCGATTTTTAAATGTAACAAACCACTACGGGCTTACGACCGTCTTCTACTGTTATTTCGAAGGCTGGCTTAGTGTGATCACTTTACGTTAACAACGATCGCCATTAGGTGGTAATGTTTGTCTCCGAAACTCCTTATCATGAGAATTCTCAACATGTTCAACATGTCGAAAAATCTCATGTATGCAACAAGTAGAAATTTAATATTAAAATGAAAAATAGAGATAATAGTTGGAAATTGTTAAGAACAAGAGAGCAACCAAATTTAAAGACCGCGACTGCTGTCATGTATTTGGCGCCAGGATATGACTATATCCACTTTTGTTAATGTCTCATATTTATTGCCTATTGGCTTTGTTGGTGCACAACGTTCTAATTATATTTAGGTTCGTTATGTAACGTTCTAATTAACGGTGCATAAACCAAGTATTACATTGTTATTATTACACTTTTTATGTGGTGAATGAACGAGTGACACTTTTTTCATGGTGTCACTTATTCATTCGTACTTAATTCAAAACTTCATATGAAAAACTATCGCAATCGTAATCGCAATGCTACATTTACCGGTTGATCATATCGGAAGCATTGGGCTAAGGCCTTCAAGGTAGACCAGCAGGGGTATTCCTGACGCTTTCTTATTCGAGACTAATACTAGACTAAACTAACGCGACTAAAAAGTCCGTGACTAAATTTGGTATTCCTGACGCTTTCTTAATCCGATTCTTTTTTGTGATTTGAATCTTGTCGGATACTAAATTTAACGGCCCGTTAACAATAAATGTATTTTTTATCGTATTGTCTATGGTTTCAGCTTATTTTAATATTATTGCGATAAATATTTAATTTTAACGAAATATTTTAAAACAAATACTTAAAATATTAAAAATGTCAATTAATTACTACATTTATTTAATTATTAGTAAAATAATTTCAATTTAAATCATCTTTTAAAGAAAATTTGATATTTCAAAGTTGGCCATACTGATTATTGTTATTGATAACTGTCAGGAGTGTCAGGAATATAAACAAGCTTTCCCTAACCTAGAAAATAAGCGTCATTAATTCATGGATTATCCGTTCTGATGCGTGATGAAAAAAAACATAATTCTCTAATATTTCACAATTCTTATCTCTAGAAGAATCCCGAATTTTAAATCCCGACTCGCATTCAAAAGTGAAGCCAAAATATTGCAATTTTGACAGCTTGATTCCAAAAATACGCAGTGTGTGATACCTATGTTTGTTTCTCACGTTTTGCTTTAAATCTTAATTTTTACTTTAAAATAAGTGCAATTGGTAATGTTTACGTTTCTTTGTGAAAGTTTAAATCTAATTTTACAATCCGATTTGCTTACCAAACTGTTAAAATTGCAGGTCAATGAGGCTTCTCTTTTTTTGCTTTGAAAAATATAGTTCTCCAATTCATTTAGGTAGTTATATCTACATAAAAATCTATGCCCCGTTTGAGTTGTTATGTGGAGAGCTTTTGTTGCCTCCCTATGCTCCTGAGAAGAGTGTAAAAGGGAGAATCGATTGATTTATATAGGACCATCCGTTTGTATTACATTCAGAAATGATTCAACAAAAGCACCCTGCGTTACTATTACAACTGAATGACGGGCATACTCTAACTATAAACATAAGGCAAGTACCAGGGATCGAACTCAAGTACCTTAAGAATGTAAAGTCAGCTAATTCATCACTAAGCAACCAACTTCTACTATCTATATTATAGTAAGCAAATAAAAGCTTCAAGGTTAAGTAAACTGTATTTAACAGAAGAAAAAATCTTTTTTCATGAATGCTGTTTGCAATTATGATATCTTACCTTCAACTCATTATACTCACCCTAAATTATTTTTCCTTAAAAAACAATTATTCTATCCATCTTTATGTGCTGATGATGATGAGGGACTTAAGAAAGTATGTTATCCCAAAAAAGAAGGGAATATGGTAAAGAAAAAACAGATTCACAATGTAAGATTTTATTTGAAATAGAGTCGTGAAATAATTTTTGTAAGTTCGTTAAAGATTGTTAGTTTCAAAATATTATCTATCAGCCCAACACCATACACAGTAATAATCAACCACCTTATAATTTAAAAAAAACTAAATACAAATATACTTACTTCTACAAAAAATAAATAAAATTTAAAAACGTTTTCTTTTGTCAAAGACTACCCTAAAATAAATTGAAATTAAATGCCTATATCCAAAATTTGGATAGGTTGTAATTTGCAATAATATATATTAATCAAATAAAACTCTATCTAAAACCAATACATACTTTCTCTGTGTAATAAAAAAACATAAAAAAAATTGTAAAGCATAAATTGATTGGGACATCTTAAAACTTCAAACCGAACCACAATTTTATTGAAAGTATGCAACAATCATTATATGATTTATGAATATTCAAACACTTGTCACATAAATAAACTTTTATCCAAATTCAAAATCATAGAGGCCGCTCCAGAGATAATTATATTGACCAGGTGATCGGCGACATACACTGCAGCACCTACCAGGAGATTTGTAGAGGCTGGCCGGTGACAAGCAGGAGTCGAGGAACAGAGTATGCAAGCTTGCATGTAGCATAACATCTTGGTCACTGATTTCCCTATAGCCGTATTGAGGTTGTGGGCTCGTATCTCAAAGCCGATAAATAAATAAATACCTAAAAAAAAACAAAACACTTATTACTCCCAGATGTTTTTGTATATACATTTGAAAGAACAAAAAAGTTGTTGAAATAGCTTTACTATATACAATATCTGCAAATATGAACAGAAACATTAATAAAATATTAATTTAAATTGTATAGCCTTTCTTCTCTCTCGAAGATGCCATAACTCAATTGCCGAATAAAAGTATATATCTGTAAAGTTATTATCAATATTATACAAGCTCAAAAGAGTACTCATCAAGAATTTTTGATTGAATTCTTTGTATCCACTTCTACTGATAAATAATATACATGCAGCCCTTATCTTTGAAAACTTTCAGTAGTATAAAACTTCATAAATTGTTATTTAAACAAACCACAAGTTAATGCATACCACTTGGTTAAATGAATAAAGGTATACATACATTTTTTTCTCCTTTTCTTGACCTAATGGTGTTCTTGGCCAGTCTCAAATTCCTGAATTACAACTTTGTTTATTGGTATTCTTAAATGTCTGCCCTTACATATTTACACAATCTGGTGAGCTCATCCATTGCTAAAATAAATAAAAGTATTCTTTAAGCCATATAGCGTAATCAAACTGCCATTTGAATGTAGTTTTCACAAAATAATATAATCGAAATGAACTACGTAATGTCAAATTATACGAGAATACTATGACTTACATTTTCGTAAATAAGTAACAATTTTGTGAACTGCTAACTGCACTTTAATATTCCTCACGTCTTCAGGGTACACCAAAGCACTGATTTGTTTTCATTTTAATGTATTTAAAACATTAAATTTCAATAAAACACAGAGATGAACTGCGCGCAAACCGACAAACGTCACGATTTTTTGAGGTTAGATTTTTACGCGCTCAGCACAGTGTTGAGTGTTATCCGTGTCCCGCCAATAATTCTTTGTGTGGCGCACTTGAAATATTCACTTTTCCATTTCATTATTATATTTAAAATGTTCAGATAAAGTTTTTTAATTAGATAATATCGAAACATTTTGGATCACCGTATATAATATACCAAATAACTTATAAATTATATTTTGATGTTTAAAAAATGTATAAAATTCTTTTTTTTTTAATAATACTTAGATGTTTTAATATTTAATCCCGAAATTTTATTCAAACAAGCTAGGAAAAGTGTTGTGTCAATCAAATAAGACAACAATTTTGCTATCTTATTATAAAATGTCAAATCGTAAGTACCCGCCTTTTTTGGCGTACTTAAGAATGTGTCAGGAATACCAATTTAGTATCAAACTAGACTTATTAACGGATTTTTTAGTCACGAAAAGCTTCCAAAAGTATCCGCATCGAAATAGCGCCACTTCTAAATTTCAAAAATACCAATTGCTGAAAAGTAGCAACTTTAGTATCAAGGAATACTTAAGAAAGCGTCAGGAATAACCACCCAGGTCATAAGTAATACACATAGGGGTTGTATGAGAAATATTATGTCGTTGGATAAAATAATATACGAAATTCGTCTGAATAGAAAAGAGTAGAAGGGTTATATACGAGAGCTATCATGTTCCTCCAAGTAGTTCATAGCCTCATATGGTTCCAGGCCAAGTAAAATGATCACCCACTCTTATTATCTCTCTCATTTCATTCGTTTATGAAATCTCAATAATAAATTTAACTGCAAAGCATTATCTTTCTATATAATAATTCAGAAATGTTTGTATATTTGCTTTTTACCGTATGTCATCGCATCACGCCTAAACGGCTGAACCGATTTCACTAATTCTTTTTTTGTCGTGTTGGCTTTTATCAGTAGAAGGTTCTTATGAAAGAAAAAAAATAAGAAAGTTGCGTGGTAAATTGTGAAATTAAATAAAACTCGCATTAGGCCCTCCTTCTCTATCTACATAACAATTCAGAAATGTTTTTTTATTTGCTTTTTACCGTATGTCATAGCATCACGCTCAAAATACAAATGCTACGTCAGATATGAATCTGCACAGAGCCGTGCAAAATGCCGGAGAAGGTTCTTTTATACAATTTGCTGGATTAACTTTACTATATTTAGGGCTATTTAAAAAAACTATTTTTTAGGATCTTCATACAAAATTTTAATAAACATTAAAAGTGTCATTCTTCTCTCTTTTTATGAATTGTGAAAGTTTCATTCTTCTTTTTCTGTGCTTATGTCAGTTATAGAGGTCTGCAAAGCAATGGGAAGCTAGACTAGAACCTGTTTAATTACCTACCGATAAAGCCTGACAATCGGAATCAAAAACGTAAAGCAAGACGGGTATAAGCTAGTCTACATAATAATTCAGTAAGGTTTGTTTATTTCTATTTTCGTATGTTGGAACATCACGCATAAACCGCACACTCTAGGTTTGATTTTAAACGTCGGGGACCCTTGCAGGTATATTTATGGTAATCATAGATACAAATTTTTCCATTTTCTCAAATATATTTAATGTTTTTAATAAATTTCTAAAATTATGACATCTCCATAGTAAAATCTCCGTAAACACAGGTGGCCATCTTTTGAAAACAAAATTACTCATGTTAATGTTGCATGGAACGAAAGTTTGACTAAATAAAAACGTATTTAAAAGATTCAAGATTGATTTGAAATAAAAATAAATGTTATTCAAACCATAAAAAACACATTTTATCAACATTGAAATGAAAATACATTTTCGGATTACGTTTCGACTGACGTTTAAGGTCGGTAAAACAGCTGCAGTTATCATTGGTCAATCACATAAAATTTGTACCATTCCACACATAGAGGGTGTAGGGAATGTAGTCAAGACTCAAACCATATTGAGAGTAAAATTTGCATATAATGTAGGTAGGTTCGTATTATATTATTATTAAAGGAATCTTTTACCCTTCTATTGGTGTTCTAGAAGGTATGGGGGGGGGGGGGTTAAACCCCCAAACCCCCCTCTAGAACTATATACGTTCCAACCTTAACCATCAGTTAAAGGACAACTAACAGCAACATCTTAGTCTTCCAAACAAACCTCATTAACTTGAGAATCGAAAAATAAGATGTCACTCCATGCAAAGAAAAGTTTATATGAGAAAACATGTAGGCAAGTTTAAAATTGATATTTTTTAAACTTCGTTGAAAAAATACTTCAAATGTTATCAAACCAATCCATAATATGCTTTTTTACCAATCTTTGTATAAATTTGATATGAAGGTATATGAAATAAATAATTATTGTGAAAAATCGAATCAGCCCGCGAACTTAATAATAATCTTACTTTACTTAGAGCGTTATGTATGAAATAAATGAAGGTACCTATGTTATTTTTTCAAATCGAAGGTACCTATGTAATCAAATAACCAATTTGAGAGAAAGTTTGTTGAAAAAAAAACAATTTAATACGAGTATAAAAACTGTGGATTTTAGAATTTGTTTGACATTTCGAGAAAAGAAAACCCGTTGAGAAATATTGGGCTATTGGTAAACATAAGCCATTTTACCGTTAAAGAAATCAAACGACGCGATTAAACCAATAAAATGTTACGTTCGAAGTTTTGTAAAAAAAAATATCAGATAATAGTTTTGCCTGTCGTGATTTCAAGAAACACTCAAAACTATCCAAAAAGACTCACTGGGGACTCATTTGTTGAGTAGGTACCCTTTAATTATTCATACGAATATATTTATTTTTACATAATATCCTTTCCTAAACATACAAAGTGATATTCAGAATTCATCTGCGTGTTTTTTTTTTTTTTTGAAGTTGGATGACAAAAAATAAATGCGTTACGGTCGAAAAGTTGAAGAAACAAGATCAGTAGTAAATATGTGTTGACAGCAACTGCGAGTTGCAAGTGAAGTACAGGTTTTAACATAACAGTGATAGAAGTGGCTTCTTTTTTTTGCGACTATCATCAACCCACACCCTTTCCAAATGCGCGGCATATCGCAAAAGTGCGCGCATCGGTTAGTCAGTGCTGCTCCCGGTAGCGAAAAATAATTGATAAACAACCCATTGTACCGAACGGAGCAACTTTGAACTTGCACTTGACAGAAGTGCACGCTCACTTTAAACCTACAATTACACCTTCAACTTAGACTAGATTTTTTTTTACAAATAAACTAGGTATCATAATAATCTACAGAATAATGAAAATTATTGTATAAATTAGTATCAGAACAAACAATAATAATAAATGAAAACAATTAATATAACAATTTCTTATATTTTATTTTATGTTTAACTTTCAATTAAACTGAAACGCTACAATAACGATAATAATAATGATTGAAGTGTTTCTATATTAACGTCGCAAAATATTAGTCTTACAATCTTTCTAAGCATTTTTTATTATTTTATGATTATTATCATGATTATTTTTAATGAGTTTTGAACGCCTTTTTCAAAAATTGATTTGTTACATTACTTTTTTTTCGGTCGTCTCTTTCGAGTGTGACATTGATGAAGTGTTCCTACTCACATTCCTATCGTGGAAATTGAAGTAGAAGTAAAAATATATTTCGACAATAATTCAAAAATGAAATAGGTAGATTTTTTTTTAAATCAATTCTTTTTCTTTTTGATTTCAGGTTTAGAAGATGTTTGGTCTAGCCGTAGCGAATATTCTTGTAAGTATGGAAATCCATTTCTTCTTTTTCTTTTTGTTTTCTTTTTATGCTTTTTCAACATCCGTTCTATCGACGTGCCTTGTCCTATTTTACAAAAATTTTTCTTATGTACCTATAGCTGAAAACAAATAAACGACTATGAATGCGAAATTCCCATATTCCCTCAGGCCTCAGGCTATCGTATTTCCTTACCAAACAAATGCCAATATAAGGAATTTTATTATATTATAATAAATCACATAGACTGTGAATAACAAATAACATTCTCCAAATTATTTTTAGGGAAAACTTGTTTTTTTTTTTTAACAAGTGTAAGTAATGTTTTACAATATGTTTGAAGTAACTTAGTAGGAAATTTGACCTTTTATAATATTTGTTTCAAAAAAAAAAATCATTGGAAACAAACAAAATAAAAAATCACTGCCAGAGATTTGATCTACTTATGAAAACTATAGCTCTGATTTCCTTGAAAAGTGGTGTTGTATGCTATAAGCCGTAATATAACGGACGCAAAGTAAACTTTAAACAATTATGCAGTGGGTTCCTAGGGAACGGTCCGTCATCTGACAAGACGGCGTCTTTCAAAATTATATGACAATGTTTTTCGTTACTATGGAAACAATATTGGCAATGTTCTCAACTGACATATCCACCGCCGTTTATTGTAGCGACTATTAATCATTGACCACTAAATTAAATAATTCTTTTATCTTATGAATCCATTTGAGGGGGCGGGAAAAAGGAAATAAGAAGCAATCGATTAATAATTAAGGGATATAAAAGAATTTGTACTTTTATTTGATCAGATTAAGAAATAGAAATGTAAAGTATTTTTAACATTAATGCCATCATTCCAAAGGATAATCTTTATTGCGAACGCTCTTATTAATCATTTAATCCTCGAAATTGGTTGATCGTCGATTAATTCATGTTGGTTTTTAACATCTCTTATCATCGGTATGGGAGGGCGCAACCCTTAATGATTTCTTATCATCTTTTTAAGTAGCTTACTGTGAAAGAGTCAAGGAGTGTATTTGTGTTCACTTTGGGTGAGCACATATTCATTTAAAAAAAATACAAAGACGATTTATTTTTGTTTTTAGCTGTTTCCTGGGAAGTTGTAGACAGTCACTGGCAACAAATCTCAAGTTAAAAGTGTATTTGTGTTCAGTTTGAGTGAGCCCTGATTCATTTTTATATATTATAATTTTTTTTTTGTATCCAACCCTATTTATCAACGGATGCATGGGAATAGTGACATTGGAGAAGCGCAGAGATGAATACCTTTGCAGGCACTTCTACGAGCTACTGCACGGTATCATTCATAACCCCGGCGTGTTAGAAAAAAATAATCTCTATATGCCAGATTCCTATGATTCCTAGATCTCGACATCATAAACTATTTTTTATCCACCCACAGGCAGAACAAATATAATTCCCTACTCGTCATTAATACCTAAGGTATTAAAAAATTTCAACTAATTACCTCAGCATACAGATATTTTTTAATATAACGAATTTACTAGTAAGTTTATTAGAAACTCTAATTATTGAATTCTGCATTTCTATGTTTAATTTTAATTTGCAGAATATGTCGATGTCGATGGTTAATGCACAGCGGACTCTCCCTATAGTGTCGTTCACTAAACAATATCATTATTTTGTTGACTTTTGTACTATCTATGCGAATTGAAGTACCTATGTAAGTATTTATCGTTTTATTTTTGATTTTTTTTTTATTTCTACTTATCTTAATTCTACTTAACAAATGTGGAAACGATCCTGTGGTTAATTAAACTATGCCAACAATGTAAGTAGAAACAAAAAAAAATTATAAGAATAGATCGAATCGAATAGAATGAATATTATAAAGATAAAATATTTTATTCAAACAACTGAAAGTAAAAGCTTTTCAACATTCTTCCCCATATTGTGTGTGTAGCTTATTTTTGTGTCGAAAGTAAAATGTTAAAAAAAAAAACGTTGAAACGTTATTGACTTGATGTATTGAGTCTGACGGTCTTGTATTGTCAATCTATCAATCTATAATAATAAAGGAAAGTGCCTGACTGACTCATCAACGCACAGCCCAAACGGCTAATCGTAGAGAAGTGAAATTTGGAAATCAGGTAGGTCTCAATACAAAACCTTCCACTAAGAAAGGATTTTTGGAAATTCCACCCCTAAGGGGGTGAAAAATAGGGTTGAATGTTTTTCAAAGTATGCGAATATCTCGGAAACTAGACATGGTACGAACTTGAGATTTGGCATATGAATTCTTCTATAGAAATGAGTGTTAGCATATTCGGCAATTTTTCCAAAATTTAACTAAAAGGGACGAAAAAGGGCACATATAAAAAGGGATGATTTTTAAGTGCCTCCTAAAAAGTTTAAAACTGGTTTTATCGAAATTTCAAAAAAATGATTTCTTCAGAAAGAGTCAAATTATATTATTCTGTTTTCAAAAGATAACATTAATTAGGTAGGAAGGGGTTGGGGGTGGTTTTTATTGAATAACCATATCTCTTAGATAACTGAAGTTAGAAAGCTCTAAATTAATATATAGATTCTAATTTTAATATAAAAATAAAATTCGTGTTTCAACAAATAAATATTATTTTTTAAGGAAGATAAGCCATGATAAAGATTTGCATCAAACATTTATTGTAACAAGGTCACACCCCGTGAGCAGTGCCGTTTGAATAATATAGGTAGGTACCTACATAAACTATGTCGCGTCCGCCTCGCGAGAATGACTGAGGTTATAAACTAGGTAGGTAGGTACCTACCCAACATTTTTTTAGTGTAGTGGAGTACCTACGCCTTTGATTGGATTATTAAATTCTATATGTAAATTCTATTTGTATATGAAACATTTTCATCAACGCACAGCCCAAACGGCTAATCGTAGAGAAGTGAAATTTGGAAATCAGGTAGGTTTTAATACAAAACCTTCCACTAAGAAAGGATTTTTGGAAATTCCACCCCTAAGGGGGTGAAAAATAGGGTTGAATGTTTTTCAAAGTATGCGAATATCTCGGAAACTAGACATGGTACGAACTTGAGATTTGGCATATGAATTCTCCTATAGAAATGAGTAGTAGTTTTCTTGGACAGTTTTACCAAATTTTTACTAAAAGGGACGAAAAAGGGCACATATAAAAAGGGATGATTTTTAAGTGGCTCCTAAAAAGTTTAAAACTGGTTTTATCGACATTTCCAAAAAAAGATTTCTACAAAAAGAGTTAAATTATACTATTTTACTTTCAAAAGATATCATTAATTAGAGGGGAGGGGGTGAGGGGCACTTTTCCAACGTGTGTGTGTGTGTGTCCGTCCCCTCTTTATAACTTTTGATTCGTTTGATGCACACATCTTAAAACTTCAAAAAATATTGAATACTTTAAGCCTACAAAATTTGTGTACTCAGAATTTTGAATTTTTTTTTCAGTCAGGGGTAATCAACCTTTGAATTTTTATTTAATTTTTTCATATATCTCGAAAACCATAAAATCTAGAACCCTAAAAATGAGTATGTATATAGAAAAATACAATATCTAAAATATAATTTAATGAAAAAGTTCCAGGATTTCTCAAACTTTTTTTTATAAAGAAAAATATTTTTTTTTATGACAAATTTACGAGTTTCAGTGCATATAGTTCAGAATTTTATAAAAATATTGATAAACGCCGAAACCCTCCAACTAGATAATTGATTTTTCTATAAAAAATATTTACATCATAGCAGTACATCTCAAACTTTTCTTAACAATTTTTGTAAAAATTTAATTTATTGACGACATCGTTTCATACAATAAACATACCGACTCAGGCCATCGACAGTTGGATCTCATTTTTACATGTAACTTTTTTTATAAAGTAAAACATTTTTTATGACAAATTTACGAGTTTCGGTGCCTATACCTATTTCAGAATTTTATAAAAATATCGAAAAAAGCCGAAACGTTTAAAACTGGTTTTATCGAAATTTCAACTGCAGATAGAGTCAAATTTTATTATTCCGATTTTAAAGTAAAAAATATTTAGGGTGCTTGGTAGTTTTTTTCGAAAAACCATATCTCTTAGATAAATTAAGTGAGAAAGCTGTAATATATAGATTCTTACTTTAAAATAAAAATCGACCGGTTTCATTGTTTTGTCAAAGATTTATTTTAAGCAGTGATATGGTATGATAAAGATTTTTGCAACAAACAAAATAATACTATGGAGATCCTAACCTTGAAACGCGGCACGATGAAGTTAATACACGTGCGGCTAGGTATATACATACTGCATGTATCTTATCGTAATGCCCAGAACAGTGGTTTCCAAAATTAAAGATTTTCCAATTTCCTATCAGGTGACAACTCTTCTGGCAGCTAATCTACTCGGCAATTTTTTATTGATCACACAACCCTTAGTAGGGGAGAGTGGGGATGTATGGGACAAATTTATTAAAAATTGAATTTTGGAAAAATAAAAAGCAATTTATTTAAAAAAAATATTAGGTTGCTGAATGTATGCTATTAGCTATGACATATACTTATAATTATACGGTTGAGCATATTTAATGAGTTATTCAAAATATTATAAAACCCTGATTTTGTCCCATTCCTCCACACAGTGTGGAGGGATGGGACACCTATATGGGAGGAATGGGACATGCAAATAAAATTGTAACTTATTTCGCTAAAACGATCAAATTTTATTTCGAATGCATAAACTTCTTGCATTCTTTTGCACTGCCATGTTTTTGAGGTGGTGGCAATACCAGTATGTACTTCATTATTTTGTAATTGAACAGCCTGGCGAATTTTTGTATAATCATTCCTTATTCAATTTATATTTTTTTATCCTTAATCTCGGCATCTACAAAAAATACATTACATTTGATAAAAAATAACTAATTGTGGAAAAATATTCACATACAGGAGGTATGGGGTATGTCCGATACCTCACTCAATGAACTGTCCCAAACCTCCACCATGAACAATAAAATGGTAAATGACATAATTTAAAACAATAAGTTTTAAGTTATGTTAAAACAATGCGTTAATATGACGAATAATTATCGCAGGTTTGGGAATAAAACATAGAAATAATCTTACCTTTGGTTTACTTTCCCCCAAAAGGATGGGTTGTAATAGGTATAATATTACTTTTTATGTCGAAAAATGATAATCAAGAATTATTTTTTCCACACGCACAAAACACCAACCGTCAATGATTTTTTACTAAACGTACCCCTATATACATCTTTTGACAAGTATATGAATATATAACTGCGCCAAATATGAATAATACGAGTACTGTCCCATACCTCCTGCATCCCATACCTCCACACTCTCCCCTACTAAATTATTCGTCACTCGATTAAAACACTCAACCAACGTAAACTACGCTACTGTGAACTAGGCTTAAGTACCTTACTGTATTAATTGATCACCAGTATTTCTTTATCCTCATGTACCTACATACGTACCTCGGTGTTATTTTTATAGCAATAGGAGCACGCCTCATGGCCTTGAAAGCCAACAAGGACACTGTTCTGTTGTGTAATCGGGAGTTGGCTGGGTAGGTAGGTACCTACCTACTTATGACGTCATTAAATTATTTTTATGAATAGGTACGACTTTTTCCCAAACTGTAGGTAATTTACAGAAGGCTGTTATTGGTGTGCTATAAGTTTGCCTATATTGATGGTACCTACATTGAATAAAAAAAGAATAAAATATGCACATGATTTTCCAAAAAGGCCCCACTCTTCCTTGGTGATGTTTCGTGATTGTTTTCTTTTAACGAACTCCACCGTTTACGCCGTTTTAGAAATTTTCATACAAAATGAAGCGAATTCTCGGGCACGTTCAAATGTTAACTCGCAGTACTGTAGTAATATTTCATAGGCGAGGTATATTTTCTCGCCTATTTGTTCCCACCTGGGATACGAATAAAATAAAATATGGATGTTGTTTCCGAAATATTTTAATGATGGTTTTAATTTATTAGTTTAAATAAGACGATTTAATAATGTATTTTTAGCAGGGAGCACAGTGCACATTATGCATGTGAATGTAGGTGTCAGCGTTCCCCAGTTTAGGAAGAGAAACCAAAAAGCACGTGAGCGAAGCCACGGGTAACTAGCTAGTCATTTTATATGAGAATGTCTATCGACGTTGTCTTTCTAAGCGTGCGTGTTCTCGCGGGAGAAATTCCGTTTGTGTGTGAATTTTCTATTGACTTCTACACGACAAACGACTATCTGAAATGAATAAATATTTTGAAAATATTGTGTTACGCGGAAATGGATTTTTCAAAATAAATAATTGAACAAACAGAAAACATACAAATAATATTATGTAATGGGTGGAGAATCAAACTCAAGAAGGTCTAGGGACCATTTTTATTTATCGTATGGCTCTTTTACAACACATCTTAAAATCTAGACATAAAACAGTAATAATAGCACAGATATCTGATTGTCAAAGGTTAAGGTCAATATTTAAAATGTATTCAGTTGCTGTGTCAGTCAGCAAGAGGAAATCCCTGAAATTCCCCGCGTATGATCTGAGGTTGCATTCGGTTGTGATATGTTGCATGGTTTGTTTTTCGGCTCCGCAGTCGCAACCAGGGGAATCCAGCCATCCACACTTGTGGAGAAAATCGGCACATCTGCCATGCCCTGTTCGGATCCTGTTCAATGGGGACATATGTCTCTATTGTCAGTGCGTCCATCATAATAGTTCTAAAGTGAGATTCTTTAATTTGTTTGTGGAGCGCTGCCTCTTATTGTGCCTTGCTCTAGAGGCCTTTTGCAGGGCGTCAGTGCCTCTTCCTGGCTCCTGCTCTGTCAATGAAACTAGAGGATATTTCCCAGGGATACCAACACCAACGACTGATATTTTTGTCAAAGCATGAATCAAAGATGGATCCAAGAAACATGTATTGATTTACTGATAAATTTTTAAGATTGTTTCAAAGTCATCGTCAGTGGCGTTACTTACAGCCCATTATGAGCCATGGCCTCCTCAAGAAAACTTTTCCATTCATCTCTGTCCTCTGCCACTCTCCTCCACGTCATCATTCCGATTGCTCTAATGTCATCTTCCGTGTCATCCAGCCATCTCAATTTTGGTCCGCCTCCACTCCTACGACAATTGTTTATTAAGCTTAAATATAGCATAATGATTATTCTCAGAGTTGCTTTAATAATAATTTATTTCATTTGTCAAATTTTTCAATTCAAAAAGCTTTAATACGCGTTTTTCATAGCCTTCACATAATATGAGTGGACATTCCCTGGACAATAGAGAAAGGCCGCACAAATATATTTTCGAAATAAATCACAGCTGTGCCTAACCCCAAAATGAGATTTGAATTCTAACATTATATTCGTATAACCAAACCATTTAAGTGAAGAAGTTTCGCAGAATGTGGGGTAGGATTTATCCCATTTGATATTTTTTGTCGGTTGATAAATTACCATCCCTTATTTTTAAAACAATCGTATTATTAGCATTATGTAAAATAATCCAACTGTCGATTTGATGAAGAGAAATTATTTCTCGAGACAGATCGGCAGTATCAAGCCAAGATACGTGAGATTTGTATGGCCAGGTCTAGATTTTAAACGGTTTTACAAACTTTGACGACGAAAAACGCCAACTAAGAGGCTTCGCAGCATAAATAATGTTCTCCTCTTGTTTTTTAATGATTCGGCATTTTCTAATAAAGAACAATTTAAATTATAAGATAACACCAAAAAGGTTGAAGGATAGCTGGGAATCGACCTCGCAGGAGGCCAACCCCACCCCTTGAATTACAGGCCACAAGCGCCCAAATTAAGAAGAAAAAGAAGAAGATAACAACATAGAAATTGGTCCACTTATTGTTATCATACTTGTTTTAATTTTTATGTATTGTTAATGACTGTCTGTTTACCTAAATAAATAAAATAAAAAATAGAAATGGTCAATCGAGTACATATAACTGTACCTGGTTGACCATTATTAGATTTCATAAAACTGAATAAATGGAAGTTTTTTTACTCACCCCGTACACAAATGTGTGTTTTTTTTTGTTCGGTGAATGTTATAATTAATCAGTGTAACTGTATTTGATGGAGATTTATTTTGAATTGGGCGACAACAGAAATCTCGGCAATTGTTTTGGACCAAGTCAATTAAGACTAATCGCTACCCTTGAATAATGGCACTCTTAGGAAAATCACAATCAAGCAAATACAGTTCTATGAAGATAATCTAGGATTTTTCGTAGCAAAGCTCTTTTAATCATATTAAGTGCAAACGTATAATCTTTAGAATTATTTCATTTAATTAAATGTTACAAAGAAGACATAAGACATATTTTTTTGTTTACAGCTCACATTTTAAGGTAGGCTCCCGACCAATCCATCAAATTTTATGTTAAGGCTGCCAGTCAGTAAATATGGTAAAACTTTCGATTTTTCAACATGTTTGGGGCTCTTTATCTCAAAATTCGTTGAGGCTATTAACATTTTAAATGAAAAAATATGATAACAAATTTAATATTCATTACCAATACTACCTAGCTTACACTTTAAAAAAAACTTTTTATAGTTTGATAATAGGTATACGTTTATAAAAAAAAAACATATTTCATAAAATCAAAATTAGGGGTGTCGGGTTGTGTTTGAGGCTCTTAATACGAAAACCCTTAATCGTAAAACAATAGTTAGATAGTTTTTGAAAATATTAGCATAAAGTAAATTCATTTTTTATCGACCTCGAATGATATGGCCCGATCATATCGGTTCAGTCTTAGAGGAGGGACAAGTCAGGAGCAAAAGAAATAGGAGAGCATGTATGCGTAATGTTATGCGTTTGGAAGAAGCGAAAGAGGTTTGTTTGGATAGGAAGGAATGGAAATCCGTACTCTCTGCCTACCCCCTTCGAAAACGGCGCGATGGGTAAAAAAAATTATGTACTTTTACCGTTTTTGAAAACACCATTTCTTTTTTTAATTTCTCTTGTTTTATGACCAAATTTGTTTTTTTTTTGCTTATAAAAGTGACTACTTAAATTTATAGTCTTTATATAATAATTGATCTGATAAATAAATTTTTATCCTTATCATCAAATGAATTCTAATGTCACAGTTAATTAAATACCCCAAAATTCTTATACGGTTTCACATTTCTGGGAATTAATCATTACATTATTTTTATCATCCGGGGATTACAAAACCAAACAGAGAGTGGTTCTAAAAAGTCAATGGGGAAAAAGTGCGTAATTACATTTTTTGAAAAAAAAAGGGTTTTAATAGTAGGTATTTACGTTTTAATAACTAAAGCAAAAATGGGGGTTGAAGATAAGAATATTAATGAGACCGTTATAACCGTACTTTGTTGGAATAGTATGATGTCTGTTCGAAAACCCCATTCGACAAAATTACACAAAAAATTAAATATCACGAGACTTGAAAAAAAATCCCATGTACCGGAAAGAGAACACTTCGGATAACAACTGTTTTCACTGACTGGCAATTGTGTTTTAATTACATAATATTACGTTTTGTACGACCATGAAAGAAAATTATTTGAAACAGCCTGACAATGAAATAAATTAAATTTGTCGACAGTTGTTATTATTTAATTGTTTGCATATGTTTATGTCATGCTGTGGGGTTGCCGGCTAAGAATAGCACCTCTGCTCTTTTTGCTGGTTTTCCGAGCATCCTGTAAGAGGCAGGAAATCGAAAAATCAGATCGGGACCGTGAGGTTGACCACCTCACATCCTTAAACCTCAACCGGTCAGAAAATGCACCATAAGCCTCGGACGCCTTTGAGCGCAATGGAGAGCTCTTGGTGCCTCCCTATGCCCCTAAGTGGAGTTTAGGCCTCCTGCATTGCGGGTTGGTTTGGGAGGGATCTGCGGCGGGCTTGATTTGTGTGGGATCGGCTTTTTGGTTTGATTGCTTCGATCGAACTAGAGGGCTGGTTTTGTGCGGGTTGGGTTTGCTGCGGATTTGTCTCCTCCGGGCTGGCTTGCGGTGTGCTGGGGGCCTTAAAAGGAGAATGTATGTATTGCATATGTTTATCCAAGTTGACTTAACATTTACTCACTTTCCAATTTGGGAATTTTTACTGTAATCCTGTGTTGAATTTTCGATGACAGTGTCTTGAAATTGTGTTAACCGAGAATACATATAATTTGGTTTTTCATGCATTATATCAATATTATTCTTCTTAGGTACTTCGTTTCAAATGCAGATACTTTTTGTGCCTGCGCTTTGGTTAGGTGCCAGGACTCACACTCATAAAAAAGAATGGGCAACACGCATCAGACAGTTCATATTTTGTCTGGACAATTCCGTTTCCCATTCCTTGGTCTCTCAAGGCACCTCTTGCCATACCGATACATATCGGAAGTTCAACCCGGAAATCAAAAGAGGTAGTAATTGTTGCTCCCAGGTAGGTTCTATTTAAATTTATCCACACGGGAGACCGATGTTGGTTTTCGGTAGTTGTTTAATGTGGCAGGTGTTATTCGCCATGAGCTCTGCCTTACTGGCATCTACTGAAGGCCAAGGCGTGATACCTACATACACAGAAAGTCAAAACGATTTCTCATTTTTCCACTCTCACAATAATGTATTGATGTTGCCAGGAAGCAAGTTAAAACAGAGTATGTAAGTGAAATAATGAGTTTGGTAACATTGTTATCCAGTTTTAAATTGAATGTTCACGAAACAACATTATGCATGACACCAAAGTTAGCTAATTTAATCACTCAGGTGAGCTTACTTGCTTAGTGTTAGTTACTTTTATTAATAAATCACGTCGTCCCTCGTCTGCATGATCCACGATGTTAAGGATTACGTTTTCACAAAGTTCGTGTGTCTTAGATATAAACGTTTCTTCTTTATGTACGTTGTATGTTGTTCATACATAAAGAATCACCACGTAACTCATTATAGATAATATATGAAGAAGTAACATGTTGTTCTGGGAAATACGTAGGGTTTGATACTAGTCGATGACAGCTTCAGCAACGTTATTAAATTTACTTTTAACAAATGAAATAGAACATTTTTAATTCAAACAGGGCAACGGTCTATTTGATTTGTATAAAGTCCATTTCGATTTGAAAAATGTCCAATTTGAAGTAAAAAAAACTCTATTAAACTGACTTTGTTCTTTTTATATCTCGGTTAGATACTGCTTCGTTCAGTATATTATTGTGAAATATCTCTACTAACTATCTTATTCCATCGTCAAAACATAAGGCCTCTATTAGTTGCCAAAAATTGTGGTAGTCATGTAGATAAACTTTATTTTTTCATCGATGTCAACTTCATAATAATATAATATGTAAGTAACTACATTTCCTAAGTTTTTATATCTTTATCGACTATGCTTCTAGTTGACTTTTTGTCAAGAAACTTATCATTAGGATAACTAGTTGACCCATTTGTTATCTTCTTATCGGGTTAATTAGGTCTTGTCCACATTAAAGTAAAATATGACCTTGTTGATTTATTTTTAATTCGGCTATCAAGTTGGTCTTTAATAATGATTCTTTGATTCTGATAAGGATGTGTGGATATGTAAACAGATGTTCTTACAAACATCGCACTGATTGTCTACACACAATAGTCTTGCAGATAAGCTGGAACTGATGGAGATTAGTGAGGGTAGCTCAAGTCGGCTGTGTGATCTCTACGCTAAATTAACTTTTTATCTCTCACCACAAATAAAATGAATACATGAAAATATTTTCAGAATAACAAATGTTTTTAGGGTAAAATTAGAAACACAAGAAAACAACACGCACATGTTTTCCACATAGATCAATATCAGAATTCATATGAACGTAGGTACTGCAATGTTAATTTTAAAATATTATGGTTTTCGTTTAGCATTAATAATAATCTTGAGTTTTTAATGTATTTATTCTACTTTAACACTTTAAAATGAGATTCTATATATATATATATATATATATATATATATATATTAAATCATTATTTTAATGTACCTTTATTTTTATATTATGAAGTAATCAGTGATGTGCCTAAAGAGAGAGCCGAAAGTCCTTCAACGACTCAATATATCGACCCTTCTCGCAGTCCAAGATATTCGATCGGAGTTTGAGGCTCCAGAACCACATCTCTAACACGTCTATGCTCTACTGCATGTCTTTTGCCTTCAATCTATTTTTCCACACAAAATAGCCATACGGGGATGACAAGAACCGTATTCTTCTGGTATGATGTAGTAGGCCATGATAGAAAATATGCACAGGTCTTTTTATATGTGCATGGTTGATCCTCTACCTGTCCCATCATCTTTTAGAAGGTCTTCCACGAGGTCGAGTATAGTGTAGCTAACAATAAGCATTATTCATAAATTGGAAAAGATAGAAAAAAAATAAGAAATAAAATTAACAAACTTTATGTAATATTTATTTTAAAGTTTGTAAATTTTCAATAATGAGTTTTCAAAAATTGCTGTGTGAATTATATGTAAAATGATTATACACAAATCCTTATCATTTCTGTTCATTGTTTTTATTTTTCCTTAGCTTAGCCACAGATTAAAGAAAGAGAAAAAATTGAGCATCTGAATTAGTGATGAGACAATCCCGCTGTTGGATTTTTTTATGAATATTTCATGAACCAGAATAAAAAAAAAACATTATGTTAATAATGCCCATACTGTACAGCTTTTGTAACCGATAATTTTTTTAAATTTTTTTTCATCAAATCGGTGAAAGGTTTTGATATTTTTTTTGTGTTTGTATAAATTAAAATAATAATTTAGACGAAAATGAAAAAACAAATCAAAATATTTTTGTAAGAATGCAAAATAAAATAATATGGTATTATTTTTTGAAAAGATAGGTAGGTACATTTAGGAGAAGGGATGACAAATATATTTTTTTTCAAACAAAGTGTTTTTTGTTTATTTTATAATTGTAAACATCAAACCATGAAAGAGGTATATGTATCATAATAAAAAAAAATAATTGGATAATTATATTTAACCAAATTGGCTAGCTAAATTTCTTTCAACTAACCAATAATTATAAAAATCATTTCAGAATAGAAAAAACGTTTTCGGTGTTCCTGATTTTTTTTTAAGGAAAAAGTCGTGTTTCCAGTTACCAAATTTTGGAAATGACCTTTTTTTAGGAAAATTTGTGTTTCTAGATACAAAATGTTCATTTAGGCTTGTAAAATAAAAGAGCTTTAAGGTTTTAATATTAACGTTATTTTCAATTAACGAAATTGGTATAACGTTTTTGAATTTAAGCCGTTAGTCCCACCTCTAATTGTACAAAGAGGAATTTGGAATCATCATCTAACCAAGGCGGCCCGCCATTATTAAATCTTGTGAAAATTTTTATACTAAAAAATTTGATATATTCTTCCTGCTTGGAACAGTCCATAAGTTGTTTAGAGTCTCAAATAAATTGTATCGGCATAAAATATCTCCCATTTTATTATGGCATCAATTCAGAACAATAATATTTATTCTTATCTTATGAAGCCTTTTTTTAATAAAACATACTTATTTTTTGTATTAAAGTTTTCTATCTTGAACATCAATTTAAATTAATTGTTAGGTAATAGGTGGATTATAAATAAAGTGTAATAGATAGATTAGATTTTCAATTTATTTACACATTTTTTTTCATTAGATACATGATTAATAATATTATTGTAATAATTTGTATGTATAAAAACATTATAATTATTACTTAAACGTGTTTACTCTCCCTGCAGAGTAACTTTGAATAATTTCAAGTGTTATTTACATTGAAATTCAAAAGCTGTTAAACCACAAAATGGTTGTTTTCCCCAAGCGGTTATTGAATAACACCTCTGCATATAAATTACATCCATCCCTCAGCAAAGTAGCAAGCTAGGTCTGTACTCCTTGGCTGTTTTCTTTTATAGTGACATTTCTGTACTCATAAATTATATCCAATCGTAAACATAAAAGGCTGTTGTATTTTACTGTGGGCAATCTGTGTAAGTACAAAGCAAGGACAATCGGAAAAAATAAAGGCGGTAAATTACCACAACTATCTGTACCTACCCGTTGTGTATATATGTAAGATATGTATTTAAAAATAACAATATATCATCATCATCAGCCTTCACTAGTCCAGTGTTGGATATAGGCCTCCTTTCGCAAGTTCCATGACTCTCTGTCTCTTGCCATTCTATGATATTGATTGCTGGTCACTCTCCTAATATCATCAGACCATCTCAGCTCTGGCCTACCTGGGTTTCTATGACTTTTCTTGAGCTTCATTCCAGAGTTTTCTTGGTCCATCCGTCATTCGTTGTTTTTACTATATGGCCGGCCCGATTCCAATTTACTAACACTATTTTATGCGTCACATCGGTAACTTTGGTCCTTTATCTAATCCATTCATTTCGCATCCTGTCTGTATTGACCGTTTCGTAATGGTGGTATTTTCAAAACTACGAGTATATGTCAATATTGAAACGATGCACATATCAAATATCTTTTTTTTTGAGTTGGTTTGCGAATCGTTTGGATTCAGTGTATAGGACAGTTAACCAAAAACAGCCAATTCCAAGACTCTTCTGGGTTCAATTTCAGCTTCCTGGCAATCTCTACCAGTTTGACCAAGTGTCCGAGGTATAAATAATGTAGGATAAAACATATGAAATTTTAAAATTGTTTTCTGTTCTTAAACTTTAAGCTTGGCTGAGGAATGAAGTTGCATCCGAATATTCTTGATAGTATTCACAAAGCGTGTTTATTTATAATATTTTATCAAGCACATACCAAGGATTATTAATTATTATAGTCCTACAAATCAGTTATATCTATGATCGTCCCTTAAAAGGTTACAAATTTTCTTCACCACGCTTTTTAGAATGTAGGAACTTATACGTTTCACTGGTTTCACATATTTATTATGTACTAGCTGATACCCGTTTGTTGTTACGGTTAGTCAGTAGATTATTAAACAGATAATTAGACAGAGAAAGTATAAGAAACAACACATATAATTTGACATAAAAAAGACATCACAGAATCAACATCATCATGTTCATAATTTTATCGTTCAGTTCAACGTAAATGTTTTTTTTACCTCAATTCCTAACTATTTATAGATAAAGTTACCTACCTACCCACCTAGCAGTTAACCCAGTTTTGCTGCCATTCGCGATAAATTGCTATATTCTTTCTGGTATGGTCCAAGCGAGCCATAGAGTACCTATAATACTACTAAAAAATCCCTGTTTTATCCACCTGTCATGGCGGACCTTACATTTTATATTTTTCTGTGAAAACTTTAAATAATAAGAATTAAAAAGCTTCTACTTTTATTTATTTTTTTTTGTATTTCAAATCAAATTTCATATTTTTTTTATACATTTTCATACCGTAATGCTACAGTTTTAAACAAAATTAACACGTATAATTTTACTTGATTAGATGACTGTCTCATTTATTGAAATTTTAGTATGAAGATTTTAATTTTTTTTTAAATTTGTAAATAACATTAAATAATTGAGAAATTGAAAAAATGTATGTCTATGATTACCGTGAATATAGCTGCAAGGATCCACGATGATTAAAATCAAACCTAGAGTGTGCGGCTTATGCGTGATGTGTCAACATACAAAAATATAAATAAATATACATAACTACATTATTATGTAGATTACTTATTGTGTATCTGAAAAAAATATTACTTTACAAGATGCAGGATGGTAAGCGCCACAACGATTCATATTACGTTAAATATCTACGTACCTACTACAACCGCTTATAAAATTTTACTCACCAACATTCCTTAATTTGCAATTATTGACAATTCAATGACATTTGATATAATATACAAAACGTAAGTTTTAAAAATGTTTTTTACTCACAAAATAATAAATTCGCAATGTAACAATATATCATCTGGTTTTGTTGTAAGAATTAAAATATTTCACGATTGTAAAAATAACTGGTAACAATCGTGAATACGTACGTCTAAGCGCCTGAACAAATCTGGAACCAAGCCAACGAAGAGAAATGGCTTTTTACTCAGATGACAATATAGGCACAAACGTGATTCTTCTTCAACTAATTGAGCAAAAAAATATTCAGTCAAAATTTTATTTAACGATTCAAGTGCTGAAAGGACAAAGACTCTCAAGACAAACTCTCTAAAACTTTAAAGTGTTAAAAAGGATAAATTGACCCTTAAAAGATGCTTTTTCGGACTGAAAATTTGAATACCTATGTCAGTTCATTGTGCATAGAATCTCATTTGTACGGCAAAAAAAACGTAGGTAGGTAAACATTTATTGCTACTACAAGTATGCATCCATTAAGAGTAGTATACCGCAAAAACGTGCAGTTTAATAAGTTTAATTATACCCTTATTTTTATTATAACATTTCTTTTCATAGCTACTCATACTTGTGTAATGTCTCAACTTTGTTCTTCTATCTGAGAAAGAAAGAGGAATCATTAGAAAACCGGTAAGCGGTAGTTTAAATAAACGTGGTTTTAATTGAGACTAGTTTTTTTCATGTCTTCACGTCGTTTTAACAGTTCTTATCATGAAATCTAATATTGAATTGCCACATCCTCATTCTAGAAAAAGTAATTATCATAATAATCTTTTTCTTTTTCGTGCTAGTCAAAATTGCGTAGGTACTTGAAATAAAATAAAACAATTTTCGCGCCATTCGACAAAAAACCCACTCTACAAAGTTTTAACGAAAAATATGTGATAGCTTTCTCCTACCTTATATGTATATTTTCAATCAATAGTGCGTAAAATCAAAGAACGCGTCGATGACTTCCTGTCGAATGAATCTGTCGGTGTGAAATATTTGAATTGCAAATATTTCCAATCCATAAATCAACCAGATATAAAAATGTACTAGAGAGAATTATTATTATGACGATGAAAAGATTTTTCGTAGGTGATATCGTCATTTTGTAATCGATTAAATCACAGTAAAATGCGTTTCATAAACCATAAAGTTAACACAACATGATTATTAGAGACCTAAATTCACTGGCCTTTTCTAAAGTTTTCCACCTTTTTCTATTTTGTTCTGTTTTCGAGCAGTTTTTCCCCGCGACCAAAATCTCACCATCCCCCCATAATTTTTGGGATCTCCCGGTTGGCCTCTCATTCTCAAAGGGTCGTTTTTAGGATCTTTTCCAATGCCCAAAACTAATCACTAAACCTTCTGTGATAAAAGCAATCCTGAATCATAAGCTGAGCTGGCTCAGCAATGTACTACTTATGTCCCCAAGCCAATAGATTATGGAAGCGTATTTTGCACACCGGAAGAAGACGTGATGGACCAAGACTCACCATCAAGAGATAGTACGAAGGGGACCTTCAGGATGCCGCCCTGGATTGGAGAGACGCGAGGCTTTGTAACTACCACGTGATCTACCTAGGAAACCTATTGTTTTATTCTTAAACATAATTGTTGTGCTAATAGCCTTTTTGTTGTGATGTATTGTTGTGATAATGAGATAAAGAAACAAATAACCTAGGAAACGAACTTGGATAGAGAAAGTAAGTGCGTAAGTAATTATATAAACGATCAAAGCGTCATATTTGCGAAAATATATCCCTCATAGTCAACGTTGTGTACCAACAGAGCCAATAAATATGAGACATTAACAAAAATGGATATAGTCATATCCTGGCGCCAAATACATGACAGCAGTCTCAGTCCTTAAATTTGGTTGCTCTCTTGTTCTCAATAATTTCCAACTTTTATCTCTATATTTCATTAATTTTTATTAAATATCTATTTGTTGCATACATGAGATTTTTCTACATGTTGAACATGTCGAGAATTCTCATGATTAGAAGTTTCGGAGACTCAAGCATTACCACCTAATGGCGAACGTTGTTAAAGTGATCACACTAAGCCAGTCTTCGAAACAACAGTAGAAGACGGTCGTAAGCCCGTGGTGGTTTGTTCCATTCAAAAATCGAACATCAGTAATGAATTTTTAGAGTCATTAGTTATTAGATAATTTTGAAGTGGTTTGTAGATTAGCGGTTACAACGCCGGCTTTCGCACTGTTTCGTGCGTCACAAGCTTTGCATTTGTGTTCAGTTTGAGTGAGCACAGATTCATTGTCAAAAAAAATAAAATATTACTAATTTTTATTAGGTAGGTACCATTAATTGTTTCATGACTATCGAATTCGAATCCCAAGTACAATAATCATTGTACTTACATCGGCCTACAAGTTTTTCCCATTTACGTGCTCGCTTGGCTGCGAACAAATATCATTTATCAAGGTGAATGACAACCAGAAAGATTTATAGCTTACCTTTTGAATGAAACAAAAAATTAAAGGCTTATGTTCTATGCGCGTGATGTGTTTGACTTCTTTGCTTTCGTAGTAGGAACTTCTTATAATGACATTTTGTAAAGCAACAACTATTTTTATTTTCGTAAAAACTCTTTTGCGTGCATGCAATATGTGTCGGTCGTTTCGGATTTCCAAAGAAAGTTAACATTCAATACAACATACATAGTCACTATTTACTCATACATAGGGGCAACAAGAGTCCTTTTCTGCGCTCGGTCTTGCGCAATCTCAATAACTTTCCCCTACACCATTTCCGTCAGTTCTGCTTCGAAGAAACGGAACACGGAGCTAGAGGGTCCACGTATTACGAGCCCATATGGGAGACAGGACAGTAGTATCTTTGGCCAACTATCATATGGCTTTCTTAACACATGCCCCAGCCAAATACATATCGTAATTGAGGCTACGCCTAAGCCTGCGGTATAACAACCCAGATCCACCTCCTATCTATTATGGTAGAAGTGATGGATCTTCGCTGGGTGTGCCGGCGTATAGCGTTGTTTGTGATGCGGTAATACTATCATATACCCAAAATTCTCCCGAAGCACTTCTTTTCGAATGCGGAGACTTTTCATGCATGGGCTTTGGTCAGGTGACACTCACATACAAACAGTAGAATGGGCAACATACACGCATCAAACAGTTTACATTTTTTCATCTCGACACTAAACGTCGACGCTTTCCATATTTTAATCATGTATAAGAACATAAATATTAAACGAAATTTTAAAGATATATACCTATTTAAAAGGAAAAATAATTGTGATTTGTATTTTTTGTAGAACAAGTCATAAAAAGGCATAAGAAATAACATTTTGTAGAATCAAGTCAGTAGGTAGAGAGTATTGACTTCAGAAAAATAACACACGTAAAAACGGGGATTCTTACGAACAGCAACTACGAAGCTACGCTACTTTAAAAGGAAGTTATGCTTTGTAGACATTCATTTTTCAACAGAAAAGTTCTTAAAGAAGACTTTTAAATTCATAAGCTCCAACTTGAAGAAAAGTTCTCAATCGAGAACGAATACACAGTTCGAGGCCACATAGTATTTATTTTGCTTGTTCGAAGTAAAACATACAAGCTCATAAAAGAACGAAATAAAATATTACCTATGTCATATGTGTTACATAAACTTAAAACATTTTTTTAAGCCCTGCACTCGTTTTCGAGTGATTCGGAACTTAAAAAATTCTCACTCTGTTATATGCTGCATTTACACGCTTGCCATGGTTTGGCAAACCATCACAAACACCAACGTGTAAACGGGTGTTTGCCTTGGCTTGTGTGAGCTTGCCAACGCTTGCAACAAAAGTGTCGGTGTTTGACACAGATCAAAGGAATTTTCGGCGAATGTATTAAAATACCGACGCGCACGCCAACGTGTAAATGGCGTCCAAGCGTTTGTGAAGGCTTGAAGCTTGTGTTGGCTTGCTAAACCATGGCTAGCGTGTAATTGTAGCATTTTTATCTTGTAGCAAGTTTATCTTGTTGGACTGGTCAATAAACCGCATTGATACAAAACCGATAATAAACAATACAATTTCAATAAAATGTGATTGTTTTTACTTTCTTATTACCTACATATTATAAATAACAGTATCGGATAATAATTAATATACCTACGTATAATACCTATGCTAAACTTGTTGTAGGTATTCTAGATGTGATGTAAATATTGTAAAATACTTAACCTTAAAAAAATAATATAAAGTAAAATATTAATAAAACTTGTTTTTAAACCAATTTTTCTAATTTATTTCTTAGGTATTTATTTATATACTTAATTATTGCCTAAGCCAACATTTCCTATTTATTAATTTAACCAGTCGTGTTCAATCTAAAACAAGATCCCGACTCCGAAATGAAATTACAAGTAAAAACTCTAATCATGTTCTAAAACGACCAAAAGAATCGAATCCACGATAAGCGAGCCACGGATAGATATCAGAGCTTCCAAGATCGGTAAATAGAGCCCGAAGCCCTTAATTTACATGTACAAATATCATATAATATCAAGATTCTTCGTGCACAAACTAAGCTTAAAGCTGGATATCTGAACCTCTTAAAATTTGGACGAGTCGAAGAAATAATTATTGATCCAGATTTGGATACGACAATATCCGTGGCTATGCTGTTGGCCGCAAGGTGATGGTAGAAATGGAAGTCACCGCCAAATAACGAGAGGCCAGATTAACATGCGAACGGCAGGCATAAAGAACGACAAAAAGAAAAAAAAGATTCTTCCGAAGATAATAATATATGGATCCATACTCTAATAAGGAGACGAAAAACCAGTTTAAATAAGATCACTCGAAATAGTATTACTAACACATACCTACCTATGTATAATCAATATTTCAAAACTACCAAAACGTGTATCCCCCTTCTAAAACACGATTTTCAATTAATATCCGAAATAATTACTTACAAGGCCTAAATACAATTCAACAGTCTTAATCAAAGTTGACAATTAGACATTATCTTATAAATAACAAAGCTATGAATTAACGTGCTTATACTTGAACTGCCTTCAGAGTGAGTGAATGGAACTTAGTTGTACCGCGAGAGGGTTAAACACCGTAGCGTTTCATATAAAATTGATATCTGACACGAGACTCATTCAAGTAATACTCGACTCCATTGTGTCAAAGTTTTCTTATTGTTGTAAAAACCTCTTTACAATGGCTGCATTCAAGGCGTTATAATAGGCTTTATTAACTTTTCTTTTCTTTATATTATGTTAGAACCGAAATACATTCTTCGACCTCGGAAGTCGTCGAGTTATTCAGACTTTTACTTTCTGAACTTGTTTACCTGGTTTAATTACCAGCTGAGAATGCTTTTTTGTTCTTGCAATTTCTATTTAGCTGATGAATCAAAGTTTTTCGCACAACAGAATTTCTTGACCTTGATGTATTATTCCGTCCTTACCTGCTTGATCTCCTCTTTTCTCCATTATAACATACTTCGGCCTTCTTATGTTCAGTGTTGAACAAAGGCCATTCATCTGGAACTCTCTGTCCCATGCGTGACTCTCTTGCATTAAAGGCCCCAGTTGAACAAAGGCCATTTTCATGGAACTCTCTGTCCAATGCGTGACTCTCTTGCGTTACAGGCTCCTGTTGAACAAAGGCCATTCTCCTGGAACCATCTGTCCAATGCGTGACTCTTGCATTGAAGGGCCGTATCCTCTTAATGCCTGAGGCCTACTCAGGATTTCTTGGCCTTGATATTTTCTCTCACTCCGTGTTCCGTTCCTTGGAGGAGGTCATTGAATACGGAAAAAATTGAGCACAGTGGAGGTCTCTTGTTGCTTCCCTATGCCCCTAAGTGGTTCAAACAGGGAGTATTGATTAATTATGTGCTTAAAATATTTCAATATTCCTCTACATTTCAAAGATTTTTCATAATATGAAATTTGTAACATATTACATATGTTTTTCGTTATAATATAGTGAATCTGTTATATTGTAACAGAAGGTATTTTTTTCTGACTCGGTGTTGAAACCAAATTTCGTGGTTTGACATCTCTTGTTGAGATAAGAGAAAGTATTTTTTGTATTCTCATTCAGTATCAATTCAACTCTTGAATTTTTAAAAACCATGACGAGAACATTGTACATACCGGGTCATAAAACAGGGCTCTTAGAGTCTGCATTTCTCACTTAGAGTTATCTAAAGGGAGCTGTAAGTTAAGTTTATTATTGTCTCTAAGAAGCACTTTAAAAATTTCAACCCCAGAAAGAGAAAAGTCGTAATTTAATACTACGTATATTTTGATTCAAAATGAAAGAACTAGACCACATACCTAAGTGTTAAATTACATTAACATAGTAGTAAATGAGAAAGTTTCGCTCGTATTCCAGACAGATAAATCTTTTCAAGACCGTTAAATGATTTCGTATATGTATCTGTTTCAGCAGCCATATTAACTGTAGAGTTTTTTGTTCGAAAATGTAGTCTGATTTTTGCTGTTAGCACATTGTTGATTTTATTCTGTCATATTTTTTGATAAACCAAAACATAAAACAGGCGTTGACTGTCCATTTCTTTATTGAAATTTTCCGGCCTTTAATGCCTCATACTTTTTAAATGATTTTGATTTGCACAAATTGTCAAAAATCTAAGTGCTTAAAATCTAGTAAATTTTTCAATAAATTTTTGTTTGATCGATCGGTCTTTTTATAATCAAAACTATTTACCTTATTTTATTTAATCATTATAAAAAAAAGTATTTGAATGGGTACTGAAATATAATGTTAGCTTCTAGGCTTTCCATTTTCAAAGAATTTCGGCTTAATATTTTTCAACCATTGTTCTGTCCACGACGTAAACAAAACGAAAATATTAAATTCGACTCAATGATTTTAATTTTCGTTACATTCTCCCTTATTTTTTTTTGTGATGTTGAATGTTTTTGTGATTTTGATAAACTTCAACAGTTGGGCTTTGAAAAAATCAGGCATAAAACAAACTTTTAATGTATATTTATAATCAATGGTAACTGACTAAAACATTGATAAAGGTTCAGCAAGTACGCACTTTCAGAAATTTATTACAAATGTGAAACATTAATAAACAAAAATCAATTAACCAACAATTCGATACTATCATCGTTCTTAAGAGGTATTTTCAGATTGAACCACTACGGGCTTACGATCATCTTCAACTGCTGTTTCGAAGGCTTGTTTAATGGAATTAGGTATTTTCCGTAAACAACGCTTGCCATTAAACTGGTTAAATTCCCGAAATCCAAAATTATGGGAATCTTTGAAATGTTCAACATGTCAAAAAATCGCAATCCCCGGCAGTTTTCGTACCCACTTCTAGCCTTCTCAAGCCCACATGCTAGCCATTTGACCAACTGAACCTACGACTATACCTACATATGTAATACATGTATATAATATATACATTGTGCGTTGTAATGACATCTCAACAGACATCAGAATTCTGATGAATGAATGCTACTCATCTTTTTTTATCATTATCATCATTATACTAGGTTTTTTACAAAAGATAATTTTACGAAGGTTTTTATGAAGACAGTTAAATATACTAGCATTTTTTACTTATAATTTATTTTGATATGAATCGATTACTATGATTAACTAACTTAACTAACTTTCATTTTTATAAATCTTATATGCGCTTTATTTTGATTAACTCCCAATAGAAAGTATGTTTTTTGTTTATATTTCCGTTGAATAAAACTACAATACCACCTACAACTAAAATCCAGAAAAAAAACATATGTAGGTATAAATTGAAAAAAATAGCGATTGAGCGGACGATTTATATGGGCTAAACTGTGTACTATGAAAAACGACAGTTTCATTTAAATGCAAAAACTGGGATAGTTTTGGCAGAATGTTAAACTATATTATTCCCTTGAAGCTGAATTCAGCGATCCTACCTAACTCTAAAATAATTACAGTGACTAAAAGTTTTCGAAATTTAAAGCACATCCAAATGTGGTTTTGATTATTTTCCAAACTAACAAACATTATTATGTTTCGAGGTACAGAGAAGTAATTTAAAGTTTAACTTTTCCATTCTTTCTTTTTATACAAATAGATATATAAGTTTTTTTTAACAAATTCATCATGGAAAACACTCAGAAGGACAGAGAAACCACAGAAGCATTAGAAACATTATAAATTCATTAAATCCGCGAAAATATTGTGAATATACAAATCCCAGCACCATCTGCACTATTTCAAATCAATTAGGTAGTCATTTTTACTTTAAAATAATACATAATATTATGTTTCTATATAAACTCCCAACCCACGCAAACCCATCCTAGTGTCACCCTCAAACACATTGTATTTGTTATCATAACGTCTTGCCCAACTGCGCAAACGTAATAATAATAATTTTGTCATCTGTTAGTAATAGAGTCTTCTCCTACCAACATTGTACCATGTCTTCAATTTTGTTTTAATATTTTATTTTTAGTCTCTTGATAATGTCTATGTACATGAGATTGACGAAAGCGCTCGAGCCTCAATAAAGTATCGTGAAAGTGCAACTGTGTTTGTTTCAATTCATAAATATTTAAATTCTGTTGGCCTGCTCTTATGGAAAATTTCTTCTTAGAAATAGACTCGCAGATGTCTCTTCACCTTTTGAGAATTAAATAAATACATATTTTTCGAAATCAAAAACCATGCGGTTCGATTTGCGGAGCGATACAATGAGTTGAGTAGTGCCCATACGATTCAAATCCTTGTTTCGCCATGTTCTCTTCTTCTTCCTCTTTGATTAGGCCTGCTGCCTTGTTGTTCCTGCTATGTTGTCCTCTTGGGAAGCTGTTTGCCAACTCTCCCGAAGGTCTACTCCATTGTGGTATGTTGTCGCTGGCGATTTTTGCGGCTCTCGTGACTTCTATTCTTGAAACGTGGTCGATCTGAAACGTTCGTTCAGTTGTTCTCCAACAAGTCGTTCTTAATCAAATTAATTTATTTTTATTTTATTTATTTATTAATACTTTACTGTACATTGGTAGTATGAGGAACACATAAAATTTCACAGAATCAACATACAGAGAGCGACCTTACCGCAACGAAGTTGCGATCTCTAACAACTAATGCAAATCATCCACTCGAAATATTTTTTGAATTCAGTTCATTACTTTGTCTCTCAAAGTTTTGTATACAATTACATATTGTCATCAGTGTTCTCATTTCGGGGGTTAAAATGGGTTGTATATGTGTACTCCTGACCTCAAATGTTCTGGTTTTGAAACCACGGATCTAATAACGAACATACGTAGGTAATGTCAGTTAAATAAATGTTCGACGTTGGAAAATCTTGAAAATGAAATATAAAATGCAACATTTTAATGAAAATAACATAAAATACAAAAATTCATAAATATAATATTTTAGGTATACATACGTCAAACGACATAAATCTCTAGTTTTTTGTTATTTTGTTTCCATATAAAATCTATCGTCGATCTTATGGACGAATGGTTTCGTATTTATGATGTTTTTTCTTTTATCTTTCTGACGTTATGGTCTCATAAAAATAATGTTTTTTTTTTCTTTATCCGCTATGGAGACGAAAATTAATCATGTTTTGTTGCTGTTGAAGACTGAGACATTCTCCGATATCTCACACTTGATTCGTTCCGAGATATTAGTGTCACATTGATAATATCATTTATTTTTATTGTTATTGAACTATATACACCTGCCGATATTTCATTTCCTCTCCTGACATACACTGCTATTTATTTTGTCCAGTCGTGTGAAAAAGATGATATCCTGTTCTTATAAGAATTGCTGTTATTTTTATAATGCGAAAAGCCTTAATATTGTTCTGTTCTTACGCTTCATTGCTCAGCCGAATATATCCGCATAATCTTTATAACAAAATAATAGAGTGAATTGCTAGTACATATTTTAATCTATTTTCACTATAGCTCAATATGTTATTTAAGTAATCGCTTGAAACCCGTATGTACAAAGCAACATTATGTTTTGCACTCCTTAACATCCATTTTTTTAATTCTTCTCTTCTTCAAGTGCCATCTCAGGTCCCCCCGACGTCGGCTACCACTATGGCGTAGGCTTCTCTGTCCTGGGCTAACCGGAACAGTTCCTCCACTCGCTGGATTCCGGTCCACTGTCTGATATTCCTCAGCCAGGACATCTGCCGTCTACCCACACCTCGACTTCAATCTATTTTCCCCTTCATTATTAGGTGAAGCAGCTTGTACTTGGTGTTGCGAAGTATGTGTCCCAGGTAGGACATTTTTCTTTTCTTGACGCTGGTTAACAAGTCCCTCTCAAGACCAGCTCTTCGCAACACCTCCGTGTTAGTCACCATATCGGTCCACAGAATACTGAGCATTCTGCGGTGGAGCCACATTTCAAATGCCTCTATACGGTTCATCATATTGACTTTAAGGGTCCAAGTTTCAACACCGTATAGTAGTGTGGACCAAACATAGCATTTGACTATTCTTTGCCTTAGTTTTAAATTAATATTATCATCGCAAAAGATTGATCTCATGTTATTAAATGCGGCTCTCGCTATCTCTATTCTGCACTTCACCTCTTTCTCGGGATCTATGTTATCTGTTATCACACTCCCAAGATACTTAAATGTGTGTACGCGCTCTATTGGCTTTCTGTTAAGCTGAAGGGTGGCTCCATTATGCGGTTGTCGGCTGAAAACCATGAATTTGGTTTTGGCTACATTGATATTTAGGCCCATTTCATCACCCACCGCACTGACACGACCTATCAGCTCTTGTAGTCCCTGGAGGCTGTCAGCTAGTAGTAGTTTTGTAGATTTACTCTGACCCACACCCACAGCCTTTTGTTGCCAGTAAAGATTTTTTATGAAATTAAGATCCTGTCATCGAGTCCGCACCCTTGAAGTATTTATAAAAGTTCAACATGCCTCACTCTATCAAACGCCTTTTCATAATCTATGAAACAAGCGTATACATACTACGCTGATCACGACATTTTTGCAAAAGGACGTTTATTGCGAATAGTGCTTCTCGGGTTCCAAAAGAATTTCTAAAACCAAATTGGGCATCGTCCAAATCTTGTTCACATTTGTTTCTGATTCTTGCATGGACAATTTTGAGCAACAATTTGAGCATGTGACTCATGAGACTGATCAGGCGATAGTCGCCACACTCTTTTGGGTGGTTTTTCTTTGGCAGTGTGATAAATATAGATTCAAGCCAGTCGTTGGGGATTATCCCAGTGTCATATATAGAATTGTATAATGATAAGACTCTGTCAATGTTAGATTCATGGATAAGCTTTATAAGTTCCACCGGAATTTCGTCAGGTCCGTTGGCCTTTCTTGTTTTCGATATAGATATTGCATGTATAAGTTCTGATTTAAGAATAGTTGGGCTTCTGTTGGCAGCTGCAATTGTGATGTCATCCCTGTCGTCTTTAAAAAGTGTACCGATATAAGTTTCCCAAGTGCTTAACATTTCGGACTCGTCCAGTATCAACTCATTATTATCATTGTATAGGCACATTGGTTTATGTTTACGCGTGTTCCCTGTTAGTTCTTTTAATTTCCTATGCATGTTAAAATCGTCATGTATAATAGTTCTTCGCGCTGTTTTTTCATCCATTCCATTTTTTTAATAAAAACTTTTATTTCAGACATTTACCGCTCTATTCAACGTCATCAGGCCTCGCCTCAAGACAGGTCTTGGCAACGATTCTTATATAGGGGTAGGACAATAAACCACCACAGGAGGTCGGAGCGTAAACATAAACACCCCCGAAAAAAAACATTCTTAAAACCTTACTCGTTGGCTAGGCCAGCTCTACATTATTTTGGAGACCTTCAGGATAATTTTGGTTACTCCCATTAATCGTTGAATACTTTTTTTTGTCTTTTCTATACCACAATTACTGCAGTCTAGAATCAAGCTAGATCAATCGGAATTTTTGGGGACGCCCTTGTTTTTATTTTAGAATTTATCATCAACAGTACTTTTAGGGGTTGCTATCATTTGAAAGAAAATTTCATAAGTACATAGGTACCTATCTACCATGTTTTGAAATTCTGAATCCCATGTTTAACATAGGTAGTAGAACTGAATAAGATGTCCCGTCAACATTTCTAAATTCAAATTTTAAGAAGAAACCTACCCGACAAATTTTTATGACCTCCCATAAGACGGATTATAGTTGAAAATAAATCAACTCACCATGAATGAAATCTTCGCAGCTGACCCAGAATATATATATAATGGGAAATAAAAATGTTAGATAAATTCAGAAACGTGTGACGAGAAATAAAAATGTTCAAAGGTAATCTTAAGCAGAAATATCCCAGGTGAAACACTGACTCAGTTTTTATTTCCTCGTAGTGAAAAATATTTTAAATCTCTCCACCTTTCTTTTAGCAATAACTCTTTCAAGAAATACTGTTCATTTTGTTACGCTTGTAACAAATTAGATTTCACAGAACGACGTATATGCAATCGCCATTTGCATGTTGGAAAAGAGTGTTTTACTTTTGATTAGATTCAGCGCTTTGTTTGAATTACTGTGTACTTACAATAATTCTACCATATTTAATTCAAACCGATGTAAAATATTAAAATCCAATTTCATATTTTACAAGTTTTCATTGAAACCGAAATTTGAATAATTCTAAAGCAAATTTTATAAAACTCAAATTTAATAAAATTTGTTCTAAATAATAATAATAATAAATAATAATAATACTTTATTTTTTTTTTCTTACATTTTCCTTTCCTTTACAATACATTCAATACATCAATCACAGTAAAAAATTCTTAAATTAGTAACCTCCCTAGTAGAGACAAGTCTCGTGTTAAGGGAGGGGTTCATTTTTCTAAAACAATAATATAATATCATTCAATCAATACACAATAACATATACAAATCAATAGGATAGAAACTTAAAATGGGGCATCCTTATAATGATTCATCAATAAAATAATAAAAACAACAATCCTCTGATGTTAAAACAATATTAATAATTCTCTTAAGTTAAATCAAATAATATAACAATTCTAAAACAAATAAAATAATGCTATTTAATCAATATAGAATATCAAAACACATATAAAATTAAAGAGATAAAAACTTAAAATGGAGTAATCCTTATAATGATTAATTAATAAAACAATATTAATAATTCTATTAAATTAAAATAAATAATATAAACAATTCAAGATAATACCATTTAATTAATGTACAATATCAAAACATATATAAAATTAATAAGATAACAACTAAAAATGGAGCAATCCTTATAATGATTAATCAATAATACAATAAAAAACAACAATCCTCTGATGTTAAAACAATATTAATAATTCTCTTAAGTTAAAAAAAAAAAAAAATATATAAACAATTCAAAATAATAAAATAATACCATCTAATTAATGTACAATATCATAAATATTTTCATAACTTTGATAATAATCTTAAAAATAACGCACTAATGGATTATTCGCTATTTTCAAAAGGTAATTTTGATAAGCGTTTTTGATATTTAATTCAAGGCGTTACCCACTGTAGGTACCTACCAAGTTCTTGTCAACACATAATGTCGAGAATCTATTGTAAGCAGGTAAAGACTTCTCAATTTGAGGTTTGCGTTCGCGATCTGAATATATCGTCAGATGGTGTAGAATGCGAAGGTGGGACTGGTATAACCACGTACAATAAATGGGCGATACCGGACTTCCTTACATCGCATTATGAAACCAGCCACACGGAACTCGACCTCGCGGAGGTCCACCGAAAAGATGGAAAGACAATTATTGGGAATCAACGTCACAGGAGGAATGACTCTGAATAACAGGCCAGATTGGGCCTAAATCAAGGGAGAAGAAGTAGTTCACTTTTCTGCCATTAGGGGTCATATTGTGGGTGTATCCGCCCGCTTCAAACAACGGAATAACACACAACTACATACATGTGTACACTTTTAACAAAATACTTTTATTATTACATACCAGAAATGACTAACGGTCTCAGAAGGTTAAACGACTCGGATATTTCTATTTCCAGCTGAGTTTTTTCTTTAATGTAAGGCTGCATTTTTTGTTCAAGAAACCTCTCCCGCATGCAGTTCGTCGTGTTCCTGCACAGCTGCGAGGCACAGTAAGGGTAGGAAGCCTTTCATTTTATCATTTACGTCGTGTTGGAGACTCTTCTATTATTTCCTCACTGCTCCTCACTTAATTCTCGTGTCACATCCTCTGCAGTGTCCTACTCGAGTTCTTTTTTTTTTTTTTAATACTTTATAATGAAATAATAAACATTCTAAACAACAAACTTTTAGCGACATCTTTATTTATCTTTAGGTTTTCTTTTTTTATTCTCTTGTTCAACTGTGACTTGTTTTGATCATTTTTGTTTCGCTCCTTCGTTGTTGTAGTAGCTGGGCCTCAGAGTCGAGGATACCCTATACGTTTCCGAGATTATTACAAAGTGTTAAAATTAATTATTGTTAAAAGTTGGAATATCATTATAAATTTATTTATTTATCGTATGGTCATATTATGTACATCACATGTTTACAGGTGGAAACAATATCTACAGATAATTATATTAAAATATATTACAAGCATCAGTTGTAATGGCTTGCAGTTTCTTGTCTCTATGATGTGATGTACGCCAGGAGATTGTTGTTGTTAATTATTGTCTGGCGACCTGCAGTGCTAGTTCATTTAGCGTTACCCAGGGTGAACCACGAGGAGGCGAACTAGCTTTCACCCCATTATAAATACAAATAAAAAATTAACACACACATATACCCACATATATCTACACATATTCACTCAAACAAACATTTCGTTTCTTTAGCCTCATTAAATTTGTCCATTACTAAACAATGATCTCCCTAAAGTTATACATCCAGACATATAATCTGACCTTAACGTAACTACGATAAAGGGTTCATATGAAGCAGTTTTGGAGCAGTTTGATCGACAAATTTCGCATAGCAAACTTGGCTCAAGTGCCGGTGTTGACTAACACGTCCAAATGCAAAGGTGTCAGTAAAGCTGGCGGAACTTGATGCTTCGAGCGTTCTCTAGCAGTCAACTGGTCCTGTCCAATCTTAGACAGGATTTCAACCACGAGTAGGAATTTACAGTGAAAATACAGCAGATGGTCTTGGCCATCATGTTAAATTGTTTAAAATATTTATTTATTTATTCAATCAAATGCTTAATTTACATTATATTCACTATTACATATTCACATGTTATTAACAATTTCTTCCTCTCTCATAAAACTCTAGACAGTTTGTGTAGAGAGAGGTTGCCCCTTGGTATTTATGAAGATGTAATGAAAATAATAAAGAACACAACAAAAACATAGACGAGGACAAAAATTCAAAACAACAATAACATTCCCTATACATGTGTCTCCAACATACCCTACCAGAGGACCCAATCAACGCCCGTTTAAACAAAACACAAAGAAAAAACACAAAAATGAATAGAATCGACAACAATAATGCATACACGTCTTCCCTCATTCATTCATTATAAATATATTTTTCTTTGTAATGATATTTTATTGATCGCAATTCCTCTCTATGATATCCTTTCTGCTGTCAAATGTAGGTACGAATTTGTTAAGTGTTATGGTATCGATATTTTGTTTGATTTAGTCGGTCCAGTGCATGGGCGATCTGCTTCGCGTTCTTGTACCTGACAGTTTCAACTTTCACTTACTAATTTAGACAAAAAAATGCCGAATTTAACGATATAGCGAGAATAAACCATGTTTTAATATGGTTTATAATACTTTATTGAATTTAAAAGCTATAAAAACGATAAAAAAAATGATTGCGTGCCATCGATATAAATTCCTAAAACATGCAAGTCATTTTCTATGAATAAAGATATTTATGATGAATTGAGAAATGCGAAGAAATGTGCTGATATACTGGAGAATGTTCCCTCTTACAAAACGTTTCCATGCAGCAAGTGTGTGTAGTAGATACCAATACGTACTTAAACTATGTTTGTACCTTTATAAAATGAATTAATACAGTTCAAAGTTTATCAAGACAAAGATAATATTTTCATCATACTACCATAGAAGTTAACCAAGTGTATATTAACTGCCTCGTTTTGACACTAATTCATTTGATAAAAATCCTTTAAAAGCATGTGGGGGCACTTACAGGTATTTCACAGAATGGCTTAAGAAAGTAGCTAAGGGAAATTATTGAAACTGAATATTCTTCCAAATTTTAATGCTTTCAAAGTGACACTTGACGCAGTAGTCGAGAATTTTTAAATCTGTCTTGAAAGAGATGATTTTTTCTCTATGCAAAGGAAAAGGTTGCAAATATGTTTTATTCTTAACTAGCTTTCCCGACAGACGTTGTCCTGTGGACCCTTTGGTCTTAGCCAAAAATAAACTAACTAAATAATAACATTAAAATATTAATTCTAAAACATCCATATTTCATTCGTATTCAAAGCTCAGGTGGGATTAACGCGAGAATATAATTATATGCGCGCAATTTGGTTGACTTTGAATAAAAAAATTGTACAACGTCAGAAACGGTGGAGTAAGTGAAATGGGCTACTGTAAGAATGGACAATAGTTACGTATGCGAGAATGAGAGGGTGCAGGTACATAAGACAATAATTTTGTTGTTAGATTATTTCAAAGATGGCGTCGCATCATATTCGTTCCATACAAACTTTAATATCATATTTTATATTATTTCTTATCCATTTTTCAACTTTTTATTAGTTATTCTGTTATATATCTGGAGTGGAGAAGAATCCAATAAATTACATATCGGAAGAATCTGTTGAGACAATCTCGAGTTATAAGTGTTCGCACTAACCCGACTTTATTAGAAATTTGTGACTAACAAATATGGGGTTAGATGTGAAATATTATTCTTTAAAAAGGGAATAAAACTTCCAAGGCCATTTTTTTTACGGCATAAAAAATATTCTTGCTTGATCAAAGGATTGATACAATTTTGTGTTTGAAGAAAGCATTCTTAATTCACTTCCAACTTTTAACAGACTCTTCAAAGCTTTAATATTTGGAATAAAAAAAAAACACAGAAAAAGCCTCTTTTTAACTCGATCATTAAAATATTATAAGAAGCTTAACGAGGCCCTAACAACACGAGAATTGCCTTAGAAGCATTAAGCCCTACAATTCGCCTGTATGTTTGAATTACACGTATACGTACGCATCTCCGTACATAATTATTTTATGAACTTTTCACGATAACATAACGGTTCCTTGTAGGCAGTTTTCAGGCTGAAATATCAGTATAAAAGTTTACGAGCTCGTTATTAGAGTATACTCAAAATGACAGAGTCTTCTTTAAAAAAAAATAAACCCTGTAAACACACATTTACGAGGGTTTATGTGTCTATGTAAATTTGGAACAATATTATTAAACATACTGTGAATGTATGTACGTTTGTATTTATATTCAAATTTCTATACAGGCTCTGTTTCGACAAGCTATTGTTACCCCATACATGTTGTTATTTAATTTAAAAGCCCATTAAATGAATTAATTTGAATACGAAACGTTTCGGTATATCGGAGAGAAAGTACACTAGCTTTCCCGACAGACGTTGTCCTGTGGTTCTTATTTGTATATTAATTTCATTTTTTGTACGGCGTCGGCGGGCGTCGGGAGAATTCGTGACGTCATAAAAGCAAAGACGAAAATCGTTTCTAGCGAACTCGAATTGTGTTGATTTATCTACCAAATTTGCGTTTTGGCGTAAAGTTTAAACGCCAAGTATGATTCATCTAGGCCTGCTGAGGCGGCCCGTTCTTATTATGTTCATAATGTTCACTGTGCCCCCATAAAAAATACATAATTAATTCGATTGAGTTAGGCTAATAAAATATTAACATTTAAATATTTCCATATTTCATTCGTTTTCATAACTCGGGCGGGAACAACGCGAGAATATAATGTTATGCGCGCGCAGACATTCTACCTCTATGTGCCCGATGTTTACTTTGTATGAAAATTTGAGTTAAGTGGGATGGGCTACTGTAAGAGTGGCAACTATGTTAGCAAGAATGAGAGGGAACTATGTACCATCATATTTTTTTAAGGCGTCGCAGGAAATCGGTTCCTTACTTACTTTATTTAACTCTAACCTATATTATAATATCCATTATCAATTTTTCAACTTTTTATTGGTTATTCTGTTATCCGGAGCGGAGAAGAATACAATAAATCAAAAATCAGAAGAATCTGTTCAGCCGATCTCGAGTTATAAGTGTTCGCACTAACCCGACTTTCATTTATATTAGAGATTATTTTTTATGCATTTTTTTCAACTTTTTAAAAAAAATCTGTTTTCCAGAATGGAGAACAATCCAATAAATCAAACATCGGGAAAATCTGTTCAGCCGATCTATATTCAGTGTTGTATGTAACGAAAAAACTCAGGCATAAGGTAAGTTTCTAATGAAAATCGTTAAATCCTTTATAAAATATGTACTTACTTTATTCTATGCCTTACAACGGCTTGATGTTGCTTTCTAGTGTGTCTTCTGGATGTTGCAGCAAAAAATTTTCACTTTTGTGCCTTGTTTTCTGATGATACCAACCCTTGGTTGATAATAAAAGTTATAATTCTATGTTTTTATTAATTTTTCGATGTTAAAGTGCATATTTGTTCAATTTTCGTATTTCTTTAAAAGAAGTGCTGATGACTATCATCAAGATTTACCTCATTTAAACTGAGTTTGTCATATTTAACATATGATCTGTTTTCTTAGGAATACGACACTGCTACAAACAGCGGAGAATGTAGTGTAGAACATTTTCTATGTGGTTACTGAAGTAACAAAAAACATTGTCGCAATTTTTAAAAGACAGCCGTCTTGACTGACGACCGATGCACCGCTATTAGGAACTCGTTGCATAAGTCTTATATGTATTTATAACGACGTAATTATCATAAACAATGGATAGGTACTTATTATTAAGTATCTTTGAGATTTTAATGAATCATGTCTAGTTTTGTAAACAAGATGCCTATTGTAATTTGTATTATAAAAATGGAGAGCTTTTTTCCGATCTCATCGCATCATGCTTAAACGGCTGAACCGATTTTGCTAATTCTTTTTTTGTCGTGTTGGCTTTTATCAGGAGGAGGTTCCTATGAAAGAAAAAATTAATAATGTTGCGTGGATAATTAGATAATCAAAGAAAACTCTACGTAGGTAACCTTCTCAGTACTTTTATCAATATAATTTTTAAGATGTAAGTTTTACTCCATTTCGCTGTGATGAGTTAGGCAGAGACTTTGCTGCTGCACTTGCATATGGTAAGAGGCTGTGCCATCACCAGAATATGCGTTTGGATTCGTCAAAAAGATGAAGTGTTTCGACATTGTGCGCATGTGTCTCGTCAGGACCATCTCACAAAATGCCCTTTTTTGTCTATCGAGGTGCATGTTGCTCGCATGCAGTTCGTGACAAATCCTTGATTATCACTTTTATTCAATATAATTTTTATCCCACATAAGAAAAATTGAAATTAATTATAAGTTTGACAGTAACTGTCAGTTGTTTGATAGTTAGTGCGATTGACAGAATGTAGTTGGAAAATATATGATTTGAAACAGAAATGAGATCACTGCGTAGGATATGCGGAAAGAGACTGATTGATAAGGTGAGGAATGATAGTATTAGAAAGGAATGTGGAGTGGATGTTAGTGTAGTGACTAGAATGAAAGTGAATAAATTAAGGTGGTTTGGGCATGTAGAGAGAATGAACGAAGATAGAATGACTAAAAGGATATATAAATCTGAAAGAATGGGTGCACGCAGACGAGGCCGACCTCGAATGACATGGTCCGATCATATCGGTGCCGTCTTAGAGGAGGGCCAAGTCAGGAGTAAAAGGAATAGAAGAGCATGTATGCGGAATGTTATGCGTTTGGAAGAAGCGAAAGAGGTTTGTTTGGATAGGAAAGAGTGGAAATCCGTACTCTCTGCCTACCCCCTTCGGGAAACGGCGTGATGGGTGTAAAAGTAAAAAAAAAAAGTAAATCGATCTTAATTACATACATTGGTTGAAAGGTAATAAGCTTATCATTATACAAATTAAATTTGAATTCAATATCCATAGTTGTTAGGAACACAGGATAATGGTCTGTCGGGAAAGCTAGTAATAATATGAAAAAGATTTGTAAGCAGAAATGTGAGGGTGTTAAAAGATCTTAATTATCATAGGAACCAATAGACAAAGGTCAAAGATTTAAAGAAATAACTCTTCAGGCATTTATACTTCAAGCGACTACTAGGATTTTATTGTGTGAAATTAAAAGTAACTGAATGGGAAAATAACCATCGGCCGGCACTATTTGAAGAACAAAATTGTTTGAAGGAAATAAGAATCATGTGGGATGTGGATGGAAAGAACAATTTAAGAAGTGAAGTTTTAGTAAAAAAAATGTTCATGAAGGAAAACGATACTGCCTTGAGGCTTTAATGTGAAATTAATTGCTACTGGGTGGCGTACGAAGGGTAAAGGTTTCTATCTATTGAATGCCACCCAGCGTAAACCTAATCCCTCTTACTTTTTAAATACAAATAATTGTCCTACAATTTGGAACCATTTACATGTTTTCTATTTTCCACTTTCTTTTTAGTTCGATTAAATTTTGATGATTTGAAATAAACTTTAGGTAGGTATGTTCTTTTTATGAAAATTTTCCTTCACTTTTAAGAATTGGCCCACCTCAATATTTCGTCGTGTTTCTATGCCAATTTCAAATCAGATTTTCAATGCATCCTTCCCAACACCGAGCGCTAATTTTATGGAAGTCACGGTGTGTGTAGCCATAATGCGTTCTGGCTTGGTAAATAATTTCTATTGCAATGCAATGATATCCAACGAGATGAGGAACTGTTCCGGATAGTCCAGGACAGAACGCATGAGCTTGAAGAACATACTCGAAGACTATTACTTATATTTTTAGACATTTAATACTTTGGTTTTATTCATATAGGTAGGCCTTTAAATTATCAGATTTCATAAAATGAATGCCTTTATGCTTCATTCATCGAAAAAGTCCTTAATCCCGCGGAAATCATAGCTGATTCGTCTTTTGGGTTAAAACAATCATCATCAAAAAGTTTCGATTCAAAACAAGCTAATCTGGAGTAAATTGGACCGTACGAGTAAGGGTTCTGTAGGGTCCCGTTACCATTCTTTTTCGATCACAACCGACACATCTCGATGGAGGTCAACTCAGTTTAAAGACATAAATTTCTATTGTTTCTACTTTTAATGTATAGTTGTCCTCTGTATGTAATGTGTTTTGTGAAAATAAGTACATACATACTCCCTTTATGGCCCCCGCACAACGCAAGACAGCCCGGAGAAGACCAATCTGCATCAAACCCGACCCCGCAGCTCGATCAGAGCAATCAAACTGAAAAGCCGGCCCCACACAAATCAAGCCCGCAGCGGATCCCCCCCAAACCAACCCACAATGCGTGAGGCCTAAGCCCCACTCAGGAGCATAGGCAGGAATCAAGAGCTCTCCATTGCGCTCGAAGGCGTCCGGGGCTCATTGTGCCTTTTCTGACCGGTTGAGGTTTAAGCATGTGAGGTCAACCTCACGGTCCCGATCTGATTTTTCGATTTCCTACCTCTTACAGGATGCTCGAAAAACCAGCAAAAAGAGCAGAGGTGCTATTCTCAGCCGCCGATCCCACGGCTAAAATACGGTGAAAATATATAAATAAATAAAATGTAATTCTATTCGATCCGAATAAGAATCATTTCACATTTATCGCCTGCGACCGAAAATAAACGCAACCGAACCGAATAGTACGGCATTATTTGCGAGAATTAATTCTGACTTACCTATCCCAATTTAGCATTGAAACTCTAATAAAAAGGTAATGTGTGTGACGCAGGTATAGAAAAAGGCTCTAGTGAGGGTGAGTCTGGACAATTTAATGAATGTGTGCGGCCCTCTTGTTAGTTGGGACGCCGGAATAATGACATTATACGTAAAAATGTCACGAATAGCCTGGTAGGGGCCGTTTTATTGTTTTTATAACGATGGGAATATCATCATGAGAACATTTTCTAACCTATAAAAGGTTGTTTAACATCTTCAAACCTGTTAATATTTCTAGCGATCGATAAAAATACATTTACATTTTTATTGATTATACACACAAGGATTTTATTTGTTTGTGCATTTTTATACATTTCTTCTTCTTCGTGTGCCATATCAGGTCACTTCGACGTTGGCGATCACTTCCGCGAAAGCTTATCTGTCTTGCGCTATCCGGAATAGCTCCTCCACGCTTCTTATTCCGGTCTCGGCTACATATTATAACTTATTAATAAGTTTTTAACATATCAAATGGCTGCCCAAAATCGAAACGTTGTCGAAATGTCTTCCAATTCTTAATGCAAATAGAGACGATTGCATAATTGGTAGCCAATGTCAAGGGAGCTAGACTGGGAATTTGAAGAAGAACAAGAGAAAGTCTGATTGAGGAAGTACTTTGTTATGCGTTCTTCTTTCACCTTTCAATGCATGGCCATTATCATCGGCAATGCTCATGAAAAAGAATAAATAGAAGCTTTTTCCATCTGCACTGAATTACCTCTTTTGAATCGAGCAAGATACGCTGATGATAGTCCTATTTTAAGTGTAGAGCTGTCCTAAGCACCAAAATAGACGCATCGGACAGTGTCACTCTAAAGTAAATTGACAAAAGATGGAAATTAGTATAACATTCAAAACGTCGGTGTTTTGTCAAAAGGGCAAATCAGCCAATTTTGCAAAATCGACTTTTTTGCACATAAATAATGTTTGAACCGTCAAGAATGATCTGTTTAAAAGGCAAATACGTAATTATACTGGAATATGCAGAAAAATGAAAAATATAACGGCGAATATCCATATAATGTTACACATTAAAGGCGAATGTGGCATATTAATACCCCTATTCGGTATCAGATCCGCCTTTTAAAAAAATATATTTATGAAAGATGAAGCGCGTTCGTTATTTTGTAAGGAAGAATGTGCATATGTACATTAGTTTTCATCATAGTCAGAAGAATAATCCTAACTTCCTAACCTTAAAAACGTCTGGAAAGTTCATAAGTAAACATAAAATATTCTCATACAATTAGAAAATTTGAAAAGAAGAAAGAAAGAATGAAGATAAGTTGATTGTTTTGAAAATTACAATGCTAATGATAAAACTGAGAGTAGAGCCTGATAATAATAAAATATTGATATGAAGAAGAAAAATGGTAAAATGTTAATTCAGCTCTGAACTTTAAGCAGAACAAAGTGTAAAAAAAGTATAGTTGGTAATCTGCTGTAAAGTTCTATATCTTGCTTTCAGAACATTTCAGGTCTACAAAAGATAAACGAATATCATAATATATAATTATACTAGAGGTCCGCCCCAGCTTCGCACGGGTAGATAGATACTTAAAAATAATTTAGTTTTCATACAGATCCCTAACTTTTTCAAAATATTTTATAGCATATTATGTTAATCTGGAATAATTGCATTGCAATGTATCGTGTCACGTCACTTTACCACCGTGACAGCAGCGCCATCTATTGATTACTTACTCAACCCAGTCGAAAGGTATTGACATCTGTTAGAATCATTTGGAGTTAACAGATAATAATTGTGACTGTCAAATAATAACAGACAAATAATTAGCAATAAATTAAAATTGCGACTATAATTTGAGATTTAAACTATCCTATCTCTCAAGTTGGATCGAACTGCACATGGTGTGCGAATTTTATTATAATCGGTTAAGTGAACTTAAACAACATATCATGGAGCTAGAAATGCCTCCCTTATACTCTGTTTCTTTCCCTTCTTTGATTCATAGTCCTCAAACAGTGAAATTCTTTGATTCTAAGTACATTTCAAACGCAAGTGATAAATTTGACAAAAATATTAAAAAATACTGGAAAAATTTTTCGCTTTTATTTACTGACGGCTCTAAGGAAGGGGAAAATGGCCTAACAGGCGCAGCTTTCTATAGTCAATCTGATAGGTACGGAAAGCATATTCCACTACCTAGAGAATGCACAGTATTTTCAGCGGAATGCGTTGCGATTTATGAAGCGCTCGAATTTATATCCCAAGAAGATTGTAAAGATATTTTGATTCTGAGTGACTCCTTGAGTGCTATTCAGAGGATCGCCAGCTCTTCTTTTCAATACCCGTTTGACATCATAGTGCTAAAAATGAAAGAACTATTCTATAAGCTACACGCTCAAGGTAAACGTATTGTACTTGGCTGGATTCCGGGTCACTCTGGGATAGAAGGTAATGAAATAGTGGACCAGTTGGCTAAGGAAGCTGCGAGAATGAATACTGCCTCTCGCTGGCGGGTTCCCTTCGCGGACCATTTTTCTATATGCAGGTTTAAAATGTACGAAGACTGGCAGAAAACATGGGAGAGTGACCGTTCAAAATATAGGACCCTCAATGATACCATTACTCGCGTGCCTTGGTTTAACAAATTGACGTTACCTAGACAGAGTTCGTCTGTCATTTGCCGAATCAAGTTTGGACATGTTTGTACAAAAAGTTTTTTGTTTAAAATTAATATAGCAGACTCAAACATGTGTGATTGTGGACTAGAGGAGGAAACCATAAACCACATATTTTTTAATTGTATCTTGAGAAATTCATACCCAGGTTTTTGCACTGATTTAGCCAAATGCGGCGTAAAATTTCCAACTACGGTTGAGCTTTTGCTCTCTAAATTTGACCCTTCCGTTTTTAAGATAATATCAAGTTTTATTATTAAAAACAATGTTCAGATTTAAATAAGTTTTTAGATCTTCTTTGCTTGTGTTTCTTATCTGTGTGTAATGTTTAAAACATGACAATGGCAGATAACACTCTCAATTAAAGAGTGAATGCCAAAAAAAAAAAGAAAAAAAAGTGGTTTAGGAGTCCATTGAGGACAAACATTGTGACACGAGATTTATATATATTAAGAATATATAATTAATATAATATATAATTGATAAGTTTTCTGTACTTTCCTAACTTACCGCGTGACTTTATTCATGTAATCTGCACATTAAAAAACAAATTTGCGAAATTTGCCTACCCGTTCACGCGTGCTACCGGGAACTATTGAAATAGGGATTCATTTTCAAAGAAAATAAGTAATTGAAAAGTAAAAAAAAATATATTAAAATGAATTTCTAGCGAAATATTAATAGAATATTAAGGTAAACGTTAAATAACTTTTTCTTACATAATATGGAGATTTTGCATATGTATTCAAAAAAAAAATATGAAATTGTTGATTTGTTATATTTGAGTTGCTGCTCTCTACGCTCCACTTTTTGTAGGAGCTCCAGAAATAAGGTTGTAGGCACCGACACAAGGCTCTTTGCTGAATTGCCGTAATAATAATGGACTCACAAGGCCTATGAAATTCGCTATAGCGGCAAGCAAACAGTTTGTAACCACTCAACTAAATTAAGTTCACAAATAGCGCTCTGGAGGACGAACTTATTGGCCGTATATTGTAGGCTGTAATCTCCTGAAACATATCAATTAGATCTCATTCAATATGAGCTTGACTGTCAAATGTAAGCAAAGATGTCTTATAGGCTTTGTTACAGGTGAATGAGTCAAATAGGAATTGATAATTTAACATGAACACTGAACAGTCCTAATTCCATCAACACTCATGAATGTAGAAACTGAAAAAAATAGCTATTTTGTTTATTTTCCCTAAAAAAACGAAACTTCTAGATCAATTTTAAATTTATCGACCGACCATTGAAAGGATGGTCGATGAGGATAGACTCCCACAAGTCACAATGTTCCGATGGGAAATCGCCTACCAGGAGGGCCCTCCAGCAGATGGGTGGACAATAATTAATAAAGCATGTCATCAGACTTTTTTAAAGAGAAAGAAGAAGAATAATAACAACTGACCATTAAAAGCACATTGCCGCTTTAAAGAACAACATTGCTAACAAAGAATAATCCATTTGGATTATTCTTTGTGACAGTCAAGTCAAGAAATTCATCGAAATCAGAGGTAAAAAATAGACGAAAGCCCGTAGTAGTCAAATTTAAACATCAACAGTTTCCATATTTTTTTTTGTTCGCTTCGGCCAATACCTTGCATTCTCTGATAAGCACCTTCCCTGAAATCCTCTTCTCTACCATACGTCCACTTCAGTTTCGGTATTTCTTCAATGATCTTCCGTCAAGAATCTTCTATGAAATTCTGTAATTCATCCTTTCACTGAACGTACCCTAATAATTGAACAATTTCACAAAGATTTTTTTAATACCTTGGCTTTAAGACCAGTAGATACATTTCAAATTTAACCGTGCAATATCGAATATGATAATACCATCATTTGCATTTTTTTCGTTTTACGAAAATATAAAAGGAAGATGGTCGGTACGTGGCGATGATGTCCCTACAATTGGCGTTGGACCGGGGACTTTGGGGACGGCTGGTTGGGATGGTGGGGAGTGGTGATGGTCGCGATCCTCAGCAGTGAGGGAACGACGAGGATGATGATGATGATGAACACATTAATAAAAAATTTCTATTTAAATTGATCAATATTTTGTTACGTTTCTATATTTCCGCCCATACAGTGCGCAATTATTATCCCAGTGTTAAGACAATAATGTATTGGGAACAATTTCACGAGTAATTGATCGGGTAAAGGTCGTACAACACACGCAATAAAGGGCCGTGTATTAATCTCTCAAATAATTGTTATTGTTAGTCACAGGCTTTGCAATATTGCTGAACACATTCCCTTCGTGTATTTCCTAACTCAGGATGGGTGGGTTGTTTCATTATGATCCATGTTCCGGATGCTAGTTCAAAAAGGAATGCTTACACTGTTGATGCCGTTATCTATTAACTTTCTTATTTACTATTTCATTATTTCTGGCTCACATTTCGCTATTTTATTGATAAATGGAATTTTAATTTGGTTACATTTTTTAAGTTTTCCGTGACAAATCTTCGATTTAAAAAAAAATCGATTTTGGCAAAAATATCTCGGATATTCTTTATTCTTTATTCTTTATTCTTTCTTTTCATCCTTAGGCCATGAATTTGGCACTTGGAATCGTCAAGTATACAAAATAACAATATAAATATATAATAAGTATACAGAACAAAAATAATATACATAATTTCTTACTGGCAGAAATAAAAGAAAAGAAAGTACAATTTAAAGATTGAAGATCAATAATATCAAAGCTATTTTGAGTGTAAAGGGCTCAAAATAGCTTCACGTCAACCTGTTTAAAAATGGGCACCAAGCAACAAAATGAACAAAACACAATTTAACCTAAATCTCAAATAATAGAGTCAACGGTCCCATTTAGCATATCGTCAATATTGTAAAATACTTGTTCAACAAGATACTTCTTCACCTCTCTCTGAAACTCCAATAAATTAAGTGCTCTAAAACTATGAGGCAACTTGTTAAATAAACGTATACTACTACAGATGTAACTTTTTGAAACCTTTGCCAATCTATGTTCCAATGGCCTTACATCTTGTTTACCCCTGGTATTATAGGTGTGATGGTCGAGGTTAAGAGGAGTATTGGGCAAATTCTTGTAGGCATATATTAAGCACTCATAAATGAACACACTTGGCAATGTTAGTACTCCCAGTTCGCGGAAGGCATTTTTACATGTTGTGATAATTGAGATACCTACAGTTTTTCAAGCATAAATCATACTTGAACTGTTAACAAGTTATCGGCTTGATTTGTCCTTGTTTTGCGATATCACTTATAGATTAAATTTTGAATATCACTTATCTCGAAGTAGTTAGTAAGAAGAAGTAAGTCGAACACTACTATTTAGTAAAAGAATTAATGTATACAAGTTCGTATGCAATATTCATGGTAAAGACAGGATGACGTCTATCGGGAAAGATAGAGTAAAAAAATATATAAAAATAATGGACAGTTCGATAGTCTAGAATCTAGACAAGAAGTATTTTACGTTTGCAAAACATTTTTTTTTATTCGTAAACAATATTGAATACTTTCGCATAGCCCCCAAGACATTCTCATTTCTCCACGGTGCCGGTGGCGCCTCCACCCCAGGCTATGAAACAATTATTGTATCCATTCACTTATTTTATAACAACTAGCTGATACCCGTCTTGCTTTACGTTGTTGATTTGGCTAGTCAGACTTGAGCAGTGGGTTATTGAACAGGTTTTGTCTGCAGCCTTCCCCTATTCAGGACCAGTAGCCCTAGTATAAGTTTTCGATGATCGAAACGATCATCGAAATAGTTTCGAAAATTTTCCATACAAAAATTATTGAACGATTCGATCGTTTGATTTTAGAACACTATTTGCACGCTTATTAGCGTGCAAATAGCTTTCGATGAAACTCGTACTAGCCCCACAGGAGTCTATATAATATCTTAATGTTTCAAAAGGAAAAAATAAGAGTCACTGTTTAATATGCGAAAAATTAAAAAAAGGAATCTCACTTTCAATGTTTATAAAAAATAGAGGAAGAGGAAAAATTAATATTCACTGTTAAATACGCAAAAAAATTAAAAGAAGAATGTCTCTGTTGGTTTTGTAGTAATGCGAGTCCTCGATTCTACTGTGTGTATATAGGAACCGGCTTAAGGCATCTGTCATGACGTACCTTATATTTTATATAAATCTCGTGTCACGATGTTTGTCCTCAATGGACTCCTAAACCACTTAACCGATTATAGTAAAATTCGCACACCATGTGCAGTTCGATCCAACTTGAGAGATAGGATAGTTTAAATCTCAAAAAAACCTTGGGTAACCTACGAAAACTTCAATAATGTAACCCAAGGTGTAAAAAATTTACCTAAAATATTCTTTTTATCGCGAACGCTGTGAAAACTAATGATCCACTTAACCGATTATAGTACAATTCGCACACCATGTGCAGTTCGATCCAACTTGAGAGATAGGATAGTTTAAATCTCAAAAAAACCTTGGGTAACCTACGAAAACTTCAATAATGTAACCCAAGGTGTAAAAAATTTACCTAAAATATTCTTTTTATCGCGAACGCTATGAAAACTAATGATCCACTTAACCGATTATAGTACAATTCGCACACCATGTGCAGTTCGATCCAACTTGAGAGATAGGATAGTTTAAATCTCAAAAAAACCTTGGGTAACCTACGAAAACTTCAATAATGTAACCCAAGGTGTAAAAAATTTACCTAAAATATTCTTTTTATCGCGAACGCTGTGAAAACTAATGATGATAGAATAAAACAATGTACCACAATTTTGTAGAAGACATCATTATTTACAAAAAGTATCGCGACAGCATATGTCTAACTATTATAGTTATGCCACAATAAGTGTTTTTTTATTTTAAAAAAATCAATAAAATGTAAATGTCACCTCTAGAAAAGGCTCTTTATTGGTATCTTGGTATTACTCCTTATTAAAATAAATTAGTTCATATTCAAGTCTGCTTCAATATGTTTGTATAACTTTTTGAATTATTCAATTCGGACATTCCATTCGAAAGTTATCACGAGTTTAAAAATGTGAGTATTGGAATAAAAAGCATAGTCTCTTATCATCTCAACTTATCCGATGCAGAGTGCGTACGGGAGAGGGGAGGGGACTGAGGGGAGTCATGTCAAGTTTAGTAGAAATACCGCGCAAAGTAGTCACGGTGGTAAACTGACGTGACACGATACATTGCAATGCAATTATTCCAGATTAACATAATATGCTATAAAATATTTTGAAAAACAAAAGGGATCTGTATGAAAACTAAATTATTTTTAAGTATCTATCTACCCGTGCGAAGCTGGGGCGGACCTCTAGTATTTTATATTTTTCTGTGAAAATCTTTATAAATAAGAATCTTAAGACTTCTAATTAAACTTCTAAATAAGACTTAAAACATCGATTTCGTCCTCAAGGAAGGCCAGGTAAGAAGTAAGAGAAATAGGAGAAGCTGTATGAGAAATGGTATGTCGGTGGAAGAAGCGAAAGAAGTATGCTTGGATAGAAAAGAGTGGAGGTCCGTTTCTCTCTGCCTACCCCTTACGGGACACGGCGTGATGGGTATAAAAAAAAAAAAAAAAAAAAAAAAAAAAAAAAAAACTTCTACAGTTCTATACAAAAATTTACACGTATAATTTTAATTTTAAACATTAATATCTCATTAATTGAAATTTTTGTATGAAGACTTTAAATTTTTAGAAATTTGTAAATAACATTAAATATATTTGAGAAATTGGAGAAAATTGTATATATGATTCAAACCTAGAGTCTGCGGTTTATGCGCGATGTTCCAATATACAAAAATAGACATAAATAAATATATACATAAATTATTATGTAGATGAATTATTGGGAACTTATGAGTTAGCCTTTGAAATTTGTGGAAATTGTGGCCAATCGTTGAATTTTCAGTGTCACATTAAATTGTAGATGGCTTACCATCCAACTGGAATAACAAGCAATCGATTTTTATCCTCACTGATACGTTTCACAAGTAATCAAATCTATTATAATAATTTAGAAATGTTTTTTAATTTGCCTTTTATCGTTGCTCTATCGTATGTTAGAGCATCACGCCTAAACGGCTGAACCGATTTCACTAATTCTTTTATTGTCGTTTTGGCTTTTATCAGTAGAAGGTTCATAAGAAAGAAAAAATTAAGAAATTTGCGTGGTAAATCTACATAATAATTCAGAAATGTTTTTTTATTAGCTTTTTACCTAATGTCATCGCATCACGCCTAAACGGCTGAACCGATTTCACTAATTCTTTTTTTGTCGTGTTGGCTTTTATCAGTAGAAGGTTCTTATGAAAGAAAAAATTAAGAAAGTTGCGTGGTAAATTGGGAAATTAAATAAAACTAGCATTAGCCCCTCCTTCTCTATCTAATTAATAATTCAGAAATGTTTTTTATTTGCTTTTTACCGTATGTCATAGCATGACGCGCAAAATACAAATGCTACGTCAGATATGAATCTGCACAGAGCCGTGCAAAATGCCGGAGAAGGTTCTTTAATACAATTTGCTGCATTAACTTTAATATATTTAGAGCTATTTAAAAAACCCTATTTTTTAGGATTTTCATACAAAATTTTAATAAACATTAAAAGTGTCATTCTTCTTTTTCTGTGCTTATGTCAGTTATAGAGGTCTACAAAGCAATGGGAAGCTAGACTAGAACCTGTTTAATTACCTACCGATCAAGCCTGACATTCGGAATCAAAAACGTAAAGTAAGACGGGTATAAGCTAGTAATTAATATGATAACCTACGTGAAGGTTTTGTATTGACAAAACCACACCCCAGCTGCTCCATACGGCTCAATACAAAACCTTGCCACAACAAGATTTATTACTCTCTTTCTGTTCCATACATAATATGCAGGCGTGAGATTTATCGTACAAAATATAATAAAATACGCGAGCAATCGTTAATTATAACGCTTATATACTTACACAACTAATATAAGGCATGATTGATTCAACTAAAATAATAAAATATTTTATTACCGTTTAATTCCTAGAATACGTTTTATTGATTAATCCTCAATACTACCTTTCACCGCAAAAGTAATGTGTGTAACAACTTATCATTATTTTTGTCTTTTTTTTACCCATAACGCCATATCCGCGAGGGAAATACAGAGATCTTTTCATTCCTATCCAGACAAACTCTTTCGCTTTATTCAAGAGCATACATTGTCTCCTATTCCTTGTACTCCGGACTTGGCCCTCATTTAGGACGCCACCTATAATAATAATATGATCGACCCACGCCGGCCACGTCTCCGTGCACACATTCTTTCAGGTTTTAATTTTTTTTTGTCGTTCTTTCTTCATTCATTCTCTCAACATGCCTGAACCACCTCGCTAAAATTTATTGACTACGCTAAAATTTACTCCAAATTACTTTTTAATATTTACTTATTTTGCTGGTTTTTTGTCAAGTGGAATCAGTCAACGACTTTCGTACGTACGGTAACACGTAAATTGTTCGAATTACAATTCTTCGAAAATCACAATTCACCTTATGGCAATTATACGAAATCACAATTCTCCTAATGCACAATTCTTCGAAAAATTTTATTTTACGTTAGCGTTAGCAAGCTTTCTACTATTTACATGAATGAGTTAGGTTAGGCTAGGTTATAAGACCCACATTCTCCCCCCCCCCCCCCCCTATTAAGTAAGTAATACAAATATTAAAAAAGAAATATATTCGTAGAAATATTTATTCGAATAATCAAATCGAGAACAACTGTACATAATTCGAACAATTGATTTTTCGAAGAATTGTGATTAGAAGAATTGATTTTTCGAAGAATTGTGATTAGAAGAATTGAGTTTTCGAAGAATTGTGTTTCGAAGAAATTTCATGGAATCCGTACGTACTGCGTGTTACTTACTTTACGAGTCCGTGCAAAAGCTAAGCCTTTCCCATCCAATATGTAGCAGTAGCAATTGCCTTGTCATTAGAGAACGTATTTATTTTGAATCCCGGTGCTGACCATTTATCACCCCTTCACGAAACAAATCTTGCTTAGTGTGAAAGATGTCAAAAAAAATTGTGTTCACTTCGAGTGAGCCCATATTTATTTTTATAGATGGTATCAGGATTGCAGTGTTCACCAACTGTGTGCTTTTCTTGGTGGGAACAATGCATTATTATTCTATTTTTCGCTAAACTGAAATATGAGCAGATGACTACTATTTTATTTTATTTAAATTTTCAATAAATATACGGCCAAGGCCCTTTACAATTATAATATAGTCAAAACTGACTAAATAGTTGGCAAAACAATAAACATAGTTAACACTGAATCTGTCAACAAAATGCAAAAAAAAAACAAAAGTGGTTTTATTGAAGAAATTAAAACTCTGATCACTGCAACAATTATACAAAACAATGATTGATTCAAAAAATAAGACCAGTGATTAAGAAAGACAGCGAATTTCTAAGCCTAAAGATTAAAACAGGCAAGTAGGAAGGGCTTTAAAAAGATGCAGACTCCGATGAGTGCATGCATATAAAGGATGGACTATCAGAAGTCTTCTTTGGTGATCCTCTTAAGGCGGCTGATGCTGGTGTGAAAGAAGTCAACACGACCAGCATACTCGTTACCCAATCGATGAACTGGGGAACGGGACAACTGTACTTTTTAAATAGTTAGTAGTAATTATCACTATGAAACAAAAATCTTCCTCTAGTTTCGCGGGCAGACATATGGAGCTTAATGACACTATACTAGTAACACACAAGAGCTTCCTTAAGCTAGAATGTATCGAATCCAAGAAATATTCCATCCATGATGTACCTACTTGAAAGATATTGAGAGCTTGAGAGCAATTTGCTTTTTGTCTAATAACAGGAAAGATTTGTTATCCAATTAGCTCATTATTAAGAAATGTTGGAAAAGTCTGGATATTTTTTTTTGTTCCGATTCAGTACCATGAAGAATTTTTCTTATTAAGTGTTTATGTAGAATGTTTGCGATACGTCTACAACGAAACAAAATAAATATATTTTTTCTTTTACATACATAAGAGCTATTCATAAAACTTTGATTTCCCACGTGTAAAAGAAACAAAACATTTTGGAATTTTTCCCACTGGAAGGCGCACAGTCGGAAATAATTTAATTGAAAACAAGTCAAGGTACTTAAAGGTTTTGCTATTCCAATTCAGAAGTTTGTCTTAAGTTTTTTATTCAATAACTAGCTTTCCCAACAGTCGTTGTCCTGTGGTCCTTTCTATGAATATTGAATTGGACTTTGTATAATGATAAATCCATTACTTGCCTACGTTTAAACAATGTTACTCCGACCAATGCATCTGTTTTAAATCGCATATTTCCCGTCCACATACTTTCAATCGCACCAACTATCAAACTACTGACAGTTTCTGTATAACGCTAATAAAATTGCTCTCCATTTTTATAATATGTGTAAGAAAAAAAATGCATTACTATTTATTAAACAATGATTTTCCTTCCTCCCATCAGGGTCTCCCTCCTATACCTTAGACCCTCTCATACCATGTTCCGTTCCTTCTAGACAGAGCTAAGAGATCTAGATATGGTGTGGGTGGATGTCATCGATGCTGCGTGAAATCGACAGTAGTGAAGAGATATACGTACATAATAAGGACGAATATTATTCGGTATTCCCCGATCAATAGGGTGGTTCGCTGTTTTAACGAAATGGCACCTAATATTGATATGTTTAATGCTACATAATATAAGGAATTTGTCAAGTTTCTTGATGACAACCTCTGACTTATTTTTTTTGTGTGCCACATTTGTATTTTTGAAATTGTTTTCTATTGATTTTTTTTTTCTTTTGATTTAATGTTCGCGGAAATATTTCAAATATGTTTTTTTTTTATAAAATGAATCTGTGCTCACTCAAAGTGAACACAAATACACTCCTTGACTCTTTCACAGTAAGCTACTGAAAGCTTGTGTCGTGAAAGAGGAAGATGGTCGGCACCTGATATCGAACCATGACGTCCGCAGTACGAAAGCCGGCGTTGTAACCGCTGGGTCACCAACCACCTCCATCGTTTGTGGTAGGTATTGATTATCGCACTGCCCATCACTATCGGCGAATGACTGGTATGGGTATCATGATGGCGAACAATATTTTTGTCTATGACTCAATGTAATGTGAACACTTAAAAAGGCGTAGGTGTTTTGTATTTTCAGTTGTACCTATTCTGTTTTGTGATGTTTTGGTTATGTGTTTGTCTTCTTAATGGTAAATTTTTGATTTTGTAGGCAATCATTTTTGAACACCATCAGTGCAAAGGCGAAAGCTGGTGAAAGGTGTAATATTGTAATTTTGTAAAATAAAATAAATAAATAAAAGTGTTTCCCTATGCACCTAATCGAGGTCAAAAAAGGGAGTTGTATTATCAAAATACTGTTTAGATAGACTAGATTTATGAAATATTCCCACCACTACATGTATGGCTTATTTTTATTAATTTTTAATAACCTGAACTTTCTTCTGATCCATATAATGATATGTGTACAATTTTGGAGTTTTTTTTTACGTACATCGATATGTTCGATGCAACACGCCTAACCACACGCAAACATTTTTCATTCATAATTTTTATAATATGAAAAAACCAATACGGGAATCGAACCCTTGAACTTGATCAGGATCAGCCAACTCAACTCGGCTTTCAAATCATTATTTTTCTTGGTCATTTTTCCACTGCTATACATGTAGGCGTCTTCAAAAATTCTTGCCCCTGAGACCGCTATAACGTTGTCGCTTGACTTTTTTGGGGTTTACTGACGCTCCTCCTCCTATCCCAGGCCGCAATTTGAAAGTGATCGGGGATGTGACCCAACCATTGCCACTTTTTTGCTTTGTGATGTGTCTGATGTTTTCATTGGGTTTAATTTATATTCTTTGATTGACAACTTTTGACAATAAAAACCATTCAAGTTTAACGAATATTATCGAAAAAAATGATTCTAACAATTCACAAATTTGAATGGTATGAACCAACCACTATGGACTTATGACTCCCTTTTTCTTTTTTTTCAAAGGCTGACTTATTGTGATCACTTAACGATAACAACTGAACGTTGTAGTGGTAATTTTCAAATCCCCGAAATTCCCAATCATGAGAATTTTCAACATGAAGAAAAATCCTTCGCCCCCGGCTGGGTTTGAACTTTTGTTCCTAGTTGTCCTTTTCAGAGACATTTATACAACAAGTAGTGATGAGACGGGGATCATTACCTCGTAGGCAATATCGTACATCAGTCTATTTATTAATCATGGACCGTAATGTCATGTGAAGTAGTTGGCTTTTGATCTTAACAGCTCTTGACCTCGTACCTGATACACGTCTATTAAGCTTCATAATGTTACAGACTGAAGATATTATTTACACTAAGCACACAGGCAATATTAGTTCAAGGGAGTACGCCAATATAATAATAGATGCACATATACTCGTGCATCAATGTGAAGCTACTACAAGTGGTAAAGCACTTTGGTGCTATTTGCAAAAGTAACCCTTTTTAAGAAAGTACCCATCAGTCTTGAAGTCAGTGGAAATTTTACATACCTAGGGATATTGAAAAATATGTTTTCATATCATAAGTGTTGCACGCCAAATATGTGCAATTTTACTAGCTGCATAATTTTAGTGCAGTGCAATTTTTACACAATTTTCTGTGGTGAATTTATTTGCATTATTTTTTTAAATACAGGTTTTCTACTTAATTACTTAGACTTACTTCCTTTACTTCTCTAGTCCGGGATTATAATCTGCCTCTCCAATATACGGCGACGGAGATCTCCTGAAATTAGACAATTTTCATATCAATAAGTTATTTTTCAAAAGTTCTGCTCATTCGATCCCGTTTAATCCCATAGAAAAAAAATCGGGTTAGAAAGTTTTCATGTGGAAACCACCAATGGTAATTTGGTTGTCTAAGGCACAATACTCAATATCGGAAGTCCCCGCGGTTCGAATCCAATTATCTGTATAAATCAGCGGTTGCCTAGAGTTACATTATTATTTTACGATAATTACTTTCTTTTTGTCAACTTTACTGTAATTTTTTTGTTGTTAAATGTATATGACCCGGAAAAAATAAATAAACAACATAATAGGTACCTACTGTATCTACAACACAATAGGTACCTACTTTAAAAGCAAATTTGTTTCATTTTTATAAAAACTGAAATGTTGCCGTATTTTGTATTGTATGAAATTCCATAAGTTGTTGATACGACCTATACATACATATTATAACAGAGATAGGTAGGTATATAGAATGGATGGATATTAAAAAAAACTGTCATGAAATAGATCGTATCATTTCGATTAAAATGATGTCTTCATATTTTGCAATAACAAATTTATTTTAACGACACAGCCGTAAACATAATAAACAGCTCACGCAGCCCAATAATGTATTGTTTATGGAAGCTTTAAGTACTCGCTGAAGCCCTTTTTATTTATTTAATATGAGGAAATTATATAGGTATAATTTTCCCAGACGGTGTTATCGATAGCGGTGAAGGCGGCTGCTTTGGAAAAATTGAAATATGTCATAATTTACCCAACTGCGGCCATACACGATCGCGCCAATCATTCCTGCAGCTGGATTGAAGCTGTTTAACAAGCCTACTCCTTATTGAAATTCTGCCGGCTTGATTAGTTTTTGCAGCGTGTGTGAGTGGTCAAGAATGCATAAACGACGTCTGCATGAGGAGCCAAAGACGCGCGCCTGCATGTCGTAAACGCAATCTCCCTAAATAATAATCTCTATAGAAAAGAAAATTATTTTCTTAAAGCATAACGGCAATATTATTAATGAATAGACCCTTTTTATGTGGTACAAGGAATCTTCATTTTAACCATTGGTCTTTCATGTGCCAAACAGCATTTCTGTTTTCACTGAATTGGTTTACATCAAAGATAGGAGTTTGAAATAAATTTCTTTTTTCCATCCATCCATTAATTCATTCTCCCTTTAAACCTCGCTTAATGATAGAGAGGCAGCAAGAGCTCTCGTTCGAATTTGCGCAATGATTATAGCCTTCATATTTAGGTATTTATTAGTTTCTACTTATTAAGATATTATTATTGACCTCATTTTCGATTCCACGCGTTTCTCAGACCTCGTATTTGCAACGTTATACTACCAAGGATCTACTCCTAGGTGAGAATATAACAGAACATGTAATACAATCCATAACGCAAGGTTTGTTTTATCTGAAATATGTCGTTACTGTGTTCACTATTATGGGTAGGCCCAGATTCAATAAAAAAAAAAGAAATTTGTCATTTTCAAGGAATCTTTCAGGAACTTTCAGCGAGATGATTTTGTGTTTGTCTCAAATACTAGATTTTGCACCGCCATTAACGATCTTTCTTTGCTCTTTTCTTTATTTTGAACAATAATAAGTGCGGCATCATGCGAGCTTGACGCCGCCGCCGTGTCAAGCCCGACGGAGACTTGTTCGTGTATGGATGGCATAAGCGATGATATGCCAACTATAATTATTTTTTTTAAATAATCGAATCTGTGTTTACTTAAAGTGAACACAAATACACTCTTTGACTTTTTTACAGTAAGCTACTTAAAGCTTATGTCGTGAAAGAGGAAGATTTCGGCGCCTGGGATCGAACCCACGACCTCCGCGTGAAACATCGGGAATGCCGGCGTCGTAACCGCTAGCTACCAACAGAAATATTGACAAAATGATGAAGGTATCTGATATGAAATGTTGTTATTTCCTTAAAATGAACCACATAACCAGATGTTAAATAATAGGTGGATAAATAGTAAAAAAAAATATGAATAGGATCTGTTATTTTTTTATTTTTTTACGGCAACTCATCCTATAAGAGCGATCCATGAGGACTAAGGCCCCACTTGAGCTAGCCATAGACCATATCCCGCTTTGTGTTGGAACCCTTCAGTTTTCCTCGAAAGTAACAGAAGAGAGAATAAGATATTCTTCCTGTCTTTGGATTTTGGATGCTTTAATTGGTTATCAACTTTCAAATCTGAAAAAATCCGAATAATGATATTCTCCCACAAATTTGTCTCACTAAAACAAGAGAGGGTTATTTTCGTTAGTTATTTCTGTTCATTCGATTGTTTGAGTTGAAGGTGCTTGGTGATATTTATTAATTGTATTAGAAATGAAAAAAACGAGTCTAAATTTTGTAATACCATGTTTTATTTCTCTGTGCTCTGTAAGAGTCAATCACCTAATTCTAGTTTAGGCACTCAAATGAAACCTCAAAAACAATGAAGATAAAAGTTAAGCAATATTTTGACAATAAGACAACAAGGTTAAGTAAGCATAAATCACAATAATCAGCCAGCACTTTTAATGTTACTTTCTCAAACAAGTACCTACCTACTCAAATACATTTTGAACTAAATTGTTCAAAAGTGATCTCAGTGTTGAGCTTCCGACGTAAGGAATGACCATTTTTCATTTCGGGTGTGTAATGAATTTTCCATTCGTATCTTGGCACGACAAACGTCTGCAATATTCATTCGTTGCTTCCTAAGGAGAGTAGGTAAAATATCGCGTAATAAAATGACAATGCTCCTACAATGCACCCGAGAGACGCTTAACTTGTGTAGCAGAACTCTTAGTATGAATTTAACATAAGCCTAAAAAGTAGGTACTGGAAATAAACGTTCAAGTAATAAAGAAACAGTTGAACATATATCTCACCGTATAAAACCATTCAACATTGTTATCCTGTTTGATCCAAACAACCCTGTCCTCTGCCTCAGTCCTCCAGTTCCGACAGTCAAGAAGTTGTTCGGCATCCTTCCTGACTTCGTCCTCCCATTGCAGCCTTTCCTTTCCTGTTCCAGTTTCAGCCCCTCCCATTCCAGCCCTTCTTCTACCTCCTGAGTGTCCATCTATAATAATTCTCCTCGGTATCCGCGATGATGGCATCCTCTGTACATGTCCAGCCCATCGTAGCCTATTCAGTCTTGCGTGCAAAGAGAGCCTGGGAACTTGGTAGATGTTGTACAGCTCTCTTCGTTATATCGCATTCTCCAGGTTTCGCCATCATGCAAGGGCCCCAGAATTCCTCTCAAAGATGTCCAGCAGTTCCGACGATCTTGCTGTCATCGTCCACACCTCGCATCCGTATGTTACCATGTTGATAAAAATACCAGTCCACCTTAATCAATTTAACCTTTTTCATCCTTTTTATATGTTTTTGCTACGATATAGGTAATAATAACGTAAAAAATTAATTGGCAATTTAGGTAATCAAATCATTTGTTATTTTAATGAAAATATTTTGTAGAGTAACAGTAGTACAACGAATAATCAGCAAAATTCGACATCAAAAGAACACATAAATGTTTAACATATTGTCAGCAGTATCATATTTCGAAAATAACATCTTTTCGTAACTAATAATATAATAAAAATTTTGGTGTATTGTAATATTTTTGCCCTCGAACTTTTTCTGGCGTCCAGCCATAGTATTATAATAAGTTTTCTGTATTCCGAATATTTTAAAGGATTGTTAGCTAAGTTTATGTATTAATTTCAGCAATTTTAGGAACACATTTCGCTCAGTTCTGCATAAAGTTTTGATTTCTTGGAGTTATGTAATGCGATTAATGTATCAAACTTTATTTTTATTATTCTAATAAGCTGGAACCGTTTTATGGCTTTGATCTCAATAAAGATCCATCAGATTTGAAAAACTTTTTTTGCATTTGATATCATTTTTTTCAATAAACTGTGGTCAGCCAAAGTAAACACAGATACACCTTTGACACATTTCAAGGCTAATATTTAAAAGATGAAAATGGTCGACACCGGAAACGAACCTACAACCATAAACAAATAAATCAACACTCTATAGAAAAATTTAAGTCTATCGGATGGAATTTATTTTCTGATGCAATTTTCAACCGGTCTGAGAGAGACCCGAGTAGAATATTGAATACCTAATTAATTAATTTTCATATTATTAAAATATATAAATTCTTTCGATTGACGGTAAGTTTTTTTACTGTACATTTTGAAGGAAAACATTTTTTTACAACGTCGTACATATTAAGAGAACGTGTATGGTGTATTTACTAGGAACACGTCTAACAAAACACCATTGTTAAAGAAAAAAAAGGAAACGTCGCTTATAAAGATAATCCTAAGAAAATAAATGAAAACTGAAAAGCCACAAGTCTATGTCGCTTTGAACTTTGTGAAGAAGTACTGAAAAATGTTTTCTTCGTGTAAATTTTAACACACAGTCTACATTTTTGTGTCAAATTTCCGCATGCAAACCTTTGAATGAACTATGTTAATTTTAATCGAAATACTTTAATGATAGTATAAATTTTAAATGAGTTATCTTCGTGGCTAATGTCATCTTCGATTACCTACTATTTTTAAGATTGTCATATTATTGTGATCAAATTAAATTAAAGACCTTTAAACATTTTGAAAAATACTGCGGTTACCAAAATAATACAGAAGCTCCTAATCTAACACTATGAACATAGCCTATTGGGCCATTTCAACGTTGTTAAGTAGCATGTCAAAATTGTAGGTGCGAGTAGTGGATTAAAATTGCAGGTCAATAGTCCAGTGCGAGTTGTTGTGGTGTCAGTGTAATGTTGATCCGTTTATTTCAATGAGTTGCTAATTTTCCTTTTTCGCCACCGGGGGGAACACTAGCAAACAGGGTGCGCGTACCTTCATTTGCGTATGCTACGCATACGGGGAAGGCGGAAGGTTAAGTTGATAATACCCCCTATTCTGGATTTGTTCGACCTAAAATAAGAACGTTCCAAAATTTAAGAATTAAGGTCATATGGATTAAAATTCGTATTCTATAAAGCGATGTGTTCTAAAAACTAAAATGGCTTAAATTAGTTCACCATAAACAAAAATATGAATTATAATTGTCTATGGTCTATATCGCGCATGCGCAATTGGTCATGTTTGTTTATTAAAAATAATACGAGTGTCAAAGTAGTGACCAAATGGGTAAGAGGCATATCAAATTAGCCTTTTTATCAGACCAACTCTTAGATTTCCTTTTGAAATATATAAGTATAATTATTTTTAGTGCAAATCTCGTGTTGTAATATACGCAAGAGTATTTTATGAAAGTAGTGATTTTGATCTAACCTCCAATTTTCGATTTCGGCATAATGAAACACGCGCAAATAATCAATTTTATGATTTTATTTACCTTAATAAAGATATTTAACACTTTTTTTAAACTTATTAGGTTAAAATAATACTTTTATTATAAAAATATCATCAGATATATTTTAAGTCGCATACAATTAGGTGTGAACTAAAATTTAGAACGTTTTGACATAAGAACGCACTAAAATCGACTTAAATAGTGTTGTAGAATACCAAAATGAACTAATTTCAATATTAGTCACATTAAGAACGCTCTTAATTTTTATAGAATACCGATATGCACTGACTAAAATTGGAACGTTCTTATATTAGTTAGTGCGCACTTAAATTCAAACAGAATCGGGCGTAATACCACCTATTCCAATTCAAATTAAGTGCGCACTAAACTAAAAATAAGAACGTTCCAAATTATTTAGAATTAAGTTCACTCGAACTAAACTTCATATTCGGAATTATGCCGTATTCTAAAAAATAAAATCAGTTCACCATAAATATTTTTTTGAATTATAATTGTCTATGGATCGAGCTTGCGCCTTATTGGTTGATGTTGACAAGCGACAGGAACTGGCCTGAACCGAAACAGCTCCTGAATTTGCCATATTCCGGTCAAATGTCGCATGTTACGAAACCAAGAGATTGACCTTCTACCTGACCTGAGGAGACAGTCTATCAGACATCAAATTAAGAGCATTCCTTGGTTACAAAACTCTTAAACTGACAAGATTTTAAGAAAGAGATGGAAAATAAAAGAAAAATTGATTGTCGTATAATAATTAACAATATCGATCATAAAGAATGGACCGTTGAATCAACTCTTCATACAGCTTGTATCCTTTTTCTAAAACTTTCTGATACCCTTCAGTACGTGTCCGCTACAACACTGAATTAGGAAGGTTCGTTTCAGAAGTAATACACTTAGAATAGGTTACAAGGTAGCTAGCTTTCATTACACCCTTAGTAGTCTTATGTGTAAGAAATACTCTGATTAAAAAAAATCCAATGAGAAAACTTAATAGAACTCTAGATAACTCGATAGATTACGTTGCTGAAGCGAAAATATTTGGTTTTAACGGAGAATAAAAAAAGTTTTTTCCTTGAGCAGGATTTGAAGAGTATATGAGGATTAGACATAAGTGGATAACTTTAAAGATATTGGTTATTTATGAGTCGCTCGTGAGAATGTCTTATCCTTTTTGACCGTCAATTTTCTCGCTAAATAATTGAACCCAGCACAATTTATCAAATTCTTCAGCTTTTATGAGATATTTTTTTAAGAAAAGCCACCCTTTAAAAAACTTTTTTTTGGAGATCATTCGTATATACGTTATTATTAAACTATCATTTTCTTCTTTACGTGTCGCGTTCGCCAACGTAAGCTATCAAGTGAACTTATTATAGAATTATGTTTCTTCTCCATAGATAAAATACTAGTCCACTCTCTTGAATCAGCAAAGACTTCTGGGGGCTAGCACGAGCTTAATAAAGCCTAGTTGCCCGCTTATAAGCTATAGTGCCCTGTAGTGTTCAACCGTGAGGTTGGCCACCGCACGTCCATAAACCTTAACGGGTCAGAAAAGGCACAATAAGCTTCGGACGCCTTCGAGCGCAGTGTAGAGCTACGTTTAGTAGATATTGTTGTAAAATAAATTTCCATAAGGATTATAAAATCATCATTTTTTATTATACCTACCTACTTGTAATTCTATTCGATGTACGAAAAGCAAAAGAAAAATGATAGTAGGATATAGCACCGACTATTCCATGCAAATCAATCGCAAATCATTTTTTTCGATTTCAAGAAGTAAGTTTTATATAAATTTGAACCACTGCGAGCTTAAAATAGTCTTCTTCTGCTGATTCAAATGCTGGATTAGTGTGATCACATTACGTTCAGCAACGCTCAGCATTTAGGTGGTCAAACTCGTCAAAACAAGCATGGGAATCTTCGTCATGTTCAACATGAAGGAAAATCCCAAGCCCCCTACGGGAATTGACTCCGGATCCTGACCTTCCCAAACCAGAGACGCAATACTTCGTAATACACGTAAATAGTGACAAAGAAAAGAAATACCAAATTTTATTAGCAACAACTGCCAATGACTAGATGGCGCAAAGACATTAAAACTATATCCAATTTAAGCTGTCTATATTAAATTCCAATTGGCCATGTCAAACGCGACGTTCTAAATATTTTTGGATTCTTACTCAGTTTTCGAGGACAATGTCTTTCAAATACGCCTTGAAACGGCGCATGAATCCATAAAAAGCGTAGAAGTCTAATTTAATTTAGCATAAAATTAATTCGCTGTATTTTTAACATATAAAGTACATAAAATTTATATACCTTGTTATGATCGGTTGAGGCGTTCAAAAATCTGTTCTGAGAAATCATGAAAGTAGGGGATGTGGGTAGATCCCATTGTGGGTTCCGAGCGATAAGAAAACAATAACACGGCGACAGTTTGTCGCTAACATAGTCTTTTGTTTAATTTTAAATCTATAGGATATTCTAGTGAAACGGGTTTTTTTTGGATGCTTCGAAGTAGGGTAGATAACCTCTTTAGTGCATAGTATTGTTTGGCGGTTTGGACTAATGAAAAAAAACCCTTGTAATAATAAAATAGAGAATATAATAATAGGTTGTTATGATAAATATAATTGTGTAGACTGTATTGTATTTTGAGTATAAAATTATGTACCTATGTAGTTGTAACTGTAAATTAACAGAAGTAAGTATGTTGTTGTTCTATAATAGACTATGGTTTAAACAAGACTTAAATACTGAATAAATAATGTGTAGAGATTATAATGTTGTTTTGAAATGATAAATTATAACACATATGCTTAAGGAGTAATATAAGATATTATAAGACTATTAGATTAATTATTGATTAAGGCACGTTAGTTTAATTACTGATAAGCATCTTAATTAAGAAGGAATATACCTATGTGTAGGTTAAGAATTACCTAAGATAGAATTGATTAATGGCCAACATTTGTAATAAGATTAATAATGATTAATACTAGGAGAATTATTGAACATGTCTAGTACATAGGATTTCGATGTGCAATTGTATTAATAAGGGTGTAACTAATTTTAAGAGATAAGTAAGCATAAAATGATAAGAAGATTTACTTAATCTAGTATAAGATTACTATTAAGAGATGTATTAAACTTAGGTTTATGTTCAATGTAGACTAACATATCGGTTAAGAAAAAAAATGATGTATAAAGAAAAGATTTATTAATTACTAGGTATATGAAAGATTCATAAATTAAACTATGTATAATTATTTAATTATAAGTTGTTCGCGCGTAGACATTTTTTTTTTATCAGTTATAATATTACATTGTCTCATTCACACACACACACCCACCGCTGGCTTACCCACCAATAAGGACATCCTCTGACTCCATTTTGCCCCCCTTCCTGGTCCTGACTCCGCCTCTCGGAAGCTTTCTTAAAAATAGCTGTATGGCAAGGCGAGCCCTCATAACACGCTTATACGTAGCTGCACGCTTATAGACTTACACTGCTAACGCTTGCCTGTGTTGTTTAGAGTTTTGACGTATTGTTTTGATTCGACAGTATATGTAGCTTTATTGTAAAATAATTAGTTATTCGGTGAAAGTGTACTTTCGGTTTATTTTTGGAAATAAGCGTAGAGTGGTGTCGGGTATACTTTAATCGCGTAGTGACGTATTAAAATAAACAAGTAGAGATTAATAGTTACATCTAGTGATTGAGTTTATTTGCTAGTATTGTTTAAATAAATAATTGTTGTTGTGTAGTGATACCAAATTGGATTAATTGGCTGGTTGCAGTAGAGGTTTGAGTATCTTAGTTTACTAACCATACATTTGTTCATACCCAAGTTCGTATTATATGAGGATTTAAATTTTACTTGTTTTGTGTTGCAAGTTACACAGTCGTGTAACCATTAAATTAAATTCATTGGAAGAGCCTCTGAAAGGATTACTCAGAGGGGTCAGGGAGGGCATTCCTCACACAATACCTCCCACGGGTTTTAGTATACTAACCGAAGTAGTTTGAAATTTTTCTGTTTGTTTCGCTTATAGATATTTCATAATATTTTCATGTTTTTGTCTCCCGAGCCCTATAGGCGTAACAACTTACTTGAAACAGTTGAAACCTTGAAACCCATCTTAACAAACCGCCTCAGATAAATTATGAGTTACGTAAATAATTTATTATTATTATTATATTTATGGCATCCCATCCCTAGAGGTCACGTATTGTTCCAATGCATCACAAAGGACGCTTTTACCACTAATAGACAGGAGATGGAATTGGCTGGATCATGAGTTTAGGATCCCGATTGACAGTTGGTCATGGATAGACCTGTTTTTCTTTCATTCAGGGTTCTGAAGTGGAGGTAGACCTTCTTGCATTATATTCCTTCGAAGCAGACCAGCTTTTTTATAAAGCGGCACTACCCGACCTTTAACAAATTTCACAATCCGAATCGTCTTTTTTAAATCTGACCAAAGCAGCCCTGTTGTCATTGTCCAGATTATTTCCACAATTTCGTTTGATGTATGATGTTCAAAAAATATTTCGGAATCAAGTTTTACCTACTTGAAGAGTTGTACGAACGAATCGTATAATATATAAAAATGGAGAGCTATTTCCCGATGTCATCGCATCACGCCTAAACGGCTGGACCGATTTCGCAATTTTTTTTTTGTCGTGTAGGCTTTATCGGGAGAATGTTCTTTTAGAAGAGAAAAATGCATGGAAAATTAGAAAATTAAAGAAAACTCTACGTATACAACCTTATTAGTACTTTTTACCTTATAACTTTTATTCCAATTTTGACAGAAATTGTCAATTGGTGCGATTGACAGAATGCGGATGGAATATACATGGTTTAAAACAGACGCATCGTTCGGAATCACATTGGTCAAATGATAATTAATTCATCACCATACAAATTCGAATTCAATATTCATATTTAGGAACACAGGACAACGTCTGTCGGGAAAGCTAGTATGTTATAGTTATAAAGATCCTTCCGAATGTCATTCGGGGGAAAAAATATTCATTTTCTCCGTATAAATACGACTTAGTCCTCGTTTGATAAATGTACGAATGAAACCGAATGGAAATACATCCACCGAAACATTTTCACATTGTTGATGTTTTCCCAATATCCAATTTAACCATTTCTATCGAGTGTGTCTGATTATATTATGGCTTAAGTACGTATGGTTCTTACTAGGCGGAGAATGGCCAAACCAAAATAATAGTAAAGTCAATTGAATAATAATATTTGTTTAGAAACTTTAGAAATGAAATAATCTTTATATAAGGAGCGATGTTAAAGGGTTTTCAAATTCTCGAAGATAGAAGAGCTTGGAGAAAAAATAAATTTTGGAAAAGTTGATAATTTATTACTTATGTAACTTTTAACCACAAGCATTAATGACGAATTGGCATCTTCATGAAATTTAGTAAAGGAACCGAAAAACGAATGCTTGGGTTTGGGAAAAGACCAGGTTAACAGATGTGGCTCAAAGTATCGCGGAACAAAAATGCAACTAGACAAGTCATGTGGCGCGTATATGATGCAAGATGGACTAAAACAACTGCCCTAGAAAATTCTTACATTGCATTCACGATTACGATTTTTTTTTTATAATTTGGAGATTTTGTCCAATTTTTTTAAGATGCTTACTGATAGAAACTTGAAAAATAGCCCTCAATCTCTTTCAAAACGTGCTTATTATGCGGTTTTAATAAACAAGAAAACTTTTAAAAGTATGTATGTGAATGAATATCTATTTCAATCTTTTCTTAATTGATATAATAATATTATATATACTAACGTGTTTATATAAAAACAAAAACGTCAACCGCATTTTGAAGTAATAAATTTTCATCTTGAAACTGTGCAAACTTATGGAGATCGTTTCAAACGGATCAATCAGTTGTCTAAATAATAATTGAAATAAATTAAGATCTTTTTCAGGAGTACCTACCTAGGTATTTTGTGAGATAAGGCTCATCGATATAGTCTGGGAATAGCATATTTTTCAGGAGTGTTTGACTTGTAATCGAATTTGGATTTTTTTATAAAAACAAACATTAATTGATTTCAATGACTTCATAAATATAATATAGGTTTATTGAAGCATAAATTTCAGTTTTAATCTAACAATAAAATTAACATTGTATTTGATTAAATTTATACCTATATAGAGTGAAATCGTCTCAACGAATGGGAATGCTCAAATGCATATTCAAATCCTACCATGGGCGTGAGATTTGTTAACATTGTGTTTTCTTCGCAACAATATTTGAACGTTCTCATAAAGACAGTGGATTTCAGTAGTAGTGAAACTAAGTTTGTTTTTAGAGTTTGACAGTCATGGCCCTGCCTGTCCTAATTGAAAAGCGTTAGCGCGTCCGAGAGTCGAGCGATGATCGCGTGGGTTTGTCCGTCTAACCCAAATAGGACATGTTCATACAATGTTCTCAGTTTGAACGGTTCGCCCGCGTTTGAGCGTCCGACGCTCGACGCGTGAACGCTTTCCAATTAGGACACAGACTTAGATGTTCTGGGGGGTGAGCACGTAAGGGCTATAGCACGACTAACTACTTCCTAGTGTAGTTAGCGCGAGTACATAACGTTACAAATGTAGTTAGTTGTGCGTTTCAGCGTGGTTATTATGTAGTTAAGCCGTGGTTATGAGTAGTTAGATTGATGTGTGGTTAGTCGTGCTATAGCAAAAGTTACGTACTCACTACCCTGAATGAAAAAAAACTTCTTTTTGACATAATATTATGTAATTCCTTTCTTTTTTTAATGTTTCGAATATTGAAATACTGATGACAAACTGTGTCTCCATCTAAAGTCGTTTCATACTTCTGTCTGCAATAAGTATATAATTATACCATGGCGTTATCAAAATGTATAATATATTTTTAATGTAAAAGCAACAATTGATGCGTAGAGAGAAATAAAATAAAATAAAATAAAATAAAATAAAATAAAATAAAATAAAATAAAATAAAATAAAATAAAATAAAATAAAATAAAATAAAATAAAATAAAATAAAATAAAATAAAATAAAATAAAATAAAATAAAATAAAATAAAATAAAATAAAATAAAATAAAATAAAATAAAATAAAATAAAATAAAATAAAATAAAATAAAATAAAATAAAATAAAATAAAATAAAATAAAATAAAACAAAATAAAATAAAATAAAAATATTGATGGGTTATGTTGGGATAATTACCAGTAAGTACATCAATCATGTTGGGGGAAACGTGCAACACTAAATCGTGGTTGAATGATGCAATACAATGTGCTCAGAAATACGTTGAAATGACAACATATTTGAAATGGAGGAAGAAAATTGCCTTTTGTATAGGTTTTCTGAATAAATCAAACCAGCGTATTTAAGTATCTAATTATTATTTTTCAAATACCAAAAATATTGTAAAGTGTGAAAATTTAATTTTTTTGTCATATTTCGGGCCATAAGATAACAACTGATCGTAACCAAATTAAAACACAATATTTTAAGAGTCTATTTGAAGACATTGAATTCGGAATTTTAAAAAAAGTCGCAAAAATTCAGTTTTTTTTTTCAGATTTTGTCAAACTTTACGATTGATGTACGACTGGATTATTCTTGATAACAACGCCATCAGTAAATAATTCCATAAAAACACACTTTTTATTAGTTGGTAACCATTGGGTTTCAACAGACAGGTACGCAGATTTTTGACATTATATCGTTTTTTTATACCATGTTTACCACATACCACAAGCAGTTTTCTCAAAATTTTTAATGAGGAGATATGTTTGGTCATATACAGCATTGCACGAAGGTTCTGGCTATTCATGATAACTATACTAAAATTGAAATTCAGCCATATTTCAATATAACACCTACAATAATTTATTTATTCTATAGCGGGACGAAGTTCGACGGGTCAGCTAGTTAATAATATAATATACTCGTATAACATATCCTGTGTTATGAAATGAAAATAATGTCTCTTGTGTTTGCTGATATCCATAATCACGTAGGATAAAGTAATAAAAGTCTCAGTTTATCCACAAACTCAAAGGTTTTTTTATCTCGAAAACGTGAAATGTCATGTGTTGTTCAACTCAGTCCCTTAACTTCCTCAGGAACTCTGAAGAATGTTTCCCTCCCACGTCCAGAATCGCTCTGAGAACAACTTCCAAAGTACGCACAAGTAGGTATAAGGATTTAAAATTCAGTTTCTTGATTCAGTGTATTTTTCTATTCTTTTCATGACGTATATACCTACTCGTTTAAGCCTAAGTAACACTTAATTGGCTACTTAACTAGCAGCTACAAAGTAGCTATTGTAGTGTGACATAGGTTAAGGAGTTACAGTAGCGCGCAAATCAAAATGTAGCTACATACCTCTGTCAGCCAGTGTGACATTCTGATCAACCGGTTTGTTATATCAGTTCAATAACATGCTCTTTTTGACACACTACATACAAATCTGAGTTATTTGTTTATTTTTTGCTGTTAACAATAATTAAAATGGGTGAAGTTTTCCTATTTTTTTTTTTAAATAGTGCTCACTCAGAGTGAACACAGATACACTCCTTGACTTTTTCACAGTAAACTAATTAATAATTAATTAATACAACCCTATAATCCCCCAAAGCACGGGCTCTGCTCAATTTTGGGGGTAAAATGCATATAAAAATAAAAATTATAAATTTCACTATTGTGTATATGTATTTTGAGTGTTTTTTATTCTCTCAATAAAAATATTTGAATGTGAATATTTGAATTTGAATGTTTATGTCATGAAAGAGGATGATAGTCGTCGCCTGGGATCGAACCCACTACCTTCAGTACGAAATAGTACGAAAGCCGGCGTCGTATCTGCCAGGCTACCAACCATTTCAAATATGTCAAGTGGTATCACTAAGGGTTTTTGCAGTAACTTTGTAACACTTCATTTTAACTGAGTAAAATTTATATTTATTAACACTTTAACAAATATAAAATAAATATAAATTCGTGTCAAGAGGCCATAAATGGATTAAAAAATATAGTTAAGGAATAAAAACAACATGTAAGAAAAAGGCTATTTATTATTAAAAGTCATTATGCATTTAAGATACAAAAAAACATTGTGCAAAGTGTATACTGTATACATTTTCAACACTTTGATTTTGTCCATGGATATTTCCACTTTTTTTTTTGATAACGTCACCTTTTTGCAATTATTACATCGTATTACACGCCATACCATTCGTGTCAGATGTTAACCTACACGAGCAATCCATTAAAGAAACATTATCCCCATATAAAACCCTCTCGTGCAACTGTCTATTGTTTCTGATGATTATTCCATTTTTCTCATTTTATCCAGTTCAATGCTCCCTACTAAATGCCACTGGCGAACATAACACTGTCTGAGATGAGAAGATTTCATATTTCTCTCCCCTTATACTATATACCTACTTACTTTAATTTTACGCTCGACAAAAGTCCTTTTGAAATTACAACAGTTTTTTGGCTAATGATCACATAATTCTACATTTAAGTAATATGGATCAGTGGAAAAATAGCTCAGCGCTGGCTGATCATGCGATCAAGCCATAATCGACGTATTTTATCCGTTTAACCCATATCGCTTGATTGTGAGCTGATCTTTGTAGATTTTGACCCACCATGGTGGATTTAACGTCAACTAACAATTCTTTCCTTCTGTAATATACAATGTATTTAAGCCTTTTCCCCGCCCAATCATGTGCCTGCTTTCCATTTTTTGTCCAATTAAGGTATTTTGGTTTATCATTTTGATAATAGTAAATTTTAACATAAAGCAAATATGTCATAGTTATCGTTCGAGGTCTTAAAACACAATGCACCAAATTAAATTTTAAGAAAAATAATGCCGTTTTAAAGAAAAACGATAGAAGAATTGAATCATTATAATAAAAATCGATCGGTGGCAAAAGCACTCGGATCACGTAATCGTCTGATCAACGGATTTTTATCAATAAGACTGTGAGATCATCGATGCGTTCAATTATTGCCAGAGACAAGGGATTTCTTGAGTTTATCAACGTCTTTGAGGAAAGCTTTAAGTCAACATTTCTGTTTTGAGATGCATGATTGTTTATTATGTCTATGTAGTGATTAAATAATACTGAGATCAAGCTTGTATGATATAATTAAAATTTTATGATGGAAAACATGTAAAGATACATTTTTTGTTAGTTAAAAGTTAAATCAAACGAAGATCTTTATTTTATTTTTTTATTTATTTATTTATTCCAACAAAATAATATACACTTCAATAACAAAAACAATATAACACATAATGGAATTTATTCCCCACTAGAGGCAGGTCTGTTCTGAGGCAACACTATAAATCAATTTTATTCTGTTTCATGCGCTTCGCGGAATATAATATGTTGAATAGGACATGACAAAGGCTATTGTTTAACTAGGTGGATGCAGGCTGTGTGGTGAGGTAGACGATGAATAAATGGGTTTGAGCGTTTTATCTTAACACAAACATTAGTTCGTTCTCTGACTGCTCTCTGCCCTTTTGTAGGAGCCATCTAGTAACAAGACGTCCAATATACTTCGGGATAGGTTTTTGTTCATTTGGAATAATATCTGTAATTATCCTGTTATAGATTCGAGGAGCCAGGAACATATATTGTCTCTGTGCAATTAGGTATTAGCATTTTCCCCATTCGGGAAAAAATGAACCAATACATTTTTTTTTCATTTCATCATATTATTAGCTGAACGACTTTGATATTCCGACCTACAATGAAATTTGATACAATAAACGTCAACGGTAAAATTATTATTTCCATACTGATAATGTGTGTGCGGTGAAATATCCCAAAATTCTAATTTAATACCAGGACGTACCTACGAAATAATTCATAGTTTAAATATTTGAATTACTAAAACATCCCCTTGAATATATGTATTTTCAGCGTTGCGGTCGGTCCTACATAAAAATATTATAATCACGCCTTTGAAGGTCGACCTTTCAAACCTCTCTCAAATGGACATTTCTATTACCTACTTATTTAAAAAGCTTCCTCGCATATAATGAAAAGAAATTGCACCGACAATAATAATTATTATTCACATCAAGTACATAAAGTATTAAAAAAATATAAAGTATAAAGTATTATGAATCGATTTTTTCTACCGTTATTCCCGCAAATTATTGAAACTTTATTTGCTTTTTCGAAGAATTTCTTCCGTTATTTGGAAAGTTTATCGCTTTAAGCGCGTGTCAATTGTTTATTTTATAAAGTAAATTATTTTTTAGTAATTAATCAAAGCTGCTCTGTAAATAACCGCAATCGTTGAGTTTATTGAAGGAGGGTTTTTTATTCCTGAACAAATTATTTTTTCAGGAATTAGAAATTTATTTTCTTTTTACTAGCATCATAGACTTAAATTGGCTGAGAGAGCGCGTTTTGGATAGCAGAGTGGAAAGTGTCTGATATTTTTGTAATAAACCCAAAACTCATTAGATGTCCCACAACTGGGATATTTTTTTATATATTATGAGCAGCAATAAAAAGGTGCGTTTGTACCAAACGAACACATAGGCGAATCTAGAAACAGAGCATGGTTTCTTTAATGGATGATATATTGGACACCATGGTAATAAGAACTAATCAATGGACGATGATAGATTACGCGCGTTGTCATTTTCGTGGTGACCATATTATCAACGATCAAGAAAATATAATGAATAAATAAATAAATAATGCTTTATTGTTTCAAAAATGCAGTCCTGATACAATCCATTCACGAGAGTCAAAGGGCGGACTTATCCCGCAGGATCTCTTCCAGCCAACCCAATACTCTATTTTCCAGTTCTGGCTATATGTTCGTGTGGTGTAAACGCACCCCAACATTTCCAGAATACCTAATCACAGCAACAATCCAAGATATTAAGATATTGAAATATTTACAATGCAAGTCCGGGGTTATGAACTCTGCCACTCAAATTTGAAGTTTGATCATCGTTGACTTTTCGTCATCGTATTCTGATGTGTTTGGAGTAAAAGGAGACCAGCTAACATATTCTTTAAAAGTTGTGTATTTGTCTGTTTGTCTCCTTTCCGCACGACTCATTTGTCGCTTCCTAAAAGCGTGATCCATTCGAGAATAAACCGCTATTATTTATTGATTTACGCCAGATTTTCACCCTGGCACCCTAATGCCCATGAATTTCTCTGTATTCTAAATCCAGCTTAAATATAAGGACCCCAGATTGCGTGTTTTTTGGTTCTCAGTAAAAGGACTGTAAAAAAGTTTTACTGTAAAAAAAAAAACCGAGAATACAATATTATATTGGATTTAAGACTACTCCTTATTCTCTTCATAACTTTTCAAATTCAAAAAACTGTATTAGAATTCACTCCACTACGATTTATTCTCAGTTTATTACAAATTCAATGGAAAATCTAACAATCATAGAGCGTTAAGCTGTCTCAAAAAGCTCTCGAAAATTTCCAATAATGTTGTACAAAATAGAATCGTAAAACATCAAAAGATTGTCGAAAATATTCATGATCTTCAAAACATTCGATTCAATAATATTATAAGGTGCCTATGAGTATTCCTAAAATAGTTGGATATATTGAAATATTATATTTTTTTCTCGTAAATATATTTTTTATATTTTTTGTGATTGACATTTTGTCACATTAATGAAAAGTAAGCATGAGAGCATTGAGCTTGTACTCGCACAAACAAAGAAGTTTTTTTCGTCAATTTTTCATTTCGCAGGCTTATTGAAGATATGCGTTGCGACACCGACGTCTCAACAAGATGTACATAAGGGTGTTGTATCTGTTTACGTCAAACGTCTGCTATGACGAATTTTCGCTGTCTACTCAAATTACAATCTTTTTCAAGTTGTCTAATGGTTTGGCAAAATCTCACGATAAAAACACATTTTATTCAGTTTCAAAAAAGAAAAATGCGATTATAAGGCGTTGCATGTAATAAATAACACTTAAAGTTAACAATACAGTTTATGTTTGGAATTTTGTATCTTCTAAGAGGAGTATTGAAGCCTTAATGTTAAAGTTCCTCAATACTATACTTGCTTAGAGATAAAACCTGAGTTTTTATTAGAAAACCCAGTCTGGAAGCTGAAAAAGGCGACCATAAGTATAGCACCAAAGGACATCCTCATGAATATTGATTTCGAATTTGTAATTTATACAAAAATTCATTTATGTATGAAGAAATAAAAAATTATTTCCTAAAGCTTAAAAGAAATTCTATTAAAAATCTGCGTACCAATTTTTTAAAACTCAATGGTTATCAAGTAAATAAAAATTGTGTTGTTATGGAATTTTTCACAGGTGGCGTTTTTGGCAGTAAATCCGTATCATACTAAGTATATAACTTTAATATTATAATAATATTTTATATTAATTTGCTATCCATTTTAAGAATTTTTAATATTTTTTCTGTTATCCGGAGCGGAGAAGAATCCAATAAATCAAGCATCATAAAAATCTGTTCATCCGAGTTATAAGTGTTCGCACTAACCTGACTTTATTTTATATATATCCTTAGGAACAGTTTTTCCTAACATATTTTTTTAATGAACTTTGCTACACCCATTGTTAGCAGAATAATTATTATTATAGCAAAAATCAAAAATCTATGGTAAAGTGTGTGGATTATGATGATGCTGAAAAATTCTAATCAAGAACTCCTGGATTTGTATCCCGGTGGGGTCAGAATTTTTCTATCTTTTATATTTCACGGGACTGGCGCCCTTTGACGGATTGAATGGGGCAGGGTGACCAGAAAAAATACCTCAGATAGATAGTAATATCTATGTAAATGGTATTAATATAATATTGTGTGAGATAATCATCCGTTCCGCATTGAAACCTTTTATATTCAGGTGGTGTTTAACATTGCCATATCACCGATATGAAATATGTAAAATGCGTAGAGTATTTCAGAATCGAACAATGAGGATCGTGCTTTAAATTTCGAATTGTACTTTTGATGAAATTTGTAAAGTCCTGGTTAATTCAAATACCTACACAGAAAAAATTCAACGCTTAGGTACTAATTTAATGACGTGTATTTATTTACATAATATACAGAATACACGATAGAGAAATATTAGAAATATAGACAAACATTTCCATTTTTTATTGTTGTATCTGTGTCAATGACGGTTATTCTGAAATAAAAAACAGACGATTGAGTTGCGTCGTATCCAATTTTTATTGAGACTTTTGACATTTCGCTATTCTGGAAATGTTTTATCCGATACATTAGTTGCGTAACTACTGGCAACCGAATAAGTTCTCAGCAAGAGCTTCTTGCGTTGAGTTGGAACGTGAATTTGAGAATACCAGTCAATATATCCATTAATGCAAGCCACAATCGCTCTCATAAATTTTGTTTAAATCTTTTAAAAACATTTCATAATATCATTTAGAGTATTCAGACTGTATCGAGCCAAGTTTCGATCAAAACAACAATATCGCAACTGATTATTAAAAAAATATTTTATGTAATCTTTTTATTATTAAAGTACATTTGTATATTAATATACATACATTCTCCCTTTTACGGCCCCCCGCACACCGCAAGCCAGCCCGGAGGAGACCAATCCGCAGCAAACCCGACCCCCCAGCCCGATTGAAGCAATCGGATCAAAAAGCCGGCCCCACACAAATCAAGCCCGACACGGATCCCCCCGAACTAACCCACAATGCGGGAGGTCTAGGTCCCACTCAGGAGCATAGGGAGGCATCAAGAGTTTTCCATTGCGCTCGAAGGCGTCCGAGGCTCATTGTGCCTTTTCTGACCGGTTGAGGTTTAAGGACGTGAGGTGGTCAACCTCACGGTCCCGATCTGATTTTTCGATTTCCTGCCTCTTACAGGATGCTCGAAAAACCAGCAAAAAGAGCAGAGGTGCTATTAATATACGAAATTTATAAAAACCATTTTACAAATCTTTAAAATCACAATATTTAGTGAAATTAAAAATTTTAATTTTTTCATGTACTTATGTATCAGAACATATTTTTATAGGTATTTTCAATATATAAAATGATAGGCGCATATTTAGATAGCACTCCGAAAATTCAGAAGTATTCCGTTAACAATTTTTACGTCTGAACTTTATCAAATCAAAGAAAGTTTCTCCTAGAAATGTTTAAACGAAAATTTATTAGAAAAGCCCAGTTCACTGAATGACTAACTTATCGACTTACGCCGCCTACCTGAAGAGTTCCCGCTGACCACCATACACATCCAGCTATTATTTTGGTGCGTGAGCTGTTTTGTTTGAAACGGGTGAAAACACAGACATACTACATCCAGGTTCTACGTCTGTTTTAAGAACTTTAGACGCACAGCATGTTTAGGTGCTTATCGATATCCGCATATTTTTTTACTTTCATTGGATAATCACGTCTTATCCATGTACTGCGACGAGAGAAGTATCTAATACTAAAGGTTATCCGGATTGCGGAGGAGCTTTTCCGGCCAGCCCAGCTGGGGCCGAAGTCAAGTCTAATAAAATGGCCGCCAACGTTATCGGTCGGTCTGTGTTACCACGGTAACGACGATGAAAGCTGTCGTTTGTACGTTATTAAACTATGGAAACACCGAGCGACCGATACCGTTGGCGGCCATTTTATTCACTTGTCTTAGGACAGGTAGGTACTAGTTGTCGGTTTAACGTTGTGATAACAGTAAAAACAGTCGACAAAATCCATCACAATGAGATGGTGAAGGGTGCCTCCTAGTATACCGATTAATACGTGAAAGAAAAACTTTGTGACCATTTTTACGAAAATTGGAGGAGTCTGAAATTTCGCACACTTATAGTTTATTTAGAGAAGATGTGGCGAATGCTGATATTTTTTTAATAATGCCAAAAAAGGATTAAACCAATAAAAAAACATTACAAACACTGCTGCAATGTTATGTATTTGATATTCACACACTGATGTATTTGACATTCACACAGACGCATATATTCTTATGTTTATCTGTGGTCAAATTGAGAATAGATTAATATTGTTTGTCTTTAATAATAATAGAAAAAACTTTGTACATATCAACATTTCAAATTTGACGTATCCACATCATTGTTTTGGAAATAAAATTGTGAAATAGCGCTCGCTCAGTGTTTGACAATGGAACATCAATAATGTTCAAACTTCTACATAATTTAAACAAGTTATGGTCGAATTTCGAACACTGGTGGACCTCTAGTTCTAATAATATCTTAAACATCGCTGGAAACAAAGTTATCTTAAGAGGCCACAACATCGTGATATTATTAAATAATTTGAAATGCTAATGTTATGTCTTGAGAATGATACCCTGTTATTAAACGACTATCCTGTGGTCATGATGAAATATGCGAACGCTTCCAGAATATGATAACACGATCCCATTAACAATAATTATCGGTTAAACTCTATCTATACTTTAGTAGGTATATATTTTGAACACGAGTTGGAAAATTAAATTATTAACCACAGAAAATTTTCTCCTACTCGGAATATATTCGCGCAAAAATACTTATAGTAACATTATTTAAATTGTATGAATAGCGTGTTTTAAATTTATTGAAATCTTATATTTGTTGTTAATTTATTTATAGATCCTATAGAAATCAATTTTAATTCACAACATTACAATACCTTACCTACATGGATGCAATATAGTTTAAGCAACATGAAAGAAAATAAGAATATCATAATACAAACTCAAGATAAAAATCTGATACAGGATTATTGGACTTTTCCATTAATTTATTTATTTATCATCATGATCAGCCCGTTGTGGTCCACTGCTGAACCAGGGCCTCTTCACCTCTCCTCCAACCCTCTCTGCATCTCGCCCTCCTCTACCAACTTCGATCAGCCGCTCTCACTATATCATCCCTACATCTGGCTGGTGATCTGTCTACTTTCTTTCGTCCTGTTCTGGGCTGCCACTCTAACATCTTGCGGCTCCAGCAACCATCCTCTCTACAACACCTCAATTTTAAGGTAGCAACAGTTTTAACAATCTCGGCCACTCCGTCTTCGTATTTCGACGTTAGGGATATGGAAATCAAATTAGCAATTTATTTTAATGCACGGAAAATGCCTTTGAAAAAAATGATACAATAATATAACATACTTTTAGGCTAAGCTGTGGTAAGTCCAAGTTCAACAAAAATACCTAATAATAGTAAAAAACGAAAGAGGAGAAATGATAGACATAGACAAAATAAAATATAAAAATTTTGTATTCCTAATAGAGTTGTAAAAATAAATGGGGTTAAAAAAACATTGAAAAAACGTTGAAGTGGTTGGTAGACTGGCGGTTACAACGCCGGCTTTTGTACTGTTTGATGCGGACGTCGTGGTTCGATCCCAGGTGCCGACCATCTTCCTTTTTCACGACACAAGCTTTAAGTAGCTTACTGTGAAAGAGTCAAGGAGTGTATTTGTGTTCACTTTGAGTGAGCACAGATTCATTTTGATAAAAATTAATTCATAAGATAATATTTCTCGTAAAATTAAATATTTGTGTGTTTTTTCTACTCGTGCCTCGACATTTCATACTGTTAAGCACTGTAAAATTAAGAAAAAACTGACTTAGCAACAAAGCATGAAGTTTTATACTCACCAAAAAACCAAAGGTATCCATTCTCATAGCTGGTGTGTTCTACGTTCTATCTATAAACAAAAGAAAATTCCAAGGCAGTGAAATCGCATAAATTTATCGTATGCATACTTCATATTCCATTTAGGTAGTGTTTTTGTCTATAGTAAATATCTCTCCTGATCAAATGCTCGTTGTTTTGAGTTAAATTTTTAGGGAAGATTTTTTTTTTTTAGAAAGTTAATACATACATAATCCAGTATCAAACGATCATCAAAGAATCTAGTAGATCATTAAACACACAGATACTCTATCTAAGCTGTCATCAGCCCGCGGTGTGAAATTTTGCTTAGCCGATCAGAATTAAAGCGAACGATATGTTCAAGGTAAGCTGAATGCTCAAGAAATACTTCTTTGAGAACAGTACCTATGTATAAACAAGCTGAAAAAGTATTTAACAGATGTATTAGTAACTGATAACTGTTTTGCTTTACTATTACTCTCGATGAAATTTTACTATAAAGATCCTGTCATTGTAGGAAGTTAATAAATGTAGGTATTCGAGTAAATGAAATAATTAGTAATCTAACTTTTTCAGCCTCGCCTTTGTGCCATTATTTGGAGTCGGCTCTCTTATTCATTTTTCGACAAGACTCTATTAAACGCCAGCTCTGATTCCACTTCGCTCTCCTTAAACATTTTATTTTCATTCATCTAATATTACCACAAGAATAATAATAAATATCAGCGATTATAAAAAACGAATTTAAAGACTGCGATTTATGCGTGATGCCATGACATAAAAAAGTTTTTAATTATAAAGATAACAATGAGTATACATATAAAAAGTAACTATTTTCGCCGATTTTTGTTCGATTTTCACACAGTACTTACATACCAACGTCATAGGATGCGAAGATTATACTCTTAACAGATACTTACATATCTAATCCTTGAATTCAATTCTTTTGTATATGAAGAATCTTACTCGTATAAAAAACTACGTATGTCGTTGTGATACAAACCGATCAGAAAAATCATAATTCTCTAAAACACTAATTCGTTAAAGCAGGATACGAGTTCTCAAATACATCAGACAGATGTCATTACACAAACAATCTTTGTTTACACAATATAATATTGTATCAACATGAACTTCAAGTTTAAACATCCTTGAAACAAACGGGGCCAAACTAAATTATGTTTCCCGATCTTAACACGGTTTTGTTTGAAAACTATTCACTAAGACATTTCCTCCAATAATAAATAAATAAAGCTTCCCGGTCTAGTTTAGTACATAGTAACATCGCATGTGTTTCGGTTCACTCACACCGCTTTCGATGTAGATTTCATATCATCTTTGACTTAACCGTAATAATAGTTTACCGACGCCACCTGTTGGTGTGCTATGAAAACAAATTGAAAAACTCATTAAACTCCCGTATCTGTACAAAGGTAAATTATTATACTTGTGGGAATATGATTTTGACATACACACATACGAGGTTATTGAAAGAGTAGATTCCTACATCGGATACATGGTCAAACTTGCCAGAAGGTTGAAATTGAACGTAGCTTGAGGCTTGGTATGGGCTGTTTTTGGTAAACTGTCCTATAATATACTCAAAGTCGAAACGATTCGCAAACCAACTCAACAAAAAGGTATTTGATATCTGCACCCACCCAGTATTGACATTATGGTTTTGAAACTACCACCTTTACGAGACGGTCAATACAAAAACTCCAAGTAACAGAACGCGCGATGTAGAGAAGGATGTTAAACATTAGTCTGAGAGAGAGGAAGCGAAATGAATGGATTAGAGAAAGGACCAAAGTCACTTATGTGACACATAAAATATCGTCAGTAAAGTGGAACTGGGCCGGCCATATAGTAAGACCAACAGCTGATAGAAAACCCTGCAGTGGAGACCAAGAACTGGCAATAGTAACCCAGGAGTGGTGGTCTGAGGATATTAGGAGAGTGTTTGGCAATCACTGGCGTAGAATAGCAAGGGACAGAAAATCGTGGAAGTCGGGAAGGAAGGCCTATGTCCAATACTGATGATGATGATGATTGATGATACATATAAGTAAATTTTCTTTATATCAGAGAAAACACTAACGTCGCTTTTAAAATCATTGCGACCCTTTTATATCAGATTAAAATAATAGTTCAGATATTTCAACAAAAATAAAATTTTATTTTCAGAAAAACAACCTTAATCCTCCCAAATGCATCCCCCATAAAGAAATACGAAATCATAGATAAAAGTAAATTCTCATCTCAAATTTAATTAAAAAATAAATCAAGATCTTTGTATTCTTCTTTATAAAGATAATCCCAACAATTTAACTCTGGTAGATGCACTACGCAAAATAGATAGGTATCTATTTTTTGTACTTTCTCATACCTTCTATCAATACTGTGGCAACTGTGGGAGTAATTTTAATTTTATTTTTTATTTGTTTTTTTTATTAGCCTTCCACTCATTATTGAGTGATTTAGGTTTCAATTTTATTTATTCTAATAAATGAAATTAAAATTACGAATTCTAATTTAATTAAACGTATCATGATGAAAACATGATAAATGAATGAATTGAAGTTTTATTATGAGATGGAATACATACATACATACATACTCTCTTTTTGACACAACTTACGGGCACAGGGAGGCAACAAGAGCTCTCTACTGCGCTTGATCTCGCGCTACTTTAGTGAAATCCTCCCGCACTATATCCAGTTCCCTCATCACTGCCTGGAAGGAATAAATCACGGTATGAGTGGGTCTTCATCATCTTCAAAATCCTGATGGGAGGAAGTACAGGACTCTCCTCGGTCAACTGTCATTCGGCATCCTTAACACATGTCTCAGCCATGTACATCTCCTTTTCACAATGGTAGAATTGATGGGCCTCCACTGGATGCGCTAGCGTGTAGCGTAGTACATTCTCCTAAGGCACTTCGTTTCGAATGCAGATACTTTTTGTGCCTGAGCATGGTGCCAGAATTCACACCCATATAGGAGAATGGCCAAACATTCGCATCAAACAGTTTACATTTCAAAAATTAGAAAGAATATGACTAGGTTGATACGGAATTTTCTATACGCATATGAATTATTTTTTGTTCAACATGTTTTGAAATTTGATGTTTCATTGAAGTCCGGCTACACGTGCAAATTTGTTTGTTAATTTAAAGTTATCGAAATTTAAAAACTTTTAGCTGCCATATTCCATCCACTCTGATACAAAAAGTTTGATTGATGCTTTTGGATTTATAAAAACATACAATGAAATCCGTTTGCAATAACCGCAAGGGAAATAATCAAAAATTGGTAACGATACAAGTAGTCATAATATGTCGCATCGCATGGAGAAACGTTGTATATAACATACTGTTAGTATGCATATCCAACGGTTTTCCATGCGATGCGTCATATTATGTTTATTGTGTAAATCCCAAAGTCAGCTTTATCGTATACTTTTACCCTTCCTGCAAAACCTATAATTTCGACGCCTATTATTTGCGAGTAAAAGTTCCACGATTGATCACGGAAACTTTGATAATACGAATATTTCCAATTTTCCCCCAAATCTAAATAATCTTTATTTTCCTGGGAAACCCATAATCATTCTAGCATTAAATATATTATTTCCGCTTTAGGCGCGAAAAACTTTAATCACACTAGATATTATTTATGAGACTTCTTCTAGTTTTTTGTTCACAGGACTGTAATTTTATCATTGGAAACTGAATATTTGTAATTGAGAATCTAAAAGACTATTCGTGTCAAAGTTAAAGTTTAAAACTGGTCAAATATTTGAATCTTAATGAGGGGTTTTGCACCAAAACACCCGTTTTTATGGACTTTTACTTTTTCTTCTTTTTTATGAGGTCTATGGGCAATGGGCATGTTCTATCAAAGCTAATCTTGTGTGGTGGAACCCCAGCTGCCTCGCCATCTTTTACGGTGGTCTTTCTCGGGGGCGAGTACTATGTGGCTGGTTCGCTTTTCAGTAATTTTCACTTTCTAATAATCACTTTTTGAGTAATTTTCTTTTTTCCGGAACATATCTATAACTTTTCTCGCTTCATACTTAAATCCTCGATGCGGAGAAATGTGAAGATAAATCTAAATAATAAATGTAATTGGTTTCGTTTAACTTAACATGATTTTCTTTTTAGCGTTATAATGCCCTTTAAGAAAATAATGAAGATTGGTTCGAACTGCTAATTGTGTTTTTTTTTTTATTATAATGATCAATCTGATAACTGATCCAGATCTCGATAGTTATTCTGAATTACATCAACAATAAGGACAGTTCATTCAATAAGTTCATGCCATATTAACGAAGAAAAATTTATCAAATAAAAATAATCAGTCACTCTCCGATTAATAAAAATTATGGCTAATTCGTTTGATTTATTTATTTTGATAGCAAGCCAAAAAATAATCGCAAATTTCCATGATAAATTCCTGTCATATAATAAAGATATTATGCAATAATAATTATCCTAAATAACTCATACGAGAAAAATGTTTTTGTTTGATATCTCCTCCATCGCATCATAATTTGATAAATATTAAGAGAACAAAAAGTCCCATAATTTGTAAATTAATCCAACTGTCGATTTGTTGAAGAGAAATTATTTCTCGAGACAGATCGGCAGTATCAAGCCAAGATACGTGAGATTTGTATGGCCAGGTCTAGATTTTAAACGGTTTTTCAAACTTTGACGACAAAAAACACCAACTAAGAGGCTTCGCAGCATATATGTTCCATATATGGATTTACTCAGGATTCGGAGGAGAACATTTAGTGTGTGTGTGTGTGTGTGTGTCTGTGTGTGTGTCTGTGTGTCCGTCCCCCCCTTATAACTTTTGATTCGCTTGATGCACAGATCCTAAAATTTCAGATAATATTGAATACTTTAAGCCTACAAAACTTGTATACTCATAATTTTTAAATTTTTTTTCAGTCAGGGGTAATCAACCTTTGAATTTTTACAAATTTTTTTCATATATCTCGAAAACTATAAAAGCTAGAACCCTTAAATTTTGTATGTACTTATATAGAAAAATACAATATCTCAAATTAAATTTAATGAAAAAGTTCCAGAATTTCTCAAACTTTTTTTAAAAAGAAAAATATTTTTTTATGACAAATTTACGAGTTTCAGTGCCTATATTTCAGAATTTTATAAAAATATCGAAAAACACCGAAACACCCCAACTAGATAATTAATTTTTCTATAAAAAATGTGTACATTATATCAGTACATCTCAAATTTTTCTTAACAATTTTTGTAAAAATTTAATTTATTGACGACATCGTTTCATACAATAAACATACCGACTTAGTCCATCGACAGTTGGATCTCATGTTTACATGCAACTAGTGTTAGACTATTTCCCTTATGTGGTGACACAGCTAGTATTTTATGCAGGAATCAGGATGTGTAAGCGGAAACAAAAATAAAAAACATTCAGAATATGTCATGTAAATTAAGCTAACGTTTTTTTATATCTTATATATAAAAATGGAGAGCTATTTCGCGTTGTCATCGGATGGCGCATAAACGGCTGGACCGATTTTGCTAATTCTTTTTTTGTTGTGTAGGCTTTTATCAGGAGAGTGTCCTTTTAGAACAAAAAAATTAAGAAAAATGCATGTGAAATTAGAAAATTTAAGAAAACTATAAAAATGGAGATTTATTTCCCGATATCATCGCATCACGCCTAAACGGCTGGACCGATTTCGCTAATTCTTTTTTGTCGTGTAGGCTTTTATCGGGAGAAGGTTGATTTAGAAGAAAAAAATTAAGAAGAATTTCATGGAAAATTAGAAAATTTAAGAACACTATAAAAATGGAGAGGTATTTCCCGGTGTTATCGCATCGCGCCTAAATGGCTGGACCGATTTCGCTAATTCTTTTTTTGGCGTGTAGGCTCTTATCAGATGAAGGTTGTATTAGAAGAAAAAAATTAAGAAAAATTCATGGAAAATTAGGAAATTTAAGAAAAAACAGAAATTAGGTAATCTTTTTAGTACTTTTTACAATATAATTTTGTTCTACTTTTGATTTTTTATTAATTCAGATTTGAAAGAACTGTCAGTGGATTGATTGTTGTTGCAATTGATAGAATGCGAATGTAAAAAATATATCGTATGAAATAGATTGATTGGATAAGTCATATAATATTCATTGCAGTCAATTTTTATAAGGAGTTTTGGTAAGTTTTAATACCAAGGAATACATTAAATAAATAAATAAATAAAACTTTATTATATCAAAATATAGTGTGGAGACAGTAATTAGGACAGTCGAAAGGGCGGACTTATCCCGAAGGATCTCTGCCAGCCAACCCAGTTAAATCAAAGAGAATATATTAGGTTTGACAGAACAATAGATAACAAGTGACAAAAAATAAACAATTATAATAGAAAATAAAAATATGTCTAAGAATAAATAAATAAATAAAAACATATACATATAATATAAATACAATATGAGGATAGGGATAGGATGGACTAGATGTTGGGGAGGAATAGGGAGGGCATTATTGTAATTAAGTGTAAGGAGTTTTGAAAAATAAGTTTATTAACACAAGGAATACATGATTATATTGAAGAAATGTAGAATATTTTTTTTTGTTTGTTTGAAAATAAATTCTTCGTTTATGGGCTGATTTTTACACAGGATGAGTACCTACATACATATAACGTAAATATAATTTGCATCGTTAATATGTAAAAAAAAGCTGGATATTATTTGCTAATGACATAGCATTTGTTTCTTTATTGAAAATAAAAATTGCTACACTTCCACCATGTTGTAATAGAAGATAGAAAAAAAATAACAAATACTGCATTAAATGTGCTTTTTATTCATTTCCACTGTTTTGAAAGAGAAGATTTAAGAACGCAATGTTGTGTGAAAGTGAATGTCGAGAACTTGGAAGTATGTCTATTGAGGTAATTTTTTTATTTAGAAGAGATGCAAGGTGTGAAAAAGAGATTGAAAGAAGGAAATTGGTTGGGAGAAGGGTTGGCGGTGCACTTAGACCTCTAAGAAGATATCTCTGAAATCGACAGTTGATGCACAATGCAATCCTGATACTATCCATGATTTATGGGAGTGAATCTTGGACATGGACGAAAAATTTGGAAGTTGGAATAAATGCTGTGGAAATGAGATCACTGCGTAGGATATGCGGAAAGAGACTTATTGATAAGGTGGGATAACACCTAATGAGGAATGATAATATTAGAAAGGAATGTGGAGTGGATGTTAGTGTAGTACCTGAATGAAAGTGAATAAAGAAAGAAGGTTTGGGCATGTAAAGAAAATGAACGAAGAGAGAATGACTAAAAGAATATATAAATCTGAAAGAATAGGTGCACGCAGACGACGCCGACCTGGAATGACATAGACCGACCATATCGGTGCCGTCTTACGGGAGGGCCAAGTCAGGAGCAAAAGGAATATAAGAGCATGTATGCGGAATGTTATGCGTTTGGAGGAAGCGAATGAGTTTGGATTGGAAAGAATGGAAGTCCATACTCTCTGCGTACCCCCTTCGGGAATCAGCGTGATGGGCAAAAAAAGTATTGACATCTCAATGCGTATTTTGAATCGGTACGGAGATGTTCCTTATCGTACTGTGATTAATCAATCAATATTATTTTAACTGAGCAAAATAAGTATTAAAATATCGAATATAATGACATACCTACCTAAATTCTTTTTTTTTTACATATTAACATAAAATCAATCAAAATTAAAACTCCATTTGAACTCCACTCAGGAGCAAAGTGAGTCAATAAGAGCTCTCCATTGCACTCGATCTTGCGCAATGATGACCTCTTCACACATCATATTAACATAGGTTATAAGTTTTTGATGTAAAAATAAACTCAGTCCCAATGAATGCAGCGTGGTATGCAGGTTTTGCTAATGCCAGTAAATAGTCATTCGTTTTAAATAACTAAAAAACGAATTTGAGCTCTGTTGCATAAAACCAAGAGTACCCATATTATTTATTTCGATACGAAGTTCGACGGGTCAGCTAGTACATGAATAAAATCTGTGCTTACTCAAAGTGAACACGAATACACTTTTTGACTCTTTCACAGTAAGCTACTTAAAGTTTATGTCAATTTAAATACAAATATTCTTTTTCCCATAGACAATAGAAAGTTATATCATAACGCAATCCTATTACCATCACTGACAAATGGCTTTAAAACGTGGACATATACAAATAGAGAACAATGTACCTAATATAAATGCAATAGAAATGAGAATTCTACGAAGAAAATGTTGAAAGACTCTGTGAGACATGTAAAGAAATTAGAATATTAAGAAGATAAGAATTAATAAGTGACATGTTTAAAGAATGTATCCAAAAAAAATATACGGCTGAAAGAAAATGTTAAAAGCATGCCGACCGAGAATGTGGTAATTAGTATAGGTAATAATAATTAAAGAAGGATATGAGAAAATATTGTGAAGGTTTACTTAACAGGGGTTGTTTTAAAAATATTTTACAATATTTTTCGTATATATTTGTATATTTTTCGTATGTATTTTTGTCCCTCCCTATGAGTCTCTCTTTCAAATAGTTATTTGGTATTTATGGGAGAGGGAGGGAGGGGAGGGGGGGAGCTATCATCCGGGCCCACGCGTCCAATTAGAAGATATTACGAGAGATCTTCTTTCAAGTGGGGTTTTAACAACAAGTCTTATTCTAGGAAGTGTTGTGCTGGTTAATTGAAATAACAAACAGATATACCTACCTAGTTATATGTTGTTTTATACATAAATGATTATGATCGCTATGGAGGTGTGACTACTAAGGATTCAGAAAATGATGAATTAAAAATATATATCTATGTTTGAAGAAGGTATTCTTTCCTATACAGAGGTGCCAGTAGAGTCAAAATTTTATTCCTGAAGCAAATTTCCCAGAATTCCCAGTCAACCGGTCCTTTTCAATGTCAGACACTTCGTGTAATTTTAGCACCAAGACAAAAAAACAGTTGAACATACTTCACAAAAGGTTTCACGCGGACAATACATTTCCACGAATCGACCTTCAAAACGCTTAAGCTGCATCACATTCAATAAAATCCATACAACGAAGTAAGTTTCCTTGAAAAAATACATCATCATACATCTTTACCTATCCACTCGTCATCTTCACTCTTAAGGGGAGGTCATCATGTTTGGTGGACTTCATCGTAGACTATTGTTCCCTTACTTGCATTAATTCCCAGACACAGGCAGATAGTCACACCGCCATTTTTGTAATTTAAAGGCGTTCTTTCTCCTTACTGACCATGATATTTTCAGCATTCGTCTCCAGGATCTCCCGATCTCGCGCTCGTTTAGTATAGGATTCCATTCAACAAAAAAAAGCGTTATCTTAGTGCTTAAAATTTTAAGATTATCTATATACTAATACGTGAAGCAAAAACTTTATACCTACACTATTTTACGAAAATTGCGCATGAAATTTCGCACACTTTCAGGTTATATAGAGAAGGAGTGTCGAATGCTTATATTTATTATTAATTATGCATAAAAATGCTATAATATGTTTGATACACACACACTTCGATGTATTTGACATTGACACAGATGCACATATATTCTTTAGTTTATCTGTGGTCAAATTGAGAATAGATTAATATTGTTTGTATTTAATAATAATAGAAAAAACTTTGTACAGATCAACATTTCAAATTTGACGTCATTGTTTTTTAAAAAAAAATTAGGAAATAGCGCTCGCTCAATATATCTTATATAAAATCTCAATTTCACTTAGTTATGGTCGAATTTCGATCTCTGGGCGACCATTACATTTTATAGATATGTAGGATTTTTATCGGAAAGTGCTCGACCCATTGAAAGACTTTTATTTATGTTCATAGATTTTGGTTATTTAAAGTTATATCATACGGCAGATCTTTAGTGATTTAAAAAGAAATGCTTGTAATGAGTATCGTTTCCTTTAATAAGAAAAAAAAGTTGAACAAAATAGTGTTCCAAAAAGACAACCCACAAAACATCGTCAGTGCGATGTCATCGTTAATGATACACCGTCCACTTAGGTGCGTTAGCTTGTTAACAAGGTACAAAACACGGTGACCGTTCTCCGTATCATGGCCATGGCTTACAAAATATAATAATAACTAGCAGCAAAACCTATCACACTACAGCAGGGCCGTAACCAGAAATCCATTTCGGGGGGTTGAGCTCTGGACCCGAAACAACATGTAACATCTTTATTTTACACGTTTACGTAGAATACAATTTAACGTATCACAGATCCGAACGTATTTCAGTAAGAAATAATGTATTGGGCGGAAGAGATCTATCGGGATAAATCCACCCTTTGGTTCATATTTGTGTGTTATTTATTTATTTATGTATAAAATGGTGGATTCTTGGCTAAGGCATTTCGGAGAGGGGTTTGAACCATCAAAGCCTGTTTCTTTTTAATTACAATTGTAATAATTATTTACTTCATTAAATAACATAATTAAAAAACTCTGCAAAAGATAATATATGAGTTCCGATTGCTTCCTTGTGTTTTCAACTGATATCTTTTTCTATCTGATGACAATCCACACTGATATAGGAGATCATTTTTTGCACATTCTTTACACTTTTCACACCTATTTTTTATGTTCTTTTAATAATAAAGATTTTGTGCTCACTCAAAGGGAACAAAAATACACTCTTTGACTCTTGCACAGTAAGCTACTTAAAGCTTGTGTCTTGAATGAAGCAGATGGACGATACATAGGAGTGAACCCACGAACTCCAGTACGAAACAGTACGAAAGTCAGCGTTACACTAGGTTACCAAGCACTTTTCATTATACCTACTTATTATGGTTTTTAGCAAGTTATTATTTGGAGAACCTCTTCGTGAACAACACTAATTTTAAGGAACAGAGTACTTACACATACTATTTAATATGAAATTTTTCTTCCTAAAAAAGGTCAAGTGATTATAATGTCATTTTTGTCATCGCAACCAAATTAGTTGTATTGTAACATCCTACGATTCGTAGATGGCGGGCTCCAATAGGACTTTATGTTTCCTTTAAAAAATAACGCATTTCTTAAAACATAATGACACTTTATGTTAAAGTCCCGTTACTGGGACTTAATGTCGACTTTAGTGTCGTTCAATCTTTAACCACCGGAGTTCATAGCAATTTTTGTGGCTCACTCTCTGTCACAAATGAAGAACAATTGTATACGGTGACATTGTGGAAGAAAATGTCTAAAATAGGGTGGAAAACATGGCAAAACGTGTAGAATATTATACTTACTTTCCGAGTCCGTGCAAAAGCTAAGCCTTTCCCATCCAATATGTAGCAGCAGCAATCGCCTTGTCATTTGCCTCATACATGTCGTTCAGGTCACACGCTTGCTTCAAATTCTGGCACACCAGCAGATGCTCATCATCTTGGACCTCTCCACAGTCACATCTTACATCCTCCTCCAGACTAATACCCCACCTGTGCAGGTTCTTCTTGCACCTTGTGACACCAACACGTAACCTATTCAGTGTCTTCCATATGCCGTAGGGTAAAAGATGTCCCGGTCCCATAGCCTCGGACAACATAACCTGCCTCCCGCTATACTGATTAATCCAGCATTCTTGACGAGCCCTTTCTGGTGGTATTTGTAAGGGAGATGTTGTTTGCAGGAAACTTTTGCGAGATTTCAGTCTTGTCATCGGGGGCTCGTGACCAAACAGAGGATGTCTTGGGTCTTCTTGCTGTTTTGTCCTTTCCGAATCCGCCGCCACCCTTCTTCTAATATTTGGGGGAGCAATTCCAATAATCGGGTATAGTTCATCCACTCGGGTAGGTTGTAAGCACCCAGAAACTATTCTAGCTGTTTCGTTTAGAGCCACGTCTACCATGCCTCACATGGGCAGAGGAGAACCAAACAGGCGATGCATACTCGGCAGCAGAAAAACACAGTCCCAGGGCAGAAGTCCTCAAAGTAGGTGCCCCTGCTCCCCATGTAGATCCAGTCAACTTTCTGATGATATTATTTCTGCTACACACCTTTTGTTTTGTAGAATATTATTATTTATAGATTTTATTTACTAATTCATAAACCATAATAATGAATTAACAACAATAACGACACATTGGTGCTCTATTAAGAAATGTACTTGACAGATTAACAAAAATTCCGCGATAATATTAGTAAACAACCTATGTTTTCCATAGATTTCCATGGTAACACTACCAACTTACAAATATTTTTTTGACATTTCAAACTTTATCTGAAGTAAGCGGGAATATTTTTTTATGAAGCGCTCCTACTTATAGGAAACTTTAAAATGTGAATGTTCCTTTAGATAAAGAGTTCTTTAGTAGCTTTTTTTGAATCCGCCGCGTTTAGCATACATTACTAATGATATATTACATTGACATTTCTGAAAAAAAAATTAAATATGAAAGGGATCTTTTTCTACTGCATGCATTCTTGAAAAACTCTCAACTTCTCACCCTATAACAAAATATTTGGGATTGTGATGACGGTACATACTCTGAACTAATTATTATAAAATATCTGTTGCCATAGCGTGAACTAATTTGCATTGAATTATTTCATATAATAATTCTATAAAGCTGTGTCTCTTAATCTATTGTTTTAATTTAAGTCGCTGTGTTGCCTTGAGATTTATTCATAACATGTAACGTCTAGAGGATTCGTAATTATATTTGCTATTCTGACATCTACTCAGAAATATTATTTATTATTATAATAATTGTTATTATTCGCATTAAAATTAGAGCGTGCTGTGTTGGATTCTGAAACAATATTTTCGAATGAGAAGATTCGTATTAAACAATGGGGCGAAGATTCGTATTGTGTTTTCTAAAAGAATCAAGCACAATAAAATATGGATTAAAATTCAACATGACACCTATTTACGTATTATCTTTTTTTAGAATTTCAAAAGGGCTGATTGATGTTTTTGAAAGTATCCTCCGATACCCAAAGGCCTCCCCTAGCAGTACGAATCTGGTTCCTATTGGTTTGGATTTCAGTCCACGCCCTTATATTGAAGAACCATGATTGATACCTGCCTTTAACCCAGAGTCTTCATCCCTCGATCTTTGTTGCGAAAAAAAAAACGATAAAAAAGGAATAAGTAAGAAGAAACAGAATTTAAGGTTGATATCATATTCAGGGTTTTCAAGTGCTCGAATTAAGAAGAATCGTTGGGCTGATGACATCCCTGCAGTGGACGATATATTGTGACTGCAATTGGCAAGAACACAGGTAGAAATGGAAAGAGTTGGAAAAGGCCTTTGTCCAGCAGTGAGACAGAGAAGGCTGAGGAAAAAGAAGATTAACTATACTGTCCATTAAAAGCTGCCCAATTATTAAACTTAAATATTTTATATACTGAATTGCCTCAGGAGAATGTTGGTACCACCGCATCACGAACGACGCTATACGCCAGCACGCCCAGCGTAGAACCGTCATTTCTACCATTATGAAGAGGGGATGGACTTGGCTTGGATGCCGAATGAAAGTTGGCTGAAGAGAGCACTGTTCTTCCTCCCATCAGGGTCTTGAAGACGAGGAAGACCTTCTCACACCATGTTCCGTTCTTTCGAAGCATATTTAAGGGATTTGGACATGGTGTGGAGAAGTTCGTTGAAGCCGCGCAAGATCGAGGGCGGTGGATGGCTCTTGTTGCCTTCCTATGCCCCCTAAGTGGGGTCAGAGAGCGAGTATTGTTTGATTGATTAAACTTTTTTTTTTAAATTTAATGTATTAAAATATTCTTCCGAATAATCCAGAATTCATTTCTTGAAACAATAAGAGAAATCTCACATTTATTAATTTGTGTGGAAGTACATCGAGGCTTAGTAGCATCGCGTGTCTGATAATATTGCCAAATAATATTACTGGAATGTGACTAGAATTCCCAAATGTGAATATAATTTTAGAGTAGTGTTTAAATAGTGAAATTCATACGAGTATCTTATAATAAGTGAGTAGCTTGTACCAATATACATACGTGCACAGTTACTGTATCAACAGAATTAGGTATATTTGTTATATTTAAATAGAAATAATAACCTTATATTAGAGAACGCAAAAGTAATTGAAAATTATTTGACACGCTTTCAAAATGTTTCATTGAAAATCATTTTAAAAGCTCTATAGAAATAATACTGCTGATGCCTTGCGAACAAGTAGAGATTGAAAGGATTTCGTCAAATAGAAATTCCAAAAATTTATATAAAAAAAAAATCAATATTAACAATTTTGTTAATGTTGTTTTTAAGTATGTCTATACTCGCCTCTATGTGTATAATAATATTTACATACATGAAATAAAATAATAACAGCTGTAAACTGTACATTTAAAACTTTGAATTTAGTTTCTCATTGCAGCAAAACAAAAACTCACCTTCAATTATTCAATTTAAGATTACGAGTCATCAAGAAAATTTCAAAAAAAATACATAGAAGTTTATATTGTGGGAAAATAAAAATACACAGAAGGTTATATAACACTTACGCATATTTCCGTTGAATTCTCTTAAATGATAAAAGGTAATTGAGGTGAGAACAAATGTGGTATGAAATGTTATAATCAATAATTAATATTAATTTACACCACCTTGTGAACTTTCCCGTCTTTGATGAACCAATCAACATCTCTACCCGCACCGCCATAAAAACAAATAAGTTAACCTTAAAACCCCATAGATTTATTTCCATCGGAGTCGTAAGAGAACGCGAGAATATGTGTCGATTATCATAACTAGTAATGTATCAAGGACTTACAAAAGTGTTTAAATTAATAACTAGCAGACCCTGCGAACTTCGCACCACCCCTGAATCAGTAAAAGGCATTGTAGGATACAGCATGCAATGGCATGTCAGTTTTTTAATTTCGAAAATATCTAAACAAACCCTAGTGTTATCTATATAAAAATATCTAAACAAACGCTAGTGTTATCTATATATTAATACGTGAAGGAAAAACTTTCTGATCATTTTTCAAAAATTGCGCAGACGGAGGAGTATGAAATTTCACACACCTATAGTTTATATGGAGAAAGAGCGGGGAATGATAATATATATTTTTTTAATTATGCATAAAAAATAGATTAAATCAATTAAAAAGAGCAAAACAAACACTACTGTAATGTAATGTTATTTATTTTTGACGCTCAGACACACTTCCATGTATTTGACATTAACACAGACGCATATTATATTCTTTTGTAAAATGTAATATCTCTCGGGAACTGTAAAAGTCGGGAGTGAGAGTTCAGTGAGAATCCGTTAAAAAATTAATTAAGTGCATACGATTAATTAGTTTAAATTTTATGACAACCGTTTCCTAATTTTTAACCATGCAGTAGATATAATGTTGTTTAAAAATGTACAAGTCCTTAAATACATTACTTGAAAATTACTTATAGTAGATAATATTTATAACACGATTGAATAAAAATCAAAAAAGGATAATAGAATATCAGAAAGCATTAAAAGCTGTATGCTCTTTTTAATATGGGCAAAGTTTGAAAACTCAAATTAATATTTCAATATTTCATCGAAGTTTCTTTCTGGAAAGTTTGGAACGTCTACGATACGTTTCATTTGAATAATTATTACAGCTCGGGGTATCGCTTTATCTTTCTTTGTATTCGTAAATTATTCACTTTTCAAGTGTGAATTATTCAAAGCCTTCGATAAAAAAACTTTTAAATATTTTATTTTCGACTAAATACATATTATTTTCACCTAAATGCACATTATTTTCACACACTCAAATGACCCATACGGATAATATTTTTGTTGGCTGTCAACACTTGTTTGACAAGCAGGGCTGCACTAACTAACTAGCGGGACAAGGATGGAATTATGCACCTATGTAAATAGACAAGGATGCATATATTCAATTTCGTATGTCGGTTTCCGCCCAAGCTCTCTCGTTCTCTTGGCTGCTTGACCTCGTGAAATAAACATCTTCACACACACCACGGTGTCTCTCATTTTCAAACAGTACCACATTAATCAAACTTGCCATTTTAACGGTTTGATAATATCACCAATTTAATGTACAAAAATAGGTCTTAAAATAATCAATGTCGGTAAAACAAAGTTTTTGGTTTTTGAAAGAGATGAAGCAAGAACGGATTGTAAAACAAGTGACTTGAGCAAGTGAATGAGTATGATGTTGGGAGAAGGTCAATGATTAGCGTAAGATCGAGCATAGTGAAGAGCTATTGTTGCCTCCCTATGCGCCTATGTGTCATAGAAAGTTTATTTGTAGGAGTAATTTTGAGAAAATGGTGGTCTAAATAATATAGGAACATAGTATCTTCCTAATAAAATTTCTAACCGCGTATAGACACAAAAATCTGTTAAAATTCATAGCGTCATGGTCCGTGAGTAAGTACACTTTGATAACGTTTTTTAAAAGTATGAAAAAAAAAAAACTCAAAAACGAATTAATTTTCGCCAAGAAAGTTAAAAACATTATTAAATAAAGAAAATATTTAAAAGTTGAAGCAAGTAATAGACATAAATATTAGAGATAAAAAATAATGTAATAACCCACTCGGGGGGGCTGAGCAGAAAGAATCCACCAAGATACAAAAATATAAGTCACCAACCACGATCTTTTCAATTACTTGTTGGTAAAAAATGTTCCTATCTCAACACAAAAGCTTTTTCACCGTGACTTGTGTTTTTTTTTTAAGAGAAGGGTGTGAAGAATTGCCCTATGTAAAAAATGATTACGTAACAAAAATAAATTTACTATTGACCTGGAGGTTTATCTTTGCGATGAAACTACAAAATTAATCTTTTCTGGAACACTTATTTTTTTCTTTTTATCCAACAGATTTTACTTTACCTCTTTTCATTAAAAAAACTAGCTTTCCCGACAGACGTTGACCTGTGTTCCTCAGTATGAATATTGAATTCGAATTTGTATAATAATAAGCTTATTACCTTTTACCCAATGTAATTTAGATCGATGCATCTGTTTCAAACCATATATTTTTCATCGACATTCTATCTATTGCACCAACTTTCAAAAACTGAAGAGTTCCTGTCAAACTTTAATTTCATTTCCATTTTTCAAATTAGGAATAAAAATTATATTGTTAAAAGTACTAAGAAGGTTATACCTATTTTGAGTTTTCTTTAATTTTCTCATTTTCCACGCAACTATCTTAATTTTTTCTTTCATAAAAACCTTCTCCTAGCAAAAGCAAACACGACAAAAAAAGAATTAGCGAAATCGGTCCAGCCGTTTAGGCTCGATGCGATGACAACGGAAAATAGCTCTCCATTTTTATAATATAGATAATATATAGGTATGTCGACCGTGCGATAATGTGCCAAAAATAATCCCGTTTTTTCCACGATATTACCCCAAAGTGCAATAAAAATTTAAGATAAAAAATCTTAATCGAAAGATGAGCAGTTAGTCAATCAGGAATGTATATTGCCCCTTACGCGTTCCGTTATATTAGAAAGCTGCTGACTACCGTCAAAAGAAAAAAGGCCGCAAACTTTTACCACATTTGCCGCAAATCAAATATGGCCTCATACAATTATTGTGGTAGAAAAAAGGATTATGTTGGTGTGGGTGCTAAACAGAGCTCTTGACTGACAAACCTGCGTCAGAATTTTGGTAAATATATGTATAGGGTATTACAGAAATTAAATTATTTGACCTGTACTCCTAGTATAAGTTTGCGACGATCGAATTTCGAAACGATCATCGAAAGAGTTTCGAAAATAATTAATTACATACAAAATGAACGAACGATTCGATCGTTTGATTTGGTTTTAGAACATTGTTTAATATTGCTAACACTGTTTAATATAATAAGCTTATTGCAAGCTAATAAGCGCTTATTAGCGTGCAATAAGCTTTCGATTAAAGTCGCACTTACCCCACAGATCCGTGAGATTAAAGCTCGCTAACCTCTAAAGATTTTTTTATTCTCTTATCGAGCTCAACTGCATTTTGCATAATATGATGGATTGTTAGTAAAAATTCACTAAGAAATGTGTTATAATATTCTTTTTTTTTTGTTACAGGATCACCACTTCGAAGGTTTTGAAGATCTCGGAAGTTTAGTGAATTAGTTTAGTTTATTGTGTTTGCTAGAGGCAATGCTTAAATCCAAAAATTTAGTCTGTGAGTTGTGTAAATTTTGACAATGGCTTTTAAAAACAGTTTCAAATCTATCGCTTGAAAAATGTATAATTTAAAAATATGTGAGTCTGTCGATATTAGATGAAAAAAGTCATACAAGTTTGAAGGACCACTATGGAGAACGACGTAGTGTATTGGATTGATTCTAACGTAGAGGGAATTAATTCTACGTCTATTTTGAGAGATTTCGCTTCACTCTTTAATCATTCATCTTTTGAAATCCAAGAGAAACACAATGTGTCTGTCAACGGAACACATCAGAATTTACCAGATTTCATCCTGCCGTGGTGGAGACAGATCCTGTGGAACATACTGTTCGCCGGGATGATTCTGGTGGCTACGCTGGGGAATCTGATAGTTGTATGGATTGTCCTGGCGCACAAAAGGATGAGGACGGTTACAAATTACTTCTTGGGTGAGTTCCATTTGTCATTCAGTCACGTTAAGGTTACACACATCAGCGTTCTATTTTACGTTCAAAATAATTGTTTTACTCATATAAAATCATTTTTTTATTTCTAAAAGTACCTACCTATTTCTAGGCCAAACAATATGGTTTCAAATTAGTCACAGCATATAAATTTAAATAGAAATCTTAAAATAACAATTTCATCTAATCAAAAATTTCACTAAAATGTAAAAATGTTCTTATAATCAAATAGTGCAGAATACTTACCTACTAACACTTACCCACAAATACTTTATTTGACTCTTTCTCAGTACCTAAGCTAATTAAAGCTTTTGTCGTGAAAGAGGAGAATGGTCCTGGGATAGAACCCACGATCTCCGTACGAAACATTATAAAAGCCGGCGCCGTAACGGCCAGGCTACCAATCAATTATCATTATGTTAACGAGAACTTAAGGAATCTACTGCCATCATTTACGTAAGGAAATTATGAATTTTGTTTAATATTAGATATAACCCTTAAAACAGGCAACGAAGTCACATGATGACAGGTAAGCCCGTCGTTTTATTAAAACACGGAAAAGGGGCTTCATGGTCTATTATATAAAAACTAAATTGATTCACACTTTCAATTCACGTTTCTACGTGGGTTGCTTTCCGACCTCTTGAATTAAACCTGCCCTGTTCGACTGTGAAAACATCTGCGGTAAATCTCTACGTGTTTGACTCGCCTTTGGTTGATCAGACAAAATAACTGTTGTGAAAGGCTGACGTAGAGTATTAATAATATAATGAAATTCCCAAGGAGTTTACCTAGCGTAACGTATTAATATTTATGTATAATCATCTTGGTTGGATTGCCGTTAGCTCCTAGTAATTATTATTAAAGATGAACTCTGCCGTTGACAGATAAATTATTTCCAAATGCATCTTGTCGGTGGCTGAGAGTTATATCACCAACCAGCCACCTACAAACATTCATTATTATAATTACGACGGTATGTGTCTGTTAGTACAGGGACGGGTGTTGGTTTAATAATATACAGTGGTACCTCCTTATACGTGCGTTCTGATTGTACCGTTAAGAGGACGCAAAAAAAATTGTTGAGTGTAAAATATTCATTTAGAAAACGACCCTGTTGGAAAATATATGGAGGTTTATTTCGTTATAACGAAATCCATCTAAGTAAGTGAGAATGTAGGATCTATTAGGTCATAGAATGATGAGAATCATGAGGCGAGCTAGGGTTGATAGAGAGCTGTTGTCGGTTATCAAGATCCGGAAAATATCATATCTGGGCAATGTACTGCGAGGAGAAAAGTACCACCTTCTTCACCTTATATTGAAGGGGGAAAAAGAGGGACGCCGAAGGCAAAAAAGCAGATGTTCTGGCTAAGTGGACTGGCATCAGAACTGTGGAGTAGCTGTTCCGAGCAGCACAGAATAGGAAGGAGTTCGCTGAAGCCATCGCCAACATTGGAGCAACCAGACATGTCAGGTAAAGAAGAAGGTAAGAATGACTGGCTGAAGCGGTCCGACTAATATCATGGTGCAGAAAAGACTGAAAGAATGTCAAGAAGAAAAAGTTATTGGGAATCGGATGAAGAGGAATCTCAGTTGAAGGATTTGGGAAGTCAAGGATCTTGTAGGGTGGGGAAGGCTGATAAGGCAGTTTTGGGTTGATCATCATGTTCCAAGAAAGAAAAACTGCCGGGGACAAGATACCAAATGGAAACTGACCTCAAGGACAACGATCATAACGCTGGAAGAATGGCTTACAGTTTCTCAAAAAGACAATACAGCAGGAACAACGGGCCAGCGCATAGCTAATCAAAATGGAAAAAGAAATAACAAGTACGGTCATTTATACGAGTAGAAGTTGTCACAAACAGTATCCTTTTCCTTGGGAATATAAATAGTTTTATTTAACTTCATTGAATACTAGCTTTTCCGACAGACGTTGTCCTGTAGTCCTATCCAGAGGTGGCCGGTGCACGGCGCCCCCAGAAACAAAAACACATAATTAATCCGATTAAGTAATGTACTAATAAAATGATAATGTTGAAATATTTCTAAAACATCCATATTTCATTCGTATTCAAAGCTCAGGCGGGAACAACGTGAGAATATATGCGCGCGCGCACATTCTACCTCACCCTTGAAGTACCGATACGTTGTGCCCGACAATTCTGTTGACTTTGTATAAAAATTTTCTAAAACGCTCGAAACGGTATGGTGGAGTACGTGGGATGGGCTACTGTAAGAGCGGCAATCACGTATTCGAGAATGAGAGGGAACTACCCGCGATGGCGTTGGCACGTCGCATGTGATCCGTTCCATACTAACTTAAATATTATATTTTATATCATTTCTTACCCATTTTTTTTTCAAATTTTTATTAGTTATTCTGTTATCCGGAGCAGAGAAGAATCCAATAAATCAAATATTGAAAGAATCTGTTCAGCCGATTTCGAGTTATAAGTGTTCGCACTAACCCGACTTTCATTTATATTATATAGATATGAGATGCGTTCTAGAACTGAGTAAGGCACATACCGAGGTGGTTCCACTGTATTTATGCACTATGCTTTTACACTAGGTATTAAAATATATGCGGCATATTGTATGCAATCAAAACAACAATACTGATAAGCCGATACACCATTAGTCATATTGTGTTTGTTGCAGCAGAATTATGATCATGCAGTTGCAACTGCAACTTATTGGCTTATTTCATCAAAGTTATATAACTTATTACACTTTTGAAGTTTATGTCATTATTTGCCTTAAGTTCGTATGGAATCACAACTTTATTTGCGAGCAGCGAAGATGCTTCGTAGAATGTGGGGCAAGATGCCACTTACATCAATAAAATATGTTATTTAATTTACGCACAGTTTAAATTATTTGAAAGTTCGTGGTTAGTAAAATAGCCAGAGTTTGAAAATTTTGTCCAAAAAATAGTCGTAAATATCTTGTGGGCTTTGCAATTTAATAAAAATAGAATTTAAGTAAATCTTAGTTTATTTTGGGAAACTCTACATATATAAGGAGCAGCAGATTGTTCTAAAATATATAACTAAGCCAAAATCCTTGAAAATAATCCGTGGAGCATTGAAGAGTAATTTGACAACGTGTGGATTTAATGCATAGGAGATTAAGAGAGACGCAGCTTCCATTAATTTGTGACTAGAATAAAGGATTAAACAGGATTATATGAGTATGTGTGTGGGTGAGTAATATATGTATATAGGTAGTTAAATTTCAAAATCTACAAAACACATCTATTATTTAATTACTACAAATAAGTACAAAATCTTCTAGAACAAGACAGTAGGTATCAAAGCCTTCTGAAAGTCAGAAACTTTTATTTGTTAACGATATCATGGTTGTACAAACTTGTTTGCCAAGTCTTACATTACTTGATAGAACAAAAACGTCAAGAATAGTTAGGGCTAGTCCGCACTTCAATCAATCGCGCGCGGCTATAAACCGTGTGAGTTTGTAATATGTATCTACATACGTAAAATTCAATACAGATGCACGCACTAATTAATTGTTTATTCTCGCGACTATTTTACAACTGCAGCTTACAACAAACCATTAAAAGTTTAGTGAGGCGGAACTTTTCTTTTTTAAACACAATAAGTTTAGTGTGTGGACAATTATTAATTCGGAGAAATTGGTTCTTCCGGGCTATTAGGCCGTGGTCCAGGTGGGTTTGTGTTGCCCAACGTTTCGTCTCCTAGTTCGGGGCCTGTGGGAGACATCTTCTTGTTCTGCGCACGCGTGGGGATGTGGAGGGCGCCGGCTGGAGGTGTTGCTGCGGCGGCGGCTGGCGAGCGAATGTCTCCCACAGGCCCCGAACTAGGAGACGAAACGTTGGGCAACACAAACCCACCTGGACCACGGCCTAATAGCCCGGAAGAACCAATTTCTCCATATTCAAACGCCGGCCGTGAAAGCTTAAGGATATATTTAATTATGAATTCATTCATTTATTTTCCCTTTGAACTCCATTTAGGGGCATACAAAGACAACAAGAGCTGTCAATTGCGCTCGATCTTGCGCAACAGAAAATAATATACAACAAAAATTAAGTTTAATTGTACTCGTAAAATTCTGCTGAACAGTTTGGTTATTTCAAAAGTTGAATATACGTCTAGATTGTAGAAAATTGTTTTAATAAAAGTTGATACGTTGTATTAATCCGGTTGACTGGGAAAAATTGCCTCAGGCAGTAAGTTCCGCCGCCTATACTGACACCTTTGTATAGAAAAGTGTTATATTATTATTAATATTAAGGAGTTTTTCATCAATGCCAGTAAATATTTTTTTTTATTAAGAAGGGCAATCCACACGATGTCGAGTGATTTGTGGAAATATGATTTATATGACACGCAACACCCTTCCTCATGCTTAACGTAACACATAGGTACAATGGTACTTTCATGACATCAGTGTTTGCTTATTAACCATTTGATAATAGATTGGACGAGTGTCTATCTATGTTGATTTGGACCCAATCAGTCATGTCTAATTATCTCACTTCTCTGTCCCATTGACGCGTAGGCAACCACAATCTGCCGATTATGTATGCTTTGCGTTATGTTATGTTAACGTTGTTTAACCTCCTAATTAACAATCATTCGATTATTTATTTACTGGCAGGGGTCATCTGTGTTTATTCCGATTATTAAACATTTTGCACATGACGAATGAATTTTTATGAAAATTTATTACACAATGAGATTACTCTGAAAACGCTCTCAATGTTTTCAAAATTTGAAGAAGCTTTCTCGAAGAATCGAAAGATTATTCTATTATTCTAAGTATAGTCCTAACACATTCCTTCAAATCCATTGAAAAAGCCGTGGAATGAAAAGACAAAAATAGCAAAGCCGTTGGGATCATTCTGCAGATACCTGTTTTATTCCATACAGAATTTAAACATATCTCCTTTAATTACTTATATAAATATCACAATTCTATCAAACAATACGTGTTTTTATTATAAATGAAAATTGCACTCTTACTAAGACACTTATTTTTTAAAAACTCATGTGTAAATAATAATTATAGGTATTTTTTACTTTATTTCAGTAAACCTCTCAATAGCCGACGCAATGGTATCAACGCTCAACATCACATTCAACTACACCTACATGCTGAATTCGGACTGGCCCTTTGGGACATTGTACTGCAAGATCAGCCAATTTGTGGCTGTACTGAGCATCGCCGCATCCGTCTTTACTCTCATGGCCATTAGCATAGACAGGTAAGTGCTTTTAACTTTTCAAATTGAGATTGCATTTTTACGTCGTTTTTGCGATAAATTGACTAAATAATATCGTATAAAGTATATAAAACTTCTACGACGAATAGATTTATTTTTGACAAAATCACGGAGTGGCTGGAATATACCGCCCTCTTTTCATACAAAGATCCACGTATGTATGTAGTTACCTCCAATATTAACATGTTCTAAAATTTTCCAAGTATATAATTTGAATCAACAACAATTATTATTCCAGGATTTTCCGAAACATCATTTTTGCTTTTCAAGATCGCTATTCAATCAATCAAATCAATCAAAACTCCCTTTGAACTCCACTTAGGAACATAGAGAGGCAACAAGAGCTCTCCATTGCGCTCGATCTTGCGCAATGCTTATGATCTCCTCCCACAAGTCCATTTCCCTCAGCTCTGCCTCGAAGGAACGGAACACGGTATAAGAGGGTCTTCCACGTCTTCGAGACCCTGATGGGAGGAAAAAGAGCGCTCTCCTCGGCCAAGTGTCATTCGGCATCCTGAACACATGTCCCAGCCATGCCCATCTCCTCTCCGTAATGGTGGAAGTGAAGGGCCTGCTCTGGATGCGCCAACGTATAGCGTCGTTCGTGATGGGGTGGTACCATCTTATACCCAAAATTCTCCTGAGGCTATTACAGGAAATAAATTATCGAAGTATTGTCCCTTGATAATATTGTATCATCGTTTGCATCATTATTGCATTGATTTAAGAAGGAAGTCAGATGATAGGTTTAGAAAATATCTAAATGCTCAGTACAGTGATTTTAATAAATTAGCTTGCTTATTTTGTCGATATGAATGAAAATAAAATAATATTATGTAAAATTCTTTGAGAAATAGAGCAACATTAACTTTAAAATTATTTCTTCTCTACGCTGAAATTTGTAATCGTGATAATAATGTAACTTACCGCTGCTGGAAACTTTTCATAAAGATTTCCTCCGTCTCTTAGTTTTTTTTTTCACAAAAGAAGCTTTTTGCTAATTTGATATTTGAATGGTGTTAAATTTATAAAATCTTCATTATCGAAAAGTTTTTAATTGCCAAAAAGCCAAAATGAAAAAGTTATCCAAACCTAGTTGCTACAAAAATTTTATGAAAATATAGTGCGACTTGCAAATTAACCAGATTCGTTTAACACATCATTAAGAGTTTTTGGCCTACATACTAAGCGATTCTTTATTGACACGGTTTTATTCTAGATTTTTTGATACCTTAATCAATAAATTATATAAAATTTGGCTAGGATTTACCAATTATGTATAATTTGGCAAATTCCTAAACAACAGAAAGCTGAAACTAAATTTGGAACTTAGCTGGAAAATGTTCGATTATAATAATTAGTTATTACAATAACAGTGCAAACATTTTTAAAGAGTTTGTTTGCATCAATAATTATAATAATATTCAGAAAATTTCGTCAGCTATGCATTTAATAGGTAATAATAAAACAGTTTATTTTATTAACAAAAAACTGATAAAACTAGAAAGTTTTACCGCAGTTTTTAGATCGTACAAAATTGCGCTTGTTAAATTATAAAAAGTTGTTATAACAAAAGTTTGAAACAACCATCAGTTTTCAAAACCAAATATTCCATTTCAGATTCATGATAAATAATATGTTGCGGCTTTTGTGAAAAACAAAAAACAAACCACACTAAATTGCTTTATAATTTGCTAGAAAATGTTTTGTCTCGAAACAAAATCAATTTAGTATATAATTTCACAGAGCTCCAAAAAATATATTGCTTGGAGAGGGAGAAACGGCATTTACATACCCGGTTCAAAGGTGGTTGTTCTCGAAACTCATTTATCAAGCCCGAGGAATGATGGCCTATTATCAAGCCCGAGGAATGATGGCCTATTATCAAGCCTAGGGAATTATGGCCTATTATCGTGTCTGGAAAAGTTAATAAAACATCAACAGATGGCGAGATAATGACATTTCAAGAAGACGGTGAACAGTTTTCTCACATAAATCGATAAGAAGGTTGTATTTTATGTATCTTTATAATGTTCACGAATCAAATTAAGTGGCAAGTTGATAGATAATGTCATCAATAACGTCCTATACGCCTTCATAAAAACCCTGCACAAAGCCTTCTTATTGTGTCAATATGCCTTTTTTAAAAAGGATCTCGAAAATCGGAAACTATCTCATTGTATTTATTTTTTGTATTCAAGTACCTATATAAATAAAAATAGTGAAATAAACCTACTTAAGTAAGCTATTTGGAATAGTTATTCAGTGACTATATAATCCTGGCGAAGCTAGTGCATGGAAAGGATCATGGATCTACGCAAATTTTTCGGCATCATCAGTTGCAAAGTAGGTACTTTGAAAACCATTCTCTGAGCTTCGATAGGTTCTTCGATCTTGAGCCATCTGCAGGTCTTGTGAGGCGACAAATTCATTATGAGAAGCAATTTTGACCGCTGCCTTCATTTAGTTTTTTTTATCCACAACTACAGTTTCTTCCTAAATGCTGCAATTCTATCCAATAGTTTCAGAATATACGTGTTGTTGCCTTGAATGAAGGATTCAAATTTGTGTGTGCGAATTATTCGGTGTAATTGGAACACACGAAATAAGGCATTTCCACGTGAAAGCCATCGTAAATTACAGTAATACAGCAGGGCCCACTTTAGAGGCCCCGGTTTTTATGTAGTTTTCTGCACCAGTGACACATTCTAGTACTTGTTCAGTTTATAGCTCATTGAGGTACTTTGATGCAAGAACTTTCCTATGGATGGTGCAATCGTTCCACATAGCATTCGGTGGGACGAGTATATTCTTATGTTCTTTGAAGATAGAGTGCTCAAAATAGGAATCGTTTCTTTGTAGGAAGGTAGGTGGTGCCCGCAAATTTTTCTGCGCGTTTTCGGGCAATGATCGGTGGTTTGATTGAATCTTACAAAATGTGACTCATTTTTTTCATTTATTTAATAGAGACACCAACAGAACAGTGAATAAAACAAAACAAAAAAACATGAAACAAACACATAGAATCTCAGCAGGTATCTCCCGCATAGCTATTGTGATATTTAAGTGTTAAATATAGAAATCTACAGTTTTGCTCACGAAAATATATTCGAAAGTTTTTACATATTTTATTATTTATGTTTAAATATTTAAATTTTATGAAATAAATGTCAAAAAATTGTGGATGTTGTCGGCGGCTTTCGTACGTAGAAAGTGAATGATGCAGAATCTTTATTTAAAAGTTACAAATTTTTCATCGGAATGAATATCTCGCAAATCTCAATAATGTTACATTGGATAATTACTTTCGTATTACCTATACCATTATATCGTATGATATTTTCATATTCAAGTATTACTTAATAAATAAACCTTTTAAATCAAACTCATATAATATTCTTGTATTTTAATAATTTAATTAGGTATGTTAATACACACAATATGTGCAATCACCTGGAAACACGTTAATAAAATTATTATAAAATACCAAAATGATTAATTTAAATTTTAATTAACACTCAGCCATAATATGAAACGAATTATAAGTAATTTTTCATTATCGGGAATCAAATTTTTGCAAATCACTTTGTTTTTAAATGTACACCCAAGTTAGCACGTCACTTTCAAAAACTTTCCCAGAAAGCAATTCATGTTGTGTTGTGAAAGAGGAAGATGGTTGGCACCGGGAAACGTTACTACGGAAGCCGGCGACGGAACCGCAAGGACACTTATGCTCCGATTTCCTAGAACAATGGTACCGTTGTATAGCGGTCGAAATATTACAAACACAAAGGAAACAGTTCACAATTATTACGGTGTCCATTAACACTCTCCAGGAAACCGCGCCATTTGGTGTACGTAAAAACGTTCAAAGTAGCATAATTATTCACGGCCACTATATAGCAGCATCACTTTTCTAGGATATCAAAGTTATTATCTATCTATCTTATTCTATATTATCTTCTTAGGGGAACCCTGAAGTACAGATCTCAACTAAAAAGTATCCAAAGAAAATTTCACTTGTTCTAGAAAAAGGGCTAAAAAGAAAAAAAAATCTTCGATTTTTATAAAATTTATATAAGTACAGGTTGGTCTTATGCTCCTACACAAGCACGTAAAATTTGAGGTCAGTAACTTCAGTGGGTCCCCCTTAAAGTACCGATTAATATTGAATATGTAGTTCTAAAGCAGATAATAAAAAGCTCCAATAGTCGATATCATTTTAAAGTTTCTATAATAATTCCAAGGATAAATTCATTTTAATCGTAAAATTATGAATTTTTATGCAAAGATATGTTTTACACGAAAAGACTATGAGTTCTGGGCTACCCATTTCAATTGTTGTCAGGTAAACAATAATTTGTTTTATACATTTTAATACCGTAATGCTACAGTTCTACACAAAATTTACACGTAGGTAGGTTGAGTTGGAACGTGAATTTGAAAAAAGCAGTTTTATTGTTTAATAAAAGGTATTTTTCTACCTTTTCTAATGTATAATTTCAAAAAAAAAAACGACGAATTTTATTCGTAAAAATACAATCTGAAATTGAAATATGACGAATCTCTGAGTCATTAAATTTTTTTTTTTTTTTTACCCATCACGCCGTTTCCCGAAGGGGGTAGGCAGAGAGTACGGACTTCCATTCCTTCCTATCCATACAAACCTCTTTCGCTTCCTCCAAACGCATTACATTCCGCATACATGCTCTTCTATTCCTTTTGCTCCTGACTTGGCCCTCCTCTAAGACCGCACCGATTTGATCGGACCATGTCATTCGAGGTCGGCCTCATCTGCGTGCACCCATTCTTTCAGATTTATATATCCTTTTATACATTCTATCTTTGTTCATTCTCTCTACATGCCCAAGCCACCTTAATTTATTCACTTTCATTCTAGTCACAATGCTAACATCCACTCCACATTCCATTCTGATTTTATCATTCCTCACCTTATCAATCAGTCTCTTTCCGCATATCCTACGCAGTGATCTCATTTGTTACAGCATTTATTCCAACTTCCAGATTTTTCGTCCATGTCCAAGTTTCACTCCCATACATAATGGATGGAATCAGGATTGCATTGTGCATCAATTGTTTGGATTTAAGAGATACGTTCTTATTTCTCATTAGAGGTCTTAGTGCACCGCCAACCCTTCTACCAGCCAGTTTCCTTCTTTCAATTTCCTTTTCACACCTTCCATCTCTGCTAAATAAACTACCTAAATAGACATACTCATCCACTTGTTCAAGTTCTCATCATTCACGGCCACACAACATTGCGTTCTTACATCTTCTCTTTCAAAAACAAGCACCTTTGTCTTATTGACATTCATCTTAAGACCATTCATTTCACAATTTTGATACACACGCGTCACAAGTTCTTGCAAATCACGTTCGCTTTCATTAAATGTACCATATTTATTATGACTAGTGGTCGACCAGTGCTCGAAATTACACCATAACTAATTTAAATTCTCATCATTATTATTTTATTATTTTTATTTTATTAACTTTCATATCTTCCCACGAGTCTTAAGAATTAATTATTTGGTTTAAAAGCGAATGATATAAATTAATTCCGTAACACTTTGGGATTTATCAAAAGGTACCTACTTTTAATTTTGACAAAATGTCTACTTTTTTGGAAAAATGTAATCACAGAAAAATAAGTACTAAAGTAATTTATCGCAATCACGTGGAATAATTGCTTTTTTAAATTCTTCAAAACATTTTTAATTATTATATCTCTCTGAAAAAAAAAACGATTTATTTTTATTATTTAGTTACCAAGTAACATTAATAAGGCATAGTTATGGCGTTAAATATCAAAATGTATTAAACAAAAAAAATCTTTATTAATTCAATCTTATCACGCATAAAAAACCGAATTTAATAATTATTGTTAAGCAAAAGCGTCAAACCCATGACACTGAATAAGCAAAAACAAGCAGTTTTTTTCCTATATTTTTTTAATCATACACTTCGCCATCTATATACCTAGTAATGTTTCAACGTTGTGACATACGCTAGCCAAGTCCTCGACTGTTGAACTTTGAATGAGCAAGACTACGCTCGCATCTTACGAATTTTTACACTGTTGTCTTATGTCGCCCCTACCATAGCAGTGTTAAGTTGTTGTTTTCATACTATACACTAAACAAGTTTACATTCTACAAAATATGATGGTCAATCCATTGAAACGTTCGTGTTAGTATCAATGTATGTTTGCAAATATAGCTTTCATGTTATGCAGTGCACCAAAAGCAACCAAAGAATATCTTCAGCAGTGGACACCTATTGTTCAAAGAAAAAGTTTAATTTTCTAGGGCCCCAGGTTTGTCAAATTAAACAGCTTTTGAAAAATTAAAGGAAAACAAAAATACGATAAAGAATATTTTTTCATGAAAGCACCTTTTGGATAAAAATATAGGAATGTCTCCTTTAGTATAATCGCTTCGTTTTTTGTGAGACAAACTTGAACGTATTTAGAACAAAAGAAGATACAAATTAAAAACTATGATGAAAGTTTGAAATAGGTACATCAAAACAAATTAATATTCGAATGATGAAAGTGTGTAAATAAATCAACACAACTTATTTGGTAGTTATATCCTGAGCATTCCCGTAAACACTACAATATAAAACACTTTCGTTGAAATCTATATCATTTCGTTCCCACAATAATAATATAACTGCTTACCAAATCTAAAGAGTTGTCGATTAATGATAATTACGATCAAAGAAAGGTTCGTAAATAATTATTGACCTTTTATTTCTACGGACAGCCCCCCCATCGTTCGGTGATTACTCCCTATATAATAATATTTCACAAGTTCATCATAGTTTTTTGTTCATTTCAAAGATCTTAACATTTTCAAGACCAAACGATTACTGCCAAATTGTGAAATAAAAGTAAACTTTCAAATTATTCAATAAAATGTTGTTGAAAGTTGTTTAGTTGTTAAAAACAGGGGCGGGCGGTATGATTAACTTAATTTGCATTTAATTTTGGAGAATCGGTCCTTTGAGAGAACAATTTTCTGGTTGACATTGTTTTAAAATACATATTTTATATTAAAACAAATATTGTCACAAGACCATTTATTTATAAATAACTAGCTTTCCCGACAGACGTTGTCCTGTATTCCTTACTATGAATAACATTTATTTCGAATTTGTAATTTATACAAACATACGTTTAAAATATTACGTTTGTATGTTAAAAAATATTTCTGAAAGCTTGAAAGAAATTCTATCAATAATCTGCATGCCAGTGTTTTGAAATTCTAAGGCTGTCAGGTAAATTCAAATTGTGTGGTTATGGAATTTTCATAGATGGCGTTGGCGTCGCAAGAAATCCGTTCCATACTATCTTTAATATATATTTTATTTTATATTATTTCAACTTTTTATTAGTTATTCTGTTATCCGGAGCGGAGAAGACTCCAGTAAATCAAACCTTAGAAGAATCTGTTCAGCCAATCTAGAGAGTAATAAGTGTTTGCACTATCCCGACTGTCTTTTATATTATAGATAATATTGCATCAAGTATTTTTTTCTACAAAGATAGATTAATGAGAATTGATGTTGATCGTACAATCCAAAAAATATCCTTCGCTTTCTATCCATCAATTTATTGACAGAATTTCTATGCATAGGTATGTAGAAGACGCAGTACGAGTATTCGTATGCATGATATGTAGAAGACGCAGTACGGGTAAATTCTTCCCCTGTAATCACTCTTTTAATCCCTTATTATCATGATAACACTAGGTACCCACCTACACTCAATAATTGCTCAACCTTTACTCAAAGGTCTCTCATTAAAAATTAAGCATTCATCTCTACCGTTCGGGTAATTAATTACTCGTGTGTCTTCTGCAAAGCCAGGGGATTTAATATAGACAGCGCTACATTCGTAATAGTTACCTTTCTATTTCTCTTTGAACATCGATCTAAATTGCAAACATCGATGCATCCAATGCAAATAATCGTAGAAATCTATAACCAAGCTACAGATTGGAGATACACGAACAAATTCCTCACGCTCTTCCAGTATATTCGTATAAAATCGAGTTCGCCGATTATTAATGTGAGCTCATATTTGGGAGAGAGGACAGGGGGAGATTGTATTGTGAGACATTTTTTAATAATATTTATTTATTCGTTCAAAGCACGATTTCCGATAATGGGGGCGTCGCATTGTCGACAATACTTCAATTCGTTCATTAATGAATAGATGGTATTTCAGAGCCTGTCTGACAGTTGAAAATATCTCTACCAATATTTCTATTGAATATCAATATATCAATCAAATTTCCCTTATACCCCACTTAGGGGCACAGAGAATCAATAGAATAGAACGAGGAGACTTTTTGTGCTTGGGCCTTGGTGTCAGGACTCACACCAGTAGGTACAACAGGAGAATGGCAACACACACGCATCGAACAGTTCAGACTAAACGCGGACGCTTTCCATATTTTGGTCATGTTATACATCAACAATGTCGTAGTTTCATTCCCTTGAAACAGGCTGGATCAACGTATATTACAATAATATTTTTAACGTAAGTATAGGATAATTTAAAGAAGAACAGGATTTTGTCAATTTCCTATATTATAGTATACATACTTCATTCCGAAACAAAAGTACTCCAAATAAAAATTACGGCATCACTAAGCAATCCTTTGTTCCTTCAAATAATAAAGAGTTAAGTATGTACTAAGAAAATTTTATTTAATAATAATTTATTTATGAAATAAAGACATTGTTGTCGTACAAATGGGGACTAAGTGAGATACACAGTCAAAAATAAATCCAGCAGAAACAGAATTGCCAGAGTAAATTAGATTGAAGTTCATTTTTGCCAAAAAATAAAAGCCAGTGACGAAGTGTTGGGAATCTTAATGACTTAATTATGTAAATGTGACGTCATTTTCACAATTTCTCAATGAACACATTTTTTTTTATTTTCTTTGCGAACGAGAATATCAAAATGACTCCCCTAAGTTCGCAGTGTCGAAAGGGTGAACATTATTATTATTTTTTATCTTAAATTTTAATTGCTATGAACCAGATTTATTTAAACAAACTAAAACCAAACATTATGTTGTGCTATTCAAAGTAAGCTCTCCATTTTCATACACTTTTTCGACTTCTGTATTTACCATTTCAACACTCTATTTTTTTTATATTTGTACGAATGTGGAGCGGATGTTTTCGATTTGCTGATTTTATGTTTCAACAAAACAAAAGGTTTCTTCGTCATACAGAATTTGGCACCATGCTACTACAATAATAGAAGTATATTTGGCGACTAACTGATGGAAAGTACCAGTAAATGATCTATGAAAAAATTACGGTCACCGTATGCAAAAAGAGGTGTGTTTGCGTTAGCCAATCAATCAATCAATTTTTTTACAGTTTACACAAAATATTTACAGATGTGTTGAATAAAATATCTTAAGGGTTCACAGTTTAAAAGTAATGTACGAAAATTGTCACCCCAACACTACTTCATTATGCTAGGCCCGTAGCCAAGTGTTAGGTACATTGCGATTATACGAATGCGATTGCGGTCCTTTTCTTTATATAGACATTTTTGCGTAAGTCCACTACGATTGTGACTTAATAACTTCTTATAATATATAGTTCAAAGATTCTAGCTCTCTCTAGAATTGATTGCCATAATAAAAAAAGAAGACGAACTTATTACATAATTTTCATTATTTTTCACTTGTTTAGTAGGTACTTACTCGACATTTAAACATACCCCCTAAAAAACGTTTTTATCAATGGTATGAAAGAGTAAGTGTAACATTTTAGCCTCTAAGGCATACTCGGATACATGTAACAAAAGAACCTTACATATTTTCCCATATATGCCATTTTCATAAATGTTGAGGTAATAGCCTGGAGTAAGGAAAATAACAATATTTTTTTGACCGCACATGTACCTTACTCGGGGAGACACGATATTTTTCTTCTTCTCACGTCTTGTACTCTTTTTCTCTTTCCTTCTGAGTTGCACGTAATTTCGTGTTCTTCTTTTGGACTTACTTGAACACACGTGACCTGTTGGATGACTTGAAATTCGCATTGAAATGTTCGTTTTCTTTAAGCTTAAAAGCCATATTAAAACGTCTCTTTTTGATGAAATATTTATTTATTTATTTATTTATTTATTTATTTATTCTACGCAACTAAGTTGCTTTTACAGAACATATTAAATTGAAACAAAAAACAAACAAGTACAATGTAATAGTAATAATAGAACAACAAATTTGACAACAACAACAATAATAGATATGAGATACAACACTATCAAATCGCCGTGGCCGCATACACACCACCCATCCACAATGCATAGACAATATCACAATACATTCTAAAACCATAATGCAGTCAAAATTGCACACACACACAAATCCTCAGCATTGTAATCATACACACTCACGCTTACATAATATGCCCACAGTGGAGCGAAACGCTCCGCATATACAGAGTGTCTCACTCCACTACGGACAGATACACCTCCTTTTTAAAAATAAACAGAGATGTTGCAAATATATCCGCGGTTACTAATCTATTGGCTTCTCTCGGTAACCTCTGTAGAGGTGAATTGAAGTGGTAATTTGTAGTCGCGTTCGCAACACTGAAGGTCTGGGTGCTACGAGTCTGTCGACTTGGTACATGTAAAAGAATTCTTTCAAGCAGTTCAGGTGCATCTATTAGTCCGTTTATCAACTTGTATAGGAACACCATGTCGGACACTCTTCTCCTAGCCGAGAGCTGCTGGAGATTGTAGGTGTCTCGGAGTAGTTTATAATCAATTTCCCTCAATGGTATACCTAATCTATAATTAACAAATCTTAAGACTTTATTCTGTACCCTCTCAATACCTCGCGAATGCACCTGATAACATGGTGACCACAGAACAGAATTGTATTCTAACATTGGTCTAACCACACCTTGGAATAGGGTGACAAACGTTTGGGTATGATAAAAGTCGCTTCCTAATCGTAATATGAAACCCAACGTTCTAAGTGCCTTATCAACCATCGCCTTCACATGTGGTATGAAGGTCAACCCTGAATCCATTATTACACCCAAATCTCTTATTTGAGTGACTGACTCTAACTGAATGCCATCAACGGAATATGGGAAAATAATGGGCTGTTTTATCTTGAAGAAGCGCATAACCTGACACTTTTCGACGTTCAACTTGATTTCATTTGTTCTGCACCACGCAGTGAGTGCATCTATGTTCTTTTGCAGTATCACGCAGTCATCAATACTGCTAATGGACTTGTAAATTTTTAAGTCATCAGCAAATAGAACAAACCGTACACCATCAAACTCATCAAGAAGATCATCGATGAAGATGTTGAATAGGATAGGCCCAAGATGGGAACCCTGGGGTACACCACTTCTTGCAAAAAATGTCGAGGACACAATGCCAGACATTCTCACCGCAAGATCCCTGTCTGACAAATAGCTTTTCACCCAACTGAGGAGAGATCCACTCATACCGTATGAGCAAAGTTTAGCCAGTAAAATTCTATGTGGTACGCGATCGAAAGCTTTCGAGAAATCGGTATATACGCAATCAGTCTGACTCCTCACCACCAGAGCATCCATAATATCGGCTTGAAAAGCTAAGAGATTTGTTAAAGTTGACCTATGCTGCATAAAACCATGTTGCTCGCTCGATATGATGACCGCTATATCCTTCTTGATTTTGCTCAAAAGAATGCCCTCAAATAGTTTAGGCATACACGACTGTATACAAATCGGTCGGTAATTAGAAATATCTGATCTATCGCCCTTCTTAAATATAGGTATAATGTGACCAGTTTTCCAAAGGGCGGGGAATACTCCGGAACTCATAGAGACATTAAAAATTTTCTGCAGAACTCCACTCAGGATCGCAGAACAATTCATCGCAAACAAGGGTGGAATTCCATCTGGCCCTGCCGACTTGCTTGCATCTAAGGATTTAATACCTAGTTCAATATCATACAACGAAAAAACAATTGGTGGTATATGAATTTTGTCAGTCGCTGGGATTACAGTAACCTGATCACCCGTAGACGCCTCGTCATAAATCGACTTAAAATACAACGCGAACAGTTCAGCTATATCCCTCGCATTATTCGCACATTCATTATTATGATACATAATCTTGGGGTAATCACTTTTGTCACCCTTCAGGGATTTTGCAAGCTTGTACAGATTTATCGACGAACCCGGCAATTGTTCCTCAATACTTTTAAAATATTCATATTTAAGTTTTTTTGAAAGCATTTTGCATTTTTTTCTGACTGCGCTAAACGACTCGTAGTCACCTGTGGAATTTGTGATTTTATATTGTATGTGCAATCTTTTTTTGGTTTCCACCATTTCAATCAATTCTAATGAGAACCATTTGGGAAACGTTGAGTTTCTTACATTCTTAACAGGCACATATGTCTCGACCGCCTCATTTAAGATGGTATAGAATTGTGAAACCATATCGTCTACGCTCACAAGACTCTCCAAAAATGACCAATCGACATTGGAAAGATGGTTTACAATTAAGTTGTAATCACAGTGTCTGAAGTTTTTTGTTTTTTGTTCCGGTGGTGGCTCAATTTTGTCTATGACTAAATCAATTTCTAGTGGAGGATGGTGAACATCCGCTAAAACAATAGAATCTGCAGCCCTTTGCACCTTAACGTCATCCATATCAGCAAACACCAAGTCTAATATTCGCTCAGAGTTATTTCGTATTGAATTATATTGATTCAAACCAAGAAAGGAGGACATATTCTTAACTTCAGTAACACATTCATCATCATTCGCCTCGTCTATAATGGTAGAACATTCATCCCATTCAGCACGCGGTAAGTTATAATCACCAGCAACAAGTAATTTTGCATCAGGATTTTTAAACCGAATGTTCTCCATATCATCACAGTGGTTCGCGTATATTTCTATAGGAGACTTGGGTGGAATATATACACATCCAATGATCAAATCCCCGAGTGGCAATACAATTTTAACAAACAATTGTTCCACATTTTTATGGATACATTTAATGACACAAGATTTAAACATCTTCGACACACAAATCATTACACCTCCGCCTCTGGTTTTTCCACTTATATTACGATCTCTATCTTTTCTATAGACACAAAACTGATCAAAACCCAACTCCCCATCATGCACCCCACCATTCAACCAAGTCTCCGTAAACAAAACAATATCATATGAAACTAAAGACACACTCACAGACAAATCAGACAGTTTAGTATTCAGGCCACGGACGTTTTGATAGTATGCGTTTGCGGCAATCCTTTTGCTAAGTTTTTTTTAGTTTGCACAATTTTAGGAATAGAATTAAAAAACTTCACAGTGAGATTTTCTTCGCCGGCAGCTCGTCGCTCATCGACTTCACTCCACAGAGTGCGTAGCTGCTCTCTTTGCTTCACTGTCATATCCGGTTTCACTCGTATACCATTTTTTATTATTCGGCTGTTCTGCAGTACGCATCTGGCGTCGACACAGTCGCTGAACGTTACCTTGATGGGTCTTGTTTTTTCAGGTTCTTCTCTACCTATTCTGGATATTCTGATATTGTCTTTCCTCAAATCACCAAATTTATCAACAATATTCATAACCGTATTCATGTCATCCTTCAGTTTCTGAGCTTGAGTTCCTGAGTTGCTCTCTGGGACATTCATCAGGAGCACGTTCTTGGATTTATCGCGCCTCTCTTCTAGCTCGTTAATTGCTTCAATCACAGAATCTTGTCTAAAACTTGCAGGTTCCATTGATTGATATGGTCTATTTTTAATAGCTTCTATCTCGCCCTCCATCTTTCCAGTAAGAACGCCAATTTGAGACATGGTTTTTATAAGTCCCGCTGTCATATTGAGCATTTTCGTTGACAATTCTTTTACTCCTTTAATGCTTGAATTGTTAGCTTCGATCAAGGCCATCTGCATGTTACTCAACAGTTGTGACGCTTGGGTTATCAATTGTACAGCGTTTGGATCCATAACCTTGGATTTAATTACAAAAATGAATTACACGGAAGCTTTTCCACAGGACAAATCAGAATGAACCCGTTAAAAATTCTCTGTTATAAATATGAGGTGAGCTATACACCAAACACCCTGTATTGAAATCTTACTACGCTCGCAGTGAGTAGTAGTATTGAATGAAGTAGGGATGTAGTACTCACTAATGTCACTATTTACAAATAATTATGAATGAGTCGCAGGTGCACTCTACCCGTATATACAGGTGATAATAATACTATATTACTATACTAGCTTATACCCGTCTTGCTTTACGTTTTTTATTCCGATTGTCAGGCTTGATCGGTAGGTAATTAAACAGGTTCTAGTCTAGCTTCCCATTGCTTTGTAGACCTCTATAACTGACATAAGCACAGAAAAAAGAAGAATGACACTTTTAATGTTTATTAAAATTTTGTATGAAGATCCTAAAAAATAGGGTTTTTTAAATAGCTCTAAATATATTAAAGTTAATGCAGCAAATTGTATTAAAGAACCTTCTCCGGCATTTTGCACGGCTCTGTGCAGATTCATATCTGACGTAGCATTTGTATTTTGAGCGTCATGCTATGACATATGGTAAAAAGCAAATAAAAAACATTTTTGAATTATTAATTAGATAGAGGAGGGGCTAATGCGAGTTTTATTTAATTTCCCAATTTACCACGCAACTTTCTTAATTTTTTCTTTCATAAGAACCTTCTACTGATAAAAGCCAACACGACAAAAAAATAATTAGTGAAATCGGTTGAGCCGTTTAGGCGTGATGCGATGACATTAGGTAAAAAGCTAATAAAAAACATTTCTGAATTATTATGTAGATTTACCACGCAACTTTCTTAATTTTTTCTTTTATAAGAACCTTCTACTGATAAAAGCCAACACGACAAAAAAAGAATTAGTGAAATCGGTTTGGCCGTTTAGGCGTGATGCTCCGACATACCGTAAAGCAACGACAAAAGGCAAATAAAAAAACATTTCTAAATTATTATATAGATACTACAACAAGGAAATATTTTAAGCACAAAATCTCTATCCAAACTTGATTAAATTAATTTTTATATGGGAGCTCAAAAATTTGACACTACTGCACTTGATTTGACATTTGACAATAAATTGAATAAATTGAATTGAAATATTGAGTATGTAGGTTAGGGTGTCCCTTATATGACCGAAAAAACTTTTTTTGAAGATATTAAAACGCATACCCCCTCAGTTTATTTATTATATAAAGCCTTACTTACGTGCAAAATTTTAACATTTTTTTTATCCTTTTGCGTTGTCAATTTTAACATTCTACGATAACATTTACCCGTGCCGACTTGAGCTAGAATATTTCCATACATTTTCACTACTGGCGCCATACAAGGTTTGTGCACAGCCACTATTTGTCACTTATTTACGACATATCGGCCAATTATCACTTAACGACTACGGTTTTTTGTTGCAAACATGGCAGCGGAACTAAAAATCCCTAAAATGTATACTTTCTAACAGGCTAATTTACAAATAAGGGTGCAAAAATAGCCATTTAATCGTCGGGCTCTTGCTTATTTTTCAATATTCTCTAATTTAAGTTGATTTTATTCGAAGGTTAAAAATTTATTTTTTACCAACTAGCAAAATGTTTAACCATAATATTTGCTTTGATTTGAAAAGTATTTAACGAACATTTTTGTGAAAAGTATCCTTTTAAAACAAGGTAAGCGAAATATATTTACACTAAAATACTAGACAACATAAATGAATGATGAACATATTATTCCAATACACTTAATCCATTTCATTTGCCTTTATTGCCATGCGATTTATTTTCACTATCAATTACTTTCATTTGACAATGCCTACCATAGATTATCTTAATATGTACAAAAATAAATATCCAACAGTGATTTTTTTTTAATTTGCCAACCTGTTTACAGTAGGTTTTATATTAAATCGAATACAAACTTTTCTAGTATCTAAATAATTTATTCGATGTCATTAAGACTTAAAAGTAAACTTAAGTAATTAATAAAGTTGAACATTACATTTCTCCATTAATCTACTCTGTATTTCTAGCAGCATGAAACTTTGAGCAATCATTTTAATATTATCGGCAATTTGTGATTTTCGTTTTATTTTTTTTTAGCAAAAATCGTCCTAAACGAGCTTCTCCTATGAGTTAACGATAATTATTATATTTTCCTTTTTTTTAATGCTATGTCCTGTCGTAAAAAATGAAATATATATTTTTTCATCCTTAATATGTAATTTTTTTTATCTCAATTTTTCCCAAATGTTTCAGTCTTCCTTTAAATAGGTTTATAATGTTTTTTTAATCCATTTTCGTCCTGAAATTAGCTCCATGTTACAATAATATGTTGACGGAATCCATCTATTACACCAAGAAGATATTTAAAACGTAAACTTTGATGTAAAAAAAAAACTTATTATTCTATACGAGAAGCTTATTAAGCTTATTATCCACTTTTAATACATTTGATTACCTGCCCTCAAATGATAATATTAGGTATGATGTATGAGTATTTGACTTCATAAAGGTCTCGAAATACATAATATTTTGTTGTCCATTTTTCTGATATCCTTTCTCACAATTCCTTTACCTATAATATTTCATTTTTTAATTAGTTGTCTCGAATCTGCAATACAAGATGATCTTTAACTCATACTGAATCAGGATCAATATTTTTCTTCCCTTTGTTTATGTAGATCTTGGATATTATGTTTTATCCCACATCTGTTGGTTCTTGAAACATAATCATAATTTTCTTTTAACCGATCTTTCCATCTTTTAAGAGAACTTTCCGCGGTCGACGTTATCTGGTAGTTCGGTTGTTACTTTGTTTGATAGTCTTTCAGAATTCATCTTATTACGTGACCTCTCTACATCCTATATCAATAAATTAATCAATTTACTCTTTTGAATCCAACATAGGGGCATAAAGAGTCAACAAGAACTCTCCACTGTGCTTGATCTCGCGCAGTTTCGATTATTTCAGTTTCGATAGCCTCAGCTCGGCCTTAAAGGAATGGCGCGGTATTAGAGGGTCTTCCTCGTCTTTGAGACTGATGGAAGGAAGAAAATTATACATATTCAAAGTTATTTCAAACATTAAAAATCACATGACATAGTGAAATGTTTTGTTTGAATCAAGAGTTGATGACTCATGTCGTATGTAGTTTTTTGTTTATTAGCCTTCCACTTATCATTGAGTGATTTAGTCGGTTTCTTGTGCCCTTTCACGATCAAGTTCTTAGATCGTGAAAGAACACAAGAAACCGAAATGGTCAAAAGACATACTTACTAAACGTACATTAGCTCATCCATAAAATATCGCTGACTTTTTTTCCTTTAAAAAGAATGCTATGTGTTTATAAAAAGAAGTCTAGAAACGCTTGAGTTGTTTCAGTGGTTTTCGTATCATGCACCTAATCGTAAAAAAGATTTACAATACCAATCAATTATTTCCCCATGGTATTTGGGCCATCTGTTGAATTTAACAAACTACTGTTTACTTATTCCATTTTGTAATTTATCTTCGTTCCGATGTTTTTAATTATTATTGGTTGTTTGGTTTGTATGGATTGATTTATTTTCAAAATTTTATACTTTTTTAATGAGAACGAATGCAACAATTTAAACTTGGCACAGGTCTTTTGGCATATCTTTTATGTACTTATCAGACATAATTAGGGGTCTTACCCATTTAGGAATATAGGGAGGCAACATGAGCTCCCCACTGCGCTCGACTCATGTCCAAGTTCTCGTCATTGGTTTCTGATGGGAGGAAGAAAAGCGCTCTACTAGGCCGACAGTCCTTCGGCATCCTTAACACATCTCCACCTCTTCCTTATAATCGTAGAAGCTACACTGATCATTTAAGCAGATTTAAAAACACCAGCTAAATTTAATCTTATTTTACTCATAGTATATGGAATATACATGAGTCTTGTGATCGAATTTCAAAAAAAAATAGATTTCGCTGAAATTAATTTTCTCGACGTTTTCGAGGGTGTAGATTCCATCAATGCAAAAAAAATTAATTTCCGCGTACGCGTACGCCAAAAATGTGTGCGCACCCATAACTCATAGTAATTCTTATCCGATTTGATTGAAATTTGGTAGAACGGTTAGCCCCTTGATGTAGATGAGTCAGCAAAATTTTGAGATCTGTACCTTCAGGGGAACCCTCTTAAGTATCCAAAGAAAATTTCACTTTTCTAGAAAAAGGGCTAAAAAAGAAAAAAAAATACTTCGATTTTCATAAAATTTGGTATACGGGTTTGTCTTATGCTCCTACACAAGCACGTAAAATTTGAGGCCCGTAACTTTAGTGGGTCCCCCTTAAAGTACCGATTAATATATAATATGTAGTTCAAAAGCAGATAATAATTATTGTCTTCCGATTTGGATAAAATGTGGTGGGAATGTTGGGGGAAAATTTCATAAAATGATCGTTTCAATACTTTGTACCAACTTTAGATTCCTAAAAATGAGTGCTTTACAATAGTGGGAAATTTTAAAAGAGTTATCCTGAAGTTTTTTTTTATTAAATGATTTTGTTAGAAAATTGTAGTCTACAGTCGATATCGTTTTAAAGTTTCTATAATAATTCCAAGGATAAATTCATTTTAATCGTAAAATTATGAATTTTTATGCAAAGATATGTTTTACACGAAAAGGCTGTTATAATATACTATGAGTTCTGGGCTACCCTAGGTTAGCAACTTTTTTTTCCTTGATTTATGTTGTATTATTATGAATACTCAAAAAATTATTTCTCTGAATGTCATCAATACCATAAACATAATAGTTGGATCTTCCACACTTATATAGGTACACATTACTATAGGTATAATTTAGTAGACAGGCTTCCAAGATTATTGAAATGTGAGAGGATGTCGGTATGAATGCGTACAATATTCATCTTCATTCGTACAATAATCCTCATTCAAGACACACCCAGCCCGCACACCTCAATTAGGGTGAAGTATGTGCCACGCACACCCAGTACTGAGCCGTCATCTTTTTTCGGGAATGTCGGTGTTCCAGGAGGTAATGATCAAAACAAATCAAGTCCAAATATATACCTTTTAAAATTGGTATTTTTACACTGAACTGGTCTATAACATCTCCAAGAAAACGTAATCAATCTTAGATACGTTCTCAGAGCCGATAAGTACCTACTCATTAGTTTATCATCAAAGGTAAGATTGAGGAAGACGTGATCGTCAAGGGAACCTGACTGGGCACATCAAGAAAAATGATCTAACACTATATATTTTAAGCCTGTATTTCAGCACTGACCTTCAGTTTAAGCAAACATTATTGACAAAGACCTTCGTCGAAATGCAATAAAGCGAGCATTTAGCATCCAATAAGTGGAGCGAAGTGGTTGGTAGCCCAGCGGTTACGACGTCGGATTTCGCACTGTATCTTTCGGAGGTCGTGGGTTCGATTCCAGGTGCCGACCATCTTCCTCTTTCACGACACAAGTTTTAATTAGCTTACTGTGAAAGAGTGTATTTGTGTTCACTTTGAGTGAGCACAGATTCATTAAAAATAATAATAAAAGTTTTTACTGTCACAGCACGGCTCAAGTAAGGAAATTGAACAATCGGCATAAAGAACTTCTAGGTCGTTCTTGTAAATGAAATGGTTGAATAAAGATTGAATTGAATTGACGGCCTTGTATTCTAGACTTTTATTTTTAGACGCTTCAAACCATACGCGAGCTTGTATTTGACAAAGGCTCAGTAAAGAAAACTTTTCAGTGTTATGAACGAGCGATGAAATTTGGATATCAGGGGCTCTATTCTCCAATCTCGATTGATAAATGTCGCATGCGAGTCAAGAACAAAAAAGACTGTTAGTCGAGACTATGGCAAATAATCCGGAATTAATCACTCTACTCAAAAGAGTCAATTATTTTATAGTGATAACGTATGCTCGTCGACTCTCTATCGAATTCTCCAGACACAGTTATAAGAACAAGACCGTTCAAGCTAGTCATAAAGACAGAAAAAAGCCTCTGAAGACAAACCACACTGTAAAGAGGTGTTTGATAGACCAGCGGTTACGACGCGGTCTTTCGCACTGTTTCGTGCGAAGGTCGTGGGTTCGAATCCCGGCCGTGTCGACCATTTTCCGCTTTCACGACACAAGCATTTGCTTACTGTGAAAGATGTCAAAAGTGTATTTGTGTTCACCTCGAGTGAGCACAGATTCATTTAAAAAAAAACACACACACACACACACAATAAAATGACATTAGAAGTTTATTTTTACACCGCACGCGAATCTAGCTAACAAACGAATGATCACTATGAATGATCGATCGAAAGTAATAAAATGTCGCATTCGTCATCCATCAATCGAGATTGGAGAATAGGGCCTCAGATGATATAATTTCGAAACGAATCATACCGTCCGCAAAGGAACATTATAGCCCTTCGCTTCCTCAGTCATCCTCCGTATAAATACATCTCAAATTTTTGGTAACAAATGTTCCTTCATGAGTTAAATTTATATTTTATTTCTTTATTTTAAGTAAAAAAAGTAGATGATTTTGTCTATGCTAAATAATTTCAATGACGATTTTTTTTAACTATAACAATCACAAAATATAATTTTTGTTATATTCCATTTTTTAAAAGCGATTGAAAATGTAAATAATTGTTTTTTAGACCTTGGAGTTTATCGCAAATGACCTCCTAGATATAGCGTCACCTACATGGTAATAGAATATCGACACATCCACATGGTTAGAGTTATTTGTAGCTCAGATACTCCCATCTTTACGGTAATGTAATGGAGACATGTCTCTATTTCTTAATAAAATATTCCATGAACTCGCAGAGTATATTTTTATAATAGTGTCATTATGTACCCATGAAGTTTTTAGTTGAATGTACATTCAGACGAAAATATACGAAAAATATGCTAATATTGTTATCGTTTATTGCAAAAAAAAGTATTTCAATATATTTTTATTATTGGTTAGGTAGAAATAGATAATGTATCGGTTTTTCCTATATTTGTATTAAATTTACGTATTTAACCTTAAAAATATAGCAATCTAAAATTAATCCGTCTTTATAAAAATTTTAATAATTGTTATTTGTATTTTGAACAATGGATCTTTAAAATTTTCTCCAAAGAGATTCTCGAGCATCAAAGGAAGAAATTATTTATTTTGCTCCCTCACCCTCCAAAGAGTAAAAAGTACACTGGTATTAGAAGGGCAAAATACAAAAGTACAAACAAGTCATTCCTGCATTATCAAAAAATTAAGGTCATGCATTCTCATTCCAGTTTTGATCCACAGTCGTCTTTCATTCCGTTTTTTACGAAACATACAATCCAACATTAATCGTTTGCTTAATTTGCTTTCTGCTTCATCTATTGAAAAATTTACTTTCATTTCTGATAGGTACCGATTTCTTTTTTTAGATCCTTTGCCGCTACAAAATTTCTTTATGAGTTTCTTTCCTAGTATTTCTCACCCTCTCAAAGAAAGTTCTCCCACGTCATTTACATAACAACACCCCATCCTTCATATTTGAGCTACGTGTGTATGTCCTTAAACAAAATAAAGTTTCCAATATTTCATCATGTTGAGCAGTTATTTGTTCTGGAACTCTTTACTGTAAACAAGCTACTTTACAATTTTGAATAATCAAGAGCTTTCCATTGCGCTCGATCTTGCGCTATGTTTGTGACCTCCTCTCACACCATGTCCAAATCCCTCAGCTCTGCTTCGAAGGAGCGGAATACAGTGTGAGAGAGTCTTCGACGTCTTCGGGGCCCTGATGGGAGGAATAACAGCGTTCCCCTCGTCCAACTGTCATTTGGCATCCTTAACACATGTCCCAGCCAAGTCCATGTCCTCTCCACAATGGTAGAGGTGATGGGCTCACGATGAGTGCGCCTGCATATAGCGTCGTTCGTGATGCGGTGGTACCATCTTATACCCAAAATTCTCCTGAGGCACTTCATTTCAAATGCAGAGATTTTTTGTGCCTAGGTTTTGGTCAGGTGCCAGGACTCACACCCATACAGGAGAATGGGCAACACACACGCATCAAACAATTTACATAAACGTAAATTGTAAAACATAAACGGTGTGAATGTATTTTCAACAATAATCAATTATTATATAATGGAGCTTTGGTTCTTATTGTTTTTAAATAAAAGTTCTTTTTATATAAATTACAAACACAATATATTATAAATCACGGATTATAAAAAGGGCGAACGAGACTCTATAAACTAAACTGACGGAGACAATGAATTATGATGTCAACTGTAGATCGGTGCGTAGCGGAGTGTCTCGGCCGCGGGGAGCTCTGTCGAAGTACGTCGACAACACGCATTACATATAATAAGCAAAACAATAAACACGAGTCCTTGCAGAAGTATAACGAATACAAAAAAAAAACATAATATGTTTTATAGGACTGCAAAAGTATCCCATATGATGGAATTTGACTCCCGTTTTTTAAGTTAATTTTTGATTCGACGCGTAAATAATGGCTATGTTTTCTTTAATTTTCTAACTCTGTACATTACATCTTTCTTATTTTTTAAGAGCCTTCTCCTGACAGTAGTAATCACATCTTAGAAAATCCGTTCACGCATGATTTCATGACCAATGGAAATAGGGTTCCATTTTATATATAGAGATTAGTCTTAAGTTCTTAACAATCAAATGATTGTAAGTATAATAAATGCTAGTTTATCTTTAAAAGATAGTATTAAAATTACTCAAATATAATCGTCGTTATTGTTTTACATCACTCATGATAAATATTATAAACAAACGATATTTAATAAATTATTTTTCGAGGACCTACTTACAATGGGTTTAGCATAAACAAATATTTTTAAATATGTAAATATTTAAAAAAAATATTTGTTTATGCAAAATCCTATATCATTTTCTTAGAAAAAAAATATTATGTTAAATTGATGTAATGTACATACGTGTACGTTCTATGTTTAGAAAAAAAAACTCGTTTTTATTATTTTTTTCAATTTCCCATCCTCACAGAAAAATATAAACATTATATTTCGGCGGATATGAAATAATATTTTCGAAGTAAATACTCGAAACACACGTTCCTTAACTTACATTAAAGGAGAAGCTATTTCTATACTTGTTACTATCGAACTGTTGCTGGAGTTTTTATTTCATTTCCAGATTTTCGAAATTGTATACTGTCAATACCAGAAACTCCTAGAACATCTTTCGTATGGTGCTTTAGTACGAAATTTATGGCGTATGATTATAAGCAACGCGCTTGTGATCAAATAAGTGTTGTTTTCGAAATCACGTTCGATCATTTTCTATGGATTTCATTGACCCATAAATGCATTGCAAAAGGACCCATCCTACTTTCAATCATACATGGTCATTGGTCAGCGACTGTTATCGCACCCACAATATCCAACCTGAATTTGTTGTGCACACAATTTTGTTGTTGGTTGTTTTAAACCACATAGATTTTTAGGTTAAGTTTTAGTTATTCATAACAAACTGTCAAGTGTTGCTATTGCATTTGTATGTTTAAAAATTATCTAATGTAAAAGGCTCTAAAGCCGTTGAAATCCTGAATAAATAAATATACATATAGGTAGTGATTGGTTGGTTGCCTGGCAGTTCCATCGCCGACTTTCGTACTGGAGGTTGTGGGTTCGATAAAAGTCGCTGACCAATGACCATCTTACATCACGACACAAGCTTTATTTGCATTAGGGTGGTGCGAAAAAAGTCACCTTGATAATATCGCTATAGTGCGGAAAAGTTGCGATTGGTAAATACAATAAAAACAAAAAATTGAAAAATAGTTACAGATTGTACAGTTTAATAATAATAAAAATTTCTTTTGCGCTTATAGAATATCTTCCGATCGCGCATAGCTCATTAAATATTGAGAGAAATTAAATTTTTCGTGAATTTGATGAATTATGTAAAGAATATCCTGAAGTCAGTTTATACCTACTATAGCAAATCGATATTATCAACTTAATTTTTTTCGCACCACCCTAATGTACATGCATGTACCTTACCATGAATGATTCAAGGAGTGTATTTTCGTTCACTTTGGGTGAGCAGATATTGATTTAGAAAAATACATCCAGCTACATATTACATTAATGCTATCATTGTAACAATGAATATTGGATTTTTAATTGTATTTTATTTCAAATATGATCATTATAAAAAATATTAATAAATAAATATTACCATAGGAAAACAGCCCATTACTGAAAAACTGTTGTTAGGCATCCTATAAGTGGGAGATTTCTCCAAATCGTACTTAACTACAACCAATTATCATTATTTTTCAACGTCAAACTATCCATTTTTTTAGAAGATATTTTCCCGTCTCTTAGAATAATTCTAAGTGATCCCACTGCTCCTCCCACACTTTTATCATACGTCGGTTCATATTTCCTACCCACTTTATCTAAATATTATTTTGAATGTTTAAACAAACATAACGGACTGTAAGGCACAAATAATATCTAATAAAGTACGTTTTCGATATTACTTACATACTTTACAAGAATATCCAAAGTTTCAAAATAATATTTGTTCTTCAAATTTTTAACCGTCTTAATATGGCGAATATAACCAATCATATTTTTATTTTGTTCGTTATAACAAAATTTGTGGAGTCTAAGTTTTTGTTTAAAAACTTCCGTTAAAATATCGCCTCTCTATAAATTTGGAATCACCAAGTTTATTTTAGTTCAAATTGGATATTTTCAAATAATATACCACTTGTCTATACAAAGGTGTCAGTATAGCTGGCGAAACTTATTGCCTGAGGCATTTTTTTTCAGTCAACCGGTCCCGTCCAATCTGAGACAGGCCAACCCCGGGTACAAATTTCAAGTGAAAAACACGTAGAAAAACTCTGACCCGACCGGGAATCGAACCCGGGACCTCGGATCCGAAGTCCACGCTATAGTACAACTACATAGGTCGGTTGCCCAAATTGATATTTGAAAAATTAATAATAATTTTTTCGTCAAAAAAAAAACAAACAAAATAATAGCTAGGGCCCTAGACAAATTGATATTGGCGAACGACTAAAAAACGAATCATTCGACAATGTAGAGTAGGAAAAAATAAACTGCCCACTTTTTATATGTATATATACCTAAGTGTGTTGGTTTGGAAATAAGTTTTTATCCTACGAGTATGTTCCAGTGACAATTCCTTTTTTTTTGCACTCTACATTGACGAAATCTTCGTTTGTAGTCGAACTCCAGTTTGAATTCGTCTAGAACGACTATAGTACAATACATTTAATTTTCAACATGCTCAATACCTATGTCGAAATATCCCTTGCCCCGGGTAGGACTTGCACTTGTGGAAGTATTCTAAATTTGTTTAAGGCATTCAGTTTCATCCAGTCCTAGACAGAAAAACCCAGGGTAGAAATTTCGAGTGTAAAATAAATTTTCATGTAAAATTCTTCATAGTTTTAATCGAAGTTACAAAATATATCGAATGTGGTAGAGGGACAATAAGTCTATCATCCCATAAAAAGAAGTATCTATGTTAGATGGAAATAATCCAAGCTCTTCCGTTTCCAATACGAGCATGATGCAATCTTCAACGGCGTATGAGATTAAAACGAAGGCGCTGTCCTTACAAAAGAAGTCTATTGTGAAAAATCTTCAGTTGAGATTAATTTTTAGGTACGTTTGAAAACCTACGTGGATTCGTTTCTACTTGAAGAAGTCTTATCTGTTTCCATTGTTACCTGTAACACTTAATCAAACCTCACGGTACCTACGTTTTTTACTTTTGGAGAAATAAAATTTTGGCTCCTAAGCCCCCATTTTATAACTTTCTTTGTTTTAAAAATACTTATTTTAATTTAAAATTATTATGTCAACATAAACTCTTTGTTCTTAATCTAAATTTCATGGTTTACTTTAGAAAATTGCTTTAATAGTCTAGCTCAGGCTTAGCCTTTGGTGCATCATTGTTTATTCTATAATTCAATTGTTTTGTAATAAATATATTGAATAAATAAATAAAGTATTGTTTTAAATTAATCTGTGCTCACTCAAAGTGAACACAAATACACTCTTACTCTTTCACATAAGCTACTTAAAGCTTTTGTCATGTAAGAGGAAGAATACAATCAGTAGGAATATTCAACAATGTATTTTTTTATTGGACACGTTGATGAAAATTTTACTCTGCATTGGTAAAATAGGTAAGGAATTGTTAAAAGAAAACCTATAAAATGAACTTCAATCCCCATGTTTTAAAATGCCACAATCGTAAAAAAGTTTTAAAAATTCTTACTATGTATCCAAAAATGAGTCTTCACATTTAGCTATGTTTTTTAACCGGTGTAAAAAAAACCAAAATGTTTTCAGTTAGATATTAGAAATTTGTTCACGGTCTCTTTAGCTTGAAACAAGCTTCCTGAATGAACAGGTTATCCTTTGATGCCTGAATCACCTTCATTAGCCCAGCAGCTCTAAATCTATTGCAAAATTATGGCCAGTTATCTGAGAAGTTTTCATCTAAAGTGACACTGAATGCTCGCAATTTTCTACACCGGCCGGCGTGGTCTCTTCGAGCCCACTTTCGTGTCACATAAAGCATCAAACTTCTTGTCAAATTGACTTCATTCCATTCCTCCAAAAATATCAATCCACGGACGATTGGCTAGTGAATTTTTTTTCAAGATTACAATTGTTCGTTTACAAAAGAGTATATTATTGTTTTTAAAGACATTTGTTTATTTTTAAGCTGATGTTCGTGTACTGCTAAAGGTGAGCCTCCCATACCAAATTCGATTTCCTGAAATTTTCATCGCATCACACTCACCAAACGCACCGATTTTCTTCGGATTTTGCATCCTATTCATGTCAAAGGAATATATTTCATGTTAACCTGGTTCATCTTCACGCGGTCTGTACCATTCACGTGCACTTATATTCGACAGGGTTTTATTTCGCTATCACCCATTAATCCTAGCTCCCACAAAAGTCGAGTTGGAGTATTTTGCCTACTCTTTTTTTGTCCACAAATGAGACTGATTTGTAAATTAAACGGCCTGTAAACCATTTCGCTCTATCGAAATGGCATTTCTGCTCCAATTGAAGAGCTTGACCAATATAGTTCCGGTCTGAGTTTCAGACATTTCTCGCAAGGTACTCGATTAAAATTCTAACGTAGTGGGAACTAGACTTTATCTCTCATTGTAAACAGAAAACAATTCTTTTTTTTTTAATTGTCAACATTACAGCGAATACTTCAACAATTAAACAGAACGGTTAATGGAATAAAAATGAATCCTTATCGCAAAATAAATATTATTATTCACAGGATATCATGGAATAATAATACAAAAAACTTATTATTTAATTGTATGGCAAATACCATTTTCTCGGTAGCAGGCCCTATGCACTATGCAGCGCACGTTGTGAGTGAAGTATGCCAGAGCCTCGAAGCATGTCTTAATAAGAAAGGAGATATTCCACTGGAGTCATCCTCATATAATACTTAAACTGATCGATACTAATAATATTATATACCACTATTGAATTATTATATAACGTACATTAAGAAGCAATAAATATTGAATACCGTTGTACAGTATTTGGTACAACCCAACCTACTAGTAATTTAAATGAAACACTTAGTTTGTTTTTCCACAATTTTATTTAAGTAATACCCTGATTTTTTTTTTGGTAAAACTTCAGTTTAGTCACTCCTAATGATTTCGAGGTTATTTTATATACGAATAGGTTAGGTTAAGGTTGGAAAGTAGATAAAAAGGGGGGTTTGCATACCTTTTTGGACACCTCCCCGAGTAATAACACAGTGATAACACGATAATTAATACTCCAGCGTATGTCAAAATCGCCGCCATCTTTAATTTATAGGAGTGACTAAACTCAAGCTTTACCTTATTTCATAAACAATTTGACAATTGTAATCGCGGTGAATTGTACCCACGATGAATCGTACCCACGATGAATTGTACCTGCGATGAACTGTACTGACGATGAATTGTTCGCGATGAATTTTCCTAAACCCATTAAATAAATTGTGGAATAATAAATTAATTATTTCATTTAAATTACTTTATTTAAATAAATCCACCAAGAATGCACAGTCAATTCGTTAATTTTATTTACCTACTAGAATGCGTTTTCTTCCTATGATTTACTTATCTCTTTCCATTGCATTTGCCTGGTTTTTCAGAGAGCTACCTCTCTTAAGACGTTGAATATACGAAATATAAGAAGGTTGATGGCCTTTTGAGTTCCTTTAACGTGACGTTAGCGGGGATTTTTGGTATCCTACTCCACCAGTTCAACCTCACATATCTCTTTTGTTCTAATCCACACCTTAAATCCATGGCATTATCTATGACATTGCTATAGTACGATTCCTGTATGACATCCTACTTTGCCTACTTTGTTAGAATATGCACTGGTATTTTTAGCTCGATGCAATTACATAATTGTGATAATATTCATTACGGTTGGTCAAAGAGCATTTCGTTTGAAAATTAGCTATTTAATATGCTATCTGTTTTCCACTTTTACAACACAAGCTTTTGCTTTCTGTTAAAGACTAGTTGCATGTAAACATGAGATCCAACTGTCGATGGCCTGAGTCGGTATGTTTATTGTATGAAACGATGACGTCAATAAATCAAATTCTTACAAAAATTGTTAAGAAAAGTTTGAGATGTACTGCTATAATGTATATATTTTTTAAAGAAAATTAAATTATCTAGTTGATGTGTTTCAGCGTTTTTCGATATTTTTTATAAAATTCTGAAATATAGGCATTGAAACTCGTAAATTTGTCATAAAAAAATATTTTTCTTTATAAAAAAAAAAAGTTTGAGAAACACTGGAACTTTTTCATTAAATTTTGTTTGAGATATTATATTTTTCTATATAGATACACATTTTTAGGGTTCTAGCTTTTATAGTTTTCGAGATATATGAAAAAATTAAGTAAAAATTCAAAGGTTGATTACCCCTGACCGAAAGAAAATTTCAAAATTCTGAGTATACAAGTTTTGTAGACTTAAAGTATATAATACTTTCTGAAATTTTAGGATCTGTGCATCAAGCGAATCAAAAGTTATAAGGGGGGGGGACACACACACACACACAGACACCCTCACACACACACCCTCACACAGACACACACACACACAGACACACACACACACTAAATGTTCTCCTCCGAATTCTGAGTAAATCCATATATGGAACATATATGCTGCGAAGCCTCTAAGTTGGTGTTTTTTGTCGTCAAAGTTTGAAAAACCGTTTAAAATGTAGACCTGGCCATACAAATCTCACGTATCTTGGCTTGATACTGTCGATCTGTCTCGAGAAATAATTTCTCTTCAACAAATCGACAGTTGGAAAAGTGTAATTTAAAATGAAATTCTAACAAGTGGCTTAAAATAAAATGTCTGAACAAAAAATGTAAATATTTTTCTTTGGTGGAAGTCACAACATGAAAAACAAGAAAAAAATATTTTTGTCATAGGTATTCCAATATTAGCTTAATGACTGTATTTTTTCTTCAAGAATACAAAAGATAAAAATGTAAAAAAAAATAATAACAAAGAGTTTTATTTGATGAATAAATTAATGAACAAAGGAATGGTGTTCGCATAATTATAAAAAGAAATAACCCTTCGGTTTTTTTTTTCTTTTATTCACCAAAAATCATTGCGGTTTATCTATAATTAATTAGGCATTCCACCTAATTAATTATAGATAAACCGCAATGATTTTTGGTGAATAAAAGAAAAAAAAAAAAACCGATTTTTATCTATAATATAAATGAAAGTCGGGTCAGTGCGAACACTTATAACTCGAGATCGCCTAAACAGATTCTTTCGATGTTTGATTTATTGAATTCTTCTTCGCTCCGGATAACAGAATAACTAATACATACATTCTCCCTTTAAGGCCCCCCGCACACCGCAAGCTAGCCCGGAGGAGACCAATCCACAGCAAACCCGACCCGCACGAAACCGACCCTCTAGCTCGATCGAAGCAATCAAACCTGATATGATTTTTCGATTTCCTGCCTTTACAGGATGCTCGAAAAACCAGCAAAAAGAGCAGAGGTGCTATTCTTTACTAATAAAATCTTGAAAATGCATAAAAAAATAAAATATGAAATCTATGAAAAATCTAACAACAAAATTATTGTCTACTGCACCTGCACCGTTTCGGGCGTTTTAGATAATTTTCATACAAAGTCAACAAAATTGTTTTATTAGTTTATTTTTACTTTTTGTAAGGTTTGTGTATTCACATAGTGAAAGTTAATTTTGATGATTAAAATGATAACACAGTTGCACTTTCACAATTTTTTTATGAATCTCGAGCGAGCAAATTTGTGAAAATGCAACTGTGTTATTATTTTAGTTTACTTTTTTTTTGGAGGCGCAGCGCACATTATGAACGGGCCGCCTCTGGTTAGGACCACAGAGTCCACAGGACAACGTCTGTCGGGAAAGCTTTTTTTTAATAAAGAAAACTGCCTTTAGAGATACCTATATGATAGAGTCTTATAGAAAAAAATTGAAAAAAAAAATGAAAAAATAATAAATTAATACTGAAATTCATCCCAACACGATAACTTTAACAGCGTAAAGTGTACCAGTTTTAAATAAGGCATTACACGTTCACTGCCTCTAGAGGTTAAGACTAAATAATTTATAGTTGAAGACAAAATGGATCATACCAACAAACTATTTACCTTTACCTTTTTTTACTGCACAATTAAATTTACCATTGGTGCGATTATTTCAGCAAAAATAAATTTTAATATTTGGACTTATTCTACACGTTGACTCAGTATTATATTATTTCCTGCAGTTTTTTTTTTAACCCTTAACCACCTGACGTCGATCTCACAGACTCCGGAGATTTTATTTTTCAAATTATTCAGGCACTGTCCACGTAATGCAACTGTGCGTCTTAGTACTTTATCCTTACCCACTTCAGTGTGCGGCAGCTCCGGACGGATGGGCGTTGTGGAGTAAAAGGTAATTATATAATTATTACGTGCGGTCTGTGAGACCGGTGTTAGGTGGTTACGTAATTATTTTGTGAACCAAGTACCTGTTATATCGACATTTAATAGTTTCGAAAAGTTAGATAAACGTAAAATATGTTCGATCTGTGACCCAAAAAAGAAACGTTAAACAGCTTACATGAGTTTCGTTTGGTAGAATCCAATTTGTATTGAATGTAGTAAAAAAATGTGCTGTAATTGTCACTGTAAATGTTTAGTGTTTGTAATTTTGTTTGCAATCATTTCACCGACAAATCCTTATTCCTCATCATTTATTGTAACATTACATTAATAAATATATGAAAAAAACATCTCGAAGGGATCGATAAAAGAGTTAATAAGTAGGCGCCTACTTAAAACGTTTATTATTAGGTAATAAATACATATAACATCCTGAATGGACGGATTGTTATCCCATAGTAGATTAATTGTTTGCTCGAATTATATTAATATGTAAATAAGCCTTTTGAGAAAATGGATCATTAAAAAAATTGTGTTGATTTTGCAAAATAAAAAAGAACTAATTGTATGTACATTTGCTCGTAAGCTAAAAATCAATCAGTATTTTACTTAAAGTAAAAAAACTACATTTAATATAAAGAAACATATTGAATAATTATCAGCAAACAAAATCATAACATGTTGTGATTTTTGTAAAGTACGAGCTATGAAATCTTCTATATAAAAATGATGACAGGCGTGTGCTTATTTTGGTTGGAAATATTCGTATTAGTTCAGGGTAGTTTTAAACAGTGAGAAAATATATATATCTTTTTTTTTGTTATGAGTGACTGGAAAATAAGTAGGTAGATAGGCTTAAGATGAACCTAGGTTATACGAAGTAGGTATATACCAGATTATCCATACATAATATAAAACTTTACACAAATGTTTGATTCTTGAATTACTCTATGAGATCCTTCTCTTCCCTTAATATTGTTCACGGCCTTCATTCCCATGTAGGTCAGGTATATAAAATGTTTTTTTACAATCATTTTAATAATATCAATATTTTTCCTTTTCGGGACCCGTTTGACATCAAAACATGTATCTAGTGAAAAACATAATAAATGACAAAATAAAATATGTTGGTCCTTTCCCGCCTCCACCGATGTGCTTTAAGAATGTGATTTGGGCTGATTCATACTACACATGTTCTCTATAGGGTAATTTTTAAACCGTTTTATTACCTGAGGGGACCATGCGTACTTAAACTTTACGAGGAATCTTTATAAGAACGTTTGCAGAATTTTCTTGCTCTTTATTGTTCACCGTTCTATCGTTAACTTCCATAATAACCCGAGCAGGTTAAGTTTACACATGTCCTTATTTTACATGCCCACATACATACATACAACATATTTTTTATACTTTCGAAGCTGTGTTCTTACTAGTACAAGTACGCCGTCAACATGTATTGGAACTTTTATCATATAAAAGGTTTCCCACCACCATGACAGATTTCGTCGAACATTTTTACCCGGCGCCAAATACATGACAGCAGTAGCAGTCCTTAAATTTGGTTGCTCTACTTGTTCTCAAAAAAATTCCAACAGTTAGCTCTATATCTCATTAATTATTAAATATCTACATAGGATTTTTTTGACATGTTGAACATGTTAAGAATTCTAATGCGATTAGAAGTTTTAAACATTACCACCTAATAGCAACGTTGTTAACGTAAAGTGATCACACTAAGCCAGCCTTCGAAATAATAGTAGAAGACGGTCGTAAGCCCGTAGTGGTTTATTCCATTTAAAAATGGAACATCAGTAATGAATTGTTAGAGTCATCAGTTGTTATATTATTATATTCAAGAACATTTTTACTTTTAATTTCTATTCGTCGCGTAAATTATGGCTGTAGGTATCTCAAACTTTTTCCACCAAAATGGTAAGAATTTAATGTATGGAACTCATCAAATTTCTTGTTTTAGTTCACTTTTCTACAACAGGACGTTAGATTTACACATAAAACATGCATTGTTATTACCTTCTCTAGTTCCCAGGGTGGTTGACTGCCACAAATTGCTGTAGGAAGGTACTTTAGGTTCTTGGTTGCATGAAATTGACAACTACACAACATTTATCATTTCATTTGTTTGTCTTTTATTAGCCTAGATGTATATCTTTTGTCTGTTTGTTGTGCCATGAGGAAGTAAATAAATAAATTAACTAAGTGCCGCGGTACCTGTATGGGGTATAAATATACGTACCTATGTGTTTTCAAACAATAGAAATCACGTATCACGACATAGATGTCTCTGTGTAGTCCGAGAGGAATCGCTGGGTTGCGGCGTTAATTATTGGTCATTCAGTCGGTCAGTCAGTCAGTGTTCTGAGCTTTTCTAATAATACCTTTGTCTGTTTAAAAAATACTGTCATCTAACTAAAACGCATGAAAGATGTACATAATGTGTTCGCGCCTATTTATAGAATAGTGCCGTTTTTTGTAGCGTTAGAGTTCCAAAGAGCTTGGCTTCAATATAAGATAGTCTACAGCTGAAAAAAAAGTTTCTAAACGATTTTCACATTTCATAAGCTTCCCTTGGGAGTGATTTTTTCTCGTATAAGTGAGTAATAAACACAAAATTTAGGTTTTTTTTTTAACACATTCGTAAAATAATTTCTATTCTGATTTTAGAAATTTTAAAGTTTTCAAGTAACGTCGTTAGATAAAAAAAAATAGTTTTCAAATTACATTTTACAAAAAAATGTTTCTTATTAACAACGGATAATAGGTGCGTATCCAGTATTCTGATGTCAAACTTCCTCTGGTTTACTAGGATAGAGTTAGCAATATCTAACCTCCGTAATACCGCAGTGAACTTTATCACTGGAAAGTTATCTATACATATTTGCCAAAATAAAGGACACGGTTTCCTAAACCTTAGGTATGAATTGTAATCGAAATCGTTATATTTGCTGTTAACCTTGCGTCAGCTTGCCGTCATACGGCGGTTCCAAAATTAAAAAAAAACAGAGCATTAGCCACTTGAAATAATGTGGCGAGTTTTAGAAATTATGTATTCACTCTTCTTATCAAAAATTATTGTTACTCAGCATCTCTTAATAACCATGACATATCGCTACCACCACCATCCATAACCATTTGGAAGGGTCAGAAACAAAAAAAATTATTAGAAACAAGATCTTCAGATCCATATTAATAAACCTCCAAATAATATTAAAAAAGCTAATTTCGAATTGACCAGATCAACCTTTTACAAACGAGATATTTTTCTTCAAATACTTCATATTTTTTGCAAAAATTATTAGTTTTTTTGAATAACGTGTTAAAAAAAGATCGCATAACATTTTATTCGGAAATAACTTTTCTCTCGAAGGTATTTCGTTCGTTCATAACACAATCTCACCAATAAAGAAAAAGAGATTCGATAAAAGAGAAATCTCGTTAACTCACCAGGAAATGGACTATATCTTATAAAAATATGGCTCCTATATTTTCATATCGCTCGTCAATAACACGAAACTTATTGGTATGCAAATTTTATTTCATCAAAGCTTATTTATATCGCGGTAATATTTTGATGATTGTGGGCGCGAGGATCGGTGTGTTTGAAGGCACCCCTTTAAGTAATAACACCACCTAAGTTATACGGAACATCCTTTAAATAGCGGGTATGTAAAACACGAGCTTTCCCTTGGGCGTGTCAAACTAGGGTTCGAAATTCTTGGTAGATGCGGAATTTCTTAGTGTGATCCAACATCCAACGTCTCCTTACAGATTCGCTCAACCGCATATTATATTAACTATTAAAGTGTTTGTTTTCAAACAGGTAACAAATGAAAATCTATTATAGATTAAGTACACAGAAGCTAAAACTAACGGTTCGCGTCTAGCTGGATATGTTTCTTGAAATCGTGACGAAGAATATATGGGAAACATTATTGTTTTTATTGAGAATTTCCTGCAATTTAATATTGTGTCTTTTAATTATTATTAAAAACGCAACATAACTTTATATTAGTACCTACACAAACTGCCAATTTAATACTGTCTTCACGCAATCAAATTGCCCACACTGGGATGCTTCAGTTCTATGCATAAAGGCGAATGAACCTTAAAAACGTCTTGATAATACATTAAGATCAGATCTTTACAGATACAACTATTGTTTTTATTTTTTTACTCATGAGGGACAGTACCTAAGTATCAAATGCCTTGAAGAAGTTCATAATCACGCTGATACATTTCTCATCACCAGCTTTCGATTCAGAACAACGAATATTTTTAAATGAAGTTGAAATTAATAATTAATAAGTGCATATAAGCATGCAAATGGTGTTTTTATATCAAACGATCGAAATTGTTATGTATGGAAAATTTTTCGATGATGGTTTTGATATTCGATCATCGAAAATTTAGACTAGGGGTACGGTGTACCTGCCTAACCTGTATAATAAAAGAGGGTTCTTATGCTAAAAACTTTCTTTAAGTTTTTGGATTATCTTATGAAAACCACAAAATGTATGTATTTAATACTAAATTACAGTCCGTCTTTCAAAAACGAGTGTCATTAAAACAAAATTACACCTATGTAATTATAAGTTTTCTGATTGATGAACTGATCTTCTTGCGGGTGAACTATCAACGTTCCATGTCACCATAATGAGTTTTTGCGGGAAAGTTTGTCCATAATATCATATTGAGCATCCTTATATCTTCAATGTACGTAATACTGCTTATTGTAATATGATTCGAATGAATCTAATTCAACTTTTAATTGAATGAAATAACTACTTCTAAGGTTATACTAGTACTACTTTTAAAAGTTCACAGTAATCCTAGTATTCCACCTCTAATTTAGCACACATGTTATTAAACAAATAATGTTCTACAGTTCTTTTACATCAGAGTTGACCGTCTACATTTTTAAAAAATGTTCATTTACCCCATATCTGGAACCCGGTCTATGATTTAATCTAAATATTCCATCTTTGAAAGACCGTTTTTCCTCTGTGTTAAATGTCTAAACATTGCATACGATCGTCCACCACCCCTGATTCTTGAGAATTCGGAAATCTTTTTACTTTTATTAAGAGTATATTAGCCTAATATGAAACTCCGCGACGTCGCGTCGCCGTAATGGTCCTACATTCGAGTGGATCCCGTCCGACATTTTTTTTTAAAATAGCATTTTAGAATAGAATAGAAAATAGCAAAATAGAAAACTAGGATCTTCTTTATGCAATGAATCCACCTGTTGTGAGCAACTACAATTTTTCACCCATCACGCCGTTTCCCGAAGGGGGTAGGCAGAGATAACGGACTTCCATTCTTTCCTATCCAAACAAACCTCTTTCACTTCCTATTCTATTTCTCTTCTATTCCTTTTACACCTGACTTGACCCTCCTTTATGACGGCATCGATATGATGACCGGTCCACGTCATGCGAGCTTGACCACGTCTGCGTGCACCCATTCTTTCACATTTTTATATCCTTTTAGTCATTCTCTTCACATGCCCAAACCACCTTAATTTATTCACTTTCATTCTAGTCACTACGCTAACATCCACTCCACATTCTTTTCTAATATTATCATTTCTCACATTATCAGTCTCTTTCCGCATATTCTACGCAATGATCTCATTTCTACAGCATTTATTCTAACTTCTAGATTTTTCGTTTTTATCCAAGTATCACTCCCATACATCATGGATGGTATCAGGATTGCATTGTGCATCCGCTGTTTGGATTTAAGAGATACGTTCTTATTTCTCATTAGAGGTCTAAGTGCACCGCCAACCCTTCTACCAGCTACTACTTTTATAAAATTATAAAGTATACACAATCCATTTGTTACCAGCAAATCTAATAAACTGCTAGCGATAGTCATTTCAAGGCCCATCGCCTATTGTCACACATTTACTAAACCAACGCAACCTCCGCAAGAGAACAGACTAAACTCCCTAAACAGGAATTAATCTAAGCCGACCTAACCGAACCTAACCTCACAGGCTGCAAAGCTCCCACGAAATTCACATCCACACCATGCTGGCTAAGCATCCGACACCAATGACAGAGATCCTAGACGGATTATTTATATAACAGGCGAATTTCTAAACAGATGCATTCTTCGCTAACTCTTTCCAAACATTTGAGTGCGAAGAAAATGAATGTGATTAGAAGTTGGCTGCTGAGCAGGCTGGATTTCAACAGCAACAACAACCAATAACTAAGTAAATTTATAATCAAACATAAATTAAAATTAACAAAAAAAAATGAGAAAATTTGAAAAAAAAAACAATAAAAAAAATTTGAAAAAATTGAAGATTAAATTTATAAGATCAAATAATGAACCTTTATTCAATAATATGCTACTTTTCTTTACAAAAACCTGAACATTGTTCAATAACAACTGATATTTTTATCGACCTAGCATCAACCGACATTAGTAACGATACTATTCCGTTCAGTTGAAACGTTTGAAACATTAGAAACGCCAGCACGAAAAAATGTAAACGCAGCAATGATTATTTTATTCGAAAGCCTTCACATTTGGTAGACGATTTATCTCTCTACCTCCGCTGTCCGGTCAACGTGAAATTTTATACATCAGCGGATTTTCGAGGCAAACAATATTAAAGCATAATTTTAGCATGGGAGGGCAAAAGCGAGGTTGTGATCATTATACACAATTTGAAGGTCACACAAACGTCAGCTTCATTTTGCGGAATGTTGCACATTTATTTATAAAGCCTTCTATGATGGGAATTTCGGGGAAACCTGACCATCTAAATGACGAACGTTGTTAACAGTCTTCGAAACAGCAAAAGAAGAAGGTCTTAAGCCCGTAGTGGTTTGAATGAATGTATAAATAAAAATGAAATTAAATTTTTTTATTTTATTTATTTATTTTTATTTTTTTTTATTTTCCATTATAAGTTACCCAACAAACAGTTTACATATATAATTATTGGAATTTACTGCCCCACTAGACAAAGTCTGTTCTGGGGAAATACTGCTTTAAATCAAATCATGTAACCAACCAATCATCTAACAAAAAAGCACAATACCTACAGTGAAGAAAAAATAATAGTAATAAATAAAAGTAAAAATAATAATGTCTTTACTAAATAACAAGACTAATAAGATAAGATTCCACTAATAAGGGTCTACTGCACTCCACCTTACAAGCAATCACAAACAATCAGCGCAGGATGTGAGTCAGCGCTCTCTCACATTCCCTTCATAATTAAAATAGAATATGAATTGATTTAATAAATCACCAAAAAGATGGTTCTATTAAAATATTGGTTCTTTTTCTTACTTCGCGAAAATTTCCTTACCAAAATTTTCATCCACTAAACATATAACAGGTTCTTTTTTTAGAAATCTGTACCTCTTGAAATTGGATAGGGTCGCTTGACTGGGAGAAAAAGCCTATGGATATATGTTCCGCGCCAAAGATATTGACATTTTGTGTAAAAAAAGTATTGATTATGAGTATAAATAATTTGCCATTTTTTAAATAAATGTGCCCACTCAAAAAGAACACAAATACACTCTTTGCTGGTATAGTTGTGGGCCAATTCTTCCTAATGGCATAAACAGGTTCAAAATTATACTTTTTTTATATGTGAGCTGAAGCTGCATTTTGTTAGTCTATAAAATCAATCTGTCCTGAGAGAGCTGCAATGTCTGACAACCTGACAAGTCCTGCACGGACCCAATTTTCTGTGCCAGGTGCATCTTTCAGTATTGTAAAGAGTTTAACTCTCCAGTCGCTTGTTGCTTTATAGATTTGAAAAGGCCTTCGACAGCCCACATAGACCATCGATATGGAAAATACCTGTATGGTATACCTCCGAAAATAGTTAAGATGGTGAAGTCTCTGTATGAAGACGAGTGTAGCGTCAAAACGCCAGGCGGTCCTACTGAGACATTTAGAATCACCACGGGAGTCAGACAGGGCTGCGTACTGGCTCCTTTTATATTCATTATTTTCATGGACTTCCTGTTGAGAAAGTCCATACAAGGAGCAAGAGGTATACCGATAACACAGATAGATGAGTGGAGTACGCGGACGACCTAGCGTTGTTCAGTACGACAGTGGAGGAATTATTATAGCGCAGTGTTTCAAGACTCTGCGACGAGTCAATGCCAGTAAGACGGATCTCATGGGGAATAATGCCTGCCCAATAACCATCGAAGGTCACCAGGTTTCCCGGGTGGATAAATTTAAATACCTGGGAGCAACCATTATCACCTCTGGTGACCTCGGGGCTGTGCTCCCGATACGTATCGGTATGGCAAGTGGCGCCTTCAACAACATGACCAAGATATGGAAGGCGTCGGCGTTTAGTATCGAGACGAAATGTAAATTGTTTGATGCGTGTGTGTTGCCCATTCTCCTGTATGGGTGTGAGTCCTGGCACCTGACCAAAGCCCGGGCACCAAAAATCTATGCATTTGATATGAAGTGCCTCAGGAGAATTTTGGGTTTAAGAGGGTACCACCGCATCACGAACGACGCTTTACACTAGCGCACCCAACGAGGACCCGTCACCTCTACCATTGTGGAGAGGAGATGGACTTGGCTGGGACATTGATTGATAAAATAAAAAACAGTCTTCTATAGTTTTACAGAATATCGAAGTCGATTGTCTTCATTATCAAAATTAGGATTTGAAGAAGCTTCCGAGAAAAGTCGCTTCATTCATTTTATCTTTGCCAATTTAACAAAAAAGTCAAGTAAATTATGTAAATTTATAAAAACGCCAAGTTAAGTCAAAACGTCGGCTAAATTTTCAAATCATGTCCTAAATCTGAAATGATTATGGCAATATTATTATAACAAGGCATCAGAATTTTTCATAAAAAAAATCAACTTCCAGTACCAACATCGGGCCGGTTCATTTTATTAACAGGCAAAAAATAATCTCAACAATAAATCATTTTAATATTTGGACACATCAATCTTACAGGTGTTCCCTGTTTTTTTTCATCAAAGTCTAAAAAAATATTATATCCTTTACAGTCTATGTAATATATTATTTTATACCTGCCAAAGATAAATCTCGGATCGTACAAAATAAAAGTGTGTTAGAAAAAAAATTCTCTGCGGTGATTTTCAAAATATAGCATACGCAGAGAAATTTATTACATAAGAGAATAAGAAAAAAAAACAACAAAGAATCGCTTTATAAAGCATTTACTTTGTCTCGTATTTCGTTTGGATTTTTTTTTCCACCTAATCTACATAATATTTTAGTCCGTTTATATATATATATTTTTGTAAGAGCATCAATCATAGAAAACAAACGTAAAGGTCAGATATTCATATGCGAAAAGCCGTGCAAAATTCCAGAGAGCGTTCTTAAATACTCTTTGATAAATTAACTTTAATATATTTAGAGCTATTTAAAAAACTTTATTTTTTTAAGATCTTCATACAAATTTTTCACAAAAGACAGTAAGCCATCTTTTGGAAACAAAATTACTCATGTAAACGTAGAATGGAATCTTGGTATTACTGTATGAAAATGTAATAAAATAATTGGAGATTGATTTGTTATACATATAAATGTTATTCAAATCTTATTATTCTCAATAAATAAAGATTTAATGCAAAATTTTGGAAAAATAATACCTCCATTTTGAAAATGACACATTTTAAAAAATTTATGGCCGCAGTTTTTTTTCAAACTGTCGTAGCCAGATAGATGAGTAATTATGTGGGTACCAGATAAAATCATATTAAATATTAAAGAAAATGTATTAAATATTAAAGAAAATATAATAAAGCTAAGGTAATAAAATATATTAATGAAGATTTAATTTGAAATTTGTATGAACATCCATAATAGCAAGAATTGGATGGTAAAACAGTTTGCGTAGTGTGTACTTACCCACATCTAAATCTCAAAATATTACCAGAATATGAATTCACGAAACTGTATCGAGCTCAAAATTCTTATGTAGATAAATGCAAACTTATATTCTCTTACCTTTTACTTATTTTATTTAATGTTACATTCATCACAAAACAAGGTGGGTAATATTTTTGGCAGCGTTTCTTGACATATCCAAAATCCTTGCAAGGTTCTGACCTAGAAAAAAACATAATTCATTTAATATATGAAAGCAAAATAAAGTGATTACATGGTTGCAAATATATAAGACAAGATTAGAAAATTTTGCATTTTTCAGGGATTTGTTTTAAAAATACACATTGTGAGAATTTGATTAGAATCAATATTAAGGATTTAGAAAGTATATCAAACTTTTAAGAACTTCATATTATATTAAAGTGTAGTATTTATACCTTTTAAAGATCTTCATAAAATCCATTTAGACTGCATAATGAACCATATTTGATATATGCTCTGCATAAAACCTTCATTTGGAATCTTTCATTATTTGTTTGAAAGTGTAGCATTTATACCTTTTAAAGATCTTCATAAAATCTATTTAGACTGCATAATGTACCAGGTATTATTATTTCAAAGCTGCTACTCCATGTCTAGAACATAGTATACAAAATAATCTTCAAAACCTGTCATATTTTAGTTACAGGGACAGCAAATTCAAAAAGTATCACATATTATGCCCCTATATCTTTACAATTCATGAATAGCCTAATCTTAGTAATTATATATAGCTTAGGTACCTACTTAGAAAAATATATTTCAATATGTTTTTGAATTTGGAATTCAATCGCTGTTTCGTTTTGTTTGTATGAGCTGTCAGAATCTGAATCTAATGACAATCGGTCCGCGGTCGCCATAGATAGTGAGCGAGAAAACAAAAAAGAATGAAGAAATTTTTTATAATAATTTATTGAATGTTTTATAATTTTTTTTTTACACAATAATGTAGTTTTTGTGTGAAAAATATTTTTTTAAATGAATCAAGTATTTAAAGAGGCCATTATATAAGTAATTCGAGAAAAAATATAATTTATTGAATGTTTTATATTTTTTTTTTCACATTTAAGGTGGTTTATGTGTAAAAAATATTTTTTTGAATGAATTAAGTATTTTAAGAGGCCATTATAAAAGTAAATCAAAATATTATTATACCATAAAATAATTTTATAGTACTTATACCTATATTCTAACTAATGTTGAATTGTAATAATAATTATCTTTTGTTATCCATGGATCACACCACGATGACAGGATGACACTTCCAGTATATATCTGTGGTGGCATGGTAAAAGGCATTAAGTCGTGTTTTTCAGCATTTTGAGTTATATGTGCTACATCATACATTATCACAAACAGAACAAAGTTCAAAAACATAAGTTTAAAAAAATCCACTTATAAAGGATTTAAAAGCATTTTTTCATTCCGGCATAACTCAATATTCATTTTATTTGGCAAGGTAAAACGACGCGCGTCGAATTTTGTCTACCACGAAGTAAAACGGTGTTGTCTATGATAGAGCTGCCGTGAGAAGCCGTTCTTTTAAAAGTGAACCTTTTTAAAATGTGTTTAAATAATGTATTTTGTGAACTTTGTGGCAGGTATCTTCCTTATCTGTCGACCAATCTGTTTACAACTTTCGTTGTTTTTATTGTTAAGCTATAGACAATAGATCGGTAATACTATCTGCATATTATTATTTTTTTAAATATTTTTTCATTGCTATTTTAATACTATTATTAATATAATTTAAAGAAAGTCGTGCTAGTGCGAACTATTATATCAAGAACACTGATGACTGATTATACAGTTCGATTTTAAAATAGTACGAACAAACCACTACGGGCTTACGACCATCTTCTAATGTTATTATTAGAAAAATAATAACATTAGAAGACGAAGAACTATAAATAGGGTACAACGTAATGTTATTATTTATTTCGAAGGTTGGATTAGTTTAATCACTTTACGTTAACAATGTTCGCCATTAGGTCGTAATGTTCAAATTTACGAATATTCATCTGGTTTGCAATGGTTTGATCTTGGAACCTCTACTGCGCATGATTTTGTGCAGCTTGTATGACCTCTTAAACCGTGTATAAATTCCTCAGCTCTGCTTTGAAGGATCGGTACATTGTGAGAGAGGGTTATCTTAACAAATGTAATAATACCTATAGTTAACTTATTTCATTTTATTATTCAAAGAATATTCTTCATTTATTACTTAACAATATTACATTCTGAGCAAAAAAATATACCTACTGGGAATGCTATGCTAGAAAATAATAATAGGTAAGCTAAAAAATAACTAATATTTATGAAGAATACTTACATTATTTATGTAAGTGTTGAAAAATAATAAATTAGCATGTGATAGAGAGTAACTGGGTATATTTCCTTGTAAAATTTGACCTAAGTATAAAATTTTTCAACCTATGAGCCAAAATTGTCAAGGTAAAAAGACACGCATTATAAATAAAGCATATAAACAAAGAAATATTGAAGAAATAAATATGAGTTATCGTATAGTGAACCCTTTTTAACGAAGTAAATGCATCAAAGTTGATCTATTTTATTTGTATTAAATAATATTTGACAAAAAAGAAACCTCTTAAAATACTGCCAAGTAAATCCGCCATACTGAGAAATGTCATCCCACTGACTTAATGCCTTTTACCATGCCACCACAGATATTATATTATCTATGGACACTTCACAATAAATCGTATTTTGTTGTCAAACGAAAGTTACGGTTCGATTTTGAAAATAATTATTTTCAATTGAGTTTAATGAAAATAAAACTGGTAAGTCATTAATTGATTAAAATATTTGTAAGCTTAAGCCATAACTTCAAACATTTATGCGTTGCAAATTGCAGAATAGTTATGTTATAAGGCGGAAAGTACCGAAATTACAGGATCTTAATAGTAATTAAAGTAATTAATTTTGTTTATATTTTTTCAGGTTCCTCTGGCATACGTGTTTTCAACAAGACTAATTGCTTTCATCCCACCTTTTTGACATAGCAATTAAGTACATACTTCTAATGATCAAATTGATTGATAAAAGTGCATTTCTATTTAAACAAACTCAAAAGTTTTATTTTTGCAAGACAACATTATTTAACAAAATGGTAAGCTATGTAAGAATTTCATTAATTATCTTTCTTGAATTTCTTTATGTGTATTTTAATTCAGAAACATTATGTTGCAGATGAATAATTTTAGAGAGTTCCTTAAAATTTCCCATTTAGTTGAGAAGGGAAATAATTGTATTGAAAAAATATTCAATGGCAGCTTATGGGATGTAAAGAAGATTGACCATAATCAATAACAGACTCTTGCGGGTGCCAGTGATTTTATAAATTTTTACTACATATCATTATAAATAAGTTCTCTTTCTTCTTTTGTGTTGTGGCCCGCTAAAAGCATATTATCAGCTTCATACAGAGTCTAAATGTATCTTAAACCATATTATATAAAAACAATAATGCTTCTGGCTCGACACAACACAAGCTGATACAATTAGTGTGTTTCTAGCAAATAGATTTTTATATATACCTAACTACCGAGATGGAGTACTCCAATAGCTCTTCATAGTAAATAAGTGAAGCCGATTTGGCCGGCAATTTTGACAGTACAGTAGTCAAAACGGAACGTAAGAAATGATGTTGACATTTATAAAGATACTTAAAAATGATCTAATTTCACTTAGGTATTTCAATGTAAAAATATATTTTATTGTAAAAAACACGACAAAATCGACTGAATAAATATACACCGTACCACGTTCTTTTGGGAACCAAACTGTCAAAAGTTGCAATATTTCGGCTTCATTTTTGAATGCGAATCGGGATTCTACGTTATTTATTGTATAGAATTCTGTGTTCTAGCATCAGATTTATTTAAACTTTAAATTTTTGATTTCGGCTATGGAATAAAAATGATATAATGTTGGGTTAAGAAGCGAATAACTAATATAACGGTGGGTCGGAATATCTTTTCTGGTTTCCATTTGTTTGGGAGAATATTTTTTTTACTCTGCTGATTTAACAATAAAACTTTGAGATTATACATATTTTATTTTTTTTATATAGCTTTTCAATTGTTGATTTTATGTTTTATGAATTAAATAATGATTGGACAAAAAATAAATAAAAATTCTTTCATTCATTCATTCATACTCATAAATAATACTACTACTAAAATGGTTCTACCTTGAAAAACTTGACATTTTTCAGAAGCCAATAACTTAAATTTGAATTTGTTTCCTATGTACATTTTGGTTCAAATTTTGTTTAATTTTAATAGATAATGGCATTTATCAATAAGGAGAAGAAGAAATACCTAAATTGGATATTGATATACCTGCATTGATTCATTGAAAATTTCCTTATAGGTAACTTCACATATTTTTTTAAATTATATTGTAGTGGTGTAGTTTTGTTTTGATTCCAATGCCTTTCTCAAAATGACATTAAATAGTTTTGCCTAATTGCCATAGAATTTTTCACCTAATTTTTCACATAATAATAATACAACATCTATTGACGTCAAGTGAGCATCTCGGTAGGTTTCGAATCCTACTATGGGCAATTAATTCTTCAATTTCCTGTGACGAGTCTGGGGATTGCAGATTTATAAGTTGAACCACCAAAATAGAGAGTATTGTTAATCTATGTAGGTGAGTTTATTTGCATAATCAAGTTGATTTTTATTCGCTCAGTAATAATCTACCAGATGTTGTTACTTGCATCTTGAAGTTATAACACATCAACCATTGATGTCAAGTTAGATGCAAAACTCTTCAACAATTTGTGGCGATTATTTTGAGTTTGATGTATCCAGACATGGAAAAGAAATTTATGGTAATCATAGATACAAATTTTTACAATTTCTCATATATATTTAATGTGATTAATAAATTTCTAAAATTACAAAATTTTCATAGTAAAATCTGCGTAAACACAGATGGCCATCTTTTGAAAACAAAATTACTCATGTAAATGTTGCATGGAACCAAAGTTTGACAGAATAAAAATGTATTTAAAAGATTCAAGGTTGTTTTGAAGTAAAAATAAATGTAATTCAAACCATATAAAACACATTTTATCAACATTAAAATGAAAGTACATTTTCAGATTACTTTTCGACTAACGTTTGAGGTCGGTAAAACAGCTGCCTTTATCATTAGCCAATCGCATAAAATTTGTACCATTCCACACATAGAGGTTGTAGGGAATGTAGTCAAGACTCAAACCATATTGAGAGTAAAACTTTCATATTATTTAGGTAGGTTTGTATTATATTACTATTAAAGGAATTTTTTACCCTTCTATTGAGCAGTGGAATTGAATCAAGTGTAAGATGTAACATATTATGATACATGCAGTTTTTTCCATGTACCTAGGTATGTGGCAGACTATAATTTTTCTTCTTTCTTTTTTATAAACATTAAAACTGTCATTCTTCTCTCTTTTTATGAATTGTGAAAGTGTAATTCTTCTTTTTCTGTGCTTATGTCAGTTATAGAGGTCAGTTAAGCAATGGGAAGCTAGACTAGAACAATAGAACCTGTTTAATTACCTACCAATCAAGCTTGACATTCGGAATTAAAAACGTAAAGCAAGACGGGTATTAGCTAGTATCATTATAATTTACTAACACACACTTCAATTTCGAGTGGTTTGTTATTTTTCATTCTTCGAAACCGTCTGATAAAGTGTCTGAAGCAAGTTGAGATATTTTAACCATACTGTCATTAGTTTTTTGGACAATAGGTACTGTCATTTTTTACAGTCAGGTAACCGTGTATTTTATCAACTTTCTCTCTATCGCTTTCATTATATTATTCTTTCCTCCAGCCGGCTATCCATCTCAATCTCGGTCGTCCAACCATTCTTCTTTTAAGTATTTTCTTTGGATATTGCATTCTCTTGACGTTCCCGTCCCATCTCGACCATTAATATATTAGAGGCTTGATAGAAATGTACAGATCGCCGTGTAGTGTTTCTTTCTTTACCATCTCTTAGAAGAAAACAGTGGGGGCTAGATAGTGACAATCGAGTCGGGCAATTTGGTAAAGATGTAACACAAATAGATTATATCTGTCCAAACTAATGTCAAAATTTTTAATAAAAAACATAATAAAGAATATAGACAAACTTGGTTCAAAGCATTATCACTATGATACTTATACATTTACTATCCCAAAATGAGTTAAAACTCATGCTTCAGGGGGGAGGGATTACTTATAAGTTGTATGCTATTTTGGTTTATTTTTGTATTTTACGAATTGTTTTAAGAAAATGATAAATTAGAGCAGAAACGTATTATTCCACCCACGATGCTTATCACTTAATTAAATAAGTTTTGGCGAAACAAACAAAGGATGTGAAAATCTTTTTTTGTTGTATCAAAATAAAGACACTATAAATTATGTACGTCTGTCTCGTTTATAAAGCCTATTTGATATATTAACTACTTCATCACGTTTATCTTATTCAGCATTTTAATCTTAGAAAATTATCATTAATCCTTGAATTTAATTCGATACTAGCTTTCCCGACAGACCTTATCCTGTAGTCCTAAGTACTGAATATGAATATTGATTTTAAATTTTGTAATTTATACAAAAATACGTTTAAAAGTATATGATTGAATGTTAAAAAAATATTTATGAAAGCTCGAAAAGCTTCTATCAAAAATCTGCGTATCAAAAATTTTAATGTCAATTGTTGTCAGGTAAACAATAATTGTATTGTTTTAGAATTTTTCATAGATGGCGTTGGTGTCGCAGGAAAGCCGTTCCATACTAACTTTAATATTATATTTTATATTATTTCTTCAACTTTTAATAGTTATTCTGTTATCCGGAGCAGAGAAGAATCTAATGAATCAAACATCGAAGAATCTGTTCAGCCGATTTCGAGTTATAAGTGTTACACGCACTAACCCGACTTCTTTTAATATAATAGAGATATTATGATCTTGAGAACACTACACATCTTTTTATGCCTCTTGTTTAAGATACATAGCTCTGTTTTTTTTCTAAAATAGCTACTCCTGAGAGGCTTGAACACCTCTAATGGCTGGTGATATTGTTAAGTGTACGATAAATTTCACTAAACCAAATGCTTTATAACAGTTTTTGCCTTCTACCTAATAAGAAAAGAAGCTGCACCTATAAAAAGACATGCAAGGTTGGCAGATTAGAAGCCGCGTTGTAATTTCTTGCAAGAAACCATGTACACGTGAACATTATACATGCTTAAAAAGTGCAATTGGAATGAAGGCGTGTAGTACATTTGCAGAGAGCCAGCCTTCACAAATTAAAACCTTCACAGACGGTACATATCTACTTTTTAAGGTTAATTTATAGTAATCTAACAATTAATACAACTTTATTTACGATGTTCAACAATACTCCTAAATTATTGGGCTCGTACTTAATATAAATAAATCGAAAAATATCTTGTGCGGTTTTAGTTCCCATAATAAATATTCGCTTTTATGAAAGGGGTTTTCTACCTTTTTATCTCTTCAAAATCCCCTCATAATAAAACAGATTAACGTTGAAAAGATTTTTATTAAATACCGTAGATGTATTAAATAAACATAACGTCATAAATAATATTATCTGTGTGTTGCGGGCTTAACCGAAAATCGGTCAAGTTTTTCTACATTACTCATCAAATTCAAAATTCTTTATTTATATGAAAGCATTATTATAACACGTTAAAATATTATCAAAAAAACATTTAAAAATTAACATTATAACTTTCAAGTTCGTGAATTTTTAAGAAGTAAAAATGTAAAAAACGAGTCTTAAATTTGTAACTCTGGATATTTATCTACATCTACAAATGAGTTTTTGAGAACGCGGCCGCGGCCCCCTTCCTCAGGTGAACAAAATCTTTTGTTTTTACATCATGTAAAAATGAACTATTTCCAAGCATTAATGTAAATTGATCCTTTTTAAAATTCAATCTTTTTTACTTGCATATTTTATAACCCGTAATTTTGACACTTCAAATTCAAATATTTTTATTGAGAGAATAAAAAAACACTCAAAATACATATACACAATAATAAAATTTATACATTTTTTTATATACATTTCACCCCCAAAATTGAGCGGATCTCGTACTTTGGGGGGTTATAGGGTTGTATTTATTTATTTAATAAGATACTTTAAACAAGAGAAAATACAAACATAGCAATATACAATAATAAACAAGTATTACAGAAGACACATGCAAACAAGAAGAACCATTCCAATGATAATACCAATTACAAAATCATCAGAGACGGCAAAAAGTAAAAAACAGTCAAAATTAAGATACATACATTCATGCACAATAACAAAGAAAAACGAAGCCATTGTAATACACCCAAAAATAGCGGATTAAAATATAAAAACAATAGAGTCAACAATCAATGAACAACTCCTACCGAATAGTTTTTTTTACCTATATTTAGTTTGAATTTACCCAATTCGTCCGAATACTTATATTTATTTTCTTTTTTCAAATTATTGTACCAACCCACCCCAAGATAAGAGTAGTGGTGCTGACCAGCAGCTGTCGTTTTCGCAGGTACTTTAATACGGCCTCCTAATCTTGGACATTCACTGATACTTCCCACTGGATGTAGTCTACTTTACTCCCCAAACAGTAAAGTAGACTAGGAAATGATGTGAAGAAGCTTCTACAAACTATTTACAACCTTTTTAGAACCTAAATCAAAAAATTCAAGAATTCAAATATAGTTGGCACATTCGAAACATTAAATAAATAAATTAAATAAAGAACACTTTGCCTGAACTTATTGCCTGAGGCATTTTTTTCCAGTCAACTGGTCCCGTCCATTCTTAGAAAGGCCAACTCCGGGTAGAAATTCAAAAGAAAAAACACTGACCCGACCGGGAATCGAACCCGGGACCTGGTGATCTGAAGTCCACGCATATACCACTAGGTTACCGAGGTCGAACATTGTAGATAGTATGCTAACAAAACGAGTCGGAATAATAAAAATATGATAAAGATATTGAGAAATGGTTGGTTGTCTGGAGGTTCCGTCGCCAACTTTTGTACTGTTTCGTATTGGCGATCGTTGGTTCGATTTCAGATGCCGACCATCTTCCGCTTTCACGACAAAAGACTATTCCCTTTCTGTGAAAGAGTCAAAGAGTGTATCTATTTGTGTTCACTTTGATTGAGCCCAGATTTTTATTAAAAGAAAGGAAATTATTTGTATTGCCAATTTTAGGAAATCACAAATACATATCCAAGAAAAAATAATAACACTTACATAGAATTAACTCTAAAACAGCTAATTCCAGGTGCAAATTCTAAATTACACGTGCTAAATTATACTAAATACAGTTATACGGGCCAAACTAAACTTTTAAGGCGTGTAATTTCCAAACTAACAATTAATTAAATGCTGTTTCGCAATTACTAGAAATGTCGCCATACTAAACGACTTGGGAATTGTTATTGAAAACGAATTAGGACGTGTGTCAGGGACGCTCAGGTGAAACTACAATGTAAACATAGGAGATTATAAAGGTATTACATGGTTTCCTTAATAATATTTCGCTAATATAAATTACACCATGAATTTCATACGTTGCTCTCGTCATAAATAATTCATGTAATTTACTTTCTAATAAACAATAATTAATATATATATTATAGGTTTAATAATAATGAACTCATCTTGGAAAGCTGATATTGAGTTTTATCGTTGTATACCTAAGTTCTCTTCAAATTGACCGCATCTTTAGTATGTACTACCCGTCATTTTATTTTTTACTCTATTGAGAATAATTAACAGTTTGTTTATATTAGAACTTTGTACCCCTGTCAAAATATTATTTGCCTAATATTTCGTTCGCCTACCACTAATTGAGTTAAATTTAATATTGTCTATGGCTTGGGTTTGTGTTTCTTGCTATATAAGTGGACAAAGAGTTTCGGAAAATAATTCCATACAAAATGATCGGACGATTCGATCGTTTGTTGTTGGAATACAAATTGCACGCTTATGATGATGATGATGATGTTGGATAATTTGTTTAGCGCCATTAATGGATCTCCATCTCAAGGGCGCGCGGAAAACTCTGTGGGAAGAGCAGTGTCTTCAGTTTGCTCCTGAATGTGCTGATGGGCTGGTCCTTTCTTAATTCTTCGGGAAGTCGGTTCCAGGTGACGGGTCCTGCTCCGCTGAAAGCCCTGTCGTGGATGTTCGGCTTGTTGCTCCTGTTAATAAACGCTTATGAGCGTGCAAATAGCCCTACGATAAAACTCGTACTAGCCCCACTGCTCCACGATTTCATATTTTGATTGTTTTTTTTTTAATTATTTGAAACGTATTTTCTTCTTCTTCTCTTCATAGATCCTGCGGATCTGTTTGTGCCGCCGTTTCAGCCTCTTGGGAGTTCGACTGTCAACTATATTTCCATCGCTTTGGTGGTCTTCCCGGGGGTCTTCTTCCTTCAGGGTTGCTTTGAAGGACGACACGAGAAGTTCTGTCGTCTGACATTCTATTCACATGATCGTTCCAGTGTCATCTTCGTTGCCTTCTTCCTTATGCGATGTATGTTCCAGTGTGTTTCCGGTAATACATCTTAGTGTTTTCATTTCGGAGCTTCTCAGTCGGGACTTTGTTCTAGCAGTGTCTTCCCTGGCCTCTATTCCGTAGGTGGCTATGGGTCGTACACAGGTCTTATATTATATACGAACCTTACTATCTAGTCGCCTATGTTTGTTTCTCCATACGGTATTCCTCATGCATCCAAACACCGCTGCAGCTTTCTTTATTTGTGTCAAACTCTGTGTAAATATTATTCCAAAATAATAATGAATACGAATATCTAACAACTAAAAACTCTAAGAATTCATTACTGATGTTCGATTTTTAAATGGAACAAACCACTACGGGCTTACGACCGTCTTCTACTGTTATTTTATAATAATAAAAATATAAATTTCCATATATCCATTTTTGTACGTGTCTCGTAAATAATGAATACATCTCCATATTATGTTACATTCATAATTATTAACATTAATATAAAACTTATTCAATGTGACGGCACAACGAGATAAATTTGTTCTGGAGCAGTTCTATATGCAAGAATTCGTTGAGATGTTCTGTTTCGAAGATGTCTTCGGCTTTGCCCTTTGAATTTTTTTATTCAAATGATTTTCCATAAGCTATAAAGTTTTTTTAAATTTATTTATCATTCGTTTTTGTAAGTTTCATCGATATCATATCAGACTTTGTCATTACCTCCTTTACGAAATATACATTCATTCCAAGCTTTCTGTTTTAAGGTTTTAGCCTCTTGTACGAAATAATATATGAAGATAATTTTTGGCTTCAGTTTCAAAGATACCAAGATTTGTAAAAAAATATACAACAAGCTTCCAAATAAGCAACCACTGAAAAATAATTTTCGTTCGTCTATGACCAACGATAAAATTATTAGTTACATTAAAATGTTTCGGTGGAATCACTTTAAAACAGCTCTACTCTTTCATGGCGTGAATAGAAGTGAAATACATTGCAAGAGAACCGATCTTACATTGAATGTATACAAGTAGAAGTTATTTTTCTTTTCAATCGTTTTGTTGCTTTTTGAAATGGTTGATACGTGAAAGAAATACGTTCATGCGCTTCCCGATAGACTCTTTTGTCACAATTTGTTTAAAACTGTAAGTATTTCTACGGAATTAGTATTCAACTTTGATTTCAAATGTTTCTCTATTCATTAAATACGTTTTCTCGCTTTTTCTTCAAGTAGTTGTTTCGAAATAAGTGTAAAGAAATACATAGAACACCACTTATTTTCACTTTGTTTAGAATTGCCAATTCCCTCGATACTTTTTTTTTTATTCTTACACCAAAAATCACTATGGCAAACTCCATGGGGATATAATCGAATTTGTCGTCTCCTTTATGGAAAAGCGCCATGTTGTCAAAGTTGTTAGGTAGTGTTTTCTTTTAAATAAAACATGAGGACAGCATTTCCTGAATTGAGATTTATTTATTTGTTTGACCTTTTCAGTGAGAAGGGATCTCATTACTAAAATAACCAGCTATAATAATTCACAAATACACCTGACTCGTTCAATATTTTTGTTAGCACATAAGATAGGACGAAGATATTATTACTATACCTAGCTTTAGATTTTATTAAGCTTATGCCCGTCTCATTTCTGTTTTTTTTTTTATACAGGAAATGGTTCGTTTGCAAAGCTGAAGCAAGCCGTGTTTGATTTGTTTTAGCGAATTTCTAGCCCCCTCCACTGATTTTACGTGCTGAGGTTTCAAATTACCCCTTCCCCTAAACTTATCCTAAATTTCTTAAAAATTAGTAAAACCGTGTACCTATCACCCCCTTCCTGTGATATTTTATGATTTTTCGAGTCCCCTTTTAACCTCAGGTGACACCTCGTACCGGTGCATATATTTCGAATTTGTGTAAAAAAAAAAGCGTTTCAATTAAACATTTTTAAGTGCCAAAAATGACTGTGTTTAGAAATTTTTAGGTTAGGTTTTATTTTCTTATCATCGTTAGAATTGACGTGGAAAAATATTGGCTTCGTCCTTTAAAGAAACCGGGGAAGATATTGTGATTTATAATGCATGGAGTCCGAAAGCATTTTGTTGTCCCTCCCGACTCTCAAAACAAACTTAGTTAATATGAAGTATTTGGTTTACAACTCGAGGAACGTCGATAATCGACGTGATAGAGCGGTCTGCGTCTCTCTTCAATCTGAAAGTAATGTAACTAAAGAGATTTATACAATGACATTTTCATCGATGAATTTTCGTCTTTCATTTGCACAATTCGTTTGATCAATCACCTTTTTATGCAATTTCTCAACATTTTATACAAAAAATGTAAATTCAATGCGTTTTTTGTGTCAAAGGCGTTATATTTTTTTTTTAGAAAAACAACTTAATTAATAATTTACTAAACATATTTATTTATTTATTTATTTATTAACATAATAAACGGCCAGGTGGCCTTTAATACAAATTAAAGAAATGACAAATTGCACAACTTAAAAATAAAAAAAACTCATATGAAAAAAACAAACTAAAAAAAACTCATTAAGAAATAACAAAATTACTCCACAAAAACACAACAATTAACAAAATAAGTGGCATCCGCAAAACCTCACAAAAGAGAGGGTGGGGAAGGAAAAGGGAAACATTCGTACGGAAAAAAAACTACAAATCCGGAGCCGCACCATAGTGCCGGACAAACCTACTCACAGCACATCTTCTCACAGCGTACACTGAATCACAGAAAATATCTATATCATTACAGAATTCATTGCCAACCATGTGTAACCTGTTCATGGCTGCATGATAGCCGTAATTTGTTGGAGACATCCCAACGGAGAACAGCGCCATATTCCTAGTGGGTCGATGAGGGACACGAAAGCTTATCAAGTTCAACAGCTCGGGGCAGTCCAGGGAACCGTCATATTTACAAAAAATCTACCAGAAATGGACGTTCAATTCTTAAATGAATTATTTTTCTATACAAAGGTGTCAGTTGGGTCGGCGACTGCCTGGTACAATATTTTCCAACATACCGATTCCATCCACCTAAGATAGAAATTTCAAGTGAAAAATCAATCAATCAATCAATCAATTCTCCCTTTTACACCCCACTCAGGGGCATAGGGAGGCAACAAGAGCTCTCCATTGCGCTCGATCTTGCGCAATGTTTATGACCTCCTCCCTGATGAGTGAAAAATACTTGATGAAATTCCGTCCTAGAACCCGGGACCTCTTGATCAGAAGTAAGCACCTTTACTACTAGGCAATCGAGGTTGTTCGTTTAAAACTTCAAATAAAAACATTAACCCGCTCAGGAATCGTTCCTAGGATATAACATTTCAAAAAGAAAAATTGATATGTATTAATTTCTAACTGAACAAAAAAACGATGAGTAATTAATTGTTTATTTATAAGTAAAAAAAAAACCTTAAAACCATTATGATGATAATATAGAATATCAAACAGTAAAGCTTACCTGGCTTATATTAAATTTTACATCTATATATTAATACGTGAAGTAAAAACTTTGTAACCATTTTACGAAAATTGGTCGGACGGAGGATTATAAAATTTCGCACACTTCAAGTTTATATAGAGAAGAAGTGGCGAATGCTGATATTTTTTTTTAAATTAGGTATGCATAAAAAATAGATTAATACCTACAATAAAAAAATACTACTGTCATGTTGTGTATTTGATACTCACGCATGCACACTTTGATGTATTTGACATTGACGCAGACGCAAATATTATTTTGTTTATCTGTATTGAGAATATATTAATATTGTTTGTCTTTAATAATAATAGAAAAAACTTTGTACATTTGTTTTTGATAGAAAATTTAGAAATAGCACTCGCTCAGTCTTTGACAATGGAACCTTAATAATAATGTTCAAACTTATTATTTAAATTAGTTATAGTAGAATTTCGAGCACTGGTCCAACACTTGTATCAACAATTATTGAGAGAAAGTACTTTTGCTTTATTACCTACAGCAAACATATATCAAAAGAAGAGTTACCTACTCAGGAGAAAATTTTTGTAGTGTAAAAATCACTCAAGAGTCAAAGAAAAGAATAGAAATACTTATGGTTTCGAATATGTTTTGAAATAGAATAACCATTTACCCAATGGAATGACAATTTTATTTATTTACCGTTTGGCCCTCGCAACACGACGTACTGGCTTAGCTTGGCAATACTAAAAGGTTCCTACCGCAGAAATGCGTGAGCCCACTTAACAACGAAACACTTACTACATAAGTTGAAAATTATTTCAAAATGAGTTTTCGGCAAAATTGTTATAGTTATAAAAGTTTGCCCAGAAATTTTCATTGTTTTCGTGTTATTTTGGGAAACAATAATTTTAAACAAAACAAAATATAAAAAAAATTAAGATAGACACCACGTGTTTATACACCATTTATTTATGTTCTCGTAAAGCTACTAAAAAAAATCGGACACTTGTAACCATTCATTTTTCTATTCTTAATTATTAATCTTAAGCTCCGTTATCTATAATATAAAAGAAAGTCGGGTTAGTGCGAACACTTATAACTAGAGATCGGCTGAACAGTTTCTTACGATGTCAAATAACAGAATAACTAATAAAAAGTAGAAAATGCATAAAAATAATATAAAATATAATATTTAAGTTAGTTTGGAACAGATTTCCTGCGACGCCAACGCCATCTATGAAAATTTTTATAACATAAAAATTATTGTTTACCTACCTGCAGCCATTGAGATTCAAAATATTGGTACGCATCCTTTTAGAGCTTTCATATTATTTTAAACGTATTTTTTTTTGTATAAATTACAAATTCTAAATCAATATCCACAGTAAGGACTACAGGACAACGTCTGTCTGGAAAGCTAGTTTTGTATTTTTTCTATATTGAACACATTATAAAATCTGTATGTTTTTTTATAATTCTACACTTTTTTTAGTAATAACCCCATTGAGCAGGGACAGTTTTGTTGAACCGCATGGGTATTCGCGAAATTTTAAGGGTCATTATAACGCTGAAAAGAAATAATTAATTGTCAAGTAAATGAGACAAATTCCAATAATTATTATCAAAATAATTAATCTTCACATTTTTCCGCGTCTTAAGTTTCTATAAATATTGAATTTTTTGTGAATGAAAGCCGGCGTTGTAACCGCTAGTCTACCAACCACTTCTGAACTATTTAATTAAAATTCATTCAACATTCATTTTGGTGCAAAGAACCCTTAAATTTCAAATAATTGACTATAGTTCTAGACTTTTTGAAGAATTACAGGTGTCCTGCAGGTGTGACGGGAAAAATTGTTGATGTATCAATATCCCGTTGATGGACTTGTCCTGGATCCTACAGTCAGACATCATGGGCTTAACCTGACCTTCAGGCGATGGACAACCCTAAATAGAACGCGGACTGGTCACGTTAGATGTGGATTGTAGATTTTGATCCCAATTGTGTCGAATGAGCAAGATCGGCTGAATAGGTTAAATGCATCAGACAAAGTTTTGCTCTAGCTAAAGTATTTCTCTAGAAAAAAAATTTATAAAAGAAATGAAATACCTACATCAATTCTTTAGATATTTTTCAAGTTATTTATTAATTGAATTAGTGTTGCCTTAATTTAATTTGTAACACACGCTCTCGAGAGATGCATTCTTATTAGTAAACTTATATTTCAAGTCTAGTGAGTTTTAGTATTTTTTAATTTGAATCAAACTTTGATCCTTTGAAGTTATTCATCAAAAATGTACCTATTTAATTTTGAAGATCAAAATAAATACGAAAGGCTTTTAGAATATAATTGCATTAATAATTATTGTCTTCAATTATCGCTGATGATATTGATGGCATTTAAGAAAACTTTGATAAACAAAAGTTAAATATTTAATTGGTCGGTACTATGGTTAATTAATTTATTTCCAACATCAACATTTTTCAAAAAATTTAAAGACGTTTATCGATTGCTCGTTCATGTAGTTCTGTTGGTAATAAATAATAAAAATATATTTATGAGGTAGGAACCTAATTGAGAAATTATCAAACTTTTTTTTTTTTATTTATTTACTGTTTGTTGATTTCTCCCTTTAAAGAAGTGATTAGCTATTCAGAATAATTTTGAGAAAACACCTGTGAAAGTTTTTTTTAAAACGTTTAAAGAAGTTGTTTCAAAACCTGCGTTGAGTCGCTCAACCAGCTGTTTTAACCAGTATTTTCCTCTGAATTTCGTTACGTAATTTTCTTCATTTTCATTAGTTTGAAGGTTTTTTTTTTCCACACAAAAAAAATCTTTTAAAAAAACAATAATATTTAGGTTTATTTCAATGTAAAGTTAACAAAGAAGTCATTAAATCAGAAGCCACTTAATTTACTTAACGTTTCCTAAGTTGTTTATCAAAAGAAATAACATAAAAGAGAAAAACTGTGTTGTTTCTTACAATATTACACTTCTTCCAGCTACCTGTCAACATTCTTAATTAAACAAGATTTTGTTAGTAAAACATCTAAGGCCTGCGATTTTCTAACTAAATGTATAAAAAGGTATTTTTTAAGCATTTCTGTGATACCACTTACATTGATTTTTGTTACTACTTTTAATCTTAATAGCTGACAAACCCAACCACGGCTATTGTCGACGTAAGTCGGAATAAATTTGCATACAAATGTTTTGCTTAACTTCTCTATTGAAAATATTTCATCGGCTAAAAAACAAGCTTCACAAGCAATAGTACAAAACGGAAATAACAAACAACTATAGGCTTTATTCTTATTAATTAAATTACTCGATTACTTATAAAGTATTATTTACAAACCAACATGTTTCATCTCTTTTTTACCAAACGCAAACAATCAACGCCTATAGATTTGATGACAAATAAACTATTTAAACTTTTTCACACAGCAGTTAGTATGAATAGCCGGAATTTTTTTTTTAAAACACCATTTCCGTTCAATCTACCGATAAGCGCTGACTACAAATTAAAAATTTCAGTATTATTTTATTAATGTCTTGTTTCGTATATTTTTTGACTCCAAGTGCCCAAAAGGGCCTATGGATGAGAATGAATAATATAAATAAATTTCATTAAAAATCAGGCTATGGTCAGTTCTTCTTCTTCTCAGCCTATAGCCGTCCACTCCTGGACAAAGCCCTCCTCCATCTTCTTCCATGCCGTTCTATCTACGGGTATCTGGACCCAGTTGACCCCTACTTGTTTTACGAGGCCGTCCCTCCATCGAAGTGGTGGTGTCCCAACGTTTCTGGCAGTTATTCTGGGTCTCCAGGTTTTGACCATCTTCGACCATTTCTCTGCCTGGTCTCTTGCCATGTGACATGCCCATCGCCATTTGAGGAACGTTGACCTATATTCTTTCTTTGTCGTATCACTTCGTTCCGCACTCTATCTGTCAGGTGGAAACTAGCATGGCTCTTTCAATGGATCTTTGGGTAACTCCTATCTTCTATGCTCAGTTTGATGGCCAGCGTCACTGTTTCCAGGCAATATGTTGCAACACCGTTATGCACATTTTCCCGAAGACTGCCCAACTTAATCCAATTCGTCTTTTGACACTGGCCGGTTTTGTTTTCTTTGCCTAGTTTAATGGCATTACTTTCAGAAAATAGCTGAAACATACTTAATGCAAGATGTCTGGAAAATAATGTCTAGCGAGCTTATCGATTCCTGCAGAGGATACGATTATTTACCGCATGGTAGAAAAATCTGACCAACTTTGCGAAACTTGTTAAGTTTAAGAAATCTTACTCAGCCAGCCTCTGATATAACAGTAGCCTACAATCTGAACTCCTTCAAATTCACGTTAATCATTATAAAATTAAAAAACTAGAAACTATTAACGTACCTACATGTTTATAAAAATCTGGCAATAATTAAACGAAAGTGAGTAAGAATTCTATTCCTTAGAAAATTAAATATCGGGAGTATAATAGACGCTGTAATTTGGAGAAATTGAAGCCGTTCCAGACCAATTGCAATTCCAACAAAATTCCCAGTCTACGCGGGGCGTTAATAGAATCTGAACAAACACATTCTTATATTTATTACTCTGTATTCATTATGTACTTCTCATTATTTCCAGAAGATTCTTTTTGGTTTTGTAACTCTGGCTAAAACAGTAAACCACAACGTTTGAATTTTTAAATGAGTTATTTTTTGTGGCATGTATCATCTTAAAACCGACCAAACCGGTAAGGCTTCTGATTCAAAAGTTTCAAAACACAGGACCAAGCGGATATTCATACTATTGATGTAGCTAAAAATAAGTCCGAAGTGAAGACCCGAACGTCCTAATTTTGCATATTTTCTTTACAAAAGCGACAGTTGCATAAAAACATGCATGGGCATTGTGCATCCGAATAAAATTAGTTAACACAGATACACAATGATGTTTGGATACGACGGTTCTTGGGATTAATAAAAATGAATCCAAGTTAAGAAAAAAATCGAGTACTTTCATTAAAGCACATTTTTCATCAAACGGTTTCATTAAAAAAGCGATTCCAGAGATAGACAAAACTCGATACAATATGACTTAATTAGAGTTACTAGAGTGTGCTTGTATTTCCTTTTGACAGTAGTTGAGGAGATTTCTCTTTGCCATTCTATCTACTTTGTACTTATATGCTTGTACTTTGCAATTTTTAATAGAGATAAAAAAATACAACATTTGTTATATGAGTGTTTGCTGAAACAACTCATTAAGTTAAAAGTTATCAGGCTCCATTCTCTCCAGAAAAAAATAACAGAATAACATATTGTATAGGCAAAGAAAAGTTTCGAAGAATATGTACACGTGTTGGTATATTTCGCAATACTTTACAAAGATCGCATTCGCCACAATTCTTACAACAAATACTTAATTTATTCATGGCTTCACTCTATTTTACTTTCAAACTGATGTTGCAATTACATATGTTGAGGGAAGTTAACCAAAACTTTCTGTCTTATCCGCGTGTGCTTCCTGAGTTCCCATTCTAGCAATCTGTCATCCAGAGATTAGTTGCTCTCTTTATGATTATTCTTGAACCATCTTGTATGTAAAGTAGGCTTCCAAAATTTATGGACTCGTGATACAAACATAGGACACAATTTACTAGTTAACCTCTCTTATTTGAAATGAAAACGGAAAAGAGAGACATATTTTTATTTTCTATTGTAATTGTTTATTTTTTAGCACTTGATATCTATTGTTCTGTCAATCTTAATAATATTAATATTGACAGAACATAACATATTATGTTCTCTTTGATTTAACTGGGTTGGCTGGCAGAGATCCTTCGGGATAAGTCCGCCCTTTCGACTGTCTTATTTACTGTCTCCACACTTCATTTTGAAATAATAAAGTTTTATTTATTTATTTAAGAGAGAGTGTAATAGTGACGTTTACCGTCAATTAGCGTAGCTTGGATACCGCAGTTAACAAGATACCCATTGAAATAAAATATATGAAATAAGTCTTCTTCTTCTTCTTAATTTAGGCCTTGTGGCCTGTAATTTAAGAGGTGGGGTTTGCCTCCTGTGAGGTCGACTCCCAGCTGTCCTTCCACCTTTTTGGTGGTCTGCCTGGGAGCCGTCTTCCATGGGGTTGGCCGTGCAATGCCATGTGAGGGAGTCTGGAAGAGTCCATTCTACTCACATGGGCATACCAGAACCTTCTTCGTTGCCTTCCCCATCTTACAATGTCCTCGACCTCGCATATTTCCCGTACCCTCGTATTTCTTACTCTATCTCTGAGGGTCTTCCCGGCTATGCTCCTGAGAGTTTTCATTTCTGAAACTCTCAGCGCATTTTTGGTCGCAGTGGTATCTGCCCTGGACTCGATCCCGTACGTCATTATGGGTCTAACACAGGTCTTATATATTTTGACTTTGCTGCTTGTTCTCATATCGGGATTTCTCCAAATTGAGTTTCGGAGGCACCCTGAGATCGCAGCAGCCTTGTTAATTTGACCCAATATCTCTGTTGGTAGATCGGTCTGCCCACACAACTCCACTCCAAGATATTTAAATTTGGTGACCTGTTCCACGGAGACATCTTCCACAGATAGGTTGAGATCCACCATGAAATAAGTGAAAATTTTAAATTCAAAGACTATATATAGTATGTTAGTTAGTAAGTTTTATCGAAAATTTGATTTGTATTTGAATGACGGCTGTTCAATTGAGACAATGCTTTTCTGGAACAAAATTCCAATGCTTAAAACATAGACAGTGTTATTAAAAATCTTGGTATAAAGTTATACAATGGTTTATACCATGTTCTAAGAAAAATGTTATTAATAATCCAGGCATACCACAGATCTATAGTATAAACCATGGAATAAGCTTATACCAAGTTCCACGGTTTTAGAGATTATATCAGGTTTAGTAATTCTATGGTTGATTCTATGGCAATAAGGTGTATTTCTTAATAACACTGAGAGGGTTTCAATATAATGCATACCTACACCATTCTGTTTATGTTATTTATAACAACTAATTTCAAGTTTTAGCTTTACATTTTCATTCAAAAATACACAATTATGTCATCCAAATATCACAACTCCTTGTTACTTAAAGAATATGTAACAACTACTAATGACTAACAATTCATTACTGATGTTCGATTTTTAACGTTCGTCTTCTACTGTTATTTCGAAGGCTGGCTTAGTGTGATCACTTTACGTTAACAACGTTCGCCATTAGGTGGTAATGTCTCCGAAACTCTAATCATGAGAATTCTCAACATGTTCAACTTGTCGTAAAATTCTCATGTATGCAACAAGTAAATATTTAATAATTAATGAAAAATAGAGATAAAAGCTGGGAGTTATTGAGAACAAGAGAGCAACCAAATTTAAAGACTACGACTGCTGTCATGTCCTTGTCACTTACTAAAAATGTTCACAAATTTAAAAAAGAGCTACATACTAATAAGAGTTATTTACATCGCTTTAAGACTAATACAATCATTTTGATTATATCTCTGCGCCTCTCACTTCTACGAGGTTTAAATAAAATACTAAGAAACCTTCTTTATAATACAAACACAAAGTAAGAAATCTCGTAAGAAGCAAACGTTGTAACACGTCCTTTTATTCTTTGACTTTTCTCTCAATTATCCGACACGACGTGTTTGTTTTGTAAATGATGCTCTGCAAAATTCATGTTGCTTCTAATTTTTCTAAAAGGTTTGAAGAATCGTATCACTTTAAATGTGTAGCTAACTCACGATGGTCCGATTTATACCTTACCTTACCTATCCACGTTCGTTCCCAAGGTGGAGCTTGTGGTGACCACAAAGTCCCTACATGTATTTGTCTTGTGCCAGCTGCTCCGCTTCCTCCCATCAGTCCGATATTCTGCAGGTCCACGGTGTAGGCTCGTACAATGCTAAGGCATGGGTCGTTGTTGCTCCTTTTTGTGCCGCCCGGATTGTAAAATAAGCTGGCTTGGCCTACGCTTTCGGGGGACATACGGAGGACGTGCCCGATCCAACTCAGTCTGCGATTAAGCATGATTGAAGTAAAACGATGGGCTGTAGTGTTATTTCTCGGACACAGTCATTGGTTACAAAATCATACCACCTGATTCCTAAAATTTGTCGCTGGAATCTGTTTTCAACGCTGCGAAGTTTCCTTTGCTGAGCCTTTATCAAATGCTAGGACTCGCACTCGTATAACAGAATTGGCATAATAAAAGTCTACATTTGGTTTTGGTGGAGAAATTGTTGGTCCTCCAAATTTTGTTTATTCGGTTTATAAACATCCGGTAATCAAATTTCGGTTACATTTTACTGACGGTACTAACCGACCGCCATAATTTCAAGTATATATTTCCATGTTATGTTATTATAATATTATTGTCTATGGATTGTCCATTTTTTTTCTCTCTTTGTATGGATTTTATTTTAGTTTAAGAAAATATTGTTGTTGTTTTGTATTGTATGTGCATTGTTCACCGCAAAGGATTACTCTGTAATGGTGAACAATGCTTAATTTTTGACAGAAAATAAATAAAAAAAAAATATAGTCGTTCGTGAACTGATAGTTTGTTTGACGATTCTCTGTTTTCGTATCAATTTAAACTAGTAGAGCGATTGCTTATTCTAGCGAAATGGACTGTTTAGTGTTTACCAGTTTCTCGGACTCTTCAAATGCAGCAATTAAAGAACAATACAAGTATTGAAAACATGTCGACGGCGCAACACAGAATATTTGCCAGCCAACCTTTGGTAACTATGGGACATATTGTTATTACGTCACATTTACTCGAGGGTTGATTCAATCCATACAAATTATTGTAGTCAACACTTCGCGTGACGTCATCTTATTATGGCAACACTCAACATTTGAGTGTAGAAATTAGGATACTGCATACGGTTGACCAACCGGTTAACCAACAATGAAATATTATAACATTATTAACTTATTACTGTTTGCTCGGATATTTGGTCACAAGAATGGTCACTGAAAAGGTCACAAGAATCTAAACATAATTAGAACGTTGTGCACCAACAAAGCCAATAGGCAATAAATATGAGACATTAACAAAAATGGATATAGTCATATCCTGGCGCCAAATACATGATAGCAGTTGCATTTTTTAAATTTGGTTGCTCTCTTGTTCTCAATAATTTCCAACTTTTATCTCTATTTTTCATTTTATTATTAAATTTCTACTTGTTGCATACATGAGATTTTTCGACATGTTGAACATGTTGAGAATTCTCATGATTAGGAGTTTCGGAGACAAACATTACCACCTAATGGCGAACGTTGTTAACGTAAAGTGATCACACTAAGCCAGCCTTCGAAATAACAGTAGAAGACGGTCGTAAGCCCGTGGTGGTTTGTTCCATTTTAAAATCGAACATTAGTAATGAATTTTTAGAGTCATTAGTTGTTATTTTTTCTTTAAGATCTAGTCCTGAAAAGGTCACAAGAATCTAAACATAATTAGAACGTTGTGCACCAACAAAGCCAATAGGCAATAAATATGAGACATTAACAAAAATGGATATAGTCATATCCTGGCGCCAAATACATGATAGCAGTTGCATTTTTTAAATTTGGTTGCTCTCTTGTTCTCAATAATTTCCAACTTTTATCTCTATTTTTCATTTTATTATTAAATTTCTACTTGTTGCATACATGAGATTTTTCGACATGTTGAACATGTTGAGAATTCTCATGATTAGGAGTTTCGGAGACAAACATTACCACCTAATGGCGAACGTTGTTAACGTAAAGTGATCACACTAAGCCAGCCTTCGAAATAACAGTAGAAGACGGTCGTAAGCCCGTGGTGGTTTGTTCCATTTTAAAATCGAACATTAGTAATGAATTTTTAGAGTCATTAGTTGTTATTTTTTCTTTAAGATCTAGTCCTGAAAAGGTCACAAGAATCTAAACATAATTAGAACGTTGTGCACCAACAAAGCCAATAGGCAATAAATATGAGACATTAACAAAAATGGATATAGTCATATCCTGGCGCCAAATACATGATAGCAGTTGCATTTTTTAAATTTGGTTGCTCTCTTGTTCTCAATAATTTCCAACTTTTATCTCTATTTTTCATTTTATTATTAAATTTCTACTTGTTGCATACATGAGATTTTTCGACATGTTGAACATGTTGAGAATTCTCATGATTAGGAGTTTCGGAGACAAACATTACCACCTAATGGCGAACGTTGTTAACGTAAAGTGATCACACTAAGCCAGCCTTCGAAATAACAGTAGAAGACGGTCGTAAGCCCGTGGTGGTTTGTTCCATTTTAAAATCGAACATTAGTAATGAATTTTTAGAGTCATTAGTTGTTATTTTTTCTTTAAGATCTAGTCCTGAAAAGGTCACAAGAATCTAAACATAATTAGAACGTTGTGCACCAACAAAGCCAATAGGCAATAAATATGAGACATTAACAAAAATGGATATAGTCATATCCTGGCGCCAAATACATGATAGCAGTTGCATTTTTTAAATTTGGTTGCTCTCTTGTTCTCAATAATTTCCAACTTTTATCTCTATTTTTCATTTTATTATTAAATTTCTACTTGTTGCATACATGAGATTTTTCGACATGTTGAACATGTTGAGAATTCTCATGATTAGGAGTTTCGGAGACAAACATTACCACCTAATGGCGAACGTTGTTAACGTAAAGTGATCACACTAAGCCAGCCTTCGAAATAACAGTAGAAGACGGTCGTAAGCCCGTGGTGGTTTGTTCCATTTTAAAATCGAACATTAGTAATGAATTTTTAGAGTCATTAGTTGTTATTTTTTCTTTAAGATCTAGTCCTGAAAAGGTCACAAGAATCTAAACATAATTAGAACGTTGTGCACCAACAAAGCCAATAGGCAATAAATATGAGACATTAACAAAAATGGATATAGTCATATCCTGGCGCCAAATACATGATAGCAGTTGCATTTTTTAAATTTGGTTGCTCTCTTGTTCTCAATAATTTCCAACTTTTATCTCTATTTTTCATTTTATTATTAAATTTCTACTTGTTGCATACATGAGATTTTTCGACATGTTGAACATGTTGAGAATTCTCATGATTAGGAGTTTCGGAGACAAACATTACCACCTAATGGCGAACGTTGTTAACGTAAAGTGATCACACTAAGCCAGCCTTCGAAATAACAGTAGAAGACGGTCGTAAGCCCGTGGTGGTTTGTTCCATTTTAAAATCGAACATTAGTAATGAATTTTTAGAGTCATTAGTTGTTATTTTTTCTTTAAGATCTAGTCCTGAAAAGGTCACAAGAATCTAAACATAATTAGAACGTTGTGCACCAACAAAGCCAATAGGCAATAAATATGAGACATTAACAAAAATGGATATAGTCATATCCTGGCGCCAAATACATGATAGCAGTTGCATTTTTTAAATTTGGTTGCTCTCTTGTTCTCAATAATTTCCAACTTTTATCTCTATTTTTCATTTTATTATTAAATTTCTACTTGTTGCATACATGAGATTTTTCGACATGTTGAACATGTTGAGAATTCTCATGATTAGGAGTTTCGGAGACAAACATTACCACCTAATGGCGAACGTTGTTAACGTAAAGTGATCACACTAAGCCAGCCTTCGAAATAACAGTAGAAGACGGTCGTAAGCCCGTGGTGGTTTGTTCCATTTTAAAATCGAACATTAGTAATGAATTTTTAGAGTCATTAGTTGTTATTTTTTCTTTAAGATCTAGTCCTGAAAAGGTCACAAGAATCTAAACATAATTAGAACGTTGTGCACCAACAAAGCCAATAGGCAATAAATATGAGACATTAACAAAAATGGATATAGTCATATCCTGGCGCCAAATACATGATAGCAGTTGCATTTTTTAAATTTGGTTGCTCTCTTGTTCTCAATAATTTCCAACTTTTATCTCTATTTTTCATTTTATTATTAAATTTCTACTTGTTGCATACATGAGATTTTTCGACATGTTGAACATGTTGAGAATTCTCATGATTAGGAGTTTCGGAGACAAACATTACCACCTAATGGCGAACGTTGTTAACGTAAAGTGATCACACTAAGCCAGCCTTCGAAATAACAGTAGAAGACGGTCGTAAGCCCGTGGTGGTTTGTTCCATTTTAAAATCGAACATTAGTAATGAATTTTTAGAGTCATTAGTTGTTATTTTTTCTTTAAGATCTAGTCCTGAAAAGGTCACAAGAATCTAAACATAATTAGAACGTTGTGCACCAACAAAGCCAATAGGCAATAAATATGAGACATTAACAAAAATGGATATAGCCATATCCTGGCGCCAAATACATGATAGCAGTTGCATTTTTTAAATTTGGTTGCTCTCTTGTTCTCAATAATTTCCAACTTTTATCTCTATTTTTCATTTTATTATTAAATTTCTACTTGTTGCATACATGAGATTTTTCGACATGTTGAACATGTTGAGAATTCTCATGATTAGGAGTTTCGGAGACAAACATTACCACCTAATGGCGAACGTTGTTAACGTAAAGTGATCACACTAAGCCAGCCTTCGAAATAACAGTAGAAGACGGTCGTAAGCCCGTGGTGGTTTGTTCCATTTTAAAATCGAACATTAGTAATGAATTTTTAGAGTCATTAGTTGTTATTTTTTTTTTTTTTTTTTTTTCTATTTGGTATGTCTTTTATACGACCGACCCTAAAGCAGTTGACTTGTGATTGAATAATATGGATTCTTTATCAAGCTTTCTTCATCGTTTTATGAAAGATCTTTGATCTTGCTATAAAAATGTATGGTGTAGTCTCATAAATTTATTGGGTTTACGATAATGCAACGATCTAATGCTACCATAAAATTTTATTTGAACCTTTTTTCTGTTTCTTAACAGTTTGTTGGTTGGTTTTTTTTTTGCATATATCAATTGCCTTACTTAGGATTTCGTTGATTCGTCTCTTTTCTTCGTTGGCAGCTATGAGATACAAATCCCCCTTTCCTTTTTGTGGGAGTTCTATGTCTATGTACACATACATGAAATTAAGTTCTTGTAACCATCTCATGGAAAAATGAATTCATGTTTTGACTATTTCCAATGGTAATCGCATATCGCGTGAACGGCTGGACCAATTTCGCCGATTACTTTTTTTTTGCTGTGTTTAGTATTATCAGGAAAAGGTTCTTTTTAAATATTTTTTTTAAGAGAAATGCGGGGAACATTATAAAATATAAGTAAACTTAGTGTATGTATCCTTCTTCCTGCTTTTAACAATATAATAAGCTTTCCTTTTGTTGAATTTAAAGTGACGTTCAACTGTCAGTTATTTGATAGTTAGTGCGATTGACAGAATGTGCCCTTTTAACATCTTTTGAAACAGATGCATCGGTAAGAGTTTTATTAGTTAAATGGGTAATTATTAATTCATCATTGTACAAATTCGAATTCAATATTCATATTAAAGGAGGGACGACGCATTTCGGGAATGCTAGTCTAATTTAAATGTTTACAGTAAGCACCTGAATGAATCATGAAATAAGGTTGTTTGAAAATAACGTAACAAAGAAAATCAAAAAGGAATCGGCGGGTCAAAGAAAAGAATTTGTGTAATTTATTTATTGAAAAAATCTTCCTCTTTACCTGAACAAAATTTGAATTGGTGATTTAATTTTGTAGCTCTTCCGTATCTAAATATAAATGAACTCTTAAAAAAAACATGAAATGTTTGCAATTTTATAGAGTTGCTAAGAAAAATTGATATTACACAATTAGAGGATGCGATATTACCTATACTGTGTTGGAAGAACTCTCCGATATAGGATCCGTAATAATGAAATCTGCGAATGATGCAAGGAGATGAGAGAAAATGGAGTACAAAAAGAAGGCGTTTTTGGAAGTATCATAATGCAGAATGTAAATTTCGATGATAGCCTAAAAATCAAAAGTGGTGATTCAAGAGAGACCCCTTGGAAATGGAAAAAGATTTCATCATCCAGGATCCCGCACAAACAGGAACAGGTGAAGAAGAAGAATATAATGTACATTTATCAAGAAAACTGTCACCGTAAGTTATTTATGAATCATACAAAATGAAATGAAATTATTCACGACTCTTTCTTTTTCTCGCTCTCGCTGACGTTGATGATCTGGTGATCATTCTCAAGTAATCACGTCTGTCTTGTGCAGCCTGAAACAGCTCCCTTTTGTTTAGGATTAAGCTAGTAACTAATAACCTAGAACAAAGGAAACGTAACAGATCAGATGTAAAAAATCCAACAAAGTCACCTAATGCCTTTCAAACCATTTAAATTGGACACTTTCTGGTCTTGCAATCAGCAGTAGACATTGATGTAAATAAATATATGATATGTAATGAAAACATTTTATTTACCTAAATGAACTTTTAAATAAATAGTGGGGCATAATTGACAGGACAACCATTGACATCAGATCTAGAATATCGGGCATATTGCGAGGTCCGGGGTTGAGAGGTTCTCTTCTAGATAGTAGGCGCACGGGAAGAAGAGCAAGGCAGCGGCTAATGGACAACGTTGCCCGGGACCTGGACTTGCTGGGTGTAGGAGATCAGTGGGAGTCCATTGCGCAGGATAGGACGGCTTGGAATAACATTGTTCAGGAGGCCAAAACTCTGCAGGAAGTAAGAAGTAAGTAAGTATAACTGATTAGACCAGTCTGGGATAAGTTTCAATGTCCGCCTTAAACTTCAACAAAATATCCGGCCGGGAGTCCCTCTAATGACCTCTTTAGTCTATATAAAATACATCCAACAATATGAGTGCCAGCTTATAGCTAAATTTGAACCTTTTTGAATGAATGAAAAAAATATTGTGTTCAAAAGCATTTTTATAAGGTTATTCTTAGACCCGGTGCTCTCACAAGTCCCCTTTTTCTAAAGATCAATCCTTTGTTGAAAAAAACCCTATATTATTTAAGAATTATTACTTTACATGAGACGATAATAATAATACAAGCGTTGCAATATTACGGGTCTTGCCGATTTTAATTTTCGTAAATTACTCAAAGAGGGTATTCTATCGTTGAAGACGAGCAAAAAAATAAATAAAATGTTTAGTTGTGTATTCTTTGTGAGGGGAACATACTGAGAGATTGGGAGAAAATTTTCCCTCTTCTAACAACAACAATTTAGATAAGAAAATCACGTAATTTAAACGAATGATTATTATGCAAAATACCTTATTCTATTAAGAAGATAACACGAGAAACGTTGAAACGCGTAAATATATTATTTTGTATGAATCTTGTGTCTTACTAGTGACTTGGGAGGTTCTTTTTTTTCTAAACCAGCTTAATCATAATTTTATGAAGCTTTCTCCCGTTCTGTCGCAATTCATATTCAATGTTGGTACCCCGTGTCATTTTGGACAGGTTGACACGTTGTGAGTACTTGCCGTTAAATACCGGTTTTCCTGATTTATTTAAAAAAAATATGGACCAAAAATAATAAAGATAAAATCTATATTAAAATAGCTCAAACTATGACGTGACCAATAAATGACGAAGTAGCGAGCCACACCTATATGAACATACAAATTTGGCTCTATCTATGTGCGTGATGCGTGAGTTCTGTTGAATTGAATGGGCGGATACACAACTTTATGGTTATCCGATAGAGGTAGGTACCTCGTCAGTTTTGTTGTCAAGTGATTGTTGAATATCACTGTGCAACCGTAAAAACGGGTGACGAATTCCGTCACGTGGTGACCCCTTGTCACAAGCTCGTTTATATGTATGTATTTTACTACCATACCTCAAGATTTCTTTACGCCACCATGGTCGCTTACACGCCATTCGTCCGTCTCCACTGCCAGAAGAACTTGTCTGCTGTTTCGCTACTCCACCTTCCAGCGGTTCATCTGCAGAAAGTTCATCTGAAAATCAATGTAATAGTGTTTATGACCTTTTAAGTTAAAAATGTGTTTAATATTTATTTCGTAAAGCTACTTTTAACCCACTTTTGTCAATTTGTGAACAAGCGATTGTGATTTTAGGGGGGTAATAAGATTGTTACTGAAAGTGGGTCAAACCACGTTGATGGATTGGTGTGGGCTTGTTGAAGATTTTCCTTCGTATTGCATTATGGGTATAAGGCCTACTAAGGTGATTATACTGCTGATGCTCAATCGCCAAGGCCTCGTTGGTTTTCTAGCGGGGAGAACCACGTTCAGGTCGGGTTAACATTATGGTCTACTAGATGTTTTTTTTTCGCCATCATCCCTTATTTCCCCCTACAACTACAAAATTAAATATTGCCTGATATTATTGTGCATAACGAAATTTTTACAATTTTTCAGTAGGCTAATTGTGTACCATATCTTCAATTTTATGTTTGCACTTTTTGTTGTAGGTTATAACGTTTCAAGCCATTTTCCGTAACCCTTTATAAACAAAATATTTGTTTCTATGTTAGCATGCGTAAATGCCAAATGGAATCGATTGGGAAAACTATCCGTAAAAATTGTATCCCCAGAATAAATAGTTACAGCATTGTATCGGTGATTGCGGATTTCCCCTTTCCAAAACGGAAAAAAAACAAATTTAGCAAAACTGGGATAAGGATTCATTCTCCCAGATGCCACAGACGCAGGATATAACTGTTCCAATTTAATTTTATGTTGTTCTGTGAACATTTTTATCGCTGTTCTTTAAACAATCCAAGTATTGGCACATAATATATTAACATATTTTCATGCAGTCGTTTAGTTAGTAAGTATGTGACGTTTTTAATGAAACAAACATGAGTTCTGTTTTACTTTACAGTTCCAACTACATATGTAATTGATTGAATTCGGTCGATTATCAATATATACTCAATTACTATTGCAGTACACTTTATCACGGGCAGCAAGCCTGCCGTCCTATGGTACAATTTTTTTTTATTTTTGTAGAGTTTATGTACATATGTACATTTTGAAAGTCGATGTTTATGAATTTGAAACAATAGCAGAGTTGCGGGTTGGTTTTGGGCCGGTTTTTTGGTTTGATTGCTTCGATCGAGCTAGGGGTTCGGTTTCGTACGGTGCAGGTTTGCTGCAGATTGGTCTCCTCCGGGCTGGCTTGCGGTGTGCGGGGGGCCTTAAAGGGAGAGTGTGTCTGAGTTATCAGTTAAATTTTGGTAAAAAAAAACTATATATTTTCATTGTCAGGGAAAACAATAACAGCTGCAAACCTATTTCTTTTTATTATTTTCAATAAATTCAGATACAGTCATGATTTTTTTATGATTGTATGCATGACAGATGTCAGCACATAACTTCTATTTCAGGTCACCAGTTGTACGTATTGAAGATTTTATGATGTGTAGAGCTAAAGGAGCATAAACTTTATATCATGTTTTCTTATTGTAAGCAGAGGGCGAAGTTTTATGATTTTGCAACTTTTTTACCAAAGCTTGGTTAATTTGACTTGTGCACTCAATCTATAATATAAAGGAAAGTCAGGCTAGTGCAAGCACTTATAACTCGAGATCGGCTGTACAGATTCTTCCGATGTTTGATTTGTTGGATTCTTCTTCGCTCCGGATAACAGAATAACTATCAAAAAGTTGAAAAACGCATAAGAAATAATATAGAATATAATATTAAAGTTAGTATGGAACGGATTTCTTGCGACGCCATCTATGAAAAATTCGATAACAACAAAATTATTGCTTAGCTTACAACCATTGACATTGAAAGTATTGGTACGCAGATTTTCGATAGATTTTTTTCGAGCATTCAGAAATAATTTTTTAACATTCAATCATATTATTTTTAACGTATTTTTATATACATAAATTACAAATTCGAAATCAATATCCATAGTAAGGACTACAGGACAACGCCTGTTGTAAAAGCTAGTTATGTTATATTTTAATGTTTTAGGAGTGATCAAGGCATGAAAGAGAGTTAATTTAAAAGACATTATCGACAGCAACACCATTTACCTAAATGATGGTTTTAATTATTATTATAGCTAAAAAGGGTATCTGGGCGAGCAGTCATTATAAAAAATGTAACTCGCCTAGTGGTGAAACACTGTATTGTTCTATTGAAATATGTGATTAAGAACATGGTTCGTAAGATAATTTACAGAATTTCAATGGACTGGAAACAATCCTAAGGGTTCATTTTTCACTACCACGGGACATAATAATTATAATCACCTATGAAAATAATAATATAATACCTTTTCTTAATAATAATAATAATAATAATATAATACCCTTGTTAAATATGAAAACACTTGAAAAAACAATCCTTTAATTCATTAATATTCACTACGCAGGTGTGGTTATTAATCAAGATTAAACTAACTAAAAATAGATTTACACTCATGAGAAATTTTTATCCTGAAATTTTTATTAACTTAACCCATTTAAACACCTGGTTAAGCTTGAAAAAATAGAAGTTTTGTACATTATTATTTGAAGTTGATAAAAAAATAAACAGATTTATCTCGTAATGAATTCACAGCGGAGAAAAACCATACGAATGCAAAGTTTGCCATAAAAAGTTTACCATATTATCAGGATGTTTAAGCACACATGCGAATTCCTAGCGGAGAAAAGCCATATGAATGCAAAGTTTGCAATGAAAAGTGTACCATATCAGGATATTTATTTAATTTTGCATTCGTATGCAATACATTTGTTATTTTTACAATATTCTTTACATATCGCAGAGCAGAAGTGGTGCTGGGCAGGTCGTGTGGCGCGTATGTCTGATGGCAGGTGAACGAAGAGAGTGCTGGACTGGAGGCCTAGAACAGGGCGCAGAAGCGTGGGTAGATCCCAGACAAGATCGACGACGTTAAAAGAGTGGCGGGTCTGCACTGGAAGAGGGTGGCGTCCGACAGAGATGTATGGAAGTCCAAGAGGGAGGCCTTTGTTCAATTCTGGACACAAGAAGAAGGCTGAAAGGTAAGATAAAGGATCTTCATTTTGCTACTCAGACTCTTCAAATGCAGCAATTAAAGGACAACGCTAGTCAAAGTTATAAACAAAGTGTCGACGTCTCATCTTGGAAAATTTGCCGGTTAACAGTTGCGAAAATTGGGAAAAATATATACTTGCATAAAATAATTTTGACCCATGTTTAAGAGCTTTTGCCAGTGCGGAGTGCTGTCCAAATCTTAAGTTTCCATTGGAACCATATTCATCAACCAAAAAATAATATTGAAAAAAAAACGTAAAAAGGGTCTATACACATCTGAACGTAACCAATGCAACGTATCAAATTGCCATAGTAGGTACGCTGTGGTTCGTCACGAATCGCTACTATGAATTTTGATACGTGTCATGCAACGTTGCCGTGGTTACGTTACCGCGCGTGTTCAGATGGGTACAGGCCATTTCAATGCAGTGTGAGCATAAAAACATTTCAATGCAGTGTGAGCATAAAAACATTTCAATGCAGTGTGAGCATAAAAACAAAATACCCTGAAACATAACCTCAAAGGTGCAACAGATATCTTGGTATTATTGATGTACAAATCTAAGTGTTTGTATTTTAATAGACTTTCCGCTGAATCGCTGAATAAACACTACTGGGCTCCTCTTGAACAGGCACGATATTAATTCGCAGACAATGCAAACAATATTCCACGCTACGATTGATCGTCTGAAACAGCAGTTCTATGAGTAAGTATATATTATTTCCTTTGTTCACAGGATACATATCTAGAAAGTGAGAATCCGTACTTGCTCATCGGCGGTCTTTATATGAAAAGCTTCTTTAAGATATGCGAACTGTAAGGAATATTAAATTACACGACCTTTTTATTATTTGATTTTACAATATTGGAATTGAAAATTGTGGAACAAAGATTTTAAAAAGTTCAAAGTCCATTTTTTACTATTAGTAGTTGAATATTTTATAATAAAATAAACCTTCAAAATTTATACAATTTAATTTCACTCTCGTTTTTCAATACTTAATAGTTTTCAGCATTTTATTTCAATGCCACTTTCTTAAACGACGACTTCATAAAACAAATATTTTCAAATATTAAATTCTTAAAGTTCACTTTCAAACCTTTTAGTAGTTACGGTCAATTGACAGAAATTTGTCAAAGCGGTTTTATCAAGAAATTATTTTCTCCGTAGTGGTTTGCTAAGCAGAGCTTCTGTCGTGAAGTAGGAAAATTATTGTCGGCAACAGGGATTGAACTAGGCTATAAACTTAAAAAACACTGTTTTCTTGGCTTACAAAATTTGAAAGATTAATTGAAATTTATTTGTTTACAAATCTATGAGTAGAGTCGCTATTTAAAAAAAAAAAAACATACCAATTAGCTTTAATCTTAGATGTTGCGAAGTAGGTTATTTGAAATGACAGAAAATTTGAAACAGGTACCTACAAAAAAATATAATGAATGTAAGTTAGGTATTATTTTGTATATTATTAAGATTCTTTCAATGCCAGACATTTTATTAAACCACTACGTATTTAAGTTTGAACAATAATCTTGTGTTCTTTTTAATGTTAGTCTTAGGTACTAGTAACGAACAGTTGAAATGAAAAAAAAAAACAATTTTCCATTTTACGCGTACATTTTTTACCTGAAAGTTAGTTTGAAAAAGCCATGAAAGAACAATAGAGATTGTAAATAGAGTTTTTACAAAAGAACACAATGAGTTATCCCCCACCTCCCGTGCTTAGTGTAAATACTGGAGAACACTCCGGCTTAGGGAACGTTCAACGGATGAAGCAGTTGAGACTTTTGCAAGATTTAACATATGTTTTAAGATTATACGAGCATTCGTGTGAAGGAATATAACAATTCAACTAACAATGGGTCTTTACAAGCCTACATTATATGCTAGTGTGTATAATTCCACGAACGCAACCTATTTTTTAATACACATAACCCAGTTATTATGTACCTATTCATCGTAAACTTCTTTTTCTAACACAGCTTTACTTTAATTTCATTTTTTATTATATGTGTTTCTTATCCCCCGTGGGTCTCGTTCGTAACACTCAGGTTCATAAGGCTCTATCCTAATTGAAAAGTGATCGCGTCGAGCGATCATTCAATGTTCTCAATATGAACGATCCGTCCGCGCTTAAGTATAATAATGAACTCGACGCGCGAACGCTTTCCAATAATTAGGACACACGGTTGTTGAATTATGAGGAAAAACTATTACATATTATAAATTTTAAAAGGGTGTATAGAGCCCTGTTAGTATATCGTTAGAATTAAAAAAAAAAACAAAATCCCTACTTAAAGTAATATTTATTTATCGTATGGTCATATGTACATCACATGTTCACAGGTAGAAACAATACAGATAATTAAGTATATTGTATATTAAAATATATTATAATGGCTTGCAGTTAAAGTAATAAAAAATAATATTTAAAAGAATATCAAAATATATACATTTTACTCTAAAAGGGTGTAAATAGCCCTATTAATATTTCGTCACAATTATTCAAAAGAAACAAAGCACTTAGGTATACCAATAAAAAAAGAAAAAGCAATCATTTAAGTATTTTCCCAAGTAGTAAATCTGATTCAGTCAAAAATTGGTTTGAAGAAGGTTTTATTTTTGATAATTTCTTTTCATTCCTCGAAAATCTTCACTGTATTAACACTCATTTTATTCAACTATCTAAAATACCACGACGAAATAAAATACGCACTAAGTACCACAAAAATCATTTTGAGATAATCAAATAAAACTGATTTTTCCCCCATATAGACTTAGTACCATGATTATTTTTAGCTCTGTTTTTACGCCTTTAGATCATGGATATGGACTATGTGCAATGTTTAGGCTATTGGAAATGTTCTATAGAACATTTCCTCATACTTTTTTTCATTTTTAGTACTTAGTGCGTATTTTATTTCCAGTATAACTAACCTGACATTTTCAATGTATGACCGACTTCCTTAACTTCACTATCATTGTGCGACTGTAAAAATATCAATGAAGTCGGTAATCCTTACTATACTTGCTTTTATAGTTTACTAGTTGACCCGTCAAACTTCGTCCCACCTTAAAGTCAATAAAAGATTGCTCACTTTCTGAAACATCATGGTAAATAAAAATTCGGTAATCAAAAAACAAAAAAAAATTTCCGAAGACAAACAGCAAAACCTCATAATATATCAATCAAACTTAACTCACCTCTTTTTATTCACTTTTCGCGTACCAATTTTCAATCAAGCTACAATCAGCTCTCTTTTTATTAACTTTTTGCGTTTTAATTTACGCTTAAAATATATTTGAATGTTAAAAAATTGTTTCTGCAAGCTTGAAAGAAATTCTATCAATAATCTGCCGGTCAGAGTTTTAAATATCTACGATTGTCAGATACATAAATAAAAATTGTATTTTTATGGAATTTCCAAAGATGGCAATAGTCGTTCCATACAAACTTTAATATTATATTTTATATTATTTCTAATCCATTTTTTTTCAATTTTTTATTGGTTATTCTGTTATCCGGAAAAGAGAAGAATCCAATAAATCAGGCATCTGTTCAGCCGATCTCGAGTTTGCGTTCTAACTAACTCGACTTTCTTTTATATCTTTAGATTAATAATTTATTACTGTTAACTATGTATTAAACTTTACTAGGTTGTAACACTATGTACAATGTAAGGAAGTTGAAAATTCTTGTAATAGTTTTGAACAACTTTATTTATTTTGACAAATAAGAAGTTTGCTACATCTTTACGACACATGAAACTATGACATAAGTATTTATATTAGCTTCTGGTACCTACTTATTACATGTGTCAAAACTATGACATAAGTATTTATATTAACTTCTGGTACCTACTTATTACATGTGTCAAAACTAATATAAATGATCACATATTACTTTAAAGTTGTACTTGACGGTGAAAGAAAATGCATTTGTAGATAATATCTTACAAATAATACTATTTCTTAACCATATAACACTTGTATATTTATACACGTACGTACGTACGTGTACGTACATTACAAATGAAGCACTTTTACTACATACTTAAATGTTAGAAACAATTCAAGCTGCGGCGTATTTCAACGGATTGTCATCAGTTATTCACTTAGAAGGGTTTGTAACACGTTCGTATAAGAACATTCCCTCAACTCAGAAGGTAGTTCATTCCACATTCTAAGACCCAAATATTCAGACTACAACATACTCCTTGCTGTTAAATTTGACGATGCTTATTCGAAAACAGATGCACTTTTTTATATTTACACCATTTCAAAATAGTTTCACCAACCTTTTTCTCAAAATAGCACACTTGTGTCGGATAGATATTTTTGGGAATTGTATGCAGGCGTCAGAGCATATCGAAGTATTTTGTGGTCGTGCTTTACTTCTCGTTACTTACACCTTACCAAAAATTCTGATAATTTACGCCGGCAGTTCTTCAACAGATATAATTTTACTAAACATATTTTTAATAACAAGAATCTCTATAAATGTGAACTACAGAAGAACACTTAAAGCTATGAATCATAAAGATCTTTCACTTTTTCAAACACGTATTTTACATACATTTTTACAAATAACCAGGCATAAAAATTGTGTAATTTCAATATATTTAAATTTTTTATTTATTTTCGATTTTTCTCTCATCAGCCGGCATTACAGTATTCACCTATGCGCCAGAAGATGAAAAAATATTTTGTGAAGGGCTAGAGTTTTTCAACGAAAACTAACCAATTATAAAATAGGAGTTCTTTATTTTAAAATAGGTAGAAATTAAAAATTCATTTGTATTTTCATTATACTTAAATAAAATATTAATTTTGTTACACCACATATTAATTTCCCTAAGCTGTTTCTCTACATAATAATATCAAGATTCTAAGTGAGAAGATGTCATTCGGTTTCTTATTCTCCTATGACTGCATAGTGTAAGTAAGACGTATGTCTATGAGGTTAATCAAGGAACTAAATATGAGAAAATACCATATAATTCCCATGAATGACAATCGTATCGCGTATTAATTCATAAATATCTGAGCCGAATCCGTCTGCTCAGATGTGTTCAAAGATCGAGCCAACCATTTATCGAGGAGGTTTTGACAATGAATATGAATGAACTTACCTGTTTTCTAAGGAACAAACCTCAAAAGAGTTTAATACTCCGTTCGTACTCATCATATCATAACTAGAGCGTAAAGTTTAAATAGTGTTTTGGCAAAATGATACATAAATACATTCTCATCAACACAACTTTTGCTGGGCCTTCAAGAAACTTCTCCAACCTTGCTGTCACCGATTGCCACCTTCATTTATTTAATAGCCCCCAGGGCGCTTAAATTAGCAACGGCGTCATCGCACCAACCGAGATACAGGAATTGCTCCATAGTTTCAATTTGTAGCTTCAAATGGTTATTGAGGATTAGCTAATTCCACGTAAAACTGAAATAGTTTTTTTACTGCGTCTTTAGAACAAAGATACGCGACCCCGAACTTAACACGGCTCTGAAAATTCATGATTTCAATGATCATAAAATAATTCAAATAATATGAATTTCTATCAGATAAGTCTTTATTTAACTACTTTTAAATGCAGTTAAATTAGTAAAATCGGAGCATATTTTATAATTTTTTTCAATATTAACCTCTACCCCAAGAAAACATTGTATTTAACGCGAGTTGTTTTTTGAACAGATACAAGAAGTAACAGTAAAATCGAAATAACAGCAGAAGACGTTCGTAAACCCCTAGTGGTTTGTTCTATTTAAAAATCGAACATCAGTAATGAATTGTTAGAATCATTAGTTGTTACATTTTCGTTAAGATACAATATTGTCGAAAACTATCACGTTATTTCGGTTTAATGCGGTATTTGATGTAAATATTTTATATCTTCGATATTGTCATCTATTTAAATTCTTTCTAATAGAATACTTTACTACTGTAATACTTTATACTGTAGATACTTTTTATTCTTGTTATATAATAATAATAATACCCCCGCGTTCCTCAGCGTCCGTTGTGGATGCGTTTCCCTCTATTTGCTCCCTATTGCTCTTAAGGGCGATGGGTCAAAGGATGGGAGGAGTGCACCTGGAATGACGCTGAGGGGAAGTGTTCTGGATGTACCTTGTCGAGGTGTGGGGGCTTCTTCTTCCGGTCTTCTTGTGCACTATTTGCACAAGAACACTAGGAGGAGATCTAAATGCCAGAGCTAACGAGGGAAACGGGATTTCAACCTGCACAGGGCAGCAGCTGTGCGAATACCGTTCTCTGCTCCAATTGATCTCAATAACATTACCCGATCAACAACTGCGGTGTAGAAGGAAAGGGGAACCCACTACACTATAACATCTCCCAAGAAAGCCAATCATGATAGAAAACAGAGATATGGATATGTCATGCGATCCGACTGACGCTCGGCGCTTACCCGGGTCCGGGCCGGGAGGTGTGAAATGGACTACCGGCCACGTGGTGGTGGGCAACCAGGCTCCACGCGGAAATAACATGACTGGACGTCCAAACAGGCCACTATACAACGGCCAATGGAAACACTATCTACTTTACAGGACCTGAGAACACTAGCACGGGAGGGGTAGCCATTGTAGTCCCGCCAACGTTCAGCAACTCAGTTGTTGGATATAGGGCGATCTGCGATCGGATTATACATCTTAAAATGATGACTCAACCATGCAAATTAAATATTATTCAGATATATGCGCCAACAGCAAATTCCGAAGATGAGATTATAGATCAATTTTATAAGGATCTTGAAACCGCGATAAATGATATTCCCAGCAAAGAAATGCTACTCATTCTAGGAGATTTTAATGCTAAAATAGGAGACACTAGAAAAGATGAACATCTACGTCCCACGGTGGGAAAATACGGGATAGGTACCAGAAACGAGAGAGGAGAAAGACTGATTCAGTTTTGTGTAGAAAATAATCTAATTATTACTAACACTCAATTCCAACACCACGTCAGACGTCTTTATACGTGGAGATCACCCGGAGAGAGGTATAGAAACCAAATCGATTTCATTATCGTAAGAAATAGATGGAAGTCTTCTATACATAATGTCAAAACCTACCCCGGAGCTGACTGTGGCTCAGACCACCAACTTCTCGTGTCTGGCTGCAGATTGCGATTTAAAGTAATTAAAAAACCGGAAAAACCCACATATAAACTCAAAGGACAGGCACTCCTAAAATATGGCACAGAAGTGAAAGAGAAATTGAGTAATATACAAATACCCCCAGACGAAAGTGCGGAGAGCTCATGGCTGAACTTCAAGTGTATCGTTAACAAAGCGGCAGAAGAATGTGCGAGATCATCTAGAAGAGAAAAACGCAAACCTTGGTTAAGCGATAACACCTGGCTTATGATCAATGAAAGGAAGGATCTCTTAAAAAAAGGGTTACAGAGTGCAGAAGAGAGACGAGCATACTCGGATTTGTCGAAGAGAATAAAGTCTGGATGCAGAAGAGATAAGAATGAATATATTGAGAATGTGTGCATAGATATCGAAAATCACAGCCATGTAAACCAGACCAAAGATCTCTTTGATAAAATAAAACTTCTGACACGAGAATTTAAACCAAGAACATGCTGCGTTGAAGACGAAAATGGGCGAGTCCTGGATGAATACGAAAAGGTCCTAGAAAGATGGAGAAGATACTGCAAAGACTTGTACAATGACCCGACAGATGATAACATCGAAGGGATAGAAGACTATGATCGTGAACCAGATATACTATTGCGGGAAGTAGAAGAAGCAATTGATAAACTGAAAAACGACAAATCCCCAGGCTCGGATGGCATCACAGCGGAACTTATAAAACACACAGGAGATTTGGGTGTGAAACAAATCCATGATATATGCCAGAAAATATGGAAAACATCGAAATGGCCGAATGATTGGGTGAAGTCTATGTTCATCCCGATACACAAGAAAGGATCTACGATGAGGTGTGAAAACTTTAGAACAATTGCCCTCATATCCCACCCTAGCAAGGTTATGCTTCAAATAATTAAACAAAGATTAAAACACTACACAGATGCTCAAATTCCACCGGAGCAGGCAGGCTTTGTGAAGGGAAAGGGGACCAGAGAACAGATATTAAATGCAAGACTGCTCATAGAAAAATCCAGAGAATTTCAGATCCCAATGCTGATCTGTTTCTTAGATTATAGCAAGGCATTTGACTGTGTGAACTGGGACTCACTTTGGAGAGTTTTAAATAATATGGGCGTACCACACCATCTGATCACATTGATTAGGAGTCTGTACAATTCTGGCACAGCAACTGTTAAAATAGGAGAAAACACCTCACGTGAATTCAGTGTTAACAAAGGAGTACGCCAAGGGTGCATTTTGTCCCCCGATTTATTTAATATATATGGCGAATATATAATGAGAAAAGCTCTAGAAAACTGGCACGGAGGAGTTTCGATCGGAGGCAAAAAAGTGTCAAATCTTAGGTATGCAGATGATACCAACCTATTTGCATCCAGCGAGGCTGAAATGGTGGAACTACTCCATAGAGTAGAGGAGGAAAGCCTGAAGCTGGGACTTAAGATTAATAAGTCGAAGACCAAGCTAATGATTGTAGACCGAGCGAACACCTTACAAATGACAGATGCACTTTCGGACTTGGAAATAGTTGACAAATTTATTTATCTGGGGTCCACAATTACCAACCTAGGCGAGTGTGAAACCGAGATCAGGAGAAGGATAGGTATGGCAAAGAGTGCAATGACCAGTCTCAATAAGATATGGAGGGACAGGAACATATCCAGAAACCTGAAGGTTAAGATCGTGCGCACACTTGTTTTCTCGATTTTCTTTTACGGAGTGGAATCGTGGACTCTGCGAGCTAGAGATAGAGACAGAATAGACGCGTTCGAAATGTGGTGCTGGAGAAGAATGCTGAAAATCCCATGGACAGCAAGAAGAACTAACATCTCAATTCTTCAAGAACTCCACATCACGGTGAGATTGTCGTCTCTCTGTCTCGAACGCATACTTAAGTTTTTTGGACACATAGCTCGTAGAGGGGAAGACAGCCTTGAGAAATTAATCATGGTCGGAAGAGCGCCTGGTACAAGACCAAGAGGCAGATCTCCGATGCGATGGACCGACCAAATAAAGCAAAATATTCCCACCACGACACTCCATAGAGCCGTCCATCTGGCAGCCGACAGAACATCCTGGCGAGCAATGGTCTACAACAGAGTGCATGATGGCCACGACCCTCAGCAGTGAGGACGACGACTGGTAAGGTAATAATAATAATGACAATAATAATTTATTGTTTTTAACTTTTTTATCCTTTGATGACGCGGCTGACTGGCATCTGATTTTCAATGCCATAGGATAATAATAATAGAATTTAATTCACGAAATTTGTGTTCTTTTTGGTAAAAAAAAACTCCTTTTCCCATGTTTGCGTTTTGCTTTTATACAACATACAATTTCAGGTTTTATGCTTAAGTTAAATTTAATATAGTACGATAACTATTGTATATGGTCGCTTTCATATTCCCACGAGAGCCTCGTCGTGTTAACATTATTACTTTAAAACCTCCTTTAAACTCACACTATATTTGATACCAGGGGAACTATTTTCTATGGAAGATCTTTTCCGTACCGAGGGAGTTAAGATAAATACGATGAGACTACCACACATTAGAGAATTAACATAATGTACTTAATGATGTACATATTATTCACAGTGTAAAAAAAACATTTTATAAACAAGTAGCTTTCCCTGTGATCTAACTATGAACTATGAATATTAATTAATATTGAATTCGATTTTAAAGGAAAGATAAAATTGACTTAACCAAAGTCATTCCGTCCGATGCATCTGTTTAAAACCACGTATTTTCCATGCGAATTCTGTCAATCGCACCAACTATTAAACAACAGTTGTTGTTGTCAAACGACAATTATTTAGTCACTAGCTGACCCGCCCGTCGAACATCGACCTAACCCAGAATAAAAAAAAGTTGATTTATTACATGAATTAAAATATATAGTTTATGACATAAAAACCTAATTTAATTTAACTTATAATATGTAGTTATTGTTGGTTCGGATCGGGATGAAGTTCGACGGGCCGTAATTTTGTAATAAAAAGAATTCCTCTATATAGTTTCATAACTTTTTTTAAAAAAATCCAAGAGATGGTGGTGTAGTAGAAAATAAATCACATGTTACATCATTCTATATGTTATTGGATGAATAGACTCCATTAAACCCAAATTTTACCGAATTATTATGGTAAGATAAATTTATTCGTGTGACACTATCACAATGTATGTGGGTTTGGCTAAGAACAATCAAAAGATGTAAGATCGTCAGTTAGTCAGTCAGTATCTAGATTTCTAGTTGCTACACAAATTTCACAACGAAATTTCCTCAAGGATAAGTGTTGAGGGCATACCCTTAACCGATAAAATGAGAGTTAAACACCCTTTACCCCTAATCGCTCTCAGATCCGCATAAATTAAGAATCCGCCAAAAAAAGTTGATTTTAACAGAATTTTCCACGCAAATTATCACAATTCCTCTAAAATGACTCGCTATTTGATCAATTTAAGCGCCACCTCAGAAAGACCACCAAAATTTTAGAGGAACCGCTTTAGTCCAATTTTTTTCTCAGATACCTCTCTTAAAAACAACAATCAAAGCGAAATAATTTATTATTTAGGGTAAAAATATTATATTGCTCTTGTTTAAATTATTGGTTATATAAAATTTCTTAATCAAGATGAATTTCTTTGAGAAGAAGGAATTTTGGCGGCCATGATGAGAATTACTCATAGTATATGGAATATACCTACTATGAGTAATTCTATATTGTTGTCTAGTGGGGCAGTAAATTCCAATAATTATATATGTAAACTGTTTGTTAAGTGTAATTGCTAATGGAAAATAAATAAATAAAATAAATGAGTCTTGTGATCGGATTTCAAAAAAAAAAAATGATTTCGCTGAAATTAATATTCTCGACGTTTTCGAGGGTGTAGATTCCAAAAATGCAAAAAAAATATATTTTTTTAATTTCCGTGTACCCGTACGCGTACGCCAAAAATGTGTGCGCACCCATAACTCATAGTAATTCTTATCCGATTTGATTGAAATTTGGTAGAACGGTTAGCCCCTCGATGTAGATGAGTCAGTAAAATGTTGAGATCTGTACCTTTAGGGGAACCGTCTTAAAGTATCCAAAGAAAATTTCACTTGGTCTAGAAAAAGGGCTAAAAAATAAAAAAAAATTCTTCGATTTTCATAAAATTTGGTATACGGGTTGGTCTTATGCTCCTACACAAGCACGTAAAATTTGAGGTCCGTAACTTCAGTGGGTCCCCCTTAAAATACCGATTAATATCGAATATGTAGTTCTAAAGCAGATAATAAAAAGCTCCAATAGTCGATATCATTTTAAAGGATAAATTCATTTTAATCGTAAAATTATGAATTTTTATGCAAAGATATGTTTTACACGAAAAGGTTGTTATAATATACTGAGTTCTGGGCTACCCTAGGTTAGCAGCTTTTTTTGACATGGGAAAATAATTAGTTTAAAACCGCTCGTAGCTATATTCACTTCGATCGATTGCTCGGGTTGGTTGAAATCGCTTGATTCTAAAGAATAGAACGCGAATTTCAAAATGTTAGTTGATGACAATTTTGTACCACCTATGCACCCATCGATACCACCACGATAGTGTTTAATATAGGATTGTTATCGAAATATCGAGAAAGAAGTCGAGAAGATCCTGTAAATTTATTTACCACTAGCTTATACCCGTCTTGCTTTACGTTTTTGATTCCGATTGTCAGGCTTGATCGGTTAAAGGCAATTAAACAGGTTCTAGTCTAGCTTCCCATTGCTTTGTAGACCTCTATAACTGACATAAGCACAGAAAAAGAAGAATGACACTTTTAATGTTTATTAAAATTTTGTATGAAGATCCTAAAAAATAGGGTTTTTAAATAGCTCTAAATATATTAAAGTTTATGCAGCAAATTGTATTAAAGAACTTTCTCCGGCATTTTGCACGGCTCTGTGCAGATTCATATCTGATGTAGCATTTGTATTTTGAGCGTGATGCTATGACATACGGTAAAAAGCAAAATAAATAAAAAAACATTTCTGAATTATTATGTAGATAGAGGAGGGACTAATGCGAGTTTTATTTAATTTCCCAATTTACCACGCAACTTTCTTAATTTTTTCTTTCATAAGAACCTTCTACTGATAAAAGCCAACACGACAAAATAAAGAATTAGTGAAATCGGTTTAGCCGTTTAGGCGTGATGCTCACATATACGGTAAAGCAACGACAAAAGGCAAATAAAAAAACATTTCTGAATTATTATATAGATAATCTACGTAACGTTTGTCATGAATCACTATTTTAATTGGTGAGTTACTCATAAAACCGGCTTGTATCTATGAAAAATAGAATAACTGTGAAAGACATGTGAGTCAAATTCGTAGTGTGGTGATATATTCTCTACACCTACCCCACAATTGACATTTAATAGAATGCTTGAAATACTTGTAGTGAACTATAAGCTCATAATTCAATGCTGCGTCTGGCACAAATCGTCCCTCTAGGGATGGGATGTCATAAACATAATAATAATAATAACAATGCTGCCCTTATGCTTTGCAACGACAAAAGTAAAAACTGTAACGCAACGTCTTTTCTCTGGTCATAATCCTAGGAATAGTTGGCAGCAATGTTTACCACTCTTTCTCTCCAGCTATATCTATAGATTCCTTATATTTAAAAAAAAACTATTCAAGTAGGTGCATAATTGAAATAATAAAATATCCTGTATATGAAATATTGACTACAGGTACTTATTTCATTTCCATATCTGGATATATCAAACTCAAAATAATCACCGCAAATTGTTGAAGAGTTCTGCATCTAACTTGACATCAATGGTTGGTGTGTTATAACGTCAAGTTGCAAGTAACAACATCTAGTAGATTATTACAGAGCGGATAAAAATCAACTTGATTATGCAAATAAACTCACCTTCATAGTTTAACAATACTCTCTATTTTGGTGGTTCAACTTAGCCCATAGTAGGATTCGAAACCTACTGAGATACTCACTTGACGTCAATAGACGTTGTATTATTATTATGTTATTTATAGGTGAAAAATTATGTGGCAATTAGGCAAAACTATTTAGTGTCATTTTGAGAAAGGCATTGGAATCAAAACAAAACTACACCACTACAATATAATTTTAAAAAATATATGAAGTTACCTATAAGGAAATTTTCAATGGATCAATGCGGGTATATCAATATCAAATCTAGGTATTTCTTCTTATCCTTATTGATAAATAAATGCCATTCTCTATTAAAATTTAAAAAAAATTGAACCAAAATGTACATAGGAAAGAAATTCAAATGTAAGTTATTGCCTTCTGAAAAATGTCAAGTTGTTCAACGTAGAACCATTTAAATAGTAATATTATTTATGGGTATGAATAAATGAATGAAAGAATTTTTGTTTATTTTTTGTCCAATCATTATTTAATTCATAAAACATAAAATCAACAATTGAAACATAATATGTATAATCTCAAAGTTTTTTGTTAGATCTAGCATAGTAAAAAAATATTCTCTTAAACAAATGGAAACCAGAAAAGATATTCCGACCCACCGTTATAAAAAAAAACTATTAGTTATTCACTTCTTAACCCAAAAGTATTAGGTATATCATTTTTATTCCATAACCGAAATAAAAAATTTAAAGTTTAATTAAATCTGATGCTAGAACACAGAAATCCATACAATAACCTAGAATCCCGACTCGCGTTCAAAAGTGAAGCCTAAATATTGCAACTTTTGACAGTTTGGTTCCCAAAGGATGTGGTACAGCGTATATTTATTCAGTAGTTTTCTCGTGTTTTTTACAATAAAACATATTTTTACATTGAAATAAGTGAAATTAGATCATTTTTAAGTTTCTTTATAAATGTACTGTCAAAATTGCCAGCCAAATCGGCTTCACTTTTTTACTACGAAGAATATATGAAAATCTATGTGCTAGAAACACACTATTGTGTCAGCTTGTGTTGTGTCGAGCCAGAAGCATTATCGTTTTTATATTTATTTATTTATTTTCTGTCAAAATTAAGCATTGCTCACCATTACAGAGTAATCCTTTGCGGTAATAGTGGTTAATAATATGGTTTAAGATACATTTAGGCTCTATATGAAGCTGATAGTGATATGTGGTAAAATTGATAAAATCGCTGGCATCCGCAAGACACTATTATTGATTATGGTCAATCTTCTTTACATCCCATAAGCAGCCATTGAATATTTTTTCAATATAATTGTTTCCCTTCTCAAATGGGAAATTTAAATGAGCTCTCTAACATGGATCTGCAATATAAAGTTTCTGATTTTAAAATACACATAAAGAAATCCAAGAAACATAATTAATGAAATTCTTACATAGGTAGCTTACCATTTTGGTATATTTACAATATTATTATATTGTACAATATTATTATATTGTCTTGCAAAAATTAAACCTTTGAATTTCTTTGTTAGAAATGCACTTTTATCAATCAATTTGATCCTTAGAAGTATGTACGTAATTGCTATGTCAAAAAGGTGGGATGAAAGCAATTAGTCTCGTTGAAAACACGTTTGCCTCAGGAACCTGAAAAAAATATCAACAAAATAAATTAATTTTGTGATTTCGGTAACACACAACGTTGCAATTGTTTTAGCAACGCATAAATGTTTTAAGTTACGGCATAGGCTTACAGATATTTTAATCAATTTGACTTACCAGTTTTATGTTCATTAAACTCAATTGAAAATAAGGTAATTATATTTTTCATAATCGACGATATCAATCCGAACCTTTTGTTTGACAACAAAATATGACGTATGACGTATAGTGAAGTATTAACCATCCATGGATAACCAAAGATAATAATATAATTCAACACAGTTAGGTACTATTAAATTATTTTATGATGTATATTTTTGATTTACTTATATAATGGTCTCTTAAAATATTTAGACTTATTAAAAAAAAATTTTTCACACAAAAAACCACTTTAAATGTGAAGAAGAATTATTAAAAAAATCATTCTTATTTTGTTTTCATATTATGAAGCTAAGACAAAAAATTACATATTAAAAAGTTTGTCTATGGTAACCTACTGTCAATTATTGTTATTCTGACAGCCAAACAAAAACAACAGGAATTCTATTTTCAAAAATTTTGTAAGTTTTTTAATATATTGAAATATTTTTGTAAGTAGGTACCTAAGCTATATTTAATTATTAAGATTTTTACCTATCATGAAGTTTTTAGTTGTGAATTGTAAAAATATGGGTATATAAAATATAAAGTAACTAAACTTTAGACAGATTTTGATGTTTGTTTTGTAAAATTGTTTTCTAGGCATGGAGTTGCAGTCTATCTGAAATAATAATACCTGATACATTATGCAGTCTAAATGGATTTAATGAAGATCTTAAAAAGGTATAAAAGCTACACTTTTAAACAAATAATACTATGAAAGATTCCAAATGAACGTTTTATGCAGAGCATATCATATCAAATATGTATCTAGCAGTTGATTGTTTTATTCTAATTTGAAGTTCATAAGTAGTTTGATATACTTTCTAAATCCTTAATATTGATTCTAATCAAATTCTCATAACATGTATTTTTAAAACAAATCCCTGAAAAAGCAAAATTTTCTAATGTCGTCTTATATATTTGCAACCATGGCCATGTAATCACTGTATTTTGCTTTCATATATTAATAGAATTGTTTTTTTTTTAGGTCAGAACACTCAGAACCTTGCAGGGATTTTGGATATATCAAGAAATGCTGCCAAACTTACCGAATGCTTCAACATACAAAACAACATGCTGTGTTTTTTTAAATATTACCCACCTTGTTTTGTGATGAATATAACATTAAATAAAATAAATTAAAGGTAAGAGAACATAAGTTTGCATTTATCTACATAAGAAATTTGAGTTCGATACAGTTTTGTGAATACATATTGTGGATAAATCAAGTGAATTTTACTTTACCAAAATACCTACATATCTGATTCTTTTCCAAAATAAACAGGAAGTATTACTTAATTATTATGATGTGTGTAAAACCAAATATATTTTTTGACTATAAACATACACACATACCTGACAAATCCATTATAATCTTGTAAAATAGGAACGTCATCACTTCCTGTCAGATTGGCTTTCTTTCAGCGTTCTGTTTTACCGACCAAATCTACCAAAGAATATTCATACTCATTTCAATTTTCAAATATCATTTTTTCTCTAAAATCTTTATGAAAGAACAATTTTTAGATTGAAATGTATTATGAATTTAATTTAATGTATCTTTATTATTTTTTACCAACATTTAATATGATTTTATCAGGTATGTAGCTACATAATTATTACTCATCTATCTGGCTACGACAGTTTGACACAAAATGTGGCCATAAATTTTTTAAAATGTGTCAAATAACAAAATGGAGGAAATATTTTTCCAAAATCTTTCTTTAAATCTTTATTTATTGAGAATAATAAGATTTGAATAACATTTATATGTATAACAAATCAATCTCCAATTATTTTATTACATTTTCATACAGTAATACCAAGATTCCATTCTACGTTTACATGAGTAATTTTGTTTCCAAAATATGGCTTACTGTCTTTTGTGAAAAATTTGTATGAAGATCTTAAAAAAATAAAGTTTTTTAAATAGCTCTAAATATATTAAAGTTAATTTATCAAAGAGTATTTAAGAACGCTCTCTGGAATTTTGCACGGCTTTTCGCATATTAATATCTGACCTTTACGTTTGTTTTCTATGATTGATGCTCTTACAAAAATATATATATATATAAATAAACGGACTAAAATATTATGTAGATAAAGACCCAGCGACCATTTATCAACCATGGCTTGCTTGCATAGCGCTCATCACTCCTGGCTATTCGCTTATATATATAAATAATCGTTGAGGCTGTGTGTCAGTATGGCGGCCAAGAGAGGTAAGAGTAAGCATATAATTGCATTGATTTTACTTTGAATTTTTTTTAATAGAAACTAGCTTTCCCGGCAGACATTGTCCCGTAGTCTTTACTACTCGTGAATATTGATTTCGTTTTTTTTAATTTTTACAAAAATACGATTAAGATAGGTATATTTGAAAGATAAAAAAATATATCTGAAAGCTTGAAAGAAATTCTATCAAAAATCTGCATACTAATGTTTTGAAACTCAATAGTTGTCAAGTAGGTAAATAAAAATTGTTAAGTTATGGATTTTTTTTACAGATGGCGTCGATGTCAGTAAATCCGTACCGTTTTTTTAACTTTAATATTATATTCATGTTATTTGCTATTCAATTTTTTTTTCAATGTTTTATTAGTTATTACGTTATCCGGAGCGGAGAAGAATCCAACTAACCAAAAATGACAAAAATCTCTTTAGCCGATGTTATGTAAGTAAGTAAGTATTCAAAATAACTCGAGTTTCTTTTATATCTCTAGATTAGTAGGTATGTGTTTGTCAATTTTCCGTCAACAATCCCTTCATACACATTTTCTTTCAACCTTTTAAACTATTTTTGTAATTATTATTTTTTTGCATACATTCTATCATCGTTCCATATTAATGTGAGCTTACACCAAACAAACATAGAGCCAAATCTTGAAACAGAGCATACTTTCTTTTATGGTTGATATTGGACATCATGGAAATAATAACAAGCAAGAACTAATTAATGGGCAATTACTGATTAGTGTTCATATCAAAGATCAAAAAAATATACTCTACTTCCAGCCCTGGCTCTATGTTCATTTGGTTTAAACGCACCCTTAGTTTTCATCTTTGCAACAACCCTAATAGTTTTATGCACGACAATATTCGGGAATATTTTATTAATATAATATTAACTTGCTTACAAACAAAGTAAAAAAATCCACTTGTCAAGCTTTTCATCCTCTGCTCTCTCGTCATAATCAGTCTACTTTTCCTAACTCGAGTAATTAATTATCTTCTTCAAATCAATCATAAAACAAAACCAAATATCATTAATCTCAATCACTCGAATAAAATAAATACCTAGACAGACTTGTTTTAAGGACAAACTTAATTTTGCATCTGTTACGTTTACCAGATGTAGAGTATTACATGTCACAACTCCTCCAGATGTAATGTGTATTCAAAAAAAAGTTTCTTATTCTGTAAGGTTGTTGATTTAGTCAGAGGACTTTCTCAGTTATCTATGTTTGTTGAGAACAAATTTTTAGATTCATACTTGATAATATATGAAGTTCTGCCAGACATTCGATTTGAACTTGTTGGACATTTTATTCACAACATCAAAAAAATAATAGTGGACGTTTTAATTCAAATTTCAAAGACTGAAAACCTGGGCCCTCTCAAGTCTATTTAAAATGTAATAATTGGTACATGTATCAATTATTGTTCAATTCCATACCGTAAAAATAATAATTTTCTAATGTTTATTTGAAAAAATGTTCATATTTGTCTAGAAATAAATAAATTCTTAACAAAACAATATATGTTCTAATTTTGTATTCATATCTGCCCAACCTACAGTATATAGTAGGTATGTTTGTAAATAACGGTGTGCAGAAAATTATGTAAATGGATTGAGCATTTCAAATTATTTTCAAATAGTACCTCTATACATCTATATTCTTTAAAATGAGACAAACTAAAAAGTAAAAAAAAAATTTAATCAAATTTTAATAAAAAAACTTTTTAGCTCTTCCACTATTTTATTTTACCTGACATTTTTCGAAGGGGCACGCCCTTCATGGTCACAGGTTATTTTAAACTTCCAAACATGTCAGGTAGGTATAATAAAATTGTGGAAGAGTCTTTATTTATTTAATTTTTTTCTTCAGTCGACAAAAAAATTTGTGAAATACGCAATAATACAAAATGTTTGTCTATGGATGAAACTTCAGGTTTTCTGATGAAGCGATGTTTGTGCGCTTATAATATCCTTGTCAAAGTATCACCTTGAGTTATCAACGTACATAACGAAATCTTCCAGCAGACATATAATTAACTTATCTGTGAACACGTCTGAAAATTTATCGGGAGGTAATGAATGGTTGGGCAGGTATATGAACCCCCGTCTTACCTGAGCTTATTCCACATGTCACCCGTTTCTTCTACTTGACTGGAGGAATGTCCTGAAAAAAGACAAATAGTGTGATATAGACGTTGCTCTAAACAAGGAGTAAAAAGAAAAAATAATTCTAAGGGCTTGAGAAAGGGATTATTTTGTATATCATTATGATTAATTATTGTTATTCCATTATTTCAAGAAAAAAATGAAAAATTGTTTTTGTTTTCTTAAATTTCAATCCCGTTGTGTTGTGTTTGGTCTAAATAGTGTTCATTAAAAACCAGTTGACTCTATAAACTTCGTATCACCTCACCGCTTCGTATTATTTCCAGGCAATGACAAATACAACAATCTATTGTCGTGTTTGTAGTGAGACATCTGACACCTAGGAACACTTTGTATGGGAAAAAAGAAATGTTGTTTTGTTTCTACTAGCATTTTCCTCGCAGTTAATCCATAAATCCATTCTCAACGTAAAAAAATACTCTGAGCTTATTCGAATATTTCAAAACCAAAATTAGCTAAACCGATCCGGCCGGCGCGGCGGCCGTCCGCTAGTTTGCAAAACACACGCACAGCTAATCTTGGTTTTTTTTTGTATAAAATAATTTGCCAACACGTGATTAACCAAGTTGAAGTTACTGAAGGTATGTCAACAAAATTCTAAGCTTTTATAAAAATCTAGAGGGGTGCGAAAACCTCCTTAATAAATTATGAGTGATTGTGACTTGCTTTCTATGTGATTATACACCTTTTTTATAACACAGCTATAAATTGAAATTTCATGTTTCATTATTTTTTATATTCTTCACATGATCTCTATAACATAAGTAAACACTATCCCTGGGAAATATGTTTTTGGTATAACTTTTTTATTTATATAATAAATAAAACAAAACAAAACTTTACAGTAAATTATCTGGAATCTATTTTCGACCGACGTTTATTTTTTTTATTATGTTACCCTAAAAAAAATTTTTTTCTATTGACATTGATAATCTGTAAGTTTTACTCTTTTTGCAATTATTTTGTTTAATTCATTTTGTTAGATTTACTTAATTGGCCGAAAATACATTCCGAATTAAAAATTATGATAACACTGCAAAGGTGTTATTTTTGTTTATTTAAATTGGTACAATGTTACAAATAATTTATTTGAAAATTAAAGGAATTGTAATTGTTTAAAACGTTTACTAAATTAACGTTTATATTTTTTTAAAAGTGATGATAGATTGGTAAAAATGTATGGAGTTGTATGGGGTAATCCACTGCAAGACATACGCCTCCTCATGTTCATCCCACTCCTCCCAGTCTCTGATCACCCCCATCCACTCTGCCCCAAACATAATATTCAGTGATCATAATATTCCAATCGGTGTATTTTACCCGCAGATTTATTTCATATTAATTATTTTCGTTCGATCACATTCACACGAGTTGGATTTAACTCTAGGTTAAAATGAACTCAATAACGTTGTCGATAATCTTCACACTCGTATCGACAGAAGTTTGTTCTTTGAAGAGGTTTTAATATTTTTATTCCGTCATTTTATGTCACTTCCACGCCTCGTGAAGACCTGAGGAACTGCGTGCAGTTGACATTGTCTAGTGGTTTTATAAACGAAGCCGCGATAACACCCTTTCTCACCCCTTTTCCACCCCACCCTCTTATACAGTGTAACCTTGTTATTACCATAATATCTGCTGACATATTGTTTCTTCCCGCTGTTCGGTATTTTAAGTGAATCAATAACATCCCGAACAACACTTTGTATTCTGATATTACTCTGGTTTTCTTTTTTTTTTTGCAATGCTGAACATTTTCTTAATGAAATTTACCCGAATTGAGCAAAAAAGTGTTGTTGGAAGTTATTTTTATTTATATTTTATTTTTTGCATTTAATACCTAATCGAAGAATTTAGTCATATCAATTTTGATTGTTGTAGTGCAAGTTTTTAGTTTTATTCAATAATTGAAATACTAGCTTTCCCGACAGACGTTGTCCTATGTTCATAAATATGAATATTGAATTCAAATTTGTATAGTGATGAATATATCATTTGACCAATGTGATTCCGAACGATGCGTCTGTTTTAAACCATGTATATTCCATCTACATTCTGTCAATCGCACCAATTCACAATTTCTGTTAAAATTTCAAAATTGGAATAAAAACTATAAGGCAAAAAGTACTAATAAGGTTGTCTGCGTAGAATTTTCTTTAATTTTCTAATTTGCCATGCATTTTTCTTAATTTTTTCTTCTAAAAGGACATTCTCCTGATAAAAGCCTACACGACAAAAAATGAATTTACGAAATCGGCCCAACTGTTTAGGCGTGATGCGATGACATCGGGAAATAGCTCTCCATTTTTATATATAAGATTACCTCTTTTCCACATAAACGAGCTTCGGTTTTTCTAAGGATATGAATATCTAAACCCAAAATTCATTTATCCCACAGCAAGTATATTCATTTCATTGTTCTTCGAAAGTTTCCTCATTTCACAGATATGTAGAACTTACCCTCATAACAATATCTGCAGTTTATTTATGCTTAGGGGTATATTTTGTATTGTTATACTCTGACATTACCTCGCAAAATTGTATACCATACGATATAATATATGGTTTTCAAATAGGTAGCCAGTGTTCCTGTATGAATTATATTGTTTGCAGTGTCAAGAATATAAATCATTTTATTATCCGCTGTCAGATTTGATTAACAATTTCATGGATTTAAGGCCCCTACCATGCGAACCAGTACCTTTATATATAAACTAAAGGATTATTGCAGAAAAAATACTTTGTTTTAAACTAGGTACACATAAAATAACGAAGCATAAATGTACCTCCTAATGCGTTGGGTTCCTAGGGAGCGGCCGTCATCTGACAAGACGGCGTCTTTCAAATTATATGACAATGTTTTTCGTTACTATGGAAACCATATTGGCAATGTTCTCAACTGACATATCCACCGCCGTTTATTGTAGCGGCGTATCCGTAGGAATCCAGACCATAAGTCTGATATGGCAATCATAATTTATTGGATCTACTTATTTGTGTGTCGAATTTGTGGTCTTAACACGATCTTATTCAAATCTTAACCCACTCTGACACCATTTAAAATTTGCCAAATATATTTTTACATCATCACTTCATCTTTGTATATCGGCTTTAAATTGCTTTACATTTTTGTAAATTCATGAGTGGTTTTAAAAGCAAGTATCACTTCCTTAAAATACTACTTAAATAATTACAAAGCCAATTAATCAAAATAATTTATTTTTTATATGCCAAGTTTATGCTCTTTAAAAATAATGTTGAAATTAAATGGTACTTACTTACTAACTTAACGAATCTGATCCAATACTCGGCAGCTGCAACAGCACTATCATTACTCATGATAAGGTCTTGCATATCACACCTCAGTGGCATACATATCTCATAATAATATGAAATTAAATGTTGTCTTTAGATGAGCTTTAGATTAGGAAAATAAGCGAAAAATTTTACCTTCCTAGATAAAACTTATTTTCCTTGCTCCCTTCAGTTAATTTATATAATTAAGCTTTCCTGTATCTGTATTGATAAAAATCATATGAAAAGTATTGTAATTATCTTCTATTTGTTATATTAAAAGATTTCCTTGTAAATGATTTAAATTTGTAAGAAGATAAGGAAACATATAATAAGTTCTATAGAAAACGATACATTTAAACACAAATAAACGCAAAAAGTAGTGTATAATAATAATTCAAAAGGTGTTTTATCAACCACATCCGGATTACCAGTACAAGTTGTTATCTCGTTCAACGTTCAACATAGGAGTGTTTCTGACACTTTTATACCAGATGCAATGAGGTGAAGTGTTGAAAATCGCAGCAATAATGGAAAAGATGCTTATGCAACTAGTGGTTTCTTAACAACACAAAGTCTGCATTGTTTCTTGCGTATACTTTCTCCCGGCTATGGAGTTTTAATGATTGGCTTGTTTTATACACACTTACACTTTTCTTGCATCTTTTCTTTTTGGATTCAAGTAAATGCGTATTTTTTCTTATAACTTATAATAAAAACTTTGTGTCTTTCTATGGATCTTTGCGTTACTCTCAGCTTTTCCACGAAGTAAGGATTTTGCTTCCTCGACCATTTAATGTCCTAAAGTTTAGTGGATGGTTAATATGGCAAGAAAATAAATTGACATGCGCACTAAAGGCTACTAAATTGGAGGCCGTGTAAAGACGGCAGCAATTGCCAAGGAAAAGGGAGGAATGAAAAGATTTTCAAGAGACCAATGTCCAGTGGTCAACCCAAAGAGGGGTTTTGAAAACAGAACAACGAAAAAGTCAACTAAAAAAATAGCAGTATGTAGGGAATAATATATACTCACATATTTTAAGTAGGTACCTTTATTTTTTAAATATAAGAGAGAAATGTCAAGTTATTAAGATGACCCGACTGCGAATCGAACCCAGGGTGGTTTAGTTATATGCTCAGTATACCATTTCGCATAGGTACTAATAGTTTTTCATTTTTTTTTTTGTATAAAATGAATATTTGCTCACTCAAAGTGAACACAAATACACTCGTGAAAGAGAAATATGGGATCAAACCAACGACCTCCGCACAAAACAGGACGAAAGCCGGCTTCGAACCGTTTGACTACCAACCACTTCACTTTTTATTGTACTCCTTTGTTAGTGACAGAATCGATCTGATCGATTCAAATAATATTTTTTCGAATAAGATCATCATCATTTAAGTTCACCAAGATGTGTGTACAATATTTTGATAAAACGATTGATTGTATACTTTTTGGAAGACGATGAAATGTAAACGTCTAATATCATTAATATTATTTCCTCTCAGCCTAGTCTCAAAGGTACGCAACTTGATGGGTATTACCTGTGTTACACGAACATACACTGTTTCTTTATTTGAAAGGTTTCTTGTTTGATATATTGAGGGATATCCTCATATTTCTCTTAGGCAGAGGCCACTCATTTTCATAAAGTGTTTTTTTATAGACACCACCTTCACCGTATTAAGCTGTAAAATATTTTAGGCTCTTGTGTACCTACTAGTCTGCCTGGCCTACACATATTAAGCTGTGTTGTTTTTTATCTTCTACTAGCTTTCCCGACATACATTATCCTCTCTTAATCATGAATATTGAATTCGAACTTGTATGACGATAAATTTATTTCCTTTTTAACCAATGTAATTCTTACCGATGCATCTTTTGATGTTAACAGGGCACATTCTGACACGACTGACAAGTATCTATCTACTGAAAGTATGTTGAACGTCAATTAAACCAAAAATAGAAAAGTTTATATTGTGAAATTTTCTAATATTCCGCGCAACCTTGTTCTGATAAATGCCAACCAAAAAGAATAATTAGCGAATTTGGTTCAGATGTTCACGCGTGATGGTACGACCACTGACCAAAGTAAATAGTGCAACATTTATTTATATATATATATATATATAAAACTTCGGCTCTTTTCATAACACCTGTAACATCTCGGGCTGAATTCCTTCAATTTCCGAAAGTTGCATAGCGAATTGCGGTCACCATTCAGCCGATATAAGTTTTCGATGATCGAATATCGAAACAATCATCGAAAAATGATCGAATGATACGATCGTTTAATTTTAGGACACTAATTACACGCTAATAAGCGCTTATTTGCGTGCAATTACATAGCTTTCGTTAAAACTCGTACTAGCCCCACAAATCACTACTTCTCATATTATTTTTTTTCGTTATGTTTTTTTCGAGATAATAAATAATGTAAGTATATTTATGTAACATAAAATTGTGATTTTTCGGGTTTTTCTAAAAAGAAGAAAGAGGAAATACTTTGTTCTTCGTCTTCTTCCTTGCGGACCAATGCTCATTACGAACTATTCAATTTGGCCCGCCATCCAATAAGTTTGCCCAGCCCTGCTTTAAATCAATAACTGGGTCATTTTCACTTTCAAAAGACATATAAAATTGATAAGTTGTGTTAAAATCTCTTTTTTTAATGATAGCTTTGTTTTAGTTAAAAAAAAATTCTTTCGCCAAAAGTTCTCTCACCTAAGTAAAACTCCATCTATAATAATAATTATCAACCAGAATTTTATCAAGATATATAAAAACATTTGATTGACGAAACTGAAATCGTCTATAAAGAAAAGTATGTATTTGTCGTCATATTATTTTCCAGGAAACTGGAAATGGGCACGACCCCCTTCCCTGAAGCATCCTCCTTATGAAATAATAACAATATTAACAATAATAATCTGTTGTTCTCCGATATCGAAATTGATGACGAAGCCGAAAAAATAAATGAATGGCTGTAATTTGATTCCAATTATTTGGAAACATCCTAATGGGGCCATTCGGTAAACATGTCAATACACCGCAGGGCGACAGACCCACGTATTGAGGATGTGTTCGGGTCTTGTGTCACAATGTCTAAGCATGTGTGCTCCTAATCAATATTTGAGTATCTCATGTGATAACTAATATTCTTTATTGCCCACTAGCTTTTTATTTCGGACCTCGAGAATCGTGAAATAACAAAAACAAAAAATATACATATATTTGAATTATTATATTTTGTTAAGTTTGTGTATTTACGTAAGTACATACTGAAAGTTCTATATGATAACATTATAGGAACAAACACAAACGCATTTTCAGATTTTATAAAAAAAATTCTAGCGATTTCGTCCAACTCAATCGACTCTTATCTCTTGACAATGTCTTCTTGAGTAAGATGAAAGCGCTCGAGGTTTAATGAAAAAAGTGTGAAAGTGCAACTGTGTTTCCTAGCTGGTCGCATGATCGCACGATCATGCTATTGCGATGATCGCATAAACAAATTTGTGATCGCACGATGAAAAATTGTGTGTTCTACTTGCCATTGTATTATCGCGCGTCCACTTTCCTTGACAACGCAAACAAATAAATATGAATGTTAGTAAGTAAGAACTTTTGCTTGGAATAGGAATGAAATATGGATGTTTTAGAAATATTTTAATATTATTATTTTATTAGTAACGACGAAACAGCACGCCTTGGCCTTCGAGTCAATGCCAGTAAGACAGAGCTCATGGCGAGTAATGCCTGCCACGATAAACAGCTACCGATAACCATCGACGGTCACCAGGTCTCCCGGGTGGATAAATTTAAATACCTGGGAGCAACCATTACCACCTCGGGTGACCTCGGGGCTGAGCGCCCGATGCGTATCGGTATGGCATGTGGCGCCTTTAACAACATGACCAAGATTTGGAAAGCGTCGGCGTTTAGGGTCGAGACGAAATGTAAACTGTTTGTTGCGTGTGTGTTGCCCATTCTCCTGTATGGGTGTGAATCCTGGCACCTGACCAAGGCCCAGGCACAAAAAGTCTCAGCCTTTGAAATGAAGTGCCTAAGGAGAATTCTGGGCGTAAGATGGTACCACCGCATCACGAACGACGCTATACGCCGGCGCACCCAGCGTGAGCCCATCACCTCTACCATTGTGGAGAGGAGATGGACTTGGCTGGGGCATGTGTTAAGGATGCCGAATGACAGTTGGCCGAGGAGAGCGCTGTTCTTCCTCCAATCAGGGTCCCGAAGACGAGGAATACCCTCTCACACTGTATTCCGCTCCATTGAAGCAGAGCTGAGGGACATGGTGTTGGAGGAGGTCATAAACATTGCGCAAGATCGAGCGCAATGGAGAGCTCTTGTTGCCTACCTATGCCCCTGATTGGGGTGTAAAAGGGAGAATTGATTGATTGATTGATTGATTAGTAACTTAATCGGATTAATTATGTATTTTTGTTTCTGGGGACGCAGTGCACATAATATGAACGGGCCGCCTCCGTTTAGGACTACAGAACAACGTCTGTCGGGAAAGCTAGTTTAGAATAACTGAAAAAATTAATATGGGAAACTCAGAAAATATCTAGAGCATGTGTACCAGAATAATTATTCTAGTACTTGCTCATTGATATTTACTAGATGTATACGCTGTAAACAAGCCTTTTTGCACTGAGTGGTCCTTTTTAGCTCAAGCTCATTTTTCCTTTAGTCTAAACACACCTTGACATATTATTTTCGCTCGTTTGACGTTTGCAAGACTAGTCAAGAGATGAATTAATTTTATTTTAAACGTGTATATTGTACACAAGTAATTATGTACATAATGCACTTGAAACACGCTTCCAATTACTTGACTAAGCGATGCTTTCAACCGTGTACTACGACCCACTTATTGCGGTGGAGAACCACAAGCAATCAATGAATATAAGTATTATACTAATATCTGGATATCAAAATACTATCTCCGTGTTTCTAAACAAAGTTTTTCACTAAGGTGCTATATCAGGAACCATGTTAATAGATTAAAAACTTTGTAAGTACTTATGTTACCTATGACTTGAATGCCTGCTTCGTATGAAAACTATTAACAAAATGTAGATAGGTAATTTGGTGAAAAATCACTAAACACCCACTGATATTGGATGTGACTGGCGAATCCGTCAAACATCATTTAAATATCAAAGCAGCGTTCTGATATAAATAAAGGCTTGACGTCACAGATTCTTAGAAAATTCTTTCTTTAAACACATCCCTAAACGTTGAAAATATTGGAAAAAAAAAGATGTTTTTAAAAAGGCAGTGAAGCAAAAATTTCTTTGAATTTTATTCTAAGATTTGTTTTCTTTTCGGGTTAATTTTGAAAACTATTTCTTCTTCTTAGGCTTCTTGCCATTACTGGATATAGGCATTTTTACTAAGTAAGGATGCAGAAGAACTACTTAAGGCATCCAGCTGGAAAGACACCATCGGAGGACAGAATATGTTGGGAGGTGAAAATTTGAAGAAGCCAAGGACCCATTTAAAAAGTTATTCATCACAATCTTCCAAGTGCTACGAAAGATTTGAAATACTCATTTCTATACATTTCAACAGTTTTGCTGAATTTAGAAACATTTTAATAATATATGCTAATATCCGCCAAAAACTTATCTCCTCAAATGAATTTAGAAAGTACATTAACGTTTTAAACCCAAGAGTATCGTCTTTAAAACTTTTAATTTATTTCAATTGTTTTAAGTGTGCTGTAAATCATCATAATATCATCACTTGTACTAGTTTTTTCATTCGAGATTATTCCTACCTACCGTATAATGATCTCTTCGAAATGTATAATTTGTTCAAAGTTTGCCTTACAATGCATTGATTTCTCGGCTTTTCGATAGTATATTACTCTTTAAGGTTCAATGGAAGCTCTATGTTTTGTCCCAGATTCTTTCATAAATTTTATTTAACCAGCGTTGAGTTTTTGTTCGAGATATAAAAATAAAAATTTACCTTAGATCTACTTCAGAAATTTTACTTACTTTATACTATAATATAGCATTTTCTATCGTTTAGTAGAATTTTAAAGAATAAAACAGATATTTGAATCATCTCAAAGGACAGAAGCTGGACATGGATTACCTAACAAGCATTAAAAGATTTTTCATGACATCATTGCTTTAACCCTGAGGGATACGATGTGAAAATCGAACTAGAATTTAAAAAATGAAATGTTTTTCAATTCCAGCTTGGGTTTATAATCCATATAGGTACCTTAATATGTTTTTTTTATATCACACGATAAAAATCATACGAATATGTTTGTAAACTATCTGCCTATTCGCCCTTTAAGCCCCACTGAGGAGCATAGGGAGGCAACAAGAGGTCTCCATTGCGCCCAAACTTCCGCAATGTTTGCAGTTGTAAACAGGTTATATGAGTATTATTTCGATTTTTAAATGGAACAAACCACCACGGGCTTACGACCGTCTTCTACTGTTACTTCGAAGACTGGCTTAGTGTGATCACTTTACGTTAACAACGTTCGCCATTAGGTGGTAATGTCTCCGAAACTCCTAATCTTTGTTAAAATATTAGGTTGTTCACAAAAGTCATATTCATCTATGGATGGTAAGAAAAATAAATATACAACAATAGGTACTTGGGCGAAGGATAAAGATAATAAAAAACACAAGCACAGAATACAAAGTTGATGAGACCCAATACTATTATTTCAATACTTGTTTCACAAAGGGAAGTTTCAAGTGTACACAAGTCGGTAACCCGACAATTCCCTTAACTATTACTAAGTTATGATCCTTTGACAACTTTCACACTGCGTATAAATTAAGATAACAATAATACAATACAACCATAGTAATGAAACTATGTATATTTAATAGATGGCGCGATAACAAAATCATCGCAATGAAACAAATATACCAACATTGATAGAATAAAAAGAACAATAATTATAATATTAATGAATTGAACGTGCATTCTTGGTGGAGTTATTTAAATAAAGTCATTTGAATGAAACAGTTGATTTGTTTTTCCACAAATTATTTTATGACTAGTTTCGCAGGCAAAGGTCCTGCATGGTCACAGGTGACTAAGAAACTGAATTTTTACCGAATACAATGCAATAATTATTATTGGTACACACACGAGTAGGCAGAGGTTGACAACTTATAGCTTTATATGGACAAATTGAAATTAATTTTATCTATGTGACTAATGAATTTATACATAATACACAGCAAAGATAATGATTGCGTTAAATGTTAAGACTAGATTTACAATAATAATACTTAATTATGTTTGAATTTACATACCAAATCCAAACTCCCTTTAGACCCCACTTAGGGGCATAGGGAGGCAACAAGAGCTCTCCATTGCGCTCGATCTTGCGCAACGTTAATGACATACATTTTAAGAAATTTAAATTATTAATTAATTTACTAAATCAGAAAACTTTGGGATGGATTACTCAATATTTATATTGATACGCTTATTATTTTGTCGAATTGATTCGCTCTGCAAGACAGATGGGTTAAATCCATAGCTAATACATACAAATAAATTAAGAGCTCATTCCCGCCATAAAATTTTCATGATGCAGTTTCAGACAAGTTACACAGCTAATATGTAAGTCGTAATCTCAAAGTTATCTTGATACTGATTCTCATTCTAATAAGTTAATGGACACCAAACTGAACTAAATATTGTACAATTCTTGAGTTTATACTTACAGCATTTCACAGTCAAACCTCGTTTTTTTGTTCACTTGTTGCCTATCTGAAAAAGATAAGCGAAGGCAGATGTGGTTCAAGAGAAGACTTCTAGGTTTATCATGGAGGGACCACATGACAGAATGAAGAGCTTCTCCAAACAATTGTAGGAGGATGGCACCGACACAAAACCCTGGCGTGCAAGATGGATAGGACAAGTGATACGAAATGGAGGTATCCTACATACCATCTTTGGGGAGACGACCGAGGGGACAAACTCCCTGAGACAACCACATCATAAGTTCCATGCACACCTGCACTCTTCCTCATATGAGGAACTTAAAAGGATAGGGCTGAATGAAGAGAGAGTGGCTTATATTGCTGCAAACCAGTCTCAGGGCTGAGGCCAGAGCAGATAACGTTAAATACTAAGTTACATACAGGGTGTAGATACTAAATTATAATGTAGAATGCGTGTATTGTGTATACTACCACCAAATCTTAAGGCCGATTTTTAGTGAAAATGTTAAAAATTTCCATTTCTACAGTTTGATAGTCTTAACCTCAAAACTCGTTGACGCTATGGACGTATTGTTGATTATACATAGGTAAATATCTCAATATGTCATTAAAATATATCTTGTCAGTCGGTTTTTTAGTCGTGGAGTGTGTACATATGTGTACTAATCTGTCTATCCTATGTCCAAATTGTAAATCAATAATATTATTTTACTATTCAACTAACTATGGTATCTTTATCGTATCGAAATATCGATTGTTGATCATCTAAAGAGCGTTTTTAAGAAGAGTGGGTCTAGTTTTATCGAAAGCAAATTAAATTCTTAAGCGCATATTAACGTGCAAATAATGTTCTAACATCAAACGATTCAATCGTTCGATCATTTTGTAAGGATTTTTTTTCGAAACTCTTTCGTTGATCTTTTCGATATTCGATGCACCAAATTAACGTTTTTGGGGACGTTAACTATCTTTCCATGCACACAAACAAAAACAAGAAATTAATGAAATGAAACAACTTACCTAATAATATAAAGTTACCCCAAGTTTTTCATGTACATATATACCAAAATGCTTCGAAAGCGAAATTTATTATTGTAGGTAAGGCAAAAAAAGGAACACAAAACGAGGTTTGACTGTTCACACGAATACACACAGCCTGTGTAGTGTAGAGGAAATCATATGTGCTGGTGAAATATGATACTATCGCGTATCATATATATGTAAATGTAGGTAATTTTATTCTGAAGCCCGGCAATTATATGCTAAATCAACTTTATACAAGTTACAGAAGGAATAATTCATAATAAAGCGAACAATAGTATCAGGTGTACTTAAAATGTATGGTGTATGTGGGCTTTATCTCTTGCAGGTAAGAAACGAATATTGTAACTTATATTTTGTGGAGCTAATATTATTATGATTCTACTGTGAAACTTTTCGCGAGCACTCACCTACATACTTGATACAAGTTTGGACAACCTTACATAAATCTGAACAAATTTGTTTACGGAGATTTTAGGAACAACGGTAAGTAGTTGATTTTACTCTCGTCAAAATATGTAGGTACATTCCCTCATGTCAAGTAGTTCTTTCTCAAAAAACGTGGGTTTATACATACATATACTTATTATGAAAATCAGCTTCACTGTCACCCAACTTGATTTGTTCCATGTAAAATGAATTTGAATAGTTAAATCATACATGCAAGGTTTTGGTCTAATAAGATGCTGAATTTTTAAACTCTCATTCGTAATATGAATATCGTTAGGGTACTCGACAAAATGTAATCATGTTGTGACATAGAACCACAGAATTGTGTTTCATCTATTTTAATCAAGGTCGAGGTGCGAGGTATGCCTCTTATGCTAATGATATCCCTCTTAATCAACTGCATAAATCATAATGTTTGCGCTGTTTTTCCGACTATTCCTTCATCACATTATACTCTGGAACATGTTTTTTTTAACACCTACAATAGTATGAGATCGAAATACGCGTCACATGCTGCTATTTTTCTTGCTGTTTATGATTTTTATTTCGGATTTAGATAAAGTCTTGATAAATACTTACATCCACAGACATCTAATGCGTTATACATATGGTAACAAATGAAGCAAACGAATAAATTGTATCAAGATTTGAGGAAAATTACTTATCTAAGTCGCATCGTTCAAAATTCAATACTAATTTTTAAAAATACAGCGTTTGGGCAGCGACAATTTTCATACGTTGCGCCTAGAACATTTAACTGCCTGCCTGAAAGCATTCGTGAGATAACTGACCCTTGTATTCTCGGGCAGAGAGTTTCTTGCTGGGTTTTTGGTCTGTCGGTCGTGTCCTTGCATGACATGCTTGGAGGAATTGTCTAGCATCTAAGTATGGTTGTGCTATTTATTGAGTGGCTGCCTTATTTGTGTAAAGAGTGGTTGTTTCATTTATGTGTTTTGTCTCATTTATGTGTTCTGTGTGTGAATGAGGGTGTGAAGTGGTTGTGTATGTGAGAGAGAGCGAGAGTATGTTGTGTTTTTTTTATCTATTTTGTAATGGGACTCTATTTTTAAAATCTTTTTTAAGTTTGCCCTAGAACAGGCTTAGCCTATTTGGGCAACATTTATGTAACTCATTTAAAATGTTTGTACCTATAATGTAGTTATTAAATATAAAAAAAAATACAAATTTCTCCATAGAGTTTGAAAGGCATTGTTCGTTTAAGCAGGAGTTGTGTTAAAATTCACTTATTTGCTATAATAAATAACCCGATACCTTTCAAAGAATATTAAGTCCCCACACTTTGATCGTCGAATTTGACATTCACTTCAAAATAAACAGCTATTTCTTCTTTACCCTTAATTTTCAAACCGCCCTACACTAATTTAATGAAACACGCAGGTGTTAATCGATTTACAAAAACAAAATTCCTATTCAAAGAGTTTTAATGACCTCTTAAGTAACGTAAACGATATAAAACACCTTTAACATAACATTAAGTTAAAAAGTCTTGAATAATTATGAAATAAATTGCTTTGAGTGGGTCGGTTGATACTTGAAAATTATAATTTCCTCTTGAGAATTTTTAAAATGTTTTACTTCAACCAGAGCGCTTGTAAGATTTTTTGTGATTACTCATAATATAACTTGTTTATTTGAATAGAATTTACTTTTTATTTATTAAATAAGTAAATATTTTCTTACATTTTTTTATTTACTGACACGACTATAGGTTTAATTAAAATAATTTATTAAATCTTTTGTATTATAAAAAAGGTTGCACTTATCAAGATATCAAATTATAATATTCTTCCTGGAGTGCCCAGGTAGGTTCACTCAACCTAAGCTATCACTTGGCGTAAGGTTTGCACTGTCTCTAACTGCATGAATCATTTTCAGTCCGCGTCCTTAAATTATTGCGGATCCATGACACCAGCAGTGAAATTCACGAAAAAGTTCTTTTCTTAAGGAGTATTATTACGCTTAAAAATGATCATATTTAGGTAAACCAGAATAAATCCAATTAGTTTAAAGAATAATCTTCCTTAATCACTCAATAATGAGTGGAAGGCTTATAAAAAAAAAAGAATAATCTTAACATTTTCCCGCCACTTATGCATTTTTTTAGCTAGAAGTTAAAAATAGTTATGGATCGAATTATGATAATAAAATTACTCAAAAGGCTTGCTAAAATAGCTACACTATTTTAATAAAGTTCATTCTGCAATACAACCACTGTTTCATTTTTTTTAATGGTTACCGATTTCGACTACCTGACATCATCAGACGAAACTCATTCACTTGTGATTTATTTTACTTATCGAGTTACCTTACTTCCATTACGTTATGAGGTCGGTAGCTAGTTAACTTTTTTTTAAGGTAAAATCTTCAGGGACACCCAGTTAGTCAAGTAGCCCGGACTTTATCCAGGCTTTTAGCCTGGTAAGGAGTTTTACTCCTAGTTTATTTGGCGCCACGGTTCCAAGTAAGATTCTTCAAGTACGTCGTTATCGATCGGGTTCTTTACATAAATATATACCAGTTACATTTTGTCACAAATCCAAAGATATAAAAGAAAGTCGGGTTACTCGAGATTAGCTCTACAGATTTTTATCATTTATGGTTTACTAGCTTTCCCGACAGACGTTGTCCTGTGGTTCTAGCCCGAAGTGGCCCGTTTATATGTACATAAAGTGCACTGCTCCCCCGTTAAACAATACAAAATTAATTCGATTGAGATAAGCTAATAAAATAATAACATTAAACTATTTCTGAAACATCCCTATTTCATTCGTATTCAAAGCTCTGGCGGGAACAACTTGAGAAAAATGCGCTCGCGCACACACCCTACCTCGCCTATTATCAACACGAATGTGCCCGTTAATATTTATTTATTTCATAACAAAACACAACAGCAAATACAAATAACATGACAATAAATTTAAATTATAAGAGAAATAAGGCCAATCACAGTGTTTTCATTATAATAAAGTATAAGGCATTAAATGCATACACACCCACACGTGCAGAGCATAGAACAGAAGTCAAGAGAGAGAAGAAGAGACACTCAGAGACAGAAAAAGAAGAAGGAAGAGTAGAAGGATGCAAAAGGATAGTACATAATATGTTTATAATAATTTATGCATCATGCATGCATGGTCTGCGTCACGGCCTTCGCAAATTGTCTACGCGACATTTCAAAGTTGGCCAAATGGTCGAAGCGATCGTTGTATGTCTCTAAGAGACGATTAATGACCGAGTTTCTTGTATAGTTGGATGGGAATGTTTCGGCGTGAAACGGAACATTTCTACGTGTTCGTCTTGGCAATGGTACATGAATCGAAACCCTTCCAGCTAAGTAAAATGAGTCGACACCACCTCGCATTATATCGTACAAAAATCTCATATCTAGTAGTACACATCTCGACTCCAGAGTCTCCATCCTGAAATGATTGATTCGATCCATATAACTATCCAGGCGGAGTCTCTGACGAAAGGATAAGTGTTTCAAAAATATCTTTCGAATTCGTTCGATACGCTGCTTATGCACTTCGTATTGGGCGACCATATCTGGAATGAAAACTCTAAAAGACTTCTGACATAAGCAAAATAAACAGTTTTAAGAGTGCTTAAGTTATTAAAAGGGTTACACGTTCTCATCACAAAACCTAACATTTTGTATGACCTTTGAGTAATCGAGGATATGTGTTCCGAAAATGTCAAACCAGAGTCCAGCAGCACACCTAAGTCCCTAACCAAAGACACTGCTTTCAGAGTGATGCCATCAATTTGATATTCAAAATTCAGTACATTTTTGTTTCGGGTAAAAGAAATCTTATGGCATTCCCCCACACTTATACAAAGTTTATTCTTCCTGCAGTATAAAGCTAGGCGATTCAGATCTTCCTGAAAATGATCAGCATCCATCAATATTGTTGACTTTGTATGAAAATTTTCTAAAACTATCGAAACGGTACGGTGGAGTAAGTGGGATGGGCTACTGTAAGAGCGTATGCGATAATGAGAGGGAACTACCCGCGATGTCGTAGGCGCGTCCCAGTAACCTTTCCATACAAACTTAAATATTGTATTTTACATCATTTGTTATCCATTTTTTTTACTTTCTATTAGTTATTCTGTTATCCGGAGCGGAGAAGAATCCAATAAATCAAACATCAGAAGAATATGTTTACAATCTCGATTTATAAGTGTTCGCACTAACCCGACTTTAATTTATATATATAGTAGATTGGATTATTCTCCGCTCCAATTAACAGACAAACACTAATAAAACATCGAAAATGGATAGCGAATAATATATAATATAATTTTAAAGGTAGTACGGAAGTATCAGTTGTTTTGATAGTTGATGCGATTGACAGAATTTGGATGGAAAATGTGTGGTTTAAAACAGATGCATCGGTCGTTATGACATTGCTTATAAGTCATTTTTGACATTCTGTTAAATTCGAATTCAATATGCATTTCACAGGACAACGTCTGCCGAGAAAGCTAGTTCTTGATAAAACAAAAATGACGTTTAATATGAAAGGTTTCAACGCTGCAATCCATCATCTTCATGCCATTACATTTTGTTGATACGTTCGTGATTAGACTACATTACTAGCTGAAACATCGTTTTTTTACATCTCAAATAAAAGCGTTAATAACAAAATGGTCCGCTGTGCGAATTTATTAGGTATAGTTCTGAAAAAAAGCATAGGGTGTTATTTTGAATTTTAACAAATCTGTTTCGGTGGGGTGTTTTTCGTTTAGTTCCCCTGTCAAACTGAAAATGAATGATTCGACTGTTGATTTGTGATTTTTTCGAACGGAATGTGAAATAATGAAAAACATCGCGTTTATAGGAATTTACCTACACATGTTTTTATATTTATAAGAGTGTTCTTTTCTTTCCTATTTTTGTAACCAAAATTAAGTTTTAAGAATAAAAATAACGATTTTAAAACAAATAAGAAAGGACAGTGTCATTGGAGACAAAGTGGTACCAAAAACAGATCATCGTATAGTAAAATTATTGTGGAGAAAGCCTGTATATTGTAGTTTTTTTTTTATTTTAATAAATCTCATAGGAACATAACGGTCATTCTACAAAATGCAATCTAACCATAATAGTTCGGTAAAATTTGAGTTTAATAGAGTATATTCATCCAACAAAATATAGAATAATGTAACAGGCTTCACATGTGATTTATTTCTTACTCCACCACCATCTCTTGGATTTTTTTAAAGTTATAGAGGAATTGTTTTTATTACAAACTTATAGCCCGTCGAACTTCATTCCGCATCCGAATCAACAATAATTACATATTATAAGTTAAATTTAATTAGTTTTTTATGTCATAAACTGTATTGAATTCATGTGATAAGTCAAAATTATTTATTATTTTTTATTCTGGGTTAGGTCGAAGTTCGATGGGCGGGTCAGCTAGTCAATAATAAAATAAGTAACATATAATTATAAACCAGCGAAGTACCTTAAATATCTTATCAAATATCCTACAATACAGTAAAAAAAACATACAATAATATATATAAATAAATAAATTTCTGTGAAGAGGTGATCACGGAGAGAAATATACGAAGCGAATGCGAAACGTTTTGGGTACTCCGTGTACTTAGCTGCTTCCCATCTGCCCCAGATGATGATTGGTGGAATCCAATCGAAACGTCGGGCAACCAACGGGCTCTTTTCAGAGCCAACCTGAGTACACAGAGTACCCAAAACGTTTCGCATTCGCTTCGTAAATAAGAACTACAGAAATATAAAAACAAGGTAAAAAATAAATATGTACATAAATTATTCAAACTAAAAAAAATACAGTTACATACAGCATAGATCTTAAGCACTTAAATCCTTCCATACACTAGTGATTGTGCAATAATTTTACATACAGCATTGCTCTTCTTTCATGTTCTGTTGACTGTTCTCTGCCAGTGTATAAAACATTAATTATTGTTTTCCATCTATATTTTCTATGTCTGTTTTTTTTTATTGGATAAATGATGTTCAAATGACGATTCCAAGTGTCCGAATGGACCTAAGGATGATAGAATACAATAAACAATAAACTAATGGAAGTAAAAGTACGGCAATATTTAAACAATAATAATACAGAGTAATAAAAAAATAATAAATAAATATTTATCAAAAGTATGCACCCATAAATAGGATGTCACTGTGGTAAAAATATAAACAATTAATTTTTAACATATAATAAGAATTTATCTTTCTCATCTCATCAGCTCAACAACTCCCGGTTTAAATTGATCTTTATTCAAATAGAAAATGTCTAATACCTTGAAGAGAAGAGATTTCCGCGTAACTCTCTTAGAACCTGCTCATAGAAAATATGATAGAAATGTAATACTGCAAAGTTATTGTTATTTTTATTTATAAACATTTATGATAGAAATACTTTTCCAATAGTTTTCAGTCCAATTTTCCGAATTTCCGTTTTAAATTTGCCTCTAACGGAAAATTTGTTGTTTAGTATAACACGCTCCTGTGTCACCCACTTTAAATCATATCATTTTTATGTGGCAGTACGTGATTACAACATCCATGGCAGTTACGTTTAGTATCTAAACTAAACAATGTAATAAAAAATAAATATATTACTCTCAAGTAATAAAGCTGTTTTTTTTACAACAATCGTTAAATGTTTATAGGTTATTTTTTATAGACATCTAGTAAAAAGTTGTTATTTTCAGGAACACCTTATGAATAACTTCATAAGCCGTTTGATCACACATCAATCAGTTCAACTTAAAAAAGTTTTGATATAAGTTCTGCTTGTTTAAACGATCATTGTTGTTTTTTTTTTACTTTCTACTTAAAATCAGTTTTCGGGAGCGACTTTTTCTTTGTTTATCAGAGGGAAAGAGATGTCGCTACTGATCTATCTCGATAAAACATATTATACCCAAGCAATGGTGCATTCTGTAAAGTTGGGATATTTATGAAGATAAAGTTAATTATGAGACGTGTCAGGAAACAAAGTTGGACTTTCACTCCCATTCATAGAAATCTCTTGACAATGTCTAGGTCAACCTAAGTTAAACGAAAGCGTTCGAAATTCAATTAAATTAAGTAAATATGCAAATGGCGATTCTTAAAATGCAAAAATAGTACCTATGTATGTTCAAATTTTTTCATGATGTTATTTAAAAACTTCTTCTTCTTCCTCAGCCATCTCTCCACTGCTGGATATAGGCCTCTTCCATTCCTTTCCACTCTCCTCTATCCTGGGCTTTTCTTATCCACCCTCTGCCCGCGACTGGGATAATATCATCGGCCCATCTTTTTTGGGGTCGGCCCACTCCTCTTCTTTTATCCCATGGTCTCCATTTCAGGATTCTGGGTGCCCATCGCTCCGTTCCCTGTCTGGCGACATGTCCCGCCCACTGCCATTTCTGTTTAGCAGCAAGGTCCATGATGTCCATGACTTTAGTTCTGCGTCTTATTTCTTCGTTTCTTATTTTGTCTTTTAGACTCACGCCTAACATCTGTCTTTCCATGGACCTTTGTGTGCATTTTAATTTATGTACAGTATTGGCAGTGAGCGTAATGGTTTCCAGACCATAGGTGCTTACGGGGAGGATGCATTGTTCATATACCCTTCTTTTCAGATTCATTGGTATATCTTTATTTTTTAATATATCTTTCATTTAAATTTCATTTAAAAACTACGGGAGATAAATTTTACGCTTACATGGTTCATAAGTTATTTGGTTAAATTTCAAATCCCCGCTTAACATCAAATATGAAATCATAGGAACTGTGCTATGCGAAAATGACCCAATAATTATTGCACTTATTGAAGTTTTTAAAAGATATTTTCTCATTAGACAATTCAAACTTTACTATTATTAAATTTACGTGTATTTTGGAAACTTTTTGAAAACATAGCGTATAATATACAGTACAATGTATTTACAAGCGAATTCCCTGCGGCTAGATGAAGCTATGATGACAAGAACTTTATCCTGCAATCGACTCACACCTATACATGTTTCTGGTTGACGGGCCACAAAGGAAAGAAAAACTTACATTGTTTATATCAAAACTTCGTGCAAAAGCAATAGAATCTAATATACACGTTCTTTGGATGCTTGTTAGAAGATTTTAATTAATCTCTGTTGAAAAATGCTATAAAGTTCTTTCATGCTCAACGCTCAAAGAGAAGGTAATAAAGGTGTGTAAGAAGCACACCTTCTGATCAATAGATATCTGGTTCGAATTGCAACGCCTACCGTAAATCTTCTTTTACTCATAGTATATGGAATATACATGAGTCTTGTGATCATATTTCAAAATAAAAAAATGGATTTCGCTGAAATTAATTTTCTCGACGTTTACGAGGGTGTAGATTCCAAAATGCAAAAAAAAAAATTAAATTTCCGCGTACCCGTACGCGTACGCCAAAAATGTGTGCGCACCCATAGCTCATAGTAATTCTTATCCGATTTGATTGAAATTTGGTAGAACGGTTAGCCCCTCGATGTAGATGAGTCAGTATTCGTTGTATGATATAGGTAGATATCTACGTATTTTTTTTATATTTTGTAAATTTCAATTTACGAGTGTACGAGTACAAGTTGTACGAGTATTAAACTGAATAAACAAGTGAAACGTGGCATATTAAAATACGGAAGGATTTCATATAATAAAACTATGGAGTAACCCGTCATCATGTGACGCGTTTACAATTTTGATTCTACGCGTGATGGCTGTAGGTTCCAAAAGTTCTTGTAGGTACACAAAATTGGCATCTAACCGACGCATACGCAGGGTTATTCTCGTAGCGCTTGAATTGGTCAGATATTGGTCCGATCCTTATCCGAGCCGCCCTTTAAGATATCTTTTCAACTAGATTGCAATTCAAGCGCTACGAGAATAGCCCTGCTGTATGTATAGTGTTTAGGGTGTGTGTGTTTTCAATCAACAGACCTCACCCATAACTACATAGATATGTGTACCTATGCGTGGCCTGCGGGAAATCGCTGGGTAGGTGGCGTTAGTCGATCATTCAATCAAATATTTTTTTATAGTAATCTACTCCATACTACGTCCTCTTATCTATTAGAGCTGATATTAAATATATCGGATTTTATCGATATTTTACAGCATGCATTGAATACATAAATCTCTCTTTAATGGACAATTGGACAATCTAGGCAAAATGCAATAAACAATTATTGCTCCGATTTCACATTCAGACGTAAAAATACCTTCAATACAGAATAACATCGAATAATCCAAACTCATATACTTAAGTATAAGAGTGTTCCTTTAACATAAAATTGAATTTATCTTTTATGTTTGTGTAATTGTACATACTATATTTTTGCATCAAGAACAACAAATAATTATTGTTTATTAGGAAATTCGTAACCTCTTAGTTCAGTTACTGACTTTCGTGCCGAGTAGATATTATTGAATGTAATTCATTCAAATCCGTTATGACCTTAGGATCAGGTCATTCAGGTACTAGGATCAGGTCATTCAGGAACTAGCTAAATTTATCAGACTTCTTGTCTTTTCAAAATCGTTCGCACTTAATATAGATTTTTCTTCATAATAACAAGATTATATTTAATTTTATAAATGATATATTATTTCATTTATATTTCTATATTTGTGAATATCTCTAATTAAAAGAAAAAAACAGTAAAAGTAACAAGCACATTTTGTTTAGAGATAATCCTAATCGAAGAAACCGTGTTCTTTTTCTTTTGCACTTTCAAACAAAGGCAGTAGATAGGTATATATTGGACGACATATTATGAATGTTGTACATGTATCTTGTTATATTTTTTTATGTACTTACCTAAATATTTGTATTTGTATTTTTTTTATCATTAATAAAAAAACTATATTAATACTTGAAGGAAAAACTTTGTGACTATTTTTACGAAAATTGCGCGGCCGGGGAGTATGAAATTTCGCACACTTATAGTTCATATAGAAAAGAGGTGGCAAATGCTAATATTTTTTTAAAATTATGCATAAAAATAGATCAATAAAAAAACACTACGCACACTACTGTAATGTTATGTATTTCACACTCACACACACTTTGATGTATTTTACATTATTTGACACAGTACTTTTGTTTATCTGTTGCCAAATTGAGAAAAGATTAATATTTTTTATATTAAATAACCATATATCAACATTTAAAATATGACGTAGGTATCCATGTCATTATTTTTGAAAGAAAATTGTGAAATAGCGCTCGCTCAGTCTTTGACAAAGGAATTTAATAATGTTCAAACTTATAATCTAAATTAGTTATAGTCGAATTTCGGCCGACCATTATTTAAAGAAAAACACTTACATATCATTCACACTGCAGGAATGATGAAGCTCAGATTTACTAGCTTCAAGGTTGCATCCATAACCTTATATATTACAGAAAAAGACACCTAAAGAGGCGACCGAGAACTACATGATTAGAAGAGATATGGACATTGAAACTTCAAACAAGATGCTAGGCAGACCATCACATATTAAAAGTGATTCGGAATCAGAGCTGGCGATTGATAAAGATTCTTGCCATAGAAGTACGAGGAGGGCTAGAAACAATGGAACAAAAACGAGAGAGAAGTAGAATATTTTGATTCAAAATTTTGAATTGCACAATTTGTATGTAATTGGGTCTTTGTGATATATTTTTCTAAAAAGATACCTCCAATAAATTTATTTGTGAGATTTCATCTTAATAAACATTTGAGAGAGACACAGTTCTATTTGTATTCACCGGTAATTAAAAGCGCGGAATTGCCATTGTCACGTGAATTCAACATAATCCTAATAAACTATTCAAACGGTCCCTACTTACTGACTTGAAATAAAATAACATACTACGAGTATTTTATAGAGCAGCTTCTCTAACAGTATCATTATTATTATTTTTTTTTTTATTTAATTTTTGGCATTGCATCCATTTGGATGATTCAAGCCACCAACAAATCAAAATTATAACAGCATAAAAAAATAAGTATATCGATCTGGATATATAAAATATCTCCAGATGGTCATTAATCAACCGCTTCTGGAAATAAAAATACAATCCCAATACGACATTCCAGAATAGGGTATTAATAGGTTTTCCCTTATTGCTATAATCCTTCACAGACCACAACAGAAATTCCGATAAAAGGATATGGTTTATTGTGAATATCTAAAATAATTTATAAGAAAAAAACAAAAATTAAGAAAAAAGCTCGTATAAATATCGAATAAAATCAATGTATCTGAACAGGGTAATGTGAAAAGTATTAACAGTGTAAAATAAAAATTGTTACTTTACTTAATCCACACTCACTCCCTAGGAGAAACATGTGGTTGGCACAAAGCATCTCTATCCAAGGCGTCATTCGAATCTAAGCCAGAACCCCGAAGGTTTTCATCGTACGCTCTATTGATGGTAAATCTTGGTCTGCCACGATAAAATACTTACTCAAATATCCTAATTTGTATAAAAATTCTTTCCTTACAACAATTAACGAAAATCCATTAAAATTATAGCGAAAAAGATTTATACCTATTGTCCGTTTCTTTGCTATGATATTTTGTTAATGTGTCTACAGACTTCCGACATTGTGAAAAATTAAGTTGGTAATTACCTGTTTTTTTATGAATGATTGTGAGAAATCAGGCTGTATGTAAACAGTTATAATACTGGTTATTTGTAAAAAGTGATCAAACTTATTTTCAATAGAGCATGACTTGAATTTTAGAGGGCTGCATGTGAAGAGTCAACCTCAATTACCTGATTTAAAAGTTACGAACTAAAAACAATAAAAAATAACTAATTTCTAATAAAATATTATGTTTTTGCTATATTTCTGTTTGATATCGTTATTTATATTTATTATATTTGATAGGTACACTTTCTGCCTTTTGATACGAATGAAATAAGCCGCTTACTTGGGAGAGAAAATAAAATATACATACTCAAAAAGTGCATTTTTCAATTTCAAAAAAATAAAGTGCCTTTATAAATGAAGAAGAATAATAAATTATTTAGGTACCTATAATGTTTCGTTTATTATTAGTACATTTTGTTTGATTAAAACCCAGGTACAAAATGTATTTTTGTCAAGTGCCAAAGAAAAATATTGGGCATAAGGTGGTTTCACCCAACACCACATAATATAAGAAAGCCTTAGTGCTGAGAGTATGACGTCACATTGTAAGGCCCAGTATGCACATGCCTTATATCTGTTTGTACTAACCTCTACTCTATGATATCTATCATATAGCGATATGTGACGTTAGAGGAAAAATGGCCGCCAGCGCTAAGGTCTTCTTATATAGGTGGTACACCATACCAGGGTACTACGAACAGCGCTATACGTCGGCGAACTCAGCGCAGGCCCATCACTCATACCATTATGGAGAGAAGATGGACATGGCTGGAACAAGGATGGATAGTGGATACTGACAGTTGCTGATAATCACATCAGGGTGCTGAAGACGTGGAAGACCCTCGTTCGAAGTGGAGCTGAGGGAATTGCACTTGGTATTGTAGGAGAAATGGAGAGCTCTTGTTGCCTCGCTATGTCTCTATGTGGGGTTTAAAGGGAGAATGGATTCTTATAGTATTTTGATAAAGTGTTATGATAACACATTTTTTGTACACAAATATGAATGTAAAAAAGTTCTAGTTAATGGTTTTTTTTTGTGTAATGACCTTTTTTTATTTCGAAAACGAGATGATATAGCTTAGTAACCTTAGTTATAGTACACGACATAATGACGTGAATTTAATCTGAGTGACATCGTGTCATGTTCCCCACTATTCGTGTTGTATCTGTCTGCCATAATCTCATAATGAAACATAGGTAATGAAATCACACCCTAAATACCATAATAACACGCTCCGACCATTAAATGATAATATTACGTCCGTGCCTGGACTGTGAATATTATTCATATTTTAAGGCTCCTGCACACAACGCCCGACTATCGGAACCGCCAATCCTATCTAACCACACGATCTAAAATCAAGGAGTCTCTTTGGAAATATGCAAGATGACAAAATAACACGGGTAATTTACCTTTAAGAGTAATATAAACTTTCATTCATACATGAGAATTTAACATAAAAATGTATCTCAAAAAGATTTGTACCGTAACAACTTTTAATAATAATAAACTGGGCAACTTGAATGGTTAGTAGATAATTTTACAAAAGTAACTCAATAATAAATAATCGCTTATACGCTTGTCAATATGTTAAAATAATACCTAATAATCCCACAAAGATTCGTCATATTACAATAATAGCAGGTGTAATACCCATATCGCTGCTCCAGATGAATCCTGTAAGATATCAAAATTTATAGTTTTGAGATAATCGAGTTTAAAGATTTTGTTGAAATTAAAATTGGGATAACTATTGTTTTTGGATCATCTAGAAGGTTTTGAACATTTTTTTGAAATACTCATTTATTCCTTTAATAGATTTCATTTATGTTTTTCTAATTTTCATAATTTTTTATACTATTTTTACACAAAACTGGCAGTAGTTAGAGATCTTACAGTATTTATCTCAAAGTATATGAGTATTTTGAAAGTAAAATTTAGATATAATAATAATGCCATCACTTTATAATGAACTAGCTGTTACCCGTGGCTTCGCTCACATCTTATTTGGTTTCTCTTCCTAAACTGGCTGAACGCTAACACCTGTATATAATAAAACATTTACAAAACCCCTTTAGGGATATTCAAATACCTAAATCTATGTTAAAGGACTTTTTATAGTTACAAGTTATATTTTTTTTTGTCGACTGAACCGATGGGCTACCGACCACTTCAAACAAATTTGTTTTGCTACGCAGGGAGCATTTTATCAATCGCGCCATCTATCTACCAACTTACAGTTGTTATGTCAAATGCAAATTCAAATTTAGAGGTAGAATTTTTTTTGTCAAAAGCACTAAGAAGGTTCTAAGGTATAAAAGGCTCCATTTTTATATAAAGAGATATATCATTTGAAATTATATATCTCTTCATTTGAACTGTCTTAACAGTCATTGTCTTATTAAAATATTTGAAGTTTTTTATCAGTTTTCAATAGAAATTTGTATATTTTAACTTTGATATCAAAAAATAATTTCCTTTTAGTAGCCGGATAGTTTTTGTAAGACAAATAAATTATTTAACATTTTTAATTAATCCGCTTTGGACGTCTTAATAATTAATGTGAAACACTGTACCTATAGTGTTTTGGCTAAATTTGTAGAACGTAAACAATAAAAGCCATAAACAATGTTGTCCTTAGAAGAACACTGTAATATTTTGGAATGTTACAGTATACTTCTGAGCGCCGTAAAAAAGGATATGTAACATTCCAAAATGTTATAGCGTTTTTCTTAAAAAAATTACTCGGTTTGAGTAAGAAGTGTAAGATATACAAATGTTACACTATTATCCTCAGAAATTTTTCAATTTTGAGATGCTATTTTTTGTTTTTTAGCTATAGCGGCGTCATTTTCTGTTGTATATTCTCATTAGATGCTATGGAACGAGACGCTTCCACCGATACCAATATCTCAAATTTCATATATTTAGAGATCTCAGAGTATTCATCTGCGATACAGCAGCGATATACAAAATAGAATTTTACAATTATAAAAACCTTTAAAAGTCCTCTGTTAGTGATAAAAAATTACAACCATTCTTCATGTTTCAATATGATGCTATGCTTTGAAGGTCAAAATATAATGCGTATTACGTAAACATTCGCGTTATATGATGTGGAATTAAGACAGGGACAGGACACCGCCAGAAGCAAACAAAGTTTCATAACATCCAAGATAAGGACATCGAGTCTAATCTCTCTTTGTTCACAATTTTCACTCATATTCTCCCCCATTTTCCTTGGTATCTCTGCTATCTGATTTGCTTTCCCTAGTATGATGACCATTTTGACCAGTTTTGTTTTATGACCATGTTCCAAATATTGATTTCATATATTTTTTTAAATTTATATAATTGTACCGTTGTTGTCTAAGTGTAATGTTATGTCTTTTTCTACTTTAGAACTGTATTATGGAACACTTAACATGTAAAAGGCCTAGGCCGTAGATTTCATAAATAAATAAATATCTAAGATATATCCAAATCCAAACTCCCTTAAGACCCCACTTAGGGGCATAGGGAGGCAACAAGAACTCTCCATTGCGCTCGATCCCGCGCAACGCTAATGACCTCCTCCCACACCATGTCCAGATTCCTCAGCTCTGCTTCGAAGGAGTATGAGAGGGTCTTCCTCGTCCTCGGGAAATATCGAAGATATATACATCTTCTATAATGTTTCTGTTGAATAGATTCATAATTTTAGTAATGTTCATCTTTAGTGCAATCTTTGAGGATGCGTCATGGAGATCTTTTCTTATTGCCACGTTCCCATGACAATTAGGATGAGCAGTCTTTGAAAAGATGAAAGAATAAGGACATAATCATGAATCTGAAAAAAAGAGTACATATTATGAATCGTGTTTCTTCACCGTAATCATCTATGGCCTGGAAACTATTACGCTCACTGCTAATACTTTAACTTATAGAGCCTAAAATGTGCGCTAAAGTTAAAAAAGACAAGTAGTGTAGGGTGTATGTCTAAAAGACAACAAAATAAATAATTATGTAAGACGCCGAATGAAAGTCGTAGATATTCTGAAGTCTGTCGCTGATCATGTCACAAGACAGTAAACAGAGCGATGGGCACCCAGAATCCTTAAATGGAGGCCGTGGGATAAAAATTTTATTATTTAATAATAGGATTGGGCCAGCCCCAAGAAAGATAGTTCGACGTCATTATTCCTGTTGCGGGTAGAGGGTGGCAAAGAAAGGACCATCAAGATAGAACGGAGTGGAAGAAGATGGAAGAGGCCTATATCCAGCAGTGGAGAGATGGCTGAGAAAAAAATCTTCCCCATTTCTTCAATTCCAATACTCGAGTTCCAGGTAGGAGCTACACCACAAACGTTTATAGGAACTCTTAGCATGGTCGTTTACGGGTCGTCTCCCTCATTTTCTGAGCACTTCTTCTTTAAGTGACATGTCGAGTCTCCCCAACGGTGGCGATCACTTCGGCGAATCTTTTTCTATCCTGCGCCGCCTGGAACAGCTCCTCCACACTTCGCATGCCGGTCCAGTCTCTTATGTTGCGCAACCATGATGTCTGTCTCCGGCCAGGTCCTCGTCGTCCCTCAATCTAGCCATCAATCAATATCAGATGCAGGAGATGATATTTTTCCCCTCGCTGTACATGGCCCAAGTATGAGATCTTACGAACCTTGATAGTTGACAGTAACTCTCTGTCTACTCCAGCTCGCCTTAGGACTTCGGCATTTCTGAGCACTGGTCTTGAAAAATACCGAACTGAATTGTGTGCATAAACTAGCTACAGTTCAACGAGGAAATTGTTATTTGTGCTTTAGAAAACAGCATAAGATCAACCAAGCATAAAATTAAACTAGACATAATCTTTTAAACACCCAACTTCCGAGTACCTCATAGTTGAGAAATTTACCTGAAAACTCTACATATAATCACGTTCACCTTCATCATGCTTCAGAATTTAATCGAATTCGTTTGAATAAATCACGGTTCAAATGACCCAGCTTCAAAGATATTATAATTCATTGAAATTTCTCACTTTAACCGCGCTGTCTTAATTGAATTTATTTTAAGAATTCAATTTATAACATTTATGTACGGAGACTGTGACATCTTATTCTTCCACGGAACAGATTTCAACCCTATGAATAATAATGCGAAATAGACAGTATTCAATTTAAATACATATTACATTTTTAGGTTATAAATTGTGTTTTTTATTCTCGTCGCAAATCTTTTTCTCTCTGTGAAATAAATTTGATTTGAAATATCAACCCGAAAAAAAACATTATATAAAAATCAATTTATAATACAAACCACCAAATAATATTTCATCAATGTCATTGTGCTCAAAACATTATAGGTAACTAGTATATTTTATAGAATGTTATAAAGCGTAAATGCCGAAATAATTTATTCAATTTTGACGAAAGACTACACAGCAACAATGTCATGAGTACTTCAATAATATTAACTAATGTTTCTCATTCTGGAAATTTGTGAATTTATTCATACCTAATATTTTCGGCAGCTATTTCAACTGCATATCGCTGAAAAAAATACAGTATACAAAACAGTTTTGCCAGTTTTTTCTCGGATGTTTTATCATTAATCAATCAATAATGCACTGGGTTCCTAAGGAGTGGTCCGTCGTCTGACAGGACGGCCTTCTTTGAAAATTGTGTGATTATGACAATGTTGTTTGTCGCTAAAGTAACACACCTAGACAATATTCTACACTGACACGTTCACCGCTGATTCTAGCAGTAGCGTATTTCGAGAAAAACAGACAATTGACGGCAAAGCCAGGTAACAAGAGCAGTTGCAATGACCATATTATGCCATAAATAATTTGTTCATAGCAAAGTTTTTTTTCATTATGAATTTCAACAAAATACTTAATTTTGTACAAAAGCAACAACACAACTTGAGTCTAAAATCAAAGAAAATTATTTTCACAACATGAAATTAAACAAAATAGAAATTAATTCATTCTGAAATTATGCGGGTCCTACAAGAAATTCTTGCAGACATAAATGACGACTTCTAAATCACATTTAAGGAATTATTATTATATTAATTTTATCTCTTTGATACGTTGTTCATATTATAATCATTTAGCGAAATTCACATAACGATAATACGGAGTGACTTGGGAAGGTTTCTCGTGGATTCCAACGTATATAAGCCATTAGTCTGAAAGCTTTTTGTCTCACCATTTTCAATCTCCGAAAACATCCAAAATTTATGTTCATTATAACTGTTATCCACCGGGGTACTCATAAAACTTGCAAAAATAACGTTTTATTAACAAACCACAGGCAATATATTAATTTATTATTGTTTTTTTATTAAGTTTTATGCTCGTAACTCAACTAACAATAATTATTAATAATTAGCTTTCCCGACAGACGTTGTACTATGAATATTTATTTCGAATTTGTAATTTATACAAAAATACCTTTAAAATATATGTTTGAATATTAAAAAAATTATTTATGAAAGTTCGAAAGAAATTCTATCAAAATCTCTGTTTTGAAACTCAATTGTTGTCAGGTAAATAAAAATTGCGTTGTTATGGAATTTTTCACAGATGGCGGTGATGTCAGTAAATCCGTTCCATACTTACTTTATTTTTTTTTTTTAAATGAATATGTGCTCACTCAAAATGAACACAAATACACTCCTTGACTCTTTCACAGTAAGCTACATATTTAAAGCTTGTGTCGATATTATTTCTAGAATGTCACAATAACTAACTACTTTCCACATTATTTTGTGCCAAGACCCCTTCTTGGTTGAATTTTGCGCTTTCAATTTTGTATTTCCCATCTCTAATTATATGTCCCAGATCTGATAGCTTGCTTTGTTTAATTATAGGTAGCCATTCCCACTCTTCTTTGCCTCTAGCAATAACATCAGTGCTGCTTCTCATATCTGTCCAAGCGATGAGCTTCAGATTGTCATTATCGTTAAAAAAAGTGTAAACCATGTTTTCCTAGAAGAGAAAAGCGGCTGTAACACTTGAACGCAGTATTCTTTGAGACAAGTACAAAGCATCATATTATATTTCACCGCCTACAATAAAATAATGAAAGCCAGAAAGAGACAGTGTGAGCGTGACGTTTAGTGTCATTAAGCGTAGCTTGAATACCATACTCAACAAGTCGCTCTTTTCTTTGTATAACGGCCGTTCAATTGTTTAAGTATTGTGTCCGAATGCAGTCTCAGAGCTAACGACGGCGACTTTCTCGACTTCATCTAGTTCAACGAAAGGGCGATTCAATACTTGAGCAATAGCAATTTTGATTTTTGACAAGGAGACATAATTCCAATTTATTTATTTATTTCTTTTTTATTTATTTCTCATATTTTCCATAGGCCCCGTCTGGGTCACTTGGATTCGTTATGGTAGGTACAATACAATGACAAAACAACAATACAATGTTGAATTGACAATTATAAAATAATGATAATTTAATATTCAATGCCATTCTAGATGTAAAGGGTCCAGAATGGCATTTCGTCAAGTATATAAAAAGGGATCACAAAATAATTTACAATAAGCCATTTACCTACATACAATGTGCTACCAAAATAAAAATATATTAGATATCCATGTTAAATGTTGCATATAGCTTCATTTAACATGTCAACAGAGTAAAATTCATTGTCAACAAGATACATCCTCACTCTTCTACCATTATATACTTTGTTATTTATTTTTACAATTTTTTAACGGACAATATTTTATTTTAACTTTTTAAATTACCTACATAATATCATTTTATTGATTTGACAACTCATGGGCGATATTTTTAACATTTTAATAATTATTTTTGTATACACTTACTTCATTACCACCACTGGTGACCTCGGGGCTGAGCTACCGATACGTATTGGCAAGTGGCGCCTTTAACAACATGACCAAAATATGGAAAGCGTCGGCGTTTAGTGTCGAGACGAAATGTAAACTGTTTGTTGCGTGTGTGTTGCCCATTCTCCTGTATGGGTGTGAATCCTGGCACCTGACCAAAGCCCAGGCATAAAAAGTCTCAGGTTTTGAAATGAAGTGCCTCAGGAGAATTTTGGGTATAAGATGGCACCTCCGCATCACGAACGACGCTATACGTCGGCGCACCCAGCGTGAGCCCATCTCTTCTACCATTATGTGGAGGAGATGGACTTGGATGGGACATGTGTTAAGGATGCCGAATGACAGTTGGCCAAGGAGAGCTCTGTTCTTCCTCCCATCAAGGTCCCGAAGGCGAGGAAGACCCTCTCACACTGCGTTACGCTCCTTCGAAGCGGAGCTGAGGAATCTGGACATGGTGTGGGAGGAGGTCATAAACATTGCGCAAGATCGAGCGCAATGGAGAGCTCTTGTTGCCTCCCTAAACCCCTAAGTGGGGCCTTAAGGGAGTTTGGATTTGGATTGGATAATTACTTATTTGAAAAAATATTCCGTATCAACTTAGACGTGACATACATTTACATACATTTGTGACAGACCATACGATAAATAATAATTTGTAATCCGATTTTCTAGAAAACCATTCCATTACTACCTACTTACTTGTTGGATAACTCATTTTAAGGTCCTATTTATCCATTTGCTTTAACCGATCATATATAGATGTTTTTTTTTCATATGAAGATTAATCCTTCGTTGATTCTTTGAGTTAGAAAAGACATATTATTTTACCGTGACATTCCCTCCTTCGTTATATTTTCGATTAACTCTCGGCGCATTACGTATTCAAAGAGCGAAAGGGCTCGATTTAATTTCGTTAGACGCTCAAAGCGACGCGAGGCGACGCATTTACACCTACGTCGTGCAATTTATAACAGAAAAGATATAAAATGCAAATTATTTGTTTCCAAGACATAAACTTGATGTGGTTCATTGTTGAAAAACTGCCTATCTTAGACATTAATAAACACATTGTACGTGTATTTATTTCTTTCTTTACCGAAAGGGATAGTTAGAGAGACGGCTCTTTGCTTCCAACACACATTCTCCCTTCTGCAAGGGACATACCATTGTTTATTCTACTTTCTGAAATATATGACCTGAGTCTTCTTGAGGACAGAATTATTTTGTTGATATCTATTTATTCGGGTACGCTGGATAGGCGATTAATAAAACGAAAATTATATTTAAGACTGACCACTTTACATTTTTGTCGACATCGAATCTATTTGTCGACATTTAGAATCTAAAACTAATTAGTTACATACAGTCGCCTTCGTGGATTCCGTGGGCACACTAAATAAGTAGTCTGCGCATCTTCAAAAAATGACCCGTACGGAGTCAGTCCACACTTTTCTTGTCTGATCGAAGACATAAGGTTTTTCTATGAAATTTTGGTCACGCGCGATCTTTTAGTTTTTAGTGGAGGTCTTCTTGACTCTTTGTCTTATGTCTGCCACTTCGATCAAAATAACTCATTATTAACATTCTGAGGGAAGTACCCCCCAAAGCACGAGCTCTGCTCAATTTTGGGGGTAAAAAAATATATAAAAAAAAATGTATAAATTTATTATTGTGAATGTATTTTTTTTAAAGTTTTTTATAAAAAAAAAAAAGCAAAATCACTCACGAAAACCAGTTGACTGTTTTGAATACTATGTAGGTAGGTACTTAGTTGTAATAAAATTTAAAGACTCGTGTTTACAAGGGTACCTATTTGAAATCGTTAATCAATTTCAAGTCTCCAGGTCAAAATTTTCAACAATATTTGATATCGAAATGTATCCCACTTTTTGTACTATACACTAATTATTGTCCTTACACTATTAATTCTACAATTTCATATCACTTTTTGGGGGAAGAAAAGGAAAGAAGGGAAGAAAGGTGTAGTAGATTTCATCTTCAAAATCTGGAGGGTTCGTTAGTCAGTTTGTCCTAAGTGGTCTTGTGTCAGATACAGTGTACAAAATGGTTTTCCAAAAATGTGTTAGCACTTGATAATCTCATTGTCAATTAAGAATCTCTATTTCATCCATTGTCTGTTGTAGTAGATTGGTGATTTTTCCACTGTATTATGTTAACTTCGATATGTTCTATACACAAGTATGACTAGCTTGCTTGCTAAACTATCGTGTAATTAAGCTCCATCGGCGTGCTCGGTAAACGAAGCTACATATTGCGTAGCTACTCGGTATCAATTACAGAAATTTAATCAAAGTGAACTACACGACCATTAGATGGGTACATATATCAGCTGTTTAGTATCTAGAAGCTTACACGTATTGTAATTGGTTATTGATTACATAGAAATATATTATATCTTTGGTAGGGTTAAAAGCACAAAAAAACAATAATAGCCAGTGATCAAAGTAACGGAACAACAAATTTACGGAAACAACGTGCTTTGTTTGTTTTATCATTCCGAATAGATTTTAACCATTTTTTTTTTGTTAAATGTAGCAAAAACAATAGACAGTCGGAAACGTGTTCATTTTTTATCGAGAGCTTATGTCGAAATTCCACCTAAACAGAGTAAATCATTGAATATACCTAGTATAAAAAGAGTGAAACATTTTCATTTATCTTCAGTCGTTGCGTATTTTTTGTTGGGAAAAGGGAATATGGAGTTTTTTTTTTTTTTTTTTTTTTAATTTTTGGCATATCATCCGCAAGGGGGATGTTTTGGCCATTTTGTTAAGTGTTTTACTATCTACTTATTTTATATAACAATGAAATTTTTATTTATGAATTTATAAATTTTTTTATATATTTTTATTTCGTTAAGGGATAATAGGTATTGACATGATAGGGGATATTCTACATTTTGAAAAGTAAAATAGAGATCCGCCACGTTCCTTAAAGGACAGGCAAAGAGTACGTGATCAAGCGTCTCCTCGTCCAAACCACATTCACAGTAAGGAGAGGGGGCAAGTCCGATCTTATGCAAGTGCTTGTTCAACCTGTTGTGACCTAAGCGCATTCTAGTTAATGTAGTGACGACGTTTCTGGAGAGATTTTTCTTGTCGTACCAAGGACGTGTCGTTATTGTGTTTTTAATATTTCTGTAGGCAGTTCCTTTGAAAGAATATGGAGTTCGTAAAAAAAATTTTGTTCCTTGATACTGAAAATGTAATTGAATTGCAATAATCTTATATATCTATACTAATATATAAAGAGGAAAGATTTGATTTTTTGTTTGTTTGTTTGTTTGTTTGTTTGTTTGTTTGTTTGCTTCGAATAGGCTCCAAAACTACTGAACCGATTTGAAAAATTCTTTCACTTTTGGGAAGCTACAATATCGGCGGTGAACATAGGCTATATTTAATTTCCAAAAAAAAGTGGGTAACCTACGAAAACTTCAATAATGTAACCCAAGGTGTAAAAAATTTACCTAAAATATTCTTTTTATCGCGAACGCTGTGAAAACTAATGATGATAGAATAAAACAATGTTCTACAATTTTGTAGAAGACATCATTATTTACAAAAAGTATCGCGACAGCATATGTCTAACTATTATAGTTATGCCACAATAAGTGTTTTTTTATTTAAAAAAACCCAATAAAATGTCACCTCTAGAAAAGGCTCTTTATTGGTATCTTGGTATTACTCCTTATTAAAATAAATTAGTTCATATTCAAGTCTGCTTCAATATGTTTGTATAACTTTTTGAATTATTCAATTCGGACATTCCATTCGAAAGTTATCACGAGTTTAAAAATGTGAGTATTGGAAAAAAAAGCATAGTCTCTTATCATCTCAACTTATCCGATGCAGAGTGCGTATGGGAGCCGGGGAGGGCTGAGGGGAGTCGTGTCAAGTTTAGTAGAAATACCGCGCAAAGTTGTAGTCACGGTGGTAAAGTGACGTGACACGATACATTGCAATGCAATTATTCCAGATTAACATAAATGCTATAAAATATTTTGTAAAAGTTAGGGATCTGTATGAAAACTAAATTATTTTTAAGTATCTATCTACCCGTGCGAAGCTGGGGCGGACCTCTAGTATATATATAAAAATGGAGAGCTGTTTCCCGATGTCATCACATCACACCTAAACGGCTGGGCCGATTTCGCTAATTATTTTTTTGTCGTGTAGGCTTTTACTAGGAGAGTGTCCTTTAAGAAGAAAACAATTAAGAAACATACATGGAAAATTAGAAAATTTAAGAAAACTATAAAAATGGAGAGCTATATCTTCGATGTCATCGCATCACGCCTACACGGCTAGACCGATTTCGCTAATTCTTTTTTTGTCGTGTAGGTTTTTACTAGGAGCACTCTCCTTTAAGAAGAAAAAAAAATAAGCAAAAAGCATGGAAATTTAGAAAATTTAAGAAAACTATAAAAATGGACAGCTATATCTTCGATGTCATCGCATCACGCCTAAACGGCTAGACCGATTTCGCTAATTCTTTTTTGTCGTGAAGGCTTTTATCAGGAAAATGTCCTTTTAGAAGAAAAAAATTAAGAAAAATGCATAGAAAATTAGAAAATAAAAGAAAACTCTACGTAGACAACCTTATTAGTAGTACTTTTTACTTTATAATTTTTATTCCAATTTTTAAATTTTGACAGAAATCGTCAATTGGTGCGATTGACAGAATGGGTATGGAATATACACGGTTTAAAACAGACGCATCGTTGATAATCAAATGATAATTAATTCATCACCATACAAATTCGAATTCAATATTCATATTTATGGAACACATGACAACGTCTGTCGGGAAAGCTAGTTTTCTATAAAATCGTTAAGAATTGAATCATCTATTAAAAAAAATCTAGTTATTTTTATGTAATTAAACATTTCTTTTTAAAGGCCTATTAAAAACCCTCTAGCGTTAGTAAATATTTTTTCAGCTAGCGAACAGCTAGTCGCATAGGTCCTTTGTCTTTTCTAGGCGTGTACCCTTTCTTAACAACATAATATGCAACTGTTTTGTAAAGGGCCTAAAGGCCGTTCATATATTATAATATTATGAATGAATAAATGGATACAGAAATAATGGTGAATTTAAAATGATGAAAGAGGGGTGAATTTTTAATTTCAAGTTTCAACGGAATCTCATTAAATATTTGCACATTCGTTCTGCGTTTTCGTTACATTCCCTTGTTAAAATACATAATATAAGTTCTTTTGAATATGTTGTGTGCCAGTGGCGTAGGTACAATGAAAAAGACACCCTGACTTGATTATATTTATAAATTTAATAATAAAACATTTATAAAATTATTATTCTCTTATTATTGTCTCCTTATTCATGAATCGACTTATGTAAAGTGGATTAATTTGGTTTTCCTTAGTTTTATCATGTTTCTATATTCAAATCATGTTTTACAGTTTTGTCTATAGATGTCGCTGACATATTGATTTTCTATTTAATAATACCTAATACAAACCTACCTACATAGATTTTATATTAATTCATAATGCTATGAAATAATCATCATTCATTAATTGGGTCTATACATTAGGGTACATTTATACCAAACGGATAAAAATCAAGAACTAGAGAACGATAAAGAAAGTAGGTACCTATGCTCTATTTCAAAATCTGGATCTATGTTCGTTTGGTGTAGTAAATGTACCTATACTAACACGTGTAACGAACGCGTGGTTTGCAGCTACGCTAATCCATTTGTTGATATATATCGTTGAACGCTTTTTCCAGATATTTATTTTTTTATATTACCATATCTATTAATAAACGATAATATGCTTGAATTTTGCTGTAAATTGGCAGTTATCAAACTAGCTATGTAGCTCTGAAAATTATTCTGCGATCTTTTGAGAAGCCATTTGGTTATCCCAGGTGCTTTAGCACCTCTTGTGCACACATTTTTTATCCACATCATAATAAAATTCCTAAAAAAAGAAAAAAAAGTTCAGGGTTCAATTGGCAGTGGACGCCTCCACTGTTCTTCGCTATTCTTTCCTGTGGTGAGATTTATGTCAACACCGTTCTAAGTTCTAATCGTACAAAAGAATACACGTCCTAGCCGGAAACCTTTTCTACTGCAAGCGCTAATAAATTTCTCTAATGTTGCACAAAGTTTCAATATAAATGTCTACATATTTTTTCTTCTTTACTTTGAACCTGCATATCAACCTATCTTTAATTTTTTTTTAATTTACCATTGCATAGACTTAGTATAACCAAATATGTGTCTTTGAATTAATTTTTAGCCATTTTCCAGGTCTAGATCTTACATATAAAACCAATGAAAGGTCCTTCGAGCCGGATATAGAATAACGATGGTTTATAAAATAAGAAATAATCGTATCGGATACTTAATATTAAAAATTATTTTATTTTCAAATTCAACAACACTTCAACACCAATGAAGAGAACAACGTATACCTTTATTAAATAATGTACTTCTCTGTACAAAGGCCTCCTCCATCTCCCTCATCGTCCAAGACTCTGGGTCCAGTTGATGGTTGTGGTCTCCTTACGCTCGTGATGGTAGTTATATGTAGATTTTTCATATTTTGACCCTCTTCGACCATAGCTCTAGGCTCCAGAAGAAGCACGTGATTTTGCTACCACCATTTGCAAAAAATCGATACTTTGGGCAACGTTCGCCACTATTTACTATATCTTTTTTTACCTTTGTACTAACGCTAGTTACTGTAAATGCAGTTTTATTAAAGAATATATAAGCACTTGTTATGTTGCAAGCGCACTTTTCACAATGTCCTATTTTGTTTCCATTGACGTTAATTGAAATTCGAAGTGCGGCATACTAATGAGCTCTTCATTACTTGCGAGAGAGAGAGAGAGAGAGAATGAGAGAGAGAGGAAGCTTTCATTGATACAAAAGAAATGAAAAAAAACTCCAATTTAATTATAATTTCAATGCAAATATAGTTCACATATTATTTTTATTCAAAGTTACGTGGAAAATTGGTTCCTTTAGACAAATCTCACAGTTTGTTGATGTATAGTTGAAAACTGTGAAATTTTAGAGACAAACTCAACAATACTACTGCTGTTTGAATCAATAAGCACTGTACTTTTTAAATGTATATGTGTATGCCAATTTAAATGTGTGTATATATATTTGTACCTATAACTACCTAGATTGTAAATAAGTATTATATAACATATACTAAAAAAAATTGTTTGGGAAATAAAAATTTCTTGTAAAAGTCAGATACTTAATCACAGCCAGATAAAGATCATCAAGTCAACAAAAATTCTCCCTGGAGATTACTCCTCCTGAAGCTACTCCTTATCAGAATGGCTTGGAGGTTAGAAAAATAGGAGACGTTGTATGATAAATGGTGTATCTGTGGAAGAAGGGAAAGAAGTCTACTTGGATAGAAAAGAGTGGAGTTCCGTTCTCTCTGCCTACCCCTTACGAGACACGTGATGGGTAGTTAACACAAAACAAACACTAAGCATGATATTGTTTAAAATAATATAAATAACTCATAATCCCGCCATTGCATGGTTATTTATTTTGTTGGCATCACTAATATTTTTTTATAATTATTAGTTACCTTGTCTTTTTAAAAAAAAATGTATTGCATGGTAAAAGGCTTAAAACAAATCACTGTAATAATTCAGAAAAACAATCAAATTCTAATTCAAGACCTTTTTAGCAGTCAATCTTTTCACAATTAACAAAACCAATTGCCGTTAAGATAAGCTCTAGGGGGCTCTAAAAAACCACATAAGATTTAAAAAAAAAGGAAGTATGTATTTGGGAAGAATAAAAATACTACTAACATCTATTAATTCTAACAAGCCTATGTTATACATACTTAACCACTATTCAATAAACTGTAATTACAAAATCAATAATATTTAATGTTACCTCAATTTGTATGTACCTTCACAATTATAATAATGTATTTTGATTAGAATCTCAATATACTCGTATGAGTAGGTACACATAATATGTATATAGAGAAGTTCCCTTTGAACGATATGGCGGGTGTTTTGATATAAGGAGTAGAGGAACGAAAGAACATAATAAATAATTAACGTCTGGTTTGTAAAAATAAGGTTTCCCTTTCTCAGGGCCTTTAAAAAGGGTAAAGTAGTAAGTCGTTGCTTTTCAAATAAGTTATAGTATAGCATCACTGCCAATTTAACTTACCTTGGAGGAATCCAACCACGATAGAAATGGTCTTATTGCATTCTAGATAATAATCTGAAATAGAGAATTATAATCATGTTGGAAGTTGGAAGCTTAGTTCTGATTTATTAAAATTTACTTGAAAAAAAAATACCTGAAGGAATAGCTTCTGGCTTCTAAGCTTCTAAGTGTGTATTTCAATTGGAAAGCGTTCGCGCGTCCGCACGTCTATCGTCATATGCTCAAACACGGACGGGCCTTTCAAACTGAGAACAATATGTGATCGCTCGACGCTCGGACGCGCGATCTGTTTTAAGAAACCTATGGTTTCAGTTTTAAAATAAGATACCGTAATGTAAGGAAAACAGTATGCCTGATTGTAAAATTATTTTCCGTCTATGAAAAGGAAGCCGTTTTTACACCTATACCTATAGTACGCAATGCAACGGTCTGTGAACGATTGAAAATTCGATGCATTTTTAAATACCTACCTATATTTTTTTTTATGAAATTTTAATTTAAACACCCTAGGTACCTTTTTCAAAAGTCTCAAGAAAATACAGATAATAAAAGTTTGTAATTTTGCTATCCACTTGTCATAATAATTTAATAGATACAAAAAGATGGAAAGAGATAAGAACAGTTTGAATAAACATAGCAAATTAATAGGAAAAAATGACATTTTTGTTTCAAAAGCCGCTTCTAGTATAGATACAAAATAGTTCAATGGGAATAATAATAATTTTTCTTTCATTGTTTCAGGTACATGGCTATAATGAGACCTCTGCGACCACGAGCAGGCAAAAAGGCAACTCTTGCAGTGGCAGCGGGAGTTTGGATCGTAAGTGCGGCCATTGGATCTCCTATGCTGTTGTATTTCACCACTGCCATCGATATTCTACCAAATGGCGATTTGAGGTAAGAGAATTTTCTTTTTTATATCAACCTCATGTCCATGTACAGCTGGCACAGATAACTATTGTAATAACTATTTACTTATTTATGAATTAATGTATTTATTTATGTACCAGTAATGATAGAGAATTAGGTTATTGAAAGAGTAGACTCTTACATAAACCTCGGACACGTGGTCAAAGTTGGTAGAGACTGCCAAGAAGCTGAAATTGAACGCAGAAGAGTCTTGGCATGGGCTGCTTTTGGTAAACTGTCCTATATACTAAAGTCCAAACGATTCGCAAACCACCTCAAGAAAAATGTATTTGATATTTGCATCCTTCCAGTACTGACATGTGATTTTAAAACTACCACCTTTTCAAAACGGTCAATGAAAAAAAATCCTAGTAACACAACAAGCGATGGAGGGAAGGATGTTAGTCTGAGAGACAATAAGTGAAATGAATGGATTATAGAAAGGAGCAATGTTACCGATGTGCAAATGATAGCGGCACTGTAAACCTGGGCTGGCCATATCTAAGACAATATCATATAATACATACATATCTAAGGTGACAAATGGACCAAGAAAACTTTGGAGTGGAGTGAACGGTCAAAAAACCCGAAAGATCGAGGAGAAATGTTGACTGTTTGATAGTGTGTGTTTCTCATTCTTCTTTCTAAGTGTGAGTCCTGGAACCTGACCAAATCCCAAGCACAAAAAGTCTTATATTCTTCGAAAGCACTTCGAAACGACTACCACATCAAGAACAAAACTATACGCCCGTGGACATTGCTGAGAGGAGATGGACATAGTTGGGACATGTATTGCAGATGCCGAATGATAGTCGTTCATTCAGCATCTGCAATGCATGTCCCAGCTCTAGTAGTTGGCCGAGGTGAGCGGAAGACGAGAAAGACTCTCTCTACTTTGTTCCGCTCCTTTGAAGCAGATATGAGGGATTTGTACATGGTGAGGGGGAGGTCATAAACAATGCGCAAAATCAGGTTTGAAAGTACCTAGTCTAGATCCTTTCAAGTTCAGAAACTATAGAATAAACTAAAAAAGGTGTATGTATAAGTGCAAGTGTGAGATGACGGTTCCATAAAATGTTTTTTTCACGTACCCAAAAGGTCGTATGTTTTAATGATGAAACGATGTACTAAATGAAAATAATACAAAGTAGATACAGGCCTTGATGTTGTAGATTAAACAAAAGACCGCCCCCAATTTTCATTTTTTTTTTTGTTATTTGATGCTTCTTTATTTACGAATGTATTTTTTTCCTTGGAGTGACCCTCATTAGGGTGGGTCACATAAAATGTTAAAAAGAAACAACATTTTTGTTCAATTTAAAAATGTGATAGCATTTTTTGTGGTAGTGACTAAATTACGGCAATATATTATTCTGCAGCTTGACTTTTTTATATTGTGCGAAACTTTTTGATCGTTTCTTTAAAAATGTTTTTGTTTTTTTTTTATAAATATGGACGTGTTCATTACTTACTAGATACACGCATATTTTATTATCTCATATCGAATTTATTATGTGATTCAGAATCATTAAATTGACATATTTTCGATACCTACTTTTATTTTACTAAAAATGAATCGTGCTCACTCAAAGTGAACACAAATACACTTTTCGACTCTTTCACAGTAAGCTACTTAAAAATTGTGTTATGAAAGAGAAAGATGGTCGGTACCTGAGATCGAACATATAACCACTTCCACTCATTTGATGAATGAAAAAAAAAACATGGGTTGCTGAAAAAAACAAATTAACTGCGATTATCAAATTTTGCTGCGTTTTTATATCACCATTATTTATTAATTAATAACTCACTTTTCTCAGAACTATTTCGATGTTTTCATCTCCTTTTAATATTGCATGAGGCGAAATGATCAAAACTCGTCTGATGAAAGTTTCTCAGCAAACGATCATCTATCAATGAGAAAATATTAATTAAAACCCAAATATTTAACGATTTTCTATTCCATAATTACACATTTCGAAAGTTTTCATATTTCGATAAACTTCGCAGTAAAATTGATGTCTTTTTTCATCTATCATGTCACATATTTGACTATCCTTGGTTACCAAGTTATCTAAGCCACCATTTTTTATCAAGAGATCCCGGTTGTGATTTCTGGTCGGGACAGAATTTTTCCTTTATACCCCTTTCCAATTTTAATATGTCAGTATAATGCATTATGATTTTGTCAAACAATCCTGTCCTATCCTAACCAGTATTATATTTCATGATAGAAATTTAAAATCTATAACTCCCAACTTGGAATGCAATGCAATATGTATAGTGTCGTTACGGGTAGCTTGGATACCGCAGTAAGCAAGACGCACACTGAAGTAAAGTTAGGCTGACTTTCCACGGCAGCGTAGCCTATGCAGCGCGTACTCGTGTTTCTCAGATTGGTGTACGATTGCTTGCAGCTGCACATACAACACAATGAGACTGTTTCCACGGCGGCGTAGCGTACGCGCAGCATTTGCACTGCTGCACCGTGGACACAGTCCCATTTTGTTGTATGTGCAACTGCAAGCAATCGTACACCAAGCAGCAAAATAATAGGAGTACGCGCTGCATACGTTACGCTGCCGTGGACAGTCAGCCTTCGATGTTTCTATGCATTACGGTCATTAAATTGCGGGTGCATTTTCTCGAAAATTATTGCATTACACATTAGTGTGGGCCGATTTCCGTTTTTCCCTCTATTGCTAACGTAATAGTTATATTTTAGTGCTAAATGCTGTTTTAAATACGTATGTAAAATATTTTTCAATTCGAAAGATATCTTCTGTCTCCGAATTGAGCTCAAAGTTTCAAGAAATTGTTAAATTTGTCCTATTTTGAAGCAGGTATAAAGAAAGTAAAAATATGTTTAACATAATATTTTTTAAGATTGTATGTCATAAAAATGATGGATTAATTAGTTCTGTATGATATAAAGCATAAAAATACAATTTAATATAGCAACAAAGTATATAAAGCGCCGCAATAAACAAGAGAAAATCGCATGAAATGAGAAAAGGGTTAAAAATACCAGTTTTGTATTTTGATGGCCGTAAACCCAAAGTTTTAGGCTAGTGATTAGAAAAAGTGGACAAAAATACAGATGAACAATAATTAAGAGAGTGTTAAAGGAAACTGATTCTAAATTGATGGAAAATTTGGAACACCGAAACCGATAGAGAGATCGATTACAGATTTCTTTTCAAAAAGCAATATTTCATTGGATATTTTACTTGTCGTCTGATGTAATGAAAAAAAGTGTAGGTAAATACCGGAAAACATGATTGAATAATTAGTTTGCAGGAGAAAATACTAATAAAACCATTAGAATGAATATTTTGCTTATTGCAAACCACAAATAATCCCAATTGAATGAGTCGCCGATAATATAGAAAAAAACGGCAAGTAACAATTATTTAGGTTTTTGTATAATAATGTGTTGATGGTGCTTTCTCAAGTCATCATACGCATTCTGACCAAATTGGAAAACAACTGGAAAAAAACAATTGATATGTTCCAGGTGATTACAAGAGAAACTAGGTACTATTTTATAATTTCAAGATCTACGAAAAGATCAATTATATTTATTCCAAATTGGTATAGTCATACCAACAGGAAAATTTTCTAATGATTTAGGCAACTGAGCTCCAGGAAAAATAATCCATGTAATAATCGCTAAACTAAGCTCATAGGATTTTGCGACTGCGTTTCTTTCAGAAAGTTTGATGACTTTAACTTATCTTTATTGTTAATGTTTGTGCACCAACTTTACCTCGCAACTGATCCAGTTACCTATGGAAGTTTAATTTCTTATCCATATATTTATCAGATTATCAAATCTGTTATATAAACTGTAATTACTAAAAGAAAAAGCTATCTCGCTCAAAATACACTATGAAGTAAGAGAATGAACCGCTCGCTGGATAGTGAAAGCTCGAATCACCCAAAAAAAAAACGCATTTTTGATCCTTGAAGTACCGAAAGTAAATTTTGAAACATCCTTTTACAAGAACTAAGTTATAGACAGACAGCAAAATGTAACAGAAACACCAATCGACAAGTATCCGACGAAGATCTTACGGCATTCATTTCATACAATGGCGAAGATGAATAAATACAGTTTCCTGAATTTTTCTTGTCATATCTAAGGAGTTTGACGATCTGTGAAATTGTTAAAGAAGCCTCACCAACTAAACGGAGAAATTTAAAAGCAACGAGTAAAAAAGATATCAAACCCAATTTATCAAAAACAATCACCGCAAAATAACATAATTTCATATACTTGCTTTACATAAAAAATTTGAAAGTTTTATTTATTATTTTTGTGTTATTAAATAAATAGAAGTGTGTTCTTGAATTATTATCTGTGGTATAATAAAAAAAGTGAATAAAAAAACAAGACCGGAATCATTTTACATGATTATTATAAAAATATCAGTTAGTATGGGATATTTTCGTCCCATACAAAACTTCAAGGTCGATTCGGAGACAGAAGATCTTATTTTTTTGTCATGAAATTTTATAGATAGTTATAATACATCATAAGGCAACAAATTATCACTATTACATTAAGATTAGAAGCACTTTTTAAACTTCCATACTAGAACGGCCCAGCCTATTACACATCTTCTTCATGGTTCAGCATTAAATATCTGACCGTCTAACTTAAATTCGTTAATCGTAAGATTGCATATAAATCACTGATCAGTTTTTACTTAAATTATAAAAAAATATTTAATCCGCGTTTGTTATATTGTATGAATATGACATTTCATACAAAATTTTATAAACAAACAAATAGTAGCCGGGCAACGCGAGTGGTAACTACTAATATTCGCTATGTCAGATTTGAACGAGTTATTGATGCAGAATAGGTACCTTATTTTTTAATTATTTATTTTATATCAAAATATAGTTAAGTCCTTATTAAATCATACGAAACCTTTATGTTTCAGCCAAAATAAACCAATTCATGTTTGATCACTTCAATTTTAATATCTGTACCTACTTAAAAAGTATTCTATGAGTATTTTCTTCAAAACGTCATTATATTTCTTATAAATTTAGTTGGTTGCATCATGGTTGTAAGACCTCGATGATTACGGGAATGCAATATTTGCTTTATTTGTTTAAAATTTCTATTATCAAAATCTAGAATGAATGTGAATAAATTAAGGTGGTTTGGGCATGTAGAGAGAATGAACGAGGAGAGAATGACAAAAAGGATATATAAATCTGAAAGAATGGGTGCACGCAGACGAGGCCAACCTCGAATGACATGGTCCGATCATATCGGTTCAGTCTTAGAGGAGGGCCAAGTCAGGAGCAAAAGGAATAGAAGAGCATGTATGCGGAATGTTATGCGTTTGGAAGAAGCGAAAGAGGTGTGTTTGGATAGGACAGAATGGAAATCCGTACTCTCTGTCTACCCCCTTCGAGAAACGGCGTGATGGGTAAAAAAAAACCAAAACAAAATGGCCCAAATTATGAAGGGAGCACCTAATTGGACGGGAAAAAAACTTAAAAACAGTATACCTATTTATAACAGAAAGCGTTGTTGTACACTTGAAACCATTGTCAGTTGACATAAAATCCAACATGGTGCGGGCTAAAATGTACAGAGATCAGCTCGCAATCAATCGATATGGGTTAAACTACCTCGACGACGGCTTGATCGCAAATTTTCTACCGCTGAACTCTTATTTTCCACTGATCACAGTTTTTTTATAAAGCAGTTAGTGCTCCAGAAATGTATTATTTTAATATATTATATATTATTATCAAGCTCAATAATGTGACATACAAAATCAGGTTAGTCAAAACACTCTCTCAACACAAGCTTTATGCTTTATGAGAGAGAATTGTTGTTAAAAATTTTAATATTATGTTTTTATATTTATATTATACTAGCTAGTTACCCGTGGCTTCGCTCACGTGCTTTTTGGTTTCTCTTCCTAAACTGGGGGAACGCTGACACCTACATTCACTGTGTATTAGCATTTTCTAATTCGTCAAAGAAGATAACTCTTGTATGTATCGTGAGTAAACTAACGAAGAGGCGGTTCGTTGATATATCTGCATAATGTGCACTGTGCTCCTTGCTAAAAATATATTATTAATTCGTCTTATTTAAACTAATAAATTAAAATCATCATTAAAATATTTCGGAAACAACATCCATATTTTATTTTATTCGTATCCCAGGTGGGAACAAATAACACTGCTTAAAATAAATCTTTGACAAAACAATGAAACCGGTTGATTTTTATTTTAAAGTAAGAATCTATATATTAATTTACAGCTTTCTCACTTAATTTATCTAAGAGATATGGTTTTTCGAAAAAACTACCACGCACCCTAATCGGAATAATATAATTTGACTCTATCTGCAGTTGAAATTTCGATAAAACCAGTTTTAAACGTTTCGGCTTTTTTCGATATTTTTATAAAATTCTGAAATAGGTATAGGCACCGAAACTCGTAAATTTGTCATAAAAAATGTTTTACTTTATAAAAAAAGTTACATGTAAAATGAGATCTAACTGTCGATGGCCTGCTATGATGTATGTATTTTTTATAGAAAAATAAAATATCTAGTTGTAGCGTTTCGGCGTTTTTCGATATTTTTATAAAATTCTGAAATATAGGCACTGAAACTCGTAAATTTGTCATAAAAAAAATATTTTTCTTTATAAAAAAAGTTTGAGAAATCCTGGAACTTCTTCATTAAATTATATTTTAGATATTGTATTTTTCTATATACATACACAATTTTAGGGTTCTAGATTTTATGGTTTTCGAGATATATGGAAAAATTAAATAAAAATTCAAAGATTGATAACCCCTGATTGAAAAAAAAATTCAAAATTCTGAGTATACAAATTTTGTATGCTTAAAGTATTCAATATTTTCTGAAATTTTAGGATCTGTGCATCAAGCGAATCAAAAGTTATAAAGAGGGGACGGATACACACACATACACGTTGAAAAAGTGCCCCTCCCCTCTAATTAATGATATCTTTTGAAAACGAAATAGTATAATTTGACTCTTTCTGAAGAAATCATTTTTTTGAAATTTCGATAAAACCAGTTTTAAACTTTTTAGGAGCCACTTAAAAATCATCCCTTTTTATATGTGCCCTTTTTCGTCCCTTTTAGTTAAATTTTGGAAAAATTGCCGAATATGCTAACACTCATTTCTATAGAAGAATTCATATGCCAAATCTCAAGTTCGTACCATGTCTAGTTTCCGAGATATTCGCATACTTTGAAAAACATTCAACCCTATTTTTCACCCCCTTAGGGGTGGAATTTCCAAAAATCCTTTCTTAGTGGAAGGTTTTGTATTGAGACCTACCTGATTTCCAAATTTCACTTCTCTACGATTAGCCGTTTGGGCTGTGCGTTGATGAGTCAGTCAGTCAGTCAGTCAGGCACTTTCCTTTATTATTATAGATTTTGTAATTTTCATTTTCATTTTTAATAAATAAAAAAAAAAAAAAAAAAAAATAACAAAACATACCTACTCAATCATAATCATAAAAATTCATCAGTTAAATTTTTTTCATATTTTTTTATGTATTGTCATCAAGCTTTCTCATGAATGCTATTATCGGAAGTTAATTCGGACGATACACAAAATGCGTAGAAAGTTTAACAATAATTACTACGATTCATGGGGTTTAATGGGATGTCATTAGAGAGTTGGATGGCTGGATAACAATTCTACATGGGTCCATTTTACAAACATTAAGTGTGATGAGACAAAGTTAGCACTATCTATGCCAACTCAAGAAAATGATATTCTCAAATGTGATCTTAAGAACCCTTCAATATGAAGAAATTTTTAACTTATTTCTTAAACTAAAAAGTTTTTTTTTTGTGTGTGTTTTAGGCACGTGTGCTACGCAGAATGGCCAGACGGCATGAATACTCACTCAAGATACGAATACATGTAAGTATTGCTTTTTTTTCCAAATATAATCTACCTTAGCATGTGAAAGTTGTTACATTTGACTGATATTAACTTTTACATGTTACAATTTTGAATACTCATCTACTTAGCCATAAAAGTGATTATTAGGTGTCAGGTGTAGTTTTTTATTAGGCGAAATTAATTTAATTTCCAACTTTTATCTCTATATCTAATTGATTATTTAATATCAGCTACTTGTTGCATACATGAGATTTTTCGACATGTTGAACATGTTTAGGAGTTTCGGAGACTTAAATATTACCACCTAATGGCGAACGTTGTTAACGTAAAGTGATCACACTAAGCCATCCTTCGAAATAACAGTAGAAGACGGTCGTAAGCCCGTAGTGGTTTGTTCCATTTAAAAATCGAACATCAGTAATGAATTCTTAGAGTTTTTAGTTGTTACATATTCGAAATTAAAACGTTTTAAAAGAAGCCCATTTGGGTTATGATCTCTATAAAATAGTTTTACACAAATGACTATTACTTTTACTCTTTAAATAAATGTAACTAGATATATGTGTGATGTCAAAATGCATTGTACCTAAATGTATTATGATTGTTATCCCCGCTTCACACAAGCGTCTTTTCGCTTTAGAAACGGGGTCTATATTATTGATTTAATAAAATAAATAAAATATATATTTCATGTTATGTGTATTTAAACACTTAATAAGCCAATAAATGTTCATCAATTGAATATTTAAAAAAGGATTTTCCGGCTTAAAACAATTATCGGAAATAATTTAAGAACTCACATAAAATATTAAAGCAATTTACCCAAAATCATTGCCTCGTGGAATCCTCTTGTATAGATTTTCTCTAGACAATACAATTCCATCAACGTTTCCTTTAAAATATTAATTCCCTTCGCTTCCCTTATAATAATGACATATTATTATCATTATTATTTTTATAATATAATAAATTAACAAGAGTCAACATATTTAGATACGTAAAGCTTATAAAAATCCAATAAAATATAAAAACTTTTTTATACGTGTAATTTTATATTTTGAATTGAACTGAATGAAATCTTTTGAGGATGAGCCCTACTGGAGGCATAGCGAAGGCCACTGGCCGTACAAACATATATCATATTAATAAAAAAAATTGAACACATTTCGAAAATTTTTATGATGCGGATTTTGGAGATTCGACTACTTAAATGACGATCACTGTTAACGTAAAGTAAACCAATGAAGAGACCTGTTGGCTGTTCCTAATAGAGAAGTTCCTCCTTTGGGTTCAAAATCCCAGTTTTCTCCTCATACTTTTGGACGTTTCCTTTCCAATCCCTGAACTTGATCAATTGATCATACCAATGTCTTCTCCGTCGGACTACACCATCGGTCTCCATATTCTTCGGATTCTTAATTTCGTCTTGATCTTTCAAGCTTTCTTTATTGGAATTGTACATTACCTGTTTGTTTCGTGTCTCCCTTTTTTCTTTATAGCTCACTTCGTATGAATTTTATCCCCCTATGGATTTAGGGAGGTATGCGTAGTCACTAAGAGTATCACAGCATGTTATCATATACCACGTTGTCTAGATGGGTTTGTGTGGACTTTGCTGCAGATATTACAGCAATTCCTGTTACTATAAATACGGATTCAGTCTCATACGGTTTTACCGCTGATACTCGATAGCCAGCCTCGTTAGTTTTCTAGCAGGGGTACCGATCGCGTGAAAGTGAGGATGACATTAAGCTCGTCTAAGTGTTTTTTTCATCACCTCTGACTCTGAGGGGTGACCCAGTAAATATACTGGGTACTTTTCAAATTGGCTAATTAATCCTAAAAAATAAATTATCAGAGCTTATAAATAAGTTATTCCAAATATAAATATGCAATAGAGATGATTTAAAATCGTTTTTCGAAAGATACCTTTATTATTTATTTGTTTGAAATATTCGGATGATCTTATTGTCGATTTTAACCCTTTAACGTTTTCTGGTAAACTAATTTACCACTTGGTGTTAAGGACCATTTTTAAAGCAAATATGTATAGAAAACGATTCTTATGGTTTCTACATTATCTACAAACGTTTACTGGTAATACTACATACCGCTTTTCTAGAACATTCGATTATGCGCCGTTAAAACAGTTTTTGATTTTAAGTGGTAAACCGTTTTACCAGCATCCTTTAAACGTCAGTGTTGTGTTGTTTTTCGAGCTCCAGAATTTTATTAAAAACAAATAGTTGTTGGTTTTATTTTTATTTTCTAAAGGAAACATTTTATAATTTACACTTGTTTCTTTATTATTATTTATTACCAATAGCGAAATATACATATTTTATAGAATTATAGCTTGATAAAATTTGGGTACAATTGCGCACTTTTTGACATTTCACGAGTATGTTTCCCTGCATTATTTTAATATAAAATTAAATAAATTCCTCTTGTTTTTTTGTTAATTAGTATAAATAAATGTTTGATTACGATCACATATAGAATTTTACTGTAAAATATGGTGTCGCTAAGTTGTTATTTAAAATAAAATCAGTCTGTCCATAGAGTCCTACTGAGAATAATAAAAACATATAAAAAAGTGGTAAGTATGCTTACCAGTAAACATGCTTACCAGTAAACATTTAATGATTTACCAACATGGTAATGCACACTGGTAAAACGGTTTACCACCCATTTTTTTAAATATATATAATACTTATAAATTTGTTGTTACTTCTTTTAACCTCATTTTAATGTTCCTTTGCAGAAATTTTGAAAAAAACTTCAAAATTTTCTGACCATGCATACTGCCCTATAAAGGGTTAAGTATAGGTTTCTCTGTGTTTTGTTTTACTATAGAATATATCTGTTAATAGTAAATCTAAAATATTTTTTTTATTATTTTTTATTATATTTTTTTATTGTTTTTTTATTATTTTACTTATTGACTTACTCGTTAGCTGTTTACTTGCTGTTTTGTTGGTTTATCAATGTAGGTATGTGTGCTCTTTTACCATAATATAATATGTTGAATGCTTTAAATGATGACGGATGAATTAAAATTGTTTGTTTTTATTATTTTACCTTATTGACTTTTGCTTGTTTTTTTTTTGTTTTGATTGCTTTGCCTGTTCACTCTTTTAATTTCAATCTTAATGACTTGTCTATTTGTGTGTGTTGTTTTTGCAATAATTTTATTGTAAATTGGCTTATGGCTTATTTTTTTATCTAATTGGACTTTTTATTATTATTTTAATGTTTAATTTTTTTTATCTAATTTGACTTCTTGACTTTTTATTATTTTAATGTTATATTTTATATCTAATTTGAATTTTTAACTACTTACTATTTTGATGTTATGATTTTATTAGAGATGTTCTGTATATTGTAGGTAATGTTGGGGTCTTCGCTGGTCCATAATCTGTTTCTATATTATTGATTTATATGTATTGTCTTGACTGTCTGACCTCTCAAAAATTGTAAAAATAAAATAAAAAATTATTATCAAAGCGGTGAATGGTGGTGAACAATAATATACTGTCTGAGTTTATAACGAACGATTTAATATCTGAAAAAAAAATGATTCAAGAGATACATTTTTCGGCTCTATCAACCTGAATACAGAATATTATAAGCCAGTGAATATTTGAATTATTTATTTGAAAAGGTATAAAGTAGATAAGGGCCGACTTGTCGGGAGAGCCGACTGTTCGGCCTTTTTTACCTACTATGAAATCTCGAGTAGTTTCGGTGCCATCACTCGGAGTGATCTTCATCACGTTTCATAACTGGCATTGCACAATAATTATTGGAGTTGAGTTTTGGCCGCGTTAGACCATCTGACAACATTATCAACGTCTTCGATTATTCATACCACTCATTCATTGTACTGCCAAAAACTATGGTGAATAAAACTAATAGTAGACTGTAGCATATATAATTGTCGTAAAAACTACATTGCTTAAGTAGGTGTGACGTCATCTTGTAGAGAACATGACAAGGGAAAGTAAGTAAGTGACAACAACTAAGACATTGGACTAAGTTATTATTTCAAGTTAAGTGATAATAATATGTTAAATTAAAACCATAGCAACTGAATTAATTACATGTTCTATTCCCCCATGGTCAGAATACACAGACTGGGAAATCTGGTAGGCAATATCACTGATATTTTACCAAAATTAAAATTTGACGTAATAAACTTTCTAAATGTTTAAAACTGACATTGAGCATTTCGAAGTTGTTTGTGTTTGTATATTATGGATGAGGATGTATATATGTATTTATGTTTACATGTATGTATCTTTGTGTGACTATGTGCATTTTTTCATTATTTTGACCACAATATTTAATTTCTTTCTAAATTTCATTGACATTTATTCACATTTTCTGACCCGAATTTAATTTTATTTGCATGACATTGATATTTTTTATATGATCATTTACTTTTTTGACATTTGTATTGTTTGACTTCTTGCTCTTGTTGACATTTCTATTATTTGACTGCCTACTCCGTTATGGCCGATTATATTTTTATTACTAATTAATTAAATGCCGACATTTTTGTTTGCATTTCTGATTTTGGTTTAGGTTGTATAATAATTATTGTTGATATATTTTTACTATACTTTAGAGTGAAAAATATTACGATTGTTATTTTTTTTTTTGTAACCTATAAAAGGCTATTGCCGTTGAAAAGAAATTCTTCAAACACATTATTTTCAACTTTGTAATACTAGGACATTAAACATTTAACTGAATAGAAGTGGACGATCACTTTAGATCGACATTGTCGAGAGGTCGGCCGATTAATCGGCAAGTTGAAAACCGATTAATCCACCGATCAGCTAGTCGACAACAACCCTAATCTCTAATATGAAGTATCATTTTCAGTTGTTTGAAAATCCAAATAATAAACTAGAAATAAGTGCTCTATACATAAGTGCTACGTGGCTCAACCAAGGATTATGAGAAACCTCATAGCGCAATATCAGACGTATAATTTATCACGTTCAAAAGCACACTTCGTGGTGTTGAAGTTTTACGTGTACTCTGTTATTTAAATTCCATTAAATTCCACTATTGTATTGCGCTTATTAAAGTACGTACATCGCAGAGTAAAAAAAATGATAATATTTTCGTTTAAAAATTTACAGAATAACTCAGTTGAGCTTTACCAAGATTGCATTGACCTCAATAGCGGCAGATGAAATACCATCATCCAGCACCAGCAGACCACCTTAACTCCTTCTTAAAAGATATTGAGAACAGTTGGACATCCATGTCCCAGGAATAAAATATACCCATCCGACTATAAACAAGACACAGTCCTACGTCAGGTAGAAGAAAAAGTTGATCAAAAGAGAAATTATAAAAAAGACGACGCAAAAAAAGAGTGTGGAAAAAGAAAAAAATTAAACAACGAGTTTATTTTCTCATATTATGTTTTGAAAACTACAACAATTAACCTAGTAGAAGATAACTTACCATAATAATTTGGTAAAATTTAGTTTTAACGGACTCTATTCTTGCAGCAACACACGTAATAAAGTAACATGTTTCAAATGTGACTTTTTTCCTACTACACCGCCATCTTTTGGATTTTTTCTTTGAGAAGTTGCGTAGCTAAAAAGTAATTGTTTTTATTACCCGTCGAACTTCACCCCGCATCCGGATCAAAAATAATTATTACAAAATGCAATAAATTATTACCTAAATTTAATTCAGTTTTTGTATCGTATTTAATGCATGTTATAATTTTTTTTTTTACCCATCACGCCGTGTCTCGTAAGGGGTAGGCAGAGAGAACGGACCTCCACTCTTTTCTATCCAAGCACACTTCTTTCGCTTCTTCCATCGACACGACATATCATTTCTCATACAACCTCTCCTATTTCTCATACTTCTTACCTGATGGCCATCCTTGAGGATGGAATCGATGTGTTCGATCCACGTCATTCTCGGTCGGCCACGCTTTCTTACACATTTCCTTTAAAGCCTTGTGAATTGATTTAAATAAGTCAAAACTATTTTTTTATTCTGGGTTAAGTCGAAATTCGACGAGCTAGTGTAATATTAATCACGAATGTACATACAAAAGATAACCACAAAGTATGCCCTTCTTGTGGCACCGTCTATGCACACAACGTACTCACTAAATAAAATACCGATAGCAAAAGGTATCGAGCAATACCATGTATTGTTATTTGTGTCTGCCAAGTGTTTTCATTATAATCCTTCAAGCTGAGTTCAGGAGAATCCGAGAAACCTCAAAGCAAACGTGATATCTTTTTTTTACTAGGGGTTTTACCCATCAACGTGTGACGGATTTTTTTTTTACCCATCACGCCGTGTCCCGTAAGTGATAGAACTATACTGAGAGAACTGACCTCCGTCTTTTCTGTCCATGCACACTTCTTTCGCTTCTTCCTTTCTGGCCTTCCTTGAGAACGGGATTGGTATGTTCAATCCACGTCATTTTCGGTGGGCCTTGCACCTTTCCTTTCAGCCTTATAAATTTTCTTTGTCATTCCGTTTGCATCCATTCTTTCCACATGCCCAGACCATCTCAACTTATCGACTTTCGTCTTTGTCACAACACTAACTTCCAAACCACACATCCGAATATGCTCATTCCATTCCATGTTATCCCACAGAGTATGCAAGGAATTTTTTTATTTTTTATCGAGGTAAATTATGGCTGTTACTACCTTAAGTTCTTCTCTACACAAATACGACGAAAATTTATTGTAAAGAATTGTAATTGTCTGCATATGTTCAATTTTCTATCAGCGGAGCGATGTATATCCGTCCGTATCAAACAACATAACTTACACACTACTACGTAGATAACGCCAATGTGTGAATTATTGGCTTGAACAATCACGTCTCTTCGGATTACCGAATAGCGTTAGTCAGTGTCCTGGGCTAGTATAATATTATTAGATGTTACCGAAAAATAAGCAATAAATAAAAGTATAAAGATAAGTTCATAATATAACAGATAAATCCCTTAAAAAGATAATGTTATAGTAAAAATAAACAATATTTATGTAGGTATGTAGCTTACTTTTATATCTGAAAAATAATAACACCATAATCCCTCATAAATCGTAAAGCTTTCTATAGAACCACCTTGTGCCCTTACGATGTCATTGTTTTCTTTAAGCTCACATTATTTACGCACTTATATAATATTTAGGTTTGTTTATTGTAGATATTGAATCTCAGATTAAGATTCTCCAATTTTTTTTTCTGGTCCCAACTCTAGAATTGGTTTGGGAACTCTTGGCTTGGTTGTCCGCAAAAGTTATTCCTGCTCAATTCCCACTCCGAAATTCATGCAAGATAGATAAGATACTTTATACGCCATGAAGATCTAGTAAAAATCAATCTCAACATCTGCTTGCTCCTGACCGGCAACGAATTTCGTTTTAGTAATTCTCTTGTTGCCTCCCTATGCCCCCAAGTGGGACGTAAAGGGATTTTGCATTGGATTGGATATTCAGTTATATAAATCTCGGCGCTTATTATTAGAATCGAAATCTTTTGAAAAGTTTGCGACACAACCATTGAAAGTTTAAGTGCTACACGATTGGAGTAGGTACCTTGTTGAGACTTGCCACATCTTCAAAAATCTCGGTGATCTAGAAACCACAAATTCTTGGCACAGTTGACATTTTCTATGAGGGATGAACATTCCTATTGTGTTTATTTTCTAATTGTTTTAGATCATTTACCTGAGTGTTCAATTATTTAGATTTAATCCTTAATACGAACCATGTCATATTTAATTATGTGCATTTTACCTACATGTATGTATGTATGTAAAATAATTTTTATGACAACTATAACAATAAAACCCTCAGCTTAAATATTTGTTCTTTTCAATATCCCAATGGTTTCCATTTCGGAGCTCTAGCTGTTTTTTTTTTATTTAATATTTAGTTTAATACATTTTCATGCATTATGTTCTTGCAACGTATCCAAATTGAAACAAATTGTAGAATTCTTAAAATCCGGAGCATTATGATTCTTGATTGTTACTCGATTGGTTTTCGCAACTTATTAAGGGGTTGTGCCCTCCTATACCCCTGGATGTTTCAGGAACCTAAGTTCTCATTTCATCCAGACTTTATAAGCCAAAAAAAGAAAAAGTAGACAAAAAGTGCAACGTTTCAGAAAAAAGTCGGAAGGATTTCATCTGACGCGGCAAGAAGAAAAAAAAAGATCCTTGCAACAAATTATTTATTTAAGTTTACACTTAAATTTACATTAAAGAAAAAAATTAAATTAAATTGCGGAAATTTTGAGTTCAACTTTCGCAACTGATAAAAACTGGCATACCTACATCTGAATAAAACAATCCAGGAAACACAAAAGGCGTCGAATTTGTTCCGATTCCAAAAACTTTCACGCCAATAGGTACCTACCTACTTCAAATATTTTTGAACATTCTTAATAACTTTTATTGTATACCTAGAAATTAATACTCTTTATTAAATTTTTAGCATTATTTAATATAAGATTTGAAAGTGTAGAAAAGAAAGTTTATTTCTAAGAAATTCGGATAAAATTCTCACGAGTCCTAAATATTAAGAGATCAAAGGTTATCCATCATCAAAACGTGAATCCGTCTCGGGATATTATTTTCTTATCGAATTTGGAAAATCAATCCGCCTTGATTAAATTCCTCGACTAATCTGGAAAAATTATATCTTCAAATATTTATTTGTATTGGAATTCTTAGTAATTAGGTAAAACGATTGAAATTTCAAATAATCTCAATCGTTTTACCTAATTCTTTGTATCGACAAATCTAAATTTTTTTAATAAGTAGCAATATAGTTAAGGCAATAATGTACCTGGTTTCACAATAACCTATATGAACAATTATTATTGTTGGTATCGTTTTCCGGGCTATTAGGCCTTGGTCCATTTGGGTATTCTGATCCCAACTTTTCTCTGACGCAGCCGTCTACCAACCACCCGGACACAACCCAGAACGTGCGCCGAAGTCGTCGAGGATAATATATCCCACAGGCCCCCAGTTAGGAGGGGAAACGTTGGGCACAGAATACCCAAATAGACAACGGCCTAATAGCCCAGAAAACGACACCAACAAAATGTTCAAACGCCGGCCGTGAAAGCCTAAGAAGCTATAACCTATATGATTTGATTAGTTGACCATCGCTAAGTGTTATATGATTCATGTGGGGAAGAACAATCCACAAGGTGCCTATACTTTGATAAATATGTCCTTAAAAAGTGTTTGAATGCAGCAAGATCTTGGTATACGTTAGCGGCGACCTGAAATAATGAGAGTATAATATCATAATAAGTATTGTTAAGAGAGAAAATACACCCCTATACCTGAGAAAAGGTGATTTTTATTAAATACTAGCTTTCCCGACAGACGTTGTCCTATGGTCCTAACCAGAGGCGGCCCATTCTTATGTGCATAATGTTTCTCCAGAAACAGAATACACATAATTAATTCGATTGAGTTAAACTAATAAAATAATAACATTAAAATATTTCTAAAACATCCATATTTCATTCGTATTCAAAATTTAGGCGGGAACTACGCGAGAATATATGCGCGTGCACATATTCTACCTCGTCTATGAAGTACCGATGCTGCGTGTGCACATTATTTGAATGTTCCCGATAATTTTGATGAAAATTTTCTAAAGCGCTCGAAACGGTGGAGTAAGTGGGAGGGGCTACTGTTTACTTATGCGAGAATGAGAGGGAACCAACATAAGGTACAGTAGTAAAAAATAAATTTGTGTAACAGATTTTTTCATAGATGGCGCTAGCGTCCATACTAATTAAAATATTAAATTTTATAATAATATTATTTCTTATCCTTTTTCAACTTTCCATTAGTTATTCTGTTATCCGGAGCAGAGAAGAATCCAATAAATCAAACATCGGAAGAATCTGTTCAGCCGATCTCGAGTCATAAGTGTTCCCACTAACCCGACTTTCATTTATATTATAAGTTTTGGTGATCATTATTCAATACTTGCCTAGAAACCGCCATTGACTCTTCAGACAGCGATCGTATCGATCCTTCTGAAATTTGAAATACCACAAAGAATAAGCAAACGATTCCTTAAAAAAACTTCATGTATGAAAACCAACAACATTACATTAATCAGGGATATCAATTAAGCGACACTGTATCTACTTAAGGTACCTACTGTTAATATGAATTCAAAACCGATTACATCCATTCCAAATTACAACAGCACCTAACCAGATATAGTTGACAAATTACAATTATTATCACATTCAACTCCAGCAGTCTTACAAAGAGAGGGTGAGATATACCCTGGAGAAATTAATCAAAATACTTCCTTTTGGACTGAATCTGACAATACACAACTTGTAATAAGGAAGTATCCCTTTTCTTCAAATGTGAAATTGAAATGTGTTTTATATCTGTGTCAAAGGACCGTTGGTAAAATATCCTATTTTGTAGTCTTAGAATTTAGGAATTAAACGCTGAGATTTTATTTTATTCTTTATGATATTTTGAAGCTGTACCTATGAATTTTGTATCGTCTATGAACTTTTTACAAGGTAGGTATCTACTTAATTTTATGTCAGAAAGATTTGAGTACATGTTCTGTGCACGGTGATACTTATTTGGATACAAATATCTACATAATATTTTAGTCCGTTTATATTTTTGAATGCGCATCAATCGTAGAAAACAGACGTTAAGGTCAGATATTAATATGCGAAAAGCCGCGCAAAATTCCGTAGAGCGTTCTTAAATACTCTTTGATATATTAACTTTAATATATTTAGCGCTATTTAAAAAACTTTATTTTTTTAAGATCTTCATACAAATTTTTCAAAAAAGACAGTAAGACATCTTTTGGAAACAAAATTACTCATGTAAACGTTGAATGGAATCTTGGTATTACGGTATGAAAATGTAATAAAATAATTGGAGATTGTTTCGTAATACATATAAATGTTATTCAAATCTTATTATTCTCAATAAATAAAGATTTAATGCAAAATTTTGTAAAAATCATTCCTCCATTTTGAAGTTTGACATATTTTAGAAAATTTATGGCCATAGTTTTTTACAAAGCGTCGTAGCCACTGATAATAGATAAGTAATTATGTAGGTGCCTGATAAAATCATATTCTAATGTAGATAGGTATTAAATAATTTAAAACTAATTGTTGAATCATTTTATATTCCTGAAATATAAATAACGTTTAAATCTTATATTCATCGTTGAAAAAGATTAAATTTAAAATCATCGTTGAAATTGGTATGAACATTCCATAAACAAACTGGTCGGTAAAACAGTAGCCGATAAATTAGATCATAACGTACAGTGAACTTGACAGAATTGTTGAGAGAAAGAAATAAAATTGACAATAATTGAGAATCTTTATATGGCTTCAGGATTTTAATCAGTTTAATAAAACAAATAAAACGTTTGTTTTATCCACATAATAATTTAGAAATATAATATTTGTATTGAAATTAATCACACTCAACAGTACATTGTATCTAAATTAGTATGTAAATAAACTCAAAACCACATTAGCTTATTTATTTTATCCTGCATATTATAAAAGTATTGTTAAAAATTTGGACTCATGGTCGTATTGTTGGCGTGAAAACTAATTAAAAAAAATATTCATAGGGTGTCACATACTTAACTTTAAACCAATTGTGTTAAAAGAAGTATTCTTCAAAGACAGCGGCCAATAAGAGGTTTGATTGGAAGCCTTACTTGACGACCCTCCAAGGTTTGTGACAAATCATTCATCCTAGAATAAATACAATATTATTATGATACGACATAAACCTAATGTCATTTCATCTTCCACATAATTTACGTTATGTAATATCATGTACATTAATTAAAGTTATTGTAGGTATATAATACATCTATAACTAGCCAAAATCAACACTCTTTTTATTACAGGTATTTTTTTAAAGTATTTAAATGAAAAATATCACAATGAAATCAATATTAACAATTAAGAAATCAAACTAAGGCATACCTAGAACATAAAAAAACTTTTAAAACAAAGTTAATTAAAAACATACAGTCATGGGTTGGGTTAGATGCAAGGTATTTAGATTGCAAGGGACATTAGATGCAAGGTAAATGACACTTAAGAGAAATCATATTTTTATCTACATAATTCACAACAAAATATTTTATGTGCAGTTTGATTAATTTAATATTATAATGTAGGTACCTACTTAGAAAAAAATAAACAGCAGCAATAATATTCCTATATTATAATTTATTCAAACTTCGAACAATTAATTATGTTTTGTTTACATCGTCTATGTGTCAAAATTAATGACAGCTGTAAACCATAGGCTATGATTAAAATGAAATATTTTTGTGAAAGATAATGATTTTTTTTAATGTGTATTTTGTGTGAATATGTAATGTATTCTTTAAATTAATAAAAATACTTACCTCAAATTACTTACGATACACACCATATACACACCTACGTATTTTTTTACAAAACTTTTGTATTAGTTCGAAAACGACTGCAGCACTAAAAAAGAAATATTTTGTTGCGTTGTCTATGGATTTTTTGACACTTCTAATTTTGTTGTCAAACTAGAAATTGAAGAACTATTCGAACTATTCTTTTTCTAATGAAAATAATAAAATGTAACCAACTTTCTATTGTCTGGTTATTTTTTAATTATAAATAACGAACAGGAATGTTAATGAACAATCCACTGGTAAGCATAGTTATTTGTTTCAAAACAATATAATATTAATAATTATATGGCAGTTATAATGTCATTGACTAATTTTTTGTGTAACTATATTTTTACAGGCTCTGGTGGCATTTTCAACAATAAGAACTAATTGGTGAATTTCCAAAATGTAAAAACCTTTATCAAAGTTACCAATTCAACGAGGACAGAATCAAGTCATACTGAAAAATATTAAATGTTTGCCAATTGCCAATTTTGGAATGTAAAAATACAACTATTATGTCATAATCAGTAATAATGAACTGGCTGTCATCCTCTAAAACTTTGCATGGTATAGATAAGTTATGCTGCGACAATACCTACAAGACGATAAACCATTTGTTTGTTTGATAAATAATTAACAATTATTATTTATGACACTAACTATGTCAAGTTTGAAACACAATATTTTGGTTTAGCGAGTCTGAAGCTTTGTGTGCTGACTCTATATGAAATTTTATTTATTTTATTTAATCATTGTCACATCAAATTCATCCATATTATACAGTTCAAAACAATAATACACACCAGATACAAATAAAAAAGAAAAATTTTCCGCCTCACTAGGTGTGAACCTGTGTTGAGGCTAGCATGCATATACGAGTAGGCACATTAAAACACAACAAATCTATGGAAAATAAAATTAAGAACAAGATGATATTAATAATGATAACAAATTACAAAAATAGTAGTAAATTGCAATAACAGTTATAATTTACAATAACAATAATAAGCTACAACAATATAAATTAATTAGGTACAATAGCAATAACAAATTACAACAATATAAATAAATTACAATAACCTTAATAAATTACAAAAAAACAATACATTTTTATACATGTTTTTATTTATTCTTTACTGTAAATTTGTATACATATACGCATAAAAACTTAACATAACAAAGACATCACAGAATCAACACACTAACCCCGTTTTTCATTTGTATAGGAGATATTTTTTCTATTTTTTATCTGTTAGATCTTACAATGACATATTGTCATATGACTGAAATGAAATAAACTAAATTGTTTTATTCATAACTAGAAATATACTAAATGAAATAACATTATGTTTTTCTTTTTCATCAAACATAATAATATATTCTCCCAAACACCACTAAATTTAAAAATGATGCCTCCAGCAAAAAGAAATTATGAGAATTCAGGGAGTTTTGTAAGTATTTTTACATAGATTATGTTATTGTTAAAATAAGTATCAAATAATGTGGCATTTTAACACAACTTACTTTATTATTATTAAAAAGCTATTCTGTAAATTTAGGAAGCAAGAAGATAACATGATTGTCTTATTAGCAAGTCAATTTCATATAAAATTCTTTATAAATTTAATATGTCCCACAAAGTGCTATTTCTTCCTTATGAACTATTTCCCATTGTTGCATATAACTTAACAATGTCTATCGGTGTCAAAAGAAGTATCTTCATGTATGAGATATCCCTATGAGGGGTTGAATCCTGCAATTGGCATGAAACTTTTCACCATAATTACTCATTTTAAGGTCCAAGATAGCAGATTTATTAGATCTAATGGCGAATTTTGTTAACGTAAAGTGATCACTCTAAGCCAGCATTCGAAATAACGGTAGAAGACGTTCGTCGAAGTGGTTTAAACCATTTTTAAATGGAACATCAGTAATGAATTGTTAGAGTCATTAGTTGTTACATATTAGTCTAAATTTGTGGATGAAATGCCAAAAAAGAAAAAAAAATATTAGTCTAAATAGAGGATTTCAATCATGGCTCGACGTATATGAATATCTTCGTGTGGTTCTCCTAACTAAAGTTGGTGACCATCACTGCAAACTCTTCATGATTTTGAGCCAGCCTTTTCTCAGAAGACTCTCTTCTGCTCAAACCACTTTTTTCCTTGAATTTTAAGTTGGAAGAGGTAATATTTTTCATCACGGAGTAATGAGTATGTAGCCAAAGTATGGGGGATTATGTCTCTTGACAGTGGTAAGGAGCTCTCTTTTTACTTTTGTATCATTCCCAGGACTCACAGACACCCTATCAACGCATGATATGCTCAGCATTCTTCTATATAACCACATCTAGAGAAAATAATCAGTTCAAGTAGAGCTAGATTCTGGTTTAAAACTTGACGTGGACCTTAAATTTGTTCTTCAACAGTTGTGTGCATTAAGTTTCAATATTAAGATGTCGACTTTTGATCTTGAGGACAAGGGTTCTATTTCTGAAGGAATCAAAGTTTTTATAGATGCTTTCTTACGTAATACAATACATTGTTTCAGGGACTACACTGATTATATATTACTACTGTAGTATTTATAGGACAAGACAAGTTTCCTTATATTAAATTATACATAAATTCCATAGTAAGAAGCTTAACTTGAACAATCTTAAGAAAATTTATGTCTACTTTTAGTCAATATTTTTAATGAAGATAGATATTTTAATTGTTTCAGCAATTTTTATTATTTAGATTAATTAAGTACCTATAATTGATCAAATTTTTGAAATATAATCTACATACCTAATAATTCAGTAGGTAATGTTTATTTATTTATTTTTTGTATGTATATTGGAGCATAAAACTGTAGGTTCTGCATTGGATTTTAATGTCGCGGATCCTTGCAGGTATATTTTATGGTAGCTCATGCCTACTTTTAGTCAATATTTTTAATGAAGATAGATATTTTAATTGTTTCAGCAATTTTTATTATTTAGATTACTTAAGTACCTATAATTGATCAAATTTTTTAAATATAATCTACATAATAATTCAGTAATGTTTTTATTTATAATAGTATTTTTTTTTATATTTTGGAGCATAAAAGCGTAGGTTCTGCGTTGGATTTTGATCATCGTGGATCCTTGCAGGTATATTTATGGTAATCATAGATACAAATTTTTACAATTTTCAAATATATTTAATGTAATAAAGATTCAAGATTGATTTGAAATAAAAATAAATGTAATTCAAACTTTTCTCTTTTTTATAAACATTAAATGTGTTGAAATTCTTCTCTCTTTTTATGAATTGTGAAAGTGTCATTCTTCTTTTTCTGTGCTTATGTCAGTTATAGAGGTCTGTTAAGCAATGAGAAGCTAGACTAGAACCAGCAGCCCGATTCACGGAAAAGTTTAAGTCTAAGTTTAGTTCGAAGTTCGATTCAAACCCTCCGTGAATAGGTACATAGACTGTAGATAGTCGCCGCCTACAATAATTATTATTACCAGCAGCCCTATTCACAAAAGTTTGAATCGAACTTCGTTCGAACTTCGAACTAAACTTAGACTAAACTTTTCCGTGAATCGGGCTGCTGTTTAATTACTTACCGATCAAGCCTGACAATCTGAATTAAAAACGTAAAGCAAGACGGGTATTAGCTAGTCTCAACATAATAATTCAGAAAAATTGGTTTAAATTGGTCAATTCTTTCGATGTATCTATACAATACGCAAACATACATCACATGTTATGTACTTCCTACTACACCGCCATCTATTGATTTTTTTAAAAAGTAAAGCAATTATAGAGGAATTGTTTTGATTTCAAGCTTATGTCCCATCGAACATCATCCTTCACCCGAATCAACGATAACTATAACATAATTCAATTAAATTAGCTAAAATTAATTAAGTTTTTACATCGTAAATTGCATTTTATCTACAAAATAATTCAGACATGTTTTTTTATTTGCTTTTTACCGTATGTCATAGCATCACGCCTAAACGGCTGAACCGATTTCACTAATTCTTTTTTTGTCGTGTTGGCTTTTATCAGTAGAAGGTTCTTATGAGAGAAAAAATTAAGAAAGTTACGTGGAAAATCTACATAATAATTCAGAAATGTTTTTTTATTTGCTTTTTACCGTATGTCATCGCATCACGCCTAAACGGCTGAACCGATTTCACTAATTCTTTTTTTGTCGTGTTGGCTTTTATCAGGAGAAGGTTCTTATGAAAGAAAAAAATTAAGAAAGTTGCGTGGTAAATTGGGAAATTAAATAAAACTCGCATTAGCCCCTCCTTCTCTATCTGCTTTTTACCGTATGTCATAGCATCACGCTTAAAATACAAATGCTACGTCAGATATGAATCTGCACAGAGCCGTGCAAAATGCCGGAGAAGGTTCTTTAATACAATTTGCTGCATTAACTTTAATATATTTAGAGCTATTTAAAAATCTCTATTTTTTAGGATCTTCATACAAAATTTTAATAAACATTAAAAGTGTCATTCTTCTCTCTTTTTATGAATTGTGAAAGTTTCATTCTTCTTTTTCTGTGCTTATGTCAGTTATAGAGGTCTGCAAAGCAATGGGAAGCTAGACTAGAACCAGTTTAATTACCTACCGATCAAGCCTGACATTCGGAATCAAAAACGTAAAGCAAGACGGGTATAAGCTAGTCTACATAATATTTTAGTCCGTTTATTTATTTATTTATATTTTTGAATCATCATCAATCGTAGAAAACAGACCTTAAGGTCAGATATTAATATGCGAAAAGCCGCGCAAAATTCCAGAGAGCGTTCTTAAATACTCTTTGATATATTAACTTTAATATATTTAGAGCTATTTAAAAAACTTTATTTTTTTAAGATCTTCATACAAATTTTTCAAAAAATAGAGTAAGCCATCTTTTGGAAACAAAATTACTCATGTAAACGTTGAATGGAATCTTGGTATTACGGTATGAAAATGTAATAAAATAGTTGGAGATTGATTTGTTATACATAAAAATGTTATTCAAATCTTATTATTCTCAATAAATAAAGATTTAATGAAAATATTTGGAAAAAAAATCCTCCATTTTGAAATTTTTTGACACATTTAAAAAAATTTATGGCTTCAGTGTTGTCAAACTGTGGTACCTAGCCATTAGATGAGTAATTATGTAGCTACCTGATAAAAATTTCAAAATATTTTACTCCATAGAAGTAAAAACATTGCAACAAAGTAAAACAATTATTTAGCTTATTTTACTTATGAAATGTCAGTTTATCCCTCCATAATGTTTTACGTCATTACACATTCTCATATTATTTTTTCATAGACAATAAAATTAATATTTTTTAATGAACAAAATGTTAATTAGTCGCTGCCATCTATCGAATATGCTTTGAAGTGTTTTAGTGTAAAAGCTTCAATCAAATATCAATAGGTGACATAATGACATTCATTATATTCACATCATTTTGATACACATAATATAGGTAGGTATGTTATTAACATGACATATTTTAATTTGCTTTTGTTGATAATAGTTGACATCTCTATTATATGACTGCATGCTCCATTATTTCTGATTCTTTTTTAATCATTTTTAAGATTGACATTCTTATTTTTATTTTATATAATTTTTGTTCTGTCTTGCCAAATTGATATATTATATTCTATATTTAAGTATGTTGTAAATCTCATAGGTTGTGAAAAAAATATTATGATTGTTATTTTGTTTATATATAAAAAATTTGCCATTAACTTAATAAAGAAATATTTAAAAATAAATTTGGGTTAGTATCTCGGGAAATTGGATTAGAAAAAAAAACACAGAATAAATCTGACCCGAACCTGGGACCTCTTGATCTGAAGTCGGCGCCTTTGCCACTAGGCTACCGAGGTCGGTAAGATAATATGTCTATATTATATTGGTTGTGCACAATGTTAACCTCTAATTGTTGCGTTTTTTGTAGTATATAAGCTTACGTATTTTTTTCTCATGCAATATTGTAAGCTTCATGTTTTTTTTCATATACTTTGAAGGAACCGTAATATCAAAATAATTAACTGTAGCAAAATTGAAAAAAAATATATGATGGTCATTTTCTTCTTTTCTCAATGCATTTCGTTTGTTGAGTGATGTAGTAAGCAAGTAATCAATCACTATTAAATTCCATGAAACATTTTTGTCCTTATTTATGTCCATTCATTTTGCTTCAGATTTCAACCTTATATTTTTGATAATGTCAGTGATGGCCATTTATGTCAACAAAAGTTAACAACGGTTACAACGCCGGCTTTCGTACTGCGGACGTCGTGGTTCGATCCCAGGTGCCGACCATCTTCCTCTTTCACGACACAAGCTTTAAGTAGCTTACTGTGAAAGAGTCAAGGAGTGTATTTGTGTTCACTTTGAGTGAGCACAGATTCATTTAAAAAAAAAAAAAACAAAAAGTTAATATTATTTATTAATAATTCTCTGGCGGGACGAAGTTCGACGGGTCAGCTAGTAAGTAATAAATTTAAAACAAGAAATTCCCCGTCACCATGTAACGGAATAATAACTTCGATTCGACGCATAAATGATGGCTGTAGAGTGTATGTAGGTAGGTACTTCAAGTCTTTCTACACAAATATGATGAGAATTTTTTGTGAATCTCTAAACTCAATTTTTCTGTGTTATTTTACTTTTCTACCACCGTAAGTTTTATATATGCAGCTTGCTTTGTTTAACATTCTCTCATAGTTAGGGTGGTTATTGCCATTTTCTATATGTACATTGGCTTCATCAGATTGATTGGTCCAGAGTATTCATTCTCCAGAATATGCGGGCTAGAGAATGATGTCGCAACGCATTCCGGGAGCTGGGCAAAGGGCATACTAACTATTCCCGGCGCATATATTTGGGAGTGCCTGTTGTATGCTATAAAGAATTTGCCAAACACTCCCAGATATACTGACATTCACGGGTACAGTACCAGGAATAGGAGCACCGACTATCAAGGGTTTCTAGGGGATTTATTGGCATTAGTGTTCGGTTATATAATAAGCTCCCTCCTGGTGTGAAACTCCTGGATGAGGGAGGGTTTGAGAGAGGGATGAAGGCGTATCTTGTTGATAAATCGTTTTATTCCGTTGACGGATCATTGCATCATTCAGCATTGATGAGAATTATTTATTGCTTTCTCCAATTTTATTCATATTAATAGATTGTCCTGTTGTCGCTACAATCGGTTCCACTTTTTGTAATTATTCTTCTGTTTTGTTAATGTGTTTTTACTGTTTTATAATTAATTGACGATGCTCTAATTTCAGACCCTTTACATCTGAATTAGAGCAAATATTTGCCTTTGCCTTGTGTAAATTTTGAATGTTTTGTATATTTCTTGTTGATTGTCATTGTGCACTTTATCATGACTTGCCCAAGTGCCCTTAATGGGTCTATGGCGCAAGCAAAAAAAAACAAAAATAATGCCACCACACTCAATGAAATACACATGCATTTTCTCCTTACTTCTTACAAAACTGATATAAATGTTTTTTTTTTTAACACAAGTTCAATAAAAATATAGATATGTTGTTAATTTTCCTAGGAAATTGGTATGTAAGGGTAGATCAAAATAGTTGCACGTGTTAGAATACAATAATCAAATATTATGTGGCTGAATTAATTCACAGCGAAAGACTCGGTTACAGGAAGTGAATGTCGTTTGATTACAATGGTAAGCGGTGTATCGGAAAACAATAAATGTATCCGCAGCAAAGGGATTTAAGTTTCTTATTCTATTTGTAGTTCCGATTCGCGAACACACTTTCAAGCATACCTAAACAATTACATTCCTACGTAGATCATTTTTGCTGGTTTTTGATGTTTTTAAATCTTTGAAAGGAACATTATTTGTATTTGTGATTTTCAAAGAATTAATAAATTGTTCTGAAAGCTACCATAGACCAGGTTAAAAGCACTTTCTATTCCTAGGAAACTTTCGCTTTTTTTGAAGTATCTTGTTGAACTTTGTAGAATAGTATCGCCATAGCAAAGAGACTCGTATTTGTATTAGTAACAAAAACGGTAGGGTGACCACGTGGCCTCATGTTTTCTGCGAAGTATGTAGATAAGATTATTTTTATTATTTTGTAAAGCGGTTCAACGTGTGGTCACCGCGAGCAAGGAAACAACCTGCCACTTGGAGAGCTTTTAACGTACTGACTCGCATACCAGTAAACAACAAAGGGCTCATCTTATCTCAGCTCAGCTCATCTCACACAATGACATTGGCCCTATACGTATACGTCTAGAACCCACTAATACAAATACGAGTCTCTTTGCTATGGCGATACTATTCTACCTACAGTGGGGTCAACTTTAAATTTGTATTTTTTCAACCGAAAACCCATTTTATTTTTACCATTATTCGGTAATACATACACACATTCTCCCTTTAAGGCCCCCCGCACACCGCAAGCCAGCCCGGAGGAGACAAATCCGCAACAAACCCGACCCGCACTAAACCAACCCTCTAGCTTGATCGAAGCAATCAAACCGCAAAGTCGGCCCCACACAAATCAGGCCCGCCGCAGATCCCCCCTCAAACCAACCCGCAATTCGGGGGGCCTAAACCCCACTTAGGAGCATAGGGAGGCATCAAGAGCTCTCCATTGCGCTCGAAGGCGTCTGAGGCTTATGGTGCCTTTTCTGACCAGTCAAGTCCCGATCTGATTTTTCTATTTCCTGCCTCTTGCAGGATGCTCGAAAAAGCAGCAAAAACAGCAAGGTGCTTTTTTTAGACGGCAACCCCCCGGTAATAAATGTTGTTTAATGTATCTACTTTTTACCCAATACATGTATTGGTTCGATTTTCAATGTGGTTATGAAAAATCCAGTCTTCAATCCGCAAGGATATAAACAATTTGAATTTTTAATTATTGAATTTGTCTATTTTAAAATATTTTAAATACCTATATTTTTCTATTTTTTTTTTATTTGCCCAATGGATGACATCCTTTTGGAGTGATAGGGAATGGGGCGGGGGCTTTACTGGCCTAGACAAAACACATTAGAAAGCGAATCGTAAATTCGAATCGACAAAGCGAATTCTTCGATAACGAAGTACGGTTTCGTAGACAAACACACTTCGTTTCTATATCGCCGTGGCGATAAGACGCAAAGCGTCGATTCGACACATGACGTCAGACAGCGTCGTTTTTTTCTATGATTTTTAATTGTTACGTTGGCAGCCATTTCATTTATTGTCGTTGATCTATGGTCGATATGTCATTATATTCTTCTTCTTCTTCTTTAATTTAGCATATTACTCCTAAAAATAGGGTGTTCATGCCATGATCTCTTGTATATTAATTATGACAAATATCAAAATCTTTGTTTATAGTAATTGCTGTGTTTATATTTTATTAAAGTTAGATTTAGAAAAATACGTACAGAATAAGATGCGTAACTATTTAATATTGGCCTTAATGCAAGATAATAAAATTTTAAGAACGATTGTATTGTCGGTTGATAAAAGAATAGAAATATTAGATCGGAATTCTACGCGGCATCTTAGTTCATTCAATAATGGACCCATTGATGGGGGAAGTTGTTGCCTGCAATACTTTGTCCTGGCAAACGACAAGGCGATGACTGTCGCTGCTTACTGTTGTGGCAAAGTATAGATCGGATTCGAAAAAAAACAATAATGGGAACCTGTCAGGAATTATTATTGGATATTCAAATAAATAAATGATTTAGGTCTTCGGTACCACCGCACTAGCAATACAATATTCATTCAATATAATCTTCAGGTTTTCATTTACCGATGTTGAAGGATTTTCTAGTGCTTTTATCTTGTGAGATTGTGAAAAAAATCATTAAATATGGACGGTTGTAATATTTTTGTGAAATATGGACTCAACCATGAAATATGGAAAATAATAATATGTATTTACATATTAATCCTGGCCCTACTTATCACAAATCATAGACTAATTAATTCATTAGAAACGATATCTCATGACGTCACCATATTTTTCGACGCGCGACGACGCCATATATATTATGAAATCATATATGTAATGCGTAGACAAACCCATTTAATTTTGACAGTTCGGCGAATTCTTCGTCAATATTTGTCGAATTCTTCGACTTCGCCGCCATCTTTTTGACGATAAGAAATCTTTGTAGATAACGAAGAAAAATAATTCGTTTGTTAAAAATTCGACACTTTGAAAGGAAATTTTCTAAAATAAAATATTTACTAACATTTTAATTATGTTTTACAATAAAATAAAGGTAATAAATTATACACCCCATTGTTCAGAAATCCCACCCCATTGCCTGGACCCCACCAGGGGGGGGGGTTCAGGTAGCTCGTTTCCCCCAGAAATGACCCCGGATCGTTTAAAGAACAAGGGCGTAATGGTCGGAGCCCTGAATATCCGCACTCTGAGGGCGGCCGGGGAGCTTGTTGCTGCCAAGTTGGTGGGAGACTATGGACTGGGTATCCTGGGGCATGCAACCTAGGGCGGGGCAGAGAGACGCTGGCAACTTTGTCATGCTGCACTCTGGTCACCGAACTGCACGGATGCGTGGCGTCGCTCTACTTTTAAGTAAATATGCCTTCACTCGCCTTCTTGATTGGGAACCTGTTTCTGACCGCCTGATGAGTGCGTCCTTCAAGATGACAGGCGAAACACTGACGGTCCTGACGACCCCCAGTATGGACCAGGCGTCATGGGGTAATACATAATAACGGAAGCCGTCTGATTGCTTTCGCCACGGTCCATCGACTCTTTATAGGTGGAACCTTGTTCTATTCCAAAGAGCTAAAGATAGAAGTTCACAAACAGAACATGTAGGAGGAACAATGAACATTTTACTAATTCTTTTAAAAGCGACACTTAAGAGATAATAATTAATGTTCTTGAAAATCAAAACAGTTGTAAAATGATAAATAAATGAACTAGCAACAACTAATCCATTTATGATGCTGTTCTCTATTTTATTTCACAAGAACATCTGTTATTTTCTTGAAAGATGTTGATAGCATACCTATGTGTGTATTAAATTGCGTAAATATCTATAGTTGTTTTCGCTAAATATCCAGGTGCGCCATTTTCCATTCATATTCCCTTCTATTCCTATCTTATTATAATTGCAAGCTACGCTTTGCTTTTCCACTGTCGCAAACTTGTTGTTAGCCCTATCAAAATCTGAAAAGCTTCTAGACCTTCTTCGAAAACCTCTTGGATGCACAGATATATTGTTTCTTATGCTTATTAATGTTCAGTAAAGAATCAAAAAATAAATAAAACAATTAGATAATGTTCTATAGCTTTATTATTGTGTTGTGTTTACTAATATTGTACATATTGAATTTGAAATAAATAAAATGATCACAGAAGAGCACATGGATGTGGTATTGACTGATCTGCAAAATAAGAAGAAAATATTATTGTACAGAAAATGCTTACAACCTTGATCTGGCTCAATTCTGACGGACATTGGAAGTGGAAATGTTTAATAAATTCCAATTTATCCGTTGTCTTTGGATGTCCCGATTTTATTGATTGTTCCATTTAGCATTCTAATGCACCACGTAAAAAGTGACATTGTTTTTGTAAAAATACATAATTTTGCTGGTTGTTTTCGTCATATCGAAATTATTTTACATATTGAACGGAATTTTCAACAATATCAATTTAAATAAAAATCCAAACATTAACCGTCTTACTTCTGAAATAATGGTTCATCGTAAGATTACGTATAAATCACTGATAAGTTTTTACTTCAATTATAAAAAAAATATTGAATCTGCGTTTGTTTTGTATGAAGATGACATTTCATACAAAATTTTGTAAACAAACAAATAGTAGCTCGGCAACGCGAGTGGTACCAACGTAAGAATCAAAAAAACATTCAGAAAAACGACGATGTCTGACGTAATGTGTCGAATCGACGCTGCCGATGCATCGCCAAAGAGAAAAATTCGAAAGTAGATAACGAAGTCTGTTTGTCTACGAAACTGTACTTCGTTTTCGAAGATTTCGTCGTGGCGATAATAATTTACTCGTTTTCTAATATTGCCAAGGAAACAAAGCGTTCGCTGATAAACAAATTCCATGCGAAATGAAAGTATTTATATATAAAAATCTTTGGTGACTCTCGACAATGGTGCATATTATGACAGGAATGTTATATTTATAAAAATTAAAATTAAGTAAATATAAATAAGTACACCGTTGACACCTTTCATCTCTTAATCAGGGTTGCCAGGTGTTCGGCATTTTACCGAATTTTTTCGGTATTTTAGAACCATGTTCGGCGTTCGCTATGAAGAAAATTTTACGGTATATTTTTCCAAGTAATTTTCCAACCAGTCCTTTCCGAAATTTTCGGAATAACGTTTTTCTTTTTTTACTGAATTTTCATCTTTTTGGAGATACCAAATCTTGAGAATCACTTTTTTATGGTGAACTTTCATTCTTTTCAGATACCAAGTGGGAACACTGGTTCGCTATTTTTTGGGAAAAAACCTGATAACCCTGATTTTATCCAACAATATGTTATTGATGATTCACGACGAGTTCTTTGAAAATCATTTCATGATTATAAGCCAGGATGAAGTTCGATGGGTCAGCTAGTTGTGGATTAAAACTACCAAGTATATAGTAAATGCCAAAAAAATACAAACTGACGTTATTTTTTTTAATAAAGCGTCGATAAATGGAAGTATAAAATATAAATTATATATTATTACATAATTTCAATTTAAAATAATTTAATAAATATGTCTCGAATGCTGAAAAAACAACTAATTATTTTTCTACAAATAATTCTTATCGTCGCAAAGATGGCGGCGATTTGTCGAAGATTTCGCCAAAGTGTCAAAATAAATGTGTTTGTCTACGAAGAACGTACAAAATGTATGGCGTCGTCGAGCGTCGAAAGAAATCGTGACGTCATGGAAGCGAAATCGAAATATCGTTTCTAATGAACTGTCATTATGTGGTTTTGTCTACCAAATTGACCCATTGGCGTAAAGTTCGTTTGTAGTCGATCGCCAAATGCGATTTTGTCTAGGCCCACAGCACAATCAACTTGTCATGAAATGAAGATACCTATGTCCACGAAATCTACATATTATCTACCCACTTCACATAAATTTAAGTCAATGTGTAAATACATTAAAACTAGTTGCATGTAAACATGAGATCCAACTGTTGATGGCTTGAGTCGGTATGTTTATTGTATGAAACGATGTAGTCAATAAATTAAATTTTACTTAAATTGTTAAGAAGGTACTGCTATAATGTAGATATTTTTTTATAGAAATAAAATTATCTAGTTAATATGTTTTTGGCGTTTTTCGATATTTTTATTAAATTCTGAAATATAGGCACTGAAACTCGTAAATTTGTTTATAAAAAAAGTTTTAGAAATCCTGGAACTTTTTTATTTAATCAAATTTAAGATATTGTATTTTTCTACATACATACACATTTTTAGGGTTTTAGCTTTTATAGTTTTCGAGATATTATATGAAAAAATTAAGTAAAAATTCAAAGGTTGATTATTCCTGACTGAAAGAAAATTTCAAAATTCTGAATATACAAGTTTTGTAGACATATGTACGTATGTAATATTTTCTGAAATTTTAAGATCTGTGTATCAAGCGAATCAAAAGTTATGAGGGGGGACACACATACACACACCGACAGACACACACACAGACACACTAAATGTTCTTCTCCGAATTCTGAGTAAATCCATATATGGAACATATATGCTGCGAAGCCTCTAAGTTGGTGTTTTTCGTCGTCAAAGTTTGGAAAACCGTTTAAAATCTAGACCTGGCCATACAAATCTCACGTATCTTGGCTTGATACTGCCGATCTGTCTCGACAAGTAATTTCTCTTCAACAAATCGACAGTTGGACAAAGAGACAGGCACCATTCTTTTACTGCAATATAAGTCTATTTCAAACAATTATTCTGCTCACGTCTAGGAAACATTCACTTTTATTCTGACATTTCTAGGTATATTCTGAAAATATTTTATCCACCACATTAATTGCGTAACTAGTCTTTCATCTTTTCATCACCACGACACCCGCAATAAAATTCTACTAAGGCCTGTTGAGCATAGACTAACAAAACTGTCAAAGAGCTTCGTCTGTATGAGCGTGAGGCTTTATAATCGTCTCCCTCACGAACTCAAATTATCTGACTCTGCTTGTTTCCAGAGGGAGGTCAAAAGGTATCTTGTTGAAAATGCTTTTTATTCAACTAATGACATGTAGATTAATATTAATTTTACCTTCTATGTTGACACTATGTAATATCTGTTTCTTTTCTCTCGACTTTGTTCTTGTCGCTGCTGCATTAGGTGGCCTTGTACATTGACGAGATGCCAATGGGACCCTTTACACCCCTTTGGCATCGAATTTACTTTCTCAATAATATTTCTTAATAATATGTCTTTGTATAATGAAATCTATTTGTCTTTTATGTACTAAATTGTAAATATTTTAATGAACCCGTGTGCCTCGTGAGAGGCCTATGGGGGATGCAATAAAGATAAGAAGAAGATTTGAAGAAAGTGGCAACCGATTAAGTTCTAAGCAAGAGCTTCTATTCCGCAATGACAAAAAGACGATTGTTTGTCTCGTATACAATAGTTGTTATGTATTTTGACAATTCTATCTATTCTGAGTGCATTTTATCCAACACAACAATTGTGTAACTACTGGCAACCAATTGAGATCTACGCAAGAGCTTTTTTAATGTTGTTTCAATTAAAGGGCCATACATACATTGTACCCCCTCCGTAAAACGGCGTAATGGAGTCGCTCGTCATAAAAAAACCTCTTCAAGAAACGAATATACTTTGTAAACAAAAGCGTTAAAACACCATGTTTCGATTTGATTTCAGCTTCAACGTGGCTTTCATGATCCTCACCTATTTCCTGCCGATAGGATCCATGACATTCACCTACGCCCGGGTGGGGCTCGAGCTGTGGGGCTCTCAGAGCATCGGGGAGTGCACGCAGAGGCAATTAGAGAACGTTAAGAGCAAACGAAGGGTGAGTTTTTATTTATTTTATTTTATTGTTGTTTTATATTTTATTTTACATGTTTTGTTATGTTATGTTTTTTTTATTATTATCACAAAATATCATCCAACTGTCTGAGATTTTTTCAATGAATTCATCGATGTAGATTTTATAAGCAAACTGATCAGTATGAGGCGAGTGTCAAACAGAGAAAAATCTGAAGCTGGTTTACTTTTTTTCAATAAATTCTTACACGGAGAGTAAAGTAATTCAAAAAAGTTTTACTAGTGATAAATTTAATATAGGTTTGGGAGTAAATAAGTCGTAAAAATAATCTTCTAAAATCAAAATGTCTCTGAACACTCTATTTCTCTTGCAAAAATGTTATTAACACCCATTAAGTATTAACTTTTAATAAATTTTTATTATGCAGATAGCATCCTCTTCCTTTTCTTATAAGTAGGTAAGTATCGTGTCCTGTGAGTTAATAATCGGGTTTAAAAAAGTCGTAAAGAAACATAAATTCTAGGCTTTCTGTGATGTGGGTGAAATCAAATACAGGACAACATAAAGAAGTATATATTTTTCCGCTTTTCTTCAGTTTGTATGATCCCTCTCTGTCTAAATTTTCTGGTTGTAAGATACGGAAATCTAAAAATATGTGAGTGAAAATAAGGTGGTTGTATTATTACACACCTGTTTTTTATGTTCTGTAAAATAAGACTAGAAATAAATAAAACAGTTGAAAGGTTTTCTTTTATATCATTATCTACCTACACTGTCAATAATTCCTACATCTGTCGATAAGATACGTATATTGAAACGTAAATCTATCCAACCTAAAACCTTTAAATCTGCTTTGCATATAAAATCTGAAGAATATCTTCGTTTTCTTCTTACATTCAATAGAAATCTCATCGGTGTTTCTTTTAAACATACTACCTTCAAACTTTTCCGCGAATATATGTATTACAAAGGAAATAAACAAGCTCTTTTCTCAAAATAACTTAAATTTATCTTATTCGGTATTATTAATAGTACAATTTGACTTTATTCAGTATTATCAACAGTAAGTACAATTTCACGTTATTCGGTATCATTAACAGTACAATTTGACCTTATTCAGTATTATCAACAATACAATTTCACCTTATTCGGTATCATTAACAGTACAATTTGACCTTATTCAGTATTATCAACAGTACAATTTCACCTTATTCAGTTACCACGCTGGCCACGTTATCCTTGGCATTTAAAGGAAGTTTACCAATAGTCAGGATGCCAATCAAAAAATTTCTCTCGTGTTAAGATTATGTTTTCTCTTCTGTCGATTTTTCAGTTCGCATGTGCACTGACTTGCATTTATCTTTCATGTAGTTCTATTCACGACGCACAGGAGATCTACTTCCAGAGGTCTGTTTTGGATTATCATTCCTGCAATGAAGCAGAAAGTCTTACTTTGTTTAAGTTTTTCTTACGATTCTTTTTCTTCCTATATGGAATGTTACTATTAGTCTTATGCAGATCTTTTGAACCTTACCTTGATTTGTTTCAATATTATTTGTTTGTCATTCCATTCAATTTTATACCTTTTGGGAGTGGTTTGCGCTCCGACCATTAGTGGTATATTGTGCATCCCCTGCTAGCTCACGGTGTCTCCCAATTAGATCATCTCCACATACCCCAGACACTTTCAGGAAGTCTAGCATTGGCAGGGGGTCCAAGGCGGCGAAGTCTTTCACCTCTATCCTGTGTTTACAAAAACTTCTTGCTCTCGCACAAACTATATTGTATCGCAGTATGTGAGGAGGTGGTGAGGTATTTCCACCCCTTCTAAACGGAATCTACTGGTTCCGTCATTTGTAGCCCCATATTAAAACTACACAGCCGCTTTATTTGACTTCTTTGCAAATATGGCTGTAGATTTATCTCAACATGCAAATTCTGGCTCAAAAACCATCGCATACAAGCCAATGCCAAACGAATAGACCCAGACATGAAACCAAATGTTTGTCAACAATTCTCCGTCAATATTTGCTGTTCTCAGAAACCTTACAATATACGTGTCTTTAATATTTGAATCTATTTAAGTACGATGTACGTATCTAACTCGTATTGAAACTCGCTTTACTATCTTTCAAGTTTCGTTAAACGCTTTTTGGGATAAAAAGTAATCATAAAAAAATAATATAATTAAACTTTTATTTTCCAATTGAATTTCAATTAAGAACTCGATAGAAATGACAATGCGCTGTACAACTTATTGTTAAGATGAATCATCTTTATTCAAAAGCGAAATTAAAAAATTCGTAACATTTTTATTTCGTTTTATTTTGTGTCCAAGCACCAATATTAGAATATTAATTGTCTACAAATTTATTCAACTGTTTGAAATGAAAGTTTTAATTTGAATTTAATTTCGTATAATGATTTAAAGCGTTGACTGGCAGCAAAAATCGAAAAATTGATATTAAAATTCGTTTTTGTTAACGTTTTGCTAAATACTCCGCACTTTGACATAAAGGTGTTGGGATGCTAATATATATTTATCACCTGTACGGCGATAACGCATTTTACAATAATAGAGTGTAAAGTTAAATGGCAACAAAAGAAAACAGATGAAAAAAAAATAGAAACATTAGATAAAAGTTGTACTAAACAAATTTTGAAATGGTTGGTAGCCCAGCGGTTACGACGCCGGCTTTCACAATAAAACAACCCAGAAAACGCAATATTACAATGCAATGAGCCAACATAAATTTATTCCAATTAGAATATTATAGAGAATAAGGACATTCGGGAAGGAGCATGTATACTGCCAGTGACTAAATATGCACTGGAGACCATGTCCCTCACAAGAAGAAATGCCGAAAAACTAAAATGCATGCAGATCCATGCTTGGTATAAGCCTAAGAGATAGAATAAGAAATGAAGAAATAAGGAATAGAACCACAGTGGTAGACATCATGGATCGTATAGCAAGACTGAAATGGCAATGGGCAGGACATGTTGCAAGACAAGATCCCACAAGATGGACTCCAAAGATTTTGAGATGGAGACCCTGGGAGAATAAGAGAGGCGTCGGAAGACCTCCAAAAAGATGGTCCGACGACATAACCGCTGTAGGGGAAAAACTGGCTGCAAATAGGAAAGAATGGAAGAACATTGAAGAGGCCTATGTCCAGCAGTGGATAACTGAAGGGTAAAGAAGAAGAAAAATAAAAAAAAAAAAACAACAAAACATACGCAAAACATAAAATAAGTTCTATGTAGTTTAGATCAATAAAGTCATCAAGATAAGAGATAAAAACACCACATCACTGTTAGAATAACCAAGCATCTTATACTGAAAATAGTCCTTTCGCTCAATATTCATTCTTCTTTGGCAATTAACCCATATTTTCTTACGATATTTATCAGAGTTTTTAGTTGCCTTCTCTGGTATTTGGAAATATCCATCCATGAAATTTTTGGCATATTAAGTACCTATCCTTCGAGAATGTTGCGTCTAATCTTCCGACGGGCATGATGGTGGTGTGCGCGTATTAAATAGTTTATGAGTAGTTCTATCCCTTACGGATAATAGAGTCCAAATTATAAATGCCAGTATCGCCACTTTACACGCAAATTAATTGAAGGCTGAGTTCATAATAGAGAGAAGGTTATTAATATCAGAATGTATTTTAACGTCCAAGGATAATGAAAGTCTGCCTTCAATTCAGACAACACAAATAATAAAGCCCATATATGTACGATGCCACCAGCTGAAATACCCGCAGCAACTCATAATTGTATTTTATTGTCAACTAGATTTCCCGATAGACGTTGTCCTCTATTCACTATGAATATTGATTTAGAATTACCTTGTATAATGATTCGATGTATCTGTTTTCGCACCAACCATCAATACATTGACAGTTTGTCAAACATCAATATTATTAAAATTAAAAAAATAGAAAAAGTTATACCTACAATAGACAAAACTTTTGTCACTATCTTTATTGCAATATTATTTTTCTTAATATTAACTGATTACATCTTATACGATTATACAAGCTTCAAATAATAATAAGACAGATATTACTGGAAAAGAATGTTGGAAATTAACACAAGATACAGACAAAATGGAAATGACTACACCTTAGATCAAAATTGCCATAACATGTAAAAATATAATTATTATCGTCAACTAAAAGTAAATATTCCGTAAGTAACCTTCATACTATGAAGTGTACTTACGTTAAGTTTTTTTCATATGCTCCACGCAGCTTTCTTATTTTTTCCATTCATAAGAACCTCCTCCTGGCAACAGCAAACACTATATTTTTGTCTTATTTTACATATCTTAGGTGTTTTGCGACATCTGATTTAGGTTGTCATGACGGCATAAATGTTTAAAAAGTCTAGCCTATTTCGACATAAAGTAATAACTAAATATCATTGTTCTTATTTCTATAAATTCTTAATCAGTCATTATTAGAAAAATAAGCACAAGGCCTTTCTCATGTTAAAATATCTACACTACACTTTCAAGAGGTATAGTGGAGGCCTTTCTTTAGTAACACCATCGATCTTGTTTCTCGTTCTATGAATTCCAGTAATTACCAATTTCTAGAGATTTTGAATGATTATTTGAGACCAAAATGGATGAATTCACCAAATAATGTAATGTTCATGTACCATGTACCCATGGACGTATATAAGGGGGGGGTTCTGGGGGTCCGGACCCCCCCCCCCCCCTTAGCATACGACTATGATTTGTGCGGTTAGATTTTACCCTTGGAACTCCTCCATATGAAAGCTATTGCTACGTCCATGCCATGAACGTATATAAGGGGGGGGGGGGTTCTGGGAGACCGGACCCCCCCCTTAGCATATGGCTATGATTTGTGCTTTTAGATTTTACCCTTGGACCCCCTCCATGTGAAAGCTATTGCTACGTCCGTGCATGTACCTGTTTCACTCAACAATATAATAAATAATGTAACATGTGACACATCTCGATGGAGTTCAACTTAGTTTAAGGCCATAAATTAATTCTGTTTCTACTTTTAATGTATAGTTGTCCTCTGTAATGTGTTTTGTTAAAATAAATAAATAATGTGTCAATACACTCCTTGTTTCATACCTTTGTAGTATAATCAGAGTGGAGCATAATCTTTAAAATAGCTGGTAAGACTCCCATTTAGTGAAAATAGTAAAATGTTCAATTATTCAACAAATTTGGGGCTCTTAATCTCAAAACTCATTATGAATATTTTGATTTGAAAAAATTTAATTTATTTATCTTTTTACTTTATAAAAAAAAACTCATTCTGCGTTCAAAATATTCGTTTATAAAAAAAACATATATCATAAAATCGAAATTAGGGGTGAGTTTGGGGATTTAAATAATATGAAAACCCTTCAATCATCTAGGTACATTTACTTTTTGAATAAGTTTATTAGTTCATTATTGAACTATCCCACCAACTATCGTAGATGTTATATATCGATTCTTGACCGTCTAAAGCGCACTCTTAAGTTATATTGAAGTATGTACGGAGTGAACCCTTTTTTGTGATAAACATTTATCACCACTTACACACCAGAATCATTCGTCTGGCTAATTTGATAAGCTCTAAATGTCTATTTTATATTACGATAATTTGCCTAAAATGCTAAATCCGTTTAGAAGCGGCCCTGCCATTGTCCCCTTCCATCGCCTCGTTAGCTCCCACGAAGAACCTGATTGAATTATTCAGGCTTATAAATATTAACGGTGGTGTTTGTTCGCAGGTGGTGAAGATGATGATCGTGGTGGTGGTGATCTTCGGGGTTTGCTGGTTGCCATTCCATGTATATTTCATCATAACATCCTACTATCCAGATATAACGAAATTCGAGTACATCCAGGAGATATACTTGGCTATCTACTGGCTTGCAATGAGCAACTCCATGTACAACCCCATCATCTACTGTTGGATGAATTCTAGGTAAGTCTGTTTTATTATTTTACCATTTTTTTTATTTATTTGACCGGGTGGAATCTTACAACCGGCTTTAAATTAACCTCTTGAATATCTAGACACTTTAAACTTACTTTCAGAATAGCGTTGAATTAGGGATAAGAGTTGAATTCATTTACAGTTAATTTCAAAATTAACCTAATAAACAGTCCATATTATGAATGCAAGCTGGATTTGGCGGACTTGGACCATGTGTTCTTTATATTAAGAGACATATATCAATTATTGTACGAGTATAATAGAATAATTGATTATACATTATACAACTCCCTTTCAATATGGCCCATTCTTGTCTGCTCGCTCGAAGAGCATATTATCATACAAATATTTATTTTATTTTTTTGAAAACAATATAGACCCCGATTCTAAAGCGCTAAGTCGCTTGAAAATAAATGGGATTTATTATTTTAAAATCCAGAAAATTACGTCTTTTGAGTATATTTTAAGAAAGAGTGAAAACCACAAAGCGAAAAGAAAGCTATGAAAAGGCTAGATCAATGGAGTTTTATCATATTATTATTAATTCTCCCTTCAAGAAAAAACAGGTAAAAAATAAGTGGATAGAAAAGAGTTCAGATCTGCTCGCTTAACGTATCGCTTGAGAAACATTGCAAATTGTTAAAAAAAAATGAAACTTCGTTTATCCAAGTATCATGACTATTCGTGGCTGATAAAAGTTAGTATTCTTAAAAGTTCAGAAAAGTTGTAATATGCTGTCCAACCACATGTGATGTGAATGCGTACAACGTTTTATTGGATAGGTAGGTACCTAATGTAAGTATACAAAAAAGGGAAGAGAAAAAAAAAACTAAAAAGTGTTGGTAAAGATTTGTGTGAGTTTTATTATTTCCATATTTTCTTTTTATAAGTTTATGAATAGGACGTGAAATGAATATGTTTTTGAGACGTGTGAAAACAGTGCTCTGGGAGGGTAAACTAAAAAGCCTAATTTCCGTTAGATCCTTTACAGCGGTTCGTCACGTAGTCAGATTATAGAACCTTCAATACCTACATCAAGTTTAACTAAGTACTCAGTACTTATGTACCTATTTATTTAAAAAGAAAACAATAATTTGCCAACAATAATAATATGAAATGATTATATGAATAATAAGTAATCTATATTATAAAAATCGAGAGCTATTTTCCGTGATCATCGCATCACACGAAAATATATGGTTTGAAACAGATGCATCGATCTAAATATTATTGGTTAAAAGGTAATGAAAGTCCTGCATTCGATTCCCGGTCGAATCAGAGTTTTTCTAACAGCCGGTTTCATAAAAAATAAAGGAGACTTTAAGTTTCCTTTAAAAAATAACGCGTTTCATAACAACAAAATGACATTTAAAGCCGACTTTATGTTAAAGTCTCGTTAATTGCATTAAAGTCGACTTTAGTGTAGTTCAATCTTTTAACACCGGAGTTCACAGAAAATTTAATAATGAACATTTGTATACTTGAACTGTGGACAAAAATGACCAAAATAGGGCGGAAAACATGACTAAACGGGAAGAATATTATTGTTTACTGATTTCATTTACTAATTAATAAACCATAATAATAAATAACAACAATAACTACACATTGATGCTTTATTGAGAAACGAAATTGACAGATTAACAGAAATTCTGCGAAAATATTAGTAAACAACCCATGTTTTCCAAAGATTCCCATGGTAACACTATAAACTGCTACCAACTTTCAATTTTTTTTTATGAAACGCGGCAACTTAAAGGAGATTTTAAATTTTAAATGTTCCTTTAGCTAAAGAGTTCTTTAGCCGCTTTTTTTGAAACCGGCCGTAAGTGTTTTTTTCTCAAAATTTCTATCCGGGGTTGGCCTGTCTCAGATTGGACGAGATCGGTTGACTAGAAAAAAATGCCTCAGGCAGTAAGTTCCGCCGACTATACTGACACCTTTGTATAGAAAAGTGTAATTATTATTATTTATAAGCTTATCATAATACAAATTCGAATTCAATATTCATAGTTAGGAACACAGGACAACGTCTGTCGGGAAAGCTAGTACAGGTGGGTATGTATATAAAAATAACTTTATATATACAACATGCCTACCTATTTAATTTTCTGATAAATCAACTTTACGATTCCGTAAATGGTTTTCCAAAAATGCCTTTTTAAATCATCCAAAAATTCTATCGCAAGTCTTACACTACTTGTTAAGCCCCCCATTCACGATCACTCCAAATGGATGACATCTAAAAAATTAGTTCCATTCACGATCACTCCAAATGGATGACATCTAAAAAATTAGTCCCATTCACGATCACTCCAAATGGATGACATCTAAAAAAATTGTCCCATTCACGATCACTCCAAATGGATGATATATAAAAAATTTGTTCCATTCACGATCGTTCTAAATGGATGTCATCTAATGGAAACTTACCTAAAAATATAAAGAAATTTTTTACTTACTTACTATTTTTACCCCATTTGTAAAGTATTATTTAAAAAAAATAGAAGCATTTTTTTCCAGTCAACCGGTCCTGTCCAATCTGAGACAGGCCAACCCCGGGTAGAAATTTCAAGAGAAAAAAAAAACACTTAGAAAAACTCTGACCCGACCGGGAATCGAATGAAGGGCCTCGTGATCACATCTATACCACTAGGCTACAAAGGTCGGAGTTTTTCTTGAAAAATTTTCAAGATATTGCATCATAAAGGGTTAAAATAACTTTTGTCTCTTATAAATTTAAAATTTATAAAGCTCAATTTTCAATTTTTACCAACACATTTTAAGGAACACTTAGGTATAGGTATACATATGTTTATATTTACACATTACTTATATTCATAAACTTTCAAGATTCAAACCACAAAAGAATAAGACTCTGTAAAAATAGAAAATATACTTCACCTCCTATACTATCGAATTTCAATATAATTTTATACCCAATATTTTCTATAATATTTGAACTGATTATAAAAACTTTGTAATAGAAAATCTATAACACTATGTGTATTTTATCTATATCTTTATGATTATAAGACTTGTTGAAAAATATTTCCTAAATAACTTTTTCCACAACACCAACGTACAAAAAAACCTCTGATTTCTATTAAAACCTACTTGATAATTTTCTCAACAAAAGTTGAAGAAAAACACTTCTTACGTAATGTAATTTCCGCCTACAAAGTTTAATCAGAAAACTATTTTTATTAAAATCACTCACCCCTAATCTTTTTCAAATATTTTTTTTTCTATTATCATTTGTTTTTCTATTAGAAGTTCCTTTTTTAAATCTATAATATAAAAGAAAGTCGGGTTAGTGCGAACACTTAAAACTCAGGTTCGCCTGAACAGATTCTTCCAATGTTTGATTTATTGGATTCTTCTCCGCTCCGGATAACAGAATAACTCTTAAAAAAGTTGAAAAATGCATAAGAAATAATACAAAATATAATATTAAAGTTAGTATGGAACGGATTTCCTGCGACGCCATCTATGAAAAAATATATAGAAACACGATTTTTATTTACCCGACAACCATTGACATTAAACATATTGGTACGCAGATATTTTATGGATTTTTTTTCGAACTTTCAGAAATATTTTTTTATCCATTACTCATCACTCTACCGAATCTTAGCTTTAGTTTCAAATAACCTGTGACCATGAAGGGCGTGCCACTTTGAAACATGTCAGGTGTAATAAAATTGTGGAAGAGTTAGAAACTTAATTACTTAAATTTGATTATTTATTAATTTATTTACCAACAGAACACTGAACAACACAAACAAAAAATCATGAAACATAAACATAGAATCTCCAGTGCTCCGATAACAGGTACAATCAATATGATGTGGTATGTAAGTAAGTGCTGTTTGTTGCAAAATGAAAATTAACTAGTAGATATGGTTAAAAAACGTTTTAAGAATGAGCGGTTCGAATGAAAGGAGTAAGAGACCATTGTCGATCTAGAATTACGTGAAATAGATCCCATCCTCAGGAAAAATTGGCAAAAAATGTTGAAGTGATCATTCCAATTTCGTATGTTCGATTAGTGTGCAAGGGAAAATTAAAAAAAAATCTCAAACAAGAGCTTCAAAAGTCCAGTTGTCTAGCTAAATGTCATGCGTCGATACTAAGTCTCGTGTTCGATTACTGACCGAATCAGGAATACAATTATTAATAAACATATTATTGGTCCATAGTCAAATGAATGTTAATATTAAAACTCGGACGAATGCAAAATTATATTATTAACGTACATATCGACCTTTTTTTTCTCCCAAGTTTCTGAAGGTGAGATAATATAAAAAAAATTAAAGCTTTGATAGAACGAAATTTTCACGTATGGCATTGTTTTTAGGGTCCCTCACCTCGAAATAAAATAAATATATAAAATACTTTTCGTGTTTGTCTAATAGCAGCCGACCCAAGTGGTTTCCAGCCCACTCCTTGCTCTAAGAAGGATGGATTATATTTCTGGGACGTGGTGACCTGTCTTGGTAGCTACGTGTGACGTGTCCCGGTATCTCAGTGTACACAGAAAGGACCAGACATTCCCGCATATTATTCTTTCAGCTTTGTCAATTTAAGGGGAATGATCATTTTATTCTTACTAGTGGTCGACCAATGATAAAAATTCCACCATAACTTATTTTGATTATAAGTTTGAACATTATTAAGGTTCCACTGTCAAAGACTGAGTGAGCGCTATTATTTCACAATTTTCTTTCATAAACAATGACATGGAAACGTCAAATTTCAAATGTTGATATGTTCGAAGTTTTTTTCTATTATGATTAAAGACAAACAATATAAATCTATTCTCAATTTGACCACAGATAAACAAAACAATATATGGGGCTGTATCAATATGAAATACATCGAAGTGTGTGTGAGTATCAAATAGTGTTTATAATGTTTTTTTATTGTATTAATGTATTTTTAAAACATTAGCGTTCGCCACTCTTACTCTATGCAAACTATGAGTGTGCGAATATTCATACTACTCTGTCCGCGCAATTTTCGTAAAAAATGGTCACGAAGATGGTATTAATAAATAGATTTGTACACGAATTGGGTATATAATATATCCATTTTTGTGCAGATACTCATTATTTTAAAATATTTGATACCTATATTATAAAATTAAAGCTTTACGGAGTTTTCGAAAGTACTGTCAAACCAAGGTTAGCTTTGTTAGTTGTGTAAGGCTAGCTTTTGGAAGCAAGTAAAATCTAAATACATAACTTTTTTTTGTAAGGTTTGTGTATTCACATAGTGAAAGTTCATTTTGATGATTAAAATTAAACACAGTTGCACTTTCACAAATTTTTCAAATTTTTCAAAAATTTGTGAAAGTGCTACTGTGTTTAATTTTAATCAACATAACTTTTTCTTTATCGGTCGTCTCTACTCCTGGATATAGGCATCCTCTAAAGCTTTCCGCCTTTTCTATCGCTTTTTCTTGACCAGTTGCTCCCCGCGACTGAGATCACGTCGTCAACCCATTTTTGCTATGAAACTATTTTAAGATATGATTTCGTAATTATAGCTTAATGGAATTTATAGGATAAACTAGCTTTCCCGACAGACGTTGTCCTGTGGTCTACCTATGAATATTGAATAAGAATTTAAAAGAATGATAAAAATGGCGTTTGAACAATGTCATTCCGACCGATGTATCTGATAACCACATATTATTTTCTATCCGAATTCTGTCAATCGCACCTACTATTAAACAACTGTCAGTTTGTGTCAAACGATAATTTGATTTCAAAATTAGATTTATTCACTTTTCGCGTTTTAATTTATAAAAAATGCGCTTCAATGTTAACAAATTAGAAAAAATCCATAAAAATCTGCTTGCCAATATTTCTAATGTCAATGTAAATAAAAATCGTGTTTCTTTAGAACTTTTCACAGGTGGCGTTGTTGTATCGAAATTCATTCCACACTAACTTTAATATTATATTTTATATTATTTGTTATGATTTTTCAACTTTTTAATAGTTATTCTATTATCCGGAGTGGAGAAGAATCCAATAAATCAAACATCGGAAGAATCTGTTCAGACAATCTCGAGTTATAAGTGTTCGCACTAACCCGTCTTTCTTTTATATACATAGATGGTTTGAAAAATTGGCAAGTTTTTGAGTTTATTTAGTTTTTTTTTTCCAATTTTAAATAATAGGTATCTACGTAATTTTGAGAGTTTGTAGACTATTCAGCTAGTTTATAAAAAAAATATGTAGGTATATTAATTTCTAGACTTCCGCTTAGTCGTACTTTCTGAGACTCCCTGTTTAAAAATAACATACCAACGTAGAAATTCACTCTTTCTTCTACCGGGTATTTTTCTATGATGATATTGTTGCCATAGGGTGAAAAACGTGATTGAAATTAGCACGGAACAGCGAGGGGTATAGACAAAATTAAAAATAAGCCTACGTCCGGTAAAAGACAAAGAAAATTAAACAGAAGGTCTGTTACAGAGTATACGTTGGTAGCTATTCATTTACAAAAAAAAAATCAGCGATTTCTGAAATGAAAACTCTTTAGTTTTTGCAATTTTCTCCTTCATTAAATCCATTAATACTGCTAGGGGAGCTAAAGTATTAATAATGGAAATTTCGATTCAAATTACACCAATCGAAAAACCGATATTTTAGGTAATTCTTATATCACTCTCTTTAAAGCTAATGATATTTTAACGCCATATTTTTTCATGGAGTTTTTCATTTTAATATACGAGTAGGTATAATACGCAAGGTATAGGTACCTATTTATTATTTTATTAAGATGTTCTTATTGCGATCTCTTATAGGAGGGAGTAGGGGTTATGTAATTATACCTATCTATAGGTATATTAATATACGTGAAGCAAAAACTTTTTACCCCTTATTACGAATATTGCACGGACGGAGGAGTATGAAATTTCACAGTTTATATAGAGAAAGAGTGGCGAATGATAATATATTTTTCTTTATGCATAAAAAATATGTAAAAAAAAAAAAGCATTATACATATAATGTTATGTATTTGACATTGACACAGACGTATATATTATTTTGTTTATCTTTGGTCCAATTGAGAATAGATTAATATTGTTTGTCTTAAGTAATAATAGAAAAACTTTGTACATATTAAAATTTCAAATTTGAAGTAGGTATCCATTCCATTGGTTTTGAAAGAAAATAGTTCAAACTTTTAAATTAGTTATGGTCGAATTTCGACCACTGGCAACCACTAGATCAATTAAATACCTACTTATTTTATTTGGTGAATAATGTATATTACATCTTCTTCCTGTTCCCATTTGATTAAACCTATTGGTCCAGCTGTGTTGTCTTCTTAGGAAGCAGATTGCCAGCTATCGCTCCAGCTCTATGGTCATCCCGGAGCTATTTTTCTCTAACTTGTCCCTAACATTTTTTTTCAGTTATTTCTTAATTTTAAAAGATCCTCGGCTCCGCACATCCTTCGGACCTCCGTCTTTCGAACTCTATCTCGAAGGGTTTTTCCAAAGATATTTCTTAGAATATTCATCTCACTATTACGCAGGAGGTTATTAGTTCGGACAGTGTCGGCTCTGGGCTATATCAAGTCCTTCGCTATTGCTGTCTCTTTCGCATAAATAGGCCAGATGGCAGGATCATGGTGACGTCACGCAATAAGGCTACGGAACCTACCTTACACTTAGGCGGTGTAGCGGGACCTCATCACTGCTATCTCTCTTTTGCATCACTCATTCATGTATGTGAGAGAGAGAGAGAGGGAGGAGACACTTGTAATTCTTTCGTATGTATATGCGAAAGAGAGACAGCAATCTCGAAGGAATCACAAGTGTATAAAAAATTACGCGTGTAATTATTATGATATATAAACAGTACCCATATTCTAAGTTTTATCGGAAGATAGTCACGGGGGTAGGTAAAGTGAGTAACACGATTTCATAAAGACTACACCGCCTACGTGCGTGACGTCAGAGCTCGGTTTACGGGCCTGATGCATTCCGGCCTTTCAATCAAAATGAGAGAGACAGCAATAGCGATGGTCTCTGTTATACCTATACCATTATTGACCTTGATGGGCTTGCTCCGAATCAATTATAACTATACTTTTTTTATATTACAGGTTTAGAAGAGGATTCAAGCAGTTCTTCTCCTGCTGCGTTGATGTCGGTCCTGAAACATTGACAAGAAGAGAAGTTCTTACATCTCGACTATCCTGCTCGGGTTCCCCTGATCATCATCGAATTATCAGAAACGGTGAGATTGTTAACATAAGCATTTTTGACAAAAAAATATCCAAGGATAAAGAGCACACTGACTGCTAAATGTCAAAACATTGTAACTACAAAAACGGTCTTGAAAAGTATATAAATAAAAATATTCCCGTCATGTCTCGTTTACACGAGAGCTTTATCAACGTCCGTAAAAAAAGTTTTAGTTTTTAATTTAAACCAGCGTTTTTAAAACTATATTTTAAGCTTACCGCAAAATTTAACGAAAACGTTACTGATGTTTAGACTCTATTTCATGTGTAACTGCAGCGAAAAACGAGACTTAAGTGATTTTAAAGCACTGATTCATGAACAAGAACGTTACAAAGTCGTTAAAGCCGGGTTTCAACGCAACGCATTTTTAGCTCTCATGTAAAGACAGCTAATAGGTCTTTTATTTTCTCGTTTTGAAAATAATTAAGATACTATAAAGACTTGTAAAATAAGCATAGGTACGCGTTTTAAACGATCAAAAATAATTCAGCATCAAACTATGTAGGTACAGTACCTACAGCGACAGCATTAAGACTAAAGATTTTATTTTTTATTTATTTTTATTTTTCTTTCTACGCAACAAAATAAATATATCATTTTATAATTGTTATAACGCTTTGATATAAATATTAAAACAATAATTGTTATAGGTCTTATGACCGTTAATGGATTAAATAAATCAAAATTTCAATACAATATTTTGAACAAACAAATGAGTAAACGCATAAAAAAAGATTATTCAAAATAAAACCATGTCAGAGAAGCATCACATAGGCCGCGAAGTATCAGACATTTTTTACAATTTAAATACTAAAGACATTTCGTTTAGTATTTAAACCTATTTGCCATTAAGCAGTCGAAATAATACTATTTTTTCATATTCTAAGATCTTACCTAAATTATTTTTTATAGGGTCAGTGAGGATACCAATGCAGAATCGTGGTAGTACTGTGCGCTGGACTAGAAGAGTGCCATCTTGACAAACCCAAGTCGGAATACCTGTCACCAATCCTCCGCTTGCTAGACCTCTGTCTCCAATCACCCCGACGACTGTGCACACATGGCTATGACCCACAGCCAAGCCTCGGAAACCTCAACGAGTCGTCACGTTTGATAAAAAAGTTGGAGTTGTATTGTAATCGCTTTTAATCGACGAGAAAATTAATGCATCCATCATCTTCATTACCTATATCTATCGACATTTTACATACTTTTTTACATTCTTATCTGCTAGGAAAGATATGAACACCCTATACAACACCACCTATATAATAAGGCCTTAGCTCTGGCGGCCATTTTGAATGTAACGTCACACCCGAAGGCCCAGGCCGCCGGCGCTTTTTCTCTTTTTCACATTTTCTCTATGGGCCTAGTACAAGTACTTGTTCAGTATTTATATTAGCTACGCACCATACTATGACAGATGTCATATAGTAATATTGCGCCTTACAATGTGACGTCACAGTCCCAGCACTAAGGCCTTCTTATATAGGTGGTGTTGCCCTATAGATACCTACCTAAAATATAATTGAAGTCTTATTACTAATGTGTACAATACTGCACACAAAATTTAATTATATTATTAAGTGCAAATTTTCACAATATTGGGGGTGGAAAATTTAATTTTTCAGAATGATATTGTGAATAAATTTTCACGTGACTCTTACTTTGAGTACAGCGACGATAATGCGTAATATAATTATCTTCAATCAGCTCAAACAATCTTTAATATACTCGTAAAGATGTATTAGGTACCTAATTGCATTAATCTGAAAAGGTACTCATTATATTCCATTTAAATCTGATTGTATTCAACAAAATATGAAAAAAAAAAAAATGTAAAACATTTAAACTAAGATTTAAAAAAAATGAAAAGACAAAAATGTATAAATATAAATATGTAATAGGTATGTACCTAATTATTGTATATGGTAGGTATGAGTGTAATTTAATCAGAAGATATTTGGGTATTATTTTAGAATTAAGCTAGAGTAAATTTTATAATATTAAAAATAACTGTTTTAATAAGTCTTCAATACGTATCGATATGGCAAGTGGGGCCTTTAACAACATGACCAAGATATGGAAAGCGTCTGCGTTTAGTGTGGAAAGAAATGTAAACATATTGTTGCCCATTCTTCTCTATAGTTGTGAGTCCTGGCACCTGACCAAGGCCCGGGTACAAAAAGTCTCCGTGTTTGAAACAAAGTGCCTCAGGTGAATTTTGGGTATGATTGTACCACCGCATTACCAACGACAATATGCGCGGGCCCATCACTTCTACCATCTCGGCCCATCATGGAGATAAGGTGGACATGTATTAAGGATGCCGAATGATAGTTTGCTAAGGAGAATGCTGTTTTTCTCCCATCAAGGTTTCAAAGACGATGAAGACCCCCTCACACCGTGTTTCGTTCCTTAGAAGCAGATTTGAGAGGTGGGAGAAATTCATACCAACTCCATAGATTCAAACTTAGTAGAGAGCTTTTGTTGCCTCCCTATGCCCCTAAGTGGGGGCTTAAAGGTAGTATAAAAATAGAATAAATATTATAGAAATAGAAAGAAAGATACTCTCCAGGTGAACTCATAGGTAAAAAAGATAATTCTGACGGTTGTGTAAGAGAAGCAGTCAGATATAAGCTGAAGTATCAATGTCCCTTGTGGGAGAACAATTTTTAAGGAAAGGGGCCAGTTGCGGGAGGCAAAAGCTTGATTTGAAGAAGTCTTATAACATACGTAAGAATATGTTTGTGTAATTGATTATGTTTAAAAAAAAATTAGTTAGTCAATCAGGCGACAAATGTTTCCTAAAACTTTTATCATGGTTTTCCTCCTTTCAAATAATAAGTTTACATTATAATACTTGTCTTTGTTCATACAACTAAAAACGATGATTTACACAATTGATATACTTAATGTGGCAGCCTTCATAAAGTATGAAACATTTAGCCAAAGCAGAATTTGATGCATTAATATGTATTTTGTTAATTCCACAGTATGACTATGAAACCTGGCACCTGACCAAAGTCCAAGTACAAAAAGTTCTTCAAAAGAATTATGAGATAAACTACCATAAAAAAATATGCATGACATTCAATAATATCGGTATAAAAATACAGTTACACATTCAATAGACCTATGAATAGTACTGTTCTAAATAAAAAATGATAATAATACAGCTACAAATTTTTATTTAAATAACATCTTTGTGTATGTAAATAATGAAAATCGTAATAATATATTGTGATGTTCATGAATTTATTAGAAATAAAACTATTGTGTATTAAAATAATATTAAAAGGGGAAACATACTCTTCATTTTTGCTCAGATGGAAATATAACTGTAAATATCTATATATTTCGACAAACATATCCTAGTATTTTCTATTAAAGATAATTGTAAATAAATATAACATTATTAAGATGATAGGGTAATTTTATCATAAAAACAATTAGGACCCCTAAAATAATTTTCAAAATACTTCATGTAAGTAACTCTTCATTTTAAGCACTAAGAAAACATGACATTTTTCAATAGCACTAAGTAAAAAGATGTAATATAATATGTAGGTATTATTAAAATAAAAAATATACACAAATAATTCTTTAATTTTTTAAATAAGTTACCTAAACTAAAATATCCTTGTACTCTTATGTTTAAGAATGAACAATGTAAATAATTTTATCAAAAAAAATTATTAATGTTAAATGTGATTAAAGTATACCAAATTAAATATATAATTATTTATATGATGTAATAAAATAAGAAAATATTATTATATAAAAATATATTTCAAAGGGTATGTAAAAAGGTAACTAAAAAATACATTGTCAGAACAATAAGATCTGAATTTTTCTTTCGTAAATTGATTTACTCTCATTCCTCTGTTTCAAGTCATAAATGTAAAGTTTATTATTTTTTATTGTATTTATATTACTATATTTTTAGCTTAAAGTTCTATGTGTGATGGATAAAAGGAAGTTATTAAATTAATGTAGTTTTACTATCACATTTATGTCCGTTAGTATGGATGAAATCTACGAGCCTTTGCATCTGATCAATCTCTGGTATAGAGAAGTGTAAATAGGCCCTGAGACTTTCTGCAATATAATAATAACTAAATAACTTTATTTATTTATTATATCGCTACCTACTGGGATTAAATGAAACGGCAAACACCTGTCAAAAAATAGAAAAAAAACTTCTGGATAGGGAAACTCACATCTCCTAGAGCATCGATACTCAACCTGCTGCCCGCGGGCTGCATGCAACCCGCCGAGCATTTCTGTGCGGCCCGGCACACTTTTTATCCGAAATATGATTTAAAAAACTCGCAATTCCATTACATGAAACTTGAAGAGGATTGTCATTATGAACCACCTTACCTATTAAAATATAGGGTTTTTACACTCATCCATCCAGTAGTGAGCGTATGGCGGTGACTATAAAATAAAATATGCACATATATATTTTTTTAAATTTGGCAAAGTAAATAGAAAAAATGAGAGCCATTTTGATGTATTTTACTTCAGCTAAACAATGACCGCGTTCGTTCAAACGTTTCTATTGAAAAACCCTTTTGGATATGCAAAATGTCGATCTCGGGCAAATCTCACTTGCTTAACTAATACTACAATCAACTATTTGCTACGAACAATACCTACCTTAAGAGGATTTTTTAAAAAAAAAATTGGCAAGTCAACTAGGTTATAGAAATATTTTATTCATCCTTAATCTAGTTTATATTTTTATGAAACTCGAGTATAAATCATTGACAGGGGGGGGGGGGGTGCGGCCCGCGTAACTTTTAAAATATATGTATGTGGCCCGATGAAAAAAAGGTTGAATACCATTGCCCTAGAGGTATGACCTATTCCAATATCTACCAAATATACCTAAACCGTAACACGAATTTTTTTATATACCTATTAAATTGAACTTTCCATTCAAACTCAATTTGCTCTGACATTTTTTTTTAAATTATAATAATATCATTCCAACTGACACATGGTCGAATGTTGTACTTTATATGTTTGTAAAATGTGCGATAATATTATTAATTTATTAAAATTAAATTAAATCCACTATTGTATGTATGTAAACACGAATGTTTGGAGTATATATAAAATAAATTAAGTTTATTCAGATGTATGGTGAGACCTGTATGTCAAAGCTTTCTGTGTTATAATAAAAAAAGTTTATGTAATAAAAGAGTTTTTATTTCAAAATTTTCAACTCACCTAATTAACAATCTTTATCAAAAAAATATGATATACGTCAGGTCTAGTTACAAGAAATAACAAAGTTGGTAAGGGTTATGAACCTGAAAAACTTTTCATCAAAAAGTGATAAACCAGATTTCACCGAACAAATGATTGCCTAATACATAAGAAACCCTGGCCAAAGATTGTCTACATTTTGGATTGTGTTTTCTATATAAAATGACAGTCCCTAAAACAGGTAGGCACCAAGGTTAGTTTCAAATAAAGGCTTTTGGAAATGCAGAAAAAAATTGACAATCTCAGAAGAGGGTCTGATGAAAATGTGGGGAAATGTGGGACGGGGAGTCTGGGGAGAGAAAGAACTGAAAGGCTGCATCCAGCAAAGGATAGATGGCAAACTTAGAGGAAGAAGAAGATAAAAGAAAATATTTTACAAGTTTCTATGGATTTTGCTATAAGAGGGATTTTGTTAGCGACTGAAGTACCTACTGACGTCAGACTAATTTTTGTAATGTCCCTTTCAATTTGAGACAGAATCATCAGTAGAAATTTCAAATTAAAAACCATGCACTAGAAGCGGAATTTGGAACAAAAATTTGTGTCATATTAATTTGCTATTTTTATTTGAACTGTTGTGTTTCTTAAATTATAGTGACAAGCGGGAAAACAAATAAGAAACTATTATCATTTGCTTTTTTTTCTAGTGACCTTTAAAAAAGGTATCTAAATAAAAAAATCCCAGAAAAAAATTATATTTGAAAATGCAACAACTTTTTATCGAATGTTGCATCCTTAATGCATAAGTGAAGAAGTAGTTTCCTATTCAACAACTCATTTTATGAAGAGATACCGCTTTTAATACATAGTACATTAATTCAATTTAAAATAGATACAAAATTGAACTCATGACTTTTTAATGACAAGACTTATATTTATAGCTAGGCTAGCAAGTTAGTGAATTATTGTGGTGCAAAGAGCATTTTGATTTTACCGGATCGTTTATTAACATCCTGCCACAATGTGCATCTGAATGTATGATGATCCATTATATCGGTGTAAAATTTGCCATCTAAATGATCAATTTCGTGCTGAACTATTCGGGAGCCCCAACCCGAAAATTTCATGGAGACTTCCTTACCTTCCTCATTGTAACCTGAAATTAAATTTTATTAAAAAAAACATAATAGGGATTTGCTTTTAAGTAATCCTATGTTGGTCGACAGGAGAAATGGTAATCCTCCACGATAGCGTCCCAAATTTATCCCTCGTACATTTTTTTTAAATAGTTAAAGAAGTGCCTCCAAAAATGTATTTAATAATGAAATAAATATTCCAGACACTGAGGACGGCCGGGAATCGAACCCAACAGCTCTCGATCAGGTGTCGGTAGGATATTGTATATTATAGAGATAATACGGAGGAACTCTTCCAAAGCGTATTATCAAAATTGATTTTTCCATTCAAAATTCAAAAAACGAAATCGACAAAATTAGTACAGCAGGAATTCGAACCCTAGATCTCTCAATCAGGTGTCGGTGCGATGCCTATTATAGCTATATTTAAAAAAAATTATAATGTTTAAATTTGGGACACTATCGTGGAAGATTGCCGGAGAAATTTTACCAAACTACAAGTTTTATGTTCTCCTTTGACCATTTGAGTAGTCATGATACTCAAACATGTGGAAATACAAAGAAATTCTATACAAAGAAATTTTAGTCAAAAATCATTTCATCAAGGGGACGTCCATTAATCACATGAGCCCAAAAGGGGGAGGGGGGTCTAGTGAGAAAATCACGTGCATTTATTTTTTCTGATGAATTTAAAGAAACACAGTTGCACTTTCAGAAATGTTTTAAATTGATGAAAATTAAAATAATAAGTTTCTTGATTTTTTGTTATTGTAGGTATATATTATTGTGAAATCAATAATAATACTAATCCATTTCACTTTATTTAAATCCTCAAACAGATATTTCCATCCATATTTGAATTAACTATGTATTTATGTGGGACGATAAGTTTTCAATGTAGGAATAATATTTTCACATAGGTACAAAAATAATATAAGTAAAAATCAAAACCATATAAATATTTTACCACTAACGGCCACTTCTTGGTATCTGGGTACGTAGGCACTGTATCCTTTGACACTTTCGCATGCTTCTTCAAAAGATATTTTATTCATATTCAGAACTTTGAGAATTGGATTTATGAAAACCTAGAATTCACAAAAGTAAAATATTTTAATACTGAATTACTTTTTTTACGTAGCATCTTTATTTTCAGATCACTCTTCCAATGGCAACTTTCATGGACCAATGGTAGGCAATCGCTAGTTCTGAATATTGACTGAAAAAATAGTTATGTATAGAAAGTGTGCATGACGAATCTATTCCAGGGATTATTAAAGTATGTTAAATAAAAATAATAAAAATGTGTTAAAGATAAATTGATCAGTATAAAAGGTTTCCTGGTAATTATTTACTTCACGGGCTTCTTCGAATTTTTCAATTTTTTTTATATGAAACACGTATCAAATTTACATGCAGATTGGTAAATAAGCATGTAATGGATTGATTTGATAACATTTGAAATATTTTATCAACCAATATTAAGTAAAAATCAATTTTAAAAGTTGCCTATTTTCTCATACAAACTTTTCTTTCATGGAGTGGCATTTTATTTTTTGATTCTAAAATTGGTGTTTTTGTCTGAAAAATTAAGATATTGTTGGTCATTGTCGTTTAGTTAGTAAATTTAGATAGATTAGGGGATTTGATAACATCCTCGAATGATAACACTACGATTTGAATAGGTTAGGTTCAATGGCGGATCCAGGTCAGGGGGGTCATGATTTTTTAGTACAGTACTTACATTTATAAATAAAATACCTACTTTTTTATTATAATTATAATTTCTCGTGGTTCATGACCCCCCCCCCCTGAATCAAAAGTTTAGATTCCAGACATCAAATTTAGGATTTTTTAAGGAAAAGTGTAGTTTCTAGATACCAAATTAAATTTTGGAATGACTTTTTTTTTAGGAAAAGTTTAGTTTCTAGATACCAAATTTTGGAAAAGACCTTTTTTTACTATCTGTGACCCCCCCCCCCCCTGGCGCCAAGGCTGGATCCGCCCTTGGTTAGGTTAAGGTTGGTACATATTATTTAAGGGGGGTTTGGAGGGTGGAACCCCCATACCCCTCTGGACACCTCCCCGAATGATAACACTACACTCTGTTAGTTTGAAACATATTCATTTAGAAGGGTTTTATCAAAAATCGAAGAAGCTTGCGAAGTAAATAATTACCGGTTTCCTAAAGGGTCGCTGTAAGCTTAGGGAACAACCGAGTAAGCTAGGGCTTGAACATTATGGAACCTGCAAATTCTGTAGAGACGGAACAGAGACACCTCACCACCTATCAGACGCTAATTCGGCAAACGTGAAATAGAGGGGGAGGACTTAATCTCCTTGAATCCCCTCCTTATGGCAACTTCCTGAAATATCTGAGAATAGCGGGGAAGGGGAAGTTCTAATCTAGCAGTAAGTAGGTGAAGCAAAATAGACTACTCCTTATATAGGTCTATAAAAAAATTCGCATTTTGAAGTCATTATCTTAATTAAATGTATAAATTTACCATTTGGGGAAATATTGTTGCTTGGTGTTTGGTAATCATCTCTTCAGGCCAAATTTTTAAATGCTTCTTACTAAATTCGACTATTATTATCCTTTTGTTTACTCCAATTTGTGGAGCAGCTAATCCAACGCATTCATAGTCTTTCATGACAGATTTCATAAAAGAAATTACTTTTTTTATTTCTGATGATGTGATGGCAGCCACTGGCACAGGTTCTGATCTGTTACGCAAAATTGGATCTCCTATTTGATTAATATGAGTATATGGCGGCTTCGGTACTTTAACTGGCCATAAATTTCCGTACCAAAATAAAAACCTATTAAAAATCTTCATGTTTATTTATTAGGTTTACAATATTTTATAATATTCACCAATATTTACTACAGTAACATGACATAACCTTATTTTGACATTGTTTTGACTTTGACATTACTTAAGCATAGATGCTGCCATAATGTTTTGGGATAAGCACATCTATGGGTTAGAAAATGTCTGTTGCCATAATTCCATTTAGAATAAATGAATAAAATAAAATCAACGCATTTAATAATTACTTTAAGATAATTCCTTCACATTTACTGTATTTTTCGTAAACTACACATTTTTGTAAAAATGTCATTGGTTTGTATTTATCCGAGAAATGACGCAGCCCGATTCACGGAAAAGTTTAAGTCTAAGTTTAGTTCGAAGTTCGAACGAAGTTCGATTCAAACTTTTCCGTGAATAGGGCTGCTGGTAATAATAATTGTAGGCGGCGACTATCTACAGTCTATGTACCTATTCACGGAAAAGTTTGAATCGAACTTCGTTCGAACTTCGAACTAAACTTAGACTTAAACTTTTCCGTGAATGAATTAATCGGTATGTTTGGCAAGGGATGTTAAGAATGTCACTATGCATTTAAATGGGGAGACCCACAGAAAAAGCAGGAGCCCGCTTTCCGGCATGCCTATTAATGCATTGAAACCATAGGATAAGAACACGTAGAAAGCGGATTCCGACCGATTGGAATCCGCTTTCTACGTGTTCTCCCGACAACATTCTGAGCCGGTCGGCGCGGGACGGAATCGGCTTTCTACGTGTTCTACCCATTCCCACTTTTCGTACCTACCTCTCTCAAACTCTGATCATGACCAAACTCTCGAAAATTTACTATTTAGGAATATGACTTCCAGACTTCCACAGTGTTTAATATCTGGAAGGAAAAAAAAGGTAATTCACCTTTGCATTTATTTTTTTAAATAAGTGCACGGTACGTATAAAAAGGTTACCTATCTCTTAACATAATATTAAAAAAAAATGCATAATTTATGTATTTGGATTCACTTCCAAGACCATCTCTAATTGATTTGATATAAATATTCTATAATTTTTATTTGTAGCTGCTGACGATGATTTAATTGGTTTCACGAAGAAATAACAGCTGCGAGAATAGAAAATACGCTATACAAATTCAAAACATTTTTTTCAATGTCATATAAATTTATAGCGTTGGAACTACAGACTGGCGATGTCCGCCGTTAAACGTACGAACAAAATAATGATACTTATTTTACATCAAAGATTAAAATGACACTTTACTACGCAAGCAAATAAAAGATAAGAATAGTCGCGGCGAAGTTTCAAACTAGATAAAACTTCTCGTAAGACGAACGGCGATTTTTGATGTCAGTTCACGGTATAAATTGCAGATAGTTTCAAAACACAATTTCTCGAATAGTTATATTCCTAGTTCTTATATTTTTAAAGGCAAAATAAGTAAAATGGTAGGTTATATTCCTAAGTGTGCTTGTAAATAATTATAATTTCGTGTCATATGTCAACCAACAATGATTATACTTTATAATTAATCCCTAATGTCTCTATAACTAAATTATCTACTTTAAACTGATGTCAGGTTATTTTGTCTCGAGTATTTTAAAATTTATTTATGTTAGTTTATTAAATGTGCAAATATTTTAGATATCCACTATGAGTTACACCAAGGGACTGTCAGTAGGAATAAGATTTATTAGAAGTATGTCTACAGTCAGTACAGATCCTGTTTTATTTGAAACTGTTCATAAAACAGGAATAATTTGTTTGAATAGGCCAAAAGCACTGAATGCTTTAAACTTGGAAATGGCTAGACAAATTTATCCAAAGTTGCGAAACTGGGAAACTCAAAAAAGTCTGGTTATAATCAAAGGAAGTGGAGAGAAAGCCTTTTGTGCTGGAGGCGATGTGCGAGCAGTAGTTGATTCCGCTAAAGAAGGTGGAAAATATGGGCAAGATTTTTTCAGAGAAGAGTACAAGATAAACAGACTTATTGGTAACTTTAGTATTCCTTACGTAGCATTTATTGATGGAATTACAATGGGTGGAGGTCTCGGATTGTCCATACACGGTCAATATAGAGTTGCTACTGAAAGAACTATGATCGCTATGCCAGAAACACAAATTGGACTATTTCCCGATGTTGGCGGAACCAACTTTCTCCCTAAACTAGCGGGAAACCTTGGCTTATATTTAGGACTTACTGGTGAGATTCATTACTATTTCGATATAGAGTAAAATTAGTTAAAGATACTCTACGAATGAATTTCTAAAAAAATTGTGAAAGAATTTGTTTATTGGGAAAAGCTTAAACCTTAACCTCTGTTAACTTATTGTGTTCTTTGATTTGATTTTCTCTCCTCAACTGTATGCGTATATACTTCTCGTTTTTTAGGATATCGCTTGAAAGGTAAAGATGTCTTGAAATCGGGCATCGCAACCCACTTTGTCCACAGTAGTAAGTTAAAAGAATTAGAAACATTATTAACAAGATGCACGGAACCAAATGAAGTATACACCACACTCAACAAATTCCACGATCCTAGTGGAGAGTTTTCCCTCCAAGAAAACATGTCTAAAATAACATATTGCTTTGCTGCTTCCACATTTGAAGAAATTTTGGAAAGACTTGAAAAAGATGGTTCAGAATGGGCAACCCAAACAATTGAAGTGAGTTATTTACTTAAAATTACACTCATTCAGCCGTACTAATAGAATGCTATTCCTCGAATAAGCAAACCTTCCATGATAACTCCCCAAATGGGATGTCAAACTATCTTAGTACTTTAACTTCTTACACCTAGGTTTGACAATCCATTTGGGATGCTGTCGAGGAAGATTTGCTTACTCTTAGCTTATTCGATGAACAATGTTCTATTAGTTCAGCTGCATATCAAAAAGATGCGTTAGGTTATACTTGAACAGCTCCCAAGTTTAAATTGCAAATACACAAATTTGTATGTGAGATCTGATAAGTGCTGAAATGATAGTTGATCATTTCAGAATTCTCCGATTGAACGGGATCTTATATATTTTTTTAAATATCTAAAACTAATAATAAATATTTATATTTTTAGACTTTGAATAAAATGTCTCCGGGAAGTTTGAAGATTACATTGAGAGCTTTGCAAAGAGGCTCTCAATTAGACTTGAGCAAATGCCTACAAATGGAATATAGGCTTGCCTGCAGATGTCTGATCAATAAAGACTTTATTGAAGGTAATTTATCTTAGATTAATCCACACACATGTTCAAAGGTAATTTATCTTAGATTAATCCACACACATGTTCAAAGGTAATTTATTATTTTTTAAAGGAAAAAAACTTTCTTTGAAAATCTGGGTTTTGTTATATTTATATTATTAGCCCGTGATCATTCACTGCAGGCCATATGCCTCCTCATGTTCACACCGATCCTCCCTGTCTTTGGTCATCCCCATCCACTCTGCCCCAACGGTACTTATTATGATGTTGTCGCTCCACCTCATCGACTGGCTACCAACACTTCTTCGGCCAGTCTCTCACTCTCCTACTCTACCGTCCGTCCTCCCTGTGGGATACATGATCACCCCACCTCCATTTGAGTTTAGCAATTTTTTATATTCATTAGGCTACAAAAGAACAAATACATTTGTGTCCAAATCAAGTATGTGTGTATTTCTCAATAACATATCCCTAGTAATCTATTAAAATTAAACAGATTTAATGCTATCTGGCCATTAACCATGAGTGCTACGCAACCGTTACCTGTATTTCAATAAAGATAGCCACTCTCAAAGATAGATAGGATTCCTATCCATTAGCCCTCCAAATTGACTATTTTTTTTAGCACTGCACTCGTTTTCAAGTGATCGGTACCAAATTGACTATAGAAGTTGTGAATTTTGTATGAATATAAGTCGGAAATCTATAGTCTCTTATATTATTGACTTTGAAAACAAATAATATGAGTTAGGTTATGTACCTTGAATTCAAAGGCATTATTTTGATTAACAAAATTATTTAGGCTATTTTAATTGTATAAAATATGTTAACATTTTACTGGCCATGATTAATACGAGGCTTGTCCGTAAAATAAGTTCCACGGACTGCCGCTGGCGCTAGGATCGTTTCTATGCGCGACCAGACAGCAGAGGCAGGTTATTTGGTTCCCCAACTACAATTCCTCACCAAGCCAGCGTCGCTGTGACGTTTAGTCTAGGCCCAGCAGCCGTCAACGATGGAGCTTCCTCTTGCGTCTCCCGCCAGCTGCGTTTTGCGGTCTGTTATTCGTTTCCTGGCCGCTAAGAAGAAATCGGCGAAGGAAATTCACGAAGAACTTTGTGAAGTGTATGGAGAAGAGTGTATGAGCTCCGGGATGGTGCGCAGATGGGTCAGGGAATTTAAAAATGACCGAACAGAATGACTGAAAGAAGTTCAAACAAATCCTGTCTGCCGGAAAAATCACGGCTAGCGTTTTTTGGGATCGAAAGGGCGTATTGTTGTGCGAGTTTATGCCTCGCGGGACAACAATCAATGCTGAACGGTACTGTGAGACCTTGAAAAATCTTAGACGTGCAATTCAAAACAAGAGAAGAGGAATGCTGACCAAAGGAGTGCGTTTTCACCATGACAATGCCCGACCGCACACCGCCTATCGAACCACAGCCCTCATCGAAAAATTTTGATGGAAAATGGTGTCTCACCCACCCTACAGTGCAGACTTAGCACCAAGTGACTTCCATCTCTTCCCCGAGTTGAAGAAAAACCTTGGCGGAACCCAATTCAAGACAGATGAAGAGGTACAAAATGCGGTTGTTAGTTTTCTACGCGGACAGGCGGCAGAGTTCTATGACTCTGGTTTAAAGAAGTGGGTGCCTCGAATGCAGAAGTGCATAGAACGCAACGGCGATTATGTAGAAAAATAAAAGAAGGACTGAACTTTCCAAAAATATACTTTTCTTTAAAATTAAACTAGTTTTTTTATGTGAAAAAAATTCGTGGAACTTATTTTACGGACACAGTTCTTTAGCTTAACTTGTCTTTAAATGCTCCTTCTCTTATTGATAAAAATGTTTTTTTTTTCAGGAGTTCGAGCTTTGTTGATTGACAAAGACAACAATCCTCAGTGGGACCCCAAATCACTATCCGATGTTACGGAAGACTATATTGAAAGTTTTTTCAAAAGGTTACCTGACGAAGAAGAGTTAAAGTTCTGAATAAATTATGCACAGCATCGAAATATTTTAAATCTAAGTTTTATATTATGAAAATCAGCATCTACATTTCTGATATGCATAATCAACAATGTTTGCCAATAAGTTTATTTTTTGTACATGATGTACAATTTCATTATTCATTCCAAGACCTTCGTCTACATTTTTCATTTGAAAATATTCACAGTAGTCTATCGGGTCCAGTGAAAAATCATGAAAGATCACGTAGGGGGAGGGGGGTCTAGTAAGAAAATTACATGCATTTATTAAAGAAACACAGTTGCGCTTTCAAAATTTTTAAAATTGACAAAAAAAAACAAACATAACACTCTTTGTACTAAAAAGTACACTTGGGGGGGGGGGGCTAAAAAGTAGCAAATAAACATCACATGATTAATGGACGGCGCCTTGAGCTATGCAAACTACCTCCCAACTGTCTCTCATCTTCATTTTATACACTTTTTTGCGTATGGCAAGTTCCCGTAAAATTGTAATAAATGTGACTGCCAAAAGCTAAATAAATAGTTCAAGGATTTCATCTTGTGTCATCGCTGCAAAATGGCCAAAACTTTCTAATACTCGTATTGTGAATTGTATAAAATAATGAATTTTTTGTATAAAAATATTGTACCATGTTTACATTATTAGCTTACATATTATCTGGATCAAGGTGAAGAAAATAGTGACCGTTTTGAAAGTAGATACTCATAATAATAAAGTTATACTAGAACCTTTTAAGTCATGAAATCATATGTATTTCAAAACGAAGTCTTGTATACAAAAATGGGTGGGTAAACATGATCATAAATTTTTATACCTACTAATCAAGTACTCTTGATAGCAAAAAAAATGAAACCTCATTCACCGGCACTTTTGACAAATTGGTTGGCTTTAATATTGTATCTTTCTGGATTCAATATTATTTGAATGACCTTTTTTATGACCTCTCCGGATACAACACCAGCTAGATAAGGCTTTACTGCTGCGTCACATCGTGAGGCCCAGCATTCGCTTGCCTATATCTGTATGTACTTACCTGTACGCTATGATATCTGTCTACACGCCGGCGACCTGGTGGCGCGAGAGGAAAAAATGGCCGCCAGCGCTAAGGCCTTCTTATATAGGTGGTGTTTCGTTCGGATACCACATTTTTGGAATGACTTTCTTAGTTTGTCAAAGAATATCAGGTGGCAACACTGGGATACATTTAGTTTAAATTACTTAAAAAGCAATGAAGAAAATCTTTAGAGTACACTCCACTAAGAAACATAACCACTTTTTTACCAACCAAACTGTCAAATATGGCAATATTTGAGCTTCCCTTCGAATGCGAATGTCGGGGTTCTTGATTTTATATAGAATTCAGTGAACTGAACATCTTATGAATATTTTTAATGTTCATCTTTATTTCGTGAAAAGTATGATCTTTGTTTTCGTCTCGTCTCATTTACTTATACAGTGAAACCTCTTATAACAAGCATAATTTTGTTACAGAGTCTTACTCATTCAGGGAGCAACTTATTATTTTTGCTCGTAATGAGAGGTTCCACTGTGTTATTATAATATGTGCCGTTTTTCAAAGTCATAATATGCAAACTTTTTATTCGCGAAAAAATGATTTCAACTAAATCATGTTATTGAATACTCTCTATTTTAGTTTTCTACTATATTTTAACAATAAAATATCTTTCAAATGGAGTCAATCTACTCCAAATATCTGTTGATGGTTAAGATAACACAGGGATCAGCAGTTTGATAAGTGAGAAGAGTCAAATTGTCATAGAAAGGGAAAAACAAAGGAGTCGGGAGAGCCGCATGTCATTTCTGTCAAAATGTCCTGCCAACCCCTGAAATAACAATATGTGGTAGATTTATGTAGGACTTTTTTAATAAATCAAGCACCCTAAACGTATCTGTCTCAAGATTCATTTAAAATGAATACAGATTCAAACATTCATATATTTTCATAACCTCTTTATAAGTAAATGACTATGAGTCAAATTTTACTCGCAATGATGATATATATTTTTTTATACAAAAAAAATAGTTATGTAAGTGTAAGCATTTATGGAAAATAAAACGCATAATTTAAGCAACAATCAATGCACATTTATTTCAGACAATCCTAACAAAATTGAATAATACAGATACAATTGCAACTAATCGCCCCCAATGAGATGCCAAAATTTAAGCAAAATAAATTTTCAGAACGTAAATTGTGAGCTTTATTTTTTTTGTATATAAAAACAAAAGTACGCAGAACACATATCACAATGAGGAATCGAAATTAAAAAGTATTACTTTAAAAATGTAATAAAGACACTTGGTAAAAATGGTCTATTGCAAATTGAGAAATAAATATAAATACACAAGATATATTATTATTATTCACCAGAGTATGGCAGAATACGAGATATAGTTTACACCACTGTGAAGTAACCATTCACAATATTTTCAAATTCACAACTCCATGTAGGTATATTAGATTAGTCTACATATGACTGAATGTAGTTTTAGTTTGTTATAATAGAACTGTTTCATCATATTTAAACCATACGCTCCCAACATAACAGTCTTTATATAAATACATAATAATAGTGATGTAGAATGTCTATGGAGGATTAATTCAGTCTATATATTGAGCGAGCCAACGGAAACCTTCACCATAACCTTGCCTCTTGAGGACTGAACACATGAACAATTCTAGTGGACGACCGGGGAGTTCCGATCTCGATACTTTACTCTGAAAAAAAAAAAAAAAATAATAAATAAATATAACTTTATTGTGAAATAAAAAACAATTATTCATAGAAACATTGATTGAGTCAAAGGGCGGACTTATCCCGCAGGATCTCTTCCAGCCAACCCAGAAATATCAAGTAAGTCAGTTTATTATGTAAATATTTATTCAATTAACACTTTCAACGCCATCTAAATAAATATGTTCAAATATTTTGAGTGAGCCACAATGTTAAAAGCAAAATTTTAGAGCGAAGAGCACGGATTTGTGTAGTCAGCAGTGAATGTGTTACAGAAGTTTTAATCTTAATTTCAAATTGAATCAATCACTGAGTACAAATATTATTAGAGAACTTTTTTGGATGCGCAGAACCGAAAATTGGTTCCTTTATTCAACAGTCACGTGACTGAAGATAATTTATCAATAATAAATCATTTTTCTCTTATCCACAAGCACAAGACAACACAAAAAAACCCATAGGTACTTCCTTTAACTAATTATACAATTAAAACATAAAATTCCTGTGTTGACGCTAAAATATTAAAAACAAAAAATCTAATGTCACACACCGCTACCGACAAACATCAGTTTGTCAGCAGTCACATGTTGGGACCATGTGCAGTAGCACATTATTTCTCTAGTATTATTTCTTCTCAAAGGAATCAATAAACATTCATATTGAAATCTTGACATGACAAAATTCATGGAATTATAAAGTACTTTTTATACTTCTATAAGAAAAAAATTATTAAAAAATACAAGGACAATCAATATATTGTGGGAAAATCAAAAATTAAATATCCACTGTACCAGAATTATTCTTTGTAAAATACCGTGTGGTGTTTTATGCAAAAAATGGACTGAATCGTCGAAATCTGTTTTTACTATTTGGTATTTTTGTATAACCTTGTAATGGTTAATAAATGACTCGGATGTTGTTTTTTAGTGTGTCTCCTGTATTATTATTATTATTTGTGTGATAGGCGAGCAGCATAGCTGATGTGCCTATATCTCACTGGTTAGGTTGTTAGCCATGTGTCTGTCTAACTTATTTTTAAACATGTTAACACTGTCAGAACTGATAACGTCACCAGGTAAACCGTTCCACATATTTACAACTCGGTATATGGCAGCAAAATCTCTACTTTTGTTTCTTGTCTTGTCCTCTTGGTGGCTGATGTCAAACGACAATAATCAGAGAACTGTTTTACTTATCTCACTTAAAAGATTCTGCTTTAATAATATAAACTATTAACCGGGCAGAACGTATAAATATGTCATACGTAAAAATTATCGGGTACGGGTATGCCATATGAATACGTCCTTGAAAATAATGTTGCGCCCTGGAACGTGCGGGACTTATATTTTCTAACAACTATAGTAATACGTCATTCATACGGGTCTCGACATGAATTTAATACGTGGATGGAGTCAGTTTCATTTCGCTGTTGCGAGCGGTGGGTTGTGTTGTGTGACCAGTGAGGGGTACGTACTTATACTTACTTACGTATTTTTTTATTTGTTTATTTAAATACATTCAATGGCTATAAAAATATTTCCTATTATATATTATTTGTATGTCCAACCTTTTATTTAAAAAATATCTTTGTTTCAGTGTCCATCAAAATGAATGAGAGCGATATCAGCGATGATGAATTATAGTTGGTATCTTTTTGTATTCGTAGAAATTTTGTTTTTTTCATTGTATTTTATACATATCAATTACGATAAAATATATATTTCATAGTTTTTTATTTATTTTAAGTATATAAATAAAAAAAAACAGTACTGTGAAATGACGTTATCCGAGCGTGGCGTGTTGACACGTCCTAGTGAAAGAATACGCGCCCGTTACATGTTGCGTAATTAGAATGGGAACTCCCCGGTTAACAGGTTAATAAGTGTTTAGAATTGGGCAATTCCGAAATCAAAGTTGAGAAGAAAATACAAAATTATTTCTTTATAAAAAAATCTTAAGATAGTTTCCCGTTCTGTGGAACAATTGTTTCCAACAGCCCAGGAAAGAGAGAGATTTGCCGATGTCGGGACTGCCTAACATGGCACCACAAGAAGAGAGGTTATTGAATATCTAAATAGAAGTAGTATAATAAGTAGAATACCTTTCCAGTTGTTTGTTGAAACAAGTTGAAGTATGTCCTCAGTTCATCCTCACTCGCAGCTCCCATTTTATCAATTTTGTTACCCAGAATTAGAACTGGGCAGTTTGCTAATGTTTCATCTGTGAGGAGCGAATCAAGTTCCGCTTTAGATTCCGGCAATCGCGGATGATCACAGGCGTCAACCAGAAACACAATGGCGTCCACGGCTGGGAAATAGTCCCGCCAGACCCTTCTCGCTTGTGTGTGGCCTCCTAAATCAAACGTTGTAAAGCGCATATTTCCAATGGAGAGTTCTTCGGAGGCTGGAATCACAAATTAATATCATTATTTGGTGTACAGTGAAAAATTACACATAGTATATCAAACAATTTTAATTTCTGGAAAACGAGATATGGCATGTTCCTTCATTTTTTTAAATTATATTCAAAATAAAAGGTATGGTAATAACAAAAACTAAAAAAAATTGGAAATGAAATGATTTCTTTTTGTTAGCAACTGTGGCCATTGATTGTGCTTTGAAAAGTAAAGCAGAGTGTGACGCAAAATTCTAGAAAGATGCACTAGCAGCCTTCAATCAACCAAACATTGGCATTGGCTGGTTTCAAACAGAGAGGTTTATTGCATCTCGCATATATATGAGGGATGGATTATTAATAAGTAACACCATCAATTATTTATATAGCACAAACAAGGAGACATCCATTTTTATTTTGATAGTAAACACTCAATTTTAGAGTAGGAAGCATTATTAAATAATATTAAAAAAAAAAGAGGCAAAAACACTACAAAAAAGGTTGAACAAAAACATCAATAGGTAATTCATGCTTACAAAGTTGAAAAACTACTCGGAAAAGTGCTATCTAAAGGTGCGTTTACATCAAACAAGCAATGACCTGGAGAAGGAGTATTCTTTCTTTATCCTTGATATCGACATCGGGCAAACAACAGCGACCAAGAACTAGAACTCTGATGGCGTACGTAATCTGTCATCGCCCATTTATTAGTTGTTGGTGTTGAGTTTTACATGTTGTTAATGTCAGCGATCAGGAGGAGAATGTTTATTTGGTGTAAGCGCACACTTAAACTTGATTGGAGGAATGGAAAAAAATCATGATATCTTACTAGGATGTAAAGTGGGCACATGTTGTGCTAGCCTGTCGTCTTTAAGCATATGCAGAAGTGTAGTTTTACCAGCATTATCAAGTCCTAAGAATAGCAGTTTGCCTGATTTCTTCCACAAACCTGAGCAAAACGAAACACATGCAATATTAGTAAATAGGTATATACATATTATATCATTTGAAAAAAGACAATAAAGCAATAAATATCACAACTAAGTTATTAGTATTGAAATGATATTTTCCCTATCTTAGCCAAGTGGTGGCGACAGAAGTTAAATTATAATATACCTAAAAATGTTCTAATAACTAATTCAATATGGATTGATTATAAAAAAACATGTCGTATGTTTGCCAACGAACTTAAAACTAACAAAGTTTTCCTCAATATATTTATGTATTTAAATGCCCCACAATAGTGCAAAAGAGAGTCCAAAAACCACTTGCAATATAAATATATTTGTATATTTAAATGCCCCATAATAGTGCAAAAGAGAGTCCAAAAACCACTTGCAATATAAATTTCACCTTGTATTGTATGCTAGGTATATTTATTTTGATCCATACCTATAACATCAAAAAATTTAATACCTACAACAATTTAAATTACCAATGGGGTGTTTTTTACGGATATTCCGACTATTCCCACCAGATGGCAGCACACCTAACAAGGGTCTAACATCAAATGTCATTCATTCTTTTCGAAAGCGTATAGTTAGTGTCTTGGTGAATTTTCTGGTTTTCTCAGTTTTGTTGTATAGTATATCCTATAAATATATATTCAAAATGAACAGGGACTATGGCACGTTAAATTATTAAAACAATTCCTACACGCTTTTGTATACAATTGTCATAGCGTGGTCATAGCCAAACCTAAATTTGACATTTTTTTTTTAAGTCACGGCAACACCTTTAGCCAACTAAATTTGACATTTCCATCAGTGTTGCCAACGGCTCTTGGCCTAATATCGCCGATTTTCATACAAAAAGTAGCCCAATTGAAAAATTTGGTATCCGGGGAGAGGTGAATGTTAACTTAAAAAAAAAAAGGCCATTTAGTATCCGGAAAGGTGCGAAAATTCGCAAAAAGGGAAGTAGCCCAATTGGCGAGCAGTCGCCTTTTAGATTTTTTTCGTCGCCGTTTATCATTCCGAGTAGCCCAAATGGTGATAAATCGCCCACGTTGGCAACACTGATTTCTATTAGACAGAGCAAAAATACTCCCAAGATATTAAACAAACAACATGCATCTTGTCCAAGATAATTTTAACAATCCATTGAGTTGACACAGCATGCTTTTATCTGTGCAACCAGACATTTTAAAATACTTACACAAATCATTGCTTGATCCTCCATCTATGGATTCAAAACTTACAATAGGATCATTAAAATTGCTGGGACTCAAAGGAGCTATCAAGTCTTCTTCTAATAGTCTTTCCAATAATGTAGCTTTACCACTGTTCTCTATGCCCAGAATAACATATCGACCTTTCTTTTTTATAAAACCTACACAGTACTCACTACATATTAATGAAAAAATTTATAAACACTAGATTTGGGATTTATTAAGGTTTTTGATTATCTATGTATCTGATAGATCGAACAAATAGATCCCGTCTATAAACAACCATAAAATATGAATTAAACTGTTTGCTGTTCATGGTATATCTAGTGAACGGTATCCATAGATTGAAAATCCATTCTTTTTTCTATCGGAATGAACTTCCTTTGATTCTTGCAAATCTGACATAAGAAGAAAGTCATATTCATGATTTAAATGGACGTGCTGTCTATCTATGAGACTAATATCTGATATGCTTCATAATTAAGTACAAAAACCATTTTTTAACAATAACTAAACCTTTAAATCTTTCACCCAATATATAATGAGAAATTGCATTAATATCATTCATATAATAGATTTTTAAACATGTATTTAGGTACCTATAACATGTTGCATTTGATTTTCAATAAAAAATACAATTATGATACATAAAACATAATGAAAATATACCGTTACTAATTAACTAATATTTATAACAGAAAGTAAAATATGTCCACATTTGCATACTTGGAATATACTTATTGGTATGTCTTTTGTCAATAGATAAACAATTGTTGATAATGAAAGTTCAACATTCATTATTATAAGAAAAATCACAATATCCACATTGTTCATTATGTTTTTGCAATACTTCATAAAAACCAGTAAGATCAAAGGTCACAAAATGTATTAAAAATATTCATATTAAAATACTGGGCTAAAGAACCAGTTTATTATATTTTAGAGAATAATATAGTAAACCAGTGATAAAAATTACAATAATATACTGACCTAAGTATCCTAAAACTCCTGTGAACCAGTCCCATATAAACATTGTGATAAAAAACTGAAAACAAAAGCACTTATTAATTACTTATTGCAAATCATCACTCATGACAAATATAACTTCACCCTATTGCTTAATGTCATATCACATAAAGGCCATTACACGGCCTTCGAAAATAGTGAGGTATTCAAAAGAATTTCTTTGAATTAACTAGTGTAACACCAAACAAAATGTAAGAAGAACTCCAGCAAGTAACTATAATTTTCGTCAAAACTATACTAACTAAGAAAAAAACTAATATTCGATACGTCAAAACAAAAATGTAAAGAAGTTTAACACATTGAACATATTCTTAAGCAAAACTTAGGTTGAAAACAAAGTCTATAAATTAAGATTTAATTCAATAATCATTTAACTCACATTATAAATACTGTTTAAGATCAAAACTCGTAATAAAATACCGCCCTAGAGCCCTGATAGTATTTTAGCCAAGCAATAGGCGCTCAAAAGAACGTCACCCAGTTGGCAATAATGATGTCAGACTTCCGGTTATTCGTTTATGAACATCGTCGCTAATATTATTACGTAGTCTACTTGTCAACATTTCTATGGTTATTAAATAATGCGGCAGATCTGAATTATCTTCAAAACGGTTGGAAACTTTTGGAAATTGTTTATAATGTAGTAGTAGAAGATATATGATATATTTCACTGATTTTTATTTTCAACAATATTAAATTGTATATTTTCTAAAAATTCTTGAAAAAGGACACACGTGTAATAAGAGTTTATCATAATTTTTCTCAATACTATAGATAAGCCTATTTTTATTGGCATCCTTCAATGGATTGAATAAATTGTATCTAGGTATATGATAATTCCTTGATTTTTTCACCATCATCACAGATAATACTAAAATTATTGTCAGGTAATAAATAGTACAATCCATTTCCCAGTCTCTTAACCAATGAGATTTATACTAGAGATGCAATCGAGTCTAAAAAATGGCATGTAAAAAATTGTGCCACCACCGAAAATGTGCCACGCTCGTGTTTTAGTCGTTGACAACAGCTCGAGCTTGACAGTTGTGTCCGCGGTAATACGGCGTTCTTGAAAATGGTGGATTTGTGGTGAAAAAGGTCGTTCCTCAACAGAAATCAATATAGGAAAATCCTTTTATCAAAAAGGACGTATTTTATATATTTTAAGTGCATATTATTGTGATAAAATGTTTAAAATATAAAAATATATTTGACAATTATTTTTGTTTTATTAGTTAGGCCCACATCACACTACGGGTGCATACCGAGCGGGGTTAAAAAAACCGCGTCTGTATGAAACGCGTAGATACATTTTTATTTGAATTTATAACCCAGCGGTTCAGTCGACGGCTTTCTTACTACAGCATACGTCATGGGCTCGAATCCCTGTGCTGACTATTTCCACTTTCACAACACAACTCTTCCATAGTGTGTACAAGTTTCCAAATGTATTTGTGTTCACTTTTAATTAGCCTAAATTCATTTAAAAAGATACACCCGTACGCGGCGTATGCAACAGTGCATAGGTATATTTCTAGATTTTTTTTTTATTCTATCAAGGTTTTTTTTATCAATTTATTTAGAAAAAAGAATACAACTTATATTTAAACGGAGTGCCCTCTAATTAAAATTATATATGGAATTTAAGGATGTTCTGCAAACAGAGGTTTTCCACTATCAATGAAATTTTTTACGAAATCCATCATACAACTGAGAAATCGCCAGCGGTTTTTCCCACGGTGCCGTATTTCTGACGGTTCTCGTTTAAGCTGTGTGTATGAGCCCTTACCTAGCCGGACGAAATTTAGAACCAAGTACACTATAACTAGTGTTTTTATAAAAAGGGTCATTTTTGATTCAAATAAATAAATCATTTTTTCCATTTTCGAAAAATATTTTTTATGAATGTGCTTTTAAACTGTTCGTTGTCTGCCTCGCATTAATAAAGACGAGAGATCTTTTTCAAAAGGTTCTTAGACAATTCTGACAAATACATTCAAATCTCACGCACAAAAAGAAATTTTCTATTAATGTGTACCGGTAGAAGGTGACAGCACTTAGCCGTTTGGCGTATTATGTGTGACAAAGACAAAAATATTCGTCAGTAATGCTTGATTGCATATTTTTATTTAAGTTCAACTTCAAATTTACTCGTGATGCTAGTTTCAAACCAAAAATTGTATGGAATTGCATCTCCAGTATAATATCTCATTGCTCTTAACGGAAAATCGAAAGCACACGGGAGGGTATTTTTTTTCACCCGGCAAATTCAAACCTGCTCGTCATGTTTCATGTGATTATATGGGTCGGCTCTCATGTGGCCCCAAAATTGAAAAAAAGGAAAAATTACCAATCTTGAAAATGATTTATCGAATGAATCGACCTGCCTATTGAAGTCACCTATATAAAAAAAGATGATCTCACAACGAAAACTATGAAATATTACCTTAAAATGTTAACATAGTAAATACTCATTCAATAAAATCACAATGGATATTTTAAAGATTTAAGATTTCTTGAATAGCTCACTATCAATAACGTTTGTACCTTGGAACATTTTTTTTTTTTTTTTTTTTTTTTTTTTTTTTTTTTTTTTTTTTTTTTATTTATTTTATTAAGTCGTAAAAATACAATAAATTTTACAACTTATAATAACCTTACAATTATATACAAACTCTTATATTCTATTAAATAATATACTTTAATAATAATGCGAAAAAACAATAATTGATATCAAAAGACCAATAGAAAAGGTTCGGTTCTGCTTAGGTAGGTAGCATATCTAACAGAAAATTTATTGATAAAATCCAACAGTAACTTACAAGAAAAAATTCACTTTCACCTGAAAAGGTTGTTAGAAAATTTCAATCATCTAATCATATAGGTACATTATTTGATGTAAGCAATCATTTATGATATCTTCAAACTATCTCCCCAACTCAATCTATTATATACCTACTCTAACATAATACTTAAATATTGTTTTTTTTGTCAAAAACTATCCATGGTCTTTATATGTTCATAACATTTCCTTCGAAAAATCGCTAATGATTTTGCCCCACTCACTTCCTTGGGTAATTTGTTAAAAAACTTAAGCCCATTATAATAAATCCCTTTTTCAGTTGCTGCAAGTCTATATCTTTGAAGGCGGAATTGGTCTCGATTTCTCGTTGGATAGCCATGAATATCCTGATTATATTTAATACTATCACACATGTAATTAGGCAGCATTCCCTGTTTCATTTTATATATAAAAGTCATTGTCTGAAAATAAATTAATTTTTTGGCACTCAAGAATTGTAATTTATCTAACATAAGTTTTACTCGATGATATCTTCCAAATCCTAATATTGTTCTCATTCCTCTGTTTTGCAATTTATTGAAATCTGTTTGGTTCGATAAGAAGAGAATTGAAGCGCAGTAATTAAAATGCGGTAATACTATAGAGTTATAAACCATTCTTCTGCACCTCACGTCCATTCCTTTCTTTACCCTATTTAGGAAACCTATTTTTTTACTAATTTTTTTAATGATATTCTCAAAATTGGCTTTAAAGTTCAATTTATTGTCAACCGTTACTCCTAAATATTTGATATTGTCGACTAGGTCAATATTATCTCCGTCTATTTTTAGTTCATACTTTGTGTTAGAAGATGTTTTGCCTATTATCATGCACTTAGTTTTTTTGACATTTAACTTCAATTTATTTACACACAACCAATTAGATATTTCATTGAGTTCATTCTGTATATTTAAAAGTCCATTTTGTAACTCATCACATATAACATATATTAGGGTATCATCAGCAAATAATTTTATTTCACAGTTTGTAACACACTTCACAATGTCATTTATGTATATTATAAATAAGAGTGGTCCCAGAACAGATCCTTGAGGTACTCCTCTTATTACTGTTTCCTCCGTCGAAAAATTTCCTTCAAATTTTGTTACTTGTTTTCTGTTTGTAAGGTAATCTACAAACCATTCCTTTGCAATTCCTTTTATTCCAATGTTTTCCAGTTTTATTATCAGTCTATTTGGAAACCACTGTAAGCTTTACACCTTTACAGCGGCATCTTGACATCAAATGAAATCAAAACGCCTGTTAAAATATTATATTATCACAGTGGACCCAAGTGGACCGACATATATTATCGTAAATCTAGTAATTTCAAGGCATCAACCATGTTTTGATGAAAATGAAATAACGAGTTTTCCCCGAACATTCACCATAGAACAAAAATAATAATCGATTCGAAGTAGAAGAAGATAATATTGAGCCGTAAAAATAGTGCATTAACTTTTTAAATGTGAATAAATGAAAAATGTTAATCAAATTTAAGCTCGACGTTAATATTATGAATTAATAATATAATTTGATGTATTTCGGACAGTTCGCAATAATTCGATTGATTGTTTTGACTTGCGCAGGTCACGATATCCCCGTTCAATCTTCCCACAATTTCGCAAAGGAAATCCTTAGACAGTTAATGTAAAATTGTTTCAAAATGTCTTTAAATAATTTATTACATTTCGGGAAGAGGATGTCCGGAAACATATTCAAGAGTTCTCATTTTGTTACCAATTTCAATAAAAATCTAATGTTTGTTACTTCTTCAGTACGAATGTATTCAAATGAAAATATAGGTTAGGAATCTGTCACTACTGTGTAATATTTTTACTTGAGTTGAAAATTGATTTTAAGCTGTGCAAATTGTTTATTTGAAATGAAGTATTCTTACGATAAATTCAAGTGTCCCGCTCTGAAGTGTGATATTTGTTTATCAAACTTATGTGAATGTTGCGCCGAAAATAATAATTATTACACTATCTGTCTATTCTCCCTTTGTGACCCCACACCAGGGGTATAGGGAAGCAACAAGAGCTCATCATTACGCTCAATTTGCTCAGTGTCAATGAATTCCTTCACTGAAATGTCCAAACCCCTCAACTCCGCCAATTTCGTTTTCCCGTGAAAATTTATAGGAACCTAGGATTATTAATACCAGTGAATCAAAAAAGAAACTTATTTGTATTTTATTTTAGACTCCGCTAGTAAAGAGAAAGCTGCAGCTTCTACACCAAACTTGTTAGGTCAATTATTCCCTCACACCACGGTAGAAACTCAGAACACAGAAGAAATTCAGAAGAAACAAGAAGAGTTAGCTCGGGAAACTTCAGAAAAAAACAAAGAGAAAGAAAAACAATGGAAAAGAATGAAGTTGGGGTGAGTATACAGTCTTAATCAATGTCAATGTGTAAAGCTTTTATACAATAATATGAAACTTAAAAATCACGAAATAAAGTAGCACGTGACAAAAAAACCTATGCAAAAAATTAAGATTATCTTAACATTATGAGTCTTAATGATAAGAACCTTAGCTAGATTAATATTTAATCCTGGAAGAGAGTAATCAAGTCTTGAACACAGCAAATAAATAACACTCTTCTATACAAAGGTGTCAGTATAGCCGGCGGAACTTAATGCTTTAAGCATTCTCTACCAGTTAACCGGTTGTTATTCATATATATTTTTTTAAATGAACCTGGCCTAAAGTGAACACAAATACGTTAACAAAAGCTGTCGACTGATACTATTGGGCTTTCAACTGCCTCTATTTTAATCTGCTATTTACTTAGTTTATTTTACTTGGACGAAAGTGATTTTGCAACATCGGTATTGCTTCGGCAACTGCCGCGCCAACTTAACGGACACATTTATTTAGAAGAGGTGAATTTATTTAGTAGCTAGTTATAACTAAAGAGCAGCTTATAGTTTGTAAAGTATGGTGTGTAAACAAAACATTATGGGCACTTTCTCATTTTCAGATTTGCATTATTTGGTGTGTCGATGTCTATGATGGGGAGTATTCTCGTTTACGAAATGGGTTCTCCTAGGCTGGATGAAGAAGGTAGACCTATAGATGATGAATTTTCGCACATGCCAATCGTACCACAATACATTAAAAGAATGTGGAAAGAAATGACATTTTATGAAAAGGTGATTTGAGGCTTAAGAGCAGAACAGTTCAGGTTTCATGTGATGTATATAAGTTGAATTTGGATGTAAAGCAACCAATGTTTTATAATTTTTTCAGATGATTAAAGAACCATCTAGGGAAAAGTTACTACCAGACCCTGTACCATATCCTTATCAACAACCTTACACACTAGTTTTAGAATTCACAGACGTTTTGGTCCACCCCGATTGGTCATACCGTACTGGCTGGAGGTATATTTTTGTTTTTATCGGTATTTCTTAGTTGTCGTCAGAAATATAACCTTAGATTCCTGTTAGGAAAGCATACCATTATGCGACGCAGTGACAGCGGCCTCCATGGAGGCGGCAGGCATAGTAAACAAATAATAATAGGAAAGCATTCTCAAAGATGCTGTATTTTGATTACATCATAGAGATTGGGTTCGGAGTCCGGAAAAAGCAAAAAATCATTGTCAATTGATTGATTGATAATTTAATTAATTTTACTGTGAAGACCATTGTTTCATATGCAGACATACTAACTATTCTTTTTCCAGTCAATTGACACATCCAAATTTTCTTCCTGGAGGTTTACTTTTGGGGAATATCATCCTTAGCCACTTTACAATCTTTAATTTAGCAATCCTTAACACGTTTTTATTCCAAAACCTTATTTTCTTATCCGCTTTTTGCATTCTATCCTACATCCTCAGAAATTGAGACGCTTAACATTGATTCTTTTGTTTTTTATCACTTTTTTCAATATTGTCTGTCAATAAAGATTTCTACCCAGACTCTAAAATGATGAAGAATACTTTTTTCCATTATAGGTTTAAAAAACGTCCAGGATTAGATATATTTTTGGAAACTATGGCACAAACAGCGTACGAAGTGGTGATATTTACAACAGAGAATCCATTAATGATATGGCCCATCATAGAACAATTAGATCCCAACTCTAACAGAATCACTTACAAACTCTTTAGAGACTCTACACACTTCGTAGATGGTGTACATGTTAAAAACTTAGATAATCTCAACAGAGATTTATCAAAGGTAAACATTTACCTAATAATACATCTTTATATCTACCTGCTGCTTTTCATTCTTGTTTAGTTTATCCAGTACATTTTTAATTGTTTTCCAATTAGCTGGACTTATTAACTTTCAGAATAGACCAGAACACGATACTGCATTCTCTCAGTCATACACACCTCTAACCTGTCTGGTGCTAGCTTAAAATAGGATTGAATATACTGGTGGTCCTAGTTATTTTATTTTTTCAAAAAAAAAGTATTGTTCCTGACCCTACTGGCCCTTTGAATTCTTATTTAATTGACTTTTGGCGTTAATAGACAACCCGTTCCACAATAAGTCGAAGTGTTACTGTATTTTGAAATTAACACATTCTTTTTTTTATTTCCAGGTTATAGTGGTAGATTGGAACTCTGATTCCACTAAATTCCATCCCCATAACACTCTGAAGCTGCCCAAATGGAGAGGAAACGACGATGATACAACACTTTTAGATTTAACAGCTTTCTTAAAAAGTATACCAGCATACCATTATTATTACTTATAATATCATATTATTTTTATTCAGCAGTAAAGCACCATCTCCACTTTATGAGTGCAGTTGTTAAGTGGCTAGTAGTAAACGCTTGTGAACCTCAGCTGATTAGCAATCAAGTACGAGTGATAACTACACAGAGAAGTGAAGGAGGGAGCACGCTGTTTGTCAGTGCTGCCTTTAATAGAAAAAGTAAAATAAACAACCTATTGAACTTAACAGTATAATAGTGGACACTACTTACACTAAGCATCTGCATTTATCTTATAATATAAAAGAAAGTCAGGTTAGTGCGAACACTTATAACTCGAGATCGGGTGGATAGATTCTTCAGATGTTTGATTTATTGGGTTCTTCTCCGCTCCGGATAACAGAATAACTATTAAAATGTTGAAAAATACATTAGAAATATTATAAAATATAATATTAAAGTTAGTATGGAATAGATTTCCTGCGACGCCATCGCCATCTATGAAAATTCTAAACAAAAAAATTATTGTTGACATTGACATTATAAAATATTGGTAAAAAAAAAACCTACGCAGAATTTTTTTTCTACCTACGCAGATTTTTGATGGATTTTTTTTTCCGAAATAATTTTTTAACACTCAAAACATATTTTAAATATATTTTTGTATGAATTACATATTCGAAATCAATATTCATAGTAAGGACTACAGGACAACGTCTATCGGGAAAGCTAGTTGCTCATAAAAGTTACTTCACACCAATTAGATACTATTCAAAATTTATAAAACCTATTATATCGTTTCAGCTATTGCTCTATCCAATATAGAAGATGTTCGTGAAGTGTTGGCATACTACAGTGAATTTGACGATCCCATAGCCGCATTTAGAGAAAACCAAAGGAGACTTTTAGAGCAAGAAGAGAGGGACAAAGAGGCAAGAGCGGCGCAGCAGCCCATAACTAGTAAATGGACAAGATCTTTTCTTAGAAAATAGACCTCTGAAGCTTAATCTATATTTTCTTAGTCATTAATAATGTGAGAATGTTTTTGTAAAGGTGATTGGCAATTCAATGCATTCCTACTGGTGGAATTAGAATCACGTAATTTTTTGTATTTTAAGTTTTATAAAGACTTCCTTCTGTCTCGATAATTTCAAGTATTTTTGGTTGTTTATGGACCATCTCTAGTTTGCTGAACAAATTTAGACTCTAGCTTTGATCAATCTAAGGTAGTGTAAGCCTCGATATTGTTCATACAAACATTGTCAACATTAAGATGATTATAATATTTGGGACATGGGTTAGTACATCCAAATGCACGTTCGCTTTTTCGCCACAATTAACCTGCTAGTCAAATTTGATAATGTTTTGTGTACAGTTATAATTGAAATATTTAAGCTTAGTGAAAGAAAAAAAAATGTATTTACTGATTTAAAAATTTATTTAATTTTTATACTATCCAATCCAAATCCAAACTCCCTTTAGACCCCACTTAGGGGCATAGGGAGGCAACAAGAGCTCTCCATTGCGCTCGATCTTGCGCAACGATAATGACCTCCTCCCACACCATGTCCAGATTCCTCAGCTCTGCCTCGAAGGAGCGGAACACAGTATGAGAGGGTCTTCCTCGTCTCCGGGACCCTGATGGGAGGAAGAACAGCGCTCTCCTCGGCCAACTGTCATTCGGCATCCTTAACACATGTCCCAGCCAAGTCCATCTCCTCCACATAATAGTAGAGGTGATGGGCTCACGCTGGGTGCGCCGGCGATAGCGTCGTTCGTGATGCGGTGGTACCATCTTATACCCAAAACTTTTATACTATAACAATCTATATTTAACTCAGTCCAATTAATCAAGTTTAGTAATTATGTAATGGCTAAAAACAACCAAAAATTATATGTTAGAGGTTGACTACTCTATATAAATAGTTAAAATCTTTGTCGGTCATACTAATCTAACGGAGAATTTGATGAATCTGGAATCATTATGAAAATTTGTTAATATAGTAAAGTTTACCTCAGACCAACTTTTATAACCAATCAAAAACTGATTTGTAAATGTATTAAATTATCAATCGCCCTACATAAGATTCATCTATCAAGTTGCAAAATGTTACTAGTGAATCATTTAACGTGAATAAATATGCATTATTCGTATGTGGGTTTTTGTTTGAAGCCTTTTCCAATAGTTATTTCCTTCTCTATGATGGCGATCATTCGTTTGCAGTGAACTTTTCTCTATCTTGGGCTATCATTAAAATGCTAATATTTTCGTTAAGTTTCCTCAAACTTTCTAATGTTTAGTGCAACTTTAAAAAATTTTTCTTTCATTACAACATTCTGACGAATAACAAACACTTGTGATGCTGTTACCATGTTAATGAACATATCACACTTTTATGTATAGTACCAGCGGTATAGATAATAAGTAAATGATTTAGGAAATTAAACAACATACTTATTATATATTATATATTTTTATTATAACACAGCCGAAATGAAAAAACTTTAATCGTCCAGATCAATCTCCGTTGGAATGTTGTTGATCCATGAATTTATTTTAAACTTGGTGTCAACTGGGGGAAGCGAGAGTCCACTAGGGTCTGGTTTGATGTCTTGGACGTCCCACATGCTCAACAACTCATTTGCCCACATATCATAATAGTCATTCAATTCGTGTAACGACTTCTTCCACCGTCTGCTATTACACACAAATCCTTTAGACTTTCTACGTTTTATTTTCATTTGTCTCTGTCTTTTTAGAGTATTTTGAAAGTACTTCAAATTGACTTGACCTGATGAAATAAACGGATATCTTGTATTTTTAAGCATTTCAGACCATTCCTCCATTTGTTGGTATTGTTGTGTGTTGTGATTTGTCACATCTCCATTTGTTATTATTTGCGAAAACACATCTCCAGCAGCATTCATGTTAAGTAACTTTACACCACTATTAGTTTGAGAGTAACTAATTCCGGTTCGAGAAAACGATAACCTTTTCTCTAAATCTATAATTGGATTTAAACAATAACCATTTCTTTGTGAATTTCTAAAGGATTGTTTTAAATTTGGTAGGTATTTTGGTATATATTCTGGACCAACATTTTCTTTGATGTCAGACGTATTGTTCAAATTGAATAAATCAGGTTCATCAAAATGAAGATTGTCAGAAATACCATCATAAATTAAGCATGTTTCATCTGGAAGTTGGCTACCTAAGGTTACCAGTTCAGTATCATCTAAATTAAAATTGCAGATGAAAACTGGGGGAAGTTTCAAGCCATGCGTCCATTTTTTCATTTGTGGTTTATTTTGGTTCAAAAACCTCAAATCATACTTAAATAAACTATGCACAGTACCTAGATACAGATAGTACGGATTTAAAGCCAATTTGGAAGATGTAATAAAATCACAATCAGGATACGAAATAGCAGCTACATTTAATGAGGTATTTTGTTTTCTTCGATCTAAGACGCTAAAACTTTTACAGCCAGTTTTTATAATTGCGTCTGAATTGTATAAATGTAGAGCTGACCAATTATTTTTGCTACTCGCATCTTCTGATTTGTCGAAATTTTCACAGGTTTTACTTTCCAGGTCCAAATTATAAGTATCACCATCTACATCAGCATACAATACTCCGCCACTGAATTTATTGAATATTACACTGGTCAACGGGATGAGAGAATTGTGGATCGTCCTACAATCAACGAGAGGCTGATCTCCATTTCTGTATTCCACTATGTGAATCTTGGTTCTTTGTCGCAAGCTTACTAATTCTTTATGTGATATTTGGCAGTGTACAGTTTCATGAATGGGATTCATATTAGTACAAGTGTAACAGCTTTCTTGTCCTGAAGTACTTTCTGTTATTCTGCTGTTATCATTGTTATTTACATCTGAAATGAGCAGAAAAGAATATTTTAAAAAGTATTATATTTTAATGACGTGTATAAATGTGGCCAATAGGGTGAAACGAAATTTTTTTTCATGTCATATTTTGATTTGGAATATAAATATTATCAGACATCGATAAGAGCCCCCGCCGAGGCTTTTAATATTTACAAAAACGACAATTTAGGGGCTTTTTGCGCGGTCTACAAAATAGTACAGAATTTAAGGTTTATTTTATTCAAAAACATATTCAAATATAGTAGACTAGCTGTTGCAATAAAAATTTCATCATTTTAATAGTCTTTAGCGCTCAAATATAGTAGACTAGCTGTTGCAATAAGAATTTCATCATTTTAATAGTCTTTAGCGCTGTGAGAGAGGAGCAAAGGGCAAGACAAAGAGGGGGCGGCACTCGCCGATTTATGAATTTCACTGGTTTGTTTCAACTTTTAATTTCAACTAGTGCATTGGATAATTATTGTCTCAAAGTGAGGGTCGCGTAATCAATTATTTCCACAAGTGTGTAGGTACTAGGTGATGTACGTTTTTTAAGTGTATTAACATGAATTCGATGAGACTCAAGTTAAAATGTCCGATACTTGGTATAAGTGCAGAGTTAAAAGAATATACCCTACCTACGTATGAAAACGTGATGTAATTCTATGAATGGGTTCGACAAAACATACATATAAGGAATAACAAAACATAAAAAACTAGATTTTTTGCAAATCCCAGAAGAACAAATCCAGAAGTGTAGAATATACAACCTCTGGACGAGAAAAGCCAACCCCAACATCCAACAGGGCGATAATTGAGTAATAGATTAAACCATTTTGGATTATTTTTTGATGCATTATAAGGACACTCATTGTATGTCCTTAACAGGCAAGATTTTTGTGTTCAGACAATGCAGAGAATACCTCTCATCTTATTTGAATTATTTTCTATAAAATGTAGGTACCTAGTTTTTTAAAATGTTGAGCTGCACTGGCTTGATATTCATGTCTAGTGAAAGATGCCGAGGAAAACATAAATACATGTCGTTTATAGTTTTTGCTGCGGGTTTTTACAAATTTCCTGGTTTGGCTTTGGGCCTCAACATTTTAAAGTTGAAAATATAAATCATGTGAACAGATTAAATGAACACAATTTCATATTTACACAATTCATTTCCTATAGACATAAACATCAGTTTGGTATCAGTAGAAGATGGCACACACAGATTTCCGACCCCACTCATGTACCAGTTAAAATGGCTTTCGAAATATTCATCTGGATCCTGCTTCAAATGTTTGACGAGTTTGAAAAGATAATAAGGAACATCGGTGGATCCATTTGCGCTATATTTGACTTCTTTGATTCTCGAATTTTCTGTAAAAGATGTTATAAGCAAAAATAATTATCTTTATAAAGCAGCACACATATATGATGACAAAGCAGAAAAGTTTTAAACCGTTAAAAAAAACTCACTTGGAAGTTCTCTATGATAAATCCTGAGAGCCAAAACATCTTTTATCCATTGCTCTTTTTCAGAAACGATTTTAAAATTTGGGTCTTCGGACATGGGAAACTGGTATTCTGATATGGGAATTGGTAAAGAGCTATCGTAAGGAACACATTCATAATATGATGACAACTTTTTGTTTTCATTGATTGTATGTTGATTATGAGATAAAAGCATGTGATGGGAAATGTAATATTTGCTGGAATCTTTAATCTTTTTTAGAAAATCTTTTGCACTTGGATTGCACATTTTATATATTTTAATTTCTAACCCACACACAAATTAGAAATGTAAAATGCACCTTTTGTTTATTTTTGTGTTCGGATTTTCCCTTCACTCATTATCTAAAATACTACAATGTGTGATAATATCACAGATATTATCTAACCAAATGCGTAAATAAATTTCTTTGTAAAAAAAACAATTGCTAATTTATATTTATAGCACAGAACAATAATACCCTATTATGATTTATAGGCATAAAACTATTTAATAAGAGGGACTCAACAAATGAAAAACATAACCTTTTTTATTTTGAATTTGACGTTTAATCATAATCATTTCATTCATAATTCTTTTCATAGATAAATTGACACTGACAAGTGTCTGAGGGACACCAGAATTACTGTTAACGTAATTTTATTGGATAAATCTATGTTTTAGTTTGTGCCTTGTGGATTGTTTTTGGTGGCAGGCGCGAACATCTCTTTATCCACTCATCTCGTTCTCCACTATAACGGGTGTAAAGTAGATGTTTAGAGACCTCTAGCCACTCTAGCGCTGAGAGTATATTATTATATTATCTAGGGCGCTGAGTGCTGCGCTCCACGAAGCTATTTGTCATTTCAAATCCCATACAAATGAAATTAGTTTTTTTGTTTATTTTTTTTTAACCACAAACGACGTTTCTAAGATGTTTTTTGTCCCTGTTTGTTTCCATTACAATGATTAGCATTAATCCTATTTTTTGGTCTCTCTATGAAACACTTTTTTGTGGAACTGATTCCATACAAAATGTATGGAGGATTGGAGCACGAAGCTGTCAAATGACAGTCACATTCACACATTTTACACACCACGTATTGTCTTTAGTTCGCCTTAACATCCACATTTCGAAGGCCTTCGGTCTTTTCCGTTCTATTTCGCCGATATACCGTTTCACATCTACACAGGAAAATGCCTCTGCAAGTCGGAGTGCAAAAGGGTGGAAACTAGGGATTGCAATCCGGAAAACCGGATCCGGTATTCCGGCGGATCCGGCATCAAAATGCTCATATCGGATCCGGCGCAAATTGACGGATCCGATCTCCGGATTTATCATATCAAAGGATTTTTCAACAAACTCAACATGGACAGAACTCGAACCCGTATCCCTAGCAATTTCACAGGGTCATTGTAGGTAAAATTGTGGGTACCCATAAAGATAAAAAGAGAAAAGGAGGCAAATGCGCAACACTGAGCGCAGTGGAATGCTGCTTTTGCCTCCTTGTACCCAATGTAGGATTTTAAAGCTAGTGTTTACTGATCGTATTGAAAGTATTGACTATCGAATGAAAAGACACCTGTTAGAAAAATGGTGAGAATATTAAACAATTATTTAGCCAATAAAATATAATATTAATTTTAAAAGCAAAATAATAATTGTGATTATTGTCTGCTTTTTATTAGATTATTTTTTTTTTCATAAACTTTAAATTTTTCAAACATAAATAATTAAAATTAACCCACTTACAGAAATAGCACATTTGTTATCTAATATTTACATACATGTATTGCAGCAAGATTAGTTCGGTAGTCTGTCACAATCTGTGTGCTGTTATATTCAAGGATAAAACTGAAATAATTTCTCAAAGACTTATTCTTGATAATATATAGGAGTGTCTCTGATTATTCCCGGTTATAGGTATTATTCCTGGGACGCGCATGTCCAACTGCTCATCCATCTCTTTGGTGCTCGTACAAGAGTCTACTGATTGATGTGATTTCATCCTCTTATAATTACCAGAATCACCGGATCCGTTCTGTTGACGTGATTTTTCCAATAAGGCCTTCTATTTCTACCCCATTGCCTGACGTTCTCGATATCGCAGAAGCTCCGAATCTGGAGTTTCTTACTCTACCTAGAATGGTTTATTCCACTATGGGTGGTGATTTTTTGAGAATCTTTCTTTTTCGTGGTGTCGGTTTTAGTTTGCACATCGTAAATCATGATCAATCAAGCAGGTTATATAAATATGCTACTTATTTTCGATGGTTTTCAATTTGAATTTTATAAAAAGTAATCTAATTTGTAACTTCATTTTAAAATAACAAATTTTTTTATAGTGTTTACTATTTAAAAGAAGTCATACCCTAATTAAATTAATTTCGTATACGTACCGTTTTATTTTAAGCCTTTATTATTGTTAAAAATGTTAATTCATCAAGGCTAGCTCAATCCGGTCGGATCCGGCCGGATTGACGAAAATCCGGTTGGATCCGGCCGGATTCAAAATGAGACCGGATTGCAATCCCTAGTGGAAACACGTAGAAAGCCGATTCTGATCCGCGCCGACCGGGGCTAAGAATGTTTCTAAGCATATGGGTAAGAACACGTAGAAATCCGATTCCGACCCGCGCCGACCGGCTCATAGATTGTTGTCTATGGTTTCAATGCATATGGGCATGGCAGAAAGCGGGTTCCTGCTCTTTCTGTGGGTATCGCCATTCAAATGCATAGTAACATTTTTTGCGCCGGTCGGCGCGGGTCGTAATCGGCTTTCTACGTGTTCTTACCTTTTGAATGGGGATACGCACAGCTAAAGCAGGAACCCGCTTTCCGGCATGCCCATTTAAAATGCATTGAACGAAAACATTCTTTGCGCCGGTCGGCGCGTGTCGAATCGGCGTTCTACGTGTTTCCACAGCAAAAAACACCCGCAGAGAAAAAAAGATGAAATAAATATTACCGAATATGTAACAACTAATGTCTAAATTCATGTTCGATTTTTAGCTTACGACTTACTTATGAAATAAGTATTGACGTATTCTATAAATTTGGTGCTCTTTAGATCTTTTAATACATCGACTTACAAGTTGTCACTAAAATTAGTCCATAGAACGTCTTTCTTTTTTCTTTAATGTGACAGTTTTGATAGCACAGTTTGATAGTATATTATTGATATTTTTTACTCAAACTTAACATCAATAACATAAATTTAATTAGTTCTGTTTTAGAGTACATATTATCTATTTGTGTTTGTTTAGTTTTATTTTTTGTAGCTACGACAAATTATATGAATACAAGTGCAAATAGATTTTTTACATGTTTTAAATGTATTGATCAATAGTTGTTAACGAAGTGTTTAAATTAACTGTGAGACAGAATATTTTGAGTGTTTTCAAAATGTCGGCACGTGAAAGAAACACGATTTCAAGCTTTAAATTAAACCTGGACAGAAATTTGCCTGAAATAAATGGAGATATTTTTGGTGATTCTCCTAGAAAAAGAATAATTGACAGATCTTTTAATAATGTTAGGTATAGTGCCAATACTAAATTTGAAAATGTAAGGACCAGCTACAATTCACAAGTTTCAAGTGCTCAGTCGCAAAGATTTCAGGACTTATTTTATAGAAATGATTGGCCTTCATTGAGTGATACAGAAACAGGTAATAATTGAGTATCCATGTATGGGTACGATATGGTTTCCAAATTAGATTCATTGCTTATCCAGAGCTTTTATCGCGATTTTTCCAACCCTAGTTGAGAGGAATATTCCATAGCAACTTCTTTGAGTGTCATATTATTATTGTGATTTACATAGCAACTTCTTTGAGTGTCATATTATTATTGTGATTGAAATTTATGCAGTGGTGTTTTCTAAATAAGTAATTTTGTCACACAGATTCTCCAGACTTTTTTGAACAAGATATGGAGAGTGATAGCAGTGCTAGTTCAATGTTTTCTTGGGCTGATATGGAAGGCTCTAGAAGAGTGTGTGAAGAATGGGAGAAAATACAAAGAACACTTTATGATGAGGATGGACCCAAGGTTACTCAGCAACATCTGATTGATGAGTGCAATCAGTGGAGGACAATATTCCCTCATTTAAGGTACTGTAGAATCTCTCATTGTCTACCTATGTATGCTGGTGTCGAAACCATCAATGTTCATTTTGTGAAATTGACTAAATAGTAGTTTGTCGAATCTACACATTTTATTACAAAACAAGCAGAAAGCCCGTCGGACAATAGGCATAAAAAGGCTCATTGATAATTGTTTGATTAGTCAGGTTGATAAATAAGTTATATTTGAAATATATTATATACAGTTGTATATAGGAAACTTTGATCAAGTATCACATATTTTCATCAATACAATATTTCAGGTGGACACAGACCTATATTTACCGTTCCATATTTGTCTGTAAGTGGATATGGACAAATATCCACTCACAGACAAATAACATAACTATAAATTAAGCCACTAAAGCACAGGCTGTCAAAAGTCTCCAAGAGTTTCCTATGCATGATCATAAGACTATATAATAAACTGCCTTCCAAAGTGAGATCATTGAATGATCTCTCATTTAAGAGGAAGATAAGAGAGTATCTCGTCGGAAAGGCCTTTTACTCTGTTGAGGACATGCTGAATGAGAATATCTCTTTCAGCATTGAATAAAATTCTCTAATTAATTTTGTTTAAATTTGAATATTTTTCGTCCTGTCCACATGTGTTGTATTGAATTGTTTATGTTGAAACGGTGATCTGTCCTGGCCTGATGCATCCGACTAATCGAAATGCACCTCGTATGGTAGTTAACTTCTCCCTGTTCTATTACGATATTATGTTTATTGACAGAGGGTTGAAAGGGCCCATTACACCCTTCCAGCCTCGCCTTTTTATTTTTATTTATTCATTGATGGTACACAATAATTGTATTTACCTATATGATGTTTTGATTTTTTTATTTGCTTTTGAATATTTTGTGCTTTGTGTAAACTTTGACGACTCCAAGTGCCTGAAGAGGCCTACGGACGAGACTGTAAAAAAAAAAATATCTCACAGTTGAATTGGTTTTATTATATTAAAACATGGGGTTAGTGATTCAACGATAATACTGAGCTATGAACGAACTTACAAATTAATTATAATATAGTTTTTGAACAAGTCATTTCCGAAAATTAAAAGTGTAGTACTTATTTCAATTTTGAAAAATATATAAGGTAGAACCAATTATTACATTTTTTATTTACACTCTTAATTTAGAAACATTTTATGAAATTAAACTTAACTTAAATGCGTAACAGAGATTTTTTTTTATTTTTAGGATCATTGGACGCAGTTTTTCATTGCAAAGTAAAAATTACTCTGGCGATGATTCTCACGACACGGAAGAAGAAGTTTTGGCTGAGAATTATGATAGCGACGATCAAGAGAACATGTCGTACATCAGCAAGGTTCTTAATGACAGGAAACAAACTCTCAATGAAAAGTCCAAGGATTATTTTTTTGAGAAAAAACCTAAAGCAAAATCTGGCAATGTTTTATCACTGTTTGAAGATTTGGATAATCTCTTGCATATATCTCCGATCTCACAAAGTCCCCTTGAAAATGGCGGAGGTAAGAAACATAATGCTCCATCTCTCATGAAGTCTGAAATGATTTCATCAAGGTGGAGACATAGAAATGGTTATAGTCCCAATTTTGTGTCTCTGCCTATACAGAGCACAATAGAATCCAATATGACAACGAGGGACAGTAGCGCTACTTCTCTGCATGATACAAAATTTATTAATCGCCTATCGGGAAACATATTTGGTGGTTTTATTAAATACAACGACAATAGTAAGAAGTATTCCACAGATAATTCGCACATATTGGAGCCTATTGAGTTAACCGTGAAAAAGTCAGCTATAACAAATTCGCATGATCTTAGAAGCAGTACAGCCAAGAATAGAAATGTTTCATTGCCACCAATCAATTCAAACGATAATAAAATTAGGAAAAAGAATAATCCAGATTTTAACAATCCAATTTCAAGCAAAACGCCGAGACAAAATAAGAAAATGTTAACTCCATTGGATAAAATTTATTCCACAGTTCCCAAACATAACATTAAGATTGACGTAGACGCGTTAAATGTGTTTGAAAATAAATCGGCCATATCAAAATCTAAAAGATACAAGAGAAAATAGAGAATATTATAAGAAAATCATAAAAAAAACAGAAAGACTAAATATTAATTTATATATTGTTGTTGCTGTAAAATAAATACTTTTTTATAATAATATATTATGTTTTATCATCATCATGATTTTTGTTTTATTTTCTTGAGTGTCTCTTCATCCTTTATCAGTTACAGGAAAAAATTGTGCCGCATCCTTCCTAACTTCGTCTTCCCATCTGAGCCTAGGTCTTTCGACACGTCGTCTTCCGTCTGGGTGACCCTCGAGGATCCTCCTAGTGACCCGTGAGGATGGCATTCTCTGCAGATGCCCGGCCCATCTCAGCCTACTCAACATGACTACTCATTGTGAAAAAATCAAAAGTTATGTGGTTACAATATTATGAATCAGTTATTTCAAACCAAAACTCGCCCATTTCTATATTAGATGTCTATATTGAATTTTCATCATCTGACTTATAAAAAAGATGGCGTTGTTTTGTTAGGAAGCTCGTTCCATACTAACTTTAATATTATATTATTTCATACTATTTTCCATGCTATTCTGTTATCCGGAGCGGAGAAGAATTCAATAAACCAAGCATCATAAAAATCTGTTCAGCTGATCTCGAGTTATAAGTGTTCGCACTAACCAGACTTTCTTTTATATTATTTATTTATTTATACACTTAATACACGGCGTCAAAGCCTTTTACATAAAAAAAGTAGAAATAATAATACAATAATAATTCCAGTGGTCATCAATAATAATAACAGACAAACAACAAAAAATCAACAACAACCAATACTCAATAATAAATAAATCAACAATTTACATACGGTGATATATGCTTTACAATGCGACTCAATGAATAAATGTTTGGAAATAACAGCAAACAAAACAAAAAGGAACACACCACGAACATCACCATAAATACCAGAGAACACGCCAAAAAGATCCAGCAAAACAAGGGAGAAACCAGCAAGCACACCCAATCAGTCAACTATTCATTAATCAAGAGAGAGACTGCAGATTAAGAAAAAGTGGTTCAACAGTTTAGACCTCATCGCCCTCTCTGTGTCATGGAACACATCAACGGTCCGGCCAAACTCATTACCCTCAGCATGCAACCGATTCATTACAGAGTTCCGCTCATAATTATCTAGCAGCAGAAAGTCATACGATATCTCCTCCAGCGGTATTCCCATGCGATAATTTATATGTCTCAAGAATTTCCGCTGAACGGATTCAATCGCATCCATGTGCACTCCGTAATAAGGCGACCAGATTGGAGTTGCATATTCTAGTTGACTTCTAACGTAGGCGACATATAAGGTCTTGAGTGTGCTTAAATTTTTGAAATCCTTGCACACCCTAATAATAAAACCAAGCATTCTCAGTGCCTTCTCGACTATAGCCGTAATATGTGGTATGAAAGTCAACCGATTATCAAAAATAACACCCAAGTCCCGCACCTGTTCCACCACTAACAGACTCTCGCCATTCATTTTGTAGTCATGCATATACACATTCATTCTCTTTGAAAATCTCACCACATTGTACTTATTCACATTCAAAGTTAAGCCATTTCTCATACACCAAGCGAACAGCTCATCCACATTCCTCTGCAGCACAGCACCGTCATCAGAACCCCTCACCAGGCGAAACATCTTCAAATCGTCCGCGTATAGTAGCACCTGGACATCAGTTAGATCGCACAGAATTTCATTTATAAAAATATTAAAGAGGATGGGTCCGAGATGTGATCCCTGCGGCACGCCGCTGGTAGCGAGGAAAGATTTAGACACCGTGGCCCCGACCCTGACCGACAGCTCCCGCCCGATCAAATAACTCCGGATCCATTCCAGCAATTTTCCACTAAAACCTATATACCTTAGCTTCTCAATTAACACTGCATGACTAACACAGTCGAAGGCCTTGGAGAAGTCAGTGTAGATACAATCCACCTGACCTCCGCCAGCCACCAAGCCCGTCAGACAGTCAGTGTATAAAATCAGGTTGGTAAGCGTGGATCTGTCAGGCATAAAACCATGCTGCTTGGGAGACAGAACCGGTAGAATGAAGGGCAATATATCTCTTAGTATTAATTTTTCAAACAACCTTCCCAGCAAAGACAATATGCAAACCGGACGGTAATTTTTGGCGTCATTCTTGTCACCTTTCTTGAAAAGATCGGGGTTTATTATTTGAATACTAGCCTGCAGCCTCCATGGAGGCCGCCGTCACTGCGTCCCATAATGGAACTTTTGTGACTGGCCCTGTATCTAGAGTTCATCGCTCAACCCGGCCTCTAGGAGGAAGCGCAGGATTTTGTTGGCGTTCAACTCTTTGATGTCATCTGGGCACATTAGAAATTTGCCCAGATTTTTGTGTCTGTTATGCATCATTGGTAGGCATTCGCATAGGAGGTGCATTGGGGTCTCAAGTGATTCCCCACACATCCTAAGATCGGGGTTATGTAGCCACGTTTCCATTGTGATGGGAACGTACCCGATTCCAAAGACTGACTATATATGAGCACCATCGGGGCTGTAAGAGTGGCAGCGCAGTTACTAATGAAAGACGGAGGAATCGCATCAGGGCCAGGCCCCTTCGCGGTATCAACCGACTCCAACAGTTTAAGCACATCGTGGCTATTTATCTGAAAACTGGGAATCTGCACTTTGTCCCTATCAAGGCCGTCATGGTCTCTGACAAAAATTGGGGCAGCAACCTGGGCGTACACATCACCGAAGCAATCCGCCAGAAGATTAGCTTTATCCATGTCCGAGTATGCAATGTCAGCGTTGTAACACATCTCTTTGGGTAGTGCAGAGCTATCAGTATTTCTATTTGATGATGGATTTAGAGATGACACATATTTCCAAAATTTTTCTGTGTTAATGCTTTTCAGAAGGGAGGCTTCTGATTCAAGTATAAATTTATTATGCAATTCAGTAGATAGTTTCTTACATTGTCTTCTCAAGTCACTAAAATTTTTGTAATCAGAATTACTTAAGGAACATTTGTAGTTGATATGGGCAAGCTTTTTCTCTTCAATCAATAGTCTGAGTTCTTTGTTCACCCATCTTGGGTATGATGTTGTAAAAAATAGCTGGTTGGGTACAAACCTGTCTATAAGAGCATTGATTTCTCGATAGAATATATCCACATTTATATTTACATCTTGGCTTGAGAGCAACTTGTGCCAGTCCGTATTGCCAATGCTATTGGTTATAGCAGTCCAGTCAGCCTTATTGAAGTTCCTGAAATTGCGAGGCGTGGATGGATCAGTACGGTCATTGAGAGTAACGTGTATATCAAGTGGAGGATGGTGTATGTCGATGTTGAATAGCGGGTCCACGGACTGGGTAACATTAATTCCTGGTAAATTGGACAAAACTAAATCAAGGATTACGTCGTTGAGATTGCTAATCATTAATTATAGATGTTAACAAATTATAAAAAAGCTTAAGAAAGTACCATCAAAAATATTCGTCCATATCAGTATTTTTAAATCATTACCGTCATCTGTGGAAACATTGATCTATAGAATCTTTCTACCAAAATATCAATCTACCAGACATCTCCCTATTTCCCCAACAGATGGCGGTAACAGTACCGTTGCCGAATCCGTTCCATACAAACTTTAATTCTATATGATTTCTTATCCATTTATTCAACTTTTTATTAGTTATTCTGTTATCCGGAGCGGAGAAGAATCCAATAAATCAAACATCTCAGAAGAATCTGTTCAGCCGATCTCGAGTTAAAAGTGTTCGCACTAACCCGACTTTCATTTATATTAGAGATGTAGGAAATGCAGTTAAAAACCATCTATGCAATGATGTTGCTGGACAGTTAAAACTTAACTAAACTTGATGTAAATTTAGTGAGGAGGAAGACTCTTGAAAGTCAAGATGGGAGGTGCGTTTATCCAAAACTTGGCCATGATTTGTTTTACCTACCTAACAAGAGCCATGTGTATTAAATGTTGCCGATTTTTCTGTAGACCATTAATCTTTATGTGCGCATCTCATTTGTCAGGTGTGCAGGACTCTGGTATATTATCCTTGATATGTGGCCTATGTTAGATGTATTAAAATAGCTGCCACATTTTTCAAATTCTGTTGAATGTAATGTTGAACTGTCAGCATGGCAGCCATTTTTCTACATCTGTCCCCAGGTCCAATCAGCACCTTGATGATTTGTCTATATTTATTAGTTACTCTTGTGTGTTTTATTGAATGAGTGTTCAGAAAATCCACTCTATTACACTTATCTATTATCTATTATCTTAATGTTCAGAACCTAAATGTGACAACATTTCCACTGATGCAGTTGATGGATTCCTTTGGACGCAACTGTGAGGAGGTTTACACTACAGATCATTTTGTAACCATAGAGAATTTCTATTGTTAACTTCGTTTAAGTAGGTACTTCGTTTTACTTACCATATTCTTCCATATCTTTGTTATTTTAATAAAGGCACCATTTGCTATACCGATAGGTTTCAAAAGCTCAGGCCCGAGGTCACCAGAGGTGGTAATGGTTGCTCACAGGTACTTGAATTTATCCACCTGGGAGACCTGATGTCCATCAATAGTTATCAGTTAATGTTTATTTGGACAGACATTGTTCGCCATGAGTTCCGTTTTACTGGCATTGACTCGGAGGACAAGGCATGCTGTTTCATCGCAGAGTCTTGAAACACTGCGACGTAATTCCTCCCTTATCGTACTGAACAAGGCTAGGTCGCACACCTCAAATTACTTCAATCATTAACTTTTCCTACTTGTTTAACAGTTGATACTCGAATTTCATGTTGTAGATTTTCAAAATGCGTTTAAAATACTACATTGTAACTCAAAAGTGGCGCATGTGTGGACCTTTCCTGGTATAGTAGCCTCACTGGTCAATGTTTCAGCTTGGAAAAGTATGAGGGAGGATTCACATACAAAATGAATTTTAAAATTCAAATACAAATACAGATTTATTTCAGATATTTACAATATTTGCATTTTATTAACAAACAACATTAACAACTTTTTTATATACTTATATATTTTTATTACGTTGTGGTGTATGATTTTCAAACAATTATTTTAGTCTTCCTCAAGATTTTACCACAATTTCCTTTCTATCCTTCAAATTGATAATATAGTATAACCGCTTTAGAGGCAAAATTTCCTATGAATTTATATGCCATAAATTATACAAAAAAAAAAAAAACTATTGTAACGTTTAGATACTTCTCTGAACAATTAATAATATAATATATGGAGGATCCTAATATCAAAGATGGACAAATGAAATTTGTATCCGAATACATTTATCTTCAAAAACAATTGAAAAAATTTACCTGATTTGAATTATTTTATTTTGAAAAACTACCTACTTCAGGATAAAATGGTCAAGAGTGGATATTTGCATCCGTATTAGTTTCAAAATGGACACTGCAAATTTTATATTGTTTACAGTATAGTTTTTCATAGCTATATCATTTTTCAATTAAAAGTCAGTAATTTTTTTAACACTATTTTTCAATTAACGAAAAAGGACTTGTTTGTCATAAATTTTTTCTACAGAAATTTTAAGCAAATACTTCTTATCCGTCTTTGATGTTAAGCTCCTCAATTGTTACTTTTTTCATAACTACATTTTTGGACAGTCATAGTTACTAATTATACTGTTGAAAACCAATTTTTGTAAGGCGTCATGCTTGAATTGAATTGTTCTGGTAATAACATTCTTTCGTGAAAAAAAAATATCAAAATACCTAATTGTTGCCCTCGAATCAACAAATAATCATTTTAAAAAAATGTTAACTCGTACATAATTTTGATGTCCTTTTCAAAAGGAGCGAGTGTTGGACCAACAAAAAAAGGAAACCTACTAATGTACAAGTTGAGCAATTTCAAAATATATTCCCTTTTGCAGATCCTCATTACTTGATTTAAATTTTTTTGAAGATCCTATAAAGATATTAATTCCTCCGGTGTAAAAATCGAAATCTAATAATTTCTATAAAATTGTTTATAATAATATTAATTTTATTATTATTACATAAGTATGCATTTGTGAAAATTTAAATACGAATAATAAAATGATGTGTTGATAATTATCTGTCTATATCATTCAAAGTAGGCACCTATGAATATTTTTTTTTGAAATATAACTTCCAAGTTTAATAATAGCATACAAATATAAATATGTTAGAACATGCACATAGAAAACATTTAAAGATAAATATTTCGGAAATAAATAATGTTTGTAAATAATTTGGTGAAAATGCTCTAACGTAATAATCTCAATAGTATAATATAAAACATGAATTTTATAGTGTATATTTTTATTTTATCTGTGAAACGTGAAGACTTGTATTCAGTGTCGACAGATATAGATATATGAAGATAGTATGAATAATTTACAATAGAACATAAAGTAAAATAGGCAAACTTTAAAATTGATCAATGCAATCCTCCTATAGCATAAAGGTATGTGGTAATATGATCAATAGTTAGTTATTGACTGTTGTAAATTGTGAGGTATTGTTTAGTTGATTCCGTTTGTATTAATATAATATTTGTATACTAAAATCAATACATTAAAGGCAGTGTGTCAATTTATATTTAAATGACAAAATATTAATGTAGGTAATATATTATTTAATATGACTATGATAATTTATTATAAAAAACAGTAAATCACCAACAATCTACAAGATTCAACAAACATTCAATTAGGTACATAAAATTCTGATAATTATTGTAATGTCTCATGATAATTATTGTAATGTCTCATGATAAACCAAAATGCATGATACTGGTTAAATTCCGATATAACGGCATTCATAAGATCAAGATAAATGCTTCATTATACTCAAACATAATATGGAATTGTAAACTTATATTTTTATAGGTACTAAAGTCATCTAACAAAAATTTAATTAATTTAGAAAAAAATTGAAGAAGGAAACCATTCCGCAATACACCTCTGTAATTGGTGCATATTATTCATTTGCATTTCTTTTTTTTTAATTTTTGCTTGTTTATTTAAAAAATTGAAATTAAATGAACACTTTTCTGTACAAAGGTCATATAAGGTATAGACGTCAAAATTGATTGCCTGAGGTAGTTTTTTCTTCATCCCATCCAATCTGACAGGCCAACCCCAGGTAGAAATTTCAAATAAAAAAAAACATTTTGTAAAAATACAGACTCGACCGGAATTGAACCCTGGACCTGTTAATCAGAAGTAAGCGCCTATATTACTACACTACCGATGTCGGTTTTTTGTGCCTAGTAAAAATCTCCCATCATAAAATTGCACAAATAATTACGTCACAATTGGTAAAACTCAAGGTATCCATTATAACGAAATTTAACCTGTACAAATAAAATTCATAAAGATTGAACATAATTAATGGAAACTGTAGCAATATAGGAATATAATTTGATAATAGGTATGTAAAAATAGTTTTGACGTAGAACTAAGATTAGATTCCTATACACGGAGAATCGAAGCGTATGGAGATGATTGTAGTAATTTACATAATGAAATGCTAAATTTACCGTAATTACGATTTATAACGTATGTATAATAGTAGCGTCAGTCTCCACTTGCTTGGCACAGGCTGTATGACTCATACTGTATTGTGATTGACTGTTCCTTAACCCTTCCTACACACACAGAGATAAATATACAAAGTACAAAAATTACCTAAGATGCCTCCGTGTATGTATACACTCGTCTTGTGAAATGAACTTTGTTGTTTATGGTGTCACCTGGGGGTAGAATGATGGTGCTAAATCTATGGTCGAATACAATATGACAGTACAGCCTCTACCAGTGATGGCCACAACACATTTAGCTTCTCCTATGTAATATTCAACTACCAAAGCTCGACAAATACAAAATATAAATCAATAGCGATTTCTTTTATTCATTAAATTTTTGTAACATTATAATTATTTTTTTAGCGACGACAACAATAATAATTTTTCAGGCATTTAAAGCCAAAAATATAATATGAAGAATTTATCACACACAATAATGGCAATCGATAACCAATAAATTAAAATCACTATTATTTAATTTAGATGTTTTTATTTTCAATTTTTTTTTTAATGTTTTAATTGGATTTCTTTAAAGATTACTAATATAGATATTATATATTATAACTTGTCAGTCATAGTTTTATTTATCCATATAATTACAACAGGTCACACACACAAAAATGCATTTCCATCACTTTTTTTTTGTTTAAATAATCCATTTGTATTTTTAATTTTTTAGAATTTTTTTCTAGAGTTTGTTAACTATTTAATGAAACTTGAAACACCCGTCAAGCAATTGGTTGCAGCAACCCTCGAACCAACCACCACAGCCACACATGAGTGAATCACAAATCAAATAACAGACATAGATTGTGCTACTGGTGGACAATAGAAATCTACACAGAACTATAACTAATTACCAAAAGCTTGTATATTTATATTGTTTTGTGTACATATTAGATAATTATAATATGGTCTATTGGAATATAGAGTATCTATGGATCTACGAAATACTCAGTGTTGCAAACAAACAAAAATCAATGTGTAAAGCAAATCAAAAACACGCAAATTTTATTATGTCAATAATCTATGGTCCACAACATTCGGATCTTGATTCATTCCAAATTAATTTCAACTGACAACACTACCATAAACATTAAACAAGTGAGTTGTTCATTGTATTATTATCGGATAAAATTTATTTATTAAAATCTATGGTCCTTTGGGATTCAAACAGGTGCACCATTGTAACCATATAAATAAAATCAAAATTATTATTTAATGCTAAAACAATAATAATAATATAGCTATTAATTTAAAATATTTTAATACAGCTACATAATAAGAATCTTAAAACATAAAATTAAAACTAAAATGGAAAAAATAGAAGTAAAATTAATATATAAAAAATTTGAAGTTATGTAAATAAAAAAACAATACTTTGAATGTTTAATGAAATGGAAACGTTCACACAGTTTATCATAATATTGCTTTAGACTTGTCTTTTACACCCTTTACACATGCAACCCATGATTAAACTTAGCATGTATTATAATTGTTTTTTAAAAGTAAAAGTCAATAATTCAATACCTTATTATGTACCTATATTTTTCTAACCGAAGTTTTGAGACAAATCCCGACCGAAATTGTGTCTCGTCAGATCTCAGACAAGAGAGCTACGGCTGACAATCTCCGTTGGCTTAAGTTATAGATCTCAAATGCCACTTAGCTGAAAGTTGTTGATTTAGTGATTTGACTATGACATTCTTCCAAAAGGATTTTAACATTTTTTTCTTTTTATAATTTAATTTAAATAATAATAATTTTCGATGATAAAATATTATATTTAAAACTTTGCAAGGATGTTTAAAATAAGTAATAAAAAAATAATAAATTAAAAAAGCTGATTGTGCTAATATATTGTGTAAATATAATACAAATAATAATAATTATTTATATATAAGTTATACATATAATAATATTATATAAGTAGATGAAAAAGACTTGTGATTAAAAAGTAAAACAAATCGATAAAAATGTCCACGTGATTTCTTTATTATCGCAGATACACACAATTCACAGCACTGATTTTGAAACTTATTCTATACGAGCAAACTTTCTAATATGAAAGCAATAACAATAATTTATAATAATATTTAGGTTAGAAATTGTAAAAAAGCTTATTTGATTTAGGTATTACTTTATAACATGTCATGTTTTATCAATTTGTTTCCATTTATTTATTTGAAAGAGAAGTGGTTTGGAGACACATTGTATCTACATAAGAATGTAATAATAATAGATATATAAATAGTATAATATAACAAGTAGTGTATTTGTGGCAATATATAATATAATGTATATAAAAAGTAGTGATTGAAAGAGGAGTGGCGTGAGGAACAGAACAGAACAGAAGAGAAAGAGGCTGGTGTGGCTGTGGTTACTCTTACTGATATAATCTACAAAGAGTTCAAATGTAAGAGTAAGGTCCATCAGTGAGGGCACTGCAAAGCAGAAGTCAGGAGTTGTCGTCTTTGTTAGTGCCTCCGCCGCCCGCAACTCCGGGGGCCCCAGCCGTTCCTCCATTTGTTCGACTACGAGTTGGTCTGTATTCTAATCCAGGATCGAATTGCATCAACACAAACACCTACAACATTTCAATTCAATTTAAACCACACACCAAATGAAGATTTATAGATACTTTAACCGTTTGAGTGCTGAGTTGATAATTCGGAGAATCACGATGCTGACTCTTTTGTTGTAAAAATATATTTATTTTTATATTTTGTTTATAAAAGTTTGGCAGTTTTGGTTAGACTGTAAAATAGTGACCTCGAAAACTAGCAACGCATGTGTAATATTTTAGGATTATGGTTTCCAGTATCAAAGGAGTAATGCATTCTTTACTCATTTGCATACACTACAAGAAAGGGGTTAGTGGTGTGTGCTGTGTAAACGGATAAAAATATTTTTTGTACGCTTTTCATTATTCAAAAATAAATTATGAAAAAAAAAATCATCTCTCTCCTATACAAAACAAAAAGAATTGCTCAAATCACTAATTATCTACGAAAGTTAAACAAGATTCCTTACGTATCAAATTACTGTCCCCTGTTCTAAGTTTAAGTGACATTTACGCTGGCATGAAGTACTTAACAAAATTTGTATGGAAACATGTATAGCGCCCCTAGAGAATACTTCGGAAAGCTCCGCAGCCCATACAAAATTCCCGTGAGTTTCACATTTATGTTAGTGAGTAAAATTCCGAATAGCGGTATATACAGGTAGATTTTTCATATGAATTCCATTATTTTTCAATTTGATTGTGAAATAAATTTCAGCACTAAAACAGTTAAAATATAATAATACACACCTGGTCAGTGGGTAATAATGAAAAGTCGTCTGGTGGATTAGTTATGACGTATCTCTTGCTGCTGGCATCACAAGAGGAACTTGTGTCCCTAAACCTGTACAGTCCAATACATAACATCCCGTACGCCTTCAAGGCCGCAACAAACAGGTCCCCGTATTTCCCCGCTTCCCCAAACTGAGCAAGAGGTCCATCATACAGGGATATCTGTCCCACTCTACACCTGTCTCTATTTGATAAGCTGTCAGCCGTCGAGTAGCCACCTCGAAGTCCGGCACCTTCAGCGAGGATTAATTCTAGCTCGGGTGTGGCCCCTCCAGTTATCAATGATCTGATGAGGGTTAGAGCATTTTGATTGAAGTATGTCTGTAACAATAAACATTCATATTCATCTGCGATTTTTACTATTTATTTTGACACATTAAAAATATTTGTAATAATTACCGTTGACATTAGAGAATCTAAGACGCTAACGGCAAATGCGGTACCACAAGCAAACGGTTGGGTTAAATACAATTCCGTGTCAGGATCATCATCATCATCTTGGTCTAAAAACTGTACATTGCTGTCGTTTACTAACTCTGAAATTAAAAAGCAAACAAAATAATTAGCCAATGCTCTCACATTAAATTTTGTTTCTTATTAACCCATTCTAACAAGATTTTTTTTAGGGAGTCATTTCAACCAAAACTAAAACAATACAACATAGAATCAAAATCCCAGGAACTCCTAATAATCATGAGAATTTTCAACACGTCCAAAAATCCTATGCCCCCGGCAGGTTTCGAACCTGTGTCTATGTTATGACAGTTGTCCTATGCAGGGCTGCGTTCGGAAACAACAACGAGTCACCCGTTGACATTTACAGCCGTTCTTTTTAACGTCGGGCGAGTCGCCGTGTGATCACTCTAGCCGTTCACGACATCGTCCGACGATCGCACCGAGCTGGTGTTTGGTGCGATCGTCGGACGTAGGGTGAATGTCGCTCTGACAGATTTATTGCCCATTTCCGGTCATCTTGTCACAATTTGACATTTGTCGTTAATAGAAATTGTGGTTTTGTTGTCGTGGACAACGAATATTTTTATAGAAATGATGCTAATATTTATTCTGATGATCTTTTTATAGAAATGATGCTAATATTTATAATGATGCTAATAAATATTTATTATCGAAAGGAATAAGTTGGTTGAAGTGTGGCAGGTGTTTATAATAATAACACCTATTTATTGTTATCGATGTATAATTTTTAGTTTTAGTAACAAGTTGGAAGGTATGTACATAATCTAATTGATCCTTTATGTATTATTATTTAGCAATAAAACTTATTAGTATTTATTAATCACTTTCAGTGTTTTCTATTATAATTCTTGGTTTTTAATTGCATGTAAGTCCTAATTGACCCTATCAAATACCAATGAGTCACAATATTAATTGTAAAAGGAAAAAGATAGCATATTTAATACATTTGTTAGTAATGCATGACTCATGAAGTGTTGAAAGAATTATCATTCATTAGAAAGTAGCATATTAGGGGTTGTGCACACGACGACAATTCAAGCTAAAATGAAATGTTTGACAGAGTCACTCAAACATCACTAAAAGTCGTTCGGATTGAATGTCGCCCCAATGACGTCATTTCCTTCGCCGAGTGAATGTCACTCGACGATGTTTCGGAACGAGGCCCTGAGACACTATGTCCCTGGGACAACTGGCGTGACGTTATTTCTTCAAAGACGCAGTTTAGATAATCTTTTCTGGATTGCTTGTATTGTACTTGGTGGAATATGACATATTATATAAATTCAAAGCTAAAATTATTTCTTTCCTCTTTGTATAACAAAGTATTGAATTGTTGGCGGCTATTTTGTAAGTAGGTACTGACAATTATCATGGTGTCGTTAAATTAACTCACAATAAAATAATTGATTACTGAATTAATATTGTGAATGTTTTTGTTAACGTTATTTCACAAAAATAGTAATAATTATCTATCAATTTATGTACTTATAACAGACTGACAATTCGCCGGCTTTGTGTCGGAATAGGTTAAAATAGTGTTATAATTACCAGTTATCATGGGAACGTTGGCACCATATACTGAACCTCTCCTTTGCAACACTATAGGACTACCCACGGGAGTCAATGCATCTTGCTCCGTAGCTCCTTGGCTTAGAACACCTATGGTATCATCGAAGGTCATGGCTTTGATGTTTAATGACGCTAAGATAGCTTCTTTGTCTGCTAATGTAGGGTCATCATTACTAGGCACCTAAAAAATAAAAGATTCACATATCATTCACTATTCCTCTGGCTTGGATGTCCTTAATTTTAGTAATAAAACAATACTATTATTTTACCTTTGCCGATAATATACAGCACATATCACATAAATTAACATTGACAGCTCTTAAGTCTGCTCTGCTAAGTGGTGAACCCTGCAATAAAAAAGTCAGTGATTAATACAAATTGACACTTAATTGTGTAATTTTTTTTTTTATTCCCGCGACGGTCTGACAACGGTTTTGCAAGGCATTGACGGACTATCGAGTTTGATGGGTTAGTGAGTACTGCCTAAGACCCCTGTTCTAATTTTTTTCCATAACCATGTGGTAGTTGATAGGGTCAATTCATTCCAAGATTGACAAAGAGTGAAAATCAAGTCTTTCATATTGTGTTTTTTTTACGTTTTTTCTATGGGCAGATCTTTGGATACAGCTCTCAGAAGCTAATTTTTCTTATAATCTGAAGATTTGCCAAATTTTTTTACCAACAATCAACAGTGAAAGATATATGAATTTAAACAAACACAGTTGCACTTTCACTATATTTTATTGATCTCATGTAGACATTATCAAGAGTCTCTTGAAAAAATATTGTGAAAGTGCAACTGTATTTGTTTAAATTCATAATAATGAACTTTCACTACGTAAATTACATTTTAATTTTTAAAAGGCCCAACAGGCCGTAAATAAATAAGTAAATACACGAAAAATAATAATATGTTGGATTGCAGGGGTGCCAACGTAAATAATCAATTGATTTTTCCAAAGGTAAATTAATTAATTGATTCCACATGTTGAAATTTCTCATGATATTCGGGAATTTGAACATTACCACCTAATGGCAAAAGTTGTTAACGTAAAGTGATCACACTAAGCCAGCCTTCAAAATAACAGTAGAAGACGGTCGTAAGCCCGTAGTGGTTTGTTCATACCATTTAAATCAAACAATATCAGTAGGTCATCAGTTGTTGATATATCGTAAATAATTAAGATTGTTGGGCTAAAAATTATGAGTCTGGTCTATACAATGTTTCTCCATTTTGATATAACTAAAAAATGCTTCTAATAATGACTGGTATTCTCAAATTCACGTTCCAACTCAACGCAAGAAGCTCTTGCTTAGAACTTAATCGGTTGCCAGTAGTTAGGTAACTAATATATTGGATAAAACATTTTCAGAATACAGAAATGTCAAAAGTCTCAATAAAAATTGGATACGACGCAACTCAATCGTCTGTTTTTCATTTCAGAATAATAGTCATTACCTTTGAAGTAACATTTTTATGACTTTACTAGTATTTCTCATTAAAATGTTTTAAGAATAAAAATACTTACATTTAAAACTGATATTTTTGGTAAATTTTGTAACATTTTCCATTCCCTCCTGATATAATCTACAGATCCTACTATCACGACATGTTTCAGCTCGTGATAATGGAAATTACTTGCTCGCAACGGCATTACTAAATTTCTTAATCCGATCAACGGGGAATCTGGATCAGCGAATAAACAAACTACAACATGTCCGTTTAAAACTGTCATAGCCGCTTGATTACGATCCTATAACAAAAAAAAGACAAATCGTAAATGAATAATTGGAATTAGTAATATTATTTATAGTTGATGGTATGTAAAAGTAACCACAAACCAGAATGCAATCTTCCAAATTCCTAGCTGGACTCCAATGGAACATTCCAGTTGAGTCATATTTCATTTCAGTCTTCTCAAAATCAAAATCTTTGGATTGGTCGTCTGCTAAGCCAGCAGGTAAGCTAACTCCATTACTGTTTTGGTTGTTGCCTGTACTTCTACTCGTCGGCCTGCATATTCAAAACAATCGACAATTAAAATAACAATACGATTCAATTAAGCAGAATTTCAATCCAACAAATGTAAATAAAATTTACCTACTTATTTGTACATTAATCAAATTTTTGACAAGCATATACTTAACAGAAAATACTGTGACTTAATTAATTTATTATATTGTGATGAAACGGTTTTGTTGGATATCCGATTCTATGACAAATTGAAGTCGTCATATTTTAAGTATTAAAAAATAAATAAATACATAAACAACATTGCATTTAAGATTTTTTTTTTCAAAACATCAAACATGCATTAATTATTAAAAAAAACCAAAACGCTTCATACTATAAATAATGACAGAAATAAAAAATATTAAAAAAAAAAACATAAAAATATGTTATGCATGCATTTTCTTTTTATAAATGTAATAGGTACTTATATTAGATAAATATACAAAATATGCAAATATGACTTTATTAACATACAAAAAATGTAATATTATCATAATAAACAATTAATAAATAATACACAATACAGCGAGGACAATTTATCAAAATAATAATGAAGCACTATGATGAATGAAGTAATCGGCTCTATTTATGAAACAGAAAGTGGACAAGAGATAGAAGGAAAGAGATGGTATGATGTAGTACCAGTGAACCTCTATATTTGTTATTTATTCGTCTTGAACATGTCACAACATGTATAAATGAGGAAATATCCTAAATTCAATTAACCACTATTATGTACTTTATATATTTCTGAGTTTATTTTTAAATGTTTTCGAATAGATGCACCTATTTAAAAATCGATAAAATCATTAATTAAAATAGAAATAGGGCATCCAGAAATCTAAGTTTGCATCAAACCCATCCTCGGATAACCATTGAGACACCCAAAAAGATCCGTCCAGTTTTGAAGGAGGAGTTCGACGACAAAGAATCTGCACACAAGAAATTTAAGATAAGATGCACACATAGGACGCACGCAGGAAGCGGAAAAATTAGCTCTTCAAGAATGTAGACGCAGGCAAAAGTGACATCATAAATTTTGCAAGGTTCGTTATGGAGAGCCGTGAAAACAGTATTTCCCTATTAAAACAATTTACATATTATAAAGAGACAGTCAGATTCACAGATAGTGCATGTGACCGCCGTTTTTTATAAACGCCTGTAAAGCAAGTGTTAAAGAATATTTTTAATGCAAAAATATAGAGGTCCTACTGTATATAAAATGGATGATATAGAATAAATTGTCATATTAAGCATGCCAGTGATTATATAATTATATTTTGTATACACAGTAATTATACCCAAAACATTAATATAAATAATATAATGAAAAGTAACGTAATGCAGTTTCCAAACTAAATTATTCTAACATCTACAAGGTAAAAGAGAGGAGAAAAAAATGATTATATTATAGACTTGGATTTAAGTCATACATGAGTTTTTTCACTTCGTAGGAGAGATGATATCCTTGGTATGTGGAGTCTTGGTCTGTAGCTGCAGGCCTGCAAACAATATAATACTACTCTTGTCTTTCTCTCAACAGGTGTAACAACCATATCATTATGACTCAACTTTAAAACAATAAACATACAAACATTGGCACATCACGGAAACCATAATATAACAAAATGATGTGCCAATTTTTCGGAGGGTTCGCGTTCATTTAAATAAAAAAAATAATATGTCGATTGTTTATAGAGGGTTGTAGTTTGTAAGATGTGAATATAAGTTGATGATTTGAAAATAAAGAAAGAGAGGTGACACTGTCGAGAAAAAAAAATAGATTTTACTCATGCAATGTGATTAATGGTATGATTGCATTTGGTGAAAATAAAGTTAATACAATATATTGGTATATAAAACACAAATCAAATTAAATTTAAAAAAAAAGCAATACAAATTATCATTATGGTTGATCTTTAATAAAATATGCCAAACGTAAATTAAAGCTTCACTTTTTTTTAAATATTTTTAATTCATCAATAAAGATGATACAATATAAAGCCATATTTTCATTTTGTTATATACATTCAACATTATAGTGAGTTAACACTCAAACAAATTTTAGTTGTTATATTACCTGTTGTTATAACCTGGCGACGTAACAGAATCGGATGCTGGTTGTCTTGTTACGTTAGGTTTTACTTTGTTCACTTGTTTCGTCGTCGAATTCATCAGCTGGTTAGCTGTAGGCGCCATAGCGGCGTTTCTGTGATTTCTGTTGATTACTGCAAAAAATATCGAAATTTTTTAAGATCTCGCAGTCTTTATAATTAAATGAAATGAAAATGAAGTTGTATAACGCAAGACATGAGTACCGATGTTATGCAGAGTCAAACCGTCCTAGTAAATTAAGTGTTAGTATTTAAAGTTGAACCCTTTCCCATATTAATATTATTTGGTAAGCGTATTAACTGGCGCAAGGGAAGATAAATTCACAAAGTACCAACAATAGATTTACAATTCGACATACAGACATGCAGAAACTATAATAATACAGATCTCAGTATTATTATTTTTTGATTATTATTATAGTAATTTGTATACACTTAATAATTAGTCTCAACATTTAACAATAGCACACAATATTTGAAACAATACAATGTGTACAAAACACAACATTGATCATAATAGCAGAAAGATCTATCACATGTAAATTATTATATTAGAAACAAGATTATAATCTTTTTTGAATTTTCGACAAAATTGAAGTGAAGTTGAAATATCTTTATGAATAAATAACAAACCTATTAATTTTTTTTAAGCCTCACAGAAAATAATAATTCACTATAGAGGATATTATTTTACCTCTGGCTTCCCAAGTAAAGGTGGCCATGAGAGATATACATATCTATTTATATGAAAGAACGGACTCCTTTTTTTATTATGATTAACGCATTATATTTTATGTATAAATTTGTATATTTATAAAATCACTGGACATTTTTCAACCCGTAATACACAAATGAATGGAAATGGAATGGAGATGAAACCTATGGTTCAATAATTAAACATAATAGAGGAATAACTTAATTGAATCTACGAAATAATACTTACGTACATTCAAGCATGCTATTACTCTTATATATTTAATTTTTAAATATGGCTGACGACAAAAGATTTGAAGACTTTTATTGGAATGATGTTTTTCAGTGATTTGAAGTTTAAATGAAATCCTTGGCTATTATTTCTTTCAGATACTTACAACTAATTTCTTCCCCTCTGTCCCTCGTGAGATCGCCTGAAATATTTTATATATATATTGTAAATACCACCACAGTTATAAGCAGATTATATATGCAAATGATATAAAAGGCTGTATTTGATATGCAAAATATTATAAACCATTATGGTTCCAGCTGATTAAGCCCAGAGTTAAACAATAACCTTTGCAATAAGTAAATGGTTTTATTATTTTTTTAAGTTGAGTTTAACGAATCAACACAGTTGTCTCGTAAAATACAATAAAAGAAAAACTTTTTATGATATCATTAAATTTTTTTTTTTTAAAATGCTTTTGGAAATTTTTTAAAATAAATTCATTTGTGAGTTTTGAATAATATCATCTACTTCACAACATAAAAAGCGTTCAGTTTTGATAAAATGTTGAAGAATAGACATCCATATTTAACGAGTCCTAAACAAATACAATCAATTGGCAACATTAATCAATTAAATTAAATTTTAATCATATTGAGTAATAACGAAAGTCCATTCTTCAAGTCAAAATGAAAATAGAGTAGAAAAGAATTTGAAAAATTGTGGTGATTTCAAAATAATTGGAAAAAAAAATTCAGAAACAGTTTACTATAGGTATGTTTTGTTGACCTCATAACGAAATCACCATAACTTTTGAATATATTCACGTAATATACTTTCATTTGAATGTTTGGCATAAAAGTAGATACAATATAATTCGATATTGTATTGGGTGGAATGATATATATGCAATAATGTGTAGGCTACATTTTTGCAATCTTTTATTCTGTAAAATACGACAGATAATATAAAAAAAATAATAATAATTATAGAGTTTGTGTGTAAAAAATGTCGGTTAACACATTTTTGCAAAATGCCATCCATCTATTACATCACAGGATGCATTATAACATAATATAATAAAATGAGCATGCAAGATGCATGGTAAGTGTTAAATTGACATTGGTTTATTATGGTTTCGGTTACATTTTGTAAAGCATAATGTTAAATGATCTTAAGAGTGAAAAGCAGATGATTGTGAGGTAAAATAAAAAAAAAACAAGTGACAAATATACTATTTTAAATTCCGATCAGGCCTCTACCCGAATTCGAGTTATTTTGGCCGACTGTCAAATTTTTAATTGGTCAAAAATCATAGACAAAAATATATTATGATTAATCAACCGAGTGCATAGCATGGGAGTGAAGGGTTTTTTCATTCATTTTAAACTGTATTGTAGTAAGTAATGTAACAGATTTGGAGGGAATATTCAGAAAATAAATTGATTTTGATTTGTTCATGCATCTTACATTGTGTGTTGATGGTTTGGGAATGAGAAAAAATAAACTTATTATAATTATGAAAGAGAATAGAAAAAAAATGTTTTTATTTTCGTCTATGGAGAAACAATAGAAAAAAATGGTCAGTGAATCATGCAAATGAATTGATTTTTTCTATGGTATTCCTTCATTACCAAAGTGTGCATATTTTTTTTTAATCTATATCCCAATACTTGTTCATCGCTAATCGGCCACAGTGGTTAGGTTACGTTTGGTGAATTGTGAAGTTATACTCTAAACAATTTTGAAAATATAATCTAAAAAGATGTGCTCAATAATTATTAGCGAAGCAAACTATAGTCTTTGGTATTATCTCCATACTAAACTATAAATCAAATATTTACAATCTTATTTAAAGAGAATAAAGAATAAATATTTGCTGAACTTTCTTTTGTCTATAGAATATATAAATTTGATTTACAGCCATACATCATATATAAGATAATACCATTGTCGCAATGGAGGCATTTATTGTATGTTAGTATTGTTATATACCTCTGACGTGGACTTTCTTGGGTAACTCGGGCGGAGTGAAGGTAGGAGGTGGATGAAGATCATCTGCAAAACACCCCAAGACAACATTCCAACAAATACCGTAACATCACATAAGTCATATTGTCATGTGCGAGCTGTGTAGGCACTGCCACATACCCCACATCCAATAGAACTGATGGGTTAGTCAAATACTAGGAAATCATTATAACAATATTTTGTTTCATTAACTCAACTTAGCAAATATTCATTACACTTCATAAAAATTACTTTGTATTAATGTCTCAAAATTGCTGATTAAAAAACAAACCAATATAAAATATATATAATATTATATATACGTATAAAAATTATATCAAAGCCAATATCAAATTAACATCATTAATTTTACAAATCTACTAAATAAACATGCATAGTATTATAATATAAGTACACAAAAAGCTACAATCTATTAAAAAAAATAACATGCCATTCAAAAGATTACTATTCGTGTTTTATATAAAAAAAAAATACGAAAATTGTGGATGCTAAGAAATAATCAATGCTTTAATAAAATTACGCGCCTGACGAAAGCATTATTTAGATCAATATTTGCATTGCCTGTCGTTTAGTATATTGGTTAATTGTCATTGTAAGCTTTGAATTAATTCTATTAAGTACAAATGTAATACAAGCGTGCTTTACTGCAGCTCATTCATTAAACAATGATTAGTAGCAGTAAGTAATACTATACAGGTATATACACCATACTGGAATAGGTATGTATTGTATCTAAACAACACTTTCGTTCATATGTACCCAGTAGATGAGTAAGCAACTATGGAATGGACCAATCTAGAATATCGAGTGGTGGTGGCGTTGGTGAGAAAGCAAACTAAAGTACATTATGGGGAGATCCGTGTGAAGCTGAGAGTTAGATACTGTGGTCGGACCAAGCACAACCTGAGCCAGCGTAGCATGTCAAAGACAGAGACTACAGTACCAAATGTAAGACTATTGCTTGTCTCAAACTCATGTTTATTTAGCAGAGAAGAGTGTGATGATCAAATATACAATACTTTAGTGTACGTAGGTATATGGATCACGTGATAGTTGCCCTTACTTGCTAGGATGTATTCCTCGTCACCTGTACGTAGTTAAGTGAAAGTGTTCGGAAGAAAGGAGAGACAGACAAAAAGACACAAAACCATTTATGACACAATGGAATAAAATATATAGACATTAATTCATTAATATGGTATGCATACATATACATCTGCCTAATATATTCTGCGATATGTACATGTGAGCATACATACAAACACTAGTGTTGCTGTACTCCTCGTTTATTCGAGTTGACATAAGACAGTGTTGCTTTAGTAGATAACGCACTCGCACATACACAGAAGACGAAGAAAGAGGCACACACACAGGACACGAGGCTTGCAGTGTGTACACGGGATAAGAACAAGTGCCACTCATCGCATGTATAATAATACATATTACAAGAATAATTATACATATACTTAGATAATATATATTTAATGTACATTTACATTGACTGTATCATTCATACAATATGTCTGATAAACATTTATCACATACCAACATATACATAAATCCTACACACAACATTTATATTATGATATACCTAATGTAAACACCATAGAAACCAAAACACATATCAATCTAAATAAAACTTTTAAGTTTCCCCAAAGCCAGTTGAAGCAATTTCATATTTTATATATTAGTGGAGACCTCCTGGTGCGCTCAACCTCAAAACACTCGGGGCATACCAGTACCCCCGAGTTAAATGGGTTTTCCCCAAATGAAAAATAACACAACATTTATATAGTGGAAATCTATGAGGGATCAAAATATTAAACTTTCCTTCTAGGACACTGAAGATCTAAGATAAAAATAGTAAAATAATAACAATAATAATAATAAATTACACAGAACAGAATAAATACAACAAGATGTTGCGATCGTCCAAAGTAAAGTAGGTATTTGTCCAAGCCCGCACTCCCGTATACAATGATGGAGGAGTACATAGATTTGTCGGATTTGACAAGAGGCAATGGAACTTTTGACTGACAATATACCTATATAATATTTGAGTGAATGGTGTTACTTGAATTAGATATAAGAATGAAATGGTTACATGATCAGCTTATTATACGTACTTGCTCTTCCAACCATCTGCACTGCGCGCACACCTTTCCTGAACGTTGCCACTGAACCAACAAACAGATATGTTAGCTGTTATTTATTACATGGACAATATTAGCCACTTTCTTCCAGTCACTTAAAGTGGGGTTTAGTCACATCTAGCTGGGATCAGGGCATTGGATGGTTCAAATTAAACAACAAAAAAATAATGTACAAATTCCAAACCAACTTAATAAGTTCATTACGACATGTTCTTTTCTTAATTAATCAAACCTCAACAGCTTTCGAGATTTGATTAGTATACTTGTAAAAATTTAACAATGGTTATTTTTAAGTTGGTTTGGACTCATAACACACATAAGACAGAGGATAAGGGAATTCCCATATTATATTTGATTCTACGGTATTTTGAAAATAACTGAATCACCCTGGGCGTCAAGTCAAGCGCAATGGTTACGTTACCACTGAATGAATTTAGCCATTGATTAATGTTTGCGAAATTCTACTGATGTATGTTTATTAAATCAAAGGGAAAGCGTTTGGTAATACAATATGTCTAAATATAAGCAATGTGTGCAGTCAAATAGCTGTAGTGTGAATCTGAATGATTTGTTTACTACTGATGATAGTTATCTGAGAATGATTTGTGAATTGTGTTTTTTGTTTGTTTCAAATTTGTTATAACCGAGTGATTTTCCACCTTTTTCAAAAACACTTCTGAAACCTATTTTTTTTTGATAATGTCATTGACCCGTTTTTTCCTAGTCAGGGTGGCCATATGAGATATACATATTTCTGAACGTACTCCTTTATGTATAATGATTTTGCTACGTGTATCCTAACAAAATAGCTTTAATACAATAATGATAATACAAAAGCTTTTAAACGGACAAAAAACAATGTGAAAACCATAAAACACAATGCTTTAACAAAGTTAGTTAAACTATTTTGACTAGCACAGAAATTTTAAGTATAACCTATTTTACCTACCGGATTTCATAAAACTGAATTTGAAGAAGTATTCTGTAGGTGTGTATTTTATTATTGACTCATGCTTTTGTAATGTAACAGGGCAATACTGATAGACCTTAGACCAATGGTTCTTAACTTGGGTTCGATCGAACACCAGGGGTTCGGTGAGTCAGTCTCGTGGGTTCGGCGGAGGTCAAGACACACACCCGACTCATACTGAGAACTTATCACTGAACCCCTCTTCAAATTAAGAAGGTTTCAGTGAATTCACATATGAAACGGGTGGGGTTCAGTACCTCCAAAAAGCTTACAAACTACTGTCTTAGACCATTGAATAAACATTTGAAAATCATAGTATTGTGCACTAAAGAAGATTCAAATAAGAAAGTATGTATAGAAAATATTTGAAACCCTACTGAACCAAAATACATTCAAAAAGAAACATGGACATATTTGATGTGCTATGAGTTCCGAACATTTTTTATGAGCCATATAATCGAACTAAATAAAATATCTTGCGAAATCTGCAATTGAATTTGGGGATTCAAAACTTGGCTCAGTATACCCAAAAATTAAGATAAAGAGATCGTAGAAATATACCAGCTTTGTTCAACAACTCTGTACAGAAAAGTGTTATTCATGTTTATTCCGAATAGCATTTCATAAGTTTAGATAGTTATTGTTAGTAAATGATTTTTAGGTAAGCTTATGAGTGTGTTGGTGTTGTAGTTAAGTGTGAGTCATGTTAGCTGCTATCCAATGAGAGTGCTCGCATTAATGGAGAGATTACACATTGAAAATTACTTTGCAAGAACACACAGTACAAATAATATAGTTACGGAGGGAAATTAATATTAATAGATTATATTGAAATTAGAAGTGAGATAAAACATTTGTTTTATGGGGTCTTCGTACCCTCCATACAACCTCTGTAGGTGTTTAGACCATGTTTCACCATTCCTGACTGCATCATCATCATTCCGACATCTGCAAAAAGCCAGAATACTAACAGAAAAAAGAATGGGATATCTGCAATTAGGTTCGCTGTCGGCTAACGCTTAATAATGCCAGAGTTAATCACTTGTTTATTCACAACTATGAAAATATGCTTCCTACTTGTGTTAACAGCATAAAACTGCGATGTGTCATGCTTTCAAGCAGTCATGTCATATTATGTGGTATGTAAAGTAAATTATGATTTTTTAAGACTTGTCTTGTAGGTCTTTTAAAGATAAAGCATTATTTTGTTTATGCTTTTGTTTTGGTGCCCAAATTGTGTATCTACACTTTGTGGCCCAGGGCAATCAGCGAGAGTCTGAGCCTGTCAGAGGGAAATAACATCTTCTTTGTTACAACAAGTGAAAGGGAAAATGTAAGGAGTTGAAAGGTGATGGAAAGATATTTTGAAAGATAACACAATATTTGCAGTTCTGAAAAATGTAAACCAAATACCTTGTAAAGGAAATTCATAGTAAAAAATGTGTACGTTTCTAAAGAATATTGTTTAAAACTAAGGTTGTTTTTGGGTTTTTAGTAAATTAAATATGAATTGAACACTCTCAACATCTCTGCGTCCACATTGAGTGGGAATTGATCTTGACTATACAGCCACACTGTTACAAATCAATTTATGTACATAGTAGGAAACTAACGTATAGTCTCCACAACCTAAAGCTACTTATAAAGAATGTCGTTTGTTATCCTTTGAAAATCTAACCTTAAATGACTCGGATATAATATAAAATGATTCAGAAGAAACTATTAAGGAAACAAACAAGTCATGCATTTCTTCATAAATAAAATGTGCATAAGGGGCCTTTGTGTAGGATAGAAAAATAAATATTAATAATCAAATTCATTCTGCGATAAATTATTTATAATGTAAAAATATGTTACTTCATAAACAGAATAGCGTAATATTATAATATGTAAAGTAGTGTAGTCTGGTCAGGCAACGGTCTATTACGTTCGATGCTTAGCTTTTTTACAATAAGCCAAATACATAAAGGAGGAAAAAACATCGAAATAATCAGATTGGAAATGCCTGACCAGGCTAACCAGAAAACAATTAAGTACTGCTTTGATGATAAAAATAAAGTTGAATCAAAAACATCCGCATTCGTGATTTTGATATGAATAATCAATAGAAAATATGTATAATATTGTAATAGAGGCACAGGCGAGGTGATAGTACTGAAAAATATTGCATCTTACAATATGACTACGGATATAAAAACAATATAACTATGGTCATTAGTAATAGAGTAAAGGCAGTTTACAAGTCTCATAGAGTACAGTTACCTAATTCACCCCCCACTTTCCTTTGCTGGGCTGACACTAAAATATTCCCCAACAATCATGTTATTTAACATCATAATTCCTTCCACTTTCTATCTATGGTTCTTACTGTTAACACTTTTTATTATTATCTTATACTGCGATGTCTATTTTCATTTTCAAATTGTAAATAAACATCACATCTACTAATATAATTTAGAAATCCTATGTGTATAGATAAAAAGATCATTTTCAAAAGATAAACAAAGTATAAAATCACTAAAATGTTATTAATATAATATGTATGTATTATGTATGACGACTATGAATAATATCTTAAATGTTATTTTTGTAACGATCCAGTATAGACAATTTCATATTCATAAATAGCGCTGAGTGAAAAATATACTGCAGAGATAGAGAGAGAGAGAGATACAAGAGAGAGACAGAGAGATTTTTCTATTCATTATTAAAGTCTATAATATTATGTTTATTAAATTTTCATTTTGAATTTCAAATAATTTATAAGGTAATTTAATTTTCAACTCACAGTTTTTACATTTGCACTTCTTAATGAGAGTCTCGTCTTTAATGTCGTCGTGGCAAGCTTTGCAGTAGAACCACGCTCTGAAAATAATATTCATAAGTTTTTAGAGTGAATTTTTCAAAACAATAGAAATTATATACAAAAATAAGCGATATTTGACTGACCGTTTAACTTCATCTGCCGACTGAGCGATAAAGAATCCTTGAGTATTTGCTAAAATTTTTGCACCTCTGGGGTTAATAGAAATTTTGCTATCAATTCCTTCATCTCCTTTGATCTCGATTGCAAGGAGAAGTAGTTTTAATTTCGTGAAACATAACCTGTAAATTATAGGGTGGATTAATTTATAAAATAAAATATACAAATTTAGGTGTATGATTGATTTTATTGATCACTAATGATAAATTACTCCAAGCCTAAATTTTGTTAATCAATAATGTTCTAGATATAAGACTTTTATTTAAATGCTACATATTGTAATGGTTTAATTATATGGAAAATTATGTATAAGTAAAATTAAGCTGTTGATTATATTTTTGTTATGGTATATTCTAGATAGCGGTTATAAAATATGAAATGTTGAAAAATATTCAATATTGCATAACTTTGTTTTAAATACGAAAGCATAATTAATTTTTGGTAGTTAATTTCACACAACTTTCTTATATTATTTTTAAATTCACTTAACTATATAGTGAACATTTTCAACAAAACATAGTGAAATTGATATTTAAGACAGATTTGAGAGAAATAAGCAGAGGACAAGAAACTAACATAGATGAGGATATAAAATACAATCAAGCATTAAGTTTTTAGAAAAAAATATGAGCACACTTACTAGTGCACGCTAACTATTAACAAAGGCACTCAAAACAAAATAATTAGAACTAAATGAATATTATGATAATTGAAATAATATATGAAAGGGCTGAAATTGATAAAACATAATTTCAAATACTGAGTGCAGCATTCCTTACGTAGCGCATTCCATATCAATCACCTAATCAAAGAAAACATAATGTGAGTGTCAAATCATTAAAAAAACCTTAAAATACTGTTTAGTCATTCCACACAAAAACATTGTTGACCTAATGTCCTAACAAACCAGCAGTCTAGCTTGGATGTAACACCACATTATTCTTTAGGACGAGTCAATTATTAAAGGTGGATTTTTGAACCTCATTGGAAAACAGTACATACTTTTTTAATATGTTTAAGATTTTGTATAGAAATTCTGAAATGAATTGTAATAATAATATGAACTGTCAAATTATATCAGCTGTTGATATGTCGGCCATCTTGGTTTAATGCAGATGAACCGGGATAAAGCATGTTATTGGTAACATATTTCTGTCTCGTTCCAATACGGGTGTAAAGTCAATGTATAGAGACATCTACAGCTGCGCTCCACGAAGCTATTTGACATTTTAAATCCTATACTAATGAAATTGGGTTTTTTGTTTAATTTTTTTTAACCATAAACAACGTTTTTAAGATGTTTTTTGCCCCTGTTTGTTTTCAGTACTTATTTTATTTTTTTTGTTTCTCTAAGAAACAATTTTTTTTCTGGAACTGATTCCATACAAAATGTATGGAAGAGTGGAGCGCAAAGCTGTCAAATGACGTCATACTTTACACACGTATTACCTACAGGTGTAGTATGCACTTTTCATTCCCTTTCATTTTATGCTGTCATAGATTTTGACATCATGTAGCCTTAAAACATTTGATTTGCGATAAAAGTATCTCCTACTCCTTACGTAGGGTATGTGATTTTTTAAATAAAGGTGTCTCAGAATGTTTTTCGTTTTTGAATTGACCAATACGCGCCAACCGCAGGTAGCAGGGGAAGGGGAGTGGACTCGTCCGCTTGGCCGGCTTGTTAAATTTAGTAGCCATGAATCGTTTCACGGGATTACAGCGCGCGTTTTGCGTAAGAGCGTTTCATAAAAACAACGATTCCTACACTGTTGTTCGGCGTCTCTACAGGACACATTTAATTTAAAAAGCTTAAGACATGTGCCAATTTAATTAAGCATTGGGTGTGCAAGTTTGAAGAGACTGGGAATACAATGCCGGACAAATCGTCTGGGAGTAAAAGGAAATCAAGAACGAGCATGAACGTCGATCGCGTTCGAAAGTCTGTTATGGACGACCCACGACAGTCATTGAGGTTGCGTGCAGCTTCTCTTTATTTGAACAAATCTACGGTTCATCGCATTATTTCCAAAGACAAACAAAGAACCGCATTTGCAAACGGTTGTTTTACATAAATAAACTTCAAGAATTGCTCTTTAAATTAACATTAAATAAAACGAGATTTAATTGATATTTTGTTTTTTATTTAACATCTAAAAACGAAAAACATTCTGAGACACCTTTTAGCAGAACGACCTCGGTAGCCCAGTGGTATAGGCGTGGACTTCGAATCACGAGGTCCCGGGTTCGATTAGTTAGTGTTTGTTCACTTGAAATTTCTACCCAGGGTTGGCCTGTTTCAGATTGTACGGGACCGGTTGACGCCGGCTATACTGACACCTTTGTATAGAAAAGTGTTAATTAATTTATGTATTTAACAGTATAATCATGCTCTTCTAAAGTGATTAGTAGGTTCAAAAATCTACATATTTTACAGAAATTAATTATAAAAAGGTTGTTATTGCAATTTTTAGTAAACTTTGTTTAGTACATAGTTAAAAGTAATGAGGTGTTACATGGTTCAAATTTATTAGGGTCAGTACAGGATAAGTACCACAATTTCCAATATTGTGTTCTATAAAATACTCTGAACGCGTGGGTCAATATTACAAAGTGCCCACTTTTTAAATAGAAGAATACGGAAAATCTGGTATTAGTGAGGTTAGGTGTGTGATATAATGGGCGGGCTAGGGTGGCCTTACTCGCTGGCTTGTGGGAACGTCATGCCGGTGAATGAAGGAGAAAGGGTCTCCGTGTACATCTCACAACCTGTGCCCTGGAGGTAATCGTTCTGCCACGCTTGAGTATCAGGGGACTGGAAAAACAACCAAACAAATTCATTCGTCTACTTTTTGATGCAAAATCCAAAAAACATGGCTACAACCCAACCGTTGTCTATAAAAGACAGTTTAACCACCACCATACAATGTCAATGTGAGATTTGGTTTTATATTACAATATACTGGTCAAACAAAACACGGTGTTAAAGTACCGACCACCATTCCCCACCACCGGAGTATCTTGCGCTGGTCTGTCCTATCACCACCACCTTAGCCGCTCTGCAAGACATCGTACATGCCAAAAACACCAAGTCACAATACACAATATTCCTAAATAAATAATATAAACTGGAAGATGGAGATTAAAACAGTTGCTTCTGATTGGAATCATCAAGTCCAATCTGATAAATGTACAAAAGCAGGACAAGATGTTTGGCAGAAAAGTAGTGTCTAAAAGGTGGAAAGTAGTCAAGAGTTGTGTCACTATCAAGTATCTCTTTACACCTATATGCATTCTACACTTGCAAGAATGTAGAGTCCATATAGGTAGGTTTCATAATATTTGGACAGTAAAAGACAAAGTTTCATAATATTATAATAGGTATGTAGGTAATTAGGTTACATGATAACAGGATACATGATATAGGTATACACGTACTTTAGGACAACACCAACTTACAAACACAGACTTTTAGAGCATCAGAAGTAGAAGAAGCTTGAGGCGTTTAGATGTATTTTGGCTTTGTGTTATTCACTCCACTGAACAATCACACTGTTTCATTATTTGATAGACCCATAACTTAGGACTATTGGTGACTGTCAAAATTCCAATAGTCCATCTTATAAAGTAACAGGTTCTAGTGTGATTTAGTTCACTGGAGTGAACAAACAATAAGACAGGATGAGATAGTATAATATAATAAAAAACATAAACATTATAATAGGATAATGCAAATAAATATTGCATTTATATAACGCATCTATGAATACACCAACAGTCTTCATATTATGACCATTTTACACTTTTGAATTCCGACTTACTCGGTGGCCTTGGCGAAAGGCATGCCCACAAATGTTGGACTAAGTGTTTCGGTGTACATCTCCATGCCCGTTCCTCGCAGATAGTCATTTGTCCAAACTTGCATATCTGGGGACTACAAAATAATACTGAAAATCTTCCAATTCACAACAGGAAAGGACTATATAGTTTAACATTTCTACTCTTTGCACCTAAATCCAAAAATTACCCTTATACAAAACAATGCAAATTATCTAACATTTTTACAGTATGGAAAACTAACAATTACTTATTACAATAAAAATATTTTTCACAATAATCTAAAAGAATTGAATAAATCATGAAAAATTACTTGTAGGCACTTGTAACTACATCTTGAATCTGTTTAGTTCAAGTAAACACTATTATCATTCAAAATACGACCAAACTTTGTTTTAACAAAATATGGCTCAGTATATTTTTGTGAAAAAGTTTTATATTATTTATACGGCGTTCGTTACATTGTCATATTCTTTATAATGAGATTTTATTGATTGTAATATCCATCTCTCACTTTTCTAACTGCAAGTACTTCAACTCTATCCTTCCTATATTTTTCAAATTAAAAATTGAAATTTGTAAAGTGTGAAATTAACAAAAAAATACACATTTTTAGTCATTTGTGAAGTTGTAATTAAATAATTATTGTTAAATTGAGACATTCGTTAAGTATTCAAACAAATCAAAAACAAAACACATTCAAATTAAAGGAAGCATTTTTTCAAGTACGTAAATTTGATAAGAAAAAACAAAACCATTATATTTTTAGTTATCTACTTTTATCATGACTTATTAAAACGATGTAAATATTTAACGAAAGTCTCAATCAGTTTAATAAATTTTACCAATATTAAGTGTTAGCAAAATCAGAATAGTTTTTATGTAATAATAATTATAATAAAAAGAAATAAACAATTTTAATATTAGCAGCTTAAACTAATGCACATAATAATAATTATTAATGACATTAAATAGAATATTTATGCTTCTCCAGCACCATACAGCAAAAATATTACAAAAATGTTAGAAATAATCTATTTTTTTATATAATTATGTAAGTGGCCAAACCATCTAAGAACCTTGATTGGATTATGTTCGCCATTTGAAAAAAAGGACCCTGGTATTTCTACGATAAAACATGTTATGTAGATTTTATTGCTTAATCGAAAGCGTCAAATAATCTTTTTGAAACCCTAATCTACTTATTGAAAAAAAAAGAAATAAATGAAAAAACTAACTAAGGGTAAATATTAGTAAGTTACAGCTCAATTAGGCTAAAAGTCAGTTCAATTTCTGAAATATACGACTTATATGTTTTCAATAGTAGGTATATGATTTTTGCTTTCTATAAAATGACTTATGCGTTCAATAATACAAGTTATGCTTACTCTGAGCAGCTTTAATAAAAACACTAATTAAATTCAGAAAGATATGTAGTCTACTTATAACAAAATCGAGTAGAACATTATCCTGTTTTTATATGAAACAATTAAAAAAAAATGATTTACTACTGTTACCTATAAGTATATGGTTTATGAGCCAACCGTTATAATTCTAAAGGCCAGCATTTTGAACGGTACATCAAATTTTGATGAAAAAATGAATAACGTAGATTATAAATTAATTTCTTTCAACATCACCTCATACGCGAAAATCCAAAAATAAAGTATAGACCCTTGAAAATTTGTTAAAATGTTTTTTCAATAAAATGTAGATAGGTATATTCCACTTTGATACTTTGTTTGAACCGAATATGTAGGTATGCAGGCTGTATCAATTTTTTACCAAAGCAAATATGGTGGAATCTGTTATCCATAAAATTAGCTGGTGGAACGTATAGCCTGAGGTAACATAATATTGTATAACAGAAGTGTTTGGTAGCCCAGCGGTTCTTCAGTCGGCGGATTCCATACCTATAGCGTATTGAAGTTCGACCATCTTCATCTTTTACAACAAAAGTTTTGCTTCCCGTGAAAGATATCAAAGTTAATTTGTGTTAGCCCAGATTATTTAAAAAAAAAAAAAAAACATTTTAAACAACTCGGGCTTTATTGAACTGTGGGCTGTGCTACCGTGAAAATTTTATGATGTTATTAGAAAATATTATTACTTGTGCAAAAGCAAATCTTACCAGCATTTTACGTTGATGTAAAATGCGCTAACGTGAACACGTGTTTTTAAAATGACTACCTTAAATTTTCTATATTTATTTTTGGGATACAGCAAACGATTCTAACCTAAATATGAAGCGTAACGGAAACCGAAAAGTTAATATAAATAGTTCCATGTAATCCCAGAAAAAACAAAGAAGGCTATCTAGATTGTATAAGTGATGATCCACTGTATTTTGACTGAAAGAAATTATTGAAGATAAGTAGATAAAAGATTTATTTTGTAGATTTTGAAGTAAAAAGCATAACCCAAGCACAATAATGATGCGTTAATGTCCCTTCCACCTCCCCCGTATTACTAATGTACAAGCACCTTCTCCATGATGCGTGTGAGTACAAAATATAATGTGGATTGCAATACTTAACATACTTTGGTAAAGCACGACAGTCCATGGAGTGCTTTCACCAAACCCTTGTGACGCTTCTCCTATATTTAATATCACACATACTTCTTTAAAGACCATCTTTTTTAAAACAAACTTACATTATATTCATCCTAATTAAAAAAAAAAATTAAAATACATTTTTAACACATAGATGAAAATATAATTCAGGAATTTTTATAAAAATATATAAATAATTCAATATCAGTACAATGATCCCTCATTACTTTTAACATTTCCAGGAATTGTTAACAGTGCTAAAATTCTATAGGAAATTGAGAACTGGAACAGGTTATATCCAATATCGATACCTCGGCAGTGAATTACTTAGCAGCGATGACCTCACTTGAGAGGTGAGACCATAGAAAGATAAGGCTGCTGAGTCAGGTCTGAGAGTCACATGGAGGCACAAAGATATGAAAACTCAAAGCAAAGTCCGCATTTATTAAACCTGTGATAGACCCATCATTTTATACCGCATCGAAGCTGGGCAGACACGGTAAAAACAAAAAACATGTTGAGAACGGCTGAGATAAGAACGCTGCGAACAATTGCTGGTAATACTCTGTGAGACCAAGGATGTAACACGACAATCCGGGAAAGCTGCGGGTTGATGGAGCGACAGCGGCACCAATATTGGTACCAACGTGTCCATAGAATGAACAATTCAAGGATGCCACATTTGGCATTGCATGGTGTCCCGAATGAACAGCGTCAGCCGAAAAGGCTTCAGAAACAAAAGAGAGCTGGAGTTACCCAAGAGGCTACTCCTTAAATGAACAGACGTTGAGTCATGGGGGGGGGGGGGAGTTATTCTACTATGCTGAATTTCACTTATCACGGGGTGTTCCGATCCCCATTAAACGTGATAAATGAGGGATCACTGTAGCACACTTTGATCAATTCACAACCAAAAATGATGGAACGTTTTTGGAACTTTGTCCATCACTAGTAGCTTAATACTCGGATTGGCTACTTAAAACAACAGACAAATGCTCCAAAACATTCTATCATTTTTTATTAAGAGTTTGTTACAAACTAGAAGAAGTTTTTGAGAGAATCATAAAAACAAGATTTTATTGCATATAAAAAATTATTAACAGTGACTGCATATTATTTTGACATGAAATAACATAAGGGGGATAATAATTGTGTGCACTCGATTTCGGGTGGAAGGCTCATTAAATTAAAAAAATGTGTTTTTAGCCAAACAAATTTTAAATACCAAGAAAATCTTGGTATAAAGAAATTCTCAATATCAACCAACACATTTCATTACACTGTATTGAAAATGTGTGAAAATGAATTAAATGGAAGGTTTTACAACTATTACTTTATATATTTTATGCCCACTGCAGCTTAAGAAAGTCTAAGGAATATTATTATCTATGTAAGCATAGAAGAAAGAAACAACATTGGAAATAGGTAGAGATAGATGGCCAAATGATCAGTAAAATTGATATTTTTTCATTAAAAATGTGTTTTTTTGTGTTGTATTAGATGTACTTATCGATTTCTATCACTACAACTTTACCATAGAAAAATTAGAGTCTTCGCGATCTGTCTTATTGCGAGAAAAAAAAACTGATAAATAAACAAAAAAAGTTTTTGCAAATTATTATATTACGATAGTTGGGACACACTTCAAATATCAAAGGTTTTTATCAAATTTCATGCCAAAATAATAAATTAATTGTTGTTTATGTCGAGCGAGCGCAATGGAGAGCTCTTGTTGCCTCCCTGAGTGGGACGTAAAGGGAGTTTGGATTGTTTATGTTAATAATAAAATTATTATGTTTTATCGATCAGTTTAAAAATAATGAAATGTACTCACAGTTTTAAAACTTCTCATGGCAAAGAGATTGGCCATCATTGTGGAGAATCCTGGAGCTAAACAACTCTGAGCTATGAAGCCCAACTTCAGTTCTGCTAAACAAATTACATCATCTCCCTGCTTCCAATCCCACGATGGAATATTTAACAAATAAGCCTGAAATACAAATATTTTACCAATATAATCAATTCATAAGCTGAATAATGGCGAAATAAAACTCTATAAGTAGGTGCTTTTATGTTTTTTTATGTATTTTTTTATTACTTATTTATTTTTAGATGTCGTTAGGAAATCTCTATTTCCAATAATTAATGCACTCAAAAATAAATGAATGCTGTTGCAAAATATAATCTTGTTATATCTTTTGTCTATGGAAATATGAATTTTCTTTTACATTCTGAAATGGGCCTACGGATTATGGCGACTGTAAAATAGGCGAAACCCCTGGAGGGTTGCCCGAATAGAACACCTACTTTGATAAAACAGTTTTTATGATTTTCATGTATGGCTGAATACTATGTTCAACTATAAAAATTGAACAAAACAAATTTAATAAATGACAGCTAATTTGACAGAAGTTGCTTCAACAATATGGCCGCTATCAACTGTCAAAGTTTGGAGGATCCTTTCTAGATTAGGTGATTTAGGTTTGAAAACATGAAAAATACAATACAGATTATTCTTACAAAATTGAGTAACCGGTGAGAAATAATAGAAACCAAGTAAAACCAAATAACGAATATGTAACAACTAATGACTCTAACAATAATTCATTACTGATGTTCCATTTTTAAATGGAACAAACCACTACGGGCTTACGACTGCGTTGTTATTTCGAAGGCTGGCTTAGTGTAATCACTTTACGTTAACAAAGTTCGCCATTAGGTGGTAATGTTTAAGTTTCCGAAACTCCTAATCATGAAAAATCTCATGTAAAGAACAAGTAGATATTTAATACTAAATGAGATTTAGAGATGAAAGTTGGAAATAATTGCGAACAAGAGAGCAACGAAATTTAAAGACTGCCGTTATGTATTTGGCACCAGTAAATAGTTCTGGGATATACTTGAAATAATTTACCTTATTATGATACTGCATAAGTTGTATAATAACTCTAATATCATCTGAATAATTCTTTATGGAGATTACTCTCATAATGTTGGCAGCATCTTCTGCATCGGGATCTTGACAATATTTATTCGCTAAAACGAGACAGGCATCAGCTTCGTGCACCTGGAAATTTAAATACTTTTTGTCTTAAAATGCCAAAAACCCTTAATATAAATTTAGAAAGCGAGATATTATTTAAAGACTAAGAATAATTAATTGTCTTTATTTTCAATATTAAATAATGCTTAATTTTTTAAAAGCTAAATGACTTTAAAGATGAATTCGTATTAGAGATACGCACATTTGGTAGATTTTAATAAGGTATTAAGGCATAATAAAATGTACGAAAATGATTAAAAGGCTGTCAAAGTAAAGAGAACATGTACTTACCTCGAATTAATTAGAATTTGCAATAATCTAATTTAAATATTTTTATTAAATTGGTAAGCGTACAAGTGAAAGCAATAGTTTTAAATAAAGAATGCATTGGTAATTAGATTGTTGCAAATTTATAAAATTAGTTTCAAAAGACAGAGAGTACACATTTAATAAAAAAAAAATAACAATACCCAAGAGTGTAAATATCTATCATCACTCATTGTTTTTATAAAAAAAAATTAAAGCTTAACATACCAATATAAAAAAAAACTACAAAAATACTACGGAACATAAGCCTAATTACTTGCATACTCACTTACCTTAATTGAAAAAATGCTAATAATGCTTTGAAAACCAAGCATAAATAATTTTGCCTATTGTTTTTTCGTTTATTAAAATAAAAAGGATAAAATCAATTAATTGTAGAATTCAAATACCTCTAAACCCCATAAGACTATAACCATTGCGTTGGCTGGAAACATTTCAAATTGAAGAGCCACAATCGATATTATGGAATTTAAACTTGTAAATCCTTATGTGTAATGAAAATAATAATGAAATTTTAAATGAATTTAATATGAAAGACAGTGCAATTTATCATAAAATTCTATTGCTGTCAAAATCTATGGTCACTACATAAAATATTCCTATTATTTTAATATTTTTAATAAATTGGCAACACCATCAATAATTATTACCAGATTGGCCCCATTATTCAAAATTGCCGTAGTTTTAAAAACCGGACCATAGATAATAATTTTCAGTCAAAAAGTTGGAAAATCAGGCACATTTTAAAAAATTACTAGCAACAATTTAAAATGAATAAAAATAGTGCCTACTTACAGAACAATGTTCTTACAAAAAATTTATAGTCAAATCTTTCAAAATCACATTCCTACATGAAAGCATTTTATTTATATCATTGAAACCAACAGATTATTAATTTGATAAATATGTACCACAGTAAAAGCATTTTTCAATAAGCACAGGAAGAAAAATAAATCACAATAAAATACGAAAATGGTATCAACATACCAATGACATATTACATTAAGATGTTACCATGGTGAAAAATTATAGCAAAAGGTTTTTTATTTTTATTTCAACAGTAAAACAAGGCTATGCGAAGAAGACCAATCAGGTAAATACATTGAGTTGAGCGAGGCTGTCAAGACATCGAAACAATCACACACACGCACACAATATACATATACACAATATCATTAATGTATGTTTGTTCTTGTATACATAATATATAGTAACCACTCGCATTTTCAGATCAAAATAGTACACATTATGATTATTTTAAGTTTGGCAAAGGTTTGGTTTTGGTATTGAGAAGAGTGACTGACCTTCACTCTCTGCAGGTCGATGGGATTCATGATGGTTCCTTGGAAGAACTCAACAGTGGTGAAGTGCCGCTTGAACAGTCCCTCCAGCTCCAAATCTGGTGGTTTCCTGTCATCACATCACCATTAACATCTACTACAAAGCGGTCAACTAACAATAAAAAGAGCCGCCATAACACTGCCCTTACTGCACTCAATATCACGGACAAACATATGGAATAAAAAGGATCAATGTTCTAATCTTGGTTGATTCATCTCTTTGAGAATTTCTCCCTGATATGGTACAATAAGAGCTGAGGAATGTGCTAGGCAGCCTCCGAAGAGAGATATACATGGCCTCCTACTACCTGGCTACGTTCTATGGCAGTCGCCGACAGTTCCGTTGACTCCGACACAACACTCACCACACTCCTTCAATAATAAAGTGAATCTTCAAATTTACCATGCATACATGACAATATTGCAAAGTCTAAACTTGAAATCAAATAATAAAATACTGTAGAAATATATTTTGGTAAATATGATATTGTATCAAATATAAGTAGTATATAGAAAGTTTGAAATTAATATGAAATACATTTTAAAATGTTTATACCTATATGATTCAGCTATTTACTAATTTTCACACACAGATAGCAACATGCAATTTTAATCATCACTGATCCTTGCAATTATAATTGTAGTAATGTTAGGATACAAATTATTCTATTTTCTTTCGAATAGAAATGTAAAATTAGAATAAAAGAGATACATCGAGACTGTATAGCAAGCCGGGCATCAACCAGTTGATCGTAATATCATACTTATCAAAATTATTTTTATACATAATAATCAAAATGTACAAAGCCAAAAATGTAATTTTGCTTAAGACAATGATTCAAATAAATAAGATTGACAACCCTACAGTAGTGAATGATAGAAATTATTGTTAAACGAAGTACAAATATAATCAAATTTTAAGAAAGTGTTTAAATAGGCGTGCTAATTGTTTTGTCCAGCTTTTATCGTCGCCTAACCTTAACACGCTCTAGGTCGACAGCGTTCATCATTGTACCCTGAAAAAACTCCACGGTCGTGTAGTGCCTCTTGAGTAAACCTTCCAGTTCTAAGTCTGGTTCTTTCCTGAAATATCACGACAAAAGCTTTGAAGGGAGGGAGAAACCCACAATACCCAATTCTCATTATGTAGAGTACTAAGGGAAATAGGCAGAATCTTTACATTATCTTCATCTCATAACACATGGGTACTTCAATATAAAACAAAAAAAATTAAAACCTAGGACTACCTTTAATTTCAAATTTGAAATGGTGCATAGAAATATGAAATTTATTTGTTAATGCTATCTAAGTCATACAGTGAACACTCACTTTAAAAATTTAATGGAAAAAATCACTTCTTTTAAGTATAATATTATTCTATTGATTTATTGATTGATTGCGATTCACTTATTCTGTATTTTAAGTTAGGTACAACAAATTATTACCTGAATACATTCTTGAAGTAACAGTGTTGTAGATGGTTAAACATTTAAAATTCTAATCAAAGAATTAAAGGATTGTTTACCTGTGAAGAAAGACCACTTCTACATCTACATCTTCTCTATCTTCATGGAGAAAGTCTTTTAAAAAGTGGCTGACAGATTCGTATGTTATATGCCCGCATACAACAATGTGCCTGGAGGAATAAAAGAGGAATTAGAAAACGGTAAAATAACTTATTTATTCCATCTACAAAAAAAGCAAAAAATTCATGCACTAAAACGCTAATGTTGGAGTCTGTAGGTAATAAAGCTTTCCAATAAAAAAAAAATAAACATGTTCAGAAAATTGTTTGAAAATATCTATAGTGTAGTTTATAATATTTGACAAAAGCTTCCATTTTTATAAAACAAAATAAAAAAATGGTTATGAAATTGAAATAAAATTGAACAGCATTTTTGATAAATTGAAATAAGTTGTAATAATGAAAGTTTATGGTGTAGATTGAACAGAAAAATGCCAAAGCATTATACTAGTGCTTTCAGAATAATATGCGAGATTTTTTGTAGTAAAATAAAACAGAACTCCAACATAAATTAGTAGGGAGAAACATCGAGAATAAGAAATGTGCATTTGTATATTTGAACCGAGTACAATGTTTCATGTAAAATTAATAAAACTAGTATTTCTATTAGTATAATACCTCTTTTTAACAAGAAAGGTTCAAATATGCATTATGCATTTAGAACATCAGTCTTATGATTCTGGCGTGATTTTAAGGTTGCAATAGTGTAAGAGAATAATAATTCAAAATGTTTTTTAATTCAACCAGTTGTGTGCTTTTCGTAAATTTTTGGATGAGAAAATAGAACCAGTAATCAATGTTTTGTAATAAAAGTCTTGAAAACGACTTAAAGATTAGGTGTTAGCATATGCGTCTAGGAATTTTGAATCCGAATAAAACAGAATTTTCAATTATCGGTGATCGTATACACATGACCAAAATAATAAGAAAGAGTTCAAGCATGTCGTGTTAGAATTAAAATATTATTAAAACTAAGTATCAGCTACCATAATATTGTAATGTTAGTAAGAATTCCAATCAAATCAAACTTGTTTAGTAATCTGAGACTGTTTATTCTAAAATTGACTGAAAATACAATAAATAAGTGGAGAGTTTTACCAATCATTGAGAAAAAACAAACACTGTGCACAGCAGCCATGCATTCTATTCAGCAAACTAGTCAATTAATAAGTAGTTGAATGATAACAAAACAATAATCTAGCAAGTAACACAAATAATGAATATCCTTGTCTAATACCAACGGAAAATAATGAAACAACCTAAAGATGGGAATAATTGTCGGTACTGAAGGTAATATAAATAATCAAAGAGTGATGTACTATCAAACTCTGTAGCTTGATGGACGCAGTGAACCTACGATCAATCTAATAACAATAACAATACTTAATATAGTTTGTTCAAGTATAAGTATAAAATAGAATAAAAATAAGTGATGGGTCTACAGCCCAACTAATGTATGTAAATATAATATCATGTCCTTAATGCACACAGCCTTGCCACGCTCTATAATAATTATATTATGTACACATAGATGAAGACCGACAATGGCATTAGTGAAACTACTGTCTTTCAATACACGACAACTTGGTTAGTTCTAATAAATTAATTAGTCTTGTTAAATCGGGAGCACACAAGAAGGTGTGTTTGCTTAACGTGCAGGAGATACTGTAATAGTATGATAAATAAATACACAAGAGGAAGAACAAAATATCCTAAGTTACCCATACGTAATGTATGTTGGTCTATCTACGCTGTAATAACATTTATGTAAGATAAGAGACTAAGCAAGAGCTAAGTAACATTTCAAAGAGTTCACCTCCTAGTCCAAAATACGGATCAAGTACAGATGTGAGCTAGCTAAGTTGAGGTTTGTAAGTCAGTGTATAATATATTAATGTATAATAAGAATACTCCTAGGTAGGTACACATGGGAACTATAGTATATTATATAAGTAAGTACTAAAAATGTTAATACAGTATAGTAACACACTCATATATATAGATAATATGAAGGTATACATAGAATATCATTCCAATACAAAACATTGCCCATATAACCAACACAGTAATATATTGTCTAATGATAATAATTAGTAGGTATTTAAATATATGATATAGGTATCAAAATATAGACTATAGAGTATACATATGCCTATATGACCTTTATATATGTGTATAATTAATCAAGTCAAGTCCTAAGTAAAGAAACATCACAACACTAAGAAATGTTCCAAGGAGACACCAGAGTTACAAACATCCATATAAAGTACAGTACAACTTGTCTAAAGTAATACATATACATACGTACGTAGGTCTCACGGCATAATACTGTACTATGCGAGTGGGTGGCAGATGAGTTGCTATTAGTAGGTAACAGGTAGAGGTGGTAATTTGTATGTATATATATGTACGTCTTATGTAAAAGGATTAATTCCTCTTTGGGACAAGCGTGCTAGGAAGAAAAAGAACAGAACAGAACAGACAGACAGAGCAAGAGGAAGGATGATAGTTGTCACAACACGAAACACAAACAGTAGTAGTAGGAAGTAGCAGTCGTCCCGTGTAGGGCTCACCTGCGTCCCCTCTCGTTCTTCAGTGTGCCGCCGTACTTGGGTCTAGTCCCGATCAAGTCTATTATCTCGGGGATACAACTGGCAAATATGGCCTGCACGCCGGGAGCAATTCATTCTTATATCAGTTATCATGGGAGGACACATGTTATAACACTAACATATTAAGTATTATTATCATTATTAGGTACATTATTCAGTGGGTACACAATACATTATAGGTACATGGCATGTCTTCTCATCTCATATACACCAATATTTTAAACCAAGTCTCAGTGTTCTTCGGCTGTTAGAGCTTGTTACTGGAAATGTTATTTACCATCTACCAAACTCGGAGCGGAAGTCCGTCTAGCCCATTCACAACAACCAACTTCATCACCGAGTCATTACATCCTCAACGCTCTTCTGTAATATTAGTGAAGCCTGTACAGCGGAGCACTCGTGTGTAGCCACATTGTTTTATATCTACATATTATTATATGCACATCAAAACATATACAAAATAATACAAACAAATTGTGTGGGCGTAGACAGCTCGTCCCGAGAAGAAGAGGGAGGAGAAAACAAGGGAAACACATTGCAGGAAGTCACATGTCACAAACAATCAAATTAAAATAAACCTTAAAGAGAGTAATCCTGTTTAAACCAATACATCCCTAACCTAACCTAACATAATATAACATAACCTATAAATATGACAACAATACGCAATACCTACTTCTGACATGTTGAGAGTGTGTTGGTAGTATTAAAATCACAGAAGATGACGGCTTTCATTATTAATGACTGGTTGTAATGTAGAAACTCTAAAGGTAACATTAGTGTGTGAGATAAGAGTGTTGCCACATAGCAAAAAAGTAGAGATTAGACTAAAGTAGTAAACAGAAGACAGAGGAAGAAAAAGAGCGAGGCACGGGAGGCAGGTCATCATGTATGGTCAGTATGTTTAGAACCATACAAGTAGGTACATAAAGTAAGTGGTAAGAATGAAGAGGTGATATTAGACATGATGATGATAGACAGTAAAGGATGGAAGGCACTGGCTGTGTGTGTTTCTTGGGACATGGTGGTGCTGGAACTAGAGCGCTACAGAGCGTGGCGACAGCAAGGCATCGTGTGCAAGCAAACATATCAATATATATATATTTATTTCATAATAGAATAATTATTAGTTTAGGTAAGTAAAGCTACTCATTTACAAAATTACAATAAACTAGAATTCAAATTGTTTTTATATAAAAATATGTCACAATGTTTGGTTAAACATATGGAGAATGTGAAGTATGCACTGGTCTTTACTAGACCAAGTTTCCGTTCAAAAGTTGTCCATAATGTAATAAACTTAACTGAATGATGAGTAAAGCGTGGTGTTAACCGTTCAAACTATACAAGATATACGAGTAGGTATCATATTATTATATGTGATATTAATATATAAACCAGAGCGATGGTCGGGGGATGTGCGTGCTCAATCTGCCAGCAGGGCTGCGCTTTGTGTTGCGCCTCACACAGCTCCCTCGGAGAGAGCACTTTCCACTTAGCAATTAACACTGGCCACTGAGCACGCACACACACAGACTTGATCTACTCCAACTTAGCATGCGCCATGGCACCAAGAAACCAACACTAGTAAAAAGGTAATATATATAGATATATATTTATTGCATATATATAAAACATGATAAGTCAATGCAAAAAACAAACTCTGCATTCAATTCAGTAAATTCTTGTTACTTTAGGGATATATATTTATATATCGTGAATTTATACAAGATATATGTAATGCTTACAAAGAAAACAGTATATTGCAGAATGAAGTTAGTTAAGTTATATAAATGGTATAAATATATAAGGTATATATATGAAGTAAGTGGAAGTGGGGTGCAGAGGTGGCGAGTCCCGCGCATCTCCACACGCCCATACTTATAGTGGGTGGGGTGTATGAGGGCGCGGGCGGTACCTGCGACGGATATCCTTGGAGTACCTCCCGCCGTACTTGTTGCGCTGGGCGGCCAACTCCGTGATCTCGGGGATCCAGCTGGCAAACACAGCCTACCACACACCACCAATCATCTACATCTCCTATTCCAGCCAATCAGACACTATGCATCTAATCTAACCTAACCTAACTTTACATGACGTCAAACTATCCAACAATGAGAATGTTTTGTAGGTTTACAATGTGTAACCCGCCCGCGCTCCCTAACCTGCTCGACACCTGCCTAGTGCATTGTTCTATACATCACACCATACCTCTAATATTTTATATGCCTATAGCTACCAAGCTAGAATGATGTCCATATATTTATCCAAAGCCAACTGAGGCCATGATTGCTTTCTTTCAGTAAGGTTACTTAATATGCAGTTGAATTATTCAGATGTTATTTGTACAAATTGCATTGCTAAACTTGATCTACAAGGCTGTGTGGCACAGAGCATGACATGTTTTGGCTGTAGTGAGTCATCGTAGGTTCTTATAATATATAGAGCAATTTTGATTCCAATGTTTATGTGTTTAATACATTTATGATTCAAACCAAATACAACAAACAAAATGGGTCAATCAAAATAAACAAAATCAAATTGATCATAAATGATAAGATTTGAAAATTCTAATTACTTATACAAACATTTGTGTAAAGGACGGATCACATATTAATTTAGTTACACATTAGATCATTATTTTTGTATATTCAATGCCGCACACCCAGAACCATGATATTCTACCCATAGACAAGATGGAGACTTTAATGGCTTAAAAACAAAGATGAAATCAATTTCGAAATCATACCTATTGCATAGAAAATAGAGATTGTTCTAATTTCAAAACTGTTACAAATAATTTTGTATCAAAATAAAATAAAGCATTGTTAATATATGCACTACACGATGAGAATAGCCATGAACCTGGGTGTTGCCAAAACATACTTGGATACATGACGTAGTACAAGTGCACTATGATAGGGAAACCAACGCATGCTCTACAAACAATAGTATATTATATGAACAACTAAACATTAATATTGTGAAAACTTCTATAAACATAACCTTAAAAATACGAAACACACAACTAAATAGGAATAAGAAGCCAACTACATATAGAGCTATATTAAAAAGCGTACAACAGTACAAAGTAGGTATCTATTAGATCTTAAAATGTTTGGTTAGGTTATATTAAGACACTTATGTAAGTACTTTGAGAAAATTAAACTAATGGAGACAATAGAGTGCTTCTGATAGATCACCCATCCGAGCAGAACAATATATCGAGGGTACATGTACTCTGTATGCATTGGTCTGCTGCAAAGATTGGGGAGTAGAGAACATAATACATGACGTAACTGACACCACCGGTTGATCAACGTAGATTGCATATAATGAAAGTTAGGACACTGCTTTACCAACAAATCAACTTCTTTTGTTGTGTGTATTTCTTCTCCGGACGTCTTATGGTTGCATTGTAGTTGGTAGATGCAATGTCCTAATCTTCACTTACACAATTAAGATCAACGGTTAATACCTCTTTCCATGTTCACGTTTCAGCTCGCCACCGTACTTGGACCTACTTCCTACCAGCTCTATAATCTCTGGGATGCTACTGGCAAACATTGCCTGTAATAGACAATGGTGTTAACATTTACAGTTGCCAGAAATCTACCCATTTTCTAAGGAAATGTTCTACTGTATAGTTCTACTGGAGAGTGTAGGTAGTTTATTCTGAGTGTTCTTCATTCATTTTTAGATATCTGGCAACACTAAGTAATAGTTGTAAAGTAATCTTTGGAGTGGAAACTTCAAAGTAACACCATTGATGATGATTCGCCAAATTTGTCATTATAGTTTGCTTAATACTGAGATATAAGAGGAATTCATTTTGATAAAAGCAAGCAGACTAAAACAATCGCTATTCTAAATAAAAAATCATGCAATTTTAAAACGAAAGTCTGATTTTCAAACATTATCAGTAATAATCAAAATAAAAATTCTAGCGGTCAAATACTATTCTTAAATGTCATTGTATCAATAATTGTGTTAATTATTTTGCACAAATAAATTTGAATTAATATTATTAATTAATGTGTCTTGTTTGGTTGAGTTTTGTGTTAAGAGGGATGGCGCAGTATCTTGTTCTGATTTAAATGATTACTAAAACACAAAAAGTGTAAAAACATGTTATTTCACTAAAACAAAGAAAAAAGTGAATAGCGTTTGTAATAATTGTATTTATAGCAAACATAATGTCAACTCAGTTGCTAAATAATTATAATAGTCAATTATATAAATAGGTAATTACAAAATATTAACTACTTGATGACAAAACAAAATATAAGTCCAATCTTAAAGAATAAGAAAATTATTTGGATTCAACCAGCTGACACTACCAGTATGGGATACACAACACAATATTGTCTTTGTGAGTTAGTTCCAAAAAGTTGACAATAAAATATGAAAGCCATTTCAATACTAGGTGTTAATGAAAACCAAACTAATGAATATTAGAATACATTCCGGAACAAATGATAATCAAAAATACAATCAAATGTTATGATGTATCTAAGAATCTGTGCATCTAACAGTAGTGATGGGTGCAAGATGTGAGTGTGTGTTGTGTGTGGTCATGTCATATGCGAGTGTACGTGTGGAACCTATTTGACTCACTTTCCCAACTATTAATTGTATTTGATATCTAGTGGGCGAGAGGCTGGGGCCTCTGTGGCAGGCGGAGCGGGAGGGCGAAGTGGGACAAGGCAAAACGCTTGGTTGCCCGATTCAAATTAGAATATTTCATCAATAATAATTCCAAACTACGGATAATTCATATTGATTGTAAAGTACCTAATATTAGATATATAACAATATATTGATTCATAATTTATCATAATAAAAAATGAATGTACATGTGGCAACGTTATGAAAAGACAGCGTTGCATAGAATTGCCACACAATAAGAAAATAACCAACCAATAATTTCATAGTGAATGAGACCTGAGGTAGAGTTTTGATTTATGTAACACTGATATAAATATAACACAGAAAAAAACATAATACAGAAATACAGATGGTTCGGGTCAAAATATAAATTTATACAAGGTACAATTTGAAAAGCAGCAAAACATAACACAACGCCATCAAGTATAAATGTTGACTTAAGTTTTAAAATGGTACTCGGTTTATACTATATAGTTTGGCGTAGCGATGGGAGCATAAGTTGATGCCTTTAGATAGTACAATGATCTCATATGACAGGGGAAATACTGTGCATAACAATCATACCATGAGTGTGCATTACCAATTAGAGTCTATCACATTTAACCACTGATACATCATACTTCTATCTACGTTTGAAGCACATTTCTGATTTAATCCGTAGGAGGAAGGATACTGTATAAAATGTAAGAGTATACAAATCTTGACCAACTGAAATAATACATAATAGGTATGTACATAACATTGTCATAACATTCAAAGAGATCCAATCATGCAACAAATCAAATAGAACATCAAAATATGTAGGCATATAACAACATAGTTGGTTGACTAACAGAACTTTAGCAAGAATAATATAACCATAGTGTTATCATGAATTAAGGATATAAGTATTGTATAATATCATAAAAATAAACTAAAGTCAACATTCAATACTGTCACAGACATTGCCACATATAATAGTAATTTTCATCTGAATAGGAAAGATGTATTGGAATAATTTCACAGTAACTTACCAAGCCGACAAGTAGGAAAAATACCAAAAATGTTCGTCCCAGAACTGTTTGACAGTACACATCGCCGTATCCTACAGTTGACATCGTTACAATCAGGAAATATACACACGTCCAATACGATAGCTGTTGAGGGTTACTAAAGTCCATTGGATCTCCCGAATTCTCCAGCTAAACAAAAAAACATAAACAAATATCTTCCAGATAGAAAGCAATGCAACACATCAGGTCGCACCTGAATGTGTTTTTTTAACATGAATGTTTTTACATGTCATATATTTGTTGCAATAAAGTATGTAATTGATGTATCTGATCAAGATTATGAGAGTTTATAAAATGTATGATATTACCAAAGATTCTGGCAAATCTCTTAAGAAACATACATTGTTAATCTTGTAATATAAATGTAAGCTCATTTTCAGCGTTTAAATTAAACAAATATCAATGAGTAAGAATTAGAAGCAAGAACTAGAAATCTTGGGCCTGTGTTTTAGACATGTTTTAAATACGATTATCTATTGCATATTCGTACATTTTGTCTAGTTCTGAAATAATTATAATTGCAAGTTTTGCGCCGTTTATGTCAAGCGTCCGAGCATTCTTAGAACATTCCAATAAGTAGATAGGCTTTCACAGCCGGCGCCAATATGAGGCTAAAGGTATTGTAAGATGGAGTAGAAGGCGAAGAAGGGTCTAGTTTAGCCTATCAGATTCCCTTGGATTACACTGCATAATCAGCATAGTTTAAATTCAACCTCACATGAGAAGCTGATCTCAACATTTAGAGGCCTATAAGGGCTGTTAATCGAATACAGGGTTTCTAAGAAAAAAGATCTTAGTGTTTTCGTTTCTGATTCTTTTCGATGTTCTTGTTTTATTTTATGAAATAAAAGACATGGGTGAAGTTACCAAGTGAATGATTCCTGCTGCAGTCAACCACACAGAGATGAAGATGGAAACTAGTTGAGCGAGTCGAATAGAGCTGGACGTCTTCAAAATATTGAGGTATTGTAAAATATCAGGCACAGTCATCAAGCGTAGGGCACGAAGAAATCTTAGCCCTGCAATCAAGAACAAAATATTTTTAGCTTATTAATCATAAAAGCAATCAACATTTTTTTTGTGCACAGCTCTTAGATGCACAGGACTTGATAAGTTTTCTCCCAAACAACCAGTCCTGTCTAATATGAAGCCAGAAATTCCAATGAAAAATTCTGAATCTATCAGATCAAAGTCATAGCTAGGGGGGGATCTGCAGTTTCATACGGAGTCTCATTTATATTTTTCACTCTTCCACTGCACAACTAAGCGAAGCCCCCTTCGAAATTATTTTCTGACTACTGAATCCGTATATTATGCATGGTATTAATTTTATCATACGATGCTGTATATTTTACAATTAACATGTTTTCTTAATTTAATATAAAAATAGGTTTTAAAAAAAACTTGAGCACAAGTCATAAGGTTTCACATTTTCACTATCTATTTCATGGACATAGCTGGGACATTTTAAAGCCCCCATTAAGTGAAAATGGTAAAATGTTTAACAAGTTTGGGGCCCTTATTAACTTATTCTAAAAAACCCATTGCGGCTATGAACATTTTGCAGGGCATTTCCTACACCTGAATCCAATCCTCCTGCCTTCTATGAGCCCTCCCATCCATATTCACCTAGTCCTATCATTCCGGAAGGAGTAAACCTTTCTGCCCAAAAATCCCCAATCCAAGGTGTCATTCGACCCGTGCCGAGGGATGCGTGACTAACGGGTAGGTTAGTAACTAACGGAGGCTCCCTGATACCAGGCAACCTCAGGGTGACTTTTTGCCTTACCCCTACATGCAGGGATGTGTAGGGGCGGACTTTTATTTCCCTAGTTCTGGCTATGGAGGATGTACATGGCACCTTTGTAGAGCCGACCTGGTGTGGTAGATATAATAGGTACTTCCGCATCAGTGGTCAAAGTGGACATAATGTCACATGATCAAGGGCATTTGTTGCAACCGAGAGATGGGAATCATTTCAAAAAGAAGATTAAGGAGACCTTTTGCAGAGGGCAGAAGCCGGGAAGAGGCACTGTCACTCTGCAAGAGGCCTCTGGAGACGTGGCACAATAAGAGGTCGCGCTCCATGAATTCATTGAAGGATGTCAAAATAGATCTAATTTGGTGGCAGTGACAAAAGGGGCATATGGTCCCTTGACCTTCTTTACAAATAAAAAAAAATGAACATTTTGATTTGAAAAAATATTCAAACAAATATTATGTATATATATATATATATATGGCGCTTTTTCACAATTCAAACAAACTACTAAACAACTAGAACAAAGCGCCCTTCTGCAGTTACGCACAAGCATATATTTTAAATAGAGCTCTGCGGTTTACTACCTTGTGACAGTTGAATATGAGTTGAAGTAACAAAAGGGGATTCCCATACAACTGGTACAAAGGAAGGTGAAAATGACGCGAAAATATGACACTTAGACTAGAAGTTTGAAGTCTCTCTCACAATATATTCTGGATAAGGAAGACAAGAGTTTTATTGGTAGGTAAAACTCCCATATTATCTAATTACCAATACAAGCATTTAACTTAAAAAAAAAACTCATTATAGGTTCAGAAAATTTGTTTATAAAAAAGCACATTTTATAAAATCGATATTAGGGGTGTGTTTAGGGCTTTAAATTCATACGCCCTTCAATTATCTACATTTACTAGTTAAGATAGTTTTTAAAAATGTTAGCTTACTACAATTTTACATTTTTTATTGTGTTTTCGTGCAAGTAGGTATATTTACCGTTTAAAAAAAACAATTTTTCTAGCCCCAGGTTGAAATTTCATTAGAAAAATTCTATGCTGACCGGGAATCAAAACATTATAATCAGTAAGTTTCACCAGATTAATTATTATTATGTCGGTACTACAATGTATATTTAATTATTATTATTATCAATGTTATCAGACAGGCAGCTATGCTGATATGTCTGATCTCGAAACAGTATTCACTTGTTCAGTCTATCAAGTCCACACTTGAACACATTAACACTTGGTGCAACAACTAGTTCCGACGGCAAACCGTTCCATGCATCCACAACTCTGTTGGACAGGAAATGCTTCCAGGGATTCTGCCTGAAACTGTGTTTGTCTAGCTTCAAACTATGTCCTCTCAAGTTAGTGTTTTGGTTGGGGCAGAACATCAGCTTCAATTCAGGTCAGTAATAGTATTCATTTAATATTTTGAAGGTTTCTATGAGATCCCCTCTCTTTCTCCGTTCCTCAAGAGTAGTGAGGCCCAAGACATTCAGACATTCTTCATATGTTAAGCATTAATTTAAATATAAAAATACCTAATACATATGAACTTACCAATCCACGTTCTTTCCAAATAAATTGCTACAAAAGAAGGGGGAATTGTAAAATAATCTACAAACGAGTACATCTCCAGCATAAACCAAAACTTGTCACTAGCTGCTATAAACTGAAAAAAAAAGAAGAAAAAAAACATTATTTTCTGAGGTTACTCAATATATTTTTAAACTATAATACATAATTTCATTTTATGAATTTCAATAATAGGTTGTTACAATTACAAACTATTTGGTAAAAATATTATGTTCTTTTAATTATGTATAATTTCGTACCGATATTATGTATATTTCGTAATGATATTATGTATTATTTTGTAACAATATTATGTATTATATTGTAATGATATTATGTATATTTCGTAATGATATTATGTATTATTTTGTAACAACATTATGTATTATTTTGTAACAACATTATGTATTATTTTGTAACATATTATGCAATATTTTGTAATGATATTATGTATTATTTTGTAACATATTATGCAATATTTTGTAATGATATTGTAACATATTATGCAATATTTTGTAATGATATTATGTATTATTTTGTAACAATATTATGTATTTTTTTGTAACAAGATTATGCCATATTTTGTAACAAATTATGCCATATTTTGTAACATATTATGCAATATTTTGTAATGATATTGTAACATATTATGCAATATTTTGTAATGATATTATGTATTATTTTGTAACAATATTATGTATTTTTTTGTAACAAGATTATGCAATATTTTGTAATGATATTATGTATTATTTCGTAATGATATTATGTATTATTTTGTAACAAGATTATGCAATATTTTGTAATGATATTATCTATTATTTTGTAATAATATTATGTATTTTTTTGTAACAAATTATGCCATATTTTGTAACAAATTATGCCATATTTCGTAACAAATTATGCCATATTTTGTAACAAATTATGCCATATTTTGTAATGATATTATGTATTATTTCTTAGTGATATTATGTATTATTTTGTAACTATATTATTTCGCAATGATATTATGATCTATTTGGGTCAATATTATATGGTATTTTTTTTACAATAGGTATTTGGTTGGATGTGTTAAACTTGTAAATTTTAATAGAATATATCTAATAAATAAATAAATAGAAAGTCAGATACTCACTCGTATAAAAAAGTATACCATAAAAAATATGTTGAAGGCGAGGTCGATTTGCTGCGTAATGTTGTTGCTCCATTTCTCACATTGCTCTACATCTTCGCTGAAATAATCAGAATACAAAATGTAAGATTATTTCAAATAATCCAGAAGAATTAAGAACATCAATCAGATATTTAAAATATTATATCAATAAAAACACGAGTCTTCATTAGCCAAAACATTTGCACTAGAAAGGTCTTTCTTTTTGAGAAGGCATATTATGTCTCAAGTCAACTCAATTAACAGACTGGAAGCATTTGAAATGTGGCTCCATCGTCGAATGCTACCGACCTCGCAAAGGCTCCGACTTCAGATCAAGAGGTCCCGGGTTCAATTCCCGGTCGGGTGAGAAATTTTCAATGTGTTTTTTCACATGAAATTTCTACTTGGAGTTGGAAACCTGTCTCAGATTGGACGGGACCGGTTGACTGGTAGAAAATGCTTCAAGCATTAAGTTCCGCCGGCTATACTGACACATATGTATAGAAGAGTGTTATTTATTTATTTATTAATGCTCAAAATTTCCTGGACAGATATGGTAACCAATACTGAAGCCATGAGGCGAGCTAGGGTCGACAGAGAGCTGTTATCAATTATCAAGGTCCGGAAAATATCATATCTGGGTCATGTACTGCGAGGAGAAAAGTACCACCTTCTTCACCTTATACTAAAGGAAAAATAGAGGGACGCCGAAGGCCTGCCAGGAGACAGATGTAAGGGAGTGGACCAGCACCCGAAGTGTAGAGGAGCTGTTCCGAGCAGCGCAGGACAGGGAAAAGTTCGCCGAAGTGATCGCCAACGTTGGGGGGACCCGACAGGGCACGTAACGAAGAAGATATTATGTCTTGCAGCAGACGATCACGGGCTAGTAAAAAGATATAGGGGTTGACGGTGAAACGAGTTCCCCGCTGGACGTGTTTTGTGCTGCGTGAATTCAACTACTATTGGAAATTGATTTTTTCTACACTCGATAAGCTTTTTTTTTTAATTTCTTTTTGACTAATTCTTACTATCTTTTTATTTATTTAGATATTATTTTTGTAGTTAGTTTAACACCATTTAAATTACTGTACATTTATTTTTTTATATTATTTTGTTTTGTTTGTCCCGTGCGACGTTATTGTTGCATCGGGACGGCACGGAACGTACTAAATACGTCATTATTATTTCTTTATTATTTTTGTTTCTTTATTTTGTATTTAAATCACTTGTGAATATTATTATATGTGACGTTAAAAAATGGAGGAACGTGATGGAGGTGAGATCCCCCCTGACATTGGGGTGATTTCATCGGTCTCTGACCCTCCAGAGTCGGGGAAAAAACGTAAACTTTCTCAAACTATCTCTGAAAATACAATTAAAGACAAAGATGTTTCTCTTGCTCAGAACACGAGCAACATGATCCAAAATGAATTGTTATATACACCGGATATTCCCGGGCCGTTTGTCGTGTTTGTTCAGAACGCTGACGACACACATTTGCACCCGCTAACATTCGGGAATTTCTTATACAGAAGAAACTTTCTCGGCATAAAACCTGAATGCATTAGAGCCGAAAACAGATATAAAATTTCTCTAACATTTAATAATTATTTATCTGCAAACGAGTTCGTTAAATCGACCTTTGTCTCTGAAAACAAATTGAAGGCCTTTATTCCGACTTATAAGTTGGTTAAATCAGGACTAGTAAGAGATATTCCCCTGGAATTATCTGAATCTGATATCGTTGAAAACTCTTCCACATTTGGATCCTCGATTAAAGTTTTAAAAGCCCGCCGACTTAATAGGAAAAAAGTTGACAAAGACACTAATAAAATATCATGGGTCCCTTCAACTACTTGTATTCTGACTTTCCGCGGGCAAATCTTGCCCAAAAACATTTACTTATTTTATAACTCCTTACCAGTAGAACTATACTCTGAACCTACTATAATTTGTCACCTTTGTGCTAGATTTGGGCACTTAAGGAAAAATTGTCGATCCAAACCCAGATGCGCAATCTGTAGTTCCACTGAACATAACAAGGATAATTGCACCTCTAAAGAGGTGAAGTGTCCTAACTGTCATGGAGATCATAGTGCTCTGCACTCTAGTTGTCCCGAACTAAAAAGGCAAAGAGACATAAAAAAGGTTATGGCTGCGGACAACTTATCGTTCGCCCAGGCTGTTAAGCTCTTCCCGAAATCTAGCAAACCCTATAGTGAAATCGTCAAGCCCTTAGAAGGGAAACTCCCCTCAGTCCAAGTTCCTAATAATTCCCAAAACTCTAGTCGACGAGTTACAATCTCGACTAAAGCTAACTCAGCTCCTCTCAAAAAAGTTTCACCTCTGTATAATGATAAATCTTACATAGACAACCTTTTTTACACTAACGGGCAGGCTGGGAATCTAACTCCAGGATGTGCTCTTATAACTCCAGAGTCATTCACTTCAACATCATCCGAAAACGAAATCTCAAATGAGAGTTCCTCATCTCTCAAAAATCACATTTCAAAATCTTCCACCGATGAGACAAATTCTTTGAAATCAGCCTTAGAGCTGTTGCTTGATATTATTTTTAACAAATCTGATATGTTCACTTCAAAAATACTTCCTCTTATTAAAACAATTATAGAAAAAGAATAAACAGACAATATTCTCAACATTTCGTTGGAGAATGCTATTTGTTATTTCGAATTCAAACTATTCTACTAAACGTTTATTACCTACTAATAATTCAATATGTCAGATAATAATCAATTGAATATTCTTCAGTGGAACTGCAGAAGCGCAATCTCCAACAAATCAGATATTATACATATGTTAAATCAATTCTCTATTCACCTTTCAGCTTTAAACGAAACATGGATCAAACCACATTATACCTATAATATTCCTGGTTACTCTGTCTTTCGAAATGACAGAGTTGAGGGCAGGGGAGGTGGAGTAGCCATATTGGTGAAATCATCTCTCCATTGTGATCTTATTCCAATTCCAAGCAATCCCTTTTTAGAAATAATTGCTGTCTGCATTGACGGTATTGGATACGTCTCTGTATATATTCCCCCAAATGGTGGATTTGACAGTAATTATTTCAACTCGATTGTCCCTTTACTTCCAACATCATTTTTCCTGCTCGGAGACTACAATGCCCATGCCGTTGCCTGGGGGAATACCCTAACTGACAGAGCGGGTAACCAAATACTGTCATTTGTAGATAAGCATGACCTATGCATCCTGAATGACGGTTCACCAACCAGACTGTCTTCCCCTAATCAGAATCCAAGTGCAGTGGACTTAACAATTTGTACTGGCAATCTGGCTTGTTCATCAAGCTGGAGTATCCTAGACGACCCGTTTTCTAGCGACCACTACCCAATTTTTGTTACTCTATCCGTAGCTCCATCCAGAAAGTTTTCTTACAGCAGACAATTATACAGTACAAAAAGGGCAAACTGGGCTAGATTTGCCGAAATTGTAAAGGAATCCATGTCTAAAATCGGAGATACGTCCAAGTCTCCTGTCCAAAAGCATTATGATGACCTGACACAGATTATTTACGAGGCGGCTAATAACAGCATTCCCTCTAGAAATAAATCCAGCAAAAACACGAAAAATGCCCCTTGGTGGGATCAGGAGTGCTGTGATCTTATCACTGAAAGAAAACAAGCTATGCGAAACTTTAGGAAAAAATTTGATTCAGACTCCTTTATACAGGCAAAGGCCATACAAGCCAAGGTAAAAAAAAAACTACGAGCTAAAAAGCGACAGAGTTGGCAAACCTTTTGCTCTTCTCTGTCCCCGAATTCTCCCCCTTCACATGTTTGGAATATGATCAGACGCTTCAAGGGTTCCTTCCAGACCTCCAGAGCTTCTGCTCCTCTTTCTGACTGGCTTTCAGAGTTTTTAAATAATCTAGCTCCTCCTACTGCCCCTAACTTGGACCAACTAGTTCCCCCTTGTATAAATAACAGAAATCTCCCTCAAAATAACAATAGATTGTTAGAAAAAGTAAATATGTATGAACTAAAGCTCTGCCTACTATCGGTGAGGCATTCATCTCCTGGTGAAGACAAAATTCCGTACGCTTTCTTTCAGAAAGCTCCTGACATCTTTATCGAATCTTTTCTCGACCTTCTCAATAAAATACTATCTTCGGGAAACATTCCCAACTCTTGGAAACACCAGTTAATTATTCCCATCTTAAAGCCTGGAAAAAATCCTAAACTCGCTTCCTCCTACCGGCCCATAGCCTTGTCCGCATGCGCCATGAAAATTCTGGAACACATTTTGAAAAACAGACTGGTTTGGTATATAGAACACAACTCTATACTACCTTCTACACAGTTTGGTTTTAGAAAGTCACTGTCTTGTGTAGATAATTTGAGTGTATTGATCACGGATATCCAGATTGCTTTTACTAAGAAAAATCCGATGTCGGTCGTATTCCTTGATATAACATCTGCTTTCGACAATGTCTCTATCCCTCTTCTTTTCAAAAAACTTGTAAGTCTCGGTATCCCTCACCAAATTGCCACATTGATCTTTCGCATGTTTACGGAGAGAAGCATTTCAGTGAGCGGAGACGTCCCTGGAGACCACAGGGTGGTCTGGAAGGGCCTTCCTCAGGGGTCAGTTTTAAGCCCTATCTTGTTTAACGTCTATTGTTCAGACATCCCCAAGATACCTGATGACTGTCAATTGATTCAATACGCGGATGATATTGCAATATATACTACTAATAAAAATAATGTATGCGCTGAAAGAGCTTTGACAGGAGCCTTAAATATTGTCAATTCATGGATGGAACGGAATAACTTATTCCTATCCCCTCAAAAGTCGAGAGTTGTATCATTCTCCAGAAAGCACGTGAATCCATCTATTTCTGTAGAGCTTAACGGAAGTATAATCCCTCAGTGCGAAGAGGTTAAATTTTTGGGTATGTCCTTAGATAGGAAATTGACCTGGAGCCCTCACGTAACTCATACACTGGCCAAATGCGAAAAAGGTTTAAATATACTTAGAGCGATCTCTGGCACCTCTTGGGGCTCCCACCCTTCCTCTATGAAGAACATATACAATGCATTAATTCGCAGCCACTTAGATTACGGTAGCTTTTTATTGACTCCAATATCCAAAGCCTTGGTGAACAAGCTGGATGCGGTACAAACAAAATCTTTGAGGCTCTTGGTTGGGGCAATGCCCTCCACTCCAAACAACTCTCTCCAGGTGGAATGTGTTGATATGCCACTAAAGATTAGAAGACAATATCTTTCTGATTCCTTCTTTATTAAAAAACGGACTTTCACTGATCATCCATTGCTGAAAAATTTACCCATACTACGTAACCTATATCACGTTAACGGTTACTGGAAAAATAAATCGAGTCCTTATTTATGCAACATTTACAGTAATTACATGACTCAGTTTGGCGTTAAACGTTACCCCTTTCCATCCGCTGTTTATGACCTTCCTTTGGAAGTCTTGCAATTCTCCCCAACCGTGTTTGAAAATATCGGTATCGGTAAAACTCCTAAAATATCCTCCAATCAAATAAATCAGACGTTCTTTTCAAAAGCTGATTCTTCTTGGCCAAACCACATCCAAATTTTTACTGATGGCTCCAAATTTTCTACTAGTGATCATTCTGGATCGGCGGTTCTCATCCCCAAACTCAAAATAAAATCAATTCTAAAACTTCCTCCGGAAGCCTCCGTTTTCACGGCAGAGTGTGCTGCTCTGCACCAGGCTCTCACTCTGTGTGATCACCATGAATTGGAAAGGGCAATCATCTTCACGGATTCCTTATCTCTAGTAAATGTACTTGCGTCCGGCTCAGGTACTGATAACTGTATCATCTTAGACATTAGGAGAAACCTATATAGTCATAAAGTAAAAGGGAGAGATATTGTCATAGCTTGGATCCCGGCTCATTGTGGTATAACACCCAATGAGGACGTAGACGCATTGGCAAAAGAGGCCACCAGCAATGGATTGGTCCCTCGAAACTTTGAACTCCCCCTGAGTGATATAAAACGTTCTGCCTTTCTCGGAGCAATGTCGGCCTGGACCGATCATTGGGATGAGGTAGGTAGAGCTAAGGGGTCGATTTATCGGGACATTAAGGAGTCTATCTCCAGAAAGCCATGGTACCAAGACTTCAAATTCTCCAGATCAGAAATAGTCACACTGACTCGCATGAGATTCAATCACCATAGACTGGATAGTCATCTATTTAAAATAAATTTAGCCTCGTCTCCACTCTGTGAGTGCGAACTCGATATGGAGACATTAGACCACGTCTTTCTCGGTTGCCCAATAAGAGATTCATATGAACTTTATTACGAAATCAATGAAATTCAGTTCCCCATTAATATGTCTTGTCTGTTACACTCTGAAAAGCTTTCTGTCTACAAAAAAATTTTAAAATCAGTAAAACAGAATTATTTAATTATATAAACAGTATGTGTGTGTGCGTGTATGTATATATTTTTATATAAATGCGAGAATGTATGTACGTAAGGGCGTGATTGTAAGTAATATGTAAGGCCGAGTGTGAATGTAAAAATAGTAAGTCTTTATATAAAATAAAAGAAAAATAATAAATTAAAGCATAATATTTTTGTTTTGCAAATCATCAAATATTTGAAACTGGCACAAATCGTCCCTCTAGGGATGGGATGCCATAAACATAATAATAATAATAATAAAAAGATATAGGTACTCGTATACTGTCCTAGAAATCTAGATGAATAAGAAAGCAGTACTTATTACAAAAGTAAGATTTGTTTTTGAAGAAAGCATTAATAATTATCTTTTTTAGCATTGTCAGTCAGTAGCAGATGGAATTACATAGTACTTGTTAATTTGCATGATATTGAACTGTAGTTGCATGATATAATATATAAAAGTTTACCCTTTTCCCCTCTCCCATTCCTTTCCTCTATCCCTTCTTTGTGATTGATGCTTTGTTTATTTCTTTGATTTGTACCTTGTACTTTTTATTATTTTTTGACATATTTTATAGGTTAAGTTATTATTATTTATATAGAGAAATTTTATTTGAGACGATTATTGTTATTTATATTGGGACATTTTATTATAGACTGTTATTATTGTTTATTTTGAGAGATTTTATTTTAGACTATTATTATTATTTAAATTGAGATTTTTTTACTGTTATTATTGTTTCTCTTTTTTTTTATTAATATTTGACTTTTGAAACATTCTTAGACCAATCATTGTTATTAATATGTGCACACATTTAAGTGGGGCATGACATTTATCTTTTCATTTTTTTTTTTTTTTTTTGAAAAAAATATCATATAATATACTATTACACTATTGTGTCACGCCAAGTCTCGACAGAAGACTTGTCGGCAAATTTGTCTTTTATAGCCTAGATGCTTAGATAACTTTCCTAATCTAAGCCTAGATGTATATGTTTTGTCTGTTTGTTGTGCCATGAGGAAATAAATAAATAAATAAAAAGTAAATTTTAAATAGAAAATTTGAAAAATCCCTATATGTAATTTTCTGAACAATGATAATATAAAAATAATAATTTCGTATTACCGCCCTTAACGTAAAAACTTTTTTAAAAACGTTTTTATGGTTAGAATTCATGAAGAAATTCATTGCAGAGTTCTCCTCAACTTTCAGAATATCATTGTGGGTTCGAATCCCAATTCTAACAAAAATCCTTTTGTATTCATTGAATTACACATTAGAAGCGGCATCTAAACCTAAAAAGTGCCTCTATGAAGAGTAAGCGGTGTCTAAGACACCCTCGCGTTTCGTAAGATATTTTTATTTAGATACCCTTTTTCTAAAGTCCCTTGAAAATACAAATAAGTTGTAAGAGTTTGTTATTTGCTATCCCCGCTTTTCATCATAATTTAAAACAACAAGATGGAAAAAGACAAGAATCGTTTGAATGAACAAAATACTTTTCGACATCAAATTTTGTACAAAAAATTAATACCGCTTCTAGTACATAATATAATTCAATGTTTTCACCACACAAATATTGTTTGGTACAAATACAAATTTTGACAGATAAATACGCCAATTCCCTATCATATCCACTAAAATTTAGCATCAACTAAAATTTTGAATTTCGCGGGCAATTCCATGTGATTTCAACCAATCCAAGCGATATTCCTTAAGAAATCGATCGATGTGAATATAGCTGCATATGATTTGAAACGAATAATTTCCCCATGTCAAAATTATCATCATGGCCGCCAAATTTCCTTTTTCTCAAACAAATTCATCTTGATCAAGAAATATAACAATATTAACGTAGGTATCTTTTGTGATGAAAACAAGAGCAAAATTATATAGGTATTTACTGAAAATAATAACATATTTTGTTTTGTTAAGAGAGGTGACTAAAAAAAAAGACACGATTTTGACACAATATAGACGGTTCCTCTAAAAATTTGGCGGGTCTTTCTAAGGTGCCGCTTAAATTGATCGAATAGCGAGTCATTTTAGAGGAATCGTGATAATTAAAGTGGAACAGTCAGTTAAAAGTTATTTTTATCTTGCACTTTTTTGGCGGATTCTTAATTTTAGCGGATTTAATAGCGAAATTCTTAATTTTAGCGGATTTGATAGCGAATAGGGGTATATAACCTTTAAATTAATTAATCTTATATCGTATAAAACTAAAAGAAACTTACCTTGAAGCATCTATGAAATAAATTATAAGCGAAGCAATGCTTAGAATGAACACCAACACCACCTGAAAAGAAAAAAATCAGAATGTTTATCTGTAGCCATAAATTCAAAACGTATGCTCATAACGTCATTATGACAGATATGAGTCCAAATGAGATTTTCAAAAAAAGAACACTTCTTTGAATGAGAAGAGAATATAATATGTAAGTATATTATTGTAAATATCGATAGAGCGCAGAATAATATTGTTGTAAGCATGAAGACAATCTATGTATGAGAGCAAATTATTAGCCACTCTAACGTCAAACGAAACTCCTCGTCCAAAACTAGGCAATGAAGATACGAGACTAACCTGATTCGATCTCATAAACTTAATCATGTATCAAAATTTTGTCAAAACTGGTCTCTTCTCGAGTCTGCAGCCCGATTCACGGAAAAGTTTAAGTCTAAGTTTAGTTCGAAGTTCGAACGAAGTTCGATTCAAACTTTTCCGTGAATAGGTACATAGACTGTAGATAGTCGCCGCCTACAATTATTATTACCAGCAGCCCTATTCACGGAAAAGTTTGAATCGAACTTCGTTCGAACTTCGAACTAAACTTAGACTTCTGGTCCTCTTTCAGTGGCTATATAATTCCTCCTGTAGACCTCCTCGTGCTTATCAATAATAGGCTACCCAAACAATTGTAAAGTTAAATTAAGTAAAAAAAAATTCTCAATTCTATAATAAAGTAGGTAAGTACTTTTAGGGATTGAAATATAATTTGTCTTTTTGTAGGAACAAATACACGTTTTTTTACAATACTAAATACAGGCCAAATACAGGCAACATTGTCACCTTGTATAGAGTCAGATGAAGGATGTAATATGTAGAACAATGGAATGGATGAGTATGAAACGGAATTGTGGGTTTTTAGTGAAGAGGGACGTGTCGTTATACGGGAGATTTAGTTCCTTAAGCCCACTCCAGACAGCCATATTCAACTTGTCAAACAACCGAATGATGAATGTTCCCTTCTTATTGTTATTTAATGGCTGTGTCTTTCAAGAATTCCTTGAAAAAAAATGTGCGGCCGTGTACTCACCATCAAACCGTAACCGTAACTGTTGCTATCTACTGTAAACTATGTTAAGTGTGTAGTGATTCGCAAACCTAGAACCCTATTCTTTAATCTCGCATACGACTTTTTCGCCTGACAAGTTTTTGACATAATGAAATGACAGATGAAAATGTCAAAATTATTTCAAGATATTATGGCTTTTTTTAAACTGTCTGTATTAGAGGCAGATGAATGAGATAATACCGAACTCGGTAGCCTAGAGGTATAGGCGTGGACTTCAGATCACGAGGTCCCAGGTTAGATTCCCCGTCGGGTCAGAGTTTTTCTAAGTGTTCTTTCACTTGAAATTTCTACCCGGCCTGGCTGGACGGGACCGGTTGCCTGGAAAAAATTGCCTCAGGCAAAAAGTTCCGCTGGCTATACTGACACCTTTGTATAAAACAGTGTTAATTTATATTTATTATTACGAAAAATATTGAAAATGATATTCTTTAAAACCTTCCTCATATTATAATTGTCGAACGATATTAATGTCGAAGTGTTCAACGGATAGCGTTTTCAATTTGTATCATTCGACAATTATTAGGTATATGTCGAATAGATAGGTACTGTTACAGTTCGCTGATATGTACAAGGCTTAATACGTAGTATGTATGTACTTGGTACGTACTTAAATCTTCCCGTCAATTTTGAAGTGACGCAGGAATTTTGTAATACAAACGCTGTGAATCATAAAAGTAGAAAATTTTCTACAGTAAAAAATACTACCTACTTTAATATGTCTTTTTCGAAGGAACATGGTACGAAGGTCCATTTGATTTTCATAAATCCATTAACAAAATAGCTTTCGAGTGTCAGGCTCATAAATCCAAGACGTATAGAACTGTAAAACGAAGAATTCAAACTATAAAAGACATCGAGAGTCGCGGAGAAATAAAAGAGAGAGAAAATGAGAAAACATAGTAAAGTAATCAAAATGCGTAGGCATAATTTAACTTACCTAATCGTAAAAAGAGTAATTTAAAATGATCCCAACGCAATTGGGTATAATTTAAAAGAAGCAAAAAGTACTTAATGAAAACCCCCTACAGGGCTCAAGAACTGGGTGACCCAGTCAGAACTACTTTCTACACTGGGTTACAGCCGCTAGTACTTGGGCAAATAACGACCCTAATTTCATATAACGTGAGGGGTGAAACAGTACCTACCTACCCTATATAAATACATACATAACTGAGTACTGGGGTGAAATGGAACTGAACTCTAAAACAATCATTCTCAACCAAAACCCATTAACACGTGATTTCTTTCTATATTATAATCTCGCGTGAGCATGCTATTATTTTACTGCCATTTTTAATTGTTATGCAGTATATAATAGCAGGCTGAATACTTAACAGCGTGTTCTTTTTTTGTTGTTGAATATGTGATTGTGATTTCATATCAACTTAAACACGACACAAATAACCTATAATAATGTAGTATTACATTTTCGTGTTACAATACCTACTTTATACTCGTCACTGCGGAATAATCTAAGAATTTACTTATTTATACAAAAACAAAAAAAAACATGACACAAACACATAAGAATCTTCAGTGCTCCAATAGCAGGTAGGTAACTCCCGCATTGTTATGAAAAATTGAGCAACCGGCGTAAAATGAAAAGCAAGTTCTGATTGACGATATCCATTGTGAGCCTAATTTCTGAGTTACAAGAAGAAATGTGATTTATAACTATACTGGTTACGTATCCCTAACTCTTACGGGATACTCAAAATCAATCTCAAAATATTAAAGATAGATGTTGTTTAATGGAAGAAATGGTTGACACTGCTTTTCATAATTTATTACTCACTAATCATCTATCATATCATGAGATACACCTATATTATCTTGTTGCTACTGCGATATTGCAGTTTGATAAAAATAAATGCAGGTGCGCAATAACGCAATACACAATTAATTATGTCCCTATACGCCTCCTTGTGGTATGCAAACTACATCACACATTACTGAGCAAATCAGAACATAGGTACTACAGCATAACATTTAGTGGGTACCTACTCGATTATTTGACACGATCAACGCGATCACCTTAAAATAATGTTAAAGCTTTCTTATGAGAATCACAGATTAGTGGTTTTGTGTTGTCAGTCTGTTTTATGCGCCATCTTCACGCTTATAAAACTTAAACATACGTGATGCGCAAAATGATTTTTTTTTCGAATAACGATACCCTTGGATGATGTTGTTAACACTATTTATTAAAACCTAACGTCTGCTACTTCGCTCAAAAAAGGAATAATATATTATTTCAGTTCGAGACCATCAAACCGTTTTCTCAATATTATTTTCCGAATTTAACTGGTTAGGGGCACATGAGTTTAATGGTTTCAAAGTTTATAACGGACGAGAAACGTTTATAGTGATTTACATACATACATGGATAGTGGTGTAAAACCATAATCCTTACTATTGAAAACGGTTTGGGATGTATAGATTTTCAGAACCATGGGGGACATAGCAAGATTTTTCGTCTTTAAGTATATCTTTGTAATAAGAAAAGTGATTCCAAGATAGGTAATCTAAAGTTTAAGTAGAAAATTTAAAATTGTGTAGACAAAAAAAAAATCATCATAAGTAGGTAAGTGCGTGTAGTTCTAAATAGTTTCGAAGTACCAAGAAGTCACCAAGAAAAATATGTACCCTCTTTCCTCTAAAGGTTCGATGACACGGGGCGAGTTCGCTAGTAGCTTGTAAACTAGTCCCGTATCATCGGCTTTTTTTCAATCTGCTAGTTGATTATCCAATACAAACCGAACTCGCTAGCTGTAAAAATCGCTCGTAAACTAGCCCAGTGTCATCGAACCTTAAGTTTCATACTATCTGTAAAATGGCATATTCTAAATTTCAAAATATGCTTTTGAAGTACGTTTGACCTAAGCGTATTTTATTATAAAAAAAAATGGGATAAAATATAAAACCTTTGTAACAAAGATAAAAAAAAATCTCCAGAGTCCAACCATGTAACAATTTCTAGTATGTAATAATTTCATTCATTGCTCTGAAGGAATTTCTTGTTAGTGAAATTCCTCGCTTTCATAACGTTTGGTCTATCTATACATCATACCATTTTCTACAGAAAAGGTACACTGGACTATGTAGCCGAACATAGTTACAGTATTTCTCTCCCCGAATACACAACACAGACTCGGGTAAAACTCTACTCCTGTTCCGCTGGCAAGTGGGTCTAAAAGAAGGAATACAGATCAATACCCATGACCTAGTGACGGGAAAGTGAGCACTGAGTGGAGAATGTACCGAAACAAACGCTCTCGTAGAAAGGATAAGATTGTTATACCGAAAGATCCTACGATAACGTAACGAATAAATTCTCCTTTCTACTCTCAAGCGATTCGGGGGGAAATTTCGAGGGCGTGTACCCTGAATGACAGCGAAGAAAAACAGACAATGAACGTTGTAATCTTCTAGGCTGGAGTTCTGCAGATAGTTCCCAAAACGGACTGCCAAATAATAATATCAACGTCCTTCTTTTAAATGGTTCTTAATTAAAAAAAAAAACACTCCCGTTTCTAGGAGGAAATTAAGAAAGGCGAAAATGTACCGTGGTGAGCGGACGAAATGTTTGAAAACGATCCTAAAAAATGTCAGGTCGAACACACCAGACAACATTCTATCTTTTGTGAGAGTTTCTGACATTATTTTGTTTTGTACGAGTTTTTTTTCGAGCAATTGTCAAAATGATATCGTTTTATTTATCTATTTTATTTCTCTATACAAGAATAATAGAAAAAAAAAATCAAAATAAAATCCACAGTTAAAGGCGAATGAATAGTCGGTCATTCTTGATGGTCAATAATAATGGATGATTCTGGAAATTTGAAAAACTAAAAACACAAAAAGAAAAACAGTCGGAGGTCTCCGTGCGTAAATTATTTTTGACGACTTTAAGTGTCGGATATTAATTTTTTTTTAATACTATAAAATCAGATATACCTATTTCTATTATCCGTGATAATCGGTGTAAACGTCATTCTGCTCTGAGGAGGGAATTTTGTGTTTTTGGCTCACCGTTTTATTACAACTAGTGGTCGACCAGTGCTCGAAATTCGACCATAACTTATTTAAATTATAAGTTTGAACATTATTAAGGTACCATTGTTAACGAATGAGCGAGCGCTATTTCAAAATTTTCTTTCAAAAACAATGACATGGATACGTCAAATTTGAAATGTTGATATGTACCAAGTTTTTTTCTATTATTATTAAAGACAAACAATATAAATTTATTCTCAATTCCCGCCATTTCCAGCTCCACCTTCCATTTGAAAATACTGCCTTCAAAAAGCTTTCTGCGCCCATTATGAGGCGCTTTTCATTTTACATTAGTTCCTATAGGTAAAGTTGATGATCTTTATAAGTAGTCTGTGGAAGTGGGTGTGAGGATCAAATACATAACATTACAGTAGTGTTTGTAATGTTTTTTTTATTGATTTAATCTTTTTTTAAGCATAATTAAAAAAAAATATTAGCATTCGCCACTCCTTCTCTATATAAACTATAAGTGTGCGAAATTTCATACTCCTCCGTCCGCGCAATTTTCGTAGAAATGGTCACAAAGTTTTTCCTTCACGTATTAATATATAAATTTGTTCAATCAGTGTTGTGTTATTTTTCGAATGTTATTGTTGCACGTTTTTTATTTGACATCAAGTCGCAACATGTGTAACTAACTAGTTACTAAAAATAATAATCATTTCATGGTGCATGTAATAAAAACAATAGCAAATCTTACATTATTATAATGTGACCTTAGTTAGCAGGGAGCGCCCTTGTGGTGGATTTTTTTTTCACAAAACGGCGCTATATACAAATCATCCAAATAATAATAATAATAATACGTTCGTAGTATTTGCGTAAAAATCGAAACTATAAATAAACTACTATTTACACTTGAAATATTTAAACGATCCAAATCCAAACTCCCTTAGGGGCATAGGGAGGCAACAACAGCTCTCTAACGATACAGCTTTTTATTTAAAACAACAAAAAAACATAACCTACCTACATATTCTACCTCATCCGCTTTGGGCCAAGTAGCTTTCTCATTATTATTAACGCTCTGATGTTTTTAAAATATTATTTCGAGTTCTAAAACAAAAGCAAACGTTCCGCAGAGGAATTCGATACAAAAGAGAGGTTTTGTTTATTAATACAGTATTATAAAGGCAACATTATGTAGTCACGGTGAGCGCATAAACTCTTTTAAAGGGTTTCAGAGGGAGGATTTCACCATGGTGGAAAGGGATGAGAGATTTTGTAGCTTCAAGTGAACTGTAAGTACTTTAAGTGTTTAGAAAGAGCGAGTCCAGGCGTCTAGCAGCATTTGAAATGTGGCAAAAAACACCACAGGCTATAAGGGAGTTCCAGTTCTTACTCGTTGTTTTTTTGCCCGGTGTCTATATCAACGATAAGGAAAGAATACTTCATATCCAGCTCTGACTCTATGATCGATTGGTGTAAACGCACCTCAAGGGTGTAAACGCACACTAAATCATGAAGACATTGTCAAGATAATGAAATAAAAAAGATCTTACACAACGGTGCCGATGCGCAGTGGTGGGACTATTTAACTTGCTTACTGCGGTATCCAAGCTACGCGCAATGAGACTACAGACAAGGCTTACTCTGTCTCTTTTGTGCTTTTATCATTTATCTGCCGGCAGTAAAAGAGATAAACATAAAATATAATGCTTTGTACTTGTCTCAAAGAATACTGCGTTCGTATCATTACGGCAGCTATTTTTACATTTTTTCTAGAAATACAAAGCATGAGCGTTGACAAGATGTTACTATCTATCAAATCAATCAAAACTCCCTTTACACTCCACTCAGGGGCATAGAGGCAACAAGAGCTCTCCATTGGGATAGATCTTGTGCAATGTTTATGACCTCCTCCCACACCATGTCCAGATCCCTCAGTTCTGCTTCGGAGCGAAACACGGTATGGAAGGTATAGGAGGAGGATCAACGCTCCCCTCGGCTTTCAGTTCATGCTTACCTACTAAACCCTCTTTAGCCTCAAAAGACAAATAATGCTATCTTTATCATACAAATTGCCCTAAACGTAAAGTGACAATAAAGTAAAATGTTATATTATTTTCAAACAACTCCCTTGTATTATTATGGAGAGAAATTTTCGTAAGAATCACAAGGAAGGAAGTTCCCATAAAAATATAAACAGAATTGGATAAATTTACGCCGGAAACATAATTTGTACCGGTGGAAGGGCTCTGTTAAATTCAACCTATAATTTATTTAAATGACACAATTACAGATTTTTTATGGCGATTGTTAAAAAACCCCAGTTTGCGGTATGAAAAAAAAAAATACGTGTAACAGCAGGACTATTCGCGAATAAGGTTAGTTTGAACTAAAAATAATAAACTTAATTATTTTCTTAAGGGCAAAAAGCACGTTAAACTAGCTAAACTATTTTATTAAAGTACTTTCTACAATAAAACTTAAATTTTTTTTTCGTGTTAGGCTTGGTACTCACTTGAGCCGCGAACGTGTATCGTTACATCAATTTTATCAAAAGGATGCATGTGTTCCGCTCGCGTTCGCTTTTCGAATCACGTATACACTTAACCTTTCGATTGAATTGATGCAATGTCACACGTTCGCGGCGCAAGTGAGTACGTACCTTAAAGGACTCGTGGAATCATGAAGTAAAATCAATTACGCACAAGTTCCAAAAACGGGTGTTTTCGTGAGAAGGCACTCGAAACTCGAATGTTTTACTTGTTCTAAACTCAAATTTGAATAACCCTGTAGTATTTTTTACAATTACAATAGATCTTCTCTTGGTGAGTAACTCGTATTGCACGCGTGAAAAATATACTGAGCAAAATTTCAAAATGAAAAAGACTCAATCTCGTTTATTTGTACTATTATGAGGTTTCTTTTATAAAATTTCAGGCCAAAAGGCCACAAGTAAAACATCATAACACGATGTGACAGGCAGGAAGACTTTGAATGGGAAAACATTTTTTTTTTCTAATTTTCTTCTCAATTTCTCCAACCATTTAACACGAGCTTATACGAATATTGTTCCCTAATATTGTTCTCTATTCCTGGTAAGTACCTACCCCTTGAAGGACACGACGTGACTAGAGATGGGCATTATAACGATAGCTGATAAAAATATTAGATGAATAAAAATAACACCTCTAACGTTATTCATATTAAACGATATTTTTGTAAATATTAGTTGAACAAAAATAATAGTCACGCTAATATTAAGCAATCATAATATTAATAACAGCATATCCCCATTTCATTTACATGATATATTAGGCTCGTGCTCACTACTGAACGACCTTTTTTTTTCTTTAGGAAAATGTTAAGTTTCCAGATACCAAATTTAGGTTTGTAAAATAAAAAAGCTTTAAACTTTTAATAACGTTATTTTCAATTAATGAAACTGCTGTAACGTTTTTGAATTTAAGCCGTTATTCCCACCTCTAGGCGTGACGGCCTGATGGTAATAAAAAATAAATAAAAATATCCCCAAATAAAATATGTAAGAAAAACTTGGGTATTTTACCATATTAAAGGGTTAGTGAAGCGGAGTTAAGTTGTGTCGTTAACCTCTATGAAAATACCGAATAACTTTAATGAAGCAGAAAATGAGACAGAACGAGGGAGGAGCGAAAGAGAGAGAGAGAAGACACGAAGAGAACCAAACAATTTCTATTTAATCATATCGTAGGTTTAATCGCACACTGTCATAACTTATAATAACGATTTTAACGAAAAATCAAATAGTGTATGTTATTATTGAGATTCGAGATTTCTGGAAATAAATCCGCGCATTTTTTTTTGTACCGTTAATTCATAGTAAGCTGACCCACCTAATTTTGTACAGTCTTTAAATCAAATCACCAAAAGTGATTATTAGTGAACTAACTGTTTTGTTTGAATAAAGGAAATGTTGTATTGCTTGTCTATCTTGCTAACTTATTTTTTATACCCACATAAAGGCTTCCTCGTGAGATTTCTCAAAAGTGGTTTACATTCATTTAATTTTATTGTGCATTCTCTACCTGTTTAGTTTTATGTTACCTATTTTAGAAATTTACTTATTATTAATCAGTTATCGAGAAGTCAAAAAACGGTTTAATACAAAACGTATGAGAAAATTAATTTATAGATTTTATTCGGTGATTTTTTACTATTTTAACATACGCGAATAAAACTACCCTTGTATAAAGATTCACTTCTCAATCTATGCGTTCGAATAATACAATATGCCTAACAAATGTGTAACTAACACTCATAGTGGTTGGTAGTCTGGTCGCCGATTTTCGTACTGGAGTTCGTGGTTTCGATCCCAGGTGGCGACAATCTTCATCTTTCACGACACAAGCTTTTAGTAGCTTACCGTTAAAGAGTCAAATAGTGTGTTTGTGTTCGCTTTGAAGTAATAAAAAACGTACTTATTATATCTTTATTTATTGATTTATTTCTCCATCCAGAGGCCCTTGCAGGCATTTGGTGGCGTCAATATCACATATAACAAAATATTAATTTTCAATATAGTCAAGGAAATTCAAAACACACAATATAATCATCATGTACAAAGAGCAGAAGACATAAATAAAATGTGAAGTACCTATGATTTGCAGTTGATGTAAAGGGTCAACCGGCATATTGTCCTTGATATGTTGTATTTTCATTATCAATTTAATATTTAATTTAATCCCTGTTCAACTCACGGTAGCTGGTCTAACTGCACTGTATGTTTTGTGACTGCGATTTCCCCAATTCCCTTCTTCCCTCATTCTCCCCTTTTTTAGAGCGTTTTTCTAGTTAGTAATAGAGTTATATTTATATGTAGAGAGCCGTTTCACAACTTATTAATTACTTCATGTATTGTAAGCATATGACATAATTGTAATATTAGCATACTAATTGGTCGAATTGTTATACCAAATTTTAAACTTATAATATATTATATGTTACATGACTGTAAGTATGCTTGGAATTAAAAAATAATGGAAAATATATGTAGATAGTAATATCAGTCAAGGAAGTGCGATTTAGCGTAGTTGACCGAATTTGATGCGCTTTCTTAATGAAGACTTCGTTTTCTGTTTAGTGCAGTAAGAAGACACGCTTAAAGAAGTATGTTTTATTTATGAAATTCATATTTAGTGTTGTGGCGACGTTGACTTTGGCGTCCGATCCGTCTCCCAAAGTATACAAAGAAATACGTACATTCACATCGCACTTAGTTATAGCAATAATAATGATATGATATTATAATAATGGATCCTATTTACTCTTCTTTCAAAGTGTCTTTGTGAGAGCGCTGTCATCCTTTTCAAATGTTTCAAAAGAAAATTATTATTCCGAAGAAACGAATCACACCAGCGTTCAACTTTGATGAAAAAAATGGTGTCTTATTTACTTTTAACAAAAACCTGCGAAGCGAACCACGACGAATTCCCTGAAAACTGGAAGAGAAATTGTCAAGAGAAAAAGATCTCTAATTGTCGAATTTGAAATAAACGAGTTTCGTTCAAAAGAGCGCAAAAACGCCTGAAGGAATTTAAAAATATTAAAATGAATCCCAATTTCTTTTGGTCACGGCATCACTGGTGAACGGCTGGGTCAATTATGCTTATTCTTTTTATGTTTTGTTTGTTATTGTCAGGAGAAGGTTTTTATGAAAGAACACATTAAGTTGCGCGGAAGATTAGAAAATTGAAGAACACTTATCGACGATAACATCTTTTCTTATTTAACCATCTTAGACCTCAACCTCGGTAGCCTAGTGGTATAGGCGTGAACTTCAGATTACGAGGTCGCGGGTTAGATTCCTCGGTCGGGTCAGATTTTTTCTAAGTGTTTTTTCTCTTGAAATTTCTACCCAGGGTTGGCCTGTCTCAGATTAGATTGGATGGGACCGGTTGACTGGAAAAAATGCCTCAGGCAATAAGTTCCGCGGGCTATACTGACTACTTTGTATCGAAAAGTGTTAAATAATCAAATAATTATTTTCTGCGCAGAGTGAAGACTCGTTTTATTTTTACATCATTGCAGAAATCGTTTTAAACAGATACATTGGTCGAAATTATATTGATAGAGCAATTGTTATTCATTATAACAAACTCGAATTCATAGTTTAGAGAGGACAACGTCTGTCGAGTCAGCTAGTTTTCAATAATATTGCAGGTACAACCAGCCGCCCTTGATATTTAGTAGAGTTGAGTAGCCTAATACAATGGTACCTATTCACTATACCCAGATAACATTGTAACGCAACGCATATGAAAAACGCTTCTAAGGATGTTTTCACTTCAATAAATCACCCTTGAGGACCGTATTCGTAATGTGTTTCGGCGAAACTATTCCCTGGTCCCTTCTTTTTTATTAAAGTTGTGATGGTTTAATCGATACTGAACGTAAACGATTTGGCTTTGCCGCGTCACGATGACGCGGGGGTGCGAAATCTTTAATTAAAAAAAAGTGATGAGGGTTCACTGGCGTACAAAAAAAAACAAAAACACGACATAATCAATAAAAATAAGAATCTACATAACAAGTAGTAAGAGTTTAACGCAATTTAAACAAAAATATGCAGCATATTTTTTGTCAATGTGACACAGGAAATGCGCGATCTCCTTTCTACCAACTTTACGGTATACCGATCGACTTTTCTCTAGTTTGATTTTCATATCAACATGCCATATGGTAGGATATCAACGAGATAGATGTGCAATCAACAGTATAAAGATACCAACAGGATATGTGTTTAACGATCTGTCAGAGTAAAATTTGTATTTATCATCAGCTATCAAGATATTTCCATTATTTCTTTATTCCCGTTGACAATTATTATTATGAGCACCTTATAATTTGTCTCGCATACAACCAGCTTGATTTTAGTACATTTTAATAATTATTAAAATATATCGAGTAGAGAAGGGTCTCTAGTAAGATGACGGGCAAAATTTTCCCTTAATGTAACCATTGGCAAAGCTCCATAATTGTTTCGGTTAAAAACAAAGTTTCCGAAGACCGTTCATTTACAGAACTGTCGGCAGCTTGGAAACGTTACGGATTTTCCATTAAATTCACTTCAACTTCTTTATGTATAAAAAAAAAAAAACGACGAACGTCTGAATTAACGAAACGGAACGAAATACAAAACTGAAAACGCGAACGGTTTCAGGCAGAGATAAGGCTACATGCGCGAAAAACTTTTTAGATTAAAAATCAGCTTTTTTTGTTCAGCTTTTGGGCAGTGAAGTTTCAGTATTATGTATTTTTTCATTTACTCCTTTTAACAATACCATCTAGTATGTATTGTGTTTTATAAAAGGTAAGTTATATACAGATCATAAACATTGCGCAGGATCGAGCGCAATGGAGAGCTCTTGTTGCATCCCATCCGTAAAGGGAGTTTGCATTTGGATTGGAAGTTATATACAGAGGTTGGCCTTCCTTCAGTTAAGTTCACTTTTTTTTTTTTTTTTTAAATGAATCTGTGCTCACTCAAAGTGAACACAAATACACTCCTTGACTCTTTCACAGTAAGCTACTTAAAGCTTGTGTCGTGAAAGAGGAAGATGGTCGGCACCTGGGATCGAACCACGACGTCCGCAGTACGAAAGCCGGCGTTGTAACCGCTGGGTCACCAACCACTTCAATTCTTACCGTACCACGATATTCTTACCGTATATTAAATTTTACGTAAGTTTTGGATAACGTTGGTTTTAATATGAGCCGTTTCATGCCCAAAATTTTGTTTGTCCTGAATGGCGAGGGTCGATGAACTCTTCAAGCAGCGCAGGATCGAGTAGCTTTCGCAGAGATGGTGGACAACGTCGGTGGAACTTGACAAGGCATTCGAAAACGAAGGAAAATGCAGACTTGGGTGCAAAATACTCACCATGCTTCAACCGTGGAGAATAATATTGCCTTGATTATCTTAATAAAATATACACACTAATTTAGCAGTTCAAATATACTCCAAATTGAGGGTTGGCCCTTAAGTTTTTAGTAAGGGTCCATCAGCTACTATTTAAATCAGGGGACATGAAAATTAATTACTCTACTGACCATGCATGGAGTACGTGAGTATTAACGGTCAAAGTTCGTAGAACTAAACCCATTTCCTTAAGGCGTAATATCTTGGCGGTTTATCGGGAGGACGAGGATTAGTTTGGAACTTAGGACTTTAATTATTAATATTAAACGTTTATATAACACAGAGGTTTGTATACATATCTCAAGTAATTAAGTTCAAATTTGATTCATGGAGTTGGATGACAAAATCCCACATGAGATATAATCTAAATTTAGTGACGTAGCCTAGGTATATTACAATTATCTATGGGCGAAACTACTTTGAAATCGAAAATCTATGAAATCCCAGATAATAATTATTATTGTTCTAAATAGTGATAATCAAAGAACGTTTACTTATTCAAATTGCGAAGAAAGACTTAAGTGAATAGAAATTATAATGTTTTTTAATACCTACTTATTTGTAACAATGTTGACCTTTTAAGATACTAGTTCAACCATAGCACAAATCCGGAATATTAGGACCAAAAGACTGATGACTTAAACGAGATTTAAGTCTCGGTCTTTGACTTAAACGAGGTTTATTCTTCAGTCTTTGACTGAAATCAGCAAAACGGCATTTTTATAATAATAAACTAAGAATGATTGCGTCGCCAAGCCGGTCGACATTCTTTCTTGTTTAATCAACGTTTTGTCTCTTGGATGAATAAACAAACCTAAAATATTTTTACTTTTTAAAATGGATTATTGCTAACAATTCTCTGTTTAAAATATTAAAAAAAAAATTACCATCTGAAAAATTCGCAATGTTATTCCATACAAAAGGAGCAGGATTTCTTAGGCACCTGTATCTCAAAATCTCAATTTTTAACACTATGCTATTATTTTATTTTATTGAATACAAAATGTAAGCCAATGACATACGTCACGTTATGTTGAATTCGTTAAATGCGTGTGGGATTTCTATGACTGGATTACCAATTTAGCATTTTGTTCCGACATCGAACGAGTTTCAATAAATTTTACGAATACTCGACAGCAAACAAGATAACAATATGTCGATTAATAAATATCCGGATTATGAACGTCTAAATAAACATAAAACGTATTATATTATGCATTAACTATAAATCGTTTCTTATCGATGGCTGATTGAATAAAGACTATCTTTAACTCGGATTACGTTTTTGAGTTAGCTACAAGGAAGAAGAAGAATGCGATGTTTGAACAGTTCAGTTGTAACCGTCTTCAGACTCCGTGCATACGAAAAATAATGAAAAAAAAACCAGTTAATTGTTTAAAGTAGGTGTTAAAATTTTTGGACTAGCGTTTCATTTAAAATACCACATAATGTAATTAAACCGACAATACGCAGTATTCGGTGGATACACACGCAACGATTTATATGTACAATTTGACCAATAAATCTGTGATTTGTCAAATCTTAGAGATAAATCTGCAGGTTAGTGTTGTACAAATTGATCGAATCAGTGACAGATAATCTGATCTAATTTGTATGTGGTGCAATACACACGAGAAGTTCGGTCGGTGGCGACGATGGCAGATAAATCGTACCGGTTGTTTATACCCAACTGATATTATAGGTCAAATTTTACCGAATTCCGAAAGATGAGCGGTCGTACAAATATTTTTTCCATTTGAAAGATACATTTGTTACAACCATCCCTATTATAAATCTTCTTGTTAGTGTCAAAGGCCCGATTTATCTTAACGAAATTTTAAACCAATTATCGGCCGATTTATTGGGACAATTTATAGTTAAGATTTATCTTTACGTGTGTATTCAGCTATTGAAAGATCCATCTAATACATGTCTATTTCAGCGAAGAAAAGTCCGCAATACCTTTAATGATCAATTATTTATAACTTTTAATGTCTTATGCAGTTACTTAAATAATTTTCAGCCAAGAGAGATAGTAGATACTATCGTTTTATTATCCACAGTAGCAATGATAAAAGAAATGGAGTCGTTTTCCAATTTCTCAACACAACAAAACTAATTACATTAAGTGATTTTATTAACGTCGGGTACGTGTTACGAAACGGCATTCTGCAGAAGGCACTTGTTGTAGTGGCGCGCTAATCCGTTTAACTCGAAACGATACAAACAAGAGAAAGTGTCCTTCTGTACTTAATAGAGGAGCGACTATTGATTTTTGATGACATTTCACTAACAACATCTTTGCTAGAACATTATGGAAGTTTTCCAAACACACTCGTGCCCCAGATACACATCGTAAAAAGGGGTAGATGTAGATAGTGTATCAGTGGCGTGCTGCCCATACCAGTAAAAAAGCCTGAGCCTGATGAAAACATATTTTTTTTAAAGAACGTTTTGAAAATTTTATTTTGACGTCAAAATCCGTAGGGCACTTAAAAGTGCAAGCATTTCACAAGCTCGATAGATTTTTTTATTTAAAAAAATAACTTGAAATTCACTGAAAATGGATTCGATTCTAATTTAAATTACTTAAATGAAGTTTTTAAAAGCCGTCGTATTTCGAGCCACTTTTCAAAGATTTTTATCTAGCCGGAAAGCAACATAAAAAACGAAAGGACGGTTTTTGATGGATGAACAAAAAATACAAAGAAAGTAAGAGTCAAATCAAAGTAATGATAATATGTTAAATAAACTTTTTTTTTTTAAAAATAAATGATTAAGGTAATCAGATTTCATCATGTTTCAAATTCTTAAACTATCAACAAACTCATTCAAAGATCTAGACATAATTAGAAAGTTGTGCACCAACAAAGCCAATTGGCAATAAAGATCAGACATTAACAAAAATGGATATATTCATATCCTGGCGCCAAATATATGACAGCAGTCGCAGTCTTTAAATTTGGTTGCTCTCTTGTTCTCAATAATTTCCAACTTTTATCTCTATATTTCATTAATTTTTAAATATCTACTTGTTGTAGGTATACATGGGATTTTTCGACATGTTGAACATGTCGAGAATTCTCATGATTAGGAGTTTCGGAGACTTCAACATTACCACCTAATGGTGAACGTTGTTAATGTAAAGTGATCACACTAAGCCAGCCTTCGAAATAACAACTTTCTTCGTTTATTCTAGTAAAATACACTTTCTCGTTTAAACCAGTTTGATTTATTTTTGAAATACTGAAATCCAGCGCACGCCACTGTGGTATTATATCTCGTGTAGTGCCCATTAGGAGTAATACGAATCTTGGCAGAATTCTTAATGGGGAAATGTAGACCAAAAAGAGAAAAAATGAAGGCACAACCGTGGAGAAAATGTTCAACATTATACCATACACCATACTAGATATTCTGGCATTAGAAGCGGTAAGACCTTAAATAACGTTTGCGCTTATTTCACTAATGGCAAAACAAAGCTGAGCTTTTGGTTGAGAAAGCAGCGGCTGCCAAACTATTCGTGTCGAGGAGTTGAAAGAGTTAAAGTTTGGTAATAACTATAGTATTTGGAGATAATGTGAACTGTTTTTGGAACTATTCCCAAATGTTAATTAAAAGCATTTTTTGGCTGAGCGCATGTGAAATATATTTAAAACTTTTGAAATGTGTTTGTGTCATGCTTGTCCGGACTTACGTAAACAAATTTTCTTGGTTAAAATATATCGTAAATTATCACTTGGCAAATTAGGTTGAAGATAAAAAAAAGGTAGGAAGGACTGTACCTATGTATGTTTCATCAATAATTTTGACAAAAATGTACGCAAATTTCAAATTGCATCAACGAAAATCGAGGGAGAGACAATTGAGGTTGAAAAAAATGTAGAATTTATCCCGGTATTTATATTTGACATAGGTATCAAGTTGTTCCGGTTTGGGTTCCGCTTATTTGTTGCACTGTTTCCGTGTATCTATTTAAATCTCTAGCATGTATTTTTGTTGTTGTATCTATTTGTTCATTCAATTTATTATATAAAAAGTAGGCTGACAAAATTTTGTTATGTATAAAAACCTTGTAACCCTTGTATCCCTTTCAGTTCACTATTACAGGTGATAATTCTTTCTAACAAAGCATACCTACTTGAAATAAATACTTGAATGAAAGATAAAAGACTTGACCCGAAGCAGGTTTGGTTATTGTAAGGTTTCCTTGCTGTGCTAAGTAATAAAGCACAGGCATTACTGCTCATTTTGCGACATAGTTACGCAGGTTAAAAACCTCGTTTTCTTTCATATTATCGTATCTACAAAGTGTCTTGAGAAATATGAAGTAACCTTTTTTCAATTTCAGATGCAAACAATAGGTTTGCGTGGAGTTGTACTTTTTTCAAAGGGTCATTTATTTATTAAGGGTCTGCTTTGAACAATAAGTTCCAATGAAACACAATTTTGAAAATTTTTAGTCGGGACGGTTTTGTATGAACTTTAGCAAAAAAGCATTAATCCTATTAAAAGGCAATGCTTTTTACGCTAATTGCAATACGATCACCAGTAATAGTAGAAGTTGCTCCAGGGTATTTGAATTTGTCCATCCCAAGGTTGACTATCACCTTCGACAGCCCTAGAGAATCCCGGTTTTGAATGGAACGAAAGGTTCTTAAACACTCGTTATTCCCATCTACTGACGAATACTTCGGAGCCAGACGAGGAATATCCCGTCAGCCCACGTCGAACCTTTATTTTTCACTTAAGCGAGGTAAAAGAAAAACTTTTCCTCTCTTTATGCATGATCTAATGGGGATACCTTTCAAACTTGAGATTTGTCAGCGACTCTCGACCTGTGATGTCCCGTTTCTGTAAATTTGAATATTTAATAGGACATGAGTTTTTTTTGCCATGAACTACGATATTGATGACTTGGTTGTGCTTTGTCGCCGCAGTTTTGATGCAGTTCTTTATAGTTGTTTCTAGTCTAGATTAGTAAGGACAATTCTCTAATATAAATTAAAGTCGGGCTAGTGCGAACACTTATAACTCGAGATCGGCTGAACAGATTCTTCCAATGTTTGATTTATTGGATTCTTCTCCGCTATGGATAACAGAATAACTAATAAAACGTTGAAAAATGGATAAGAAATGATATAAAATATAATATTTCAGTTAGTATGGAACGGATCACCTGCGACGCGCCAACGCCATCGCGGGTAGTTCCCTCTCATTCTCGCATACGTGATTGCCGCTCTTACAGTAGCCCATCCCACTTACTCCACCGCACCGTTTCACATTCGTGTTGGTACTTCATGAGGTAGAATGTGTGCGCGCGCATATTTTCTCACATTGTTCCCGCCTGGGATTTGAATACGAATGAAATATGGATGTTTTAGAAATATTTTAACATTATTATTTCATTATCAACTTAATCGGATTAATTATGTATTTTTGTTTCCGGGGGCGCTGTGCACATATGAACGGTTAGGACTACAGGACAACGTCTCTCGGGAAAGCTAGTAATTTATAAACATAACTTCCAGGTTCAATAAAAATATTCTTTCAAATAAAATGCGATACTAGCTGTAGATGAAATGTTTGACTGTAGGTTGGTATACACGGTTGTACTCTGGCAGCAAAATATTTTAAAATAAAACCTAGAACATATGGCTTTGCTTCATCAATTATTCGAGAGGGCAGGTAAAGGCATCAAAAGGATATTTTGCTGTACGGAATAACAATGCGGCAAAAGATATCAGGGCCTTGCGGTTGAAAATGGAACAAAATCACACTAACAAATGGCGGTGTCATATAAAATAAATGAGGATAAAAAAAGAATTTTTTCTTGTAATATAAAATTGTATTTATTGCCCAGTCGTACCCACAAAAAAATGAGAAATCGTACTTCATTTCTTTTATCGAACCAAACAAATGAATATCAATGTTCCCGGTAGTCTAGCCGTTCTATATCTCATTCCGCTATGTTCCTAGCTTTAGTCTCGTCGAGAAAATGTGGGTATATTTGAACGGTCCAATCACAACAGTAATAATAATAATAATAATAATAATAAACATTTATTCAATAGAATATCTCAGTACAAAATACAATATGATAAATCTACCCACTAGGCCAAGCCTGTCTCGGGGAGACTTAAATATAGTACATAAAAATAGAGCAAGACACAAAAATCCCAATACAAAAAAAAATGCAATAAGCCTTTATAAAATTATCAAAAAAATAAGCCAAAGTCATTTCAGTCATCATCAGTAAAAATATTCCATTCCTTAAACAATAATAATTCAAAGTCCAATATACGGTTTTAAAAAAAAAAAAAAAAATAATTAAAAGTGCAACTGCAAAAAACAATTAACCACTAAAATAGTAAAAAAAAAATATTATGACAAATAGTAAAAAAGAGTACAGATAAAAAAAGATAGTCGGAAATGCAAGTCCATCGCTAAAATCAATATTCATTATTGAGTCCAAATAAAAAAAAAAAAAACATGAATAAATAGTCATTAACATAAGTAAAAACATAAAAACAGTCAATTGCAGTCAACAAATTATCAACAATCCCTAAAGTCATCAATAATAATAACTATAAGAAAATACACACATACATACATACAACCTCTCATACCCATACATGCACATACGTTCACATAAATACATAGATATATACATAGAATTAAAATAATAATAATAATAAATCCATTACAATACATAGTAACATAAAAGATTTTCATCAAGACAACCACACATACACACCCTCACACATTCACCCTCCCTCGCATACAGCTCATCCCAACCCAGAGGGTACCTATGTACTAGTACGGAATTTCGTTGATTTCTACTTTAACCCAATTGTCAATAGCCTTTCGGAATACATTTTCACTTCTGGTATTTCTTATATTCACATTCAAAGAGTTGAAAATTCTCGGTGCAGCAGCAGAATATTGCCGTCGACCAAACGTTGTTCTACAAAACGGGACCCGGCAACTTATTCCTACCGCTGTTCTCGTTTCTCTGTTCTGCTGGGACCTCAATTGGGACACAGAGTTAAAGAATCTGCGCAGAGTGAACTTCACAAATAGCTGGTCCACAGTGAGCACGTCAAATTGTCTATAGATTTCTTGAGTGGGAAATCTTATGGGTTTTTTTAGGATAACTTTTATTAAACATCTCTGCGCTACTCTCAACCCTTGTAGAACCGTAGTTCCACAGCTTCCGTATGCTACTAGGCCGTAGAGAAGCTGCGACTGTGCCAAAGCGTAATAAACCGCTCTCTGTGTTGGAAGATCTAAAACGTTACGTAAATTTTTGAATATGTAGATAAGTTTTCTTATCTTTTTAATTAGATCTTCCACATGTCTGTTCCATGCAAGCCTATCATCAATTTTGAGCCCCAAATATTTAATTTCACTCTTTTTTTGAATAATGGGACACTGGCATTCACTATGACCCATGCAGTGATTGCCATGCAATTTCAAAGCTTTATCAACTCCGGGCTGATCCACCCTCCTCAGACTGAAGGTTAGATAAAGGGTTTTCTTGACATTTAAAGTCAACAGGTTTCTGTCCAGCCACTTCTTAACTTTCTTGAGACCTACCTCCGCACTACGATATGCCTCTTCCCACGTTCCAGCCGTGAACAATAGAGTTGTGTCATCCGCAAACACTATTATGTTTCCGCCCACATCAAGATTACACAATTCATTAATGTAGAGCAGGAATAACACAGGACCAAGGACACTCCCCTGGGGAACACCGTAACCAACAGTCTCATATGTACTATAACTTCCCCTTACTCTGGTGGTCTGCCTTCTATCAGTGAGGTAACTAGAAAACCACTCATTAGCATGTCCCAAGACACCCAGCTTGGCCAGTTTGTCCAGCAGCAACCGATGTGACACGGTGTCAAAAGCTTTTTTAAGGTCCAGGAACACACCCAAAGTCTTCTTTTTGTCCTCCAAGCTCTTTGACACGTTTTGTGTCAAATCCAGAATAGCGTCAAGTGTGCTCAACTTTTCCCTGAACCCATATTGGGCTCCAGACAAAATGGAATTGGCTGTCATGAATCCCGTCAAACGGATCTTGATTACGGTTTCTAGAATCTTTGACAATATATTTAATATAGAAATGGGTCTATAATTGGAAGCATCACATCTGTCACCATTTTTGAAAACAGGGATTATAACAGCCTCCTTGCATCGAGTGGGAAATGTGGAAGAAGCAATACTTAAATTTGCGATATGTGCAACAGGAGCAGCGATAATAACGAAGTAGCGTAATATAACGAAGTGTTGAGCAGAGTCAAGAAAGGTCCTAATAAGAATTGCCCAACATATCGATTCGTATAGCCAGACCATCGGGCACCTAGGCACTAGGTAAAGTGATCACACTAAGCCAGCCTTCGAAATAACTGTAGAAGACGGTCGTAAGCCCGTGGTGGTTTGTTCCATTTAAAAATCGAACATCAGTGATGAATTGTTAGTCATTAGTTGTTACATATTCGTTAACACCTAGGTGTACCTAGAAGAGGTAAATTTATCATTATTTGAACAAATTTGAACCACGAAGGACTTACGAACGTCTTCCACTGATCGAAGGCTCGCTTATTGTGATGAAATTCCAAATCATAAGAATCTTCGAATGTTCAATAAAACCTGAATTCGACGAATTTGATCACCTAAATGGCTAACGTAAAGTGATCACACTAATTAATGCACGGGTTACTTGGGAACGGTCCGTCGTCTGACACACATGCATGGACAAAGTTCTACACTTAAACATTCTCCGCTGTTTATAGCAGTAGGTCCCGTAGGAAAACAGACCACAAGTGAGACGGTCGTAAGCCCGTAGTGGTTCAAATTACGTAGTAAAAAAAAAATACGTCTTAAAAATCGTTGTCTATGTACGATCTTGTCCCGGGAAACGGTGCAAGAATACTTTGCCATTTGGAGCATTGTGTCCTAGTACCTACGTTGAACCCGAATATAAAATCATCGCAATACCTTTCGTGCAAATATCTATTGCTTTCAAATACCCCAAATCCAACTGCAAGCTATACTTTATACGCTGCAACAATATTTACATCCGAATGATGTTGGAACAATAACGATGTTTGATGTTTCTGCAATAAAACGACAATAATAATATCATCGGGCTTAAGTGAAAATTAAACGGGTGTTAAAATACTTAAGAACGGTTCATAAATAATATCGTATGCACGGATGGAAGCTGTTTCATGAGTAAAGCTGTTTGTTATGACGATGGCAATCACTACCAATAATATACTAAGAATAATAATTGAGATACAATCGATCTATTTCATAATTGCATTGTTCGTAGGTGATAATATACGAAAGGACGCAGTTTCGTGATTGGAGCAGTTAAGTAGATACGATCTTCTTTTTCTCAGACTAAACTCGTCCACTCCTGGACAAAGCCCTCCTCCATCTCCATCCACGCCGCTCTATCTTGAGCTCTGTGCACTGTGTTGACCCCACCGTGATTCACGAAATCGTCTCTCCACTGTAGTGGTGGTCTCCCATTGCTCCTGGTAGTAATTTTGCTTATCCAGGTTTCGGCCCTCTTCGATCATTTCTCTTCCTGGTCTGTTGCCATACGACCTGCACACCGCTATTTGAGCAGTATCTCCGACCTTTGTTTTCTGCCGTATCGCCTCGTTCCTCACTCTATCTCTCAGGGTGATACCCAGCATGGCTCTTTCCATGGATCTTTGATAACCCTTAACTGACGTAGATACAGAAGATACGAGAACCGAAAGCAAAACTCTGTGTAGATTATTTCGCTATCGTAGAACTTAGAATATGAAACCAACTTTGCAGCACTATTATATCTTTTATCATCCCGTAATATTTTTAGACGTCTATGCGTCCATCTTCAGCGCGGATAAACATTAAAAAATAATGTCGAAGTAATAAAGTAATAAAGTTGACAGAAGAAATTTACCTAAAATATGGTTAGGAGGTTTTACAAAAATCGGAGTAGGTACCTAAGGATGATTTCCGAATCGTGGATAAATGATTAAAAGAAGAAAACACCTCACAGTTTTGAATAGGTGTTTTTGTAACAAAACTTTCAAAACTATTGTATGGAAAACAGGACACTGGTGATCACCTTCTTGGAAATAGCCTAAAACCTGAAACTCATCATACAGAAGGACTTTATTTTGGCTTGATGGAAAACAACCGAAAGATCATAATGTTATAGAAGAAGATTGTCGACAGTGCTTGGCTTACACTTAGCATAATCTGGATGATGTGAGATTTGGGGTACCTTAAATATCCAGGGCTATTAGAGGGCGAAGACCTTTTAATGATGATTTTGCAGCATGGAATCAGCTGCCAAAAATATTCAATAAATGTTCTGCCATCGTTCGAAATATGAATAATTGTTTTTAAATAAACACATTATGGATTGTTATTATAAGAAAAAAAAATATAAGTTCAAAATAATATATATCTTTCGTATTCATAAGCGTATTATCGCTCGCTCAGAAAATAATGTAATAAGAGTTACCTACATTACATTATTTTCACGCCGAAAAAAAACTGCTACAATTATAATGATCTAAAAATAATACGAGATTATGATTTCAGATAAAAGTTATGAGGTTAAAATTTTTTCTGATTTTCCAAATAACGATTTTTATATCTCTAATATAAATGAATGTCGGGTTAGAGCGAACACTTAGATCGGCTGAACAGATTCTTTCAATACACGTATACAAAATGTTAACGACCGGTCGTGAAAGCCTTTAGAGATTATTTAGATTCTTTCAATGTTTGATTTATTGGATTCTTCTCCGCTCCGGATGACAGAATAACTAATAAAAAGTTGAAAAAAAAAATGGGTAAGAAATGATATAATATTTAAGTTAGTATGGAAGGGATCGCCTGCGACGCCAACTCCATCGCGGGTAGTTTCTTCTCATTCTGCGCATACGTGATTGCCGCTCTTACAGTAGCCCATCCCACTTACTGTTTTAGAAAATTTTCATACAAAGTCAACAAAATTATCGGTATGTACTTCATAGGTGCTGGTAGAATGTGTGCGCACGCATATATTCTCACGTTGTTCCCGCCTGAGCTTTGAATACGAATGAAATATGGATGCTTTAGTAACATTATTATTTTATTAGTAACTTAATCGGATTAATTATGTATTTTTGTTTCTGGGGTGCAGTAGTGCACACTGCACATATCACTGCTCTGGTTAGGATTACACGACAACGTCTGTCGGGAAAGCTAGTTTCAAATAAAATTTAAAACATTAGTGTAATAAATTGTCCCAGTAATGTTTCTTGCGATCTTAATTCTAGCTTGAAGAATGAAATAAGTTGAATAAAATAAGATCATAGATCAACAGAGTGCCGAAATGTAGTTTTTAAGTCAAGAAGATCGATGTTGATCCCGCGTTAGCTATGAAAGATTAAGGTAAGCGTCAGATCTTACATAAAATAGAAATGAATACAAGTTCGATTCGATGTTTATTGTTTTAACTTTAATTTAAAACATTTCGAAATTATGACCGTCTTCAATCAGCTCAATTTGATGACTTCTATGGTAGTAATGTTCACCAATAGTTGCTTAAATTTTAATTCTTCGACCCATCACGAGTATCTGCAATTCGGGGCATGGGATTTTACGATTTTTTTAAGAATTACGATTTTATTAGTTCAGCTATGGTGTGATATTATAATAATATCACATAATAGAAATGTTATGTCGGTGGAAGAAGCGAAAGAAGTATGCTTGGATAGAAAAGAGTGGAGGTTCGTTCTCTCTGCCTACCCCTTACGGGACACGGCGTGAGGGTAAAAAAAAATATAATAATGTGTATTTAAGGGCAAAAAGTCATACAACTTAAAGTAACCAATATAGGTAATAACATTATGAAGGAAAAACTTTGGGACTATTTTTACGAAAATTGCGCGGACGGAGGAGTTGAAATTTCGCACACTTATAGTTCATATAGAGAGAAGGCGTGGCGAATACTCACACAAACTTCCACAGACTACTTATACAAATCATCAACTTCATAGAAAAAAATGTAAAATGAAAAGTGCCTCATAATGTGCGCAGAAAGCTTTTTGAAGGCGGTATATTCAAATGGACGGTGAAGCTGGAAATGGCGGGATATAAATTGAGAATAGTCTTAAATAATAATAATAGAAAAAACTTTGTACATAAAATATCGACATTTCAAATTTGACGTATCCAATATCCATGTCATTTATTTTGAAAGAAAATGTTGAAATAGCGCTTGCTAATTCTTTGACAATGTAACCTAAATAATGTCCAAACTTATAATTTAAACAAGTTATGGTCGAATTTCGAGCACTGATGGTCGACTACCAGTTCTAAATAAATTAACAATGTCCACGTGAATTATTAGGGGTTAAATAGATACTCATGTTTTTTTACCAAATTTTACCCAAGCCACAGCTGAATAAATATCAAGATTTTTCTAGAAATACTCAAACGATAAATCAACGCCTACGTTGGATAGATGCTTATAAATTTATTAAAGTTTCACATATGCTGGGGTAATTCATCAAAATCTTCTTAGAGATACATCGAGTGTTGATATCACCGCGATACATCCAGAGGTTTGTAGTCATAAAAAACGTGATACATATTACATATTTGCACGAGACACGTGTAGTAGGCACATCGTCGTTCCTACGTAAAGAGATAAAATGTTTGCCAGTATGGAATAACCGAGTTTAACCCCCGGCAAATAAACGGGCGAACAGAAACAGAAGATAAATGAGGGATAGTATTGGAAAGGGATGTGGGAAAATATAATTTGATTTATTGTATCGAAGCTGATGAATACCTCGAGTTACGTTTCGAAAGCAGGGGGATCGTATTTCGAAGCTCTTCGGTGAGAGTAATCCGGAAAATGATATATAATTCAGGGAATCATAGACGTTGTTTTTGTTTTTTTCAATAAATAATCATATTATCGCGTAGAATGAAAGGGGGAAATTCACACCACATACAATCAGCAAATTGAAGTTACTAACAAGATATGAAACTAGATAACTTTTGTTTTGACCATTAATGTTGTAACTCAGTTGAAAGGATCAGATATTTTATTAAATTAATGTAGATTGTCGCGATACTTCCAAAAAAGCTCAAGGACAATAATATATTGTCTTCTTATAAGCTTGCCCTCGTTTTAGACGCCTGTTGCAAAACGCTAAGGTTATACGTACGTTAAGAGACTTAGTTGTTTAACATGTTCGCACTCTTCGTAAAACTGTTATATCCATTTAATAAAAAGCTCTTTATAATCCAGGAGGTACAAAAAGATACCATACAAAAGGCATTTGCTGCTTATCTGCGTGGGAACGAGCGCAAGTTAAAGCACCTTGGATTGACTAAGTGCTACACATGTTCTATATACAAGCGCGGATCTCTCTACTTAACACAAAAATAAAGACAAATATGGACTGCATCGTCACTAAGGAACCACAGTCCAGTGGCTGACCTGACAAAAGAATTGGCTGGCTCTACCCAACCTAGAAATTGGTGTAAAATCAACCAAATCAAATGTGATGTAGGTAGGCTTGAGCTCTTCAAACTTATATAATTGGAGATGGATTGATGGAGGGAATCACCAGCATGCGCATGCTGGATGGCATAAACAATCGATAAATGTGTGTTCCATGCACATAGCATTTAGGTACATGATGGCGCGATCCGATGGCTTCAGGCTCTGGAGGTTAAATTGTGAGCGACCATAAGAAGATCACGATATTCTCTGCCTAAGAAGCCAAAGTGGGTAAAGTAAAACGATGGAAAATTAAATAATCCGAAGAAATAAAATCTGATTAAATTTTATAACGGCACATTCAAACTACGACTTTTTACGATATTTGTATAATTCGGAGATTAACGAAATGAAATATAAATAAGAGTTAAGTATTTCAGTAAATATAATGAAGGATTTATTGGGCGGAACAAGAGTATTCCGACAATACAGTTATTCGATGCTAACAAATTTAGGATTATGATGTTTGGAGACCTACTCAAAGCAGCCGTACGTATAATCGCGTTAGAAAAGCCCTTGGAAAAATATTTGTCATCGTCAAAATGTTATACAAATTGTTTTAATAACGTTTTTTATGTGGAATAAATTGAAAAATTAAAATAAAAAACTTTTAAGTCACAAAGAGGTTAGTCAATCTAACGATGTATTTGCTGTGAAACTTTTTTGATAACAAGAACATAGAAAGTAGCATTTCCTATCCTTTTTCATAATGAATCTGTGGGGCTAGTACAAGTTTTATCGAAAGCTAATTGCACGCAAATAAGCGCTTATTAGCGTGCATTTAGTATTCTAAAATCAAACGATCGAATCATTCGATCATTTTTGTATGGAAATTTTTCGAAACTCTTTCGATGATCGTTTCGATATTCGATCATCGAAAACTTATACTAGGGCTACTGGACACCCAAAGTAAAAAGAAATACACCATAAACATATTTCACAGAAAGCAAAGCTTGTATTGTGAAAGGGAATCGAGCTAACGATCGAAAGTCGGTGACTGAGCAGCTAGGCTACCAACCACTTCGCTATACACACTATCTTTGAAGATTTAACTATACCGTTTTATAGTCCACAATATAAAGTATCCATCCAAAAAATGTATCAATGCCTCATAAAAATGTATCAAATTTACTTGTTTGTAAGGTTCTCAGTGAATGTAGTTTGTACTCGTGAAAGTTCGTTATGATGACTTATAATGAAATACAGGTGCACTTGCACACAATTTCAGAAAGTGTGAATCATCCGCATGTTAAATACTAATATGCAGTAAAACGGTGAAATAGTTGTACGTTGTTGAAACTTTGCGTTTTGTTTTCAGAATTCCCTCAGGATCAAACAGCAGGCCCCCTATGGCGAAGTCTATAATTAATTCGTTACCCAGTACACACAGTATTATTTTGTTAGGTAGACGTAACGTTTCATCGTCCTACTGAATAATATATTGACAAACGTACATGGTTAGCAGAGAAACAGTCTATTTGTATTAGTGGTCACACTTGCATGGTTTCCCATAGGAAATGAAATATTTAACTATGTCCACAAACAACTGAAGTTAGTTACGATTTTTCATTGGAAGGATAACCAATGTCGTCGTGAGACAAGCATTCATATTATCTCTATTGGGAGGACCAAAAGAAAACCACAAGGCAGGTGGCTTAAAAGATCTGAAGTGAAGACCCTACCTGTAGGTTGAACAGATATATTATCTGCTAAGAGGTGAAACAGGAAGTTACCTACTCAAAACTCACTTTCATACCATCATTGCAGGGATGACCGAGTGGAAAAACTTCCACCAGGGACGACCAAGACGTGTATTTAAACATACGCTGTTTCTCCTATGCTTTGAATAGGTAAGAGTGGTGAGTAGGTTTTGCTAGTTATACCTAGGATTATCAATAGAGAAGAATATAGGTATATATACCATATAAACGAAATCTGGATATGCGAGTTCCTGCAACCTTTTTTTACCCTATATAAAAGCCAAAACAAATAACAAGAGCGGAGTGTTCTAAAATACATTTTATCTATTGTTACACCACCCTATCCTAGTGTTGGTAATATTTTATTCAAAGAACTTATTTCAGGAACGTGCATTAGATACTAAGGAAGGAAGCGAAGATAGGAAGAGCTTACAGTGCCCGCCGGGGAAGAAGACAATGTGGAGGAGAAGAATTATGAAGTGTGGGAGGAGAGTCTTAGCGCCTGGATAAATGGGCCAATGGCGGAAACTGTGCTCTGGAATTTTATGTTGGAAGATAATGTAAATGAAGGTGAAACATTTCACTATCACGTACATAGGAGTCGTATCAAGAAGGATTAATCAGTCGGTCGGGACGTTCTATTAAAATAAGAGTGACGTGTCGAGTAAGAGTTGAGTCATACTACGTTTTTCAAAGCAAGGTTATTTAAGACAATTTATTGGTATGTATGAAATAGCTGATCTTATACCAACATTTAAGACGCGCATATCTCGACATTCTATGGCCATAAACGACAGTGGTACATAAAGCATTGCGATTTGCGAGTTATGTGGTTTTTCTTCGTAATGAATTTATAAATATAGTATCTTAGAGTCGTAACGTTATTTTAAATAGCCTGAAGCCTTCTTTAAAAAGTAGGATATCAAATACCTCGGAGTTTCTGAGACCATAGCATTGAAATATAAAACGGCTTAAACTTTTACAATATAGATTAAATGCTTCTTAAGTGGTAAGCGAGATTATCAATCCAATATAGAACTAAAAGGCTCACGCATTCACGACCTGGGAAGAACTGGGATACCTAGTTAATAAGAAGATGGTAACGGGAATTGTGGGTAGATCTTCCCCTTTATTTATAAAGAGGGAGTCCGAACAAAAACTGAATAGGCACCAGGCAATGCAAAATGATTCTACAGAGAAACGGCCTAACGTAAGAAGACCAAGAATGGTAGAGTTTACAACAATATTAGGACGTGAAAAGCTGACTCCAATACCTATCAAAGAGGATGAGTTGCCAAGGTGCCAACAAGAGGAAGAAGATGTGCCGAAGTAAAACACAACAGTGGTTGTAACCTGGAACAAGTCCATTAGAAAAAGACAGGAAAACGGAGCTCATAGCGGATATACTGATGAAAATATACAGATTCATGATCATGAATGACCAACAAGTCTCTCAAATGAAGGGTGTCGGGAGAAAACAATGATAGTCACATTTTTTTTAAATTTTGAGTTAAGTCTGCAGTGTGTAAGATAAATATATATATTTTAAATGTGCATTAACAGAATAGTTGAAATCAATGTGAGTTCCAAGAATATGTTGATAAAAAATTTACCGTATTGGGAGAAAACAATAAAATTTATTGTTGTGGACATTTAATGTCCATCAATATAATAAGTATTTAGTATTTTATTTGTATGCAGTTATTCAAACTTGTCACTCTTGTCAGTACTTTTTTTGACCTCGAACAGTGCGGTTGTGTCTATCCTGATTGTTAAAAAAAGTACTAAAAAACTTGCAAAAATGGGAGGTATGTATGAAGTTATGAAGAAAATGAGAATACTGTCTCACGAATTTGGAACATTTTGTGATTGTAAACATTTGCAGTGCACTAATAAAGTGAGTGGTACAGATCGTAAACGTATATAGAACGATTTTAATTCATTACAATCGCATGATGCAAAATCAAATCGCAAATTTTGAAGTCATCGACTAAGGACAAGCACTGTTTTCACCAAATATCTACGGACATAAACTGTTTTCTCCCATCCTTGTTACCCTCTTACTTACCATATTCAATTATTTTTTGTTCAAATAAAGGTATTATATTAGTGTATTTGTGTTATTTTGTTTAACAAATGTATCCATGATATGAAAATAATTTATTTGTTTTATTGGAATAATTCCCTAAGATTTTATCAAGTTATCAACTTTAAAATTCGATTATCTCAAAAAATACATCCATGGACTATCATTGTTTTCTCCCGACACCCTTCAAATTATCTTACCAAGCCTTTACCAATAACTTTTCAAGTTAATTTTTCGTCTGATTTTTTTTTTATTACAGAATCTGCGTGCTCGATCCATACCCAACTAGCAAAATCTGTACTTGTAGCACTCCCAAGAGTAAAATTTTGTAGACTTATAAGATACCTATAGCATACTTTAACCCTGGATTTGGGCGCAGTTATAGGAGCATTTATTTCTATAACGATCCTATAATCTGTTCTTATAAGAGACTTATAGCATTCTTCAATCACAAGATTTGGACACACTTACAGGAGCATTAATTTCTATATCGATCTTATAACGAGCTTACAGAATGTAAATAATCAAATAATACACTTGACGAAGCGCAATTGGTTCTATAATGATCTTCAGCTATGCATTCACAAGCATAAATACTCCTATAAGTATCTGCCATAAGTATCTTACCAGACCAATCTTGTTTAATGTTTACTGGTAAAGTACTGTATAAAGTAAGTTTTGTTATGCTTTTTGTGCGTCGTGGAAGTTTTTTGTTCTTGTATTAAATACTAAAAATGTAAGTACATTTTCTATTATTAATATAATACATTTATTAATAAACAGCAAAATATAATTGATAAAGGACACTCATCTATCCACTGTTGGGAACGTGGGAAGTCATTTTTACTGTAAATATGTACCGCAATTTTATTATTTTATTCACGCGCTTCGGAAAAAAGCTCAATTTACAGTTGTTGCAGAATTTTTATTTCATCAGTTTTATATGAAAATTCGCCATTTTTAAAAATACTCTGCATTGAGTACTTTACACACAGAACACAATATACTCTCTAACGAGAGAAGAATACCAACTTCATAGTAAAAATATGCAAACACGGAAATTGACAGATTGCATCTATCTTTCTCGCTCACGCTTTTCTAACCCGAACACCAAAGCGGGAAATTCAAATATGGGTCGGTACAATGCGCACTAGCAACCAAAACAGTTGCATTCTAGTACAAAAATGGGATATAAAAATATCCCATCTTTATACTAGAATACAACTGTTGAATCATTTATCCTGAAAATGGTTATGATAAAGAATTAAAATGCAGCAGTAGTTAAATATGGCATTTATTTTCTATGCAAATAATAAAACATGTAACAATATAAATAGTATGTATTGGTATCTATTGCATAAAATAATACTAAGCCAAAAATATATTATCAATAACAATTAGGTACACGAAAAAAACTATGTTTAAACGACACAATACATCATGATTCTACGTACGTACTTATTACAAAATATTTTAAAAAGAAATACAAATGTGTCTTTAATTGTATGTGATTATTATGACGCCACAGAAGGAACATTTCCGATACTTGAAACTCATAATAACAAAATAATAAGGTAAACGAAAGAGTCAATGTCTAGAACCGACACACAACCATTTGTAAATATTAATTACACTATGAGTCTTTGTTTTAACAACTTTTTATGTGCAGACAATAGCGTAGTGGTTAAATCTCAAAACAAAACACGAGTCCATTTGTCGAAACAAGAGTCCATATTTTGTCAAAACAAAACAGAGTCTATTTCTCACAATCATCAACGAGACTATTTTTCACAGCGATACGAAACACCGATTCGACTTCACACAAAATTAATAACACAATCTCCCGAGTTGGAAACAGGAAAAAAATCGAAATAACAAAAACAGCCAGCGCTCGGCCAAATAAAAATGGCTGTTGTTTGGGTTTGGATGTTGTTTGGTAACAAGATCAGTGTAGCCAGCTTTCAAAAAGTAAAAAAGTTTTGTAACATTATTTCTCGAAATCTGGTGTCTTATAAAGAAATAAATATTAATTCACGAATAAAAACACCGCATGATAATATAATAATAAATTGATGTTTTTTTATATTCACTCTAAGATCATATTTCGAAACTTTTTCATAACCGGTAATTCTATTTTTTGCGTCTGTTATACAAATTTCATGCCCAACTGTCTACCAACATTACCACCACGATGTACCAACATCACCATATTCTTGTTGGCAAGTACTATAACCAGAGTTAACACCCCCTGACTTTACAGAACCATTATAGGTACATTGTTACTTATAACAGTTTCAATCAAGATAACACATTGCCTCCATTTTAACAAATTAGGGTAGATCAATTTGAACCTCATTATTGTTAGAAGTTTTTTTTACTTATTTCTTGATGTCTTCAGTTAAATATTTCGACTTATTTTCGATAAATTTAGATAACTGACAAATTGTACGGAATATGCAAGTCAGTTGATGACAGTGGAGGCTGTTTTTATATTAAAAACAATAAAATCTCTGGAAATACGAACCAACCAAAAGTTATATTACTAGGAACAATTATTTTGAATAGAATTTATTAGAATTACAATAAGAAAATGTATATGTACTACATATATAAGTAAATTCAAATTGATATTCTCGAATTCTTGATATTACAGTCTACACAAATGTAGTATTTGCAATCAAAATTTCCTTAAGAAAGTAACGCGGGAGGAATTCACGAATTATTTAATGTGAAAACCACATGAGTGTTATATTTTCTATAAAAACTTTTCTCAATAAAACAAAAAAAAAATAGTTTGCGATGTCATAATCGAGAACAATTTTGATTAGATTGATAAGAATTATAATAGGAAAATGTGTATGATGTAATAATACTATAGGTACTATATTCAAATTGATATTTTCGAATTTTTGGCTTTACAACCTACACAAAATGTAGTATTTGCAATCAAAATCCCCTCTAGGAATAAACGCGGGAGTACCTAATTCGCTAATTTATTTAATGTGAAAACAACATGAGCGTTATATTTGCTATGAAAACTTTTCTCCATAAAACAATAAAATAGTGGTCTGCGAATTCATAATCGAGAAAACCCATATGAATGTAATATTTGTAAATAAAAGTTCACTGTTATCAACCAGTTCAGAAAGGCATTTGGGCTTTTTAATATTGCCTCGTCTCTAAATACATTAATAATTATTGGGCAGACATATAGGTGCACATAATAGGCAATATATGCAAAAAAAAATATATAGGTACCAAAAGTTATATTACTAGGAACAATTATTTTGAATAGAATTTATTAGAATTACAATAAGAAAATGTATATGTACTACATATATAAGTAAATTCAAATTGATATTCTCGAATTCTTGATATTACAGTCTACACAAATGTAGTATTTGCAATCAAAATTTCCTTAAGAAAGTAACGCGGGAGGAATCCACGAATTATTTAATGTAAAACCACATGAGTGTTATATTTTGTATAAAAACTTTTCTCAATAAAACAAAAAAAAAATAGTTTGCGATGTCATAATCGAGAACAATTTTGATTAGATTGATAAGAATTATAATAGGAAAATGTGTATGATGTAATAATACTATAGGTACTATATTCAAATTGATATTTTCGAATTTTTGGCTTTACAACCTATACAAAATGTAGTATTTGCAATCAAAATCTCCTCTAGGAATAAACGCGGGAGTACCTAATTCGCTAATTTATTTAATGTGAAAACAACATGAGCGTTATATTTGCTATGAAAACTTTTCTCCATAAAACAATAAAATAGTGGTCTGCGAATTCATAATCGAGAAAACCCATATGAATGTAATATTAATTTTGTAAATAAAAGTTCACTGTTATCAACCAGTTCAGAAAGGCATTTGGGCTTTTTAATATTGCCTCGTCTCTAAATACATTAATAATTATTGGGCAGACATATAGGTGCACATAATGACATAATAGGCAATATATGCAAAAAAAATATATAGGTACCAAAAGTTATATTACTAGGAACAATTATTTTGAATAGAATTTATTAGAATTACAATAAGAAAATGTATATGTACTACATATATAAGTAAATTCAAATTGATATTCTCGAATTCTTGATATTACAGTCTACACAAATGTAGTATTTGCAATCAAAATTTCCTTAAGAAAGTAACGCGGGAGGAATTCACGAATTATTTAATGTGAAAACCACATGAGTGTTATATTTTCTATAAAAACTTTTCTCAATAAAACAAAAAAAAAATAGTTTGCGATGTCATAATCGAGAACAATTTTGATTAGATTGATAAGAATTATAATAGGAAAATGTGTATGATGTAATAATACTATAGGTACTATATTCAAATTGATATTTTCGAATTTTTGGCTTTACAACCTATACCAAATGTAGTATTTGCAATCAAAATCCCCTCTAGGAATAAACGCGGGAGTAATTCGCTAATTATTTAATGTGAAAACAACATGAGCGTTATATTTGCTATGATAACTTTTCTCCATAAAACAATAAAATAGTGGTCTGCGAATTCATAATCGAGAAAACCCATATGAATGTAATATTTGTAAATAAAAGTTCACTGTTATCAACCAGTTCAGAAAGGCATTTGGGCTTTTTAATATTGCCTCGTCTCTAAATACATTAATAATTATTGGGCAGACATATAGGTGCACATAATAGGCAATATATGCAAAAAAAATATATAGGTACCAAAAGTTATATTACTAGGAACAATTATTTTGAATAGAATTTATTAGAATTACAATAAGAAAATGTATATGTACTACATATATAAGTAAATTCAAATTGATATTCTCGAATTCTTGATATTACAGTCTACACAAATGTAGTATTTGCAATCAAAATTTCCTTAAGAAAGTAACGCGGGAGGAATTCACGAATTATTTAATGTGAAAACCACATGAGTGTTATATTTTCTATAAAAACTTTTCTCAATAAAACAAAAAAAAATAGTTTGTGATGTCATAATCGAGAACAATTTTGATTAGATTGATAAGAATTATAATAGGAAAATGTGTATGATGTAATAATACTATAGGTACTATATTCAAATTGATATTTTCGAATTTTTGGCTTTACAACCTATACAAAATGTAGTATTTGCAATCAAAATCCCCTCTAGGAATAAACGCGGGAGTAATTCGCTAATTATTTAATGTGAAAACAACATGAGCGTTATATTTGCTATGAAAACTTTTCTCGTTTCCAGTCACTTAATTCCATATTTAAGGGGCCTTACTCCTAAAATAGCCGTTTTTCACTGTTTTCTCCGCTCAATTCCGGCTCTATATTCATGGATAAGGAAATTTTGATTATGTGTATACGTAGATCAAACCTTTTTACTATATATGTTCGTGGCCGATTTTCCATAAAAAGCATGCTTTACACGTTATTTGAGGTTTTATCGAAGTTGTCTCAAACACTTTTTGACGCATATCTCGAGAAGTGTAAGACTTAGATAAAATACGTTTAGAGATAAAGATCGTGGTGAAAATTTTACAATATATGTTCGTGAGGATTTTTCGCCAATTTTCTCAGATTTTTCAGAAAAGACTAAAAATCATTTTCCAATTAAATTCTTACCAAAGCTCTGTCTTGTTAGATTATTTTTCAAAAATATTCCAATATATTGGAAAATTTCTCATGACGGCTCATATCAAGTCGTTGTACCATAATGGTCCTTATGACCATTCTATTTGTATGAAGTTGCGATAGAGATTCTTTTGCAAAGTTTTGAGGGAGTCTAAGTAAAATACGGCGTTAGACTCTCTCTGAAGAAAGATTTAGATATCCATGATTTTTCTGATATCCAACCAACTAAAAATAATAATAATATAGAGAAGTTAGGCCAAACATGAAATAAACAAAAACATTTTATGTTTTGTAAGTTTATAATATGTATAAGTACCTACCTTATTACGTTGCGAATCAAGATTAAAATAATTGGCAGCGCATAAGAATATGAAATTATTTTGAAAATATGTTTTTTTGGACATGTTTTTGCTTATCAATAAAACACGAACGACGCTATACGCCGGCGCACCCAGCGCAGGCCCATCCCTTCCACCATTACGGAGAGGAGATTGGCATGGCTGGGACATGTGTTGAGGATGCCGAATGACAGTTGGCCGAGGAGAGCGCTGTTTTTCCTCCCTTCAGGGTCTCGAAGACCTGGAAGACCCTCTCATACCGTGTTCCGTTCCTTCGAGGCAGAGCTGAGGGAGTTGGACATGGTGTGTGAGGAGGTCATAAGCACTGCGCAAGATCAAGCGCAGTGGAGAGCTCTTGTTATGCTCCTCGCTATGCTCCTGAGTGGAGTTCAAAGGGAGTTTTGATTGATTGATTGATTATAAATAAAATGCTAATAGGTATTTAAGACAAAAAATATTCATTGCCGAATGTTATGTCTTTTGAAAATTATTAGGTAGGTATTTTGAAAAATATTAGGCGGTTTTCGTACGTACATCGTATTGAAGGTCGTGGGTTCGAATCCCGGTGCCGACCATTTCCACTTTCACAACACAAGGTTTGCTTTATGTGAAAGATGTCGAGAGTGTATTTGTGTTCACTTTGAGTGAGCCCAGATTCAATTAAAAAAACGTGTTTGGATAATGTTTTTTTATAATGTATCTGATCTCAAATAATTATTATTATACACTTTTTTGCACACCAAGAGTGAGACACGATGGAACAATCTACAATATTTTTATGGTTAGAAATATTTTATTTGTTTTTATTTCCATCCACAAAACAATTGAGCACAATAATAATATGGATTCAATAAATGAATTTATGATATGCAATTTACCTACTGCTTCTTTTTTTTTAACTGACTTGCACCCGAAGTATGGATCGAGTGATGCAGCAAAAACTTACAAAAAACTGCTTCTTTAGCAGCAAATTTTTTCTTATCGAGTTTTATTATCTTTCATTCATTCATTCTAGGTATAAGAAAAGTAGAGCCAAGCTACATAAATGAAGGTTTACTTTCAACACCCTGCGAATGAAACAACAGTGCTATCTTGTGTAGGTTGTATTATGGTTCCTAGACAGTGAGTGAAAAAAAAAACCGATTATTGTCACATCTATAAAAACATACCCACCTAGGTATATTTTTAGCCATTGCATCTGGCCAGTCATCAGTCAAGGAAGACTATAATAATATAGGACACACACTACACGGACCTAGTGAATGTCTGTAAAAACGTGTTTGAGTTATACCCATACAATGTGATTTTTCAAATCGACACATTACTGTTCTGTGAGACATCGTCATGTTTCTTTAAATTTATAACTAGCAGCAAAACCTCTCGGACTACAGGCATAGAAAATAATGATTTATAAATCAGTTATATCTTCTCTCAAAGGATCTCAACTTCTTTTTACCACGTTCAGAATTGCGGTCAATTAGACATATCTTATCGTAGCAACTGCTCTGTTGTATGTATAGTCGGCGCTTTCCTTTTTGGCTCGCGGTGGCCCATATTGGAACTATTACGACGTAACATTTTCTACGTAGATCGCCCCACCATTCCCGCGCGCCAAATAGAATGATGCAGTCTATTAGAAAAATATTTACCGCGGACATTTCTTGATTGAGTGTCTTAGAAACCATCGACTTACCGACGAAAATTAAAAGTATGAAAATATTTCTCGTAGCTGGATTAGTTTTATCATATGAAATATATGGAGTTACGTACGAACTTCACAATTATAATCTATTGGAATTATTTATTTTTACTAAATTTCGATGGGTTCCATTGGATAGTGAACACAAAAAAGGATCATTTTGTGGGATATAACATAAAAACATGGTTGCAAGTGAACGAAAGATCACGTCAATGGCTGTAAGTCATATTATTATTTTTACTAGTCCCTAAACGGACACTACCTAGGTACTTGTTACCAGATGGTTGATATTATTGTGTCTTCTCAAATGCAATCAAAAAATGTGTTAGTGTTTCTGCCTAGCCACATACCTACCCAAACTTGTGCAGTTCTAAGACGTCACATTGTGAGAAATGTATGTTTTGTTTCTTTAACAGTGGCGGAACAGATAGTTTTTATAGTATTTTATGTAACATGTCTGAGTAGGTATTTAGATTGGGTGGTTAGTCTTTCGCGGAACTTATGTAGGTATTTGAAGATAATATCATCGCATAAATATATTATTTTGAAAGATTTTAGCTTTTCCATGTGTTTAAAAAAATATTATAAGTAGGTACTTAATTCATCACAATATAACACATCTGATAAGCTTACATGATTCAATATTTAAATTGTTGAATATTTAAAACCAAAATATTGATAGATTAATCATAAAGAAATGTGTTTAAAGAATAAAGAAATGTTTCTTATTCCACAGAAATACTTCACAAGTAAATGTTTATAAATAAAAATTTGAAGAATTACTTCACAAGTATATTGCTACACCACTGCGCACAAAAAAAAGTTATTATTATTATGAACAAGAGGGTGTAAATAAAATAGCGATATATTATGTTCGTTATGTTAGTTGAGATGGATAGATACGATTTTAACTAAATATTTTAACAGATTTTAAACATTTTGTCATCTCAAGTAGTTTTTATATCCATGATTTTGGGGGTCTAATTGGAATTAGGAGCGTAATCAGAATCTATATTCCAATTCAGACACGAAAAATATTTTGCGTTACATAGCCCCTTAACGCGCACTTTTCACGAAGAATAAAAACATTTGAACCACCTCGACAAAATGACTGGCGTTTACCTATAAAGTGACTGAGTTAGTAGTTTTGTGTACATTTGCTCTTATAACGTATTAACTAAGTACTGTTGGTTTTGTAAGAGTCTTACACTAGGCTATAACAGCGAGAACTTATAATGATCTCAGCCAAGTATGTTAAAGAATCTAGTTTAAAGACTATTTGCACTTATAGTGTTCTTTTGAAGTACTATTTGTTTCATATGAGTCTTGAACAAGACTTTATGACGATTACTTATAATGATCTCGGCGAAGTATTTTATAGGATTCTTTTATCTTACAAAATGCTACTTTAGGATCAGCATTTTTCTCAGGACTATTAAGTCTTAGTGCATGCTCTTATAGGATTAGTCCTCCTATAACTTACCTATAAAATAGTCTTGTAGCTATCTATAAGTCTGAAATACAAAATCAAATGCTCTTGAGATTATCAACGCTTGTAGAATGCCATTATAAGTAAGAGTATCCTATAACTGTCCTGTGCGATAGTTTTGTAGCAAACTATAAGACTGAGATATAAAAACGAATGCTCTTGAGAATATTAAGGCTTGTAAAATGCTATTATAAGTAATACAGTCTACAACAATGCCATTATAAGAGGTTTATAAGTATTGATAGACTTATAATCTTTCGTTATAGGATTACTTTGCTAGTTGGGTATCATTCGTAATAAATAACGCCTTCTGGTACACCTTTCCAAAATTTTTTTCATACAAAATAAATTTAAGCTCACTTATTAAACTGAAATAATAAATAAACATATAGTTTTCTCGGCTCGTTAAGTTTCCTTAAAAAGGAAGTCGAGACGCAAAGTCCCACACAATAATGAATAATTACAGTTACAATGATCTAAGAAAACATACATAATCTTTAACAACATATTAATTATTATGATCGAATAAAAATAATATTATTATGATTTATTTAAAGCATATTTGATCTTTGGGTCGAAATTTCAAATACTCGTTATGCAAATACGAGCCGTTAATAAGAGCAATGCATAACGATGATGTATTTACATTCAAAAGCCTCCTAATCTTTCATCGATTTTCTTTATTTTTTTTCTACGTATACATAAGAGAAATTACATTGTATATCTGAACTTTATGTACGCAATTAATTATATTGATATTAAAACATCTCAATTATATTTTTGGATTTTTGCATTACAAAATAACCTACACAATTGAGATAGGTTGCTGATAATATAAACTGATTAAACGTGGATCTTGGTAAAGCAGTTTAAATAATATTTCTTACCAATCACGCCTTGTCTCTTAACGTTGAGGGAGAGAGCACCTCCTGTCCCTTCTACCCCTAGATAGAAGCATTAAATAGGATCCTAATTACGAAACATTATATATTTTTTTAATATATTCTTGTGTTATTTTTACGACCCTGGTTCTCAATATTCTTTGAGGGAGACGAAACATTATATTTTTTTTATATATTCTTGTGTTATTTTTACGACCCTAGTTTTCAATATTCTTTGAGGTTAAGCCGTCAAAACAGCAGAAAAATAGTGTAGTAGGTAAGATAGATATTTCAAATTCAAATTTAATCGAGGATCTTAAAATACAAAAAATGTAAGGGTGCATTTCTCACCAAACGAACATAAAGCCAGAGCTATTATAGGTCATTAGATTGACATTGACACCAAGCAAGCAAGAACTATAAATGTTGTCAATGTCAATCTAATGATCTATTTATAGTTCTGCTTCTAGGTTCGTTTTGTGTAAGTAAACGCACCGAAATATTATATAATATAAATCAAAAAGTAGTAAGTCTTATATATAAAAATGGAGACCTATTTCCCGATGTCATCGCATCACGCCTAAACGGCTGGACCGATTTCGCTAATTCTTTTTTTGTCGTGTAGGCTTTTAGAAGAAAAAAATAAGAAAAATGCATGGAAAATTAGAAAATTAAAGAAAACTCACATATTAGTACTTTTTACCTTATAATTTTTATTCCAATTTTGAAATTTTAACAGAAATTGTCAATTGGTGCAATTGACTTAATGCGGATGGAATATAAGTACATGGTTTAAAACAGACGCATCGTTCGGAATCATATTGGTCAAATGATATTTCTGTAAAAGGCTTTGGCCGTTGATCTGATAAATAAATAAATTCATAACGATTCACACTTTGGTGAGATTCATTGTTACAAAAAAAAATCATACTTAGGTGCCTGGAAAGCTTTGCAAATATTTAAGATTTTACTGCTTTTATCAGAAAGTAAGAAGAATGCTAGGAACCACACGACTCGTCATGGTCACGAATTTTCTGTGTCTAATAAGAGTCGTTCTGTGTCTGAAGAGTGAGAAAACCATTTACCGATTTACTATTGTCCAGGTCGATTTTTGAATTGCGGTGGATGGTCAATTTTTAAATTGCAGAATAACGAAGAAATGTGGAGCACCATACCACCATAATATGTTTATTTTTTGTTTAATATGTACAAAACGTATACCTACACCAGCACACCAATTGAGAGCTATGATCGTGCTGAATGTGCATTAAAGAAAGGAAATAAATAATATAATGTATATTATGACATTATGTTTGAATGATTCATCTGAGAATATTCGTAACAACTGGAGATTAATTTTACATGAGACGTGTTAACCTTTGGCCGGGTCAAACAGAACACACCCCGTTTGTATGGAACTGTATCCTGTAAAAGTTTAATGGATTTTGTAAATTCAGCTGGAGCTAAAACGAAGGTACCGCCGCGCACATGAAAACGTAATGAGCCGAAACGTGTAGGTAACTGAGAGAAATATCAAATGGAAATTTTCAATAGGATGCAAGTAGTCTATATTATATATACGCCGAATGTAGAAAATATTTATTCATTTTATTTAATTATATTCCCATGTTTTATCTTTGTCACGAGTACTTTTAGAATACAATTCGATTCCGGGTTGTGGATTTTGTATATAACTTTGTAATTATTTTTGGTAAAACTTCAGTTTAGTCACTCCTAATGATTTCGATGTTATTTATATACGATTTGAATAGGTTAGGTTAAGGTTGGAACGTAGTTAAAAAGGCGGGTTTGGGGGTTGGAACCCCCCATTCCTTTTTGGACACCTCCCCGAGTGATTACACGGTAATAATCCAACGTATGTCAGAATCTCCGCCATCCTTAATTTATAGGAGTGACTAAAACTGAAGTTTTACCAAAAATAATTACAGAGTTATATACAAAAACCCACGATGAATTGTACCTAGACCCATAATCGTACAATTGTTTGCGATGAATGTTCTTAGACCCCTTGTCTACATCTGTTGTCCGATAGGTTTTGCTGGTAGTAAACAAATAAAGTCGCATTAATTACAAAAAAAATAAGATCCATTTTGTATTTTTTTTTATTTTCTTTATTTATTTACTTGAAATCAAATTATAATCATATCTGATTACATAAGTTATACATACCAATCAAAATTACAAGAAAAATGCTACCTCACTAGGTGTAAACCTGTATCGAGGATAGCGAATTTAACACAATACATTACATTAGAAAAACATCAGAAAAACAAATGAAACAACCTCAAAAAAAGAATCACCCCAATATCCAAATTTCATACATTGATTTAAAGTTCAATTATCTTAAGGAACAATAATGAAAAGTTGCATGAAAAATATGATGAATAAGATTGTAATGCGCGTGAACGAGAGTAAGAAAATGAGAATATGTTTTGTTGTGCGCACAAGCGGCACTGTGGACCGGCATTAGGTCAATCTAATTTTGGTGACAGTCTCGGTGTTCTGCGCCAGTTTTTTTTTTTATCTCAGCGCCTCGTGTCTCTATATCTGTGTGCCTAACTAAAGCTACCGTCTTACTACTAACACTAACTATGAGGAAAATCGTACGTGGTACAACAACACCAATCAAAACAATACGTTGAATTAAATCGTATGTCAAAACTACCGCAAGAAACTATGTTGTATTATGTTATAATTATAACTCTACAGTTCATTTCCCTTTCATACGATTATTTTAATCATCGAATGCTAAACAAAACAAAATGAAATACAGAAATGTAAAATAAATGTTATTTACATCCGTTTATGAAAATGATAATAAAGGCAGAATAAAATATAATACAATAATTTTTTTATTAAAATCAAAATTATAGTTTGTTTTATAATTTTATAAATTTTTTTTTCTATAAATTGTAGTTTTGATCCTCTCAAAAACGATTGAAAATGGATTTTTACTCTGCACAAGCTGAAAGTACCATTTTTTTGACAGTATTCGACTTGCCCGAGCTGGAAGTAGAGTATACTCTCTTGCGTCGCTATATCAGACACGATGAAACAACAACTAATTAATGTGCGATGACAGTTCTTTCTCGTTGTTATTTCCTTGGTGACAATATCAACGACCAAGAAAATAATATACTCTATAATATTCCAGCTCTGACTATGTTTGTTTGGTTTAAATGTAGATAGCCTTACGGTGCAGTTACACAAACCGAACATAGGGCCAGAATAAGAAATAGAGCATTAGATTGACAGGGATCACAAGTGTTAAGAAACTGTTTCGTCCCGCACAGGACTGGGATGCATTCTCCAGAGCGATTGTCAACGTTGGGGCGACCGACGTGACTCGACACAAAAAGAAGAAGAAAGCATACTACTCGTCTGGAGATGGATCAAATATGTAAGATAAAAAGGCGATGAATAGTGGAGGAACTAAAATGAAAACCCAAAACCAAAAATGTGGAGGAAAACTAGAGACAATTATTGATAGGGTGATATGAATTGATTAAAAGACGACCACGTCCAACACAGGTTGAGAAATGTAAGTATTTGCACACACTGCAATTTTTTTTGTGATGATTGATAAGAAGTACTACGGTATAGATAAGGGCAGCAAATATGATGGAATTGAAACTGAATTGGGATTGAAGCTATTGGAACATGGACTAAGGCTTGATGACATTATTAAATGTCCAAAAAAAGTCAACCGTATAAAAAAGTAGCGACGGAAATCATTTGTTGGTTTTCTCACAACACTGCCAATGACCTCCACCTTTTAGTTTTGACAATCATTCTCAATGTCAAGAGCATGTCTTTTGTCTATACAACTCGTATTATACCTTCTCAAATTATGGACATACTCAATAGTTCCAATTGAAAGGTAAATAGTCCCTGTAAGTAAAAAATGTATTGTATACGAGTATCATATAGTAGGTACCTACAAATATTTTTACGCAACGTGACTGTTGACACACTTATTATCTTAGTACTATATGAATTGTGGGAAATAAAGAGATTTTATTCGGGAGTTGGAAAGATATTCGGCCAAGTTTGTGTACAATGACGCATTATTTGTATATCGTACCTACCCTAGATTGAACTCGTACGTATTTTGTTTACATCGAGATCAAGATTAAGATAATGATTTAGAAAAAAATCTAAAGCATTAAAAAATTGAGAGTAATATTAAAGTTAATAACTCTTTATTATTATTGTTAGTCGAAATATAAGAAAAAGGATGAGTGTCATTTTTGCAGAAATGAAATTCAAAACAAACAATTAACCAAAAATTCTAACACAAATAAAATCAAGACTTAAACAATATTCTGCCCGAAATTCCTAAAAATTATGGATAGTAAAATAATTAAGAGAAAACAAACAAATACAATCAATCCAATATAAATATTATGAGATTAAAAAATGTTATTCATTTATGGGCCATTATCCATTGAGAATATAGGGGTCAATTAAACAATTACCCCCAAAAAACAGTATGAATAAAATCAGAAGTTATTATTTTTACTAGACTTATGAGTGATATGAGAAAAACATTATTATCAGACTTTTCAAAGAGATCGGAAAAGCTATTATAAACAGATATTTGAAATAGTTTCAGCAAATAAAAGGGAAAGATCGAGGGTCGCAGAGGGGCAGGAAGAAGGCAGATGTCCTGGCTGCGCAATATACGAGAATGGACGGGTTTCCGTACAGTGGAACAATTGTTCCGAGCAGCCCAGGACAGAGAACGATTCGCTGCAGTGATCGCCGACGTTGGGAATACCTGACATGGCACCAAAAGAAGAAGAAATAATTATTCTGATCAGACCTATTGAGAAGTCAGACAATTATTATTCTAACGACAAAAAAGTATTTTCTTATACCAAGTTCAATATGAAGTGCGGGCGATAAAAATATCGAGGGAAATAATCAAGTGTTGACCCACTTAAATGTTTAAAATAAAATCAAACGCAAAAATGTGACACCTTTGCAGAATGCCTAAGCCACTTCATCTTAAATGAAGTGGGTTATTGAAAGACACTGATCTAGAATAGTATACATCCACATCACTCGTTATTCTTTTGAGTTTTAGCTCAAAGTTAGTATCTTCATAGTGTTGAAGAGCGATTGACAAAGCTCTCAAGTATTTTCCGTTATAGTCAAAGGGAAATATCGTACAAATTCTCTTTCAAAAACTTTTTAAAAGAAGCTGCGTAAAAAAATATTGAAAACCTTATTTTGTGACGACAGTTTCAGACTTGAACGTTGCCAAAAAATTGTTGTTACTTATGTGGTGTGGGGCTATGAAACTTGAAATTTGCCAGCTTGTACTGCCTTGAAACCTCTGAGATTTGGCAACATCCTCCAAATAGTAATCTATTATTTATGTATGTAAATCCAAATCCTGAGAAGTTACTCTGCATTTCAAACACAATACCGATCCAATTCCATTTTTTATAACGATGTCAATATAAAAAATTTATTTTTATTGTATTAAAAGTATTGACAATCGATATTGAGATCGGGATCAAGAGAAACCTCCTAGGTCAGAGCGAATACTCTTTGAGAATTCTTGTCGATTGTACTATAAACGTCAGTAAAACGGAAGGTAGTAAGGTTTAACCTATCATCAGGAATGTGAAGTAACAAATACTTGAAAATCACAGTAGGTACTCCAGTTGTAAGTTGGAGTTTTCGAAAGTGAAGAAACTGAAAAAATACATGAAGCGAGACAAAAAACGGTACAATATTATTCACTTACAAGTAGATTTTTGATAATATGAGCGAAAAAATAATGTTGGAAACCAAGACAGGGCGTCAAAAAGTTGGCAGATGTGATGACATCAGGGAGTTGGTGCAGGATATGGATTGATGGTTCGTGAAGGGGGAATTTTATGTTAAAGCTAAGAATAAGGATATATACAAGCTGAAGATAAAAATAATGTGCAGGGTATGAGAAGATTTCTTGGATGTTTATGGGGTATTAAAAGAGTGATAATAATTCCTAGAATCTCCATTCTCCTTTAGCCTCAAGAGTAAATAAATACTTCATCCCAAACACGGAGGGTAATTTAATAGGTATGGCAGAAGAACATAGATAAAGAAATGGAGCCGTTTATTTTCGAGGAATGGAATCAACCCAACACGTCTGTACTTCACTCCCTGGAGACGACACAAAGGCTGCCGAAATATTATTCTCGGTTTCAAACAACAAAAAACAATTCGGTTTGTTTCACGTCTTCGCGTTGTTTAGGAACAAATTATTATACCATTAGTGAAAATTACGACTATCTTCGGTTAAAAACTATTGGGTATTGCTCTGTCTTTTTCATTAATTTATCAACATTTAGACTCATGTTTCCCATAATTTGGGATTAGTCAGAGCACACAACACTTAATTACTATGTGGGAAAAAAAAACGAAGATCTGAAGGTTGGAATTCGAACACCTCTGGGTTTACTTGAAAAATAATTGCTTCGCATATGTATCTTAAGGTAGCGAATCATAAAACAGCAGAGGGGGGTAACAAGAGCTCTCCACTGCACTCGATATCGCGCAGCTTTTATTTTGAGGCTTAGTTCGGTTGCCGAATTCCAAACGGCGCCGCGTAGTGAAGGTAGTTTGAATCCCTGTGCCGGCCATCTTTATCTTTCAAGAAAAATCTTGTACTATGAAAGATGACGAGTGTCTTTAGTTGATTTTAGATGAGCCCAAATGAGCACAGAAAGATGTTATTTTAATAAAATATCTACTATATGAAAACGATGCACATAACATGAATATGAAAAAAATATTACTTAACAGATAGAAAGGTCGCCATAGTAAGTTATAAAAATGAGATTAAAAATAATTACCTATGGAAAACCTGTAAGTTATTCAGAAAAATCATTAAAAGTTGTTCGTCAGAGAAAGGTAAAGATTTTGCGCCAACACCTTATGCATAATACCATATATTGTTAGTGATTGTATCGTGCGATACGCCGATTTTACGTTATTAGAGTTAACGATCAAATAAAAGTGGCTCTATGGAAACATGCCAACGTCACATCGACCCATGGGTATGTGACTAACGTGGTACGAATGCACAGCACGACTGGGACAGTACTGTCACCATTACCATAATCACAACATCGTTTAACTATGCAACCATAGTATCAGCTGCCAGCGGGTCAGTAGCATTCAGAAATGATATAATATGCAGATACGGCTGTAATAATTCATGTAATATGCAAACATTAGTATTTGTATATTTGTCAGGCTCAGTTATGCATATATTTCTTCGAACGAATATGTAGGGGTAAACCATTTGAAATGAATGTTTGTTTATTTATTGATATGGAAAATATGTACATTTGTACATACAAAATCCACCAGTAATCCATCCACCAAATATTCGCGTACAACAGAACATTTTTTTTTTTTTATAAAAATGAATCTGTGCTCACTCAAAGTGAACACAAATACACTCTTTAACTCTTTCACAGTAAGCTACTTAAAACTTGTGTCGTGAAAGAGGAAGATGGTCGGCACCTGGGATCGAACCCACGACCTCCGATACGAAACAGTACGAAAGCCGGCGTCGTAGCCGCTAGACTACCAACCACATTGATATGAACATGTACATACAAAATCCCCCAGTGTTACAATAAAAGGTGTCAGCCACATCCACGTTTGTTCATAAACAGTGTAGGTACCAAAATAACTGATTAAGAATTATTTTTTTAGAAATAATCACAGGATTGATTATTTGTAAAATATCAAATTTAGAAGTTATTGAACACATTATATCACCCATTCCACAGAAATCATATCAATAGTCAGGTATTTGTTTTACGAAATTGTAGTTATGGTTAGCAAATGGACAACATTCTGACGTCTAATCCCGATGCAGCTTATAACTCTACACAATTTGATAATAAAAGAACTTGATAATAAGAAAATATGATAGAAAGTGATATCTATGTAAATTCCTCTTAAATGCAATCTCAGATTCCATCCCCAATTCCCATACCAACTTTCTTTCACAATACAAGCTTTATTGCTTTTTGTGAAAGTTGTCTAACTAAAGTGTACCTATTTATATTTTATTTTGGTGAACCAAAATCATTATATATAAAAATAACACATTTTAGTTTCAAGATTTGGGCAAATTGTCACAGAAAATGACGTTAGGAAAGTCAAAATAATATATTCGTATAGTTATACTGAATATTCTCGGTTAAATTACTGATTAAAATAAAATATAATATATTTTTGTACGTTTAAGCGTAGTAATTTACTGCTTTATTTAAAAACTACGATCAGTGGAAAAAATAGCTCAGCAATAGAAAATATTACGATCAAGCTGTCATCGAGATAGTTTAACGCATATCGCTTGATTGTGAGCTGATCTCCGTAGATTTTGACTCGCCATATTGGATTTAACGTCAACTGACAGTTGTTTCGAGTATACAAGAACGCTTTTTGTAATAAATACACTGTATTTAAGTTTTTTCCCCGTCCAAATATGCTCTCCTTTCATATTTTCGTCCATTGTATTTTGATTTATCATTTTGATAATAGGAAATTGAATAAAGCAAATGCATTCTCTTAACCATTCGAGGGCTTACAACCATGATGCACCAACTAAATTTGTAAGAAATACAATGACGTTTTGAAGAAAATACTTAAAGAATACTTTTTAATTAATTACTAATATTAAATTTGAAGCGATCAAACGTGAATTAGTTCATTTTGGCTGAAACATAAAGGTTTCGTATGATTCAATAAGGACATAAGTATATTTTGATATAAAATAAATAATTAAAAAAATAAGGTACCTATTCTGCATCAATAACTCGTTCAAATCTGACATAGCGAATAGTTACCACTCGCGTTGCCCGGCTACTATTTGTTTGTTTACAATATTTTGTATGAAATGTCATCTTCATACAATACTTTGTACAATACAAACGCGGATTAAATATTTTTTTATAATTGAAGTAAAAACTGATCAGTGATTTATATGTAATCTTACGATTAACGAATTTTTTATAAGTAAGACGGTTAAAGTTTAAGGATAATAATTCTAACAAATCAAAGTGTCGGTCATCATAACTTCACTATTGAAATATTATCTGAGCATTGAAACATACATAGATCGGAGTTAAAATTAAATGTCTCAGTTTTAGAGTAAACGAGTCGTATTAATTACAATGATTTTGTGTCGAAGTCATTTTCGCTAACATCAAAACATAGCCTGCAGGTCAGGCATGAAGGTCATATTATTGAGTAGTAAATTCAAAGTGTCGTAAGCTAATCAATCAACCATGCAGTTTGCAATCCGTTCGATATATTTATTTACAGCTTTAAACCTAAGAAGTATCGTTTTCGCTTTCAATTAAAAATGGCGTATACGCAGGCAAAAGTTGAGAAAATGTTCACGAAACAAAAATAAATCAAGATCCACGTTATTCAAAACTTTTGTATTAAAAACTATGAGACAGTTCTCCAAATTTATATTTATATCTGTCATTCATTCATTATCCCTTTAAAACCCCATTCAGGGGCATAGGTAGGTAACAAGAGCTCTCCATTGCGCCATCACAGAGGCTGGGGTGAAAGAGCAGAGGTGCTATTCTAAGGGTAAGAACACGTAGAAAGCCGATTCCGACCCGCGCCGATCGCCTCATAGATTGTTGTCTAGATGTTTTCAACAAAGGTTTTCAATGCATTTTAATGGGAATGCCGGAAAGCGGGTTCCTGCTTTTGCTGTGTGTATCCCCATTCAAATGCATTGGAACATTCTTTGCACCGAGCGGCGCAGATCGGAATCGGCTTTCTACGTGTTCTTACCCTAAGCCAGCAACACCACGACATACATAGGCGGGGGAGTAATGATCTTGGCGAAATAGATAATATATTTTCTACACCTTTGTATAATTTCAAAAAAAGTTAAAAAAGGATAGGTACCACTTGGCTCATTAAATTGTTTGAGATACTTATTTTTCTTTATTGTGATACATAGCTATTGTATTTTTTTTCTTTTGATTTGTAAATTGTATGTAAAAGCAACAATTGGTTACGTATCTAGATTTCAATTAATAAATAAATAAAATCTGGATACAAATTATGATTTAACATTTTTTAGTATCATGGTTTTTCCCAATTTATCTCACTTACTTTTATTGACTATAAATTTTCCTCCCAATTTAATTAATTATTTCCTTGACCTTGATATAAACATTACAGTTTTGTAATTGTTGTATCACGTAATTGTATTTTATTTTATCGTTATTCGAGTTGTTGTTACTTACTTACTATTTATTTTATATCACCATTTTCCGTAACCAAATTGACGGTGTAGGTATATTGAATTGCATTTGACTAGAACCACTGCCAAAGTTATGCCAATAATCATATAGGTAGGTACTTATTATTTTTAAAATGTTTAAATGTCGTAATTTTTTTTACATAGGTAATTAGTATTGTACAACTTGTGAATGGGTGAAGCCGTGAAGTTTAAAATAAATATCAATATTGAATACCAACCTCGGTTGTTTGGGTGTGTAGGGGCCTACTTTTGAACAAAAAGTCAAGTAATTTCTACCTGGGGTTAGAATCCTGGCTCTATTTGGACGAGAAAGGGTGCTTTACTGGCCGTAATGCAGTGGGTTCCTATAATAGGGAACGATCCGTCATCTGACAAGACGGCGTCTTTCCAAATTATATGACAATGTTTTTCGTTACTACGGAAACCATATTGACAATGTTCTCATCTGACATATTCACCGCTGTTTAAAGTAGCGGCGTATCCGTAGGAAAACAACCCGACTGCAAGAGGTCCTATGAAATTGATCTTCTTTTTAATGATTACGAGCAGATAGATTATTTATTTATTTAGATATACGGCACCAAGTGCTTTTAACAACTAGATAAAAATATTACAAGAAATATAAGAAAGCAGAAACAATAATATAACATGCTGATGATAAAATGGTAAAAAAAAAACTAAAAATAATAAACAAAGTCCAAAGTATATTTCACCTCATTACCAATTAACCTTCAAGTATTTATTTGACCTATTATAGAAACAAACATTGTCTAAATTTGCAAATAATACACTATCACACAATAAGGAACATTGACATTATAAAACAAATTTGTCGCAATTTTTTTGCGTATGTTGCCAAAACAAATAAGGTATCTCTGCAGAGTTCGACCCACTGTATAATATTTCACGATAATAAAACTGTAGGTATTTCCTTATAACAGGATTAACAGTCTGATAATAAAATGCATTTAAAATCGCCGAAAGTAGATTTGGAACGCCTACCGATCCGATTAAACAACGTCCTTAACAATGAAGCTTATAATGTAAATAAAATAAATCAAAACATAAAAGGCTGGAAGACATAAAAAAAACTACACGTCAATGAACGTAAAAGAAATAATAATTTACGATAATGATGAAACTTTTAGTCATAATGATGAACACGTTTGTTATGTAGATATTTTGCAGGCAATAGTGTCTAATTCACTATCAAGGCCATCCAGTCACAAAGATCAAGAAACATGTATAATTATATCGATCGAGTTTGTAAGATAATAGAAGATATTCACCTCCCAGTAACCATTTTCGAACCTTCGGTTTTAAACAGTAAATAAAAAATGTATAGGAACATCCATTGACCACATACGTGTAATTACAAGGTGATTTACTACGCTTTTTTACCTGAGATGATTTCTCTCGATTTGATTTCGAACTCAAATAGTATTTATTTTGATATTCTTTTTTTAAACATATTGGTAAAACTGCATTTCCGGTATTCGATTTAGAAGTGCATGAGAGTAACTATATACTTATAAAAATTGTACATAGAAAAACCGAATTGTTTTGGATCACATGGTCAACAGCAACAACGACTAAGAAAGCTACGAAATGTACTAGATATATAGTATAGAACGTTATTAACAATCTTCCACAACAGCGTCCCAAATGGAATGTCAAACTATAATAGTACTTCAAATTCTTATACTTAGGTTTGACTGACATTCAATTTGGGACGCTGTCGTGGAAGATTTGCAAATAAAGTTCTATTAGTGCGGCTGTTAATGTGTATTATCAGAGGTTTTACAACAAAAATAAAATAAATCAACGCATTATGTAATACCTATTAATTTAATTTCTTGCGGGCGTGTGATTTTTTTTTTATTATATTGTGTAAGAATTTTGTCGACGCATTTCATCTGTTGAAAGTGCCTTGTTTTGACATATCTTACATCTGACGCATAAAATTACCCAGGTATAGCGTCATCAAAATAATAATATTATGTCGTACTATGCGTACACAGCGGTAGCAAATTATGTTTTTTAATCGACTTTGTCCAAACTTCGACGAGACGACGAAGGTTTCTTATTGTTTCAAGCGGGTCTTTATTTAACGAACAAAGCTTTCAGTCGTCAACCTTTTATAACCTCTACCCTCGTTTGTTAGTTACAAACAAAAGTTTACCTCTTCTCTCCTCTTTCTATCTACAACCACTACTATAAGGCGTATCTCCAAATAGGACAACATCAAAAGGTTCGAAATGCTCACCTTTTGAAAGGTCACGCCTGTTGGACTTAAATATCAACGAAATATCTTCAAAAAGGTCAGTATTTACATTTACCCCAAAACTCTATCAATAGGTTTGACTTTATTCAATTTGTATGACGTTGCAGCATCCCACGTGATAGGGATAACAATGTATTTATATGGGAGTTGAGGTGTCGTTAAATTACAGTATATTATTGACACGTTTTGAATGTCAGATCTAAAGGACGAACGAAAAAATGAATTTAATATATCAAAATATCTAATTCTTAATTATGTTACATAAATGAAATGATTAATTGTATACACACACATCTTTAACACTTGTGAAAGTTTTGTTAAGTCGAGAAGCGACATGTTTTTTCAATATTCGATGAGGTCTTCCACCCGAAATCGCGTGATTATGGAAGCGACAATGTGAAGATAGTAGATGTTAATGTCTACGTGAGCTAGGTGTAAGTGCTCGGGATACGATGTTAAATTTGTAATTGTGTTTCTTTTAAATTCAACACCTTTTAATAATGAGATCTCAGGGAAATGGAGATGTGAAATACTGGACGATGGTGAATTTAAAAAAAATCGGAAAGGAACCAAAACGTCAATGTTGATCGATGACTTCGCTTCTCAACGAAAGTACGAACAGAATTAATATATTAATATAAATACATAGTAGTCGCTCAGAGGTCGAATTTGACCATATTATCTAAGTGATATTGCGATTTTATATTAGATAATATATACAAAGTTTTTTCTAATATTATTAAAGACAAACAATATCCATCTATTCTCGATTTGAACACAGATAAACAAAATTATAAATACGTCTGTGTCAATGTCAAATATTCGTATTTTTTTCCGTTTAATTTAAAAAAAATATTCGCATTCCCCACTCCTCTATATTATAAATATACCTACTATAAGTGTGCAAATTTTCATACTTCTCCGTCCGCGCAATTTCCGTTAAAATGGTCACAAAGTTTTTGCTTCACGTATTAATAATATAATATATTATAGATAACAATTTATATCTATGTAAAGTCTACTATTATTTCATGCGTCCATCAGTGTATATCTACATGAACCACTTATCTAAATCTTCTTCAATATTCAGCAATACCTACACAAAATAAAGTTCCACATCAGATAAGCATTTGTTACTGCTATATTGTGTATAATCAACCCATCTGGTTACAGAAACGTGCCCTTATGGTAGTAGTCCTAAACATATAGGTAATAAGGAATTTCAAAAATGGCCCGGTATCAACTTTTGAGAACAATAATACTAGTGACACATCGCACAAAAAATTGAATGAAGATTAGACATTGAATGGAGAAGAAATTTTGTTCGTGTCGAACATAGGGCATTCTAACGCTAGGATAACACGTAATGAGATAATTTATCACAGAATCTTATTTTATTACAATATGTGTGTATTATCTATAATATAAAAGAAAGTCGGGTTAGTGCGAACACTTATAACTCGAGATCGGCTGAACAGATTTTTATGATATTGGTTTATTGGACTCTTCTTCGCTACAGATAACAGAATAATTATTAAAAATTGGAAAAATGGATACCAAATAATATAAAATATAATATTAAAGTTAGTATGGAACGGATTAACTGAAACAACGCCTCCTGTGAAAAATTCCATAACAACACAATTTTTATTTACTTGACAACCATTGAGTTCCAAAACATTGGTACGAAGATTAAAATAATAATATTAGGTACCTACATAATAATTAACATCGTTGCATTGCGCGCAAAATAATTAGGCTTAAGGGCAAGTTTTTGTAAAATTGAGTGTGATATACCAATTTGTTATGAGTTGTTCTAGATTTCATTCTTAAATCTTTAAAAGTTTGCATAAAAGCACGCTTGCCCTTAAATTAACGCATGCCTGATAGCTTTCAAGTGCAACTATAAAATATTATTATGTCATTGTTTTTAAGTGCAACTACAAAATATTATTATGTCATTATAAATAAAAATACATTTTGCAAAATGACTAAACATTCTTGCTTGACTAATCTTATAACAATCTTTATGAAGTGGCTTACACAAAATGCCTCTTATCTATGTAGGTTTTATCGTATAAGAACAATAATAGGATGATAATAATAGGAGAACCTACCCCTTAATTGTATCGGTATGTTTTTTTATGTTCTAATAAATCTAATCAATTCCTGTGTGTCATACTTTGACTGGTCACGGTAGATATGGACACCTTTTACACAAGTTGGGTAAAAGGGATCATCCCTTTTGTGAATGTGGCCAGATCGAGACTGTTGGACACATTGTGCTGAGCTGCCCCATTAAAAAATTCGAGGGATCTCTAGAAGAAATCAGCAGGGTGACGCCTAGGGCAGTAGAATATATAAAAAATATTGACGCTGAGCTATAACTCCAACAAAGGTCGCGCGCATACGAAAGAAGAAGAATACTTTGAAAAGGTACCCTACATTGCAGAACGTAAACAGAAATATTTCGAATATCTTAATAATTTAGTATGTGCGTATTTTATCTACAAAAAATATGAATTTATTTATGTAAACTTTCGGCTTTTAGTATATTATGTTTAATGGTTAAACTTGAATATGCATCAATCCTCTACTGATCTTTTTTATGAATATGTCCTCACTCAAAGTGAACACAAATACACTCTTTGACTCGTTCACAGTAAACTACTGTAAACGAGTCTACGCGTTATACGAACCTACGAAGGCCCTTATGCCCCTAAGTGGGGTCAAAAAGGGAGTATGTATTTTAGGGTATCGTATAATAGATGAGTTAGTAAAAGAAGGGATTTTAGTTGGTTCACGCTTCATCATTTTTTTTCATACAGGAACCATAATTATTTCATTTTCAAGTAATAATGAAAAAAAAAAATCATTCATCACACATTGTAAGACTTTTATAATAAATTGAGTACCTACCGAAGGGATTTAGCTTAAGTTTTCTTATTCGACGGTTTCTACACGCACGGACAGGCGGCTCTTGACATTGTTACGTCACTCGATATTTTAAAATTAGACCGAAATATTATAATTATATCATCCGTGACGAATATCTTACGTCTATGAAGAAAAAATAAACGTGTGTTATAAAAAATAAACAAATCGGCGTCATTAAGTGAAATGGTCACAGGTAACAGAATAAATTTTATGATGCCTTCTTATGTTTTGATGTGATTAAATATGTGGAAGTAAAAATAAATCTGTTGCGATTAAAATTAGAATCGACGCGAAGACCATAAGTTATTTATTTATTAAGTCGTGTGAAGATTTGAACAGGGTTGAAGTCAGTATAGAATCTCATCTCGAAATAGAAAATATTCCAATACAATATTTGAAAAGAATCCGAAATTATCTACAAACTAGATGGTCCTTCGAGCCGGATGAAGAAAGAAGAATAACTGGCATTCGCAAAAGATGAGTATCCATTCTGGCATTCGCAACAAATGAGTATCCATTCCTTCTTTTTTGGAAGCTCGTCCGGGATTCCTAATTGGATAAAGTTTTCTGTAGTGCTTTATTGTATTCAATGGAATCTGATTGACATCTATGTCAGGTAACGCAGACAGACTTTCTCCAAATAGTAAGTGACCTAGAGTTAAAGGTGAAAGGTCAGTGGAGTCCTCGGACAGGTCAAACAATGGAAGCTACTTAATTCGATAATATTACTATAACCATAAAAGTAGTCTCTATCTAGACGGGTAGCTCACATCCCTGGCCAAAAAGGATGATGGTTAAAAAAGCGTTTCGACACAATTTTTGTCATGTTTAATTCTTGTTATATACTCGAATCGAATTGCTGTTGTACGAAGATATGATCAATTGCCCAATTATTAATTGCTGTTGAATGGTATGTGCTCAATTGGCATTTAATGAGACATGTTAAAGGATAGCCGGATACAAAAGCTAATTTGCACCAAAATCGTTATAATCAAAAATACACGACAGGTATTAAATTACCATTAAAAACATAGACGACAATACAACATTCAAAATATTGAAAGATTCTTGTGTCCTCTTCAGGGCTAGATCTTAACAAAATAAATGACAAGATACCAATTTATTGATAGACAATAAACGGAAACCGCGAAAATTAAATGTCCTGGCGCCAACTAGTGTCACTGTTTGATGAACATAAAAAATGGTTCTATAAAAGGTTCTCATAAAGTCTTATGAATCATTATCATTCTTAAAACTCGCTGAGAATGAATAGAATTTGAAATTGAAAACATGTCTAATGAAACAGCTTCTCTTTACCCTATTTTAAGGGATAGAATATGTAAAATGTTATATAATTCTCTGATAATCTTTCTACGCTTTCTAGTTTTCTAGTAAGACGATGTCTTATTAAATTGGACAGAGAAAAATATTAAGAAAAAATATGTAGCATCATTTTTTGTTTTTATATTAAGTATATCTATTATTTAATACCAGTTTAGGTATTTATATTAAGAGTAAATTATATTTACCCCTAGCGAGTATAAAATTAAATAATTACCAACCATTTATCTTGTGTTTTTTTTTAACAAATCGACTCATTTATCAAAAGTAAAATATAATATTACATCGGGGAAAAATACAAAAGCTGATAGATCTTTTACAATTTATTAAAAACAAAGGAAATGGAACAATGCCTTATAAATTAAAAGGATATTCTTTTTTATGTGAGATTGGAGATTTGTATAGCTTTCAAAAAGCATTCTTAGATCAAAATGTTGTTATTAAATTCTCTTTTTCGTGTCGTGTCAGAAGTCCCTCAGACTTCGTTCTGAAACCTTGCACTGTTTCTGTCATTTTCTCAAAAAATTTGTTAAGGTTTATAAATCTGGATAAAATGAGAACTAAGGTTCCTGAAATATCCAGGGGTATGGCAGGGCACAACCCTTAATGATATTAAATTTATTATAATATTTTTTAAGCGCTATTTTACGAGTAAGTTGACTACGACTGCACGACCAACATCCTGAATAAAATCAACCATCAGAAGACCCAAGACTAATAAACACATATTCGACTTGCGATTGGGGTGAACTGTGACTATAAGCTATAGTCATAGTTTTACTATCGTATTGTTTGTATTGAGAATTTTACCAACAGTCACACATTCGACTTGCGATTGGGGTGAACTGTGACTATAAGCTATAGTCATAGTTCTACTATCGTATTGTTTGTATTGAGAATTTTACCAACAGTCACACATTCGACTTGCGATTGGGGTGAACTGTGACTATAAGCTATTGTCATAGTTTAACTATAGTATTGTTTGTATTGAGAATTTTACCAACAGCCACACATTCGACTTGCGATTGGGGTGAACTGTGACTATAAGCTATTGTCATAGTTTTACTATTATGTATATCTCTTGACGCCTTTCAGTTGCTAAATACTCGTACAAACCGCTTATTAAGTCTATAATTTATACTATTCTGTACCCCATTATTCGTGCTTCTAAGTCATCCAACCATTCCTTTCAGGGTCGGCTTGGTGATCTTCTCTTCTTTCAATGATTCACGTTTTTAATAGTTTAATAACCTTATAGTATTGATGACATATATTTTCCCACAATACTACAGTAATAGGGATAAAATTTACACCTAAATGGTGGTAAATTATATAGCGGTTTATTTGACAACTATAATAATATGTACCAATACGGATCTGGTGACGGGGATAATCATTTCACAGTGGCGTCCCAGAATAGAATGTCACGAGTCACGAGGTCTGCCCAACTACGCGACACTACTACGAGCTTTGCACTACGTGGTATGACTATCTGCCTATCTCTAACTTCACTACATTATAATAATTATTTTGACAGACGGCTATTATAGACGTCGAGTTACTTTCAAAGCTTACTTTGAAGAAGTATAGGTTGGGTGGTGCCTCGTGAAAGATCCAGAATGATCATGTGGATCATTACACCTTAACTAAGAAGATCCATCAACGAATTTAAAAACTTATTCGTGACATAATATGCGCGCGCATTCGTATTTTTTATTCACAATACTTTTCATAAACTTTTTTTATATTATTATGAAGTATTGACATGAAAAGAAGTTATTCAGTTAATTGAATAAGGTAAATAAAGAACCTATAATAAACAACCTCTCTCTATAGACAAACTTTCTGAGTTTTATGAGAGAGAAGAAACTAGTAATATTAATACGAATATGTAATAATAAAATAATATGTTAATTGAAATATTATAACTATTGTAAGAAATTGATTGAATAAATAAATAAAAAATTAAATAAATTAGTTGAGTCAGATATATGTGTTTAGAACGTCGAATGACAGCTGGCTTATAATAAGAGTGCTGTTTTTCTTCCCATCTGGGTTTCAAGAAGATCATCTCATACAATGTTCCGTTCCTTCAAAACAGAGCTGAGTATTTTAACTTGGTGTGGTAAGAGGTTATTGACAGTGATCTTTTGAGAGCTTTTGTTATCTCCCGTGACCAAAATAGGGACATAAATTTAAAAAAAAATATAGATTATATAAAGTAGTTTTCATTTGTAAATTACAACAATAAATAATAATATTTACCAAGATCCACCAATTGCAAGATATGTTTTGTTTAATTTAAAACAATATAAATAATTGTTTCAATAGAATTGCAATAAATAAATATTATCGAAAAATTGTATATTATTTAACACAAAATAATGAAATGGAAAGAATCAGCGTGGATTGACATGTAAGAAAAGAACAGCAGAATGGAGGTGAAGTATTCCAATCGCAATATAAGAATGTCTTGCATATTTTTATCCAATTGTTTAGTTATTTACACAATCAGACTAGTGTCTAAATCTAAACTAAGCCATCACCATTAAACACATGCAGGATATGATTAGAGTGTGATTGGAAGATCTTCTTGAAACTATCGTTCGTTGGAATTGCAATAGCGGTGAGAGTTTTGTTTATGTTTTTCTTTTCAAACTGAAAGATTGAAAGACAACAGGTTGATTGATTGACTGAAGAAGAAGTGATAATTAAATTTTACAACAATAGATACTAGAATTTGTTATCATTTCATTAGCGTTTATTAAAAATCCAAGAAAAACTTTGCAATAGAACAAAGTAGTAAAACCTTTATTAACGTAGATATGAGAGAAATTCGTTAGTATAGTAGGTACAACGATTCCATAGTCGACACACGAGTTGACTTAATGAAGGTCAGCGATTCATGCCCTGGATTCTGGAACAACCGCTTCCTCTTTTGCGGCACAAGCTTTCTATAGTGTCAAAGCTGTCAAAATTGTATCTGTATTCACTTTAAGTGCACACAAATAGCAAAAACTTTCGACAGCCTTTCTTATCTAGTGCATGCGTTTCTTGGGAGGTACTGAAAAATCTGAGTTTCCGATCGAGAACACTAACCTTTTCAGAGTTTGATAGATCAGAAACGGGGTTCTTAATCTGCATTTGTATTGCGATTCTGATCCAATGCGCATCTTATTAACGAAGTCTCGAAGATTGAATGTATTTTTTTTCTGTTAAATTAAAAAAAAAATATTTGCAATTGCCACTCCTCTATATAAACTGTGCGAAATTTTCGGTCACAAAGTTTTTCCTTCCCGTATCAATATTATATTAGATAACTTACAGTGCCATCATCAGCTAAATTAGAATGCTCAAATGTACAATCGGCAACAAATACACAGTGACCGCAATGATGTATGAGGACAAAGACTTTAAAAAAATGTACTTCAGGTAATATTACTTTTCAGACAGGCCATAAACCTTAAGTCTTTTCTTCATGCTCCGTTATAATAAAGAGACATTAAATACCTCAATTATTATTAATGTAGAGTTGTAATTATTTTAAAATAGTACACCACGCCTTTGTTGGGTGAGTCAGTTAGTATTGCGAAAAATATGCATTAAATTAATGTTATTTTTTATAGCAATTAAATGTTTTCACAGTTGAAAGCTCCTACGAGGACGCTTAAACCACCCCTCTAGAAAAAATACTTATTTTCTTTATTAGCTCTCAAAGGCACTAGAGAATTAAAATGTTAATTATTAATGTGTTTAGATACATTTTAAACAGCTAGTAAATTAGTTTATCAAATGGATAATGGTATAAAAATTATGTGAAATAAATTTTATAAAATGATAATAATTATTATTATCATTTCACGACACTTTAAAATATTAATTAATTAAAAAAAAAACAATTATGGGTGAATGTAAATTTTCTATCTAAATGTGAAATAGCATAGTTACATATTGTAATGGATAAAGTTCATAGCGCAATTCTCTTATCTACGAATGCAAAAAACAATCGAGCTTCCTTAAGAATTTTAAGAACGACGTAGGTTGTTCCCAGTTGTCTCTTTAGTACATAGTGAGACGATTAGAAAAGGTGTGTTCTAAAACTGCGATATGCATGCTCGGCGACACATACAAGCACGCACACACACATCTGGCGCTATATATAAAGCGATGCTCTGTTGTTTGAAACGGGCGGATATACACAAATTAAACCGCGTCAGTTATGTTGACAATTTTGTGTGGAGATAAACTTTAGTTACCTACATCATATTATGGTCACAGGTCACAGGCACCCTAGCATAAAAATGTATCTAAATCACTTTTCTGATTATATATGTACATAGATGCTGCGTAGTAGAGCCGGCGGAAACCCTGAAAGCATTCTCTACCAGTCAACCAGTCGAGTTCAATCTTATGACAGGATTCCAATCCCGAGTAGAAATTTCAAGTGAAAAGACACTTGGGAAATCAGTAAAAGTCGTATTTTCTTCATCAAAGTCATCATACTTGTATAATTATTATAAGTTGCTTAGTACTTATTAGGTAGTAGGTAACGAACATCCGAGCCAATGAGCCAATAATTATTATAACTTAAAACTCTCAAAAGCTTTAATGGAAATTCGACAAATTAACAAAAAGCTAATAAAGATTAATCGTTAGTTAGTAGAAAGCTGATGTCAAAAGTTGGCAGCACTTTAACATTTTTTTATAATATAAGCTCTTCCACCCTATTTGATCGATAATTTTGCATTGGACGAGTCTAAAATTACGTATAATTCCCTTACTTTTACGCCAAGACGGGTGTTGAAATAAAATTTTGGAACCGATTGCTTTGTATTCGACCAACCAAGAAACTATTCTTACTTGATTTTTTTATTGAAGATCTTTTCTCGTGTATATAGTAACAGAAGGTGGTCTAATCTAATTACATTAACGCCCATACGCACCCTCCTATTTTTGTTTTTTAAATTCGCCTAAATAGTTTCACTCATCGATGTAAAATAACCACAAATCGCAGTAAAAAATGACTAATAATTGTAAGAATAAATTTGAATCAACATAGGAAATTGTCGATCGATTGAGGATAAAACTTCCAATATTGTATACCTACCTATTGAATATCTTTAATTATCATTTTGTGAAATTCTTAAAGATTAATTTGTTGTTTTTTACACGTAAGACGAATAGCTCTATTTCGGCGGTTGTCAGCGATAGATAAATCAGCCTTCAAAATATGTCAAATGAGTATTTTTATGCACCATGATTTAAGGGCATGAAATTATGACGTAAAGGCTGAATAGAAAATATCTATGAAAAAGTGGGCTAACAGTTTGAAAATGCTACCAAGATGAGACTCATTATTTGAAACGGGCAACCCTTAACAAGTAACCCTTTTTTATTTCTTTTATTGGATACAGACAGCTTTTTATAAATTTACCTTCCTTGAACATTTTTGCTGCATTTATATGGTGTACCTTACATACTAGAATATAAATTTGACAAATTTGAGGGCGATATTTTAAAATCATAAGAAATATATACTTTGATTTGATTAGGGCGATATACCACTACGAACAATGATGTCTTGCATTGTCTTATAAAAATTTCAAATATTACAATGATGTAACCTGCAAAATCGAATGAATTAGTATCTGAAATGCAAATGTCGAGCCTCGATAGTAGAATATAGACTTGAGATTAAGTAAAAATACTAATTATGCTAAACTTAGGCCTAAGCTAATACTAATAAGGCTAAACTTAGGCTTAATCTAAAAGTAATAATGCTAAGCTTAGGCTTAAACTAATTCTAATATAAATGCATTATAAGAGCGATTGGGCTTACAGAATAAGAATGCGCTTAAGATCAATAAGGACACGGGCCAAGGTTTCGTTAACGCTGAAGCATAAATAATACTGATGAGGATGTAGTATTGAAATATGTAAACCAATGATGTATGTAGTAGAGTTATCAATATATTGAAATTCAATGAAGATAGTAATTCAAATAAGGATCGATTTTATGCACGAAGTATAAATAAATAAATAATATTTCATATTTATCTGAACAAGATACGTGCTGATGGAATTTAGATCATGAATACATTAACTAATAGAAATTCCGTATGCAAAGTAATTTAAACGCGCGGCAGAATGCGCGCACGCGTTCTATGTCAGTGTCGTATCACTTATGCTTCTGAAATTCATCACGTAAATAACGATTAATATGGATAACATTCTATGGGCACCCGTTGATGGATAGGTTACTTGCTATTTTATATCACAAGGAATGAAACAAAATATCATATGAGAGATACATAAGGGCATAAAATAAAACTTCGCAATACGACTCACGTGTATTATTTTTATTCTCACAGTTATGCGGTGTAAGCATTATCATATCGACTGATAAAGAAATAGTTGTTTTTTTTACTATTGAATTGCACATAAAAGGACTAAAAGTCCAGCATGCATGAAGTTGAACGATCATAGAGATATAGGCCAAAGAAGTAAAATAAATATGAGAATTTGGTCGATAAATGATAAATCGATGGAAGAAGTAAGTGGAGGGCATCTCTCTCTTCCTAACCCTTAAGGGATTGATGGCTAAACAAAGCTTATGGAAAATATTTTTACAAGAATCTAAATAATTATACTGGTCATTCAATAATAAGTCATTTAGTTATGAGTATTACTAAGCTATCGTACCAATTTAGCAATTGTTATATCTGCTTGATTAATTGAATGTTTTAATTGTTCACATTAAAGTATATGTGGAGGAGTTATTTTTATTATTTAAATGTTAGTTACAACCATCTTGGTAAAGACTATAAAAATTAAATGGTTTAAAAATAGCCAGTTGCATCATCCATATTGTCTTTGATACAATTATCTCGCAAATAAATTGCAATTGATTTCATACTTATTCAGGGCAGTTATAAATTAGACTTCTTCATAAATTGAAATAAATTGCTTCTGATACTAAGCAAGAATGTTACTGCAACTGCGCTAGAGTCATTAGATGTTACATATTCTTTAAGATCTTGTCCTGAAAAATGGCCACAAGAATCTAGACATAATTAGAACGTTGTTCTCCATCAAACCAATAGGCAATAAAGATGAGACATTAACAAAAATGGATATATTCATATCCTGGCGCCAAATACATGACAGCAGTCGCAGTCTTTAAATTTGGTTGCTCTCTAGTTCTCAATAATTTCCAACTTTTATCTCTATATTTCATTAATTATTAAATATCTACTTGTTGCATACATGAGATTTTTCGACATGAGAATTCTCATGAAATGGAGTTTCGGAGACATAAACATTACCACCTAATGGCGAACGTTGTTAACGTAAAGTGATCGTACTAAGCCAGCCTTCGAAATAACAGTAGAAGACGGTCGTAAGCCCGTAGTGGTTTGTTCCATTTAAAAATCGAACATCAGTAATGAATCATTGTTAGAGTCATTAGTTGTTACATATTCTGAAAAATAATCAATTTGAACTTGAAATAATACAATTTATTTGTCATAGAATCATTCAAAAGTGTTTTCCCCATTCATTCAAATGTACCTACTACGTACTAGATGCGGCGTTCGAAACACAATTTTTAAAATATTATGTCAAATTTTTGTAAATTAGGTACAAAGGTGAAGAACCATCATGGGGACGAAATAATAATAAAAAAGTCACAAAATCATCGTTTTATTTAGACATTGATATGCAAGTACTCTTTCGTTGCGAATATGAGTGTATTATTTTTGCGGCGGAGCCAAATTTATTTTCATGTTTTGTTTATCTGTAGTATGTCTCTTTTCATCTTGTTGTTTGGAATGATTGTTAGAAGCGAGATAGCAATAAAAAAATTGATTACTGTTCGTATCAAGACTTTTGAAAAAGGGAAATAGTTTTATCAAAAAAATACTACGATCTTATATCGAACGAAAAGTGACGGTCAGTCAAGTCTTTTTTATTAACCGATTTAATTAGGAAGATACCGCTTCTAGTACGCATATAGAACATAATAATTCAATGTTTTTTTTTTTTTTTCATATTTTACTTGTGAAATCCCTATGGGAAATTCGTAATAATAATATATTTAAAGGTTTTTCCTATCGAATCGCCACGATTTTTTCATATTTTTGAAATATCGGATATACCTACTATATGTACACATTCATTCCAAAAAAAACATTCATATTTGAACATATTCGAATGGTAAATAGGAAAAAAACACATTTCCAATAATATATACCTACTTGAGTAAGTACCTACCAAGAGAGGAGAATATTCTCAAGGGGTAGAAATTCGAGGAAGATCTGATTAAAAAAACTATTTCAACATTTCCAAAATTCGAATACGTATTTCAAGATATTTTGGGCGCAATCATTATTTATCATGTATATACTATGTATATATGGATTTTTTTATTAATTTTGAGGGTTCTTTTTTACATATTATTATTTGCACCGCAAAGGGATGCTGACCGTCTCCTAGTTATGTTGCAAATACTAGCCAATTGAGATCACTCTAAGTTTACCTTTGAAATAGCAGGAATTTACAGTTGTAATTCAAATCAAAACTCCCTTTGAACTCCTCTCAGGAGCATAGATAGGGAGGCAACAAGAGCTCTCCATTGCGCTCGATCTTGCGCAATGCTTATAACCTCCTCCCACACCATGTCCAACTCCCTCAGCCCTGCCTCGAAGGAACGGAACACGGTATGAGGGTCTCCCACGTCTTCGAGACCCTGATGGGAGAAAGAACAGCGCTCTCCTCGGCCAATGTATTTATAGAAAGTAATTATTTTTCGTATTAAAAATAATGTCATCTGTTGGAAGTAGCTGGAAACATCAGTTTTCTCATTTCACTAATGTGCGCATTTCCTCTATAATATTATACTTCATAAATTGACGAGGGTACAGAGGCTATACAAAAGAATTCTGAAGAGGAAAAGTAAACGTTTGTACAAGATGGCAAACAGACTTATGAAAGGGCGTATGGCAAGCAAAGGAAACATCAAGGTAGGTAGGTACCTACCTAATTAGTTGACAGAAATAATTACAGAGGAAGACGAGAGAAATGGCGCTGGGGAAAAAAGGGTTTGCGAAATTCTTTGATACGACATAAACAAAAACTATTGTATCAAAAATTGTAGAGACGTTGAATCTATTTATTTTATTCTAACACTATGTGTGTATGCAAGACTAGTGTATGAAAGTTTTATAAATATCTACGAATTTCAGGCTGAAAATGGTAAAAAAAAACAGCAATTTATTTTCCCATACAGTGTTCCATTTGACATTTTTAATGTTACCATTAAGGATCGGTGTTGTAATTGTGATCGACTGGAAATGAGGAACCTACTTAAGCTTTGGATTCAGGTGATATACTAAAAGTACCTACATGGTAAATGGTCATCTATGATCAATCACGACATATTTTGGCAATTATTAATCGTTTAAGATATTTTTTAGGAATTCTACAAAACTGCTATTATCTCTGAATACAAAAGTCACATATTTCGTACGCTATTAATTGTATAGTGATATCATTTGTTGCTTTAATTTGACGTTTTGAGGAACACGTAAATTCTTAGCCAGGTTTCAGCGTTGACGTGAAGTAGGTATTTATAAGAAGCATATTGCCTTTATTGGGACATAAAGCACCCACTCGGGCCCGCTGATTGTAACAATACATTGTAATGGAGGTGGGTAATTTAATATTAGCCAGGTACACTGGGTAGTTTCATATGATGTTATATAACTTATTAATATTTGGTAGCAAGGTAGTTGGCTCACCGCAATAGACGGTAGGAAAGGTAAGTATTGTATCGATTTGTTGCTCCATACAAAAAGTTCCAGTTTGGTTATATTAAAGAAAATTTATCTTCCTTATATCTTTTTGCAAGATGATCAGACTAAATAAAAACAGTTAAAAGTGTATTAATTCATTCATATATTAAATACTTTTAACACCTTAACACTGAGCCCAATTTCAAGAGTCCGGATATTCAGATACACTCGAGACATTTCTGATTTTTCTAAGCCATAACCTTCTTACAGTTTTATAAAATACCTAAATACGATCTGAACACACAATATAGCGTTTTAAAGTCTAAATCAAAGTAGGTAGAATGTTTCTTTTTTCAACAAATTTTATTGTGGGTAAATTTGTGAAAAAAAAAAACAATATATTTCATTTTGTCGTAATACTTATGTTTCAAAATTCGATCAAAAGGCTAAATTATCTTACGACGAATAAACAATATGAAAAACGAATTAATTTCATACAAAACTATGTCTTTTACTGTATCTTAAATCCTACATTTTTCGTACCAAAAGATTTTGATATACAAGTTCAAATGTGTCTCGAACGAAATAATGGGCTTCCATACATTTTTATGAACGGTTTTAGAAGAATTGAGGGTTCTTTGTACTAAGAATTTTGTTATATTAATGGTATTCTTTATCAAACTGAATCGAAGAGATAGATCTCTTGCATAGTTTATTGCACCAATAATGTTTCTGTAGAACTATACAAAACTCCTGTGGAGCTTGCTTAGTGAGAAGGCACGTTCTTATAATAGAGGTGTAGTATAATACCTTGCCGCTAAAGCGTAGTCACGTTCCCATAAGAAAGCGACGACGATACCTGCCCCAAACTTACAACTTCAGGGTACCTATTAATTCCATAACTTATTGTTTTCGACAACACCAAAAGAATATGCGTACGTTCCGAGTATAGCGTATAGATGGATTATTGATTCTTTATTTGAAAAACAATTATATTATATTGAAACTATTGATTTCAAATAAATCTGAAAACTATATAAGTAGATAGATAGATGTTTGAAGCGTATGTGATGTTAAGAACGAACATAACAGTTAGAACGGAACAATGCAACAGACTCCGTCAAAATTGCAGTCAACATAGCAAGAGGCAAAAAACGCAAGAAGGTATCTACACTTCACGTTTATTTTCATAATAAATTTGGGTTCACCCAAAGTGAACACACTTTGACATCTTTCACATTATTAAGCAAAGCTGAAAGACAAAAATGGTCGACTACGGGGATGGAACCTATGATCTTTAATACGAAAGGTCCACTTACCCACCTTCGGTACCACTATATTTAATTGATTTGACAGTCCAAAGTATTGTCATATACTTACTTTGGAAATATCTTAACTTAAACTAAATATCCTAAAAAAGTTCGGAAATATAACTAGGAATCTGCAACTAACCCCATGAGGTGAGTGGGAGAACACTATTGTTACTAATGTTCGATTGTTTGGGCCGAAGGTGCTTGGTGGTATTTATTCATTGTATTAGAAATGAAAAAACGAGTCTAAATTTTGTAATACCACGTTTTATTTTAATTATCATTAACCGGTTTTCGAAAGCGACTGCTTTCTTCCTCAGATGTCGCTTTCGAAAACCGGTTAATGGTAATTAAAATAAAACGTGGTATTACAAAATTTAGACTCGTTTTTTCATTTCTAATACTATTGTTACTATTGTAAAATAATGATTAACAATTAATTGCCATAGTGAAAATTCTAATCCACATATCAAACTATGAGTAGTCGACATTGTTTGAATAGCAAAATAATGAAAATATGTAGAAGTAGGTAAGTAAGAACCTACCCTGAATGTTCTATGATTAAAATACATAACTTGAATGAATTATTGATAATCTTGGCGGAGGCACTATATTATGCATAATGTAATCTTGATTGCGTATTATTGTCCTAAATCTATTTCACAACGAGTTCACTGCATTTAAGTACATCTCATTAATTAAACAAAGTCATCCTTTAGTATTATAGAGGTGTTCTATTATTACAATTCATATTATCTTATATTATTTTTACTTGCTAATAATTCTAATCCATAGTCCGTTCGTTTCGTGCACGATTATAGAATTTTATTTATTAGAAATATAACACGACTAATTCTTAATGTATTTCTAATGAATTTAAATACTATTAAGAACTAAATCTCCTCATAAAATGCATCTTTGAAAAGAAAGCCATTAAGATAGGTTTTGATAAAACGATATTCAATATTTTTGGATGAATAGGAAAAGCATGAAATACCTACTAATAAAACCATAGAATTATAACCCGCTCTAGGTATTTGAATTTAGATACCTAAGTATATTACACTTATGGTAACAAACAATTATTACAGTTGATCTTTCAAAGGTTGACTTTAGTGATTACTTACTATACGTAAGGTAGACAAATTTCATCTCCCAAACTACCATGAAAATTGAGATAGTTTCAAAAGGTATTCATTCAACTCTGGCGCCAGAATCATTGGAGATGAAGATTACTGTAAAGTAAGAATTTTTTGTTTTTTTTTTTTTATGAAATAGCCCGGGTTTTGCCTATCTCAGATACGACGAAACCGGTTGACTGGACAAAATCGCCTCTAGCAATAAGTTCCACCTCCACCGCTAGCTATTTAGAAACCTTTGTATAGAATAAAGTTGATTTATGTTTATAATTGAGAATACATAAATATCATTATAAGAATTAGATTGTTTAGAAATTGCGATGTTTGCATCATTCTTTGTTTCATAATAAATAATGATATAAGAATTTCTTTGTTCTTTCAGATCAGATAAATTATAAACAAACTAAAATTCGACCTGCAATAAATGCTAATTCAATATTATGAATACATACGATTAAAATAAATGTCATTAAATTATATTCAAATAGAAATTATATAAGATAAAAAACAGTATCTAAAAGGGCGTCAACTTTAGGAGTTGCATCGAAGTATTTTTTGAAGCGTAGGTAGGTATATTCTTTATTTTTGGGCAGTACTGAACGCAGTCAAAATAAATTATTCATACGAAATTATGTATTGGGAAATAGAAAATACAAAACATATTTTTTAATAGAAAATCAATAACGCAAAGCTAACTAAACAAAACCATAAAAAGTAAATAATGAAAATGTACTACACATTAATTACATATTATATCATTGACCTGTTTTAATATGGTAGCATAGAGGAGTTTTTGATGTAATTCTTGGCAACAAAAATAAATAGGATTATTTCCCAGCCAAGGAAGTTGAAAAGAATAATATATGATTAATGAATGATGTAGGAATAGTGTTGTTTGATGTAAGAAGTGAAGTGAATACTGAATAGTGCAATGCGACAGTCAGGGGACAAGTGTGGGGACGTTTATAGTTGAGACGAGACAGGTGTATGTCGTGGGATGAAGTTTGGTTTGGTGTCAGTTGAAGGATGCCCGATGATAACTAAATGCCAGGCAATGTTTTGTTTGGAATACGACAACATGAGAAGATGACAGTTGAAAGAGGTATTTACCAGTATTCGGCCCGTGGTGGTCTGTCCGGATATGAGCTCTCCCGCCCAATCCTTGGCCTCCGTCATGAAGGTGCCCTCGAACTCCTGCTTGCCCTGGCGAGCCGCCTTCTGCTCTTTCTGCTTGGGGTCGTTGGGAGCCAGCTCGGGCTCCTTGTGGCAACAGAGGTAAGCGGAGGCGCGCCATATCACCACGACCGCCAGGCCGGCCAGGAAGGTGCAGATCGACGAGAGTAAGAAACACCACCATTTCCTCACTTTGAGGCAGTCATCTATGGGGGACGGCTCGGTGGCCGCTTCCTCGCATGACGCCATGGACGTGCAGGTGCAGGCATTCACCCGAGCCCCATCCGGCTAGGGCCCTAGCACGCCGCGCCGTCACTGTCTCACCGCACCGCACTCGAGCTCCTTTACTCCTCGCTACACCCAGGTATACCCGCCGCCACTGACACTGCCGCTGCCCGCCCAAAAATCGATAGGCGGTCGCGCGCGCGCCCCCGCCTCTCGACTCCCGCCCGACTTTTTTCGCGCCAAATCGATGAAGCCCGACCTGTCGTCATTCGACCGATTCTTCGTACGGGAAAACTAGTCTTTGACTGGCCGATGACGGGAGAAGAGAAAAAAACACCATAGTTAACTAAGAGAATAACAAAAGAATTATCTAGCAAGTGATATGTCAAGTTTGGGAACTACAGGAAAAAACACACCTTCCCTCTACGACAGACAACGTGTATCTGACTGAAACCGCACTCTATCTAGTACGAACTGAAAGTTGTGCGAGCGCCCTTACCAATATATACGGGAGCTTATACGTGCGACGTAGGTGTGCGGTGGAGAGTGTATGTACCGCGCTACGCTAGTACCACCGCTGGGCACCGACACGGACCACTGATAGCTACTGATAGCGCCACGGCGCGCACCCGGCTTAGCTCTCGGCCCGCTGCTAGGCGGCGCTTTAGTCGCCTCCTCTATCTCGCTCACTCCTCGCTGTTTCCGTTTTCTTCTTACGCAAAGTTCCTACTGCTGCCGCTTTAAAGCTCGGAGCGCCACGTGACGGCCTGTTACCGGGTATGCGTGATACATGCTATGGGAATCCCAAACTGCAAATGTAGTACCTACGTATCTATGTATCTACATAATACAGTAATGAGTAATACCATTTCTTATCTTGCATCCAACTTATTCTTTGATTGAATAAAGCTATTCGTTTCCAGTGAAGTTCTTTTAGAATGAATAAAATTCTGAAACTTTTTAAGTTCCACGTACGTAAAATTGAAATATTATTATTATTATTAAAATATATTATTACATTTAGACAAGATATTTAAATATCTTGATCTTGCTCACGAAATCAAGGAAATGTGGCACATAATGGGTGGTTGGCAGTCCAGTGGTATCAATCGGCGGCTTTCATGCGCACAGCGTATTGGAGGTCGTAGGACTCGTAGGTTCGAGTCCCGGCCGTGCCGACCATTTCCGCTTGCACGACACAAGCCTTTGCTTAGTGTGAAAAGATGTCAAAAGCGTATTTTGTGTTCACTTCGAGTGAATACAGATTCATTAAAAAAAATATTGATATCGACGAATGGAGTGTTATTCCTATGTCTCTTAAAGAGAATCTAGGGAAACTTAGCATCTGCAGTGATCTCAGATAACATGCCATTCAAAAGGCAGTTCTGTTGTCCTCATGTCGGATGTTAAGAAAGTTCATCTCTACAGTTCGAAGGCCTCTCATCTTGATTACATAACATCGTGAATCGTACGATGTATCATGAGAGATAAGACCGATATTTTCATATTTAGTGTAGGTACACCATTGTATTTTTTATACAAAGATGTAGGTATACTTTTCAGGATATATTGTGAATTAATGAATAGGTACATGATTTAAATAATAATAATTATAACACTCGTCTATAGAGTGTGTCAGTATAGCCGGCGAAAATAATTATTGCCTGAGTCAATTTTTTCCAGTCAACCGGTCCCGTTCAATTTGAGACAGGCCAACCCCGGGTAGAAATTTCAATTGAAAAACTCTGACCCGACTGGGAATCGAACCCGGGATTTCTGACCTGAAGTCCAAGCTCATACCACTAGGCTACCGAGGTCGGTAATATTACCTATTTCAAATTATTTTTTGTTAACTCAAGTTTTCAGTGTCATTAGTCCTTTTTACTTCTACTTATCTACATTCTCCTTCAGTTGAATCATTCTCTCTTGTCTCCATAAGTACATTCCTAGGTTTATAAAATGCAGACACTTCAAGACTATCAATAATTATTGTATTGCAAAATGTGGACTCTTACGAAGTAAGACATTTCTTATATTCATTCAAGGAATCAATAAATTTAAAGTATTTTCCATAAATCATAATCCACGCCAGTACAACAAAGTCGGTATTATATAATAATGTAGTTTAGATATGGAGCTTTTAAGTTTAAGTTTTTTTCAGAAATTTACCTGCAATTTATTTTATATTGTGTCTTTTTTTTTTCACTTTACCATTATTTATCAGCCACTCTGAACTTTTTTAGAAGTTTTAGAATGCTTTAGTTATTTCAAGTAATCCCCTAGTTTACTACAAAATCATGCGTACGAACTACGAAGTGTTGGATAATGAATGAAATGATTTAATAAAATAAAAAATACTTTTTATTTGAAAATTATTATTAAATTAAATCTAACTGACGTCATTTTATTTCACTTTATAGACCATTAAAGGATGACGTCATCTGAAATTATGCTGGATGCTAAATGGTGACTCACACACACCACACCAGTCACACCACACATGCATAAAACATAGTGATGGGTAACAAATTATTTTGCATAGCGACCCGAACTGCCCGAATCAATAGTGATCGGATTCAGTTGTCTGGTTCACTTTAGTCAGTTTTGTGATACTTTCCAGGAATAAAACACAATTATATATTATTTTTCTTTTAAAATACAGACATTTTGTATTGTTCGTATTAATTATTAATATATATTTAATAATTACCTACACATTAAAATATTTTATTCCATATTAATATATATTATCAATGATTCTTCTCGGTCATAATAATTGTTTTTTATAATTTTATTTATCAAACCCATGTTTTTTTTGTCATCTGAAAATTGATTTTTGTGTCTAATTTTTCCATTTGATGATTATTTAATTATATCTTCTAGTTATTTACTTGGGATATTTAAATGTTTTGCAAAAGCAACGTTGCTGTTGCGTAGAATTTATTAATCGACTATCTATCATAATTAAAATTTATGTGAATTTTTGGTTTCTTATTATGTTAAGTAATGATATTTTGTGAAATGTTAGCCAAAATAAAAAGTAATTATATATCATTGCTTTTTTCTCAAATTTTGACATTTATTTGGAAAGTCACGTGACTAGCGGCAAGGGGGAAATCTTTGTATGGGAGCCCATTTTGAGAGCAAAATTCTCCGATTACAATACTCTTATTTAAAAAATTTTGTTGGTTTGTGATGAATGGACATGTTTTATTATGCATTTTGTCTCCTATAGCGAATAATACAGAATAAACATTTTTTTAGGACAATATTAATTATGAACCCCTATTTTCCATACTTTTTCTTTGAAAGAAAACATATATTTAGTAGCTAATTGCGTTATAATTGTTTTTTACACTGGTGTTCCTTGCAATATATATATATACATTGGAAATCATTTCTTTTGAAAATTCTAATCCAGTATATTTATTTTCTTTTCATTAATTTTTTTTTTGTATAAATAAAAAATTAGTACCTACAATTTTACGCACAACACGATTTAATCATCTTCAGTTTATCACGTAGACACCGAATAAACACAAATTACGAAAATATATGATAATAAGAACGTTTAATACAGACTTCTAGCAGCTCCTCTCTTAACAAAACCTCCGTCTTTTGCTGCTAATCAGCTGTTTTTATCATGACACCCCAAAGTTGCATAGATTACCGATCTAATAGTACTATATCTATGACTTGGTTTCACACCATAGATAATTGACCATTTTGAGTATTTATTTTGACACAAGATAAACAATGGCAGGCTCATAGAAGAAGTATAAGGCAGGCTGATATGGTTTTTCGGCGGTGCGGGCTATATTATGTGTGACATGTGTTTTGTTTTTATCTCTCACATGGGTGGGTAAGTTATCGGCGATTTGTCTTAAAAGATAATGTTATAGCGATTAAAATAATTTCAAATTAAGTATTTTTACGAAGTAGTTTTTTTTTTAATTTTATATCATTAAAATGTGCGTCGGCCCGTTTGCTAGACTTTGTCATTGGGGACCTCTTATTGCTTTAGGTATGTATACTTATTCATATTTTTATGTACAAGCGTCATATAAGTCAATTTTAATTAAATTCCGATGTTACTATTATTTTTTATTGAAACGATTGCGGATGCAACTGTCTTTATTGTGTTATTTGAGGTTATGTAATATTGTCAACTTTTTCCCGTCTTGTTAGATGTCATAGCCTTGCAGATGCAGCGGTGTTGCACATTTTCGAGCACCTGTAAGCACCTGTGTTTTTTGATCAGATCTATACTAAAATAATCTCTTCTAAATAATTGCTAGGTAAAACAATAGTATTTTTTTACAAGATGTTGATGAGTAAATGGATTTTCCGTAATTGATAAGTTCGCGGGCTGATTCGATTTTCACATTTTTTTTATATGAATCACATATTTATATATAGATTGGTAAATAACCATGTTATGGATTGATTTGATAATATTTGAAGTATTTTATCAACGAATTTTTGAATAATAAACAATTTTAGAAGTTGCCTTTTTTCATATAAACTTTTCAGAGTGACATTTTATTTTTCTATTCTCAAGTGGGTGTTTTTGTTTGGATAATGATTATGTTGCTGGTCGTTTAGTTGTTCAATTTGGATAGATTAGGGCATTTGATAACATTCCCGAATGTTTAACACTACGCATTGAATAGGTTAGGTTGAGGTTGGAACATAGTTAAATAGGGGGGTTTGGGGGGTGAAATCCTCCACACACCTCTGGACACCTCCCTGAGTGATAATACTACACTGTGAGGTTAAAACATTTAATAATTACCGGAATTTCTTCGAGGTATGAAATGCCATATGTAAAGCTGCAAGAGATATGGTTAGAATTAGAAAGAGATGACCAAAGGTCTTTGAAATATTGCCCCTTAGAATCTTTTCATGTTATATCTTCAGAATCACACTTTGTATTTGATTAATTTGTACTTCACACTGGATCAATCTCCATCAGTTGAGCTACAAGGAACTATGATTAATTATTATGGTTGTTTATTGTAGGATTGAAAGGTCTAAGGTAGAAAACTTTTGGATAATTTTAGTCTTAATTTTAATCGTAATGCGTTGTAACATTGTGACAATATTGTCTTATTATCACACTTTTGATTTCAGGTATAATAAAAATAGTGACATGGATGACATTGCACAATATAAGTATGTGGTGGCCTATATGGTATTCACTAGGTTCAGCTATTAACTCGTGGTCATTTTTACTTTTCGCCGGATTGACACTCTTTTTCTTTTTGTCTGCCCTGTCTGCCGGCCCTGGGTTTGTTCCACTTAAATGGAAACCAGTAAGTTTACTTTATATTCATTACTCTAAAATCACATGATTCCATTTGTTCGTATTACATATTTCTAATCAGTTTTGACATGATATTCCCTTTGATTTAAGGAAAAAGAAGAAGATTGTAAATATTTGCAGTTCTGCAGTGTGTGTGAGGGCTATAAGGCACCAAGATCGCACCATTGTCGTAAATGTGAGTCATTATTTTTTTCCAAGATTATCTACCTACATTAGAATAGCCAGAAACCTGAGATTTTATTAATTTGTGCATATCGTTGCATAATATTTAAAATGACACATGTGGCATTTTTGTTGAAAATGAGTTATATATGACCGACCACGGTAGCCTACTGACCGACCTCGGTAGGCTAGTGGCAAAGTTGCCGACTTTAGATCAAGAGGTCCCGGGTTCGATTCCCGGTCGGATCAGATATTTTCAATGTGTTTTTTCACATCAAATTTCTACTCGGGGTTGGAATCCTGTCTCAGATGGACGGGACCGGTTGACTGGTAGAGAATGCTTCCGGCTATGCTGACACCTATGTATAGAAGAGTGTTATTTATTTATATATACCGTTTGACTCCATTTCAATTTCTCTATTGACTGGCATTTCAATTTCTAGAGAAAAATGTTTAATTTTTATGATAGAAACTAATCTAATATATTTATATGTGGTGCATAGGTGAATACTGTAATGCCGGCTGATGAAAGAAACATCGAAAATAAATAAATAATGACTGGTATTCTCAAATTCATGTTCCAACTCAACGCAAAAAGCTCTTGCTTAGAACTTAATCGGTTGGCAGTAGTTATGCAACTAATGTATTATCATGTGTCATTTTAAATATGCAAAGATGATATGGTGTATAAGATCAGATTCAATGCTAAGTTTCTATGCCAATTGGAAGAGTCAGTATTGTTTAGCGCCACTTTTTTACTTTTGGTACCTACAGCCATCATTTACACGACGAATGGAAAATCAACCTAAATTATGGTAGTGAAAATAATATGTAAGTAGTCTCCATATTGTGTATTGTAATGACAAGTGTTTTCAGGTGGACGATGTGTCAAGAAAATGGACCATCATTGTCCATGGATAAATGGCTGTGTTGGCTGGGCCAATCATTACGACTTCACATTGTTTTTGATATTTGCCGTTATAGGATGTGCCCAAGCTACATTAGTAAGTCTTCCCATATTCTTCTTCTTCCTCAGCCATCTCTCCACTGCTGGATATAGGCCTCTTCCATTCCTTTCCACTCTCCTCTATCCTGGGCTTTTCTTATCCACCCTCTGCCCGCGACTGGGATAATATCATCGGCCCATCTTTTTTGGGGTCGGCCCACTCCTCTTCTTTTATCCCATGGTCTCCATTTCAGGATTCTGGGTGCCCATCGCTCCGTTCCCTGTCTGGCGACATGTCCCGCCCACTGCCATTTCTGTTTAGCAACAAGGTCCATGATGTCCATGACTTTAGTTCTGCGTCTTATTTCTTCGTTTCTTATTTTGTCTTTTAGACTCATGCCTAACATTTGTCTTTCCATGGACCTTTGTGTGCATTTTAATTTATGTACAGTATTGGCAGTGAGCGTAATGGTTTCCAGGCCATAGGTGATTACGGGGAGGATGCATTGTTCATATACCCTTCTTTTCAGATTCATTGGTATACCTTTATTTTTTAATATATCTTTCATTTTTCCGAAGGCTGCCCATCCTAGTCCTATTCTCCTGGGGATTTCTGCTATTTGGTTTTCTTTCCCTAATTTGATTTTATGTCCGAGATAAATATATTCCTCAACAGCTTCTATTGTTTTATTATCCATGATGATGTTGCTGTTGGATGGGCTCATGATTTTAGTCTTACTGATGTTCATCTCTAGACCGATCTTTAGGGAAGCGTCATGGAGTTCTTTTATCATAGAGATAAGTTCTTCTAAGTCTTCGCTGAACAATACTATGTCGTCGGCGAAGCGCAAGTTATTTAGGTAAATTCCATTGATTTTTACTCCTTTCTGTTCCCAGTTTAATGTTTTAAATACGTTTTCCAGTACAAGTGTGAACAACTTGGGTGATATCGTGTCACCCTGTCTGACCCCTCTTTCCACTCTTATTTTGTTTGTTTTTGTGTCTTCATCTATTCTTACGTCCAGAGTAGCATGGTCATATATGTATTTTATTAATTTTGAATATCTTGAGTCTATTCTAGCATCGTTAAGTGCATTTATTATTTCCCATTGAGCTATTGAGTCGAATGCTTTTTTATAATCAATAAAAGCTAAGTGGATATCAATGTTGTATTCTGTGCTCTTTTCAATGAGTAGACGCAATGCTTGTAAGTGGTCGGTTGTTCCGAAACCTTTTCTAAAACCTGCTTGTTCCACTGGTTGGTAGAAATCTAGCTTAGGTGTTAATCTATTTGTCAGGATTTTCGTAAGTAGTTTGTATAGATGGGATAGTAGACTTATTGGTCTGTAGTTTTCAAGGTTTTCGGGGTCTCCTTTTTTGTATAATAATATGACTTCTGCATTTTTCCATTTTTCAGGTATAATTTGTTGTTCTAGACATTTATTTAGGAGTAATTGTACTGCCTGGATGAGTTCTTCTCCCCCTAGTTTCATCATGTCGCTCGTCAGTTGGTCCTCTCCGGGACTTTTGTTATTTTTCATGTATTTAAGGGCGTTTTGTACTTCGTTGTATTCTATTTCCGGCATTTCCTCTGAGCCGATGTTCAATATTGTTGCATAGTTGTTTTCTTTCTGAGGAGTCACAGGCTTATATAGATCTGTGTAAAATTTTTGAACCGTTTTTACTATCTTATCTTTATCATTTTGAACTTGTCCATCTCTGTTCTTGATCTTAATTATATTCGATTTGCCCATATTATTATTATTTGATTTAAGAATCTTCATGTTTCTATTTGACTCTATTGTGTTTGTAATAAGAATCGTGTTGTATTTTCGGACGTCCTTTCTGACTTCCCTTTTAATGATTTTGTTTAGGGTTATATATTCGTTTGAGTCCCTGTTCATATGTCTTTTTTCATCTATCATTTTAAGCGTATCTGGGGATAGTTTTTGGTGTTTTTCCTTTTGTCTGAAGGATATCTTTTTCATAGCTGTTTGGACACTTGTTGTGATTTTATCATTTAGTTCATTGATTTCCATGTTTTGTAGATTTCTGGGTTCTAATTTTTGTTTTATTTCATTTTGAAATTTTAGTTGGTATTGCGAGATTATTTCATGTGTGGGAGTTTTAGTTTTTCTGTGAATCATGTTGCGTCTTTCTGTTTTTGTATTTATTTTAAAGGAAGCTCTTACCAATCTATGGTCGCTACCTGTGGTTAAGCACAGACACATCTTTGCAGTATTTTAACTTGTCTGTAATGATAAAGTCTATTTCATTCTTTGTTTTACCGTCAGGGCTTTTCCATGTCCATTTCCTCTTTTTCTTCTTTTTATAAAATGTGTTCGTACAGTATAGTTGTTCACACTGTAGATAATCCAGTAATACTTCTCCTCTTTCATTTCTACTTCCGAGACCAAATTTTCCAATATGTTCCGGGTCTCCCAGTTTTCTTTCCCATATTATATAATAATAATTAACCAACTAGTGGGCTTATTGCCCTGGGCAATTTCTTTTAACAAACCAAGCATTAAGTTTGACGATATTTATATGGCGTGATTGACTTTCTACGTCGTATTACTCTTTCTCATTCTATGAGATATTGAGCTTCTTATATCCATGGCTCTTTGTGTCATAGATAATGTATTCTAGATGTTTTGAATGACAAAACGGCAAAACTATGCCGGATTGTAATATAATATAGACAAAATAGAATTTGATTGGGAAGGCTGTGGGATATTTTATAGACTGAACGACTGGGTGATTCGTATGTTTTAATGTCTATGTATTATAATTTTAGATTCTAACAATATGCTTATACCGAGGTATTCATCGCAACTGGTATATGTATTATGGAAATCCTAAAGATCCCCTGGTTCAGTTTTCTGTTTTGACACTAATCATGACGGTCCTAGCTTTAGGGCTGGCTATAGGGGTAGTTTTGGCAGTTGGAATGCTGTTTTATTTTCAGGTATGTATCTATATCTTAATACATTACTTCTCATATTATATTTTTCCTCTGGAGCTTGTATCTATTTATTACCAATTTTCTTCTTTTTTAGTGTAAGAGTATTATAACGAATAGAACTGCTATTGAAGATTGGATAGAACAGAAGGCCGTTTATAGACTTAAAGATAAAGAATCCAATGAGAAATTTATATATCCGTATGATTTGGGGTGGAAGAAAAACATATCTTTAGTGTGTCGCCGTAGTTTAGCCGGCGATGGGATTTGGTGGCCTGTTAGAGAGGACTGCAACCAATATACTTTGACTGTGAGTGAGACATTGAACAATTTTTGAAATTAAACCATTACATGCTTTTTACCTTTTCTACTTCTGTTTCAAAACCTGTCTTAAGGTGGGTTGTTCGACGCCACGACTAATAGTAAAGTATTCACAATACTTTACTAATACTTTACTATCAGGTGTTCCTCGATCGTAAGGAATGTCAAATTAAATGGTAACCGATTAGTAACTTGCATCACAACATCATAATGCTTAAAACATTTTTTCATCATGCAAAATTATGATAAAATGACATTTTTTAATGATTAAAAAGTTACTATTACTTTGCTATTGCTAACGCTTTGCTATTACTAACGATCGAACAACCCACCCTTAGTGCCATCACTTTTGCATTTAGAAATTTCCCCATAAGGAATCATTGTATTATGTACCTAATGCAATTTTTTGATAATGTTGACCCCCCCATAAAATGCGCCATAATGTTTTTTTGGTCCCCATCCCTTCCCTTCGCGTAACACCCATGTGACTATTATTAATACCTTAAATCACAATTACGATGGTGTTTGCCATCTGGGAAGATAAATTAATGTTCTGCATTTTCTTCTGTTTCTGGGAAACCACTTCCTCCAAAGCCTCTTTTGTTCGAACCCCCCTTCCTGCCCGGTTAATACACAGGAATATTTTGCAAGACCCCCTCCCCCCCAATCGCATCATGTAATACTTGAATGGCTCTTCAGATGCTCATAGTTAAATCCTTAATGCAAAATAGATCAACTTCAATCTTTTTGGTGTGATAATAATAATATATACAGGGTGACTGGTAATTCAATACATTCCTTGTAAGGTGTTATACTAGAGAAAATTTGCAACAATTTTGTTCCCATTAACCAGGGGTAAAATACCAGTGGTTTTAGAGTTATTTAACTTTTTAGAGTTTTTTTAATTTTCCACCTTTTGACCTAAAATTTATAATTGTGAACAAAGTACTCCATTTAGGAAAGTAAAAATATGCTTTTCCAATAGCTGAAGAATAAAGGAAAGGCTGATGTAAAAAATCAAGAAGAAAATCTTAAAAACCTCAGAAATACAATGTTTTAAAATCACAATTCGGTGTTTTTTTATTTTTTATTTCGATTTGTCTAACGGACTTACTCCAAAAAAGTATAATACACTTGGCGTACAAAACACAAGAAAAACTTCCCCAATTAATAAGCTTTCAGAAAGCGTATGAATGTTTTCTATTTTACCACAGTTTTGGAAAATAAATCTTATTAAACGATTAGAAGGCGCAGAATCAGTTCAACTTCGCCATACTAATGCTGGACTACCTAGTGTAGATAATCATAACGAAGCGCAGCTTTGAATTTTATTCATGTTGAAGTAAAGTCGTTTGTATGAAAACGCCTACGGCTTCATAGCACCATCTGATCGTATAATATTGATTATTTTCCAAAACTGTAGTAAATTGGTAAACATTTTTACCTTTTCGCAAAGCTTATTAATTGGGGAAGTTTTTCCTGTGGTTTTTACGCCAAGTATATTATACTTTTTTGGAGTAACTAGCTTAGAAAAATCGAAATTAAAACTGAAAAAACTGACTTGTGATTTAAAAACGTCATATTTATGAGGATTTTGAAATTTTCTTCTTGATTTGTTACTTCGACCATTCTTTTATTCTTTAACTATTAGAAAAATTTATTATTACTTTCCTAAATGAAGTTGTAGATGGATTTTCTCAGGGTCCTCTCCTGAGTCTACTTTAGATTCTCCAGGTATATTCTGCGGGCCCTCCAGTAGAGGTTCCCTTAGACCGTGTGTGTTACACGGTGGTGGCAAGGTGCCACGTTGAGGATCAGATAATCAGAAGGTATATTTAAATGTGAGATAAAATAAATACGTTGAAAACTGAACACTGAATTTATTACAGTAATTTACATATGACAATGAATCGACAAGTTAATATTTGAATTTAATAATAAGTACGAAATCGGCGGAGAGACCCGAGCGGCGGCGTGTTCAAAGTAGAAGTGATTTGACTCCGCTCCGCTGAGTTGTTCGTCACCGCTGCAGTGCTGCGATGCGGGCTTGTGTGACAATAAAAACTAGTTGCCACCGCCGCCCTGGGCTCCACACCAACCTCCCTCCTTGAAAGAAAAGAAAAAATACATATAATTAGCTTTATGACTAGTAAAGTTTGAACTAAGTTAGAGGGGGTACCGGTTGTAGAAGAGTAAGGAGAAGACAATTCTTACAACCCGTACTCTGGAATGGTCACTATGCGGTACAGTCCGCCTGGTCTAGTATGGTACAACCCTATGGGTGTGTTCCATATGATGTGTGGAGTGAGTGACCTTGCATACAGTGTTTTGATATGATTGTTAAGCATCCTTGGTGTGGATGTATGAAAAGGTATATACAAAAAAAAATATGAAAACAAAAGCATAAATGGCATGCGTGTACATGTGTTGTGCCGCTAAAGTTATATATAAAAAAAAATAAAAATAATTAAATTGAAAAGATTAGGTATCTTCAAAACTTAGGAGCTAATGTACTTATATGCTGATTAGCTAATGTACTATACATTTACTTAAGGTCTATGAACATTTCAATAAAATTTGCTTGTAAGTAAGCTAGAGTATTTCCCTATCGGTACAAGTGTCAAAAAAAAAATAAATGGTTTAAACAAATAACAAATGGGTTACCCAAAGTAGGTACGGGTATGTGTGTGCGTGTCGCCCTGTTACATTATAAAAATTCACTATGATATAGCTATGCTTACTGATGTATTCTGATTACTGTCTAGAGCTATCGTACAAAAAAATGTGGTAAGAATCCCTTCTTTTTCTGAGCAATGTTGGCTCCGTTGAATAATGTTTACATTTTTACATTAAAACAAATGTCTTGGATTTAATGTTAATGCAATTACTAGGGATAAGAAAAAAATAATAATAATTAAGGTCTGTGAAGACTTGTGTCGTTTCATGACTACAGTATTTACAAATTAAAATAAAAGGTTTGTAACTTCGCTATTGTTCTATGATGGTTTGAGTTGCCATAGTTATTGGATAGATGGCGTTTGTTAACATTGTACTTATTGAAAAGTAAAAGGTATATGTATAATAATGACAAAAAAAATCATAAATGTGCGTATTTTAGTAATATATAAACAAAAAAAAATATACGTACATTAATAGTAGTCATTGTGTAAGTTATGTCTTTTTATTTTTTTATGTCTCGTATTTTGTTTACACGACCAAGTATATAGCAATATAGCGTATTTGTTTACTGTTTTTCAGTGATTAGAACCGGAATCTGACGTGACGTTCGCTTCTTGTGATGTACGGGGTCGTCGTCGATGATGTCGGCTCCTCGTGCTTGATGTCTTCAGTGCTTTGCTCGTTGGTCGGTGTGCTGGTGTTTATATTGTCCTTGGAAGTCTTGTAATTTTTTTAAAACCGTCGGGCCCGGCAAACACAAAATCTGTTGTCTGTAGATTGTGATTGACGAGTTTTTTTGGCTGTTTGTGGTGCACTCTTGATGCGCGTCTATGATGGGCTGTGGTGTGGTTGTGCGTTCTGCTGCGCACAAGTTGTGTGGTTTGATGTGCACGAGCTGTGCGTTTTGATGCGCACGTGTGTTGTGCGGCTTTTAATGCGCACGTGTTGTGCGTTTTTGCTGCGTATATGTTGTACGTCTTTTTTGCGTACTTGTTGTACGTCTTTGTTGTGCCTTTGATGCGTACTTGTTGTACGTCTTTGTGCGCTGATTGCTTGACTTGGTGCGCCCCCCCATGGGCGTCTTGCTGCGCACTCGTTGTGCGACTTGCTGCGCACTTGTTGTGCGACTTTTTTTTTTTGCGCACTAGCTGTGCGACTTGCTGCGCACTAGTTGTGCGTCTTGGTGAAGCGGTAATGTACTTGAGACCTGCTTGAGTTTGGCAGTTAGCTGCTGGATCCATGAGCTAAAACGACTGCTGCGTAAGCTTGGAACTTCGTGGCTGCTACCAGGTTGGTACGCGGTAAAGTCCGTGTACTGCTTGTGTTGATGGTTGTTGTTGGAGTTTTCGACCGGTCCTCTTGCCTGCCGTTGATGTTTGCTGGGTGTAGAGGGCCGTTGTTTGTTTGTTGTATTAGTTGACCATGATGTGGTCCAGTTGATTTTGTTTTATTTAAGTTTTATCCCTTACCAGGACCGTATCTCTGGGGTCGGGAGTTTATGTGTGGTCACGTTGTTTTGGTTTATCCCTTACCAGGACCGTATCTCTGGGGTCGGGAGTTTACGATTATTTAAAATGTGGTTGGTTGTTATGTTTTGTTGGTTTGGGGCTGCCTGGTGGTTGTTGGGTTGGTTGAACACCCGTGGTCTTTCCATTTTCCTGTGAAAGATGCACGTAGTGTTGTGTTTGTTGGTGTAAGATCTCCCACCGGTTGAATGTCGGTGAGGTGGTTGGTTTCTTGGTGCCAGCTGTAGGTATTTGTATTGTAGTGCATTCCGGTAGTGATGATGTATCTGCATTCTTGAATCCGTCCATTGTGGGAACGACGCGTCAGATTCGAATAAAGTCGGAATAGATAAATTAAAAAATTTTTTTTTTTTTGTTAAATGTTAAATGAAAGGTATTCCGAAATGTTATTGTGTTGCGATTTACTTGGTTGTGTTGATATTGTTTTGAGTGGATTGCCTTTGATGCGAAGAGAAGAAAAAGAAAAAAAATGTTGAATTAAAATTGTGATGTTCAAAGAAAAACAATTATTGAAAGTAGTTGGTTATCGTTTTAACTTTATGTCGGATTCAAACACTTTAATTTGCAACTATTTTTTTTAGGTTCATCCCTTACCAGGACCGTATCTCTGGGGTCGGGAGATTACGTTTATTTAAAATGATAACAGTTTAAATGCAAATTGTAAGAAAAAACTATTATTTAAATTGATGTTCACATCACTATTGGTGCGGCGTGTTTGTTCTGTGCGAGCCGCCACCGGCTGGGTGCCGCCGTGGGCCGCCTCGTCGCTCTTGGTGTATGCGCACGTCGCCCAGGGCCGCCCGCGTCGCACCCCAACACTCGACAACAAGAATAATAATTACGAGTTGGGTTTGTATAGGCGTTTTATACTACGCCTTCGTCGATTAATGTTATACGAAATATTATATAGGAATTCGTATGCTGCAAATAAATTGTATAATTGTATAAAAATGTGAATTCAGAATTATGGATGACTTGTTACTTTACGTATTTACGTTATTTTTATAATGCTATAGCTCGCTTTTGTACTGAATATTCGTGTTGCAAAATAAAATAATTTGGCAAATTAAATTGAGAGGAAGAGATTGTAAGAAAAAAAAGTAATATGAAAGGGTGATTTGGTTTGATTCGACTCACGGCCGCCTTGTATTAAGGCGTGATGGCTTGGAAATGTTCTGCTGCCACGTGCTGTCTTGTGCTGTCTTCGATGTTGCAGATGTCGTTTGCTGTACTGGATGGCTGCCACGTGCTGCTCGATGGCTGCGGTTGTTGCGTGCTGTGTTGGAAGGCTTCCACGTGCTGCTCGATGTCTGCGGCTGCCCGTGCTGCGTGATGTCCGCGTGCGCCTCGTGCTGCTCGATGTCTGCGGCTGCACGTGCTGTGTCGAGCAGCTTCCGCTTCCTTCTTCTGCTGCCTTCCGTTGTTCGTAGTTGATTTGGCTGAAAATTTCGGAAGAATCAGTTCTTACACAAAAAAAAACTTTCGGCTTTGGTTTGCCGTGTAGAAAATAAGATTTTTAATCGTGGGTATGCAATTTGAAGCATCAAAGAATAATCGATATAGTTAAAGAATAATTAAATAGTTAAGCGTTGTATTGTTTGAAGGAGCTGATTTCAGGGTAGTTCTATTTTATGTAAAAAAAATAATTTTTGAAGCTAAGGTTCTATATAACAATTGAAACGATCTTACCCTACCAGGCAGCTCCTGACTTCCCCCTTGAACGGCCGCGCGCTCGGTCCACGTGTGAAGAAAAAAAATTATTGTTGCCTCTTGTTGGGAAAAAATTTTGCGTTGCCGTTTTGACACTAAAAAATATTTGAAATGTTGAGATTACCGTGTTCGCGAGGTTACCAGTGTGGCCTTTGTGTACAATGAAGGGGTCACCAGTGTAGAAGCCTTGCGTGACTCCCGATCAAACGGTGTATTTGGTATGTGCAGATAACGATCACGTCGGGTCACCAGTGTAGAAGGATTTTCTCAGGGTCCTCTCCTGAGTCTACTTTAGATTCTCCAGGTATATTCTGCGGGCCCTCCAGTAGAGGTTCCCTTAGACCGTGTGTGTTACACGGTGGTGGCAAGGTGCCACGTTGAGGATCAGATAATCAGAAGGTATATTTAAATGTGAGATAAAATAAATACGTTGAAAACTGAACACTGAATTTATTACAGTAATTTACATATGACAATGAATCGACAAGTTAATATTTGAATTTAATAATAAGTACGAAATCGGCGGAGAGACCCGAGCGGCGGCGTGTTCAAAGTAGAAGTGATTTGACTCCGCTCCGCTGAGTTGTTCGTCACCGCTGCAGTGCTGCGATGCGGGCTTGTGTGACAATAAAAACTAGTTGCCACCGCCGCCCTGGGCTCCACAAAGTACTTTGTTCACAATTTTGATTTTTATGTCAAAAGGTGAAAATTGAAAAAAAACTCTAAAAACTTAAATAGCTCGAAAACCACTGGTATTTTACCCCTGGTTAATGGGAACAAAATTGTTGCAAATTTTCTCTAGTATAACCCCTTACAAGGAATGTATTGAATTACCAGTCACCTGTATATACGCGTATGGCATGTCAGGCGCTATAAATTGCATGTGTATCCCTCGGCCATTCGATGGTTTCGGTCGTCAAATTATTGAGGTAATTATAATAATGATGTTGAAATCTTGGTAACCGCACTGAACTTTTTCTCAAAATAATTATTTACAAGCTTATATACGTTTTTTGTATCCTTTGTGTTTTACTCTATTTATGATCTTATGTATTTTAGTCTCCCCATGACAGGCCTGACCTAGTAGGTAGATTAACCGTGTTATTTATTGAGATATGGAAATCCCATGTTATCGGCAGGATTGGAATCTGCAACCCAAAGTGTGTAAAACTGTGAAGCCTCCATGCGATTCCATTCCCAATAGCTTTACCCATTTTTTTTAAAATAAAAAACAGTGTTATTAAGTACCTATCAAGGGTAGTGTAATCCAGAATCACTCGATATCGGGTGGAAGGCCTCAAAAAAAAAAAAAAAAAAAGGGTAGTGTAAAACGCTTTGGAACCATGTAGAACTTGCATCATTTTTTGTCTTAATTTTACTACTGTTTTCGACACTGGTGGATATTACTTTTTTTTAACGAATTGTTGAGCATCTGTTGAAAACTGCGAACAATCATCAAGGTGAAACTGAGATTGATTATATAGGAGCTTTACTAAAAAAATTACAAATTTATAGGTTAGAAGTGTGTTCTTTTAAGGTTGTTGAATACCATTGATAAAGTATGAAACATACTCATATTTTATTGCTATCATAATAATAATAACATGACAATTTATATAGCGCCGTTTAGTGCATTGCACTTCAAGGGCACTGTACATAAAATATTTAATATCACCCAGTAGGCTCGTCAAAGAATTTTAAAATTATAGTCAATAATCCCTTTACCAGTTCGTCAACAAAAAATAAAATTAATAAAAACATGCATCACAGTTGTGCTCATAGATAACTGTCCTGTTCCTATGTCGATGTCTGACCAGAACCGTAGTATTGAGCAAACAGATGAGTCTTTAGGCCCCCCCTGAACGCCTCCAAACTCTGCACTTGTCGGATAGCTAGGGGTAGAGCATTCCAGAGGCTAGGTCCAGCCACACAAAAGGCACGATCACCATAGCGTGTCAGGACCCCCCTCCGGGGCTCCTCCAATTCATGAGGAAGACTCCCAGCAGACCTCAGTGTCAATCGTCTTGAGGTGATAGCTCTGGGATTGCACATTTCATTTATGTACTTAGGTGCATCCCCACATATCATAGTTAGTGTATGTTATCAAATTAATATTGTAGAAGATAATTTAGTAATAAATTTTAGGTGGAACAAATTCATCAGAAAGTGGAGAAGCGAGAACGTGCAAGAATGTACAGCGTGGAGAGGAACATAAGTGGCAGTTGGTGTCCTGTATCCGCTGGATTCAAAACTGTGTTCACGCCGCCATTCACAGACGAAAGTCGTATCCCTTTGAAAAAAGGTGATACCGTAGCCGTGACCAGATGGAGAAAGTGAGATATTTTTTTAATATATTTCTTAAAACGAGGACTCGCGGAAGTCCACTATTTCAGGAATTATATTGCCTTCCAACCAATTAGTTTATACCCATCTTGCTTTACCATTTCTCCAATGGATCCATTTTACTGAAAAAAAATTTTTTTTTACCCATCACGCTGTTTCCCGAAGGGGGTAGGCAGACAGTGTGGATTTCCATTCTTTCCTATCCAAACAAACCTCTTTCGCTTCTTCCAAATGCATAACATTCCGCATACATGCTCTTCTATTCCTTTTGCTCCTGACTTGGCCCTCCTCTAAGACTGAACCGATATGGTCGGACCATGTCATTTAGGTCGTCTGCGTGAACCCATTCTTTCAGATTTATATATCCTTTTAGTCATTGCTGAAATTTTACTATGGAAATCCTATCAATTTAGAAATTTATTTAAGAAAATGGAATAATTTGTATATAACATAAAATAAATCTTAAAGACTGCGATTTATGCCATACAATAATAAGTTCATAATATTTGAGCTAGTATTTAGTTGATTTTATTCGTGTAAAACTTTGCTCTAATTTTCAATGCCAATAATTTATTGAATTGGTTTATTACATACATACCAAATTTTATTCATCTCCCACATAACACCGTAGTTTTCAAATCTACCTCTGTGGAAAATAAACCTTATATAAAGCCTTTATTGATAAAAATACACAATTGAGTATAAAAAAAAACCTGCTTATGAATAATTAACAACTAAATATACCTATACTTATACAAGATACCTCCCGATAATGAGTTGATACTTGTGCTTCGGGAGGGAATCTACCTACCAAGATATAGTTACAAAATTTAAAATGCTGTTTATTTTGTCTATTTCAAGGTACTGGTTGTTTGGTGAGAAGCTGGATAAAAGTTCAGAAAGCTCTTCTAAAACTCGAGTTAGGGGATGGTTCCCTAAGAACGCGGTGACCGAACTTCTGGGCGAACTCACCGACATGTATGAAACATACGAAGAACAGATTGAGGGCAAGAAAGATATCTAATCTATATTTTGTTGACTTACTTTTAAGAAATTTACAAACTAAATGTAAGTACCTACCTAAATAATTAGTTTTTAGAATGATGAGAACGTATTTATTTTTGTTACATACTTTTCCTATGTAAATAATTTACAAAATTGCCCTGATAATTTTTTATACATCTATCTTTGTCAATCGTATTATAAAATGTTTTTATGTTATATCGACTGAAATGTTCTCCTTATTCTGCAGAAATAATTTTAAATTTGATTTGTGTTTGTTAAGTATGTTTTGGAAATAGCACTGGTTTTTGTTTTTGAAGTTTAAATATAAATACTGTGGCCGAATGAGTAATGCGAAGTCACTCTTCTATGTTTAGAGATGACAGCTGCCAAAGATTTAAGATAAGAACCGTTTCCTCTATGCTTAAAGCGTGAATTAATAGCCTGTCTTCTTTCATAACTATTATAAAAGAGTGTCTGTTTAATATGTAGTTCTCTTCTACATTATATTCGGGATTATAGAAAGTATACAAGTGCTTTTTCTTTATAATCTAAGAGCTTTACGGAACCCAAGATTGTCTGCATCCCTTCCTTTGAGAAGGTCTTCCTTCAACCATTGTAATACATTTCCTTCCGACATTATAAACCTACAAAAATAAATATTTTGTAAAAATAATTACGTAACCACCTAACACTGGTCTCACAGACCATTAACTGAGTTAACATCTACTAGCCTGACGAAGAAGACGTACGGTCTTCGAAAACCGGTTAGCTGAATAAAATTGTGGAAAAAACTAAATATTTTGTTTCTTTAAAATAAGTTCGAAGTATGTTCCACCAAGTAGCCACGGTCGAAAAGATAAATTATCCCAACAAGAGTGTTTTGGACACAACAAAACACTGCAAATCTACAGTTATGACCAATGTAGTTCCTTTGGCTTCTTCTTTAGCGGCAAGCTTTTGCTCCCTTGCCTGATTTTTTCTTTAAATATGATTTTTATATTCAGCAACTGTGGCATTGCCAAATTTGTATTCAACACAAACATTGCATTGATCTTTGGTCTGTGGATGGAAACTTTTTCAGACGTTAATGTTGAACTGAATAAGTTTCTATCCACAGGCTCCACATTCTCACCAGTACACCATTCTTTTTAAACAGAAAACATGTGTGCCACTGATAAAAATGTGGATTGCACAATTTTTTAGTTTCATCTTTTGGAGATTTCCTGACTGTAGATATCTCATTTTTTATTTCTTCCAGGCATTTTAACAAATCACTCCCCGGTGCAATTTCTCCAGTTTGGTTGTTGTCCGTCTTAGTCAGGGATTTACATTGTTTACATTTCCATTTTAACTTATTCATTTTGAGCATCCTCTTGAAATCGGTTGCGGAGATGCCCACACATGCAAAGTGAAACTTTGCCAGACACAAAGCAAATAATTATGCTATCTTCTGCTATGTCCTGCGTACACTTGACACAATCCATTTCGAAACTAGGCGAGCTTCCTATACTGTCAGTTCCAAACGATACACAATTTTTGAATTAACTATAAGCTCAAATTTAGAGCAAATGTGGTTAAAGAGAACGCAGACTGAATCTGTCGATTCATTGAATCTGTGGAACATGTCAAAGTATGTATCAGATATTTTCGGTTATTTGCTTTGAACTATGAATGCTGAACAAAATAATCTACTGTTTTTGATAAACCTCTTTTTAATATTATGAGCTGCATAGCCGCTGATAGATTATATTCTCGAAGACTCATCAATATCAAGTGTTTCAAGATAATTACTTCTTAATACGTATGAAAATTTCTCTACATCGTAAGAAGTTCAGCCGTGTTTTCCTGTAATGGTAAATAAATACTATTTTTTTAAATTTTCTGTACTTGTTATTTTTTCTCTGCCTCTATGTGTTTTGGTTATATGAAACATTATATGTACAACCAGAAAGTCTTCTGTGCTGTCCAAATCTGGACTCCAATTGGTCAGTTTGAAATTTGCCAGATAATATGTAAGTTATTATCTAACTCACTCTAAAAAATATTTAAATAATTGTATAAATTGTGATGTACTATGAGATAATGACGTAAAAGTATCTTTGGAAAATAGAGTACCGTCCGGAGTTCATTCCGACGTTACGAACACACCTATTTTTTTTTAATAAAGCATTTGATTATTGTCACTAGATTAAATTGGCAAGCAAAAGTCATTTCTTTTGCCTTTCGATATGCTCTTGACATTAATGACATCCCACCATTAGGGGGCGTTCAAGTATTACGTAACGCAATTTTTGAAGATTTTTGACCCCCCCTCCCCCCCATGTAACGCGCCGTAACGTTTTTCTGTACCCCCCCCTCCCCCCCCCTAAATGTTACGTAACACCCAAGAGACTATTTTTTTACTGAACTCTCGTAAAAAAATAAAAGGGTTTCAAAGGGTTCCTTTGCTAACTTCGGAGAAAAAAAAATACTATTTATATGTTCGATAAATTTATCTTTATTTTTTCTTTTGCTGTTTTCCAAATTTTGGCATAGCTGCGTTGGCAAGTCCAGTTGATGATGTAAATCCCCCCTTTTGACCACTAACGAATGCTGACAACGAAAATAAAATAAAAATGACGTAAGTATAATACAGTCTAGGGATTCCCCGTAAAAAATAAAAGATTAGCTAACTTGGGAGGGCGAAATAAAAATTACATACAATGCAGTCGAGGGACTCCCCGTAAGACTTAAACGAAAAAGGTTCCTTTTTTCGCAGAGCGAAAAATTCTTACGCTTAGGGTGAAAACACGTAGAAAGCCGATTCCGACCGGCGCAAAGAATGTTGTCTATGGTTTCAATGCATTTAAATGCGCATGCCGGAAAGCAGGTTTCTGCTTTTGCTGTGCGTATCCCCATTCAACTGCATAGAAACATTCTTTGCGCCGGTCGGCGCGGATCGGATTCGGCATTCTACGTGTTTCCACCAAAAGCTTTAACATCGGAGAACAAAATAAAAATGACGTACGGTACAATCGAGGGACTTCCCGTAAAACATTGTCGAAAAGGGTTCCTTTGCTAACTTCGGAGAAAAAAAATGATGTACAGTACAATCGAGGGACTTCCCGTAAAACATAAACAAAAAGGGTGCCCAACTTCGGAGAAAAAAAAACAAAAATGACGTACAGTACAATCGAGGGATTCCCCGTAAAACATAAACGAAAAGGATTGCCCAACTTGGAAGATTTATTTCCCAATTTTTTTTATTTAAGAAAAAAAAATACCGTTACGTAACGAGTTGTTCAAACCCCCCCCCTCCCGCCCTCGTAACGCACAGTAACGTTTTGCAAGACCCCCCCCTCCCCCCAAATTGCGTTACGTAATACTTGAACGCCCCCTTACCTAATTGTCTGCAGTAATATTGCAGTCTCTTTATACTTATTAGATGAATGTAATGTTGCCATTCTGGATGAGTGAGATACATTATCAACAAGCAATACATTTTGCCTTTCAATAGTGCTTGGATATAATGTTTTATGATTTAGCTCGAAAGCTTTTTTGACAAAGTTTCCAGACTTAGAGATTTAAAACTGGCTGTCAAAATTTCTTCTCCCTCTATGTTCGGATAGCGAAAAGTTAAATTTGGTGATTTCGAATGAGCCAGTTGTTGCGAATATTTTTGAAACTATGCACAAAATCTAAAAGTTAAAATATCTTCATCCTTTTATACGAAGGGTTGATGAAGAAAGTATTAGACGATAACTCTTTGAAGAGACCCTGATTGGTTCTATTATTGTTGCTTATTATGCATCCTGAACCAACTTAATGATTTCGAGTGTGTACTTTTTTTTTAATCTTTTGCAGTAATTGCGTTGACAGTAATCAACTGAACAACTTCTTTGTATCCTCCAAAGTTGGAAGAAATCATGAAAACTTGCATTGTTTTGGCAATACAGCCCATATTATTTTCAGCGTACCCTGTCAATCAATTAATAAGCTGACATTCTTCTCTCAACAGTTCCTAAGCTTATAACACAATGAAATTTTTGTGGTTCTCCAAAGATGAAGGAGATCTCTTAGATGACGTTTGGATGGCAACAGAAAAAAATCTTTAATTAAATTGTTTGCTACTGGAGAATGAAAATAAATATTAATTGCAAAAATTGACGTGGTAATGTCATTTCGTTTTCTTTACTGCAGAATAGAAGTTTTAATATGGTCTATAAAAATTGATAAACTGTTTTCAGTTCTATTAACTGTGGGAATATAGAGTTAGTTATAACACCCACTTTTAATTGTTTGTACATAGTTCATTTCCTTCAAAGTACACCATTACGAGGAGTTCTTTTGAAATAGATATGAACAATTTCATTATAATACTCTATGTGATACTCTAACAAATGTTTGTTAAAAAAAAACTACACTGGCATCTACTATTGAAATACAACTCTTTTAGTTAAATTTTAACCCAAATCACTCGACAACGAGTGCAAAGGGGTCAAAAGAAAAAAAAAAGCAAATTTAGTTTGAAAACCACCATAATTTTCGATTTCATCACTTTTCAAAAACGAATTCAAACATTTTTTTGTTCTGTTCGCTTGAATGGTCCCTGTGGCACAAATTCCTTTTAAATGGAGGAGGCTCATCAAATCTAAAGAAGTTAAATAATTATCAAAAAATATTTGATGGCCAGCATTCACTGGAATTTTCTCTTTTTTCAAAAGCGAAACAACAACATCTCCTTCAACCCTAAACACTTTCACTGTTTCCCTTTCCTGTGTATGTTTGGGAGTTGAGGGAGATGTAACTACCACTCGAACATAGAGCTCAATTTTTGTACCCAAATTTGATGGGCTTCCACCAAATGAATTTCTTTGCATATTGGTTCCTATAATACGGTATCTTATTTTTGTCAAGACAAATGTTTTCTTCAACTCCTCCGTGATATCTGAAAGATTCATTGAGTTTCTATAGAAATGGTCCTAGTTTGAAAAGTCGTTCATCTTTGTCTGTTTTCGAATTGTCGTTGAGGTGAATATTTCGTAGAATTATTTCAAAACGATTGTTTCGGGGAACGTCTTCTTCTTTTGACCAATAAATACGTTTATTGGGATATTTTCCATGACCAGATAATAATAGTCCCCCAATTACAACAAGCAACTCATCTTTGCTCATGTGAAGCCAAATATTCTTTTGTTCCTTGACATATAAATTGGTTTGATAAATAATATGATCATGTAAATCTTCGTTGAAAAATAACGAAAACAAATCAAGTGGTGAAAACAGGAAATGGTTGTGGGCGTCGTATCTGACATACATACATAAGACAATTTGCTGGACTATATCCATCTTTAGTGGATTGATTGCCCTCTTCGTCATGAGGATACAGGTATATTCTTGGTGTACTATTTCCTTCTCTTAATCCATCTGCGGTAATATTCAACCAACTGGTCGCAAATGTCCACAACACCACCCACCTGTGCGTTGTATTTTTTTTAAGACCTGTGTCGTGGATGTCCCCCCAGTTGGATTGCTAAAATGTGTGGAATTCCCCTCAGTAGGGAAATAAAGTAGAAGATCTCTGCAGAGCCGGCCGCCAGAATATAGAAAAAACACGAACTGTTGGTCTCAGGGATAGGTGAGGTTCGGAGATGGATTCCAAACAACAATTATCATCACAGACATAGTTTATTCTTGCACACAAAGAAGAGAGTATACAAATAGACAGACCGAATCTTACAAATGTTGATCATTAATAAAATACAAGTTATAACACTATCAATGCAAACGCCAAATATGATTACGGCTTACAATGCACTGCCCGAATTGTCCAATTGTTCGTAATAAATGAAAGAAAAGTTAGAAATAATCGATACAACACCAAATATGATCGATAAATTAAAGATGGCGAAGGATTGAAAGAATCACACTCGCAGAATATTTCGTTACACGGTTCGTAATGGCGCCGCGAAGACCCGAGCGCACGGCGCTCCCGGACAAGATCTCTGCATCGACTGACGCGCTCTTGCGTCACTACGAATGCGTGCAGAAACTAATCTCCAGACATGCGCAAAGACATATTATTGCCTTGCAAGCGAGTTTAAAGTGAGTTAATTATGCGCAGATCAAATCCACCGCTACACCTGCTGCAGGAACATCCACATATTTCTTTTCATGTTTATTCCACCTTTTCACAACGTCTACAGGATTGGCTCCTGAACAATTGAACGCTAGTGTAACACATTTAGTGTCCTTCCAATTGAGAACCCCATTGTCGTTTCTAATAATCTGCCAGTAATCTCCTTGTTTAAATAATTCGTCCGCTTTCAAAACGACTCCGTGCAAATTTATTTGCGATAATCTCTTCAATAGTGGAAGAGTCGTGAAGTATCGATCACAATAGAGGCAACTATTAGATGGCAAGGTCTCTGCCAGACATAGAACAATTGCTGGTCTGATGCCCAACAATTTATCTTTTAGAGGTGTTAATGCCCCTTGATAAATTTCAAAATCCAATGTAAACACCTCGGATGTTGTGACAATGAAATTTATTGATTTTTGATAAGTATTGATTCAGTAATGTACTTACCTATGAAATGTGTGGATTTCAGTGTATTGCTTACAAATCATAAAAAAAACACTTGTTGAAACTAAGTGTATGTAACAGTAGCTATTTCTCTAACACACGTCTAACCTATAAAGTATAATGTGTGCATATCGTTTGATCTTTGAATGTCAGGTGAAAAGGTTGCTAGTTGCCTCTGGTGTTCTTTGGAGAGCTCAGAATATGCAATGCAATATTGTGTGAAATGCCATACAAATATTTGATTACATCTGTATTTTCATTCCAAGTCGAGACCAACCGTAATAGCCTTTGGCCACTGTCTCTATAATAATAACTTTTATTCAGAGTTCACAAGCTTAGGTACAGTAAAACAAATACAGCAAATCAAAAAAACATATTACACATATAACATAGATCTATAACATACGTTCACTACATATTCCAATGCCTTCAGACTGTGCAAACTCCGAACCTCCCACCTCACTAGGCAATGCCTGTGCCGAGGCGGATTTTAATAAAAAATTAATAAATAACTAGATGTTTAAAAAAAAAACCCATGTAGGTTACAAGCCTACACCCACAGACCATTCCTCTTCCCACGCCCACAAGAAAGAAGAAAAAAATATAAAAACAAAATAATAGGGATAATCTACTATAACAAAACAGGCCATCAGCATTCCCATCAAACTTACTCTTACAAGGGGTATTCCCCGCGATACATCAGACATTCCTCTATCACATAATTCTTCTGCTCACATAGTCTTCCGACCGAATCGCACCCTTTTCTAGTAGCATCTCTTTCACGTTTCTTGCATTTACACTTCCATCTGCAATATTAGATTTAATCGTATTATATAATTTAGGCCCCAAATAAGCTGGAAACCTCTGACAAAAAGTTGTCCTACAACGAGGGATTCGAATGGTTTGTTCTCTAGTCGAGACACCTTCCACAGTTCGGGTGCGTCCTTCAATTGCTTTTCTACTTCCCTCATCACCAGCCTATACACATATACCTGTCTCACACTCATTAATCGGGTACCCATAAAGAGGAACTCAGTTGGGTGCCTGTAGTTGAAGCCGTACGTCTATATTTCCTTCTTTGAGGTGGTGGCTCTTGTCCACTATGAAATTGGTCAATTTTGAGGTCAGTCAAACACTGCTCTCTTTTCAGAGCATTCAAAAATTTCCAAATACTTGGATGTTCTGCATTTATATGACTTTGGAACCCTCGGTGCCACCCTTCAATACAATTATTGGGCTTTGGTATGCGATTAAGAACTTTCATGACAGTTCCACATACTTATGTTGAAATGTGGTGGACGCCTACCAAGTCGTTGATTAGGCCTTCCAATCCACGTATCTTCAAAATAATCAATGACGGGCTGTGCTTCTTCAGGAAATTCTTTGCAAATTTGCTCAAAGCATTCTACTACTCTCGGAGCGGGTACAAATGCAAGACCTTGCTGTAATTGCATTTTCAATGCGAATATTGTTTCCGTTTCATACCTTCCTTTCAGCCCATGCATTTGTATTCTCCTAAAAATGCTTTTACCAAAATGAAAAAAACATCCTCTGTGATTTGATTGAGGATAGGTATCATGGAAGGCCTTTACCATTGCTGTTTCAAAATCACTTAGAACCGATTGTGGCAGCAAATTGGGCCATAGTTGTTTAATAGCATTAAAAAATGCCATGTACGTAGAATAAATGGATAAAAAATGATAATAAATGATAAAAAATAATAATAAATGGACTTTCTCAAAAGGAAAGTCCATGACAATAATAAATATAAATGGAGCCAGTACGCAGCCCTGTCTGACTCCCTTGGTGATCCTAAAAGCTTCAGTAGGACCACCTGGCGTTTTGACGCTACACTCGGAGTCTTCATACAGGGACTGCACCATTTTAACTATCTTCGGAGGTATACCGTACAGAGCTAAAATTTTCCAGAATACAGATGAAATAAAAGCTTTTAAAATGATAATAAAAAAAGAACTAATTATTCTTTTTGGCATTTGCCACGATGCCTCACTTATGAGCCTCATCCCTTCTAACATTTTATCCCCATGAGAACTTATTGCCTTGCATAGATTTTCTGAAGATTCCCTTAATGATTCATCAAAATTGCTATGGTGCACAGGTTGTTTTTTTTTTTTTTTGATTGTATAGAATATAGATGGATCAAATGATTCATTACTCAGGGACTGAAGGAATGATTTTGTATTACAGTTGTTGAAAAACCTTTTAATAGTTCGCGAGAATTTTGTGTTCTCATTTATCCCATGCGGCATTACTTACTTACTTTCCGAATCCGGATCGTCAGACCAAGAATTTCTAGTGGTTGGCCACATGTATGGCCCTGTCATTGGCATCAGCAAGGTCCTCCTGTGTACACTCCTCTCCAACATTCGGGCACTCCAGAAGGTGGTCATGGTTCTGCATTTCCCCACACTCACAAGTGTCGTCCTCTCTGTATCCCCATTTTTTTAGGTTACTATAGCAGCGCGACACTCCTGTTCTCAGCCTGTTTAGGGTTCTCCATGTGGGGTACGGCAGGTTGGAGCCAGCGACCATCTCCTCCTTCGGTTGAGCATGCATACAGTCGGACGAGTCTCCACGCCACAACTCAACTCGGCGTGCCTCCGGCTCGCCAGCCAACGCAGAAGTCGTTTCAACGAAACCTTTTCAGGACTTCAATCGGGACAATTGGACTTCGCGGCCGAACATGCGGCATTGATGTCTTGATGTATTGTCCAGAGTGATCAGAATTTACGAAATAAACTAGCCCAGACATTGTTAACGACAAGTCAGTGAAAATATTATCAATACAAGTCGAGCTATGGTTAGTAATTCGGGTGTCAGAAAATATACTACGAGTTAGTAGGTGACTATTCATCAAATCTAATATATAAGTCTACTGTTTTTGTTATTGCTATTGAGTTCCACATTGATTTCCCCACACAAAATTATATTTTTATTGCTATTATTAGTTATTTTATTAAGAATATTGTCTATTCCGTCAATAAACCTATTAAGGTCGCCCGAGGGAGGTCTGTATACACAGACTACAAAAAGATTTTTTAATTCTATACAACTAACTTCGTACTCCCTTTCTGACGACATTGCAAAATATCCGATCTATTTTTAACTATACATTGTGATTTAACCAAAATCAGACTGCCTTCCCTTATTGACTGCTTTCTACAACAAATGCTTGGGATATGATAGAGTAAACACGAAACTTCAACACTCTCCTTGTCTCCATAACCCACATAAATAGTCAAATTGTACACGTTAATTTTTCTTGAATAGTAAAAATTGAACGTGCTGGAATGCGGCATTTACAACACACTCTGCACATCAAAATTAGCTGACAAGAAGTTTTCACTATTGGCAGATCGAACTTTATCTTTTTCTACTCCTCTTCCATCTGTGACTTCTTCTCGAGACTAGCCATGTTGTACATAGAGCACAAGGAACACAAATCCTTTTTCGTTTTAAAGAACGACATAATATATTCTCTGCAGAATGTTCTCCTATACACAGTTTCACTCACTTTCAAAACATCTTTCTCTTCGCAACTAATACAATACAGATCGTACATTTTGCTGATAGATAGGCTACTATCTAAATATAGACGTTTGCTGCTTTTACGCACATAATGTGATTCCATTCATGGGAAACTTTCGATGCGATGTTTTAAAAATTTTAGAGCAGTCTCTGGAGTTTTATTTAAAGGGCTTAATTTGCCCCTGTTGTCTTATGGGTATTGGTGGTTGGTAGAGTGAGATAGAAGGTTTTGGAGGTCTGATTAGTTTTATTGATGAAGTAACATGTTATAATGGAATGCAGAATCTTCAGGCAGAAGCCCTCTCAGTTCTTCCTTGCTAATTTTGTAGTCTGCTATAATGCTGTTTTCGCACTCTCTGGCGATATTACACTTAGTTGTAAAAATGGAGCAGGCATCATCCGAAAAGATTTCTAACATTCTGCTCATCTTTTGCCTGTCATCATCGTGAACTAAGCCACTATTGAAAGCGTTTATCAAGTATGTTGACACTGATGAAACCGCCGCCCTGGATTGCGGCACCCATTCTGCGTTCTTCTTGTTTATCAGCTCTGAAAGAGCCATATAAGGGACTAGCACTATCATGAAGACATCTACTATCCTTGTGCTTGAGGTAGGAATCAGGCTTAATATTGTATGGCTAGTAGCAATCTTGGGAAAATCTGCAATTTTTAGTTTGCTCTTCAAAGCATTGATAGTAATTGGGCCCTGTAGGTCTGTAGAAAAAAGGACACCTGCCACAACATCAGGGAAGGACGCAGAAACTCTTGGCAAAGTCACTACAACTTTACCAGTGTTATTCTTCTTGAGGTTGTCTCGAATCTGGAGTTTTTGTAGCAACTGAGTTAGTTCTTTTGCCTGTAGAGAATCTCCTATAGTTTTTTTGATTCTTGTCACGTTGGCTCCCCTTGTTAGGTTGAGGATCACCAACATTAAGACGCTATCATAGCCTGATTCCAGAAGTTCTTCTCTCATTTTTATTGGATCAAAGCCAGCATAAGAGATTAATGAACCCCAGTGATGTATGATGTCTTTGCTATCTCTAAGGGTTGTTAACAGGAAGCTCAAACTCTCTGCAACCTCAGATCCACCTGCTGGTTTTACTGTTTTCAATAGATCCTTCCACCTGGCAGCAAACTCATCTTCTCTTAAGCTAGAGGAGCTGGAGCCTCCATATGCCATTTTTGTAGATTTGTTATTTAGCTCTTGCTTAATCTTTCTAGTGTTGCGCAAGTTTGATTCTTTTGGTTCTGGCTTGTTTTGTTCTCTAATCAAAAGATTGAATTTCTCTAACTTTTTCCTGAATTCTGGACTGCTTCTGAATGGCTTGTTGTATTCTTGTTGCTTTTTGTTGTTGTCCTTCTTGGCCTTGTCCTTGTCCAGATTGGTGGATTTGCTTAGATGGGTTGGGAAACAGTCAAGCTCGTTTCGGCTTTAATTAAACAAAGTCGTGCTTCTGTAAACGTTTAGTGATGTTAAAGATGAGTAATAGTAGATTGTTAATTAGTCAATATAGGCACCGTCTTTGTGTGTGAAAAAAAAAGGTCAAAAAAAAAGGCCAAATCCAATGTTCTTCAAATGTGTATGAGAGATCTCCTATGTCTTCTAGCAGCACTGCACTTTTGTTAAAACTATATGAAAATAAATGTTTGGATGCACAAGATGTAATATGTAATTGATATGTCCCGATGTATATAACTTCCGAATTTGTAGCGGCGATAAAGAGCGGTTTATTCCGTGTGTGCGGTCCGGAGATGCGGTAAGTACTAACGACTGAAGTGCACTGCAGGGAAGGGCCCAAGGAAGGAAAAAATAGGTGACAATATCTGCCCTGCAACGCGAATCACCGATTGTGACACTTGACCCACGTACTTATAAATAAATATGTAGGTACCTATATAATATAAACATGTTCAATTAATAATATTGAACAACGGTGTTTCAAAAACTGGGCTTCTACACCAGTACATTTTTTCTTCTGGATTTTTTATGACGCTTTGTACCAGAATTGTAAAAAAAAATCTCATTTCATTTATAGTGGCTGGTTTCCAAGAACTGGCTATACCTGTTGAGGATTGAGCATTTGTTCTAAAAAAATGTACTGCAAACAAATTTGTTTGCTCCACAATTATTGTCAATAAACCGTCATCGAAGAAATAGTTGAAAAATTCAAACTCCTTTTCAAAGTTGTTTATAAATATTAAAGAGGTTGTACCTGCTGCACTTTAAAAAAATACCTCATGTGACGAATCATCATCTTCAATTGATGTATCACTTCCAGACGAGCTTACATTTTCATATTCGCTCGCGCTGGACGCGGTTTCATATTCACTTCCACTAGACATATTTCAAAGTTTCAAAAAAGCCAAAATAAATTCATAAAAGTCAATATTCAGATAAATAATCACTAAATTCAAGTTCAAAATCACAAAACAACATTCAAAAAAATAAAATATTTGCTGAAAAACCACAATATACGCGCCACTGACCGGACTTGGAGACCCCATACAAATCGTACACGAGCCGACCGTTCACCTCGAGTGACCTCGATAAACTACTCGTGGTGTGTTTTGTTATGATGCAACGGGCTGTTTTTTCACATGGGCGTATTGCGTACGTTTAAAAGAAAAAAAAAACCGATTTTTTTCACGAGCGCGTACGCGATACGGGTTGTCGCGAATTGGAGGAAAAAAATTTTCTGAGTCACGTACGTTCGTGTGAGCAGGGCGGTTAATAAGTTAATACATTATTTTAATTTAAAAAGTTAAAACATTCAACTTAATATAAAGAAAAGAATAGGAAAGTAATACATAATAATAATAATGTAATTGTATTTTAATAGGAACATTATTTTCGTAAAAAATAAATAAAAACATTCCACCTTAAAATAGGATAAGAAATCGAATCATAAGGATGAAATGGTAACAACATACTAATGCAATTTAACAACCATTAAATTTCCTATACCGTGTTTTGTTTTTCGACTGTCAAAACAAACTGTCATCTTTCATTGACAGATATTTTCAAAACAAAGTATCCTTAAATGAGCTCTGATTGACTTCACCATGAATAGGGTCCCTGTTGGGGTAAGGTATTTCAGCACAATTAAATAATCGATTTTGTCAGGGGAAATGCGTTGTTCTAGCCATATTAAAATATGTACGCTAGGCAGACCCCTCTTTTGCCACTCCACAGAATACATGAAACATCGAACACTACCGAAAAGTTTTCCTTTAGTTAGAAGTGCAACCAATTTCTTAACTTTTAAACGAAATAAACACTCTATTTATAATATCGTGGCGATCGTGAGTCTTTTGACTAGGTAGCAGTGTGTCTATTATTTCTTTCCATCGAGGATTGCAGGTAGACGTCATAAGAAGGTTAAGGTGGCCATAGTGACGGACACATGTCATGGCGTCCTGTTTTTTTTTTATGCATATAACGGGGCCCTCCTGTAAAGGAAGGTGGTAGAACCACTACCTGACCAAGTTGATCAGCATCCCTAAGATGAATACAGCTTTCTACCCTCAGCTGCTGTGCCTGGTTATTTCTGATGAAATTGAATCTTTCATTTTCTATTTTGGGATCCATGTCGACCAAATATTGACTTAAAAGAGAACGGAAATAATCATCCCTAAGATGAATACAGCTTTCTACCCTCAGCTGTGCTTGGTTATTTCTGATGAAATTGAATCTTTCACTTTCTATTTTGGCATCCATGTCGACCAAATATTGACTTAAAAGAGAACGGAAATAATCATCCCTAAGATGAATACAGCTTTCTACCCTCAGCTGTGCCTGGTTATTTCTGATGAAATTGAATCTTTCACTTTCTATTTTGGCATCCATGTCGACCAAATATTGACTTAAAAGAGAACGGAAATAATCATCCCTAAGATGAATACAGCTTTCTACCCTCAGCTGTGCCTGGTTATTTCTGATGAAATTGAATCTTTCACTTTCTATTTTGGCATCCATGTCGACCAAATATTGACTTAAAAGAGAACGGAAATAAGCATCCTGAAGATGAATACAGCTTTCTACCCTCAGTTGTGCCTGGTTATTTCTGATGAAATTGAATCATTCACTTTCTCACTGCTATGTTCTGCGCACACTTGACACAATCCATTTCGAGACTAGGCAAGTTTCCGATATACAATTTCAGAATTAACTATAAGTTCAAATTTAGAGCAAATGTGGTTAAAGAAAACGCTCATTGAGTCTTTGGAACATGTCAAGTATGTATGAGATATTTTCGGTCCTTTGCTTTGAACTATGAATGCTGAGCAAGATAAGCAACTGTTTTTGATAAATCTCTTTTTAATATTATGAGCTACATAGCCGCTGATAGATTATATTCTTGAAGACTCATCAATATCAAGTGTTTCAAGATAATCACTTCTTAATACACATGAAAAATTTCTCTACATCGTAAGAAGTTCAGCCGTGTTTTTCTGTAATGGAAAATTAATACTATTTTTGATAATTTTCTGTATCTATTGTTATTTTTTCTCTGCCTCTATGTGTTTTGGTTATATGAAACATTATATGTACAACCAGAACGTCTTCTGTGCTGTCCAAATCTGGACTCCAATTGGTCAGTTTGAAATTTGCCAGATAATATGTAAGTTATATCTAACTCACTCTCAAAAAAATATTCAACTAATTGTATAAATTATGATATACTATGAGATAATGACGTAAAAGTATCTTTGGAAAATAGAGTAGGTACCGTCCGGGAGTTCATTCCAACGTTACAGTCATGACATTTTTTTAATGAATCTTTTGATTATTCTCACTAGATTAAATTGGCATGCAAAAGTAATTTCTTTTGCCTTTCAATATGCTCTTGACATTAATAACATCCTCACCATTATCTAAATAAATGTCTGCAGGAATATTGCAGGCTCTTTATACTTGTTAGATGAATGTAATGTTGCAATTATGGATGAGTGAAATACATTATTAACAAGCAATAGGTTTTGCCTTTCTATATTGCTTGGATATAATTTTTTATGATTTAGCTCGAAAGCTTTTTTGACAAAGTTTCCAGACTCAGAGATGTAAAAATCTCTGATAGATTTAAAACTGGCTGTCAAATTTTCTTCTCCGTAAATGTTCGGATAGTGAAAAGTTAAATTTGGTGATTTCAAATGAGCCAGTTGTTGCGAATATTTTTGAAACTATGCACAAAATCGAAAAGTTACCTAAAAAATCTTCATCCTCTCATACGAAGGGTTGATGAAGAAAGTATTGGATGATTTCGTGTGTGTACTTTTTTTAAATCTTTAGCAGTGATTGCGTTGACAGAAATGAACTGAACAACTTCTTTGTATTCTCCAAAGTTGTAAGAAATCAAGAAAACTTGCATTGTTTTGGCAATACAGCCCATATTATTTTCACCGTACCCTGTCAATCGTTGTGATTTATACTCTACTATTCAAGTAAATTTCATCAATTAATAAGCTGACATTCTTCTCTTGAATCGACAGTTCTTGAGCCGATAACTCAATGAACTTTTTGTTATTCTCCAAAGATGAAGGAGATCTCTTAGATGACGTTTGAATGGCAACAGAAAAAAATCTTTAATTAAATAATTTCACTCTAATTGTTGTCGCTGGATGTCCAGGAGAGCCATTTTCCACTCATGTTCCATTCTATTCCTGTCTTCTTCTATTTGCAATCTGCGGTTTTCCACTCTCGCAAACTCGCTGGTAGCCCTATCAAAATCTGAATAGCTTGTGGGCCTTCTTCGTGAACTTCTTAGACGCATAGAAGAATTAGATACTGGTCTATTGTGATTACGGGAGGGTCTGCAAAATAAAAAGAAATTTTTAATGTGCAATCTTAAAGGTATTTTTTAGAATATAGGGCAAAAAGTAGTAAAAGATGGTAAATATGGTTTTAATATCAAACCAGTGAGTCGCCTGAATCAAACGTTTCAATTTGTGGTTTCACTTTGAAACCAGTTGACCGGAAAGGGTTAAAGAATTAAAGTTCTTATACAAGGAATACATTAATTAAATATATTATGCTAAATGCAATTCAAACCGGCATTGTAAAGAATCCCAATTCTGATAATGTCTCGACTCCAAAAACCGTAGTAACCCCCATTATAGCCAGGATCCTCTCCTCTAATTGTGAGAGAGGCCTGGCTCTGGACTCACCTCCACCCGTGCCCCTCACGTCTCCGTTGATGATCGCCATTTTTTTTGTTTTGTTTTAGACTTAATCACAGACTTCAGACCACGCCTGATGACATGCACAGAAATGAACGAATACAATAATATCTAATATAATATTAAATTACAAGATATTTAATCTAACACGAATATTATATACAAAAAAGGATAGCCCAAAACTAATGTAATTCATTGAAAGTGCAAAAATTTAAAAAAGTCTAAGTAACACTGACACTATTTTTTCTACGCGATAAGCTGGGAATACACATGCCTGTAGCAGGCACACTTGCATGCCAGTTCCTTGCACATGCCACCTACTATCATGTGTATACGCTAACTGGCATGCCTGTACCTGGCATGCCAGTAGATCGCACAACATTTGATTTACTGGCATGCCACATGAGGGAGAGGACGCGGCGGGTATGCGGGAGGCTACGAAACCTGCACGTGTGAACTTCACGACAGGTACGTGCATGCCAGTAGCTGACATCTGACTTTTTCCTAACGATTCATCAAATTTTTCTGGCAGCATTCTTAAATGGTTTCTGTAACCATCTATATCTTATTGTAGCATTTCTGTAAGCAGACAACTACTTGCTCCAAAATCTTCCCTTCTGCTAATCCAATTTTTCATCCAAATCCGTCTTCTTTTACTTTTCTTTTTTTCTTTCATTAAATTAGCCACACATTGTACTGCTGCAATACGATGAAATTTAATTCATTTCGAATGTATTCCATAGCAAAAATCTCGAGTGATTTGCATGTGATTTGGGACATGTACTGTCTCGTGGCTAGCTTGTGTATACAGGCATGCAAGAACGCAAATTGCATGCAAGTTTAACTTGCAAATGTATCCACATCGCGCCAGTAACTTCTACATGCCATTAACAGGTATGCAAGCTACTGTCCCATTTTACAGGCATGCGTATCGCCGCCTATAAGCAACATGTGTGCGGATCGTCAACGAGAATTAATTACAAAAATTAACGTGGTAATATCATTTCGTTTCTTACTGCAGAATAAAAGTTTTAATTTGGTCTAAAAAAAATCAATAAACCGTTTCAGTTCTATTAACTGTGGGAATATAACCAATTGCAGACTTAATATTTTTGGCAGCATTCTCCATGCGAAATTCATAATATTCTGCATCACTACTTGTAACACTGTGTGACGGATTCTACTGAGCTTGGATAAGCTGAGCCGAACCCCCACACGGAGGAGAGTCTGCCAGGAGTCTTCGACTACCAGACAAACAAACTCCTGTGGCCACTCCTTTTGAAGGGTATAATTGTTGGTCTAATCCAACACAAAAGAAATTTAATCCCAGCCCAGCTTCACTCAGAATTCTCAGGTAGTGGATTCTTTAAGAAAATCTCCTCTCATCAAGCAGGGAAACTACTACGAGATACTAAATAAAAGAATGTATAAAATTAACACAGATGAATCTTTTATTGAAACAAAAATTATTTACTTGGACAAGATACAGATCTAATGGTCGTCTCTTAACGACTAGAATAAATTTCAATCTCAACATAAGCACTTAATAAAGCATATTACACTTCAAGGTTTTTGTAAACTTTAAATAATATTAATTCAATAAATCATATATTCACATTAAGTTTCTAACAAACAAATCATAACAACACAGTAAGCAAGATTGGTGCAACTTTCAAATTATTAATCTATACGTAGACAATATTAAATTCGGATTGCCTTAACCCAATGTTAATTCAAAATTTAACTTAAATAATTTATATTATAGAGTATATTTAGAATGCAACATAAATTTTTATTCAAGAAGAAAACAATACGGAGACAGATAAGTGGGTGTTGTAAGGTCGGGGTTCAAGGTCAACTAGATATTTTCCCATGGACGAATGAAAAGAAGATGGTATTCGACGATCGCACACGACAAGATAAATTGGATGTTTATTACTTAACTCGCATAAATGTAGTTCGACGAAGGCTTCCACGATCGAATGCCTCGAGATTATGTAGTTCCCCTCAAATGGCTAGTTCCTCACAGTTACTTCTTCGGTCAGTCCCTCTCGGCAAAATAAACTCCTCAATATAATAAATCTCGTTCGAAAGAATACGGTACAGATGCCTCAACGCTTTGTATGGAATTCGTATGAATGACCCTCAAGATCACGGCAGCGTCTCCCAGGATGTATTAGTTTTTAAACCCGAAGATTAGTACCCGCCCTTCTGAAAAGATTCAGAATGCGTTGCAAATTAGAATCTATGCGAAACACCCACATGAACATTACAATTGATAGATTTACTAAATTAGACGAAAATTTCTCACCTTCTATTTACGGCGGGTAACGATTAGGCTCACTAAACTTTCACAGACAGACTTAGCACACAATTACATCGTTCTGCTTAATATCAGAAAACACACGGAGAGGGAATCCTCTACCTTCACAGATTCAACCTCGAAAGGTCCCGCTGATTAACCCTGTCGCTTATTTTATAATCCGTATGATACCGCGAAACGTAAATATTTTAATACCCACATTGTTTTAGCTGTCTCGACTAACACGTCACTACTAACGCCCCCAAACGCCGACAGAATGAACTAACTTCTTTGCGGCTATCGCGCGCGTAATTTGATTTATAATCCACGCAGAAAAACGTCTGTTACAACTGGTAAATGGTTTTCTATACCTAGATAACATGTTTTCAAATTGGGACCATAATGTTAGTTATAACACTCACTTTAAATTGTTTGGACATAGTTCATTTCCTTCAACGTACACTGTTACGAGGAGTTCTTTTGAAATAGATATGGACGATTTCGCTATAATACTCTCAGTGATGCTCTCACAAGTGTTTGTTAAAAAAAAAAACACCGGCATCTAGATATTATTTTGAAACACCACTCTTGTGTCAAGTTAGTTTTAAAACGACTATAATTTTCGATTTCATCACATTTCAAAAACGAATTCAATTTTTTTTTAGTACTATTCGCTTGAATGGTCCCTGTGGCACAAATTCCTTTTAAATGGAGGAGGCTCATCAAATCTAAAGAAGTAAAATAATTATCAAAAAATATTTTATGGCCAGCATTCGCTGGAATTTTCCCTTTGACACTCCACATCTTGACAACTCTCTAGGTCTGTGTGGTCCAAATCAAAGTCACTATCATCACCCACTTGATTTATCAGATCATCCATATTTTCATATACGAGGAACCACACTCATAATATTCTTTTTCAATTTTTTCAACATGTCGGCAGCAGTTTTCCCAATCTTCACTTGACTTGATGCTGTTGAACGCTTCTATCGTTAATTTTCTAACATCCTGTCCTCATGGATGCATTTTTTTTGGGCTATTTTCCTTTGGGCAAGTGCCCAAATTAGCCCAAAGTGCCCAAATTAGCTCTATTGGATTAAGGTCATAGTGGTAAGGAGGCAGCCGAGCTATCACATGACCGTATCACGTGACTCTTTAAAATTTGATCTATCTCGTATATTGGATTAGGTTTATTCTTTCTCACTAACGACAAAAGCTTGAATTCCCTTCTTTTACAATTCTTCTAATAGAACGCATATATATTTGAAAAAAAAAATCAACATTCATTATTTGACATGAAGTTTTACAATCATTCAGTTAAAATTTTTACTATATACAAACAAATGAGCTGACGCTATCGACAACATATTCACTAGGTCGGGAACACATATTGGTATTGTAGGAGTGCAGGACGGGCATCCAGGCATTGGGTAGTCGCAAAGCATCGTCCCTTGCGTTCATCACAAAGTCAATAATACAGCCATTTGAAAATAAATTGCAAATATTTTTACCTATCCATTGCAACGGACATGGACAGTTTCTGGGCAAGAAGTGGGCATGATTTATACTAGGTGGAATGGAAACCTTATCGGGTCTCGCGTTGGCAGCGATAAATTGACGTATCGTCTGTCAACGGAAATCGAACGCAATAGTTGGGATAGCCGATTGACAAGGCATCCTTCCCTTATCGAGCCCCACGTTGGGCGCCAAAAATGACGTGCCCTTTTTTAGGTACACGTCAATGGAAATACATACAGGTGAGAAAAAGGAAGAAAAGAAAAATTAATTTTATGTAGAGATGATGGCACCTTCCTTAGAATTTCAAGTACCTCTAACCTACCTGGTAAAGAGATTATACTTACGTATATCAGGTTATCTTACTGAACCGGCTAGCTAGAAAATTTGGTAGACAAGAGTAATATTCTTATAGATGAGACTCACTGATGAAAGGAAGACATCTCTGTCTTGGTTCTACAGGGTTGTCCAGAGAAAAAGACAACCGGGCGGTGTTGCCACGGAGTATTCTCCAAGGTGTCCACGAGATAGAGAGTTGCAAATGAATAGGTAACTTTGGCCGTAGTGACTTAGCCAATTTATATATAAAGATAATACTACTCGGCTGTTCTGTTGACTCCTTTGTGATTCCAAGCGCACCAGTTGGTGGGCTATAGTTTTGATTTATTTTATCATAGGTGTAAGAATTCAAGAAGAATTTCAGATGGAGGAGATGATGAATAAAAGATGATTAGTGTATGTTACAAATTCAAGTATATTGTTCAAAATGGTACTGTTTACAATGAGTTTAAAAGTTAGGTAGATTAATCATAGCTCAATTAAAAGGGGATGTATAGACATTTGTATCATGAAAAACATAGGTACATATAAATTATTACAATCAATTGCTTACATGGATCCTCAATAGTGAGTAGATGGATGACTCCTGGGAGTGTCTCTCGAATGGTAGTTGGTAAATGGGGTTACGTATACGGGGGCTGTCGTAAGATGAGGAGATAGCACGTCTTCCTAGATTGGGCCTTCCACCATATGGATGTCTCGATTCGCTGGGAAGTTGAGGGTCCTTGTATAGCAGTAGAAATCTCAGAAGGTTGAGATATTGAAGAAGTATCGGAATATTAACTTGAATTCGTTGTCCGTTGGAGGTATTGGTATTAGTACAATGTCTTGTAACAGTAGATCTTAGACCTTTATCTGCCCCACCTATCTTCTCCTAAGATATACATCAGGGCTGATGAGACCTCCTTCCTTCAGAGTGAGTAGAAGATGAGCTGGAGCTAGGATCTCATGAGATGAGATGTCTTCTCCAAGCTTTCCACAAAACACGCCTCGGCTAACTAGTCGGAAAGCAAGATCGCTCAAGTATTTACAGGAGTTCGTAATGGTTCGGAGTGATCATTAAATATCAAAGACGGAATTACACAACATACGTTTATTCGTTTGATAAATGAAGAGGCAAGTTATTTCTGGTTAACAGAGAATGACACATGCTATTACTATATATTATTTACTTAAGATTATTATTACACGATCTTTAGTTAAATTCAGGAGTCACACTTTTCATAAATGTCTAATTATTTAATTATTAATATTACTTCATATGGCACTTATCGTTCATTAATTTTCTATTCTTTTGAGTTACATAATTTTATAATGCACTCTGAATACAACACTAATACGATTTCGGGCACACGTTTTCGTAATTCAAATGTTTTCCACATACGTTATTTATCAATTATTTAACTGTACTAAACTTTCACTAAATGATAATGTTCAATTTAATTTGCGATATATTCAATGTTTAACACCGGTTTCTTGGTCTTTCATCACTGCTCCTCCCGATGGCGAAAGGCATCAGGAGAGCCACAAGCACACACCAGGATGTTGTTAAGCCAACCGCCCAGCGAGAATTAATTTTAGTTTTTTTGTCGTATACTAACTGCCGTCACAAGTACTTCACGTGCACGAGCCAAGGTGAAAGGGGAGAGGTGGACCTCTGGCGGCGTGAAGGAAGACGGGGGTCGGGAGGGGAACTCACATCCACTGGACGAGAGTGCACACTTTGACCTTGCAAATTTATAGGATTTTAAGTTCTACGCAAAACTATATAGATCATAACTTTTATAATCTATATGTGGAATACGATAATTCATACAAAAATTATTGATTCGCGAATATATCAAGACTCGTTTTTCGAAGTATTTTACAATTACTATGACTTTTATTATTATTATTTTGACCTATTACAATGCCCATTTGCTTAAATAACAAAAAAAAAACTTATAAAAAAAAAAAAAAAAAACTTCTAAAGTACTGGTAGAAAAGGTTGGTGACTCCTGTATGACAAGCTATACAATACTATGTAAAAAAAAATTCACTGGAAGAAGCAGTGGTGTGTTTTGTGAGCAAGTGTATACAACAATTAAAGCCGGTCATGAGGCAGATCAAAGTTCTCCTGTGCTACAGTCATACTATTACATACGTTCATTACACGTTCCATTCGTCCACATTCGCTCCTCACAATCATACAATTAATTTGGCCAAAGCATTCGTACATTACACGAAGATAATAAGTTAGTCCACCCCAGACCTAGACACCAACTCACAAAAAAAATTAAAAGAAAAGTAGTTAAGTTAGGGTGCTAATATCCTTAAGAGATGCCCCTAAACAAGGTTGACTCTCAGTGCACTGAATTGACTTCACCAATCTATAGGGCTATGTATCTACTATCAATCAAGTAAGTTGCTTTCAACACAAAAAAAAATATTTATAATTATTATCAAGTCATCATTCGGCTATTACTGCTAGTAATACATTAGTACAAGAGCCATTCTAATGAAGTTATACAAAAGCCCAAAAAAAAATAAATATAAAATTCTCAAGTGCTGACACGCAAAAAAAAGGTTTGCGACCCCAGAACGAATGAGTTATACAATGCAAGTACACAAAAAAAATTATTGCTAGGAAAATTGTTATATAAGAATGGTAGGGTACAAAAGGTTTGCGATTCTTACAAGAACGAGTTATACAATGCAAGTGCAAACAAAATTATTGACATGAAAATGCCAACATCTGAATAGAAGGATACACAAAAAGGGTGTGATCCCTAAACGAACGAGTTATACAAGATCAGTAATTCTGATTATTTGACATAAAAATGCTAATGAAGTATCTATAAGACAAAAAAAAAATTTCATTACTGTAATTCAACAAGAAAATAATGGCACGAGATTTACACACAATTAGACATTGTGTCCCAATTATTATGTATGATACAATACAATATGGTTATTAATAGGAGGTTTCTATTAGTGAGATTAGCCGGTAGTCTATTCTTGAAATTCATTTACTCAACAAAACATTAAGGAAAATGATGGCACTGCAGGCTTTCTATTTAAGGTTAACACAATTGTCTGACGCTGACTTTGGCATGTTCTGATTCTGAGGTATCTAAATTCCAAACAAATTTATCACATAAAAAGATACGAAACTTGAGCACCACTTACTTTATACTTTCTGAGCGTGCGCGCACTTACATTCATCTTGTACAACTTACATATCCTACATTCATACATTCAATTTTTTTAAGGTGCAAAAAAAAACCATTAACACACACATGCATCTAGTACTTCAAGTATCGCTCCCTCCCTAGAACAAAAGTGAACATTTAATGAATCAGAACACCTCGATCGGGTCACAATAAACAAAACTTGTTACAGAATCTGATGATTCAAATCAAAACAAAAGCAATTATCAATATGTAATTTGGATTCTAATAGGTTCACCAGTAAAGCGAACCTGAGGGAAGCAAGCATGAAAACCAATATACAAACTATTAAACAGTAAAGACAATTATACATGGTATTTTATATAGTATTTTGTAAGACCCTATCTGTGTGGTTATTTATTATTAAATTTTTAGGTTGACTCGAAAATGCCCATACCAATGATTTCAAGGCAATCATTGGCTACACAAACACTTCACAGTATATTTTTTTTTTTTTACAAATGTGGTTTTATACACAGCCTAACCAGGAGCAACAATGCTCAAGAGACTTTGAGATAACTAATTTAGTGGTTTTGCAAAATATGTGTTTCTGTGGATCCAACAAGTATGCCTGAACAATAATAAACAAGAAAATAAAATTACAAATTACTACTGCACTGCCCAAGTATTTGCAGTAAATCATTTGGTGTTTTCATATGCTAGCTAGATCTTTGGATGAAAGAGATCTTACCTTAGGCGCCATCTTGTCTTTTAATTATCAGGGAACAAGAAAACCCATCATAGAAAATTATCATCTGAGAAAAAAATTGACTTTACTAAATTAAAATTAGTCGATGGTTCTATTGTTTATCAGGCGTCCCTAATATCCTACTAACCTCCATACATCACCATAAACATACCCACTCTTATTATATACCTACTAGGAAATTACTATACAAGGTTACAGAATCCTAAATTCTAACGCTACCTAAGGTGAAACTGTCATTAGGGGCCAAACGGGTGACAACTAAGACAAGATCCGAATTAATAATTAAAAAAAATCTTCTACCACTTAGATTCATGGGGTCCTGACGATAATTCGTTAGTACAATAACATGAATCCACCCGAAGGATTTTTCTAACCATTCAATAGCGCAGAAAAATCTTTTTGCTTCATTTCAAATACATCAAAATTGCGACTGCTGGACTTGATAAGCTGTATTAAATCATGAGGATGATATATTTGGAGCTCTGTTTTCTTTTTTTCGATGATACTGTGATCAGTGTCTACCTCTAAATGGCTGTGTCCAGTTATCATAAACTTATGGTCAATCCTATCTACTTGTAAGTTTTGCAATGCCCAAGTAAGCATGGCGGACACATGGGAATTTCTATTCTGCCCTGAACAGGTATCTGAATAAAAAATTACATGTTTTGCAGTAATAGGGAGAAAGGTTTGTAAATGTTTACACAAATAGTAATCTATTTGATTTGCACCTCGAGCTGCAATTGTTTCGTACCAAATGTAACAAACAGCTTTTCCTATCCTGTTGTCGTCTACAGTAAGATTGTATGTCCAAAGCTGGCGCTTGTAAAAAGCGACAGAAGAACTTAGCAATGGTGTGAGAAGACATTGCTGAAGATCAAATGTATATGTTTGTAAAGCTTCCTCGTTTTTGAAGAGTTGGGTGTCGATTTTTTCTCGCTGTAAGCCTGGTCTGCTAGCATTTTATGATTTTCATGTTGTGATATTATACTAGTTTTGTCCTCGGCTAATTCAATTTGCATTTTAAATTTATCACACGTATAATATGTATCAACTTTAGGTTTCTTAAATGATAAATTCAACTTGTGGAATTCCTGATTATAAATTTTTATGGATGTTGGGTTTGCGTGTTTTTCTTTGTACAAACTAAATATTTGTTGTAATGTCAAATGGCTGGGTAAATATTTTTTTGAAGTTCGATGTCATTCTTCTATTTTTTTAAGCAAATCCATGTAAGAATCAGTTCATCTTTCTTGGTGGTGCACCTTTTACGCCCCCTTCCTTTGACTCTTTCAATATTTCCAATTTGGCTGTATTTATTTAAAAATCTCACAATTGTAGATTGGTTGAAGTCAACTCTACTGGCTATTTCACGAGTAGAGAGACTCTCTTTAGATAGTGCAACACTCTTCTTTTTTGGTGTTAATTCCACTTCTTTCCCCATATCTGACAAAAGTTACTATACGATCAAGCACTTAAAAAACGTTCTTTCATACTGACACGCAAATATCAACTGAATGACACGAGCACGTATTCACAACTTTCCGAGTCCTAAAATAATAGTGAACACTAATACAATCATACAGCCGTCTTCGTTACACTTCGGGTTGGTTCGGAAGTTTCCGGCACCCATGTAACTGGTGTGAATCATAGACTTTTATACTATATACCTAGACAGAGTACCTTGATATCTTTTCATAGCGGCGAAGTGAGGCAATCTTGAATTGTCTCTTTCGCACAGTCGGTTGGCAAGAACATTGCGATTTGTATGGGAAATGCGGAGTATGCTGTGTATTTTTAGCTTTTATTCAACGAAAAAAGACGTAAAAGTTGAAAAAAATTATATGCAGCAACTGAAATGTCTTTAAATATATAAAACACCAACATAATTTTTATTTTCCCTATATTTATGAGGTGATTCTCACAACATTGTTGATACATAGGTTTGGTTCGTGTAGGTAGTCATCCCCATAATAGAATCTTATTTTATTTCATAATATTATTAATAATACATATTTACAGGACATGTTAGGCTTGAAAAATCTATTTGAGTCAATATCTCAACTAAATGTATATAACTTTAATGTTACTATGGGGAATCTCTACATTCATTACACACAGTCAACTGGCTATTTTTCAGGGGAGATAGATAGAACCATATTCAAGGATTAAATTTGGATTTTTACCATAACTTAAGTAAACTTGGTTCCACTTGTTTGGTCAACATTTCTAGTCATTCAAGGGAGGAGAAAATTTAAATACAAACCTTGCCTTTGGGCCAGCTTTTGCTTTCAGAAATTTAGGAACCATTAGGGTTTGTTGAGTAAATGTGGTTTGAGAAATAATTGTAAAATATAAACTTTATTGAATTTTAAGTGTACAAATACCTAATACATATTATATCAAATTAGACATACATTTTGCAATCATTGGTAGTGTTTGACGAAAGATGGGGTTCGTTTGATTGGTAATTCCAAATCTACCTTCGGCCAGATGTATAAAGTGAATACCATTACCCACTTGTCATCTAATATCTTTTAGGATGAAGTTACAAAGAGCCATGGGAGAGAAAATGATCCAGATGAAGCCAGCCCTAAAATATTCATTACTGGTTCATAAACAATATGGTTTTAAGTAATCTATTACGTTTACTTACTGTATTTTCTTTTTCCGATATCTTTTTACTCGAGTTGAAAAGTCTTATCTTTGAATATATTTGAATTATTAGTTTCACAAGTTCTACCTTATGTATTTTATCTCCTACATTTTCTTCACAATTAAAATTTTTGAAGACACCTTTATCACGGACCAGAACTGAAGAAAGCTTTATTATTAGTTTTCTAACTAATTTTTTTTCACAAAATTTTCGAAACTGGTCTGTGATAAGGTAAATCTCTCTCTCTACGATCTTCACCACTTTTAAAACATCATCTGAGGCCGATACAAGGCCTCCTTTGTTTTTTAAATTCACCAGTTTGGCATAATTATGTCTTCCACAATATGCATGCTCCATATGTGAAAGTAACAGAGCTTCTTTACATGTCACACAATCCACCATAAAAGAAATTTTTCTAACAACGAATCCAGAAATATAATATAGAATATTGTCAGAATTATCATTTTCTAACAACGATGAATAAAACCCTGAAGCAAAGCCTTGGAACCTTTTTCTTTGGTTGATAGTAGGAAGGAAATTCTTGAAATATTGAAGGAACAGCATCCATTTTAAGCACTTTAAGTTTGCCACGAATTTCATAATCATCATACTCTTGGAAATGATCACGACATATTCTGGTGCTCACGTTTGGAGAAAAACCTTTCCTTCTTATTGCAACCATCCATTTTTTTAAAAGGTTCGTTGCCCAGAGGAAACCTAGAAAGATTAAAAGGTATATGTCAGCTCATTACTTAAATAATACTTATTCTTCATTTCTAAATAAATTAAACTAAATTATAATCAATCATGTAGGTAACACAAAAACAAGAGTGTGAAAAATATACAGCTATCACTTGCCCCTTGCTTATGAACTCACATGCCATTTCCTTGTCAGCAAAACAGTCTGTCACCTGAATATTGACGCTTTTTGAAATTGAAGAGTTTAAAGAAATCATTCTGGAGAAACTTGTTTCTTGGAGTTGTTAAAATTTTGCATGTAATTTTGTATAAGAAGCATATAAACACTTACCTATGGAATTTAATGCCAGTTCCAGATTTATAACGATTTGTACATCCGTAGCCTGAACAAGAAGTAGTGTCGGATGACTTCTTCTTAACTGTCGGAAGTTTTCTCTCCTTCCAAAATCACCCAGGTGGGCGACAAATTGTCGAAGATTAATTCCTACCTTCTGGTCTTCTTCTTCGGTTCTCCTCTAGTGGTGCTGCTTCGTCTATCGTCGAATCACCCATCTCAACTTGAAACTCTATGAAGACTTATTGAAAGATGTCTATAGCAGTGCACTCTGAGGTAGAACACCTCTGACAAGAAACAATAGGAAGCACAATTGTCTTAAGGAGTTGGCTAGCTCACCAAACTCAGAAATTAAAGAGATTTTCTTAGAGATGTATTTACTTTTGTTATGTAGCATGAGACTGTTATCACTGGAAACCAATGTAATGGTTTATTTTTATCTCAAGGGTTGTGAAGTCCGAGATTTGAAGAGGAGATTCTATAACAAATGTTTGTGAGATAAATACAAAAGCACAGATCACTTTGAATTATAGTTCGTTTTATTGCAGGATAAACACATTTATTGTTACAGCAAAGTATGACACAAATACATACACTATTTATAAGGTTTTTAGTGATTATTTTTGAGATTTAGTTATTATGGCAATTATTATTATTAAGTTACAATTGTTTTCTGTCCTTTCACTGTATCAGCACTTTGTAAGGTTATTTTTAATTATGAAGTTTGCACAAGCGATACGAATATTGCGCGGGAGATGCAACACAAAGGTAGTTTTTGTTCTGAAGCACGAATAAACAAGTCGAGAGATCACTGTTTGAAATTGTAATCATTAATTAAATAAATGATACTATTAATTTTCGTAATCCCGAATATAATTCACGACATTTGATGTTAATAAGATTTGCGCGGCAACGACACCTAAAGACCGGAGGTCCTTGGTCCGCGGCTTGAGGCTTGTAGTGGTCGAATGCATGCCCGTCCAGGTGAGAGGGGATATATATATTCTTTATGAGGGAGACGCGGGTAGTGCGGTGTTGTTGCATCAGCCGAGGGTAGTTTTTGAAAGTGGACTGTTCCAACAGTCAATTTGCCTTATAAAAATGAATTTACCCAAATAGGAACATATTAATGAACCAATCAGAGACCCGTATTCAATTGTGTCCTTTTAAGGAGCGCTACCCACTCATATAGTCATGTGATACGACAACACACCCGAAAACTTTAGTGGTTGACGGAAAGTTTAAGTAATAAACTTTCTATTGATAATATGATTTTATTTCAATATTACAGTAATTCAAACGATTTAAATTTTGAATTACGACATTCCCCTCTAAGTTATCAAAAAAAAATTATAAAAAAAGGAGCTGAAGTAATCCTAGGTGGCTATTCCTGGAATGGGTAACCCTTGGAGTACACAACGAAAGAAAATTAAATTAAAAAATTTTCAAACTTAAAAATGACCAGAAAATTAGGGGGTAACAAAACTAGTAACGTAGTGCTGATAGGTGAGGCAGGTTGACATAGGTTTAACAAAATTAAAAAGATTAAAAAAAATTATTAAAATAATTTGTAAGTGAAGTCGAGCCTTAAAGCTAGTACTTTTGTATGGGATTCTAATACATACAGGCAATCCTTTCTTTATGTTATGAACAAAAGTGAATGCAGAATACAATCCACTTTTCGTTAAGGACTCAATTTACTCTCTTTACACTTATATAATTCAAGATCTCTTTTTATAAGAGATTATCAAAGATTATTTCATGAGGGAAGCAGGATTCTAATTAGATTATTATTTCAAGTGAGTAGAAATGTAGCAAAATTTATACATATACAAAATTAGGATGCAACAAAATGCAAAGTTATACAGTAGTACAGCAGGTTTTTTTAATTTTAAAATTATTAGCAAAATGAAGAGTGAATGCGCTCTTGACACAATCACAATGATGGAAATTAACAAGTAGGAGTTTCTCACACATAATACTTTCGCTTAATGTACAGGCTTCATCTATCATATCATTCTATCATAATTCAAAAAAAATGTGTACACAAGAAAATTACTATTAATTCATTCATACATCCTTGACTCCAACTTAGTGAAATGATAATTTAAGACACTAAACTCCATCATGAGACCATATCGTAAGCTTAATTCACATAATATATTATTATTACACATAGAATCAATTAATATACATTTACATACAATACATAAGTACATTGTCTTAAAATTAAGTGAACCTATGAGTGTCCTGGAATTATTATTATATGTGGCGTTAAAATGCTTCTGTCAGAATACAGAGTGTATCCTGATTATCACTTATTCACACTTATATATCACTGGTAACAAAATTATTATTTGAGACACTTCCTGACTTAGTTATTGGAAACTCAAAGTTTTATAGAGATACCTAATTTATTGTTTGACAAGAAAACATACCGGAGGTGCAATGTACAGGGTTCACTATTTTAGAGACATATAAAAAAAATAGTAAATATTAAAATTTTCTGTTTGCCCATAGTTTCACAGAAGAGTTTGAGGATGGTTTCTCAATGCTAGCTGAACCTAATAGGTGACCATAGGTTCGAAGTTGCTGAGCGCCAGTAATTTTTTACAAAAAAAATTACAAAAATTCTTAACTTTAATCTTGTCTTATAGACAACTATACTTTAAGACTTATACTGACTTAGTAAGCGTCCTTACCTTGTCGAGTAACTAAAATTCTACGGAACTAACGTCTTCAGTCGTATAACAGTCTTATACGCATTTGAATACTATACGTCACGATGAAGTACTTAATTGAAACGAACGTTATTTCCAAACGTTATTTTTCACAGCGAGGTACGTATTTTATCAAGGCATCAAGCAAGGGATGACCAACTGATACACGAAAGAGAAAATTATACATAACAGGGAAAATATACGAAATCTTACGCTATTTGGCAGATTGCGGGATGTAACGCTTTTGCGTCACATAATTAACGTATCTGTCCAAAACTTAGACTAATAATGGACTTATTTTTAGCAAATCCATGCTATAGTGTGTGACGATCCGGACTTTCGTCAAATTTTTGTAGTAGGCCTACTTACAATTAAATTTACCACAAAGGTCTTCCTCGTAAGATACTCTCATGGTTTCCTAGAGGGAATTCACCAATAACTAATATCTAATTTATTGATTCATTATTGAATTCAACAAATCATTCCTGATAAATTCAGGAGTATCCAACATTTTACATTAGTCATTAATTTCTCTTTGAATCAATGACTCTTTCCTTGCAGAGTTCTTCAACTATACAAGGAGTATCAAACACATTACATACATTTATACATTAGAATGCATAAAAAAAATCATTATAACTAACTAAGGTCTAGGACATGAGTCTTAGACAACTCTAAAAATGACTTAAGAGTCACGAACAACTTGTACTACTATTCCCTCCACAGTCCTTATGACTGGGCAAGTTTGGGTCAAGTACTTCGTTGGGGAGGGAAAACAAAAATTTCTTCACACAAATAATAAACAATGGGTTAAGTAACCTCCATATCCTTCTCCTGAGCGGTAATTTATGACGTTGATATGTAAGGGATTTCGTTCTTTACAGGACAATCCACACGTTGGAAGAAAAATAGTATGCGTTGTAACACTTGACTCTGGGGATTACTAAACTTCTATACTAATGGAAACTGTTGGAATTATATAAGAGATCCCTTCAATCAGGTTCAATAAAGAAAATTGTACTAGGGTTGACGATTCCTAACTACAAGGAATAACAAGGAAAAACCTTTATTTAGCACACAATAAGGAACAACGGTAATCAACGAGAATACTCTTCAGATACATAATATGCAATAATTGGGAAACGACCATATAACACTGTTGTAGACCAACTGGTCTAGAAATCTAACTTTGGCGAAACTTAAGTCTGGTTTATGTTTCATTACATTCTCAATCAAGGTAGTATCGAGTACCATATACTCTCTAGAACTAGATCATGTCTTCATCCAATGTAGTTATAATATAATAGTAACCACTTTAAATTTCAACATACGCCAATCCAGAACACATGGATTTCACACGAGAATAAAACAAATAATACCGCAATTAGAATTCGTAACCATTCATTATATCATTCTACACGAAGGTAATTAACATAGGGGTGTAGACGGAGACTTTAATTCGTTATATCACAATAAAAGAATTTCACTTATTACGATTAAAACGGTTCGGTTTTTCAAAGATGAATTTATACGAGTCGCTATTTACATATGTAGTCACTGAAACGTAAAGGTACAAGAATATATTCAATTTAATATGTTGCGGACACAGTGAGCAAAGTTAACAAAATCTATTTCAGTAATTCTATACGGAAACTTAGGAAAAGTAAAGCAACCAGCTATGACAATCATTGCATCCTTGATAATTGGTATCTACTGAAACCGAACTCTAATGGTTATGTCTATGAGTTTTCCTTCATAAATCAATAAATTTTCCTGCAAAAACTCTTAGAAGGATTCAAGAATTACCCAAACAATAACGCATACTTCATGTATTTATTATGCATTAACGAAATTATAACTAAGAACTATGGTTTGAGACTAGAAGTCTCAAACAACTCTTATATTGACTGAATAGTCACAACTTATCCTACGATAACTAGGGTCAATGACTGAAGACCAAAGTTATATATCTTATACTACAGTAACATTTTCAAAATTATAAGAAACAAAAAAATAAACAATGGGGGTTTGCTTCATGCCGGTAAACGGGTTTTGTTTTTAAACGTAGGTTGGCCTTAAACACACATTCTGAAGCAAAGAGAGAATTATGTGAATAAAGTTCTACAAGGTTGATGGTCGGAACTAACAGGTCAGCTGTTAGGCCGAGTCAACCGAAATCACTCCAAGTGGATATTTGACATATGGTCAAGTCCTCGAGCAAACAAAGAATATCTGGGTACGTGCGTATTTTCTACTGAAATATACTTGAAAGAATCTGAATTGTCTCTCGACAATAGAAACTATACTCCTACTCGTAGTTTACATAGCAGGGTGTCGCCGTCGAAATGTAAACTACATGTGTTTTGGCTAGGCCATAGGCTTGCACAAAACTTGTCACGTTCAAGAGAGATATACTTGTCACAATTTGAGTATATCTTTCGTATGAAATTTTCCTACGTAGGGTCCCGTAAAATCCTTTAATTCATATACAGTACGTGATAACCTTTTTACAACAATACATTTAATAAACCGGGGTGCTAACTTCTTTGAATAATACTGGCCAGCGTTCGACTGAGTGAAAGATTTTCTCCATACTACTTGACCTATTTTTAGATATATATCTCGTCGGCGTAAATTATAACGTGCGGCGCTTTTGTGAAAGGCCTTTACTAGGGTATGAGAGATTGAATCATAAAATTTCTCTAGATGCGAGATATCGTTGAGACGCTGTTCTATGGGATCTGTATTATCTGAAGAAGGAGATTGATTGACTTGAAGAGTTCTGTAAAAAGATGCATGTGGGACGCTTTCATATCCGAACATTAATAAGTGAGGCGTGTGACCGGTAGCGATGTTCATTGTAGAATTGAGACAAGAACATATCTTAGGTAGATAGGTACACCAATCTCGCTGATTCTCTTGTACTAACATGGCGAGTAGGGTGACTACCGTTTGGTTATATCTTTCAGAAACATTATGCTGGGGGTGGAAAAAGGCGTTATAACGGAGATCTTTAATACCATAGGATGCAAGAAAGGAACGGAATTCTTGCGAGACAAACTGCTTTCCGTTGTCCATCACAAGGGAGCGGGGAACAGAATAAGGAAGAAATATGTGGTTCTCCAAAAGTTGGATTACATTACGGGAGGTAGCCGATCTTAGCGCAAACGTCCACAAGTATTTTGAAAAATTATCGACCACAGTCAGAATAAAAAGGTTCTTTTTATGACTGAGGGGGAAAGGTCCAATGAAATCTAAGCTAATTGATTCTAATGGTCTGGTCAGGTTCTTGGGGAATAGAGAAGTACCTTGGGGAGGTTGATTATTGTGCTTGTATCCCTTACAGGGTTCACAATTGGAAACTATCTGTTTGACGAAAGCTAAAAGACCCTTACAATAATACGTACGAGAAATGAATTCGTAGGTTTTCTGAACTCCTGGATGACATTGTTCGTTATGATAAATTCTAATAAGTTCCAATATTTTATTTGTTATTGTAATTATTATAGTATATCGTCACACATTAGGTTTAAAAAAAAAGAATTCTATATGTTAAACACCACCGATGTATAATAAGGTATCTTTAGTTAAGTAAAATGTATTGATATAATATAATATTATACTATTGTAATATATTATAAATATGTATTTAGGCACATATCACTCTTATAGGGTGAGTTGCCGTAATAAAAAAAAAAAAAAAAAAAAAAAAATAAGTTCCAATATGTGACACTTAGGAACTACTATTTTCCACAAATAAGAAGGATTGTTAGAAATAGAATCCTTTTTGTACTGGGAATATCTGTACAGGTGACCATCATTTATCATGAAATTTGGATAGCTCTGAGGTTGTTTTTCGCAAGAAGAAAATAATTTAATATAAGCCGGATCTGTAATGTTAGAAAAAGGTTCGGGAACAGAAACTGGGGAAATAGGTATTCTGCTTAGACCATCTGCAAGATGATTTTCGCATCCTTTCTTAAATACAAATTCAAAATCGTACTGGGATAATCTGCAGGCCCATCGCGCAAGGCGGCCGCTCGGTGATGAAATTGAATTTAGATACTTCAGGCAACCATGGTCACTCATGACTGTAAAACGCGTTCCCTCTAAATAACTTCGAAAGTGATGAATTGAATCTACTATTGCTAACAATTCGCGCTCTGTGGTGCTGTAATTTTTTTCTGGGGGGGAGAGTTTCCGGGAATGATAAGCTATGATGTGTTCCACGCCGTTAGCATCCTTCTGAGAAAGGAAGCTTCCCAAGGAAATTGCACTGGCATCGCAGGTGAGAGTGTACGGTAAACTGTAATCGGGGGGTTTTAAAACCGGTGCTGACGTCATTAATTTTTTTAAAGGGTTAAAAGAAACTTCAGCCTCTTCTGACCATACGAACTTACGACCGTCATATTTGTTACTGGTTAATTTAGTGAGGGGGGAGGCTATTCTAGAGAAATCCTTAATAAAGCGACGATAATAGGCCATTAAGCCAATAAATGCCCTTACATGCTTGCTGTTTGTTGGACGCGGATAATTTAACATTACTGATACTTTGTCTGGGTCTGTTTGTATCCCATTACGGTCTATTACATGCCCTAAATACTTTAAGGTGGACTTACAAAATTCTGACTTACTTAGTTTTATAGTTAAGTTGGCTTCCTTCAGTCTTGACAGGACAATACGTAGGGTTTTTAAATGGGACTCGAAATCTCTAGAGCAAATCAAAATATCGTCTAAATAACAGAATATTTCACTCCTAAAATCAGGAAATAGGTTTTCCATCAGACGCTGCATTTCAGCGGGAACATTTTTGAGGCCAAACGGGGTCACGCAAAATTGGAAGAGACCACGGTTCTCAACAAAGAATGCGGTTTTCTGTTTACTATCTTCTGCAAGCGGCATTTGCCAAAAGCCAAGGCTGAGATCTAAAGCTGTTAGGTATTTAGTGTCACGTAAGTTATCCAATATGTGATTAATGTTCGGGAGTCGGTAACTGTCAGTTTTCGTAATTTCATTCAGTTTGCGGGGATCTAGGACCAGTCGACCAGTACCGTCTTTCTTTGGGACAATAAATACGTTGTTTAGATAGGGTGACCGTGAAGGCTCGATTACGTTCATTTGTAGCATAGAATCTACCTCTCTGCAAAGTTGTTCTCTACGGACGTGGGAGGCCGGGTATGTACGTTGTCTCACTGGCAGAGAATTTCCTGTGTCAATCTTATGGCTAACTAAATGGGTACGGCCGAGGCCTACCTTCTCAAATGCTATCTGGTCGAATTCTGTTGTAACTGATTCTAAAACTAATTTTTGATTGGGAGAAAGATCATCTATTGAATTTAAACATCGAGGGGTACTAGTTACCGAACTAATTTGATAAGACGATTCAGCATTTGATTTCGTGTTTGGGAACAGAGGAGGCACTAACTGTGATTTTTCTAAGAATGGAGTGCCCAAGATGAATTGATCGGTCAAAGAAGGAGCTATTATGAATTCTGTCATTAATACCTTATTATCGAAAGACAAGGGAAGAGTGATCTTGCCGATGGTGTGTATTGGTGAGTTGTCAACACCACTAATATTCCTAGGGCAATAAGTTGGTGTAAAACCGACTTCCGCGAAAGATAGATAAAGGTTCCCTCCGAGCACATTGATTGCCGCTCCGCTATCTAAGAGACCACGATAAGATAAATGAAAAATTTTAAAGTGTAAAAAAGGTCTACGATCACTGGCATTGGAAATTTTTATCGAATTTACCTGCAAAGTATTATAGAATAATTTAACACAAGCAATCCATGCTTTTCTCTCGTTTGTGCAGGTTGTAATATCAGGAGAGGTTCTAACTGGATTGCCTACAAGTTTTTTGCCTTAACTAAAGGAGGTGGACGGGAGAGATCAGGCACGGAGATATTTGAAGAATTTCTAGAACGAGTAAACCTTATTCGGTTGACCGGGGCGACCGTTGGTCTCTGAGGAGTTCTACAATTACGCGCTATGTGTCCCATTTTACCACATTGGTAACATTTGACCACTGGAGTAAGGGGTTTCCTAAATTGCACAGGGTTTGGTGGTCTAGTATTTCTACGAGGAGGACTCTTCACCGAACGCTGTGGGAGGGCTACCGTAATGGTTTCTAATTCTGTACATAATTGTTCTATCTCTTGAAGAGTCGAGGGTCTTCCCGCCACCAAAGCACTCGCATAACGTGAGTCCAATCCACGCTTTATGGATTTAACCAATTCTGCACTCCTGAAGGGGGATTCCAAAGATTGGTTCAGTATGACTATTCTAGAAATGAAATCTCCTGCGCTCTCTAGAGGTAGTTGAACAGCTGTTAAAACTTTTACTCTTCTCAAGCTATTTGCGTCAGGAGTATCAAACCTTTTGATGTATGCTTGCTTGATCTCTGACCATGGCCGATTTGTAAAATTGGAAGCTCTATGGAAAGTGAGAGCTCGTTCAGCAATGAACTCAGGCAAGGAACTGCCCAATGCCTCTATAGGGTAATTTCTAGAGATGGCTACTTCTTGTAAACGCGTGAAAAATTCGCGAACGTCCGATTTTCCTGAGAAATGATCAACAGGCCACGATGAAAAGTTAGTTGAATGAGGCACTGTCCTAACATGGCGTGTTTCAGCCGGTAGTTCAGTAAAAGAACTAGGTTTGGCTGATAATGTATTAGGCAATGGTTCCTTTTCTGCGGAAGATTCCGAACGTAATAGATTTGTGACGGGTTCATATTCTGAACAGGAGGCGGCTGTGTCTATGCCGGAAGAAGAAGAGGAAGAGTTGGTATTCAATCCAGCATTGTATTCCAAACACTGTCCTCTAAGAGACAATAAACCCGCGGTGGGTTCTATCCCTCTTTGTCTCAACGCTTTTGACAATGTTCTAGAGTTAGACTTGTCCACTCTAGGTATCAAGATGTCAACGGGTTCCATTGTAGCAAAAAAATCCAATGAAAGAAAGAAAAGGAAGAACAAAATTTATTTAATAATCGCGTATATTGTGAAGGAGGACTTTTCTCTTTCAAATATATTTAAAACGAAACCTATTAATTACTGTAACGTAGGTATTTAATTTTATAACAATTGATGAATTGTTTCTATAAGCTTTCAAATGCATAATATTCATAGGCAAATTTCTAAACGATCAGCTGTTGAGCGCACGACGAACACAATTCTATAATACGAAGAAAGTATGTATACTGAATACACACATAAGTAGGTAGGTATGTCGACGGTAAAAAAAAATGTATCAGCTGATGAGTTCACGGTCAAACTTCTATGCCGAGAAAGAAGGTATATTTATACTATGGGTAGGTACGTACGTAATTACGAGAACAAATTTATACAGCTTTATACACGCGCGGTATGTTACGTCAGATGGCCTTCACAACTCTCCGTTGCAAACAGCGGACCTATGCATAAGCATTAACATAAGTATGTGCGCATTTTCGGTGCCTGTCTCCACTGGGCAGCGGCACCCCGCTTCACCTCTCGTCCCCAATTCCCCCGGCGAGAGCCCGTTGCACGGGTGAATGTATCCGCTCCGCGTCCCGCACACTCAATTCCCCTGCTCTATACCCCGAGTTGGCTGACCTTATTATAGCCGCGGCAGGATACCCCTCGCGTCTTGTTTCCTTTCACCATCCCTCCAAAGTCAAGAGACTAATAATATTCCCGCGAAATATTTCTCTAACGGACAAAAGACTTCGTAATATGTTTGTTTATTTTCAATCCACGTAATATTAATACTGTCCAAATGTGTCGTTCTGTATTTTACTAACGCTAAATTGATTAACTTTATTCGTATTAGGAGAGAGTGGAAGAAATGGGATACTGAATTGACCAAATAACTCTTCAGAGTATATTAATGATAGACAATCCAGCATCGATCCCACTTTAATCTATATCATAACACGCTTAGTTTCACTGTAACACAAAGGGAAAATTTCTATATCTTGTACTCCAGATAATGATGCGATTTATACATGGCATTAGAGAGAAAAAAAAATTCTTTTTCACGGGGCTTGACAGCTAGGAAAGAATTGTCGTACAAACAGAAATACAATTCTATACCAAAATTATCTACTGAGACCTTAGTATGAGGGAGACAGTAGGTGTGAAACAAAATTATCAATTTGGTAATTCATTTTGAATATAAGGGCTGTCAATTCAAACTTCTCACAAGCGCGTCTGTCACAAAATAACAGTTCTTGTGTGGTAACAAACAAACAATCTATTTATGAATTTACAACTGTAAGTGAACAATGCTATGCACTTGGTATATGAAGCACAATACGCTAATTTTTTTCTTGTCAAACGGAATTTTACTCTAGTATGATTTAAAAAATTTAAACAATCATCTATTTATTTATATGAAGAATCTCACCCCATCAAATCCATATGAGCCCCACGTTGGGCGCCAATTGTCGGATGACTTCTTCTTAACTGTCGGAAGTTTTCTCTCCTTCCAAAATCACCCAGGTGGGCGACAAATTGTCGAAGATTAATTCCTACCTTCTGGTCTTCTTCTTCGGTTCTCCTCTAGTGGTGCTGCTTCGTCTATCGTCGAATCACCCATCTCAACTTGAAACTCTATGAAGACTTATTGAAAGATGTCTATAGCAGTGCACTCTGAGGTAGAACACCTCTGACAAGAAACAATAGGAAGCACAATTGTCTTAAGGAGTTGGCTAGCTCACCAAACTCAGAAATTAAAGAGATTTTCTTAGAGATGTATTTACTTTTGTTATGTAGCATGAGACTGTTATCACTGGAAACCAATGTAATGGTTTATTTTTATCTCAAGGGTTGTGAAGTCCGAGATTTGAAGAGGAGATTCTATAACAAATGTTTGTGAGATAAATACAAAAGCACAGATCACTTTGAATTATAGTTCGTTTTATTGCAGGATAAACACATTTATTGTTACAGCAAAGTATGACACAAATACATACACTATTTATAAGGTTTTTAGTGATTATTTTTGTGATTTAGTTATTATGGCAATTATTATTATTAAGTTACAATTGTTTTCTGTCCTTTCACTGTATCAGCACTTTGTAAGGTTATTTTTAATTATGAAGTTTGCACAAGCGATACGAATATTGCGCGGGAGATGCAACACAAAGGTAGTTTTTGTTCTGAAGCACGAATAAACAAGTCGAGAGATCACTGTTTGAAATTGTAATCATTAATTAAATAAATGATACTATTAATTTTCGTAATCCCGAATATAATTCACGACATTTGATGTTAATAAGATTTGCGCGGCAACGACACCTAAAGACCGGAGGTCCTTGGTCCGCGGCTTGAGGCTTGTAGTGGTCGAATGCATGCCCGTCCAGGTGAGAGGGGATATATATATTCTTTATGAGGGAGACGCGGGTAGTGCGGTGTTGTTGCATCAGCCGAGGGTAGTTTTTGAAAGTGGACTGTTCCAACAGTCAATTTGCCTTATAAAAATGAATTTACCCAAATAGGAACATATTAATGAACCAATCAGAGACCCGTATTCAATTGTGTCCTTTTAAGGAGCGCTACCCACTCATATAGTCATGTGATACGACAACACACCCGAAAACTTTAGTGGTTGACGGAAAGTTTAAGTAATAAACTTTCTATTGATAATATGATTTTATTTCAATATTACAGTAATTCAAACGATTTAAATTTTGAATTACGACAGTAGGCATTGTAAACTTAAAACTGTCAGTTATCGAAAATGTTAAAGATATTGAATATCTGATCACATACACTATTTACTGGATATTTGAGGTTATATACCACTTAAAAAGTATTTTAACTACAATACTAATGAAAATAAGTTAAACCACTAACTTTAACACTAAAAAATATCACTAAAACAACTATTAATAACTTAAAAATAGCTTAATATTAAAACTAGGAACTTTATAGTCAAGAGTTTTAAAACCACACTAAATTTAAAATAAAAAGAAAAACCGGATTATAATTTAACTCCAAATACTAAACAAAGTCCTTAGTTTTACAAATCCATCCATTAAAAAGTATAAAATATGGTAAAAATAAGGATTTTAAAATGAAACTTGAGGAACCATCAAGAAAACGTACTGCAGAAACCAATGTTTTGCCAACCGGCTAACAAAAAGTGCCGTGCAATTCGACACACTTTTGATGATTAGTTCGCTGTCTAGGTATATGTATAAAAGTCTATGGTGTGAATACGTGCTCGTCTGAATGACAAACCAAAGGTATGGTTAAATTTCAGTGTTGCCATGCGTAAAGACGTGTTAACATTATAAAAAAAGAATTTCCTAAAATTTTGTTATTTACTTAATAGCTAAAAATATTTTTTCAACCCAAACTTTGTCAAAAATGTTTCGTGATGCAATAATTAATGCCAGTAGTGTAAGTCTATTTCACTGTACTCACTGAAGGTATGCTTTGTTTTTACAAATAATGAAGAAAGTAGGCATTGCCGTACTTTTAATTGTTTAATATCATTAAAATTAATTTTTGTACCATCAGCCAACCAACATTAGTATTGGTGGTTTTCTCAATGTCGGTTTGAAAGATAATATCTTTCTATAATTCGGAATCAATCTGTTTTGAACTCATTATTTTTCAAAATTGCTTCCATTCATATCTGAGTGGTAGTCTTCTTTTTTATTATTTCCACTAAAAATTAGCAGAGTATTGGGAACAAACCCCCTTTAACTTCCTGCATGTATTAGTATATAGCGTTTCCCTTTGGACACGTCTTCTCGTACTCCTACATCTATGGACTGCCAACATTTTTTTACTTTGTATGATGTATGTATGTAGCTTTCATCTAAATAAATTGTACCTTTTCTTAGATCATCTGGAAAATTCCTGTTTTCAATTATAACCCTCAGATAAGCCTCTCACTTGGCTGCAATGCTAGTTTTGTAGCAGGGTTTTTACATCTTGGACACTGACTTGACCATCTGCCAGAACTATTCTTGTCTTCTCCATAGAGAATGGGTACGCTCCCTTCTCCAAGAGGGCCGCTAGCTGTTCGCTGGCTACGCTCATCGCTGCGCCAGTGTCCACCACAGCATGTTACATTAATTTTCTGGTCTTCTAGGGGTTGATAATGGTAGGCATATCCTTCTACACAATTGGTATAAGAGGATTAAATAGTTTAGATCAATGATGAAAATATGAACTCTATGGTGGCCGTTTTCGTCAGGTGGTCCACCGATAAACCTGTTGTCAAGCTCTGCTCGGGGCGTGTTTGCCATTACGAGCAGTGTATTGCCTATAGAGGTTAAGATCTCGCCAGAACCTCGCTGGCCTTCACGCAGGAGTACATTACCTGCCTGGTCGACACAGTTGGCGTACGCAATCTCTTGGAACCCAACTATACTCCTTGAATCAACATGTATTAGCGGGTTCGCGTCCAAATTCTCCTCAGCTGTTTTATCTTTTGTGAAATTATACTCCTCTCCATATTTCTCCTTCGTAAAGAAGTAGTTCACACGTTCCAAAGTTGTTGGTGTTATTGTTGGATTTAAATTTAAAGGAGGAGTCCAAAGGAGAGGAGGACAGCGCATTTTTGCCTTTTCCTCCTACCCAACTGTAATAAACCGCAACTTTGTCATGAATTAAACTTTTTAAAATACTGCACGTAATTTCTTTTGTAGTATTTCCTCCATTTCTCGCTAAGTGGTAAATCTGTAAAAGTAAAGAACATCGCCAATTATAATTCTCTAAAATGAAGTATTCTTCAAGTGTAGATATGTACCAGTTTATTTTTAATTTGTTCATCGATCAGCCTCCTCTCGAGGTTTCTTAAGCTGTTCCTTTCAGCTAGTGGCAAAACTGTTGCCACATCAGTGGTGTCAGAATCAATATCATTGTTATTTGATGTACTTTTACATCTTTTTAATTCTTCCACCGACTGCATAAGTGCATCCAACTTCAACTGCATATTCATTATAGTATTTATCAATTTCATTTTAAATTCTGCAAAGGTTTTAAACAAACAATACAGTTAAAGACTTTATCTCTTCATATTAAGATGTTTAAATATGTATACCTAAATGTAATTAGGTGATGACATACATATTTATTTATTTTCGATTTTTTTCTTTCATCAGCCGGCATTAAATTAATTTTAAATAGGTCAATTATCGTGGATTTTAGTGGCATTATATTAAAAAACTTACCTTTACGCAATTTTCTTCTTCAAGAGAAAGTATGACAAGTATAATATTTTTAGCAAAAACAATACGCCACAATAATATAATCGCAGATTTCGTCAAGAAAACGTCAAATATAACCTCAAATAATGTATGTCATGGACAAACTACACATCCAGGAGTTCAAATACCACCGACATAGCACCGTTAAGGAAGAATTGTCACGAGGGCGGCAAATACAAAACTTTTTTATTTTTTTCCCAATAACCCCTTGCTTTCCAAATAACGCTGTTTTACGGTATTGAGAATAATGCTTCCTCTCCTCATACGAGTCCTGCTCTGTTGGAGAGATATTTATTAATTCGGCATTCCACCCTCAAAGAGTGATTTGTGTAAATAAATTGAAAGGATATAAATTGCCTATGGAACCATTTGATTTTTTTGTAAGGTTAAATAATTTCTTTGAATTGAAAAAAATTAAGTACACACCTTTCTTCAAAATGTGGTATGCACATTGCACACACATGAATGTTTTGTTGGCACAAAATCCTTCCTATGAATTGCTTTCAGCCACTTGTGAAAACAAAACGGGCTGAATTCAATGCGACCATTGTTGTACTTGTCTTGTAATTCGTTTTACATAAAGGAACACTGCACTTTCGAGGCATATGAAATATTATTGTAATATTAATATTACATACAACTACAAACATACATCTTATATATAAAAATGGAGAGCTATTTCGCGTTGTCATCGGATGGCGCCTAAACGGCTGGACCGATTTCGCTAATTCTTTTTTTGTCGTGTAGGCTATTATCAGGAGAGTGTCCTTTTAGAACAAAAAAATTAAGAAAAATGCATAGGAAATTAGAAAAATTAAGAAAACTATAAAAATGGAGATTTATTTCCCGATATCATCGCATCACGCCTAAACGGCTGGACCGATTTCGCTAATTCTTTCTTTGTCGTGTAGGCTTTTATCGGGAGAAGGTTGATTTAGAAGAAAAAAATAAAAAAAATGCGTGGAAAATTTGAAAATTTGAGAACACTATAAAAATGGAGATTTATTTCCCGATATCATCGCATCACGCCTAAACGGCTGGACCGATTTCGCTAATTCTTTCTTTGTCGTGTAGGCTTTTATCGGGAGAAGGTTGATTTAGAAGAAAAAAATAAAAAAATGCGTGGAAAATTAGAAAATTTGAGAACACTATAAAAATGGAGATTTATTTCCCGATATCATCGCATCACGCCTAAACGGCTGGACGGATTTCGCTAATTCTTTCTTTGTCGTGTAGGCTTTTATCGGGAGAAGGTTGATTTAGAAGAAATAAATTAATAAAAATGCATGGAAAATTAGAAAATTTAAGAACACTATAAAAATGGAGAGCTATTTCACGATATCATTGCATCGCACCTAAACGGCTGGACCGATTTCGCTAATTATTTTTTGGTTATGTAGGCTTTTATCAGGAGAAGGTTGTATGGGAACAAAAAAAATATGAAAATTCCGTGGATAATTAGAAAATTAAAGAAAAATCTAAGTAGGCAATCTTTATAGTACTTTTTACAATATAATTTTGTTCTACTTTTGAATTTTAATTAATTGACATTTGAAAGAACTGTCAGTGGTTTGATTGTTGTTGCAATTGATAGAATGCGAATGTGAAATATATCGTATGAAATAGATTGATTGGATAAGTCATATAATATTCATTGCAGTTAATTTTTATAAGGAGTTTTGGTAAGTTTTAATACAAGGAATACATTACTGTATTGAAGTGTAAGGAGTTTTGAAAACTTTCTTTATTTACAGAGATTTTTAAAACCGCCAGCAAATAGAATCGTAGATATAACATTGCTATTAAGGAGTTGTACTTAATAGAAGTTCATTTTATAAGGAGTTTTGATAAATTTTTACACAAGGAATACATGATTATATTGAAGAACAAGTAGATTTTTTTTTGTATGTTTGAAAATTAATTCTTCGTTTATGGGCTGATTTTTAGAGAGGATGATGACACACATATAACGTAAATATAATCTGCATCGTTAATATGTATAAAAAGCTGGATATTATTTGCTAATGACCTAGCATTTGTTTCTTTATTGAAAATAAAAATTGCTACACTTCCACCATGTTGTAATAGAAGTTAGAAAAAAATCACAGATACTGCATTAAATGAGATTTTTAATTATTTCCAGTGTTTTGAAAGAGAAGATTTAAGAACGCAATGTTGTGTGAAAGTGAATGTCAAGAACTTGGAAGTATGTCTATTTAGGTAATTTACTTAGAAGAGATGCAAGGTGTGAAAAACAGATTGAAAAAAGGGAATTGGCTGGGAGAAGGGTTGGCGGTGCACTTAGACCTCTAAGAAGATATCTCTGAAATCGACAGTTGATGCACAATGCAATCCTGATACCATCCATGATTTATGGGAGTAAAACTTGGACATGGACGAAAAATTTGGAAGTTGGAATAAATGCTGTGGAAATGAAATCACTGCGTAGGTTATGCGGAAAGAGACTTATTGAGAACGTGATAATTGATAATAATAATATAAGAAAGGAATGTGGAGTGGATGTTAGTGTAGTGACTAGAATAAAGTGAATAAAGAAAGAAGGTTTGGGCATGTAAAGAAAATGAACGAAGAGAGAATGACTAAAGGGATATATAAATCTGAAAGAATAGGTGCACGCAAACGAGGCCGACCTGGAATGACATATGGGAGGGCCAAGTCAGGAGCAAAAGGAATATAAGAGCATGTATGCAGAATTTTATGCGTTTGGAGGAAGCGAATGAGTTTGGATTGGAAAGAATTGAAGTCCATATACTCTGTCTACCCCCTTCGGGAATCAGCGTGATGGGTAAAAATAGTATTCATACCTCAATGCGTATTTTGAATCGGTACGGAGATGTTCCATATCGTACTTTGATTAATCAATCAATATTATTTTAGCTGAGCAAAATTACTATTAAAATATCGAATATAATGACATGCCTAAATTCTTTTTTTTTTTAATTTTTTTATTTTTTTTTATTTCCCAATATATTAATATAATACATTAATATGTACATAAATATAAATTCAGATTAACATAATGGAATTTATCATCCCACTAGACAAAAGCCCGTGCTGAGGTGATACTAAGTATTTATACTGCGCATTAGTTTTTATTCCGAGTATTAGAGTATTTGGTGTATTATGATGAATAACTATTTACTGTAGTTTTGTGCAAGTAGACCTAACATTAACGAGACACAAAGACGAGCAAACGGTGCACAACAGAAAGGAACACAAACAAACAAAAACAATCAGCAAAGCGCCAACAACACACTCAACCTACATAGGTATTAACATCAAATCAATCAAAATTAAAACTCCCTTTGAACTCCACTCAGGAGCAAAGTGAGGCAATAAGAGCTCTCCATTGCACTCGATCTTGCGCAATGATGACCTCTTCCCACATCATATTAACATAGGTAATAAGTTTTTGATGTAAAAATAAACTCAGACCCAATGAATGCAGCGTGGTATGCAGGTTTTGCTAATGCCAGTAAATAGTCATTCGTGTTAAATAACTAAAAAAACGAATTTGAGCTCTGTTGCATAAAACCTATAGTACCCATATTATTTATTTCGATACGAAGTTCGACGGGTCAGCTAGTACCTAATATATTAAAGACTATGCGAAAGTTTTGCTGGTGTAGTATGCAGGCCTGAAGGTTTTGTTTTTACATTTTTTCATGATTTCAAAACTCTATTTATTTGTATATTCAATTTTGTTCCATGGTTTATCGATTTCTTTCGTAGGCTTATTATAAAGAAATGTTTGTACAGTTTTTTGATAAATTTTATTTTTAAAGCGTGATTATTCAAAAATAAAGTAGAACATACAAAGTTTCTTGTGTTTTTAATATGATTAATTATGAATAATATGTCGTTCTAAAAAGTTCCTCACGCACCACAGTTTCAAGTGTTAAACCTAAACAATGTAATGAAAAAAAAATTGGCACGAAAACGGACACTAACGTAACAATATGTCTTTCAATTTCTATACCCAAAAACTTTATTTTATCATTCCGATACACTTCCACCACAACTTTTCAATTAATTTACACTTTTCTCAAATTCAGTAATATACTCGCGAAGAGACTGCTTCTTTGGACAAAATTTTGAAATTGAAAAAAAAAACAATTTCTTTTCTTTTTCTGAAGATCTACTTGTCTTCCAATACCAGTTTTTACATAAGTTTAGTCTTTTCCAATACTTCAAACATTTCTTTAGCAGTTTGTTTATCCATAATTGTTTCTAAAACATTATCAGCCAAAGATTTGTGATAATACTTCTGGCTTTTACATCACACTTCTTGAAGTCAACTAAAGTGCTATCTGTTGGTGGATCCTTGGACAAAGTTTCTCACACTGAATACTGCTCCAGTACTATTTTTAATTCTATATTTCCAGTATATGTAACTATTTCCATCAAATGATTTGATGATCTGCTGAAAGTTTCCTGCCTGTGCATGCGTACTTATAATTTACACAAAATGTAACTATTTTCACAATTTTAAGAGACCAAACCTTGCACCTTTTAAGCCACTTTTGGGCCCATAACCAATTGAAATAAAAAAAAGAGATTCCTTTTCAAACACTTTTTATTCTGTTCAGAAAAGACACCATGCGACAATAATTTTTACAATGTTGCAACATAACAAAATCAATGTATACTGCTGAATTGTATGTACAACAACATATATTTGGCTTACATTTTTTCTATTTTGATCAGCCTTTTCCTGTCAAGTTTTCCATATAAGCCAATTAGCCCTGAACTTCGCTCTATCACCAACTCTCTGTATCAATTCTCTGATATCGGTCTCTGATAATAAATAAAGTCTGAGATAATCTGTGTTTCAAATTAATATTACACGAATAGGGAGTCGCCCCCGCTGTTAAAGTTTATTTTTGTCCATTTAACAACAATATTATCATTGAGGATAATATTGTTGTTCTTTAAAATAATTAAAATATCTAACAAAATAAGAGCAGAGGAATGAATGTTCTTAAATGTTTTGAAATACATATAATATGTACCATATCTCTCCGATTCGTTAAAAAATAATGAACACGTGAATGAACATTTTGCAGCTCGGTTTCACTTTTTTTGCCTCGTGTGTTTTATTAAATCTTGATGTATCGATGATTTATTTCCCTGGTTTTTGTAGGATTTCCTGTATTTCTGATTCTTCTAGTTTTTTTTAGGCACATCGGTAATGAGAGATGCTAAATAAGCTAGTCTTTTATCAAAACTTCGTAATGCCCAGTTTTCTACAAATATTATTTGCTGATCAGAAAATGACAGTCGGTTCATACATTTCTGACGACACATACTTAAAGGAAGAGTTTTCCTACACTTGACAACTTTTCCGGTTTTGGTATATATTTATATTCCAACCACAGATTTCTTTTTTCTTTTATATATTTCCTTACATTGTTTACTGACAATCTTTGCGAACCTCGTTCATGATTAATCTTGATCATTATTAACAATTTTTTCTCCACCAGAATCACTTGTAGCAGAAAGTTTGTTTGTAACATCCATGTCGTTGTCATCAAAATCACTTTCAGAAGTCTCCATGTGTAAATCTTGACACACTGATATCCCGGATGATGAACCTTGAACAGGAGTATCATCCCCAATAATTGTCTGCTGTAATATTATTTGTATAGTCCGCGCCACGAGAGAATGTCCTAACGGTATAGGGTATTTCAACAGTACTCGGCACAAAAATAATATTATTTTTTTATTTATTTAAGAAGCTGCCAAAAAGTTTATTAAAATATGTAGGAATATATTTTAATCTCTTAAGGAATTAATATGTGTAGGTACCTAATGTTTCTTTACTATTTTACAATAATAATTGTATTTAGGAATCAAAAATATAACGGCTTTACTCTCCATTGTTGTATAAATATTGATTTTAAATGCTTAGTTAAGTTATTCTAGGAAGTGCAGCAGAACCCAGGTATCAATAGCTGTTTTTTGTTAATGACTAACAATTTCTTTGTTTTTATAGAAACGACAACTTACTGAGTACCTTTATAATAAGTGAAATCCAGATGGGTAGATATAAAAAGGCTCGTTTCTTATCAATAGAACTGATTATTCTTTGGTTTTGTTTTCTTAGAAAGACAGTCATATGCCATTTTTTTTATATTTGGGATTCCTCAATGATGATTTGTTTTCTGACAGGGGAAAGTAAATAACAAGGATTTTTAATATATTTATCAAAAAAATAAAGACAATACTTAAATAAAATATATAAAAAGTAAAACAAATAAACTTACAATAACATAATTCTTACTTAAATAAATTTTTAATAAAATAAACGGCTATTAATAATTTAAAAAAAATTATAACTCGCTAAAAGAATCTTCCTCAGAAGATTCACCATTTGAAACATCTATAATAAATTGTTCATATTCGTTGATATCCTCAAACGCCACATCTCGCATCCAATATTCCGCCTCGACTTCTTGGATATTTGTCTGCAATGGTTGCATTCCGTCTGTTTTCTTCAATAAGTTCTTGGACCGAACTTAAGGTCATATCGATGTTTCTGGATCCAACGTAACCCTTGAGAATACCCCAACTTTCTCAATTGGGTTGAGGTCAGGAGTTACCATAATAGTGCACGCTGTCACACTCCATTTGGGAATGTCCAGATTCCATAAATTTCTGGTTTATTGCTGTCAAATCAAATTCTGCTGATGCTTTCAAAAACATTGCAGACAGAATGGAATTTCTGTTTTGCCCCGTAGCCGTGTCCGAATAGAAGGTCACCTCCTTCACTTCTGATGGCAACTCAGAAAGGAGTTTCCACAGACAGGATGCAACTTCTGAAGCACCTTTCGTTCCATCTGTCTCATGCCACATGTAATTAATGGCACTTTTCTTTGCCAAGTCAAATATAGTAAAATTATATGTTTTTAACTTTCGTTTATAATATAGCTGGCCAATTTCTAGCTGCGGGGTTAAAAGAATTTTCTCCATGTCCATAACGTAAGCTCTAAAGGTTGGATCATCTTTAGCCCGTTTTTTATCAAGCTCCTTCTGTTCTCGAGCTTCAACCTTCCTCTTCAGATGTAATTCATATTCCGCTAAACTTCTCTCCTTTTCTTCACCAGATTTGTTGTTAAACTGAGTGCAAAAATCACACTGATCTTTTTTTGGCCTGTGGAATCCAAAATTGAATTCCGTTGTGAAAAAGTTTTAATAGAACGAAAATTTTAGCGGCGACACCTCACGCTCTTCACAATACTTTATGTAGTCAGCGTACAATCTTGCCTCGCTTAAGCCAGTGGGTAAATATTGCCTGGTAGAGGTGCTCCGGCAATAATGCGAATCCACCACAGGCATTGACTTTAGATGGCATCTAATTACCCGAATCTTGTTGCTTGGTGTATTTTGACAATGTCTGCGTGAGTCGGACGAAAGCGCTCGAGATTCATATAAAAAAAATGTGAAAGTGCAACTGTGTAATCATTTTAATCATTACTCTGTTTTGCTAGTTCAGATATGCACTTTAATGCTAAATAAGGTGAAATATTTGACTCCGAATGTCACCAACTTTAACCGAAATGCAGACTTTGAAAAAGATACCCTGATAATTTCTATCGTTAGGGTGAACAGATCATCTACCTGACAATACATCTTTTTTATATTCGCCGAAAATACTATAATATTATCAATACGAATAGATTCGGTCCCGATATTGTCACTAAACAAAATTAAGTATGTTTATTTAATAATAATTTAAAAATATTTAATTAATTCATTCTTTATACTATTAAAAAAATACACGTGATTTCGGGGAGTATTCTGAAACATCCCCAAATATCACAAGGGGGTAGGGAGGTCTAAAAAGTAGAAATTATTATTATTCGAAGTCCTTTCCAATATTTTTCCCTTTACAAAGTCAATCAATTCGCTCAGCAGTGGGATTTCTTTGTCCCTTACTGTCATTTCAAATTCATTTACCGTTAGCGAATCTAATTTTCTCAAGGCACAGCACAATAACATAAAATCCAAATTGTCTTTAATTCCCAATTGTTTGAACGCAGCAACTCCTGCTGACAATTTATCAATGAAAACATTCAAACTAGTTGCGTCATATTTTTATGAAGTTATCTAGATGTGGGTTTAGATGAGTATTCGTTTTGAACGATTCATAAAAAATCGACCAGTTCTGTAGATTACCATCGAAGCCTAGGTATATATAAAATTGGTAGCTTTGAACGAGTTTAAGTCCACGAAGGACGGTTGATAATCAGGGACATGTTTACTTTGATGCTCAATAAAACGATTGATTCTATTGAATCAGTGAATTGTTTTTTATCTTCTTCAATCGTGTATGAATCGGTAAGAAATTGCGTTGCGGATCGTGTACCTGATACTAAAGTCGCGATTTTAGCATGTAAAGACTTTATTCTTTCATTTATACTGCCCCTCGATGGTTAACATATGCAATCTGTCAGCCAGTGGCGTAACGTGGGTTTTCGCCGCCCGGGGCGGGATTAAATTTGGCGCCCCCCCCCCCCACCTACCTAATAAAGTTTGGCGCCCCCCCCCCACCTACCTAATAAAGTTTGGCGCCCCACCCCCCTATATAAATGGAAAAAAAAATCAAAATAAAAAAGTTCGCATATTTTATAACTAGTGGTCCAGTTCATTAGTCGAAATTCGACCATAATTACATAATTCAAACTATAATATATTACAATAGTGTGCGTAGAGTTTTTTTATTGATTTAATCTAGTTTTATGTATGATTTAAAAAAAATATAAGCATTTGCCACCCCTTCTCTATAAAAACTGTAAGTGTGCGAAATTTCATACTCCTCCGTCCGCTAAATTTTTGTAAAAAGGGGCACAAAGTTTTCCCTTCACGTATTAATATATAGATACTTACAACACTGCAATATAGTACAAAAATTCAATTTTTGGATAGTGGGAGAGAGCTAACTTCTGACACAGATTTTTCTACCTACGGAATCACCACAAAAGTTTTTTTTAAGACCTTAACCGAAATTACTTAAAGAAGAAGAAAAAAAGGAACTTGAATTAACTCACTCCGGTGTACACTACACTTTTTTGTACTAGCTTACGCTGAGACAGGTTAAAAGGAAAAAAAATCTTTATTTTATCAATATTAAGAATTTTAGTGATATTTTTTTCTCATTTATTTTCCCTTCACAAACTCGGTGCCCTGATTTTTTTTCTCATTTATTTTCCCTTCACAAGCTCGGGGCCCCGATTTTTTTTCTCATTTATTTTCCCTTCACAAATTCTCGTACCTATACTATTTAAGTTTTGTGTTTTTTACCAAGTTTTTTTTTATTTGTCGGCTCATTTTGCCGCCCCCTGAAAAGTGCCGCCCGGGGCGGACCGCCCCCCCCGCCCCCCCCTAGTTACGCCACTGCTGTCAGCCATAATGTAATAGCTTTATTATAGCGAAAAATATATAAAGTTAACGATGTAATAGGTATAAGTACCTATCTGTTATTTATTATATAACAGAAGCAAAATTTCATAAAAAAGTAGCGAGTATAGTTCTGTATGAAGTTAAGAAAGATTTTTACAAAAATAATAATATAATATTATTTTTGTTTCGGCGTAATATTAATAAATAAAGGTGCGTCAATATTAGTATGTAAGCAGTATCAAATTATTTATAAGTACAAGTAGGTATTTATCGTTACAGCGCGCTTAGCGACTACAATTAATTTTAACAATAATACGGGTTGCAATAATAATTTCAAATGCGGCAAATATTAATTTATAATATTTCAATAATATGAATGAACAATATTAATCTTCATCTTATTTTCAGTCCAAGAGGTTGGAATATTAATGCAAAATTTAGTAGCACACTCATAAGCAAGGCGACGAACGTCTTTTGGGGAATATCCATAAAATATTGATGCCATTAATTGTAACAAGTATTTTTTTAAGGAGTCCTCTTGAGTGGGAGAAAATACTTGCCTCGGTGTTGCAAAGGTCATGGATGAATCACCACCTTCATTTAATTTCTTCAAAAATCTGGTATAAGTCATCTGTTTGATAGGTACCGAATTCTTTGGCAGCGGCATTCACACTTTTTCCCTCATCGTTGACAGCCTTTGCAGCATCATTAAATCTTGAGTAGATTATGAACATCTTGTAGTCTTTCTTTTATAAGTCCGCATCCTAACCAATAATAAAAAACATATTATACTTTTCTCTAAATCGTGGGGTTAGTTGAGCAACTTCCTATAGCTCAACTAACCCAAATCCGAAATTTAAAAAAAAGATGAGGGTATGTAAAAGCCCACTGAAGTCGAGCAGCCTTTTAGTTAATAACGGCTTTTTTCTCGGTCTTCTCGCGTTCAGACCAGCTTCGGTTAAACGATTTCTCATCGTTCGGCTACTGACGGTCACACTGGAAGACTCTTCCCATTCTCTTTTTAACTCGTTCGATGTCATTCTTCTATTTTTTAAGCAAATCCTTGCAAGAATCAGTTCATCTTTGTTGGTGGTGCACCTTTTACGCCCCCTTCCTTTTACTCTCTCAATATTTCCGGTTTGGCTGTATTTATTTAAAAATCTCACAATTGTAGATTGGTTGAAGTTGACTCTACTGGCTATTTCACGAGTAGACAGACTCCCTTTAGATAGTGTAACACTCTTCTTTTTTGGTGTTAATTCCACTTCTTTCCCCATATTTGACAAAAGTCACTATACGACCAAGTACTTAAAAAAACGTTCTTTTCTCACTGACATGCAAATATCAACTGAATGACAAACCAAAGCTAAGCTATGGTTAATTTGCAATGTTGACGTGTTTTCATTATAAAAAAAGAAATTCCTAAAATTTTGTTATTCTAGTAACGAATCTTCATACTCTAAGTTGGACTGCTCCGTAGTAGACTCTGCTCCCGTGAAGTGAATACTTCTATTCTTAGACCAATTGGGACTCTATTCTCAGGTCAGCGGAGCCCCTTACACCGGCTAGTTCAGTTGGAGCAACTCTTTGTTTCTCAGTTGGTAGTAGAGTTCGTAGTGAAAGAAAGATTGAGTACTTTTATAACAAACACTATTTATTGTAAGAAGATAATCAGTAGTTCGTACAATTTATGTTAAAACAGACAGAAATCAATTTCAATTATTGTTTTAATTTTAATTACAATTCTCGGCACTGGTTTTCTTAATTTAGTTAGTCTTGACACGTATTTATAATTGTTATAATTATACTTATTTATATTTGTTACACTGAAGATTAAATATTCTGAGATATAGTCAACTAAGGACTCACTCTGAATTATCACATATCGGAAAGAATTATTACGTGTTATCGCTACCAGTCTCGGAGCCAGAATCTTTCGAAGGCAACACCTTTCTTCTAGAAGGAAATGATCCCTTCCACGGAGAGAGGACATGCCCACTTTCCCTTACAGTTTCGTCTACAGCTACAAACATTTTTGGATATTTATCCCCCATACACTTTAACCCCGCAATAGTCCTATCGTCAAATATTTTCTTTGACATTTCGCTTTTGTGTATTTGTGGGGTAAAATGACAACACCAATACGACAACAGATCTCCGAACTTAAGGGACAAGGTACGTTACCTCAACTTTATACATTGTAAATTTTCAAACATGGATTCCACCAATTTAGCAAAATCATCAATTTCTGGGTATTGGGACCCTGTTGGCTTATCCAGTTGTTTCTCACACATTTCATGATATGAACAGTTTTCGTTTTCGTCCTATGGGTGGGTTATGGAAGGGCATAATATTTTATTGGGTGAAAAAAGTTCAAATGCCTTCCTAATAGCATTATTATCTGAAATTATCGAAATGATTTGGAATCCAATTTCTTCGACTTATTTCAAAACAGTGAAAATCATATTGTTTAGCTGTCATATTATACATATACCTACAGGAATCATACAAACAACTTCTTAATATTTTGATAAAATACTGTTTATCAAAAAGACTTGAACAGTCTTTGCTGCTTTGGATGGATCCGATTTACTGTACCCAAATATAAAATCCCCTTTGAATTTAATTTTTTATTTTATTTTCAATAAATATACGGCCGAGGCTTTTTACAATTACAATGTACTTAGTCATAAATAAAATAGTTGGCAATACAATAAACATACAATATAAATTCAATAATGAATCCGTCTACAAATACAAAAAAAAAACAATTTAAAGTGATTTTACTGAAGAGACGAAGACTCTGATCTGCAACAATTATACAAAACATCAAATTGATTTAAATAAGAAAAATCAATTAAGAGACACAGAGAATTTCCAAGCCTAAAGAGCAAGACAGGCAAGTAGGAAGGGCTATTAAAAGATGCAGATTCCGGTTTTATCTGGGAACTAACAAACTTTCGTCTAATTGCAAATTTACCAAAAGCTCGTGGTCCTGTAAGAAACGGCGCTTTGTTTTCAAGTATGCAACGCTTTGCTCCATGCTATGGTCTAAGGTACCAAAATCATTAATTACATTTTTGATATTCCTAGGATGATGAGGAATAGTTAAGTATGGTGAATCTTATTTAATCTGATTCATGATGAATCGTGTTTGTCGTAAGGCCTCGGCGATGGGAGGCCACGTTGAAGGCCCAGTATATACTTACCTACATCTTTCATAGAATGGTGATATGTGGGCTTATGAAATGAAACAACTCGAGGAGGGAAACTCGCTTTGTAAAAACTAAAAAAAAAAAAAATAAAACATTAATTTTATAAGTAGGATAAAATTGATTAAAAATAAATATAATACAAATTTGTGTCAATCACATAAAAAATCAAAACTTAACCTAGAATAGAAATGTCAACTGAGGTTGTTTTCAAGTTTGCACTTTCCTTTTTCGATTTCATTAAATGAATTGTTTCTTAACTTAACATAATTGTTCAAAAGCCTCTTTGGTGAACCCTGGCTCACAGTCGACAGCCTGATACCAGTTTTTTGGTGGTGGGGTAAACAAAATTCAAAATTTTCGCGTACGTATTTATAAGCTCGAGGTGAAAGAAAATGTAAAGTGAGGGTGAATTTACGGAGCGCTGGAGAGTATTTTTTTGGGAGTGGTTTATTGCCTAATTTATGTTTCAATTTTATTAATAAATCTTGAGTTTTCCCACTAATTTTGGTCAGCAAATCGATATATGAGATTCTTGGATTTCAGGTCATTTATAACGTTGCCTTTTTTCTTATAAGCCTGCGTTTGCTCTCTCTTAAGATTTTGATAACCCGAAGTCTTTTTGAAGCCAATGCCCGAGATTGTGCAAGAGCACTCAAAACTCTAACTGCTCGTTTAGGCGTTGTGGGAATGTCCTCGATTTTCACACCACCTTCTTGCATCTTCTTAACTTTCCTTAGAGTGATCATTTCATCTCGGCGCTGGGGTTTTTTTCTTTTATTCACTGAAAACAAAAATTATTGATTTAAAATTCTGCGATAATCTGTTATTATTATTTTAGCACAGGTACGGATAGTTACTGCAAGGTAGGGTATCTTCCACACTGTTGCTGGGGATTCATTCGAATTGACAGTTATGGAACCAAATAATGAGGAATTAATTGTAAGCATTGGAAGATAATTTTGTAATCGAAGAACTATTAAGAAATTTCTTTTCCAAAGTGTTACGTATCAGTTTATTTAATGTAAGGTAATTGAAAACTACCACATTAACAATATCTGGTATCGGATAAGATAAACCATCACGATCTGATTCTTAAAAGACTAAAGTTAGTCGGTAATTCTAGTTCTTTATGTATTACCAAGTTATCAGAACACTCCTTGTATTTTAGTTAACATGTTACACCTCTAACAGAATATCCTGAAATATAAGTGATGACGGGTAATATTTCATCTAAATATAAGAAATCAGTTTCAGAGAATTCATATTCTACATCTTCAAACCGATTATCAAATAATGAGGAATTAATTGTAAGCATCGGAAGATAATTTTGTAATCGAAGTTTATTTTCAACTTCGTACAACTGACGCAGAAATATAAGATATTGACTCCCAGTTAAAGTTCTATGTTTACCAAACCTATCTTCTAAAATCTAAACCATCGGTTTGAAATTTACCAGGTAGAATGTAACTTTAATGGTTCTCATGGTCAGTTCTTCTTGATATAGGACTGAGCCCTGTTTTTTATCGTATATTATTCCTGGGAAGCGGGCGTCCAGCTGTCCATTCATCTTTTTGGTGGGCGTCCAGGGGGTCTGCTGTTTGATGGAATTTCTTCTGCCGCTATCTTCACCACTGTCACCGAATCTGCTCTGTTGACGTGGTCTCTCCAGTAGCGTCTTCTGTTTCTTCCCCACATTCACGACATCCTCGACAACGCAGATTCCCCGAATTTCGGAGTTTCTTACTCTGTCTCGAATGGTTAATCCCGCGATGGGGCGGAGAGTCTTCATTTCGGTGGTTCTCAGAAGACTTTTCGTTCTCGTTCCGTTTGTAAGTTCAATAAGGTAATTTGTTGAATGAGAGAGTGCTATATTATGTGTCTCTCGAGGTAGTCTGTTAGTCATATCGAACGACTCCCAAATATCTAAACACACCTCCCCAGACACAGATAGTGTATTTTTTAAGAATAAGAAGGCCTTTAAAAATAGTCTTAACGTTTACAACACTCTACCAGTTGCAAATAATTTTAATTAAGTCTGCCGTTTGTTTTGCGTTTGTTGAACTACATTCGTTTTCTAATGTCAAAGAGTCCTTGTATGACATTTTCATTGAATATGTTTATGAAGCCAAATTCACATTTTGTCTCTCAAAAGTGGAAGGGTACAAAGATTTCAAATTTAATCCTCTTGAAAACTTCAATAGATTATTTTGTTCATGCGTATGCATTTTTTTTTAAGTCGGCAAATTAAGTATTACAAATTTCTTGTTGACATTGTATTTGAGCGACTGATTTGAATCTTTTTGATTAATCCAATTATTGTTCCTAATGCATTTAAGAAGATGAACTGTAGGTATCGAATAAGAAAAATAGAGGTTTTTCTGGATGAGCGGGATTTTGGTATACCTACTATGCTCAGGCCAGGAGGTGACTTGAAACGACATATTGTTGACTTATTAACATTATCTGTTATGATGCATAAAACACGAAAACCTATCCCTTCAAATAACGAAATACCCTCGGTTGATATACTCATTTTTCCAATTTTTCTTATATCTACCTTATCTCTAAATATTTTCACTTTTAAATCACTCTTTAAAGACAAGAACACTACACTTAATCACTAGCATAATATTCCATATTATGGTCAATATCTAAATTAAGGAAAAGAGAAAATATATAATATTAATTTGTTTCTACTTACATGAATTCTTCTGAAATCTTATACTAATCTTAAAATTATACACATAACATGCGGAAACTAAGAAAACAGAGCTCTGTTCGTACTGTCCTTTGCACAACACTAATTGATTCTCATCTGTGCACAGTTCAATATGTATGATTCCTCAGTCATAAAAAATACTGCACGGATGTCACCTTTGAAGACGTATCTAGGTTGTTAAATTTGTTGTTCTTACTCCATAAGTAGATGAGGATTTTTTAAAAAAACTCAACCCATTATGTCCTGATACCATGCCAATCGTTGTTAAAGTATTGAGTTACTTTTTGTAATAGATTTCTTCTTCACTCCTTTTCCTCGACCATCCCGATGTAGAGAAGAAGATCTGGGTAAACTCGGTGAAATGTTTACATGTGCCCATGGCTAGCTGGGAGGGCAAGCTCTCATCTTCAGGTTGTCTGTGTAGTCCGATGAGTTGAAGGATTAAAAAATTAAACCCAGGAACACGTTTCACTGTTTATTGCCAAAAGTTCAATGTGATCACAAGAATTTAACAGTTACAAGGCATCCAAAAGTACAATTTACATAATATGTATCAAAAATTGAGTTCGTGCTAGTTTCACCAATAAAATCAGTTATATCATTTCCAACACTATACAACTTTAGTTATTTTCTCTAAAAGTTATTATTAATGCTCGTATGGTTATTCTATATTGTTCACTTAACTGAAGAGAAAATTGATAATTGGCAATCCCGAAGGGTAGAATAATTCAATATCAAATCGTACTGATTAAAAAAATGATCTACAAATTGAAGTATAAGCTCGATGATTACAGATTCTAATTTTTGAAACACACGCGCAATCGATAATGGCGGTTCGCGTCGGTGAGAAAAAGACGCGTACGTCTGTCGATGACGAGTGGCCCGCGCAGAATGGTGCGCGCCAGTCGGTAAAATGTTGAACAAATCCGCGGAGACAGCGCCTCCGTCGGACCATCAAAGAACCAAATCCTAGACATGCGCAGTGTAATATTCATTTGAATATTACCCGCTACATCTTGAATGATTCAAGTTTTCTAACTTTTCATGAAACTTTTTGTAGTCTTCTTCACTTTGAGCGTATGATATTTTTTGCAAAATGCTCAATACAACATTTCTCTCAAAATTGTCGATATCCATTGCTTCGGTAGTAATAGCGGTTCGAAAACGTTTTAATTCGTGAAGCAAACGTAATTGATGAGTCGTATTAGGAAGTTCTTTATAAAGAACATTTTTTTCACCAAAATCTTTATCCGTTAAGAAAGTTTTAATGTTGCTCCATTCAGGATTATTATCTTCAAACATTATTTTGAACCATGTATGATTATACAAATATATATATATATATATATATAAAGACCTATCTAGATTCTTAAATTTGTACGTTGCATCCAATAACATTAATTCTAAGTAAGCTCTAAAACATTTTTTCATATAAGGGGTTTGGTAATATATCCCAATAGGTCTTGACACCGCAAGGCGAACAAAGCCATCATCTTGCGAAAGTATTTTGATTTTTTAAAAAACTCAACTCATTACGTTCTGACACCGTGCCAATTAATTGTTGTTAAAGTATTGACTTACTTTTGAATGATTCAAGTTTTCTAACTTTTTGTAGTCTTCTTCACTTTGGGCTACGTTCAGGGAACAGAGATAACGCTCGACGACGAACGATCGTGAAGTTGCAGCGGATGGCGATAGTCGCACTAGGTCTCCGTGAACGGCTTAGAGTGACGTATGTGATAGCTATGGCGCCATTTTCGTTTTGTTCGTTCGTAATTTCGGTATGTTGTGTTTCATGGTTTTGTTTTTGGATATAAATATTTGGCTCGGCTTTGTTTTTGGATTGGTTTTGAATACACACACATTTAGACTTGTATTTTAATTTGGATCTCTTCATTGGACATTTGTAAACGGATTTGGCTTTGCTGAGGAACTTGTAACAAGTATTTAGAAATGGATACAGAAAAGGCAAGAATTGTTGTTTCAATGATGTCTACTTATATGAATCATGTTATGTTGAACCAGGATGAAGAATGTGCTGAAGAAGAGATGTTTTTAGAATGTTTGAGGGAGGAAATTGAAGGTGGTAGGAGAAATACTCCGAACAGAATTCAAAATTATATCGAAGGGGTCGTTCCTTCATATTCCGCTAGGGACACATTTTAGGCTGACTCGTTTGGCGTTCCAATGTTTGTTGGAAAATTTGGGTCCATTGCTATCATCTTCCACACAGAATAGAAAAGTTATTGATCCTGAAAGGCAGCTGTTGGTGACGTTGTGGTTGTTAGCCACACCAGATTCGTTCAGGTAACTTAAACATTTTCACTATAACCAATTTGATACATTTAAACGTTTTGCAAAAAAATGCCCATAAAATAATTCATTAAAAATATTTTTCAGGTCTGTTGGAGAAAGATTTAACATGGGCAAAAGCTCAGTTTTCGTATGCTTTTTGAGGGTGATAAAGGCTCTCAACCAAATAGCCCATAAAATAATAAGATGGCCAACTGAAGGAGAATCTTTGTTGATAGAGGAGAAGTTTCGAAGTTTTGCTGGACTAAGAGGAGTGGTTGGGGCAATAGATGGCACCTATGTGCCAATTAAAGCACCAAGAAAAAACGCTGAGAGGTACATTAACCGCAAATGTTTTCATGCTGTTACATTACAGGCCATAGCCACGCATGAATTAAAATTCATAGATTGTTTCGCTGGCTATCCAAGCTCTGTGGGAGATAGGAGAATTTTTACAAACAGCGATATATATAGGGATATTTATGGGGATGTTAATAAATATTTTGGGGATAACAAATATATAATTGGTGATAAGGCATACCCGGTGTTAAAATGGTGTATTCCACCATACATCGAGAGAGGAACTCTGCCACCTGCCCACACAAGATTTAACACCATACATGCAAAGACGAGGCAGGTGGTTGAGAGAGCATTTGCATTGCTATTTGGCCGATTCAGGCGGTTAAAATATTTGGATATGAACAGAGTGGACCTTATTCCACATACTATTTTAGCTTGTTGTGTGCTCCACAATCTGTGTTTAAGCCATGATGATATATTGATAAATCAATATATTGAAGAGGGCTCAAGTGCAGTGGTTGGTGAGCACCTGTCACCCGCAAATATGGGGGAACAGTCAAACAGGCCAGATCGAGACAGCATGATCATTGATGGATTAACACGCCGTGATCAGCTAGCTCTTGGTCTCGGACCATAGCAACTCATTTTCATAATCATCTAACGTGCAATCCTCTCGTTCCCTCTCTCCATACATAATCTTTTCACTCTACTCTTTGATTTTAGTGAGATTACAGCCTTCCATTCTTTCCCATCCAAACAAACCTCTTTCGCTTCATTCAACAGCACAATGTTCTACATACATGCTGTTCTATTCCTTTTACGCTTGACTTGGACCTCCTTTAAGGCGGCACCTATATTGGTCCATGTCTCCGTGCACCAACTTGTAAAGATTTATATATCCTCAGTCATTCTCTCTTCATGCCCAAACTACCTTAATTTATTCACTTTCAATCTAGTCACAACACCAGCTACTCCATGTTCTTCTTCATCGTAAGCCTCTCCTTTGTGTGGGATGGCTCTCCTAGTCCTTCAGTATCCTGCAGCCTCTGAACCAAGACTTGCCTCCCTTAGATCTTATGTTATGTTATATCTTACTGTTGTGTATGTAAATTTTTCTTGTAACTTGTTATTGTGCATAAAGTGTTATAAATAATAATATATATTTTGTATAATTGTTTTTTTTTTGTAATTGAAGTAATGCCAAAAATGTTTTTCACTAAATTATAATTTTATTACCTACTAAATATGTTTCATTTTAGCATAACCCTTTATCATTGTAACAAATTTAATATAATATACTTAATATCATAGAGAGCTCTTGTTGCCTCCCTATGCTCCTAAGTGGAGTTCAAAGGGAGATTTGGTTTGATTTGAATATCATATTAATGTTAAATGTATTCCAGTAATGATTATTGTCTAAAACTGAAAGAAATATTGAATTAAGCATTCCCTACTTATTTCTTCATGCTTATAGTTTCAACAATTTGGATTTGAAAACTACTCTCACCAACTCTGAAAGGTATGTTATGTTGTAAACAAATATTGCGATCGCATAAAACAAAGGCACACCAGATAGTATTTGAAACTTTCACGCACAAGTAGTTATTCAACTGCATAAAACTATAACAGGATTTATGTGGGAAGTAAAAATGTTAAGTTTTTTTGACAAATTTACTATATAAAATAATAACAGAAAAAAGTAATTAAAAAAAAATTCCCTTCAAACAGTCTTTTAAATTTTGTCTAAAATTTTTTTCATCATCTCCATCATCTCTTTGTGTCTCCGTTCCCTCGCCTCCTCTCTCAGCCTACAGCCTTCTTCGAACAACTCAAATTTCCTCTCCAACCTCGCCTTCTTCGTTCGGGTTATTTCTTCTCGAGAAGAGCCCTCAGACGAAGCAGGGGCCACTCTGGAGGACACTGGAGAGGTTACTGATGGTTCCTCAAAGTTCCCGGTGACTTCTATCCGAGAAGAGGAGGCAGTGGAAACCGGAGACACATTAGGATCACCTCCAAAAATACTGTCAAACTCTTCGTAAAATTCAAAAACGATCACTGACGCTCCGGTGCTCCTCACACTCATATTGTCTTTTTTTCTTATGTATCGTGATTTCAGATATTTAAATTTGTTTTCGGCCTCTTTGGCAGAGTGGTGGCCAAGTTCAATACCAATTTTCTGCCATACTTTATCATTTCTGATAGTCGTTGACTTGAATGACGATTCGTACTTTTTATATAGCTCTATTAGTTCCAGAATTTTTTGCCTGCTCCAATTTGATCTGCATAAAGCAGACTGGCTTCCAGCTAACCCAGCTATACCATTTTCTGTCTGAACTCGCTGAGGGCTGACAGCCATCACCCGGTTCCCATCTGAAATAAGCAATTTATATTAAAGTAATGAATTGTATGGCCGACATATTAATTTAAGAGTTCACCAATTATTGTATTTTTTTTTTCCAAATAATTTTAAAAGCAATCACTGGTTGCTTAGTAATCTTATATAAAAAAATGGAGAGCAATTTCACGTGGTCATCGGATGGCGCCTAAACGGCTGGACCAATTGCGTTAATTCTTTTTTGGTTATGTAGGCTTTTATCAGAAGGCTGTATGGGAAGAAAAAAATTAGGTAATCTTTTTACTACTTTTTACAATAAAATTTTTTTCTACTTTAGAATTTTAATTAATTGACATTTGAAAGTACTGTCAGTGCATTGATTGTTGTTGCAAATGATAGAATGCAAATGTGAAATATATCGTATAAAATAGATTGATTGGATAAATTATATTATATTCATTCATTTATATTACATATTGATAATAAAAAGTAATAATTGAGTCCATTTTTATAAGGAGTCTTGGTAAGTCTTAAAACTGAGACTGATTGATAAGGTGAGGAAAGACGATATCAGAAAGGAATGTGGAGTGGATGTTAGCGTAGTTACTAGAATGAAAGTGAATAAATTAAGGAGGTTTGGGCATGTAAAAGAATGAACGAAGAGAGAATGACTAAAAGGATATATAAATCTGAAAAAAAGGATGCACGCAGACGAGGCCGACCTTGAATGACATAGACCATATCGGTGCCGTCTTAGAGGAGGGCCAAGTCAGGAGCAATAGGAATAGAAGAGAATGTATGCGGAATATTTTACGTTTGGAGAAAGCGAAAGAGGTTTGTTTGGATAGGAAAGAATGGAAGTCCGATATCTCTGTCTAACCCTTTCGGGAATCGGCGTGATGGGTTTTGGTAAACATTGCACCCCCAGATGAGGAGAGCCCATGCCAAATGGAAAGAAAGATGGACCACAACAAATGTCACTAATAAACATCTTGCTAAAACGGAATTCCACACAAAAGGTAATACACATGATAGAATTAGACATACCATTTCCTGTCTGAACTTGCTGAGGGCTGACAGCCATCACCCGGTTCCCATCTGAAATAAGAAATCTATATTAAAGTAATGAATTGTATGGCCGACATATTAATTTAAGTGTTCACCAATTATTGTATTTTTTTATTCAATTTTTTTAAAAGCAATCACTGGTTGCTTAGTAATAAATAAATATAGCACTGTAGAATATTGCTGCCTAGTGCGGCGAAGGAGTGCAAATTGTGGTAAGATTGACTTAGAGCTGAACAAGACCATGACAACTAAAACTGGCTCCGTCAGGTCAATCCCGACCCCATGGCTACAGGTTTTGTCAAACATTGCACCCCCAGATGAGGAGAGCCCATGCCAAATGGAAAGAAAGATGGGCCACAACAAATGTCACTAATAAACATCTTGCTAAAACGGAATTCCACACAAAAGGTAATACACATGATAGAATTAGACATACCATTTCCTGTCTGAACTTGCTGAGGGCTGACAGCCATCACCCGGTTCCCATCTGAAATAAGAAATCTATATTAAAGTAATGAATTGTATGGCCGACATATTAATTTAAGTGTTCACCAATTATTGTATTTTTTTATTCAATTTTTTTAAAAGCAATCACTGGTTGCTTAGTAATAAATAAATATAGCACTGTAGAATATTGCTGCCTAGTGCGGCGAAGGAGTGCAAATTGTGGTAAGATTGACTTAGAGCTGAACAAGACCATGACAACTAAAACTGGCTCCGTCAGGTCAATCCCGACCCCATGGCTTCAGGTTTTGTCAAACATTGCACCCCCAGATGAGGAGAGCCCATGCCAAATGGAAAGAAAGATGGGCCACAACAAATGTCACTAATAAACATCTTGCTAAAACGGAATGCCACACAAAAAGCAATACACATGATAGAATTATACATACCATTTCCTGTCTGAACTCACTGAGGGCTGACAGCCATCGCCTGGTTCCCATCTGAAATAACCAATTTACATTTAAAAAATATGTTGTTTTAGATAGCTTGGAGCAATATAATTGTAGAACATTATATGGTAAAAATTGTAATATGATGGACTGTTTATGATATAGGTACCTATATGTATAGAGAAAATTATTGTATTTCTGTTTTGGATACTGAAAAGTTGATAAGAATATTGGAATATTGTGTTATGTTATATGTATAGGGTAAGGTTTGAAAATGCTATGTATTACTTAGAGTTGTGTATCTCCTCACCTTCACACAAATGCCTATGCATTTTGAAGGGGGGAACATATTTAATATAAATAAAGAAATATTAACACAATGAATTGTATGGCCGACATATTAATTTAAGAGTTCACTCCGCATAGTAAGGAATAATTTTACATTAAAATAAAATTATCGCATGTATATTAACCGTTAACAAAAGATGGTGCACGTGGTGTCTGCGTCATAAGAATAAAATATACATGTGGTAGAAACAAGATGATTTAAGAAACTAACCTCTTTGTGAATCATTTGGTGTATCAACTCCAGGACAATCTATCAGCATACGGCTTCCATCTGAAATTAAAAAAAACATGTTTTATACTGATATAAAATCGATAAAAATGTATTACAAAACTAACCTATGCATATTATTTTAGTATAAAATAAAGATTAAAGAATAGAAATTACCGGCTATACTTTCAACTAAATATTTTCCATCAATAATTATATTTCTACCACTTTCGTCCGTAACTAAAAAACATTCCATTTTGATAAATCTTCCACAAATAGCGAATAAACACAACAACGGCCACGACACAACAACTTTGAATGGTTCGAGATTTATGTGTTAATGGGTTTTGACAGAACAACAAACTGTCAGGGCGACTTTCACCCGAAGAAATCTCGGTGCGTTTGGTTGACTTTAGAGCGATCGCTCGACGATTCGCTGAACGCTTCGGAGCGTTTCGTCCGACGACTCGCTCCGGTACCCTGAACGCCCAGTGCGATCGTCGGGCGATCGCTCGACGACTCCCTGAACGTAGCCTTGAGCGTATGATATTTTTTGCAAAATGCTCAATTCAACATTTCTCTCAGAATTGGTGATATCCATTGCTTCGGTAGTAATAGCGGTTCGAAAATGTTTTAATTCGTGAAGCAAACATAATTGATGAGTCGTCAAAATTGTGGATTTTTGGAGTAAAATCTCCAGTCTCCCAGTGAGAAGAAAGGTTACATTGTTCCTGTGAAGTGGATGGTTGTAGGTCAATGCTTGTTGGCTGATCATGGCTAATTTCGGAAGCTTCCACTCGTTCAGTTTCATCTTCCGATTCTTCAGATTCGCTCACAATCTCTTCTTCGGAATCACAAGCAAATGTGTTCAGTCCATTCATTTCCTGTGATTTCTTTCGGTTTTTTTTTGTAGGAAACTTGACCAAATATAATATATGTCCCCTTTTTTATGGGCGCTATGACTATCGAATATTTAAAAAAAATCGTACAATTAAGACCACATTTTTTGCTTGTTGTTTTAAAATATGCATGAAATCCGTTACATTATTTCCACATTCTTGGTATATTTTATTGAATTTAAACATTTCCACTGCAGTATTTTTAGTTGGCACACACCTTTATCTCGATGGGTTATAAGTTGGTAAGTACCTTTGAGTTGACTTAGTTTCCGCAAATCGTCACAGACAAGGCGAAACTCATGCTAAGTCTGAAGAGCCGAACAAATTCGACATCAGAGAGGAGCCTCTTGAAATCTTGTTTTTTTAACGAAATACCCGTTTATTTGAACAAAAGAAATGCCCCACTTTTCGTCACTTTTCCAAAATGCTATATAAACTTGACCGTTTGACAGCGTACGTTGCGTCAAAAATGTGTTTCGACTTCGATATAACAGCAGCGTCGTAATGTTTCCATAGATTTGGAGGTAACGTTTAACGTTAATTTGGAACAACTGTCAGAATTATTTTTTTCGACTCGGAATTTGGAACAACATTGTTTAACGCACGTTGATCAACAGTTTTTACGCTATCTCTATGGAAATAACAACAAATTGTGAACGTTGGAGGCTGTCGTTAAAATTTCGACTTGGCCTCCAGCAGTTGTCAAACAGTTCCAATACATCTTGAAACTTTGCGGTTTCTGGGTTAACATTGAAATTGTTATAAATCTGTAATCTTTTGTCATCAATAAAATTCAACAAAATAGCAATTTTATGCTCATCTTTAACTTTATATTCTCTGGTAGCAATTTTATGCTCATCTTTAACTTTATATTCTCTGGTAATGTAAAGTATAATACACTCGCCTTTTAAATGCCACCTATCGTGTAGATATGTCTCCAAATCCATCACATCTTCGAAACAAAAGTGTTCTCATATCAGTTACTTTAGAGCAAGCTTTACCTTTAGCCATGCCAATGCCATATATAATTTTCTATTTATGTATTATTTTTTTCTTTAGAAATTCAAACACATTTCCAATAGGGTTTAAGTGGGAAATTTCAAAAGACTCCGAAACCATTCCCTCGTTTTTTGGGGTTTCACCTAAACGAGTTTTTATGACTTTTTTATATTGGTCCTGCTTCATCATTCCTTCTATACGATGTGCAAGCAACAGAGACCTTCTCCCGAAATAACCGACCAAAACATGAGTTTGATTTAAGTATCAAATTCATCACATTTTTTAATCCAAAATGCACAAAATATTGTTGTTACATGGGATAGTCATGATTGCAATTATTCAAAGATTTTGTATTGCTTAAGCACCAAGACCAAGAGTTTAATTGTAAAGCTTTTTGCGCGAATGCAAATTATTTTCGAGAGGTCCGTAAAAGAATAGTACACCGATATGTAGAGACTCCGAAAGTTAAGTTATCTATCTATTATATCACTTTACCGATATGTAGAGACTCCGAAAGTTAAGTTATCTATCTGTTATATCACTTTATTAACAGGCAGCGATTAAACGCATCAAACACACTCACGAAAACACAGATTTCAATTGGCACCCACTTATTTACTTATACTCGAGTTCCAAACGCCGACCTTTCTTTAAAAATGATTTTATGACTCATTCATAATAGAAATTTGATCTTTTTAAATAAACTATAATTTTTTTCTCTATCACATTCATTGATAGCTCTGACATACGATCTTGTGTTTGCGTGTTTCTCATACACGTATCAATTCGTTGTAATGCTGAAAACGCATGTTCTGCGGAAGCGCTTGTTGCTGGTATGGTAACGATTAATTGCGATAATTTAACCATTTCCGAAAAACCAATATCCAGACCATTTTCGTTGATGAAATCTAACAGCTGGAAAACATCCAAATGATTTTAGTTCTGGAGATTTATGCAGAGATATCATTTGATTTTTGAGGTTTTGCATATCAAAGAAATTATCGTAATATTTTTGAAGCGAAGCAAAGTCTTCTAATGGAAAACTATTTTGAAATGTATCGTAGCATTTATTATTCAATAAATTTAAAAATCCAAGCTTAAATATTTGAGAGTAGACTATCATTAAATTTATTTCTGAAGAAACGTTACCAACTATTTGAATAAAAATCCCTTTAACTTAACACGCAACACTTCTTTTTACTGTGGGAGGAGAATTATTTTCTAAACTGTTACCCAAATCTACTTATGATTTTTAACTTATATCATACAAAATATCTGTTTTTTTTTGAAAAATAAGAATGAATACTTCTAAATAAATTAAAATTAAAGGACTTTAACACGTTCATAAAATTTTCTACTTTTCTACATAGCCTGGGGAAATTTTTGCTTTACTTTAGATTGGACTCCATTTTTGCTGCCCGACATTTGCTCTTGCACCATCGTAACATTGGGCAACTATTTTACTACCGCATTCAAATTTGTCTATTAATTCTAAGATTATTTCGGTGAGTTTCTGAGCTGAGCGATCAATGGACACATCTATAAATCCTAAAAATCTATCGTGAATATCATTATCGTAAAAGTATCTTAATATTACCTACACAAAGTTGGTCCTTGCGACTTACATCAGGAGTTTCGTCTTAAATTATTGAAACAAAAGAACAGTTCCTAATTTCGGGTTCAATTTGTTCCTTTAAAATATCAGCGTCAGCATATGAATTAACTACATAATAATATATCAATTTGAATTTTATTTGACAATTATCTGGGACCGTTCTGCTGAACATGTTTTTCTAAAATAGTGTCATATTTTGATAGCAAAGAAACACACCCTAAAAAATTACCTTTATTTATGAATGTTTCAGATTCGTCATGTCCTCTAAAAGGCAGACGATATCTACCAAGCGTTGGGATACGCTACGATTATAATCAACTTTCAGATTATGCCGGGAAATTTCCTCAGATAGTTGACAAGATAAGAAAATTTCGATACTCTGTTTGCCGAAATTATGAAAAGGAATAACTGCACTTAAATGTTTATGAGAATTTTGGCGTCTTTTTATAGCGGCATGTTATTTAAATCGTTATATCCAGATGAATATTTCTACGAATATATTTATTTTTTAATATTTATATTAGGTACTTTAAATTAATTCGGGGGAACAGCTGAGAAGGTATGGACCCTATAATTATATCCTAACCTAACTCATGCATGTAAATAGCAGAAACCTTGCTAACGCTAACGTAAAATAGAATTTTTCGAAAAATTGTGCATTAGGAGAATTGTAATTTCGTTTAATTGCCATTATAGGTGAATTATGATTTCGTACAATTGCCATTAGGTGAATTGTGATTTTCGAAGAACTGAAATTTAAATCATAATATGCACCTACCTACTTATCATTGATTGTGCTATGCATGCCAGGCTTTTGGGCTAAACCATCGTGACAAATAAGGGTTTGAATTTAAACTTTCAAAAACAAAAACACAGTGTATTTTGAAAAAAAATGTATTAGGTATTTTAATAAATAATCAATGTAAAATTTCACAGAGTATTGGACATTTTTTGTTTGTATGTGAATACTGAATATGGCTTTAATATGATCAATAAATATGTTATATTAGCTTTTATTTGTTATTTTGTCTATGAATCAATATAAATATTTTTAAATTAAGTAGGTATATCAATATTTTATATTTTTTGGTTAATAAATTAATAAAATTAAAGAAAGAATCAATATAAATAATGTTTCAATATGATAATTAGTATTCATCTCCTTCATCAATTTCTCCATCAGCAGAGTCCACGCCAACTTCCTCGTAATCCTTTTCGAGGGCAGCAAGATCCTCTCTTGCTTCTGAGAATTCTCCTTCTTCCATACCCTCTCCGACATACCAGTGGACGAAAGCTCTCTTGGCGTACATCAAATCGAATTTATGGTCAAGTCTGTAAAGTAAAAAAGGTGAGTCAAATATTATTATGAACAATCAAAAGAATTCATAAAATGAGATCACAGCTATCAAGAATGCCGCGAATCAAATTTAAGTAAAACAAATTTAATTATATGGTGGAAACAAATCTTTTTTAGTTGACCCAACTGGTAAATAAGCTTTATATGAAAAGATCACTAGTTCGCAGTGTCTTAGTTATTATAAACCTCATCGAATTAATATAAACATAAGTTAAAGAACACAAGACTGTCTATGTGTGCGTTTACACCAAAGGAACATCATACAGCCAAATCTAAAAACAGTGCATACTTTCTTTTATGGTTGATATTGGACATCATGGAAATAATAACAAGCAAGAACTAATTAATGGGCGATGACAGATTATCATGTCCATCCATATCAACGATCAAGAAAATATACTCTACTTCCAGCTCTATGTTCGTTTGGTTTTAATGCACCCTTTTAAATTTCAAATCGACTCGACTGGCGCAATGAATATAATAATAATAATAACTTTCTTTATTCGTGTATAATATGATATAACAAACAATAATGGAAGTGTACATTCGTCATAATTTTAGTTAGAATATAAAAACAAATTAGCATCCCCACTAGGCAAAAGCCTGTAACGGGGAGTGCTATCATAAAAAAATAATCAATATAAAAAGTATCAAAACAGCATTAAAAAAATTAAAATTAATGTAATGAATAAATTCTTCTATATATTCCAAACAATAAAATATATACATATATATACATACACACATATACACACATACATATACACACATACACACATACATACATATACTTATAAAAGATCTCAAAATACAATCAAATACAAAATACGATTTTAAATTGAACAATACCCACAACTCGTAATTTCGTCGAATGAATGTTTTAGCAAGGGTAAAATAATGTCAGATACAGTCAAATGTAAGAATTATATTAAAAGCTATTAGCGTGTAAATTTAAACTTTGGTGATAAAATAAATAAACAAAATGAAGTTAAATATTTAATGAAATCATAGTGGGTAGCGGGATGCAATAAATAAATCAATATAAAAAAGTATTAAAACAGCATTAAAAAAATTAAAATTAATGTAATGAATAAATTCCTCCATATATTCCAAGCAATAAAATATATATATATTTATAAAAGATCTCAAAATACAATCAAATACGATTTAAAATTGAAAAATACCCACAACTCGTAAATTCGTTTGAATGAATGTTTAAACAAGAGTAAAATAATGTCAGATACAGTCAAATGTAAGAATTATGTTATAAGTCATTACCGTGTAAATTCAAATTTTAGCGATCAAATAAACAAAATGAAGTTAAATATTTAATCAAATCATAGTGGGTAGCGGGATGCAATAAATAAGTCATATAAAAAGTACCAAAACAGCATAAATAAAAATTTAAAATTTATATAATTAATAAACTCTTCGATATTGTGTCAATAATAATATGTTCAAAACAATAATAAAAAAAAAAACACATACCTATTTATAAAATATCTCAAAGTACAATCAAATACAATTAGCGGTTTAAAATTGAGTAATATCTTCATCTTATATGTAAATTCGTCGAATGAATGTTTAAGTAAGGGTAAAATTATGTCAGATACAGACAAATGCAGGAACCAAGTCAAACAGTACCACAAACGAATTAGGATGCAAATCTGTCCATTGCACAAAACAATGCACAATCCATTGTAACAGTTATATGTATCCGTCTTGTGTAATAATATATTAAACAAAACAAAATAGATGAGAAACGAAAGGACAATCAAATAAAAAACTGAAAAACAGTAGGCATGATACTTCAATGCTAAAAAGGAACGGCATATGCGCCATTATGTACTTAGAATCTTCACTTTAAAAATACAAAAATTAACTCAAAATATTTAAAAAAAAGAAGTTTTTAGTATGCACAAGTGAAGGGAATGTTCTCATCCAGACTCCCGCAAAGGGGACGGGGGACGGTCAACCCCGTGGAAGACTACTCCCAGGCAGACCACGAGAGGTAGACGGACTTCAATTACAAGCCACAAGATCTAAATTAAGTAGATGAAGAGAAGTAGGGACACATATGTGTACGATAGGATTGAATGTGGTGATAAAGTATACAAGATAATGTACGAGTACTATGAAAGTCAGTATGCGTGTGTATATTTTCATTTTCTCAACTATTGAACAAAGTGTTACATACCTAGCCCAAGCTTCTGCAATAGCAGTGGTGTTGGATAACATGCAGACTGCCCTTTGCACTTTGGCCAGATCTCCTCCAGGCACCACTGTCGGTGGTTGGTAATTGATTCCCACTTTAAAACCGGTCGGGCACCAGTCTACGAACTGAATGGTACGTTTGGTTTTGATGGTGGCAATGGCTGCGTTTACATCTTTGGGTACGACATCACCCCTGTACAGCATACAGCAGGCCATATATTTTCCGTGTCTTGGGTCACATTTCACCATCTGAAATTACAAAATATTGAAAGTTTAGTCTAATAACAATAATTCATCATGTACCTACTAGAAGCGGCCTTTCGACTTTTAGTTTGTGAGGGACGTTGAGGGGGACATATTATTGTAATTCAATGTATGATAGATCTTTACCTGATTGGCAGGTTCAAAACATGCATTGGTGATTTCAGCTACGGTAAGTTGTTCATGGTAGGCTTTTTCAGCTGAAATGACTGGTGCGTAAGTGGCCAGGGGGAAATGAATACGTGGATAAGGCACCAAGTTGGTTTGAAACTCCGTCAGATCTACGTTCAAGGCACCATCAAACCTCAAGGACGCTGTTATAGACGACACGATCTTAAATAAAAAAGCACAGGTAGGTAATCATTAGTATTTGTTGATCTACAAGATAATATCTTGAAAAGATTATAATAAATAAATAAATCTTTATTGGACACAAAAAATACAGTGTTATTACAATTTTAAAAAACTACCAAAATGCGGACTTATTGCTGCAAAGTAATGTCTTAGAGCCAACCTCATTGATTATCTAGAATTTTGAAAAACAACAGGTTTACCTGCCCGATAAGTCTGTTGAGGTTGGTGTATGTGGGTCTTTCGATATCCAAATTTCTGCGACAGATGTCGTAAATGGCTTCATTGTCTACCATAAAAGCACAGTCAGAATGTTCCAATGTAGTGTGCGTTGTCAGAATGGAGTTGTATGGTTCTACAACAGCCGTGGAAACCTGAAACCAGAATACCACGTTTAAAATGTCATTTTTTTAGAATGGAATACTTGAGTTCGATCATGCTTTCCCAAAATTTACGACGGGAATCGCATTCGCAGTAAACTTTTTTAACTTTCTTTTAACAATATCAGTATTTCCATTGAACAATAATTAATGGACAGAGTAGCACACAACATGATGAAATGATGTTAATATTCACTTATCGCAAAAGACAAAGGTCGGCTACTGCTTGTCCCAGAATTTCAGCTGCTCGATGTGCGCTGGACTCGTCGAAACGTCCCCTTTTCTCACGTCGTCCTCGGTAGACGGTGAGGAGAAAGGGAGCAAATGTTCATAATGTGCCAACCAATTGGTTTTAGTTTTAATTCTAGTTTAGAGAGTTTTCAAGTTTTTGAGATGAGGTCATGCTTCTGGTATCCTGCCGTATTTTTGAGATGGAATCATAGATGCAAGAACATTTTTATGAAATGAAGCGAAGAAATCACTCGAGAGCGGTACATTTGAGGCCAAGGAGGGCGTTAATAGAAGTATTCTTCTGATTAACGAGATGTTTTTGCATCACTGTTTGAATCCCAATAAAAATAATGCAAGCGGTTAAAATTCTGGGGAAGTGTACTAACCTGTGGTGCTGGATAGATGCTGAATTCCAACTTTGACTTCTTTCCATAATCAACTGAAAGGCGTTCCATCAGCAAGGATGTGAATCCTGAACCAGTGCCTCCTCCGAAGGAGTGGAACACAAGAAATCCCTGAAACAGTGAAAATAAAGTCAAACATCTCTTTTAAAAAATTGTTTACCTCTAAACAGAAACAGATTAATTGAATTTCATTTATTTTTTTTATATTCTTCAGTCATTACATTACAGATGTCCCAGCCAGCGAAGTCAAGTTCATCAAGATTAACAGACGACGCTGGTTAGGACATTGTTTCGTATGGATGACCAGGAGCTCCCAAAAAGAGTATTATTTAATGATCCAGTTGGAAGGCCAAAGCTGTAAAAATAACTGGAAGGTGGCAGCCGGTGACAGAGAGGTTTGGAGATGTTTCTTGGAGGCAGCTAAGACCCGCTAAGGGGTGTATGTATGTATTGTTATCATTACATTTCCAGGAACGGATAAATGACGAATAGTGAGGTTCCACTGTATCGATATTACCTTCTGAGAAAATATCGTTCAAACAAATTATTGTCATCAGCATCATTCATTACTTAGAATGGCGTCGTGTTCATTCAAGCAAAAACAAAACCAAATGACAATTGACAATGAGTTATGATTGGTATTATTATGGATAATTTGTAGTAAGATTTAATTGTAATGGCTGATGAAGGTGTGTTCGATTTTTGCCATGTGGATGAATCAAAGGTATGTTTTCTGATGCATGAAATCAGTTAGTAGTGTCTTTTCTTTCATATTTGCTCGATTAGATCTATAGTAAAGTATATGTTAAACAGAATGAATATGAAAAAGTATAATCTAGCTTAAAAAAACCCACCTAAAGATGTCGGTGGTGCAAAGAAGACATAAATAAAAAAAGGATATAGGTATGTATATAGAGATTAATTTATGATCGAGGTAAATAATAACCATTGAGTCCAACCAAAATAGCATACTCTGAGCGATAGATGTCCCATTAGAAAGAGGATCAATGTGAATTCGAGTAGGTATGTATTATCAAACAAAATGTCCAAACTTTTGACTGGAGTAATTTTGGCATTTAAACGTCATTCTTCTATAACTTTAAGGCACCATCTCAAGTACCGCTTAAATTACTCAAACAACGGCTCATTCTAGAGGCAATATGATCATTTTGGCGTAACTGTCTTTTCAAACACCCGTTTTTCATACAAGTCGGTGGTTTTAAGAGGATTCTAAGGCTTGACGAAACTATTATAGAATCGACCTCATGTATTGCTTGAAATACATATATCGATGGTTTTCATCAGGATTAACCCTGATTAGCTAAATTAACCCAAGATTCTATTGTGTCACTTACTTGAAGTCCTGTGCACTGGTCAGCCAGTTTTCTGAGCCGATCCAGGACCACGTCCACTATCTCCTTCCCTATGGTGTAATGTCCGCGTGCATAATTGTTCGCCGCGTCTTCTTTCCCGGTAATCAATTGTTCCGGATGAAAAAGCTGCCTGTATGTTCCAGTGCGAACCTCGTCTGTAAAGATTCCAAACATTCCAAGTTACATAATATACTTCTGTATTTTTCTTTTTTCTGACTAAAAACATTTTTTTTTTATCGTATGGCTTCTCTTTTACAACACATCTTATAATCTAGACATAAAACAGTAATAATAGCACAGATATCTGATTGTCAAAAGTTAAGGTCAATATTTAAAATGTATTCAGTTGCTGTGTCAGTCAGCAAGAGGAAATCCCTGAAATTCCCCGCGTATGATCTGAGGTCGGTTGTTATTAGATGTGTTGTGCCAGGATCGTTAGTAAATATATCTGGCAGCCTATGTGCTAGCTCATTTTGCGTTATTACTAAAAACATTGAAGGTTATCTTCAAATGAACTGACTGAATCCCGCAGAGTATCTACAGAGCAATACAAAAAATAAACACATCGTCAGTACGATGTCAGTATATAGGCTGTAACATTGACAGTTTTTAAAGTAGCGGGAACGCTAAACGTTGATAAGCATGCTCGAGGTCTATGGGAGGAATTAGCCACTGAAAGAGGGCCTTTCATGTCAATCGAACCTTCTTGCCAAAATTCAGGCAAATTTAAACTCCGAAGGTCCGAGACTGGCCCCGATTCGATGCGACCTCACGCCTCGAGCAGGTACCAAAAAGGGGGCCTAAATCAGATATAGTGTATATAGACAACTGAAAAAGGTTCCTGATGGTGTACAGACTACAGGGGCTGGAAGCTATCTACTCTCTACCATCGCATTCCCAAACTTTCAAATATTAAATCACAAAACCATATTTTGAATAACAACATACTATGAATAAATCCCTCACATCAACGTCTTTTGCAAAAACTAGTCTTTTCTTTGAGTCTAATGGTCAGTTAGAGTTTTCGACGGTTCATGAGCTGTACTTATGCAAAATATTTATCGCATAAATGAGTCAGGTTTTCGAAAATAGTTTCAGAACAATCAGCGTGGAAAATGGAGGCTGAAATAAAGATGACATATGACGATTATTTTGAGATATATGAAATTTGAAAGTGTTTCACTTACCAACGACAGTTGGTTCCAGATCAACGAAAACAGCTCTCGGTACATGCTTGCCTGCCCCTGTCTCGCTGAAGAAGGTGTTGAAAGAATCATCACCACCTCCCAATGTCTTGTCAGATGGCATCTGTCCATCGGGCTGGATTCCATGTTCCAAGCAGTACAGCTCCCAACAGGCATTGCCGATTTGGACTCCGGCTTGACCGATGTGGACAGAGATACATTCCCTCTGAAACAAAGAATAATATTGTGAGTCCATGTGATGTGTAAAAGATACAAAAAAAAATTGACAGATGCCCTGGTTAAGAAATCTGTTCTTAATTCGAATTCCCAAATCAAATTATTCGCAATTGAGGCAGTTTCATTAAAATACTCCTTTAAACAAAAAAAGTTTTCAGCTTCATTAAATATGTTTTATCGAAACTTGAGCGAACGTAATGTGCGAATAATAAACGATAAAATGCTTTCTTGAAATATCCTTCTTTTATAGGGTCACCTTAATTTATTGAAATTGTAAAAATCAATATTATTTCATTTATGTTCTCTTCAAGGAAGTGGCCTATTAACTTTAAATTACTCTAATTTAAAAGGCAGAAAGTCTATTTATTAAAGAAAATAAAATGAAAGTTAGGATATCAAAAAAAAGTGAAAAAAAAAAACAATATACCTACTGTGTTTTGTCATTGCAGTAGGCTTTTTGTTAGTGTTATTTCATTTCATAACTTATTGTACAAAACGTTGACGAGAACAATGTTTAAATTAATAGGAACCTTAATGTTAAAATTTATTCGTCTGATCTTATGATTATTAATAATGAATGATCAACTCAGACGTTATGATTTATATCCATTAACGTAACAATAATTAGGTGTGTTAAGTATGCGAATGTGCAAACATTTTTAATTGAACATCTGGTGGTGCACATGCGCTAAATAAACCAAGAGTTTATTAGCACTTCATACATTTAAGTCATAAAGATGATTACGTCTGGCGGAGGAATTATTTGTGCAGATTTTATGCACATTTTAATATTAAGACAATATTCAATATAGACTCGTGATTTATGAGCATATTTTTTTTAATTACGCCTAAAATATAAATAAAAATAAATCATGTTTTTTTTGGTAGGACGATGTTGTCAGTATCAAAAAATACCTGTAATAGCAAAAAGGTACGATCAACAACAAAACTATAAAAGTATTAGACCTCTTAAGGTGCAGTTCTAAGCAAAACACACAAAAAACTGAAAATTGATTTAATAAAAAAACCTGAAAGATATAGGTAAGTAATGAACATTCGAAACAAAAAATATAGGGCAGTAACTGATGTTTTACTGCTCTAACGTATAGTTCTATAGGAAAATGTGTAATTTTCTAAAGCAGATCGAACGATAGAAAAGAATTTTGTGTTTCACACAATATTCGGATACTTTCGGTTCAGCTATTTTCGGCCACTGCCGAATTTACGAATTCACATATTGTTTCCCATAATTTGTGACCTTGCATTGAAAATTTTCAAATCGGTGGTTAAAAGCATTTCGCATCAAAAACCTAAAAATAAAATCATTTTCAAAGCAAGGTCGTGAAATAATTTGAAAAGGTGCACCGTGATTTGTTCGCAGCGGCCGAAAACGAACCAAACCGAAAAGAAAGGCTTAGGTACTGTATGAATTGGCCCTTAGGGTTGCTATTTGTGATTCAGAATTTTATGTCTACGAAGCTCAGAGATTCTATGAAAGGTTTACTAAAATAGGAGACACGTATCTAAAAATAATATATTTCAAAACCTCCTTGCTTATGTATGATTTACATAATTTTATAAAAGACCACTTCTAAGCAAGGGGGTAAGGAATACTTTCATCATGAAACACTTGCATAGCAACATGTTCTAGGTCGCTCTTTTGCCAATAGTTTTGTGAATAAAATTGACTTGAACAGTCAACGCTATCGCAATTTTTTTTCTGTGAATCTGTGCTCACTCAAAGTGAACACAAATACACTCTTTGACTTGCACAGTAAGCTACTTAACGCTTGTGTCGTTGTTTATTATTTAATGATTACGATTGGTCAAAGTACGTTCCACCTAAGAGCACCAAAATTGAGAAAGAATGTGAAGTTCGTGCCTTTAACATACTTAGGTACGTATTTGAGTCAACAGACTCTCGAAAATCAGAAACGTGATGGAATTTTCTCAGATCTAAATGAAATGGATCGCATGTAATATTCTGAGGTCTTTCGAGAGCGTTTATTGAGATCAAAATAATATAATTGGTCAGCATAATTATTGATTATGGAAATCATAATAAAAAAATTATTATTATGTATGATAATAATATACTCATACTGTGTTCCGCTCCTTCGAAGCAGAGCTGAGGAATCTGGACATGGTGTGGGAGGAGGTCATTAACGTTGCGCAAGATCGAGCGCAATGGAGAGCTCTTGTTGCCTCCCTATGCCCCTAAGTGGGGTCTTAAGGGAGTTTGGATTGGATGATAATAAAGAATTGTAAAAAACTGATGATCGCTTAATACACCTAATAAACGTCACAAGTATTGATCGGACTTAGTTTGAATAAGTAATGAACATAAAGTATCTGAATTGATAATCTATGTCTATAGACTAACATAATAATATGTGTCTACGCATGAGAACTAAACACATTATATTATTGTTTTGATGATTTTTGGGTGAAATGAGAATTTACTCCAACATATTTTGTATCCGAGGAATCACTGAAAATAACAGTCAACTACTAAGATACCCATTACAAGGTTGAAGATTTCAGTTTTGGCGATTTGGCTATTAACTTATGGGATAAAGTGGTATCTGAAGCTGCATATTGAAGTGTCAGGTGGTTTGTTTACAACAGTTTACAGGCGACATTCCATTTACTTTTTTTTGTTTTACCCATCAAGCCGTTTCCCGAAGGGTGTAGGCAGAGAGTGCGGATTTCCATTCTTTCCTATCCAAACAAACCTCTTTCGCTTCTTCCAAACGCATAACATTCCGCATACATGCTCTTCTATTCCTTTTGCTCCTGACTTGGCCCTCCTCTAAGACTGAACCGATATATCAAGTGAAACGTGTATATAGACAAAAAAAACAGAGGTAGGTAAATAATAAATCAGGTAGTGAGTATGGGATCTTCAATTGCCAAGATTCCCGACACCAGACACACTAATTGGAGAAATGCTGTCAAAGAAGGACATTTGGGGAAGGATGTCAGCCTTTATGGAAGACATAATCAGAACCAAAGAGGCCGATGAAATCCGCTTCCAGTAAGATCAATTTAATTAAAGACAGTCTGTGACCACGGTAGGCCTTAAAGGCAGGAACGTGGTAGCAGTGGAGGAGGGGGTTTTAGCCGGTAGGAGTCCGGCACTACCATAAGGGTGTCCATGAGGATTTCCCCCTCATATAAAAAAAGGTAGTGAGTATGTATTATAAAATCAAAAATGATTATGAATGACTATTAATAAGACTGCACATGATTAGGAAATGACTACAAAAAAAGACTTTATACGAAAAGAAATAACGATAAAAATCACAAAAATAATGTATGAAGATAGTTGCCATGGAATCACAAAAAAATGCATCTACCTGAAAGGAATGAAAGAAAGATATATTTGGCATAAAGCGGCTAAGTCGACAACAATGTTATTTTATTCACCCTGAGTTAACTCGGATTAATTTTAAAAAAAATGATTAGGTTAAGCGGGGTTGTTACGGGATATGGCCTCACGAGCTACATAAAGTAACTTTGAAATAACCTAGCGTATTTTAATATAAAGATAAATAGAAATTCAATAGGTATTACGATTCTAACTTAAAAATATTTTATTGAGTATATTATTTGTATTTTTACGACTGATTGAGTTATAGCGTAAAATAGAAATATTTAACCGGGTTACTCATTCACTATTTCCCGGGAGGTAATGCTTTCTTTAATGGTTAAATGAATTATTGCCGGCATCAGACCAGGATATCCGTTTCTGTAAACTATGCAAGGCTATTTTTTTACTTCCAAGTGGAGTTATCCACGAATAGAAAAGCGCTTGAGGTCATCGATCTTATAGAAAAGGTGGTTTTGGATTATTCCATTTTTTATGTCAAGATAAGCCAAAGCTAGGGTAGATTTCAATCATTTGTCGGATGGCTAAAATAGAATATAGAAGATTGGTTGCAAAACCATAAATCGGATTGTCAATATCTTTTTATGTTCCTTAACGATGTTAAAACTGTTATATTAATTTACCAAGAGCCTTTATTTTTTTAAATTTCAAATTACTTCTTGGTGAATTCATACCAAACGAACAAAGACCCATCAGAGCTTGTAAAAAAGGTGAATTCATACCAAACGAACAAAGACCCAGAGCTTGTAAAAAAGGTGAATTCATACCAAACGAACAAAGACCCAGAGCTTGTAAAAAAATAGAGTATATTTTCCTAATCGTTGATACTGGACACCAAGGAAACAACAATTTATTAGTAGGCGATGACAGTTTGTTCTTTCAGGTTATTATTTGCTTGGTGACCATATCAACGATTAGGAAAATATACTCTATTTTCAAGCTCTGCATGGGTCTTTGTTCGTTTGCAAATACACCTTTACGTGTTTAAAATGGGTGATGACTTATTGATCGAAAATCAAAAAAGTATATTATGTACCTACTTTGTTAGGTTTCGGCTTTTGAGCTCGAGTGTTTTCTTGACAAACTGAATTAGGAAATAAAGGTGAAAACATAAATAAGGTTTATCACACATAAAAAGAGTTTACAAACCACTAATGATGCTTTAAGCTCCATAAACAAAAGCAAAGTATGATTGTGTTTTAATAATTATTAGTTATGACATAAAATTTCTCGGATACAGATCAATGCCCTTTAATTAGGACTCCCTGCAGGCAATACGGCCTGAATGTAAATACGCACCATGTAAGTATGTAGGTTTGTTTGGATGTTTTGTATGGAAGTACCTACATGATTTGAATGGCGCCAGAACTGTCTGTCTAGTGAAAACAGAGGGTGGAATGTCTAGGAGATAATCTAATTAAAAACTGTGATACGACGCCAGTAACTTAATCACGTCTGATCTATTCACTCGTATAATAAATTTATCAAACGGTTATCATAATAAAATAGGTAATATCATTTTTATTCTTGTAATAAAAAACTCAAACATGTAGGAAAATAAAAAAAAATCAAGAAGCATTGAAGAAGAATTCAAGAACATTCAAGAAGCCCGGTTTTCCGCACGAACTACATTGCTGTTGTTCTACGCATGCGCGTCGTGTACAACGTGAATATAGCAGTAGTACGTGAGCCGCAAACTGGTTTATCTTATCACGACAAACGTCAAACGATGTGAAACTTATTGACATCTGTTTATAGTTTAGGCCGGTTCTATCATTTTATTTTACTGATAGACAAACGAAAATTCAGTTTAAATGTTTGTGTGATCGTTTAAAAGTTTAGTCAATTGTAAATAGTAGAGGTTTTAGTGTTATACGTAACCTGTATTATCACAGTGACAACGTGCGAAGAAGTAATATTCACCCGGCAAACTTTACGTAAGAGTTATTCTAATATTGATTACATTTTCATTTTTAATGTAGAGATGGAAAACAACGAAATAATTATTCACTTATCGGATGGAAGTGTTATCGAAGCTGATTCCCAAATTTTAATACAACGATGTATGTTTTTTCGTCATCTCCTCGATCCACGATTTGTTGACGAATCTACCAAAGAGGTTTACATAACAGACTATGATAGTTGTACGGTGAGGCAGTTGATTAAGTATATAATTCACAACGAACTGGATGTGACTAAGAAAACAGATATAGCACAGCTCCTAGCTCTGTGCGACCTCATGTGTCTTCCCCTTTTGTACTCCATGATATGCCAGATTTTTGAGGAGGTGCTTTGCGAACGCAACTGTTTTCAAATACTTGAGTTCACACTGCAGAGAAATTATCAAACTCTGACGAATCAATGTTGGCATTACATATTCACCAAGTATCCCTACATGACACGTGTTCGTAAGAGCCGTGATTGGAATTACAACACCTTGAAGATGACTTTCATTAACGAAAATATTCGATTTATTGAAATATCCTCAGTCATAAAATATTTCAAATATTGGAGCGTGGTGCATAACAAACGATACAATTTGTTGAAGAAGGTCATACAAGACATCCTCAAGCAGAACACACCAATCAGACGCTGCATATTGGAGCTGCTGGAGTGTCTGGTCACCATGTACGACGCTAATCGTTGTTTAAGGGTTTGCAATAGAAGTCAACGTTTAAATTTATTAATCATCGGAGGCTATCTAGGCAAAGATCAAGATTTTTATAACGACAAATTTATACCACATAATGAGTTCCATGTGCACACGGATCTTGGCTACGCCACAAGTAAAAGTATACCCAGTATGAAAATCCACCGCATTTTCTCTACAAGTGCTTTGGATAGAAACGGCTTTTATGTGATCGGGGGTCAGAACAATTACGGAGATATTTTGGATTCTGTTGAGTATTACGATTTCGATAAGAATAAATGGACTAAGGATCTGTTTATGGAACAACCAAAGATGCAGTGCGCTTCCGTATGTGTCAACGATCAGCTTTATGTGTCAGGCGGACGAAACGTCAATAAGAATGTTTTGAAAGAATCCTTCATATTTTTATCAAAAAAGAATATTTGGAAGCGTATTGCTGACATGAGTCAATGCCGTGAGGGACACCAGATGTGTTCAGTCCACGGAACAATATACGCAGTTGGTGGTAAGGGAGAAAATGGAGACACTTTGAAATCCGTTGAATGCTACGATATCTTCACCAATAAGTGGGTTTATACATCATCGATGATTTACTCCAGATAGCGATTTGGCATTGCCGTAGTAAAGAAACACATTTTTGTGTTCGGAGGCATAGATGCCAGCGGCGGTACTATCGGCAATGTTGAAAAATATGACACATCCACCAACACTTGGTCGTTGGTGACGAAAATAAGAGGAATGTTTGATATGGGAGTTGCAGTGTACAACAAGCACATTTACCTCTGTGGCGGCAACACGAACAACGGAGCGACTAATTTGATTCAAGTGTTCCACTCGGAGTCCGGCGTTCTCCGAATCATCGGCCAACTGAAGATCAAGCGAAGTGGATTAAGTGTTTTCGTTTTACCAGACAATGAACTTTTGTATCGAATCCTTAGCTCTAATTGTGATACGTTAAGTTATATCAAGAAGCGCAACGTGAGCTTTTGGCAGTATCCTAATATAGAGAGGAACGCTGAGAAGAACGTTGATATCGAAGACCACGTTCCTGAAACAGACTCTTTACGATAGGTTTAATGAAATCAATTATTATACTCTAACTACCTCCTTGTTGTACGCTTATACACTTTCATAATGTTGTTCTTTTGTAATAAATATTTATTGATCTGTTTTTAATTTTATCACGGTGTTTTTTTTTTTCAAATAACTGAATATCAAAAAATGAAAATCACATTGTTGAAAACAAGTGAGAAAATGTCAATCACGTAGGAAGTATTGATTTTCATGTGAGCTTTTTTCGTTTGAGCAACCATTTAATTATTTTACAAAATTTTATAGTAATTTATGTTCCTAAAGAGGATTAAATTTATAGACACAAAAATAATAGAAGTTCGAATCAATCAGCGGGTTTGAATCCCGGTTATGACTATATTTCCTTATCACGACATCCAAACTTTTTTTTTATTTAAGAAAAATAAAGAACTTTCAACTTTTTCTTTGAATAAAAATAAGGGAGTGTGCGATTTAAACTGAAATGTATAAAAGTTTGCCCTAAGCTGGTATATTGTCATGTCTCCACTCCATAATAACAAAATTTTAGAAACAGAGAACTTTCAGCATTTAGATTCTATAAAAGTTTTAAAGGAATTCATTTACAAAGGATACTACTCTTTCTTTGTTTGCCTTTCTAACCAGATGTTTTAAATCATTATAAGTGTTCATCTCGACGTTGTAATGTGAAATTTCGATTATCTACAATAAAATAACACAGGAAGGTAAGTATCTTCACGATCTCAACACACAGGAGCATAGAAACTATGGTAAAAAATAACTTTTTTATAGCATATTTACTCATCTTTGTGTACATTCTGTACACTCAAGTATCCTAAAGGACTTTTACTGAATGTTATTTTGGCCATGTATTGGTAGATTTGCCATAATAACATCAACTATTCGGAGTTTTGGACGATATTCATGTATTTTGGACACGCATTCCGTGAAACCACAAACACGTCGTTCGTGCTTCCAATCGATTGCTGTATCGTTAAACATATTTACCAAAAACATGCACATTCATACAATGGGCGTAGTTCGTTTATGTATTATACCTATCACACATTTTCTTGGAATGTATCGATTGTTCTGTCGTCACCAATACAATGACCACTGTGTATATAAACATAAACAGATCTATGTAGTTACATCATATTGTCTTTTGCTTGCATGTCTCAGAATGAAAACATCGCAGTATTGAACACTTCCTTTCCTATTAACTATCTCAATCAATTAATACTCCCTAGCTGTCTGACTCCAATCATAGAGCATAGGGAGGCAACAAGAGGTCCGTAGGTAAGTATCATATAAAAAGTAACTTTTTTCCGATAAAGAAGGTTGGACAAAACTGGTTGACTGTGAGATATTTTCTTGGGAAATGAGGAACAGAGGACAGAGATGGAACAAAATATAATTCTGTATGATAATTTATCTTTTCGGCCGTAATTACTCGGTGGAACATATTTTGGAACTTGAAATAAGTGTTTTATACAAAATATTTGGTTTTTAATAAAATTAACGAATTGAACGTGCATTCTTGGTGGAATTATTTAAATAAAATAATTTAAATAAAACAATTGATTTGTTATTCCACTGTTATTCCAGTGGAATAACAAATCAATTGTTTTATTTAAATTATTTTATTTAGTTTTTATCCACAACTGTATTATCAAGCTAACTGATTTTCGAAGACCGAACGTTTTCTCCTACAGGCTAGTTGAAGTTAACAACTAGCTTGAAGAAGAAGACTTCTTTTGACTCTTTCGGTCTTCGAAAACCTGTTAGCTATTAATACTAAAATTGTGGAAAAAACTACCTAAGATGGTTCATATCGAACTTTTCAAATTGAAACAAATTCTGCAAAACTCATTTTATTACACTGTCAATTTATAAAAAAAAACAGTGCGATCAATTGAACCAGTAATTTACCTAATAATTTTCATTGAGGAGATAATAATTAGTATACAATTAGTGGCTGATTTAGAGCAACATTTGTGACCAAATTAAAGAACTGATTTTAAGGTAAGAATAATTATTCTTAATTACTCTTCTAATAATATCGGATAGTTGGTATTGCGAATCACTCACTTGATATTTTCAATTCCACTGTCCACAGACCGTTAAGAGATAGAGAGGTCGACAAACTTTGAATGAGCGGAAAGAGCGAATAAAGCTGTAATTTTATTAACATTTCTTTACCATTTATAACTATAACTTTAATGTAAGTTGTACGGAGAAATGCGAAAGGGAGCATTTATGGCGAATACTAACTTTAACAACTAAAAGGAAACTATAAAATTGTCCCCATCTATTTATACTTAATAATTCTCCACTTTAGCCAATTAATTTTAAAATATCTGCTGAGTAATAAATTACCTACTTCCTTTATAAAAGTCACTTTATCTTACATTATTAAGATTACTATTTATTGCAGTATTTTTTAATCAACCACCCTGTAAGAGTTGTTGTTCAAATTTAGAGTGCAGTAGACTAGTGGTTTAGTCGCCGACTTTCGCACTGAATATTGTACAAAACATTTTGCTTAGAGTGAAAGATGTTAATGTGTATTTGTGTTCAGTTCATTTTGGGTGGGCACAGATTCATTTAAGTAATTAAAAAAACCTTGCTTACAAATTTGAGGTTCATAATTAGTGAACCTTATTCTGGATATCGAAATCCAATCCAAACTCCCTTAAGGTCCCACTTAGGGGCATACAACTGTCGTTCGCCATTCTAAACACATGTCCCAGCCAAGTCCATCTCGTCCACATAATGGTAGAAGTGATGGGCTCACGCTGAGTGCGCCGACGTATAGCATCGTTCGTGATGCGGTGGATCTTACACCCAAAATTCTCCTGAGGCACTTCATTTCGAAACCTGAGACTTTTTGTGCCTGTGCTTTGGTCAGGTGCCAGGACTCACACCCATACAGGAGAATGGGCAACACACACGCATCAAACATTTTACATTTCGTCTCGACACTAAACGCCGACGATTTCCATATTCTGAATATACTATAGGAAAAAAAACTTAAATATTTACATCCCTTAATGTCCAACAGATCTCTCATAATTTAAGTAGATTGTTTTTTTTCACTGTCTTTTGTTTTTTACACTGTCTTTTGTTTTTTTTACTGTCTTTTGTTTTTACACTGTCTTTTGTTTTTTACACTGTCTTTTGTTTTTTTTACATTAACGTTGAAGGGAAATGACGTATTAGCGTCAGGATTCAAGTGCAAACTTTCATATCATGTAACATGTAACCTATATCATGTATTGAATAACCTTATTGATCTTCTCTAGTCGAAATACAGTTTTCATTTTGTTCACCCAGTAGGTACCGCCCACCGAATAGAGTTGTGTCATTTTTCCAAAAATCATTTATTGTGTGTGCGGGAATAGGTTAAACTCCTTACAAAGATAAAAGAATATATGTATTATATTATTTTCAATCCAAATCATACAATATATTATTTTCTGTGATCTTCTAGCTTTTTCTTCCTTTGTCAATAGTCAGAAGTAAACGCATCAAACCAAAGTTTCTCCTAACGATCCACATTGCTGAATATGTACCTATGTGATTTTACCTCATACGTGCCCGGTGGTTTTCATTTCGACCATCGCATGCCACTGTTCACTAATGAGATTTATTCAATAGGCATTGTAGTACGCGTGCGGTAATTTTGATTTATTACATTGATATCCACCAAGGCGTGTAGGCTCGTATTAAGAACAGCCGCTAACCGAAATGGACAAAATGTCGCCCACCTTATCGTGCCGAACTAAACTTAGGGTAGATTAAAATCAGAGATAGCCATTTTAAATACAATTTGATTCAGAACGATTGAGTTTCATGTTTGTAACATTATTGGACGTGAAATAGTCTAGACTAGACCCTAAAAGATTGAGTTTTGATTTATATATTCGATGAAAATATTTCTATTTTAAATGATTGAGAAGTTTGTGTCGTTCTCGGAAAAGATATGGTATATTGTCCTTTAAAAAGTAGGTTTTGTGGTCATCGACACGAGTAGAAAAGCAAAAGCACGTCATCCTGAGGCTGGTAACATAATGTGTTGGACCCTAGAATGCTGTAGTTTCTGCGCCTAGCGAAAACAATAGAGGATCAGCAGAAAAGTTTGTCTTTAGAACAAGTCAAAATATTTGAGAATTAGGGGGTTTTGCACGGGAATTTCCCCGATTTTTTAAACTTTTACTTAATAATTCCGCGAGTTTTAACATGCGAAACTGAAATTCAAGTTTTATCTAAGATTGAAATTTAATGAAACTATTTAGTGAGTAAAGGATGCTTTTTGAGTAATTTTCTTTTTTTTTAACGTCCCTCATTTTTTTTTTGCGATCCACAACTCAAAATTTACAATCTTTAAGATACGTTAGTTGAGGAAAATTGTGAAGAATAATCTTAATAATTATCTGAATTTGTCTGAAAATTCTTTCTTTTAGCGTTATAATGCCACTTACAGCATAAAACATATTTTTAGTACAAAATAATGATTTACATTTTCATTAATCTTTTTTTATTTCAGCCGTTCGGTATTGAAAATTGCCTTGGATTTGGTAGGGTAACTAAGCGAGACACATTTTTTGTTTTAGCAACGAAAATGATAAGATAAGAAAATCGATTTTTACTATAATAGAGCCCCTGCATTAGTGAAAACTATTCTGCATATCTTAGTGATATATTTTTTACTAGGTTTTAACCTTTTAGCTTTAAGTAAAACTAATTTCTATTACCTTATTCAATATTTTTTTTTCAGTCGTATTACGACTCATCAAAGTAAGTTTTGCAAATGACAAATCTTTTGAATTTTTTTATCTTAAGTAGGGTTCGAATTGAGTTAAAAATATTTGTTTTTAGATATAAAATATTATCTCAGAACCTTGATTTCTCAAATAACGCCAAACTTAATTCCGGCGGAATTCTAGTGTCATACTTCGAGCTAAGTAAAACTTACGAGACTATATTATAGGATTTACTCATATTGCAGTATTCATTGTTTATACGTATACTAAGTTCTTCAAGTTATATTAAGCTTTTGGCATTATCAAAATGACATTGAGACGTTGTTTTTGGACATTAAATAGATTAAATTTTTGGTTTAATGTATGCTAAGGTGGAAACCACAACAAAGAACTGTCAATAATATGCCACAAAGGTTTTCAAAGCAGTGTTGGGACCAAACAGGTGATAAATGATTCGCTGTCTATTTTGGAAAAAAAATATTTCAATGAGTTCTAGCGATACAAGTAGTGCCTGGTACAAGGCGTACACATTGTGAATATTTAGTTCATCAATTTGGTAACAATTTTCTGTGATGTGAAAAGGTATTTTTTTAAACCATTTACACAAAAGTAAAGAAGAAAGATGAATTTAATTAATGAATGGACGTAGAATTTTTTTTCGGGGGAGAAATGACATTCAAAAGCGACTAATAATTTATATTCCGCGATAAATAGGCTTATATAATTTTTCAGTCAATTTTTTCGTAAATTTTATACCTGGAAGGTCAAAACTAAGAAACAACACTCTTTTGAGTTTTTTTTAAGACGCTATCAACCCACTTTAACTGTTTCTCATAAGAATGAGAAATGACAGAGGAAGTATTTATTTTTACCCTTGTCAAAATGTCTCATTATGTTTAATCCTATTATGTTTAATGCCTGATACACGTTTTTTGTATGAGAAGAGTTTAAAGATGAAATTTGGCGCAGCGACCAAGACCCGCGACTCCGCTTGTTTTCTGTCTCATGTTTCGGTCTCGCTCGCGAACTAGCGCTCATACATACCCTTATTGACATGTAACGATGTCGATTGCCTATCTCTGAAAAACGGTATTTTGCGCTCCAATCTCCACCTCATTACAGGTTGGTGTTGGTAATGAGAAATTATTTGTGGCAATTCTGGCAATTCAAAATTGCGTATGCACATTAGCTATCGTATATACAGAACCGTTTTGAACCGAATCTTGATCAGCTATCACTTATCAGTCATGTAACATTACGGTTATTCGTCCCCTACTTTGGGAAACACTGTTATGGAATAAGCGTGTACCTACATATAATATGTATTGTGTCTCGTCCTACATCATACGTATTTTTATCGGTATTGATCAACTATTTCGCCGTATTTGGTATTTTCGCCATCTTGATATGGGAATAATCAACGTATGTTCCATCATACTTCACACCTCTGGAATATTAACATCGATACATATTATTTTGTTCAGCAGGTATACCCACCTACATTTGGACAGAATACCTTTAGGTACTATTATCGATTTACTCGATTTTTTCTTTATATGTATAATAATAATTCCATGGGAAGAGGTAGACCGCTACATAAACCTCATGCACAAAATAACTGCAGGCAGAGCTTCCGGAGCTTTATTCCAGACAAACTGCAGAAGACTACGGTGTTTGAGCAGTGTCTTGGCGGTCTTGCAATAAACTGCGAATAGGTCAAAGAAAAATGGAAAGCATAATGTTGGGCATTGAACTGCAAGACGGGAACAGAATGACTGGATACGCAGTCAGACCAAAGTGGCTGTCTGACGTGGAGATGGATGGGGCACATTGCAAGAGTGGACTAGTGAAGACCAAGGGGCGATAAGACCACATCAGGGGCGGCCACGTACCAGATGGATGGATGACATAAAGAAGTTCGCTGGTACCCAGTGGATGGGATTCTCGCAGAGACAGGACGGGTGTGGACAAAGGAAAATGGATCAGGAGAGGGGAGGCCTATGTCTTGCAGTGGGCAAGCTAGGCTGATGATGATGATATTAATACTCACTTACTCATGGATATATAATATGTGGTATTGCACTTAATTATTCAAAGATATCTTGTTTTATTACGCTTGCTCCGATGTATATGTTGTCAATCAAATATATAATTTTCATATTGTTCTGCTACATGTGATGAGTCTAAGTACCTTAATGAAGGTTAATAGAATATAATTGAAATAATATATATTTTTAAATGAATTTGTGCTCACTGCTCACTCAAAGTGAACACAAATAAACTCCTTGACTCTATCACAGAAAGCTACTTAAAGCTTGTGTCGTGAAAGAGGAAGATGGTTGGTCCTGGGATCGAACCACGACGTCCGCACCAAGCATATAAATTAAAATAATATATCGCCTTGGACGCCCAGACCCCATTAAGAGAGGAAGGGGGGGGGGGGGTTCAGGCAGCTGATGTCGCAAATTCGTATATTTCGTTGGTCAATCTCTGCAGAAATTATACTCTGACACATTTCTAGGTATAGAAAAGAGTTTTTTTTAATAATAATTTAGTACTTATGTATTCCCATTTTCAATTATTTTTTTGTGGTTCCTTGATCCTTCCGTGCAAGACATAATAACGACATGCATCGTGTAATTGTATTGCTGATGGTGGACATAATAATGACTGTAATTTCCTAGATGAGATTTGAAGATAGAGCCACGAAAAAAAAATCAACATTGTGGTCTGTAAGTTCTTATAATATTATCGTTTGTGGTACAAAGATTCAAAATTACGGTACATAGTAGAAACAATAATTTTGGTCTAATACTATTATCGTACTGCTTAATAATAGTTTGACTCACGAAGTAATGGTGCATGTAGAATTATTTGAGGTCTATTAAACCGCAAAGATGAGTTTAATGACAAAAAAGAAACATCTTTTTGACAGCTCGATTTCGTTAATAGTAATTATAATGATCTATAACTATAGTTTTGATGCTTTTATAAATAAGTAAGTAGGTATATGGAAATATTTAGTTATTGTTTGTTGTAGAATTCAGAAATATTAGTTTTTTTTAATGATCCCACCAGTAAAAAAAGTTTTCATCAAACTCTTATGCCAATATACATATTACATAATTTTTAACAACAACTGTTTTTTTTTATTTAAATAAAATAATGTAGGTTAAGTACACACACACAGAAGTGCCGATATAAGTAATATAATCGTGATTAATATATTGTCATCTTTAATCTTTTGATAGGAACAACCTTAAAGTTCTAAAAAAAAGCTCTAGTTAGTACTGTCTTTTGAATGGAAAATTTTAGTCCTCATGCATAAATGCCTAGGTTACTAAAATTTTATTGAAGGGATTTGCGATATCGTTTTGAAAAACCTATTTCTGATTTTAACACTTAAACAGTTTCAGGGATTTTTTATCACATTTTTTACTTATTTATTAAATTGAATTTATTATATGTAGGTATATTTTCAAACAAACCTCTATTAATAATTAGTCTTTTGAATGACTTCATGGTCTTTTTAAATAATGATCTAATAATAAATCTGTTCCTAATTACATTTTGACTTGAAGCAATCCAGATAATTTGTTTTAGTAGTAAGTAAGTAGATACACCATTAATCTATTGTTGAATTAACATTCTTTTTAAATAATATAAAAATAATATTGTAATGAAATATCTAAATGATAATAATGACTTATTTTTTGTTGCTTAGTTTAGTTTAGTTTCAAAAACAATAATTCAACCTTTACGGTTTTAACAAAAAAACTTAATTTAATTCGTTAATTATTTAGCTCCACTTTGATATAATTCGTTCAACTCGATTAAGGTAAAAACTTAAGGTGATGATGAATAATTGCAATCCAGCGTTTGTTGCTGTATTCCTCTGAAACAACTCGACCGATTTTTAACAATCTGATTTTTTTTTTATAAAATCAGAGATTTTCTCAAGAATTTTTTGGTCTGGTACCCTAGGTGGGAAGATTGTGGGTTATTGAGTATTGATGTCATCAACAATAATCTGAACTTTGATAATTACTATGGTGGAATCAATGATGCAAATCGTTAAACAATACAATTGCAATCCATTGTCTATAGTTACAGCCTTTAAGCATGTCCCGTCGTCCGGAACTACAATAATGCTTTATCGAACTAAAATCTTTTAAACCATGGGTTGATCAAACTGCGTAAATTTTTTGACATCTGAATTACCTACATACATAATACTAAGAATAAATACGACGAAGCTTCATCTTATCTTATATATAAAAATGGAGAGCTATTTCGCGTTGTCATCGGATGGCGCCTAAATGGCTGGACCGATTTCGCTAATTCTTTTTTTGTCGTGTAGGCTTTTATTAGGAAAATGTCCTTATAGAAGAAAAAAATTGAGAAAAATGCATGGAAAATTAGAAAATCAAAGAAAACTCTACGTAGACAACCTTAGTAGTACTTTTTACCTTATAATTTTTATTCCAATTTTGAAATTTTGACAGAAATAGTCAATTGGTGCGATTGACAGAATGCGGTTGGAGTATGGCTTAAAACAGACGCATCGGTCGGAATTGGTCAAATGCATCACCATACAAATTATCGAATTCAATATTCATAGTTAGGAACACAGGACAACGTCTGTCTGGAAAGCTAGTACTATATAAATTTCATCTGTATGTTCAAATGAGAGAGAACTCCTCCTATATATACCCACACTGATTTTAGTTAGTTTTAAGTGTGCGATTAAGGTGATTCGGGAATTCATAATTTGACCCATTATGGTTAATTTTTTCAAATTGATTTACATGTAAAGTAAGCAGGCTGTTTATTTTTTTTTTTGACATCAGTATACATTTTTGTGAAACATAATATACTTTCTACATAAGGTAGCCCAGTGGCAAAGGCTCCGACTTCATATCGCGTATGTGTCAATGTCAAATATATCAAAGTGTGTGTGAGTATCAAAACATAATTACAGCCGTATTTGTCATGTTTTTTATTGATTTAATGTATTTTTTTTAAGTTTTCCTTCACGTTTTAATATATAGATATTATATAGGTCTCTTAGGCAGATTTAAAATTTAAAATTATGGTAATCATGAAACTAAACTCCGTTAAAATATGGAAGAGAGAGCATCTAATTGCGTTCATGGTTTAATTAATTTATCGTATATGTTTACTTAAATAAAAATCATAATCTTCACACTGACCAACATTATCATAATTTGTAGAAATTCATAATAAATTTTTACACGAGTTTAATAATTTTTATAACTACGGTATTGCAACAAAGAAAAAGTCATTTTAACTGGGAGAGGCATAAAAATATAATTGGATTATTGTCATGATTGATGAAAATTTTATGACACATTTTAATCCCCCCAAAAACTCAAGTACGTACTTTTGAGTAATTACTTTTAAAGCGTAATAAACTTTTAAATTTAAGTAATTAGACATACCGATATCATAAACAATTATTATTATAACGACCACTGGTCACTACATCGCCGCACATTGACCAAGCAAGACCTCGTACTAAGCTATACATTCTATAACTGGAGAGTTTTGTATTAGCTAGGTATCTACGGGATGCGCCTAATTTAACCTGGTACCACAGGTATTATATTAATATTCTCTGCTGTCATTATGTCCACGCAACCTCTATTACTAAAACATAGACACTCTACATTAGTTTGTTATATTGTACTTCTTCTATTATTGATTTGATATGCCTGCCATCCGAAAAGTTGTTCTGGTAGTAAATTGAAAAAATATAATACTTGGGGTGTTTAAAATACTTTAATATGCGTGGCAAAAATAAAACCATTTTTTTTTATCTTTTTCAATAAACAACTTGTGAGTTGTGTGCTGTGTTTCGTTAATTTTTATATTGTACTGCGTCGTATTATCCGACTGCAAAGGTTTATCTGATATTGTAATTATTATAACCACGGACAACGGCTAGACTAGCAGAGCTTTACTGTCTTGTAAGAACACTGACTTATAATTTATAATCCAAGATAAGACGGTTTAAATCCGTTAAGCAGACCATAACAGACACTCCGTCAGTACCGTAAATGAATACATAGGAAACCGAAAGTTTACCGGAGATCATGTATTAGTCAATGTAAACCATTGTAAAAGTATCTCACTGTCTAGGATATTTGAAAAAAGTAAAATTTTTTCAAAAGTCAATAATTTTAAAAGGAAACACTGATTTTGGGAGTGCTTAATATTAACACAAATTTTATCAAAGAGTGTATACCTTTGTGTTCACTCAAAGTGAACACAAAGGTATACACTCTTTAATAAAAAGTATTCTTGATTAAAAGATCGAGGAACTAGGAATTCAATCAATTCACTCGGAAAACTTGGGGTTTTATGCAATCTACTTTTTCTATATTTGGTGTAAAGTGGAATTTGGTGCTTCAAAGTTCACAATATTCAGAAACAATGGTGTAGTCACAGAAAACAAACTGAGAAAAATATATAGCACAATAAAATAAGTAATTATCATATATTATAAGATAAAGTGCCAAAAGTATAGGGAAGACTCACTCAACAATAGAGAGAATGTCGTGAGATGGGCCAAAGGTAGACGAAGACACTGGAGGGATCACTTCAATAGAACGGGAGATGAGCGTATAGCCAAGGTGGCAGCTGACTGTGTACCACAAGGCAGAAGAATGCTTGGCAGACTACCGGAGAGGTGGCAAGACAACGAGCTTTGCACAATCATCAACCTCAATGTAGGAAGACCCTCCAAAATCCATTCCAAGAAAAATTTTCAAATATGACTGTTGTGTGGTCGTTTCAAGGAAATTAAATTTTCGTGTAGAACTACCATAACGTTGATTAAAACTGATAATTGACCATATTTTACTAGTAATTGAATATATAATTCGTCTTCTTGCGTCTTCTTGCCATACTTCCATACAGAACTTCATTCTATGACTATTCTTTCTCTGTCCACGGTGCTCGTTGTTGGAATTATCTCCCGTCCTCGGCTAGATTGGCCAATCATATAAATTGCTTTAAAAAAATATAGTGAAGTTACATTTGTTGTCTTCTGGTGCATCGTAGACCCTATTTCCCCCATCCTACCACATTTTTCCACCCTCCACCCTATACTATCCTATTTGGTGTACTCTATCTAAATAAAATTTTGTATAAAAGTTTTTTTTAAATGGTTTTTTATTGATGTTTGCTGATTATATTGTGTGTATGTGTTTATATACATATTTTTATTTTATCATATGTGGTTGGATATTAGAGATTGCTTCGGCTATAATCCCGCCATTGCCACTTGTTTATACACTATTTTTTTTAACATGCATAAAGAATAAAATAAATAATTCATTCTTTAGATGGTACACAATGTCTTCTACACTATACAGCACACTCCACGCATAAACAATTACTATAATCAAACTGCATCCGCACCCAAAAGCGCTAGTTTAACGAACCTCAAGACGTTTTTTGAAAAGAATGCATCTATATATATACAGGTCATACAAACAACCAAATATAAGCCTTTCTCGACCAAGTAGAATTTCAGTTTGACATTGTGGGTAAATTGTGGAACAAACAAGCGATATTAATTACAACGCACAAGTTCTTATCATTTTACGTCAAATTACACTGCCTTACTTCGTATGCTCGTCGAGGCATTATTCCAGGCAAGAATACACATAATTACGATATCCACACTACGTTACCGCATTATATTCACCATCTCCTTTTAAATAGATTTTGTTTGTCATTAATTTCAACCGAACGAGGCTAACACAAACAATATTATAGCAGACAAAGTACCTACATAATATTAGCTAATAGCTATTTCTGAGCAGAATCACTATTGGCACATTTTCCCCCAAATCACTATTAGTTATACATTAAAAATACAAAAAAAACGGGCTTGCGGACTCCTTTTATTTCTAAAGGCACTGAGATCTCGCTTAGTTTATAACTACGTATGTAATCTAAAAAGTTTTATGAAATTACTAAGGATTTAGTGGGAATATGAAGATAATTCTTAAGGAAATACCAATGCGACTATTCTAATACCCGTCTTGTATCTTAAAAAAAAATATCCCCTTTAGCTTGAAAATATTACCTAAATGCAGTGACAAAGTAATTCCTCCTGTGACAATTTTTGTTCCCCTATTTAATTCTTGTATTTTTTTTTCTTTTTTTTATCATGTTTTGTAATAAGCACAAAAAATAATGTAATATTTAAAAACTATCGACGCGACGCGACGTCCTAAGTGCCCAGATTGGGTCTATGGTGGCAACAAAAAATAAATAAAAGATGTTAGCGACTGTTAAACTTAGCGACTAAACTAAACTCCCGAAATTATTTTCTGGATACTGTCTTGATACAGTAAGTATGTACGACGGCAACGTTCCAAGAGCGAGTATAGTATTTCTTGTTCCTTCTCATTAGCTTTTATAAGGTTGTTTAAAGTCGCAAAATACTTTTATACCTAGATGAACAGTACGCCCGATTCTGTTTGAATTTAAGTGCGCACTAACTAAAATAAGAACGTTCCAATTTTATTAAGTGCACATCGGTATTCTATAAAAATTAAGAGCGTTCTTAATATGACTAATATTGAAATTAGTTCATTTTGGTATTCTACAACACTATTTAAGTCAATTTTAGTGCGTTCTTATGTCAAAACGTTCTTAATTTTAGTTCACACCTAATTGTATGCGACTTAAAATATATCTGATGATATTTTTATAATAAAAGTATTATTTTAACCTAATAAGTTTAAAAAAAGTGTTAAATATCTTTATTAAGGTAAATAAAATCATAAAATTGATTATTTGCGCGTGTTTCATTATGCCGAAATCGAAAATTGGAGGTTAGATCAAAATCACTACTTTCATAAAATACTCTTGCGTGTATTACAACACGAGATTTGCACTAAAAATAATTATACTTATTTATTTCAAAAGGAAATCTAAGAGTTGGTCAGGTTGGTCTGATAAAAATGCTAATTTGAGATGCCTCTAACCCATTTGGTCACTACTTTGACACTCGTATTATTTTTAATAAACAAACATGACCAATTGCGCATGCGCGATATAGACCATAGACAATTATAATTCATATTTTTGTTTATGGTGAACTAATTTAAGCCATTTTAGTTTTTAGAACACATCGCTTTATAGAATACGAATTTTAATTCATATGACCTTAATTCTTAAATTTTGGAACGTTCTTATTTTAGGTCGAACAAATCCAGAATAGGGGGTAGTAAGTAAGTAGTCCATGATTTGTCACCATGAACTGTAGGTATGTGTGAGTAGGTACTATATAGTAACACAATACTGTTGGTATTTTATGGGGAATTGTCGGGTGATCCGTCATAGATTGGTAAAATAAAGACAGCTGACCACTGCAGTGAGTCATCACAGAGTTAACGACCGCAGAATAAGAGGGAATGGCAGCGAATCCAGATAAAAATGTCTAGAAAGACTCACTTGTAGGTATATTATTTAACAGTACACAGAAATAGTTACGAGATGGCTGCGAGCTTACATTTGTTGTACTTACCTATGTTTTGTTTTTGAGGACAACATTCTAAGCACGTTCGATTTCCAAAAGAAAAAAAACTCTCATCTTCAGGTGCTTTACAAGAAATTTTCAATACCGGTTATTGGAGCACTGAAGATTCTATGTATTTAATTTCACGTTTTTTTGTTAGTGTTGTTAGTATTCTGTTGGTGTCTCCAATAAATAAACTAGCACATATCCAGATGGAAGATTAAAAAAAGTGGCTTAGCACCTTTGTAATGTTCCAGTCCTCATTTTTTTAGTTCTGGGTTCATCTGGGCTCATCTTATGAACACAATTAAACTTTTACAAAACATAAATTTGTCGTAAAATGTTCGTCACCGGATATCGAACTCACGACCCTAATATTATGCTGTACGAATATCGACAATATTAGAAACGCCAGATTACTACCAACATTTCGCAGTTTAACAGTTTACTAATTAACCTACCGGATGGTCTGTGCCAGCAAAGAAGTTAACATAAAAACTTTGTCAATAATCTTTTAGTCATCCTCTGATAGCCATATAGGGTTGAATGATAATAAAGAAGTCCACATTATCTGCCCAAGCCGTGAAGGAATTCGTATGATATCATAATTTAATGATAAGTTGACTAACATGGATGGTTTTGTATTAACTCAACATGCATTCGAACATGCATATAAGATATGCACGGTACATAAAAAGCTTAATCATAAAACAAAATGGAAGTGGTTGGTAGCCTGTCGGTTACAACGCCGGCTTTCGTATTAGCGTTTGATAGCTTAATGTGAAAGAGTCAAAGAGTGGAATCCCTAAGCTACCAACAGACTAGGTTCAATCTTCGAGCAACAGGTATATAAATAGAGAGGAGTTATATTACAAAAGTTAGTTAAACACAGGCAAATAATTTCTACAACAACTTTTGCATAACTAATTTTGATAGACTAACACTTTTCAAGGCACAGTATTCTGCACAAAATATCCAGAGTTCTGTTCTTGCTTCCAAAGTGGACATGAAATTTCAACCCACTGTCAGCATTCTTTCTCAGATTGACTGACAAGAAACGAATGCCTGAAGATTTAAGCCCATCAATTCTCAGACATTACTTCAGACTATGAATACAATTTTTGAGCAAATCCCCTCAGAGCCCGTCTAGGATTATTAACGTTTTAAAGAGATATACAAAATTGAAAAAAAAAGATTTATTCGTGAAAAAAAAAACTTCAGCCTAATTGTCGACTTCTGAACAAGATGTCTCTAGATCTATTCCCGGTTGGGTGGTTTATTTTTACAAAAAAAGGCTACGCTCTTTTTGTATGGGAAAATGTTTATAAATTAACTTCATCCAAGAGTAAAAAATATACAATAAAACTAAGTTTTGTGTAATATTTCCATAATACACACACCTATATCAAATATTGATGAACGAAATAGAAGCTATAATTGAGTGTTTTTTTATTTCGCAGTAAAAAAAAAAAATTCGGAGTTGCTTTCAGCAACAAAAGCTCACCCAAAGATTCATTATTTTTAGTTTTATTTTTCAATAAAACGTTAAAATTGGAATAAAATATAGGTACCTACTTACAATAAAATCCAACATAAACTAAACAAATAAATAAACTACAAAACATTACGTGAAAATTATAGTATAAATATTAAGAAAATTTATTTTATAAATGAATTGAGTCGAAATTTTCAAAAAGTATACTTAACTGAAGGAAAGGGAGAATATTTAAGAATTTATTGTTTCACTTAAAACATAGCTTAAAATTTACCTAGGTGAAAAATAAAAAGTAAAAAAAAAACTTACCATTTTGAATGTTTAAGTAATTTTTCCCGATTAAAAACAAAAGAAATATAAAAATGAGAAAAACTCAAAATATCACAGAGTTTATTATACTGTTAACTTAAATAAGTAATTATTCAAAAAATTGGAACGTATTTTTTGAATTTCAAATTTGGAATATAAAAACTTTGAGCGAGCAAGTCAGCTAGGAGACCGGCGCTGTAGAATATAGAACCTCCTATATTAAAACTTTCAATTTATATCAAAACTACGGCGAAGAAAAATGGTAAAAATTTGATCAATAAAATGCGCCACTCGATAAAAGTGTTTTTTTATTTAGTTTGACATAAAGCGTATTGTTCACGTAATATTCCGTACCTTGTTACGTTTGACTCGCTTGCTTTCTTGTCGCTTTGATGTCTGAGTTCGTGTCTGGTCATGCGAATTGCTGCGTCCGACATAACAATTCAGTGAATTTTATCATGTTATCATTTTTTTTCGACAATGTTATGAATATTTTTTCTATGTAATTACTGAAATAAGTATGAAAAAAAAAACTTCTTTTCGAAGTAGACAGAAAAAAAAATACCACAATTATTATTCGTAGGAACTACTTGTCTCAAGATATTGACATAAGGAAATCATTTTCTGCGGGCGACATTTACCACCCTTCACTTCAAAATGGTTCTCCCATATTCTCGTCCTTTGAAATTAAGGTTGAGTTCTATGTGGCTGGTTTTGGTTTTCAGAGGAAATAACGAAATCTTTTATCCGTTCATTGGAAAAACTAAAACCCATTTCGTTTTCCAAATCTGCAAGTACCATATAACGAACACTTACTAAAATTAATTGTTTTTTCCAGTTCATTAATGAATTCACATTGTACCTATATAGGTATATGGGTAAGAATTATTGTCATAATAGTTCTTGAGTTGCCTTTTGAAAATGCAATGCACATTTCACCATATAATAATATACTGACATAATTCTTCTGGATGTTTTAGCATAGTAAAATATTCCGAAAAGACCTACATTGGTATTTTCATTCTTAACAACATGTTTTACCAAAAAGTTACAGTATAATAATATGTCGTTTTATACCTACTTCTCTTGATGTTGTTTAGAAAAATCTTCTAATCACAACATTTTTGTTAGCAACAATTATCATAAAGTAGTCAAAAGCAGCTTTCATAGCAAACTTTACAGTAAGGTATACGGTTCCTCTACAGTCATACACAATGAAACAGCATACATGTCTCCAACAACGCATAAAAAAGAACTTTTTATTTAAATATTTTTTTTAGTTCTATATTCAAAAATTTAATGTAGGGTTGCCATTATAAACTCAAATGACACATTAACCATGAGCTTATTACCTATTATACCTACCTACATAGTAAGCGATATATTAATATAATGGAGTTAAGTAGACACCACTCTAAAGCTTTGTAAGGATGAGTCATATCAATTCTACGCCCTGAGGACAACGCCCAAATGTAAAAAACAGTAAGTAGATAGTGGATGTCTCGAAATTAACACAAGTCCCAATCCGGTTGACTGGTAAAGAATATTTCAAGCGTAAAGTTCAGTCGGCTATTTTGACATCTATACATATCATTTATATATAGGAGAGTGTTATTTATTTAATTGATTAAGATTTGATTTATCATTATTATTTTTAACAATATAATGTATAGATTACGAATAGAAGCTTTCACATTTGTGTGTAACAGGGAAAAATATTGAAAACCCTTTTGAAGAAAGAAAAAAAAACAATTGAAAGCAAATAGTTATGCGTTACAGATAAAAAAAGCTGCTAACCTAGGGTAGCCTAGAACTCAGTTTATTATAACAGCCTTTTCGTGTAAAACATATCTTTGCATAAAAATTCATAATTTTACGATTAAAATGAATTTATCCTTGGGATTATTATAGAAACTTTAAAATGATATCGACTCTTGCAGCTTTTTATTATCTGCTTTAGAACTACATATTCAATATTAATCGGTACTTTAAGGGGGTCCCACTGAAGTTACGGACCTCAAATTAGGAGCATAAGACCAACCCCGTATACCAAATTTTATGAAAATCGAAGAAATTTTCTTTTTTTTTTCTTTTTTAGCCCTTTTTCTAGAACAAGTGAAATTTTCTTTGGATACTTTAAGAGGGTTCCCCTGAAGGTACAGATCTCAACATTTTACTGACTCATCTACATCGAGGGGCTAACCGTTCTACCAAATTTCAATCAAATCGGATAAGAATTACTATGAGTTATGGGTGCGCACACATTTTTGGCGTACGCGTACGGGTACGGGGAAATTAAAAATTTTTTTTTGCATTTTTGGAATCTACATCATCGAAAACGTCGAGAAAATTAATATAACCGAAATCTATTTTTTTTTTGATATCCGGTCACAAGACTCCATAGAAGTATGTTCCATATACTATGAGTAACATGTATATTCCATATACTATGAGTAACATGTATATTCCATATACTATGAGTAATATATTCCATATACTATGAGTAAAATGGAGTACATGTTACGCGAAGAAAGGGTTTGGCGGTTATTGTTTGTATGGTAGAAGTAGTGAACATAATCATAAGATTTCGTTAAAAGGGCTATTTGGAGTGAAAGGACTATGCTAGCTAGCACCTACGCATTTAAATCAGCCAGATTTTCGTAAATGGTAGATCATTGAAATTTTTGAATTTGAAGTGTGCGTGCGAGTCATAAAATGCGTAAATGCAATTATTTTAAAAAAAATGTAAAATAATTATTAATCTATGAATAGCTTTATCTTTAAATTATAAATTGATTTAATTAGCTCGGTAATTAACACTTTTCTATACAAAGGTGTCAGTAGACTGAGGAATTTTTTTCCAGCCAATCGGTTTGTATAATCTGAGGTTGGCCAACCCTGTGTAGAAAAACCTCAAGTGAAAAACACTCGATCAGGATTCGAACTCAGGACATCCTGATAAGAAATAATTAGCGCCAATACCATTGATGGGGTACCGTTATCGGTAAAATTTTAAGATCGAACAAAATAAAAAAATAATATGATTTGACACCCTATACAAACCTATTACTATGTTAGGTAATAATTCTACTAGGTAATTATTTGATGTAGACTAGCGTTTGCTGGAAAGGTTTTGTAGGCGTTGGAGGGGTAAATTATAGTCTAAATGCCTCAATAATTTATTCCCCACCTAGTTCTCGAAAAGGGGTGTTGTAGAGTTCACATCATGTAGAGTTATTTCGACTTGTTTTGGAGGAATTTGATAGCCTGTCTGTCTGATTCATGCAGTATCGTGTGACAATCGATACCGACCAGACATAGAAAAAAAAACTTATAAAAAGAGGAAGTTGAGGTTTGTATCTACACATAAAATAACATACCTTTATACGAATGTGTTAACGAGTGAGTTACCTAATAATTGTTGAACTTATCTCAGTTACATAATTCTATACAAAACGTAGAATCCCGCCTCGCATTCAAAAGTGATGCTCAAAATATACTTCAACATTTGACAGTTTTGTATGTGGTACGGCATTTTATTATTTTCGGTTGTTTTAGTGTGTTTAATTACAATAAATGTATCAAGTTTACTTTGAAATTCCCTTTTTCCATAATAAGAATCAATAATTTAAATTTACTAAAGAATCTCTATAAAACACCAATCTTTTTTGCCAACCAATCCGTCAAAAGTAGCGGCTCCTCAAAGTTTTGTTATGAAAAGATATAGCAGTAGGTACTCTATCGATAGGTTAAAATATGTGATTTGAATTGGATTACCTCACTTAGGGCCTTAGAAGCGAAATTACTATTCGCTTGCACCACACCATGTCTAAATCCCTCATTTCTACTTCGAAAAAGGAAGTCTGGAGAGTATTTGCACACTAGTTCAGCTTTTGCAGTCCAGCTTTTTACTTACTGTTATTTGTTAAGATTTTACCTATAAGTAGACAGCTGCTAGTTAACGAATCACACCGCCCATTTTGAGTATTGTGAATATCATGCCAAATATCTAACACTTAACACTTCATTATGTCAATTTGATAATTACATGACACTCCATATGAAGAAGGAACGTGTCATCATAGTATTATCTACGTACCCACTCGTAGGAATATATAATTCTGCTAATAATATGACAATTGACAATGTAACAACCTGGCTATTTATAAAAGTGTGAGTTGTGAGATTCAACCAAATTTCACTACAATAAAAACTGACCACTACAGTGTTCACCTATTTTTTCTTCTTCTTAATAATATTCATTACAATGCGATGAGAAAATAGAACTGAAAACAGTTCCCTACTATTTCGGGTAGAAATATAAATTGATAAATATGTACTTAATAATGAGTCTGGAGCCTTATACAAAAAGCCGAAGAGATCTTCACCCTGAATAAAAAGTGTTGTTGGTAGAAGAAATGCCTGATGTGAACCAAAAACATCCGCTATTGGACGGGTTATGGGAGAGTGGAGTGGAAGCACATTTTTCCAAATTCCCGTCACAAAGGCACAGAAATAAAGAATGGAGAATTGACTCTTCTGATTCTCTTTCTATCTCTTGATCTTCCGGGAATATTTCTGAGTAGGTAACAGACAAGCCTGTAGGAGTTCATTGTTTATTTATTGTTTATTGTATCTTATCATTCTTAGGTCCATTCGGACACTTGGAATCGTCATTTGAACATTATTTTTCAATTAATAAAAAAAAAAAGAAAATAAGACACAAAAGAAACAGCACAGGCATAAAAAATATACATGGAAAAAAATAATAGTTTATACAGAGGCAGAGAACAGTCGAAAGAACATCATACAAGAGCAATGCTGTACCACTAGTATAAGTTTTCGATGATCGAATATCGAAACGATCATTGAAAGAGTTTCGAAAAATTTCCATACAAAAATGATCGAATGATTCGATCGTTTGATTTTCGAACACTATTTGCACGCTAATAAGCGCTTATCAGCGTGCAAATAGCTTTCGATTAAACTCGTACTAGCCCCACTGGTTGGAGTGTAAAGAGCTACGACCAGCATTTAGCATTATATTAACATGGTCTCTCCAAAGTCTTCATCCTTATTTTTTTCTTCGGAAACAAACTGGATGTCTAAAACCATCTTTCTATAAGTAGGTATTTGCTTTGAATGAGTTAACAAATCACAACAAGATATTTGAGTTCTATCCCCCGACAAATTGACACAAGATATTTGAGTTCTATCCCCCGACAAATTGACACAAGATATTTGAGTTCTTCAGAATATCGTGCATTATGTTTCAGTTATTCACTATAATTTAAAAACTATTATAGCTTCACCGGAAATTAATCGTCTGAATTTTTTTTTCTCCTGAAATTCCCAATAGAGAATGATATCATGCGTGACTTATAAAAATCTTAGTGACGCAGATCATATTATTAGGTATACACTTAAGTTCTAATCCAAAATAGATTGTTGTCTTCTTAATTCCAATTACTCACAATACCTATAAGTTTAGCAAAAGAAGCTACTCTAGCGAATATAGGTAAGTAGGGTTGGGTGGGGTGAAAAGTGCCGTGGGTAAAAAGTGCCAACTATCAAATTTCTGACAAAGCAGAATTTTACAACTACGTAGGTTAGGCCGGGCCGATTTGCGTTTCTTCCATTATTGCTAACGTAATAGTTATACTTTAGTGCTAAATGCTGTTCATAATAGGTATGCAAAATATTTTTCGATTTGAAAGATATCTTCTGTCTCCGAATTGAGCTCAAAATTTCAAAAAAATGTAAAATTTATCGTATTTTGAAGCAGGTATAAATAAATTAAAAATATCTTTAACTTAATATTTTTTAAGATTGTATCTCATAAAAATGACGGAATAATCAGTCCTGTATGATATAAAGCATAAAAATGCAATTTTAGATAGAAACAAAGTATATAGAGCGCCGCGAAAAACCAGAGAAAATCTCATGAAATGAGAAAAGGGTTAAAAATACCAGTATTGTATTTTGATGGCCCTAAATCAAAAGTTATAGGCAAGTGATTAGAAAAAGTAGTCAAAAAATACAGATGAACAATAAATAAGAGAGTGTTAAAGGAAACTGATTCTAAATCGATGGAAAATTTGGAAAACCGAAACCGATAGCGAGATCGATTACAGATTTCTTTCCAAAAAGCAATATTTCATTTGATCTTTTACTTGTCGTCTGATGTGATGAAAAATAAGTGTAGGTAAATATCGGAAAACATGATTGAATAATTAGTTTGCGGGAGAAAAGACTAATAACACCATTAGAATGAATTGTTTGCTTATTGCAAACCACAAGTAATCCCAATTGAATGAGTCGCCGGTAACTTAGAAAAAAAACGACTAGTAACAATTATTAAAGTTTTTGTAAAATAATATTATATAATATTATAAAAGCATTATCAACATATTATGTTGATAATGCTTTCTCAAATCATCATACGCATTCTGACCAAATTGGAAAACAACTGGAAAAAAATAATTGATATTGTGTTCCAGGTGATTACAACAAAATCTACTATTTTATCATTTCATAATCTACGAAAAGATCAATTATATTTATTATAAATTGGCACAGTCATACCAACTGGAACATTTTTTAATGATTTAGGCAACTGAGCTCCAGGAAAAATGTTCCATGTTAGATCGCTAAACTAAGCTAATAGGATTCTGCGACTGCGTTTCTTTCAGAAATTTTGATGACCTTAACTTATCTTTATTTTTAATGTTTGTGCACCAACTTACCTTGTGACTATTCCCGTTACCGATGGAAGTTTAATTTCTTATCCATATATTTATCAGATGATCAAAACTGTTATATAAACTGTAATTACTAAAATAAAAAGCTATTTCGCTCAAAATACAGTATGTAGTAAGAGAATGAACCGCTCGCCGGATAGTGAAAGCTCGAATTACCCGAAAACACGCACCTTTGATCCTTGGAGTACCGAAAGTAAATTTTGAAGCATCTTTTACAAGAACTACGTAATAGACAGATAGCAAAATGTAACAGAAACACCAATCGACAAGTATCCAACGAAGATCTTACGGCATTCATTACATACAATGGCGAAGATGAATAAATACAGTTTCCTGAATTTTTCTTGACATATCCAAGGAGTTTGACAATCTGTGAAATTGTCAAAGAAGCCTCGCCAACTATTCGAAGAAATTCTACAAGAGAAGATTAAATAAAAGCTTAGAAAGCAACGAGTAAAAAATATATCAAAACCAATTTATCAAAAACAATCACTGCAAAATAACATAATTTCATATACTTACATTACATAAAAAATTTAAAAGTTTTATTTATTATTTTTGTGTAATTAAATAAATAGAAGTATGTACTTAAATTATCTGAGGTATAATAAAAAAAATGAATAAAAAAACAAGGCCGTAATCATTTTACATGATTATTATAAAAATGTCAGTTAGTATGGGATATTTTCGTCCCATACAAAACTTCAAAGTCGATTCGGAGACAGAAGATCTTATTTTTTTGTCATGAAATTTTGTAAATAGTTATAATACATCATAAGGCAACAAATTATCACTATTACATTAAGATTAGAAGCACTTTTTTAACTTCCATACAAGAACGGCCCAGCCTAACGTAGGTAATCTCTATTGGTAGCTAAACGCTCTACGACATGTGTGTACAAATGAAGTCGGCGTGTGACAGTCGTAGCGGTTGTATCATTTGATTTTTTTTCGCCTCAAAACTATTTTTTTTCGTTTGAGTTCTTTTTTGAGTGGTGAACATACGTATTGAGATAAGTCGTTGAAGTCTGGATTATTTCCTAATTATTTTTATTCTTTTTGAAATGCTCATTGCTAAACATGTTAATTGTTTGTATTAAATAATAAATGTGATATGTTTTTATTGATAGGTAGGGGTGGGGTAAAAAGTGACGTCCTAGAACACATTAATTTTCTTCGAGTTCAAATGATGAAAAATATTTTTACTTAATATGCTGCGAATCTTATGCAGAAAGTGTACCTGGATAAGAGTGGGTGAAATGTATTACATGTAAAAACTGGATTCATGAGAAATGTATTTCACAAAGGTTATCAAGTTTTGTTTGTAATAATTGTGATTCAGACGAAGACTAACTTCAACATTATTATTTTTTTTATTAAAATTTTGTAGGTACTTTCCAATCATTGTTTTTTCTATTAATAAAGTCCCTTAATTTTGTTAACAAATATATTGTGTATGAATTATCCTTGTTGGATTTTTCGACCCCGTACCCCGGAACTTTTCACCCCGTTGGTGGGGTAAAAAGTTGTAGTCGACAACGGTCAAAAAAATGCATAATATCTTTTTTGTGTTTGGAGTTGGAATAATCTTTTCTACCGAAAAACATAGAGGAATACTGCATCTCTGCATATATTAAAAGAAAATCAATTTTACATGTCGTATTTTCAAGTTATTTGACTAAAAGTGAAAAATGGCACTTTTCTCCCTACCCTCCCCTACTTTTATTTATTTATTTTATTTATTTTGCATACCTCTAATCTTAATTTCTAAGTGGACGAGTTTTTATTATGTTCTTACTTTATAAGGGGGCGTTCAAGTATTACGTAACGCAATTTTTGAAGATTTTTTACCCCCCCTCCCCCCATGTAACACGCCGTAACGTTTTTCTGTACCCCCCCCCCCTCCCCCCTAAATGTTACGTAACACCAAGAGACTATTTTTTTACTGAACTCTCGTAAAAAAATAAAAGGGTTTCAAAGGGTTCCTTTGCTAACTTCGGAGAAAAAAAAATACCTACTATTTATATGTAAATTTATCTTTATTTTTTTTTTGCTGTTTTCCAAATTTTGGCATAGCTGTGTTGGCAAGTCCAGTTGATGAAAACAGTTGATGATGTAAATCCCCCCTTTTGACCACTAACGAATGCTGACAACGAAAATAAAATAAAAATGACGTAAGTATAATACAGTCGAGGGGTTCCCCGTAAAAAATAAAAGATTTGCTAACTTGGGAGGGCGAAATAAAAATTACATACAATGCAGTCGAGGGACTCCCTGTAAGACTTAAACGAAAAAGGTTCCTTTTTTCGCAGAGCGAAAAATTCTTACGCTTAGGGTGAAAACACGTAGAAAGCCGATTCCGACCGGCACAAAGAATGTTGTCTATGGTTTCAATGCATTTAAATGGGCATGCCGGAAAGCAGGTTTCTGCTTTTGCTGTGCGTATCCCCATTCAACTGCATAGAAACATTCTTTGCGCCGGTCGGCGCGGGTCGGATTCGGCATTCTACGTGTTTCCACCAAAAGCTTTAACATCGGAGAACAAAATAAAAATGACGTACGGTACAATCGAGGGACTTCCCGTAAAACATAAACGAAAAGGGTGCCCAACTTCGGAGAAAAAAAACAAAAATGACGTACAGTACAATCGAGGGATTCCCCGTAAAACACAAACGAAAAGGATTGCCCAACTTGGAAGATTTATTTCCCAATTTATTTTATTTAAGAAAAAAAATACCGTTACGTAACGAGTTGTTCAAATCCCCCCCTCCCACCCTCGTAACGCACAGTAACGTTTTGCAAGACCCCCCCTCCCCCCAAATTGCGTTACGTAATACTTGAACGCCCCCAAAGTACCTAGGGTATTTTTTTAATTTGCTTCCTTAATGATTTTTTGTGTTCTAAAAAACTTTTTCTGACTTTTTTCAGATGATTTGCTATGTATGTATCTCCAAGAAAATACCTAAATACTGGAAATACAGAGACTCGCTTATTCCCAACTAGCCTTTTTACCCGTCCATAAAATTATTGATAAAGTTTGTTGAGAAAAATGGGAATTATAGAACCTGATTTCTGGATAAAATAAAAGTACCTTTAAAGTATGACCCTAAGTAGGGTCAAAAAGGGAGAATAATTGATTGATTGATCTACTTTAATGTTATATTACTTATATTTAAAAAGTTGGAAGGTTTGAATTGGTAAATAGGTAGATATAATTAGATAGTAGGCGTGTCTGTATGAGAAATATGTAGAATTGCTGTGGAGGCAACAAAAGTGAGTCACAAATATAGCATTTTTATCTATTTACCAATCCTTCCCCATCAAGGACATTAGACTTGATTTCTGTAAATGCTGACCTTATTCTTCTGTAACAACATAATTATTATGTACCTACAAAGTTATATTTATTCTTAATATCAAATTTAACAGGTAGGCACATAGGTAATTATTTTAGTATTCTAGACCTCTACCGAGCCAGTGATTATGTACATGAAAATCTTTTGTATGAAGAATTTTCAGCATGTACAGCCAGCAAGAAACATTGCATAAAAAACTATAAAAATTCAAACCCATCTGGGAATTGGAACCAGAAATTCCTTATCAGTAGTGGGCAGATAGTAATTTTAATGTTGTGGCCATCATTATCAGGATTCGAACCTGCACCATACTTCCTGCATGATGCCATCCTTCGTGTAAGTAGAAAAATCATTGTAGATTGCTTATTTCAAACAAAACTGGATTAGGGTAGTAATAAAATTTTCAAATTATTATGGCATCCCATCAATTTATTAAAATATTTCAAAAATTTAATTTGCTTACATAAATAAAACAATTAATACAATTGGTAAAGAAACACTCTTTTATAATACATAACTAAGGGGTTTTACAGTAGCTGTTTAAACTTCATTTTTACAGGGTAAAACTTTTATAATAATTTTTTAATAAATGTTAATTTTGAGTATAAATATTTACTTCTAGAGGATTAGACCTCTCATCTATAGGTGCTTAATATAAGTCATACCAAGAGTTGACAATTAATAAGAGGTATACAAAAGTTAAAGTGAAAGTTATTGTTAGAGATAATATTTTAAAATTTTTGACACACTTTAAAATTCTGTAGACATCTTGGCATTGCATCAATGATATATAACTCTAGGAATCCCAGCTCCATTGAAGAATTATTGAAGACATAAAAGCATCGAGCCGTTGGCCCTATGGCTAGCGTCTTAGCAGATTGTTGAATTTGTCGAATACTCAAGGATTTCAATTTGACCACCTAAATAAGGAAAGTTGTTAACGTGAAGTAATTACACAAAGCTATTTGAAACATCAGGAGACGAAGGTCGTAATCCAGTACTGGTCAAATTGATAAAAATATAGCATTTTAAAATCGACCATAAATAATGGTGTAATGTTGAAATATTATATATCAGTCTGTATAATATAACACTTTTCAATGTTATAGCATTGATTGGAATATAGGACCTGATTTTAGATTTCAACATAAAAAAAACATGTTGTTTAAAATAATAATAATTCTGAAATTAAAATAATTGTCTCCAAATAAAAAAAAATTAATGGTTTAGAATATAGATTAAACTGCTATAGGCTTACAATAATTATTGTCCTCCAAGGCAATCACTTGTAAGTTTCTTTTAACTAATCTATGAATGCTTATTTTTACCTACTTAATACACATAATCTGCAAATTAAATATAACATAGGTAATCTTTATATTCATAAGAACGATATTAAAAATTCAGTAAGTAGTAAAATAATGAAAAAGTCAGTGCGCGACGGTTGGGTTTAGAGTCACGCTGACCATCACCGCTGACATGCGAAATGTATAAACTTCTAAGAAGCGTTTTAGAATAACGCGTAGCTGTCAGCACGGACGCTTCTTAGAAGTTCATACATTTCGGTTGTCAGCACTCAGCGGCATAATCTGTAAATTAAATATACATAGGTAATCTTTATATTCATAAGAATGATATTAAAAATTGTGAGAAGTTTATAAGTAAATTAATATAAGTAATAATTTTTTAATAGTCCAGGCGTTGGTTATTATAACATAACATTTTGTTAAGATTATAAGGCCTGTTCCAATTAAAATCTTCTTTTTCCGATGGTGTTACAGCCCAATTCTAGCCTTGTGTTCCATAATTCGACTCCTCCAGACAACCCTGTTTCTGTCCTAATTTCGAGAGTCAAGAAATTGCTCGCATCCTTCCTGACTTCATTCGCACATCGCAGCCAAGGTCTGCCAATTCAGCATAATTTTCTCTTTGGTGCCCGCAATGATGGCATTCTCTGTCCATATCTGGCCCACCGTAGCCTATGATAATTAACCAATATTAGGATGGAAGGTTAGATATCTCAAAATTTCTTATGCAAAATTTAAAAACATATAATGGGATTACACTTTATAAATAATAAAGAAATGGATATAACATGAGTTTAAAAATGTTGATATTGATAAAAGTAATATTTACTTACTTACTTTGCGTTTCCGGTCTACACTTTGCCACACCAGTAAGCAGCGACAGTCATCGCCTCGTTCGCAAGGATAAGGTGTTTGCAGGTTACATGTTATACCAATCAGCAGGCATGTCAAGAGGTGATTGTCATCCTGGAGCTCACCACATTCACATTCAGTTTTGTCAGCAGAGAGGTAGCCCCATTTATGTAGGTTTTTCCTACACTTGGTGACACCAACCCTAAGTCTATTGAGGGCAGTCCATAAAGTGAATGGTAGGTGTTCAACCGTACTGATGCCTTGTAAAGTAATATTGAGAAGATGCAAGACTTATCTGCAAAAAAAAATTATGTGTGTTGAAAAATGTTTTTATTGAGCCCTTTAATGTTGCTGCATTTAATGTCTATTTCTTTTTATTATTTTTATTTATTTTATTTTATTTAAAACATTTATATACAAACAGTGAAATTGATACAAAAATAAGACAGTACATACAATTTGCAAAACATACACCAGTGAAGTATATACATTTAAATCAAACATATAAAACTGTGAGGTAAACATTTTTTTTTGAAATAGGTTACATGTTATATACCTGAAGTATAGAATTCCATATTAATGTAAATCTCAGTCCATCTATCAAACTCATACGACTTGTATGTTTTTGGTTTTGCAAGGAATGAATAATTTCTGACGGCTATTTTCGACAAAGCTCAAACAATAAAAATAACCTTTGTGCGAAACTAATTCGCAATATTACTCAAAACTACACAAAAGCTATAATTATCAAGACAAACAAATAATAATATTATTATTATTGCCAATTATCTCATTTTTATTACGCGTTGATTATTTACTGCGTATAAAATTTTACACTTTTGACGGCACCATAGACCATAGAAGTAGAATTTTATATCATTACGAAGACGCATACAACATAATTAAGTAGTCTGTGCATACAACTTTATTCCAACCCTTTCATATTGAAAAAAAATACAGTATATAAATAATTCATTATATTGTAAATATTTATAAAATTGATAATATTGAAATTATATATTTTTTATTCATTTAAATAATTAAGACCTTTTTTATTTAATAATTAATTATGACGTAGCAAATTATTTGGTAATTATAGACGACATTTTATTCTGCAATACATATTTTCTAGATTTGATAGTGTCTGTAAAAGCAACCTTTACAAAAATATAATATGAAGAAGATGTAATTTACACACAAAATATATTTAAATTGGTTACCTAAGCAATATTATACGCTGCTTTATTTTAATCTTGGAGGAATTATTATATTTTAATTAGATTATAGTGCGCCACACCAACCATAGATTTACTAATACATAGATTAGTAGAATTCATTGTCAATGTCACTCAATATTGATAAATATTGATCTGTCAAAAAAATAAGAGAGTGATGGAATGCTAAATGCTTCCAATTTCAAAATATTGGAAGCATTTATTTGCTGCTCAGTAGATATTTTCGGTAGGTACCTAATGTTGTTTATTAAGATTTATTATATAATCACTTCTTTGTAATTTTTAAGTACTGACTCAGAAACATAAAAAATGATGACCTTTTCTGTGACATTCTTTCCATCGCTTAGGATTTTATTTTTTTAGTTTAAGAATGCATGAAAATCACTTTGAAATGTTAACCGAATTGGAAACAAATGAGCTAAGACTTCCATACTTTTTTCAAATTATATAAGCAATATGATTTATGCTAAACTATAAGATTTGATTTTAAATTCAACCATTAGTGCAAAGGGGTTAGTAAAGAAAAATAAACGCAAATATTTACTGACTGATGATTAATTTATTCATTTTCAGTGTCACAAACCTTGGTTGCTTTTATCTGTCATCAAATTGGGCTGTGACAGAGTCACATTTGGGTTTTTTTGCGTCAAAACTTGGTCGAAACCTGTCAATCTGCACATACCACATCCAACGATTGCAGTTTTGGTCTTTGAAGGATTCTTTATTCTACAGGATCATGTTTGAGATGTATAAAGAGAATATGTTGTTGACGGAAGAAACTACTACACCAATTATCCCATACCATACTTTTTTAATATAATGCTTCTTGTCGTATTATGAAACATACGCAATAAAATATTAATATATATTTAACATTGTTTTTAATTTATCTTCATACCTATTAATTAAGAATTTAGATAATTTTGTTATTATAATAGCAAATAAAGTGATATTCGATGATTTTGTCCACAACAATCTGTTTTATGTGATTAATTGAGATATGAATATTATACAGTATTTCTTAATTATTATGATGTGGATAAAACAAATATATTTTTTACTATAATAAACATGCACAATTACCTGACAAATCCATTATGATTTTGATAAACAGGAACGTCATTAGTTCCTGTCAGATTCGCTTTCTTTCAGAGTTCTGTTTTATCGACCAAATCTACTAAAGAATTTTTATACTCATTTCAATTTTCAAAAATCATTTTTACGATTAATATATTTAAATGTATTATGAATTTAATTTCATGTATCTTTATTATTTACCAACGTTTAATATGATTTTATCAGGTACTTACTCATCCTACTCAATGGCTACGACAGATTTACATAAACTGCGGCCATAAATTTTTTTAAATGTGTCAAATTTGAAAATGGAGGAATTATATTTCCAAAATTTTGCATTAAATCTTTATTTATTGAGAATAATAAGATTTGAATAACATTTATATGTATAACGAATCAATCTCCAATTATTTTATAACATTTTCATACCGTAATACCAAGATTCTATTCAACGTTTACATGAGTAATTTTGTTTCCAAAAGATGGCTTTCTGTCTTTTTTGAAAAATTTGTATGAAGATCCTAAAAAAATAAAGTTTTTTAAATAGCTCTTAATATATTAAAGTTAACGTTGCCAATTGTATCTTAGAACGTTCTCGAGCAAATTTCACCGCTCTGCGCAGATTCATATCTGACGTAGCATTTGTATTTTGAGCGTGATGTTCACATATACGGTAAAGTATTGTCAAAAGCACGCAAACATTTCTGAATTATTATGTAGATTAGTAGAAAATTTAACCATAGAATTGTAAAGAGATCTTGATCCTGTTAGATTATTTTGGCGTTTGAAAATTTGACAGGATAGAAAAAAAATAAGGTTTTCTCTCTGCCTATAATTATTAATGCGACACGGCAAGATGGAAGAAAGTGTATGTACTTAGTAGTTTTCCTGAATAAGTCATTTAATTTTTACGATTTATTTTACGATTATAGATGTAGCAGAACTATAAAAAGTCAGCAGTTATGCTGTGTTTTCCTAGAAAATAAAAGTAGCCTTAATATTACGGACGCAGTATTCATGAAATAGTTCAAGCCATATTAGGAAGCGCGAATGAGACCGTGCAAGCCTTATTTGTAGTGTCATTTCGCGTACCTAAATAAAATTAGATCTTTCTGTGTATCACAGCCGTTAAATTGCAGGTCCACGTTGCATAATGAAATGTTTTTCTATAAAAACGGACTTGAACGGCCGTTATACTAAGAAAAATCGAATCTATCGAACTGATATTGCAAAAGTTTTAAAATTTAGTATGGTTTATTCATTTCATACATTTTATTTCAGTGGGCATGTTGTTTACTGCAGTATCCAAGCTACGCTAATTGACACTACACATCAAGATAACGCTGCCTCATTCTCGCTTACATTATTTTACTGCCAGCAATAAAACAGATACCCATATAATGCCTTTCAATTGTTTCAAGGAATTCTACGTTCGTTGTATTACGGTTGCTTTTACTTTTTAGGAAAACAATTCATAAGCACCGTCCAGACACAACACACCTAACTAGGTAAATATGCGATTCGTACGAAAAGTATAATAGGTGTGATGATACTCATCCATATAGCACTCCAACTCAATGGTCCATTGTTATGGAAATAATTGCAGCCATATGTTTATAATAGTAATAATGTTATTTCATATGGGTTCGCTTGTCTATAGAAATTTATGTACCCACTCCCAGTATTATGATATGGATTTCCTCCTGTCCGCCATCAGCATGTAAGTATGTATGAAGATGGATACCATGAGCACTCAGCTTTTAATATCACTTCTGCAACACATTCTTCTTGGATTACCTCATCGAAATATTGATAACAATGTTTACATTGATGAATAATATAGATGGGTACTAGCTTTCCCAACATACTACGTTTTGTCCTGTATTCCTAAGTATGAATATTTAATTCGAATTTGCATGATGATTAAACTGAAAATTATTAAACTCTTAAAGCCTGTACAGATGAGACCTTCTACGCGCGAGTCGCGCGTAAAATGCCTGCAATGAGCGTGAATCGAGATACTCGGGGGCCATTCCATTGCCGCGTCCAGTACTACCATACATAATATAATAGTACTACGCGCGTTTCCGTGGCGAGTGGACGTATTTGGTTTGAAATGGAGGGTGACAACTTTGATATGGAATTTTATTTTTTACGAAGTTGTAAAAAGAGTAGCCATATGGGATATTATAGGTATATGGAATCAACAGACTTTTCCAATAGGCAAATAAAACGTAGGAATGGGAAGAAATAGGTATTGGATTTTTTTAGTTATTAGATAGTCCAATCCCTCCCAGTGGATTACGCGCGTGATACGCGACATCTGATGGACGCAATCGAAGTGGTTGGTGACCCAGCGGTTAGAACGCCGGCTTTCGTACTGTGGACGTCGTGGTTCGATCCCAGGTGCCGACCATCTTCCTCTTTCACGACACAAGCTTTCAGTAGCTTACTGTGAAAGAGTCAACGAGTGTATTTGTGTTCACTTTAAGTGAGCGCAGATTCATTTTGAAAAAAAAAAAAAATATATATATATATAAATTGAAACGCGCGAGTCGACTCGCGCGTAAAACGCCTCATCTGTACAGGCTCTTAACCACGGCGCAATACGTTCCCAATTGAACGAGTCGCCGGAATACTTGACAAAATATAATTATCTACCCATTATTTAACCACTATAATTTTCCGACTGATGCACCTGTTTTGTTGAAAATAGACCTTAATAAATATTGCATCCGTATTCTGTCAATCGCACCAACTATCAATCAACTGACATTTTCTGACAAACACCAATTTAATTGCAAAATGTCATTTTTTTAATGTTCCGTGTAACTTTTTTTATTATTTCACTAAACTTTATTAGGAACCTTCTCCTGATAAAAGCAAACACGACAAAAATAGAATTGGCTAAATTGGTAATAATTGTTCATTCGCGATGCGATGACCTAGCAAATAAAGCTTCATTTTTACATATTGAGATTATTATGGAAGATCAAGATTCTTATCTACAAATGTAAGCTCTCACTGATCCCAGCCAAGATCATTGGATTTAGGTAACTACAAGGTCCAGATTTGACTAGCCTTTTTGTATCTTTATTAGGTACGAAATGTGACTACCAATTATTATTGATGTAGAAATTATTCTAGCGGTTCAATCGCCGGCTTACGTTCTGAAGGTCGTGGTTCGAAGGTTCAAATCACGGTGCCGACTATCTTCCTGTTAAAAGTGTATTTGTGTTCACTTTGGGTGAGCCCAGATTCATTTGAAAAAATGTCCATAGTATTATCATATACGCTCTGACACACCCAGCGTGAGCCCATTATGGAGAGGAGATGGACGACTGAGAGCGCTGTTCTTCCTCCCATAAGGTCCCGAATACAAGGAAGACCCTCTTATACTGTGTTCCCCTCCTTCGAAGCAGTGCTGAGGAATCTGGACATGGTGTGGGAGGAGGTCATAAACATTGCGCAAGATCGAGAGCAATTGAGAGCTCCCTATGCCTCTAAGTGGGGCGTAAAGTGAGTTTGGATTATCATTATTTTGAAAGGTGGCTAATGATAATCACTTTACGTTAACGACGTTTCCCAATAAATAGGTGGTCAAATTTTCAAAACATGTGAATCATAAACATCCTCAGTAGGTTACTTAATGTCCAAGCCATCTGCCTATTTCCCAATTATTAGGTCAACACACTAAGATTGAGTTATATTTGTAAATAAAATTGTGCAGATAGACAGGTTGATTCAGTACCTAGTTTACGTATTTGTATCAATTTAATAAAAAAAATACCCACTACTTGTGTTCACATTCAAAACGATTTGTGGGTATTTTATTGCCAAGAAATCTGTGACAATGCTTTTGAAATGAATTGAAGTGGGCACTGGCATCTCTTATGGTGTGGCCCCTTCCATGTTTGAACGATGGTAGGTACAGTTATTCCAGGTGTCAATGCATTTACAATTATAATAAGAAGCGTCGCCGTTATATAGACGTTTTTTTTTCTATGAGATGCTGTCACATTATCATCTAGTGCAGTGGTTCTCAATTATTGTGTCGAAGAATTTCGCCTTTGATAAAAAGCTGTAGGTTGTACTTTCTATTTGGAAACACCGACAGAACGGTACCGTTGGCGATCATTTTATTTCGCTTGACTCGAGCCCGTATCTTATCTGCGCCACCTCTAGTCTAAAGGAAACTAATATATCCGTTAATTTTTCATAAAATAAATAGGTGTCAATATTGTCAACACAATTTAATAGCCTCGATAAATCGACAAACGCATAAGAAAAGAAAGTAAGATGAACTATGTAAGAAGAAGATTTACAAAACACGAATTGAAGAAAATCTCTGTAATGAACATTTGAAATGAAAACTCTCCAATCTCTAACCAGAAAATACGTTGCAAGACTGCATACAGAGATCTTCAGGACCTATAAGAAGAGGAGGAAGAAGAGATTAGCGCCTAAAGCACTCTCTAACAATCAAGGCCGTAGCCTGATAATAATTATTTTGGAGGGGGATTAGCTGAGTTGCGTAGTAGAACAGTGAAAAACCATAAGCATTGTCATTGATAGTTACTAAAAAAATATCTACATCTCAGGATAGGGGGGGGGGGGACAATCTTGATCCCGCCCTGGCTACGGTCTTCATAACAGTCATCCATTCCCAGTAAGGTCGGCATAAATAAAATAGTAATAATTCTTTCTGAAAATGGTTCCCTGTTTTGCAGACGCTTGTCCTGCATGGTTACTGTATCAGGGTAGTCAGTGAGTGTTAAAAGAAAAAAAGTTGGACTGTCTAAACATTTATGTCTCAACATACGTAGGCCCATGTGCAATACTTACGTATTTTGTAAGCGAAGCATTTTGAAAATATTTTCACTTCGCTCATTTTGGGAATCATTGATCTGTATAAATATTATTTTATCCACCTCTTTTAGGTTGATATTGGAACAATAATTTATTTGAGTCATATATATACCTAAGCATAATTTGGCACAAACTTCACAACACGTATATGTCGTATATCATAGCTGAAAAGAATTAATTGAAAAAGAGTATGTTAGCAGAAGAAGAAAATGATCTAGTACAGCATGATAAATAAAAATTTCGATAAATTTGAAATGATTGCAGTTTGTCTTTTACAGATTGTCCATACTAAGACGAGACATAATAATAATGTGTCACAACTCACAAGTTTCTCTTTTTTCTACCTACTGTAGCCGTAGTCAATTTGAATTTTGCGAAATGAATTTTAGCAAATGAACAGTCCACTGGAAGTATAAACAATTAATTAAACCAAACAGACATTATTATTATTACATAAATAAGGAATTACGTCACATAGAGGACGATTTGTGCCAACTGGCAGCAAGGTATAAAAATACATATATAAAAATATAAAAAGGGGACAGTTCATTTTCTTACTATACGTACATTGTACATTAATTTGCGGAAATTTAAATTGCCTTCGGATTTATTGAGCCCCCACTCAAAAGCTGTACCTACAGATGTTTTTTGTCAAAAGAAATTAAAACGTAATCTTCTTTTACAAAAAAAAAATTACCTGTTGAGAATCTCGCTAAATCTCAAGAGCGGCTAATTATTTTGGTTTCGAAATATTCCTATAAGCTCAAGGTATTTTAAAACGGTGATAAAATATGGAAAAATTGCAAGGAAAATAAATAAAAATAACAATTTAATGTCAGTTTTGTCACAACAAAGGTTCGTTATTATTTTGTTGCTGGAAATCACATATGCTTATAGGATGTAGGTATCATGGGCGCCCGCAGAAAATTTTCTAGGGGGGGGGCAAAATATTTTTAGTAATGTTTTTTTAATTTACTTTAATGTTTTTCTCTCTCTATTATTGTCAAATTTTTTTTTAATCTTTCAGTCCAGGGGGGGGGGGGCAAGCGCCCCTACCTGCGGGCGCCCATGGTAGGTATATAAGGTCATCCTTCGGTCTTCTTCTTTCAGGGCTGCCTTGAACGACATTCTTTTCACGTGCTTATTCCAATGTTTCCCATGATCAAGATTATGATGATCCTTTATGCCAATACGCAGTGTGTTTCCTTCCAGTTATCCATCTTATAGTGTCTTCATTTTGGACCTTCTCAGTCGGGTACGCCTAAAATACGTAGGTAGGTATGTGCAAGCAATGAGTTGATGAAATTTGTGGTACGTAATGGCAGCGCATCAATTGCGAACCGACAAATTTGAAGATTAATATAATAAGATTAAGATGCAGAGTATTTTTCGTGTAGCTACTAAAACATTGTTAAATAAATCTATTTTTAGCTTTGTATAATAAAAAAGCACAAATAATCATCGCTTGGGGGCTTCATTAAACCATTGTTTTTAACAACAAAATTTTATATGCACTATAGTGGTCCATACACGGCTAATTTGATATCTGTAAGGTAGCTGATATGAGTAATCAGGAAAATAAGACAATGTGAAGCACTGAAGAGCCATTAGCTCCACCTACGCCCATCATTAACCGCTATAAAACATCAATTGTTTATCCTACGCACTATGAAATTTTGTATAATTGGGTTATCCAACTAATCGGCCGTGATGTATCTATATTAAAATCAGCCAATATCTTCCAACTGACTTCGATAGCCATAAAAATATTCAAGGATCTTGATTTTTAAAGTTGTGGGTGAAGAGTATCCTCATAAAACCAAAAAATATTAAAGTATTGTTTGGAATCAATAAAATCTATAGTAATTCCTTTTAGCCTGCCTATAAGAATGTCAGCTGATCACAGTATCGATAGGATTTTCGATTGACTGCTTTGTTTCTTTGGGAATAAAAAAGGTCCTCGATGTTTTGGGCAGAAGGTGCTAGGTGATAGTCCATTTCAAAATAAAAATGAAAGAGTCTTGTAAAGTTCTATATCACAAAATTTATTGTTCAAACATGAACCGGTTTTCGGAGACATCAGTCACCATTGGAACATTTGAGAATGGAGACGGCTTAGTCCTGAGCAACTTGACAGGTGTCATCCGTTTTCTGGGGTATTCATATGCCGACAGAATTATGGAATTAAATCGCTTGATCGTTGTAGCCGTTGTCGGTTTAAAAATATCAAACGTTTATGCCAATTGCCCGTTGTGCGGGTTATAGGTGCACAAACAAAATTGGAAACTACAGGTTCTGATGATTTCTATGCATTTTATTTGGTGTGGCTGTATACCTATAGGTCAATCTTGGCTTTCCACGCATTACGGATAGGTGTACCATTGCCGTCTAGAAACAATTCCCTTTTAAAACCATAGTTCTAGACGGCAATGGGTGTACCCACATCGACAGCTAGTTTTATGTAGGTATAGTCATTCACTCACAGCTATTCTCCACTCCATGACTTAAAACAGGGGTTTAAAAGTATCAGGCACAACATCACCACTTAGACCTATTTAGGACCCTAGTGTAGGCTCAAGATGAAAAAAACCTTGATTACTTGAGATGAAAATAATTCGAACAGTGTTTAATCAAAAGCTATTTGCACGCTAATAAGCGCTTATTAGCGTGCAAATAGTGTTCGAAAACCAAACGATCGAATCATTCGATCATTTGTGTATGAAAATTTTTCGAAACTCTTCCGATGATCGTTTCGATATTCGATCATCGAAAACTTATACTAGTGGTACCTACAGCTTTTTGGGAGAGGCATTGCCTAGCCTCTAGTGACAACCTAGCTAGACACATGACGGATAACAATATCCCTGTAATTATATGGGTAGGTATTCATAATGCGAGCAGACATTTTTAATATATAATATCACACATTATTATGATGTCTAGTCTAGACTAGGTAATTTCATAGACGAGCGAATGACAAATGATACCAATAGAAATTAAAAATAATATGACAAACTGTGATTTTATTTACATACTATTTAATACTACTAAATACTGACTTATCAACTATAGTTAAATTGGTTAGGTTCGTCCGTAACTCTGTATTTTGTTGAAACTACGTGCATGGGTACTACGGGAAATATTGTTCATGCCATAAGTCGATATTATTTGCTATGACAATACTAGTTTGACAATCATAGATGTCGTCGGGACATATTTTACTGCCTAAATAATAACGAATATAATATTACCTACAACTAAAAACCCTAAGAATTCATTACTTATTTTCGATTTTTACGACCGTCTTCTACTGTTATTTCGAAGTCTGGCTTAGTGTGATCACTTTACGTTAACAACGTTCGCCATTAGTTGGTATTGTTTAAGTCTCCGAAACTCCTAATCATGAGAATTCTCAACGTAAATAATATGTAGGTACGTGATCAGAGGTTCCCACATGACCCACGATGATTTTGAGTGACTCATGACCCATTTGAAGTTTTCAAACAGCTTTTTAGGTATACAAAACTAGTGGGCATTGTTTAATAAAAAATAGCTTTTCGTCTATTCCGAATGTTTGTCTTGCAGTATGGAAAAGGTAGGTGCCTACTTGCCTACTTTGCTGACGCATGAACATTTTGCCCAGCACAGTCTTACAGAAATAGAAGACTGATCCCAAGCATAAAAAATAAGAAGTAGGTAGTTTAGAAGTGGTTGGTAGAGAATCAGCGGTATTAGTAGACAGATTTCGTACTAAAGGTCAAGGGTTCGATTCCCGACCATTTCCATGAATCATTTTGTGTTTCAAGATAATATTAAAAAAATTAACTAAGTAATAGAATGTAGGCACCAAAGAGTTAACTTATTTATGATGATGTAAGGGGTTACGTCTATTAATTAAAAAATATAGAATGGTCAATGTAATCAATTGACAATTACGGCGAATTAAACCAATTGGTTGATTGATTGAAATTGTTCACATTTTTCTGGAAACTTATTGAACCAATTAAACTAATTATTAATTTACTCCTTTAGGTAAGTATACCTACACTATTAATGCTCTAAAACATTAGGTAATAGTTATGTTGGTAAATCCTTACAATTTTTGCAGGCCAATCTATCTATCATTCAATATGTCAATTATGTTGTAATGTACCTACATAACCAATGAGTAGGTCCCTACTGATATTAATTTTAATTTATTTATTTTACCTAGCTAATAACCTCCGTCTTCCGTTCGTCTCGATAGGGCAATCCAACTTTTTTGTTTGACAAAATGAGGGGATTCCCCGACCATCAATTTTAATTCTATTCATATACTTATTATATTATTATCAAAAGACATATAGAATATAGCTACGTAATAAAAATAGGTATAATGAATCGTTTTTAAAAGAAGAATAATACCGAAATAACAATTGTACCTATTTGTATTTTTCACAAAATATGAGAGTGATAGAACACTGAATATTGTAAGTAGGTATTTCATTAAAATTAAATAACAAAAAATGAAGTGTTAAAAAAGAATAAATCACACCATGCTAAAGTGAATTTTTTGAAATCTGACGAACAAGCCATAAATCTTCAAAAGAATAGCAGTAGGGAAACAATAAAATAGCAGGCATTGGTATTGTCTTACGGTGGCACGTGTTATTAACCAATCACGTACCGTGTAAATATCCAAGGGTTTTGCACAGGTACTTTCTCTTACTTCTTTGAGTTATCGGCAAATTACAAAAACCAAGATGTTTATCACGAATTTTAATAAAATATTAATACCTTTCTCCGAACAATTTCTGTGTACACCTAAATGAAATACAAGTAGGTACATAATGTAGATTATTTGCTTAAATCAGTAAATTAATACCTAGGTAATTATTAGATATTGTTAAAAAAATAATATGTATTTTTTATAGATTAATCTAAAAATATCTATTTGAAAATCCCATAACACATATGGGCAAGATCCTTGTGCTACTTATGGCATTTGAGGAATCACTTATTAGTGTGCAATTAGCTTTCGATAAAACTTGTACTAGCCCCACAGTTAGGCTGAAGGCTATTCGGTCCAACGTGGATACACTAACACCACAAATAAAAGCTTCTGCTTATCCCGAGGTTTATTTAAGTTGATGTTACTTCGTTTGTGGGGATTGCTTTTTATTTCACTAAAAAACAAGTACACATTGTTAATCACTGAGCGCGTTTGAACGTTAGCATCTCTGGTTAATTTTGTAAGATTTATTTTAGCGAATAAACACTCCATGATTCTTCAACGAAAGCTCACAAGAAACTAAACAGTAAAAATATAAATGCTTGGGGGGCGTTCAAGTATTACGTAACGCAATTTGGGGGGGAGGGGGGGTCTTGCAAAACGTTACTGTGCGTTACGAGGGCGGGAGGGGGGGGTTCGAACAACTCGTTACGTAACGGTATTTTTTTTCTTAAATAAAAAAAATTGGGAAATAAATCTTCCAAGTTGGGCAATCCTTTTCGTTTATGTTTTACGGGTAATCCCTCGATTGTACTGTACGTAATTTTTGTTTTTTTTTCTCCTAAGTTGGGCACCCTTTTCGTTTATGTTTTACGGGAAGTCCCTCGATTGTACTGTACATCATTTTTTTTCTCCGAAGTTAGCAAAGGAACCCTTTTCGACAATGTTTTACGGGAAGTCCCTCGATTGTACCGTACGTCATTTTTATTTTGTTCTCCGATGTTAAAGCTTTTGGTGGAAACACGTAGAATGCCGAATCCGACCCGCGCCGACCGGCGCAAAGAATGTTTCTATGCAGTTGAATGGGGATACGCACAGCAAAAGCAGAAACCTGCTTTCCGGCATGCCCATTTAAATGCATTGAAACCATAGACAACATTCTTTGCGCCGGTCGGAATCGGCTTTCTACGTGTTTTCACCCTAAGCGTAAGAATTTTTCGCTCTGCGAAAAAAGGAACCTTTTTCGTTTAAGTCTTACGGGGAGTCCCTCGACTGCATTGTATGTAATTTTTATTTCGCCCTCCCAAGTTAGCAAATCTTTTATTTTTTACGGGGAATCCCTCGACTGTATTATACTTACGTCATTTTTATTTTATTTTCGTTGTCAGCATTCGTTAGTGGTCAAAAGGGGGGATTTACATCATCAACTGGACTTGCCAACGCAGCTGTGCCAAAATTTGGAAAACAGCAAAAGAAAAAATAAAGATAAATTTATGGAACATATAAATAGTATTTTTTTTCTTCGAAGTTAGCAAAGAAACCCTTTGAAACCCTTTTATTTTTTTACGAGAGTTCAGTAAAAAAATAGTCTCTTGGGTGTTACGTAACATTTAGGGGGGGGGGGGAGGGGGGTACAGAAAAACGTTACGGCGCGTTACATGGGGGGGAGGGGGGGTCAAAAATCTTCAAAAATTGCGTTACGTAATACTTGAACGCCCCCTGTCATTTATATTCAAATAATCTACAATCAGTCTGAAGATGCATTAACACAATAACAAACGTCGATGACTCACATTTTGTTCCTGACATCTTCTTTGAACTTTCAAAACACTATAGAAAACATAAAAATGTAATGGGATGTTTTTTTTTCATTTTGTGCCACTAGAGGCGCCCTAGCTAATCCGGTCTATTGTCAAATTCAGTGTTGCCAAAGGGGGCGATTTACTTCTATTTGAATATAAAAATGAAAAAGTCTAATATAATGATAAGGAAGTGCCTCTAGAGCCGTAGCCGGATCCCGTACCCGCGTCCGTAGATTTGTGTGTTGCCATTTTATTACAGTTCATACTATGGTAACACTCAAATGACAGCTTATGTCAAAGCGCGAATTGGCGCGAATTTCGAATTAGTACCAAAGGAAAGTTTCAATTTTCGTGCGAATCTCATTGGGGATACATGGGATACTATTATTAGTATCCGGAAATAATAATTAAACATCAATATTATTCAAAATTTGAATTTTTATTTGCATGTCTTAACAGAAAGTTTAAAGTTTTTTTTTTTACTAATTGTTAATTTTATTTCTTTGTGATTTTTTTTTAATAATTTTAAATTTTGTTTCTTTGTGACTGTCCTTGTTTTTATTTTTTTTTAGTCTTTACAAAAAGTTTAATTTGAGTGTTATTGTCTGTTTGATCATTTATATTATTTTGTGATATTTTTTGTATACATGAAAAAATTGTGTTTAAAGGCGATATTCGTTTATATTATGTAAAATAAAATAAAAAATTATCAAAAATGTGGTGGATTACCTAATTCTAGGAATCTCAAAATTATGTTTCAATACGTGACGATTTCGCTTTTGTGCTTGGTTGATAGTGAAGTGTTAATATTAATCAATTATTCAAAAATGAAAGTTGGTGATATATAGATTTCCAAAATGTGTTAGGTGATATAAAAAGCTAATAAAAAATATAAGAGACGCAAGGAGTATTGAAAATCAAAGGAAGTGGCATCCTGATACAGTAAAAGATGCTAAGGAGTCTTTAAAATACTATTATGCAACATTAAGTTGTAGGCAGTGGCGTACCGAGGGGGGGGGGCGGAGGGGCGGACCGCCCCGGGCGCCTCTATTAGCAGGGCGGCAAAAATTATAGAAATGACCTTTTTTTTTTTAGGAAATGACATGTTTCCAGATACCAAATTTTAGAAATGACCTTTTTTTTAGGAAAAGTTATGTGGGGGCGCCAAAGGGTGTGGTTCCCGCCCCGGGCGCCAATAACCCACGGAACGCCACTGGTTGTAGGCATAAGAGGTGGCAAAAAATAACACTCAAAAAGTAAGAGAGTAGAATAGTATCATTCAATCTGACTATATGGAAAGATAGAAAATATAACTTTATGACAGAAAGTAATGAGATTGTTCCGAAAATGTAAAGACAAGCAAACTACATCACTATGAAGTGATGATGAAATGGAAATGGCTGTGATTGATTGCCAGCATTCACAGAGAAGACTAGTCTCAGAGAAGAAAAACAACGCTTTCATAGTTATCAAACATTTCGGTAATTATGAAGTTCGCGGGCTGATTCGATTTTTTTATATGAAACACATTAATAAATATTTTATTGTTACTATAGCTGACAGTTGTAATTTTGTTATACGATTATATTATTGTTCAACAATATTATTAATTATCAAATCCGTGCTCAGCGACAATTTAATATCATCTCAGTCATCTGTCAATGTCAATCGTCGGCTAAGCAAGTGTCAATTTTTAGTTATCTATGATAAAATATTGTCTATGGAGATCTACGGACGCCGTACCAAATTTTTAATGTTTCCGTCTACGGCTCTAGAGGCACTTCCTAATGATAATGGAGACGGTAGTCTCCGGAAACCGGTTCATGTTTGAACAATAAATTTTGTGATAGAACTATATAAGACTTTTTCATTTTTATATTGAAATGGACTATCACCATGCACCTTCTGCCCAAAACATCGAAGATCTTACTTCTATTTGGGCTATTTGGAACGAGAATATGCGACGAAAAAATCTAAAAGGCGACAGGTAGCCACTTGAGTTACTTTCCTTTTAGCGAATTTTCACCTTTCGGATACTAAATGACCTTTTTGTAGTGAACTCTTCGGATACTAAAATTTTCGGAATGACCGCATACCAAATTTTCAGTTTGGCTACTTTGCGTTTGAAAAACGGCGTTGGCAACACTGGTCAAATTAACGTTTATAACCTTATGGTGTCAGATTTATTATGTGATCCATAGTTTCTTCAGGAGATCAGACTATCTAATTGCAAGTGATTTCTATTGAGATGAAAAGAAATTTAAGAGATTTTCTCAAAGCAGAATGATGGCAAAAAGAACTGTGAGCTTAATAGGTAGACTCCCTTATGAGTTTAACAGAAGATTTGAGAAGATTCTTGTACTCACCAGCTGGCACTTTCTTTACAAGCATAACTGATAAAAGAAGGAAAGTTCAACTCACTATTAAATGAAACAATTTAACTTCAAAATAACACAAATAATTATATTAAAGATTTTTAACAAAAAATATCACAGAAAATATTTCACTTAAAACTAGTTACATGTACTGTGCATTTAGACGGTTCTGAAAGGAAGGAGTGATTATTAAGGGTGGAATTTTAATTTATACTGCGTTTATTCCTACAATAAATTATTTGGAAAAAAATCGTGAAACAGGCTCCCTCTGGTGTGTATCATTATTAACAATTAAGTTACTGTTCTGCAGGAATCTTCCTTGCTGAAATTTGTTAATTGTTTCGGGTGCATTTCGCTAGATGGCTTTTTTCATTCAGTATAGGTGGCGCTTTATATTTACAATGTGGATGTTCCGCCATACAGCCCCTCTCAAAATTTTACGGCATGCGGTAAATTTTGATGTGGAGTAAATATTTTCCTCCCTGATCTGGTGATGGAGTGTGGAACTCTGCAGTCCTCTGGTTGTGCGGCTTGGAGAAATTCTGGCTTGCAACGGTCCAGTGAGACTGTCTTCTTCTCGTTGTTGATCTGTAAGGTAGCACACTTATCTGTCCTAGAAGATCCTAAATAAGGGCCATTATAATTGTGTTGTAAAGGTTTGTATTGTAGGTCATTTCTGAGGAACATGTGAGTGCATTTGTGTATTTCTGGATGTATGAAAATGTTTTGCTTGTTGTGCAATTGTGGGCAATCCAATTATCAAAAAATGCTCTAACAATGGTTTTTGCTTCTATGTTTTCCAATGGAATTACCTCGCTCCATCTGGTGAATCTGTCGATTATTGTTAAGCAATAACGCATTCCTTCAGATGGTGGTAGTGGGCCAACTAGGTCCATATGAATATTGCAAAATTTGTGTCTGGGCATGGTTAATGTTGAGATGGGAGTTTTAATATGTTTGTTTACCTTTGTTTTTTGACATGGAATGCAAGTTTTGGTCCAATTTTTGCAGTCTTCTCTCATGCTTTTCCAAACACCTCTTTGGCTGAGTGTTTTGAGTGTTGCAATATTACCTGAATGGCTCTGAGGTTGTGTATTTGCAGCAAAAATTACTTTTGCAACGTCTTTGGAATGTAGGGTCTCCAATTGCCTGTTGATGTGTCGAATATGATCTGCAAGCCTAGAGAAGGTGTCTGGGAGGGTGTGCGGGGTGATTCTTTACTAGTGGACTTTTTGGTAAAAGCGAAAGTAAACGGAATTTATAGTATTTAAAAATTCCCATTATGAAAGGAAATATGTTGCAAAAACTGTTCAAGGAAAAAAAATGAGCAAGAATTAATATCCTGTCAGTAGGGTTGCCAGATGTGTTGAAAAAAAAGGACTGGGGGTGGAGGTTTGGTATCTTCAAACATAACTTTTCCTAAAAAACAAAAAAAGGTCATTTCTACAATATTATATATATATATATATATATATATATATATATATATATATGTAAATTATCTCCAAGCGGACTCTCATCATCACCCCTCCCAATTGCAAGCGGTCGCCACATCTTTGTTCCACAGGACTGTGTCACTGACAGATAACACACAAAGAGAAGATGAAGAACGCGTTCTTACCAAAATCCTAAAACAAAATGGGTACTCCAACAAACAGCTGAGTGCAGCTAAATCACACGCATCCACCCCTAATCTGTCAACACCACCTAACGACAGGTACCTCGGTACTTGTAACATCCCTTATGTCAGAGGCGTATCTGAAAAGATTGGCCGCATACTCAAGAAACAACATATTCGCCCTGTCTTCTCAGCAAACAAAAAAGTTTGCACAACCTTACTTCTACCTACTGATAAGATCCCCAACGAACACCAAGGTGTATACCAAATCCCTTGCAAAGACTGTCCCAAAGTATACATAGGTAAAACGAATAGAAAAGTCTCGGTCAGAGCCGAAGAACACAAAAATGACGTCAAAAACAAAAAACCCTCATCCACCCTCGCGCTACACACAATGACTGAAGGCCACAAAATAGACTTCGAAAACACAAAAACACTACACAAGTCAAATCGAGAACTACACCGCACCTTGCTCGAAGCAATTAACATTGCCAAACGAGATCATACACTGAACGAAAGAGATGAAACGATTAAACTTAACCCCTCCTACCTCCACCTCTTAGACCAAATCACACCCACCCACCCCACACATACAAAAACCACCACCCACACCCCACAAACACATCTCCAATCAAACACCACAACCTCCAATTCAACTACAAGTTCCGCCACTGACTCAAATCCATCCACAAGTACCCTAACAGACAGTATACCTACAAACACATCTCGTAATAGCGCGCGTTCCACGAGACAAAATACGTCATAATCTGCTTAGCGAGTCAACGAATAACATCCTTGTCTTGTTACTGTAGATTAATTTTCGGCGTCATTACTTCGGTAATACGACGAAAGGCTGAAGATGGAGTCTCTGATGGCTCCGAAATATATACCACCATCTAACCAACAAACCAACACCTTTAATAATGTTCCAAATAACATCGGGAACAACTCACAACGCGACAGTACCCGAAATAACAATTTACATATTCCGCGTCGCGAAAAGCTTTATATTAACATATATATATATATATATATATATATATATATATATATATATATATATATATATATATATATATATATATATATATATATTGCTGTGTTGTTGGAGTGAAAAATATTATGATTGTTATTTTTTTTAACATGTAAAAGGCTATTGCCGTTGATTGAATAAAATAAAATATAAAATAAAAACAATTTAGTATCTGAAAACATGACTTTTTCCTAAAAAAAAAAACAAAGGTCGTTTCTAAAATTTGGTATCTGGAAACGTGAATTTCTCCTAAAAAAAGGTCGCTTTCTCAGTTTCATAACCGGACATTGACATTTCTTGACAGGACAAGCATAACGAAAACCGGACATCTGGCAACCCTACCTGTCAGTTATATTCATATTTATCTAGACAGGTCCAAAATGCTTCACCAATAACAATAACACAAGGGTGCATCCGTCATAAAAATAATCCTACCTTTTTCTATTGTATTATAGTTTGAATAGATTTGGCCAGTGCTCAGAACAGTGTGTAGGTACCTAGGTACTTATGTATTTTGACATAAATTATTTTGATTCAATTGATTGAGAGACCGTGAAATATGTTATTTTTATGGATTTCTACTTGCGTACCTCGTATTAGGAGTATCGAACTCATTCCCGTTGGTAAAATTCTTAATTAGGTAGTTTTACTGTTGAAAAAAAAATAGGTAAGAAGATAATTTTTTTATCCATCACGCCGTGTCCCGTAAGGGGTAGGCAGAGAGAACGGACCTCCACTCTTTTCTATCCAAGCATACTTCTTTCGCTTCTTCCACCGACATAACATTTCTCATACAGCTTCTCCTATTTCTCTTACTTCTTACCTGGCCTTCCTTGAGGATGGAATCGATGTGTTCGATCCACGTCATTCTCGGTCGCCCACGCTTTCTTATACCTTTCCTTTCAGCCTTATGAATTCTCTTTGTCATTCTGTTTGCATCCATTCTTTCCACATGCCCAAACCATCTATAGAAGATAATATTCATGAAGAATATCAATATTTTATTGATTTAAAACAAAAAAACGTAAAAGAAAGTAGGTGGGTAAGTATAAAAGACAAATATGTGGTGTGGAAACGAAGAAGGAACATGACGTTGTAAAAATTCGTACAATTGTTCTTTCTTACAAATGCGTCTTCGAATAACGATCAATTTATTATCATTCGAAAAATTGATTTTCGAACGTTTTAATTTTTATGCCTGGACAAAATAAATAGCAAAACTTATAAAAAATACACGTGATTGGGTGGGGGAGAGGGTGTCTGAAAATTCATCAAGTACCATAAGGGGGGAGTCTCGAATCCTCCCGGCATGAATTCCTGGGTAGGTACGACCCTGACACCAAGAGTGCGAAGATTCTCGGCAGCCACATAATAATATTATAATCGCTCTGGTTGCCAAGCCATGAGACGAGTTCTATCGGCTGCTTAGTGCGGCCTCTTTTCCGTAAATAAACCTGCTGTGCAGTTTGTTCACATGCTTATTAATGAACACGACGTGTTACAGCTGTCTCCCTGGCTTAAACCAAACCCGGTTCCGAACCAAATTTTCAATAATGATTTAAGAATTATTCGATGTCAAACGAACAAGACAAGCGAAGTCAACCTTGAAAGAGTTTAAATTTAATAATTATAGTAAATGATGTTCAAGTATTTGATTCTTGCGAGTAAATGAAATTCTTATAAAAATAAAATCATGTAAGTAGGTAATCGAGTGGGGTCAGCGCAGTCAGCGCCATCTACCAAGGAGATGGACGCTCGACAGTAATTTTTTCTATGGTTTATCTATGTTGTTAGCTGTCAAAAGAGCGAGCGATATATTTTACTTGTCAAATTATGCTCGATCGTTTATTTTTATAAGCTTCTTTTTTTTAGAACAACGGGGATATTTTAATTATAAAAGATGTCCAAAAGCCAAGAACAACAGGGCAATTGTTATTGGTATGTTGTGTTATAGTTTCATGTAATTGTATACTATAGTATCGTACAAACTGAATTAAAAATGACAATGTTTTTTTTGTAAACATTTTAGCGGTAAAGACCGAAATCTCAATATAGTGGAGTTGTTGTGTGCATCTTGTACGAGATGGTTTCACGAATCCTGTATAGGCTATCAGCTTGGAAAGCTAGTTCCATTCATGACGAATTATATGTTCGTTTGCAAAAATTGCTCACCAACAGGCTTAGAAAACTTCAAAAAGAATCAAGCACGTAAGTTTTTTTTAATGCATCGTGATGCACGCATGTAAATTCAACCTATTATTTTATTAATATTAGTTCAAGAATGAAGTTATAGAAATTGGGTATGATTTGAGGTTAATGATTTTTTTTTAATGAGATCAAATAAAAATATGTGTGGCATCATTTTGATTGTAGCTTTCCCTCAGATGTGTATAACCGCCATAGCCAATTTGCAGCAGGAGAGTGTGAAAGATGGTAAGAACAGAACGCTCTTCAGCAAAGACAAGGACATCATACCCTTCATAGACTTGTATTGGGAAGCCATGACAACGATGCCGAGGAGGTTGGTTTTAATTTTAGTTTCTCTATCAAATGAAAGAAAGTACCAAACAAGAAAGCCTATCAATAAATTTGATTTGAATTTAGAATAATTTGAAAACAAATTGCATTCACTTGTTTTTTGTTGCAGGGTGACTCAATCGTGGTATGCAACAGTGCAGCGGGCCTTGGTTAGAGATATTCACTTACTATTCACCTACGAAGAGAACTGCGAAGACGGCCAAATGTTTGGATTGGTCTCGTCAGACGTGACACATATCAAACCAAATTACGAGGCCATGATCAAAGGAGGTCAGTTAAAAGTTACAGATTGTGGAGTTGCTCCAGGTAATGCATTACATGTTTTGATGTCGTATTTTATGTATATACCCAATATATACCTAACTTACCGAGATTATAACTGTTAGCATACATGGTAAGTATGATGTTTTATGAGTTGTCAAGTCCTGTGTATGTATTTAGTTGTGGCAAAGTTCCTGGTATAGCAAAATTCATAGTACTAAGGTATTCGTCTGTAGTAGTAAATCTTGTAAAGAGTTGTTCAGAAAATTGGCTTTATCACTCAGTCTGGTGGTTTGATCCTGTGCTAAAACTCATTTTGTTTCACACTTTTACTGATAGATATCGTTGCGTACATTATCGTTTTATTTTATGAAAATGATTCGCTTACCCAATATACAGTTTTAATGTCTTTAACTGAAAGCAAAATTTGTGATGTGAAAGAACGAATTTTCATTACCGGGAATCGAACCCACAATCTTAAGAATGCAAGTCGATGACTGAACTGCTAGGTTATCATCATTTTTCCCTATTCTTCGAAAGTTTTTATTTTGTTTAAGTAGTAGTTACACACAAATGTTTTTTTTAGTATTTTGAATATATTATTATCATTTTACCCTCTTGTTATAATATCTTGCATATCTTGTGATAGCTTATTCTAAAAAGGAGCAAAGAAGTCTTCGAAAAAACATAATGGGTATAAAATAATTCTTAGATAATTTTGTTTGCCTTAGGGGTGCTTAAGTCTTCTTAGGATCCCTTTTTTATACAATGAATCTGAACTCATCCAAAGTGGGCACAAATACACTTTGACATTTTTAAAGAAAGCAAAGGTTTTGTTGTGAGAGAGAAAGGTGGTCAGCAACTGGGATCAAACCTATGACCATCAGGACGAAAGTTGATGACTGAAAAGCTAGGCTACTGACAACTTCAAATATTTAAACTAATACTTAAGTACCTATCTATTTTTTTATAATCACAGAAATAGTTGGTTGTTGAGTCAATTTTTTCATAGTAGTATTGTTAAATCTATAATAATAAAGGAAAGTGCCTGACTGACTGATTGACTGACTGACTCATCAACGCACAGCCCAAACGGCTAATCGTAGAGAAGTGAAATTTGGAAATCAGGTAGGTCTCAATACAAAACCTTCCACTAAGAAAGGATTTTTGGAAATTCCACCCCTAAGGGGGTGAAAAATAGGGTTGAATGTTTTTCAAAGTATGCGAATATCTCGGAAACTAGACATGGTACGAACTTGAGATTTGGCATATGAATTCTTCTATAGAAATGAGTGTTAGCATATTCGGCAATTTTTCCAAAATTTAACTAAAAGGTACAAAAAAGGGCACATATAAAAAGGGATGATTTTTAAGTGCCTCCTAAAAAGTTTAAAACTGGTTTTATCGAAATTTCAAAAAAATGATTTCTTCAGAAAGAGTCAAATTATACTATTTCGTTTTCAAAAGATATCAGTAATTAGAGGGGAGGGGGTGAGGGGCACTTTTCCAACGTGTATGTGTGTGTATCCGTCCCCTCTTTATAACTTTTGATTCGCTTGATACACAGATCCTAAAATTTCAGAAAATATTGAATACTAATACAAAATTTGTATACTCAGAATGTTGAATTTTTTTTTCAGTCAGGGGTAATCAACCCTTGAATTTTTATTTAATTTTTTCATATATCTCGAAAACCATAAAATCTAAAACCCTAAAAATGTGTATGTATATAGAAAAATACAATATCTAAAATATAGTTTAATGAAAAAGTTCCAGCATTTCTCAAACTTTTTTTATAAAGAAAAATATTTTTTTTATGACAAATTTACGAGTTTCTGTGCATATATTTCAGAATTTTATAAAAATATCGATAAACGACGAAACCCTCCAACTAGATAATTGATTTTTCTATAAAAAATATATACATCATAGCAGTACATCTCGAACTTTTCTTAACAACTTTTGTAAAAATTTAATTTATTGACGACATCGTTTCATACAATAAACATACATACACCGCGAGCTGGTCCGGTGCAGCGTGTATGAATATATACGTAGGTAGGTACCTACCCAACCCAACCTACTTTCTCCAATACACGTGTCGAAACTATTGCGTAATCTATAATAATAATATAGTTTTGAACTAGCCGACCCGTCAAACTTCGTCCCGCCTTGGAATATAAATAATATGTTCAAGATTTTATGTATAACTTTAAGTTGATTTCAGTTTAAAGTTATTTAACACAGACGACGACGTGGTCTTTATATTATTGAATTTGAATTAGTATAATGATACATTCATTATTACCTTTTTAACTACTGTAACCGCTGCATCTGTTATAAAACATATCATTATATTATTTACTATCAGCATTCCGTGAATCGTATCATTCATCAAACAACTGATTCCTGTCAAACGCCTGATTTAATTTCAAAATTAGAAAAAATGTAATAATAATATGGAAGTTTTATTTTTATTCCGTGCAACTTTTTTCTTTCATAAGACCCTTCAGACAAAAGCAAACACGACAAAAAAAATGGGCGATATAAGTTCAGCTGTTCTCATAGGGTAAGAAACCCGTAGAATGCCGATTCTGACTAGCGCCAACCGGCGCAAAGAATGTTACTATGCATTTGAATGGGGAAACCCACAGAAAAAGCAGGAACCCGCTTTCCGACATGCCCATTTAAATGCACGGAAACCATAGACAACAATCTTTGAGCTGGTCGGCGCGGATCGTAATCGGCTTTCAACGTGTTCTTACCCATACGATGACCGCGCAAATTAGCGTTCCATTTTTATATAAGAGATAATACACTTTCCGTGAATTCAGAGAAACACTTTACGTACCTACCTACTTCAATATATTTTTCGTACCATGCATCCTGTACAGCGATTCTGAATTGTTTTTTTTTACGATCGACATTAAAATCATTATGTATTTACGGTAAGTTCACGAAAAGAATCTGGATTGTATTGCAATTCTTTATGTCTTGATCTGTCAAAATATTTGAAGCCATTTCATAAAAACACTAGCAAAAAAACTATGTGAGTAATCTTGCTTTGAATTTATTGCGTAAACCATGAATAGCAAGTTGATATAATATTATGTTGAAAAAAAGTAAATAGTATTATGAAGTCAATAGGTAAATTATTTTATATCAAATGTAGTAAAAGTGCAAAATATTAAATTTTAAAATTATCTACAAAATCCTCACATCATTTTAGGATAGATCGTAAATAATTGTTTTGAAAACACTGGCAAGTCAATGACCATATCATTTCGTCACTGTATAGTGTGAAAAAATTAACTGTCCACTGGAACGTATAAAAAATAGAGACGAAAGGGATAGCAGTTAGCCGGATATTATGACCTCCTCACACACCATTTCCAGATCCCTCAGCTCTGCTTCGAAGGAGCAGAACACGAGGAAGACCCTCTCGGTATGAGAAGATCTTCTTTGTCTTCGGAACCCTTGCGGGAGGAAGAAAAGCGCTCCCCTTAAAATATCGGTGTTTTTATTTTCAAAAATTTATAAAATTCGTAGAATGCTAAAGAAGTCCTTACTAGAGCCCGGCCAGTGCGTAAATTACCATGGGTACAACGCATGAATTACGCTTACGTAGGCAGTATATACCAATTGGACTGACTCCGTTGCCGGAACGTTATTGTTCCAAAAATCGCGGAAACTATCTGCATCTTCAGCCAGGATGATATATGACGAAACGTTGTTTTATTAAACTTCCCTTACTTACGAAGACCAGCAAAGCTGCTGTTTTCCTCTATATAGTCTAATAGTCTATATAACGAAATATTATATAGAATTACTCTCCATAATTTACCTTATGCTTGATAATCAATTTTCTAAGTTGTAGAATTTATTTTGTGATTATAAGGTGTATTTCTTAAGTGATACTTTAATAAACAAATCAATGAGTTATCCAAATATGTCTCTTTTTACTATCCGGTATCCGGTAGGATATTATTTACGCCGCCGGATAGACCGGATATCGGATAGTTGCCGATATCCGTTTCATCTAATAAAAAATATAAACAGTGGACAGTTAATTTTCTTCCTACTCTACATTGTCGAAAATTCGTTTATAGTCGAACGCCAATTACTTATATCATTAGAATACTGAGGTTGACCACCTCACTTCCTTAAACCTCAACCGGTTAGAAAAGGCACAATGAGCCTCGGACGACTTCGAGCGCAATGGAGAGTTCTTTATGCCTAACCTATTCTCCTGAGTGGGTCCAAGGCCTCCCGTATTATGGGGTGGTTTGGGGGGAACCGCCACGGGCTTGATTTGTGTGCGGCTGGCTTTTTGGCAATCGGGCTAGGGTTTGGCTTTGTGCGGATCGGGTTTGCTGCGGTTTAGTTTCCTCCGGGCTGGCTTGCGGTGAGCGGGGGGGCTTAAAAGGGAGAATATTACGTTATTATAAAAATGGAGACCTACTTTACGTGGTCATCGCATCACGCCTGGAGGCCAAGTCGAAATATTAACGACAGCTCCAACGTTAACAATTTGTTGTTATTTCCATAGAGATAACGTAAAAACTGTTGTTCAACGTGCGTTAAACAATGCTGTTCCAAATTCCGAGTCAAAAAAATAATTCTGTCAGTTATTCAAAATTAACGTTGATCGTTACCTCAAAATCTTTGGAAGTATTACGACGTTGCTATTATATTGAAGACGAAACGCATTTTTTTTTGTTTGGAAACCATTTTCAATTTGGTAAACGTTAACGTTCGGAACGTTAACAGTTTTCACGTTTAACGTTATTTATTTCGACCTGAACGGCTGGACCGATATCGTTTATTCTTTTTATGTCGTGTTTGCTCAGGATAAGATATTTATGAACTAAATTTCGAACCTACGACCAGACAAACAACAACAAATCAACGTGAAAGATACAAATTGAAATGTTAAAAAAACGTCTGTAGCTTGAAAAATGCCCAAAGCAGATAGAAATAAGTGTTTTAAAGATCACTAATTTCATTGCTTTTCGAGACCTGAATATTTTTTATTCATATCCAGCAATATAAAAATTGATTTCAAATAACGTCATTTGATGGAATAAAAGTTATTCGAGTTATTTTTTGGGATTCTCATAGAACAATGTCAGTCAAGTTAGCGAAATTTTTAAGTTCGCGGGCTGATTCTATTTGTATAAGAAGCACATATTTTTTAAATACAGATTAATAACGACAAATATAAATAAAAATATAGTAATTTAATGGAAATTTTAGAATATATATTTAAAAAAAGAAATGTTGATGATGTTTCTTATTATTATTAATTTTGATGCGAATATAATTAATTCTGCATTGTTTAGGAAGAGAAAGCAAATACAGTAACACGTGAGCGAAGCCACGGGTAACTAGCTAGTCTATAATATAAAAGAAAGTCGGATTAGTGCGAACACGTCTTATAACTCAGCTGAACAGATTTTTATGATGCTTGTTTTATTGGATTCTTCTCCGCTCCAGAAAACAGAATAATTATTAAAATTTCGAAAAAAAGGATAGCAAATAAAACAAAATATAATATTAAACTTAGTATGGAACGGATTTACTGTCAACAATGCCATCTGTGAAAAATTCCATTACAACACAATTTTTATTTACCTACTTGTTGACAACCATCGAGTTTGAAAACATTGGTACGCAGATTTTTGATAGAATTTCTTTCAAGCTTTCAGAAATAATTTTTTAACATTAACACATATTTTAAATGTATTTTTGTATAAATTACAAATTCGAAATCAATCATTCATAGTAAGGACTACAGGACAACGTCTGTCGGGAAAGCTAGTAAAAAATATATTTTACTATCATAACTACACGTCTCATACTACGAAACACTAGAAAAATACTTTTATTCACCTGCTACATTTGGTGTATAAAACCAAATCTTTCAAATAAAAATCAGTGAATTGTGATATAAAGGTATATTTTATCATTCAGTAAATCAATTCACAAATCTTGGAATAACTTAACCCACAAATACATTTGTATCGACGCATTATCACTGTGTAATCATAATAGCGCGCGGGCAATGTCTTGTGTAGTTGTGTTTGTACTACAGCCATGTGGGTAGCAAACACAACAAGTAGATAACCCAGAATAGCTCCACTGATAAAAGTTTAATTTATTTATTAATATATTATTTTGACGATAGCATATTTTTCGTTATTGATGTTTTTTGACGATTGTGTATTAGAACTAATTCTTAATTTTTGTTTGTAAATAAATAATACACATTAGAATGGAATGTAAGTATGTTGTCTTTGTTAAGTAAATTTCATCTTCTTTCAATAAATATTTAGCTCTGTATTGAGTTGCAGATGTTGATGAAGTATGTACACAGATGTACTGTGTGCAGCTCTACGTATTATTATTATATTTATGAATATTATCTAATATTGCATTCAGTTTCATATTACCTAGGTATAACTTTATGACCACATATTGCTTTTTGTATTAATTTAGGTCACAAGATTATACTTTTGTTATTGTTAGTATTAAAATTATTGTTAGCTGTTCTCGAACGTAGCACGACGTAAAACGCCATGTCGTTGTTGTATCCAGTATTGGTTTGCTTATAGCTAAATTATTGTTTTGCATAGATGTGTTCCGAATTTAAATGTGAGAAAATTCTTTTTTATTTAAATTTTTTATAGCTAAATTATTGTTTTGCATAGATGTGTTCCGACTTTAAATGTGAGAAAATTCTTTTTTATTTAAATTTTTTTAGCTAAATTATTGTTTTGCATAGATGTGTTCCGAATTTAAATGTGAGAAAATTCTTTTTTATTTAAATTTTGTTAGATAAATAGTGTCCTTTTTAATTGAATTGATTGATTTTCAGCAATCGTGTTTACTTAGCTTTATTTACAAAGAAACTATGTCACCATTTTTTAAAACAGTAATATAGTTGGATGTTTATTTTTATCTGTGATAACTGTAACAGTGAAATATAATATGAACTAGGAGCATCATTTTTCCGTAAAATGTACAATAAGTGGTCTTAGCATTTTCAAATTTACTTTTTTTCTGTGATATGTACATATTTTTTTATTTAGATACCTTTTTCAAAGTCTCAATAAAATACACTTATTAAAAGTTTGATATTTGCTACGCCGCTCATCATATATTTAAAACAACAAGATTTAATTGTTCGAATAAACATAGCAAATATGACATAAAATGTTGTCATTTGTTCCGAATGCTGCTTCTGAGTCCCCTGCTACACTTTCTTGCTCCACGCCATAAACGAAACATCAGAAATTGTAAATGTAGTTTTAACTAAATTTACAATCCACAAACAAGATGACTTGAAGTGCATTATTTGTGTCTCTGCTACTTTAGTACATGGATAATAGGGTGAAACACTTTTCTTTGAAAAAAATTTTTTTTTTAGAATTTCGATTTAGAATAGTTGTATTATGTTGCCTATTGGCATCATAATACAACTATTCTAAAAATATAAAAATTCTCATACAACGGTAAGAGCCCCTGCCGAGACTTGCTATTGAAGCGTTTGTTTACCTATGCCGTAGGTCCACTTTGACAAGATTGAAGATCCCAACGCACACCAAAAATATTTCGTAGACCGCGAAAAAAGCCCCAAAATTGACATTTTTGTAAATATTCGAAGTCTCGGCAGGGGCTCTTACCGTTGTATGAGAATTTTTATATTTTTTATGTAGATTATTGATGCCAATAGGCAACATAATACAACTATTCCAAATCGAAATACGACAAAAAAATTTTTTGTTCCACTCTAATGGATAATTCAATGGTCAAACATAACTTTTTTCAAAGATTGACAAAGAAATAGGTAAATTTCTTTCTTTAAAATTAGCCTATTTCTTTTCTTGCTGCTTGAGTATTGTGCAAACATAGTAGCATTATTAGTTGATTTAAATGAAATTGTTGATTGACTTTATGAACTAGGAAATAGTGAAGGTTGTTGAATGTTGTTACAGTGCCACTCCAGGGTGGTTTAAAAGGCCGTGCTGCCAAGAGAAGACCTGAAGGAGGTTCGGGAGCTGGGGCAGGTCCTGGGGGGAAGAAAGGTCGAGGGGGCGGTGTGGGGGGAGGGGCAGGAGGAGACCTGGGCGGTGGAGCATTGAGGCTGCCCTCCCACGGATACCCGGCAGATCATCCATTCAACAAAGATGGTTACAGATATATTTTGGCCGAACCTGATCCCCATGCTCCCTTTAGACAAGTTAGTTTTAATTTAACTAAGCAATAATAATAGAAATCAAATTCTGTTGTAATGAAATTCACATGATCAAGAAATCATTTTTTTACTGATCATTATGTTTCCCAGAGGGTGTAGCCAGAGAGTACGGACTTTCATTATTACCAGACAAATCTCTTTCGCTTAATTCAATATATTATTATTGTTTCTTATTCCTTGTACTCCTGACTTGCTCCTACTTTAAGACGGCACCAATATGATCCGTAAACGTTATTCTAAGTCGGTTACGACTCCATGCATCCATCCCTTCAGATTTATTTCTTCATTCATTCTCTCTACACGGTTGAACAAAGATCTGGTATAAATTAAGGCTTCAGCGCGGTAATAATGTTTATTCAACAAAGAATCTTCTTAAAAATCCTAATCCAGTTCAGCATGATTTGCCATTCAGTATATAGCAATGATTTAACGTGATTTGATAATGACCTTGTTTAAACATATTGCCAGCCTCAGGCGTCTATTTGAAATTTTAACTGGGGTTTTTACTTGAAAGTTATATCCAGGGTTAGAAGTCTGTCTCAGACAGGTTGAATGGTAGAAAATTCTATTAAGAAACAACTTTCATCTGCCATAGGATCACCAGCATTTTTGTTTAGTTTATTATTGTAAATGAATAAAATGATTGTAGGAATTTGATGAGAGTAACGAGTGGTCGGGAAAGCCTATTCCGGGATGGCTGTACAGAGCTATGGTGGGGGGAGGCGGAGTACTGCTAGCCCTGCACGACAGAGCACCACAGCTCAAGTTATCCGAAGACAGGCTGGCAGTCACAGGGGAGAAAGGATATTGCATGGTCAGAGCTACACACGGTAAGAAAATGTTGTGAATTACTGAATTAAGATACTTCCTTTTTGTGGTGGTACCAGAGAAATTTATTTTGTTGGTAATATGTGTAAAAGAGGTGATGTACTTATTATTTTATATAGAATAAACACTTTATTCAGTTAATTGTCATAATCTCCAAAGTGTTTGTACTCACGGCTGCTAATTATTGTATTTTTTAAATTTTTGTTGGATGAAGTTACCACGTTTGGAAGGAGGTGTGGTGAAACTGAGCACAGTGGAGAGCTCATGTTGCCTCCAAAAAAGGCATGATTGACCAGTTACCATAGTTTAAGAAGTTACACATTTTTTTATTGATGTTAAAAAATTACTGTTTGTTAACCAAACAACTGTAGAGGACAAAGTGTTGTGTTTCATTGCCCATCAAATGGATTGGATATTTTTATCCTCTGTTTTAAAATATCTCAAAAATATTTGTTTTTAAATATAAGTTATATCAGTACCCCTATTCTAAGTCTCTCTGACGTTTACGGTAGCGTTAAGTAACATACTTTTGTATGGAAACATGTATAGCGCCCCTACAGAATACTTCAGAAAGCTCCGAAGCCCATAAAAAATTTCTAGTGAGTAATATTCGGAACAGGAGTACAGCTGATATAGTTATGTTGTAAATTTCCAGGAGTTTCACGTGGTAATTGGTACTGGGAAGCGACCGTTGAAGAAATGCCAGAAGGATCAGCCAGCAGGATGGGGTGGGGCCAGGCATACGCTAACCTACAAGCTCCTCTGGGATATGACAAGTTTGGTTATTCTTGGAGATCCAGAAAGGGAACAAGGTATGTTGAAAAAATATATTTTTTAATTAATCTGGGCTTACTCAAAGTGGGCATAAATACACTCTTTGTTGGCATCTTTCATAAAAAGCAAAACTTGATTTGTACAAGGGGAAGATAGTCAGCACCGAGCCTACAACCTTCAGACCGAATTTTGGCAACTCAGTCGCTAGGCTACCAACAACTTTTATATTTATCTATTTATTTATGTAGGTACATTTATTCAATTTCAACTTCTTAATAAAATAATATTATGAATCTGCCCACTAGGCAAGCCTGTCTTGGGGAGACGTAAGAATATAATAGAATAGTAGAGCACAACACAAAATATAAACATAAAAGGCACAAAAAAGACAAAAATAATATAAGTAATTGATAATTCTTCATCTTCTTCCGATGGCGTTACGGCCCAATTCGATCCTTGGCCTCCAATACTCCTCGCCTCGAGACAACCCTGTCCTCTGCCTCGGTCCTCCAATTCCGACAGTCAAGAAGTTGTTCGGCATCCTTCCTGGCATCTTGGCATCGTCCTCCCATCGCAGCCTTGGTCTGCCAATCCTTCGACCTCCTGGGTGTCCATCCATAATTCTCCTCAGTGCCCGCGATGATGGCATCCTCTGTACATGTCTGGCCCATCGTAGCCTATTCAGTCTTGCGTGTACAGAGAGCTTGGTAGATGTTGGACAGCTCTTCGTTATATCGCATTCTCCAGGTTTCGCCATCATGCACAGGCCCCAGAATTCTGCGCAGTACTTTCCTCTCAAAGATGTCCAGCAGTTATGATGATTTTGCTGTCATCGTCCACACCTCGCATCCGTATGTTACCACGGGTCTGATTATTGTTTTGTAGAGGGTGATTTTGGTCTTTCTGTAGACTGGCAGGAGAGAGAAGAATGTTTTTAATATGTGGTCTTCATTCTGATTTGTTATTTACGAACCCAGGTAGGTGAAGTCTTTTTCTATTTGAAAATTATAGTTTTCTTTGAACGTTAGGCTGTTTTGTGGATCATTGTTTGCGGTCCTGCTTTGTTTCATTACCTTAGTCTTGTCTTCGTTAATCTGGAGTCCGACCTCCTTGGCTGCTGTTTCTAGGGGGTTGAACACCTGTAGGGCATCTGTGGATCTTCCTATAATGTTTAGATCGTCCGCGTATCCAACTATTTGGCTGCTTTGGAAGTATATATTGGTGTTTGTATCGAGGGTTAAGTTAAATAGTGTGGGAGCTGAGACACTACAAACTCATCCGTTTATGTGTGTGCGCAATATTACTATTGTACAACATCTTATATAATTTATTTAAAAGCACCTTTGCTCCTAGGGTAGCCCAGAACTCATAGTATATTATAACAGCCTTTTCGTGTAAAACATATCTTTGCATAAAAATTCATAATTTTACGATTAAAATGAATTTATCCTTGGGATTATTATAGAAACTTTAAAATGATATCGACTATTGGAGCTTTTTATTATCTGCTTTAGAACTTTTACGTGCTTGTGTAGGAGCGTAAGACCAACCCGTATACCAAATTTTATGAAAATAGAAGAATTTTTTTTTTCTTTTTTAACCCTTTTTCTAGAACAAGTGAAATTTTCTTTGGATACTTTAAGAGGGTTCCCCTAAAGGTACAGATCTCAACATTTTTCTGACTCCACTACATCGAGGGGCTAACCGTTCTACCAAATTTCAATCAAATCGGATAAGAATTACTGAGTTATGGGTGCGCACACATTTTTGGCGTACGCGTACGGGGAAATTATTATTTTTTTTCATTTTTGGAATCTACACTCTCGAAAACGTCGAGAAAATTAATTTCACCGAAATCTATTTTTTTTTTTGAAATCCGATCACAAGACTCATGTATATTCCATATACTATGAGTAAAATAAACATTGTTTAAATGGCCGTGGGGTTGCCGGCTTAGAATAGCACCTCTGTTCTTTTTGCTGGTTTTTCGAGCATCCTGTAAGAGGCAGGAAATCGAAAGATCAGATTGGTTCCGTGGGGTTGACCGCCTCACGTCCTTAAAACAATCTGGACGCCTGGACCCCCTCAGGTGGGGGGTTCAGGCAGCTGGTGTCCCCCCTGTATTGACCCCGGCTCGATTATGGAACAAGAGCTTAAAAATCGGGACTCTGAATGTCCGCACTCTGAGGGCGGGCGGGTAGCTTGTTACTGCCAAGTTGGAGATTATGGACTAGATATCCTGGGGCTGAGTGAGGCACGCGTCCCAGGTTCGGGGCAGAGTGACGCTGGCAGTTATGTCATGCTTCACTCTGGCCACCGGACTGCACGGATGCGTGGCGTCGCTCTACTTTCAAGCAATATGCCTTCTCTCGGCTTCTTGGTTGGGAACCTGTTTCTGACAGCCTGATGAGTGCGTCCTTTAAGATGAGTGGCGAAACACTGACGGTCCTTCTATGCTATGCATAGAACTGAGGATGGGGATGCGGCTGCTAAGGACTGTTTCTATGACAGTCTGGATGTAGTTGTGTCCCATGTTCCGAGGCGCCATCGCCTAATAGTTCTGGGGGTTGGCAATGCCAAGGTTGGCAGCGACCCCCAGAATGGACCAGGCGTCATGGGTATGCATGGCTTAGGAGTGATGAATGACGCTATACGCCGGCGCACCCAGCGTGAGCCCATCACCTCTACTATTGTGGGGCCTTGGCTGGACATGTGTTAAGGATGCCGAATGACAGTTGGCCGAGGAGAGCGCTGTTCTTCCTCCCATCAGGGTCCCGAAGACGAGGAAGACCCTCTCGTACTGTGTTCCGCTCCTACGAAGCAGAGCTGAGGGACATGGACATGGTGTGGGAGGAGGTCATAAACATTGCGCAAGATCGAGCGCAATGGAGAGCTCTTGTTGCCTTCCTATGCCCCTGAGTGGGGTGTAAAAGGGAGAATTGATTGATTGCTTAAATGTGATCACACTAAGCCAGCATTCGAAACAGCTGCAAAAGTTGTTGGTAAGCCCGTAGTGGTCTAATTGAAAGCTTAAACCAAACATTCACATTAAATTCAATGCATAAAATAGGTAGTTTTGACAAATATGAATGAAATTGTTAGAAATTCACGGAATTAGATGAGATATTAAATTGTTTTACATAAGTGACATAAATCACGATACAATTACATAATATAATCTTCAGCACTCCAGTAACTGGCATCTCCCATCAGTACCTACATTCACTGTCTTGATATTAATTTTCAGATTTCACGAATCTCACGGGAAACATTACAGTCCAGGGTATGGTGAAGGTGATACACTCGGCTTTATGATATGTTTACCAGAGTCCAAAGAAGTCGGCCATATACCCAACACATACAAAGACAGGGTAATCTGAATGATGGTTTCCTTAAACTAGTTTGTTATGAAATTATGTTCTACTAAATGTTATATTCCGTTTTCTTCAGCCCCTCGTAAAGTTTAAGAGCCATCTCTACTACGAAGACAAGGACAACATACAAGAAGCCCTCTCGCAGCTGAGTCCACTCAAGGGAAGTAAAATAATATTTTATAAGAATGGAGTTTGTCAAGGGGAGGCGTTTTTGGACATATACGGAGGATGCTATTACCCCTCTGTGTCCCTACACAAAAATATCACAGTCAGTGTCAATTTTGGACCCAGTTTCAAGCATTCGCCAACAGCAGATTTCCAATATAGAGGGGTGAGTTAATTCTTAATACAGCTGATATAACTTAATAAGTTTCCTTCGGCTTACTGTTCTAAAATACTTAACTTGTAATCACCTAGCTTACTGACAACTTGCTTATCTGTTAGCTGGTTAATATAACATGGGGTATGATTTAGTGGAATTAGCAATGTTGGCAAAAATCTCAGAATAGAATTCATGTTTTATTATTTGTTGTGGGGTTGCCAGATAAGAATAGCACCTCTGCTTTTTGCTGGTTTTTCGAGCATCCTGTAAGAGGCAGGAAAACGAAAAATCATCTTGGTTGACTCACATCTTTAAACCCCAAAAGGTCAGAAAAGGCACAAGAAAAAAGCCTCAGAAACCTAGCTAACCCCATCAAGGGGGCTTTTTCCCTTCCTTCCCTGTGATGGTACAGTGGAGAGCTCTTGTTGCCTCCATGTGCTCCAAAGTGGGGTTTTAAAGGGAGAATAAATGAATTATTTGTACCTAATGTTTAACTTCAACGATATTTTTTTATAAGGAATAAGAATAACACGTGTTTTCAATTAATGATGAAATTTAAATAAAAAACATTAAAGCACTTTTCCACAATTTTGAAATATAAAATTGTGGAAAAATGCTTTAATGTTTTTTTTTTATTTAAATTTAATTACTTTCAACCATATTTAATTACTTTTAATTACAATCTACAATTTAATTACTTTAATCCATAAAAATTTGCTTTCATGAACTTCTTGGACCAATTATGTTAAAACTTATATATTTGAATATCTAAAGATTCAAATATATAGGAAGAAATATCTTAAGTAAAACTAATATTTTTTACATTATTTGTATGTCTTTTTTGTGTTCTCTCATTATCATAGTTAAAGTTTCTTGATGGAAATCACATATTATATTATTGCTTTTGCCATTTTTTTATATTTTAACTCTTCTTTGGACAAGATTTTATCCCATTTATTCGAGATGTCTCAAAGACATTTCATCTGTATTTTATAATGTAAGCTCTGCTTTGATAGTAAACTTCCAGAATATTGAAAGTCTGTCTAAGCTTATGATCCAATTTTTACTGACAATCCTACAATGTTGTCATGCCAAGTATTTTAGCCATTTTCAGGTTATTTTTATAAAAGAAAGTCGGGTTAGTGCGAACACTTGGCTAAACAGATTCTTCCGATGTTTGATTTATTGGATTCTTCTCCGCTCCGGATAAAAGAATAACTATTAAAAAGTTGAAAAAAAAATGCATACCAAATAATATAAAATATAATATTAAAGTTAGTATGTAATGGATTTCCTGCGACGTCAACGCCATCTATGAAAAATTCTATAACAGCAATCATTGTTTACTTGACAACCATTATATGAAATATTGGTACGCAGATTTTTGATGTAATTTTTTTCAGGCTTTCAGAAATAATTTTCAATTTTCAAACATAATATTTTAAACATATTTTTGTAAAAATTACAAATTTAAAATCAATATTCATAGTAAGAACTACATGACACCGTCTGTCGGGAAAGCTAGTTTACAATAAAAGTATGTTTATTGAGTAGAATTACTTTTATTTTGATAAACCTCAAAAATAAGGCACAATAAGATAACCTAAAATATAATGACAATCACAAATTTGTTTTCTTTTCTTTTTTGCAGATGTATGATAAGGCTGAGGAGGCATTCTGTGAACAAACAATGGCCGATATGCTTTATCTCACTGAGAACGAAGGGAAGCTGAGATTAGACAACTACAATATTTGATATTTTGAATAGAAACTGGCACTTGTGTTGTGTAAAAAACAAACAGTATTTGTAGTAATAGGTAATTTTGTGCTGTGCTACGATTTGATATGTGTATTTGCCCCCACTCAGACCTTACGACTAGAATAATGATTAAAGTGAACCTACGACATGGTGTTAATGTGACATGTTTAAAATGTATTTACATCTTTGCTTGATCTTCTATCAACTAGCTAATGAAATGTGTTGTTGAAATCATGGAAACAAAAGAGAGAACACAATACAAATATATTTAAATAAATTACCTAAATTTGTGTACATGATAAGACATAATATTAATAATAACGATAAATAATAAGTACAGTTTTTATTAAATAAAAAGGCATTTTCATTGGACTTAATGTTACAAACTCATTTCCCAAACCCTCCCCGACACTTATGACTGGGCTCCATTGGTTTGTTTCCCTCCCATTGGTCCGGTGTTTGTGTGATGATGGACAGAGCGTGCACTCCACCCTTGAGCTCCTGGGACAGGGCCTCGTTCACGATGCGATGTCTCTGTAAATGAAAACGTAGTCGTTAAATAAAAGCTATCTGATTTGAATTACCGACGTATGTAAAACTTTCTAAATAAAACAAAGTTTCAAGTAAACGAATATTTTTATATTTTGCAGTAAAACTGTATGTGCCTGATCAATTCTTTTCACAATATTTTTAATATTTAGAGATTCTTTGTCAATTTTTCAGGACTAGATCTTAATAAATGATAATTTACCAACTTATAGAGGCTAACTTTACACTAATTATGGTAAAAATTTTATTGGTAAAATACAGTCGTAAGGCTATAAGGCAGGTGGTCTTAATTTACACTTAAAATATTAGATCTAGTCCTAAAAAAGGACACAAGATTTTCTAAATACTTAGAATGTTGGTAGGTGTCAATTCTTCACATTTTTTACTATTTGTTCCCACCAGAATAATTTTGAAATAATTGAATTGACTACAAAATTAAAGCATAAATGTATTTTCGTTTGAATCTAATTTTTAGTGAAAAGTAATTCTTTAGAAGAATAAGCAACGCAACAAGCATAAAAATATCAAAGGTTTGTCTTGACGATGCTAGTTGAGTCGATAGGAGGTCATTCATATACATACTGGGGAAAAAAATCTAGATTCTTGACCTGTGACTCGTCTAAGTATTTATTTTATTTAATCTACAATGATAATCCAACTGAAAATTTAAACAACTATTAGATATTTGATTCTTAAACTGCCAATATTGAAAATTTATTATGATAATGGTACATCATTGGTAAAGGTGCTTTACGCAGACCAAGGATCACTCTGATGTTTTACAAATATCAAAATGGATGCCTATTGCCCTTGGTCACGTCATCACACCTGAACAAATTTTGATAATTCTTTTTTCTTGTGTTTACTATTTGTCAGGAGAGGATCTTATGAAAGACGGAAGGAAAAAATTAAGAAAGTTTCCCAGACCATAAGAAAATTTAAGATAACTTAATGTAAGTAACCTTCTTAGTGCTGTTTTTACAATATACATTTTTCTTGATTTTATATTGGCGTTTGACATAACTGTCGGTTGATGCGAGTGACAGAATGTGCCCTGCAAACATTGTTTTAAAGAGATCCAATCGATCGAGATTATAATAAATGCAATGTGGAACATAAATGGAATTTTACTAATATCACCAACAGCTTGAGCTATCATGACAATCAGTCGGTGGAACCAAAGATTAACACATAAAGTAACTTAGCGTTTATAAACAGGTCTATATTGCTCTCAATAAATAAAAAAGTGATATCTTTACCATAATAAGACAATTCCGAATTTGTGAAATTACTCTTAGAATATTTTCAATGGTTGCAATGATTTTTTTTGTAGCAAGATAAACAAGAATGTTAGAAATTTCAAGTGCATCTATGGCTACATAGTTACGGCAGTTATTGGCCACATATTATTATAGAGAACTTATCAGTACTCTATGATGGAAGTAACCGATATATGTCACATATTATTTTACTGAATTTGGACAAACGCCAATTAATATATCAACATGCTAGCACTAATTATTTACGATAACAACAAACACGGGTCCGTTAGCATACAATAAACAGATATAAAACAATAACTATTTTATAAATGACAGCAATGCTGCTAGAACGTGTTCATGTTATGATGATGAATTCATTTATCATACTAAGCCATTGTATTGTACTCATGACATTAAAATCAACATGAAAAGTCTTAAAGCTAAGTAACATCCAGCATGATTTATATTACAAATTTAGTAAAAAAATATGAAGGACACAAGTTTTAAGCATATATTATTATCATGTAACCAAGCCATAGATAATTAGCTTAACATAAAATTATTTTATTAGCGTTATGAAATCTTTCAATAGCAATGGGCCAAATTTTTTAATGAATGCAAAACTCTCTGGGCAATTGTCAAAAACACAAAACGACTCAAGATACTATGATGTAATGAAATGGGTATTGTGATCTCTACAACATAAGGTGCTGCACTCGTTAAAATATAGAAATGAGAAATGGGGAGCTATCGATAAGTTATAAAATGTTGTAAAGGTGTGTGTGCTTATAATTTTCACTCTTTAAAACGTTCAGTTTTTTTTTTTTTTTCAAAACAGCGGATAATAATAGAGTAAGAATAAATAAAGTTGTGGCAATTTAAAAGGATGGTGCTCAGATTTCATCAAACTAAATTTATTGTAGATAGAATTAAAAAAAAAGTTATTGACAAATTGTAAAAGTATTAAAATTTACACCAAAACACAATAATATAGAAATAGTTAGCACACTGACGGACAACATGGATCACAACATATTTTAAATTTTACCTTATAACATTCATAATTTGAAGATTTCTATGGGATTTTGTATTCCCATGATTTAAATCCTTGCTGAAATTTGATGAATCGAATTTGAATGGAATTGAAGATATAAAATAGGTCTTACGGGCAGATATTAAAAACTTCTCTTTAGTATAGACAATTTTTTTTTAAATAAAATAACTTACATCTCCCGGGAATAGTATATATCGGGAATATATCTAGGTAAATTATCAGGTTTAAATTTTTTTTTGGCTATCAGTAGTTATTCATGGATCTATTTGTTAGTTAACCAGATTATAATATCTAAACATAATGAATTAAAACAGCAATCTAAAATGGTCATCTAGCTACAAGCAAATAATACTCTCTACTAAATGTTAGCAAGCTGCTTTTTGTTAGAAAAAAAACATGGTTTGTTACATCCTAATAAGATATTGGAATCAAATTATTTGACCAAAATGCGATTGATCGGTGACTATTATCTAATTATTTTATCAATGTCACTCAATAATTTTTGAAATCATTTAGCTTTCATAGCAATAAGTCAATTATAGCTGTTAAATTTAAAAACTATTATTTCGGGTTAAATTAGAAATCATATTTAATACTAAAAACAACTGGTTTTTCGATAGAGAATAAAATAAATAAAACTATTATGAATACTGAAAGAATGCTACAAAATAAAAAAAGCAAAGGTATTAAAATATTAACGATCTAGAATGTGTCCTGTATTGAATGACACAAATAAATGGCTGAAAATGACCATTCATCACTTTTACCACTTCATTGGATATAATCCCTCAAAACAAATCATTATTTGATTATGTAACAATAAGTTCGCTACACAGTGTAATTATTGATTTATTTTTACTCCTTTGTTCAGTGTGTAATGTGTGTAAATTATTGATTTTTATTGTAACTAACTGTACTAACCTTTAGCAAAGTGATTCCTTCAAACTCTGTTGAAACAATCATAACCTTGAAATGTGTTTCCGCATTTTCAGGAACATTGTGCATATGAGATTCATTAACAACTTCCAAGTAGATTGGATCAAATTTGGCTGTTATTTTTTGTCTTATCGCATCTTCTATCGGGCGAGAGGACATTGTCCTGGAAAAGGAACGAGCATAACCTAAAAATGGTAAAGTAACAAAAGATACTTACATCAGTGATAAACAAAAAAAAAATACAAAAGAAATGAAACTGTTTAAAAAACAATACCGAGTGCTTTGACGATATTCATGTATTGATATTTTGCAAATGACTGCAAAGCCAGACCAATAATAAACTCAATGTCAAATGAAATTGACAGCTACACTCGAACACTCGGTGTTGCAATTTATTAAAAGGGAGGCCATGTGAAAAAATATCAATGTTGATAATAGTAATAATAATATTTTGCATTGTTTATAACGAATTATTGGCAATTTAAAAAAAAAAACAGTGCGTTATTTTTGTATTATGATTTTCAATTTCTAAATTCATAGTAAGTACTTAACAAAATATGAAATACAACTATGATAGCTTACTGCGCATTAAAATGATATAAAATTAGCAGAAATATGTTATTATTTTTAATGCTCAATAAATTATTACATCTTTTTACAACAATATTTTTCTAGACATATAAACATAACATTATTTTCACGAACGGCCTTATTCAATAAAGTTGTAAGCTGACGTAACAAAATATAGACTTAATGTTTTAAAAATAAAAGTGTAAAAATAGCTCTGATCTATTCACGTGTGTGGTTTTTATTAGCTAACATGACACGGAAATAAATTCTCCTTGGTTAAATGGAAACGTCCACTGTTAAGTTGATATTTCATGAGGCGGGCATGTTCATGGTCGATGGTCATGGATGAATTCAATTCCCAGCTGGGCTAAATTTATGATTTACAATCTTTACATACGAATAATAATAACCGTACCTTTTGTTCTTTTACGCATGTGTCGGCGTGCGTGTTTTAGTTTTGGTAGATTACAAAAGTGATACAGTGAAATGAGCTGATTTTTTTTTAAACACAAAGATAACAGCAAAATAATATAATGGAAGAAAAGTATAATGGATATCATTGTTTCAATTTGTCGGTTAATAAATGATTCAAATGACTCATTCAAAATATCGATTTACCTTATGGGAAAATATTGATAAGAAAATTTAAAAAAAATACTTCATTGTCCCCGAATGAGTATTTTTTTGTAATGAAGTTCGGAGGTCCATGCTAGATATTTTGATGCTGTGACTCATAAAAATAGTAAAATAAATTTCAAACAATAGACTTCGTTCAAATATTATTTCGTTAATGCAATATGTAGGTAGGTACCTAACTACTTACATACCTACCTAAAAATTTACGAAGGCACTTAGGTTGATGGGCGATGGCTATTTTAAATATGAATTGGTAGGTAGGTACCTAAGTATGACATTTTTTCAGTTATTTCATTCGAGTGATAACCGTCAATAACAACCGGAAGTCAGCAGCAATGCATTCTAATTCATTTTTTCAAAAATCGAACGCTTCAACTCCACAGAGAAAAATGCAAACATCGACATCGAAATGTACTTAACAGTGAAAATCACAGACAAAAATGTTTTATTTTTTCACGAGCACGCATTCATAACATGAGATAATTTTTTTTTCATTATAACAAAAGTTGTAGCGAACCTATAGCTAGCACAATATACCTCGCAATCAAATCGTTATTTTGTCTACTTTACGTTGTAGGTAATTTCGTTGATTGATGTTTCAGCATCGACTGAATGCTGATAACAAAAAACAAAAGATTATTAATTTTTACGCAACTTATTATTAACTGATAAGTAAAATAATAGATGTTGACTTCAGGATTAGAGATATCAAAATTATTGTCAGAGATAATCATTATTGTACAAACTTAATAAGAGAAAAAATATTAAAGTTACAACAGTCGATGTTCAAATTTTCTCTTTCGTGGTCATGGCATTTTTATTTATTTCGGTTTGACGGTGTTGGTTTTTTTTTGACGTTTTTTTTTTCAATAGTTAGTGATTTTATATTTTTTTTTGTAGCATGTCTAAAAAAATAAGTCTCAGTAAGGTATGTACCTATGCATGATTAGCGATTTAATGGTGATGGGATTAATTTGAATAAGACGTCCGTTAATTTTAGACGACATTTTAATTACCTATAGATATAAGAAAAGGCTTTTTTTATATCTTTCAATGCGTTTAATTATTTCGAATTGTCCATTTGATTATTTTTTTTTAAATGAATCTGGTTTCACCTAAAGTGAATACAAACACACCTTCAAACCGAAGCTTGTGTTGTTAAAGTTGAAATGGTCGGCATCGGGATTCGAATCAACGATAGTAGGTACTCTGTACGTATGAAAGGCGTCTATTGATACCGCTGGGCTACCAACTAACTCATAATTTAATTGGTTGTAGGTACCAATACTATTTTAAATGACATCATAATGCCTAGTACCGATTCACTCGCATATAAAAAAAAAAAAAATAGGTACCTAATTGTAGCTTTTTTAAAAAAATTATGATATAGGTACCTACTTCCCAACTGATTTTTTTTAAATATATTATTTAAGTAAAAAACGTCCTAAAGATTTACTATGTGGGTACTTAAATTATTTGTGAAAATATTTTCAAGATCGAAGGCAGGGAAAACGATAATTGTTAATATACAATTTTCTTTAAAGTTTATATAAATAACAATATCTTATATTTTTTTTACCAATCTCGCCGTGTCCCTGAATGAAGTGGGCAGAGAGAATGGACCTCCAATAAAAAAAATCAATAGATACTTTTACAAAATTATAAATAATTGGTACTAAGGTACAAAAATGGCTTTGAAATATTCTGCAGTAGAATAATGAATTATTGGTCTGGTTTGAACGTTTGACTTGGAGAAACTGCATTGAGGCATAAATTTCCACCGGTCATAGTTAGGCATTGACACCTTTGTGTAAGAAAATAGATTGAATAAGAAACGAACATATTATTGAGTGTTATGTTTGCGTTTTACATACATTACAACATACCTTCTGTAAGGTCATTACTTGCTAGCTTGTAGTGTTAAGAAGATTTTTCTACACTAAGAACGTGTCAAGTCTTGTTGTATACATATAAGTAAATCACATTATGTGTTATGATTACCTACGTAAGAATATTACCTACAAGCTACAGCGTTAGCTTAAAAATAAGCTGGAACTTACATATACCTACCTACTTAATCGAGTTACACAAAGGAACCCCTTTATAGCATTCTCTAGAACCAACCTGCTGAGATAGCAAAATCGTCTGCTTAGGAAGTGTATTTCAAGAAGTCTGGCTGAGCTAATTAATTGTGATAGGTACGATGATTGGCGTACGAAAAAAAATCAAAACGGTCTTTATCAAAATTTGTGTATATCTTCCACATCCCTTGTGGGCTTGGTAGAGAGGGTAGCGTCTAAACATAGGTAGGTTATATTATATTATTTTGCTACATCCTTTTCCAAAGACATTACAATTTTTTTACCACAGGTCAGCTCAAAATACTTTCATCGCCAGTCACCAGCCATTCTTTCAAAACCCGATCAAAATAAAATTATCCTAATTGTTAATCAACTAATATATGTACCACCCTATTTTACAGTTTTTTAGAGTTAATTTTCTCATTTTATTTACCGTATTTTATTTATTGCAAATCTGTTGAGTTTATTTATTACCTATTGTTAGCTTTTAATTTTTGTCGTGTCATTCTGTGTGCTCATACATGCATTTTTCTATCATAACTTAATAAAACAAAACAAATAATACTTTCGCTAGCTATACTCTATAATATTATACTTATACTAATACAATATTTTTGTAATTTTAAATTTAGTTTAAAGTAAAACATAATCTCTGCTTTAGATTTTATCGAGCTATCGGCATGATTGACATTATAAAGAAATGATTATTGCTTGGTTTATAAATAATGTATCTTTTCAATATTTACCATCACAAATTAGTCCTCAAACGAATTGAGTGCATAAATCTAAAGATATAAAAGAAAGTAGGGTTAGTGCGAACACTTATAACTCGAGATCGGCTGAAGAGATTTTTATTATTTTTGGTTTATTGGATTCTTCTCCCCTTCTGATAACAGAATTCTGAATTACTAATAAAAAATCGAAAAATGGATAGCAAATAATATAAAATTAAAGTTAGTATGGAACGGATTTACTGACAACAACGCCATTTGTGAAAAATTCAATTTTTTTTTACCCATCACGCCGTTTCTTGAAGGGGCTAGGCAGAGAGTACCAACGGATTTCCATTCTTTCCTATCCAAACTAGGGATTGCAATCCGGTCTCATTTTGAATCCGGCCGGATCCAACCGGATTTTCGTCAATCCGGCCGGATCCGATCGGATCCGACCGGATTGAAATAACCTTGATTAATTGTCATTTTTTACAATAATGAAGGCTAAAAATAAAACAGCTCATATACGAAATTAACTTAATTAGGGTATGATTACTTTTAAATAGTAAAAACTAGAAATAAAATAAGTTTCAAAAGAAATAAAATTCAAAATTAGATGACGTATTAAAAAAGTCAAATTTAAATTTAACGAAAATATTTATTTTGACCTGCCTTATTAATCATGATTTGAAAAGAAAGATTCTCAGAGAACCACACCACGAAAAAGATAGATTCTCGAAAACTCTTCAACCCATTGCGGAATAAACCATTCGAGGCAGAGTTAGAAACTCCGGATTTGGAGCTTCTGCGATATCGAGAACGTCAGGCAATGGGGTAGCAATAGAAGGCATTACTGGTATGATCACGTCAACATAACGGATCCGGTGATTCTGGTAATTATAAGTGATTGAAATCACATAAACCAACAGACCCTTGGACGAGCACTGAAGAGTTGGATGTGCAGTTGGATATCCGCGTCCTAGAAGTATATATAACCTATAACCGGGAATAATCAGAGACACTCATATATCCAGAATACGTGTTTGAAAAATTATTTCAGTTTTATCCTTGAATATAGCTGCACACACATTATGACAGACTACCGAACTAATCTATATATGTAATGTATAATCACTATCACTACATTCAATACTATCAATACGATAAGTCAACACTACCTAACCCCACGTTGGGCACAGGGAGGCAAAAACAGCATTACACTGCACTCAGTGTGACGCATTTGCCACTTCTTCTCATCGTTTCTTTATGGGTACCTACAATGACCCTGTGGAATTGCTAGGGATACGAATTCGAGTCCGGTCCGTGTTGAGAATGTCGAAAAATCCCTTAATATATGATTAACCGGATCCGATCTCCGGATCCGTCAATTTCTGCCGGATCCGATATGAGCATTTTGATGACGGATCCGCCGGAATACCGGATCCGGTTTTCCGGATTGCAATCCCTAATCCAAACAAACCTCTATCGCTTCTTCCAAACGCATAACATTCCGCATACATGCTCTTCTATTCCTTTTGCTCCTGACTTGGCCCTCCTCTAAGACTGGACCGATATGATTGGACCATGTCATTCGAGGTCGGCCTCGTCTGCGTGCACCCATTCTTTCAGATTTGTATATCCTTTTTGTCATTCTCTCCTCGTTCATTCTCTAACTTTCATTCTAGTCACTACGCTAACATCCACTCCACATTCCTTTCTAATATTCTCATTCCTCACCTTATCAATCAGTCTCTTTCCGCATATCCTACGCAGTGATCTCATTTCCACAGCATTCATTCCTACAGCATTCAACAACACAATTTTTATTTACTTCACAACCATTGAGTTTCATAAAATTGTACGCCGTTTTAACATTCACATATTTTAATCTTTTTTTTTGTATTTAAATTTACAAATTCGAAATCAATATTGTCTTTGAAACGTTGAAATATTAATAAGAAAAGATTTTGGGTTGGTTGGAAGAAATTGCCTTTCGGCATTAAGCCCACCCTTTCCACAATAAAGTTTTTCTTTTATATTTTGTGCGCAGTAAAGAATATTTTATTTTTAAAAGATTTATATGAGAACCAAAGTCTTCATTTTTTTTAAACTTTGTGCTTCAAGCGACCACAGTAGCCTGGTTGCTGAGGAGCAGACAAAGACATATATAAAGAGGTGCCGGGTTCGAAGAGTTTTTCACTCATGCTATAATATCCAATACGAGACGAGACGTGACCGGTTTAGGTACTATAGTAGAAACCGCATTTTGGAATTTAGTTCCGCCTGCTTTATTTACATATTGTAGAAAAGTGTTCACAAATTTATTAGCATATTTTTATGTTCCAACCGTGCTGTCATTTATCACGACATTTTTTCAGACAAAACACAAAATACCTACTGCAATTTTTACTTTCGTAGGTATGTAGTTTCAATGTTTTAATGACAATACATAATTAAATATAAACATAAAATACCTACTGCAATTTATATTGCACCTTACTCGTAGGTAGGTATTATGCCGATATTCACACAGAAACAATAAAAGATTCCTAAAGTACTTACAATACATTGTCATGGGTCAGGATGAAGATAAGATAAAATAGAATCGAGGTATAACATTATACTTAAAAGATATCTTTCATCTTCTATCTATATTATAAAAATGGAGAGCTATTTTCCGTAGTCATCGTATCACGCCTAAACAGCTGGATGCATTTCGCTAATTCTTTTTTTTTCTGTGTTAGAAAATGAAAGAAAACTCTACGTAGGCAACCTTATTAGTACTTTTTACCATATAATTTTTATTCCAATTTTGAAATATTGTTAGGAACTATCAGTGTTGTTAGATAGTTGGTGCGATTGACAGAATGTTGATGGAATATACATGGTTTAAAACAGACGCATCGGTCGGAATTACATTGGTTAAAAGGTAATAAGCTTATCATTATACAAATTCGAATTCAATATTCATAGTTAGGAACACAGGACAACGTCTGTCGGGAAAGCTAGTAATTTAATAATAAATTAAATTAAAAAAACTGATTAAAGGAATTTTTAGTGTTAAGTAAATCTATCAACATGAGTGGCTAGGTTTGATTTGTTTGCTTATTGATATTTATTTGTAATAATATTACGGGAAATCTTATATATAAAAATGATTAGCTGTGTGTGTTTCTCGCTAAAACTCGAGAACGGCTGAACCGATTTAGCTAATTTTGGTTTTGAAATATTCGTATGAGTTCGGGGTATTTTAAACGTTGTAAAAAAAATGCGAGGAAAATTGAAAAATTACATTTTCTTTTCCCGTAGGTAGGTACCTACTTATTAAGTCTCCCTATATGTGTCAAGCAAAGGGTGGTTAGTTTTGAGAGTTATGGGAAATGATATTGATATATCTAAGCTTAAGATGTAGGTGATACGGAGTCAGGGTCGTCTAGTTTTTTAAATTTAAAACAGCGAAGATTAAAGAAAAAAAATGTTGTGGAATTGTACTTATGTTACATTGAACCTATTAAATTAAATGCCTAAGGCATCCTCTCTTATCTAGATCCCTTTTCAAGTAAATGAAAAGTGTATAAATTTGTTAATGATTTATCGTGAAAAAAAATCATGATTCAGTTATATGTTAGTTAAAGCATTGATTTTCGTTTAAATTAATTGCTACCATGTTGACCTTGAATATTTCAATTATTTGAGATTAATTTATTAAAAAATAGCTACATGTCTGCATAGATTCTTTATATAAGAAAATGCGTTATTTTTTTTAATCCATTATTAAATGCATTTATTCTTTTTCTTATTCTAGGCCTGAAGACCTGTTATTAAGAGGTGTGGTTTGCCTCTTGCGAGGTCGACTCCCAGCTGTTTACATTTTTAAAAGAAAAAATTTATTGATATTTATTTTATTAACATCGAGCATATTTTCTCTATATAATAAATAAATAATGCTTTGAATATATATTATGTATTAACAACGAATTATCCATGCTAAAATACAATTATTTTTATTAAATTTTTTTTTTATTTTGTATGGGTATATGGATTATGTAGATACGTTTTTCGCCTTAAAAATACAATTCTTATTTAAAAAAAAAAAAAAAATTAATTTATCCAGGTACCTGTTGAATGGTATAAGTTTCTTCATCTTTGGCTTTTGTTTGCAGTCTAAACGCGAAAGCATCGTGTATGATTGGATGTAAAAAACGATGAGTTATACAATAACAGCTGCTACGTATAGGAAATATTGTTGTATATTATAAAACAATAAAAGTTATCGAAACAATACACCTTATTTGCACACATAATACGTTGATTAAAGAAAATCGCGACACAAAAACATCACAATAATATCTATGAAGAAAACTTCATTTCTGATATGTTACACAGATTATGTATTTTCTTTAATATATCTTGATTCGGAGCCAAATGTGCGATACGTCTTGTTGTATGAATAACTAACGAACCAATAATAAAGACAGACACTAGGCACATGAAATAATATCTTCATAATACTAATAACAATATCACCTCAGTTCACGATATGTCAAAAGCGACAAACTAACTATCAACTTGTGCGATATTGTTCGCTTTTACCTCTCCCTCAAAAATGTATTTTTATACATTACTCTCATTAGAAGTGCTGATATTTGAAACAATCTTTTAAAATATTTACATACTACGTTACGACGCGAATTTTAATAGTTGTATTCATAAAGAAATCAATCATGGCGACTCTCTAGTTTTGATAGCTCTGTCATTTTTCATTATTACAAAACCATCCAATTAATATTTTTTTTTTGTATTAGTAAAACGAAATTTTCTGACGGCGCTCTTTAAACTTTCTGTGGCGCTTGTATTTCTCAGTCGCGGAACATTTAGGGCCAATAAAACTTCATAGCTGACGCCCAATATTGTATTATGTTATTGTACAACTTGGAAAAGAGAGATTGGTTATAAGGAGTGTCCTATAAATAATGAAAAAATTGAATTCGGCACCATTCGTCAAGTGTTGCCAACCATTTTGAAACATGTATCTAATTTTGAAAGTTGATAGTTTATGGTTAGTAAAAATGGCAAAACAAAACAAAACAGTGATTTAACTCGGTCCTTCTAACATGTTGCGACCGTTTTTTCATTTAGTCCTAGATTGTCTCCTAAATTGTGTGATTTAACGGTAGATTTATTCTATGAAGTTATACAAAGTCAGAGACTTACAAACAAGCCCGCAAATACGTGAGCAACGCAATAAGAAGCAAATTCAACAACAAAAATTCAACCATTTTGAATTTGAAAAAATTTGAAGTAAAAACCTGAACTTTCAGTTTTGAGAGTCGTCTTCATGATTAGTGAATTTTTCAGTAATAGAAGAACTTTCGGATAGGCAAAATGCCTTATTATCATTAATATTGATAAAATAATGTTAGCATGAAGGTATTTTTATGTATTGGTACAATAATGTGGTTTACAAAACTATCAATTGTTGATGGATGCAGCTTAATGGTTTGGCACTAAGACAGTATTGAGTATTAACTAAGTCTGTTTTTTATCACAGATGGGACGTATTATAGCAGAGCTATTGGAAAATTCCGGCTCAATACAATGTGGATTATGATTAACAGGAGAACAAAAAATATACTCACAGGATGAGATAAAAAAGATAGTGCAGTGATTTGTGATATTTTATTTTAATAATATCTGCGATTTACTTACATCGTTACTTTTTCATCAGATTCATGGTGATGTATTCAATGCAACTAAAAAACATGACGACTTTTTTATTCGAATGGACTAAAAATAAACTATCAAAATAATATTAATTGAATTTCTTCTAATTTTAGGCCTTTAAGTTTGTTAATAAAGGGTTGGTATATAAGCCTCTCGCAAGCTCAATCGTACAATTCAAAAAGGTACTCAAAGGCTCTTTTTTCACTTTTGCACGGATTACAAGATATAAGAATAATATGAACCCTTTATTGAAAAAAAAATACACAATTAATTATAAAAAATAACACTCATAACTCGAGATCGGCTGAACAGATTCTTTCTATGTTTATTTATTGGATTCTTCTCCGCTCCGAATAACAGAATAACTAATCAATCAATCAATTCTCCCTTTTACACCCCACTCAGGGACATAGGGGAGGCAACAAGAGCTCTCCATTGCGCTCTATCTTGCGCAATGTTTATGACCTCCTCCCACACCATGTCCATGTCCCTCAGCTCTGCTTCGAAGGAGCGGAACACAGTGTGAGAGGGTCTTCCTCGTCTTCGGGACCCTGATGGGAGGAAGAACAGCGCTCTCCTCGGTCAACTGTCATTCGGCATCCTTAGGGAGGAGATGACATGTCCCAGCCAAGTCCATCTCCTCCCCACAATGGTAGAGGTGATGGGCTCACGCTGGGTGCGTCGGCGTATAGCGTCGTTCGTGATGCGGTGGTACCATATTACGCCCAGAATTCTCCTTAGGCAGTTCATTTCAAAGGCTGAGACTTTTTGTGCCTGGGCCTTGGTCAGGTGCCAGGACTCACACCCATATAACAGAATGGGCAACACACACGCATCAAACAGTTTACATTTCGTCTCGACACTAAACGCCGACGCTTTCCAAATCTTGGTCTTGTTGTTAAAGGCGCCACTTGCCATACCGATACGTATCGGGAGCTCAGCCCCGAGGTCACCAGAGGTGGTAATGGTTGCTCCCAGGTATTTAAATTTATCCACCCGGGAGACCTGGTGACCGTCAATGGTTATCGGTAGCTGTTTATCGGGGCAGGCATTACTCGCCATGAGCTACGTCTTACTGGCATTGACTCGAAGGCCAAGGCGTGCTGTTTCGTCGCAGAGTCTTGAAACACTGCGCTGTAATTCCTCCACTGTCGTACAGAACAATGCTAGGTCGTCCGCGTACTCCAGATCGCACAGTTCGCCCATTAGACCATCTCTCTGTGTTATCGGTATACCTCTTGCTCCTTGCATGGACTTTCTCAACAGGAAGTCCATGACTATTATGAATAACTAATAAAAAGTGAAAAAAAAATGGGTAAGAAATGATATAAAATATAATATTTTATAGTTAGTATGGAACGGATCACCTGCGACGCACCAACGCCATCGCGGGTAGTTCCCTCTCATTCTTGCAAACGTAATTGCCGCTCTTACAGTAGCCCATCCCATGCACTTACTCCAATTTTCATATAAAGTTAACATCGGGCACATAAAGGTAGAATGTCATATTATTATTATATTCTCGCGTTTTTCTTTGAAGTTTTGAATACAAATGAAATATGGATGTTTGGAAATATTTTAATGTTTTATTAGCTTAACTCAATCGAATTAATTAGGTTTGTATTTTTTTATGGGGGCGCAGTGCACATTATGTACACATGAACGTGCCGCCTCGGGCTAGAACCACAGGAAAACGTCTTTCGGGAAAGCTAGTACTATATAAAAATAAGTTGATACTCGTGCTTCGGGAAGGATACATATAGAAGAAAAAAGAGAAATAGTGTAGAAAAAGTAAGTGAATCTCTTATGCAATGGTTTTATTGAAATAGAAAAATCTAGTTTATTTTCAGTGCGTATCTCTTTCACGCTTTTATTATTTTACTAGTGAAACAGATAAACATAACGCTTTGTACTTGTCTCAAAGAATACTGCGTTCGTAATGTTACGGCGGATTTTCTTTTCTAGCAAAACATAGCGAAACTGTTTCATTGCAAAACGCTTACCACCAGGCAAAACCGATCATAATAATTTTCAATGATGAGGGTCGTTGCCTTTGAAAACCCTGCTGAAAAAGATAATCCAGGTGCACGATTCTATAAATGTGACAATCAACTTGATGATTTATATTTCGATCTTGTTATAAATCTTTGTTTGTCGATCAATAAGTGGAAGTTCAGATTTTTATTGTAACGTCTTAAGTAATAAAAAGTAGGTATACGTACTAGATACTTGATGTTTGCTACTTGATGCTATTAGGTAGCCTATCTTAAGTATCTTATCAATATCTACATGAACATAACCATTGTTTCAAAATTAATTAATAAAAAGAATTAGGTATTATTATTTGAGCACAACGTCCTGATTAAACGCAACATGGTTCGTAAGTATTTTTGTCTATGACAAAACAATGATTTTCATTTTGATTGGATGACGTAGGGCAACACTGACACACATAGATACACGAGACAGCACAAGACCATGATGATAAATAGTTTTTGTAACCTATTTACGTAGAATTCATATTTTGAATTTTTCTATGCAACAGATTTAGACATGGATCACATCATTAATATTGATTGACAGTGATCTAGTTCGAAAATTTCATACGTTGTGGACAGTTGATATTGGAATATAGTTTTTACAACTTTTTTGATAACATACCTACTTACCTTATGAACAAACGGGGCTTTTGAAATTATCCTCCAATTATCATATTATAATTCAAGACGTTTATTCATTTTTATTCATGAGCAAGATCAGTATTATATTTTATTATCTTGTCATGCTTCGCTTTTTTCAAATGTTTATCAAAGGGTATAGTGATATCTACGATATTCGTTATTCCGTTTCTACGATCAACCAACACAATGTCCGGACGATTTGCGTTAATTTTTCTTATTATTATCTCCCATCTTCAGCTTTAACTTCTGGTAGACATATTTTCAAATTTTAACATAGAAAATACAGTACTGAAGACATTATTTATTTAATACTAGCTGCAAAGCCAATAGGAAAAAATAATATTTCCAGCAGTTAGATTGATTTTTTACTTCGCGTAGGGCTAGAGTTTCAACGAAAATGCCGAGTTACGGACGAACCTAACCAATTTTACTAAAGGATTTAATTAACTATATAAGAAAAACAAAATATAAAATGGATAGAGTTTGATAGTAGAGTGTGTTCATTCAACAGCTTTAATGGCCAAGGGCCTGATTTTCGATCATACACTGGAGATCCAGGGTTCGAATAATATTGTATGTATTTCATCTTTAAAGAAAACAACTTGAGAAAACTCAGCTTCATAATGGCATTTATGTGAATCAGTAGGGAAGGTGTGTAAAATAAAGGCAAAATATACGAAATTGATACTTTTTTGCGCAATTAAAGACTTGTCGTTGCACTTTCGTTCAATAAAAAATATGCTTCTCAGTCAGATTTCAATAATGCGGGTGTAACCCACATTCATCTGCTCAAATTCGTTTACTTGAAGCTGATTGCTATATTCGATATCGACTTCATATTTTGAAATATGAATGTACCTACTTAGTTTTTTCCTGCAACGTGCAACCGTCTCAGTAAGAAGGTATGTCAGAAAGTAACGAGTGAAATTGAATACGTTCACCGGTTCACATCAGAGATCAGAAGGTTTCTTTTTTCTTTGATTCAAGTTTGCTGTCAGCCCGATGCTACATATAACCCGGCGCGTCTGATAAATCGTATTACTTAGCGCCCTCACCCTTGTCTCGCAGTTTTCTCCTTCTAAAAGCAAAACAATATTCCTTGAAGCGGGTTAAGCTGAAACGAAGTAACTTGCCGACACTGCGACAGTAAAACTGATGCACATTTTATGAAAGTTTTGATACGTTTGCTCACCGGGGACTCCGCACTGACAGTTGTATAACTTGACATTTGAAATTGAGTTTACAGACGAAGGTACTCTATTATAAAAGGTACTCGTACACACAAGTCTCACAAGTACGGGTCATTTGTTTGTAATTAAGCGCAGATTAGTTGGTGTTAATAATTGAAATTGCAGCGATAGAGATATTTTATTGTTTGTATGTTTCAATCGTCTGTGAATTTTTTGAGAGAAATAAACAAAGATTTTATTTTTATTTATTTTATTTTAGAGAGCTGTTAAAAAATCAATTCATATTTTATTTTTTTGGTAATTCAAAAAACCAAAAGCATTCATAAGTCAGTAATATAGAGTTCAACAATATCACTAACTTCAGATTTTTTGAGGTCATAAAACTAATGTAAACAAAATTTAAAAAAAATATATCAAGGCACTATTTTAAGTTTAAAATTTTAAGGTTAGATTCTTGATAATTTCAACGAGAGATTGTCGAAAGCTGTCGAGCAAAGTTAAATTATCCAGAAACTACGTTATTTAAATCTGTTTAAAAAATTGCAAAGACTAAAATCGCGTGAGTACACACGCAGCTACAAAGCGCATTACGAGTATAAGACAAACATCAAGAAGCCTGATAAACTCGCTGCTGGAAAATTATTATCCTCGAAAAATTTTGAAAATAGAACATCGTCATCCGTGGACCTTTTAAAAAATAGAAAAAAATAAGCGTTAACTCGGGTTTTGTATATTTTTTTTATTCTAAACTAAGAAAATTTATTTTTTATTATTTAAATTGCTCTAGCACTGAACGAAATGGACGAATAATAGTTCAATATTAACTTACTCAAGAAATGTTTTTTACTTTTAGTAACCGCTTTGAGAAAAAAGCAAAAAAAAACGTCATTCTTACTATAGGCAATAAGCCCATTTTTTGGTTTGGTAGAATTGACAACGTTTACAATATTAGAACTTGCGTTTAAAAAAAAATGAAAAAGATTGTTTATTCTGTGACTGGTACTAGGGGTACAGGATTAAGTGGAATTTTCAGTGCGAAGTAAAATAGACTACGTTTGTGTAAATGTTTTATTATGAATAGTGGGAGATGTATCGTCTGGCTAAGAGCTAACTTGTCTGAGTCGAGTAACCCAGTAAGAGTCTATGCCACTAGCAGTCGAGCGTTAAAGTAAATATTATTCAAATTTATTTTGGATTGAGTCTCGTAAAAGTGCTTATTTAATATTTACACAACATGGATGTTGCCAAATACCTACCTACAAATTCGAATTTTGTTTGTTCTGGCATTGCCTATAGTCTTTTCTTAAGCTACGGCTACACTATGGCCCATGCTGGTCCAGGATGGCCAAATAGTGGCACTGGCCAAGCATTGGCAAGTAGCAACATTTGGCAAATATACTTGTACACCTGGCTACACTATTGGCCCAACTCTGACAGCTGGCACGAGGCTAGATTGTTACACAATGTTTCTATCACTGATTTATTGATTAATTCTTGCTTTTATTCATCATTTTACATTCTAATCTCAAATTATTTGCTGTATACTCCTATCTGAGTGGGGAATTTCAAGAGAGTTTATCTACCTGGGCAAAAACGATATTTTAATATAATATCCAATTCACAAATATACCTACACAATAAAAACATTCATAATTTTATTAAACCTAACCTTCAATTTTTATTGATGTTTATTGTTTTGCAATAGGTATATATTTACCTAGCTCTTACAGGTTGATTTGGACTATAACATAAATGAAAATAAAAGATATTGATAAAAAAAAAACAAGAATCATGGGTACATTACATACATACTCGAGTGGTTTAAAGAAAGCATCAACCACCGTCTTTGCCGTTTGCGTTTTTCATTATTTTTAATAACAGAAAAGCAGATGCCGCATGTATCACTGTATAGGACGCTGCAATTAATGGCATAATATGATATTATCATTGTCAACTTTCATTATTTTATCAGGATTATAAAAAAAATGTACAAAACACTATGAAAATAACAACATGGAAGACATGACAGCTGTCACATTGTTCCAATATTGGTGAATACTTGCGAACTCGATCGACAAGTACCTATACAAGTCAAATATTGGGCGATATTGGTCATTGGTGAAGCGGCCACACTACTTGCCCATGATGGGCCAGCGCCTCTAACAAATTTGTGATTTATTTAAAAATTATATGTTATTTTGCTCTTCTGTGACAAATCTTGTTTTATTTTATTATTTTGTCAACATAAACCAATGGACGCACTATTTGGCAACACAATATTAAACCTACTGTCTTTTTACGTATACTGTTTTATTTATATTGTTGTCTTTTGAATTGATATCGATTGTAATTACTAATTGTTTAAAAATAATGAACAAAACTCTGAAAATAACAACATGGAAGACATGACAGCTGTCAACATTGGCCCAATATTGGTGAATACTTGCGGACTCGATCGACAAGTATACAAGTAACTTCCAATGTCAAATATTGGGCGATATTGGTCATTGGTGAAGCGGCCACACTACTTGCCCATGATGGGCCAGCGCCTCTATTTGGCCAGCATGGCCCATAGTGTAGCCGTAGTTTTACGGCCAATGTCAAATATTTGGCGATATTGGTCATTGGTGGAGCGGTCACACTACTTGCCCATGATGGGCCAGAGCCTCTATTTGGCCAGCATGGCCCATAGTCTAGCCGTGGCTTACTCAAAGTAACCGTTTAGAGAAATTTTTCCTTAAAAAAATAAACTAACGGCCGGTTTAAAAAAAAGCGACTAAAGAACTCTTTAGCCAAAGGAACTTATAAAATTGAATATTTCCTTTATGTGACGTGTTTCATAAAAACATAATATTCCCGCTTGCTTTAACTAAAGTTTGGAATATCAAAAAAAAAATACTTGAACCTTGGTAGCAGTTGGTAGTGTTACCATGGAACTCTATGGAAAACATGGGTTGTTTACTAATATTTTCACGGAATTTCTGTTAATCCGTTATTGTTGTTAATAATTTATAATTATGGTTTATGAATTAGTAAACGAAATTTATAAACAATAATCACCACCCTATTTTAGTCATTTTTGTCCACAGTGCCATCGCATACAAATGTTCATCATTTGTGACAGAGAGCGCCACGAAATTTTCTATGAGCTCCGGTTAAAATATTGAACTGCACTAAAGTCGACTTCAAGTGACAATAACGGGACTTTAACCTAAATTCGACTTTATGCGACATTTTTTTGTTATAAAACGCGTTATTCTTTAAAGGAAACTTAAAGTCTCCTATATTTTTTATGAAACCGGCTTTATAAGATATTTTAATTTTTGAAAGGAAAAGTTCATTGTTATTTGTTAGTATTCTTAAGTTACCTAGTAGAAAATAGGTTTCTTCCTACCATTAAAGTCATTCATGTAATGTTTGCATCAAAAATTTATATTTGTACGTATAGGGTGAATAATATTTTAAGAAATAGACCTCTTGAAAGGAAAACAAAATGTAATATTTGGAGGGTTTGTGTATTTACGTAGTGAAAGTTCATTATTATGAATTAAATAACACACAGTTGCACTTTCACAAAATTTCGGTCTCTTGACAATGTCTGCGTGAGTTGGACGAAAGCGCTCGAGATTCAATATAAATTTTGTGAAAGTGCAACTAGGTGTTATTTAATTCAGAAAACAAAATGTATTAAATTTAAAACAAAGTTAAATAAAAATCTATTTATATTATCTTATAACAATTATTATGTACATACAGTTTACTTATAACTATGTTTTCTTAAAATTAATCTTATTATAAATTTTCATCACTCGCTCAGTCCTCACTAACTATCAATTTGCAACTAAACTTGTATAAATGTGTCCTTTTTTTCTATTATTTTGCCGGTTGTTTTTTCCGTGAACATTTACGTAAATAATGTTCGCCATTAGATTATCGAACTTCAGTCCTTCGACCTATCAGGAGATAAATTGCACGTTTTTGATAAAAATAGGCACATTTAAAAAATTATAAATTAAAATATGATTTAAGTAGTATTTAATGTAGACGACATACTATTTATGCTTGCATCGTGACATAAATAGTCATAGTTGAGAATTAATTAATCATAATGTAAAAGATAAGCTCTATACAATAAATATTATTATATTATAGGTTGCGAGTGATTATTAAAGATAATTAATTTGTTTTACTTACAAGATAATAATAATAATATATTAAAATTTGGTTCAAGGAATGTTATCGTTCATTGATTTTGTCCTCATTGAACAAGAACTAATTTGACTACCCAGTGGCGTATAAAGTTAATATCATAATATCGATTTCCGAATATCGTTGGAATCATTTGTTCTGAGTCCAGGCTCTCAAAGAACTCGCCAAAATGCTCTATTACCTCTTCTTCTATCAGAATTCATATGTTCAAAGATATTTGTTTATTTGTTCACGATCAAAAGGGCCATTAAAAATGTATTAGTCTAAAAACTAACAAGGAATAATTCAAATGAACAATCAATAGTATTAGCGCAGCCAGGGCATTCAGCGATGCGGCCAATAGGAAAAGTAGGCACTCGCACAATACTTACCTAGTTAATTCCTATAATGAATGGATAACCAATAAAGTCGTATTGCCAATAAAATGGTAAAGATCCAAGAAAACAAAAGAAAATAAGTGTTTTAAACGATGAATAATTAAATAATGAGCCCGCCAATTTTGGTTAATTATTATGTAGGTATATTTTTACCCAATAAAGTGTTATACTATTATTATTATACATACCTAAGTTAGAATGGATAATTATTAGCCATATTGCAGAGCTCATAGAATCTCTTGGGAACATCCATAATGTAGTATTTTTACGACGATTTCCACACCCAAGTAGAAAATCCATAGGATTTATTCTATTTAGTTACTCCATTTCCCCCGCTGAAAGCTTGAAAGAATGACTCATTTAGGGAGTTTGTTCGAAAGTCACTCTATTATCGTATCTTTAGGGCGCGATTTTATAATCACCCCTTTGTAAATTTCGGTTACATTTTACTATGGAACTTACCAACTGCCTGAATATCGATTAACCATTCGTGAACTGATAGTTTATTTGACATTTATATGTTTTCGCACTGTTTTTAGCTTACTGGCATTTCTTCTTTTAACAGACTAATAAGAACAATAATTATTATTAATACTAGTCAAGTTATTGACAAAGGCAACGGCGCATTATGGTATAAATATTTGCATAAAAAAAAACGGTAAAAAGTTGCGAAAACAAGCATGAAAAAATTTTAAATTATTTTTTAGAGCTTTTTTACTCCATAGTGCGGCATGCTGTCCTAATCCATCTTCCATTTTGAACCATAGTGACCAACAATAATCAATAAAGGTATTTTGAACTAACGGATATTTGATCTGTCGCTTATTAAACCGGCCTTTATCGTATCTGATACGTCAATGTGTGTACGGCGATAAGAAACGATCGTTCGGTATGAATCACCGGCTAATAACAATCAGAATGTGTAGTGATAACGTTTAAGAATACAACAGTATCTTGATATGATCGAACGTAATCTAATCAATTAAAAAATGTAACGAATTTGATACCATACAAATATGTCAGTAATAATTTTTTAAATCGGGTAGGTAAATATTTCAGTGATTGCTGTTTTCCAACAAATTATCTAGTTTATCATTGTATTTGTCAGGATGCAAGCAGTTTACAGGAAGTGGTAGATAGTATTGCTTTTTATCGTCCACTGCTGAACATAGGCCTCTCGTATTTAGTAAAAATTCCTTGACAAGTGGATTGGCAAAGGATTTCTTCTACGTTATAATCCAGTTTTTCAAAAACGTCGGGCTTACCACCGTCTTCTACTGTTATTTCGAAGGCTGGCTTAGTGTTATCACTTTACGTTAACAACGTTCGCTATTAGGTGGTAGTGTTTAAGTCTCCGAAACTCCTAATCATGAGAATTCTCGACCTGTTCATCATGTCAAAAAATACCATGTATACCTACAACAAGTAGATATTTAATAATAGGTAATCAATGAGATATAGAGATAAAAGTTGGAAATTATTGAGAACAAGAGAGCAACCAAATTTAAATACTGCGACTGCTGTCATGTATTTGGCGCCAGGATATGAATATAGTCATGTTAATGTCTCATCTTTATTGCCTATTGTTTTTTTTTAAATTCGTAAAAATGTCAAAAACGGGTGAATAAACAAAAAATAATCTGAAGTGTAAAAACAAATCATAAAACTGTATTTATTTTAGTAAGAAAATATAGGTATTACAATTTCAAGAATAGAGGACACAAGATTAGCAAAAGTTGCCAGTGACAATAATATAGATACCAGAAGGATGCAAACCTCCAGGACGACTTCCTAAACGCTGGAGGGACAGTAAACAATCAGCTTCCCAAGAGGACAACATAATATCAAGACTTCGAACAACAGGCCTAATAAAAGAGGAAGAAGAATATTTCAAATCTAAGCAAATTCTAAAAATAAAAAGGCGTCTATTAAAAATATTCGAATAATCTTTACAGAATAAAGTCAATGGTAGCACTGCGCCACTCTATCAACTGCGTTAATACATAAGTTTCTTGGTGTAAATCTCTAAACCTACTCATTACAGAATCTTTTTTATTGGGGTGAAAATATCTAAAGTGTATTTTGTTTAGTTTTGTCTTTTTATCAGTAAATCATCTTTTAATCATACATTTTTATAATATGTCGCATTTGAACTTAAAGCAGGTGTTCTTAGTTAAAACCCGAAATGATGTTTTTGTTAAGCACCTCATTCACGATCACCCCATTTGGATGACACCCAAAAAATTTGTCCCATAAAAGATTACTCCAAATAGACGTCATCCATTTTTGACAGATGTAAAATGTAAGCTTTTTTTCAATCATTAAATAAGGTAATTTTACTTTACTACACGTTTTTGCTATATAATATATGATACTATGACAAACGAGACAAATTTTTAGCACTGACAATCAAGTGACGTAACGACATGGACCACGCCCACTCGAGTTTCCCGACGGATATCTATTTCGCCATTCACGGTAATTTTTTGGAGTGAAAGTGACGGATGGAGTGATCTTGAATTGAAATACTTATAAAAATCGAAGTATTCCTTCTATTCAGGTAGCTATTTAAATTCTTCACAGAGGAGAGAGAAAGCAAATACTTAGTCATCCATCTAAGGGAAAAAATATTTGAATTTCGTATAAACACAATCATACAATCTTTCGTTAAACTGAGAGGAAAAATATTCCATTTTCCATATTACGAGCTTTGTTATGAGATAGATAGTAGGTATGTTAGAGCGGACAGGGTAGGTTCGTATTTTTGTAAATGCCAGGGCTGGCGTCGAGGGACCACCCGGCCTTCTTCATCACTCCCGGGTCAAACTTTATTTAATATAGCGCCGTATTATCATCGTGCGTAATATGAGAGCGTGACACAGAAGGGCTTCTTCAAGATTTCTCATCCCTTCGTCCTGGCTTTCTCTCCACTCTAAATTTATTATATTATGTTACATAAATTGTTAGATTTTCTTTTACATTCTTCTCACGTATGATCCTACAGTGCCAAACACCATCATAAACAAATAATTATTAATAAAGTTACCGTGTAAGCGAAAGTCAAGTGATTTTGAGCAAAAAAAGGAATATTTTTGTTTTAAAAGAAATATTCTTCATTACTTCACCAAATTCCCTCTTTCATTACATCTTAGCTTATGCTTGGCCATACCACCGTCAGTATTATCGGAGTGACTTTCATCGTCGTTTTATGTATGTTGTATGTATTAATTTCTTTTTCACTCAAAGTGAACACAAATATACTGTTTTACAGTAAGGTACTTAAATATTGTGTCGTGAAAGAGGAAGATGGTCGGCACCTGGGATCGAACCCACGACCTCCAAACGATACTGTACGAAAGCCGGCGTCGTATCCGCCAGACTACCAACCACTTCAATGTTGTCCTGTATATTATTATCCTGATATAATATTAGAATGGTGAAAAATTTGGTATTGGTTTAGTTTATGGCCTTTTAGCCAACCAACGAAAGCGGAGAAGCGGAGCGGAGCTGAGGAATCTGGACATGATGTGGGAGGAGGTCATAAACGTTGCGTAAGATCGAGCGTAATGGAGAGCTCTTGTTGCATCCCTATGTCCCTAAGTGGGGCCTTAAGGGAGTTTGGATTTGGATTTGGAGCCAACCAACTGAAGCGTTATTCTAATATAAATCCAAGTAAAGCACAAATACAGAGAACATACAATGAACGCAAATTAATTAATGCAAAAAGAATTTAAGAGGCTGAAAGCAGATACCTTCGAAGGTCTGGTAAACAATGATGGAGTAGATAGAGTCAATTCTTAAAAAAGGCCAGGGCACAAGCAAATGAAGTGTGATTGAATAGAAAAGAGTGTAGGTTCGTCTTCTCTGGCCACTCGTCATGGCACACGCGATGTCTATTTTTTTTAATCTATGCTCATTATCATATATTATATGTCTCTGTATTCAAGCAGTAAGTATCATATAAAAATAATGCATAATATATAGGTTCTTTATGTTTATTTATAAAAAAATCGTATAAAATAAACGGTCAATTTTTTTGCTTGACCGTCGTCTATAACTTCAACAATATGAACGTAAGAAAATATAAAACTACATTCTTGTTATTTTGGTTTTAAAAAGTCCAGTGTGTTGGAGCGAATTGATTTCATCTATGCCATTCTATGCTATTTGAAGAAAAATAATTAGTCTGGGTATCAGATAAGTACGTCATTATATACGTTTTACACATGTTTTCCTCGTCATGCCTTGTTAATGCGTGACATGACAACAATATTAAATTAACATATTTTGTCTAAAACATTTTTTTAACTTATACGGCTTCTTTAATTACGGATGTTAACAGAGTATTGGTATTTTCATAGTCAGAACCGTAGAGCTTACGTCACTCTCATAGTCAGCAGATAACATATCAGGTAGCGTGTTTTATTTCACACAGTTAAGATTATTGGCTGCAGTACACATGTTGATGTTTGCTGAATTTGAGCTGGACTTAAATCATCATAACATTTTTTTATCAGGGCCAATAAATACAAAAGTTTTGTGAATCCAGACACATGTATGTTATTTTATGAAATTGTAGGTATGTAGTTTCATAAAATCATACCAAAATATGAAACCGGGAGTCCGCGCGGGAAGGAAAACATAGGTATATTGAAGAAATAAATATCAGAGGTTCCTGTCTAATACTAACAGCTATGTATTATTGTTCTATGGGAAGAAATGTCAAAAAGTTCGCAGGCCGCAACGTAGCAATGTAAAATTGGAACAATTTAAGGGGCGATATATCTGACAATCATATGTTTGTTATCCAAATCCAAACTCCCTTAAGACCCCACATAGGGGCATAGGGAGGCAACAAGAGCTCTCCATTGCGCTCGATCTTGCGGAACGTTAATGACCTCCTCCCACACCATGTCCAGATTCCTCAGCTCTGCTTTGAAGGAGCGGAACACAGTATGAGAGGGTCTTCCTCGTCCCCGGGACCCTGATGGGGTTATATATTACTTTTTGTTTGTTATAGGTATGTTACTTTTAAGATTAAATTGCAAGTTGATAAAAATAATAAAATAAATAATCTAACAATGAACTGAACACCCTTTTTATTCCTGTCATCCGACAGGTTTTGCTGGTTGCATTAACAAGTTACTTCTATACCTTAAGATCTTCCTAATTTCTCAGCCTGTATCAGTCCACTCCTGGACATAGGCCTACACCAAACTCTTCCACGTCCCCCAGTCTTGTGTAACCTGCATCCACTGCGAGACAACGGTTCTTACGATATCCCCCCCCCCTCCCATCAAAGCTGTGGACGGCCAGTGTTTCTAACTAGTCCTAGAGCGCCAGCATGCATAGGAGGCATTTTGTCCATTTATCCTTGGGTGACATGACCGGCCCATTGCCATTTAACGCTACCACTTTCGACAATGTCTGACACTTCTGTTCTGGCTCTTATTATGGTATTTCTAATTATTTTCTTAAGACCCAGCATCGCTCGTTACATTGCCCTTTGAGTCACCCTTAAATTCTCAGCACTTCTTTGAGTTCACTTATTTCCAATATTCGCTAACTCCATTTTTTTTTAAATATGACCTAGTAACATTTTCGTTGTCTGTTGCTATTAAAGTATTTGAAAAGTAATTTATTTGCTTCCAAATGGCGCTATAGCCATAGAAAAATGGAGTCGAAATATCATTTTATTTCCAAAAAGCGATATGTTTAACAATAGTTAGTTCCAAAAACCGTCAAAATCAATTCAGCCAATCACAAAGCGGCATTCTGACAAGTTTCAATATGGCGGCCATTGCATTTGTTCGGAAGTTGTTTTGTATTTGTTGACTTGTTTAATTGTTTATTTTTAACAAAATTATGTCTGATTTAGAGAAGAAAGTTGATAAAGCACTTCCTAATAAAGGAAGGAAACGTAAACAACAATCAGAATTATGGAAAAAGAACATTCTACTTCTCATAATATTAACAGAAACAACAAAATTATATTATAAAATAATGTTTCTAGCTTAAAACATAGATACAAATGATACACATTTATTTAAAAAGATAACGTTCATCTAAAATACAAAATGAATTACTAAATGATTTACAATAAATTTGAGATCAAAGAAATGTGATCAAAGAAGTATCGCCTAAAATGACAAACAAAAACCGTCAACTCCAATATAGTTATTTCCAAAATCCGTCAAATCGAAAATTGGATTCCAAAGTAAGTTAACTCCGGTTTTTGTAATTTTTATTTACTAAATATTGAAATTATTTCTCCATTAAATTTATAAATACATGTTTGTAAGTAATCAGAACACCATTCTTATTGCGATGCTATATAAATTTTATACTTAGGTAGTTATTTCATAGCAGTATAGATTTTTGTTCGTACTGAAAAATCGAGTCTTATGGAGTTAGCGAATATTGGAAATAAGTGAATCAGTTAATGTGATGGTTTCCAACCCATAGTACTGGTAAGACACAAGCATTCTAGACCTTCCGTTTGTTATTTGATGGGGATGGGGATGATATATTTGTGACTCCCATTTTGGAAAGCAGCCCATCCCAAGCCAGTTCTTTGGTCTATATTTCTGCGGATGTGGTATTTCTTGCGGTTTGATTAGCCCTATCTAAGATCTATTCCTGAGAAAAAAATGGTTTCATGCATAGTATGTTTACTTTCTTTTACAGGACAGTGTATCTCAGAATGGCAGCGTAAAGAGCAGCGCAACAGAGGCAAGTCGAGGAGGATGGGGGAGTCCTATCGAGTTTGTCTTGGCATGTCTTGGATATGCTGTTGGACTTGGAAATGTCTGGAGATTCCCATACCTCACTTATAAAAATGGAGGAGGTATGCTTCTGAATTGTTTATTTTATCTTTGTCTAGCTTTCCCAACAGACATTCTCCTGTCCAAAATATCAATATTGATATCGAATTTATACACTGATACCTCCTTCTCCGTCCAATCGTTTCTGTAGATACGACAAATAAAGTAAATTCTTTCCTTCTGGTCAACGTTAAGCCGTTAAGTTCGTTGAAATTTTGTTCCCATTGTACACTAGCTTTCCCGAAAGACATTGTTCTATCTTATATATGAATATTGAATTTGAATTTCCGACCGATGCATCCGTTTTAAACGATGTTATCAGGGCACATTCTAACAATCGCACCAACAATTAAATAACTGACAGCTATGTCATTGTCACACTACAATTAAAAAAACTGTAGAAAAGTCAAGGTCATCATTTAGTTTTCATAACTTTCTTATTTTTTCTTTCATAAGAACGTTTTCCTGTAATTAAATGCCTGCCATTATAACACGTGGTTATCCTCATTCTTTACTTATAATATTAAGAAGTACTTACGTAGTTCATCCAAGGGACAGTAGCTGTCCAGTAAAGTTCAGTATTTTGTGTTTACTTCATTAGAACACAGATACGAAATAAAACATGTTCATATTTTTGTCCTAAATACCTAATTTCATATTATTATTTTATTTATCTATCTATCTAAAGATATAAAAGAAAGTGGGGTTATTGCGAACACTTATAACGCGAGATCGGCTTTTTATCATTTTTGGTTTATTGGATTCTTCTCCGCTCCGGATAACAGAATAACTAATAAAAAAATCGAAAAATGGATATGCCATAATATAAAATATAATATTAAAGTTAGCATGGAACGAATTTCGATACAACGACGCTATCTGTGAAAAATTCTACACAAACACAATTTTTATTTACCTGATTTTTCATGGATTTTTTTCAAGTTTTTTTCTAATTTAGTTAAAATATAATTGTTATAAGATATATAAATAGATTTTTATATAACTTTACAAAATTAATAAATTTGTTAAAATTGAAGCACTTTTTTTATAAATTAGAACGCGAAAAGTGAATAAATAAATTTTGAAATCAAATGTCGTTTGATAGTTGGTGCGATTGCCAGAATTTGAATGGAAAATGTGTGGTTTAAAACAGATGCATCGGTCGGAATGAAATTGGTTAAAATTAATTTTTATCAATCTTTTAAATTCTTATTCAATATTCATAGTCAGACCACAGGACAACGTCTGTCGGGAAAGCTAATTTATAATAATACTTACTACCTTTCCCGACAGACGTTGTCCTGTGGACCTTTTGGGTCTAATCAGTTCGTTGTAACCCCGTTCATTGTGCACTGCGCTTCCGGAAACAAAAATAAACTAATTAAATAATAACATTAAAATATTAATTCTAAAACGTCCATATTTCATTCGTATTCAAAGCTCAAACGGGATCAACGTGAGAATTATTATATGCGCGCAATTTGGTTGAATTTGTATGAAAAATTTCTAAAACGGCCGAAACGGTGGAGTAGGTGAAATGGGCTACTGTAAAAGTAGTAATTACGTATGCGAGAATGAGAGGGTGGAGGTGCAGAAGACAATAATTTTGTTGTTAGATTTTTCAAAGATGGGGTCGCATGAAATTCGTTCCATACTAACTTTAATATTATATTTTATATTATTTCTTATCCATTTTTCAACCTTTTATTAGTTATTCTGTTATCCGGAGCGGAGAAGAATCCAATAAATTACACATCAGAAGAATCTGTTGAGCCGATCTCGAGTTATAAGTGTTCGCACTAACCCTACTTTAATTTATAATATTAAGATGATCGTTTGTGTTAAACCGTTTGTATAATTTCAGGAGCATTCCTGTTTCCGTACTTCATAATGATGATGGCTATCGGCTTACCAATATTTTACATGGAGCTGTACATGGGACAGTATACTGGAGTGGGGCCTATTGAGGTTTTCAAAAGGATAGCCCCTGCCTTTTCCGGTGTCGGCTACTGCACGTTGGTTGTAATAAGCCTGATCATCATCTACTACATGATCATCGTGGCCTGGACACTATTTTACACAATCATGTCGTTTTTCCCAACTTTAGGTTGGGGTAATTGCTTTCATGATTTTAATACCAACGGTTAGTATGCCTGTTGTTTAAAGTATTCAATAATAATAATATTCATAGAAATATCAAATATCCAAAAAATACAATCATACAAATATGACAAACAGTTAAGTAGTAGACAATAATAAAAACGCTCCCAAATCAAAAACAATACCTCGATCAGTTTAACTAGTTGTAAATAGATAATTAAAAGAAAAAAGGTATAAATATAGCGTTAAGCTATGAATGTATCACCAAAGCAACGAAATAAATAAGTAGGTGAAGCCCCCAGCATCACTCAAAAGTCATAGAAATAAATGAGATTTTGTACGAATTTCTGAGGGGTTAATTGATAAGAAAATTCAAATAACAACCAGATAACCACACACTCATAACCACATACATTAACCACATAAGTCATATACATTTGATGAGTGAGATTGAATTTTACTTTTAACATAACAGAGATATTATATACCTAGTTAAATAAAATTAAATAATGAAATTAAATTAAAATAAGATGTGCACAACAAATTTTTTTTTAAATGAATCTGTGCTCACTCAAAGTGAACACAAATACACTCATCGACTCTTTCACAGTAAGCTACTTAAAGCTTGTGTCGTGAAAGAGGATAATGGTCGGCACCTGGGATCGAACCACGACGTCTGCACCAAACAGTACGAAAGCCGGCGTTGTAACCGCCAGTCTACCAACCACTTCAACTTACACCATGTTTATTCCAAAGATACAAATCAAAATAAAAATACAATAAGTCAAACTGTATAAAAATAAACAAACTGGAATGAGAAAAAATGCAATTCAAAAATATATTTTGAAGGTACCTATGTACCGCAAAAGATGGTATTATCTGTGTAAGTTCCAAATTTTGCTCGTTATGAGAATAGGGTAGGTACTGAAAACAAGAGATGGTTGTCATAGAACGGTTGATTGATCAATCATTACATTGTGATCATCCTCCCTAAAAATAGAATTACAAGCGAATCGACAAGTCTGAGTCGGCCCAGATCAATATTGATTTCTCAATTAATTAATAATGCCCGCCATCGCTTGCTTTTTAAACTTTAAACGATCGAGTTAAATTACATTAGGAAACTTTCTATTGCTCCAAAACGGGGTTGAATTAATTTTATTTAAACTTGGCATTATTATTAATTGGAAATTCGGAAAATATTCAAAAGCGTATTTTAAGTCCTTCGTTATTCAATTAATTGTTTTCATAAACTCTCTGAAGATTTTTCATAATTTCAATATTGGAGAGTTAATCAATAATTGCGTTGAGGCTATTCTTTAGAATTAATCTACTTTCTGATTGATTAACAATGAAAACCTACCAAAGCTTACACGTTAAGAAGTTAATCATTTGTTTTGTATGTTTAATTCAAAAAACGACTTTGTCAATGTTGACATTCGGTTGTTTAAATTGAAAAGAATTTATTTTTTGAAAAAACCTAAGAAAAATAACGTTTTATTATGGTTGCAATATTAAATGATAACGTTTGTTATTGATAATATAGATTCTCTTGATTTGGAATTTTGAGGCTATCGACGACTTTTACTACCTCAATGGCGAACGTTGTTGAAATGTTTCGATATCGGTTGTATTCTCGGAATCTTCCAAGCGATATACTCCAATTATTGCTTTATGGTGTTTCATTCGAAACATCATACAATTCGAATGAAACGTCATAAAGCAAAGTAGGTTTGAGACTTTTATCCATTATTTATGTAAAACACAAAAAAATATTTCTATCTATTTAATGTGTTCATTCACTACCATCGAATCAAGCTACCCTAAACCAGGAGCCTTATTCCCGTTATCAATCGCATTTAAAAATCACTTAACGATAAGATTAAGACATGATCGCAATCAGGTCGCCCTTGAATTTGACGTTTGTAAGGTAGTTACGGGAATGCCGATTACATAGAATTTCATACTAATATTTCAAACATAACGAATTTTTAAGACATCTGCTAGATATCTTGTTTTGTGAATACCAATCCGCCATTTTAATATTGTCAATCAAGATAGGAGCGTATTAAGACCGCTACGAGAATAACCCTACAGCTTTATTTGAAAAATAATAATGAGAAAAAGGGTTTAAACCACTAAAACTTATTTTGATCGCATTTGTTAGAGACTTTTAGCTCCAAAGAACTGATCTGTCACTATCCTAAAAAAGTTATATCATGTATGGTTATTATTGGTTATTACTAAAATCATGTCAAACGATCTTTGTAGCACAGCTGGGTATCTAACTATTGTAAGCCATTTTAATAACTAGTTGCATGTAAACATGAGATCCAACTGTCGATGGCCTGAGTCGGTATGTTTATTGTATGAAACGATGTCGTCAATAAATTAAATTTTTACAAAAAATGTTAAGAAAAGTTTGAGATGTACTGATATAATGTATGTATTTTTTATACAAAATTAAATTATCTAGTTAATGGGTTTCGGCGTTTTTCTATATATTTTAAAATTCTGAAATATAGGCATTGAAACTCGTAAATTTGTCATAAAAAAAATATTTATCTTTATAAAAAAAGTCTGAGAAACCCTGGAACTTTTTCATTAAATTAAATTTGAGATATTGTATTTTTCTATATACATACAAATTTTTAGGGGTCTAGCTTTTATAGTTTTCGAGATATATGCAAAAATTAAGTAAAAATTCAAAGGTTGATTACCCCTGACTGAAAAAAAAATTCAAAATTCTGAGTATACAAGTTTTGTAGGCTTAAAGTATTCAATATTTTCTGAAATTTTAGGATCTGTGCATCAAGCGAATCAAAAGTTATAAGGGACGGACGGACACACACACACAGAAACACACACAGACACACCCTCACACAGACACCCTCACACACACAAACACACTAAATGTTCTCCTCCGAATTCTGAGTAAATCCATATATAGAACATATATGCTGCGAAGCCTCTAAGTTGGTGTTTTTTGTCGTCAAAGTTTGAAAAACCGTTTAAAATGTAGAACTGGCCATACAAATCTCACGTATCTTGGCTTGATACTGCCGATCTGTCTCGAGAAATAATTTCTCTTCAACAAATCGACAGTTGGAAAACAAACTTTGCAGTATTACTATAGGTTAGGTAGTCATATTTTTTCCGAAATATATTTATTTTTTGGCCGACTATGCGACTATCTTCAGCGGAGAGTTTTTTAGCGAGAGTCTAAAAACTCTCCGCTGAAGATGGTCACATAGTCGGCCGAAAATATATTACGGAAATAATATAACCTATAGTAATACTGCAAAGTTTGTTTTCTTTATAAATTGGTAGTAATTATTACCTACTGTATTTTGACGAATATCATCTGTGTTGATCAAGGTTGAACAAGGAAGTATTGTCATTTTTATTTTTTAGACTGCTGGAGTGGCGGGTACGAGTTTGAGTGTCGAGAAAAAAACCAAACATATTTAAACAGAACTTGCGTTACAATACAGTACGTCTGCGGAACTCTAGACATGGGATATGTCGATCAAAATACTTGTTCTAATGCGACGGGCAATTATTCATGGACCACGCTCGTCAAAAGAACTCTGGCCTCAGAGGAGTATTACAAGTGAGTGACCAAAAGTATATATAGACATTTTACCTATTTTCGGTTCTCCGCGTAGTTTTGAGTCGGTGCTCGAGCTTTCAACCAGATCTCACTGGTCCTTTTCAAGCTGGTATTCAGCTCTTGAAAAAAAGTTATTTTATTTTCTAAATGAATTTTAAAAGTGACCTATAGTGCTTCTTATACCTATAGTGATTGATTGATTGATAGTGGTTCCAGCGAGTAAGTGCATGCGAGCCCCCTCTATACCCCTTCTTCCATCCTGTACCTTGTCCCTAGACGGTCCGTTGTGATTGGTACAGTGATTGTCAACAACCGGTATCAGTCTTCTCATGCCCCCTTATGGGAACGACTTGCACGCACCAAGACACAGTGACAGCGAATAACAGTGGTATAATACAGGCGGCCGATTATTGGGGTTCACGCATTTGATGATGTCCGGATACGGAAAGTAAGTAAGTAATGGTTGTTAACAAAAAATAGAATGGTCCCTTACTATCATGAGAGAAATAGACCATCATACTTAACGCGCATTTACTCGCTGGAAGCACTATAAAAAGTTTGTGTATTAAATTAAACAAATACTTGTTTAACAATATCCCTCTAAGTGGGGTCTTAAAAGCAGCATTGATTGATTGATTGAATAAAGCATTACTTATAGAGGCTACACACAAAAATAATGTTTCGACTTAAAGGAAAGAAATTGAGAGGTGATAAACAATGTAAAACATTATAACAATTCTATGGTTTATTTTATATTTTAGTGATTATGTCTTAGGCATGAAAGACGCAACATGGGAAAATTATGGAGCGATGCAGTGGCACTTAGTTGGATGTCTGGCTCTCGCCTGGGTTGTGGCCTTCTTCTGTGTCATTAAGGTCTGAAACTAATTTTATCTAGATTCAAAAGACACTCTAAGAAGTGGAAGTGAACTGATATTAAGGAGCAATCGAAATAGAGGACTCTTTCTATCTCCCTATGTTCCCAAGTGGGACGTGAATGAATTATTAATGAAAAGGAAAAGTAGTGACAACGTCAAAAAATCATCGCAGATAGTCTTAATTTGAAATAATAACTATCCTAAGCAAGTACTCTTTCGCTGTGAATACGAGTATATTATTTACTCGGGTAAAACCAAATTTACTTGAATGGTTTCTTTATCTTTTGTCTGTCTCTTTCTATCTTGTTGTTTTGAATTTTAGTTTGAAAGGAGATAGCAACAAAATAATTAAATAAGTGTTAGTAACTGTAGAGACTATGGCTCTGTGCCTTATGATAAATGGTTGAGTTTGTGACACTTTCATCCCATATTTTAGTAGTAGATGGTATATGAAATAATATTATCAGGAGTTTTAATCTAATTGAAATTTAAAAAGAACTTCTTTAGCCTAGTAGATAGTGTCTGCTCTTTAAGTTTACATCTTCTTTCATTAGCAGTGGGACTTTGTCGTGACAGTTAGTTGTGTTTGCGGGGGATGGTTGCGTTGAAGAGAGACGCCACTGGATAGAATACCACGTCGCATAACTTTATTATTGTTTAACTTACCAATGATAAGTTTTCGACTTAAGGTTTCATTTTGTTGACAAACTGTTGGTAAATGTACGACGTCTATACAAATAGTTTTCCAAGTGTCCTGCGAGTCTTATGTATGCTCCAAATCATTTTATTCTTCTTCACCTTAGAATTTATAAACACCTACCATAATAATAACATAAGTATAAGAAAATCTTTAGAATATAACATATTTAAATGATAAACTGTTTGTGTCTTTAATAAAAAAGTGTTGCTTAATTTATAAGTGCTATGGAGCTATAGTAAGAGTTTTATATGAGATTATTGACCGCTGAAAAGAGTTGTAACAACAAACAATCAAAAATATCTTTCGATCATTTTTATATGGAAATTCTTTTATTTAGATATTCAATTATCGAAAACTTATACTTGTCTTTTTTACTTATATGATTGATTCAACTTGCAGGGTGTCCAAAGTGCAGGGAAAGTGGTTTACTTCACAGCTCTCTTCCCATACGTCATGCTGACCGCTCTTCTTGTGCGCGGTGTCACACTGGATGGAGCGATAGACGGGATTTTGTTTTACGTCAAACCAGAGTGGGATCAACTCTTGGACCCTCAAGTCTGGGGGGATGCAGCTTCACAGGTAGGGTCATAAATAAGATAGGTAAATATTAATTATATGTACATAAAGAAGAGCCTGCATGGAGGACGGATTTGTAGAAAGAGTGGACTGTACACTGTAGGTACTAATATCTTTGACATTATAACTATGAGTGGTTCTTAGCTTCATCCAGATGCTTTCTCCATATGACCCTGATTTTCGCCATGCTCCCTTAATCGTTACAAAGCTCTTTCTTTCAGCGGACTTCTCCAGAAAATCTCTTTGGTTATTTCATTCATTCTGCTCCTAAAAATGCGATGCAGATTATTTCGAATATCATTGGACTCCTGCAAGTATCAAATACCACTTTTATTAACTCTTTCAGATTTTCTACTCATTTGGCGTTGCCTGTGGTTCCCTCATAACCTTAGCATCGTACAACAAATTTGACAACAATTGTCATTTCGACGCTTGGACCGTATCTTTTGCCAATTTCGGCACATCAATATATGCGGGATTTGCTATATTTTCGGTGCTTGGATTTTTAGCACTGAATATGGGAGTGGATGTTAAAGGTATTAAATGTATTTTTCAGTTAGAATAACAATATCACCTAAACTCATTTTTAACCATAATTTTTAAGTCATTCTTTGTTTTAGATGTCGCTCAAGATGGACCTGGTCTAGCGTTTGTAGCATATCCGGAAGCCATTTTACAAATGCCTTTGCCTCAACTTTGGGCTATTTTGTTCTTCTTCATGTTGTTTATTCTGGGGCTGGGAAGTCAATTTGCAGGAATTGAGGCCGTAAACACAGCTGTGATAGATAATTGGCCTTATTTGAGAAACCACAAATGGAAGGTGAGAAATTTGAATAATTTTTAAAATAATAGGATATTATTTTTCCATCTATTTCACAAAACTTCATCTTTTTACGGTTTTAAGTTTGAAATTAAGAATTTGAAATAAATGAGAAAAGTATGTAGATATGTATGAAGAACAATGAAGGTCATAAATATTGCGCAGGAGCGAGCGCAATGGAGAGATCTTGTTGCATCCCTATGCCCCTAAGTGGGTGTAAAGGGAGATTCGATTGATTGATTGATTGATTGAAGGGAACACTATATGTAGCGGACACTTATGACTTTAAGTGTTTTCTTAAAAAGTATCGAATATTAAGTTATAGACAAAAATGCAAAAAAGAAGATATCCCATAAATGACTTATTTGAACTTCACAGCAACCATAAAAATGGGGCTTAAAAATTATAATAAATTCCCTAAATAGAAATAATAATACATAATGTAGGAAAGTACTAATAGCCTAGGTTAGTTTGCTGCGTATAAGAAAATATAGGGAAGTTCAGAGTAATTGATTTATAGGTATTGTTGTTGCTTTTGACACTTTTTGTTAAAATGGATAAAGTTAGGGTAAATGTATACAAAATAAGATAATACTCAAAGTTGGACCAGGCGGGTTTGGCCGGGACACTCCCTGTGGACGCTTAAAATATTGAACCTACCAAACAACCTACTTTATAACTTTCGGCAAATCATATCCATTCGCTTGCGCTTCGAAAAGTTTGAGGATCTTTGAGATTTTTATTTTATTTTTACATAATACGACCATTGTTAACTTTAACCATAGTAGGTACATGTAAAACTTAAAATTTCCTATATGAGCTCACTTTTCTGCCACCGAGGCATTAGTTTTATATGGCATTTATTGTAATAACATTTTCTCGTTAGCAGAGTGGTAACCAGACAATAAATTTACAACAAACTGATGTAGTACGATGTATTTAAAAAAAAAAAAAACAGAACTCACATGTCACTACAGGGATTTGTGGCTCGTGGGTAAAGCTACGGCTACACTATGGACAATGCTGGCCAAATATGGGATCATTTGCAAGTAGTGTGGCCACTTCACCAATTACAAATATCGCCCAATATTTAACATTAGCCATTACTTGTGTACTTGTCAATATTGGTCCAACCTTGACATCTGTCACGTCTTCTAGGTTATTATTTTCATAGTGTTTTGTAACTTATTGTTTTTTTAAGTTGAGAAAAAATAATGTACTTAAGTTGAAAATATATGAGATTATTTTAAATATTTACTAACTTGTTCTATTTTAAAACACAAAACACATCGAAGATAACCTACAATTAAAGCGCACCAGCTGTCAACGTTGGACCAGTAGGCCTAGACAAATTGCATTTAGCGATCGACTACAAACGAATTCTTCGACAATGTAGAGTAGGAAGAAAAGTAACTGTCCACTTTTTATATTTTTATACAAGTGTCTTTGTAAAGTTTGAATAATTGTTTATATGCTTCAGTGGACAGTTAATTTTTTCGCACTATACATCGGCGAAATCGTCGTTTGTAGTCGAACGCCAATTTGACTTTATCTACGGTAACAGTAGCGTAGCCAGCCCCCGTAGACAAATTCAAACTGTCGTTCGACTACAAACGAAGATTTCGCCAATGTATAGTGCGAAAAAATTATCTGTCTACTGGAACATGTAAACAATTATTTAAACCAAGCAATGACACTGATATAAAAATATAAAAAGTGGACAGCTAATTAATTTTCTTCCTACTCTACATTGTCGAAGAATTCGTTTGTAGTCGATCGCCAACTGTATTTTGTCTAGGCCCTCAGGTATACAAATATACTTGTCAAATGTTACTACTTGCCCACGATTGACCGACCGACCGGTAGCCTAGTGACAAAGGCGCTGACTTCAGATCAAGAGGTCCCGGGTTCGATTCCCGGTGGGGTCAGAAATTTTCAATGTGTTTTTCACATGAAATTTCTACTCGGGGTTGGAATCCTGTCTCAGATTGGAGGGGACCGGTTGACTGGTAGAGAATGCTTCAAGCATTAAGTTCCGCCGACTACACTGACACCTATACATATAGAAGGGTTTTATTTATTTATTTATTGACCAGAGCCCCCGTTTGACCAGTATGGTCCAGCTTTGTCCATAGTGTAACCGTAGCTTAATCGATGGGTAGACTGCGTTAGTCGGTCGTTCAATCGGCCAGTGTCTAAATATAGACTTATGATTTTGACAGCTCACATAGTTTGACAATCACCAATTTTGAGCATCGTGTTGAGTAAACGAGCTTCTATTCGATGGACGTGTTTTTACAAGTCGCGATTAGGATAATCACCCATTCAATATTATTATGTTTCTGTACTGCAGGTGACTTTGGGAACTTGTACGGTGTGCTTTATTCTTGGACTGCCGATGTGCTTCAGCGGAGGAGTTTACCTATTCACACTTTTGGAGTGGAACACGGCATCGTGGGCGATCTTACTTATTGGCATGGCTGAGGTATTATTATATGGTCACATTTTTGGCATCCCTGGGTATTTATAGCATCCCGAATGACAGTTGGCCAACTAAATTGCAATTATTACTCCAATTTTTTTGCCTAATCATGCTAAAGGGTTCATCGAAGATGATTGCAAAATAATCCACTTATGGCACACCATATCACGTTGTGACATAAGTGGAACCACCACCAACATCTTTTTTAAATTCAGCATTATCTCTTTCAAATCCAGGAAGTTACAATTCAGGAACATCCAAACAGTGTTTAATTGTTTTCAATTCTATATGGTAATACTTGTATTTGAATAGCCTGGCTAGACATATGGAACAACGATGTTGCACTATCAGAAAATAACATACATAATGTATGAGCGACAATATTGTACCTACATACAATGATTTACTTTGTTTTTTTTTCTAGTGTGCCTGTGGAGCTTGGTGTTATGGATGCAATCGCACATTGAAAGATTTGAGCGGAATGAAAATGAGGCTTAATGTGGTCTTCCGCTGGTATTGGTGGATCGTCTGGACAATTTTGGCCCCGGTGTTCAGTTTTGTAAGTATTCAAAAAAATATTTTAGCTTTTGTCTATGTACGTTATTAAGGAATCGATAAAAATGAGGCACCTACATACTTGAGTATAAACTATTTGTTTTAAAAAAAAATTTTTTTTTTCATACAAGAAAGCTCACACAGGGCATAACCCACACAAATACAATCTAAAGGGCAACAGACATAATGGTAGTCCTCTCCAAATAATCAAGAGATTTTACGAGGCTTTTATTTGGGGTCCTGTGATGGATACTGTGGGTCTATTACATGCATACATACATACTCCCTTAAGGGCATAGGGAGGCAACAAGGTATATTAGAAGAAAAAAAACACATCTTTAATATGATGTTGTATTATTTCCAGGTCATCTTCCTGTTCATCATGATAACATGGAAAGCCCCAAGCTACGGCTCGTACGAGTTCCCAGAATGGGCCGATGCTCTTGGATGGCTCATTGGAATTTCAACGCTGGCGCCCATGTTCATTGGGTTTGGATATGTGCTCTACAAAAATCCTCCTGTAAGTATTTTTTCTTCAGAAAGTAGATGTTAGGAAGGAATAATTTTTAATTCTATTTTTGGAAGAATTCCTTGTAATGGACTGTGTAATATTATGCTGTGCGCTTGAGAGTGAACACTGAAACATTTTTGATAGTTTTTGGAAGAACATGGATTCTCCACCACCACCACTATAAACCGACCTCGGTACCCTACTTGTACTGGCATGGACTTCAGTATAGGGGTCCCGGGTTCGATTCCCGGTCGGTGCTATGAGAGTTGTTGAGTGTTGTTTTTTAAGTCTTTACTCGTTAGAGTTGTTACAAAGATGAAAGCAAATATGTAACTGTATTTGGAGCGTGGTCAATCGAAAAAAATGTGGATCGAAGGCGTCGTGTCCATACTCTTAGCGTAGCTAGGTCAGAAGAAGAATAACTAGGAAAGAATGTCTGAGAAATACTTTGTAGATGGAAGAAGTCAAAGAAGTGAAGAGCGTTTATATAGAAAAAAACGGAGGTCCGTTCTCTCTGCCTACCCGTAAAAGCGAGATTGTTAAAACGTTTCTTCTTATCTTTTTGATTGCTAGATTCTGCAGAAAGTAAAAACATAATATAAATTATTTTCGCTTTTTACCGAATGGCAAATTTAGAATTTTAACCACTGCGGACATAAAAGCAGCACACATGGCCACTTTTCATATCAGCATGAAAAGATACTCAAAAGTAGATTTTACCTGTTAAAATTCTAAATTTGCCGTAAGAAAAAGAGAAAGTGTTTGTAAATAATATTATATCATATTATCTATGTTGCATTTTCATAAAAAATGAAGTTACAATGTGTTAGGAGGTAAGAAGCCTATGGCAGATAATTTTATAAAAAAAGTTAGCCTAGTATTATTAAAAATAATAATATTAAATAGTTAGCATATAGGACAATCCTAAATGAATGGAAGGCCCCGTCGCGTCGCGTTGTTGGGTATGATTGTTAATAGTAACCTGATGTAGACCTATAAAGTGTGATTAACCATTTAATAGCTTGTTTCATCGACCAAACAATAAAGATTAAAAACATTCAGCAGTGCGTAGCTCTGGTATCACTTGCGTCCTGACATAGAGGCTCGAGGGTGAGGGACACCTGCTAATAAAATGATTTAATCAAATTTAATCACGCACCACGCGTTGATACAATTATTATTTGTTTACACGTTGGCGTTATATGGATTCAGGCATATCCCGAAAGTTTCGGTTAGGGGTCTCCGCTCAATACCCTGTACCATACTATGAGCGTATACTAGAAACGTATCAGGCGAAACATATTTTTTATATTTACAGGTATTATAAAACTATTTATACTAGAACGTTTATTAGGTGATATTTTACTATGTTTTGACGAACCTATTGGTGATTATTGACTTTTTTGTGTAAGGCGCCCTTGAGGTGAACATATTTCACTATACATACACACACATACATTCTCCCTTTAAGGCTCCCCGCACACCGCAAGCCAACCCGGAGGAGACAAATCCGCAGCAAACCCGACCCGCACAAAACCGACCCTCTAGCATGATCGAAGCAATCAAATCCAAAAGCCGGCTCCACACAAATCAAGCCCGCCGCAGACCCCCCCCAAACCAACCCGCAATGCGGGGAGCCTGAACCCCACTTAGGGGCATAGGGAGGCATCAAGAGCTCTCAATTGCGCTCGAAGGCGACTGAGGCCTATGGTCGGTTTTCTGACCGGTTGAGGTTTAAGGACGTGAGGTGGTCAACCTCACGGTCCCGATCTGATTTTTCGATTTCCTGCCTCTTACAGGATGCTCGAAAAACCAGCAAAAAGAGCAGAGGTGCTATTCTTAGCCGGCAACCTCACAGCAAATGGGTTGTCGGTTATTTCACTATACGGCGCCATAACAGTTATCCAAATATTATTATTAACGTTCCGTCACCTACCAACAGCGTCAAAAATAATTACCGGTGAGAAACTTTGCCGGTAGGTACTGACAAGGTTTGTGTACGGCAGGTGACGTATATTTGCACAGCCTGCTGGTGAATATACGCCATACGGGTTATAAACGCGTATGATGACCGTTATAAACGCTTTTCTCTTACTTATTTTAAAGAAACAAAATATTTAGTTTTTTTCCACAATTTTATTCAGCTAACCGGTTTTCGAAGACCGTACGTCTTCTTCGTCAGGCTAGTAGATGTTAACAGTTAACATCTACTAGCCTGACGAAGAAGACGTACGGTCTTCGAAAACCGGTTAGCTGAATAAAATTGTGGAAAAAACTAAATATTTTGTTTCTTTAAAATAAGTTCGAAGTATGTTCTACCAAGTAGCCACGGTCGAAAAGATAAATTAGCTTTTCTCTTAGTCATGTGAAATAATATAAAATCAACTATGTCAGTGCCGGGCATATTAAGGGTTGTATACGCGCATCTTACTGATTACATACGGGTTGTAAACGGGTAATATAGGGCGTCGGCGATCCGTTTTAGTGGGCATAGTAGGCCGTATCGTGTTGCTGTTGGTGTCTGGCACGGTCCTAGAAAGGTCATGGAATGGTATGATGCAGTGGGCAGAGAGTCTTCATAATATAACTGGACCCTTCACTGTTTGGGTGTGTAGAGTGAAGATCTCTTGTTAACTCTTTATGCTATACTAGGTGCGGTTACAAAGAATTGACAAGTTTATTGATCGCCAGTAATATTTTAATACATAATGCCTTGAAGTAAACGTGGAAATTTTTTTGTGTCACATCAGGTAGTCCTCCTTATGTCAGTAAATACTATAGCAAAAGCCTCCTTTATGCCCGAGAAAGTTAACCCATAGTGGTTTCTCGTTCTTTTAATGGTGTTTTTTTTTTGAAAGGGTAATCTTCCATAAGCTTTTTGATACAGGTTTGTATGCGTCAGAAGCGTTGCTACGATTCACCAGCTTAGAATGACTTTTACAATCATAGTGTTATTGGTGTAATAGATACACATTTTACAGATTCACATATTTCATCAACTCGTCTAGCCATAGTGATAGAATTTATTGCAAGTTATAATACTTAAGTTTTTTGGGTTGTCCGTGAAATGAGGACATTATAGTGTTTACCGGTGTGGTATACTGTCCTGATAGTTTAACGAATGTTTCATATTATGTAGTGTTACGAAATCCTTTGTCATTTACGTCATGATAAATTTTCTTTCATCACGCTATTGTGTCATCATTACAATATTGCTACCAAACTTGAAGTTAAATACGCTCAAACGTAACTCATTTATTAAGTCATTTCCTGTATTTAATTATTAAACTATTTACAGAAACATAATTAATGTTTAGAACACAATTATAGAATTCAAAATACTTTCGTAGAATATGAGAATATTGTAAACTTTCAAAATTTTGACATTGAAATGGTTTAATTTGATAGTAACAATAAAGGGGTAGTGGAAGATTTTTTTCTTTCTACTATTCTATTAGAAGTTTTTTTGTATGTCTATATACTAATCAGATAAAAAAGTAAAATAAAATCTTTGTTGCAGCGATCATTGGAAGATTTCAAGACATTATTCAGAGAAACTAAGGAGTGGGGTCCGGCTGTGAAGCCAAAAAATCCAATCGTTACTCTACCAGCCATTAATATCGATAAAGCGGACGTAGAACAACCATCCGACAATAACTTCAAAGCAGATTTAGGAAAACCATTCGACAATAACAATCAAGCGGACGCTCAGCAATCATCTTCACCACACGGAGAAGTAAACCAGGGATACGAGCCATAGAAATATAGCTCACGCGACTCACTGTGATAATATTATGTGTATGTAGTGTGTTGATACAAACAGTACCCCTATTCCGAATATATGTAACTCACTAACATAAGTGAGAAACTCACGAAAATTTTGTATGGGCTCCGGAGGCGCTATACTCATACAAAAAAAAACATTACTTTACGCCAGCGTAAATGTCAGAATCTTAGAAAAGGGGTAGAGTACTTATCGAAACTTTTGTCTATGTTCAAAAATTGAGTTTGATCATTCATTTAATCTAAAAATTGTTCACATACGGGCTTAGGAAATATCGAATTTATATTTTTAATGTCCAATTATATGAAAGAATCTCTTTTCCGCGTTCGAAAATAGAACGTGAATTGAGTTTTTTTTAACTAATAAAATTTATAGGTTTATTTATTTGACATTATTTGACTAAATTCAAAGACATAACAATACACTTCAATATTTAAATTACACGTGGTAAATTATTTTAATAACAATATCCGTACTTTTGGTAGATTCGCAGGAAGCTATGAAAAATCCTGGAACCTCGTGTAAAACCATTTTACTTTAACAATAAATTGTTAAGATATTTGCACTATTTTTGTGATCTTTGGGATGTTAAAAATGAAAAACTGTTCCATTTTCTGTTACACCTACATGTCGTACTTATTTTTGTTAGAATAGGTATATTGTAAAAGCAACATACTTTCGTAGAAATTAATGTATAAAATAAACTTATTCATTATATGATGTAAAAAGTCAATTAAAATTTTTAACAGCCTCCTATTTTTAATAATACAGTATCATTATTTTAAATAAACAAAGTTCAAAACTTTTTGGCAGATACTAACTTATTTTTTTTTATGTAGCTAAACGAGAATCGAACTAGAAGCAAATAATCTTAAAGGGTAACGAGTTCGAAGTTTTTAACGACATATTGTTTTGCACTTACTAATATATGGGTGATAATAATAATTTATAATCGATGTTTTTTTTTTGTTTGATTTTTAATCGATGCTTTTTTTTTGTTTGAATTGAAACGCACATTCGATTCGCATTTAAACCATGACTACTTGTTTTTAAGCTATGTAATGAATCAATTCGTTAAAAGGATAATATAAAATTTGATTTTTAATACATTGATTAATTTTTATTTTACCCAAAGAAAAATATTTTAAGAATAACTTTAACCATTATCACGAAAATATTAAGATCTAAGCTAAGGGATTCAGACGAAAGATAAATTTTAAGTCATGATTTACAGCAAATTGATTACATTGATGTCGTTCTAAAGAAATTGACTAAAGAAACAGGATCATCAACTATAGAAATGGTAAGTTTTATTTTAAATAGTCGCACGATAAAAAGGTGGTATGTTAGGATTGGAAAAATATATTATGCAGTTAATTATACGTGTTTTCACTTAGCGACTGATTATAAATTAACCCTTTATAAAATGACGATCTTATTAATATAAAATCAATTTTCTTTTTACAAAATTCGCTAATGAAATGTGAAAACAGAGCGCAAATCAGTTGATTTATTACAGAATAAAACGTTATTTATAACATGTGTTTTGTAGATAATGATAACGTATTGTTTTTCGATCAAACAGAATGAAAGGATCTATTAAATCCGGAGATTAACAATAATCAATTCCTTGATTTATCTTTTTTTAAATAATTACATCAAACAACGCGATTATTGCCTACAGAACATATTAATATCATTGGCGCATCCAAAATATGAGTCTTGTGAAACTTATCGGTGGATGCAAAATTTGACTTAAGTGTAAATCGAGATGTTAATTATTTTAATTCTCTACAATTTCGCTCTACTCCCTTTTTGGTTTTGTTAACTATTTTTTTTTTTTTTTTTTCTGGGGAATACGAAACCAAGACATTGTTACAAACAACCAAACAAAACATAATTATGAAGTATCCTAGATAAATTACATATAGTGCTTATTAATATTTCGTAGATTGATGGAATAGAATAAGATATCACGTACTATTTGACGAAAATTAAAAAAAAAAATTAGACGATTGTAAGAAAAGTAATGCAACATCTTGATTTTTCAAACAATATAAAAGAAACGCGGGGAACAATTACCACCATAATTGCGTCCAAATTGATATCTACGAATTGTGTTACCTCATATTCCCCTGATCAATCTTGGAAATCTTGGCAAAGGTCTCAAATATGCTATATTCAAAGGACAATCCTGTTTTTTTAGAGTTGGATTTTGTGAAAGTTCCTTTCTTTTTAACTCAAAGTTCTCTCACGATAACAGTTCACCGCGATGTAACATCGGAGATAAGATATTTTATTGACAAAATTTATTTACCCAATACACATATACATACAGTAATATACATAGATTCGTGGTGCTACAACTCTGTGTGGGCCTTGGCCTCCTCCAGAAGATGTCTCCATACTACCCTCTCCTCCGCCATGTTCCGCCAATCGTTCATCCCCAGTAGTCTGAGTTCCCTTTCCGCTTCGTCCATCCATCTTAGCCTGGGTCTTCCAATGCTCATCCTTCCAGCGGGTCTCCAACAGAAAATTTATTTGAGATGGGACGAATTAACATGGCCCAGCTAGCTGAGTAGGGTAAGCTTTATTTAAACAATGATGTAATCTTTTTATAATAAATCTGTGACTATTCTTTTGATTGAAATGAATAGAAAATAAAATTATTGATAAAGTTAAGTTTTTTATCCACTATTCCACATGGCTCGTATTTTGTGTGTGTCAACGACGTGTTTCCCCGTACAAATGAATCGAGATAATTACAGCTTTTTCACAGTCGTGTTTATCGATAATTAAAGTTATGCTTATAGCATAAATAGCACTATTATTTAATTTAATTTAAATTGGTATTACGTGATATTTGTCATTCTGTTTATTTAAATTCATCGGCACTTTATTTCATTAAAAGTACAAACATGAGCTAATAGTAAAAATATTTTAAAACCAATTATTTTTTAGTACGTACGCATTTTTCATTGGACCAGAGTCACAAAAAGAACATCGAATCAATTGCACGTTTGATATTATTTTATGTTTATTTATTTACTTTACACCTGATTTTTAATAACTACCCGAAAAAGTAGGTACATTTAAAATTTTCCACATTGCTCAAAATACAATGACAATGAAGTTTAATATTTTAATTGAAGAAAAAGTTGATGTCTATCTTTCACTATTTAATCTAATTTGAATATTATTAAATCTATTTTTGACGATGTCCGTATTCTGTCCAAAAACAGACGTTTTCAGTTGGTTGAGTCCACAATTATGTATTATCACTAGTTTGTTCTTGGGAATTTGAATCCCTATAAGAGGGAGATTTTTGGGTAAATCATTATGATTAGGTACCATTCTTTGCTTAAAACTAGGCATGTAGTTTTTTTTCAAATGAATTTTGCTCACACAAAGTGAACAGACAAACATACACATTTGACATCTTCCAAAAAAAAACGCTTTTGTTGTGAAAGAGAGAGATGGTCGGCACCGAGATTGGACTCACGACCTACAGAACAAACGAACGCATGCACCTCGAGGCTACCGACCACTTCGAATTAGTTTGATAAAGACACTCTTAAAAAGCTGTTGAAACAGACAGAAAGCAAAATTGACTTGAATTGAAAGCTTTGTGTAGGGTTTCATTTTTAGTAAATTGCCTTTTTGGAGTATTGAAGAAGAATACAAAGTTTATTGGTTCTCGAAGACGTCTTCAAAACTCTTGATTGGACAACCAAAGGTAAATGGAGATTGGCACAAAAATGAATAAGGGCAAAACCAATTTTCTGGCGACAACCTTGTCTGAAATAATCACATCCACACAAGAAAAAACTTTTTGATGCTTGTGTTCTATCAGTTCTTAGGTACATATGTATGGTATGAAAACAGCTATAATGATCTGCGCAGTTACACAAATGGAGTAGAAGATGTTGAATATTTCTTTAGCAATCACAGAATATATGATTTAAGGACACGAGTTGGTTAGGATTAGAACTAATGTTGATGTGGAAGAAATGCTAGTTTCAAAGGCTTTTATACAAAAACGTTAGTATTGAATTCGTCTAAGCGCGCTGACCTTACAGAAATCATTATCATGCTATAATTCGACACTACACACGAAATTATATATTATTATGAGTTGTTGAAGGTTGAATTTAATAGAAAAAAAGGATGTTTATGAGGGAATAATAAGCCAAGTAATTAGGAGATAATTGAGGGTGTCCTATGGATTGTCCCCGTAATGTCCCTGGGATAATGAGTCTCCGGAACCTAATTAGGGACATATTTCTTTTCCGTAATATTCCTGTCTGCTGTTATTGCTGTGTATGACAACCTGATAATATCATTATTCGATAAATTTATACGTGTTACATTATTCTTTCACAACAACTTAATGATTTATTTCGTCATTATTCCAACATCATTATCGATACCTTCATATTTTAATGATGGCTTCTGTTGTAAGACACTGTCGTTTTATTAAGTTTTTACTATTTACAAGAACAAAATAGTTTCTTTCAAAATTCTTATTCTTTTACTTCTGTTAGTGTTGAGTTCTGTATTTTCTTATTTGTAACTTCTTGTTCTTGTCGTCTACCGTTATTTGGTAAAAGAATCATCAGCTGCTTTTAAAATGCCTTTCAGGATCTGCTCTGTCTATGTAAGTTCTCCAGAAACGTTGTGTACATCTACCCCATCGCACAACATCATGGACATTGCAGGTTCTCCTAATATCAGAGTTCATAACCCTGACCCTAATTATTGTTACTGTAGTAGGTTGGAGAGTCTTTATCTCTATCGTGCGTAGGAGGCACTTCATCCTAGCTATATCTGCTTTTAATTCTATACGATATGTCACGATAGGTCTGATGCAGGTTTTATAATCACTTATTTTGTTCTTTTTAATCTTCCAAATGTGTTTATTTTTGCATAAAGCAGTCTTCAAGCATCCAGCTTTATTTGCCTGATTTTAGACTTCGAATTTAACTGGCTATCTTGATGTCATCATGTTTTTTGTTTTAATAATGGAGATGTGTGGAATTGTATTTAAAAATCAATTTCTTCATCTGATACCGTTCCTAGGTTTAAAAAACTTTACCTACTGTTTAACGAAGGTCTCTGTCACAATCATTCCAAACATAATTGAATTAGACATTACATTACAAGTTAAGAAGATTACGCATTCAAAATGTTCAACATGGTATTGTAGGGGCATTCTTCCACGTTGGTTATGAGGCAAAATTATCCATAACTCTCTGAAGATACCAATCATTACCTAAAGCGTTAAAAGTATCAAATCGGGATCAGATTTGTTCAAAAGTACCATCGATAGCACGATAGTATGCTTTATAAACAATCAATTTGATGCTCTTTATTTATTAAGTTGTAATTTTTCTGAAAAGTTTCATTATTTAAACTACTCATTTTTTATCTATTCTTATCAACCTCTTCTTAAATCCACAGTTTCTTGCGCAATATTGATATTCTCCACTATTTTCCCATCAATTATTATTTAGTCATGTAGAATGGTCAGGGTTTATTGCTGAACTAACAAGATCTTAAGCATTAGTTTGTCTGTTTGACATTTCAATTATTTGGTGTGCAGAGCAGAGAAATTTAGCTAAGTTTGTCTCTCGTTTTGGAATCGATTGTGTGTACAACTGGACACACATAACACTGTCAACAAAATAATAATATATTAAACATATAAAGTTCTAACCTACGACACAAACACGAATGATATTTTTTATGAGAATTAAAGATCAGTTTTTTGTGTCCAAATTTCATCAAAATAAGTTAAAGCGGTTAAATTAAAAAAAAAAAAACATAATTATCGGTTAGATGTCAAAGTTCGTCACGAACCACCGCGAACTATGAAAATTTGATACGTTGCATGGAACGTGACATTGGTTACCACGCATGTTCAGATGTGTACAGATCCTTATATAAATTGGTGGTCTCAAACCATCTTCTTTTTATGGAAAACAGTCCTATTTACGAGACTATAATCGACATATGGTTTTACGTATTTTATAGGTACCTAATAATTCACGTACATACCTATATTAGTAGATAGGTACCTAATATAACAAAAAGAAAGGAATGAATTTTCCATTAACTAGGTTGGTTGGTTTTTATGTACCTATGAAATCTACTCTGAGCTCATTGGAATATAATAAAACTTAGTACCGAAACCAATCACTAATGACAACACAGTATTTCAAAACACGATAATTACTCCAGTAACAAATCCACACGTTCGGCGACTTTGTCCCTCCGTATATATATGTATGTTCTAGTATTTTTTCAACTTTATATTTCAGCTAGTGGAACTACCGAATTATGCTAAAGTCTGAAACAATTCTTCTTGGCAGCCAGTTAGCCTCTTCTAGGGAGACAACATCTTGTGGCCCTGTCCTAGCTGGTCACATGATTGCAAGATCGTGCGATTTCGATGATCGCGTGAACGCATAAACAAATTTGTGATCGCACCATGAAAAATTGTGTGTCCTAACTGCCATCGTATGATCGCGCGTCCACTTTCCGTGACAACGCAAACAAATAAAACATGAATGTTGGTAAGTAAGAACTTATGGCAAGTAGGTAAATTAATTATCGATACAACAGCAATACAAGCGACGCGCGATCATTTCAAACAAGGCGGTCGATCGGACGATCGAATTTACGTCTGTTCGTCTGCCCAGTTAGGACACGTTCATGCAATGTTATATGTATGAACAGGGCGTCCGCGTTCATGCGATCATCGCAATCGTAGGATCGTGCGATCATGCGACCAGCTAGGACAGGGCCTAAGTCCTTTAAATCAAACTCTCTTGGGTCTTCTTATAATGTCTCATAATGACGAGCCGTGAAATCTAGTATAAAGGTAGAATGCAAAGATATTAAAAGATGTGGTCGTTCGAGAATGAAGTAAATCCACTGCATCGAGAAGTGCTTCCTGCAGCTATTTTTCTCGGCCACTAGCACTCAAAAACAATTTAAATATCGAACATCATTGGTGTATTGTTATAATCATTGGTTGTTGTATATTTGCTTAAAGAGTCATTCAGATTTGAAGAACATTCGGACCTATCAATAATATAAAACAAACCATTTAATGCGAGCAAAACGTCGTGCTATTGATCAATGTTTGCCTTGGCCCGTGAGCCAACACTAATAACAATCACTTCTGTACGTGATTCACGACGACCGAAAGTTGCCACAAGTTGAGCGGAGGGGGACTCCAATTTATAAACGGATTATCAATCGAATCAATTAATTATATTATTCTGGATTCGCTAATTTATTCTTATCATCGATAAATAATTTAAACCTGGAGCGAAAAATTAAACACGTTTCGGATTATGAACTCAACGTTGTTAATATATTCTAAATGACAAAAATATAATATGTCAGCTATGGACTGGGAATCCATCCAACCGATGCGCTGCAAACCGGTTTCATTAGAAATGTAAAGAGCACTGGAGTGGTGCGTACGGGGTTGACTGTCGAGAAAAGAACCAAACATTTTAAAACAGAACCTGTCGATGTTTTCCTTTTGATCCAAAATGTCCCAATACCTTGCAAGAACATTTTCAGAGCTAGTGCGGTTGATTGGCTCGATAACTCGAACCATGTTGTCGTCTATGAACCAATCACATGATTGGTTTATTTGAGCTACTGTGGGTAAACATACATATTATGCATCCTACGAAGGAGTTTCTCTCTATGCCTAGCATCTGGGAAATCGTTTCGTTTGCACATTTTACGATGACATATCGCTGCAGTCCACAACGTGGCCGCTGATATTACGGTTATTTTTTATTTGATGTCCTTTTTTTGCAGTGAGACAAAGTGCCACCAGGTGCGACCAGAATGGGTCCATTGGGACTACTCACTCCACCATTGTACCATACTTGTATTCCCTTTGAGTTTTGATTCTTTATTTTGATCTCTTGAAATGCATATCTCCGTGAGTTAGACAAAAGCACTCGACCTTTCGACCTTGCAGGTCGACAAAGCTTGCAAGAAGAAGAGAGATTTATTCTCACTTTCTTCTTGCGAAAGGATTATTTTTGAATATACTTATTTCATTACTCAAGTAGTTGTTGAAACAATGCAACAGGGAAATTGAAATGTTGCTTCTAACAAAACATTTATAAGCTGGTGCTCATACATAACTGAATTATTATTCTATCAAGTCAATATTGCAATATTATGTATGTACATATGTAATAAGGCGCGAAAAACCTATAAAGGTTAGAGCGTGTTACAAAATAAAGATTAATCTTACTCTAAGGTGTGTATATAGGTTGCGTGGGTACCTACCCGCTTGTAAGCAACCTCTGAGCGTTGTGGACTCAACATGCGGAAATATTTTTCTCTTTCAATTTCTCAACCAAACAACATAGTTTTCCACTTTTCTTGTTGCGTGAGTCTATAGACTTATTGAAATTTTACCGTGTTACGTATAATGTTATAGTGTCGTTATAGAATCAGCCGATTTTTTGAAATAACTAATTAGTTCGTTAATAAATTTTAAAGAACAATGTTTTTTTATAACCATATCCACTACATCTTAATGGCTCTAATTATTATACTATTGTGAATAAAAACAAACTATAAGTTACCTCATTTCATGTGCTTTTATACATGTTAATAGTAAATACCGACCTCGCGGTAGCCTAGTTGTACTGTCGTGGACTTCAGATCACGAGGTCCCGGGTTCGATTCCCGGTCGGTTTAGAGTTTTTCCAAGTGTTTTTTCACTTGAAATTTCTACCCGGGTTTGGCCTGTCTCAGATTGGATGGGACCGGTTGACTGGAAAAAATTGCCTCAGGCAATAAGTTCCGCCAGCTATACTGACACCTTTGTATAGAATAGTGTTATATTATTATTATTTTAGTTGCTTTTTCCATCTATAAAGTCAAATATGCAAATGCCAAATCAGATGTAAATCTCTTACAATCTTTTCAATAATAGTCCATGTAGCATGATTGCGTTGTCCACCCTAAAACAATCCATGTAAACGAACAGAAGCCTTTACATAAATACAAGGATGAAAACAATTGTTGGGTATGCTGAAAAATCTACAGAACATAATGTGTAATGAAAAGAATTTATTACGAACGTAGGTTATTATGGGGCATGTGTTAAGGATGCCGAATGGCAGTTGGCCTAGGGGAGCGCTTTTATTTTTCCAATCAGGGTCTCGAAGACGAGGAAAACCCTCTCATACCGTGTTTCGCGCTTTCGAAGCAGAGCTGAGGGATTTGGACATGGTGTGGGAGGAGGTCATAAACAAAAGGAGAGCAATAGAAAGTTCTTGTTGCGTCACTGTTTAGCGCAAGATTTTACTGCCGCCTTTAAACAGTGTCATTTTTTATCAATAAATAATTGAACGTAGTATGATGTATCTACAAAAAAATCGATATGTGAAAATTTTTATATTTCCCTATCCCGAAAAAAAAACTGCGATGTGTAGATAATGTAAGGTTAAGTTTATATTCAAAGTAATACTAGTGACACCTGGCGGAAAAATATTGTAATATGAAAGTGATTTTACGATGTGTTTAAAAGGCAACTTATTGAGTCTATAAAACATTTTGATACAGGGTAGAAAACTCCCAGGGGAAATACAAATATATACCTACACGAAATAAAACCTACGTGTGTGTTTAGATTGTGAGGGGCTGGGTTGCGTAGGTGTGATACTTGTCAAAAAATTATATCAATCTTTATAATTTTATATCTCCAAGGAGTTTGATAGTTCAATCTCATAATAAAATAATGTTAATACTCGTGGCTGTGGAATGTGATGATGCATAGTTGTTGATCGTGCCACCACAAATGCTGGATACCCGTTGGTATGACATTGTGAAGAACTGCTAGGTCAATGAAGTGGCTTAAATTTGCATGAAGTACTATTCTTCTACTTGTGGCGTATCAGGAATGACGACACTGGCAACCTTTCGAAGATATCTCGGTCGAGCTCCAGCCGGAACAACTGCTCCATCGTTCCTATTCCGGTGCATTCTCTTCCGTTAAGCATTCGATCAAGACTTCTTCGTCATTTTTCATCAGCAAGAGTTGAAGGATCTCATATTTTTTCCCCATGTAGGTAGGTACAATGTGAGATAGGGGTTTCTCGGTCTTATTCATGGTTTTTAGTCACAAATCACCATCTACGCGTGGATTGCCTAATCAAAATGGTTTTGAGTAATTCTTTGCTGCTGTATTTGAAAAATCTCTCCGTCTTACCACCTCCCAATTGCCTGTTACTTATTTATTGGGTGGACCCTCAGTTTTCAGGTTTCCCGGCCATACTGACCATACGTAACATTCAACCATTCTCTGTCTAAGTTTTAAACCAACGATAATAATTAATAGTTTGAAACCATCTTCTGATACATAAGATTCAATTAGTTGGTAGTAGGTATATAAGTAAAGATGGAGCTCTTCGTGATAAAGAAGAGTTTTACGAATAGTGTGTAGATAGTTTTAAATATCATAACAATATGAACGAACACGTGCATGGAAAAATAACGTATCTTGTATAGCCCATAAAATTTTGGAGTACCTATATAAAGAGACGCACAAGTTTTAATGTTTTTAGGTTTTTGTGACACTTTTTCAAGATTCAATCAAAAAAAAAATTAGGTACACTTGTATTTGACTTTAATATTGATTAAATTTGAACCACTGGCACTGCGGGCTTTCGGAAGATATTAATTTGAAAAAAAGCCGTCCTTTCCACACTTGTATTGAAAGGTGAGAGTTCTAAAACCGTCATCTCTGTTCTTCTTATCTAAAAACGTCTTAACAAAATATTTCAGTATTTGAATACAAAACAATTCAGGAAAATTAATCTGCAAGTAAAAAAAAATGTTCAAGTTACGGCTAAGAAAGCCCTTCTCCTTCAACCATCGGTCATATGTACTGCTGGATATTTATTTATTTATTATTTACCTATTTATTCAAAGTGACATTATAATTATTATCTTTAAAAAAAATAATAGAACATTCAATCTATAATAATAAAGGAAAGTGCCTGACTGACTGACTGACTGATTGACTGACTGATTGACTGACTGACTCATCAACGCACAGCCCAAACGGCTAATCGTAGAGAAGTGAAATTTGGAAATCAGGTAGGTCTCAATACAAAACCTTCCACTAAGAAAGGATTTTTGGAAATTCCACCCCTAAGGGGGTGAAAAATAGGGTTGAATGTTTTTCAAAGTATGCGAATATCTCGGAAACTAGACATGGTACGAACTTGAGATTTGGCATATGAATTCTTCTATAGAAATGAGTGTTAGCGTATTCGGCAATTTTTCCAAAATTTAACTAAAAGGGACGAAAAAGGGCACATATAAAAAGGGATGATTTTTAAGTGCCTCCTAAAAAGTTTAAAACTGGTTTTATCGAAATTTCAAAAAAATGATTTCTTCAGAAAGAGTCAAATTATACTATTTCGTTTTCAAAAGATATCATTAATTAGAGGGTAGGGGGTGAGGGGCACTTTTCCAACGTGTATGTGTGTGTATCCGTCCCCTCTTTATAACTTTTGATTCGCTTGATGCACAGATCCTAAAATTTCAGAAAATATTGAATACTTTAAGCATACAAAATTTGTATACTCAGAATTTTGATTTTTTTTTTCAGTCAGGGGTTATCAACCTTTGAATTTTTATTTAATTTTTCCATATATCTCGAAAACCATAAAATCTAGAACCCTAAAATTGTGTATGTATATAGAAAAATATAATATCTAAAATATAATTTAATGAAGAAGTTCCAGGATTTCTCAAACTTTTTTTATAAACAAAATATTTTTTTTATGACAAATTTACGAGTATCAGTGCCTATATTTCAGAATTTTATAAAAATATCGAAAAACGCTGAAACGCTACAACTAGATAATTTATTTTTCTATAAAAAATACATACATCATAGCAGTACATCTCGAACTTTTCTTAACAACTTTTGTAAAAATTTAATTTATTGACGACATCGTTTCATACAATAAACATACATACACCACGAGCTGGTCCGGTGCAGCGTGTATGAATATATACGTAGGTAGGTACCTAACCAACCCCACCTACTTTCTCCAATACACGTGTCGAAACTATTGCGTAATCTATAATAATAATATAGTTTTGAACTAGCCGACCCGTCAAACTTCGTCCCGCCTTGGAATATAAATAATATGTTCGAGATTTTATGTATAACTTTAAGTTGATTTCAGTTTAAAGTTATTTAACACAGACGACGACGTGGTCCTTATATTATTGAATTTGAATTAGTATAATGATACATTCATTTTTACCTTTTTAACTACTGTAACCGCTGCATCTGTTATAAAACATATCATTATATTATTTACTATCAGCATTCCGTGAATCGTATCATTCATCAAACAACTGATTCCTGTCAAACGCCTGATTTAATTTCAAAATTAGAAAAAATGTAATAATAATATGTAAGTTTTATTTTTATTCCGTGCAACTTTTTTCTTTCATAAGACCCTTCAGACAAAAGCAAACACGACAAAAAATGGGCGATATAAGTTCAGCTGTTCTCATAGGGTAAGAAACACGTAGAATGCCGATTCTGACTAGCGCCAATCGGCGCAAATAATGTTACTGTTGTTTATTTTAACTATATTAAATTAATAAAACAGCCAAAACATCCAACAGTGGACTTAGGATGATGGAAAAGATGATAATGAGCACAGGACTTACCGTTTTTGCCCTTTCGTCCACAGGTCGCTGGTTCTGAAATAAACTGTACAAACACACAAAACACTTGCACAGAAATTATTTTATGGTTTTTTTAAGTTGTTCAAATTAATATGATGATGATTCCGACGTGTGATTATTTTTATGAAGTTTATTATATATTAAATGTTCCGATTAATGATTGTATAAATTTTTAATTTGAAAGCGAAGTTAATACCGTCCGACCGTGTAACCGTATGATTTTTGACTGACGTTTTTGGTAAGGTTTTTAGGGTAGGAAGAATAATTGATGTGACATTTGGATAAATGATGGAATGTAGGCAGCTGGAATGTACCTATGAACCGCATTCACACCTAGGTGTCCGAAAAATATTAATTGTTCCGAAGAGTCACAACAATTAGGGATTATAAAATATATGTTAAAAAAAATACCATTCGCTACCGTAGCGAACAGTTACTATGCATTTGAATGGGGAAACCCACAGAAAAAGCAGGAACCCGCTTTCCGACATGCCCATTTAAATGCATGGAAACCATAGACAACAATCTTTGAGCTGGTCGGCGCGGATTGTAATCGGCTTTCAACGTGTTCTTACCCATACGATGACCGCGCAAATTAGCGTTCCATTTTTATATAAGAGATAAATAATACACTTTCCGTGAATTCAGAGAAACACTTTACGTACCTACCTACTTCAATATATTTTTCGTACCATGCATCCTGTACAGCGATTCTGAATTGTTTTTTTTTACGATCGACATTAAAATCATTATGTAGGTACCTACCTATTTTAGTAATTTATTATCTCTACTAAAATAATTTACGGTAAGTTCACGAAAAGAATCTGGATTGTATTGCAATTCTTTATGTCTTGATCTGTATATTAAAATATTTGAAGCCATTTCATAAAAACACTAGCAAAAAAAAAACTATGTGAGTAATCTTGCTTTGAATTTATTGCGTAAACCATGAATAGCAAGTTGATATAATATTATGTTGAAAAAAGGTAAATAGTATTATGAAATCCATAGGTAAATTATTTTATATCAAATGTAGTAAAAGTGCAAAATATTAAATTTTAAAATTATCTACAAAATCCTCACATCATTTTTAGGATAGATCGTAAATAATTGTTTTGAAAACACTGGCAAGTCAATGACCATATCATTTCGTCACTGTATAGTGCGAAAAAATTAACTGTCCACTGGAACGTATAAAAAAGGGATAGCAGTTAGCCGGATATTATGACCTCCTCACACAACATTTACAGATCCCTCAGCTCTGCTTCGAAGGAGCAGAACACGAGGAAGACCCTCTCGGTATGAGAAGATCTTCTTTGTCTTCGGAACCCTTGCGGGAGGAAGAAAAGCGCTCCCCTTAAAATATCGGTGTTTTTATTTTCAAAAATTTATAAAATTCGTAGAATGCTAAATAAGTCCTTACTAGAGCCCGGCCAGTGCGTAAATTACCATGGGTACAACGCATGAATTACGCTTACGTAGGCGGTATATACCAATTGGACTGACTCCGTTGCCGGAACGTTATTGTTCCAAAAATCGCGGAAACTATCTGCATCTTCAGCCAGGATGATATATGACGAAACGTTGTTTTATTAAACTTTCCTTACTTATACGAAGACCAGCAAAGCTGCTGTTTTCCTCTATATAGTCTAATAGTCTATATAACGAAATATTATATAGAATTACTCTCCATAATTTACCTTATGCTTGATAATCAATTTTCTAAGTTGTAGAATTTATTTTGTGATTATAAGGTGTATTTCTTAAGTGATACTTTAATAAACAAATCAATGAGTTATCCAAACATGTCTCTTTTTACTATCCGGTATCCGGCAGGATATTATTTACGCCGCCGGATAGACCGGATATCGGATAGTTGCCGATATCCGTTTCATCTAATAAAAAATATAAACAGTGGACAGTTAATTTTCTTCCTACTCTACATTGTCGAAAATTCGTTTATAGTCGAACGCCAATTACTTATACCATTAGAATACTGAGTTGACCACCTCACTTCCTTAAACCTCAACTGTTTAGAAAAAGCACAATGAGCCTCGGACGACTTCGAGCGCAATGGAGAGTTCTTTATGCCTAACCTATTCTCCTGAGTGGGTCCAAGGCCTCCCGTATTATGGGGTGGTTTGGGGGGAACCGCCACGGGCTTGATTTGTGTGCGGCTGGCTTTTTGGCAATCGGGCAAATTTAGTTTCCTCCGGGCTGGCTTGCGGTGAGCGGGGGGGCTTAAAAGGGAGAATATTACGTTATTATAAAAATGGAGACCTACTTTACGTGGTCATCGCATCACGCCTGGAGGCCAAGTCGAAATATTAACGACAGCTCCAACGTTAACAATTTGTTGTTATTTCCATAGAGATAACGTAAAAACTGTTGTTCAACGTGCGTTAAACAATGCTGTTCCAAATTCCGAGTCAAAAAAATAATTCTGTCAGTTATTCAAAATTAACGTTAAACGTTACCTCAAAATCTTTGGAAGTATTACGACGCTGCTATTATATTGAAGACGAAACGCATTTTTTTTTTGTTTGGAAACCATTTTCAATTTGGTAAACGTTAACGTTCCGAACGTTAACAGTTTTCACGTTTAACGTTATTTATTTCGACCTGAACGGCTGGACCGATATCGTTTATTCTTTTTATGTCGTGTTTGCTCAGGATAAGATATTTATGAACTAAATTTCGAACCTACGACCAGACAAACAACAACAAATCAACGTGAAAGATATAAATTGAAATGTTAAAAAAACGTCGGTAGCTTGAAAAATGCCCAAAGCAGATAGAAATAAGTGTTTTAAAGATCACTAATTTCATTGCTTTTCGAGACCTGAATATTTTTTTATTCATATCCAGCAATATAAAAATTGATTTCAAATAACGTCATTTGATGGAATAAAAGTTATTCGAGTTTTTTTTTAGGATTCTCATAGAACAATGTCAGTCAAGTTAGCGAACTTTTTAAGTTCGCGGGCTGATTCTATTTGTATAAGAAGCACATATTTTTTAAATACAGATTAATAACGACAAATATAAATAAAAATATAGTAATTTAATGGAAATTTTAGAATATATATTTAAAAAAAGAAATTTTGATGATGTTTCTTATGATTATTAATTTTGATGCGAATATAATTAATTCTGCATTGTTTAGAAAGAGAAAGCAAATACAGTAACACGTGAGCGAAGCCACGGGTAACTAGCTAGTACAATATAATTTAAAAGGAAAACAAGGTGCTGCCTCACTAGGTATAGACCACTGTTGAGGTTAGCTTGTATATCGTATTAACACAAAATGAAAAAGAGGTTATAGTTCTGTTATAGTAGAATGAATTGAGAATAGCTTACCCAAAAATTATATAGAACAACTGTTAAAAAACCCATTGCGATTTTTCATAAGTAACAGTTGAATCATTCCTCTAGTACATCCATCATATCTTTCTACTTTTTCCTATTGGATGCGATTTGCAACTAATTTTCATCCCATTCTGACTATATATCGTCGTATATACCATCTTTATCAGATCTTCCAGTCCAGGGTCTCTTTCCATAATTTTAGTGGCCTATGTATGTATCTTGTGAAAGATTGTTTTATCATCGTCATTTTAAATAATTGGTTGGACTAAATATGTAATTTTCATTAAGAACAATTTTCGGTTAGTTTCTTAAATGAAGCAACAAATTAATATTGGGACTACGCAGTGAAACACGAAATGGTCGTTACCATTATAATAATTCAAGAGTCATTTCGTGATTTAATTAATTGCAAACCTCTCCAGATAAGCGTACGGATTTGTAGGAGTTGTCGACAAACCATAATCTTATAAGTAATAAAAGTAAATCGAGCGTGCTTATCATAAGTTTCGGAGAATAAAATGGAAAGGGCGGGAGATTTGTTGGAGAGGGTGGCTGATCTAAAAGATCTGGGGAGTTAAATGCCATCCAGTTAGCAGCCACTTGAATGAATCGGATTAAAAAGGTATGCTTTCTTACATAGAAATTCTACTTTTCGACATCAAAATGCTTCAAAACCTTAGTTTGTTCATCGGGTCAAAACATTTTTTAGTTATTGTTATGAATAAAATATCCAACTAGGTACTATACAATAACATATTATGAATAAATGCTTTTTCATTATATTGCCTACGCCATAAAAGCCGATTCTACAAAACGGGCGACTATGAGTCTGAAGCATAATCAGGCGAAACCTCATAAAATCAAAATCACACGAGAATGTAACCTAAGTACCTAATCTCCGTTTCTGAATCCCCCAGTGTCTGATCAATCGAATGCCGCGCTCCGTCTCCATCACAATGTCCTTCCACCAATTTTTGGAGTCGGTCGTCAGCAAAATCAAGTCCTCTATCGAGCCCGGAAACATAATAATTTGCACTGGTCATTCATAAAAAAGTGTCGTAGTTTTTGTTTGTCGTGCGCACATTCACGGCGGGGACTCTTAATGTAATATCTTATGTATACGGTACAGCGCCGTCTCTTCAGCTCGAAGATGGGTCCGACATCAGGCAATCGTTCTCGGTATCTACCAATTGGTTAGCCAATGTGGAGGACTTACGCTAAAATACTTAAAAATATTATTATATTATATAACATCAATTCAACATGTTTCTCATCCCCTTTAAAAAATACGAAAAATAAATCCTTACAATTGGAGAAAAATTTCCAGTATTCAACTCAATGCTTTGATTGATGGTGCTTATATAGGAGTCTGGAAAGTATCGCGTCACTAACAAAAATAATAATAATAATATTATTCATTGTGTTGTCTGGTATTTATTGTTTCACGAGTGTTTAATTATTATCATACTTCACGCAGGAAGTAGTGCCTACATACATACATACCTACATACTTGCTCGCAACCCTTAGTAAAACTGAACCGCGTAGGTACAGTATGAAGGCAAATATTATCTACATCTGCTGTGAGATAGTGTGAGTACCTTGCCTCTGCTGGGACACATAAAACAATGATATATTATAGGCTCACGCGGTACTATTATTTGTGTACGCAGGCTTTTGTGATAATTTTCTTTTATACGTGAAATCTCGTATTTATTTGTTGTTTTTGTTTTTATATTATTCACACTTACCCAATATGTGTTGAGGTGAAGCGTATTATTTTTGTTCTGCAATTTAAAGGATCAATTTTCGAAAGTATAGTTAATGCAGAGTAAAATTGTATGTACCAGACTTTTACCATAGATCGTGTCTACATATTTTTTACCCCCTTGTTGGTAGAACAAACCTAATTCCTATCTCGACTATGGCCAGGCTAATTTCTGCTTTAAATGAATCATCAGAGCATCTTTATATTGATTTCATAATATTAACTATAGTGAATTCACTTCTAGGATTGAATTTCTTGAAAAAAGAAGATATTGTTTCTATATTAACTAATATTCGTGACATCGATCGATGGTTCGTGACATCGATCGATGGTCCAATGGTAAGTAAAGTTATCACCCCATAGTGAGTAATGTTGTACATACCTAAAGTGGTACCAACCGTATATTTTTCTTATGTTGGTACATACCTGTCTATGTTTTTTTAACTGGTTGTTTTGGTATAGATTAATTTTTCTACTCAATAATGTTTTTTTTTATACTCCCTCAGAATTATTGTAAACACTGTTAGTCGGAGGTTTTAATGTCACGCTACAACAGTGTCATTTTGATATCTACTTCTTCTTCTTAATTAAGGCCTTGTGGCCTGTAAATCAAGAGATGTGGTTGGCCTCTTGCGAGGTCGATTCCCAGCTATATTTCCACATTTTTGGTGGCTTGCCCGGGAGTTGTCTTCCATGAGGTTGGCCGTGCAATGCCATGTGGGGGAGTCCATTCTCCTCCCATGTGCGTACCAGAACATAAAATAATATCAATACAATAAATCAATAATACACAAATGTATGGCAAAATTTTTATGTCCATTTTTGGGACGAAATCTTAACGAATAAATATCAACCAATAACTCTGACAATAATAGGTACACTAATGTTGTTCGATTTATTAAATGGTATGCATAAACCACTACGGGCTTTCGACAGTATTATGCTGTGATTTCATTACATTGATCACTTTACGTTAACAACTTTCGCCATTAGGTGCTAATGTTCAAATTCCCGAAAGTTCTAATAATCATGAGAATAAATTATTTTCAACATGGTCAAAAATTTCATGTCCCCGGCAGTATTCAAACTATTCGATTGCCATCCTCAAAGGGACGATATTTATTTATAACATATAATCCCCAGTGTACCAATAACAGAAACCTCCAGATATGATACAATCAATCAATTATCGACCCTTTTCCATGCCTGCAGGTTTTGCTGCTATTGATTTTAAACTAATTATCCAGTTCTCATGTACGTAAGTTTTGTCTGTCTAACAAACCAGCCGTTCACTTCTAAACTCTGCCTATATACTTGTATGGCGCACCCGTTACAAAATATAATGACAACTGTACGTACATTTGATGAAATTCGCAGGCCCTATACTTTACCCCGGAAATATTATATAGTACGAAATTTCACTCTGGTCTTCATAAATACACAGCATTTTTTTCATCTGCATCATGTTGAGAAATCTACCCCATCTATAATATGAGCGAAATAAATATGCGATGTTTTTTCTTTTATAAAATGTTTTGAATACCAAGCACATTAAATCATTTTTTTATGTGCGTTAAGAAAACATTCATAAAATTATACCTAGTATGATTTCAGAAAAATAAACATACGAGTAAGCGTATTATAACTCAAAAAATATTGTTCTACTCTACTCAGAAAGAATTTTCGGTGTTTTTTTGTGAATATTTTCATTATCCGCCGAAAAAAAAATATTTGGTTATTTTTGCGAATTCGTACAACAACCTACAAAATAATGTAGGTAAAATTTATTTATAATATAACTATTCAATGTTAGCTGTCAGCGGTTCAGGGAACTACTCAAAGTAAAATTAGCATTATTTATTTTTTATTTATTTTATTTCCCATACCAATAACATGAGTACAATGATAAGTACAAGTACTTACAGTCTATATATATTTATTTATTTTGGGATTTATTATCTCACTAGGCAGACGCCTGTGCCGAGAAAATACTTTATTTTTTTTTAGAAATACTGGAATATTACCTACCAGAATTTTATATACAAATCTAATAAAATATAATATTGAAAATAACAAAAAAAAAAACATAAATAAACTGTATTTTGGAGACTAGTTGCATGCAGCATAACAGTGCCATTCACTCCGATCACCTTTCATTCAAAAAAATATAAAAACTCACAAGTGCAACTCAGCATAGGAAATGCAGGGAAAAGGTCCACAAGAATCCACAACAATGGAAAAGGCAATTATGGGTCTATTTTTTTGTATTATACATATATATTTTTTGCATATATAGGATTTCTTTCTCTTTTTTGCAATTATCATCTGTTTCTAATTGTGGTCGATCAAACTACATATATATATATATTTTCTTTTCTGCTTTGAATAGGTTAGTGTAATTATTATGTAGCGTTACTGTGTAACCCAAAATTTTATTTTCTGTTGTACTATGTTTCTTTGATTATTGTTTTTGTGAGGTTTTTGTTGTTTTTTTATCACTTTTCTTTTGTACATGTTTGTATTGTTAATGGCACATAGCCGTGAATAAAATAAATAAATAATGGAATGCAGATTTTTTAGTTGCCTAATTATCATTTAGCCCGAGAGATCAATTTTGAGTCCAGAAGTGTAATACTAATATTTGGACAAGCAAAATTCTAGACCTAGCACTAGGAATATTCTAGCACACTCTAGAATATTGTTGGTAAATAACTTAATATTCTACTAGATTGTGCACATTGTTTCTTTCACTCTGGACCGCTCTATTGAACAACACTCTTTTGTTTGTTGTATAAAATTAGTTCATATCACTCTTGATTGATCTTAGGTGCTCTTATTATGTAGAGAAAGTAGGTTTACAGTTCTAGAGTAGATAAAGTTAATATAATCTAACTAGAAAACTTTCTACTATTTTCAGTGTATTGACACCTTGAGGCTCTCCGCATAATATAGTGCTCTCGCGTTTTTCATGCGTCGTTTGCGGGGAAACGCAGCAGTAAAAAAAAACACACAAGTTCATACAACAGGTCCGTACACGAAGCGTAAGCGTACGTTGCAACGTTTCATGTGCGGTTTTTTTTCCTCACTCGAATTGCAGTATTATTATTATTATTTGTATGGATACGGCTTTTTCTTTTTTTTTATTAAATGTTAACATTTTGCTCCCTCAGCCACCGCACTGCCTCCGGTGTTGCCATATGAATGTCAGTCCAGTCACCCAGGTACGTTTGCAATGGACATTTCTCCACAATATTTTCTTATAGGTCCGCACATGAAGCGTAAGCGTACGACGCAACACTTCATGCGCGGTGTCACTCGAATTGCAGTAAAATGACATGACTGTACGAAATTTTTGAGCCGCGAGTCGCGACGCATGAACGATGTGAGGAGGGCCCTAGTACGGGATACCATGTGGTCAACCACAAACCGAACGTAAGGATAAAAACAATTTTTTCGGTCTATGACATCAATTTAAAAACCAGTTTAAATAATTTCAAAACAAAAAAAATAATACGAAACGATACGACATATTATTATAATTAATACAACATAACTTTTTTTGGTTGATATTTTTTCGTTCATTTACCTTCTTACAAAAAAAAACATTGACTAATCGCAGTTAGATATTTTGTAATATTGAATACTTTTAACGACAGAACTCCTCATGTCGCCTTTAAAGACAACCTTGAAGGAAGAAGACCCCTGGGAATAGCACCAAACCGATGGGGAGATAGTTGGCAGTCGACCTCTCAAAAGGCTGAATCGGCGGCACAATCCCCAGGATCTATAAAGAGAGGAAGAAGAAGAATACTTTTATTTCAACGAACACCATCACACCATAATAATATAAAATCAATAAAAAAGATAATATGACATTGTTAATATAACTTTGACATTGTTTTTTTTAATTAGATTCGAACAAATACAGTGAGATAACGTGTCGTTGAGTTGAATTAAAAGATGTTGAGCAAAATGCAATCTAAGTAAGTAACAAACTCTTGAGAAAATCTGGCAAAGAAAACATCATATTATTATCATTATGTTGGCCTATGTTTACTTTAGGTACATGGATGTGTAGCCAATTGTAGATGGAGCTTATTGATCTCTATGAAACATAAAAGAGTATTCAGTTGAGAGTTAAGTTGGTTTATGGTTGTTTAAACTTTTTCATAAACTCACTGAAGTTAACAAACTCTCTGAAGTACGTATTCCTCAGAGTCAAAATAAATCTCCAATGGGATGCAGGCATAGTGGCATCTTAAGAGAAAGTGCCTATCTTTCTCTTAAGATGCCACTCGTACCTTAACCTAAAATTAATAATGCATTCTCTTAAAAAGATTATGTAAATAAATTTAGAACAGAGAATTGTTGGAACGAAGATATTCTAAGATGGAATAGAAAGCCAAGGTGGAAATGTATATCGCAAAAATCTATATAAATACACATTTTAAAATTATAAAATTGAATTCTAAAGTAAACACATGAAAAAAAATTACATTAACAAAAATGAATAAATAATACACTGTGAACATATTATTGAATTTTTTTTTAAGGTATGTATTATAAGGCAAGTGACGCCTTCAACAACATGACCAAGATATGGAAGGCGTCGGCGTTTAGTGTCGAGACGAAATGTAAACTGTTTGATGCGTGTGTGTTGCTCATTCTGTATAGGTGTGAGTCCTGGCACCTGACTTTGGCCCAGGCATAAAAAGTATCTGCATTCAAAACGAAGTGCCTCAGGAGAATTTTGGGTATAAGATGGTACCACCGCATCACGAACGATGCTATACGCCGGCGCACCCAGCGTGAGCCCATCACCTCTACTATTATGTGGAGGAGATGGACTTGGCTGGGACATGTGTTAAGGATGCCGAATGACAGTTGGCCGAGGAGAGCGCTGTTCTTCCTCCCTTCAGGTTCCCGAGGATGAGGAAGACCCTCTCACACTGTGTTCCGCTCCTTCGAAGCAGAGCTGAGGAATCTGGACATGGTGTGGGAGGAGGTCATTAACGTTGCGCAAGATCGAGCGCAATGGAGAGCTCTTGATGCCTCCCTATGCCCCTAAGTGGAGTCTTAAGGGAGTTTGAATTTGGATAATTCTTTGAGGATGGAGTGTCTAATTAATAAAAAAAATATTTTTTTTTATATATAAATATGAAGGGCCACGTCTTGAGGAAGCCTACGGATGACATCACGCGCCTGAGCCTCGACTACCACCCTGAAGGTAACAGAAGGCGCGGTAGGCCCCTCCAAACAATCAGGAGACTGTACGAGGCTGATCTCCGGGGTGCTGGAATCGGCTGGGACGAGACGGTGAGGACCGCAGGGGACAGGGTGGCGTGGCGAGGACTTGTGGAGTCCATATGCTCCAACTAGGGAGCGGACATGGTCGAAGAAGAAGAAGAAGAAATATGAAAAAAAATATATATATAAATATGAAATATTATAAAATGAAATACAATACAGAATATGAAAAATTAATTAAAAAAGAAAAAAGAAAGAAAGAGCCTTTGTAAAAGTATAATATAAATACGTATCAATAAAGAAAAATAATATATTACATTGCAAAATCAAAATGTGGGTGTAAAGCTGCTCAATTGCACGTGGTGCACCCAGGGTAACGCAAAATGAGTTTGACATCATTGATCGCTTGGCAGATATATTCATCACAACATCTAAGTACAAAGCGATACAAGTCAAGATAATGGAAATTTCGGTACTTTTCCTAATAATTGTGTTTTTAAATCGTATTGAATTGTGTAAGTATATTGTAATTAACTGGCCATACGCTAAATAACATAAATATCAATAAAAACATACAATATGTTTCTATGAGAAATTATATTTCGTGTGTCCCCTCCAGGAATCGTGAATATATCCATAGAACAAGGCATAGATAAGCTTATTGTCACAATTACTATGTTTTGTCTCAACGGAAGCTTCTGGTATAATCTTATTATTTTTCTTATCATAAAAGACTTGTTCAAAATACCTTTTGTAATCTCCGCTTGTCGACTTCCTCGTTCTAGAAATTAGCCTCCGACCTTCGGCGATGCTTTCCCAAGACTTTGGGATTTTGACACTTAGCACCGGGATAGCTTACATTATTATTTTTTAAATAAAAGGAATTCAATATGAACCTTTTCTATATGGATTAAGGACTTAGTATGAATTCTGTGGGTTCTCCAAATGTATTTACAAAGTTTTATTCGGTCTTTTTCCATAACATCGTGGTACAGTCTATTATTCTTCACTTAGCATTTTTATACTTAGTAATGTCGAACGATCAGCGGCAATGAAAAAAATATTAGAAAAGCATCTCACCATTTTTCTTTTCTTTTATTTATAAATGGCTCATTATCGTCTTATATTATTGTTATTATAGGAAGACCCTCTAATACCGTGTTCCGGTTCCTTCGAGGCAGAGCTGAGGGATCTGGATATGGTGTGGTATGAGGTCATTAATATTGCGCAGGATTAGGCGCATTATGCCCCTGAGTGGCGTGTAAAAGGTGGATATTGTATTGTATTATTGAAGTAATGTTCATTAAATGTTATTAAACATATTATTATTACCAATTATTGTAATCTGTTGATATTTCAGAAATTTCAAGTGGGATTTTAAAACGGTTATCTTTTAATTTGCCACCTACTAAAGTTTTGAAGTCTGGCTTTAAGAAGAAAATCGCAACTTGATAAATAAATTTCCACCTAAAAAACTTAAACTGTTGTAGGTCATCTTAACAACGACCAGTTGGTAATATAATGCTTTTAAACATCTGCAGAGGCTGGAAGCAGGAACAGAGGTTGGAAGCTTCGCGATCTCGGGCACTAATTTGGCCAAGCGTCCGGTGCACCAAACCCCTGCCACATAGATTCTTGCCACGTGGCTCCTTTACGCTCCACATCTCGCCTGCTATTAATTATTATAAGCAGCAGCCCGATTCACGGAAAAGTTTAAGTGTAAGTTTAGTTCGAAGTTCGAACGAAGTTCGATTCAAACCCTCCGTGAATAGGTACATAGACTGTAGATAGTCCCGCCTACAATAATTATTATTACCAGCAGCCCTATTCACAAAAGTTTGAATCGAACTTCGTTCGAACTTAGACTTAAACTTTTCCGTGAATCGGGCTGCAGGTCTTCCTCACTGGGAACGCGACCTCCCCACGAAATATTATGGAACGTCTTTTGGTACAGCTTTTGGTTCGCGTTAAGTAATACTATATTTCCAAAAACATCCGAAATTGGGTAAAGGTATTAGTATAAAAAATAATGTAATGTAAAAAAAAAATTGCATGAAAGGAATTGTAGATGGTAAAAAGGAGGTCAGTTTACTAGATTAATAACATCAATAGTTATGACACATAAAAAAAGCTTCCAATTTATTGCAGGTTAAAATACTCCACCCTTTAAATTTTTATATTTTATCTGAAACACTTTCATTTGATGAAAGATAATCAACTGAAAAATACTTTCTTACTCCTGTGAGATAAGTGAAAAACAATAGAAAAGAGACCTGAGAAATTTGTGGAAGCAATCAGTCAGTGGACGTAAAAATTCCTTGAAAACAGTCTCAATACCTTTTCTTTCATTTCACTCCTTCCAAATCCGTTTTATTGAGGCGTTTGTTTATCGGTTCATCTAATCTCCAGCGGAGACCCCCATAACGCATAATGTTCGATGAATTACTTCGTCCCCTCAGCCGTCACTCTATTACCCCTCCCTTCGCCCCCAAAAATCCCATCCAGGGATGAGGGCTCCACTGGTACTTGGGTGGAACGCTGTAGAATGCCGTCATTTCTTTTATCTCGTTTTTATTTTGACGAGATCCCTACTCATCCTTTCGCCATATCTGACGATCAAATGCTCATTTACTTCCGGCGCTAACAGGCCAATTTCAGGGACGAACTCCCTGCAACTTAAAACAGGAAGGAAAAAAAATAGAATGATTATTTTTAAATTAATTATTTTTGTAAACTTTAACAACACAGAGGCTTTTTAGTCAGATCAAAAACCACATGAACGTCTGCTCACTTAGGAAAGATTTTGTGGATATAAATCTGACAATGCGAGAAAAAAATCACAAAATTATAAAGAAAGGAAAATAAACTTAATTGTGATGAGTTTTATAAATAAGTAGTTTTGTAATGTATGAAAAGCAATGTAATTGATTGAAAAATATCAGTAGAGTGACGATCTTCAAGTAGACTTCTGGCAGAGAAATTCTGGGTTGTGATTTCCGAGCTTACTCGATTTGTTTGTGTGAATGGCATTGCTTTCAACAATGACTGCAGATTCAGTCATAGATTCGAACATATTGTCTGATTTACTATTCTCACCTAATCAATATAAATAAAGGAGTTTGTTCGTATATATTATTTATTTAACGTCCTTTATAGACAGCTAAACTACTATTTAATAATATTTTTAACCACCTTTAACCTGTTTGTGTTCAAAATGCTGGGAATCAGTAAAAAATTGTTTCTCTTGTACCAAGTTATAATATTTAGTCTCAACGCTTTGTCAAACTTTTTTTTTTAATTTTACAAATTTTATAAAGTTATATTTTAAAATCTGTTTATATATCTTATAGCAATAAGAACTTCAGTATCGAGAATACTGAATATCTGACAGATTTATAAAGCAAAGAGCTTTTTTCAGGCTCACTTAAACTCTTTTTTTCCCTTCCAGAATCTATTATAATCCCGCAAATTTATTGTTATTCATGAGGTTTTGCTTCTTTTTTGTTGGGAAACAATTCTTTCCTTCTTGTTTATTATTCGCAAGACATTTTCGATAGGTGATATCTCAATGATATAACTAACATTCTCGTAAATAGCCGGAACACTATGTACTCGAGTTTGCTAATGCTTGACGTGCTATGATAATTCATTCCTCTATTCTTTTGCCAATTCTCTACTTCAAAATATCTAACCTACCCATTTCAAGTGTTAGAAATAACCTACAATTAAATTTCTCATTGTATTTGGTGTTGTTCTATTTGGAAGTCTGCCAACGATTAAACGAGATCCACATGTTCATATAAAAATGTTAAATTGATAAATTCATGGTGTTTGATAATAATAATAAAAAAAAATGATACATTGCTTATAAAAAGTGTTCATAATTTTCTCTCAACCTTTAGAAGATTTTTAAATGTATACCAAATCATTTGTAGGTACCCTTGAAACATAAAATAAAACTCATTTATACGACGCATCACATGAAAAACGTTGAATATTCATACTAACAGTATTTAATATTCAACGTTTTCCATGCGATGCGTCAAATTTACAAGTATTTACTCCAAGTAACCTACTGTCCATGAACAAGTTCAAAATAAAACGATAAACCTACTTAGCGAGATCTCGGCTACGAACTTCTGTAATGAAAACTCTTCGAACCTATAACAGGAAACACGTTGCAAGAACACCTGAGTAATGTTGATAATAAGGTGGGGAAGACAACAAAGGTGATACTGGAATGGACATATAAACAGAATGTCATCGGATAGGCTTTTATCTATCACCTTTCAAGAAAACCCCATATTTATAGAAAGAAGAAGTCTAGGCGAGACATTGACTTAAATTACTTGATTCATATAATAGACCATTAAAGGATGAAGTCATCTGACATTAGGCGGGCGGCAAAAGGCCGCCATGGCGGCACACAGACACCACACATGCATAAACCATAGTGATGGGTAACAAATCATTTTGCATAGCGACCCGAACTGCCCGAATCAATAGTGATCGGAAACAGTTGTCTGGTTCACTTTAGTCAGTTTTGTGATACTTTCCAGGAATAAAACACAATTATTTGCTATTTTTCTTGTAAAATACAGAAATTTTGTATTGTTCCTATTAATAATTATTAATATCTTATAATTAAGTGCCTACACATTAAAATATTTTATTCCATATTAATATTATCAATGATTCTTCTCAGTCATAATAATTGTTTTTTATAATTTTATTTATCAAACCCATGTTTTTTTTGTTATCTGAAAATCGATTTTTGTGTCTAATTGTTCCATTTGATGATTATTCAATTATATCTACTAGTTATTTACTTAGGATACTTATATGTTTTGTAAAAGCTATATTGCTGTTGCGTAGAATTTATTAATTTAAGATATCTATCATAATTAAAATTTATGTAAATTTTTTTGGTTTCTTATTATGTTAAGCAATGATATTTTGTGATGTGTTGGCCAAAATAAATAGTAAAATTGTTAAATAGTTTATATCATTGCTTTTTTTCTCAAATTTTGACATTTATTTATTGATCACATACTCTAATTGACTCGTAACATCTGTAGATTCACTCTATCCGTGACTCGATAAACACACTCATAACAACTCTAAATTTTGTATGCCGCCCGGCTTATGTCAAAATCCACGTGGCCGTTAATGGTCTATTCCACCAAGTAGGCACGTTCAGTTCGTTGATTTAATTAAACTAGTAGTCGACCAGTGCTCGAAATTCGACCATAACTAATTTAAATTATAAGTTTGAACATTATTAAGGTTCCATTGTCAAAGACTGAGCGAGCGCTATTTCAAAAATAATTACATGGATACGTCAAATTTGAAATTTTGGTACCTACCTGGTAAATTGTTGGTTTATCTATATTTGACCACAGATAAACAAAATAATATGTGCGTCTGTGTCAATGTCAATACATCGAAGTGTGTGTGAGTATCAAATACATAACATTACAGTAGTGTTTGTATTTTTTTTTATTTAATGTATTTTTATGCATAAATTAAATAACGTATATTAACATTTGCCACTCATTCTCTATATAAACTACAAGAGTACGAAATTTCATACTCCTCCGTCCGCGCAATTTTCGTAAAAATGGTCACAAAGTTTTTGTTTCACTTATTAATATATAAAACGTACGTAAAGTGATCACACTAAGCCAGCTTTCGAAATAACAGTAGAAGACGGTCCTAAGCCCGTAGTGGTTTGTTCCATTTAAAAATCGAACCTAAGTAATGAATTGTTAGAGTCATTAGTTGTTATTTTTTCTTTATTAATATATAGGTAGATACAATTGTTTCCTAATATCTATAATAACTGATAACGTAAATAAAACTCTTGTTCCGTCTCTGTGTGATAACTGTTAGTGGCTACCCCTTCCATTTATTGTCATCAGTCTCTGTTGGCATCTGGCATAGAGAAGGCTGGGTGGTGGGTTGCTACGGGAAGTACTGAAGGTCGGGAGGAGACGATGGGAGTCCATTTAACAATAAAATGACACCATGGGTCCACAGACATAAAAAATACAATCTGTATTTGACAAGAATCGTGGGATTGTAAAATAAATAAAATATTCTACCTATAGTGTTTGTACAGGCCGATAGGTATCCATTTGAAATAATCACCTTATCAAAATAAACGGGTTTATTTACATTTAAACCCAATATAGTAGGTAGGTTTTATTGGATGTGATTCTGTACAGCTTATAGACGATTTTTTCCATCAAAAGAATATGGTCTATAAGAAGGTAATATAACTTAAAATTTGTGACATAGATAATTCAAAACAGGTTATAATACTCTAAAAAAACTATTCCTGTACACCAGAATTTTTGATTGATGTAAATTCCTTTTAAAATAATGTATTAAGTTAAGTATTGTGTTGTTTTTTATTATTTACTAACCTTCCCGACAGATGTTGTCCTGTAGTCCTTAAAATGAATATTGATTTCAAATTTGTAATTTATACAAAAAATGCATTTAAAATAATATGTTAGAATGTTAAAAAAAACTATTTCTGAAAGCTTGAAAGAATTTCTATAAAAAATCTGCGTACCAATGTTTTGAAACTCGATGGTTTTCAAGTAAATAAAAATTGTGTTATTATGTTTTTTTCACAGATGGCATTGTTGTCAGTAAATCCATTCCATACTAACTTTAATATTTTATTTTATATTATTTCTTATGCACATTTCAACTTTTTAATAGTTATTCTGTTATCCGGAGCGTAGAAGAATCCAATAAATCAAAATCGGAAAAATCTGTACAGCCGATCTCGATTTATAAGTGTTCGCACTAACCCGACTTTCTTTTATATTATGTATAGATAGGTACCTTATTATTGTTAAAATTATTGTTTTCTTTTATAAAATTGAAATTGAATAAAATCAAGAATAAAACTATATTTTTTTCCGAAAAAAAAAAAGAAAACTATACACGGCTTTTGATGAGCAGCTTGTAGGTAGTCGCCAACTTTCGTACAAAGTTGTTAATTCCACTTCTAGTGCCGACTAAAGAGACCTTTACAAATGAGAAGGCAAAGAATGAGATGAAGGGTATGCTGGTCATTTGCATGTCAAGAACCAGATTGGAGCAGAAGAAAAAGAATGACCTGACCAGAACATGATTCTTTATAATTCGAGTAATATCGTAGAATTATTCAAAGCTTTACTCAAGGCATCAGTTTTGCCTCTCTATGCACCAAAGTGGGATATCATATAAGACTGTTGAGTGTTGATATCGGAAATTTATTAACAACAACAAAAATGTAAAAAGATTTTTTTTAAAGCTTTGACAGACCCTACTCTTATTATTATTATTATTTAGATATACTTAGAAAGTTAAAAAAGAAATGAAACAAACCTTTTCTTTTTATGTTTTTTTTCTATTTATGTGAACTTTACTTTGAATGATCCGTGTCTTGTGAAAAGGTAAAATCACGGCTAAATAAAACACAGAAACCAGAAATGGACCCGAAATACTATTGTAACAGAATCGATTCGTTCAAAGATAACGTAATCTTTTGAAAGGGGATGAGAACGGAGTAGTGAAAAATGATTTAGATAAATCACTTAGTGTATCGTCAATGGGTCCCAAATTATCTGAACTTGGAAAAGGTCTTTCGGAGTATAAAAGTGGACCGAGGCCTTTTTTATATCATTGGTGATAATCTATTTCGGGATTCGTCAAACTTCAGATAAAAATACTTTATTCCCTATAGAATTACTTCAAAATCAAACATTTGAGCCTTTTTGGAGAATTTATGTAATACTTAGATAAATAATACATAATATTCTATTATAAAAATCCACAGATTGCTGGATGTTGAATAAAGTTTACTTAAAAACTTCTGTGTTTATAAAAAGATAGTCAAAAAATAATTTTGTTTGTCGTTTGTCGGCAGTAATATAGAGTCGCAGGTTATTGAAGGCTGACGGATCAATAGATCAGAGAACCTACGGTTTATTGATAAAAAATCGCAGAAAACCTGTGCTAAAGTTTGCAATGAGTAGAGAATTTGACTATTTGATGTCCAAAGAATAGAAAAACATTGCTCAAAAATTCGTCATTTATACAACCAGTGTCAATCTTAGAATGAATGTTAGTAGGTATAGAAGGTAGCTTGGATACCACAGTAAACAAATCTTCCACGAAACAACATTAGATTTTCTATGTTAAATTGTGTGTTTGTTTTTTTAGAAGAACATTACATTATGGTACTATTTTTGACGATAAACGTAAATTGTTCGAATTACAATTCTTCCAAAATCACAATTCACCTAATGGCAATTGTACGAAATCACAATTCACCTAATGGCAATTATACGAAATCACAATTCACCTAATGGCAATTATACGAAATCACAATTCACCTAATGGCAATTATACGAAATCACAATTCACCTAATGCACAATTCTTCGAAAAAAAAAATATTTTACGTTAGCGTTAGCAAGCTTTCTACTATTTACGTGAATGAATTAGGTTAGGTTATAATTATGGGGGGGGGGGGGGTTTAGCCCCCCATACCTTCTCAGCAGTTTCCCCGAACTAATTTAAAGTAATACAAAATTAAAAAAGAAATATATGCGTAAAAATATTCATTCGAATAATTCGCTTTAGAACAATTGTACATCTTCTTCTTCTTCGTCAGCCTATCACCGTGCATTGCTGAACATAGGCCTCCCCCTCTCCTTCCAATCATTCCTGTCCTGAGCCTCTCTCATCCATGTGCGGCCTGCAATCTTTGCGATGTCGTCCGCCCATTTGGCCTGGGGTCGGCCGACATTTCTTCTGCCTTATCTAGGCTGCATAATTACATAATTCGAACAATTTATTTTCCGAAGAATTGTGATTAGAAGAGTTTTCATGGAATCGTTTTTGACGGTACGAAAAGAGAGAACTAGCCAGGGTTATATTATGTTTCCTTGGTTGGGAGATCTGACCTGACATTTTGAGCAGACGAAGATGTATGGAATACTGTATTGTACATTGTGATAGACGTGACAGATTTTAATAACATGTTAATTAATATTGCTGAAGAAAATATTGGCTGGTACTCGCACATGTATGGCGGATTATTATGTTAGAAAGGAGACAGTTGCGTATGAGCGATTGTTGTGTATTATAAGATACTAGCTGACCCATCGAATTTCATCCCGCCTTAAAGTCAATAAACATTGCTGGGTAATAATATAACATAGCTAACATACATGACTAAGCATCGTGTAAAAATCCAAAGGTATGCGGCTGCCGTGAGGTTGCCGGCGAAGAATAGCACCTCTGCTCTTTTTGCTGATTTTTCGAGCATCCTAGGAGTAAGAGGCAGGAAATCGAAAAATCAGATCGGGACCGTGACGGTTGACCACTTCACGTCCTTAAATCTCAACTGGTCAGAAAAGGCACAATGAGTCTCGGACGCCTTCAAGCGCAATGGAGAGCTCTTGATGCCTCCCTATGCTCTCGAGTGGGGCTTAGGTCCCCGCATTGCTGGTAGGTTTGGGGGTAGTTCGCGGCGGGCTTGATTTGTCCGGGGCCGGCTTTTTGGTTTGATTGCTTCGATCGAGCTAGGAGGTCGGTTTCGTGCGGGTCGGGTTTGCTGAGGATTGGTCTCCGCCGGGCTGGCTTGCGGGGTGCCTTAAAGGGAGAATGTATGTATGTATGCGGTTATAATATTATGAAAAAAATATTTCAAAAGCACAAAAACTAACACATATTTTTATATATTCGATATGAACATTGAATTTTTTAAGTCAGAGAATACAGACAATTTTAAAAGTCAGATGATACTAAAAAATAATTGCCAAATTTTATTTTATTCTTATTTAAAAAATACTTTTGAAAACTTGAAAGAAATTTTATCAATAATGTGCGTACCAATGTTTTGAAACTCAATGGTTGTCAGGTTAATTTTAAATTGTATTTTTATGGATTTTTTCACAGATTTTAACTTTAATATTATATTTTATACTATTTTCTAACCTTTTTTTGATTTTGTATAAATTATTCTGTTATCCGGCGAGGAGAAGAATCCAATAAACCAAGCATCATAGAAATCTGTTCGAACTAACCCGACCTTCTTTTATATTATAAGATATTGTTTTGATTATCTTATGAATTTTTATTTTATTATTATTTCGTATACATGGCTTCTGCCACCAACGGGTGGCAACGTCATAAGATGGAGAAGTATGCTATCTGCTACATACAGGAGATGTAGCAGATCTTATGAATGCCATATGGGAACAAGGGACGTGTTGACATTTTGAAAACAATATTTTCTTAAATACCTATGAATTTTTGAAACTAATTTTTGAAAAAATTGTGCTCTATTTAGGTAAACATAGTTTAAAATAGATGCATTGGTCATTGGAATTATGTATTTCGGTTAAATATCCAATTCAAACTCCCTTTACGCCCTACTTAGGGCCATAGGGAGGCAACAAGAGATCTCCATTGCGCTCGATCTTGCGCAATGTTTATGACCTCCTCTCACACCATGTCCAAATTTCTCAGCTCCGCCTCGAAGGAGCGGAACACGGTGTGAGAGGGTCTTCCTCGTCTTCGGGAGCCTGATGGGAGGAAAAATAGCGCTCTTCTCGGCCATCTGTCATTCTGCATCCTTAACAAATGTCCCAGGCATGTCCATCTCCTCTCTTTAATGTTATTATAGAAGTGATGGGTCTACGCTGGGTGCGCTGGCAAATAGCGTCGTTCATGATACGGTAGTATCATCTTATACCCAAAATTCTTGGTAATAGGTAATTAATTTATTCTTATTCAATATACATAGTCAGGACAACGTCTGTTGGCAAAGTTAGTGCTACATAAAAGCAATGAGGATAGTAGGTAAGTATGTATGACAGAGTTGATTAATCCCATGATAAAGGAAAATAAATAGTATTAATTCATACAATGTGACTAAGCTGAAGCACATCTATAGTCTACTTGGTACAATCTTTTGTCATTTCGATACACACCTTTATAAGGTTCGCTATACATATTATAATATCTAAACTAACATGCTTTCTGGATTATCTTTCAACTAGCAGCTGTGTCTCTCAGACGGTGAAATTAAAGAAAAAATAACAACTAATGACTCTAACAATTCATTACCAATGTTCGTTTTTTAAATGGAACAAACCACTACGGGCTTACGACCGTCTTCTACTGTTATTTACGTTAACGAAACAGCTACTGAGGCATTTTTTTCAGTAAACCAGTTCGTCCAATCTGTGATAGGCCTACCCACGGTCAGAAATTCAAATTGAAAAACACCAAAAAATTCTACCCCGACCGGGAATCGAACCCGGGACCTCTTAATCAGAAGTTGGCGTCTTTGCTACATGGCTACCGGTCGGTACTTATCGCCACTAGGCTAGAGAGGTCTGAAAGAGTTTTCATTTATAAGAATGGTTAAATATACCACTTTATCGCATGTGTGGGTGGTATCTTAATAATAATGTAATTAGTGAGAAAGCCTGGAGGGACGCATTATTTATCATGGTGTGACCATTAAGGATACTTCATAGTTTTTGGCCTTATACAATACCCACGAGGCCTTGGTAGAATGTCTAATATTACTTTCAAAACTCGCTAACTTTATTCAAATACATAGGTACACATACAAACATGCCTATATCTGTGGCGCAACAACCCTCTCGTTCACCGACTCCCATAAGATTTGGTTTTCCTTACTGCTTATTCCGTCTGATTTTTGGCACAAGACTCTGTATAAAACTGAGTGTTCATCTGCTGGCTGTGGATGTTCCAACCAACAGTTGTATCTAAAAATCAAAATAAGAATAGGAGTTTCTGGAAGCTTTTAGTAATTGTGAACAAACATTGAACCAAAAGTGGGGTTTCTGAGAATGATAGGTACTAACCAACACAAGGTGCAACATATAAACATAATTGAATCTTTGACGGTTTGCACGTTGCTGTGCGAAACAAAAGGGCAAGGACACAGTAAGTCCGAATGATAGGTACTAACCAACACAAGGTGCAACATATAAACATAATTGAATCTTTGACGGTTTGCACGTTGCTGTGCGAAACAAAAGGGCAAGGACACAGTAAGTCGATATCGTCCATTCTTTGTACATTGTTGTACCATTCCTCAACCCATATTTCCCTGAGTTAATTCGTATTTTTAGCACAATAGCACGCATCGGGCATCTTGTGGTATCTCGATGGAAGTGAAACATTTATTATGAAAATTATTAATTAATATAATGTTTATTATTATTTAATAATAACTAATTTGTACCTACCTGCATATTTCTATTGAAATTTGCGTGTAGTTGTTTCATTTATAATCCTGAAAACCAATTAATTTGATTATCATTGATGTAATTAAATATTTTTGATATACTCCCTAGGCTTAGCTATGTATCAGGAATAACAGAAACTAACCAATGTGGTCTGTAGTACATCACATTAATTGTTCATATGTGATTGTACTACGCTGTGGAATAATGATTGAGTATGCTTTTGTATTTCTAAATTAAATTGAATCAGCCAGTTGATTTCTGATGTTTGCGTGAAAAAGTTACCTATCAATTCCGAAAGTGCGAAGTCATTTCGTTAATTGAAAATTTCTATTTCCTCTATAAATGAAAGAAGGTGATATTTTTTAATAGACAACTTAATAATATTCAAACCATAGATAGTTTTGAAATCAATCATTATCAGAAAGATATTGGGTATAAGGCGTTACCACCTAATCACGAACGCCGACTTTCCCTTCCTTCGTAGTGAAGAGAAGATGGACATGGCTGGGACATGTATTAAGGATACCGCATGAAATTTGGTCGAGGAGAGCGCTGGTTTTTCCCCTATCATTTCTCAAAGACGAGAAAAACCCTCTTTACCGGTTTTTTTCCTTCAAGGCAAAGCTGAAGGATTTGGGGATGATGTGGGATCAGGTCATTGACAGTGCGTGAAATTGTGTACAGTAAAGATCTATTGTTGCCTCCCTATCCCCATAGTGGGATATGAAAAGGAATATTGATTGATGTATTATATGATTTAATACGTCTTAAGTAACATTATGTTTTAATTTTTATTTCAAAAGCTCAAAAGTGAAATATTGACCAAATTTTTTCTCTATATTAAACAATAATAATTGTTCAGTTTCAACCATTCGGTTAATTGAGCAGTTTTCAATTTTAGCTTTCGTCAAAATATCGTAAAGAGAGGTATTTCAGCTGTACAAACTTGTGTTATCTATTTAATTAGTATATAATTGTAATTAATGTATGATTATTCAAGTCAGAACTCTCACTTGGCAGTAAATAAACTGCCCTCAACAAATAAACTGCACATATTATGACAATAAACTTCCCATGTCTTGCAGTTATTGATTTCCTGTAACAAACTGTATAAATAACTTAACATTGGTCCTTTTAGGGTACCCTTGAGAGTACAGCGCAATAAGAGCCGTTCATTGCGGTCGAATTCTCAGTGGACAAATTTAACAGTCCATCCATATGAATGATTTGATACTCTAGGTGCAATATTGACTAAATTATTGATGAGTGTGAACTTATATGTTTACTGTCAGGATGTATATGATCAGTGATAAAACGATGATTAAATTTTGGACGGGAACTTTTGTTTGTTATTTGCTCCGTACACAGTCTGGGACATAAGCTCATCCGACAGCTCAGCCATCATTTCACAGATAGGGGACACGTTTTGAAGCTTGATGAGAATGTCAAACGGTACGATTCACAAAGAGAATTTTGGTTGTTTATAAAATTAAATATTGTTCTAGAACCTAATTATCATCCCTACCAATTGTTTGATACCCCCTATACTAGGTAGAAATTTATTCTCAATTATTGAAGTATTAATCATTTTACATAGAATAAATATTATCTTCCATAATTTGTTAACAAGAACAGAACTCTTTTCAAACGCAATTCAATATTTGTTTTTCTCAAGTTTTGCATAACTTGAAACAGACACCAAACTTTTCAAAATAGACAAAAATTATTAATAAGACAAAAGACCTCTAGCCCATATGAAACTTATCATTAAAATATTGAATTCTAGGGGTAGGTACCACCTAGGGTCACCATATGACTGATTTCGTCGCTCGGTTCGATTTGATTTTTGATTCGACGCGCATATGGTACCTACTTAAAGTTCTTGTCACATAAAACTGACAACTAACAAGTAACGTGTAAGGGGTATGAGTGTGTGTGTATTTTCAAGTAACTGATATCACGCACTAATACATACATAGACAATTTTTATATGTGTGGCCCGCGGGGAATTGCTGGGTGAGCGGCATTAGTCGGTCAATCAATCAGTCGATATTCTAGGCGATTGTTATTTACATTCTTGGTTAATATTTTAAATATCAGGGAACCAGACACTGTTTTGTCTTTCAGATGTTGGCACTGCTGACTGTATCTCAGTCATTTCAAGAATCTGATAGGACTTCGTCTTCTTTCTTTAGTATCCACATGCTCAAAAAGAGTTAGTAGTAGTGGAGTACTTTTTTTCACCATCTCACAAAATTCTGATTTTGGCGTATTTTTGGCAATCGCGTGGTACCTTTCTAGTAATGTAGGTACCTCCCATTAGTTTCGGTTCTATTTTTTTTAAATACTGTAGGGTAGGTATGTATTTTCTTTCTTCAAACCATAGGATGCATTTAAACCAAACGAACAAAAAGTTAGATCTGGAAATAGAGTTTATTTTTTTGATCATTGATATGGTCACTAAGGAAATAACGAGAGAGAACTATCATCGCTCACTAATTATTTCTCGCTTGTTATTGTTTCCTTGGTGTACAATATTTACCATAAAAAACGGCCCTTTGTTGGTTTGTTGTAAACGCACACTAATATGGAAATTGTTTTTCACATTTTTTTAGAGCTAACATAGTTTAGATTCACGAAAATTATTAAGGTAAGTAAACATACCTATTCAAAACGAACATTTTTTATTGATTTTTTTATTAATAGATAGGCACTCAATATAAGTATGACTAACTAATGAATTATTCTATACTCTAAATAGTAATTCACTACTCGAATCGAAACAAAAATACAAAATTACTTTTTTTTTCCCACATACCATCGCACCTACAATATACTGTATACCTACACCCCAATCGTGGATGTTTCAGAATTAAAATTAATATCTTCAGTGTCTCCGTATATTATTAAGCCATCGTAACATTGTTGCACATGATTAATTACATTTCGATGATTTATTATTCCAGTGTACATGCCAAATCTACATACGGGCTTTCGAATCAATATTTATTTCGGCTACGTAACGAGTGCGATGTTAGAGTTTGCAATCACATTCGATTGTCATTATGGGATATGATGTATTGTTGTTGCGAGAGATAATTAGAAATCTATGTTTGTTCAACGATGTGCTGTTGACGACTGACTAATTAATTATTAGTAGGTATGGAAAATAACTTGCCGTGTTTTGGAATTAATGAAATAATGTCCTGGGTATGTACAAAATATCTGGTGAATTAATTATTAATGTTTTTTGTAACGTATTATAATGGTATCATTAGAAATTTTCTGACGCATGATTGATTATGATGTGTTGAACATGGCTATATTTTTTATCCAATTTTTTCCCAAAAATTTATAATGATATCTAACTAAGCGTATATACTCGTATTAGACAATTAGACATTCCTATTTTAAAATTAAAAAGCGACTAAAGAATTCTTTAGCTAAAGGAACCTTTAAATTTTAAAATCTCCTTTAGGTAGACGCGTTTCGTAAAAATATTCCCGCTAAAGTAAAGTTTAAATATATATTTTTTAATTAGTTGGTAGTAGTTGGTAGTGTTACCATGGAAATCCATGGAAAACATGGGTTGTTTAATAACGTTTTCGCGGAATTTCTGTTAATATATTAATTTCATTTCTCAACAGAACATCAATGTGCCGTTATTGTTGTTAATTTATTATTATGGTTATGAATTAGTAAACAAATCCATAGAGAATAATATTCTTCCGTTTTGCCATGTTTTCCACCCTATTTTGGTCATCATTGTCCACAGTGTCACCGCGGTATACAAAATGTTCATCATTTGTGACAGTTAAAGCGCCACGAAATTTTCTATGAACTCCGGTGTTAAAATATTGAACTACACTAAAGTCGACTTTAGTGCCAATAACGGGACATTAACATAAAGTGTCATTTTGTTGTTATGAAACGCGTTATTTTTTAAAGGAAAGGTCCCCTTTATTTTTTATGAAACTGGCTGTAAGAGACTAAAATTTTCTTTACCTATGAAATTTTTCAAACTAGAAATTAATAAGTAATAAAAAAATTAAATTAAATAACTTTACAAAATGCTAACAAATTGTTACTTAATACACGTTCGCTCACAGTGTGGAGCATGTGGACGCCACGAAGTTCCTCCAAGCCTCTCTATCTTGCGCCAGTTGCGCAGCTTCATCCCAGCACCTTTTAGAACCGCAAATAATGCCCGCTTGATTGTTAGACAAATTTTAAAGAGATATTAATTTAACTACGTAAATAATTATTAATTATCACATAAGGTATTCATGGATGAAACCAGAAGAGTGCTGAGTATTTCATGGGTCGACAATATGTCAAATGAGAGAGTCCTGGACATGATGCGAAGGAAACAGAGCTTCTGACCACACTTAAGAGACGTAAAGCCGAATACTTTGGACACAAATGTATTCTTACAACTGAAAATTTAAGGAAAAAAATAGATGTGGGTCCGAAGCGAGTCTCTTGGCTTTTTTAAATAACAACCGATCAAGATTGTTAGGAGGTTGGAGTAATGATCACCATCTTTCAAGGCACACGTCGAATAATTAAGCTTGTGATTTATATTTACGCCTTAACTATAAACAAAATGGTGGATAAAATACACGTAGATGATCGCGTACAAAAATTGTAAAATATTTGATTGGTAATTTTGTATTGTTCAAGTTCGATGAGTTTCTAAAGAAAGTGGTGTACATTATATTCTTGCAACGAATTTATTTTTTAATTAAAATCTTATGTAGGATGAACTTGCAGAGTATGCTAGTATAGTGGTCAGTTTATACCACGAAGCCTTTTTGTAAAGACTTACAGTGTGTGTGTGCGGGTAGTAATATGTTGATAAATGTGTATGTGGCGGTATAAGGGAAAAGAACACAACAATACGATGGCCCAGATCCAACGTTAAGACAATATGTGACCAGTTTATAGTCTGTATTGGACAGATATTGGAAGCCAACCATTTGAAAAAGAAACAAAAGTGTTTGCTGAAGGAAGATAAAGCTATTAACCGGTGCTCGGGGCAGGGGTGGGGATTGTCAAGAGAGCCAGTGGTTCCAATAAGCGTTTGTCCAAACCAAATAACATTAATATTCTGTGACGTTTATTGCAGGGCATTCTATTAGGATGTGTTGAAAATATTATCAATCGGGGGTTAATATCTGCAAATAATTATTATGTAAAAACTCTATTTTCCTTGTCACTGGTGTTCAGCTAAACCAAATTCGTATGAGTGCTCTTTTTTTGTTTTGTTTGCTATTGATAGGATAAGGCTTAAATGAACGAAAAAACTAACAAAATTGTGCGACAGAAAATTTAAGAAAACTTAACGTTGGTAGATAACCTTCTTCGTACTTTTGGAAAAATAAACTTTTCTTTTTTAGATTTTTTTTTAACATTTTGACAAACTCTCAGTTGATTGATAGGTACTTGGTGTGATTTTAAAATGTGCCCTGGAAACATCTTAAAAAACAGATGCATCGGTCGAATTACATATATTGGTAAACGAGGTGATTAATTTATCACAAATTCAATATTCATAGTAAGATCCTACCTACCCATACAAAAAAAAATCACTTGAAATTTCAACCCAACGTTGCGCAAAACGGGTTGAGCCCACAAGATCCGTCACCGTCATACGTTTTTACTCAATTATAAAAACTGCACGAGAATAATTGGTTGGCGATCTAAGACGAACAACAATGTCTTCCAGTGGCGGAGGAAAGCTAGGTAGGTCCTCACAGGGAAGCAGGGATACCATACTCAGGTTGTCTAGGTAAATAAACGGACAGACATTAAAACATTCAGCTGGCACTAGAAGGAATGCGCCAGAAGGGATTTCAAATAGATATTTATTTCGTAAACTATAGCTGATACTTATGTTTTTTTCCTATTTCCTTTTAACACCGCTTTTCCTTTTGCGAGTGACGGATTGTGGCTAAGCTATTTTTGCTTGAAACGACTTATACAAAATAAACGGTTTATAAAACAGAAATTTAGCTACGATGAATACTTTCTCCTAATCCAAGATAGTGCGTTTTGTAATTTTATTTTATTATAATTTTTAGATTGGAATAATGGTCAAAAAGTTTGGCTAAAAGAAAAAAAATAGGCCGGTAGTCACAAAATGGGTAAAAAATATGTAAGTAGGTACCTATACTTCTTCTTCCTGTGTCATGTCAGGTCCCCCCGATAGTTCTCAGCCAGGATATCTGCCCTCTACCAACACCTCGATTTCCATCAAATTTCCAACTACAAGAATCATAATATTATGAAGAAGTGTGGAAAAATCCTTGCTACTGAATAATTGTAAGTGATAAAGAAGAAATGAGGCGTGTCTCAAATTATATTTTCTTTAACCAAGCAGAATTCATTATAAATAGCTGAAGGTTTTTTTTGGATAATATGGAAAATGATGAAAAATATTCATATAAAAACGGAAGTTTTCTGGAGAAAGATATCAACCAAATTTTTTAATTTTATTTTAACTGATAGATATTGATATAAAAAAATATTTTATCGATCATCGGACAGTGGCCTGTTAAAGTTTGATAATGGGCTAAAAAACCATACAATTATATATTTATAAAATGTGTGGCATATGTATGGAACTATTCCAGTTATTTGAAATAGGTTTGCATGTTTGCATTTTTAAATACTTAATATCAATTTGATAAGAGACAAAAGCATAACTTAATTTAAACGTTATACAACAATCAATAAGTAACCTGTGCATAAATACTATTTTTATATCCGTGTCGTTTGCTAGAAATAAGGAAATTTATCAAATTATCTACATCCGAGTAATAAACCTATTATCATTTATAGTGAATCTCATATAAATACACGTCTATAATAAACAGAGAAAGTACAATCATAGTAAATAATATGTTCGCACCTACCTTCTAAGGAGATATCCTGCGGTAGATCCTGTCGCTCTTTGAATAATTAATTATTGCAAAGCCTGAATTATCACAGCTTTGTATTGTCTTCTAGCGCTATTGTAAAACTATAAGAACTATTGAAAATAATTCCTCTTTCTCGAAACATCTATTGAAATTCGTCTGAAATTAAACACTTTAATACGAATGGAATATAATAATAATACTTGGACAACTTTTATGGCGCCGTTTAGTGAAATATCTTTACCTCAAGGGCGCCTCACACAAAAAGAAAATAGAATATGACTAAACAAAAACGCTCAAGAAAGGATCCGATGGAAGAGCATGTATTTGAAGGTTTTTTATGGATTAAGTGGGCTTCGGAGCTGTAGACGTGACTAGCTGGTTCCTCTTTTTCTAGGTCTCAAGACCTGTATTTCAGGAACTTGTTACTGGTCCTGGGTCGACGAGGTCCAGCTATTTCTCCATTTCTTAGGTGGTCTTCCAGTTGGTTTGCATCCCTCTGGAATCTCCACTATTGCCGCATTGGCTATTCATAGGGATCCATCCTCTGCACATGATCCCCCCCTAAAACGGCTTCTTTATCTGCTCGATCTTACGACATCTTCGACATTAGAGCATTCGCGGATTCCATTGTTTCGGATCGTATCTCTGAGAGTTCTTCCGACAATGTCCTTAGAAGATGTTTAGTTCGGATTGTGTCTGCTCATGTTTCGATTCCGTATGTCATTTTGGGATCTATTAACGTGTTATAAATCTTGACTGCTTTAACTTGGTTATTCTGGGAAATCAATTGCACAAAAAATTTGTTAATTCTATAAAGGGCAAGAATCAAACTGTGAATTAAAGACCCAATACTGATTATTTCAATCTGTTAAAATTTCCATAATATCCTCATCAAACATCTCCAAACATACCCAGTGCATGAAAAGTCAAATTAAATCTCGCAAAGTGCTTTGTCTTGCATAATGTCGATATCCTCTATTGAAACCATACTCAAATATCGCAACTCAAATTCGATGGATCCAAATATAGTTTGATTCTAGGTGTTGACAATTTTCCTATTTAACAACACAAACTTGGCTTTCTGTAAGGGTCTGTTTACATCTGAACACGCGCGGTAATGTAACCAATGTCACGTTACATGCAACGTATCAAATTTTGATACAAATATATTTAAGTGTATTTGTTTTAACATTTTTTGATATATAGATAAATTTAAAAAATAAATCAAGCAATTGTATTTCCAAAGCAGTACCACTAGTATCAGTTTTCGATGATCGAATATCGAACCGATCATCGAAAGAGTTTCTAAAAATTTCCATACGATCGTTTGATTTTCGAACACTAATTTCATGCTAATAAGCGCTTATTAGCGCGCAATATGCTTTCGATAGCTCGTACTTTTTAATATTGGGCTTTGGGAAAGTGTATAAAAATTTGGAAGAATGCACATAAGTCATATTATTTTGTATGCAATAAAAATTACATATGGATCCATTTTCGGGGGTGAACAACCGTTTGTTTTAGTTTTGGTATATAGTTATTTACCCTTATAGTAACATTCAAGATGCAGTTAGAACAGTATTTTGTGCTTTTCTAAGTATTGAATACATACTTATATTTGTTCTAGTATACTTAGTGTATGCTTGTGTAACCCAGAATTGTGGAATAATAACATCTACTAGTGTGGAATCGGGAGTTTAATGGATGTGTGCAAAGCAATGCAGCGCAATAGCTCCAGTATATACGAGTATGTAGGTGGGTAAGTACCAAGTCTAGTGTCATTATGAACAATATGAATGCAAACAGTCGTTTTGGAGCCTTCGGGCTATTTCTGGTCAAACAACATGAGTGTCGCATCTATTCCTATAGAATGTTTATCAGAAGCGACCCGACAAACTTACTCCGTTGCAACGCTACATGGGGATGATAAGATAAGGCTCCCATGGCCGAATGAAAGGATCTGGGAGGATTGGGAACTTTAGAAGCATCAAAATAATAGAAACTAACAGAACATCTTCCTGTTTTGAAATTCTATACATTATTTTAGTGTAAAATAGTTAGGTATATTACTATAATAACGTTTAAAACTGAAACCTTTTTTTTCTTAAGAAAAAAAATTATTTTTGAGTTTGATATCCTATTTTTGGATAAGGCTATTTAAAATCAAGCCACGTCTCTTACAGACATTATATCAATTACGAAGAAAAACCAAACGAAAATTTGTCACTACCATTTATGGTTATAGATAGAGTGTCAAGACATTTTATTTCTTTTATTGAGTTACAATTTAATCTTAAACGTAAATTATAAGAAACATGCGCGTCTTAAATATTGCCAAAAATAAATGACATAAACATTATTTTAGGTAGCCGGTAAATTCATCGCAGGTACAATTCATCGTGGGTACAATTCATCGCGGGTACAATTCATCGCAGGTACAATAAAATCATCGCGGGTACAATTCATCGTGGGTACAATTCATCGTGGGTACAATTCATCGCGACTACTTTTAGAATGCAATTCGATTTCGGGTTCTGGGTTTTTGTGTATTAATTTGTAATTATTTTTGGTAAAACTTCGGTTAGTCACTCCTTATGATTTCGAGCTTATTTTATATACGCTTTGAATAGGTTATGTTAAGGTTGGAACATAGTTAATAAGGGGGGGGGAGTTTGGAGGGTGGAATCCCTCATACCTTTTTGGACACCTCCCTGTGTAGTAAAATGGTAATACTCCAGCGAATGTCAAAATCGCCGCCATCTTTAGGCGTGACTAAACATAGGAGTGATTAAACTCAAGCTTTACCTTATTTTTAGGTCATAAACAATTTGACGATTGTAATCGCGATGAAAATTGTCCGCGATGAATTTTCCTAGACCCTTATTTTTGTATAGCAAAAAAATGTTTGTCGGATCAGCATAATCAATATACCTTTTTTGTTTTTTTTTTTTAGTAAAAACTCTTAAAATGAATGAGGTTTTTAAGATTTTATTCCACCAATAAAATGTCATTTATTACTTTTTCGAGGCTTAATGATCAATGATGTCTCGATATATTGACTATTGTTTATATAGATATTTAATACATAATATTAGATATTCGGACAAAACATCGCCAATTTCTTTAAAGAGCTTTATAGAATTTAGATAATGGTCTTGCTAGTTTTAATACTCAGACTGGAGCACGTCCTTTGTGTTCAGAAGGTTCTTTCCCATATTGGTTACACATACATCCCATCGTGAGTGGCTGGGTATCCCAGTGTACACACAACATTATTATCTTATATCTTTTAGTTTATGTTGTACCTCAACGCTATGCTGATATATGAATGTTTTTAGTTAGTAAACTGCGCCCGTTTTCACCGATCAAACTTTGATTTACCTTACGTATTAGGCTCTCGCACATTTCGTCATAACGTAAGCGTATCAAAAGAATAAGACTCGATTTTTTGCGTGACGTTGAGTAGCGTGGTACTTACATAGTAAATGACTTTTTTGCTAGTATATTAGAGTGATGTCGATGGTCACCAGGTCTCCCGGGTGGATAAATAGAAGTACCTGGGAGCAACCATTACCACCACTGGTGACCTCGGGGCTGAGCTCCCGATACGTATCGGTATGGCAAGTGGCGCCTTTAACAACATGACAAAAATTAGGAAAGCGTCGGCGTTTAGTGTCGAGACGAAATGTAAACTGTTTGATGCGTGTGTGTTGCTCATTCTCCTGTATGGGTGTGAGTCCTGGCACCTGACCAAAGCATAGGCACAAAAAAATATCTGCATTTGAAATTAAGTGCCTCAGGAGAATTTTGGGTGTAAGCTGTTACCACCACATCACGAACGACGCTATACGCTGGTGCACCCGGCGAGGGCCCGTCACCTCTACCATTGTGGAGAGGAGATGGACTTGGTTGGGACATCTGTTAAGGATGTCGAATGACAGTTGGCCGAGGAGAGCGCTGTTCTTCTTCCCATCAGGGTCCCGAAGACGCTCCTTCGAAGCAGAGCTGAGGAATCTGGAAATGGTATGGGAGGAGGTCTTAAAGATCGAGCGCAATGGAGAGCTCTTGTTGCCTCCCTATGCCCCTAGGTGGGGCGTGAAGGGAGTTTGGATTGGATATTAGAGTGATGTCCATTTGGAGTACTGCGTTACTTAATATAGTTACTAAGCCTCACTCTTAGGCTCTGTCCTAATTGAAAAGATATCGCGCGTCCGAGCGTAGTACGATTGTACAAAATATTATGTTAGTTTGAACGGTCCATCCGCGTTTGAACATATGACGCTTGACGCGCGAATGTTTTCAGTTAGGACATACACTTAGGGTGCGTTTACACTAAACGAGAATATATTCTATATATACTTCTTTATAGTTCATATAGACACTGGGAAAACAATAGCAAGAAAGAATTAACTTCTTTGTGTTAATTCTTACTCGTTGTTGTTTTCTTGGTGTTAATGTCAGCATAAGGAAGGAATGCTCTACTTCTGGCTCTGGCTGTATGATCGTTTGGTGGAAACGCACCCTTATGCGCGCGTAGAAGGATAACAAAGCCCCCGTAGACAAATTCAAATTGGCGTTCGACTACAAACGATGATTTCGCCAATGTACCTATAATGCGAAAAAATTAACTGTCCATTAGAACATACTATAAACAATTATTTAAACCAAACAATGACACTTAGGTATAAAAAAATTAATTTTTTCCTACTCTACATTGTCGAAGAATTCGTTTGTAGTCGATCGCCGAATGCATTTTGTCTAGGCCTACAGGACCAACACGAGTATGCCCAAGATGTGTTCAAACAAGTTTTCTATGCATTTATATGGGAACATGCTAAAACACATTGTATTGGATTCGTTCTACGCTCATATTGCAGTAAGTTTACTTTACGAAGAATGTCTTTGTGGGCTAAGTCGTAAATAATGAAGATGGGCGTTGTATCAAAAATGGCTGCCATTCGACTCCTAACGCACTTGCAAAAATTTAATACAGGAGATAATATTTTGTTGTTAGGTACTCTAAACGTACCTATAGAAAATCAATAATGTATTCTCCTTTTCTCATTATTTGATAGTTATGCACGAAACCAAACTTTTCTGTTTATTGAAAAAAAACATATAGTCAACTTTCTTTGTATATTTTTAAGCAAACTTAAGAAATTGGAGAATACGTGTATTCGAAAGAAACCTGCCTGATGTAGGGAGTATAGGAGCTATATCACATGAGAGTGTTGTACCTACGAGTATACGTGGCATTGAATAATGATCTACAATATATGAAACAACCTTACAAGAAAATTGATAAGAGGATTTATTAATGAATCTTGTGTAATACCTATTTATTATTATGTAGGGATGACGGAGTTCGGTGAAGGAATGCGCTTGTTTAGGTACCTCACCGGCACCAGTGAATTCGCACTGTCAGTTTGTGTAGTGATTGCATACTTAAAGATTATACCCACTCATTAATCTTATACATAAAAACGTTTTTAAGTATGGGTATTTGTTGGACTGTGATTGCATAACGGGAATTTACAGTCAAAACTTTGTGTTTTATCTTAGGTTATCTTCGCAAGAAGTGGTGGTTTGTAGAAGTTTTATCGAAAGCTAATTGAACGCTCATAAGCGTTTATAAGCGTGCTTCTAAAATCATGCGATCGAATCATTCGAACATTTTTGTATGGAAATTTTTCGAATCGCTTTCGATGATCGTTTCGATATTCGATCATCGAAAACTTATACTATGGGTACTGTTTTCATATTTTCTATCTGATATTCGAGGGTTTGAGCTCCGAAGCTGATCATTATTTCCGTTTTTGAAACAAAAGTTTTGCTGATTATGTTGTCTTGTATATTTAAGATGTCATGAGCTTTTATTCCATGAGATTATATATAATTACACACACACTAGGCACATTCCAATAAATCTTTAAGAGAAATAGGGCGTAAAAAATCCTTCATTTTGATTGGGGAAAGAGAACTTGTGTTCCTGAAGGATGCATAAAAATTACAAAAAGCTAACCCATAACATTTTCTAACTAATTTGGGTATAAATGCGAGAAAATCATCGATGTCTAATCAAAGATCTTTCCACTGACATGCAAAGGTGTATACCCACTAATGCAATTCTAAATACATCAAAATATTATATTTCAATCTTGCTATTTAAATATCACATGAATACCCGCTTATATCATGCATAGATTTAAAATTAACGTATCTTTTCACTGTGTTATAAAGTTATGTATAATCGTGTGTAGCGATCAAAGATTCCGGGTGGACGTAGAAGGTTTATCATTTATTATAATATTATTATCTTTCTTCGAGATGGGATTTATATAAATACTACTTATATAGTAGATATTCTAGCTTACGGCTACACATAAAGAAAATAGGCAAATAATTTAAGACTTTTATCACGCTTTAAACTCTCGTATTTGGGACGAAGATAAGGTATTTATTTTATGTAAATCACTTAAAGGTGATGCCGTTAAACAATTCTTGTGTGGTTAAATAAAGATTCTGCGAACATTTTAAAAGCCATCTAGATAAAATAATATTTATTCGCGACATTCGTCCGAGGAAACCATTTTTAGGAGGTCTCTGCACGAAAGTTTTTTCATTATCACACCAATTTTATTTGAATAGTATTCGCCCAAAAGTCGACATTGGACTATAACTAAGGAGTAATAATGAGATTTTATATTCGATATATTGAGCAAGCGCAATTTCAAAATTTTCATTAAAAAATAATGACACTATAAGTGTATACTCCTCCGTCGGCGTCGGCGCAATTTTCGTAAAACGGTGTGAAAAGTTTTTGCTTCACGTTTTAATACACAGACAACAACTAGCTTTCCCGACAGACATTGTCCTGTGGTCCTAACTATGAACATTAAATTCGAATTGCTTGGTTACTTATTTATCCAATGTGATTCCGATCGATCTATCTGTTTTAAAGAATATATCATATTTTGCATCCGCATTCTGTAAATCACAACAGCTCTTAAACACCTGACAGTTCATTTCAAACGCCTATTGGATTTCAAAATTGAAAAAAAAAATGTATTGTAGAATGCACAAAGAAGGTAACCTACTGCAGCTAGGTAACTCCCGTGCAGCAATAAATTAGGTAGGTAGGTACCTATCTCAAGCATATCTATATTCTATTGTGCCTAGTTTTTTTATGTGTAAAAAATGAATCTGAACCCACTCAAAGTGAACACAAAACACTATTGACATCTTTCACACTAAGCAAAGGCTTGTATCGTGAAAGTGGAAATGGTCGGCATCGGGATTCGAACTCACGTCCTTCGATACCCTGTGAGTACGAAACGCTTCAGCTGATACCACTGGGGTATCAATCACCTCGAATTAGTTATGATCCTACAATCAACGTCTTTTTAGAACTCTAATGAACTTTAAAAAAAAAAGTCACGTAGATATTGTCATAAGGATAATGTAGCCTCCAAGAGTATCTTTTGATAGTTTAAAGATACATATGATGAGTAGGTGTTTTTGACTGTAGTAGCTATTATGCTAAAACAAAATTTCTATCGAAAACTACAGGCATTATTTAAAAAAAATAAACACCATAATTATTATATTCGTTGTCATTTTATTAAACGGTAACAGAAGCTGGAAATAAATCAGAAAACAACTGAATTATCTTAATCTAAACAAGTAAATAAGCAGAATTATTTGAGATATTGGGTTATTGGAGCATGCCCCATGGCCCAATCTTAGATTCGCGTCTTAACTACTTTCTGATATTTTGGCACCCGTTCAACAAGCAACGTTGCCAAATTTCTAAAACATCCGAATGTGTTTTTCGACATTAATGTGGATTTATTTATATTGGATTGGATAATAGTCACAGTTGTTAAATTCTCCGGGCGAAATTAATTGTTTTAGATGCAACTGTTACTGAAATGGCAATGTAATAAATTTTTGATTACGATAAACTATCTTCTTCGTCTTCCTGGCACTTGACCCAGCTTACTGCCTCTGGATGCTGCTAGGGTCGGCTCTTCTCGTTCTCAGGTTATACTCTCTTCAATGAGAAATGAAAAACAAAATTCTACATTTTCTTTTTCATTTCTCATTTTAGACCCTTTTGGCGGCGACTTAAGAGCCTCTCAGTCTTGAAAAGTTCTTTAACAGTCCTCAGATCCGTCTACTCTCGAAGTTATGCAACTACCAATCCTGTTTTTTTTCTTCAAATAATTCGGCAACTCTCAACAGATCTTTTAATCGCCCATTTTGTGTCGTCCAAAAATAATATAAAATAATCAATATACATACATTAGGGTGTCCCTTATTTTTCAAAGTTTTTATTTTAAAACGCACAGGTCCTAATTTTGTTAGTTTGATCCTAAAATAGCTCCAAATAAAATTTCATGTCAATGTGAGCACTGCAACCCGTGCCGACTTGAGCTTGAATATTTCCATACATTTTCACTATTGGCGCCATACACGGTTCGCACACTCCCACTATTTGTCACATTTTAAGACATATTGGCCAATAATTACTTGACGACTATGGTTTTTTAATGCACACATGGCAGTGGAACTAAAAATCACCAAAAACTGTACTTTCTATGAGGTTAATTTACAAATAAGGGTTCAAAAATAGCCATCTCATGGTCGGGCTCTTGCTTATTTTTCAATATTCTCTAATTTAAGTCGATCGTCAATAATATTAAACACGCAAACCGTGTATGGCGCCAATAGTGAAAATGTATGGAAATATTCAAACTCAAGTCTGCACGGGTTGATATCATCGTAGAATGTTAAAATTTTGCACATAAATAAGACTTGATATAATAAAAAACTGATGGAGTGTCCGTTTTAATATCTTCAAAAAAAAATTTTTCGGTCATATAAGGAACACCCTAACATACATACTCCCTTTAAGGCCCCCCGCACAACGCAAGCCAGCCCGGAGTAGACCAATCCGCAGCAAACCCGATCCACACGAAACCGACCCTCCAGCTCGATCGAAGTAATCAAACCGAAAAGCCGGCCCCACACAAACATCCCCCCAGACCAACCCACAATGCGGAAAGCCTAAACCCCACTTAGGAGCATAGGGAGGCAACAAGAGCTCTCCATTGCGCTCGAAGGCGTCCAAGGCTCATTGTGCTCATTATGCTTATTGAATCAAATAGGACATTTCATGGACTTTCAATTGGGCAAACATTTCGTATCAACTGGACTCTGTGAAGAATATATCCATTTTTGTGTTTATCCATGTTTCAAAAGCTTTTAAATGGATCATAACAAACCTTTTAAAAAGATATTGTTGAAAAAAAGTTTTTTGTAGCCCTAGAATTTGAATTTTTGTCAATGTAGAGTAGGATGAAAGTTTACTGTCCACTTTTTATTGTTTTATATAAGTGTAATTGTTTGGTTTAAATAATTGTTTATCCAGTGGAATGTTTTTTCTTCTTTGACGAAAAATTTCTTGGAATTGTCTAAGAAGGAAGGTCCAGCAGCAGAATTCAAGGGACTGCCGACGATGGTGGTAAGGCATTAAGAAAGGAACTAGTAAAAAGCTTTTTTTTTAGTTTTTCATAGTTTTATTATTTTGGGGTAATTTTGGAAAAATATGCAAATCAAACGAATCATCATATCAATTTTTCGTTGCTCATTACAAAAAAATGAGATATTTTAAACAAAGGAATATCAAAAATATGTGCATACTGAAACCATTACGGTTGAGAGATGCAAATAACGTAAAATTTCCACTCATTCAGTTTAAAAAGTTCAAAATAACAAAAGCTCTCGTAAAAAGTTTGCATAGTAAGCAACTAAAACACAAGGTGTTTGAATTCAAATTGTATTTTGTTCTATCGTAAAATCTTCCCGTACAATTCTTTTCCGTTTTGCAGGCGACACACGGAACGGGCATAGAGAGAAGTTCTCGTTACCAGACACCTTTTTTGTATTTCGAAGCGCAAATTAACAACACAGCGCTTGATAAAAGAACATTGCGGAAAGAAAAAAAAACCTTTGCACATTATCTAGTTTGCATTCTTTTTATTGGAAATTATTTGCAGTTGTTTCATACACTAAGGTATATATTTTTTTATGATTTCAAAGAGTTCATTAGTGACAATTATATGTGAAAAATTAAATTGGTACCATCTCAATTAATTCAGGTTGTTGTCTGAAATACTTATGTTTTGTTTTATCATTAATGAGTTTTGAGGTAACTTGAAACATTTTTTATTATAACATAAATGAAGTGCTTTTTTTAATCCTCTATTTTTTTTTCAAATAAAGGTCTAGAAGGGAGAAAGATTAAATCTTGTGTGTAGCATGAGATACAATTATTTGGTTTCCATTTTGAATTAGATCACAATAAATCGCATTGAGATCGTTTCGTGAATACCTGGTTCGTTTTTAGACCGGTATCTTTGAGCAATATACAACAATTAGTTTATATTGTTGTTGGGAGAAATAATTGTGAATATAATTAAGCATATAGGAGCTATTTGTTTGTAGAATTTATGTAAATAAGAATTAATCAGTCGAACATCTATGGAAATTCCATGAATGGTAGATTCTGCGTGTCGGTCCACAATATTATGTTCTACCTATGTAGATATTATTTAGCGTGATGTATGTATGTTGTAGGTATTAACTAACTGAATTTTGTTTACATCTCTATACATACTCGCTATAAATAATTCTATCAAACAGTTTGATAAACAATAATTTCAATTACTAATACCAAGCAACTAGACAGACCTGTCATTTATGACGGATATAAAATATTTTACACAATAAAATAAATAATTTAAAATTTGGATTTTGGATTTCACCGATATAAAATATTTGATTTGGTCTAATTATCCAATCCAAACTCCCTTCACGCCCCACTTAGGGGCATAGGGAGGCAACAAGAGTTCTCCATTGCGCTCGATTTTGCGCAATGTTTATGACCTTGTATTTTTTTGTATTTTGTTTGGGTTCTGTTTTATACTGCATCACTTAATCGCGTGGTGCCAGCGACTTTCACGCGTAACTACGTCCCCCTCATCCCATACCATGTCCAGATTCCTCAGCTCTGCTTCGAAGGAGCGGAACACAGTGTGAGAGGGTCTTCCTCGTCTTCGGGACCCGGGATGGGAGGAAGAACAGCGCTCTCCTCGGCCAACTGTCATTCGGCATCTTTAACACATGTCCCAGCCACGTCCATCTCCTCCACATAATGGTAGAAGTGATGGGCTCACGCTGCGTGCGCCGGCGTATAGCGTCGTTCGTGATACGGTGGTACCATCTTACACCCGAAATTCTCCTGAGGCCCTGGGCTTCGGTCAGGTGCCAGGACTCACACCCATACAGGAGAATAGGCAAGTATCTAATTATAAAAAGGCAAATTAATTGAATAATATCACATCATTAATCTGGATTATGAATTGTCTATTGGCTCTATTAGCTCCTTATTTTTTCCTTCAAAATCAGGTGCAGTAGTTCATTCGGCTCTTCCTTGAGCACATGCATGTCCCAGGACACCTTTCGGACTTAGCTTGCTCTCTGCACCACATTTGCATTGCTCACCATGTCGAAATTGTCATAAAAATATTATTATTTAGATTCATCTCAAATGGACAGAAGTAGGTACGATTGTGCATTTATTAACCAACCGAATATCTTCTTTAATTTGATTTTGTATATAAAGGGAAGTCCTACAGTATCGCCAGCCTTGCCTTCCCATATATACCCTTTCCAGAATATTATATTGATTGAATAAATTTATAAGTTTATACTAAAGATGTGACAGGCGCCTGTTGTTGGAGCATTGAGGGTGTTTGTTGTAAAGAAATCAATTAGTTCAATAAAAGAGCCATCTTCTTCTTCTTTCTTTATCCATGTCCGCTCCCTAGTTGGAGTATATGGACTCCACAAGTCCTCGCCATGCGGTCCTGTCCCCTGCGCTTCCAAAAGAGCCATACAAATCACAAACTTGCCTATATAAACAACTTATTTCTATACAATTTAAATGGACGCCAGCGTCCCAAGAATAATATCAGCGAAAATACAAGACTCCCTCCTACATCATGAAAAAGAAGGAGATAAATAAAATCTGATTCGTTCCGCCATTAGAGACAGATGTGATGGATTATATATTCAGATTATCGCCATAATAATAATGTAATACTTATGCTAATGTAGTTTCCAATGTAAATATAGTGAGCAGAAATAATAATACACAAACAAACATTATTATAGACACAACCCCACAATAATGTAACTAGGTATATATAGTGTGATTTTATGGATAAATTTTCTTGCTGGTAATACCATTCAGTAGTTAGACTGTATTGTCAGCGTAATCAAATTAGGAACGACTGCTTATTATATGAGCAAGGGATGTTCAATTCTAAATAACATCCTTCCCTTTGTATCCAATACAAACTCCCTTTACACCCCACCTAGGGGCATACGGAGGCAACAATGGCTCTCAATTGCGCTCGATCTTCTGGGAAATGTTTATGACCTCTTACCGTACAATATCCAAATCCCTCACTCAGCTCTGCTTCGAAAGAGCTAACACGAAATTAGAGCGTCTTTCTTTTATGGGAGGAAGAGCATATTTTTGTATATGGGTAAGTGTTAAATATTGAGAAATGACTATGGTGACCTTCACCAAACTTTAGGTAGCCACCTTCACCAAATTTTAGGTAGCTACCTAAAAGTAAGGAACCGTTGGTGAAAGTCACAATAAGAATGATAATAGAAATGTTACAAAAGGTCACATCTCTGTAATGTGATTTTGATATGCGTTCTGATATTTCGTTAAATACTACTGTGATAAGTATATTGCTTTCTGTTTGAACCTTTTAAAAATGTGCAACTATCGTAATTTAATTAACTTTTTTTTAAATTAACATGTCTTAAGGACACTTAAGGTAAATAGACTTTAAATATCTTTTACAGTAAGCAAAGCTTCTGTCATGAAAGAGGTATATAGGTCGGGGATCTTACCCAAAACAACCAGACGAAAATCGACGGTTGATCATATCAATTCTAACAACATTTTTGTATGATTATCTTATTAAAAATAAGCTAGGTATTATAATAATAAACTAATCAAATATTGTAATTTATTGTAGTTTTCATCGAATTTGTAATTTCAGCTGTAAAACAAATAATTAATTATTGAATTCCATTATAACTAGCAAGGTAAAAATAATTCATCTAATTAAACGATATGAAATACAAACGTAAGCAGGTATAGGTAGATCATTATTCGTGGAATATTAAATCTATACAACACTTCATAATATTGCGTTAACTCTATTGAAATTGATCGATACATACAGCTCATTTGTGTGGCTATTCGACTACATAACTGATTAACTGATTTTTTTACATAAATATAAATATAAAAATATCAGTATTATCTCTCATGATGCATCACGATGTAATGCAATCATGAGAGACCTTCGAACTACAGAGAAAGGAATTTTCTTAGCATCCTATATGCTGGACAACATGAGGACAACAGAACTGCCTTTTGAATGGCATCTGAGACCACTACAGATGCTTAGTTTCCCTAGATTATCTTTAAGAGACTTTGGAATAACTCCATTCGTCGATTATTTATTATTTATATCACTATAGGTATTATGTGGGTGGTTGGTGTATGTCACATATCCTTGATTTCGTGAGCAAGATCAAGATATTTATTATTATTATTATTTGGACAACTTTTTTTTTTATTTTATTCGGTACAATAAATAAAAAAAATACTTAAAACAGAGTAGTAGTGCACATTAGTATCTACATAAAATTAAAAAGAATACAAAAACAAAAATAAAAATACAATGAGTATTGATTACATGTAAATTATAGGTACTTAACAATTAATAAAACGTCGTTGCACATCAAGATACATAGCTACGCGCTAGATACAAAGATATACATAGGTCCAAAATCACTCAAATTCGGGTGAAAGGCCTCAATAAATAAAATATACATATATATCGCCGTTTTGCGAAAAAGTTCCACCTTACATCGTTTTTAACCATTTTATATTTTTCATCTACATCGTTTTTAACCATATTGTATTTACCTACATCGTTTATACACCCATCATAGAGACTGTCAAGATTATAAACTTGCCAGAATAAGACTGTTTGTTTGTTTCTTGTCATTTAAAAAAGTTTCATATTACTCGTATTATTGTCAATTCATTGTAATGTATTAACTTCATTTCTTGCCTTTTCTAGGGAGACTCTAAAAAAGAGATCCTGGATTAAAAACTCATGTCATACCCTAGCATCGATCGTCAATTCATGCAAATCTCCCATCCCTCCCTGGAACCCATACAACGGGCATGACCCAACAATATGGCTGGTAGTCTGAATCTCCTTGCCACAACTGCAGCTGGAGTAGCCGGAATATCCCCATCTGTGAAGCTCAGAGGCACCTTTAATGCAGTCTGACCGGAGAAGACTCTAGGTAGTACATTCTCTGCGGTCCAGTCCAAATCTGGGAATGCTCTTTGATGGGTTCGTTATAAGACATTTGTTCCTTAGATTAGCATTATTCCATTCTGCTCTCCAACTATGTTTGACTGAGAACTCACCAGTTTCGGGTCAAAAAAGGTTTAAATTAAGCCACATATAATTAATATTTCGTATCAAATACCTTTTCTCAAAGAATCGAAAATATTAACCATAGGTAGGTACTATAGAAAAATGTTTTAAATTAATATTATGAATTAAAATGTTTTCTGTAGTTTGGAACGAATATAGTTCCAAAGAAAGCTCTAAGAGAAAATTTCGTTCGCTCAAATTGATCTTTTTTATACGCGATCACCATTTTCATTTTTCTTTATTATTATTATTTTTTATATCATGTGTATCAATAAAATAAAAATAAAATGATAAAACGAAAGTGTAAAATATGATCTGAGAGGAGCTAAAAAATGTTATTATTAAGATCTTTACGCCTCCTAACAAAAAATAATAATAATTTGAGCGTATACAGAAAATATGCGAGGTAGTTATAAGGAATGCGGCATTATTCTAGATATAAAAGTTTTTTCGTGTTATACGGAGGTAATTGCCTATATAACGTAATGTGTATGAAAATTTATATAAACTGCAAAATGGTGACACGGAAAAAATCTTAGAAAATTTTAGATGCTTAAATAATAACAAGGCCTAATATTCTTATTACTTACCGAGTGTTGGGATTTTTTCTCGACAGAATAAATAGTCTTTCATTGTACTCAGATACTTGGATGGTTGATGTTAATGTGTGTACGCGGAGGGGAAGTACAATAAAGCCACAATAAACGTACGCACATTATATTTAGTGGGTGTAATAATAATCACATCAGCATTGTGTTAAAATTCCGTAGGTAGGCGAGGGACTTATCACGGTGACGATTTTATAAAAAAAAATCTAAAATTAAATTTAAAAAAGGAACCTTTTTGAAAGACATTCTGTATTTTTAAATAAAAATCTAAAATTAAATTTGAAATAGAACCAGTTTGAAACGAGTTCAAAAATAAGAGATTTATTCGATATTTTTATTGTTCTGTTTAAAAATAAACATCTTAGTGAAAATTTTTAAGTTTATGTAGAGAATAAAAAAATTAAGCTCTTTGAAGATTGTGCGTAGATTTTTTTTATTTAATCTCAATAATCAAGATGAAAACATAACGTTTTAAAATTTTGTTTAGAAATTTATTGTTTGATTTGTCGAAGGGTTGCCATTTCATTGATTGATTGAATTATTTTGTTAGTTCCTACTGCAATACCGACTAACCATTTTAAAATGAATCTGGGCTTACCGAAAGTGAACACAAAATATATAATAATAATAATAATAAAAAACATTTATTCAATAGAATATCTCAGTACAAAATACAATATGATAAATCTACCCACTAGGCCAAGCCTGTCTCGGGGAGACTTAAATATAGTAGGTACATAAAAATAGAGCTAGACACAAAAAGACCTATACAAAAAAAATGCAATAAGCCCTTACAAAATTATATAAAAAAAAAAAAAAAAAATAAGCCATAGTCATTTCAGTCATCATCAGTAAAAACATTCCATTTCTTAAACAATAACAATTCAAAGTCCAATATATGGTTTTAAAAAAAATAAACAATTAAAAGTGCAACTGCAAAAAACAATTAACCACTAAAATAGTAAAAAAAAAATTATTATGACAAATAGTAAAAAAGAGTACAGATAAAAAAAGATAGTCGGAAATGCAAGTCCATCGCTAAAATCAATATTGATTATTGAGTCTAGATAAAAAATAAACATGAATAAAAATAGTCATTAACATAAGTAATATACTGTGACGGATTCTACTGATCTCAGATGAGATGAGCAGAACCCTCACACTGAGGACCGTCTGCCAAGAGTCACCGACTCCAAGGCAAACGAACCTCTGTGGTCACACCCCCTGGAAGGCTTTAAACAGAGTTGTTGGTCTCATCCAACAAAAGAAAAATAAATCGTTAATCAGCCCAGCTATACTCAACTTCAGACTCTACTCAGGTCGTGGTTCAATAGGCCAAAATGTCCTCTCATCAAGTGGGGAATTATCAAGAGATTTTTAAAGAAAGAATTTAGAATTAAAATGAATAAAATTTATTGCACTAAAATACAAATAAATAGATCCTTCTTTGAACAAATTATAAAACTAATTGTGGACCTTTGATAGCTCCAAATAAATAAACATAAAAAAATTACCTTAAATGGGAAAAATAAAATTTAAAATTTCAATCATTAAAAATATATATCAGTATCTAAAGTATAAGGCCATTTATATTGTTCTTAATAATCAAAAAAAAATATTTTACTTCTTAAACTCTCGTCAGATGTTTTACAACAATTTTTGAGCCTCTATTCCAAACTTCTTAGATAAACATACAAATATATCAAATAGGCTTCAATTAATATGGATGAGATTTTTCCCTTTATAGACTACATATCGAAATGAGAAAACATTAAATTCAGGTTTTGTATAAAACAGGGTCGAAGGTCAAATTAAGGTTGGTGCATTTGCTCTCCACGAAAGAAGAATGAAAAAGTGTCGGCGGTAGGTCTCACAGAATAAAACGTATGATTTGATATATCACTTAACTTAAGATTCGATCCCCTAATCTATCTCGCGCTGATCTCTTCAAGAAATAACTTGGCTCCACGAATGTCGAATAGTTTCAAAGAATCCTTAGCTGGAGTTCTCACGTACAAATGGACTTCTCAGAACAAGAATTGGCTTCAGATGGCTCGTTTCGGTACATCGACGTAGGTAATACATAAAATGTCCCCAGATTAAAATCTCATTCCAAGATCAAGAATCACGTTTGCAACCCGAAGGGTAGTTCCCGCACTTCTGTAATACGATAAAGAAATGCGTTACAATTAGGGATTAGAAAAATACCCACAAAAAGAAATAGAATTTACGACAGACAAAATAAACGTAAGATTCTCACCTGTTTTACTTGCGGGGCTAAATTTAGTTCACAAACGACACTTCACTTAGACGATTTTACAAAATCAAATTCCAATAAATATATTCGACTTAATTATTAACAAATCACTCAGGAAGGGTAGTTTAACCCTTAACCAAATTCAGCACAGAATGTCCACCTCAACGCATTCGTGGACTCAATATATAGTTAGCAAAATTTTGACGTTTGCAAACGTCAAATCCCACAATAGCTTGGCGCTAACACGGCCGCCGTTTCATTGGATAAAAACATTAGCATCCAACGTACCCACGAGCTGCGCTGATAATGTCCCGCGCGGAGGGTACCTACCGACAATACGGCGAGATTTCTATTCAAACAGAGCCCGCGAATTTGATTTAAACTTCAATAAAAACAATCCCAAAAACTGATCGTTACAATACTTTGGACTTCTTTCAAAGTAAGCAAAGCTTGTTTTGTGAAAGAGGAATCGTGAATTGAACCCATGACCTTCAGCGTGGTAGTCGGCGAATAAGCAGCTTGGCTTTCGACCACTTCAATGGTGATTTATATATTACTAGCTTTCCCGACAGACGTTGTCCTGTCGTCCTAACCAGAGGCGGCCTGTTAAAAACAAAAACACATAATTAATTCGATTGAGTCAAACTAATTAAATAATAACATTAAAATATATCCAAAACCTCCATATATGTCATTCTTATTCAAAGCTCAGGCGGGAACATAACGCGAGAATATAATATGCGCGCGCAGACATTCTACCTCGCCTATGATGTACACCGATGCTGCGTGTGCCCGATAATTTTGTTGAGTTTTGTATGACAATAATTTTCTTCAACGTTCGAAACGGTGGAGTAAGTGGGGTGGGCTACTGTAATACCACTTCACTACTCGCGAAGTTGATCGAAGATAGGCGAATGCGATAGTGTGGAGAGGCACTTCGCCTTACTTCGTCCAACCTCGTCTCAACTCGGGCGACCTCCGTTTGTTGTCGGTTTTTACTGCCACTTGAACATTACCCACAACGCGTTGCGTACGAGGGCTGGCGGACAACTGAGTTCCTCGCGAAGTAGAACGAGTGTGTGGCGACGTACTTCGGATTTCGGTCAACTTTCCCGAATACTTCGTCGAGGAACTTCACGAGTATTGTAGTGCAGGAATAAGAGCGGCAATTACGTATGCGAGGGAACTACTATCAGGTGCAGTAAACAATGATTTTATTTTTATTGATTTTTCATAGATGGCAGGAAATCCGTCCATACTGATTTTAATATTATATTTTATATTATTTCTGATTCATTTTTCAACTTTTTATTAGTTATTATGTTATCCGGAGCGGTGAAGAATCCAATAAATCAAACATTGGAAGAATCTGTTCAGCCGATCTCGAGTTATAAGTGTTCGCACTAACCCGACTTTCATTTATATTATAAGAGTTCCTATAAACCTAAATAGGTTATTAACCAAGTTTTTGCTATCACATTATAAACAGTTACATTTTGATTCTCATTTCTGAAGATTGGATAATTGAATACGACCAAATTTGATCAAATGTATTTTGATCTAGTGGTTCAGTCGCTGAATTTCACAGAAGAGGGCGTAAATTCGATTCACAAACTTTCCTCTCTGTGAAAGATGTCAATAGCGTATTTCTGTTCACTTTGGGTTAGTACCTACCTACATATTCATATAAAGTTTTCTGATTAATTTATTGATCCCGAACAAATAAAACACACTTAAAGGTCATTGGATTCGTATATAAATATTTATTTTATTTTAGATATAAAATTCTTTGCAATACTGCACTATGCATCCCTCTTTTCTGTCGGTTATAAAAACGGTATTAGACACTGTTGGTACGTATTATATTTTTCCCAACAGGCAAATAGGTACCATATGTCCCACTTTATTCGTTACACAACAGCGAATAAATGGTAATGATACAATCTACAGCAATGGGGTAGTTCTACAGTCTTATGGCGTAACAAAGCCTGCTACGTGTACAGCACCACACTAAGAATAATGAAGTGCCAAAGTTGTATAACTATTAAAACTAAACGAAGACATGTTACGCGATTAACGGTTATACGTTTCGTCCTAATTTACAAGAGCTGTAAAGTTTCGATGAACAGAAGCTTATTTAAGGTGAACAGTTTACTTGCAATCTTCAGGCCTTAACAAAATGAATACCTATATCTTTCTCCCTGGCTTGATCCACCGCTTGCCCCACCCCGGAATTTTTTGGTCTCCTATTCGCTGAAACCGTAACATCCATGCTTTTTACTTGGTTGACAATATGCTCCTGCAGTCGTGTTCCTATGTGTCCATACCATCTCAACTGCTTTCCCTCAAGCTACAATTACCTACTATTAATATTGTCAACCCTAGGTTTTTACGAATGAGAACACTTTAACCCTCAGTATGCACATTTATCCTGTCTCTATAGCTGTCTGTTATAGATCTTGTACAATGTATAGATCCAACATTCGGAGTTACACAGGAGTGCGGGTCTGACAATCGTCTAAAATAGATTTTTCCCTTTAACCTGATTGGATTTTTTGAATTATAGTTGACCTAGAAAGCGCTGTTCTTCCTTTAATGTAAGTCTCGAATACGAAGAAGATCCTCTCACCCCGTGTTCCATTCCTTTGAAGCAGAACTGATGGATTTGGAAAGTTGTGAGACGTGGTCACAGAAACAGGTAGAGGACTCTTTTTGTCTCACTACGACCCTAAGTGGAGTTACAAAATAGGGTATGTAAGAAAAGGTGTACCAAAGCATGGTCGACTGAAATTGACGTGGATTGATCACTTGAGTTCTCAAGGAAGGCCAGGACAGAAGCAAAATAAATAATATAAGTTGTATGGGAACTGTCTATTTGTGCACATTTTTGTTGAAGTTATATTTTTTTAACGTAAAAAGACATATCTTGTAAACGATGATAATAAATGGAGGACTCGCGACTTCCCAAGGCTATATTGTATGGCGAGCTCATTGAGGGGAAGCGGAAACGAGGAGGGCAGTACAAGAGGTACAAAGACCAGCTAACCTCCACGCTGAGATTGGTTGGAAAGGAGGATGACTGGGAGTCGCAGGCTGCGGACAGGGACGGTTGGAGAGAGTTGATTGCGGGGATTCGCGAGGTTCCAGCGCGCAGACTGCAGTGCGACAGGGATAACGAAGTGACCGAGTGCGCAGTGTGTGGCAGGATCATCAAGTCCAGAATTGGTATGTTCAGCCACATGCGTACTCATAAGTAGCTGCCGTCTAAATGCTGAAAACCATTGCTCGTGTTGCGAGTTGGGAGGTACAATAAATAATTTTTAGTCAAACTCATTACAAATTCTTTAAGTTCAATTGACTCTTCAACAAAGTTGATAAAATTCCTTTATCATCCATTGGATTCATAAGAAATTTTTATTAAAAACTCGATAAAGGTATAATTACTTAAGGACCAACTGTGAAAGTAAAACTGTGTTTCCTCGGATTCGTCAATAATAATATGAACATTCACGTTGAATCACACGAACCCTAAAAAAATCTAGTGTTGGTAGGTTCTTTGGTATTTGTACACAAGGACGTAAGTATTGTTGTCCCTCTCCCAGGGTGCAGTGAATTAGGATTTACGGTGTAATGAGCGGATAGTGTCGTCCTCTTCACTCCCGTGCTTTTCTGTCCTCTTCTCTCCTAGCGTCCTCCGACAATATCAAATGAACATCATCATAAATATTGCTCACCATTCGGCCAAAGCCCCAAAAACATTTATTTTGCGTCAGAGTGTTATTAAAAAACACAACGTGGCCAGATAAATTTGCGCCATTATCACGATAATAAAGTAGACGGAAATGTTTTTGTTCTTTCAACGATTTGTCACGGATTTCATTTCAACGTTTTTAAGGTAAAAATAAGACAAGCGCTAATAATAATAATCATAAAAATATCTTAACTCATTCCTTACAATCTTGTTACTCGATCCCGACATCTGAAGATGTGGCGTATTTTGAAATGAAAAAACTTTTTTCAACGGATTCATTTGAGCCGATTTTCTCGAGCGATCTCATTTCAGTCTAGAAGGGAAAAGTTTGTTATTTTTTTTTAAATGTGGTAGGAAAGTCTAGTCATACCAATACTGTACAGAGCAAACGGTAATTTTTGAGAATAGAGCTCTATCTAATCTTCTTCTTCTTCTTCTTTCTTTCAACGCGGCAATCCACTCTCGAGAGAGTGATCTATGAGCTCTATATAATCGAGATTAAAATAAAGGTAGATAGTTCCCACTCAAGTACGGTTTATAACCATCTTATTGTTCTTTATTTTCGTTTTCATACTTTTTTATTCATGACTAGCTGACCCGCCCGTCGAACTTCGACATTATTCCATGAATTAAACACAGTTAATGACAAAAACTGAATTAAATTTAGCTAATAAATTTATTTCATGATGTACATATATAATGATTATTGTTGACTCTGATGCGGGATAAAGTTCGACGGTTCATAAGATTGTAATAAAAACCATAAACTCCTCTATAGATGTGTAACTTTAAAAAAAATCCAAGAGATGGCGGTGTAGTAGTTAATTAATCACATGTGATACACGTTACGATATTCTATATGTTGTTGAAAGAATAGACGTCCATCTAGACGTTCTAGGTTTATGAAATATCTAAGGCAGATCCGGAGTAGCCGGATCAACATAATATATTATTAAGGCAGGACCGGACCATTCAAATAATTAAGTTGACTCATAACTGGTGGGTTTTTTGTATGGGTTCGAGTCCCAATTTTTACCACCAGTTTAGTTAAGTTTTAATCGAGGTTAGAGTGGGCGGAATGGTGGCTCTGAAAAGGGGAACTTAAAGTTTAAAGTCGCGATAGTATTATATAACTAATTTAAAACCGCGCGCCGACTGGATGTTATTGGGCAGGATGGTGACAGTCGTACGGAGGAGCAGAGGAAAACGCAGGTCAAATCAACACAATCATCAAACAGAAGAAGTAAGGTTCACAGAGCGCACATAACACAAGACGTACACATTATTTTTCAGGTACACACCACCACCATGACCTACTGTCATACGACATCGACCGACAAGATGCATAATGGCTCAGTCCAGGGCCCATCGACACCACACCAACAAATTTGTTATCTCTTTCAGGTATACACGAACATATTAACACACGCACTCATTCACTCACTCACTCAGCCATCAAATCCGAATTTTACCGAATTATTATGGGAAGATGAATGAATTTAAAGACACTCTTTTGACTCTTTCACAGTAAGCTACTTATTGCTTGTGTCGCGAAAGAGGAAGATGGTCGGCAACTCGGCACCAGGAATCAAATTCACGACCTTCGCACGAAACAGTTCGAAAGCCGGCCTCGTTGCCGCTAGGTTATCAACCACTTAGTATGTTCTTTTTTAGGCACATACCATACCTCACACTATATATGTTTTAAAGATATTTTCAAACATCTCTAATGTTAGAGAGAACTCAAGATATGGCTCATAGAGTTGCCACATCTTGAGAATCTCGTGTACAAATCATATCATGAAAAATTGTAAAGGTACCTTATGGAAAAATTTATCTTTTTTGGTTTGTTTTGTTGTTAATTTTTTAAAAAACTTCAAACGCACGTTGTTGTCCAGACACAATTATTGAGGAAAGTAGTGGACTAGAAGAATGACAAGGATCATTGGGATCAAACATATAACATAATCTATGTTGTTTTTTTTTGTTGATTCGAGTTTCAGAGTTGAAGTGGACGTGAGCTAGAAATGGCGCCTGGCAGTCTAATAACTCTGATATGATGAAAAAGACACAAACCAGAAAGAGAAAGAAAAAGAAGAGCCACAAAAAAATATTGGCTACTATAACTGACAGTTTAGATATTCACGACCTTATTTAGATTTTTACGATTAAGATAACCTGACTAGTTGTTAACCTGTGGGGCTAGTACGAGTTTAATCGAAAGCTAATTGCACGCTAATAAGCGCTTATTAGTGTGCAAATAGTGTTCGAAAATCAGACGATCGAATCATTCGTTCATTTTTGTATGGAAATTTTTCGAAACTCTTTCGATGATCGAATATCGAACCGAAACTTATACTAGTGGTACTGGCGCCAGCTTGATGGATTCAGTTTTTCTTTATACTACTACAAGCTTTCCCGACAGACGTTGTCCTGTAGTCCTTAGGTCCTATGAATATTGATTGCGAATTTGTAATTTATAAAAAAAAATACGTTTAAAATAATGTTTGAATGTTAAAAAATTATTTCTGAAAGCTTGAAAGTTCAATGTTTGTCAAGTCAAGTACATAAATAAAAATTGCGCTGTTATGGAATTTTTCACAGATGGCGCTGTTGTCATAAACCGTTCCATACTAACTTTAATATTATATTTTATATTATTTCGTAGTTATTCTGTTATCCGGAGCGGAGAAGAATCCAATAAATCAAACATCTGGAGAATCTGTTCAGCGGATCTCGAGTTATGAGGGTTCGCACTAACCCGACTGTGTTTTATTTTATAGGTAACACAACGTTCGTGAGGTAGTATGTACATTGGAAATTATAACATTGCATTTGATGTGTTCATATATAAAAAGTTTACCGAACCACGAAGAGTGGTTTCAGAATAAACAAACTGCACTCTTTCTTATCGAGAATCTGTAAGCACCGCTGAGCTTTCAAGGCTAAATAAGCTCGTAATATATTTCGAAAAGATGTAAATATCGAGTAAGTCGGGTTAAATGTGAGTAAGGAGGAGGCATTCTTGTGTGGCAGGAACAGAGGTAATGTGCCGGGGGTTGGTTATTATTAAGATCCAGTAGCTGCGAGGCTCCAGGAAATATGGCTATCGCAGTGTCAGTCACGGCCCCCTGGGGTATTCAGGAAATTTACTGTTTCTGTGGGGTATTTCATTTTACAATGTCATAAATACACTACTTTGTACTTAACGTTTTATGCTTTTATGTCTTATAAATAATAGTGGTATCGAGCCTCAATTTATGTTTTTTGATGCTGCTGTTAGGAGCAAGCTTCGAGGATTATCCTCCAGAGTGTTTATACGCCGCAATATTAACAAAACAATATATCAAAACCATTGTACTACGGACTAGAAGTAGCATTTCGTCATATAATGAGGCAAAAAAAGAGTTGACTGGCCATCACCCTTTCAATAAAAGGTCATAGTAGCATATTCAACCGCACATAATTATTTTAGTATATTAAATTTGCCGTGGGGTTGCCGGCTCAGAATAGCACCTCTGCCATTTTTGCTGGTTTTTCGAGCATCCTGTTAGAGGCAGGAAATCGAAAAATCAGATCGGGACCGTGAGGTTGACCACCTCACGTCCTTAAACCTCAATCGGTCAGAAAAGGCAATGAGCCTCGGGCGCCTTCGAGCGCAATGGAGAGCTCTTGATGCCTCCCTATGCTCCTGAGTGGGGCTTAGGTTTTCCATATTGCGGGTTGGTTTGGGAGGCTCCGCGTTGGGCTTGATTTGTGTGTGGCCGGTTTTTTGGTTTGATTCCTTCGATCAAGCTAGGGGGTCGGTTTCGCGGATTGGTCTCCTCCGGGCCGACTTGCGGTGTGCGGGGGGTCTGAAAGGGAGAATGAATGAATGAATATTAAATTTTGGTACCTTTTTCAAAAGTATGTTAGACCAATCAATCAATTCTCCCTTTCACACCCCACTCAGGAGCAAATGGAGGCAACAAGAGCTTTCCATTACGCTCGATCTTGCGCAATTTTATGACCTCCTCTCACAACATGTCTAAATCCCTCAGCTCAGCTTCGAAGGAGCGGAACACAGTTAGGTTAGACACTAACACTAATTTTATTGTTTTATCGTTATCTCAATTCAAGACTCCTGTAACAATCGATGATGTATGGATGTGAAACGTGGACTTGGACGAAAAAAGAATAATGTAGTATAAACGCAGTAGAGATGAAATCTCTACGAAGAATATGTGGAAAAACTTTATGGGATATGGAGAGGAATGAAAATATTAGGAAGGAATGTGGTATGGAAGTAAGTGTTGCGACAAAGATGAAAGTAAATAAGTTGAGATGGTTTGGGTATGTGGAAAGAATGGATGCAAACATAATGACAAAGAGAATTATTTATAAGGCTGAAAGGAAAGGTGTAAGAAAGCGTGGCCGACCGAGAATGACGTGGATCGAACAGTCGAACACATCGATTTCGAAGTGAAAGAAATAGGAGAGGGTGTATGAGAAATGTTATGTCGGTGGAAAAAGCGAAAGAATTATGCTTGGATAGAAAAGAGTGGAGGTCCGTTCTCTCTGCCTACCCCTTACGGGACACGGTGTGAAAAAAAAAGAACAATCATTTCAAACAACAACATGGAAAGACACATACCATGGATCCCGTTAGATTGCGAGATCTCTATATGCTGGATTGCAATCCCTAGTCCTAATCCTTTGTAGGTAGAACGCTCTCAATAGAATTTTTGTGCTTTATTTTTGGAGTTCGGCATCCTGTTAAATAATACGTGACCGTTTGTGGCAAGGTTCTTTTGCTATCTTTAAGCATAATGTTCTTTACATAATATTGCACATAAGTCCGTTCATATAATACGTCTGTTGAAAATCAACTTTAGATTTATAGCTGTTTGCTGTTGGTTATTCAATCAACAATATCGCGCCCGACGGGATAAATGTATTTATTAGTATTCTGTAATCATAATACACAGTAGAAGCCTCGGGCAATGGCTCGTTCGGGATGCACTCTTATGGTACCTACCTCATGCACCGCTGAAGGCTTCCATGTTAACTTTATTCTGCTTCACACACCCAATTTTAAATTTCTAAAGAAAGCGCATACCTTATTATATTCTTTCAACATACATAACATTGGCTATTATCTAGTTCTTCTTATTTCTGTATTCATGCAGCCGCTTGTTCCTCATGTTATCTATCTCTCTACTTTTTGGAGATTCAGTCTGGGGGTATACGTCCTGCGGGGTTTTTCAAATGCCGATATGTTGTGGAAGTCTGGCCATTTTATACTTACGTTATCTTGATATCAAAATTTCGTAAGCGGTCTTGAAATGTTTTTTCCGGTTATGGACCGGAGAGTACAATATATTAAGATGTTCGTAGCAGAGTTTTTGTTGATAGAGGTATTTGCTCTTGCCTCAGTCCCATATGTTTTATGGCTCTTCATCTTACTTTCATAGAAACACAGATAGGCCACAGCTGAGGTGGTCTAACGATATTAGAAGAGTGGCCGGCAATCAATGGCACAGAATGGCAAAAGACAGAGAATCGTGGAAGTCGGGAAGGGACACCTATGTCCAATACTGGACAAGTGAGGGCTGATGATGATAATGATGATATTACTTTAGATTCTCATCTAATTGTTCATCCACAGTAAATATATGAGTCATTTGGACATAGCTGCGTTTGGTAAAAAAACAATCAAGTTTTATTTTAACTACAAAAACTTAAAATTATTTGGTTTATTTAAGATTTTAGTTTTTTTTTCTTTTTTTGTGGCGGCTCATCCATTAGAATGTTACGGCCCTATTTAATCACAAAAATCAAACCTTCTTAAGAATAAAATAACAAATCTTGGTATTATATAAAAGAAACATGTGTTTGAGGTTAGATGAAGATGGCATAAAATACTCTTCTGGTATGAACATGTGAGAAAAATGGATTCGTCTACCTCTCTTCCAAAAATAAAAAGAAGAAGATTCCTCGACACTCTAGACAGGCAAACAAAGATTAGAAAAGATAACTGGGAAAGAAACTCGCAAGAGGTCTTATTAATACTGTCGTGGGTTCGGTATCAGGTTATTCTCTTTCAGAGAAATTGAAAGAGTCAAATGGTGTTCTCGTGTTCAATTTGAGTGAACACAGAATCATTTTACAAAAAGACACTAAAGTTCTCTTAACACGTCAAATTTCTTGCATTATTATGATCAATACATCAAACGCACATTTTTATTGTTTTGTAGGGCTGAAATACTTCAAAAAATTATAACTGACTTGTGTAGTGTGTATAAAATGTAATTTTTAAGAGTATTTAGTATTCAAATCGTTTGCGCAATATGTGCTTTTGGTATTATGAATGTTGGTCGTCTGTATTTACTCGTGCATGCTACGTGTCCGAATATGCTTTAGATTTTTAGCACTGGTATAGACATAGATTATGTTGTGACTTCTAGTAGGTATGCAGGTACCTACGTCTAATAGGTCCCTGGTAATACTATTATAATTTTACACAGAGGTGTATAATAAAACTTAATATTATAAAGTTGCATACATTAAGTTGGGTTTAGTCTGTGATATAGAGGTTGCATACACGTAGGTGGACCAACGGCTACTGGGAGCACGTACAAGATGGCAACACATGGAACTGAATAGATTTTTTTATTGCGATTTAAATTTTAGAACATGCTTTTTTACGTGAGCTGAAGAATACTAAATGAACCCCACACCCGGCTACATTCGTGACATATTGTGTTGCTACGTAAAAAAATATTAATTACCTAAACTATATTAATTTTATGGTAAATATGTTCAATTTCTGGCTGCAACCTGCATTAACAATTAAATAACTGAATAACGTAGGTGAAATTCAAATTTGCACCAATAATGTAAAAAATCGTCATGGTCTCTATTTGTTAGGAGGGAAAGGATGAATATATTATTAAGTCCTTCGATATTGTTTGGTTGGAAATTTCGAAGTATTGACATCAAAAACACTTGTTTATAATTATTAACTCTCTATGTGTGTTATTGGTCTACTTATAATAAATTGTTTTGGAGTTTTAATATGTTTTGTGAATGAGTGTTTGTTTGCATTGATAAACATAAAAAAAAACTTATGATCGATATCAAAGATTTTTTCTAAAACAAAGGGCTTATCATTTCAGAAAATAATCTTTCATAGCAGATTTTAGAACTTGCATACGAGTATATCACTGAAATCAGAATATAATTTATTTATTAAAATATTATGTATGTTTGTGATTTGGGCAGAATCGAGCGTTGTGGAAAGCTCTTGTTGCCTCCCTTTGCCTTAAAGTAGAGTCTTTGATTGATTTAATGATTGATTATGTAAGACATGTGCTACCAGTTAGGATTTCTAAAAGATGTAAGAAAAACTACGTAATTGATTCATTGAAATTTCATTGAATTTAAGATAATACTTACCTCCTTATATATTGGATTTAGATGCAGTATAAATTATGTGACACTTAGCTTTAAACAGATTGAATAGATGAATTTTCCGGTGAAATTGATTAACTGTCATTCCGTTTTACAGCATTGGAATAGCACACACATGTCTTTCTTGAATAATAAACTTATTTCACGGGTGTTAAGGACGGTAGGGAAATGGGTGCCGCTAAGCCGGGGATGAAAAATTGCCGGATTAAAGTACCGACGGGCCTTTATTTTGCCATAAATGATGCCCTATTCGTTCGTATTGTAAAACCAACTTAAGCATGTTCATCCATACTACGTTATAATAATTATTATCTTTTTACCTACGTCTTGGTACCCTACATAAATAATTTTTATTCTGTGGATTTTTTATATAATTTTTATTCAGCCGTGGGGCTGCCAGCTAAGAATAGCACCTCTGCTCTTTTTGCTGGTTTTTCGATTATCCTGTAAGAGGCAGGAAATCGAAAAATCAGATCGGGACCGTGATGTTGACCACCTCACGTCCTTAAACCTCAACCGGTCAGAAAAGGCACAATGAGACTCGGACGCCTTCGAGCGCAATGGAGAGCTCTTGATGCCTCCCTATGCTCCTGAGTGGGGCCTAAGCCTCCCGCATTGTGGGTCGGTTTGTGGGGGATTCGTGGCGGGCATGATTTGTGTGTGGCCGGCTTTTTTGCAATCGGGCTAGGGGTCGGTTTTGTGCGGGTCGGGTTTTCTGCGAATTGGTCTCCTCCGGTCTCTTTCGATGTGCGGGGGTCCTTAAAAGGGAGAATGATATGTTAATGTTATGTGGATTTGTTTGAACTAGTGGTCGACCAGTGCTCGAAATTCGACCATAAGTAATTTAGATTATAAGTTTGAACGTTAGAAATTTTACAATTTTCTTTAAAAAAAAAATGACATGGATGGATACGTCAAATTTTAAATGTTAATACCTACTATGTATAAAGTTTTTTCTATTATTAAAAAAAAAACAATATTAATAATTTATTCTCAATTTGACGCAATGAGTTTGAATATACCGCCTTCAAAAAGCTTTCTGCGCCCATTATGTGGCGTTTTACATTTTAATTTTTTTCTACATGAAGTTGATCTTCGTCTGTGGAAGCGTGTGTGAGTAGAAATACAAACATTACAGTAGTGTTTGTAATGTTTTTTTTAATTGATTTAATATATTTTTATGCATAATTTTAAGAAAATATTCGCATTCGCAACCCCTCTTCTATATAAACTATAAGTATGCGAAATTCCATACTCTTCCGTCCGCGTATTTCCGTTAAAATAGTCAAAAAGTTTTTCCTTCACGTATTAATATATAGATACTCAATATGAATTTTATGCACCTTCATCTTTTTACACAAGTAAATCTTTTTTTCACTTTGTAGTAAGGTTCAATTGTCAGATTAAGATAAAAATAGTTGTGACAATGACTACATTTATTTGATGGTCGCAGTAGTCTTCGCAGACACTTTTCAGAAAGGAGTGAATTCAGCATACCAAAACATTTTTATTTATTAATCAAAGACATTGAAAAACAGAATAAAACAGAATAAAAACAAATCATGTCACAGAACAAAAAATCTTCAGTGTTCCAATAATGGCGGGTATCTCCCGCGTAACTATACAATACAAAGTCAAATTGTTACGTCTGCTAATAAATAAATCAGATTTTATTACTAATTTGTACAATATGATACATACCTAATCAAAAACATTAGGTACGCAAGATCGAGCACAGTGGAGACCACTTGTTGCCTCCCTAAATGCCCCCAAGTGGGATGTAAAGGGATAGGTATTTGATTGATTGATAAACATTCGAATAATTGAAAATACTGACTTATATGAAGGATCTTTGCCAAATAACCTAGACGATTTCTTCTAGCCAATGGTGGTAGGTAAGTTATTAAAAAGACATTAAACAATATTAAAACAAATAGAAACAAAAAAAAAGAAAAATTTTCAAGAAAATACAACATACTTTTTTGAGCAACCGTTTTTAGTTTCAAATATTAGCACTCGAAGTCAATTTTGTAAAAAAATAAATAAATAATAACCAAAATAGGAAACATAGATTGTTTGTTCCAGATAGCTAAAAACAAAGATTCTTTCGCTGAGATCGCTAATGTTTGGGTGAATTAACAAAGGACATTGCGAAGATCAAAACTCAGCTTTGAAAAACAAAATTCTTGTGGACTTTTTCCCTGCATTTCCGATGCTGAGTTGCACTCGAGAGTTTTTATATATTTTTTTGAATGAAAGGTGATCGGAGTGAATGGCACTGTTATCTTGCATATATGCAACTAGTCTCAAAAATATAGTTTATTTATGTTTTTTTTTTGTTATTTTCAATATTATATTTTATTAGATTTCTATATAAAAATGCTAGTAGGTACTATTCCAGTATTTCTAAAATAAAATAAAAAACAAAAGTATTATCTCGGTATAGGCGTCTGCCTATTGAGATAATAAATCCCAAAATAAATAAATATATTATAGATTGTAAGTACTTGTACTTATTATTGTACTCATGTTATTGGTATGGGAAATAAAAAAAATAAAAAAAAAATAAACTTAAAATTGCATATGGCAGGCGTGAAATTATGTACATAATTTTATTAGTGCACGTATTCCAAGAAGCAGATCATTAATTTCAATTTCAAATTGACCACTCTTGTCATTTTTCCTTCCCAGGCTCTATGCGTTTATATTTTCAAAGAATAAAAATAAATAACGTAGGTGCCGTTGATATTAGGAATTAACATAAAAGGGTAGCGACCCTTGTCAGCTAGACAGCGACGAATACGTATTCTTGTTTAGATATTAATATACACCCCTAATACATCCTGTATTGGAAAACATCTGACTTTATACGTTGGAATGAAATACAATACACCTACTTATATCTAATTTATATTATTTTATTAAGCTTAAAGTTTCTGTTTATGGGTGAATTTAAACATATTTTAGTTAAAGCAACTTCACTTCATAACAGTACCTACTTTAAGTTTCTTTGTTTAATTACTGTCTCATAATATAAGTTTCCATTTCAGAAAACCTCTTCGAAATATTCAGGTTTCTATAATTTAAATTACTATTGTAAAGTATACCTACATGATTTGAGTAATCGAAAATGTGTGTTTTTTTTAATGCTATGCATCTAATTACTCACATTAGATGTATAGTTTTACATAAATTTGTTTATATCTACTGTTTGACCATTGATTGTAAAATGTTTCATATAATGCATTGAAGAGTCTAAAATTGATCCGATTCAGCAACATGATGCTATTTTAATCCTTAAAGGCCTGTACACATCTGAACAGGTGTGGTAACGTAACCAACTAACGTATAAAATTCCATAGTACGCGGTTCGTGACGAACCACCGCGAACCACAGCGTAGAATGGAAATTTGATACGTTACATGCAACGTTACATTGGTTACGTTAACGTGCTTGTTCAGATGTGTACAAACCTTAGTAAGTCAGAAAAATCATCATAAACAGCAAAAAATCATAAATTTTGGGTAATCGATACAAAAAAAAGTCACATCGGATGATATTTCCCAAGGTATATGAATCAAGGTTAAAAAAGGGTTTACAAAACTAGTCATAATGACAAAATAAAATAAACTTACCTTTTTTTATAATGGAAATAGTACTTAAAGTTTTTAATATATACCTAGTTGCTGCTAGAAAAATGTTTGGAGTTTATCTGGTAGCTGCCTATCAACTTGGACGATAAAAATTTCTTCGTTGTACGTGAAAATAGCCTTAGTGATTTGTTGTGAGCAGTTCTGCAAGCCATGTGTCAAGTTAATAAGAAACAAAGCTCGTTTATTTCTCACGCTTCATTAAGCTCGCAGGAATCGGCCATTTTGTTTTCTAATTTATGTTGGCGACACTACAGTGGTGGACAATATTGGACGGGTTTTTCTAATAAGACTCAAATAAGATGCAAACAGCAAAGAAGGAAAGAAAAAATAACTAAATAAATAAACGCAAGCTTGTCAGAAGTTCTGTTGTTTTTGACATTTTCACATCTGTGGATTGTTTCATGAATTAACTTGGGGAGAATTTCAGCCCAAGGCATCCGAAGGTTTTAATGAAAACTATTTGGTTACAGCAGCTCCAGATGTTTTGTGAGAACGAAAAACTTTCTTAGTAATCAAGTGGTAGGGAAAAAATTTGCTTAGAAACTTCATAATGCGACTCCATCTCTCACGTCTGGCTATTCAAATTATCTATATCTTTTTAAGTTTTGTAAAAAAATGCTTCTCTTTTCAGAAACCATACATATTTTTTGCACGTTATATACGGCCAAAGCTTTTTACAAAAATATAATAAGTAATAAGAATTATAGTAGCAACATCAGTTAACACAGACACAAAGAATGAAAGGCGACAACAATTAGACAAAAAAAAATAATAAAAATTACTATATAGCGTGATGATTTGAAAATAAAAAGAAATATCAATTTTGCTAAATATTAAAATTAATTACGATTTTTAAAATGGTGAATACAAATTTGTTCCTCAAACGATATACGATCATCTGGCATAATATGATAACTTTACGTTAACAATTCGTTCACCTTAAGATGATCAAGTTCAAATTTGCGTTATTAACAAACATTCGACATATTTTTTTTATGGTCTGTAATGTATGTTTTTACTTCTTTAAGTACCCTGTCGGGTCTCCTCAACGTTGGCGATCACTTCGGCGAATCTTTCTCTATCCCGCGCCTCCTGGAACAGATCCTCCACATTTCGGATGCCGATCTAGTTTCTAATGTTGCGTAGCCATGATGTTTGTCTCCGAACAGGTCCTCGGCCTCCTTCAATATCAGAATATGCAAGATGTGACACCCCCCTCAGTACATGCCCTAAGTATGAAATCTTGCGAACTTTGATAGTTGACAGTAACTCTCTGTCTACTCCAGTTCTCCTTAGGACTTAGGGCATTTTTTTAACATGTCATTGTATCTCCAGGGTATTTAAAACATCTTGCGATGGACTCATAACGTTTATTTGATGTACATATGTCTCTGGGGTAAAATCTGTTGTCCTGAAAAGTGAAATTTTGTTTATCAATAAATAAATAATAAATATTCGACCAAACTTTAAAAATGTTTTAACTTTTTAGAATGCAGACTTGTTCATAGCATGTAAAATTTATACAATACTAGCTTTCCCGACAGACGTTGTCCTGTAGTCCTTACTATGAATATTGATTTCGAATTTATAATTTATACAAAAATACGTTTAAAATATTGTTAAAAATTATTTCTGAAAGCTTGAAAGAAATCATATCTAAAATCTGCGTGCCAGTGTTTTGAATTTCTATAATTATCAGGTAAATAAAAATTGTGTTGTTATGGAGTTTTCATAGATGGCGTTGGGGTCGCAAGAAATCCGTTCCATACTAACTTTAATATTGCATTTTATATATATCCATTTTTTTCAACTTTTTATTAGCAACAGTTATTCTGTTATCTGGAGCGGAGAAGAATCCAATAAATCAAACATCGGAAGAATCTGTTCAGCCGATCTCGATTTATAAGTGTTCGCAATAAGCCGACTTTCCTTTATATTATAGATACATATCTCATGGGTACCTAGTCTTCCTATTTATATAGAATATTCAATTTTTCCATGAGCTATAATATTGAAGTACTAACATGTTATAAAATTCCCATGAATGAATATTATATAAAAATATTTCTTTGTGAATATTACCTACTATGTGACACGTATAATATATTACTGTATGGATAACAAGAGAAAATTTTACACGCCTTTTTTATGTACAAACTTGAATACGAGATTTTGGACAATAGATTTTTTTTTTAAATATTATCATACTGATATAAAAAAATGGTAACACCACTGGCTTTTCATTGTTCGATATAAAAGTTTTCTGTTTTCAACAGTCGCTAGCACAATTCATTGTCAGGATAAAATGGAATTAGATGGACCAAGTACCGACTTTAAAGACAAACAACGAGCGAACAACGAGTAGGAACTTTTGTTATTTTTCCTATGATTATATTTTGTTAAATACACGGACATCCTACCTTTTGATCCCATACAAACACAATATTCCATTTTGGTGTTTTGTGGCGCGTCAGAAGTAAAATATTATTTTTCATATAGAGTGTCAATACACGCAATCCAATAGTGTGTCCGTAACAGTTTATTGTTGTTCTTCTTCTTCTAGCGATCTTGCGATCTGTTTTGTTGAATTAATCCTTCCACGGACCTGCGACTGCCAGCTGTCTTGCCACCTCTTGGGCGGTCTGCCTGACAATCTTCTGCCTTGTGGGATACCGTCAGCCACCACCTTGACCCTCCAGTGTCTTCGCCTGCTTCTCCCCCATCTCACGACGTCGTCTACATTGCATATATTATCCCTAATAGTGCTGTTTCTGACTCTGTCTCATACCGTCTTACTTACGTATAAAAAATTCGTTAATCGTAAGATTACGTATAACTCACCGATCAGTTTTTACTTAATTTATAAAAATATATTTTATCCGAGTTTGTAATGTATGAAAATGACATTTCATACAGAATTTTGTAAACAAACAAAATAGTAGCCCGCAACGCGAGTGCTTACAACCGAGATGCGCTATGTCAGATTTGAATAATTTCGAGTAGGTGAAGAATAGGTGCCAGACCTTATTTTTTTATTTTTTATTTTACATTATCAAAATATTGTTAAGTCCTTATAAAATCACACGAAAGCTTTATGTTTAACCAAAATGAACTAATTTTTGTTTGATCACTTCAATTTTAATATTTGTACCTACTTTAAAAGTACCTTTTGAATATTTTCTTCAAAAGGTCATTATATTTCTTATAAATTTAGTTGATACATCATGGTCGTAAGACCTCGATGATTACGGAAATGCAATATTTGCTTTATTGTTTAAAATTTGTATTATTAAAATGATAAATCAAAACAAAATGGACCAAAATATGAAGGGAGCACCTAATTGGACGGGAAAAAACTTAAAAACAGTATATTTTTTACAGAAAGCGTTGTTGTACTCTCGAAACCATTGTCAGTTGACATAAAATGCAACATGGTGGGCTAAAAACTGCAGAGATTAGCTCGCAATCAATCGATATGGGTTAAACTACCTCGACGCGGCTTGATCGCAAATTTCCTACCGCTGAACTCTTATTCCACTGATCAGAGTTTTTAAATAAAGCGGTTAAGGTTTTACCCGCGATGGAGCGAAGATTCCTCATCTCAGTTGTACGGAGAATAGACTCGGTTCTGGGGGTGTCAGCCCGAGACTCAATCGCATATGTCATGACAGGCCTGACACATGTCTTGTAGGTACGCATTTTACTCTCTTTTCTCATATATTTATTTTCCCACACAATCTTTTTCAGACATCCTGCTATAACTGCTGCTTTGCTTGCCTGATGACTAACTTCGTTTTCTAGATCGTTGTGGCTAGAGAGTTCAATGCATAGGTATCGGAATTGCATCATTGATGTTGAATATTTTAAATCCTTTAATGCTCCTGTTAATACGTTTATAGCTTACCGCATGTAAATTGTTTGATTGTTTAGAGAGGAACGTATTCAAACGAATAGTGTTTCAATGTTATCAAGAAATGGTCGTGGGTTTTTTTAAAAATGTACCAAAATTATTTTACTTTATCAAAAGACGTCGATCTTGATAATTGATTTTATTTTTACAAGATGGAGATTTATACGTCTACAATGTCTCCAGGCTGACGAAACCTTAACCAATCACGGCAAGGTAGGCATCAACCGCTCTCCATTGCGCTCGTTTATATTTTTGTTTGCATATTGAAACGTGCTTACGAACTGTAGTAGAGAAACTGTTCCAGGTAATGCAGTAGATCCCAGGGAAATATTGCATCTCTAAAAATGAACGACACAATCCATCATAATCAGACAAAAAACACAAACATACATACTCAGATTTTACCCCCTTAGGAGCATGGAGGCAACAAGAGTTCTTCTCTGCGCTCGATATCGCGCATCTTCGGTGACTTCCTCCCACACCATATCCATTAGAAACACACGTAAAGTTATTCGGATCCACTTATAAGATTTTATTTCAAAAGAATTTCAACTATGTATGAAGCATTCCGTTCAGATAAATAATCGCGAAAACTTTACCTGCTACCTTTCTGAATCAGCTTCTACTATTTATTGGTTAAAAAAATTGTTTAAAGTTGTTATCACTGGTTATTTTCTTTGAATAAAAATATGTCAAACAATATAATAAAGTTATCATCATTAAAATAATATATACATATTACTAGCTGACCCGTCGAACTTTGTATCGAAATAAATAATATGGGTTTTATGGTTTTTGCAACAGAGCTCAAATTCGTTTTTTTAGTTATTTAATATGAATGACTATTTACTGGCATTAGCAAAACCTGCATACCACGCTGCATTTATTGGGTCTGAGTTTATTTTTTCATCAAAAACTTTTAACTTATGTTAATATGGTGTGGGAGGAAGTCATCATTGCGCAAGATCGAGTGCAATGGAGAGTTCTTATTGCTTCATCTTGCTCCAGAATGGAGTTCAAAGGGAGTTTTAATTTTGATTGATTTGATGTTAATATGTAAAAAAAGAATTAAGGTTTGTCATTATATTCGATATTTTAATAGTTATTTTGCTCAGTTAAAATAATATTGATTGATTGATCAAATTACGATAAGGAATATCTCCGTACCGATTCAAAATACGCATTGAGGTGTCAATGGTTTTTTACCCATCACGCTGATTCCCGAAGGAGGTAGGCAGAGAGTATGGACTTCCATTCCTTCCAATCCAAACTCATTCACTTCCTCCAAACGCATAACATTCCGCATACATGTTCATAAGTGTTTTTTTTTTCTAATACTTGATGGTGTGTAGTGTATGTAGAGTGGGGAGAGGAAGAACCCTTCTGATATTAAAGAATAAGAAAGTAATGTCTGCAAACTTTGCTGGTTTATGTATTGTACTTTTCATTATATTGTTATTATTTGTTAAAAAAAACTGTATGTTTGCGAAAATCCGAAAAAAAAAAATCTTTTACTTCTGACTTGGCCCTCCTGTAAGACAGCAACGATATGGTCGGTCTATGTCATTCGAGGTCGGCTTCGTCTGCGTGCACCCATCCTTTCAGATTCATATATCCCTTTCGTCATTCTCTCTTCGTTCATTTTCTTTACATGCCCGAACCTCCTTTCTTCATTCACTTTCATTCTAGTCACTACACTAACATCCACTCCACATTCCCTTCTAATATTATCATTCTTCATCTTATCAATCAGTCTCTTTCCGCATATCCTACGCAGTGATCTCATTTCCACAGCATTTATTCCAACTTCCAAATTGTTCGTCCATGTCCAAGTTTCACTCCCATAAATCAGGGATGGTATCAGGATTGCATTGTGCATCAACTGTGGTTTAAAAAGAGACCTTCTTAGAGGTCTTAGTGCACCGCCAACCCTTCTCCCAGCCAATTTCCTTCTTTTGAACATGTTTAAGTTTTTTTTTTTCGATTAAGTTTATAATCAGTATTCGTTGTCAATCATGTAAACAATTCAGTTTAATGGTAGTTTTATAAATCTCTGTAAACAAACAAAAAAATATTCTACTTGTTCTTCATTATACCTAATCATGTATTCATTGTGTTAAAACTTACCTAAACTCCTTATAAAATGAACTTCAATTAAGTATTAACTCCTTAATAGCAAAGTTATGTATACGATTTTGTTTGCTGACGGTTTTAAAAATCTCTGTAAATAAAGAAAATTTTAGAAACTCCTTATACTCCAATAATGTATAGGTATTCCTTGTATTAAAACTTACCAAAACCTATCATAATAATTAATTGCAATGAATATAATATGGCCTATCCAATCAATCTTTTTATACGATATATTTTACATTTGCCTTCTATCAATCGCAACAACTATCAACCCACTGACAGTTCTTTCAAATGTTAATTAGTTAAAATTCAAAAGTAGACCAAATTATTTTGCAAAAAGTACTAAAAAGATTACCTACTTTCTGTGTTTTCAATAATTTTCTAATTTTCCATGCACTTTTTTTTTCTATTTTAACCTTCTCCGGATAAAAGCCTACACGACAAAAAGAATTAGCGAAATCGATCCAGCCGCTTAGGCGTGATGCGATGACATCGGGAAATAGCTCTCCATTGTTATAGTTTTCTTTAATTTTCTAATTGTCCATGCACTTTTCTTATTTTTTTCTTCTAAATCAATATTTTTCTGATAAGAGCCTACACGACAAAAAAATAATTAGTGAAATCAGTATAGCCGTTTAGGCGCGATGCGTTGACATCGGGAAATAGCTCTCCATTTTAGTTAGTTTTCTTAAATTACCTATCTAATTTTTCATGTATTTTTCTTATTTTTTTTTCTTCTAAAAGAACACTCTCCTGATAAAAGCCTACACGACAAAAAAAGAATTAGCGGAATCGGTCCAACCGTTAAGGCGCCATCCGATGACCACGCGAAATAGCTCTCCATTTTTATATATAAGATTTCGTGGAATTTTAAATGGACCGCAAAGAAATCTCTAAAAATCTTTGTAGGCTTTTTTCTCGATACTTTTAGAATACATAATATATAACGTTCTTTCATGCGATACGTCAAATCATCGTAGCAAATAGTTGTCCGCATTTTTAAGAATTATCAAACTATAAGTATTCGTGTTAGTTTCCTTACCTAAAATTTAATCAGTGAAATTAGGCAAATTATTGCCATACTGAAGTGATAAAGTTTTTAAAAAAATATTTTCTTGATCATATCATATTGTTTTAATACGCAATTATCGAATATTGTGTACCTATCTTGATAAAGGTAACTATGTTTGTTTCGAAACTTAATGGTTGCTTACCTACGTAAATAAATTTGCGCTGTCAAGAAATTTATCACAGAAAGGAATAACCGTTCCATACAAAATGTATGGGTATTTTATTTTCTTAATATTTTTATTCCTTATCAATTTTTCATGTTTTTAATAGCTAGTAGCCTATTCGGGACGGAGACGAATACAACAAATCAAAAACCATGAAAATCGGTCCAGCCGACGGAGACGAATACAACAAATCAAAAACCATGAAAATCGGTCCAGCCGACGGAGACGAATACAACAAACCAAAACCATTAAAATCGGTCCAGCCGACGGAGACGAATACAACAAATCAAAAACCATGAAAATCGGTCCAGCCGACGGAGACGAATACAACAAATCAAAAACCATGAAAATCGGTCCAGCCGACGGAGACGAATACAACAAATCAAAAACCATTAAAATCGGTCCAGCCGACGGAGACGAATACAACAAATCAAAAACCATAAAAATCGGTCCAGCCGAAGTGGCCCGTTAATATGTACACAATGTGCACTGCGCCCCCGTAAAACAACACAAAATTAATTCGATTGAGTTAAGCTAATAAAATAATAACATTAAAATATTTCTGAAATTTCAGACGTCGCTAAAATTGGTGGGGGGGAGCAAAGAAAATATTTAGGCGATATTTTTGTAGTGATAGTAAGAAATAGTGCTCCTGTTAAAAATAAAAAGATATAAGTACCTACTACTTAAAAATTAGAAAGTCATTAAAATTAATGACATTATAAATCCATTTTTCTAGAAGTCTGGGGTACATTGGAAGCAGAAGAAGAAGGTTGTGGCATTGGATCACTTATAAAAGCATATTATTATATTCATTTTTAGTTTATGTTTTTTCGTTTCCGCGTTTTTTTATATCGCTCACTTTGGCTTCTATCAAAATACTACAACCGAAACCGAAAAGCACCATAGACCTAAAAGGCGCTAGAAAAGTCGCTAGAATATTTTGTCATTAATGAAAATGAAAAGTCGTTTTCCATGTCCAAAAGTCGCTAGATCTGGTGACAAAGTCGGCAAGTTAGCAACACTGCCGACAATATTGTTAACGTTTTATGATAACGTCCGAATACCGAGGAGTAAGTGGGATGGGCTACTGTAAGAGCGTATGCGAGAATGAGAGGGAAGTACCCGCGATGTCGTCAGCGCGTTCCAGGTAACCTTGCCATACAAACTTAAAAGTTGTATTTTACATCACTTCTTAACCATTTTTTTAACTTTTTATTAGTTATTCTGTTATCCGGAGTGGAGAAGAATCCAATAAATCAAACATCAGAAGAATCTGTTGAGCCAATCTCGAGTTATAAGTGTTCGCACTAACCCGACTTTCATATATATAGTAGATATTATAATGATTGAGTTTTCAGAATCAAATTATAATAATGACTACGATGTTCTGCAACAAAATTATGTAAGTTAACAAAACATACAAAAGAGCACGATGTCATTAGAATGGGGTACACGTTAGGTTTGTATCTAAGATGAATATTATATTCATAGATACAATATTATACCTAATAATAATATGTTGTTCTGTATTCGTAATCTGTTGTCGAGGGGAGATCTTGCTGAAGGGAAATATATATATAGGTACCTGCTCATTTTCTATATTTATAAACTCTATATAGATATTTTATCATTTTTGCTTAAACTAAGGATTACCATATGCCGCAATAATAATTATTTTTTGTTTATTTTTTTTTATTAGCCTTCCACTCATTATTTATAATTATTTTTCAATTCAACGCTTAATGATGGCTGTAGGTACGTGCCTCAAATTCTTGTCAATACAAAATTTACTAGAACAATAGGACTGATGCTGTGTAGGGATATTTGAGTGTGTAGGTATCCACCTGTTTCAATGATCATAACTCACACACCACTAATAAGTTGCGTGTATGTGTGAACTTTTTAAGTAGGCGGCGTGCGTTAGCCAACCATCAACGGAAACTAATATAAAGATTAACTCTATTCTTATCACATTTTTATACAAGCTTATCGAGAATTGCGAATACGAATTCGATTGCGATCGTTTTTTATACGTAGTTTTTTTTTGCGAGTTCAAAAGAAGGGTTCACAATCGTAACGTTACACTTGGTTATGGGCCAAGGTCAATTGATTGGCAATAACAGTAGAAGACGGTCGTAGGCCCATAGTGGTTTGTTCCATTTAAAAATCGAACATCACTAATGAATTGTTAGAGTCATAAGTAGTTACATATTCCTTAAGATCTAGTCCTGAAAAATGGTCACAAGAATCTAGACATAATTAGAACGTTGTGCACCAACAAAGTCAATTAGGCAATAAAGATGAGACATTAATAAAAATGGATATATTCATATCCTGGCGCCAAATACATGACAGCAGTCGCAGTCTTTAAATTTGGTTGCTCCCTTGTTCTCAATAATTTCCAACTTTTTTCTCTATATTTCATTAATTCTTGAATATGTAATGGACCGACCGTGACAGTGTTATTTTAAGTTAGATAACACTCCCCTGCAGCTGCATCCTGGAATGATATGGAGGCCGAAGGTCATATCAGTCCTAAGCCCATGTGTTTTTGTACCTACATAATGATAAGCGCTTCCCCACAAGTGCTTTCAATTATGATATAGAGGGCATAGGTTAAATTATTAAAGCTCATATTGATAACACATATTTTTGTCTCAAGTAATATGATACTTTCATGATAAAACAATATCAATTGTAAGTACCATATGCCCACAGAAGTTGGAACATAATATTTTGTTTATTTGATAAGGATGATAAACTGCATCCTGTTTTTCTCTTCACTTCGTTCAGGAAGTATCAAGTTATCATTATAATGTACCAATAGATAAGGAACTATTCTAGTATATAAGCCATACAACTTAGAAAAGAAGGGCATTAGCATTACATTAAGCACTTCATTAAGATCACTATGCGATCACTCGCTCTAGTTAAGTCTATAGTAGTAAATCTAATTATAATATTGTTATGTAATTAATTGAACTTAAATAAAAAGACTACCGTACATATCGATGTTTGCTGATTTAACCCTTGGCACATAACAATAAAAAGTGGTGTCAGAAGAAAGGGATGAAATAATCGTCGCGAAATTATTTTCATCAAGAATTTATTCAATAAAGACCGATTGTACGACTGTTTGTCTTGAATCTGCTTAAGGCGATTTAGACAATTGGAAGAACTTCATAGTGCCAACATCGATTATTGCTGATAAGTTGCTGGACCGCTGTCGCAAACCTTCACAATTGAATCGTTGGGTCAACCGATACCAATTGCCTGCTGCTGCTGCAAGAGAGTATACAACCGACTGAGCTACGGATCTGGTGAAGCCGACCCGTGCTGAAGCCACATTAGAAGAAATCTACAGTCCAAACACAAGACGTCCTGATAGCTGCTAAAGGAAGAAGAAGCAATCCTGGATATGTACCGGTTAGTCTAATTAAGTTAGTTTTAATTTTAGTTATAAATTTTAATTTTAAATTAATTGCTGTACTTATTTGATTTTGATAATAATTAATATTTAGATTTTTGGGTTATTGCTATTTGAATTGACTATTGATTGATTGATATTAAGCAGTTTGTTTTGAAAAATTAATATTAACTTCATTGATTTTTTAAAGACTTTTAATTTGCTAGTAAACAATAAACAAAATTAAAATGGAAAATAAAGCAAATGTTGTTAAACAGGAAGAAAAAATTGATTACGAACGGAAAGTGACATTAGGGTTTTTAACTGGGTTTATTGAAGTTTTTCATGGTGAACCGGAAAAACTCAACTCATTTATCAGAAATTGCGATTATGCCATGCAGTTAGCTGACCCATGGCAACAGAATGTATTGTTTAATTTAATTATGGGTAAAATCAAGGGTAGAGCTGAAGCTGTCATATCTTGTAGGCAAATAAACGATTGGAAAGGCTGCAAAGAATTCCTTGTAGAAAACTTTAGTCGAACACAATCATTTATACAGCTATTGAGCGAAATAAAAACTTGTAAACAAGGTAGGAATGAGTCAATCTCCGAATTTACTCAAAAGATAGATCGATGTTACGCGAATCTATCTCGGGCTGCCAAATCAGAAACAATAGATCCAAACGAACTGATAGGCCGAAGTGCAGTTATCAAGGATATTGCGCTTCACGCATTTCTCACGGGTGTTCAACCCCAGTACGTTCAAATACTTAGGTCAAGAGAGCCTAAAACGTTTGAAGAAGCCGCCCAAATGGCAACGGCTGAGGAGAAATTTTTCCCTCAAACTACCAAATCGTCACAATTTATTCAAAATAAATATTGCAACATTTGTAAAAGAAGTAATCACAACACGGCTGAGTGTTTCAAAAAACTTAAAGAACCGCGTATTTTAAATGCTAGGGTAGATAACAAAATCATTTGTTATTTTTGTAAAAAAGCTGGTCATGTTAAAAGTAAATGCTATAAATATCAAAAATTCTTGGAAAATAATCCCAAGAATTTAAACTCTCAAAACCATTCATCCGCTGCCGGGGTGAAGGTAGTCGAAAGTTTGAAGGCAGAATAGTACCGGAAAATAAAGTAAAAATTAATAGAAGTTTAGTAAATATTAGTAAGTCACTTAGCATAGGACAAGTTACCGCTTACATAAATATTTGTGTAGACGAATCAAGAAATAATTGGTTAAGATTATTGATAGATAGCGCGGCTGACATAAGCCTAGTGAGACCGTCATCTATTAAAGATAAAACGGTATATGATGATTCACAGAAAATCATGTTGAGGGGTATAACCTCGGGATCGGCACAAACATTGGGTGTCGTTAATTTAACCTTAAGGGTTAAGGAAAAATCTATTACCCATCAAATGCACTTATTGCCCGCCAATACAGATGTTCCACTCGATGGATTGTTGGGTTCAGATTTTTTGGAAAAGACGAAAGCAAGGATCGACTACGGAAATAATAAATTGTTTATTGGTACTACAGGTATACCTTTCCATTTCAAAGACAAGGATATTGTCAAGGAAAGTGTAGCCATGGTAGTGCAGGCGCGTTCGGAAACGATTGTGCAAGTTAATGTTTTGAACCCAGAAATTAAAGAAGGCATGTTGCCAGGAAAAGAAATTATTCCGGGGGTTTATTTAAGTAAAGGAATATGTAAGGTCGATCAACAAGGGAAAGCTTTCGCAAGTGTTCTAAATACGTTAGAACGGTCAGTAAAAATAACTGAATGTAATTTGTTTTTAGAAAAGTTTAATGAAAATGAAGCGATATTGTTAGAAAGTGATTGTAATGAACAATCGAATAAAAAGTATAAAAAGGGTAATGTTTTTCGCATAAATAGCGATAGAGAAAGGTTAGAAAAACTTAAAAATAATTTAAGGTTAGAACATTTGAATCAGGAGGAACAGTCCTCGGTTATGAATATTTGTAATAATTTCAATGATGTATTTTATTTGGAAGGTGACGAGTTGTCACACACGTCTTCGATTTATCACGAGATAAACACCGGGAGTAATGGACCAACTTTTACAAAGTCTTATAGATATCCGGAAATACATAAAGCTGAAGTGAATAACCAAATGGATAAAATGTTGCAACAAGGAATTATTAGACCGTCAACGTCTCCATGGTCTTCACCTCTATGGGTAATTCCGAAAAAGGATGACGCTTCTGGTAAAAAGAAGTGGAGAATCGTAATTGATTATCGGAAACTTAATGATATAACTGTAGGTGACGCGTACCCATTACCTAATATATCCGATATATTAGATCAGTTAGGTCATTCCAAGTATTTTACAACATTAGATTTAGCTTCGGGGTTCCACCAAATACCAATGAAAGCGGAAGATTCTCAGAAAACTGCTTTCTCAACTCCATTGGGGCATTATGAGTATAATAGAATGCCATTCGGGCTAAAAAATGCTCCTGCAACCTTTCAAAGGTTAATGAATAACATACTTGCAGGTATTCAAGGAATTAGGTGTTTTGTCTATCTCGATGACATAGTTATTTACGCGAGCGACGTAAAAATGCATGAGGATAGGTTAAATGAAATATTTAATATATTAAGGAAACATAATTTGAAATTGCAACCTGATAAATGTGAATTTATGAGACAAGAAGTCACATATTTAGGGCATATAATTACGGAAAATGGTGTGAAGCCAGACCCGGGAAAGATAAATGCTATAGTGAATTATCCAATACCTTCATGTGTTAAGGATATTCAATCGTTTTTGGGATTAGTGGGTTATTATAGAAAATTTATAGAAAATTTTAGTACCATTACTAAACCATTAACTAAGTTGTTAAAAAAGGAAATAGCTTTTAGTTGGGGTAAAGAGCAACAAGACGCTTTTGATATATTGCGAAATAAGTTAACTGCAGATTCCATATTACAGTATCCAGATTTTTCTAAACCATTTTACTTGACAACTGATAGCAGTAGTTTTGCTGTCGGAGCAATATTAAGTCAATTTAAAGATGATAACGACCTACCTATAGCTTTTGCTTCTAGAACTCTGAATAGAGCTGAGACAAATTATTCAACCACGGAGCGCGAGCTCTTAGCCATCATTTATGGTGTCAAACATTTTCGCCCATATCTCTATGGTAGAAAATTTATAATCGTTACGGACCATAAACCGTTAAAATGGTTGTTTAATGTTAAAGATCCAAGTTCTAGGTTAGTCAGATGGAAGTTGAGGTTAGAAGAGTATGATTACGAAATCATATACAAAAAGGGTAAATTGAATTCTAATGCTGATTCTTTATCAAGGATCAAATTACCGGAATCTAATATATTGCATATTCAGAATATAGACAGGGATACTTACGAGGATTTCTTGAAATTTAATAGCTTAAAATTAGACCCTAACATTTATGATTTTAGAGAAGTTGATGATAATTTGTTATCTAGGAAAGATAACGTGTGCTTCTCCACATCAGGGGATTTAGAAATGGGTGACGAATTGTCCGATTTTAACATTGAAAACGTTGTTAAAAATTTAAACGAATTGAAAATCAAAACAATTAACGTAGGAGACATCTTAGAATGTTCTAATAAGGATAGTAATTACAAAATATATATGCTAGTTAATAGGCAAAATAATTGGGAAACATTATCGTATAAGGATTTATTTGATGTTTTAATAAAGTTTAAAGAAAAATTAGTTAATGAGTATATAGACTCAATTTCTTTTCCAAAATTAGGTATTAATAATAATTTAAAATGGGAAAAGGTTAGGCAAATTATTCACTATGTTTTTAGAAATAGTAACATTAAGATAACTATTTGTAGCGATAGAATAATGACACCGGATAAGGAAAAAATTAACGATATATTGTTAGAAAATCACGATAGTCCAACAGGTGGTCATTCAGGTTTTCATCGAACTTATAATAGGATAAAAATGAAATATCAATGGAAGGGGATGAAAAACGATATAAAAGAATACATATCAAAATGTGAATCTTGTCAGAAAAACAAAATCTCGCGAAAGAATTACACACAACCGATGGAAATCACTTCCACTTCTAGTAAACCATTCGAGAAAATTTGCATGGATATTGTGGGTCCATTGACGCTAACAGAAAACGGGAATAAATATATTTTGACGATTCAAGACGACTTAACAAAGTATTCCCAGGCTCATGCAATACCAAACCACGAGTCTGTAACTATCGCGGATAAATTAGTCACAGAATTTATTTGTAGATACGGTATTCCTTCTTCTATTTTAACCGACCAAGGTGCTGATTTCACATCAAACTTGATAAAAGAAGTAAGTAAAATGTTTAAGATTAAAAAATTACAAACCACCGCGTATAGACCACAGTCTAACGGATCTCTTGAGCGCACGCATGCTACGTTAGCAGATTATCTCAAACATTATATTACCAAGACCCAAACCGATTGGGACAAATGGCTTGATTTTGCTATATTTTCTTTTAATACGACGCCTCATACGTCGACGAAATTTACACCTCATGAGTTAGTATTCGGGAACAAACCAAATTTACCTAGTAATATTGTTCAAGAACCAGAATTCCGTTACACATACGAGAATTATGTAGACAATTTAAAATATCGTCTTAACAAATCGCATGAAATAGCTATTAATAATTTGTTAGATAGTAAACATAAGTCTAAGGAAAACTACGATAAAAAGGTAGCTTGTAATGAAAAATTTGATGTAGGTGATATGGTATATTTGCGAAATGATGGTTCCAAACCTAGAGGGTGCAAAAAACTCTCGCAGAATTATGCTGGACCTTATAAGATTGTTGAAATTAATTCTAATGTTAATTGCACTATATTGATAAAAAATAAAAGGGTTAAAGTACATTTAAATAGATTAAAACGTGCAATTATTGCAGATTCCTCGTAATCTTCTACATTGCCTCTAGTGCAATGACACGAGATGGCATTAACATGGTTGCTGGTGCCAACGATGACGTTACTTGGAAGGAGATACCATCTTCCTCTGGTATTTATTACAATCATATACATAGCTTAAATATTCAAGAAGGTAACTGGAATCTCATTACATTTTTAGATTTAAAGGGGTATAAAGACAAGCTAGATTTAGTTAATATAGTTCATAAGAAAACTGAATCTATATGTAATCAGAGTATATATAAGGAATTAAAGATGTGTTATCCAACATTCAAAATATTAAGTGAAATTGTTACTGATTTAAATAAGAAACAAATAGTGTTAGATGAAGTAGTACAAAGTGAACCAAAAAGGCAAAAAAGAGCATGGCTCGATATTATCGGTAAAACTTTTAAAACGATATTTGGTACACTTGATTCCGATGATGCTATATATTATAATAATATCATTGATAAGCTACACAAAGATGAAAATGAACTACATAGTATATTAAAACAACAAGTTCAAGTAGTAAAAACAGCTATTGTAAATTTTAATTCCACCATGAGTAATTTAAATGCAAATGAAGAATTGTTTAATAAAAACTTTGATAAATTTAAAGCATTTGCTGAAGAAGTTGATAAACATGTATTTAATATTGAAAGTGAATTAGGTATAGAAAATCATTTAACTAATCTAATGTTAATTGCAACTGAGTTAGAAAATGAATATTCACAGATCACAAATTCAATTATGTTTGCTCGTAATAATATGGTGCATCCATTTGTTTTGACTCCTAATCAATTTTTAGATGAGTTAATTAAGTCAACACCATACTTACCAAATTCATTGACCTACCCAATGCCATTATCTTTAAAGAACGTTGATAAATTGTTATCTATTGTAAGTTTAAAGGTTTATTCAGTAGATGGGTCGAGACTAATTTTTGTTTTATCAAATCCATTATGTAACTATTTAAATTATAACTTATATGAATTGATATCCTTACCAATGAAAAGACCAGATAATTTTTATGTTTTTATTCTACCTTCTATAAAGTACTTAGCTTTGTCTGATAATAGAAACCAATATATTGTATTCGAAGATTTAAGTGATTGTAAACAAACTATTGATGATAAATTATTATGTAAAGTAAATAATGCAAGATATTCTGTTCAAGGTAGATCTATATGCGAAATTGAATTAATAAATCCAAATAATAACTTTATACCAAAACATTGTAATACTAGAGTTCTAAATTATATTGATGAAGTTTGGCATAAATTGAATGAAAATAATTGGATATATGTATTACCGAAAGAAACAATTGTAACATTTAAATGCAAGGAAGATAATCCATTTGATGTAATTTTGAAGAATACTGGAATAGTCAATGTAAAAGCTAATTGTGTAATTTATAGTAGTGTATCAACTGTACACAATGTTAAAAATGAAATTGATTCGAAGATAACTTTACCTATAGTAGTTACTCCAACATTTAATATTTTAGAAGATGATTGTTGTAAAATTAATGATACCATAAAGCATATTAATGTTCCTCATATTTACCCAAGAATAAATAATTTAAATCGAGATGATTTAGCAGTCGCAAGTCATAAACTTGACGACATTTATAAAGGAATTAATGATATGAATGTCTCTGATGAGCATATTTTTAAGAAAATTGTAAACAATAATTATTTCTCTTTTATTATGATGAGTTTACTTAAATTATTAGTTGTATATCTTATATATAAATTTTATAGATATTGTAAAAAAAGGAATAGTAAAAATGACTGTTGTAGTAATATAACAAACTGTATAACATTTAATGTACTAAAGAAATCTAACAGAGTTTCAAATAAGGTTGTAGAAATACCAATGTCTGATGAAGTCATTGAAGAGATAGAGACACAAACAGTAACTCAAAGACCGAGACGGAGTTCTCGATTGAGTCATCAAATCATATGAGATCTAACACGGTTATATCTCATCTTAGGGCGGGAGGTGTAATGGACCGACCGTGACAGTGTTATTTTAAGTTAGATAACACTCCCCTGCAGCTGCATCCTGGAATGATATGGAGGCCGAAGGTCATATCAGTCCTAAGCCCATGTGTTTTTGTACCTACATAATGATAAGCGCTTCCCCACAAGTGCTTTCAATTATGATATAGAGGGCATAGGTTAAATTATTAAAGCTCATATTGATAACACATATTTTTGTCTCAAGTAATATGATACTTTCATGATAAAACAATATCAATTGTAAGTACCATATGCCCACAGAAGTTGGAACATAATATTTTGTTTATTTGATAAGGATGATAAACTGCATCCTGTTTTTCTCTTCACTTCGTTCAGGAAGTATCAAGTTATCATTATAATGTACCAATAGATAAGGAACTATTCTAGTATATAAGCCATACAACTTAGAAAAGAAGGGCATTAGCATTACATTAAGCACTTCATTAAGATCACTATGCGATCACTCGCTCTAGTTAAGTCTATAGTAGTAAATCTAATTATAATATTGTTATGTAATTAATTGAACTTAAATAAAAAGACTACCGTACATATCGATGTTTGCTGATTTAACCCTTGGCACATAACAAATATATACTTGTTATATACATGGATTTTTCGACATGTTGAACATATCGAGAATTCTCATGATTAGGAGTTTCGGAGACTTAAACATTACCAACTAATGGCGAACGTTGTTAATGTAAAGTGATCACACTAAGCCAGCCTTCGAAATAACAGTAGAAGGCGGTCGTAAGCCAGTAGTGGTTTGTTTCATTTAAAAATCGAACATCAGTAATGAATTGTCATCATAGTTATTTACATATTCAATTAATTGGCGACTATCATAAGAAATACAATATTCTGCACCATGATGATGTCGGAAAAGATTACTAATTACTAAACCAAAGGCCTTTACAACTGTGTTTAAGACCAGCTCATAAAAGTACTTATTGTTTTTTTGCTGTTTTAAAAACATTCGATGATTTTCCTAATGGACTTAGCATACGAATAGACCTGATATAAGCCTCTTTGGATTTTTGATGTAGGTACATAATGCATGTTTTAAATAAAAGATTTTTGCTTTAACAGAACTGGGATTGTTTTAGCGTTACATATTTTATTATGGCGTTTGAAATCATTTATATCAAATCTAAAAATGAAAGCTTTATTCAACGCCAAAAAAAGGTTTTCATTCAATAATGTCTTCATAAAATATGAACGTAATCCGGTGTTGGGAATATTTCGAGGAGTTCTTTTAAATAAATAACCACAACAATATAGCCATATTATTATTGCGAATTGTAGCTGGTTGTGATTGGCTACATGCTCAGCTCAGCCAAGTAATATGCTTGATATTAAAACGGAAGCAATTTTCATAAATCATAATCGTGATAGAAGTGAGCAATAAAAATATAGGTAGGAACTTCTAAGTACAATAATTTCTAAAGCAATAATGCTTACATACCGACTTCCATTACATTCTGGTTCTAATTTTTCCTACATATTATATATTTTAATACTGTAATGACACCAATATGATGATATTAGGAACTGGAATATATCCAAATTGCTTGTTAGTGCGAATACTTATAACTCGAGATTTGCTCAACAGATTCTTCCGATGTGTGATTTATTCGATTCTTCTCTACTCCGGATAACAGAATAAATAATAAAAAGTGTAAAAATGGATAAGAAATAATATAAACTATGATATTAAAGTTTTGTCGTGTCTCATAAAAACCCGACGTTGTTTTAGCATTCAATCTGCACCTAAATTCAGTATGGTCCCTTCATAGATGTGCGCCCGAGTTGGTTACAATTTAAATGTATTCACCTAAACCATTCTCCACTGTAGTTCTCGATCTATCGGCCACATTTAGTCAACGGACCCGCTTCTCGAAAGAAATCCCTCTGCCGTTCTCATGTTTAACCGCCGGTCATTTCGTTGCTTGGTTCCTTTTGACGAATATGCCCACTTTTGCACTGCTCGCGTAGATTATCCCCGCCCCTAGAAGTCGGGCCTATTCCATTTTCGTTTTGTAAAATCACTCTTGATTTACGATCTCTACTAACAGGACGCGCTCCTGTCGTTACGACCGTGTATCGAAATGGTTATAATCGAGAAATTATATTTAAATCTTCATGTGAATAAATCTATAATAACAGTGATGGAATTAATTAGTGAGCCGTGATATGTGCTTTATAATAACATACTAATCAATCTTTTATCCTCACTTAATAAGTGCTGGCGTGGGTCGTGTTTCCCGCCATATTGTTTTTGTTCCCGCTCCTTTGATTTAACCGTTAGGATATACGAATTGAAATTCAACCGAACTCATAAACATCTTGTTCCGCACCTGTGACTCCTGTTTTCATTGTTCAGACAATTCAAAAGTGAACTACTAAAATATTATACATAGACTATCCTTGTGCCGAAGGCAAGTTCATCTCGAATCTTACTAAACTTTTTTCTACATCGATACCAGCCGCTCCCAGAGCCGTTGCTTGTCTTGGACAAGCAAAGTAAAGGATTACTTTACCGTCTACATGATGCCTACTCCGTTTCGAACCTGATGACCGCCTCCTTCCCTTCGTGTCTGGGCCCTAGCTTTGAACTCTTCGAAATCTACTACACGACGACCAGACGTAAGACTACATCTATCTTGAAGACCACCTTTTCGTCCGGATTCGATCACGACGTACATACATATTATCGTACCGTAAAAGGCAAACACATCACCTGGAAATCTTCTCCTCACATCGACCAAATTCATGTCATGTAAGCAACTATTTTATATCAAATTTTATTGTCTTTATTTTTTTACCTTCAGTATAGAAGTAATGTTCCTAGGAATGCACCCCTTGTCAATCAAAATCCATAATAATATTGATTGTGTGTAATATAACATTTAGCTTTTTGATTTGATATCACCTATATTTTCCATTCCACATTCAAGTACCCACTGAATGCCCTATAATGATAGATTGCATCATCTTAACCTCAACACCAAGCACCTAGATGACTACTTATACATAAGAACAATCCGACCAGGATCTGCAAATCTATATATAAAACTTAGAAGAGTCCGAGTGACCACACCCTTTACTATCTATTGCAATATTATATATCATTGGACATAAGAGTATATCACAGCAACCCATCTCGGTTGTTTGTATTTTCCCTTCCCTACTGGACACCCTGAAGATCATAAAGGAAGATACTAATCTCTCCTATTTATTAAGAAGTCTCCGCTCATTAAGAGTCCTATTCTTTCACATAGAGATGCTAGCCAGGCAGAAGTATAAACACAACAGAAGTAAGTATATTTGTACAGTTTTTCCTTCCGAGGACTAATCTGATTTTCCCCTCTTTTCTCCCTTGTCTCTTTTTGTTAACCAAATGCTGTTGTCCCCAAAAAGGACACGGCATTTATGGCGAGCCAACGTGGAGCTCGATTTTTGTCGCAGCCAAGCTGTGGAGCTCGATATTGTTTCACGGATGCCATAGCATTCATGGCACCCTTTCAATTAAAAGTTTCCGTTTGAAATTCCCTGCCCACTTTTGTCCAGTATTGTCCACATCCATTGCAATAGATAGGTGGATAACTTCTATTAATTTTCAAATGGTGATTTGGTATATGATGAGATCTAAGGTGCAAGGTGGATGGAGATTTGGTGATTTAATATTGTAAAACATTTCAGAAAATATTGTATAATTGTTCAGATCCAATATTAAAAGAAAAAATAATTTAACAAAAAATTTTCTCTTTTGCACATCGCGAATCGTACACGGACGTTTCCGCTAGTATTCAACCACTCGTATTTGTGTGTGTTTGTGTATGTGTAGCGCGACGCGGGGCCGCTTTCTCTCCACGTGCAGGAATAAATCTGCATAAAGAAAAAATAATAATAACAGCCAACGGACACTCTTACCTTGAGATTTTGCACAGGAAACAGTGGTACCTACCTATACTTCGCGTCAGTTATTTCTCCGATACACGTATAAGTTTGTGTGTGTGGAGCGACGGTTGGCTATTTTACCCTCGTGCAAGAATAGACCTGCCCAAGGACGTTGGCCGAGCTCTACCCACGTAGATTTACAGGTACTATGCGCGCGATGTTGAAATATTATGTATATACCTACATAGCATCCAGTCTACTTATATAATACGGATATATTTGTTTTGTTCGCGACACGAGGCGAGGTCAAATCACATACCTGCATACTTAAAAAAAAAAATATAACTCAATATTTCGTATGCCGAATTTTTGCAATGTTCAATCCTTTTTCTCCGTGATTAAATTCATTTTATTTCTCGATTATAATCTTTACGTTTGTTAATAAGATTAGAATATGGAGCGTTTGTCCGTATACCCAGTACTGTGGAGACTATAAGCGAACGCGTTCATAGTTTTTTTTCTCTTTCTTCTTTTTCCCTCCCGTAGAATTTTCACTATTGTTCAATATGGAATTCTCACTGTATGGACCGATCCCCAATATTGAGCGAGCGAATAGCGCAAGTCTAGCCAAACAACTTCGCGAAAGAGGAATTCGTCCAGCCAGAGCCTTACAATCACTCCGAGCGCAAGCTCGTAATTTTAATGCAAACTTAAATCTTGCCCAATCGCCGTCAGTAGTAAGCACCCCGAGAAGAATGCCCAATTACGAAAATTTATCTGAAGCTCCAGAGTTGACCGCAATTCCTGAGAATAGAATTTGCCAACAGATTTCCTTGCCACCTTTAGCTCATAACCAAGTACAAGAAAACTTCATTCCTTGCCCTCCCAATACTGTTTACGTTGTTCGAGACCAGTCATGTAGTGTAGCAAATTGGAGAATTACTTTTGACGGTTCTTCCGGTTCGGACGTTAGAAACTTTTTGACAGGAATTGACGAGCTTTGCGAGTCTAGACGCTTCCCCAAAAACGAACTTCCCAGAGTTTTTACCGAACTGTTAAGTGGAGAAGCCTTGACGTGGTTTCGTCAGTCGTGTCGAAACATTTCGGATTGGAATTCCTTAAGAAAACTATTGATTGACAGATTTGACGACCCCTCGAGACAGTGGCATCGTAAACTCTCCATTGTAAATCTAAAACAAGGAACTAATGAGCCCGCTTCCTCTTATATTGGACGCGTCTTATACGAGAACGAAACTTTAAACAATCCCTTTCTCCCAGTTGATATTCTAACTACATTGCGCCAGGGTCTATTACCGAAATATTCCTCTGCTGTTTTGGCAGCTGGATCAGATACCATAGAAGGTTTAGAAAAGGCTTGTAGAGAATTTGATCTTATTTATGGTACTACTTCACGTTCCCCCGTTCCGGCTAACAAACCATTTTACCGAGCAAGACGAAACACCGCGGTAGGAATTGTCTCTTCTTCCAAGAACACTGCTAAACAGGATTCTGTTTGTTATAAATGTGGCAGGAAGGGTCATTTCCAAAGAGATTGTTATAGTCGAGTTCCCTCGACCCGCCCATCAGCTGTTATTCCCCGTAACACCTCAAATCCTCCGGTGGTAGTAGATGTCTCTCGTCCTCCACCCACTATTTCCAAATCTGCTAACAAACCGAAATTTGTAGGAAGCCGTCCGCCTGGTTCTAAGTCAGCTGGATTATCATCTATTTCTTTCATCCCCTCTGCCGAATCAGCTAAATCAGAACGCGAGAAATGGTTGAAAAGTGTGGCTCTTTTCTTCAACACACTAGAGGTACATAAACTCGATTCATCCTTAGGTAGAGACGGTCGACCATACATTGATTTTCGAATTTCCCAATTAACTTTCAGAGGATTATTAGATAGCGGAGCTGTTATCTCCGTGTTAGGGCGCCACGCCCACAAACATTTTCTTTCACAGGGGGCGGAATTAATGCCTTCTCCCGTGCGCGTTGTTACCGCCGATGGTACCGTTCACAAAGCCGTCGGTCAAATAGAACTTGAGGTGACTTGCAACAATAAAACCGATACGATTTCCTTTGTAGTTCTTCCTTTAATTGAACCAGCCTTCATTTTGGGAGTTGATTTTTGGAAAGCATTCAATATAGCTCCCCAGTTATTTGGTCAATCAGGTCACCCTTCAAACAGATCGTTAGCCAGTATTTCCGTTCTTTCCGGTCAAGTCCCATGTTTAAATGACATGTCCCATCTTTCAGAGTCACAGTTGAGGGAACTTCAAATAGTACAAGATAGTTTTGCTGAAATTTCTGCTGAAGCCGTAGGTTTAGGTAGAACTCCCCTCGTCTCTCACGAAATTATAACTCATGGTGAGCCTGTCAAACAGCGCACATACCCCCAATCCCTTCCGAAGAAATTAATAATTAATGCAGAAATAGATAAGATGCTCGAATTAGGTGTAATCGAAAAATCCAACAGCCCGTGGAACAACAATGTGCTGGTAGTTACCAAGAAATCAGGTGAACACAGATTTGTTCTCGACCCCCGATTGTTGAACTCTGTAACCCGTAGTGATTCGTATAGTCTTCCTTTCGTCAACCGTATTCTGGATCATTTACGTGATGCTAAATTCCTCACCTCCCTCGACCTTCATAAAGCCTTCTGGCAATTGCCTCTGCACCCCGATTCTAAGTGCAAGACTGCCTTTTTCATCGAAGGAAAAGGAAAATTCCAATTCAACCGCTGCCCGTTTGGTCTCAAGAACATTCCTAGTCAATTACAACGCCTCATGGACACCCTATTCGGCTCAGAATTTGGAGGAAGAGTATTTTGTTTCATGGACGACATTTTGGTCGCAAGTCCCGATTTCCAAACTCATTTATCCGACCTGAGGAAGGTTCAGGCCATTCTGAAGGAAGCTAATCTAACCATTTCCCTGAAAAAGTCAGTATTTTGTAAGAAAAGTCTCCGTTTCCTTGGACATGTTATCGACGAACACGGTCTTCGTTCTGATCCTGAAAAACTAACCGCCATGAAGCTTTTTCCTACTCCAAAATGTAAAAAGGATGTAAGATCATTTCTAGGTCTCACTGGATACTATCGTAGATTTATTAAAGATTATTCTAAAATTGCCGCTCCCTTATGTAAACTCACTGGAGGTAGTCGAAAGAACAAGTCTTCAACCCCTTTTGTATGGACCCCTGAAGCCCAAGAAGCGTTTGATTCCTTAAAGAAAGCCATGATTCCTGCGCCATGTCTGAGACCTCCCGATTTTAAGGCGCCCTTCATTATCACATGCGACGCATCTGCTTACGCCATTGGCGGAGTGCTTAGCCAAGAAACTGATGGTCACAACCAACCCGTGGCGTATTTTTCCCGCAAACTTAACAAAGCCGAAATCAACTACTCTGTTACTGAAAGGGAACTGCTCGCTGTATTAGATGCTATTCACCACTTCAGAAGTTTCGTAGAATGTACCAAATTTACTGTGGAAACTGACCACTCTAGTCTTAAATGGTTGCGTACTCTGGACAATCCTAGTGGTAGATTGGCCAGATGGGCTACCCGATTAGCTCAGTATGACTTCGATCTAGTTTACCGTAAAGGCAGCGAAAATGTGGTCGCTGACTCCTTAAGTAGAAACCCAGTATCTTCTTTGAAATTCCCAGAGCCTTTCATTGACGTTTCTGACCCCTGGTATAATAAAATATTTCACGGCTGTTCCGAAAATCCACAGTCATTCCCCAGCTATACCATCGTAAATGGACATTTGTATCGAAAACGAATAAACGATAAACGAAAACCCGATAATTACATTTGGTCATTAGTAATTCCTGCTAGTGAAGTCCCGCAATTAGTTCTAGATTACCATGCTGACAAGGAATCGTGTCATTTTGGTGTAGTCAAAACGTTTCATAATTTGGTAAAAAATTTCTATTGGAAAAATATGAAGAAAGGTATTAAGGATATTATTAGTAAATGTGAACTGTGCAAAGCATATAAAGTAAGTAACTCCGGTGCCTTAGGTATATCTTCATGTCCAAAACGTCCTGTTGCCCCTTTCCATACGATTTCAATTGACATCGTAGGTCCCATGGTAACTTCCACTGAGGGTTTTGTTTATATGCTGACCGTGGTCGACGTATTTTCAAAATACCTATTCGTATGTCCCCTTAGAAAAGCTACTAGTGGGCACATTATAAAATTCCTTCGTGAATCTGTGTTTCTCAAATACAACATACCTCACACGATCATACTTGATAACGGGCCTCAATTTACCTCAAAGTTGTTCAAAGATTTTTGCGATTCATTTGGCGTGTCACAACTCTTTTACAATACCTTTTATACGCCCCAAAATAACCCAGTCGAAAGATATCATTTAACCCTAGTTACTGCTCTTGGTATATTGGTGGAAAACAACCATAGATTATGGGCTCAAAAGTTGCCAGCTATTGTTCATAACTTAAACACGTCTGTAAGCTTAGTAACGAATTATACTCCCCACTACCTGGTGCACGGTTTTGAGCACATACGGCACGGATCTTTCTATAAATCCCTCTCGGCCAATCCTTCATCAGAAGAAGAACCCTTTGCTAATAGATTAAAAACTTTCGATGAGTATGCTCGAATCCATGACGAAGTCTCTGATGCTATAATAGCCGCTTTTAAAAAACATGCTGTTCGCTATAATTTGCGTCGTTCAGAAAGATTATTAAACGAACAAGACGTAGTATGGAGACGTAATTTCGCTCAGTCTGATAAGGCAGCGTACTTCTCAGCTAAGCTAGCCCCTAGATTTATAAAAAGTATAGTGTTACGCAAAATTTCTAACAATGCCTATTTGTTGGCTAATGAAGATGGAACTCAAGCTGGGAAGTTCCACATCAAAGATATATTAAAAACTAATTAGGAAACCCTTGTCTTATTGATCTCTCAGTTGAGGATCAATCGATCGTCTGTAACGTATTTTGTATGTAGTATATAGGTATAAAGCAAATATATTAGTTAAATTTTTTGATAGCGATGACGTTGAAGTGCAAAAGAGAGAATAATACATTGTCACTTATTAGGCTAATACATATTGCCGAAAATATGGTCATCGCTACCTACTATGTATATATTATTATTATTAAGATATTTCTATGTGTGTGTATATAAATGTATCACCCCCATAAGTATTGTGTTCCCCTAGAGTATAATAGTTCATTGGAAAGAGAATCTGTGTTTCACCATCTGTTCATATTATTTAATTTCAATTTTTACTATGTACCTTTTTATGTTTTCCGTCGACTTAGTATGATCAAGTTTGTATGTATGTTTATAGAATGTTTGCGAATGAATGACGTATGCTTTAGGCCGGCCTATGATTGGAAATAGAATAAATGTAGTAATGAGTGAAGTCGATCGAAGCATATATTTTTAAACTTATAATTAATTGCCTTGTGGAAAGCCCACGTTCTCCTTCCTAACGTCCGTCAAAAGACTGTAATATTGTAAGTACAAAAATAGCTGTAATTATCATTCTAGTTGAAATCCTGTATTTAATAAATAGATAAGTATGATTCGATAAGTTGTTTATTGGTCAAAGGTTCTTCCCAGATTCTAAACCTGACCAAACATAGTAATCATAGTACAAGAATCAAATAACCATTGTAGTTTAAATGAGAATCTGGGTGGCGTCTAATTAAATTGATTTTTTTTTGTATAATGTCTCATGGTCTCACAAATATAAAATGTTGAAAACTGCTGTTTGTAATGTACCATGCTCCGTGTACCTACCTAGGTATATTGGATATTCTATACTTATTGTGCCAAATATAGATTCAATAGGAGGTCACTAACCTACCTCACGGACGACCTTCGTCGCTTATAACTAAGTCAAGGTATGACCGACTGTAAATATTCCGATGATGTTATGAATACTTTTGTTACCAACTAATATTCTTAGTTACAGGATATATATAAAATGTTTCTTGATATATGCTGTGTTAAATTGAGCTCTTTTAAGATAATTAGTTTATAAAAAGCATATTTTAATTTCCATGGAAACTAGAAATAGTCATTGTGTTTATTATTACTGTTTATGTTATGTCATTTTATTTTGTTTTGTTTGTGCGAATGGATATCTGATCAATATCATTCGTACGGTGGAAAATTATTCCACGGACCAACGTTTGAGTCGTTAGGTCACCGACTTGTGAAGTCATGTTTTGTAAACCTGGTCTTTTTGAATTTCTACATTCAAAAGGGTCACACGCTATGCGTGATGCTGTACGTTCTGCATGACAGAACTGGAAATAGATCTCTATGTCAACAGGAGACTAGCCTTATTGCCATGACCTCTCCGTTGTCAAATCTATGAGATACTCCAACGTTAAATTTATTTTTGTGTATCTTGTTCAGTTACTTTCGGTAACTATTTATGTAATTGCCATCACTGGACCTGTATACCTTAGAGTCATTTTATTTTGTAAACATGTAACCTTTTAAGTGTATGTATGTGTTGCGCAACCCATAATGTGCGCTTTACGCTCAGCTGTGATTGTATCTATGTATATAATCTGGGTGTACCTCTTTACATCTCAATGTGTACTATAATCATTATTATGTCCATATTGATTGTATCTATATGAGGTCTCCAAACTAAAATTTCCTCTATTGTTTATTTGTTTGGCCGTGTTATCGGAAATCACGTGAAACGTGCTTCCCTTGTGCTGAGCACATAAATTGATGTTATGTATTTTATAGTTTAATTATATATTGTAAAAATGTTGTAATATTTTTGTTTGTATCCCGTCTGTCATCTGACCCGAAATTGTCGTCTTCAGCGATCGCAGAAGCACTAAACTCGAGTCAGGCCTCAGCGGCTTAATTAATTAATTTTCTGTACTTAAATAATTAATTCTCTCTGTCACCCAATTCCCCACATATTGTATTAATTGTTTTGACCAATTTTTCGGAAGCCAGGTGTGAGCCTAGCCCTCCCAAGCGTCAAGCCCCCTTTTTCTATTATTGTAAATTTTCTCTGTGTATAAAAAATTACTACCTAACTACATTTTCTGTAATATGTATATTCATGCTTGTATGCCCTCTGTGGTCTGATCAAACCAGTGTCGTATTCCGCGCAAGCGTTTTACCTCTCATTACAGATCAGTTCGCAGTGGTGTATGTATTCGTATGTATGTTTTCAAACAAATTCCCTTCATGCATATGTACAATGTACTTTGTATTTCAAATATTTTTCTTTTACTTAATAATCTGTGCCGAATAATATCGTTGTCTCCCTAAAGAGATCAACTCTTTCGAATCAGATTTTCTCTCTTCTTTTTGTCAAATTGTAAAGTTCTTTACTGTCCAAAATATTAGAAATCCTTATCCCACTGTACTGTTAACTTCTATACTGATCTATTCAAGATCTATTTTAAACAGTTTTTGGTTATACTTTCATAACATGCAAATCGAGTGTCCATTTAATGTTCAAGTATTCACTGACACTCGTGAGATAAATAATGTTAGAATTTCGTATTGGCACCTAACATCTGAAATTAGTATATTATCCCTTGTTATTTGTATCGCTATAGGGGAAATGTACTAGTAATTGGCCCGCCTATATTGGCGATTAAAAAAAAAAAAAAATAATAATATTTTTTTGTTTGTAACTTTTTATATGGAATCCATACTTGTTGTTGTTATGTATTGTATGCTTGTATTCTTTCAGATGTGATGGTTGATTTTTGGGATGTGTCTCTTCGTGCCTTGCCTTTTTATTTTTTTTGCCGAGATGTTCATGTGTTAAACTTGCTCACGCGAAGTTTAATTTTAGGAGGGGGGAAATGTCGTGTCTCATAAAAACCCGACGTTGTTTTAGCATTCAATCTGCACCTAAATTCAGTATGGTCCCTTCATAGATGTGCGCCCGAGTTGGTTACAATTTAAATGTATTCACCTAAACCATTCTCCACTGTAGTTCTCGATCTATCGGCCACATTTAGTCAACGGACCCGCTTCTCGAAAGAAATCCCTCTGCCGTTCTCATGTTTAACCGCCGGTCATTTCGTTGCTTGGTTCCTTTTGACGAATATGCCCACTTTTGCACTGCTCGCGTAGATTATCCCCGCCCCTAGAAGTCGGGCCTATTCCATTTTCGTTTTGTAAAATCACTCTTGATTTACGATCTCTACTAACAGGACGCGCTCCTGTCGTTACGACCGTGTATCGAAATGGTTATAATCGAGAAATTATATTTAAATCTTCATGTGAATAAATCTATAATAACAGTGATGGAATTAATTAGTGAGCCGTGATATGTGCTTTATAATAACATACTAATCAATCTTTTATCCTCACTTAATAAGTGCTGGCGTGGGTCGTGTTTCCCGCCATATTGTTTTTGTTCCCGCTCCTTTGATTTAACCGTTAGGATATACGAATTGAAATTCAACCGAACTCATAAACATCTTGTTCCGCACCTGTGACTCCTGTTTTCATTGTTCAGACAATTCAAAAGTGAACTACTAAAATATTATACATAGACTATCCTTGTGCCGAAGGCAAGTTCATCTCGAATCTTACTAAACTTTTTTCTACATCGATACCAGCCGCTCCCAGAGCCGTTGCTTGTCTTGGACAAGCAAAGTAAAGGATTACTTTACCGTCTACATGATGCCTACTCCGTTTCGAACCTGATGACCGCCTCCTTCCCTTCGTGTCTGGGCCCTAGCTTTGAACTCTTCGAAATCTACTACACGACGACCAGACGTAAGACTACATCTATCTTGAAGACCACCTTTTCGTCCGGATTCGATCACGACGTACATACATATTATCGTACCGTAAAAGGCAAACACATCACCTGGAAATCTTCTCCTCACATCGACCAAATTCATGTCATGTAAGCAACTATTTTATATCAAATTTTATTGTCTTTATTTTTTTACCTTCAGTATAGAAGTAATGTTCCTAGGAATGTACCCCTTGTCAATCAAAATCCATAATAATATTGATTGTGTGTAATATAACATTTAGCTTTTTGATTTGATATCACCTATATTTTCCATTCCACATTCAAGTACCCACTGAATGCCCTATAATGATAGATTGCATCATCTTAACCTCAACACCAAGCACCTAGATGACTACTTATACATAAGAACAATCCGACCAGGATCTGCAAATCTATATATAAAACTTAGAAGAGTCCGAGTGACCACACCCTTTACTATCTATTGCAATATTATATATCATTGGACATAAGAGTATATCACAGCAACCCATCTCGGTTGTTTGTATTTTCCCTTCCCTACTGGACACCCTGAAGATCATAAAGGAAGATACTAATCTCTCCTATTTATTAAGAAGTCTCCGCTCATTAAGAGTCCTATTCTTTCACATAGAGATGCTAGCCAGGCAGAAGTATAAACACAACAGAAGTAAGTATATTTGTACAGTTTTTCCTTCCGAGGACTAATCTGATTTTCCCCTCTTTTCTCCCTTGTCTCTTTTTGTTAACCAAATGCTGTTGTCCCCAAAAAGGACACGGCAGTTTGTATGGAACGAATATGATGCGACGCCATCTTTGAAATAATCTAACAACAAAATTATTGTCTTCTACACCTGGACCCTCTCATTCTTGCACACGTAATTGTCCATTCTAACAGTAGCCTATTTCACTTACTCCACCGTTTCTGGTGTTTTAGAAATTATTCATTCAAAGTCAACCAAATTGCGCGTTTATAATTATATTCTCGCGTTAATCCCGTCTGAGCTTTGAATACGAATAAAATATGGACGTTTTCGAATTAATATTTTAATGTTATTATTTAGTTAGTTTATTTTTGTTTCTGGAGGCGCAGTGCACAATGAAAGGGCCGCCTCTGGCTAGGACCAAAGGGTTCACAGGACAACGTCTGTCGGGAAAGCTAGTTGAATTTATTTTAGAACAACTCATGAATTATTATTTTTTTACGTCAATTCTGAAAAAAATTCAATAAATGAATATTTCGAATAGTCGGATGAATTCGGAATTGCAATGAGCTGAAAACAGAATTGGTTGTGCGTGAAAATAAGTAAAAAAAATGTTGTTCGAATTCGTTATGAACGAAAAAGCACGTCAATTTTGATTTGATTTTGAATCTGCGACAGTTTGTCGCACAAACTGTGTGAATGTCAATTGATTTATTCAGTAGGTACCTAGGTACTCGATTTATTGAATAAAAAAATCATTTGAACAAAAAAAAGCAAAATAGCTTCGGGTAGCGGAAAGAACTGTACTAGGATTATCCTGTGGCGATCTCTGTTGTTTTGAAAGATGTGTAAACGATATCTACGTAACTATAAAAATGCTGTGTAAAACATGGTATTTGGCAAGGATACAAACCACAAGCGCCTTACGAAGACATGTCCTAGATATGGTAATATCCTGGCGTCATCTAGTGTCAAGGGTAACTGAATAATAATTTTGGTTCCTCCTGTTAAGGTCCTCATAAAGACCAAAATATGACTGATCATTTCACTTATTAAAGAATTATATCCACAAACTTTACAATGGAAATACTAGTCCGATTCACGTGCTTTAATATAAAAAAGTATTTATTTATTTATCTATCGTCCTTGGGCCCTTACTTTGCAGGCGATTGGACTCATCATACAAAATACACAGCTTATATCAAACAATAGCAATAAATAGTCGAAAATAAAGATTCAAAACAAGGGCATTGTGAACATTGGGTACATTATGTAGTCCCGGGTGTAAAGAGTCCGGACCTGCAACGTCAAATATAAAAATAAGTGGATACATAATTAATCAGTTTAAAAGCATGAAAAATAATATATAGTTTACTTTCATTAAGCATTCTACTAGAATTATTATAAAGATACTCAAATATCGAAATCAAACTTTTAACAAGCTCGAAAGCTAATTTAATTAGCAATAATTAGCAAAGTATTTGAAGTTTGAGTAATGAGAGAGTTGCTATTTTTATCCGCTTATATACTTCCTTGAGATATTAAACAAAAATGTATGTATGGTATTCAGAAAATCAAGATTATTTTTAGTTTCAGTGAAGTTGAAATACATTTTCTTTAAATTTTTATATCTTTTATTGCGGAAATAAAATATGAAAAACTTAAGGATTTGGCTAAAATAAAAAAAAACTGAAAAGAGAATAATCCTAGTTGTATTGTAAGTATTGCAGAAAAATAAGTACCATGAAACGTTCATTAAAATCTTTTTCATTTCAAATTAATATTTTACCTATTCATAAATAGAGTTGCGTATTTTTTCACCCCTCTAACGACACAATACCTACGATTTTCGCATTCATTGTCCTAATTAGCTCCTCATAAAAGGCATTAAAACACTTAAGAACTTTTGGACCTAACAAAGATTAAATGAGATCTTTTAACCCTTCTAAAACGAGAGGATAATTTTCTTTCCCCTAACTTAACTTGATCTTATATTCTTTCGCTTTTTCATGAGTTTAGATAACATTATGATCACATATTTTGTGTAAAACTTCGTTCATGAAAAGAAAATCTCTTACATAATAGGTATAAATAACTATCGGACAAGTCATGTCAAGAGAAGACAAGTTAAATTGAATTACTGTCCAAGTTTCAGTCAAAATGCTATTTTAGGGCAGCATTGCTTGCGTCACAATTCTTATATTTTCTGTGGCCCACCCACCAAACACAAAATAGTATATGTAGTGAAATATATTTTGTAAACGCAAATACATTAAATTATTCTTACAGCAGTAAATGATTCAAGTCAGTATTTAGACGAGTCAACAATTGAAAGGATATAATCGCCTTAGCATCTCTTGTTTTGGTGTAAACATGAGGCACTTTCTATTATTGCTCGCCAAATTCGATAATAATTTCCATTTTTTTTTTTTTTTTTTATTTGAAATCATATTTACAGAGTTATTGTACAATATTATTTATTGAACATGTTATATTATATAGGTACCTACATAATTATGTATAGGTACATGGGTCAAATGTCACAATCCGTGGTTCGCATTGCACCTTGGGCCCTTCCTTGCAGTGCACTTTAGTCAGTTGGTACTTACCGCATCTCGGGAACACACACACGGAATAAACAGCTCTTTATCGCCGCTACAAATTCGGAAGGCTACATCTTCCTCTTTCACGACACAAGCTTTAAGTAGCTTACTGTGAAAGAGTCAAGGAGTGTATTTGTGTTCACTTTGAGTGAGCACAGATTCATTTAAAAAAAAAAAAAAAGGCTTACATATCGGGACATATCAATCGTCATCACTTACATTTACATCTTGTGCATTCAAACATTTATTTAATATTAGTTTAACAAAAGTGCAGTGCTGCCAGAAAACAAGGAGATTCGATCATACACATTTGGAAAACATTGGATTTGGGGTAAGTGCATTGCATCCATTCACAGTCTACTTTTCTCTTTCCTGCAGATCACGTTAGCTGAAAGGGCTTCGGCAACGTGTGAAGCAAACAGTTATAACAATATAGTATATTTACATGAAACATCAATAATAATAATATACAACATTTCTTCTCTCTTAAAGCTTGTAGAACCTTGTGCAAAGACAGGGTTTTTTATCCACTTCTTAACCGTTGGATACAATTATTATTGAAATCCAATTTACATTGCATTATTGTATATGAAACAGGAAAAAAACTTGCATCGTGTAAATGGGACATTATCCTTAATTTCTCTAACGTAATACATGATGAAATCAATAAAAATATATATTTTTTTAGATATTATAATGTATTTTTTTCAATACTAATTACATACCTACTTAGTATCTGCATTTGAAACGAAGTGCCTCGGGAGTATCTTGGGTATAGGATGGTACCACCGCATCATGAACGACGCTATAAGCCGGCACACCCAGAGCAGACCCATCACTTTCACCATTAAGAAGAGGAGATGGGCATGGCTGGGACATGTGTTGAGGATGCCGAATGACAGTTGGCAGCGGACAGCGCTGTTTTTCCTCCCATTATGGTCTCGAAGACGTGGAAGACCCTCCCATACCGTGTTCCGTTACTTTGATGCAGAGCGGAGGGAGTTGGACATGGTGTGGGAGGAGGTCATAAGCATTGCGCAAGATCGAGCGCAATGGAGCTCTTGTTGCCTCCCTATGCTCCCTGGAGTGGAGTTCGAATGGAGTATTGATTTGATTGGATTTGAATTACTTACTTAATATATCATCATACTATTCATAAAAATATTATATCATTTAAAAAAGTCTTCTTCTTCTTCTTCCTCTTTGATTAGGCCTGCTGGCCTGTTGTTCCTGCTATGTTGTCCTCTTGGGAAGCTGAGTGCCAACTGTCCCTCCAGCGTTTAGGCGGTCGTCCTGGAGGTCTGCTTCCTTGTGGTATGTTGTCTCTGGCGATTTTCGCGGCTCTTGTGTCTTCCATTCTTGAGACGTGGTCATTACAAAACCGTCTCCTTTGTCTTCCCCACCTTACAACGTCCTCGACTTCGCAGATTCTTCGGATCTCTGTGTTTCTAACTCTATCACGAAGGGTTTTTCCGGAGATGTTTCGCAGAATCTTCATCTCACTCGTACGAAGGAGGTTCTTGGTTCGGACAGTATCGGCTCTGGATTCTATACCGTAGGTCATAATTGGACGGACGCATGTTTTGTATATCCTGACCTTGCTAGGGATATTCATATGGTCATTTTTCCATATCGCCTCTCTAAGGCATCCTGTAAAAAAGTAGGTGTTATAATTGCAATAAATAACATTTATGGGGTGGCTGAAAACATAATAAACAAACCCGATAAAAAATAGTGTCAATATATTGTGAGAAAAAAATTTCAATACTTAGTTATTGTTATTTGCTTTCAGGTAGAAAAGGTAAAGCTGGTACAATATGTACTACGTTCCCATAAACCTTTCTTCGTGGGGAGATTCCAGAGGTCTTACCTTAAAATTTATTGATAAAAAAGAGCAAGTTAGTGGAAGCTCAGCTGATAAAGTCGGTACATAATATCTTTATTAAGGATCTCTGGGGGCGGGCAAGTATTTACTGCAAGTAGATAATCTTCCCTACCTTAATCTACATGATAAGAAAGGTGGAATAATCAGTTTCATCCCTCCATATCAAGGGATTTAAATAGGACCGGATTATTTATTCGGCCCGTGATAAATTATCCGCATGGCGGTCTTAAACAAAACAATTAGTGGCGAATTGATGAGAAAGTAATCCAAATAAAAAGAGAGAACAAAAAATATTCTTAAATCATTAGACATCATTTAGGTAGAAAAATGGTAGAGTAGCAAAAAAACAAAAGAAAATCGCTTACATTCGATTCAGATTCAAATAAGTACATATTTTATCTTTCTATATAATATTCAAAATTAAGGAAAAAATACCTGGTGTTGGGATAAATCACCGCCATTCAAATTCTGAAGATTGTGGGTTCAAAACTGAATATTATGTCATCGCTGAAACTGTATTATTGTGCCACAGTTCTTTGACATGATTGCATTTAGGCCTTCTTTTTTTTACAATAATTTGAATTTTATGCAAGAAATAAGTAGTGTTTGTGGCTTAAATCCTTTAACCAGAATGTGTCGACACACAATATTAATTTAAATCAATAAAAATGATTTTTGAAAAAAAAAATGTGGTTACGTTTATCCAAAATAACGACGGTGAGGTTGAGTAAGCAAAAAATAATTAGAAGGCAATTTGTGTGAATTTGCATTCTAATAACTTATGTTACCACTGTGAAACATTTCATTCGTGAAACACCTACCCTGGTCGATTTAATTGTGTGAATGCTCACTGCTCTGGCGAACCTTCTCCCAAGTTTCCACCCTGCAAACTCCAGGCTGTATACTTGTAGACAATGTAGGCAATGAGACGCTTGACCTGTATCCTCAGTCAACATTAGTGCGGACTGCGATTACTAATTTCTCCCTCCAGGTGTAATAATTTAACCCCTTATTATTATGCATCATATTTCTTACACACTACAAAACACATATCAAAAAATAAAAGAAAATTGCAAAATAGGTACCTTTGAAGACAAACCAATGGCCACCATTTTCAATTAAATCGTAACCATCGACGGTCACCAGGTCTCCCGCGTGGATACATTTAAATACCTGGGAGCAACCATTACCACCTCTGGCGACCTCGGGGCTGAGCTTCCGACACGTATCGGTATGGCAAGCGGCGCCTTTAACAGCATGACCAAGGTTTGGAAAGCGTCGGCGTTTAGTGTCGAGACGAAATGTAAACTGTTTGATGCATGTGTGTTGCCCATTCTCTTGTATGGGTGTGAGTCCTGGCACCTGACCAGGGCCCAGGCACATAGAGTCTCAGCCTTTGAGATGAAGTGCCTAAGGAGAATTCTGGGCGTAAGATGGTACCACCGCATCACGAACGACGCTATACGCCGGCGCACCCAGTGTGAGCCCATCACCTCCACCATTGTGGGGAAAGATGGACTTGGCTGGGACATGTGTTAAGGATGCCGAATGACAGTTGGCCGAGGAGAGCGCTGTTCTTCCTCCCATCAGGGTCCCGAAGACGAGGAAGACCCTCTCACACTGTGTTCCGCTCCTTCGAAGCAGAGCTGAGGGACATGGACATGGTGTGGGCGGAGGTCATAAACATTGCGCAAGATCGAGCGCAATGGAGAGCTCTTGTTGTCTCCCTATGCCCCTGAGTGGGGTGTAAAAGGGAGAATTGAATTGAATTGATAATCATAAACAGTATTTTCTATTGTAACAATATTTGGGGCCGCACAATCAACCATATTATTCGTATTAAATCTTATAATATAAATGAATGTCAAGTTAGGGCGAAGACTTACATGTAACTCGAGATCGGCTGTTCAGATTCTTCCGATGTTTGATTTATTGGATTCTTCTCCGCTCCAGATAACAGAATAACTAATAAAAAGTTAAAAATGGATAAGAAATAATATAAAATATAATATTAAAATTCGTATGGAACGGATTTCCTGCGACGCACCAACGCCATCTATGAAAAAATCTATAAACAAAATTATTGTTTATACTGCCCCTGATTGTAGTTCCCTCTCATTTTATTTGTTGATTCTCTTTAGGCGGAGAATTTCGGAAAGCTTTAAGGCTAATATGTAGATTATAGTTTTTATTTTAGGTGGTGGGTTTGTTGTCTGCAGATCGGATCATTATATTTTTTTATGGCAAATTCAATCACTAAAATTAATTTATTTTTTGATTTCACCGAATTTATATGACTAGTTCTTGATGCTCGATGAATTTACCATTTTTTACTGACGCTGAATTAATGTTCGTATATATATTATTTATCTGTTCTGTTTTATTTTGTGTTGTTGCTTCCATTATCTTATTTTAATTTTATATATTATGTTTTAACACATTGACCACTTATTGCTTTTATCTGTTCCTGTTAATCAAATTATTACGCTTCAACAATCAATTATTCTTTTGTGTACAACCATTTTCAAATAATAAAAGATATGCAGATCTTTTTATTGCTTATGTTCTGTTCTTATTTCTGATTTTATTTCATTCTGTATCTGGTATATTGACTGTTTTTCTTGATTTTCTATATTGTTGTTGTTGCTTTCACTATTTTATTTTATATATGTTTAACACATTGACCACTTACTGCTTTTATCTGTTCCAGAACCTACTTAATTAAATTTTATCAAATTATTTCGCTTCAACTACCTTATTTTATAGATGTTTAACACATTGACCTTTTATTGCTTTTATCTGTTCCTGTTTGACCGTCTTCATAAAATTTAATCAATAGTTGTTCCTATGTGTCCTACCTTTTTCAAATTTAAAAGCTGCATACTTTTATTTGCACTTGTTTATTTTACTGCTTGTATTCTGTAAAATTTTGCTAGATTCTATATTTGGCACATTGACCATTTTTGTCTTATTTGATTTTATATATTGTTGTTGTTGCATCAACTGATTTGTTTTTTAACGATTTTTGACACATGTTGCATGCCATTTCTGTATTTTTACATTGTTGTATTTGTTTTAAAGGCTATTGCCGTTTATAATTATTGTAATAAATAAATAAATAAAATTCTCGCATACGTGATTGCCGCTCTTACAGTAGCCCATCCCACTTACTCTATTGTTTCGAGCGTTTTAGAAAATTTTCATACAAAGTCAACAACATTATCGGGCACACTAAAAATACATGTCGTGCACACGCGGCATCGGTACTTCATAGGCGAGCTAGAATGTGTGCGCGCGCATATATTCTCGCGTTGTTCCCGCCTGAGCTTTGAATATGAATGAAATATGGATCCAATCCAATCCAAATTCAAACTCCCTTAAGACCCCACTTAGGGGCATAGGGAGGCAATAAGAGCTCTCCATTGCGCTCGATCTTGCGCAACGTTAATGACCTCCTCCCACACCATGTCCAGATTCCTCAGCTCTGCTTCGAAGGAGCGGAACACAGTATGAGAGGGTCTTCCTCGAAATATGGATGCTTTAGAAATATTTTATTCTTTATATTATAAGTTTAACTCAATCGCATCCATAATTATGTATTTTTGGTTTTGGGGGCGCAGTGCACATTATGCAGACATGAACGGGCCGCCTCTGGACTTAGGAGTGTTAGGACCACAGGACAACGTCTGTCGCGTACTGAATTTGAGACTGACCAAGAACACCATAAGGGTGAAAGTCAAGAAAAAAAATCGCCGCAGATTGAAAATGGCGGAGATTTTTGGTCACGTGGTTCTGTGAGACTGTCTGATTTATAACTACTTACGTTCCTGAACTACCGTAATTACTTACGTCATCGAAAGCGATCGATGTAAACCTGCCACTACCTATGTAGTGGTGTGTGAGTTCTGTTATTTGATTCGGGCGGATACACAAAAATAATAATATACAGGTAGGTACAACAAAGGTGAACTAATTTAGGAAATTTGAATTTAGAGTTCTTTACAATAAATTCTTAAGTAATTGTGTAGACAAGAAAATTAAATTGTTCAGCAATCACTTACGCCTCGAATCTAAAATCAAAAGATCCATATCATCAATTTATTACATTTTACAGATAATCGCATTATTTTTTACTATCGTTGTGTCCATCACACGGGGTCTGACAAATAAAATGACAAAACAATGCAAATACTAAAAAAAATATCTTGAGTTTGCCCAAAACCTAAATAATAAAAAGTGTTTATCACTTACCACTTATCTAAAAAGAAAGGTGTTATCCCAAAATCTCTGAAAAAAATCTTGATAATCTGGGAATTTGTAGAGGTTTACCATTCAAAAAGCGTTGTAATTTTACTTTGCTGTAGAAATATCCTTTTCCTAATGTTGAAGATCTTCATGATGTTTTCTTATTACGGTAGGGAGTTGTTATGTGTAAAGTGTAGTGTTGTGTATTAGGTTTCTTTTAACGTTTGAGACTATGCTTAAAGGAACTTTTTTTTGCTGTTTCTGTTATTTTGATTATGTTTGTGTTTTCATAAAAGCATTTTGTACTGCTTAGTTATTTTTTAACTATGTCTTCTATGTACCTACATAAAAATAATTAGCAATGCGCGTGTGTTGCGTGCACCCATTCTTTCAGATTTATATATATCCTTTTAGTCATTCTTCGTTCATTCTCTCTTCATGCCCAAACCACTTTCATACTAGTCAGTACGCTAACATCCACTCCAAAGGTTTGTTATTTTTTTTATTGGTGACTGCATGGTAAAGAAGTAGATAGACTAAGGATATAGATGATATCACGTTTACTTAGTTTTATATTAAAATATCATATGTATACTTGTACTTAAGTCTGACAGATTAAATTTATGAAGAGTTATAAACGTGGAAAAAAAAACAACCCCCGTTAAAGAAAACAGGATTTTTATCGCAAAGGATACTCGACACTACAAGATAAAACAGAAAAAAGGCAAACATTTTGTCAAAATTAGAGGACAGCGAACAGAGTTGAATGTGAATATAGTTGTTTGTCTTTTGAGTGTGTACCAGCTCAGACAGACTGTAGGTAGATTGGACATGTCTGGCTGGACTTGGACAAATGTTGGGAGAATACCTACATGTGTACACGGAATGTTTACTTGTATTCACGGTTGGGTAATTTATAGAAGAGAAAGAAAGGGGGATAGAATGAGAGAGGGAGAGAAAACAGCCAATTAGGATTTTACGTGATGAAATTAAGCTAAAGAAAGAAACGTAAAAAATGCGTAAAATTTTTATATCGCGTTGAGAGATGACTTGATTTTGCCCCGATTATATTTTATTTTTATACAAGAAAATAATAATCCAAAATCCGTAGCACTCTCTGTGAGAAAATGAAAAAGATTATTGGTTTGATTTTTATCGGCTTAATTTTTATATTTGAGAAATAATAATTTAATTAGGCAGGTGGAGTAATTTATTATTTGGGCAGCAAGATTCCCGTAGGCGGCAGTGGCAAAAATAAAGATAAGTCCATTAGGCAATGTTGACAAAAAATTGGGGATGATTTTGATCAATACTCTTGTCAGGGGTGTACCTAATCCAATACGGCAGCAAAAGATGGACCATTAGCTGTAGTAGAATGAGTTCGGGCGTCTTGCAGCATTTAAATTGAGATGCTACAGCCGCTTTTAAGGGATCCATTGGTTAGATCATACCACAAATGACGAGGTAAGTACTAAATAGAAGCGTGGAAAAAGGGTAAAGAGTTTACCAACAACGTGGATAATGGAAAGGCAACTTTAAGATCTTCGAACGAATGATTGAGGGCAAAAACATCAGAGGGCGTGCCAATGAAATGGCCTTGTTCTAATGCTCCCATTCCAATACTACATATACTTATTATGTAGGTACTTTTTAACACTTTGAAATGATTAGGTATCTACCATTTACATCCTTTTAGTACTGCACAAAATTAATTAATATGACTATATTCTCCGCTGTACCATAATTTCCGAAAAAATTGTTTGTTTTTGTTGTGGATTTTTTTGTTTTTATTGTATACTGTGTATTCATAATATTTTCTTCCTATAGTTTAATATGAATGTTATTCAGTATGATCAACCTAAGCGTTCTGTAAAGGACGTACGGGAGATATTGTAATATAAATAAAAGACATAACTATTTTGACCAGGTGATCGGGGACATGTGCTGCAACACCTTATAAGTAAATTATTAACTGTCCACTTTGTATATTTTCAAATAGGTATCTTTGTTTGGTTTAAATCATTGTTTATATTACTTTCCAGTGGACGGTTCATTTTTTTACACTCTACGTGGACGTTCGGAAAATTATTCATGTTGTCTACGGGGGCTGATTTCGAAGAAACGAAGGTAAAAATTTGTCTTCCATAGTTCTAAAAATGATACTCAGAGTTATAGGATTTGCTGTTATTTATCGTTGTACCTATTTGAAATCATGAATTTTGCAATAATATAACTTTTTTATGAACTATAAAAAAGTGTACAACTAATAATTCTTCAGTAGGTATATTGATGGACAATTTTGAAATATAGATATTAGTTAAGAAATGTCGACGAAAAAAGTAATAGAATAAATTTCGATACTTGAATTTTTCCATCTGTACAAAGAAATGTGGTTTGAGTTCTGAGTTTTATTAGCAAGGATACGACATTATTGGACTTTTTAGTTAATAATATTATGCTCATAAGTAAAACTAAATAATACCAAACGATCATACACTAAACTGACTAAACAAAGCAATAAATATCAATATGGCAAAAACACGAGATAAAATATGTTGTTCAAGATTAAACTGCGCTCTCTGGCATGTTAACCTCCTTATGGTTTATGAGTTTTGCCTGTTATTAAATCCGTTACACGCGAATAATAATTCTGGGTTATTATCATAATATCGTTCGTATGATTTAACGAACCCATTTAACTTCAGGGGAAAAATCTACTAACAAATATTTGCATGTTTCATTTAACCGAATTGTCTTTTTCAGGATGTTTATTAAATCCACAAAATGTATATAGATTATTGTTTTGAAATATTAAAGTTTTGAATTTAGCTTTTTTTCTGGCAATTTTCATATAGGTATTAAAAAAAACTAAATCCACGTCGGCCAACTTTCAAGATAATAGTTAAATTAGCACTTTTGTACTAAATAATAATTTCCAACGTTTATCTCTATATTTCATTAATTATTAAATATCTACTTGTTGCATACATGGGATTTTTCGACATGTTGAACATGTCGAGAAATCTCATGATTAGGAGTTTCGGAGACTTAAACATTACCACCTAATGGCGAACGTTGCTAACGTAAAGTGATTACACTAAGCCAGCCTTCGAAATAACAGTAGAAGACGGTCGTAAGCCCGTAGTGGTTTGTTCCATTTAAAATCGAACATCAAAAATGAATTGTTAGAGTCATTAGATGTTACATATTCTCTAAATAATTGTTATTAAGCACAACACTTTCGTCAATCTCGTATTGACATTTTCATGAGAACAACCTTATTTTTTTTAGTCTCATTGTGTATGATATATTATCTTTTAGCACATTTTCACGAGAACAACCTTAAATTTTGTTAGTCTCATTGTGTGTGATATATCTTTTAGCTCATTATGAGGCTTTATTTTGTGCTAATTGATTCCGATCTAATTGCAATCTAACAACGATGACATTATATTTTGGTTGCTTTGTATAAAATAGTTTCAAGTAGGTCTATTTTGAATCCGGTATCGATTTATGTGTGAATAAACAAAATGGTATAAATATGGATCTAAACACTTGTATTAACTTAAGTTTTTAAATTAAAATTGGTGGACATTGAAATCGGAATTGAATTTTAAGAGCGGCCTCCCTGAAGCTCGAAACACTCGAAAACATAATCATACTCGAAAACGTATATCTGCACCACAGTCATATTTAGGAGAATAATTCTGCCACGCACACTAAACTTATAGATATTGTTCGCCATGGTTTGCCATTTATAAGTTGTTGACGTTATGCAAGATCTTAACAGTTTTTAGTGGAGGTCATCTTTATCCGAGAAAGAATTGTGATTAATCTCAAATTATTACGAAAGAAATAAGGGCTGAAGTTTTTTTCTACTGATGTTTGCCTTATTATTTATTAAAAACATTCATTCTCAAGTAAAACAAACAGTTATGATAATCATAGAATTTTAAAGTTTAAATACTGAAAATGTAAAAGTCTCTTGATAATGTCCACATGAGATAGACGAAAGTGCTCGAGCCTCAATAAAATATGAAACGTGTAAGTGCAACTGTGTTTGTTAAACTTCATAAAAATGTAAAAGTTTAATAGGATCGAATAAAGACTATGACCGTCCACGGGTATTATAAATAACAAGCTTTCTCGACACACGTTCTCCTGTGATCCTAACTAAATACATATGATTATGAATATTGAATTCGAATTTGTATAATGATACATTAGTTTCCTTTTAACCAAAGTACTTCCGACTGATGCATCTGTTTTAAACTTTTTATTTTCCATCCGCGTTCATTGTCAATAGCACCAACTAACAAATGACAGTTTCTGTCAAACGGCAGTTTAAATATATATTTAAAAAACACTAAGAAGGTTAGTTACTTTAAAAGTTGATTTTTTTTCCAGGAAGTGTTTTTTCACTTGAAATTTTTACCCGGGGTTGGCCTGTCTCAGATTGGACGGGACCGATTGACTGGAAAAAATTGCCTCAGGCAATAAGTTCCGCCGGCTATACTGACACCTTTGTATAGAAAAGTGTTATATTATTATTATTACTTATATAAATAAAATAAACATCATAACTGCCGAATTCTTAACACATTTCTTTAGGTACTTAAATTTATTTACCGCATTGCCGAAATTTATTTAGAAAATTTAGGTGGAAGTAATTTGTCAATAGTTGTTGATAATTGAATCAAAACTTGGAAACATAAACTAAAAAGAATTTTGCAGTCGATGCTTTCAGACGCCGACAAAGTTCTGTTGAGTTCTCAAATAATATCCGGTCTTGAGTACACACGTTTCATACGACTTCCGTGTTGTGAAGAGCAGAGGAAAGAAAGCAGAAATCCTCTCGAAACACAATATTAAAGAGGTAAGTGGCGATGCACTCTCCACCGTGATTAAAGAAGCGTTCGACGTTCTCGGTGTAGCAGAATATTTTGACAGATATCAGTTAAATATTGACAATGGCAACATTTCAACGGGAAGTGGTGCGCGCCGGGCCGACATAGCCGGGCGGTGGGGAGGCCTCGAGGTCAGACCAAGCACGGAGCCGAACAGCACGGACGGGAGACTCTTTCAAAGAGGAAGAAAAAGATGGTGGCCAACAGCATGTGCTTCATCGACGAGCTCTATTAAATTTGTGGCCAACGGCTTGTGCTTCATCGACGAGATCTATTAAAACTATCTACAGATTCAAACGCCGAAAGTCAACACCGGACGAAAAGGATGGTGATCAACAGCTTGTGCTTCATCGACGAGATCTATTAAGATTATCTACGTATTTAAACGCCGAAATTCACGGAGCCGCCCCAAGACGTCGACGCAGGATCGTCAGTGTTCTAAAGGTCAGGTCATTCAACAGTAATAACCTCTTTGCAATCCATGCCCATAGTACACAGAAAACTTTATGTAAATTACTTTTTGTTAAATTTGTTTTTTTGCCATTGAGCCCATCCTCTGTCCACCGCGGCAGAGGGCAAGCTAATAAAACCATTATTCGGCAATAATTTTGTTCATATTCATGAATATACAATCTTAACAACCTCCCTCCTTGATTGAGAAATAATATAGGGAACAATAAGTGGATGCCAATGTACATGAGAGTACCCCGCCCTGAGTTAATAATTAATTGAAATCTATCTATATCCATATCTCATGCTCTACCGTAAACCTAGGAAAAATCACCACATCGGTTTTCCGCTAAACACAACGTTCTATATCTAGATTTTCGACAAGATATTAAAGAATATACTTACAACAACAACTAATGAAATTCGATTTAAATGGTATAAAAAACCTCTTCAGGTTTACGTTTATGACCGTCTTCTACTGTTAATTCGAATGCTGGCTAGTGTACAGGGGGCCTAGACAAATTGCATTTGGCGAGCGACTACAATAGAATTCTTCGACAATGTAGAGAAGGAAGAAAATTAAGTATCCACTTTTTATATTTTTATACAAGTGTCTTTGTTTGGTTTAAGTAATTGTTTATAATATGTTCGAGTGGACAGATAATTTTTTCGCACTATACAATATACATTGACGAAATCTTCGTTTGTAGTCGAACGCCAATAATTTGAATTTGTCTACGGGGGCTGGGTTCCTAAAGAGCAGTGGATCGTCTGACAAACTGGCTGTCTTTTGAATGGTGACAATGTTTTCTGTCACTTCAGGTAAAAGCATAGACTATGTTCTACACTGGCACATTCACCGCTGTTTAAAGCATTACCGTATTCGTAGGAAAACAAACAATTATTAGTCTGATCAATTTTACGTTAACAACCTAACCTAATTTGCCAAAGGGTGGTAATTTTCAAATCCCTGAACTCCCTTGAGAAATCCCATGCCCCTGGCAGGATTCGAAACTGCGTCCCTAGCCGTCCTTTCTTCTTCGTGTGCCGTATCAGGTCACCCCGACGTTGGCGATCACTTCGGCGAAAGCTTCGCTGTCTTGCGCTGCCCGGAACAACTCCTCCACGCTTCTTATTCCGGGGAAGTCTCGAACATTTCGTAGCAAGACATATCGATGAAGACATATAGAGAGTAGTTTTGTTGAGTGAGCACAGGTTCATTTCAAAACATACAATGGGTATTTGGTTCATTAAAAGTTTGTCCGTAACTTCAAAATTTCGTTGAAACACTCTAGCCTCACTTGAAACATTTCTCATACATTTGACAAAACCAATTCAACCTCGGGAAATATTTTTCATACTTATATTATTCGTTAGTCGGCATTTGTTGCATGACAATAATAGTGTATCCAAGAATCATAAAATTACTCGAAATAATTAAATTAAATAATAATCCCATTGACTGTTCCAATCCATATTGACTGTTTACAAGTATCTATGATGATTTCACATATTTTACAACATGACGAACCTTGTGGGATTATTGCCATTTTTGTTATTTTATTATGTTTTGACGAACCTAATTGGTGATTATTACTCTTTTCTTTTTATGTGAGTCGCTCTTGAGATGAAGATGTTTCACTAAACTTAACGGCGCCATAAAAGTTGTCCAAATATTATTATTAATATCAACCTTACTTAATTGATCAGAAGGTTCATACACAGAATTGTTTAATGTTACGTGAAATGTCAAATTGTAAACATTTGTGTTTTATTTTTATTTTGCTAGTCGATATTCTGTAATACAAATGATGACATTTTTTTAAATGTTTACATCTTTACATATTAAAAAGCTAACCTAATGATAACCCACATATTGCGTTTTAAACATTGGTTTAAACGACGCTCTAAAAGCTCCTTTAAACAGAAAATTTATCCAATAAATTACGAAAGACGTAGGAGAGTTGCCATATTGAAGTAGTAAGCTCGTTACCCGAACCGCAATGTCAATAACATTAGCAGTAGGTAATTAATTATGTTAATTTATATACAAATACATAAACATCAATCAATTTCTTAATTGTTTATGAGGTTTTCAATATCGTTTCTAAAGAGAAATAAACTTAGTAAAACAAGCAAGAAATGTGAGTAGTGTTGCATTAACAACATTGGCTATGGACAAGATACTGCGTCATACTTGTTGACAGCCTCCAGGGATATCAGGAGCTGTTAAACTGAATTATTGCGGTGGGTGATGAAATTAGCCTAAATATCAATGAAGCTTAAACCAAGTTCATGGTTTTCAGCCGACAACCGCATAATGATGGAGCTATCCTACAGACCGCGTACACACATTTAAGTATGTATCTTGGGAGTTGAAAGCAGATAATATAGAAACCCGAAAAAGAGGTGAAGTCCAGAATTGAGATAGCTGCGATGATAATAATTTAAACCTAAAGCAGAGAATGGTCAAATTCTATGATTGTTCCACATGGAGTGGACTCGTATACCCTTAAAGTTAATATGATGAACCGTATGATATTTAAAATGTGACCCACTGCAGAATGCTGCGTATTCCGTGGACTGATATGGTCAGTAACGCGGAGGGGGTGCAAAGAGCTGAACTAAATAGATGCCTTACATTCACAGCCTAAGAAAAAATTCTTAAATGATCATAAAAGGTAGAGTCTCAACTAAGGAGTGAACATAAATAAAGAAGTACCTATCAGAAAAATCTTATCCAAATGTGACAACACCCCCCCCGAAGGAGGTGAATTTTGCTAAAACATCTGCAAATGATCGAAAAATAAAAAGTAGTGGCGGAAAATCCAGTGCTCTGCTGTTCCATCTCTTGAAGCAGAACTGAATGTTTTGAGACAACTCATAACCGCAGATGAAGATTAATCGGAATGACTTAGCATAAAAGTGAGCATTGGATATCTTTTTACAGTTCGTTCAGGTCTTTACAGAAAAATAAACACGAATGACTATTACACTAGGTAGGTATGTATCATTTTAATGAATATAACTTCTTTGTTTTTGAAGATAACTTCTTTGTTTTCATTCATCTTCTTCTTTCTTTTTTAGACTCAAAAGTCTGTTAATTCTGTCTCTTGAAACGCTGAGCTCCAGATTTTTTTCAAAATTTTCGAAGCCCCCCCCCCGGGTCGTCGTTGTACCGTATAATGCCAGAAAATGTGGTATGCTCGCAGTATTTTTTGTTTACACAATATATCGATACTAATACCAACGTCATTGTGCCCGCCTATCTGACAGCGTTATATTCTTATTCATTGATTATTTTTTCTTTTTCTAGATTAACGGCGATTCCTTCTAACTTATTCATTGATGTAATCAACAATATGCAGCAGATCCCCTAGACGCCCATCAAAAAGACGGAGGGACAGTTGGACGTTCGATCACAGGAATAATATCATATACCTACAAGAAAAAAACTCCGTCCTATATCAAGAAGAAGAAGACCTAAAATTTAATTTCAATGATAATGACACATTTTAAACACAGATAAACGTATTATTGGTCACAAAATAAATGTTTTGAATCAATAAATCAACACTATCTCCGTGTGAGCAAAAATAATCTAGGCAAAATCCATTATAACCTCTGGGGAGGTATATTTCCTCTCTCAGGGTTCCTGCTGCCACATTTCACTGTAACTACTCCTTTAAAAACTTTTGGGTCATGGAAAACAGCAACTAAAGTTCCTGATATGCATGTACTACACCGTATTCCTGGGGGATACGTAAAACGTATAATATTGGTCGCTCTATTAGAATATATCCTTTTATACCTTATCCTTTATTATTTCATTTTGTTTAATTAATTAACTATGAAATTGCGATATAAATAAGTAGAAAGAGACTTTCGTAGAAGATAGGTATTCAGGTATATTAACGGTTGTATTATTAGTAAATTCCCTTTCATAAACCCGAAATCTAAATTTATTAGTTGAAAGTGTTTTATGTTTAAAAAATAATATGAAACTTACGGAATCTAACTTTTTTATTTGAAGGATTGGTTAAAATAATAACTGGGTATATTTAATTTTGTGTAAAGGGTCTGTACGTACATAAGTACCCTAAGATTGGCATTGAATATTAAAATAAATGAAATTGGCCTTCTGAAACGTAGGTACCTACCTAATGTAGTGTAGAAAATCTAGTGATCAGATTTCAAAAAAAATAATAGATTTCGCTGAAATTAATTTTCTCGACGTTTTCGAGGGTGTAAATTCCAAAAATGCATTTTTTTTTTTAAATTTCCGCGTACCCATACGCGTACGGCAAAAATGTGTACGCACCCATAACTCATAGTAATTCTTATCCGTTTTGATTGAAATTTAGTACAACGGTTAGCCCCTCGATGTAGATGAGTCAGTAAAATGTTGAGATCTGTACCTTCAGGGGAACCCTCTTAAAGTATTCAAAGAAAATTTCACTTGTTTTAGAAAAAGGGCTAAAAAGAAAAAAAAAAATTTTTCTTCGATTTTCATAAACGTTGGTATACGGGTTGGTCTTATGCTCCTACATAAGTACGTAAAATTTAAGATCCGTAACTTCCCCCGTGGGTCCCCCTTAAAGTACCGATTAATATTGAATATGTAGTTCTAAAGCAGATAATAAAAAGCTCAAATAGTCGATATCTTTTTAAAGTTTCTATAATAATTTCAAGGATAAATTCATTTTAATCGTAAAATTATGATTTTTTTTTGCAAATATATGTTTTACACGAAAAGGCTGTTATAATATACCTACTATGAGTTCTGGGCTACCCTAGATTAGCAGCTTTTTTAGAAGATAACTGTTTATTGAATTCTTGCTCAAATGATGAGAAGATGCATAGTTTGCCATATAGTCGTATCACAAAGACAACACTACTAAGAGTCTTACTTAACTACTCCCTAGCGTCCACGATGTCCATAAGACCTTGCAAGTCCTGGAGAATATGGCATTAAGTGTTGTGTCACAGCAGGTAGGGAGAGGATGCGATTACCATAAACCGGACCCAGGAAGAGTAGGTAATCTTGACAGAAAACAACCTCGAAGAAAGCAAGAGGCAATACTTGGGTTGAACTTTTTCCCTTCACTTATGGAAAAGCCAAAAAGTGTATGGCAGAGGAAGACTAACGCCAGGGAGACCTGATAAGGCACCCAAAGAAGAAGCTTACTTTTATAATTGCATTAACAAAACAAGAATAATAAGTATTATATGGAAATAGTTAAAAAATCATACTTTCTTAGACAGATTACGTGGTAGGTAATAATAATACTTGGACAACTTTTATGGCGCCGTTTAGTGAAATATCTTCACCTCAAGAGCGCCTCACATAAAAAGAAAAGAGTAATAATAACCAAAGTCTCGAAATAATGTACCTACCAAGAAATCATTAGATATATAAACTAAAAGAAATGTATAAAAATCGATCGATTCTCCCTTTTACACCCCACTCAGGAGCATAGGGAGGCAACAAGAGCTCTCCAGTGCGCTTTATCTTGCGCAATGTTTATGACCTCCCCCCACACAATGTCCAAATCCCTCAGCTTTGTATAAAAACATTTTTTTTTATTAAATGATTCTGTGCTCACTCGAAGTGAACACAAATACACTTTTGACATCTTTCACAGTAAGCAAATGCTCGTGTCGTGAAAGCGGAAATGATCGACACGGCCAGGATACGAACCCACGACCTCCGCACGAAACAGTGCGAAAGCCGGCGTCGTAACCGCTGATGGTCTATCAACCACCTCGAGCGTATATGTAAAAAAATAACGTATATGTATAAAAGATGTATAAAAACTAACATTAAATAATAGAATAAATAAAAAAATCTGTTTTTTTTTATAACAATCATTTCGTTGATACTTTGCATAAAGAAAATACAAGTGAAGAAAGAGAGTAAGTATGAAAGTTAATAGGTCGAATTTCATTGGACGATCACTTAGAATGATAGCGTTGACTGAAAAGTTACCAGCGCAATCAGCATTTCTGGAATTGACAAAAATATGTCTGCAGAGAGAAGGATGAAGATATATGTAGTTAGCTGACTCGCTTTAAAGTTACCAAATAAAGTATAGTGACTCACTCCAGGAACCTAGTATTTCAAGTCTACTGGAGCTCATACATTCGATGTTTGTTTGTTCTCTAGATTTATATGCTTCACTGCTTCCTGTACGTATAAATCAAGACGCGGTCGATTTCCTCATATTTTTATTTCAAATAATAATATTTTTCTATTATTCTTGCCAAACCGTATTATTTTATCCTACTTAGAAAATAAATAAAACGAATATTCAGTACAAAATTTCTACTTGGAAAGTAAATTTTATGTTATTGATATTACTGGTAGACAGAGACTCGGATGAATATAAAATACTTAATAAAACCTTGAAAAAAGAGATAAGAAAAGATATTCGAAGACATAACACTGCCCTTATCACTGAAACAATAGAAGCAAATAAAAATATGAAGGTTTTACGAAGAAATAATAGTATTGGAAAATCAAACATAATCAAAATAAAAGTTAAGAAGGAAAATCGGTCAACAGTAAGGAAGATATCGCTGATACAATACATGACTTCTACGCGAAACTCTACGATACAAAGACACAGCAAACAGCCAAGGATAGAAATATAATGAACGTTGGATCAGAGGAAATACCGGAAATCGACCGCAGTGAACTGTTAAATGCCCTCAAATATACCAAAAACAATAAAAGTCCGGGTGAAGATCATGTAACAAATGAAATGATAAAATTTGGAGGAGATGAGGTTATAGAAGCAGTGAGACTACTTTTAAATAAATGCCTAGAACAAGGAAGCATCCCGAACAGCTGGGAAAATGCTGAGGTGGTAATTCTATACAAAAAAGGAGACCCAGAAAACTTAGAAAACTATAGACCTATTAGTCTACTATCTCATCTATATAAACTGCTCACAAAAATTATAACTATCCGCCTAACGCCTAAATTGGATTTCTATCAACCAGTAGAACAAGCTGGCTTCAGAAAAGGTTTCAGTACTACCGATCATATCCAAACCCTCATATTACTCATCGAAAAAACAACAGAGTACAACATTGATATACATCTAGCATTCATTGACTACAAAAAGGCATTCGACTCTATAGAAAAATGGGGTATAATTGAAGCACTGAATGACGCAAGAGTCGACTCACGATATACCAAACTAATAAAATATATCTATGATTATGCCACAATGGATGTGAAAATCGATGATGACACCAAAACAGAAAAAATAAAAATCAACAGAGGCGTCAGACAGGGAGATACCATCTCTCCCAAGCTGTTCACTTTGGTGTTAGAGAACATATTTAAAACTCTAAATTGGGAAAACCGAGGAATAAAAATCGATGGTGCATGCTTGACTCATCTCCGCTTTGCAGATGATATTGTAATTTTTAGCAAAGACCTGGAAGAACTGAGCATCATGATTAAAGATCTTCATGACGCTTCCCTGAGGTTTGGTTTAGAAATGAACTATAACAAAACTAAAATTATGAGTCCATCCAACAGAAACATAAAAGTCAACGACAAAACGATTGAATCTGTTGAAGAATACATCTACCTCGGACATAAGTTAAAAATGGGAAAAGAAAATCAGGTAGCAGAAATACCCAGAAGAATCGGACTTGGTTGGGCAGCCTTCGGAAAGCTCAATCATATAATGAGAAATAAGGATATCCCCATTAATTTAAAAAGAAAAGTCTATGAAGCGTGCATCCTGCCTGTGATGACATATGGTCTAGAAACAATGTCCCTGACCATGAATACTATCCACAAACTGAAATGCGCGCAACGATCCATGGAGCGACAAATGTTGGGCATAAGTCTGCGTGATAGAGTTACAAACATAGAAATCAGACGCCGAACAAAAGTCGCCGATATTATGGATCGGATTGCAAAATTGAAGTGGCAATGGGCAGGACACGTAGCCAGACAGCCAATCTCGAGATGGACTCCCAGAGTCTTAAAGTGGAGACCATGGGAAAGCAAAAGGGGAGTCGGTCGGCCACAAAAGAGATGGGCCGACGATATTGTTGCGGTCGCCGGTAAAAAATGGGTTGAAGCGGCTCAGAATAGAGAGAAGTGGAGACAGATGGAAGAGGCCTACATCCAGCAGTGGAGGGAAGGCTAGGAAGAAGAAGAAGATATTACTGGTTATTTATTTATGGTATGAAAACTACATAGGTACCTACATTACATCTTAAATCTAGAAAAATTTCGACATTAATGTAATAACAAAGAACTCTACTTATTTGCAGTGAGAACATTAATTGTTGTAATATCTGTGTGGTCAATCGAAATAATTATTTAATTCAATCGTTGTCTTGCTCTCTCTCAAAAGCTTTTTTTAAGAGCCATCTAAGTGTTTTTGATCGCAAAAGTTGCGTAAGTGATCAGGAGTTAGCTGACAAGATGTCATCATACTGAGTAGGAAAACCCGATAACTAGCAGTGCTTTTAATACAACCTTTTCAGTTCCTACAGAACAACTAGGTGACACCAGAATAAGTTAAACTGGTCTAGCCATTCTCGAGTTTTAGCGAAACATAATAATATGAACTGCCAATTATTTTAAATAGGTACCTACTTAATCGTAAAGGTAAAAAATAAGGTAACTAAAATATAAAATTTGAAAAACGAAAACGACAAAAAATTTAAAATAAGTATAAAATCGTGTTTTAAAAATGCGTTATGATTTTTTCTAATGCATAAAACAGTTTTCATAAAATCTATTCCATAATATACCTTGTTTATATTGTTACAAAAATACCGGAAATAAAACAATAGAGTATCACAATATTGTTTCAATTCGACATGTTGATGAGTTGATATAAAAATAAATATCCCTCATAAAGGAAAACGGGAAATAGGGTCTAACTATTTCCGTAGAAACGGAGCTCCAACGTCCAAAACTCCTACTGATAAATCGAAATCTGATATGGGTTATGTTCCGAAGGTGTCGTAAGGTAAAAAAATAAGGAAATCTTTTTAGAATCCGTAAAAATGTGGGATGTACCACCCACTGAATTTTCCAAGAAAAGAAATACCTTTTGAAATAGGGCTTAACGCTTGTAGGGGTCCAGGTTTGACATATTTTTTCCTTGACTATGAAAAATTATGTATGGAATGTTTCTTACTTTGATTTTTGTGTAAGTAGGTTTCTGTTAAAATTTGTTTTTCTGGTTTCATAACCGACTGTTATCTCTAACATAAATCAAAATCGGAATAGTGCGAAGACTTATAACTCGAGATCGGCTCAACAGATTCTTCCGATGTGTGAGTTTTGGGATTCTTCTCCGCTCCAGATGACAGAATAACTAATAAATAAGAAAAATGGAGTTAGTATGGAACGAATTTCATGCGACGAAGTTCCAAGTCTCCACACCAACAAGGACCAAGCATTGTATTTATTATTGACAGGAACTGAAATGAAATTCTAATGAACTGTTAGTTTGTTGAGTTAACAAAGTGTAATAAGTATATTTTTTTTAGATTTACACAGGATTATTATACCCACGTTTTGACAGATTAATTTATTAGATACTAGTTGTCGACCAGTAAGTACTCGAAATTCGGTCATAGCTTATTTAAATTATAGGTTCGAGCGCTATTTCAAAATTTTCCTTCAAAAACAATGACATGGATATGTCAAATTGTCGATATGGACATAGTTTTTTTTTCTATCGTTATAAAAAAAAAACAATATTAAGATATTCTCGATTTAAATCCCGCCATTTCCAGCTCCACCTTTCATTTCAATATATTGCCTTCAAAAGCTTTCTGCGTTCCCATTATGAGGCGCTTTTCATTTTACATTTGTTTCTATGAAGTCGAAGTTCTTTTAAGTAGTCTGTGTAAGTGTGTGTGTATGTATCAAAAACATAACATTACAGTAGCGTTAGGAATGTTTTTTTTTAATGATTTAATCTTTTTTTATGCAAAACTACCTTTCTCAACAGACGTTGTCCTGTAATGGGTTGTTTTCCTACGGATACGCCGCTACAATAAACGGCGGTGGATATGTCAGTTGAGAACATTGCCAAAATGGTTTCCATAGTAACGAAAAACATTGTCATATAATTTTGAAAGACGCCGTCTTGTCAGATGACGGCCGCTCCCTAGGAACCCAACGCATAAGTCCTAACCAAAGGCGGCCCATTCATATGTGCACTGCGCCCCCAGAAACTAAAATAGATAATTAATCCGATTCAGTTACTAATAAAATAATAATGTTAAAATATTACTAAAATATCTATATTTCAATCGTATCCAAAGTTCAGGCGAGAAAAACGTGAGAATATATGCGCGCGCATACATTCTACCTTACCTGTGAATGTGCCTGATAATTTTGTTGACTTTGCGGTGGAGTAAGTGGGATGGGCTACTGTAAGAGCGGCAATCACGTAGGCGAGAATGAGAGAGAAATACCCACGATAACGTGATCCGTTTCATACTAAAATATTATTTTTTATATAATTTCTTCCAAATCCAATCCAAACTCCCTTAAGACATCACTTAGGGGCATAGGGAGGCAACAAGAGCTCTCCATTGCGCTCGAGCTTGCGCAACGTTAATGACCTCCTCCCACACCATGTCCAGATTCCTCAGCTCTGCTTCGAAGGAGCGGAACACAGTATGAGAGGGTCTTCCTCGTCCTCGGGACCCTGATGGGAGGAAGAACAGCGCTCTCCTCGGCCAACTGTCATTCAGCATCCTTAACACATGTCCCAGCCAAGTCCATCTCCTCCACATAATAGTAGAGGTGATGGGCTCACGCTGGGTTCACCGGCGTATAGGGTCGTTCGTGATGCGGTGGTACCATCTTATACCCAAAATTCTCCTGAGGCACTTCGTTTCGAATGCAGATACTTTTTGTGCCTGGGCCAAAGTCTGGTGCCAGGACTCACACCCATACAGGAGAATGTGCAACACACACGCATCAAACAGTTTACATTTTGTCTCGACACCAAACGCCGACGCCTTCCATATCTTGGTCATGTTGTTGAAGGCGCCACTTGCCATACCGATACGTATCGGGAGCTCAGCCCCGAGGTCACCAGTGGTGGTAATGGTTGCTCCCAGGTACTTAAATTTATCCATCCGGGAGACCTGGTGACCATCGATGGTTATTGGTAGCTGTTTATCGGGGCAGGCAATGTTCGCCATGAGCTCCGTCTTACTGGCATTGACTCGAAGGCCGAGGCGTGCTGTTTCGTCGCAGAGTCTTGAAACACTGCGCTGTAATTCCTCCACTGTCGTACTGAACAACGCTAAGTCGTCCGCGTACTCCAGATCGCACAGTTCGCCCATTAGACCATCTCTCTTATCGGTATATAATTTCTTACCCATTTTTTTTTTTACTTTTTATTAATTTGTTCTGTTATCCGGAGTGGAGGAGAAACCAATAAATCAAACATTGAAAGAATCTGTTCAGCCGGTCTCGAGTTATAAGTGTTCGCACTTACCTGACTTTCATTTATGTTAGAGATTCAAAAAAATATTAGCATTTGCCACTCCTCTATATCTACATAATATTTTAGAAATGTTTGTTTTTTTATTTGCCTTTGACAATACTTTTACCTTATATGTGAACATCACGCTCAAAATACAAATGTTACGTCAGATATTAATATGCCCAGAGCCGTACAAAATGCTGGAGAAGGTTCTTAAATACAATTTGCTGCATTAACTTTAATATATTTAGAGCTATTTAAAAAAATCTATTTTTTTTGGATCTTCATACAAATATCTCAAAAAGACTTTTGGAAACAAAATTACTCATGTAAACGTTGAATGGAATCTTGGTATTACGGTATGAAAATGTAATAAAATAATTGTAGATTGATTTGTTATACATATAAATGTTATTCAAATCTTATTATTCTCAATAAATAAAGATTTAATGAAAAAATTTGCAGTTTGATTTTGAAGTTTGACAGGTACAAATCGAATAAACACATATTAGCATCGCCATCTGTTGAAAAGATAAATAAATGTGTTATGAATTGATATTGAGTGTTTTGGCGTTGGTTCCACAGATGGCGGAGGTGACTTGAATTTTTGGTATTATTGTTCTGTGCTTATGTCAGTTATAGAGGTCTGTTAAGCAATGGGAAGCTAGACTAGAACCTGTTTAATTACCTACCGATCAAGCCTGACAATCGGAATCAAAAACGTAAAGCAAAACGGGTATAAGCTAGTAAACTATAAGTGTGTGTAATTTCATACTCCTCCGTCCGCGCAATTGTCGTAAAAATAGTCACAAAGTTTTCCCTTCACGTAATAATACCTATAATATAGATTTAACCAGGTCCGTACATACTTTATCAATTAATAATATTTGTATGCGTCGTAATTATTAGATACAAGAGTTGTTTGTTTTCAATGGCTGCGGTGTTTGGTTCTAACTCTAATTTGACAAGTAGTCGCCAGCTGCGACCAGAAGGGAGCCGACACGTAACCATTCCAACTCTGAAATATTGGGAAAATTTTAGTCATTAGTATCGATAAAATATTAATTTCGTAACATATGTACTCGGATGGCTTCCTACGCCAACAACTTTCTATGTGATTTAATTATTATTCGGTTTCAATTATTATATCTGAAATCTGTTACAAAGGACCATTTCCTCGTCTGAGTGCGCTTGTTGCGGTTAAAGAGAGTGACTGGAGGCGACCGCATTCATTTCTTGTGACGAAAAACAGATTCAATTAATAATACGTTCTAGCAATGGTTATATATTTAGTTTCATAAGACCGTGTGACTTGTTATTCAAATTCGATCAAACAATCGCGAAAGAAAATCTTTAAAATAAAACCAACAATATGATGCAATGATCACAGATTTGTTTATATGAAAAAAAAAATAATCTCCATGTGGGCACTTGTATTTACAAACAGCTGTAAAGCCTAGTCACATTGGTCGTGTGGCGAGTACCTAATTTAGCACTAAGGGTGGGTTTTTCGACCCCGCGAGTAATAGTAAAGTATTAACACAATACTTTACTATCAGGTGTTACTCGAGCGTATGGAATATCAAAGAAAATGGTTATCGAATAGTAACATGCATGCCGACATCACAATGCTTAAAAACATTTTTTCATCATGCAACAATATGATAAAATCATATTTTTAATTACTATTTGCTATTGCTAACGCTTTGCTATAACTAACGATCGAAAAACCCACCCTTAAAAGGTGTGTTTTTAAACCTTTAACTTTGTCGAGCCGGCCGGCGGCGCACAGTGGTCCCACAAAGAAATTTAGGGCGCCAAAATTAAAAAAATGAAATGTACCAGAGAGAAAAACTAGCTATGATCTGATGTACTGTGACCTTGAAGGCTTCTAGTACCGCATATGACAACTCGCTTGAGGTACGTCTCATTGCTATGGAGACGCCATAAGATGGTGGTTATCTAGAGCTACTGGTATTGTCAATTTGTGTGTGTTTTTCAAGCGCGTTTTACAGTGCCTTGTTCCGGTATTTTAAAATTAATAAACATGGTGTTTTATTGAATTTTTCTCGCTGAATACGAATCTGTGCTCGTTCATTACTGTAATTTAATCGGTATTCTGGAAATTTGCATTTGAAGTAAGTACTTTTTAGTCACTTTTAACTGGCTATATGTAGTGTTACAAAATTTTCCCATCCTTTCCCATAAAAACTTTTCAGATAAAAGTTTCTCCTTAAAGCCAGTACTATCACCTACATCACTTACATTTCCCCCGTTTTCCCCCCAAATCCTTAAAATTTGATTTATACTACTAAATTAGTGATTACTATTGTGTAAATTTTAGTTCTTCAAGCAATCATGTTTTTTATTATAGAAATTTAATTTGAATGCTCAGGAGACGTTGGTTGTACCTACCTAACTATGCACAATAGCCTTGCGGGAGATACCTGTTATTGGAGCACTGGAGATTATATGTTTTTGTTTCATGGTTTCTTTGTTTTTGTTGTTCAGTGCTCTGTTGGTGCCTCTTATATAAATCAATAAATTCAGTTAAATAAAACTTGCTAAAAGAATAATTTGATTCTTCTTTGTATTTTGATTTTACTTCTCAGGAAATGTAATTAATAGATAATGGAACTTATTTCCCACACCCAGAGATATTTTAGACTTGCAACGCCATACAAATTTTATTAAAAAACTGTCCATCATAAATAGGGGTGCTATCCTTTCTAATTTGTCACCTGATAACAGAATACAATAGTTTACTCTCCATCTCTTTTACTTGCATGTTTCTTGTACTATCTGTATCTTCCACTTAGGAACAACATGCGAAAAATTGAAAAGTCTAACTGTATCTTTCACCCCAAAAACAATAATGAAGAAGTGGAGCCAGAAGAAAGCTCAGACGAAAGTACAGACTCAGATGTATATCATCTAACCACATCCGAGGAATCTGACTCGGTTTAAAATGTTTCTATGCGTGCATATATTTGTAAAATTATAAGTTGTTTTATTTCACCCATTTTTTTTCAATTTGTATAATTTAAGTTTATAAATGAACTCATCACTTTGAAAAACATTTCAATCCCCCAGAAAATTTCAAAATGAAAGATTTGCTCCCCTTCCTTGGTCACATTTTTTTCAAAAATATATCAAAAAATGGACTCAGCGCCTAAAAAAATTGATATCCCACACGAAAAATTATAAAATTTTTAAATTGCCCCCCCCCCCCCCCTCCCCTTGGCACCCAATTTGGGTTTTTTGCAAAAATAAGTCTAAAAATGGACTCAGCGATACAAAAAACATATATTTTGATACTCCACATGAAAAATTCCAAAACATTAAGATTTGCCCCCTTTCCCTTGGCACCCAATTTGGTTTTTTTCGAAAAAATAACAACTAATGACTCTAACAATTCATTACTAATGTTCGATTTTTAAATGGAACAAACCACTACGGGCTTACGACCGTCTTCTACTGTTATTTCGAAGGCTGGCTTAGTGTGATCACTTTACGTTAACAACGTTCGCCATTAGGTGGTAAAATAAGTCCAAAAATGGACTCAGCGATACAAAAAACATATATTTTGATACCCCACACGAAAAATTTCAATATATTAAGATTTGCCCCCCTCCCCTGGCGCCCCATTTGGTTTTTTCAAAAAAATAAGCCCAAAAACGGATTCAGCGATACAAAAAACATATATTTTGATACCCCACACGAAAAATTTCAATATATTAAGATTTGCCCCCCTCCCCCTGGCACCCCATTTAGTTTTTTCGAAAAAATAAGTCCAAAAACGGATTCAGCGATACAAAAAACATATATTTTGATACCCCACACGAAAAATTTCAATATATTAAGATTTGCCCCCCTCCCCCTGGCACCCCATTTGGTTTTTTCGAAAAAATAAGTCCAAAATCGGATTCAGCGCCTCGAAAAACCCCCATACACCAAAAATCAGAATTTTGGCGCCCTAAATTTCTTTGTGGGACCACTGTGCGGCGGCGCTTTGGCAGAGTCAACCCGTTTTTTTTCTATTTTCTTGACCGACTGGCCGCTGCTGGTGGTGAGCGCTGAACATGTGCGTGAACGTCTATACAGGGTGACTGGTAATTCGACCAATTCCTTGAAAGGGGTTATACTAGAGCTTATTTGCAATAATTTTGTTCCCATTAACCAGGGGTCTTATGCCAGTGGTTTTCGAGTTATTCAATTTTTAAGAGTTTTTTTTAATTTTCCCTTTTTGACCTCAAACTGAAAATTGTGGAAAAGATACTTCATTTTGGAAACTTAAAATACATTTTTAAGCTGATGAATGAAAAAATGGTTGATGTAAAAAATCAAGAATCAGAATTGACGTTGGTTCTGATTTTGTTAAGTAAGAATCTATGGGGTATAAAAAGTAACAAGAAAACCGTGTGCTGAAAAGGAAAAGGAATATCATAGGTATATAAAAATATTTTTTATTGTTTGGGTTCCATTTAATTTCCCTCAATTTTGAATTTGATGCGAAATTTTAAATCGTGAATGTTTAAAAAAATATAATAATATCATGTATAATAATTATATACTGTATGTATAATTGTATATTACTTAATAATAAAACACGACCAGTTTCTGTAAACCTAGTGATTTATCTCAGTATCAACACTAAATACTTAGATTATTTTCAGTTTAATTACGCTAACAACGTTATTACATACGTACCTACATATTAAAATTACATACACATGCTCGTATTTATAATATTCTGAACATTTGTCAATGTTATGTATGTAATGTTTTTGTATATTATTTTTAACGTAGGTATGTAAAATTGTCTGTTTGTCTGTGATTTCGTAGATACAAGTTACTTGTTAATTATTTTAATAAAATATTACTAGAATAAATAAAATTTGTTTTAATTTATAATAATAAATCAATATAAAGTGATATTGGTGGATTAGTTTATGGATACTAGACTTTTGGACAAACAGTTTCGTGGGGCTAGTACGAGTTTTATCGAAAGCTACTTGCACGCTAATTAATAGATGCTCATAAGCGTGCATAGTGTTCATAAATCAAACGATCGAATCATTCGATCATTTTTATATGGAAAATTTTCGAAACTCTTTCGATGATTGTTTCGATATTCGATCATCGAAAACTTATACTAGGGCTATAGTTCTGGGTACAATTTCTTGTAACAAATTCTTGATGTTCTTGCTGGAAACTTTGTGAAATCCCATGTTGAATACGTAATTATTTTAAATAAAACTTTGTTTATTTCACTGTTATTGAAATATAATATGCCAATTTTTTTGTAACACTTTTCTCTCAATGTCCGGAGACTTATAAAAATCTCCAGGCATCAAGAAAAATCGTGCACACAATGAACCATTCGAATTGGGATAAACATCCCAACTCAAATTGCCCGGTGCGGGTGGCCATCTGGAAAGGTGCTTACTTTTGCGTGGTCTCATCCACAAATAGAATCTCAAAAAGAATACCCTTATTATGTGTTGCCCGGCTAGTTAATCTCTCAATCAAAATAAATAGTTTAGACTCTTTCAAACTATATCGATTTCATTGTTTCACAGATACCACATTGATTGGAAATCAATGTAGGTTTTTTCTTTAGTCTACCCAATAACTGGATTTAGAAATTGTACTCAGTACGTAATTTCTTCAACATGCCATTGAAATTTTTTTTTAAACCCTGCCACTGAAACCCGTATTCTCCGGGATTGAAACGGGTGCATATAAACAGGTACAATTATTTTATTTTACTCAACGAACCGTGAGTTGATTCACACAGCACTTGTTGAAACATGCGTTACATGTATGCACAAAATTAAAAATTAAACTACTTCCATCTTGTGGGCTCTGAACAGTTTTTCTGTTGCCGCTCACCAAGCGAAGGAAGGTATTATTTAAAAGGATGAGACAGCAAGATGATGTTGGGAAAAATACAGCAAAACCCCGATGTGAGCTGCAGTAAGTATCGAACAGAGAGGGCAAAAACCTCGATATCAGCTGTAAAATGAATAAAATATCAATGAATGGTTTATGATTTTCATAATTTGAGATAGTAAAACAAAACGTGCCGATGTAACAAGGACAGGACTTGACAACTAGTATTTTATTATAATTATTACGAGGAAAGCAAATATTGTTAATAACGTATGAATAATTTTCCGAATTAAAATGAATTTCGTCCTTGGTATAATAATATGGCTGTATGTTCTCTCCAATATTAACCGTCCAGTTAGTAGTGATCAATATTTAATAACTTGGACTTAATTTCCATTCGATGTGTTCATTTGAACGTTAGTAGGGCTGATATATGTAGGGCCGAGCAACACAATAATTAAACATCGTTGATTATTATTGTGGTCATTTGACAAACGCGGGACACCTGAATTGATGAATGTAACGTGCACTTATATTCATATTGAACCACGTTTAATGTCCTTTATAAATGTTGACAATTCACTCTATTTGATTTGATATCCAGGGAGATTAGGTTACATGATCGGTATGTCCTAATTTTGAGGTATTACCTACAGCTTTGTTTTGAAGACGGTTTTTGTCGGTGAAGTAGCCAACTTTTTTAATGCTTTCAAAACACCAAAATGGTGTTAAATTTTAGATTGTTAATTTGGACCACCTTTGTGAACTACTGTTGTTTCGAAGGCTGGCATTGTGTGATCACTTCCACGTTTATGCTCGATATTAGGTGGTCAAATTTCAGATCTTCGAACAACCAGAAAAGTTTTCAACATTTTGAACATATATCAAATAATCCCATGGCCTGGGTAGGATTCGAGCCTACCATCCTAGCAACGGACTTCTTAAATCCCTTGGATACTTAACAGCCTCTGCTTTATTGGCCTGATGTTTTGACCATTTTTTCGTATCTCGTATTATTTCATACCAATGACTTGCAAAATTTAATGAAATTCAAATTTTAAAAAGCTCCGTACTATACTATACCTAAATAATCGTATATTACAATGGTTTGAACGTATAGTAGAAAAAATATTCAGCGACAAAAGATAAAATAGGATTTATTTTAAATTTTTCGTTTAGCATTCATACAGAAAAGAATATTAAAATATAATTACTACAAAGCTCTCAACATAAAAATAATGTTTAAATACTTACCTATTTGAGCGAACAGCCCCCTCATCAAAAAGTATTTAATTTTTTATTCAATGTTGTGGAATACGAAAGAAAGCAGATGTTGGTAATCACTTAGTATTTTGTAACGAGGTTTCAACTTTTTTTAACGCTTATTACATGTTTATTTTTTAATGGAATAAAAAAATAATATGTAAAAAAAACATAATTTTATGTAGATTTCGCAAAAGCAAAAAGGGGGTTTGAAAACAAATTTTTATACTAAATTTTTCTTAAACGAAAAAAAAAAAAATAAAATGTTTTCGTTGGTTCGGAGTTCCTGGAAAAAAACTTTTACCAAATAGGTAACTTGGTTAAGACTTTGTGAATTCGAAATTTATTTCCAACATGTTTGCGGTAATTTCATTTCGCAATAAAAATTATTTGACCTTTAAAGGGAAGTAAATTCTTTCCGTAACTTATAATATTATATCCATTCAAAAATGTTTTTTTTTTTGTAAAGCGACTTTTTATAATACATGGGTGTATTACCAAACTTTTTTAAAATTATTGTCATACTATTACACAAGCACCCCTCAAGCTTTCTTCGAAACGGTCAACATCGATTAAAAAAATTACAGAGATTCTAAAGATACGCTTAATGGTAATTGTGCAGCCAAAGGTGTTGACACCTTATTATAACTAAGGGTACAAAACCAGGAGGAAACCGTAGCAGTGAAATAAATTTATTCCAAAATTATATAGTATATCCTATATTCTACACTTATAAGAAACAATCAAAAGATTTTTCTTCTTATTTTTTTCTTTATTCCAAGTTCGCTCCCTCTGAGGAGCATTTGGACTTTACCAAGTTTCTCCAAGCCTCTATTTCTTACGCCAGTTGCACATCTTCATCCGACCTCATTCCAGTCTGTTGTAAAACCGTAGTGAACTCCAAAATGGTTGTTAATAGACCTGCCTCGCCTTTGTCTCATCCGGATTGTAGAAATGGCTCACGTATTCAAGAATTTAGTAGGGACATGCGATGAGCCAGCCAATCTGCGATTCTTACAGGTCTCACTTGAGACGAGACATAGTGATACCACTGATTCCCAAAATCTGTTCTCAACACTAAGGATCTTCTTCTGTTGTGCCTTCGTCAGGTGCTAGGATTCACATCCATATATAATCATCAACATCATCCTCAGCGTCACAACCTTTGGTGGGTCTTAGCTGCCTCCAAGAAATGTCTCCAAACCTCCCTGTCGCCGGCAGCCACCTTCCAATTCCTTTGTCCCAGAGCCCAACATCGTCCAACCATCGCCTTTCAACGCTTTTTCTTCCAACTCCATATATTAACATTGGTAAAACTCGCATTAAAAAGGCGAGGCGACATTCATAGTTAGTGGATTTCCACACTTATATTCTCATATTGTTAATATACGAACTTGCCATTGCAACTTTTATGTAAAATTCCATCAAATAATCTCCCAAGTATCTGAAACTGTCGACATTTTCGACATTATTACTTCCTAGAGTTAAGGCTCCCTGGCTTAGGCAGAAATCTAAGAGAGGAATTTCGACCTCAGTAAACGGCCCAGGATATAAAATATACCTACGGACGAAAAACTAAACAAAAAATCCACTAAGAATGCAAATTCTTTTTTTATTATAATAAACATACTGAAAAATAATACCTACCTGTCAATTATTTCACACTTTTGATCTAGGTACATTACTGTGTGATTAAAAACACTCAAATCCGATATTTGAAATAGAGTAGGTAGGTACGTTAATATAAGATGAATAATGCAATATCCGACTAACTCGATATTGTCCCTAAGATAAGACAATATTGGAGAGGTTGATATCAATGTAACAATTTGCATATTGCATACGTTTTATTCAATCTGGTAAGGGACAAATCCGTAGAATCACGTAATATGCACCGAGCACACATATAAGCCATGTCTACTGCCAGAAATCCTAATCCAAAATCACGTCAAGTATTCACACGTGATAATATTTCAAACTTGGTCTGTTCGTTTGCTGTGATCGTGTTTTTGATGAATTCACAAAAGACTCGTTTCATTTACACATTGTTTTTAAAATAAAAGTTTATGTAGGTATATTTTTTCTTTCAGTTTCGTCGCTTTCTTTTCTCTCTCTTAAAGTAGTCTATTGAAAATGTTTTTTTTGAATTGTGATCAGTTACGTCACAACTATGAATGCCGATCTTATACGATCAAGCCTACCGTCAAGTCTGCAACTGCGTCCAGTTTGAAGTACAATGATTAAGATTGTTATGCCAACTATGTAATAGCTATATAAGGCCCTCCACACACGATGCATTGAGACATTCGTGATTTTTCTACAGGGTACAATTAATATATTATTTATTTGATTGCTTTGTTCTTTTTTATGTTTTTCTTTCTTTATATTTGTGTTAGTTTTTAGATACCATAAGCTCGCTCTCTGTATGTTGGTACTGGGATGTCTTTTATATGTCAAAATTTGTGTGTTGTTTATTATACTTTCAATATACAGTAAAGAATGAATAAATAAATAACTAAAAAATAAATGAACTTTTATCCATATAATCCTAAAGATTCGTCAATAAAACTGATATGCTGCCCATGATTACAATACAATGATAACGATTTTTTTGTTACGTATTAAGCGTTAAAAAAACACGCTTTTTACCGTGAGCTCCAGTTGGGGATTGTTTTTTTTTTGTATACTTACTTTCCGAGTCCGGATCGTCAGAGCAAGAATCAAACTTTTTCTTGGTCTCTCCGGTGGTGGAAGGATTGGCCGACATGGTGTCGTTTCCAGGGACGCCCGATCGCTCTATTGCAATAGTTCAATTATTTACGTGGAGGCTCCTTCCGTGTCCCCTTTTGTATAAAAATACCTTACATGATTCTTTAAATTCAATTATAAGATACGAATTTGATCAATGATATATCGATAAACTTTTTCAGTAAAATTAAGCATCAATGGTTATTATTTTACTGAAAATACTAATGAAAGGTTACGACATTATTGATTCCTAAGCACTCTTTTTCAATGATATGGAGATAAATACAAAATATTATTAAAAAAATCCAGTTAGTTTTTGCTACTGACAGGATAAAAAGAAAAGGAGCCCACGGTAAAAAAACGGATTAATACAGCAAAATAGTACCTAACTTTCTTGTTAAATAAAAGGAGCTAAAAACTTTCCAGCATGAAAGAACGAGCAAAGCTTGGTTTTATGCTTAAACCTGCGAAATATTGCAGCTGCACGTACAGACAAGAAATCTTCTAAAGAATCAGGGTACTCGTGGGTACTGTTTGAGCAGAACGCTCTAACAGGGCGCCATCTTACGTTGAAATTCCAACAAAATTACTAGTTTTCTTATGTAGAAATATTTTTAAATCATTCTAGATAGTACGGTGAATCCACGAGACACAAATTTCTGGACAAACGAGAAATTTTAGATACGAGCAGCTTCTCAAGCGATGCTTCTTAGTCTATATGAGAGACTTGCACAGAACGTGGGAAATTTACTCCAAAAAAGTTGAAGGTTATTGCGCACTAGGGCTTTTAAATGTCACTTAATCTACTGATCCTTGGACCAAGTCATTTTATAAATAGGAAATTGTTAATTAATTGTATCTCTTCTTTTTAAGTATGAATTTCATTGTCTTTAACCTAGTCGGCTGATATTCAAGGAGAATTCATTTATAAAACCAGTTTATTTTAAATTGGTATTTGGTATTTTTTGAAGAAAAAAAACATTCCCACAAATATACCTAAATATCCTTTGTTTTCGTAAATATATTAATTGAAAAAAAAATAAACGTAGCATAGTATTCTGTGGTCTGGAACTGATAAACTTATTTAATTTTGATTAATTATAAATTGATGACAAAAAGTCCTTTGAGATACGAGCATTACCTAATACTGAACGAATTAAACTCGTTTTTCGAGGTATCGCTGTGCTTTTGTCAAAACTGTTCAACGTGTACCTACTTATCTCCGATAGTATCCCGAGACAGCCCTCTTGGGAGGATAGCAATTAAATTAATGGAATCTTATTCTTAGTAAAATGCTTATGAACAATTCAGCGTTTTAAAACTGCTTTCAGCTAGAAAGATACAGATGTAATGCAATCATTTTTGTTACTTTCTCTCTCCGTATGGCTGGGGTTGAAGTGAAAGTAAATTAAATGTAGTATTTATATTGTATCATTAAACAAATTTGTATTTAAAAGATTTATCTTTCCAAAGCAGTCTTCGTCCATTCGCCCTCACCCCTGCCGCCTTCAATAATTTCTTCGACAAAGCAGCGGTTTTGGTGCCGAATATTGAAGTTTTCCTCTGTTGTGAAATTCTTTTGAGTAGTTGCTTTATTTTTCCAACTCTGCCCAGAACCTAATAATTGGTGATATTATTTTATTGACAAAATCACTCGAGCTCGGGTGGAAGTCTTTAAACTAAACAAATAAAATAAAATAACTGTGGTATTTATAATAATTTTATTGACACTTATGAGCATGACAGTAAAACTTTTGCGCAAAACAGTGTTAAATACAAAAAGTACCTATACAAAAACAATATAATTATTAGGTACCTATACATATACAATGCGATTGTAAAATTCACCAAAATAACAATAAGTCAACAAAAAATTCGTAGGTACATAATGTATGTTCTGTCCAGAGTTCCAGAGATGCATATGTACCACTAAATATTACAGTTCTTTTGGTCCCTGGTAGTTTCCAGGATGCAGAACCAATTGAAGTATAGAATGTATCCCTTCCAGCGTGGACTCCACACGCCGGGTATATGGTGGAGCCGGTTTGCTCTGACACCAAACTGCAGAGCAGGGCGCTCAGATGCTGTATTCCTGTAATAGGTTTGTTCGAGGATAGAATGAACGCGAGGTAAAATAATGACTTAGTTTATTGACTCAAATATGGTGTACAAATAATCGACACGAATAAATGAAATCAAAGTATTAAGTGCGAGAGGGGCTGTAGCGGCAGGCGACGTGCACACGAGAATGATAGGATTCATTTTTTAGTTATTATGATAGGATTAATAGGAAATTCATTTTTTCTATTTTTTGTTCAATGCGACTCTTGGCTGTTGGATATCGTATTTTTGATGTCCGCTGGTGAACGTCTTTTTGAGATATTATACTTCCAAGTTAAACATTACCTATGCCTTGTCAAAATCCTTAAAATAATTGATTTGTACCTAAAAATATAAATAATTATAATTAAAGTAAAGTTATACGTATTATTTCAAAAACAACTTATGAATATGTTTTCTGTCATCAAAATAAATATTGGAAATTAAAAAAATTAAAATTGAAAGCGTACTTTATAACGAGTATTCAGAAAACAAAAATGCTTCCATGTTTGTTGAGTAATACTCGTAGACAGATAATAACTTATTCTAGGTATGTATATAACTTCGTTCCGGGTGAATTTGAGTTTCTCTAGTATTATGAATGGTTCAAAGGATTTCATTTTTGTTTGTATGATTGTTTTAATATGCACCGGAGTATGTAGCACAAATGCTGTTAGTTGGTCAAACATTGTCTATATTTCAAAATAACAATGTCTGCATTTCGTTAAAGCGGAGAACTTGTATGAAAGGCTGCGATGTCAATACGTAGTAAGGCGATATTTAGATAGAAGATACATACCTGCACAATAATACATAGGTACTGCGTCAACAGCACACACTCACTATTGTATGGCTTAATTAAAAAACTCTTCGACAGTCAAGAACTTTGTGACGTTCACTGTCAACGGGATGATATGAAGGCTTGACAATGCACAGAGAATATTATTACCCCCATATTCCTAGCTTCACAAAGTTTTTTTTAATATTCTCTATACTCACGAAAGATCGTGAAAAAATAATAAAAAAAATTGATTGAACAAAAAACAGCTAGCAATTTTTTCAGTTGTTTCAGATCAAACAGTTTCATTTGTAAACCTCAAATTTTAAAGGTGGCATTCTAAGTGTGCGTTTAGACCAAACGACCATTGAGCCGAATCTAGAAACATTGGGGCTAGTATGAGTTTAATCGAAAGCTAATTGCACGATAATAAGCGCTTATTAGCGTGCAAATAGTGTTAGAAAATCAAACGCTCGTATCATTCGATCATTTTTGTATGGAATATTTTCGAAACTCTTTCGATGATTGTTTCGATATTCGATCACCGAAAAGTTATACTAGGGGTACAGAGCATACATTCTTTTATGATTAAAATTAGACACCATGGAAACAATTAATAACAAGCTGGAAGTAATTATTAATGGGCGATGACACGATAAGTGTCCATATTATCAACAATAAAAAAAATATACTCCATTTTCCAGTTCTGGCTACTTGTTCGTATGATATAAACACGGCCTCAGATGTCGCATTCTAAGATTCGACATTCAAAAAGCGATTGTAAAGTGAAAACATCGGCGAATTCAAGAAAAGAAGACAACCGAATACAACTTTTTCAACCGAAGAACGCTATAAAGCATTTCGAGGACTCTCTGAATCAATAGAGATGGTGGACTACCTATTACGTAGAACATGACCACAGATTTGTCGTGGAAAATGAAAAATGCATGTCTTGTCTCAGAGAGAGGTGGCACGAAAAAGGTCTGAAAATATTGAAAAGTTATTACAAAACATATTTCAATTATTCATACATTCGCGGAGCTTCAATCCTGATGTCGGTCTAGTCCGCCCTCACAAGATTTTCCCATCTACTTCTTTAATACATTGGTGTACTTCGCCAGTCACCTATCCTCAGCTCTCAAAGCTTTTTTTCAGCTCCGTCCAACCCCCTCAGCTGTGGTCTGCCAATACTACTTGTTTCCTTCATGTCTTATAGATAAAAAATAACTGCTCATTCGTGATATTCTATTACTCCTAGAACAATCGGTGAAGTCGAGTTGTCGTTTTAAATTTTGACGTATAAACTGTATTTGCACAATTCGTTATTGTTTCTTGATCGCCAGCGTCTCGTTTTTGACTCGTCTATCTAAATCTAAAGTTACTCTAAAGGTAGGTACTCACTTGCGCCGCGAACGTGTATCGTTACATCAATTTTATCAAAAGGATGCATGTGTTCCGCTCGCGTTCGTTTTTTCGAATCACGTATACACTTAACCTTTCGATTAAATTGATAGAATGACACACGTTCGCGGCGCAAGTGAGTACGACCCTTAAAGCAGCACCGTGCATTGTAAGTTATTCTTCAAACACATTATTTTCAACTTTGTAATACTTAGACATTATAAATGTTTATAAATAAAAATAACTTTGCAGTATTACATATATATATATTTTTTTCCGAAATATATTTTCGATCGACTATGCGACCATCGTCAGCGGAGAGTTTATTAGACTAACAATTATTTCCTTTTTTAAAAGAAAAAAAAAAAAAAAAAAAAAAAAAATGTAATACTGCAAAGTTATTTTTATTTATAAACATTGTAAGTTATTGTTTGAAAACAAAAAATAGGTTTTTTTTTTTTGAAATACTCGTAGTATTATAGTCGTGCGTACCATACTTTCTCGAGGTTGCCCTAAATCAATACTCTAATCAGCATAAAAAGAGGTGCTGGCAGTGTCTTCAATCATCCCAAAAATAGTAGAGCCACATCGACACGCACATTAATCTTTGTTTGAGTAACTTCTGCGGCGAGGTACGTATGTTTAATTATTATAGTCTCTCTTCTATTTTTCCTTTCACAAACTTCACTCGTGTAATTTCTCCCAGCTAAACACCTGCGTTTCACAAAATGGCAGACGAAATTAAAAAAGTCACATTTTTCCAGCTGAAAACTTCTCCTTTCATATTATTTTTTTTTCTAAAATAATAAGAGAGCCACTCTCTCTCCAGATTGAAAAGTTTGGTTAAAATAAAATGTCAAGACCGTTCATAAGAATAGGCCAGTATTAATCGATATTAATCAGAAAGTCTGAAAATTTAGAAAGGTTTGAAACAAAACTGTCGCGAATTATTTTGCACTTAACAGCTTCTGTAAATTCTTTTGTTATTATTTTTTCTTTGGATTTGCTTTAAACTTTTAAGCAAGCTTATATTATGATATATTAAATATTTCCCAAGATATTTATTTTATCACTCAAATAATTTATCTTCAACATACTCATGGGTGTTTTAATTTTTTATTTCTTATTTTTTAGTTGTTATTTTTATACTTTTATTTTTTATGGATATAGATTTATTTTTATATTCACAGTGAAACAACTGACAAGTATTCAGCTAAAAAATGGATTCATTTCATAATCTGAAAATAAACGTCTTGATTTGAAATATTCAAAAGACTAAGAGGTTTGTAAAGAACCTTCCCTTAAACTATATTAATCATAATTATAATGATTAGAAGGTAGGTACATAATATTATTTATGGGAGGTACTTAAAACTTATTTCAAACATTGTCATCTATTACCGTTAAAATTGGTCAAAAATATAATACAAAACATCTCAATTAAAATAAATTACGAATGACAGCCCATTTTATGTCAAACTCAACTTCAGGTCTGCGAACCAATTTAGTGGGAAATTATCCTATCCGACTGCTGAAGTCAGCATTTGGAAATTATTCTCATTAGTAACAAAAGGATTTTCCCTCGAATATCTCAATTTGAATAACAAGTCTGCTGCATCTATTGGTCCAACCCTTTGAATCTGCTATTTAACTCCGTAAAAGCTCCTTTATTTTCTACCAAATATATTTTTGATAAGTGTTCGATAACCAACTGGTTCGTTTACAAAATTCATTTGTTTATTAACACTATTTTTTGTTTCTCTATTTGACGGTATTTAACCTATCAGCATGCGTTTATTTACATCATTTCTTACAGCCAAAGGATTTTGCCTAATAGTCTGACACCCTTAGGGTGGGTTGCTCGACGCCGCGAGTAATAGTAAAGTACATATTAGCACAATACTTTACTATCAGTTGTTGTTAAGCAAACTTATGCTAAAATGTCATTTTTTGATGACTAAACTATTGCTATTACTTTGCTATCGCTAACGCTTTGCTATTACTAACGATCGAGAAACTCACCCTAAGAGACAGTTTCCGACAGTTATCATTTAATTTACCAATGAATCGGCTCTGTTGAGTCTTTACAAATTATTCAATGAAATCAAACATAGTCTATCACAAAACGCAACTTATGGACATAATTTATAAGATTAAGGCTAAGCTCTTAAGGCACAGCCTCTTTTTAGTGATTTTAAGGATTCGTACTAGCATTTTTCTCTATCTTCACTTACATTATATTTTTTATCATAGCTTTGGAGACAATTGTGCTCTTGTGCTCCAATAATAGGTATCTTTCGCATAACTTTAGTGCACAGTTATGAGGTACAATTAAGCTGTCCTGGGCATTCAAATTAAAATTAGAAATGGACATTTTGTACCATATATACAGTGATAATGAAAATTAAACTGTTCTGATGAGTATCTTTCGATAGTCAGGAATATTTAATACGTGGTTGCAAAACCATGAGTGAATAAGAATATAACATTATCAAACCCTTTATTATATTGCTACCCCATTGTTCCTCACATGGACATGTTTTTATCCAAAAAACTCCTAAAATTGATTTATTGCATAGTTTTTCAAGTTACCTGTTATCTTTAAAATTTTCCTAAAATTCCAACAAAAACAGTTCCATGTCTACATAATATGGGTTTTATATAAACTACCATTAGAGCATTGCTTGGAAATTTAATAATGAGATCACAATATTATGCAGTGTGCCTATACAGTACATAACTGTGCCTAGACCGTCATAGTAGTTTCGATTTACTAATTATTCTATGGAGACATCAAACTACTCGTATCTTATTGAACGGAAAGCTGCCATTAATATATCACTTGCAAACATGCACTTGGCTGTATAGTATTGTCGTTAGCAGCCATCTATCGGATGCGGCATGTACGGGGAACTATCTCTGGAACTCGATATCATGGCGATTACAATAATTAATTATTTTACCATTGGAATGGTTCGTAATATTCTAAGAATTTCCCTTGCATCATTTCAGTGTAGGTATTTTGTCACAGTCGATCTGATAGGTATAGAATTAGCTTATTTTCAAAGGGATATGCAAGATACTCTCTGTAGAAATAAAATGATCGGTATGAATTTGATATGGAATTTCGCGAAATGCAGTTTTATATGGCGTTCATAAGAACAACTGATTTTTAACACGTGATGACAAGCAGGGCTGAGAAACTCTGCTTGTGGTGCATTAATTTTAATATATTATGTATGTTGACAAATATTTGAAATATCGATCCTAAATTTCATGATTCTCTTCACAACAATCAATCTCAACATTATTAGAATAAAAATGACATTATTGGGTTAATTTGGATTGTTTTTATGGCGATTTCTTATGCCTGTGTGAAAGATAATGTACATTGAATTGTGTCGCCATGGTACACAACACTGCAGATGACAGATTATTATTGGTTGCACAGATAGGTTGTTATATTATCGAAATTATAGAGATTTATTATTAATTAATTGGTATAAAAAACTTGTAGGTATATTGTTAATCAAAAATCGTGAATAAAACCAATAGTTAAAAGGCGAGGATTTTCAGACACTGATGCGAGTTGACCGCGGTATTTTCTTAACGTGCGTAATGAAGTGTTATTAAAGACGTATGTTTAAGCTTAAAACTTATTATCAAGCTTCTAAATTGTTCTAAAAATTATCCTTCACTGCAGCTGCAGAATATAAAATTTTAATAATCTCAAATTCAGATATATCTATTTGTCACAGCCTTTATTAAAAATTCTCTATGCATATTGACAAGCAATATAATTTAGCTGCACTTGCCATATATGAACTTGATTAATTGTTTCTAAAATTCATATCTTTTTGAAAGTTAAGACAATTATTGAGAGATAGATGCAAAGCTAACATAAAATTGATATTGACAAGACTGAGAAAGATTTAATTAACGCCTGGTATCGTAGCCGATAAATGAATTTTCCATAGAGGTGTTCTCGTTCTAACGGCGTATTAGGCGCTATTATGGCCATTAACAATGCGCCATAAATCTGAATGTAAGGTAGTTGGATGGGTGTAGCAAAGTTTTGGCTTGGTTGAGAGTTGACCAATATATTCACTAACATTAACTCCTCTTGTCTACCATCGTTTGGGATAGTTTGGCTGGCAGTGGTTACCAACCTGCAGTACCTACTCGCCTGAGCATCAGATGAAAATAATGTTCGTCCTACTTAGGTATAGCACCCTGCCCGCACAAAAGCACTAAGCTATACAAAGGTGTAATTATTTTCAAAATATACCACTATCTAAACTTAAACCATATAAGATAGGGGCATTTGTTGTACCTTTGGACAGTTGCAATTTGAATAGGTTGCAATAGATATAAAAATCTGCAAATTTACAAAAAAATAATGTTTTTGTGTTGTGCCAACTTAATCGTGTTTGGTTTGACATTAGTGAAGGGATTCGTCTGGGATGAGAGTTTAAAGATTTTTTGATCAAAAAGTAAATTTTTTACTCATTTACACTATTTCTCTTATTCTGGTTGTTTATTTGTGAGTTGCGTAAACAATATGAATCTGAAATGTGACAAAATTTACCTTTGTGAATACGTTATTGGTTTACCGCTATGATAAGCCCAAATTCCCTGTCAGTGTCAAATATTTTGTCATGTTGTACCTATGGACAATTCTGTTGTACCTCTGGACATTATAATTTTTGTACTCAGTGTTCTGGACGCGTCAAAAAGTACAAAAACATTTTGAACAGTCATCGTTGGTAGAACAATATTTTGTCTAATAGTATAAATATATTAGAAATTAATGAACAGCTTAATTTTTATGAATTTATGTAGATATTATAATTTTGTAAATTGTGTATAATTCATATTTGCATCAACATCATATTAATTACTAGCTTATACCCGTCTTGCTTTACGTTTTTGATTCCGATTGTCAGGCTTGATTGGTAGGTAATTAAACAGGTTCTAGTCTAGCTTCCCATTGCTTTGTAGACCTCTATAACTGACATAAGCACAGAAAAAGAAGAATGACACTTTTAATGTTTATTAAAATTTTGTATGAAGATCCTAAAAAATAGGGTTTTTTAATTAGCTCTAAATATATTAAAGTTAATGCAGCAAATTGTATTAAAGAACCTTCTCCGGCATTTTGCACGGCTCTGTGCAGATTCATATCTGACGTAGCATTTGTATTTTGAGCGTGATGCAATGACATACGGTAAAAAGCAAAATAAAAAAACATTTCTGAATTATTATTTAGATAGAGAAGGAGGGGCTAATGCGAGTTTTATTTAATTTCCCAATTTACCACGCAACTTTCTTAATTTTTTATTTCATAAGAACTTTCTACTGATAAAAGCCAACACGACAAAAAAAGAATTAGTGAAATCGGTTAGTCGTTTAGGCGTGATGCGATGACATTAGGTAAAAAGCTAATAAAAAAACATTTCTGAATTATTATGTAGATTTACCACGCAACTTTCTTAATTTTTTCTCTCATAAGAACCTTCTACTAATAAAAGCCAATACGACAAAAAAAGAATTAGTGAAATCGGTTCAGCCGTTTATGCGTGATGTTCACATATACGATAGAAAGCAGACAAACATTTCTGAATTATTATTTTTTTGTAGATAAAATGCAATTTTCGATGTAAAAACTTAATTAATTTTAGCTAATTTAATTGAATTATGTTATAGTTATCGTTGATTCGGGTGAAGGATGACGTTCGATGGGACATAAGCTTGAAATCAAAACAATTCCTCTATAATTGCTTTACTTTTTAAAAAATTCAATAGATGGCGGTGTAGTAGGAAGTACATAACATGTGATGTATGTTTGCCTATTGTATAGATACATCGAAAGAATTGACCAATTTAAACCAATTTTTCTGAATTATTATGTTGAGATTTTTAGTGCCACGTAGTAAAAAAGGTGTTAAAGGATTCAGCCCAGATCAGATATCAATGGTTAAATCTAAATTAATTCTTTGAATCACACCCTATGCAGCTCTGTGCTAAGGTACACACATAGCTATCCAAAGGTACAACTTGTCGTTGTATCTTTGGGTAAAAACGTATGATTTTAGTAAAACGTAAATTTCGTCAATAAATAAATATGTAAGAAATGACAAAAAAATACATACGAGAAATATGTTCAGGCTACTTATAATAAAAGAATTATGCCAAAATCTCGTTTCGTTTAAGAGAAAAAATAAATCGAACGTGTAAAAAATTTATTTGTCCTAAGGTAGAACAAAATATGACCCTACCTACTTCATCTTAGCACTCAAATTCTCTTTACTTTTGGGACGGAAATGTACCTATTGAATAAAATTTGGTTTGCAGCCTGAAATAGCGATTCAATCATCGACTTTTAACCACCGATATTTTCCACTTTCATCACAATGACATGTGCTTGGTGTGACGTATGTGAAAAGTTCATTTTGGGTGAAACCATCAATTAGAAAGGAAATATTTTGGAAATAAATTTAACATTTTGATGAGGTTTTAAAGATTGATACACGACATGTGCTTCTATAATAAAAAATATATTTAGGTACCTACATACGTTATACGTTATTTTTTCGTTGTTTTATTGGTCATAAACTATCTTTGCATTGTTAAATCTCTTATGCAACCGGTTTGGGACACAGCAGTTGGAAAGTTTCCGAGTCTATAACAAAAACAAAAAAAAAAAAAAAAAAAACAAAAATTAAATTCATCTGGGATCACCTAAACTGAACACGAATAGGTACACTTTCGACATCTTTCATATAAAGCAAAGCTTGGGTTGTGAAAGTGGAAATGGTCGCAACCGGGATTCTAACCCTCGACTGTCAATAAGCTGTATACGTACGACTGGTCCCCTATTCTGTAGCAAGTGTTGGGTAGTCTCTTGAAAAAAAGTGACTATTAGGCAATACATTTTGTATGAAAAACGTCTATATGCGATTCTCGTATTCATTTCATTTCATTTCATTTATTACATATACGGCAAGGCCATTTACATGTTAAAAAAAATTAGGTATATAGTACAATATGACAGACACAATCAGTTATATATACAAAATAAAATTCAATAGACATAAAAAAATCGGCATTAAAATTACAGCAATCAACACACAATAAAATGAACGAGAATCCGAATTCAGCTCCAAGCACAAAACAATTCTAGTCAATTACAAAAATAAAAAAAATAAAATAATAAAAAATCATCATGATACAAGATAATGAGCAGAAACATTACAATAAAATAGCTCTGCTCATACTTGCCTACGTTAGTCATGTCGTCAGATAATAAGTACTCAATAAGAATTTAAAAATTTAAAATTAACAAAAGGATTGTAAAATAACAAGAATGAAAACTGGACAACAACCACAATTATGACTAAGTCAATGACAAATAAAAACAAAACCATGACACTATAAAATTTCACAATAATAATAATAATGATAAAATGATAAAAAAACAAAAAAAACAAAAAAAAAATACACCGATATATGTGTATACTGATACAAGTCGGTTCACCAACCCCGAAGTCAAAGTGTCAATCATTAACCCTCAAGTATTCCAGAATATTTCTCTTGAATTTTACGAAACTGTCAGCGAAGACATCAGCGTGCTCTCCCACAAGATTACCCTGTCTATGAATTCTGTTTAGTGGTGAATAATAAGTATAATTGTTCCGAGAGCTAGATTCATGAAAAGTCACACTTTGTCTGGTAAACCTCACAGGAACATTGAGTTGAATTAATTCGACCAATTCCGGGGAATCGATGGCACCATTCAATACTTTATGTAGAAAACACAGATCGAATAATTTTCAACGGTTCTGCAAACTAGGGAGACCAAGCTCGTCCATCAGTGCAGGATAATCAATGCTCTCTACTGGGATCCCCATTTTATAATTCACTAGTCTCAAAAATTTTCTTTGAACCCTTTCCAAACTGTTGGTATGTATGGCATAATAGGGGGACCATACAGTTGTACTGTATTCAAGAAGAGGTCTAACGAGAGAGACATAAAGTAACCTATACGACTGAATTAACTGCAAGTCCGAAGTCAATCTAAAGATGAAGCCTAGGCACCTCATTGCCCTGCTGACAGTTTCCTCAATATGTATGTTAAAAGTAAGATCTTCGGAGAAGGTGACTCCCAGATCTTTTATGTTTGAGACACATTGTAGGACTACGGTATCAATGGAATAGTCTTGCTTTAACAGAGATCTGGTTCTGTGAAAGCGAACAACCTGACACTTCGCAGCATTGAGGCTCAATTTGTTTTCCTTGCACCAGTTACTCAAAGAATTAAGATTGTTTTGCACTGTTGTGCAATCCTCTAAGCTGCGAACATGCTTATATAGCTTCAGGTCGTCCGCAAACAGCAGAACGTTTATATCCCCAAAGATCTCCACCATGTCATTGATGAATAAATTAAAAAGTATTGGCCCCAAGTGCGACCCCTGTGGAACCCCACTGTGTGCGTTAATAATATTTGATATGCAGTTCCCAACCTTTACTTTAAGAGTTCGTCCCGTAAGATAACTCTCCAACCAATTATAAAAAATTCCGTCAACTCCATATCCACGTACCTTAGATAATAGTATTTCGTGCGATACCTTATCGAACGCTTTCGAAAAATCTGTGTATATGGAGTCAACTTGGCCTCTATTTGTCAAACAATCAATGATATACTTTTGGTATACAAAAAGGTTGGTGAGTGTGGACTTTTTAGGTACGAATCCATGCTGCAATGATGTAATTATACTGTTTATAGAGCTACTTATTTTCCCAACAATGATGGACTCGAATAGTTTGGGAATTGCCGACAATATGCACACAGGTCTATAGCTGGTCACTAATGTATTATCTCCCTTTTTAAATATGGGACTTATATAACCTTCCTTCCATTTATTAGGGAAGGTGCCTGATTTCAGAGATAAAGAGAATAAAATATGCAAATGATTGGACAAGACTCCCATACAGTTCTTAATAAATATGTTGGGGATACCATCAGGACCAGCTACCTTTGAAGCATCCAGACCAAGAATCGCACTTTTGACCTCGTCAATAGAAATAGAAATTGTGGGCAAATCGATTGTTTTGTCAGTGGAAAAATTGAAACCAGAAGGTTTGGTCGGTTTATCATAAACATCCTGGAAAAATGAGGCCAATAAGTTGACTGCACTCTGGGGTGAATCAGAGCGCCGATTGTCAAAAAAGAGATTTGATGGTATATCGAATCGATCATCTCTCATGTTGTTTACAAACCTCCATAAATCCTGAGAACCCCCGGGCAGATTACCCTCAATTGTATCTATGTGGTTTCTGTAACAACTTTTGGACAATGAAGAACATTGGGAGCGCAAGTTAGAAAAAGCATTGTAGTCGTTTTTATCCAGAGTTTCTTTGTATTTCTTGTGGGCTATTTTCTTTCTATGAACCATCTGTTTTAATTCGGTACTAAACCACTTAGGATAATTTGACGGTTTAATAGCTGTTTCAGGTATATAAGTATCTATACATGACATCAAGTTACTATAATAGAGTTCAGTCATATCGTTCAAATTAGATTCCGTGTACAGAAAGTCAAAGTTCATAGTATTCAAAAATGTGTTAATTGTGGGGTAGTCAGCTCCACGAAAGTCTCGTTTGACTATCGGCTTGATCTCTGACACATTGGTATGGGTGAAAACGACAATTTCGAGAGGAGGGTGGTAGACATCAACTGGAAGTAGTGATGACTGGGATTCACTTATTGCCAAACTAGAATCATTTGAGAAGATTAAGTCAAGGGTTCTGCCATGACTATTCGTGATATAGTTCAATTGAATGAAACCACAGAAATTAGCCATGTCGACCAGTTCAGCCGCCCTGTCATTCCTCATATTGTTAGAAATTTGTATTTGAGCAGAGTAGTGATCATTATTAGTATCGTCGACTGTCTCCCAATGACAATCAGGGAGATTGTAATCACCTATTAAGATAAATTTATGGTTTTTGTATTTGTTTTTAATGCCCTCCACATCCTCATGATATTTTTTATAAATTTGAATATCAGAGTTTGGTGGAATGTATGCACATCCCAAGATCAATGATTCGTGAGGGAGTTTAACATGAACAAAGATTTGTTCAATGTTTGCATTTTTCAACATTATTTTTTTACTAATTAGGGATTTCTTTATTGCAATCAAGACACCTCCTCCCCTCGATTTTGTACTAGTTTGTAAATTGCGATCAAATCTATACACATTATAATTAAATAAACCCAGTTCTGTAGAGCCAATTGAAGAGTCCAGCCACGTCTCACTAAAAAGTATGATATCATAGCTGGCAACCTGAAGAGATTGGCGCAATTCATGAAGTTTTGATTTTACGCCCCTGATATTCTGATAATAGAGTTCGAGTTTTTTGAATTGTTAGCATGCACAATTCTCGGAATACCCTTTATAAATTTAATGATAAGGTTTTTCTCTCCTCTCTGAACTCTGACGTTAAGATCTTCTTTCAATTTCATATATTTATTACGCTGAATCACAGTCTGGTCGCGATATACTCTGACAGAATTAGACAATTTAAACCTATTCTTCATAATTTCTCCGACTTGATTCTGATGCTTCAGAATCACCTTAATGGGACGAGGTTTATTACCATTCTTCCTTTCCAATCTGAAGCACATCAATTCAGAAGCAGCCACAGACTGGTCGATCCCACTCAACAGACTGCAAATCCTGCTTTTATCTTCTTTTATAATATCTTCCGGCTTAGAATGAGAGCTTTCCTCCAAGTTGCATACGATGACATTTCTCTTCCTCCTATTTCTCTCGTCAATTTCGTTTGCGATGGAGTCCATTTCTTCGCTCCCCTGGCCAGTTTCCATTTTATCGATCTTGTGCTCCAACTCAGTTATTCGCTCCTTCAGTGATGTGTTTTCAGCCATCAACTTATCGATTAACGATAGTTTTATAGAAAATTCGTTCATCTTACATGTTAAACTCTGATTCTGGACCTCCAATTGTTTCTTAACTTCATTGAACTTTTCGTGTAAACCTGATAGGTGTTCATTCAGCGATTCTTCTATCTCGATTACACTCCTCAGATTTGATGCGTTGCATTGTTTTGAGTTATTTTCGCTAGGTGGAATTGACCTTCTCGTAGTTCCACTACAGCCTACAATACTCTGCACGCCAGACGTCCCTTGTTTTGATTTCTTTTCGCTAGATGGAGTTGAGCTCTTCTGCGATCTGGTTCGCGTCTTAGGTTGCGGGTTCATTGCGATATCACTATGAAAAAAAATTACTGCCAAGGGTAGGGCTCGAACTCAGGCCTCACGATCAGTATCAAACATCCGTCGCATTTGTTACCTCGGCTACGGTCGACTGTGACGTAGGTGAGAAGATTCCAGTATATAATGTTATCTGAGCAATGTTAAATAATCATTCTACCCTTTTATTGCTGCTCTTTTTTTTGAAATATAATGTCAATATGTATTCAAGTTTGCAATGTTAAACGAAAATCGGTACCTTTTTGATTTCTGTGGTGTTATTAGATATGTACGAAAGATGCGCGGCGCTTTCTTGCTCAGTTAGATCACTTGTCTTTACCCAAACAACAGTTTCAGCGCCCAAACAAAAGAGATATACACGAGAGCAAAAACAACACGTCAATATAAACCGAATGTCAACTGTCAAAAAAAAGGATACGTATAGACGTTTTTCATACAAAATGTATCGCCTAATAGTCGCTTATTTCAAGCGACTACCCTACACTTGCTACAGAATAGGGGTACTGATACCGCTGGTCTTCCAACCACTTAACCGAAATCGTTAGACTAGTCTTTATGCGAATATGTAACAACTAATGACTCTAACAATTCATTACCTACTGATGTTCGATTTTTAAATGGAACAAACCACGGGCTAACGACCGTCTTCTACTGTTATTTCGAAGGCTGGCTTAGTGTGATCACTTTACGTTAACAACGTTCGCCATTAGGTGGTAATGTGTAAGTCTCCGAAACTTCTTATCATGAGAATCCCAAGTATACAACAAATAGATATTTAAAAATTAATGAAATATAGAGATTTTAATAATATTAGCGCATGCTATCAACTTTTAAGACCACATGGTGGACGCGATTCTTATGAAAACACGTTCAATAACAGATATTGAACGTGTTTTCATAAGAATCGCGTCCACCATGTGGTCTAAAAGTTGATAGCATGCGCTAATATTGTTAAAATATTGTATGATATGAACGTAATATGTCGAGATTAATTACAAAAAATCACAAGATGACTTGTGTGGCGCCATCTAGTAAATTTCTTCGACAATTCGAGGTAATCGAGTCGGTAAAAAAGAAATCTTACAGAAAAAGATGGTTGCTTTCAAAATTTCTCTCTAAAATCAATAGATGTCGTAGACGGTCACAAGGGAGACATTAATACCTGGTTTCTCTCGATCCCTGACGAGCCGCTCGCAGCCCAGTGCTAGCGACGGCATACACTCGGACATCGTCGGAGTGGCCATGGTTCGAATCCCCAGCGTGGCACTGGGAGAAAATATTCGAATCAGTGTACTTAAATGGTGAACGTTGTATACGTAAAGGTGATCACAACTAAACCAGCCATCATGATTGATGAAGGTCGTAAGCCCTAATGGTACACATACTAACATTGAAATAGCACTCATACAAATGTGATGTTTGCAACAGATATTGAACGTGTTTTCAAATATAGAGATATGTAAAAGTTGGAAATTATTGAGAACAAGAGAGCAAACAAATTTAAAGACAGCGACTGCTGTCATATATTTGGCGCCAGGATATGAATATATCCCTTTTTTTTAATGTCTCATCTTTATTGCCTATTTGACTGCCTGACGGATGACTCGATCCAATGGCTTCGGTCTCTGGAGGTCAGATTGTGAGCGACCATAAGAAGAAGAAGAATTGCCTATTGGGTTTGTGGAGCACAACGTTCTAATTATGTCTAGATTCTTGTGACCATTTTCAAGACTAGATCTTAACGAATATGTAACAACTAATGACTAACAATTCATTACTGATTTTAAGATTTTTAAATGTAACAAAGTCTTTATGCGCATAATTGTCCTCAGTTCAATAAGATTCCCTTCGGGTCGGAAGATTCGAGTATTTTTTTCACTGGATTTAGATTCCTGCCATGCTTCTTTGTACTGAAAAAAAATCAACAATAGATCATTGAAAAACTTTTAACAACAAGATATTATTGGAAATATCTAAATGTTATACAGTGGGGCTTTGTTGGTCGCTAATCACTAGTTTCGAGTTTGTTTGATACAGGAAGCTTTAGTGAAAGTTTTATTAGAAATAAAGCCTGATCTGTTAGTAGTTGTTATCTTGTTCTAGGACCGACAAACCCCTTTCCTACTCAACAATATATTATATTATAATGTTTTAACTACAACCTTTTGTTGAATCATCTACCCTGTGTTTAACTTTGTTTTATGAATGAAAACGTTCATTAAAATTATTATTTTTACTATTTCCCGAATCAGACAAGGAAGACCATGTCAATATGTGTTATTTTATTTTGCATCTGAGTCAATGTTGTGGATTTACTAGAAAAGAAAACCTGCAGTAACATTATGAAAGCAGAATTACTTGAGACAACTACCATGAATTCTCTATTTCTCTGCCGACAGTAAAGCGCGAAAGATACAGGGTAGGCTTTTTGTGTAGTGTCTTTAAGCGTTACTTGGATACCGTTGTAGAAAAGATACAAAATGTAATAAAATGCATGAACAAATTAAATGTTTAAAAAAAACTATCGGTATAATATTTTTTTAAAAATATTAAGGCTTATTATTATCATTTCTGACTGGTATCTTTTAAAAAAGTATGATTTATTTGATATATTACCTATTCTGTTGTGAAACCAAAATAAAATATAAAAAAGACATACACTTCATGCAGCATGCTTAATTTTTGGATAAAAATTAAAATAATTCGTTGTTAAGTATAAGAGGTAGCTAGGTATGTATATTTTACGTAATCATAACATTTTGATAAAATAGGTCACTCGTGCGGAATTCACTTAGGTAAATAAAATTGTAACCGATTTAAATTTCTAAGGAAAATGTCAACAAAACATGTGTAGGGAGGGATGTTTCATTTTGCAAATCAAATCACATTTCTTAGCGTAATTTAAAAAGAAAAAAAAAACGCAAATAAAATCAAAATTACGGAATGTAAAATTATAAGTAATTCAACCGTTTTTCCTTTAAGGTAGATAAGAAAAATATCGCTTTGGGACAATGTCATTTCTGAATTATTCATGATTTTCCTACTCATATTTATGTTCCTACTAGAAGACAACCCCTCTCACATACACCCTAAGGTATCCACTAAATATTTGGAAGTGTAGTGATGATTTTTTTTAAGATGAAAAACAAATTTATTCTAAAATATTGTTAAACAATACGGCTCGTTTGAATGACGTCTTCATCATCAATTCCAAGATTAAACGTTCGTTAGTCTAATGGTCTGTTTTCCTACGGATACGCCGCTACTATAAACAGCGATGAATATGTCAGTCGAGAACATTGTCAATAGTGTTTCCGTAGTAACAAAAAACATTGTCATATAATTTTGAAAGACGCCGTCTTGTCAGACGACGGACCGTTCCCTAGGAACCCACTGCATTACAACCGGTTTAAAAAAAGTGGCTAAAAAACACTTTAGCTACCTAAAGGAACTTTTAAAATTCAAAGTTTCCTTTAAGTTCACGCGTTTCATAAAAAATATTCTAGTACTTTAGCTAAAGTTTGAAATGTCAAAAAAAATATTTGAAAGTTGGTAGCAGTTGATATTGTTAACATGGAAATCTATGGAAAACATGTTGTTTACTAATATTTCGCGAAATTTCTGTTGATCTGTCAATTTTATTTCTCAATAGAGCATCAAAATGCCGTTTTTGTAATAATGTATTATTACTTATGGTTTATGAATTGGTAAACGAAATCTGTAAACAATATTGCAATGTTTTCCGCCCTATTTTAGTCATTTTTGTCCACAGTGTCACTGCATACAAATGTTCATCTTTGTGACAGAGAAAGCGTCACGAAATTTTTTATGAATTCCGACGGCAAAAGCAATATTGAACTACACTGAAGCCGACTTTAAGTCCCAATAACGGGACTTTAACATAAAATGTAATTTTGTTGTTATGAAACGCGTTATTTTTTAAAGGTACCTTAAAGTCTCCTTATTTTTTTATGAAACCGGCTGTTAGTCAGCAGCCGGCCTGTTCCACTGTTTATCGGCCGCTTTCTTTAACGTCATCGGCATCGCCATCTTGATTGTGGTCATCATGGGTTGCTATTACAGCTTTCGGTCTTCACTCCATTTTGCTTTTGGTTACCGGTTTTCAGTTTTTTATTACCACTTGTCCAGTTCAGCTGCACTATGGTGTGGCCGTTTTATGGTTCAAGTTTGTCGTAGCGAAGGGTATTGCGCAATACAACACTTCCCACAAGTATTGGCGAATACGTTCTTCCACGTTGGCCTATTGATAAACGCCAACGAGGTTTGTTACACGACCTAAAAATATATATTGCAAAGTATACAGGTGTTTTCTTTAGAGAACAAATCAAACTCTGGTTATACAATGGACACACACATGGAACTTTTAAATAATTTTGGCATCATTCACATATAGAATCTGCGTTTTTGAACACATTGTGAAATTTGCTCTTATTTTTTAAGGCAATCGATCGCTTTCGGATGGTATATTCCCATGTCCAATTTTTAACACATGAACACGCCTATCAAGACATCCGTTGCTTATACCGTCAAGTGACAATACGAGTATAGTACAATTATTCATTTAAACTTTTCAACTGACCTTTTGATAAGGAATTGGCGTCATTCTTGATTGGCCACGCCTTCTACCACCTTTCGTTTCACACAAATAAATTGTTTCTGTTCACCACTCTATCACTTATTTCAAATTACTATATTCGAATTTAATAATAATCAAATTACAAACGACGGTACCTTAGGTGAAAATGACTGGTATACTTCCTAATAAAAATAAAAATAATACCAAAGTACTACGAATGTAAAGGCAGGTCCCTACACACTTCTATTTAATATTTACCCTCTCTCTCTACCCCGCATTTGTAGCTTTGTTACGATTTTGTGTGACGCCGGATTTTTTCATCTCGTCAATTTGTTGGATTTTATATTATAATTCACGCAGAAAGAGAAAGGACCTTGGAAGGAACCCTACACATTACCTACGTAATAATATTTTAAACGATATTTCATAATATCTCGGCATACTTTAATATTAATATATCACCGTTTGTACAATATTTAAGCCTAATAATATGATTTATATTTTCATACGCGTAAAGGCATTTTTTTTAAGAGAATCTCTTTTGACATTTTTGCATTATAATATTGTTTTGCAAAACAAACAATAATAATTTTATATAGCGTTAGTTTTGTGTTGATACTAGGAAACCAGAATGCATTAAAATGAAGTAAACTAACCTTTCCCACTATCGTTTATTGTACCTCTGTTGTGTCCATTTCATGATAGGTATTTTATTTTTTAAATAATCTGGATCGACTAAAATGCACTGACGCTATCTTTTGAATCAAAAATAATGTTTTATTTATACTTAGTCCCTTAAACAATAAATGACAAATACATCCCTCCTTCCCACTGTCTCTGATAATAGTCAGTAACAAACCATACTTTGTAGTGGCAACGTATCGTTGTAGTCTATTTTTATAGTGAACTAGAGGTCCGCCCCAGCTTCGCACGTGTAGATAGATACTTAAAAATAATTTAGTTTTCATACAGATCCCTAACTTTTTCAAAATATTTTATAGCATATGTTAATCTGGAATAATTGCCGTGTCACGTCACTTTACCACCGTGACTACTTTGCGCGGTATTACTACTAAACTTGACATGACTCCCCTCAGTCCCCACCCCGCTCCCGTACGCACTCTGCATCGGATAAGTTGAGATGATAAGAGACTATGGTTTTTTTTCCAATACTCACATTTTTAAATTCGTGATAACTTTCGAATGGAATGTCCGAATTGAATAATTCAAAAAGTTATACAAACATATTGAAGCAGACTTGAATATGAACTAATTTATTTTAATAAGGAGTAATACCAAGATACCAATAAAGAGCCTTTTCTAGAGGTGACATTTTATTGATTTTTTTAAAATAAAAAAACACTTATTGTGGCATAACTATAATAGTTAGACATATGCTGTCGCGATACTTTTTGTAAATAATGATGTCTTCTACAAAATTGTTGTACATTGTTTTATTCTATCATCATTAGTTTTCACAGCGTTCCCGATAAAAATAATATTTTAGGTAAATTTTTTACACCTTGGGTTTTATTGAAGTTTTCGTAGGTTACCCATTTTTTTTAAATTAAATATAGCCTATGTTCACCGCCAATATTGTAGCTTCCCAAAAGTGAAAGAATTTTTCAAATCGGTTCAGTAGTTTTGGAGCCTATTCGATGCAAACAAACAAACAAACAAACAAAAAATCAAATCTTTCCTCTTTATATATTAGTATAGATAGATATAGATAATTGTCGTCCTATCATCTTGTGTTTTTTTGTCATATCGATTTGTTTAATGCTTTTGTTTGAATATTTTGTGTATTAAAACAAGTTTCGAGATCATCCAGAGTTGGCGCACACTGGACTACTAATAAAAACTCATGAATGTCCAACAACGTTATATAAATTTTTTAATACTAACAAAATCCCTTCGACATCTTTTCGTAAAATAACAAAACTCATACATATTTCTCATTTTCGGTTTAAAATAGATTGATTTTTTTTAAATAAAAATCATTTACCGGGTTTTTATAATTTCTACATTAGGAATGTATTTCAGAAATATGATATTTAATTGCAAATCGTATTCCCAACATCTAGAATAATATGTCAATATCTGTCCACAGAATCGTATCGAATAAAGGAACTCGCTATTAATACATTATTATATTGTTATTTTTGTATTGTGTCTTTCGGTTGATTTTTCTCATGAGATGTTACGCTCGCTTGGCTACCCAACCGGGGAATATTATTTTTTGTTATTTATTCAAATAAACAAACCATGAAACCAATACTCGTAATATTGCTTTTTCATACGCAGATAAAAAAAACAATCTAGGATATAATATTTTAACCATTATCTCGTATAACAACGACCGGATAAATTTGTATCAAAATAATTTTATTGCCATAAAAAGGATACGAGTGTAGTCCGTGAGATTAACATAAAAGGCTATCAACATACAAAATTTACAAAGTTATTGTTTTTATTGTTATACGAATTTACTCATAATTTCATACAAAATAAACTTTTATTGAAAAACAGCGCTCTTTTTATGGGTTTTAATTTTATCGATAGTCAATATGAATAAAGATTATTGTTTTTATATTATGATCATGACACATGTAATATTATTATGAACGAGCAGAGGGGATTGTTTTTTTTTTTTTTTGATAAATAATAAAAATAAAATTATGTTGTACGATGTTAATTAAGCAATACGTATTAAACATTATTAAAATTAGTATTGAGTAGGTATGTATTTAGATATCTTGTCGCCTTTTTAATCTTTCAAAGAATAATAATTATAATGTTTATTTATCGAATAAAAAACTATTACTACATTCTTAAAATTAGCTTAACTTGTTAAAAACTTTGAAAAATCCCGCAAGGCATAGCCTGTGTAGCATAATGAAAAATGGGTGTAGCATAATGAAAACAACATTTTAACAAAATCAATATCTATGTACAGCTCATTTTTCAAATAATATTTTTTTTATTATTAATACCATGTTATTTAGACATAATTTAAGCAGAAAAAAACGAAAAAATCACAAAAATGAAATTTGGGCAGATATGGGTTAATTTCATCATCCACGAATCCCCTAATATTTCACACAACGAACACATTTCATACACTCGCCCGCTCTCCTCTTTGCGCCTCCCGAAAACACTTGTTTAATACAATTTTTTTATCAAAACAAATTGGTTTTGATGGAATTCATGGAATTCTTTTAAAGCTTAGCAACCAAAATCTAAATATCATAATGACATCGTTATTGAGATTTCAATTAAATCAATCCCTCAGGAAAGATTTTGGAAGTATGGCCTGTTATGAAAATAAAAAGAAAAAGGAATGTTTTGCAATGTTTCTTACTGTGCTAATGTAACGTGTGCCCTTAACCAAAGATTTTCACTTTTTTTTTCAGGGAAATCGTCTATATACAATTTCCAGGCCTGCGCGCACAGCACCCATGGAATAAGTCGCCATTAGTATTCTGTTCTCGTGAGCAAAAATGAAAGTGGTTCCAAGCAAAAAAGCCTCCATTTGGTGTGTTAAGGGTATGTTTTCATTTCATACTCACACACGCCATGATAAAAATTATACATATGGCACCATTTAATGTGTGTTACCTGAATTTAAAACATAAAAAAACCCACCTCCGAACATACGGTGTGTATACTACAAAAATATACAGGGAATCCCTACTCACGGAATCTATTTAATTATTCTGTATATTTGTTATACATGTATGTAGCTGCGTATCTATTTCGTAGTTTTTTTTTTTTTTTAGAAAATACATATTATTTTTATCTTGCTAATAGCTAACCCCACCTCTTAATAACAGGCCTAGAGTAAGAGAAGAAGATGACATTTTTTTTAATACAATTTCGTATCATGATGTCTTACTTCCAATTTGGACTTATTATACTTAATAAAATTTACTAGATGAGCATGTATTTCTTGGTGGAGTTTATTTGAAAATATAGTTCAGATAAAAGATTGTATAACTTTTCCACATTTTTTTATTCAGTATCCTGACTAGTTTCATAGGCACATATCCTACATGGTCACAGGAGAAATGAAACGAAACTAGTCAGGATAATAAAAAATTGTGGAAAAGTTATACAATATTTTATTTTAACTTTATTTTTATAATCAAACAATCAATCGATACTCCCTTTTACACCCAACTTAGGGGCATAGGGAGGCAACAAGTGCTCTGCATGAGAGGGTCTATCTCGTCTTTTTATAATACTTACTTTATTTAAAATATTGTTGAAAATAGCGTTTGATGCAATGAAAATTTTAATGAAAAAAAAGGCTGATGAAAGCTTTTATTGGTATTTATATATTTTTTGGGCATCTTGTGTAGTAAGGCATTCGTAACTTGTCTTCTGAAGCGTACCTGAGCTTTCACGAACTAAATCTCTGGTTTTGATCTTTCCAATTTCATACGGAATATTTATTGAAACCCTTCCATAAATATATGGACATAATTCAGTACCTAATAATTAAACAGTGGAACCCTAAATCCAGTACAAATTCCTAATACTTTCACAGTAATTAAATTCATACATAAAAAAATATTTATTTGAGTGTTACTGCCCTGTATTTGAATGTTTTACATGAGTGTGTACTGTATATTCATACATGCGTATGTGTGTGTGCATTTGATGTTTAGGTAATAGGCAGGGGTGTCACGTCATCCACTTTACCAAAATGTACTCAATATGGAAATCAAAAAGCTCTTACATTTCAACTCAGATATTTAAATATCATATTAAGCTTATGGATGCCTATATTATTATTTGGGATGTTGCTTCCCTTCCCAAAAGATAATACATATTTCGTCGTCACACACGAAATAAGACTTATGTGTGAAATTTAGTGCATGTAGAATTGAACTTAAGTGCAAGTTACACTAGCTATTCATAATTCTCAGTTGTCCTGTTTTATTGTAGAGAGGATTCCGAAGGTACCAAACCCCAACACTCTCATCATTTCTTTGAGGGCCTTTTATGTTAGAAATTTCCCATTGGTATGTTGTTGGGGCTTTTCAACGGGCGTCCTTTATACGCGATCGCACCAATTGCGCCTTATTTTAAAGATGACATTACCTCTTCAGGTGTGGTCTTCAGTTTTTTAGAATCCGTGTTATAATTTTGAAATAAATCCAAGGATCTGTTCTTCTCACCTAGAAGTTTCCTGGAATGCAAGATCCAGCTATCTTTTTAAAGATCTTCTGGGTTGCCCTGAGACTGCTCGACAAATTGTTGTTCGCCAACACATTTAGGATTCTGCTGTTGTCCCTCCTAGTCACGTAGTTGCGCTAAAAGCGCCTCCTTTATTTGTCCCAGCTTACAATGTCATCTGCGTTGTAGGATTCTCTGATGGCTGTATATAAGATTCTATCTCACAACAATCTTAATTCCAGATGTTCTGAACAAGGCTTTGGTTCTATTTGTGTCGGCCTTGGTCTTCCAATGGACATCTTTATAAAAATAATAAAAATAGTAACTACCAACACGTACACGTATTGTCCTAGTGGCTGGGGCACCGTTGGGAGCAAGGTATTTTTCTATATTATAATGTTAAACGTTTTCATGAAAAAAAAAATCGGGTATCGACGATAATATGTCATCTCACGTTGTTGTGACTACCTTGGTGATCATTTGGTAAACATACTCTTCTTATCATAGATCCCGTGGATCTGTTTGTGCCGCCGTTTTAGCCTCTTCGAAGGTCGACAGCCAACTATCTTTCCATCGCTTTGGTGGTCTTCCTGAGGGTCTTATTCCTTCAGGGTTGCTTTGAAGAGCGACACGAGCAGTTTTGCGTCTGTTGTTCTATTCAAATGATCGTTTCAGTGTCGCCTTCCACATTTGACGATATCCTCCGTATTGCACATGCTGCGGATGATGTTGTTCCTCAAGCGATCACGCAGTTTGTTCCGGTAAATACATTTCAGTGTTTTCATTTCGGAGCTTCTCAGTCGGGACATTATTCTAGCAGTGTCTGCTCTGACCTCTATTGCGTAGGTGGCTTTGGGAGGTTCACAGTTTTATACGTACGAACATATGTATCGACTCGTCTCAGACTATAATTTATTTGAATTTTCACTTGGATCTAATTTGAAATGCAAAGTATTGACACATGACTCGTATTATGTGTGCAATAAAAAATTTGCAAAGAGATAACTGAGATGGTTCAATAATAAGAAATAAGAATAATGTGGCTACATACAGTTTTATTCCGATAATATTTCCCATTATACATCCGTTACGAGCCCAATAAAACATTATGTAGCTTTTTCCCTTTCCGACTTAAATTCCCAAGTTTTTATGCCGGATGTGCAAATTTGTCAGTTTTATTTTCAATGTACAAGGTGTACATGGTGAGGAATTATTTTGTATTTTAGAGAACCTATACGTTTGTTTGACCTGATTTAGGATAGTAAATAGTTTGCATATTTTCTTCAGATTTCAATGTGTTTTGCCTTCTTCTTCTTATTTTCTTTACTAAGAGCTTTTTTCCTGTAGGTAATTGTGCAAGCTGATGGTCACCAAGTTGGCCCTCCACTCGATATCCTCTACGACAGGGTTAGCTTGTCATATAGTAGGTTTTACCAGAATCTTCTCCGTTGTCTTTCAAATGTTGTAGGAGCATAGGGAGGCAGACAAGAGCTCTCCACTGTTCTCGATCGATGATCTCCCTGCAAACCATATTCAAATACCTCATCTCAGCTTTGAAGAAACGGAACACGATGTCATGGGATCTTATTATGAACACCCTCTTTAAATTTTGTTTATTTTTTATTTATTTGTTTAGTTAGAAGGTTGAAATTATTGCAGAATTGAGTGCTAAAACCGAAAGTTTAATCAAAGGTTAAATGCATAAAATAAGTCGTTCTTTACCTTGGAATTTAACTTGGAATTTCAGGTAATTTATTTGGCTACCATACCATACATTAACAATCTTTTTGTGTTGATGTGACTTCCAAAAGCTTCCACATCTCCATAAAAATAGTATTCTCCAATATTATGTCTCCTCAACAAACATTGCCCTATTCTTTGGCTCAGAATCAGAAAGTGTTTGGACAAAGGATAACTACACCACTTGAATAGGAGATTATCGGCGTTATTCATATCTTTTTTATAAGAAATTTTTATTTGAACGTGTGATGTTGTAATGGGAGAATATAACATGTAATGTTTCCACTTTATTAAAGCTCGAATAAATTACTGTATTCTATTTGTAGAATGAACTAAGAACCCCAATTTATAGAGAATTGTTGACCACTATACAGAAGCTGTGCAGCATAGCTTGAGGAATTAACTGAAAAAAAAAGACAATTGCGAATACTATACCTACACGTTTCCATAAAAAAAATTATTACTTCACGCCAGCGTAATTCTCACGGAAATTTAGATTAGAGGTTTCAACTGATAATCCAAAGAAAATCGACGTAAGATGAGGTCTTGGGAGGATTTAGGTATGTGTGACGAACATTCGAAATCAGACGATACTGAGAGCTTTGAAAAGAGTTTTTCAGGGTTACATCAGCGTCAGTGGAACATGATATCACACATCATGGTTTTTTTTTAGTTTGTGATATGTCCGTTTTGATTAAGATTTTACGACTGCCAACTGTTTAGTAATCACCCAAGTTGTCTAGTCTCTAAATTCCAGCCTATTTTAGAATGTAAGTACATTGTAATCTAGACAGTCGTATGACCGATTATATTAAAAAAATGTAATAATAAGATAAAGTGTGTAAAAAGCAAGTAGTTTTATGATACATTTTGAACTTACTTATTTATTACTCCAATTTTTTTCTTTCCTTTGACGGAAATTCAATTTCCCCGAAGCGGAAAGGTTGAAATAATAATATAAAACTTTTGTAGGAAAACACTCGATATCTTAAAAGTGACGACAGAAAGACCAATTTGGTAGGTAGTGCCTATAATAGTTTTCAATAATATAGTGGTGGAGTACACTGAGCGACCAACGCTATGACGTCATATCCGGGAGCCACAAATACACATATAGATGTGTAGGTAGTAGTGTGTTATTGTTTGAATCGGGTTGATACAGCCCCAATAAGTAGGTACTCCGATGGTAGAAAAGTGAATTTGTGGAAAAAAAAATTAATAATTAAAAAAAATTCGTACATATGTAGGTATGCTTAAAGTAAATTATCAGCATAATTGTGTAGAAAAGAACTTGGTCCTTACACTATACACGGATCATTTACCTCTAGAACTGAAAATCAAAAGTTACACAGCATGTATTTATCTACATTATTTTATCAATAAAGGGAACCCATTAACTTGTTGTTTAAGTAGCAGCAAAACCTGTTGGATGACATGTATTGAAAAGGGTTACTGATTGTTTGATTTCATACGAATCAATTACTTCCCAAATCCTTCAAATCCCTTGAGTGGACAAATTGACATTTCTTCCCGTAGCAACACTTGTATGTGGGAAAAATATTTCGGCAAATGTATCATAGAACGTACTGCACACTGTGTAGTGTGTATGTACATATGTGCTGGCTAAGGTGATAATAAGATAATTTGCTATGCATATGCGACAGACACCTGTCATTAGAGCAGATAAATATGTGTTTGTTATTTATGTATGTGAATTGCTTATGTGCTGTCCTTTGTTCTGTTGGTGTCTTTTGAGAATAAATAAATAAAAAGAAACCATCGACTTGTAAACAAAAGTTATAATCATAAAAAATATTTCCCAGTCAGAGTGGTTTTCACATTTGAATGAAACAAGAATGTACAATAATTGTACAACAAAAGTTTTGCTTTATGTGAAAGAAGTCGAAAGTGTATTTGTGTTTACTTTGGGTGAGCCCAGATTCATAAAATGTTTCGCATAGAGTCAGCGTATCAACGACAATACCTACTGAGTTACGGACGAACATAACATATTATTAAAACTATTTGGTGTCATTTTGCAACCGTAAAAATGGACGACGAATCACAATAATGGTGACGGGTAATCCCTAGTAATAATATAACATATTATAGATATGGGTCAAGTGGGGTTTTGTTGAAAAGTATGTAGGTTTTCGGCTAAAAGAAATATTTTTCATACGATCATGGGTGCGAGGGGGTACAAGACAGCCGGGTACCGGGGCTTAATTAAATATTCCAGACACGTGGCCCGTCATCATACAACGATGATTGAATAACTTTGAGGCACGGAATCGTCTAGGCCTCACTAAACCTCCACTTGACTATACACTTACACGTACATAGTTAACCCAGTTATATTTACATTTAAAAAATGAATAATTGATATTTTGTTGTCATTATTTGAGTGAATGTAAGCATTGATTATTATAATAGGTCACTGTTGCATAAAGTTGTACCTAGTTTGTCATCTTTGACTATGACCACGAAATTTTGATTAAATATTTCAGTACTTATCTCTTACGGTTTCATTGAAAATCACTCTGATAATATAATTATCTCCATTTTAATAGACACCATATTTATTTTATTTTCTTATGCTCTGTTTTAAAGGAATGGAAACATGACTCAAACAAAAGAAGAAAATCCGCTTTGCGTGGTGTTGGAGTACTAAAACCAATAGTCAACATGATACCCGCTAGAATTATGCAAAGAGTTGGAGTATGCAAACCATATTTCAAATGATGTCCGCTACAATTATGCAAGGAGTTGGATTTCGCAAACCATAGTCAACATAATGTCTGCTAAAATTTTGATTCAATAATAATCGATCAACTTCCATTACTCCAAAAGCGGACGTGATGCAGTTCTGCGAGATAACAGACGTTGATGTGAATATAAAAATTTTAAGTCCTCTATGGAGAAACACTGCAAGATATGAATGTGCGAAAACAGTGCGAGCTTAAGAATGTTATCTCGTTCTTATCACGGATGCGGAGAAACTGACAGAAGTAAGCGGAGTCACATCCATCTTATGATCACACACATCATGTTCTTATTCAACTTACTCAGTCTGGATATTTGTACTCAGTGTTCTGGTGATGTGGCCCTACTGTCTTTTTGTCTAAGGGAGTCTACATGTCTTTCTACCCAACAGAATATATTGTAGGCTGCAGCGGATTTTCTGTCCACGTGATCTCTACAGAACATTCCACGGAATCTACTCCAATGCACCAAGATGGGCCTCCCATAATAATATCTTAACGCTGTAATCAATGACATTTTTTACTTTCATTATGTACTCCCGACGGATTATTGACTAAACTAGCACTTCAATGTATACGCACTTTTGGTAATCCATTTTACCTACAACTAACTTTAAAAGTGACCTTGGTTATTTGCAAATCACTTGTTTGTAACGCGTTGTTTATTTTCTTTCCATTTTTTTTTCTTTTAAAGAACAAGTAAAAAGAATAATTCCAACTAATGTCGTAGGTTGAGACAAGCATCCATTGAGAAGATGTATGTAAAGAGAGAACCAAAGGAAATTAGGGTGACTTCCGGGTCCTCTGCGACATCGTAAACCTTTCCTCTTGTTCCCATATTTTAATCCACCCCCGTCTTTCAATAATCATTATTTATCATAAAAATACATTACAACTTTTATTCCCTTTCCCCCTCAGTAATTAATTAAATGGAATAAAGTTTTATTACGTTTTTTTGCATGAGATATTAATTTTAATATCCATCGTTACGAATGTTTTATGTGATGTAAATATTTCCTTTAATAATAAAAGGGAAATGATCTTGAACTGAGATGTTTTATTTAAAATTCTTTAGATACTTTATTTTAATACGTTATGTCGTGTAGGTTTTTTTATAAGACTTAGTAGGCACTTATCTCATATTAGTTTAAAGGAAAAATAACTTATCATCATACATTTTAGAAAATCTATTACGTTAAGTTTATATTTTCCACCGTTACTTCTTTTAAAAAGCCTCGGCATTTGAAAAATGCAGACAAACTTCAGTAATAATAATTTATTCTTTTTAAATATTTGCCTAACTTACACCGCATTTGAAGTAACATTATTGTTATAAAAAACACTAAAATTGGAATAATCTATATATTAATACGTGAGGCAAAAACTTTATGTCCCTTTTTACGAAAATTGAGCGGACGGAGGAGTATGAAATTTCGCACACTTACAGTTTATATAGAGGAAGGATAGCGAATGCTAATATTTTTATTAAAACCATACATAAAAATGGATTAAATCAATAATAAAAACATTACGCACACTAATGTAATGTTTCTACACTACTACTCACACACACATCGATGTATTTGACATTCTGTGGCTAAATAGAGAAAAGATTAATATTTTTTGTCGCATCACGCCTAAACGGCTGGACCGATTGCGCCAATTCTTTTTTATCGTGTTGGCTTTTATCAGAAGTAGATTCTTATGAAAGAAAAAAATAAAAATGTTGCGTGGAAAATTAGAAAACTGAAAAAAACTCTAAGTAGGTAAACTTTTTACTACTTTTTTAAATATAATTTATATTCCAATTGTGAAATTACTCAAATTGACGTATGATAGGAACTTTATTTACTTGGTAACGTGTTAGCAACGAATTTACCCTGATTGTTGACATAATTTCATTCAAACGTTATTTATGTACCTAATATGTTTTTCATCTGATATACCTTCCACTGAATGGATATTATTGTGCATTTTTTTAAATACCTGCTACCTATAATAGAGTTTTAAGGACGTAAGCTGATATTTTAAGATTTTACAAATATTTTATTGCGCAAAGTGAATACATAGAGGCGAGCTAAGTCTGACACACCTAATATTAATTGTGAAACGTGTGTCATGTCTCATCGGAAATTTTGAAGATTGTAGATAAATACGAAAGTGCATTGAAAGAGATAGTGTGGCCGATCTTCAAGCATCACAATCACATCAACAAGGACAGAAAGTTAGCAATAAGAATCTTTTTTTCAATGCGCAAGAAGAAATGCTTCATGTGTTGATTTCAAACAAATTTCAAGGTAAATGAAAAACAAAACCATAAGTGATGAAAATAATGTTTTGTAAAATTGTTGTACAATAAATAAATGAAACAGAAGTAAAATTATTTTATTGACAGAGATACTTTTTTTTATTTTTAACTTTGATACCATATTCCTTCCTAATATTCTTATTTATATCGATATCCCACATTATTTTTCGAAGAACATGCTTTATAATCGCTTCTTCGGTTTTCAAAAACTAAAATTTATGATTGTATAAATTTTCTTCGGAGTGTTTCCTATACCAATCAGTATTTTTTTCTTGAATTTCCTTTTATTTTTCAAATGGTATCCAACACATTGTGTGGGTGTCATAGGATATTTTAGGGAAGTTTTAATGAGATTTGAAGGACCTGATCTTTTTATGAGAATTTTTTTAAGTGAATCATAAACTAACCACCGAATAGAAACATTGTAAAAGCACTAGAAGATACACAATATAAATGGACATAAATAATTATACACTTCACAATCAATACGTTGGAATATACAAAAGTGGATTGGACCTTTGATTTCAACATCAAGAGGAAGTTGAGAGGTGAGTATGTACCGATATCAATCAAAGCAAATCAAAATTCCCTTAAAACCCCACTCAGCGGTATAGGGAGGAAACAAGAGCTCTCCATTGCGCTCGAATTTGCGCAATGCTTATTAACCTTTACCACACTAACTCCCTCAGCTTTGGCTCGAAGGAGCGGAACACAGTATAAGAGGATTATTCACGTCTTCGGGACCCCGATGGGAGGAAGAACGGCGCACTTCACAGCCAACTGTCATTCGGCATCCTTAACATATATCCCAGCTATGTCCATTTCCTGTACCGATATGAATTTTTTTTTAATCAACTTTATCACTTCAACGTGTCAATAGTTTGATTTCACTGATATAATTTTTGGCGAGGAAACGACGAAGAAGGTTAGCTAGAAGAATTTTAACGCATAATACAGTTTAAAGATTCTTTACTGATGAATTAGATGGCAGAGATCCTTCGGGATAAGTCCGCCCTTTCTACTGTTCAAATGTTTTTTATTGCCACATTGTACTTAGGGGGCGTCCATTAATCACGTGAGCCCAAAAGGGGGAGGGGGGGGGTCTGGAAAAAAATCACGAAAGAACACGTAGGGGGAGGGGGGGGGATCTACTGAAAAAATCACGTGCATTTATTTTTCTGATGAAGTTGAAGAAAAACAGTTGCATTTTCAGTAATTAAAAAAAAAATACGATAATTAAAATCATAAGTTTCATAATTATTAGTACTAAAAAAGTACACGTGATTTTGGGGGGGGGGGGGGTGGGGGTGTATCCTGAAACATCACCAAATATCACAAGGGGGGAGGGGGGTCTAAAAAGTTGCAAAAAAACATCACGTGGTTAATGGACGCCCCCTTATGAGTAATAAAGCTTTATTTATTTAACAGAAATTTGCTACGATTTCGGCAACCATTTTTTTTTTATTGAATCTGTGCTATCTCAAAGTAAACACAAATACACTCCTTGACTCTTTCACAGTAAGCTACTGAAAGCTTGCTTCAGTAATATTATTGCGTCGAAAAGTAAGTACCTCCGCCAACTGAAACGAAGGTAAGAAGTTGAATCAAGTGAAATTACGGTAAGAAGAGTACCTATAATATTAATTATCAAAATGCAACTAGAATCGCAAGGGATATAAATAATGGTTTGCAATATTAACTCAATAATATGTTTATAAGTTGAAAATAATATGTATGTATTCTAAAACTTCGATTAAATGAGTTTCGGAGACTTAACATTACGGTAGTCAGCCTTCGAAATAACAGTAGAAGACGGTCGTAAGCCCGTAGTGGTTTGTTCCATTTAAAAATCGAATATCAGTAATGTATTGTTAGAGTCATTAGTTGTTAATATTCGTAAATATTTGAGATAATTAGTTGGTTTAGTTCAAGGTTCAGTTTAGGCAACATTCGCGCTGGAGCTTTAGGATTCGATGCCCGATTCATTATATCAAATACTTCCAAGCTTAACCTATGCTAACGTAGTGTTGAAGTTTTTAAAACGTGTATGTTTGCTAATACTAATTTTTAAAAATGTACTATGCAGAATCTTGATACATAAGAATTGAAGGCATTTGCAGTATGTAAGATCATCACATCGAAACAACGTTCCAAATATTTAGGGATTCTTGCGCCGTTTTCCTACTACAAATTTTGACAGGATCCTACTTATATTAAATCAATTAGTGTCAGATTTTTAAGACGTTAATTTTATACAAATTTGAACCACTACGGGCTTAAGACCGTCGTCTACTTCTGCTTCCAAGGCTGGTTTAGCGTGAATAATTGAAATATGCTGTTTCATTACAATAAAGAATATTTTAAAATGAAAAACAGCAGTAAAATTTTTAATTGTCAAAGTGATATCGAAAATGTATTTGTTTTAATTTATTAGACAGATGGTTACAGGTACATAGAGATATTCGTGATACAAAAATCTCACAACTTATATAAAAACACAAGTAAAGTAAACATGCAAACAGTAAGAAGTGAGAAAAATAAAAAAAAACTGACAAAAAAATGACACAATATATGCAGGCGCATCTGGGGTAAAGGGATGAAGACAAAATGTGAGGGACAGGAATAAAGGCCATGGAAATGGTAGTATCGGGAATATGGACCAAGATTTTTTTATTTGAATTTTACTTACAAAGATTGTCTTTTATATTTCGGGATCTGCAAGAAAATACCGCAATTATATTTCCCAATAATGTTGTTTTTTCGTATCTCTAAGTTAAATCTAGGAAGACCAATGAATATTCTCATAATATGATTGAACAAATCCTCCAATCACTTTTTATACATTGATTGTGCATCCGAAAAAACATTTTTTTCAATCGTATAAATCGCTTCTTCGGAGTACACCAAGTTTTAAAATGTCAAAACGTTAGTTGCTAGATTACAAGACGAAGAAGTAAAAAGAGAATCCCGAAATATAAAAAGCAATCCTCGATGTAAAAATATTATATGTAAAAATATAAGCCATGAAATTAACTTTTTACTGCTGTTTTTGTTTACTTTTGCATATTCACTGTCTTTATATCTGTCTATAAAAAAAGTCAAATTCATAAAATTTATGAGTTTTGATGTTTTTGTTAAAAATGAATCAAGTAGGGAAGTTATTCGAATTTATTGAATATAAAATATATTAATCCTAAATATAAGTAATTCCTCACAACACGATCTCTGCTCAATTTTGGGGGTAAAATTTATATAAAAAAAGTATAACTTTGTTTATTGTATATTATGCAATGTGTTTTTTATTTTTATTTATCAATAAAATATTTGATTTTTCAAACACATTATTTGTAATACTTACCTATATATTATAGTAATACTGCAAAGTGTGTTTTATTTACAAATAAATAGGTAAAATATGTGAGGTTGAATTATAATTTAAATTCATTATGGTCGAATTTCGACCACTGGGCGACCACTAGTTAATTGAAATACACAAAAGATTACTTAAGTCACCACTTAGGCCCTCCGTATACGGTATCCTCGCGTTGTCGCCGCGAATGACGAAAGCAGTTTGCACACAATCATGTAAGGTTACTGCAATTATTCGAGTGGGGAAAAAGTCTGCACGTGTAGCGTAGCTTTATAATCCAATCGTACGCTTACGCTTCATGTGCAGACATAGATGAAAAAGTACTTTAGTAGGTACCTAAGTATATTGCTTTTTAATAAATTTAAATCATTGGTTTTAAGCGAATTCTTGGGCTCACACCCATAAGCAGGTTTATAAATTTCGTGGCAATTTTTTTGAAGAGATATAAGAAATAAAAGTCATACTTGTTAAAAATATTTTGGGCAATTGTTTTTTAAATGTGTTCAAATATAAGATTTATTGAAATGTTAAAAAATAATAATGAAAATGTTTTTCACCCCTGCGATTACTAAGAAGGATACGAGGACAACCCTTGACACTGCGGTGCGAGGACAGGGTGGGGTGGGACGGAAACTGGTAGGCCTCAAATTACGCGTGAAATACAAATTCTTGTTTTGCCAAAAGATGGGTGGCAGACCTCTAACCTCTTCGGGTTTGTGGACAAGGATTTTTATAATGGCTCCAAAGGATGAGAAGGAAAAAAATATAAAACCTCCTTCATTATAATCACCGCTATTATTCTTGCAAAATTAATTTATATATCTCATTAGCTTGCGATGTTGATAATTTTTGTTTACCTACACATATTTATATTCATGGAAAATTTTGTCTGTATAAATAATTTTAATGCCTCTGAATATATTTAAATAATTTGAGTTACCAACTCAAGTTGAAATAAAAAAAAAGATATTAAAAAATATTCATATTTGCTAATTTCTGTGTGACTTCTCTTGAAGATACTTCAAAGTATCTTGGATAGGCAGAATGGAAATATGTTTGAATGTTTCTTGTTCAGTGTTTCCCATAAAAAAAATGTGATATTAATTATTTCTATTCTCATATTTTAAAGGTATAAAAAATATCAAAGAGAAAAAAAGTACAGTAAGTGTATAACGAACATAACACGATGCTCATACGTTGTTTATTAAACACAAATTCTCTGAATGGAAAAATGGAAACCATTATTACAGAAACAGTAGCAATAAGTTCTTCAGAAATAACTTAGCAAATCGAAGATCTTTAAATACACGAAGGGGAAAATTATCTCAAATGTTTCATTTACAGGTGTCTATAGTAAAGCTATGTAGATTGATTAAGATACTGCTGAAAACGTGCATAACCGTGCATTGGATTATTGTACCTAATAGTGTCTTCAGCCAAACGGGAAGGGTCATTTTTTTAAACAAATATAAATGTAATTTCAGTTATATGAAAAAGTGTAACTAAGGTACATATAAATAAATATTAAAAAGTAAATCGTTTTTTTTTACATAATTTAAACTCTAGAACCGCTGAACCGATTTTGATGCTTAGTTTTTTGGATTCGTCTCCGCTCCGGAGAATATAATAATAACGGTTTTTACATCGGCAAATGATAAAGAATAAGGTAAAGAGATAAAAATGCCATATTATGTGAAAAATTACTTTACAACAGACAGCAGTCGCAGTCTTTAAATTTGGTTGCTCTCTTGTTCTCAATACTTTCAAACTTTTATCTTTATATTTTACTAGCTAATACCCGTCTTGCTTTACGTTTTTAATTCATATTAGTTAGTAATTAAACAGGTTCTAGTCTAGCTTCTCATTGCTAAACAGACCTCTATAACTGACATTAGCACTGCCATTCATAAAAAGAGAGAAGAATTTCGACACATTTAATGTTAATAATAACAAACAAAGAAGAAAAATTATAGTTTGCCACTCACATGGGAAAAAAACTGCATGTGTCATAATATGTTACATCTCACACTTGATTCATTTTCACTGTTCAATAGCAATAATATAAGGGTAAAATATTCATATAATAATAATATAATACGAACCTACCCACATAATATGCAAGTTTTACTCTATGGTTTGAGTCTTGACTACATTCCCTACAGCTACACCACCCCTACACCCTCTATGTGTGGATGGTACAAATTTTATGTAATTGACTAATGATAACGGCATCTGTTTAACCGACCTCAAAATTAGACATTTAACGTAATCCGAAAATGTACTTTCATTTCAATGTTTATAAAATGTCTTTTATATAGTTTGAATTAAATTTATTTTTATTTCAAATCAATCTTTAATCTTTATTACATTAAATCTGTGGTGGCATGGTAAAAGGCATTAAGTCAGTGGGATGAAATTTCTCAGTATGGCGGATTTATTTGTCAGTATTTTAAGAGGTTTCATTTTTGTCAAATATTATTTAATACAAATAAAATAGATCAACTTTGATGCATTTACTTCGTTAAAAAGGGTTCACTATACGATAACTCATATTTATTTCTTCAATATTTCTTTGTTTATATGCTTTATTTATAATGCGTGTCTTTTTACCTTGACAATTTTGGCTCATAGGTTGAAAAAATTTGTACTTAGGTCAAATTTTACAAGGAAATATACCCAGTTACTCTCTATCACATGCTAATTTATTATTTTTCAACACTTACATTTTATTCTTCATAAATATTAGTTATTTTTTAGCTTACCTATAATTATTTTCAAGCATAGCATTCCCAGAACATCAGTAGGTATATTTTTTTTGCTCAGAATGTAATATTGTTAAGTAATAAATGAAGAATATTCTTTCAATAATAAAATGAAATTAATTAACTATAGGTATTATTACCTTTGTTAAGATAACCCTCTCTCACAATGTACCGATCCTTCAAAACAGAGCTGAGGAATTTTTACACGGTTTGCAAACCAAATGAATATTCGGAAATTTGAACATTACAACCTAATGGCGAACGTTGTTAACGTAAAGTGATCACACTAATCCAACCTTCGAAACAACATTAGAAGATGGTCGTAAGCCCGTAGTGGTTTGTTCATACTATTTTAAAATCGAACTGTATAATCAGTCATCAGTTGTTGATATAATAGTTCGCACTAGCACGACTTTCTTTAAATTATATTAATAATAGTATTAAAATAGCAATGAAAAAATATTAATATGCAGATAGTATTACCGATCTATTGTCTATAGCTTAACAATAAAACCAACGAAAGTTGTAAACAAATTGGTCGACAGATAAGGATGATACCTGCCTCAAAGTTCACAAAATACATTATTTAAACACATTTTAAAAAGGTCCACTTTTAAAAGAACGGCTTCTCACGGCAGCTCTATCATAGACAACACCGTTTTACTTCGTGGTAGACAAAATTCGACGCGCGTCGTTTTACCTTGCCAAATAAAATTAATATTGAGTTATGCCGGAATGAAAAAATGCTTTTAAATCCTTTATAAGTGGATTTTTTTAAACTTATGTTTTTGAACTTTGTTCTGTTTGTGATAATGTATGATGCAGCGCATATAACTCAAAATGCTGAAAAACGCGACTTAATGCCTTTTACCATGCCACCACAGAAATATATTTGAGAAATTGTAAAAAAAATTATTTATGATTAGGTACCATAAATATACCTGCAAGGATCCACGACGATTAAAATCCAACGCAGAACCTACGGTTTAAGCGTGATGCTCCAATATACGAAAAAACACATAAATAAAAAAGCAAACATAACTGAATTATTAAGTAGATTAAATATATTTGAGATTTTGTAAAAATTTGTAACTATGATTACCATAAATATACCTGCAAGGATTCACGACAATTAAAATCCAACGCAGAACCTACGGTATTATGCTCCAATATACAAAAAAATAAATATACAATAATAAATAAACATTACCTACTGAATTATTAGGTATGTAGATTATATTTCAAAAATTTGATCAATTATAGGTACTTAATTAATCTAAATAATAAAAATTGCTGAAACTATGGCGGTTAGACAGTATGGAAATTATACCACACAAACTAATTTTCTATCTGATGACAACGAGTGTATAGAACCATCCAGGATAAAGAGCCATCTAGCGGAATACGACGAATACATCTCGTATTTTATCAACAACGTAGATTCATCACCGTCTGTACCAAGTCAACTAACTTAGGATATTTCACACCAGAGGGAGAACACATCACCTATTTGGAAAAATTATCTTGCGCGAATAACCCAACTATAAAAGCTTTTTCAATATACAATTTTATTACTCTTTCCTTCATAACCTACCAGTGCATAACATTGTAATTAGTTTTAAGTTAAAATATATTTTTCTGTGATACTTTATTTGAATTCACTAATATAGTGCTTGTGTTTTTTGTAATATAAAATCGAGTTTAATTTCGGTAGTTAGTGGAATTCCTTATTAACTGTTTAATCTAGTTCATAAAGAAATAGTGAAAGTTGGTGAGTACTCCAGATATTCTTAATCTTACCAAAACTCATAAGAGAGTTTCTCATCTTCTGATAAAGACCATTTTTCGCCGATATCATTTGACCTTGAGAAAAGAAATCAGTACTCCTTCTTCATCTCAGTCTCATCTCATCTTATGGATCAGATTCAACAAATCTGAACACCATAAATTGGTGACCCTGCGACGTTCGAACACCCTTCAATTATCTACTTAATCCATCATTTTCCAATAATCTCCAACAATCCATTAACATTCTCAAACAAATTTTTCTCAACAATCTTAACAAAATTGTCACATGTACCTACACCTTCGTCCACTAATCCATCTCGAATATTTAACAAATTATTTCTTTCACAAAGCCAAAAAAAAAAAAAAAAAAAATATTGTTCCACAATTCAAAATTTTCATCTCACATATTACATTCAAATTTTAAGCGCGTCTCTCACATTCCCATTCGACGCAAACTTCACTCGACTGCACTCAATTACAACACGCAGCTGTCAAATAGCATCGCTTACGAAGTTTATTCAATTTTACAACTCAAATATAAATATAGGGTAAAATCATGTGCAAAGTCTGAAATTCAACTGGTTCTGAAGGGATGAGTCATCCGATGGGTCTCAGGCAAGTAAAATCTTTAAAAATAGCATTGTAAAACGGCATTCAGCCCATATTTTTTCCAAACAATTTCAACCTATCGGATTATTTTTAAAAGCCTCTTGTTTTTCTGCCTTCTATTTAATGTTACACATATTTAATCAATAATGCCTTACAAACGCTGTGAAATCGATATTAAAATCTTCAAAAAAAGAAAAAAAACTTAAAATTTGCGAACAATAAATTTTGTAGGTTAAAATTTTTTCACGATACAATGTTACATCGAAATTTTTTCATAAAACTTTTCATGTCTTTAAATACTGATAAAACTTAATTTAATACATTAACTATGTACAATCGCATGCTGAATTGCAAATTTAAATGATTTTTTTACAAAAGAATAACCTTTGATTATCTGAATGCCATAAATACGAGTTGTCTCACAGACTTCGTAGCTCGGAGGCCAAACTTCTCCAACGAATTTTGCCCCACTACTGTCTCTTTCTCCAGTGGCAGATGTACATCACACCACAATTACACCCCACTGAAAACAACTGATGCATTTTTCCCTGCTCGTCAACCGACCACATGGATCAACCAGTTACAACAGCACAACCACCATCGCTGCTGCATTAATGGCCGAGCGCAAATCAACATCGCCGCTTCATATGGTAAAACACATCAACGCTGTTTTAACCTATTTTAGCCATCATATTTCCCCAGTGCAACCGCACTAACGTCGTGAACACTCTGCCCAACTTCTATTAAGTTCCAGCCGCTACAACGACCAGCCCAGTCGAGCCAAGTCATCATCTAAGACGTACCATCCTACAAACCGCTCAACCAGAGGACTGTAGAGTTCCACACTCCACACTCCATCACCAGATCCACATCAGAATTTATAGCACGCCATAAATTCTTGCGGGAGGCTATATGGCGGTTAGACAGTATGGAAATTATACCACACAAACTAATTTTCTATCTGATGACAACGAGTGTATAGAACCATCCAGGATAAAGAGCCATCTAGCGGAATACGACGAATACATCTCGTATTTTATCAACAACGTAGAAATTGAAGAACTATTCTTATTCTAATGAAAATAAAAAAAATGTAACCAACTTTCTATTGTCTGGTTGTTTTTTAATTATAAATAACGAACAGGAATATTAATGAACAATCCACTGGTAAGCATAATTAAGTATTTGTTTCAAAACAATAGAATAAAATTATATTGCGGTTATAATTTCATTGACTAATATTTTGTGTAACTATATTTTTACAGGCTCTGGTGGCATTTTCAACAATAATAAATTAATCAAACTGTACATATAATATTTTGTTGTGAATTATGTAGATAAAAATATTATTTTCTCTAAGTGTCATTTACCTTGCATCTAATGTACCCAACCCATGACTGTATGTTTTTAATTAATTTTGTTTTAAAAGTTTTTTTTTCATGTTCTAGGTATGCGTTAATTTGATTTCTTAATTGTTAATATTGATTCATTGTGATCTTATTCATTTAAATACTTTAAAAAAATACCTGTAATAAAAAGAGTGTTGATTTTGGCTACTTATAGATGTATTATATACCTACAATAACTTTAATTAATGTACATGATATCACATAATGTAAAATATGTGGAAGATGAAATGACATAAGGTTTATGTTGTATCATAATAATATTGTATTTATTCTAGGATGAATGATTTGTCACAAACCTTGGTGGGTCGTCAAGTAAGGCTTCCAATCAAACCTCTTATTGGCCGCTGTCTTTGAATAATACTTCTTTTAACACAATTGGTTTAAAGTTAAGTATGTGATGAATATTTTTTTTAATTAATTTTCACGCCAACAATACGACCATGAGTCCAAATTTTTGACAATACTTTTATAATATGCAGGATAAAATAAATAAGCTAATGTGGTTTTGAGTTTATTTACATATACATACTAATTTAGATACAAAATAATACCGCTGTTGAGTGTGATTAATTTTAATACAAATACGTATTATATTTCTAAATTATTTCTTCTTTCTCTCAACAATTCTGTCAAGTTCACTGCACCTAATGATTTAATTTATCGGCAACTGTTTTACCGGCCAGTTTGTCTATGGAATGTTCATACCAATTGCAATGTTTATTATTTTACTTGCAAATCTTTTTCAACGACGATTTTAAGATTTAAACTTTATTTATATTTCAAGAATATAAAATGATTCAACAATTATTGCTAAATTATTTTATACTTATCTACACAATATGAATATGATTTTAACAGGTAGCTACATAATTATTACTCATCTAATGGCTATGTGGGTTTCACACAAACTGCGGCCATAAATATTTTAAAATGTGTCATTTTCAAAATGGAGGTATTATTTTTCCAAAATTTTTCATTAAATCTTTATTTATTGAGAATAATAAGATTTGAATAACATTTATATGTATAACAAATCAATCTCCAATTATTTTATTACATTTTCATACAGTAATACCAAGATTCCATTCTACGTTTACATGAGTAATTTTGTTTCCAAAAGATGGCTTACTGTCTTTTGTGAAAAATTTGTATGAAGATCTTAAAAAAATAAAGTTTTTTAAATAGCTCTAAATATATTAAAGTTAATATATCAAAGAGTATTTAAGAACGCTCTACGGAATTTTGCGCGGCTTTTCGCATATTAATATCTGACCTTAACGTCTGTTTTCTACGATTGATGCGCATTCAAAAATATAAATAAATAAATAAACGGACTAAAATATTATGTAGATTAATTATTAAATATCTACTTGTTGTATACATGAGATTTTTCGACATGTTGAACATGTCGAGAATTCTCATGATTACGAGTTTCGGAGACTTTTGGGTTGGACCAACCATTGGGTTTCAACGCATATTTTTTACAGAAGTTTTGACAAATAATAGTTGAAATGAAAAGAAAACTGGGGATGAATGAATACATCATTGCATGTAGGTTTTGGTAATAAATGCCATGTTAACTAAACAAAAATCAAAATTCTACATACCTACTACAATTTATTTATTCTATGGCGGGACAAAGTTCGACAGGTTAGTTAGGTTTATGGTTATAAAATATCAAATTGTTAATATTTTATGTTTTAATACAAAAGTCGACTCCTGTATATTATAAAGGTCGATTTCATGAAGATGGTTGTATTGTTGTTTTGTATTAAGCTTTGGGGTATAAAAGTCTACCTAGTGGTGGGACATATTGCCGCCAATCTCATCGTCCCTCACCGTAATTTATCGCTGCCTCAGGCTCCACACACTATACATTATTCAAAAGGGTACCTACTCTGTGAACAAATGCCCGCGGTCAGCACGCACCGACTTCCAAAAACAACATAAAAAAGAGTCTACGTTAAAAAAAAAAGAAAATAATATTAATGTATAAAGGACAGATTTTCAATTGTTTTATATTATATAATTCTTATTTTGTTTTCCCGTACTATCTTTTGTTTTTTTTTAAGTAAGTTTATTATTCTTCACCTCTTTTCCCCAGAGACTATTGTGGTGAAACCTTTGCTATATTATTATTGTTTATTGGTAACGTGTTTAAAAGGGTTCTTTAATCCGGTTGAGAACATCATTTATAATATTTGTATTTTCAGTAGGTACACGTTACAATAAATGTTGGAGTAGACAATAGTAGACATCTCCAATAATTCAAAATATTTTTAAAAAGATAAAAATAAATAAAATTAAAATATTTATGAAAAATTAATGTATTTGAACAATGGGGGGCTAGATATGCGTTTCAGATGCTCTCCTGGGCCGTATTTAGTATCTTAGGACGGCAAATAGGGCAAATTTGTTAGCTTTTTATGTGGGAAATTTGATTTGTTGAATCTTGCTAATGTCTTTAGAGAAGCAGAAACAAGATTGGCTAAGAAAAGAAAGAACAGAAAGCTAAACAAGATATTCAAATTGTAATAGTCTCATGATTCGTTTTTTATTAACTTTTAAACCATTTTACCATGTTATTTTGATAATCAAAAATAAAGGTACGTAAGGTACCTTAACCATTTCCAAAAAATAACATGACCTAAGTTGTTTGCAGAAGTTGTACAATAAAATGCAATACAAAACACATTGTGCGATGTGATTATAAAAAAAAAACAACATCCATGCTTCGAACCGAATTAAAAGCATCACAATTTATGGCAGTGAGGCATTTCCTCAGTTATATTTGCATGCCAGACGACAAAATATCCCAAAATTGAAAATCACGATTTAAGATTTTTTTGGAATAATTGGTATAGGTATTTTGTTTTTACTTTGTGCCCATATGAGGCTCAGTGTCGTCAGTTTCGTGTTAGTAGTGTTCACCATTATGTTTTTATTTTTTTTTTTTACCTTCGTGAGAGTTTTTTTAAATATTCAACATGTTGAGGCAATGAGTACCTATGCCCTATACTGACTATTACCTATGCCCTATACTGACTATTACCTATGCCCTATACTGACTATTACCTATACTGACTATTAGATGGGACAGAGTGGATGGGGATGACCAGGGACAGAGAGGAGTGGCGTGAGCGTGAGGAGGCCTATGTCCTGCAGTGGATAATTACGGGCTAATATGATACTGACTATTACCTATGCCCTATACTGACTATTAAGTACCTATGCCCTATACTGACTATTACCTATGCCCTATACTGACAATTTTGTGTAGAAATGTAGTTACTTATTTATATAACAAATCCTCAGTAGGATAGTTTCAACGCAAGGAAAGTCTTCGTTCAGTAAAAGACACCGACATGAAACGGAAATTAGGATCGAATGAATTTTACTTCTAAATCTTCGGAAGACAGCATATTTTGTTTGAATAATTGTGTCATTTTTATTTATTTATTTCAAGTTATTATTTTTTAACAGATTTTTCAAATACAATATTGTGTCACCCTATGTTTCAATAGAAGACTCGTCAATGTGTTCACATTTTATATGTTTAAGTCGAAAAGAAAAATAATGCAATCACTTTAGTAAGTAAAAAATATACAAACACATTATCTATGTATTGTGTGTAAAAAAATAAAAAAAAAACATAGAGATTGAAATGGACTAGGAGTTTTCTGTTGGAAGGTATAAAAGCTTTTTCTAACGTTTATGCATATTATTGATATTATCATGACGGGCAAATTATTAAAATAATATTTACATTAATTTCTTAGATACATATTATTCCTCGTGTTATTTTGTCTGATGAATAAGAACCGTGTTATTTTGTACAATGAGAGGATCTAACCCCACACGTTACATGATTTTTATAAGTTTTATTATTGCTATCGACCGTTGTTGTTGGAGATAATACGGCATATAAATATTACAACACATGTTATTAATAATTCATTCTGTCTAGTGAGTGATTTAGTGGATGGAAGTTAACTGCTCGTGTTATTGAATTCTCCCAATCTTATTTTATTGTTCTCACAGTTTTATGCTCGCTCCGTGGCGTTTTATGTCCTACATAAATAATGATGATAAACTTTCTTGTTTGATGTGGACTTTAACTATTTTCAGCAATTTTCTCGTTTCGTCAAGAATAATTAATGCACTTCAAATTATCTGCCCCAAATTTAGAAAATCCTTTCTTTATTATGATTTATAGCAAATAATACAAACCCCATGCATCTTAATGTAGCTGATTGCCAAATAACGAACATACTTGAGTAGAGTATATAGGAACAGAATTTAGCTTTTGGTAGAATGAGTCCTATTAAAAAAAATCTCAAAACATATTGAACAGCTAAAAATCACAATAACAGAGCTTAATATTAGTAGGTATTAAGTTTGCACCTGATGATGAGAGCTATCTCGAAACCGGCTGTGCTTTATTTATACTGAATTATTAACACTTTTACAAAGTTTTTTTTTTAATGAATCTGTGCTCACTCAAAGTGAACACAAATACACTCCTTGACTCTTTCATAGTAAGCTATACTTAAAGCTTGTGTCGTGAAAGAGGAAGATGGTCTTCACCTGGGATCGAACCACGACGTCCGCACCAAACAGTACGAAAGCCGGCGTTGTAAACGCCAGTCTACCAACCACTTCAAATTTTAAGTTTAAATATAAATTTTACTCAGTTATGTATTCAAAGAATATTTGAGTGAGGACCATGAAAAAATCGGAAAAGCGTCAGCAGGCTGAAGAGATGGGCCGAAAATATTGTGGAAAGCGAAAAGACTTAGCTGCATTTGACAAAACAGAAAGACATGTAAGATTCTCGAAAAGGTTCAGCAGTGTACCAAACCTACTAAAACTAAAAAACAGAAATAATAAAAATAACAATACTTTGCTAATTCTGGGTGAACACTTTCCGTCTTACTTATAAAAAATTCGTTAATCGTAAGATTACGTATAACTCACCGATCAGTTTTTACTACAATTATAAAAATATATTTTATCCGAGTTTGTAATGTATGAAGATGACATTTCATACAAAATTTTGTAAACAAACAAAATAGTAGCCCGGCAACGCGGATGCTTACAGCCGAGATGCGCTATGTCAGATTTCGAGTAGGTGCAGAATAGGTGCCAGACTTTATTTTTTATTTTATTTTATACTAGCTTTCCCGGCAGATGTTGTCCTGTGGACCCTTTGGTCCTAACCAGACGCGGCCCGTTCATTGTGCACTGCGCCTCCAGAAACAAAAATAAACTAACTAAATAATAACATTAATATATTAATTCTAAAACTTCAATATTTCATTCGTATTCAAAGCTCAGACGGGGTAAACGCGAGAATATAATTATATGCGCCCAATTTGGTTGACTTTGTATGAAAAATTTCTAAAACGCCAGAAATGGTGGAGTAAGTGAAATGGGCTACTGTAGAAATGGACAATTATTACGCATGCGAGAATGAGAGGGTGCAGGTGCAGAAGACAATAATTTTGTTGTTAGATTATTTCAAAGATGGCGTCGCATCATATTCGTTCCATACAAACTTTAACATCATATTTTATATTATTTCTTAATCATTTTTCAACTTTTTGTTAGTTATTCTGTTATCCGGAGTGGAGAAGAATCCAATAATTCACACATCGGAAGAATCTGTTGAGCCGATCTCGAGTTATAAGTGTTCGCACTAACCTGACTTTAATTTATATTAGAGATTATCAAAATAATGTTCAGTTCTTATAAAATCACACGAAACCTTTATGTTTTAGCTAAAATGAACTAATTTATGTTTGATCACTTGAATTTTAATATTTGTACCTACTTTACTTTGAATATTTTCTTCAAAACGTCATTATATTTATCACAAATTTAGTTGGTGCATCATGTTTGTAAGACCTCGATGATTACGGGAATGCGATAGTTGCTTTATTTGTTTAAAATATTTATTATTAAAATGATAAACCAAAACAAAATGGACCAAAATATGAAGGGAGAACCTAATTGGACGTGAAAAAAAAACTTAAAAACAGTATATTTATTCCAGAAAGCGTTGTTGTACACTCGAAACCATTGTCAGTTGACATAAAATCCGTTGACATGAGATCAGCTCGCAATCAATCGATATAAAATTCTTGAGGCGTCGTTTTGTTCCTAAATATTTGAAACCAAATCCGCGATCATCTCAAAATATTTTAAATAATTATTTTCTGATGATTTTGATCATTAAATGAAGTGGTTGGTAGCTTAGCGGTTAAATCGCCGACTTTTCTAGTGGAGGTCAGTTTATACTCGTATCAAACACAACCTTTGTTTTCTGTCAAAGCTGTCAAAAATTTATTTGCGTTCACTTAAATAAAAAAAAATATGTCACATTCCTATTATTTGCTCGATTGGTGATTTTTTTTTTCAATTTTTTTCTTTTCTTTGTGTACATTTTTTTATCTTTTTTTTTAGGGGATATTTTGCGCTCCGACCTGTAGTGGTCTATCGTGCTTCCCCTACTTGCGCATGGTGTTACCCAATTAGAGCTTCCCCACTAATCCCAGACGCTTCAGGAAGTCCAGCATTAAGAGGGTATCCAAGGCGGCGAAGTCCTCCACCTCTATCCTATGTTTACCAAAACTTCTTGCTCTCGCATAAACTACTGCATCGCAGTCTGTAAGTAGGTGATGAGGCGTTTCTACCCCTTCTTCGCAGAATCTACAGGATCCATCATCTTCGAGTCTCAGCTTCCTCAGGTGTTCCCTAAGCCTGCAGTGACCCGTTAAGAAGCCTGTTATGGTTTTAAGACCTATTTTACTTAGGCTTAAACATATTTAACTTTGTGTACATAACGTAATTAAAAGAAAAAATATTTTACAATCTAATATTGATAGTAAAGGAACATTTGGTTTTATAAAAAAAACCTTCATCGGCGTATATTTTTTTTGTAAGACGGTGCTTACTTGCAAAGAAGATTTAAAATTAGAATCAAACATTTTCTTTATGTTTGTTTTAATGTTTGATTTTATGTAACAAAATAGTTGTTTGTTTATTTGTAAAAACCAGACACAATACAACCCTGTTGCGTGGGCTAAAGGAATACAATAATATGTTCTAGATAACTTTCTACCAAGAAAACGTTTGTATCGCTAATCTAACCATTCGTCTTTATTAGGAGAACAGCGGAGTAGGAGAAAAAGAGAAATATTTTATTATCCATTTGGAACAACATCTGTGGGATATAAAACAATCCGCTAATCGTTGATAAAAGTATCAGGGTAGCAGAACACAGAGTGAGAACACTATAGTTAGCTCCACCATACAATACCCTCGTACGAAGCAGCTTAATACTTTTATAAGTTCCCTAACTAAATAGGAGTAGGTAATACCTACTACGAATTAGTTTCCAATAAAATGTGAGTCGATTTATACTACTTACCTTCTCATAGATATTATAATATGAGACTGTTACGCCTCTTCAGTAATACACAATTTTACCTACGCACATGAAGTGGTCAATTCCGTAAGAATTTCGTTTAAAATATTTGAAATTAAGTTATGATATTTAATATATTTACATTTAAAGCATAGAATCTTTTGAAAACTATTCGATCAAATGCATTTTTACTGAAAGTTCTGCTAAAATTATCGTCACTTCTCTAGAATAATGAACGGTGTTTTTTTACAAAATCATACGTCTTGTTAAAACGTGTTCTTGATAATATTGTCTGCGAGAAGCAGTGTTTGACATCTGGATATCACTTGGTTGAAATAATTAAAAGTAAAGGTATATTCTATTCATTGCTGCAAAATTTATAATTTTAACTGTTGAAACTAAGTAAATTTTAACGGAAGTCTTGCAGAATTGAGTACGTAGAACGTTTTGAACATAGGAAACAAATTAAATCTAATCGGCAATATTCGCTTCTATTGAATAAATACCCTAGGCGTGTTTTACATAATAGGATTACAGGCTAATCTGTCAAGATTACCTTTATCTGACCTTGCGGAGGTTGTTTTGCGAAATCGATGAGTCTATCAGTATATACTGGACATAATCAATTTACACTTCTCATGAGAAAGAAAAGATAATTCCATACAGAATATATTGTGTATTGTATTACAATATTTAAATGTAATTATTAATAAAAAAAATGCATTTCTTTGTCAACATATATGAATCAAATAGGTACATATATTTAAAATCATGATAAATTATTAAAAAAATTTGAAATACAAATACATACATAGAACATGACATTTCATACAAAATTTTGTAAACAAACAGAATAGTAGCCGAGCAATGCGAGTGTTTACAACCAAGATGCAATATGTCAGATTTGAATGATTTCGAGTTATTGAATGGGTAGGTGCCTTATTTTTTAATTATTTATTTTATCAAAATATTATGAAATCTCTTGTTGCCTCCCTATGCTCCTGAGTGGGGTTTAGGCCTCCCGCATTGTGGGTTGGTCGAGGGGGAGCCGCGGCAGACTTGGTTTGTGTGGGGCCGGCTTTTCGGTTTGATAGAGCTGAGGGGTCGGTTTCGTGTGGATCGGGTTTGCTGCGGATTGGTCTCCTCCAGGCTGGCTTGCGTTGTGCGGGGGGCCTTAAAGGGAGTATGTATGTATTGTGCAATCCTTATTAAATCATATGAACCTTTATGTTTCAGCCAAAATGAACTAATTTATGTTTGATCACTTCAATTTTAATAATTTGTACATACTTAAAAAGTATTCTTTGAATATCATTTTCTTCAAAACGTCGTTATATTTCTTATAAATTTATAGCGTTTATTGATTTAAAAACTGAAAAGTACATCTCTTTGAAAGTGGTGAGAAAATAAGATCTATCAACGAAATTTGATGAGCAACTGCTAGGAGTAGATGGTGCCGAAATTTAACAATATCCATTAATAGAATTCTTTAAATGATAATGGGAAAAGAATAGTGGGATGATCACAAAAATGATGGGCCAGTTTATCCAAGTCGTGGCCGTGGGTATTAAATGCATCAATGAGACAATATCTCCTTTTGCTTCTTCGCCTTTGTCTTTGTCCCATTTACGTGGGGTCGGCTCACCTAGAGCCCCTTTTCCAAGGCCTTCTGTCTCCCGAAACCTCCAGACAGACTCTGTTATTGGAGCATTGAGGATTTTGTGTGTTCATATTAATATTTATGTTATCTTGTATGTGTACTAATAATGTTGTGTCGGTGTCTTTTCAAATAAATAAACCTACGGAATGGACAGAAAGGAGATGAAAGAAGCTTTTATTGAGCAGTGGAAATATGGTTGAAGATATAGAAATAGAATACGAAGTGGATATACTGAAAGTAGTGAATTACTAAATGAATTTACTGTAGTTAATTCAAAGCAAAATAAATGACAAGAAATTCACAGACGGCAGTTACATTGTGTGAAGACAGGAATGCGTTTATTTCGAATAAAAAATCGAATTTTTGTTTTATTTTTTTAAAAAGAAAGCTTATTTAAGGAAACGCTGTGTGTTCGGATATAACAATAAAGAATGGAAAAAAACATCCCCGTAAAATAACAGGAATAATAAGACTATAATAATAAAATAATTTCATCTTCAATCACTCCCTATTAACTACCACTTTCCTTTTATCTCTTCGCTTATCCTGCCGTTTCTTTCAACCCATTTTCTCGAAGCTATAATATAACTCTATACCTGTGACAAATCACCTCATCCGACGATAGGGTATAAACATTTTTCAGATGAAAATGAAAATGTTCAGATGGTGGTTCGGAGGAAATTTCCCAAGTCATCTTATCAGCTGTCAACGCTTGTGTATAAAATCTTTATAGAGGGTTATTGATAGGTAATATTTTTTGAATCTTTAATCATACAAAACCTTCTTCGTTTAAAACAGTTCTCGAAAATGACGTGTAATCTACATGAAGCTAAAACATTATTATGTTTGAACGCAAAGATCTCAAAAACTTTTCATCAGATTGAATAAAATCTTTTTGATTTAACTATCGTTATTTTAAGCGAATGCTTTGACCTATTAAATATTCTTGGACACATTATTTGCAGATTTGTGACAATGAAAACACACACGACGCGCTTGTTCCTAAGGTACCCAGATATACATTCCGGCAGACTCATATGGGACTGTCAACTTGGCAAAGGGATGGCCGCCATTTTCAATCGCCTTATTTGTACGGCCGCCATTTTCAACGGTGTATCCTGTTGGAACAATTTTAGGCCGCACAATTAATCATATTATTCGTATTTAATTGAAGAAATACATTTGAAATACATCACAATAAGATTTTCAGTATAAGTATAAACAACAACACACCGAAAATGTCGGAGATGAATGGTCACGTGGTTCTATAAGACTGACTTATAATATTTATATCTTGGTTTCCTATTTGTCACTCACGTTTCTGGCCATGGATTGTCGATACGACATGTGCATCTTATAATGCCAGGTATACGAGTATGATTCAAACTCACGGGATTTTGTAAAAGAATGATGTGAAACGACGTTTGCTGGGTTAGCTAGTAAAATACAATATATTTTTGAACGTCCAAAATGTTTAAGTACCCTTTCTAGCTGATGGTTGATAAAGTCTCTCCGTTTTTGTAGACGCCAAGTAGGCAGACAATATATCATAATTTTATGATAAAATTATCACACACCACAGAATTATTCTTGTTGTGTTTTATCTGGAGGCTCATTGGTACCATCCCACCTCAGCTATTTTGTAATGTGCTTGTATCTCTAGGGAGGTGCGATAAATAAAAACTGACACTAATATCTCTTGCCGGCATCTCTTCTTTTTACATTAAGATGATACATCCGGTACATGAGACTTCTTCTTATCTTCATACACGTCTTCTAGCGTGTAAAGAAAACCCTACGTGAAACTATAATGAAGAATGATTTTTGTGAAAAATTCTATATTCTTATCATTTTACCTTTTTTCTATCTGGTAATTCAACTTGTTATGATTTTTTTTAATAACGCAAATTTTATGTATGAAAATGTGTAAGCTGTTAATTTTAGTGAATTTTGTATGATTGAACTCTGATATTGTACGTGTTAACGCGATGGCAGTTCTCAGCGGATCTATTTATTTAATTCTTTATGCACAAATTAAAAAATAATGTATACAAAAGTGTGGACAAATAGTGGCAATGGCCGGATTATAGCAATCTCTAACATCCAACCACAGATCAAAAAAAATTGTAGCAATTTTGGTGAGTAGGTACTGAATGCTGAAGAACTTGAGAAGATCAAATGAAGGTCTGCATACTTCGTGTACTACAAGTGTTACCATTTCACAAAATTAGATATTTATAAACATCCTATGTAACATTACCTCTATGAAAAGGCGGATTAAAGTTCCCAAAACGGCCTAGGTAACACAAAGTAACAGCATCTACTTAATTGAAATAAATCTACATCGGGCTGACTATGCAAGTCTATGTTAACAGCTTTATCAAATAATTTAGTTTTGATAAGGGTCTATGACAATAACCTTAAGATGGCTTTTCAGGGGAAATCCTTATTCAGAATTAGGCATCAGGAGAAGGTAAACACGGAGGTCATTTCAATACACCCGACCTTTTCATTCGCGATAGTTTCATAATACCGATGAAAGTATTCGCGATTTGTATTATACTGCTTAATTGACATGTTGTTTTGTTCAACAGTTCATATTATTATGCTTTTCGTTCAAATGACTATCTTCAGTGTGTTGTTGTTTAAGAGAATCGATAAACACGTTGCCAAATAAAGTCTCAGGATAGAATGTTGGATTAAAAAGACCTTAGCCATCTTCTAAAGCAACTATAAGGGTTCAAAAATACAGCAAAGATTAGCAGTTTTAAGTAGTAATACAGATGAAATAAATCTTTTTTTGTTTTATATTTTTATAAAAAAGTTTATTTTTAGTCAATAGCATGAGATATAGAAATCTATGGAAAACTACAAAGAGAAGAAAGAAAAAAGACAGTGTAATTCTAATAAATAGCATAGTTGAATGTTCGGACGTTTGAGACTTTGCTACAATACAATACAATCAATACACAAAAAATAATTTAATCGCAAGCATTGGAAGACTTCAAATCATCAACTAACTGCAGCAGGAAGACCGTCATGATTAATAAATTATCAGTAGGCATTCAAGTTGGGAAATCAGAACTGCAAACCAATGAAAATTTCCAATCAAAGGACAGCTAAAACTATAAAATTAATGACATTTTATTGTGCGAGGCTGAAATTAACCAAATGTTTGACGGAATACTGTGAATATTTGGTTCGAAAATGGAACCTTATTTTACCAGAAAAATATGATTTGTATGATTATACCATTAAAAAAACCATTTTCATTTGGCTTGTATTTCTGCCTATTTTTATGCACAAGATAGAGGGAACACCGTAAGCCAGGTAGAAAGCAAATCTCATTGCACAATGCAAAAAAATAACAGGAATAGGACGAGTGCAGGAACTTTTTCGGGTAGCAAGAGACAGATTGCCTCCGAAGAAGTGATTTCAAACGATGAGTATAGACCTTATAGGGCACAAGAAGAATGAGAAGTCCAGTGACATCATCATCTATTAGTAAGTCTATACTAAATTTATGATTGAAGAAGACTGTCATGAAGACATTATTGTCTTCAACTGGGTTGAACTTGAAAGATGCTTGAAAAAGTTTCGTTGCATTCATATGTTCAATTATTCAACCCTGGAAACGAACGAGGATTAAGAAGAATAATAAGAGAATATCAATTTAGTATAACGTTCTACCTTAATGGAAAGAAAATAAGAAAGAAACCGCAAAACGTCTGTCCGTGTAATTGATGTAAGAACATAATACAATGTTATTGGGAGAGCGCTTTGGAAACTTTACAATCTCGTTGCTCGTTTAATCTTTACCACTGAAATTTAATATTCTCTTTATTAATAAACCCGCTGTACCGTGTGCCTCCTACCTGGTCTCCATAAATTAATCACTCGAAATATCTAGAACAAGAATTATTCCTTTTGTTCAAACATATAATTCACAACTCGAAAATTGTGAATTCTAAAATCTATTGACTTCCTCTGTGATAACAGATGTGAATCACGAGCATTCTCGCCCAATGCTTAATGCTGTTTTGAAAAAATTGCCTCTATTAAAAATAAAGTCAGGCAATATACCTACTTAAACAAAAAATAATCCATTTACATAAAAATAATTAAAAATTTTAATGTCTTAATATATTTTACTAGCTTTTCCGACAGACGTTGTCTTGTAGTCCTTACTATGAATATTGATTTCGAATTTGTAATTTATACAATAATACCTTTAAAATATTATGTTTGTTTGAATGTTGTAAAAATATTTCTGAAAACTTGAAAGAAATTATATCTTTAATCTGCGTGCCAATGTTTTGAAACTCTGTGATGGTTGTCAGGTAAATAAAAATTGTTTTGTTATGGAATTTTCATAATAGGCGAGGGCGTCGCAAGAAATCCGTTCCATACTAACTTTAATATTACATTTTATATTATTTATTATCCATTTTTTCAACTTTTATTTAAAAAGTTAAAAAATGGATAATGAATAAAGTTATTCTGTTATCCGGAGCGGAGAAGAATTCAATATATCAAACATCGGAAGAATCTGTTCAGCCGATCTCGAGTTATAAGTGTTCGCACTAAACCGACTTTCCTTTATATTATAAGATTGTCGTTCTCAGAAGTTGATTATTGAGAAAGGTTTGAATTATTGTGATTCTATCACGTTCACTTTTGAGAGGTTTAGCCACGCAATGGTTTTCTAGAAAAGTGGACCCCCAATTCATCGGCTCTAATACAAAGAAACATCTCATTTTTTGAACGTTTTAACTTAGTTCATTCTTTTTATTTCAGCAGGCGTCTTGTTTACTGCGGTATCCAAGCTACGCGTATTCACACTAAACGTCAAGATTACACTGCCTCTTTCCGGCTTTCATTATTTTATTGCTAGAAGTGAAAGAGATAAAGAAAGAATGCTTTGTACTTATTATTTCAAAGAACACTTCGTTCATAATAATCGATTGCTTTTCTTTTCTAGGAAAACACAGCATAAACATGAAAGAAATGTATAATATTATAGTACCTATTTCAATATTTCTGATTTGAAATTTGAGTTCACTTTCTCCTCAATTATTTTTCAATATTTTATTGAATTTATATGGATATAGAATATTGGATAAAACCCATAGAATGTTATAAAAATATTTTTAGGAAGCAGGCTTCTTTATATCAGTTACTGCATGCTAAACCATTTAATATATATTGTGTACAATTGCACATATCCATCTACCATAATATAATCTACCTCTGCAGTTTTTTTGTTTTTTAAAAGCTTGCAGTGCAAATAATTAACATTGCAATTACAAGCGCTTTAAAGGGAGGTGCGACTTATAAAGATTTCAAGATAGGCAACTTTTTTAACAATGTTTACTCGACTTTGAAATAATATTATTATCATAGCTCAAAAGATAAACGACTTCATGAATATTGTGAGTAGGTATATTGAGATGAATCTTTTAATAAAATAATATGTAAGCTTAAAACAAAAGACAGCTAACATTTTTCATAACAATAATTAAATTGTAAGCTTCACAGAGAACCTTACTTCATTTAAGAATAATTTTATGAGTACAATCTCAAACGAATTACTGTTTGTATTATTTTTATGAACGCCTTCAATCTTTTCTTCTGCTTTGTCTGCATGACACCAACAACACAAATAAATTTCACACCAAGATTCCAACAATACAATGGATGCACGACAATTTACTTTCAAAGGAATGTTTTCAAAAGATCTTGCACTATAAGTTCTGGAAAATAGGGATTAAAGGTGTGCATTTTATGAGATTTCTTGGAAATCTCTGGAAAGGGAAAAATTTACACTAAAAGGTCCAGGGTTAGAGAGAAAGAGTTCAATTTCGTGCTGAATACAACAATAAGAACTTATAGTTCTAACAATAGTTGCCACTACCATAAAGTTAGGTTGCTAGATTTACCTCCGCGTCAAGGTTCAACAATTCCAAAAGAATGTCCAGGAGTTTCATAGTGAACATATCTAGGATGCGTTTTGGACACGTTAGATTAGATAGTCACTGGTTCAGATTTGGCCTAGTTCAATCCCCATTATGCGAATGCGAATGGGATGATCAAACGCTAGATCACGTGTGTTTTGGATGTCCACTGAGGAACTCTTTGGACATTTATTTTCTTTTCAACAATGTCAGTTTTCCGCACCGCATACGAGGAAACATACAAAGAAGGAAAAAAATGGCAAGACTGAACTACTCCTGAAGTTGATGAAAGAAGAATCTTGTACTTGGTACAAAAGACAAAAATTAATAATAGTTGAAAATGTTGTATGTAATCCGGATAAAGCGTTTGGCAACATCATTAAAAGCGCGCTATCTGGAACCGCCCCTATGCTCACCGAACACCTTTCAAATGATTTATATTCTGATATTCCATTGCATATTAAAGCTTTGTTTCGAAATTAGAGAACATTTATTATTCGCAACTGGTACCTCTTGGAGCCTAACCGCATTGGCTGGAAAAGCAATACAAATTATAATAATTATTAAAAACATCCATTGCATTGTATACTACATACTGTACTTGCTCGCACTGTCTGTTTTTTTTTTATTTCTATTCATTTTATCACACAATAAGTAATATGATTTTTATGCTTTGTTATCGACGACATAAAATAAAAGTAGATAAAATATATTATTAATATGATATCTCTTCTTAAATTCTTATACATCCTTTTGGATAAAAGATTGCCTTAAGAAAAAGTATGTCAAAACATTATTTTCAGAAGACACCAATGTGGATATTACTCATAGTATATGGAATATACATGAGTCTTGTGATCGGATTTCAAAAAAAAAATTGATTTCGCTGAAATTAATTTTCTCGACGTTTTCGAGGGTGTAGATTCCAAAAATGCAAAAAAATATTTTAAAAATTTCCGCGTACCCGTACACCAAAAATGTGTGCGCACCCATAACTCATAGTAATTCTTATCCGATTTGATTGAAATTTGGTAGAACGGTTAGCAATGTAGATGAGTTAGTAAAATGTTGAGATCTGTACCTTCAGGGGAACCCTCTTAAAGTATCCAAAGAAAATTTCACTTGTTCTAGAAAAAGGGCTAAAAAAGAAAAAAAAAATCTTCGATTTTCATAAAATTTGGTATACAGGTTGGTCTTATGCTCCTACACAAGCACGTAAAATTTGAGGTCAGTAACTTTAGTGGGTCCCCCTTAAAGTACCGATTAATATTGAATATGTAGTTCTAAAGCAGATAATAAAAAGCTCCAATAGTCGATATCATTTTAAAGTTTCTATAATAATTCCAAGGATAAACTCATTTTAATCGTAAAATATGACTTTTTATTCAAAGAAATGTTTTACACAAAAAGGCTGTTATAATATACTATGAGTTCTGGGCTACCCTAGGTTAGCAGATTTTCGTTTCGTTGTGATCAGATAAAATCCAAAAACTTTATGGACAGTGGACAGCAATGTTTCATCATAGTACCTCTCTTTATTTAAAGAATAAAAGTGTACTGAAAGTACTTATATGGCAATCCTAGGAATCATGGCGTATGTGAGTTGATTCGTACACTATGAATCAGTAATGTTCAATTTAGATTGTAGATTATTGGTTTTTTCTTTCATCATATGAAAATATATACATACGTAATAATTCAGTTATGATATTATTATTCAAATTATTAAATTTTATCGATTATTTTTTTTTATAAATTTCTTAAAGAAAAGGATATACATACAACAACGAAAAACAAGATGTACAAACACCTCGTTATGAAAATAATACCTATATGCTTACCTTTAATATCTATATGTATGTTAGCAGGTTTGGAAATTAAAAAAAAATTATGAGTGCTGATAAAATAATAAAAAAAAACTATAAGAACTAGAGGAATATTGAGAGAAAAGGTGGTGGGTGCTTTTGAGAATATAGGAAGGAAGAGCTGATCTCAGAAATAACTATAATTACATGAGAATATAATATGTACCTAATACAGATTTCGATGTGTTAAAAATCATTGAAAAATCTTTTTCACTGGTTGGATTTTATCTCGCGTTTTATGGCGTCAAATACCAAAAAGCTGTCTCTTTACCAAATGCTTGATGCGTAAAGCAGCTCTTACTTAGGATATAAAAAGAGGGGTGCGGGAAATAGAGAGGATGGGAAGGATTTTGTGATAATATTTGGCAATGCTCAAGCCACGAATGAAGACCCTAGTATTAATGAGGAAGTAAAGGGTTATAAGACTCGTTTTGATGTACCCAATAAAATGAAATTTATAAAAAACCACATGTTAATAATATTGTACGGTTAATTCTTGCGCTTAATTACTGTGTTAAGGTACTTAATATGTTTTGTTTGCCGATTAATTCTTTAACTCCCGCAGTTGTAACCGCTGGTACAAGAGCAGTGTGTGTTTATAATCACACTTATATTAATTAGCACTAGCGTACACAATTAGAGCGATTTGTATATTACCGCCCCGAACATTGCTGGGGTTGTTTATTTAATTACATCCACGATATAACAGTAATATTATGATAATGAAATTAATCGAAATCAATTTTGCTGCGTCCAATGTTATTGTAACTGAATTCGTGTTTAATGCAATCGTTTCATACTAGCTGATGTGCACTCAATGCTCATAATAGATATGTTTTTATTCACTGCACGGACAAACTCATCTCGCTTTTAATTTTGCCAAAAAATGACAAAGTAAAATTTTTATTCAGCTGGTAATGATAAATCAAAAGTCGGTTGCTTATTAACTTCTCACTTGTACCGATAGATGTCTCAATATTGAATTACAATAATTAAATGACACATTTATATAAATATTGCTAGAGACTAACATTTTAATATGGTTGGAGAAGCAAGTTAAAATCTTGCCGAGGACATGGAATTATGCGAAATGTTTAACCTGATGAAGCCACTCACTATGAGGGTGTCGCTAGTTTTAAGCTACACCGCCTAAAAAAACAATTTAACATACCATCAATTCATTTTCGCCGCCATATGAAGTTTTAGACACCATAACTTATGTTAAATATTTTTCCAAAATTTTGTAAAATAAAAATGGTATACAAACGCATACAACTGTACAGAATTCTATCTGACTCGTATTCAAAGTGAAGCCGTCGACCGGTATACAACCATCTGGAATTTGAACTATATATTTACTCCTTTATTTATAAATAATTCCCAAATATAATAAAGTGTTATGTATTTAAATATTATGTACAGGTAAACCTGCTATCTCTTTATACACGAGCCCAGCTCTATTAGAGGGATGGTGATAGTAAAAAAAAGAGATGCATATCATGTTTAACTTTTATATTATGTTTTTTTTGTGTAGAGTTTAATGTGTGAATTTTATTCTTATAAGTAAAAAATATTATTATTATATATAAGTAATCTACTAACGAATTTCTTTGCATCAACATTTCTTTTTGTCAACCAATCTGTAAAAAGTGCCAGTCAATGAAGCTTCACTATTTTCTATGAAAAGATAATATAAGAAGACCTACCTATTCTATTAGAAACAAGCATAATAATTTATAAAAATGAAATTAACAGATTGTTTAATAATGCTTCAGATAGCATATTTAGGGTGTATGTTCGTGCGTGCAGATGCGACACTATGAACGTAACATAACCTGATGGTGTCCATCTGTAACAAGCGTGTCTACCTATCAAAACAAAATACACATTGTAAAGCCGATTGCACATTTGGAATGAGCGTGAGCGTATTTCTACCACTGCTAGTTGATACCTCAATAATGGTTCGATCGTCAATCACATAAACTAATCCATTTTAATTCGTCGACCACCTGACTCTAATGTCTATTTTCTCATTAGAATAATAATTAACTGTAATCAATATCTAATTACCTAATATACATTCGGTAACATTTTAACATTTTTCAAAAATCAAAAGAATTATAAGGTTCTCAATGTCATATAAAAAATATGCATATTTATTATACTTAAACTATATATTATATAAAATTGAATTTTTGTGTGTGCGTGCGTGTGTACTCGATAGATTTAAAGACCAGTGAACCTTTTCAATGAAACTTTGGTGATCTGTCCTACTAATTTCGGGGAAGGTTTGAGCGGAGTATGAGTTCAATACTACTCCTTGGAGGGTAGTAACAAGTAGAAAAGGTTAAAATGTAACAAACATTGCATAAACCAGGATTATTTTTTTTTATTCTGGGTTAGGTCGAAGTTCAACGTGCGGGTCAGCTAGTATTTTATAAAACAGACGATAAAAATCATGGAAATGCAGCCTTCACATTCAACTTCAAACTTATGCCGCATAAGCGAGAAAACGGATCTGGGAGTTATTTTTTGTAATTGTTTTGTGGACTAGGGCCACGTACTAGATGTCACAATTAGGGTTTTGAAGGGACGTAGAGATAGTTTTAATAGCAAAGTTATAAATCTATGCTGGACTAGTGCCCTTTTGACGCGTGTATAATATTTACATAGGTACTCTTCGTATCTGGTCGCAATAGAAGGCTAGGCCATTTTTATTCGAACGGATTGCTGCTTGTTCCTGGCTTATTGTATTGACTTAAATGATTATTATAAACGAGACATCGAATGCAAAATAATAATTTCATATCTGGCCGGGATATAGCCGAAAAATTATTGTGGCCAAATATTTCAGAAAAATTATGGAGTCTCATTTCACAAACATAACTGACAGCAGTAGAATGTTTGGCCATGAGCATGAATCAGGTAAGCATGCATTGAAAGGGCAATTGCGTCTTCCTTGTTAACGGAAGGGACATACCTTATTAGTTGAAGAATTTATTTTCACCAAGTAAAGCTGATGTGGATGACATTATTATTATGATACGTAGGCAGATAGGGTCAATAGCATATTTTGTTCTGATTCAAAAGTATATGACCTCACCTTATATTGTACGTATGTATGTAAGATATTTACTGTTCGTCGAAATGAAAATTGCGAGTATATGTATGTTAATAATAAAAAAGGAGGTCGGTGCTGGATTCAAGGGGGTGTATGGACTTTTCTTAGAATGTACGATAATAATTGAAAGGGGTTGGAAGGGAATAAAGACGTCTGAAAGATAAGGAGATATTCAAATAGTTGTTACTCGGTTACAAATAAAATCATTGAAAATATTCAGTCTTTTATAAAATCCTTATTCAAAGTCCGTCCTTTTTATATTTGCAAGGATGAACCCTTGTCTCCTTATATATTTTATCTTATGTTATAAGAAGACATTTGACTCCGTATTGAAGATGCGAGACAAAGGCTAACAGAGATCGGTAAGCGAAGATTCGAAAAACTACGATATTATGTTGATACCTACCATGATTGGAATTTAAAGGGACGACGTGGGCAAACACATAAGGTTTGATATCAAAAGGAACATCTACATAAATGTAAATTCCATAGGTGTTAGTTGGGCGACGGACAGGTGAAAAAAGCAATAACCAAATAATATTTTTAGGGTTCATCCTAACCTTTTCTACCTTTAGCATTCCATTCATATTAGAGCTTTAAGTAACATTGCTCCTCCATTGCGATTGATACTTCGTCATATTAATCTCACATCTTGTCCATACTCCCCTGGTTTGTTCAAAGCAATGGAAGGTATTATGATATCGATTTGACTGTCACCAAGTTACTAGTAAAAATCTTGAACTTGTGGAATAACAAACTGTTAAAAAAATCAAAGTTAAAACCATCCTTTAATATTTTCTCCATCAAGCGACTGTGCGTTGTATTTCGTTCTTAGTTAGTTTTTTTTTCTCAGAATATTTATATTATTTCGTTCCATGTTTTCACTATTCACCCCAAGAGTTACTTTGACCATAAAGTGGCAAACTTTCTAACCACGTTATTATTATGTGCAACATTATGACTCCCAAGGGTAATACTTTCTGAATTTTCACATTTTTTTTTCAAATACATTGTTTCAACGGGGAGACTGTTGTTGTAATTTGCAACAATTTCTCATATAGCATGTTTTTTATTTGAGAGTATTTATTTTAAAACGAATCAATAAATAAAATTGTTTGAAATTGAGAGTTTTTTTTATTTATTCGCATGATTTCATGACTCTTTTCCACATTAAAAACTAGCATATGGTTTTGAAACTACCACCTTCACAAAAAGAATCATGCAAAAACTCCGCATAACCCAAAGAGAAATCAAAAGAAGGATGCTCGGTATCAGTTTGCGAGACAAAAAACGCAACGAATGGATTAGAGAGAGAACAAAGGTTACAGATGTGGTCCAAAAAATTGAAATGGAGCATGGCTGGACACGTGGTCTGAACAACGGATGACCGGTGGACCAAAAGAACCCTAGAGTGGAGACCAAGAACCAGTAGCAGAAACCTAGGGAGGCCACAAATGCGATGGTCCGACGACAAAGAAAGGTGACCACATCAGTGGCACAGGATGGAGGCCTATGTCTAATATTGGACTGAGGAGGGCTGATGATCATAGAAACCATATTACATATCTTTACATATGATTAATAATATGAGTTGAAAAATATTCCCCGTAGTTGGGATGGTTTTGTCATACGTATGAAAATATTTCGGATGGAGTGTCAAAGAAAAAACTGAGTATAAGACTAAAAACTAATAATTATTATGTTAAATTTTTTCAAATCGTGTAATTTATCGAATGTGGTGAAATGTATTGAAAACAGCGCAAAGGGTAACGCTAAAATTAATTAACATATTTTTTATTTATTCGAGATTTTGATTGCATGATTTGAAAGTAAAGGCTTTAAACAGTTTAAGTAGACAGTTCAAGAGTTTGGGTCAAACAACGCTTTAACTTTCGTATTATATTTATTTAAACCAAACCTACACGATTACACGATTGTGAGAAATTTTAATATTTTAAATCATGATAGAGAATTTAAAGAAAATGCGATTCATCCAAGGAAGAGAGGAAATGATTGATGACGAAAAATTTGTTAAAGAAATTTATTGTTTCATTCAGAAGATTTAAAAAAAAGCTTAATGATATTTTCCTTCGTGGCACAAATTGGACCGCATTCCCCTCCACCTGCATTTTTTACCGTGGCGATGTTGTCGCCTTTGTTGGCTAAATCTCTTGTTATGAAATAAATAACTTTCCAAGTACACAACCCTCTGAACACTCATTTTTATTATTCTGTTCATGTTTATTCGCAAAATAGTCACAAATTTGTTTTTTATTAAAATATCAGGCACATTATGACTTCTCAAATAAAAATAAAAAGAATTTCAATACAGCTGCAAATAGTTTGCCAGCTTTAAAAAAAAATAATGATCAAATCTTTTCCGATAAAATTCGCAATGTAAAAATGTTTAAGTAGGTATTTAAAAATATGTATATTTTTTCTTAGTCCCATCAAATTTTTTTTTAATAATTAATTAGGCATTCCACCCATAGAGGGTGATTTGTGATCCATCAATGTACTCCTTTTGTCCTATTACAAATCTCATCCACCATAACGTACGAAACAGAATGTGTCGTCGTATGGTGTAGTGGTCAATTAAACCTAAGAAAAACAAGGACAGCTGCATCACGAAATTAAGACCTGGTTGTCAGAGAATTATTATAAGTTTCGTAGATCGATAAATCAGAATAAATCTAAGAGCTGGATGAATCTGTGATAGAGCTACATAGATGAACCTGTGATTATAGAGCTAGATGAATCTGTGATTATAGAGCTAGATGAATCTGTGATTATAGAGCTAGATGAATCTGTGATTATAGAGCTAGATAAATCTGTGATTATACAGCTAGATGAAAGATGAATCTGTGGTATAGGTAGCTAATAGGGTTCTCCTATTGTTTTTGACTAAATATGTTATGTCACTCTGTTAAACTTCCAAATACCTAAGTGAGTAGCACGTTTGAATACTTTTATCTTTGACTAAGAGGTCCGCCCCAGCTTCGCACGGGTAGATAAGATACTTAAAAATAATTTAGTTTTCATACAGATCCCTAACTTTTTCAAAATATTTTATGTTAATCTGGAATAATTGCATTGCAATGTATCGTGTCACGTCACTTTACCACCGTGACTACTTTGCGCGGTATTTTTACTAAACTTGACATGACTCCCCTCAGTCACCTCCCCGCTCCTGTACGCACTCTACATCGGATAAGTTGGGATGATAGAGATTATGCTTTTTTTCCAATACTCACATTTTTAAACTCGTGATAACTTTCGAATGGAACGTCCGAATTGAATAATTCAAAAAGTTATACAAACATAATATTGAATATGAACTAATTTATTTTAATAAGGAGTAATACCAAGATACCAATAAAGAGCTTTTTCTAGAGGTGACATTTTATTGAATTTTTTAAAATAAAAAAAACACTTATTGTGGCATAACTATAATAGTTAGACATATATTGTCGCGATACTGTTTGTAAAATATTATGTCTTCTACAAAATTGTAGTACATTATTTTATTCTATCATCATTAGTTTTCACAGCGTTCGCGATAAAAATAATATTTTAGGTAAATTTTTTACACCTTGGGTTACATTATTGGAGTTTTCGTTGTTTACCCATTTTTTTTTTTTTTTTGGAAATTCAATGTAGCCTATGTTCACCGGAGATAATGTAGCTTCCTAAAAGTGAAAGAATTTTTCAAATCGGTTCAGTAGTTTTGGAGCCTATTCGATGCAAACAAACAAAAAATCAAATCTTTCCTCTTTATATATTAGTATAGATGCAATAGTTCACTCTGTCCGCGTAGGTACTATTTGCAAAAGCTCGGCACAATCGGCACATTGTGTGTGTACAGTTCACAGTGCTAGGTCCATATTCCTGATGTAATGCAAGCGTGAGTGTCACCTCAATGAAACAATCTGCTTATAGATATAGATTAATTGTATCTTGGTACGGATATGATGCAAATTTCAATTCAACAAACAAGATTTGGAGAGACGATATCACTGTATTCAACGCACTCGATTTACTACAACTTTATCTTGGAAACCGATTGAAATAAACGCGTCACATGTGATGGTTTAAAAGTAGGTAAACACAGCTATTAATATTATCTTGAACATTTTTTTATCCGCCTAAAGTACGCTTTTTTTTAAATAAAGAGTGTTTCTGTGTTCATTCAATGTAACTAGGGGCATAGGGAGGCAACAAGAGCCCTCCGCCGCGCTCGACCATACACGGCTTAAATGACTACAAAGTTAACAAATTTCAAATGTCTTTCACTCTAAGCAAAACTTGTATCATGAATAGTCCGAAAAGATATTCAAACTCATAAAGTCAGCATGAAAGTCGGCTACAAAACTACTAGATGTAGGCTACCAACAAATATTAATCAACGAATTGCTTTGTCTTTACGGTACTTACGCAAACTTTAAATTCTTAATTATTTAAAAAGGCTATGTTTCCCGAAGAATAATAATTATGGGTAGGTACATATTAGATTGGACCACCGTATAACAGAAACTATAGAGCGCCCGTCGCGGGCCCATAACTTCATTATAGAGAGGAGATGGACTTGGCCAAGGAAAGAGCTTCTTTCTCCCATTAGCATCTCGAATGTGTTACGTTCCTTTGAAGCAGAAGTTAGGTAATTGGACATGACGTGAGAGAAAGTCATTGAAGCCGCGCAATATTGAGTGTTATGAAGGGTTCTTATTGCCTCCCCATGTCCCTGAGTGGGGTCACCAAGGGAGTATGTACGTACCTATGTATGTTTCCCGCATAATTTTTACGGAAACAATAATAATAATTATGAATGGGTGCAATGGGTATTAAGAATGGGTGCACGCAGACGAGGTCAAGTCAGGAGCAAAAGGAATAGAAGAGCATGTATGCGGAATGTTATGCGTTAGGAACAAGCGAAAGAGGTTTGTTTGGATAGGAAAGAATGGAATTCCGTTCCCTCTGCCTACCCCCTTCGGGAAACGGCGTGATGGGTAAAAAAATATTACTCGATTTAATGTTTTTTATCGGTAGGTAAATAAAAATTTGCTGATGATAAATTTTTCCATTTAGTTGAAATAACCATTGTTTTTTTAGAACACCCACGGAGCAGACTATCTACCAGCGAAATTGAGACTAACTAATGAAAATACAACTTGTTCTAAGGATCCAAGGCAAGGTATTTTTCTATGTACGTACATAATAGTTTAATAATGTTATGACTTAATTAAAATTTGTAGAGACAGAGAAGCAAAGGCAGCGTCATGTTGCGAGGACGAAAAGAAGGTAATATAAAATACGGAATAACGAAGTTTGGAGAGAATGTTATTAAAACGGGAGAATTGTATTGTAGAAGCGTTGTTTCCTATAAGCCAACAACACGGATGACGACATGAAACGCTAATGACGGAAGTCTTCGATATCGTCAACATTTCTCAGGTTTTTTGCGAATTTGTTGTGTCTTGTGTTTGGTTATACCTACGAGATTAAAGCTGCCACAGTATTATATGAAATAGTTAACACAATGTACTTAACTATCTAAGTAAATCAATTTTCAATAATAAGCAACGCCAAAAATGAAAAAAATATGAGCATCGATTGTCCAATAATTAATTTGTGTATTGTGTTTGGAATGTTAAATCGGTACATTGAACGTTCAATTATTTTTTCTAGCAAATAACAAAAAGCCGAATTGTCTATCAAAAGTTTCGAAATGTTATTGGTAAATGAAAGAATTAAATACAGATGAAAATATTTCTGTCATTTTATATCCAGTTGATTACTCTGATGTCATATTCAGAGATGTAATGGTATAGAACTGGACTATCGATATGACAAAAGGAATATTTTATTATTTTACAAAGGATATTTTTAAATAACTGTTTGTTAAATATGAGTTGTTTGTGAATGACATAAAGAACTGTTCTGATGAAAGTTTTTAATGAAATATAGGTATATGAACATGTATTGTTTTCTAGTACACACAATATGAATCTGAAATAGAATACAATACTATCTGACCCGTCAAACATCGTCCCAGCCCAGAATAGAAAGTGTGTTAAATTATAATTTTAAGTTGAATTTAATTGTACCTAATTTGAATTAGACGCAAAAATAAGATTGGTTCTTTCGTCTAAGAAATGTTAGTATGAAACTTTTTATTGCAAATATCAAACTTGCTTGTCATTTCGTTATTGAGAATTCTGTAAGGCTCTTTTGGTATGGAACATGATGTAAATCACCTTACGACATTTAAATATAGAAAAAGTTGACAGGAATTTTATTTTTTTATTTAATAACTAGCTAACCCGCCCGTCGACCTTTGGCTTAACCCAGAATAAAAAAATAATTTTGATTTATTACATGAAAATATAAACGACATAAAAATTTAATAAAATTTATCTAATAATTATTATTTATAGCATTATGTTGATTCGGATGCGGGAAGACGTTTGATGGGTCATAAGTTTGAAATCAAAACAATTCCTTTATATGTAGTGCTGTATATTCATTTTCGATCTATTAATATATAGGTTATTAGTAGGTAGGTATTTATTGTTTCAAGAGATATTTATATTTAAATATATTTTATTGTAACTAAGTACCTCTGTTACATAAAAAATTGAGTACCCATATTATTAATTACGATACGAAGTTCGACGGGTCAGCTAGTAACAAAATAAATGCGGGAAAAATATTAATAAATAATTCGTTATTCACCATGCTTAATAAAGAGTCATTTTCTCATTAATAATATTAAAGAATAAATAAAAATAAAAAAAGGGTCCTGTCTCTCGAAAAAGAAATAAAGAGTCTTCTCAATGATAACACCTCGTTGTAATAAACAAGTCACAAAGTACAACATAAGGGGAAAAACTATGAAAAAGAATTTCGTTCATTTAAATTTTCGCGCGTAGGTTGCTTTTTGACAGCTAGCCGTTATTTCGTGCTATTTCATTGGATGGTACGCTCCGCCGTACCGTCCAATCAGAGAGCTCATGTGAAAAAATACTTCTGCTTCTAAGGTCTAGTCCCAAACCCCCCTTAAAAACGAAGTTGTCCTTATCGTGAGAATCGGCGAGAGCGTTTTATAAGATCAGTCTTTGTTCTTTGGATCAATTTTTTTTTATGATCTATGGGCAATTCACTGTCAATTAAATCATAGAATAAGGAAGTTTTTCTGTTTTCTGTCAATTACCCGCCTTTTCTAGCCAAACAATTTGTTTACGCTTGGCGTTTAATAATCGTTGACTATATTTTGGGTGGGTTCGATAATATAGTAAAATTAAGATTCCAGAAGAAGAATTGATATGTTCATCTACTATATAAATGAAAGTCGGGTTAGTGCGAACACTTATAACTCGAGATCGGCCGAACAGATTCTTCCGACGACTGATTTATTGGATTCTTCTCCGCTCCGGATAACAGAATAACTAATAAAAAGTTGAATAAATGAATAAGATAGATATAAATTATACATTTGAAGTTAGTATTGAAAGGATTATCAAACAGAACTGCCACCGCCATCTATTGTAATAGTAGTGATATTTTGGTAGAAAGATTTCATGGATGGCGGTTATGATTTATTTTTGAACCGACATCTACTATATAAATGAAAGTCGGGTTAGTGCGAACACTTATAACTCGAGATCGGCCGAACAAATTCTTCCCACGATTGATTTATTGGATTCTTCTCCGCTCCGGATAACAGAATAACTAATAAAAAGTTGAATAAATGAATAAGATAAATATAAATTATACATTTTTAATTAGTATTGAAAGCATTATCAGATAGAACTGCCACCGCCATCTATCGTAATAGTAGTGAAATTTCGGTAGAAAGACTCAATAGATGACGATAATGATTTATTTTTTAACCGACATCTACTATATAAATGAAAGTCGGGTTAGTGCGAACACTTATAACTCGAGATCGGCCAAACAGATTCTTCCGACGACTGATTTATTGGATTCTTCTCCGCTCCGGATAACAGAATAACTAATAAAAAGTTGAATAAATGAATAAGATAGATATAAATTATACATTTGAAGTTAGTATTGAAAAGATTATCAAACAGAACTGCCACCGCCATCTATTGTAATAGTAGTGATATTTTGGTAGAAAGATTTCATGGATGGCGGTTATGATTTATTTTTGAACCGACATCTACTATATAAATGAAAGTCGGGTTAGTGCGAACACTTATAACTCGAGATCGGCCGAACAAATTCTTCCCACGATTGATTTATTGGATTCTTCTCCGCTCCGGATAACAGAATAACTAATAAAAAGTTGAATAAATGAATAAGAAAGATATAAATTATACATTTTTAATTAGTATTGAAAGCATTATCAGATAGAACTGCCACCGCCATCTATCGTAATAGTAGTGAAATTTCGGTAGAAAGATTCAATAGATGACGATAATGATTTATTTTTTAACCGACATCTTCTACTATATAAATGAATGTCGGGTTAGTGCGAACACTTATAACTCGAGATCGGCCGAACAAATTCTTCCCACGATTGATTTATTGGATTCTTCTCCGCTCCGGATAACAGAATAACTAATAAAAAGTTGAATAAATGAATAAGAAATATATGAAATAGACATTATATGTTAGTATTGAAAGGATTTTTAGACAGAACTGCCACCGCCATCTATTGTAATAGTAGTGATATTTTGGTAGAAAGATTCAATAGATGGCGGTAATGATTTATTTTTTAACCGACATTTTATGTGTGTCTTCTACTATATATATGAGATCGGCTGAACAGATTCTTCCGATGTTTGATTTATTGGATTCTTCTCCGTTCCGGAAAAAAGAATAATTACAAAATAAAAAAATGGATGGAAAATAGTATGAAAATATGTAATACTGTTTTTAAGTGAGTATGGAACGGGCTTCCTCACAACAACCGCGCCATCTGTGAAAAATCCCATTAAAACATAATTTTTATTTACCTGATAACCATCGAGTTTCCAAACATTCCGCATTGGTACGCAGATTTTATTGATAAATTTTCTTTCATGCTTCAGAAATACTTTTTTTAACATTCACACATAATTTAAGCATTTTAAACCAATTAATGAACCTTTTTCTGGTGTTTTGGTTGTGCAATTAATTTAGTATCATCTGACTTATAAAAAAGTCTGTATTACCTATATGACTATTTATGACTTTTTATAAGTAAGATGATGAAAATTCAATATAGATATCTAATATAGAAATGGGTGAGTTTTGGTGCTTTTGAAATAACTGATTCATAATATTATAACCACATAACTTTTGGTTTTTTCACAATGAGTTGGCTATGTTATGTTACCCAGCAATATTTTATTGATCGGGACGAAGTTCGATGGGTCAGCTAGTAGTTTATAAGTAACAATTTTGTAATTGATTAGTTATGGCAAAAATCACTCCATTATGGGGGTGGATTGCCAATATTAACCCATATCTTCCCAGACATAGAAATAGCCGTTAGATTTTCATGAAAATCATACCAGGGACTATTTACGGTCTATGTATTGATAAATAAGTGTCAAAAATTTTTTTGGATTTTTAGATTTTTAGTTATAGAACCGTTCCAATAATGGAACACTGGGAAGATACATACATGTAACATTTGGGCTTTTGTATGGGAAATCAAAAACGATATAGAGCGCAGTAAAGTACTTTATGAAGAGATTTTAAAATTTTAATCCACAATTTATAATTTTTTATAAGCCTTGTATAATACAATAAAAAATCTTCTTCTTCTTCTTCTCTTTTATAGACACGGGAGTCTGTTTTATCAGGGTTATCATCTTGACTTGCCTTGTTCCAGGTTTCTTACCATCACTTGAAGAGTATTTTTGATCGGCGCAGCCCTTTTAGTATACCCTCATGCAGGACAAGATATAGTATTCTTACTTTTATTTAACTTCTCAATACATGTTAGTGCCAACAAAACAAATTATAACGTACCCACCTGACCACGTTATTCGACTTATTAGATCTTTCAAATTACTGTGTTTCTAATTCGATCACGCAGAGATTAACCATGGAGTGTTTTCATTTTAGATGTTCTAAGCATGCTTTTTGTTTTGACAGTGTCTGCCCTGGATAAAATTCCATGTGTCTTATAGATACGAACCTTCTGTCTGTCCTCATAGCATTGTTTCTCCATATTATGACATCTTTCAAGCAGACTGCTTCTGCGGCAGCTTTATCAACCTGTGACCTTACTAATCAGGCTAGAAGGTTACTTCGCTATTGACTGTAAAGCAAAGGACTTCAATAGCTTGCTGATGCAGGATTTTCTCCTGTTTTAGAGATATAACATCTGCTTCAATGTTATTCATAGCGTTCTTGACCAAAAAAAAATATCACCGCATCCTGGTAGTATTGTCACTCATCAAGTCCAATGAATTATTTTTTTTCTGTTTTTGAGCGTAGCAGACCTTAGGTGGAATCCGATGGTTAAGATGATTTTGCAGATCCTTTTTGAAAATCGACGTCATTCACCTTCAAAGTAACCATACAAACAACGTTTTCTTACTGTTTAAGGTTCAGTTGTACCAGCTGTGTCCGCATATTTTCTTTACATAAAATACTTTTTTCGTTTCTAGATGTTAAAATATTTAGTACACTATTAAACTACGACCAAAAAAATAAATTTCCCACAGTAAATAATTTTTTTGCATGAAAATAGTACAAAAAAATTACATTGGCATATTATCCCAGTGTTCCAATAATGGAACGGTTAGGAAAATGGACATGAAAATACCTACTTATAGTCATCTTTATTTTTATTATTTTTTATAATGATAAAAGAGACAACAATAGAACTGGTAACGTATTATTTGAATGTGAATTATAACAAACAAAAAATATACGGACATTTTACAACGAGCAATGTTTTTCCACAAAATCTGCTATAAAGAATGCTTCATAACAGAAAAAAGCAGATGCGAATATCGTGCAACAATATCTCTAACTATAGCCTATTAATCGAAGATATTAAGCACATAAAAATAAACGAGTTGCGCATTTCCAAAAAAACAATAAAAATTGTTAACTAAACCGTTCCAATAATGGAACACTGGGAAGATATGGGTTAAATGAAAAAAATAAAACAATGCTTTACTTTTTTAAAATCCAATAGATGGCGGTGTAGTAGAAAATAAATCACACGTGAAACCTGTTACCGTATTGTATATATCATTGAAAGAATAGACCCCATTAAAACTAAATATTTCTGAATTATTATGGTAAGATGACTCATGTATATTATGTTCTTACCATTTGTACCCTTTTCGGCCTTTTCGAAATCAAAATAAGCTAAATCGGAACAGGAGTTCTCGAGTTTAAGCGAGACAAAAGCATTACTTTTAATTTTATTTTTATATATAACTAGCTTTCCCGACAGACGTTGTCCTGTGGTTCTAGCCCGAAGTGGCCCGTTAATATGTACATGATGTGCACTGTTCCCCCCTTAAACAATACAAAATTAATTCGATTAGATAAGCTAATAAAATAATAACCTTAAACTATTTCTTCACAATTTTACGATTAAAATGCATTTATCCTTGGAATTATTATAAAAACTTTAAAATGATATCGATTATTGGAGCTTTTTATGTGCTTTAGAACTACATATTCAATATTAATCGGTACTTTAAGGGGGACCCACTGAAGTTACGGACCTCAAATTTTACGTGCTTGTGTAGGAGCATAAGACCAACCCGTATACCATACAGATTTTTTTTTTCTTTTTTAGCCCTTTTTCTAGAACAAGTGAAATTTTTCCCCTAAAGGTACAGATCTCAACACTTTACTGACTCATCTACATCGAGGGGCTAACCGTTCTACCAAATTTCAATCAAATCGGATAAGAATTACTATGAGTTATGGGTGCGCACACATTTATGGCGTACGCGTACATTAAAAAAAAAATTTGAATACTCGAAAACGTCGAGAAAATTAATTTCAGCGAAATCTACTTTTTTTTTAAATCCAATCAAGACTCATGTATATTCCATATATGTACTATGAGTAATAAACTACTAAATAACCAATTTACTTATGCTGACTATGAATAATTGTCATTGATTACTAATAATGTAATTTTGTAATTTTTTTTGAGATTCTCTTAGTTCTACCTCGATGTTTGGATCAGTATGATCACTTAATCAGCAGTTCAATTATTTGCCATAAGTTAGTCAACTTCATATCCTCAACTTTTAAATGACAGTTATTACATTTATTATTTTTGTTATTATCATGTCCCGGATGAATTACAAAAAATGCGTCGCTTGCTGAACAGTGAACAGGCAAAGCTACTACGCCGAAAACCTAGGTACCTGCAAAAAGCAGCTGTTGAAAGTTTTTAACTTTATCAAATGGAACCTCAGTTATCAATTGTTAGTATTTAATTTATCAGGAGGTACAACAGAATGACACAGTTGTTTGCACTTAAAATTGACCATAACTTTTGAAGAAACGAAACGGGTATATACAGATTAAATCCACTATATCAGTGTTCTTCTGTACAGAGGTTGTCTGGTATCAAGTAGCCTCCGTTAGTTACTAACCTACATTTTAGCATCCTTCTGCACGGGTCGAATGACACCTTGTACTCCAAAACTTGAGGGAAGAAAGGTTTACCTACTCCTTCAGGAATGACAGGACTTGACGAGTATTGTGGATGGGGGGGGGCTCGTTGAAGGCAATATAATCCGATTCAGGTGTAGGATGTGCTCTGCGTGTTGGACAGCCGTTCTCTCGTCAGCCTTAGTATCAAAGTGTTTCTCCCTGGAACGTAGTAACGGGATGCACCATCTGGACGGACCTCAAATTTGGTGGCACATGACCTCAAAAAAATCAAATCGGAGTAGAATTGGAATGTACTTTATATTGCACCTTCCTGCACATTCCTTGGGCTCTAGGAAAATGCATCGCGAACAATTCATCGCGATTACAATAATTCATCCATCTATATTGTAAACTATCAAATTGTTTATGACCAAAAAATAACGTAAAGCTTCAGTATAGTCACTCCTATAAATTAAAGATGGCGGCGATTTTGACATACGCTGGAGTATTACCGTTTTATTACTTGGGGAAGTGTCCAAAAACTGACTGACGATGAATTAATTGTTCGCGATGAATTTACCGGCTACCATTTCCTTGGACCCCAATCGTAAGCTTAACTGAATAAGTAATAACTAAATCAGGTATGTGTTGATGCCTCTGGTAAACTAATGGGTTACGGGTGATGAAATGGTTTCAATAGAATTTAAGTTCCTGAAATAATATAATATGACCACTTAATACACAGTACCTCCGATGTAGGTAAGTCTAGGTATATCGCTGTTTTGTCTTTGTTAAATTTATAGGAGGCTGTTGATGTGGTTAGTTAGAATCTAAGATATTCTGTGGAGGCTTGAATAGTTGGCCACTTTCAGCTGCGTCCTTTTAGAAGATCCTACCTACAGAATTCCGCCTCTGGAGGTGATATCCTTGTCGGTATTGAACAAGAAACCTTAACCGCTCCTTTGACATCAATAATATCATATTCCCAAAACTCTCGGGCCATTAGTATCTATCTACGACCCCACAGGAACACTATCTAAGGTTAAGTTCGAATAATTGCTGTACCTACCTACTTTATACAAAGATTAACAGATGTGTTTCCTTCTTGGCGTATTGGGTTCAAGAGTTTCAGTTTAATTTCAAAATATCTTCTTCTAAACGTAAAAAAATCATCTGGTAGACAAAAATAATGTTCCATCAAAAGACAAAATTCTCCATCAAGTAGTCACATTTCGAAAATTACCCTCCATAAATATGTAATAGGTATACAAAACTTGTCGTCAACTCCTTTGTATCATGTTTTGAGGCAGTGGTACACACGTAATATGACGGTCGTTTACTCATTATAGATCCAATTTGTAATTCATCTTTTTTGAAAGATAAATTCTTGATGAGAATAGAATATTGTTTTTTTACGTGTGTTAACAAGATATAAATTTACAGTATCAACACATTTTTCTTTAATTTAAAGCCCTTTACAAATTACAAAATTTGTCATATCTGGGACATTGTATTAGACGTGAAGGATATGATGCAATAGTTCCTTTATGAGAAAAATGAAGAAAGAAGGGATGTTGCCAGAAGACGTGCTTAAATCATCCGAAAGATGGGAGAGGACTATTAATTGGCCTCACAATAGACATTTGAGTGATTGCTAACGCTGAAAAGAGGCTAAAATTTTTCTATGTAAAACAGTACCAGAATAAAAAAAAAACAATGCTGTAAAAGTAAAGTGTTAAGAGCTATTATTCATATGTGGTCATTCAACGTTACCAGATAAAGTTCCGTAAACTTGTACATAAAATGATCACAAAGTTCATTACAGGAACTGTAAAGTAGGAACTTAATGAGGTATTCCGGGTGAAAATTTTAAAGAAGACCTGAAAGATTAATGCATTCCTGTTACATCACTTTTATAAGAACTCTTATTTTTTTTTATAAAATGAATCTGTGCTCACTCGTATGTATTATTTAAAGAGATTTAAAAAAAAGTCCCCTTGTAGAGGGAAAACCTGACACTGTTTCTCTGACTTCTTGTAATTGAAGTAGCTACCTGCCTCTCATTCTAGAATTATGCATTCTAAACGAGACTCCTTTACTAGACTCATCTTTGATAATAAACACACCTGAGTGAATCTTGTAAACGACACCCTTTTTTCTTTAAAAACAAGTTCCTTCAAACTCGCCACACAATTTTACTCTTTCAAGCGCGTTAATTAAGTTCCTTAATCCTATACATTAGTTCGTGTAGGGTAAGTATAGGGACAACGTACTTACGTGTAGCGTTCGTAGCGCAAACAACTACTAAAACTAGAAATCCTTTCAACCCAAAACCATTATTTGGTTGCATCGGTTTGGTTTGTTAGAATACCAACATACTCATGAAACAAATCGTCACTTCACTACTAAAACCATATACGTCCATTTCGGATAAATCATTGCCGATTTCTTTTGTTTAGACGTCGATTGTGGTAGGTATAAATGTACATAAAGTACGTAGCTGATTTTAAAACTAAAATCATTTCTCCCTAATATGTACAATATTGAGTTTTCTACCAAAAACAAGGTAAATACTTCTCCAAAACGTTGTAAACTCTATGATATTTTTGTGCCAAGACAAATATTGACCAAATTTTTTCTTCTACATTATAACCAGCTTTCGATTATTTTGTATCAAGCGGAAATCAATCCTATATATTTGGATGTTCCAGACCAGGATCTTTAATTATCTAAATTAGAAAATTCGATTAACTTGCCCTCAGTGAGAAAGTTTTCTATTTTTTCTCTCAACAATTCCTTATGATATTGTGATAGGCAACCCTCGGTAGGCGATATAAACCCTATAAATTATGCCCATTGATATGCAATACTTATTAGAATTTCCTTGGAAACCATACCTACTATTCATAAAGTGATTGTTACTGAAGGTTCATTGGTAATTACATCTCAAAGGCAGCAACACGTTTACCCTCTCCATTGCCGATCTTCCACGTTTCCATACAACATAAAAATCTCACCAATGGCTCAATGAGGTTTTTCTTCACCTTAATAAGCATGTTGGACGAGTCATATGACCCTTTTCTTTGCAATACTATTTATTTATTATAATAGATGAAATGATATTGATAAATAATATTGGTTTAAATACACATATCGCGTTTTTAGAGAGAGGTATCGAATTTATTATAACTGCAATATGTATGGTGCTATGTATAACACAAAATGAGATAATAATGCTGCTCACAGTAGTAGTGTTTAGTGGGTAGGTGTAGAGTTCTGATGAATTAATGATTTGTATTTCTAGTACTCATCAATAGAACCCTCATAGTACTTAACTACTCTTAAACTTATGAGTTACAAGATATTCCTTTTTGCAACGCTAATATCATTCTTATTGTAGTGATGTAATGGTATGTACATTGTACAATGAAACATTCCATGTGTATATTTTAGGCATCGCTCATTTTTATTTGATACATAAATACGATTATGTGTTACTTTTAAGTAGGTATACAAAAAAGTTTAAGTATTGTTTTATTCTCTCCATAGATTATTATTTGTGAAGATAGTTTGACAAAGGAAATAAAACCAGTAAACAATTCCCGGTTCTGTAAAGAAGAAAAGTTTTGACTGACAAGTTTCACCAAAGGAAAAGTTTGGAGTTGGGAGCGAAAATAATAGACCGCCAACGTGAAAGGTAAAGGTGAAAAGCAGAGTCGGGCTCCATTGTAAGTGGTCTTATTTTTTGTAAAGCAACGAGATGGGCGAGAGCAGCGTTCGCTGACCAGATATATACAACCTATTGGTAAAGTTTTCTCATAGTATGGACAAGTTTTCTACTAACGCGGAAGCTCCACATTGTAAACTTTGTATATTACAGACGGCTTAATGCTTCAGTAGGTACATTGTTTCTCAATCAACCACCGACCTCTCTCGTCTGTTTCCTTCCTAGTTTTATAATACAGTCGTGTATTAACCTATTTTTGTTAAAAAATACTCCTTGAAACCTTTACACTTTCTTAACCAAGCAATTCTTTTTGTTCATGTTCTTCTTCTTTGTCTACTTGTGGATATTCCAAGGTCTTTTTCATTTTCTTCTACTCCGATCTGTATTGGCCTTTTATTTGCCACCCTCACCAGCGAGTGGGATAATAAAATCACTCCATATTTTTGGGGCCAGCTCACTCCTCTTCACATGGTTTCCATCTCCATTCGAGGATTTTAGGTGCCCACTGCTCAGATTCCTGTCTAATGAAAACATGACCCGCTAACTGACATTTCCGTTTGACAACAGGTCCATTGTAAATAAATAAGAAAGATACATAGTTAACAGTGTAAAGATTGGTACAATGTTAAAAAAACTTGTTGATAGAAATAATGAACCAACGCGTTGATAAAATTAATGAAAAAATAGGAACCTACCTTTACCAATGTTTATGTACGCCCATACTAAGCCCAAACTACTAGTAGTATGGGCTTTGAAGTCAAAGTTCTTTGTATTGTATAATTACATATTATCTTCCTTTAACCTTGAAACAAGTACAATACACTTAGATACCTAATTTTGCAATATTTTAACGTATACAAGTGTTTCCTTGTTTTTAAAAAGTCTATATTGTTATGGCCCCCCATTCACGATCACTCCATCCGTCCGAATGGAAGGATGTCACTCCAAAAAATGACCGTGAACGGGGAAAATCAAATGGATGATACCTAGTTATTTTTTTAAAATGTATTTGGGCTCAACTTAAGAGGAGACAAATACACTTTTGACATCTTGCACATAAAGAAAAGCTTGTGTAGTGAAGTGGAAATAGTCCGCACCGCGGGATAATCGAACCCACGACCTCCAATATGGTGTGCGTACGAATACCACTGGACTGCCAACCATTTCTGTATGGAGTGATAGCGTGAGTCGGATGTACCACTCAAAAATTCCATCGCGTCAAGCCATTCGTCCATCACTCCATAGGGGAACTCGAGTGGGCGTGGTTCTAGTCGTCACGTGACTTGATTATCAGTGCTAAAAGCTTTGTCCAAACTTGTCCTATTTTGTCACTATCTTTCCACTAGGGTAGGTACGTTTTTTGGTGTTTTAATTTAATAAAACCAAGATACGTGTATTAACATGGTGAAATTTCTTTAGGATCATTGAAAAAAAAACTCAAGATTTACTTCTGTCACAATTGATGACATTCATTTGGAGTGATCCTGAATGATACAAAATTTTTTGATGTCATCCATTAGATGTCATGTATTTGGAGTGACCGTGAATGGGGGGCCTTAGAGCGGAGCACACGAGTTGATACGTTTATAAAATGTAATTTTATAAAACTTTTCATAAAAGCTGATATTAAAAGAGTAAATGCAATGAAATTGCTTTTCTCCGCATTTGCCCGTATTGTTTATACATGCATACACTCAGAATAATGTACCGTGTTGTTAGTCCAGTTATTAATTTTTTTTCACTATAAAAGTCTTATAAAATTTATAACTGTAGCTACACATAGCTCGTTATTATCACACATTAATACCAACCAGAGGATATTATTAATATTTCGCTTGTTTATGTTCCATATTTCTTAATTATTTACGAAGCAAATAATATTATAAGACTTTCGTCCGTGACTGCTGGACTTCTAACGGAAACGTAGTAAATTATGCTCAGGTTTCATTAACGTTTTTATAGCTTGAATTTCATCTGGGAAAAAAGAATGAACGCCGAGGTTTTTTTTTGTTTATTATAGTTTGTAATTAAATTAAATCGTTTTGTTTCATTATACGCAAACTGTGTCCGTCAATTTAGCCCCCCCCCCCTTGACTATAAACAGGGGCGTAGGATGAATTTATTTAATCATACGAAATTTTTACTTACGGTCGTAAAAAATGCACTTTGTACAAGACGACCTTCTCTAATTTGCTTCTTTTTTCGAAGAAATTTTTGATTGCCTTGTTTTAAAGAAGCACGGATTTTTCGTTGCTTTTCTCTGTTTAATGGAATTTGAAACACTGTATAATGTTTAAAAATCTTCTTCTTACTCAGCCCAATGGCGCTACCACTCCTAGACGGAAGCCACCTTATCTGCTTCTTTATTGCTCTAGCTTGTGCTTTCTGCATCCAGACCACCCCAGCATTCCGCTCAACATAGTTTTTCCATATTAGCTGTGGTCGTGATATGCTTCCTTTTGTCGTCTCCACTCTCCATTAGAAACCCTAAAAAGACGCGTTCCGGGTGCTGGACAAAGGAAGGCTCGCCAGATGTGCAGGGTAAGAGAGAAGTAAATACAGGAAGGAATAGGGTCCTGTAAGACCTACTCGTGTGGTACACACCGGTTCACTCGAACACTCGCACGACACATCCGCTCTAGCCAGTGGCTAACAACTTCTGAGGCTGTGTACGGGAAACGGTGAGAGTCTGTGAGAGAGTGTGTGAGAGGGGGAAGGGGGTGAATTACTTTTACATACACTACATCCCTCCCTTTGTTACATTTATAATTATGTTAACCTAATATGAACTTATGAAGAAGACTATGTCAACAATACACTTGGATTTGAGTATTAGGTATCTTAAATTCTATAAACTATGGAACAAAACAAACCAAACAAAATAATCCTTCATTCCACTGCAACTACAGCCTTCCATTCTCCTTTCCTTTTTGTCACATGCTTCCATAATGTTTCATATTACTAACAAGATTTCCACTATTTCCACTTTCTGTTTTGTACAAATATTTCAGAAAACTGGGTTTTTACACTGTGATGAATAATGACCTTTCTTTTTGCGAGAATGGCAAGTTCTCTTTTTTGCTTGACAGCTTTATGAGCTGTTATTTGGACGTGATCTTGTTCCTCGATAATGGCTCTGACTCTTCTTAAAAATTGCTTTGTTTACAACTTGGTTTAATTCTAGATTCTTTGCTACGGTCCCTCCATTTGCACATACGTCTAATTGATGACCGACTAACTCCAAAGTATTTGCTTTTTCCTTTATTTCATCTAGAGTAGCTTTATCTCCCATTATCAGGATGTGCTTGCGTAGTTCATTAGAAATGGTTCCGTTTTGTTTTTTTTTTTTTTTTTTTTTTTTTTTTTTTTTTTTTTTTTTTTTTTTTTTTTTTTCCGATGATTAAAATATCCAGCTTATCAAATCCACATTTATCTGCTTGGTTACGTAGTCTTACAAAAAACTTCTCCATCTTCTCACCCGTTTCTTGTTTCAGTTTCGACCCGTTATTGTGGCATCTGGTGTCTCAACTGGTTCCCTAATATCGGTGTTAGCACCAGGTAAATTAGAATAAATTAATTGGAGTCCTGGATTCCCAAAATGCAGAAAGGTGGCCCTTTTCCTCACCGGATCTTGGATGTCGGTCGCCATAAAGAAAATTAACAACGATCTTTTCCAGTATTCCCATCGAGCTCCGATAGAAGAGTTGTCCTCTTCAAGATCAAATTTCTCAGGTCCAGGCATAAAATTTATCAATGTTCTTTGACCTACGATTCTTACCTTTTATTTTATTTTTTTTTTTACCTACGTTCGAACTGCCAATTTAATGACAGCAAGATTCCAAACCTGTCAGTTCAGTGGCATAATACTAACCAATTTAATAGCAGCAACTATTCAAACACTAATTTAATGGCACCAATATTCCAAACCTTCTGTTCAAGTCTTAGTGTTCAAATCTCTCAACTAAATGGCAGAGTTCCTACCAATTTAATGGCAGCAATAGTCCAGACCTTCTGGTTAAGTGAAATCTGATCTACCAATTTAATGGCAGCACTCCTACCGATTGATTGGCAGTAATATTCCAGACCTTCTGGGTAAGTGAATTCTGATATACCAATTTAATGACAGCAATATTCCAGACCTTCTGGGTAAGTGAATTCGGATCTACCAATTTAATGGCAGCACTCCTACCAATTTAATGGCAGCAATATCCAGACCTTCTGGGTAAGTAATTTTCCAGACCTTCTGGATAAGTGAATTCTGATCTACCAATTTAATGGCAGCACTCCTACCAATTTAATGGCAGCAATATTCCAGACCTTCTGGGTAAGTGAATTCTGATATACCAATTTAATGGCAGCACTCCTACCAATTTAATGGCAGCAATATCCAGACCTTCTGGGTAAGTAATTTTCCAGACCTTCTGGATAAGTGAATTCTGATCTACCAATTTAATGGCAGCACTCCTACCAATTTAATGGCAGCAATATTCCAGACCTTCTGGGTAAGTGAATTCGGATCTACCAATTTAATGACAGCACTCCTACCAATTTAATGGCAGCAATATCCAGACCTTCTGGGTAAGTAATTTTCCAGACCTTCTGGATAAGTGAATTCTGATCTACCAATTTAATGGCAGCACTCCTACCAATTTAATGGCAGCAATATCCAGACCTTCTGGGCAAGTAATTTTCCAGACCTTCTGGATAAGTGAATTCTGATCTACCAATTTAATGGCAGCACACCTACCAACTGAATGGTGGTATAATTCCAGACTTTCTGGTAAAGTATGAGCACATCTACCAATTTAATGTTCAAACCAAATGCAAATTTCATCTTTTTTTTTTTTCAAAATTCAACAAATATTAAATTTTTTTATTATCTTGTTTATTTTACTGGTACAAAGTAACTGTACTATCTTTCAATCAAATATTTTCTCGAAGAAATAAATTATATACATTTCTCACAAATCATTCTTTCAGGATGGGTTGCCTAAGAATAATAAAAAAATATACAATTCTAGTATGATACACAAGACATCCTTCGAACGCGGAAATGCCATACAACACACAGTCATTACAATAATATTGTGCAACTTTGATATGACTATAATACGACCGGTGTGAATTTCTATAATATATTCAATTCGGAGTTTTATTGAATTTATTTATAGCTTTACGTATTTCACTGAAATTCAATTTCATACAAATATTGTCTATCGACCATCTGCACTTATGATTTGGTCACACATGTTTATTTGATTATGCAGTTATCGCCAACCACTCCTTTTATAGGAAATTGTTAATTTTTCAAAACAACCATTACATTATAAGGAATCATTTTTTCCAACAAAAACAATTATAGTAATTATATCAACACGCTACCTTGATATCCTCGTCGCCACTTGTAAGACCTACTCGTGTGGTACACACCGGTTCACTCGAACACTCGCACGACACATCCGCTCTAGCCAGTGGCTAACAACTTCTGAGGCTGTGTACGGGAAACGGTGAGAGTCTGTGAGAGAGTGTGTGAGAGGGGGAAGGGGGTGAATTACTTTTACATACACTACAGGTCCGAACTCAGAGGGACCGGCAACAATAGTGTCTGTTTTTCATGTGGCGAATGGAGTAAAATGAACCAGTCCACAATCGCAAACGTGATGTAAATCTGCCAAAAACCCTGTTTAAAATCATTGTTATTACGAAATAAATTATTGTTACGTAAATATCCTATAACGTTGACGATCACTTTAAGCAAGCTTCTGCGTTTCAAGCAGCTCTAATTACCTAACGTATTTTTTTTTAATTGAATCTGTGCTCAGTGACTGCTCACTCGAAGTGAACACAAATACGCTTTCGACATCTTTTACACTATAAGCAAAGGCTTGTGTCGTGAAAGAGGAAGATGCTCGGCACCTGGGATCGAACCACGACGTCCGCAGTACAAAAGCCGGCGTTGTAACCGCTGGGTCACCAACCACTTCAAGTTATGTACAGACATATATTATGATGTACAGACAAATGAAAGATTATATTTCACTGTTTCATGAAGAATAATAGTATATCCAACGGGAGTTTTGTTTATAAAAAAACGTTTTTGTATCGTTTTTTTTGTAAATGTGTAGGTACCATGTATGTTTGACTTTTTGGCGTGTAAAAAAATAATATTTTTTTTTCAATCGTCGTATACAAAGGCATGTTGCGAAATCAACGAGTTTTATTTAAAAAAAAAAGCTCTCTAAATGGACAAGTGTGCAATTTTATTTTAAAGTTTTGACACAAAATATCCACAGTTGAAAAATTCAGAGATGTAGCCAAAAGCTTTTTAACAATTTTGAAATACTTACCTACCTACGCCACTGAAAAAAAACTTGACGGTGTTAAAATTTCTGCTTTTCGCTGTGACGTAAAGCTCAAATCGCTCCATTAATTGCAAAGGAAAAATGAAACGGAGTGAGTTCTTGAGATGAAATGACATCTACACTATGAGCATATCTACGTACATAGGTTGCTACTGTTTGTTATGTCTAAGCTGATATTGCTGAACATTCTGTTGACTACGCCAGGAGCACTTGAAACAACCCGATGTCAAAACTTAATAAAATATTTTTTGCGACACTTTATCGACAGATGGCGTTACTGTTTGTTCATATTCTCTTCAAGCCTTACTTTAAAGAGGTAGGTAGGTACCTACTTTTTAATTTTTGTTTTATTAAAACCAAACTATGAAGCAATTTCAACATCACTTAATCGCGAAAAAATCTTCGTTAAGTCTATCTTTGTGTTAACTTAAAGAACAATTTTATGTACCTTGGGTGATCATCTTCAACAACCAGTTCATTGTTATTTATTTATTTATTATTATTTGCATTATTAATGCCGGCCTCAAAGGCTCCGACTACAGATCAAGAGGTCCTGGGTTCGATTCCCGTTCGAGTCAGAAATTTTCAATGTTTTTTTCACATGAAATTTCTACTCGGGGTTGGAATCCTGTGTCAGATTGGACGGTACCGTTTGACTGGTAGATACTTCAAGCATTAAGTTCCGCCAGCTATACTAACACCTATGCATAGAAGAGTGTTATTTATTTATTTATTTAATAGATACATACATACATCCTCCCTTTAAGGCCCACCGCACAACGCAAGCCAGCCCGGAAGAGACTAATCCGCAGCAAACTCGATCCACATGAAACTGACCCCCCAGCTCGATCGAAGTAATCAAACCGAAAAGCCGGCCCCACACAAGCCAAGTCCGCCGCGGACCCCCCCCCCCAGACTAACCCGCAATGCGGGAGGCCTAAACCCCAATCAGGAGCATAGGGAGGCAACAAGAGCTCTCCATTGCGCTCGAAGGCGTCCGAGGCTCATTGTGCCTTTTCTGACCACTTGCGATTTAAGGACGTGAGGTGGTCAACCTCATTTATTTAATACAAGTACGAAATTTTGGAAATGATGAAGACCAAATTAAGGGTAAAAAAAAAAAACCCTTAGTAAGAACGCCAATCTTTACTAGTGGTCGCCCAGTGGTCGAAAATTCGACTATCACTAAGTGATATTACAAAAATGTGTGTATTATTATTTATTTTATTATTGAGATTTTATATTACATATATTGAGCGAGCGCTGTTTCAAAATAAAAAAAAAGGTTATTGGATTCTTTTCCGCTCCGGATAACAGAATAACTAATAAACATCGAAAAATTGATAGCAATAATAATATAATATTAAAGTTAGTATGGAACGAATTTCGATACAACAACGCCGTCTGTATTAATTTCTATAGATACACAATTTTTATTTACCTAACAATTGATTTTTGATGGATTTTTTTTTCAAGCTTTTTCTAATTTGTTAACATTGAAGCGCATTTTTTATAAATTAAAACGCGAAAACTGAATACTTAAATCTAATTTTGAATTCAGATTGCCGTTTGACACAAACTGTAACAAGTCATTTATATTATTCTTTTTAATTAGAATTCAATATTCATATTTAGATAACAGGACAAAGTCTGTCGGGAAAGCTAGTATAATATAGATAAGTGCAAAGCAACTCTAAAAAGGAACATAGGAAAAAATATTGTGTATCACGGCACAATTGCAATCGCATATTCTGGTGATGGGCACAGCCTCGTCCCATATGCAAGTGCAGTAGCACAGTCTCTGCCTAACTCATCACAGCGTAAAGGAGTAAACCTTCCATCTTCATATTGTTTCCTGTGAAAAGCTGATTATCCCTTTTTGTCTTTCGAGGTGCATGTTGTTCACATGCATTTCGTGACAAATCTTGGGTTTTCACTTCCATTCATAATATAGGTATATATTAATATTATTATGAAACTTTGTTCAAGAATGGCAGTACCGAAAAAAAACTAGTAACTCATAAACAAAACAGTATACAGTGACCAAAGTAACTGAACAATAATAATCATCGCGAGGAAGGGAAATACTCTAATAACGGAGTCCTGTCTTTGTGAAGGAGAAAGACACAACATCTGTCTCCCGTTGACATTTACATTAATTTAGCAGGAGAAGACAATGAAGGTACTCGCGCGTCTTGTTGAAATTGAGAATAATTAGAGCGCACATAGGTATTACAGTATAGTTTGATTAATACCATTATGTTTTGTTGTTATTTCTATGACCAGATCTTAATTAAATACATCCACCTGCATCTGAAATGAAATAATTACACTCTGGTCAATGACAAGATAAGTGCAGTGTTTATTAGAAAGTAATCTACATATTATAATCAGTTCAATTCTTAATACGTATGTTATGATTTGTTTTTGTTCGCACATCATTCATGAACACTGTTGATGTTTTGTTCGGTTTTTATCTGCGCAGAGTCGTGCATGCATGATCACCTGGGTATTCATAAAAAATAGAAAGTCAATTTTATCTTAAAAAATAATAAAACAGTATAAAGCTGATACCGTTTATTATTATAATGACATAATTACAGAAACTATTCATCAGATTAAAAAAACAACCTTTTTGTATTATTGACGTAGTTTCCTACCTTATTCTGGAGAAACTTCAAGTCTGTTAAAAAATCAAGTAGGTAACAAACTTTAAAGGCTTTATATTTTGTAAATATATTACGATGAAAAATCACGTGTCCACAATTCCATTTTGCTTATAAACGTTTTTGGCCATGGCCATAGAGTGTTGAGACATGCGCTATATAGTTCACGCTCACATAAATGACTATAAAGTAAGTTTATTTATTAGATCAAAAACTAATTATTACAAAGTTAAGGTATAATAATGAAGTCGCGCCAAATCCATACAAATGGATTTGTCGGCGCGTTCTTCTACAGAAATAAAAACAATAATAAGAAATAGCAACTTAAAACCTAACCAACAGCAGCAAACATAATATTATTCATAATTATTTACAGATTTTCCAATTATAAACAAATCCACATTTCAAGAGCCATTCCTTGACAAGTCTTTTTGTTGCACTTTTACTACCACATTTCTTAATAGATGTCGGCATCATATTAAGCAATTTAGGCACATTATATTCTAAAGTTCTCTTACCGTATTTATTATTATATTTTGGTACTATATATCCTTCATTTAATTTAAATCTAGTATTATGAGCGTGTCGCGGTCTTGTCTTATATTCATCTTTCAAAAACTGGTCAAGGACAATCCTTTGCCAAAACAAGCCTTTAGCAAACAAAATATTCAGCTTTTTGAAGTATAAAGAAATATTATTACGCGCCGCGGTACATACATTTCTATTAACAATTAATCTTAAAATCGATTTTTGTGCGAGCATTACCCTTTTTAAATTTGTATTAGTACAGTTACCCCAGCTACCAATACCATATCTAATCAAAGATTCTGCCAAAGACTTGTATATTATTTTGAGTGTGGTTCTAGGCACGAAGTACTTAATTCTATACAACTTACCAGCTATGGATCGCAAACGCTTACATATTTTATTTACATGAAGGTCCCATTTAAACTTATTATCTATAGTTAAACCTAGGTATACATAATTATTTACCACATCAACATACGGACAGTCGCAGGTGATGGGGAGCTCAACATTTCCGTGTATACACTGATGATCATGAGATACGATTAGGATTAATCATTGCTAAATTTGGAGATCTTATATACATTAATTTAGTTTTTTTTGCATTTATTATTAATCCATAATCATGCGACCATCTTATCAATTTATTATAATCATATTGCAATAACTTACGAGCCTCCATCTCATCGTGATGCGAAACTACAAGTGCAGTATCATCAGCGTACACAAAATATTTACAGTATCTGAATAAAACCCTCATACATGAAACAAAAATAACATACATTGTTGGCCCCAGTATAGAGCCCTGAGGAACACCTGTGAATTTAACAATATCAGATGGTACAAAATGTTATGGAGCTTAGGGTTTAGTCGCTGAATTTTGTTCCGAAGGTCGTGGGTTAAATGCTCGGTGCCGACAATCTTCTTCTTTTACAGCAAGACCTTTGATGCCTGTGAAAGATGTCAGTTTAATTTACGCAGTATAGTATGTTTCAATGTCCTTTTTAGCTTACACTTCAATGCTCAAGTCGATTGTACCTTTCTAACTCTGTACCCTGATGCCCGTTCTTGGATCTCTGGCGATTGTCGTGAAATAAGTTTCCGGAATAGCTGAGAAATACTATGAAGAGTAGAAAAATATTCAATTCACATTATGAAAAGATCATTCAATAGTTCCAAATTGGATTAAAAACAAAAATGACCGATAATTAAAATCTAATAAAGTTTTGTTTGAAAATGTTTTGAATTAATTTGTATTTCTAATCCATACAACAATCGATTCAAGTTGATGGAACATTTTTAGAAAACCACTTATTGACTTGAGGTTTTAATTAAATCTTTGGAACTCAGATTTAACTTTAGTATTTTTGAAAGAAAAATAATTATTTTGAGTGATCCAGTTTGTTGAAAACAAATTTGAAGTTTCCTCAATCTTTCAAATCTATACTCCCTCCTACACTCCACTCAGGAGCAAGGGAGTTTCCTAAAGCAGAAAAAATGTGGTTGTTTGTATACTGAAGTGGTTGTATATACCTACCTATTTAGGTATTACTTTCTATTATACAGAGGGTTAAGGAGAAAGACAAACAAACTGATATGGCTTATGAATTTAGGAAAATACATTTGCACTTTCACGATTTTTTTCAAATTGAATATCGAGCGCTTTTGTCTAACTCAAGCAGACATATTTTGAGCTTCAAACAAAATTGGTTGACAATAATTATTGAATGGTTAATAGTTATAGGTACCTAATTAAATAAAATTTTGCGATTTTTATATGTGTCAACTTTTTTTTTAAAGCCCTTAAAAAGGGAGCGACCTGAATGTATAGGTACCTACAGGTTGACTGGTAATTCGAAACTTTCCTTGAAAGGGATTATACTAAAACAAATTTGCAACAATTTTGTTCCCATTAACAAGTTTTTTTTTCAATTATCCACCTTTTGACCTCAAACTGAAAATTGTGAACAAAGTACTCCATTTTGGAAACTAAAAATACATTTTCCTATAATAGCTGAAGAATATAGGGATGGTTGATGTAAAAAATCAAGAAGAAAATTTCAAAAACCTCGGAAACACAACGTTTTAAAATCAGTTTTAAAGTCAGTTTTTTTTAATTTAGATTTTTCTAAGAGAGCTACTCCAAAAAAGTATAATAAAATTATCTATAAACCTACCATACTATCAGCTTGTCTAACTTTCTACCAAACACCCTATTCATAACTGACGTATACCATAAATTATCTTAGACATTCACGATTCCAATTGAGCCTGTGAGTCGACAACTCGAAAAATTTCCCAAGTTGTAAAATGAGATAATTAAAAGTTCTTTTTTATTGGTTTAAGGATGTTGCTTATTTTGCCGGGAACAAGAAGTGTAACAAGTTTAGTCTTACGGTCTGTAGTTGGTAATAATGTCAACATTCCACGTGACATTTCATTATTGTAAGGGGAGACAGTGGCGTGCCAGACAGTTCAGCTATGATCTAATTACCATAAACGGGTTCAGTCACGTAATATTTTCTTTCTTTCACTTTCAAAGATCCGCTAGTGGGACACCTTCTTCTTTCATAATAATGTTAAACTAGGGATCAAACAAGAAAGCTAAAACTCATAGGGTGGCCATTCGGTATGCGTAAAAAAATTGTTTTTATTTTTGTAATTCTCTTCGCCTTAAGACAAGCCTGTCTTCGAGAAACAAAATTTACAGATTAAAACAGCAAAGTTGTACTTTCACGATGGAAAAAATCGAGCACTTACCTACATAAAAATATGGGTTGACTATTTCAAGAAACTAGATTAAGTCAAATTAATCAATAGTTAAGCTTCTATGGAGTTTCCATAGTTTGTTGTTGTAATAATGCCATTCTTATTGTTATATGTGAAGTAGTTGCGTGAACGGTTGAGCACTTTGGGACTCTAATTGACAATTGACATTCTAAAATACATCCCTACAGCATTTTCAAAAATAATAACTCCATATTTATTTTTCATGTATGTAATGTTCTCTTTGGTTATTTCTTTTGGGAATGGTTGTTGTTAATATAGGCCTAGATATAGATATAGGCCTAAATTCATCTAATTTTTATAAGTTGTCAACACTGTACACGAAGTGTTCAGACCTTCTTGTATTTCCCTCCACCTGCCTTCACGATTTTGTACTTACCTAAAATTGACACAAATTCTTCACCTCAGATCACCAAAATTCACATCAAAATTGACACAAAATTCTTCACCTTCAGATCACCAACCTCATGGTTTGAGTGCCGCCGAGACAAAACGACTTCAACTGGAATTTGTCCCTTTTTTAGTGTATTTCAATTTGTGTTTGTGCTTTAATCTGTAGTGTTGTGTTTTTACCATTTTACGTATATTAACCTATATTAATATTATACCTGCTACTCTTATCATTTATTGTGATTGTGTAATCACCAAAAATATTGTAAGAATTCTGTACCTACTAACAAACAGTAGCATATTATACTTATTGCACTATTCATTTTGTAATTAACGATTTTATTATTAAACCATAATGCTTGTATCAATAATAAGTTCACTTTTAAAACTGTATCCAAATCCAAACTCCCTTAAGACCCCACTTAGGGCCATAGGGAGGCAACAAGAGCTCTCCATTACGCTCGATCTTGCGCAACGTTAATGACCTCCTCCCACACCATGTCCAGATTCCTCAGCTCTGCTTCGAAGGAGCGGAACACAGTATGAGAGGGTCTTCCTCGTCCCCGGGACCCTGATGGGAGGAAGAACAGCGCTCTCCTCGGCCAACTGTCACCAGTATTTTTTTCTCATAGAATTGATTTCGTGGACAGTCAGCCTTACTCAACACAAATTACGTATTTATTAGTGTGTTCTATGACTTGCCTAAAAGATTCACAGTTTACTTGTAAGTGTAGAAGTTGCGTCAATACTTTTTAATTATTATTAGAAGTTACAAAACACGACCCCGGGGAACTCATGCCTGGAATATTTCCCGTTCTATTTTTCTTTAGCTCTATGAGGGTATGGACGTCGGTAGAGACAAAATAATACACTGAACCAGTAAATATATAAATCGTTTCTTTATTTTCAATGAAACTATATAAGCATATTCAATGTGAACAATTTTTCTCAAGGTATTTCAAGCGTCTTACTTTTATCCTTTTAGCAAATGAATCTGTGTAGTAAAGGTCGCGTGTCACCGGGTGACGAACAAAGTTATTCGTTTCACAGCTGTCAAATGACACCAAATTTTTATGCAACTATTCGGTACGTGTCCAAAATTCAGAAGGGTTTGTTATCTATAATAATTTGATATCTATAATAATAATTGGCAATGCAATTTTCAATCAAAATACCTGGAGTATAATAATATGTTCACGTTATAAAACCATTTTTTAAGCTCAGTGAGTAAAACGCGCTTTAAACAGATCCAAAACATGTTGTGAAATATAATTCTGATGTAACTAAGTGCCTCGCAAGAGGCCTAGGGTAAATGACAAAGAATAAAGAGCATTGTTTGATTATTTATGAAAAAAAAAAACTATATAGGTACCTGTCCTCAATCCTTCCTTTGGGCCCGCCAACACATTTTGATGTAGGACTCGTCGACCGTATTTCAAGAAAAACCACACACATGACTCTAAGCTGCATATTATGAGAATTTCAAATGAAAGAGTTTACCGCAGCATTATAAATCTGTTAAATATAAAATTGGCTAAAGTAAAACTTGGGTAAGTGCTTTCAACCTTCAAGAAGTTAATAATCTTTTCAAATACATTGCAGCAGCAAAACATTTTCAATCCCGTGTCCTAATTCTTGCTTTAGTCAACAAGACTCTTCTTCTTTGCCTTGCGCTTTTGTCGGGCCTCCTTGTACAAATGTACACAAGCGCCACGATCTTCTATTCTAGGTTATCGATTGATGGTCATCCTGTGGCAGCCAACTCCTTCTCTGCCTTCCACCTGGTTGCCGGGGTTTTCCTCTCTCACAGTTTTGTGGGAGTATTCAGTGAAATCATTAAATTGATGATCATTTAATTAATTTCGATATTTTCGGAGGCAGATTATATTCACACCAATCTATTGTTACTATGAAAAGATTCCCATTTGAATTTTTGAAAATGGGAGACCACAAGTCATTTATCGTTCTCTTTATGCCTCTCTGATTATTTAAGCGCTGTTATATTTTAACATTGTATTATTTTTAACGAGTGGCTAGTTAAACGTATTGATTTGGTGCAGAACCCATCGCTCCGGCCATTCATCACACTCAGGTAATTTTGTGTTCATTGTTCGGACCCACTATGTGCACAATGTATCTCGTGTTTTTTTTTTATCCAACCTAGGTTGAATAATTTATATATCGAGCTGCTTTATACTCCCGAACTTTACACGTATATACAAAAATATTCGAGTTCCCCTTACTATGTTTGTATGGCTGTTATATTACGCAGTATGGTGGTACTAAAAAAAGCGTTGTGTCAATTTCCGCTGTATAGCAATTCATCTCAATTCATATTTTTCTACTACGCGCGTACACTTTCACGCGGCTTATTTGGATCCATTTTTGATGGTTTTGATATTTCGTATTTTGATATATACGCTGGCCAAAAATGTATGAATGATCAAATTAAAAATGACCAAATAACGGCGTGGACTCGCATCTTACATTAATACCTCCACTACACTACTCGCGAAGTTAGGCGAATACGATAGAGTGCAGAGGCACTTCGCCTTACTTCGACCAACCTCGGCTCACCTCGAGCGACCTCCGTTTGTTGTCGGTTTTTGCTACCACTTGAACATTATCCATGACACGTTGCGTACGAGCGCTGGCGGACTACTGAGTTCCTCGCGAAGTAGAACGAGTGTGTGGCGACGTACTTCAGACTTCGGTCAACATTCCCGAATATTTTGTCGAGGAATTTTGCGAGTAGTGTAGTGCAGGTTTAAAAATACTCAACTTAATATAGGTACGAACAAAAACGATCGTGAAAAAATCGCTAATTTTTCATGGTCCTACCAAACCGGATTCTTGATCTTCTCGGAATCGCATTGCAGATCTCACATTAAGAACTTTTGCTCTACAAGAAAGTTATAAGGATGTTATAAGGATTGCTCTACAAGAAAGTTATAAGGATGTTATAAGGATTGCTCTACAAGAAAGTTATAATATTATTATGGTTGCGAAACTTGGAAAAAATCGAAATCAAAGATAAGGCTCCTTCATTCAGGTCGAATTTTGAGTCAAACTTGCACGTAAGTCGGCATCGCAACTCTCCGCACGTTTCGTAGCGTGCGAGCAAGTCGATGACGGTAATCACATATGGTTTTAACAGTTTGTACGTATTATTATTATACAGTGTAGGAAGAAGGAAACTATGTTTAATTGATTTGTGGACGAAAATGGGAGTGTATTTTCAAAGGGCTTACTAAACTAAGCTCAAAGTAAATTAACATGCACACAAGTTGCAACTGTTGCAAGTCTATGCTTTTGAAATTAAATTGTATAGACGGTATTATGACAGTTAAGTGATATGAAGAGTCATGATTGGACACATGTCCCTAATAGATCTTGGCTAATACTAAATGTTTATACTGATGTCATTTTTAAAGGGAATAAATAATTGTCTCTCATTGTTAATAAATAAAAAAGGATGGGAAAACAAAGTAAGAAGGGATGCAGGGCAGATTCTCAAGGTGGCGAGTTGAAAGACGTCAGCAGAGGACATAACTTGCTGGATGTTGATCTTACGAGAAGTCAAGTTTTGATGTTTATTACAGCGCTATTTTTTTTAATGAATCTGTGCTCACTCAAAGTGAACACAAATACACTCTTTGACTGTTAAGAGTGTATTTGTGTTCACTTCGAGTGAGCAAAGATCCATTAAAAAAATGAAAAAAAAGACTCCTACAAAGTAAGCAACTAAGAGCTTGTGCCATGAAAGAGGAAGATCGTTGGCACCTGGGATCGAACCCACGACCTCCGATACGAAAGCCGACGTCGTAGTCGCTAGATTACCAACCACTTCAGAGAAAGATATTATAGACAAACTTTTTAAACTGAAATCGCGTACATGGAGGTGAAAAAGTATCAAAAGTTCATTTTTTTTTTAGAATAACAAGAGTAATTTGAATATCGGCAGGCATACACTTTAGCTACGTTGCTACAATATTGATTGGGGGAATTGAAATAAAAAGGCTGTATCAGGTTGAAGTGCGACTGCAATGTATTGTTTGGCGAGTGCAGGCTCCCGTCAGAGCCTCGCATGAATGCTGCTCCAACACGCGCGCTTCAGATGACGGGGTTCATTTTAATTAGCTGGTCTCTCCATTGCGAAGAATTCGCTTTTTATTGTATTCATTGGGGTATGTCAAGCAGCAGAATATGCCACATACAATGAACACGTACTACTTTATTTATAAACTCCAATCAGTGGAAAAAATAGTCCAGCGATAGAAAATGATGCGATCGAGCGTCGTCGAGGTAAATTAATCCATATCGCTGGATTGAGAGCTGATCTTTGTAGATTTTGACCCGCCATGTTGGATTTTGGAAAAAAAAATGTTGGATTTTACGTCAAGTGACAGTTGCTTCTAGTATAAAAGAACGCTTTCTGTAATAAATAGGTACACTGTATTTAAGTTTTTCCCCTTCCAATCATGCGCTCCCTTCATATAAAATCATAGAAAATTTAAACAAATAAAGCAAATATGCATTCCCGTAATCATTCGAGGGCTTACAACCATAATGCACGAACTTAATCTGTTATACAAAAATGGAGATCTATATTTCCCGATGTTATTTATTTATTTATTTAGCGTATGGCCATTTCATCACAATTTATATATAATTCAATTAATGAGTATATTTTTGTTTTTCTTGTTAAATAGTCAATTCGAAAATTCCATTATCTTGACGCTTTGTACTTAGATGTTGTGATGAATATATCTGCCAGGAGATCAATGATTGTCTGGCGGCCTATAGTTGCATACTCATTTTGCGTTACCCAGGGTGCACCACGTGGAGGCGAGCAGCTTTACACCCCGATGTCATCGCATCACGCCTAAACGGCTGGACCGATTTCGTTAATGCGTTTTTTGTCGTGTAGGCTTTTATCTGAAAAAGGTTGTTTTCATAGAAAAAAAAATAGGAAAATTGCGTGGAAAATTAGAAATTTAAAGAAAACTCTAAGTAGGTAATCTTTTAGTACTTTTTACCATATACATTTTATTCCAATTTTGAAATTTTGACATGAACTATCGTTGTTAGATAGCGATTGACAGAATGCGGATGGAATATACATAGTTTCAAACAGACGCATCGGTTGGAATCACATTGGTCAAATAATGATAATTAGATATTAATTCATCACCATATAAATTCGAATTCCATATAAAATATATATAAATTAATATACTATAATATATAAAACCGAAAAGAGATGGTTGGTAGTCCAGTGGTATCAATGGCCGGCTTTCATGCGCACAGCGTATTGGAGGTCGTAGGTTCGATACCGTCAGTGCCGACCATTTCCGCTTTCACGGCACAACCCTTTGGTTAGTGTGAAAGATGTCAGAATGTGTATCTATTTGTGTTCACTTCGAGTGAGCACTGATTCATTTTTATAAAAAAAAAACAATATTCATGGTTAGAAAAATAGGACAACGTCTGTCGGGAAAGTTAGTTTTTAATAAAGATAATGACGTTTTGAAGACAAAAATAAAAAACACATTTTAAGTAGGTTCAAATATGAAATTCTTCTTTTTTTTCCGGCAATGCACCCGATCTCGAGTGATTTATGCAAATATGAAATTGAGTATAATAAACATTATGGAACTAAAGGTGTGGTATGATTTAATGCAACTTTTTATTTTTTGAAATAAAAAACAGGACTTAACTATATTTTAATAAAAAATAAAAATAAAAAAATAAGGTACCTATTCTACATAGTGCATCTTGGTTGTAACCACTCGCGTTGCCCGGCTACTATTTTGTTTGTTTACAAAATGTTGTGCAAAATATCATTTTCATACATAAAAGACGCGGATCAAATATGTTTTTATAAATAAAGTAAAAATTGATGGGCGTGTCGGAAGTGATCGTGTAATCGACGTATTTTTTAAAAATAAGACTGGTAGTGTTCTATTTCAAATAAATAACAACATTCGATACAAATTGGTGAAGAAGCAGAAAAAGAAGAAGAAAATTGCCTTAGGGTGCGTTTACACTAAACGAACATAGAGCCTAGGGAGGTAACGAGAGCTCTCCATTGCGTTCGATCTTGCGCAATATTTATGACCTCCTCCCGTACCATGTCCAAATCCCTCAGTTCTGCTTCGAAGGAGTGGAACACAATGTGAGAGGGTCTTCCTCGTCTTCGGGACCATGATGGGAGGAAGAACAGCGTTCTCCTCGGCCAACTGTCATTCGGCATCCTTGCCCCCGCCAAGTCATCTCCTCCCCATAATGGTAAAAGTGATGGGCCTACGCTGGGTGCGCCGGGCGTATAGCGTCGTTCGTGATGCGGTAGTACCATGTTATACCCAACATTCTCCTGAGGCACTTCATTTCAAATGTAGAGATTTTTTTTGCCTGGGCTTTGGTCAGGTGCCAGGACTCACACCCATACAGGAGAATGGGCAACACATACGCATCAAACAGTTTACATTTCGTCTCGACACCAAACGCCGACGCTTTCCATATTTTGGTAATGTTGTAAAGGCGCCTAATGAAATATACCTATGCTTTAGTCAGAGACGGAGATCGTTGGTGAATAAGGCTTATATCTGTGAGCTTTGATCAACACCCAGTCTTAAATGGAATCTACTAAGACACTGGACGAAAGGAACACCATAGGAAGACTGAAGCTGCGATTACGCTCAGATAGACTGTCGTATAGTGACAGCAGTACCCATATTCTAAGTTTTATCGGAAGGTAGTCACGGAAGTAAAGTGAGTATACACGATACATTTTGTATGGAAAACGTCTATATGTATCGAATGCGAGAATCGTTTTTGTTTCGAGAAATATCTTTGTGGCGGCGCTATATACTTACTATAAAATAGTTTTTAGTACCTATGTAATTTCTAGTGGTTGGTAGCCCTGTGACTTCCATATTGCAAAACAACTAGAATTTCTAGGTCGAAAACTCCGGTAAATCTTTCCGAGCACAGGGTTTGTTTAGTGCGAAAATTACCAAAAGGGTAGGTATTTGTGTTCACTTGTAGTGATCACAGATTCATTCTAAAAATAACATATAATTTATACGTGCATATTTAATTATTAAAAATTATTTGTTTTAATTTGAATATTTGTTTAGTAAGTAGGTACTCACAAATGTTTAAGGAGAGGTGGGCAAAAATTCGCATGAAGTGGGTTCAGTTATGTGGGTTGAAAAATAACAAAAAAAAACCTTTAAACGTTTACCTTAGGCTAAATAATTTGGTTAGGTTAAACCACGCGTATTTACCTACTCTCTGTATTTTTTGAACGAAAAAAAAAACAAACGCCAACTTTCGCTTTTGTTTGCTTTTAAACCAACCGTTTTTAAACAAAACTACATAGATTTAAAAGCTAAAATAAAGTTTCGTTTGGTAAGGATTATTATTTGCAATTGTTCAACAAAATTTAGCAAGTTATTAAAATGCATGATGCGCATTCTTCTGTTTTTATATTTGGCTACGTATTACAGAACATCACCAAATGTCAAAAATTTCAGCTAAGTATTTTAGACAGAATCTTTACACCGTATCGAAGACTAGAGTCGCAAAATCCGTAATTCTATATACCTATAATAATATTATATTTTTTAAAGTTACTCACAGAATAAGTTCCCAAGGAGCGGTGAGTCGTCTGTCAAGACGGCTGTCTTTGAAAATTGCGATACTTAATGTTTTTTGTCGCCGAATGTCGCTAGGGTAACCACATGACACTGAAACATTCAGAAGAAAACAGACCATTAGCAACGAAAAGTTTGCGAGAGTGTAAGCGGCAATGCAAGAAGATTGAAGTCTAATGGATTGAATTCTTTGCACCACTTGTGTACCTACCATTTGAATAGTCATGCACGTTTTTCGATACACTAAAGTCAGTTGGTACGGTAATTAATTATTGCAGTCGCCGAATGGCCCTTTTCACGCAAAAAATAATCATAGAGCGCACTTCACACGAAGCGGGCGATGCGATTCGGAGCTTTGTTGTTTACGACTGCCAAACCGACACCGAGCGTCGCAGCAAATATGTATATCAAGGTGTGAAGATGTGAATAAAAATCCAGACAAGTGCGATCCAGTGTTAAATCAAGGAAACTTATTTGACAAATAAACCCTAGTACCTACGTCTTACATATAAAAATGGAGAGCTATTTCCCAATGTCATCGCATCACGCCTAAACGGCTGGACCGATTTCGCTAATTCTTTTTTGTCGTGTTAGCTTTTATCAGGAGAATGTCCTTTTAAAAGAAAAAAACAAGAAAATGCATGGAAAATTAAAGAAAACTCTACGTAGATAGCCTTATTAGTAAGTACTTTTTACCTTATAATTTTTATTCCAATTTTGAAATTTTGACAGAAATTGTCAATTGGTGCGATTGACAGGATGTGGATGGAATATACATAGTTTCAAACAGACGCATCGGTTGGAATCACATTGGTCAAATGATAATTAATTCATCACCATATAAATTCGAATTCCATATAAAATATATATAAATATATTATCTTATATATAAAAATGGAGAGCTATTTCGCGTTGTCATCGGATGGCGCCTAAACGGCTGGACCGATTTCGCTAAATCTTTTTTTGTCGTGTAGGCTTTTATCAGGAGAGTGTCCTTTTATAACAAAAAAATTAAGAAAAATGGATGGGCAATTAGAAAATTTAAGAAAACTATAAAAATGGAGATTTATTTCCCGATATCATCGCATCACGCCTAAACGGTTGGACCGATTTCGCTAATTATTTTTTTGGCGTGTAGGCTCTTATCGGGAAAAGGTTGATTTAGAAGAAAAAAATTAAGAAAATTTCATGGAATATTAGAAAATTTAAGAAAACTATAACAATGGTGAGCTATTTCCCGATGTCATCGAATCACGCATTAAATGTGCTTTTTATTTATTTCCATTGTTTTGAAAGAGAAGATTTAAGAACGCAATGTTGTGTGAAAGTGAATGTCGAGAACTTGGAAGTATGTCTATTTAGGTAATTTATTTAGAAGAGATGCAAGGTGTGAAAAAGAGATTGTAAGAAGGAAATTGGCTGGGAGAAGGGTTGGCGGTGCACTTAGACCTCTAAGAAGATATCTCTGAAATCGACAGTTGATGTACAATGCAATCCTGATACTATCCATGATTTATGGGAGTAATGGGAGTAAAATTTGGACATGGACGAAAAATTTGGAAGTTGGAATAAATGCTGTGGAAATGCGATCACTGCGTAGGATATGCGGAAAGAAACTTATTGATAAGGTGAGGAATGATAATATTAGAAAGGAATGTGGAGTGGATGTTAGTGTAGTGACTAGAATGAAAGTGAATAAAGAAAGAAGGTTTGGGCATGTGAGAATGACTAAAAGGATATATAAATCTGAAAGAATTGGTGCACGCAGACGAGGCCGACCTGCAACGACATAGACCGACCATATCGGTGCCGTCTTACGTGAGGGCCAAGTCAGGAGCAAGAGGAATATAAGAGCATGTATGCGGAATGTTATGCGTTTGGAGGAAGCGAATGAGTTTGGATTGGAAAGAATGGAAGTCCATGCTCTCTGCCTACCCCCTTCGCGAATCAGCGTGATGGGCAAAAAAAGTATTGACACCTCAATGCGTATTTTGAATCGGAGATATTCCTTATCGTACTTTGATCAATCAATCAATATTAATTTAACTGAGCTTCATAACCATTAAAATATCGAATATAATGACAAACCTAAATTCTCTTTTTTACATGTTAACATCAAATCAATCAAAATTAAAACTCCCTTTGAACTCCACTCAGGAGCAAAGTGAAACAATAAGAGCTCTCCAGTGCATTCGATCTTGTGCAATGATGACCTCCTCCCACACCATATTAACATAGGTTAAAAGTTTTTGAAATATAAACTCAGACCCAATGAATGCAGGTTTTGCTAATGCCAGTAAATAGTTATTCGTGTTATATAACTAAAAACGAATTTGAGCTCTGGTGCATAAAATCTAGAGTTCCCATATTATTTGTTTCGATACGAAGTTCGAAGGGTCAGCTAGTAATATATAAAACCGAAAAGAGATGGTTGGTAGTCCAGTGGTATATACATAGTTTAAAACAGACGCTTCGTTCGGAATCACATTGGTCAAATGATGATTAATTCATCACCATACAAATTCGAATTCAATATTTAGGAACACAGGACAACGTCTGTCGGGAAAGCTAGTTTATTATATAAAATTGACAATATTATTATGAACAATAAAAGAATTAAAGTTTAATCCACCCGTATCCAATTATCATAAATGAAATTGAAAAATTTGCAATTTTACTACAATAAATAATATATAATTTCGTATTTTTAATTATCAATGATACTCTTGATTACATGTTGTGCTCGATATTATTAAAAAATCACAAAATGCTAACTAGCATTATTTAAAAAAAAATGTGTAAATTTCGATTGTGTGTTTAGAATTTTGTATAATACTATAGCGGTTATGTAATATCGAATTTATACCACACAATTTATTTTCTATCTGATGCCACGAATGTATAGCGCCACCTATAAAGAGACATCCAAGATAAAGAGCCATCTAGCGGAATACGCCGAATACAACTCGTCTTATCAACAACGTAGATTCACCACCGTTTTTACCAAGTTAACTAACTTAGATTATTTCGCACCAGAGGGAGAGTACATCACTTTTTGGACAAATTATTTTGCGCGAATAACTTACCTATAAATACCTTTTCACTATGCAATTTTACTCACTCTTTCCTTCAGAACCTACAGTGCATAATATTGTAATTAGTTTTTAAGTTATAATATATTTTTCTGTGATAACTGTATTTGAATTCACTAATATAGTGCTTGTGTCTTTTATAATATAAAATTGAGTTTCATTTCGGTAGTGAGTCGAATTCCTTCTTAACTATTTAGACTTGTTCATAAAGAAATAGTGAAAGTTGGTGAGTACTCCAGATATTCTTAATCCTACTAAACTCATAAGAGAGTTCCTTATCTTCTGATAAAGATCATTTTTCCCACTATCATTCTACCAGAGAAAAGAAATCAGCACTCCTTCTTCATCTCAATCTCATCTCATCTTATGGATCAGATTCAACCAATCTGAACCCCATAAATTGGTGACCCCGCGACGTTCGAACACCCTTCAATTATCTACTTAATCCATCATTTTCCAACAATCTCCAACAATCCATTAACATTCCAAACAAATTTTCTCAACAATCTTAACAAAATTGTCACATGTACACCTTCGTCCACTAATCATCTCGAATATTTAACACTCTATACATTCATTCCAAATTATTTCTTTCACAAAGCCATCTAAATAATATTGTCCCACAATTTAAAATTTTCTTATCACATACTACATTCAAAACTAAGCGCGTCCAACATCCATTTACCATTCGACACAACTTCACTCCACTGCGAGTACAAATGTCAAAATAGCATTACCAGCCGTTTTGTTCGCGATAAATATTTTCAAATTTTCGACAAAATATATGAAAAATATAGTGTAAAATAATGTGCAAATTCTAAAACTCAAATGGTTCTGAAGGGATGAGTCATCCGATAGGTTACAGGCAAGTAAAATCTTTAAAAATACCACTGTTAAACGGCATTCAGCCCGTAAAATTTTTTCCAAACAATCATATCAACCTATCGGATTATTAAAAGCCTCTTGTTTTTCTGCCTTTCTATTTATTATTACAGACAATTAATCAATAATGCCGAAACGTTGTAAAGTCGATATAAAAATCTTTAAAAAAAGAAAAAAAAACTTAAAAATTGTGAACAATAATTTGTAGGTTAAATTTTTTTCACGATACAATGTCACATCGAGATTTTTTTCATAAAACTTTTCATGTCTTTAAATATTGATAAAACTTAATTTAATACATTAACTATCTATAATCGCATGCTGAATTGCAAATTTAAATAATTTTTTTACAAAAGAATAACCTTGATTATCTGATTGCAGATTCACAAGTACATTGTTTTCATATTGTCAAAATTTGAGGTAACCTTATTATATTTTATATAAACCACAAGTGAAACAAATGCCTACATTTTTATTAGATTTTCATAGCGCATTATTGCATTTTAAAGAAAAACAAGAAATTTAAATCGCATTTTTCACATACATTCTTATTTTATTCTGGTCAATAAACGATTATTTATGTATCAACTTATCAACGATACAAATATTTCAATGGTCTATAAAATTTTTCTATCTAAATTGTCAATGTAAAACAATTATATTACCATCTTATATTACCATCTACTACTAGCCAATTGCTATTAACGTTTTCCGCGACTAGAGAAATTCTATCTCAAGAATCTCAGTCCGAATTCAATTCGAGGTCAACTTACATATGCAAATACGGCCAAATACTTATACACATGTATTCATACACATGTATTCATAAAAGCTCTATGTATTTCACGCCACGTCTAGTACAATGCATCGCGCATTTTCAGACCGAAATCCCCATTTCGTCGGCTAACTACATACACGCAAGAACAGAGATTCTCATCTCAAAAGCTTTCTTGTAGTGATTGAGCAAAAGACATACACACATGACCATAATGTCATTCGTATAGTCTATATTATACACACATGACCACAGCGTCATACGTATAATCTATTACCATCAAATATACAACTCAACGAGTTAAGAAAAAGACAATTAATGTATTTACATTCATACAAAAGACCATTGAAAACAAAATCTAAAAAGTGTCATATTAATTTTCCCAAATCAGTAACATTTATTTAACATTATTGACACACATACATTGACAAAATAAAACATTATGAAAATTTTTAATTCAAACACACTATGTACAACTATACTACCATGTCTACCCACTATTTTTTACTTATTTATTGTATAAAAATTCTAATATGTATTTTTACAAAATGCTTACAGATCCCAATACAAAACCACCAACTGTATATTGCTAATACCAGATTGGTAACAAATTTTATTATATATAAAGGATCTCACATAGTAACTTCACTTCATAAACATTATAGAAAAAGTATTTGAACATATACCAATTGGGAATCATAACTACTCAATACCATTTTTTTTTAATAATTTTTCCTAACTTTATTTTGAATATTGAACAAAAGATAACATTGAAACACTACACTTAGAAAATTTTTTCTAGAACATTTATCTTAGTAAAATAATATAACTTGTAATTTTTTTTCAAAATCAACATTTGTTTATAATATACTCAAATAAATTTTAATTTCAAATCCAAATTTAAAATGTATTTCACAAAATTTAAATTCAAGAACCACCCTAAAACAAAATATACTTATACCAATTCTATTGTAAATTTTTTTGTTATTTTATATGTTGCATATTATCTCATCACGACACTACTCAACCAACGCTGGACTACACCAACACAAATCCAACTGATGGAAGCCTACGGTAGCAATCTTCACCTGCTGTACTTATCAGAAGCAGACTACACGAGTTGTCTCACAGACTTCGTAGCTCGGAGGCCAAACTTCTCCAACGAATTTTGCCCCACTACTGTTCTCTCCACAGTGGCAGATGTACATCACACCACGATTACACCCCACTGAAAACAACTGATGCATTTTTCCTTGCTCGTCAACAGACCACATGGATCAACCGGTTACTACAGCACACGCACCATCGCTACTGCATTAATGGCCGAGCGCAAATCAACATCGCCGCTTCATCTGGTAAAACACATCAACGCTGTTTTAACCTATTTTAGCCATCATATTACCCCAGTGCAACCGCACTAACGTCGTGAACACTCTGTCCAACTTCTCTTAAGATTCCAGTCGCTACAGAACCCAGCCCAGTCGAGCCATGTCAACATCCAGTACGTACCATCCTACAAACCGCTCAACCAGAGGACTGCAGAGTTCCACACTCCACCACCAGGTCAGGGAGGAAGATATTTTCTCCACATCAGAATTTATAGCACGCCATAAATTCTTGCGGGAGGCTGTATAGCGGTTATGTAATATCGAATTTATACCACACAATTTATTTTCTATCTGATGCCACGAATGTATAGCGCCACCTATAAAGAGACATCCAAGATAAAGAGCCATCTAGCGGAATACGCCGAATACAACTCGTCTTATCAACAACGTAGATTCACCACCGTTTTTACCAAGTTAACTAACTTAGATTATTTCGCACCAGAGGGAGAGTACATCACTTTTTGGACAAATTATTTTGCGCGAATAACTTACCTATAAATACCTTTTCACTATGCAATTTTACTCACTCTTTCCTTCAGAACCTACAGTGCATAATATTGTAATTAGTTTTTAAGTTATAATATATTTTTCTGTGATAACTGTATTTGAATTCACTAATATAGTGCTTGTGTCTTTTATAATATAAAATTGAGTTTCATTTCGGTAGTGAGTCGAATTCCTTCTTAACTATTTAGACTTGTTCATAAAGAAATAGTGAAAGTTGGTGAGTACTCCAGATATTCTTAATCCTACTAAACTCATAAGAGAGTTCCTTATCTTCTGATAAAGATCATTTTTCCCACTATCATTCTACCAGAGAAAAGAAATCAGCACTCCTTCTTCATCTCAATCTCATCTCATCTTATGGATCAGATTCAACCAATCTGAACCCCATAATACGATGTTGCAAGAACAAAGTATGATTTCTTTTTGATTTCCAAGCAGTAGATTTGGAGAATATAATTTGCTGTTGTTACAAACCCGATTATTAGATAAATTCTAGAAAGAATTTTAGATAAATTCGACACTCTTACTCTTAGATAAATTCCATGTCAAATGTTTTACAAGTAAAGTACGTAAATGTTTTGCCTACAAAGAATGGTTTATTGAATAAGAAAATGAGGATCAACCAATAATCAACAAAATAAAACACGTCTTGTTTGCGTTTGTTTGCTAATGATTATTAGAAATATGACAAGACTAGTTTTAAACTTTTTAGGAGCCACATAAAAATCATCCCTTTTCATATGTGCCCTTTTTCATCCCTTTTTGTGAAAATTTGGAAAAAATGTCCAAGAAACCTACTACTCATTTCTATAGGAGAATTCATATGCCAAATCTTAAGTTCGTACCATGTCTAGTTTCCAAGATAGTCTTATATATTTAAAAACATTCAACCCTATTTTTCAAGCCCTTAGGTATGGAGTTTACAAAAATCCTTTCTTAGTGGAAGGTTTTGTATTAAAAACTACCTGATTTCCAAATTTCACTTCTCTACGATTAGCCGTTTGGGCTGTGCGTTGATGAGTGAGTATGTCAGTCAGGCACTTTCCTTTATTATTATAGATGAAGCCAATCTTTTTAAATAATTATTTGAAATTAAGGATGATTAAATGTTACGCCTTGTTATTTTCATAGCGTGGATACTCAATGCCAATATGCTGCATGGAATATAAGCTTTTGAAATGTGTTTGCATAACTGGATGCGTGATACATCTCGGACTGAGAGAGTTTCAATTCGGAGGTCCTGTACAGAGAAGGGGTTGAATATTAAGACACGTCAGATCGCATATGGATCATGTGCTGAGGGGTGATAACTACTGGAGTAAGCTCCAGATTATCATGAAAGGGAAAATATAAGGTAGAAGAGAGTGTGGATGAAGGAAGATGTCTTGTCTGCGTAATGTTAGAGACTGGACCGGAATAAGAATGGTGTAGGAGTTATTCAGACCAGGTTTTGCCGAAGTGATCGCCTACATCATCGGGGTGACCTGGTACGGCATACCGAGAAGTCATAGAAAAGAAACTACTTAATATTTACCCAATATCTGTAAGAAATTCTAAAATAGCGATGACTGCGAAAAGTTACGAGATTTGTGTTGACAACGCTCATAATTCTTTGACCTGGAAGAAAAGAAAACTAATTATTTATTTAGACCAACCGAGCATCACCGGATCTCGTTTATATTCTTACACCGTAACAGGGGAATTATACATTGATTTGATTTTATTTATTCATTATTATGAAAGTTTATGAGTTGTCTCCGTCTCCAATAAGAAGAAGTTAGCAGCGACTGAACTTTTGATGAGTAAACGAAGTAATGATATTGTTGATACTCACGCCAGAACTTTATAATTATTATTTACGGGTTATGAGTACATACAAAGGTTGTAAAGAGGAGGATTCAACACAATGGAAATCTTCAGACACTTTGTCATATTGTTACTCTAAGATGTATTGTGTTATTATTCATTTATTTATTTACATGCATACGGTACCACTGTGCCTTTAACAGGTTATGAAAGATAATAACAAGTAAAGTTGTTTATAAAATACAATATTGATTATAAAATTCTCAGTAAATAAAGATGTATTATTAAGAAGGACTTCGAGCATATGAATATCTTATGCTATTTTCATTTCGTACTTTTTTTATTTTCGTACCTAAGTGTATAAAAAATAATTAAAAAATAAATATTGAAAAGAAATAAAATGCTGATGTGCAAAAAATAATAACCATTTATAAAAATATCGGCCTTGATATGTCTCATTTAATACATCACTTTCGGTCTCATTTGAGAAATTATATCGAACAATAATTACCTATTTCTTTCTTGATCTCATTCATATTAGCCCGTAATCATCCACTGCAGGACATAGGCCTCCTCACGCTCACATCACTCCTCTCTGTCCCTGGTCAACCCCATCCACTCTGTCCCAACGGCACGCACGATGTCGTCGCTCCACCTCATCGGCTGTCATTGATCTCATTAATAGGTAAATAATACCTGATTGATTTTTTGTTTTTTAAATGATTTCTTTTGTTATTTATTTTATTTTTTTTTATTTTTTTTTCTACCGTATTGTCATTTGTACTAACAATAAAGCACTTCATCAGTTTAAAAAACTTTTTATTATTCATACAATAGGGTGGATTATTCATGATGACATATTTTGAGAAACAACAACACAGAGTAAATGTGTATGAAATAACCACCGAGACTGAGAACAATAATATTGGAGAATTCCCCACAGTTTGAGGGCTTGGCTATTTATATAAATACCTACCTGCATATTTTTATAAGATATTTCGTAGAATTTTAAACGGACCCCAAAGAACACTGTCAAATTTTGTTTTGTGACTTTGAAGGCTTATATTTCGAAACTTTAATAGTATGCATATCTAACGTTTGAAAGAACGTCATGCGATATGTCAAATAAATAAATAAATCTTTATTTTTCAAAAGAAAAGTGTGGCGATATTAAAAAAGACAGTCGAGAGGGCGGACTTATCCCGAAGAATCTCTGCCAGCCAACCCATATTATTATTTATTGGAACAAAAGAAAACGGATTATATTGAATTTTTCACTTGAAAAAGAATCCTGATATTCATATTGCATATGATATGACATAAGGAAGTATATATAATGCATTAAAGAGGTCAAGTTCTACATCAACAGTAACTGGTTTAAAGCTAGCAAATCTGTTGAGATTAAAGTCCATGCTTTCATCAAAAAGGTTATGTAACAACACCTTTTAAATTATGTACTGTTAATAAATCATATCTTTAGAAAGTACTCAGTGTATTATGTAATGAAAATTTACATTAATATCTACATGAGATGGTCAATCATCTGGTCGTAAACCTCTCGGGAAATCAATCGTTTTCAAATTTTCTAATAGGATTTCGAAATATTACCAAATTGACCAATTCAAACCATTTACGATTTCTGGGGGTAACAGAGAGAAAGAGAGAGGTGGAGGGACAGAATGATAGAAAGAGAGGGCGCGATGAGAATTCAATAATTTTCTTGGTAGGAACCTCCGGAGGATAATAACATCGCTCTATATTGGTTTCCATTAACGATTAGCAGTAAAACCTACACGTTCTAGTTATAGCGACTAACTGCTGTAGAAATAATAATGGGTGTCTATTATGGGGAAAGTTGCCTCTAACGAAATAAGATATTGGCGAAACCGGGAAACGATTTTATCGGCTAATTATTTACAAGTATCTACGGGGATATTGTCAGACGATTTGGCCGGATTTGTCTTCGTGGTTATCAGATTTAACATCCCCGACAATCGGATGAATAATGCAAATAATAACAATATTCTCTTCCAACAAATTTAATATTATTGCGATAAAAGGTATTAAGCTGTTGCAATAACAAATAAGTGGTCAATAATAGGGTATGTTTCTAAACAGAAATATTATGGTAATAAACTCTCCTAAATATAATGGTCGTGGTAAAATGCTACTTGTGGTTCGTATTGCTGCATGCCTGCGGGAATTGGATTCTGAAGGCCAGCACAATGAACATCAGGCTAAAGGTTTTTGAGATGTGGTATCATCGCCGAATACTTGCCTTATCTAGAATACTGAAATACTTAATCCACGCTCGCTCCCTACGTGAAGCACATGATTGCCAAAAAGCCTCCCCAAGCATCTCTGTCCTGGGCTAGATCCAGGGCGTCATTCCAATTCAAGCCGGTAACCCGAAGGTCTTCTTCGTACGCTCTCTTAAAGGGGAGTCTTGTTCTGCCACGTCTTCTTGAACCATCCGGTGTGTAAAATAGGTTTCCATAATCTATGAACTCGGGACATACACGTAGGATATGGCCGAGCTAGCTCTGTCAACAATTCAGGATTTCCCCGAGAAACCCTGTCGCAGGAAAAAGTATGGACAATCTCATCGGAAAACATCTTGCGTAGGGAGAAATATCCTGTGAGTGAAGGGAAATATCGATTGTCACAGAGGGGGATGAAGGAAGCCAGATATCCGTGAGGACACAGCCAGGACATCTGGCTTCTGTGCCGTGGACTCTTTTCTGTACCGTGGAACAGTTAATTCCAGCGGCTCAGAACGGAGAAAGATACGCAAACGCAAATGGTTACCAGACATGGATCCAAAAGAAGTGAAGAAGATGAAGTATGGTTCTTTACCAGCAGACTGAAGTAGAAATAACCTTTATTTAACAATCTACCATCAAGGATGTATCTAACTGGATAAACAAAAAAATTAATTCAATTTGGTAAATAAAAGGAGTATTCAGATACACCATCTCGAGAGGAATGCTCCCTTCACCCCAAGGCACGCCGTGCTTATAATAATTAATGCCAGTGTCCTTTGAGAAAAAAAAAAAAGAATTCATCAATTCAATAATCAATCAATTTAAATGTCAATGTTTTAAAAATACCTGCATGGCAAAAAATGGACCAATTCAAATTATTTAAATAGGTACCTACATATTCATTTTAACAATAGATAGGTTCATAGATTATCGATATTTTCATAACATAATTAAATTAATATCAATTATTTTTTGTAAGGTTTGTGTATTTACGTAGTGAAAGTTCATTATATTAGAAATTCATAAAAAACCGCGAACATAATATTGTGAACATACAAATCCCAGCACCATCTCCACTATTTCAGTCATTTTACTTTAAAATAATACCGACATGTTTCTATATAAATTCCCAACCCACGCACACCCATCCTTTTGTCACCCTCGAACACATTTTTATCAATAATATCTTGCCCAACTGCATGTTAACGCAATAATAATAAATTTGTCTTCTTCTCCTACCAATATTGTACCATGTCTTCAATTTATTTTTTAAAATTCTATGTATCTTTAGTCTCTTGATAATGTCTACATGAGATAGACGAAAGCGCTCGAGCCTCGATAAAATATCGTGAAAGTGTAACTGCGTTTGTTTTAATTCATTAATTAAATTAATTTTACATTCAATGCATAATAATTATTCTCCCACTAAATCTTTGCTTTTGTGTGGGAGAATAAAACCAATCTACATAATATTTCAGAAATGTTTGTTTTTTTATTTGCCTTTGACAATACTTTACCTTATATGTGAACATCACGCTCAAAATACAAATGCTACGTCAGATATTAATATGCCCAGAACCGTACAAAATGCTGGAGAAGGTTCTTAAATACAATTTGCTGCATTAACTTTAATATATTTAGAGCTATTTAAAAAAATCTATTTTTTTAGGATCTTCATACAAATTTCTCAAAAAGACAGTAAGTCATCTTTTGGAAACAAAATTACTCATGTAAACGTTGAATGGAATCTTGGTATTACGGTATGAAAATGTAATAAAATAATTGTAGATTGATTTTTTATTCATATAAATGTTATTCAAAACTTATTATTCTCAATAAATAAAGATTTAATGAAAAAATTTGCAGTTTGATTTTGAAGTTTGACAGGTACAAATCACCCTCTATGGGTGGAATGCCCAATTAATTATCAAAGTAGGGAATGTAGCTAAGATTCAAACCACAGAGCTCTCTATAAAAACTTGCAAATTATGTCGGTAGGTTTGTATAATATTATGAGGTCGGTAAAAAAGTCATTCCTCTTTTTCTGTGCTTATGTCAGTTATAGAGGTCTGTTAAGCAATGGGAAGCTAGACTAGAACCTGTTTAATTACCTACCGATCAAGCCTGACAATCGGAATCAAAAACGTAAAGCAAGACGGGTATAAGCTAGTACAATATAATTTAGAATAATAATTAGTCTATTTTATTTAGTACGTACTCTGTTTCTGAAGGTGAGTTGTGTTAAATGTTGCAAGTGGTAAATAAAAGGAGTATTCAGATACCTACACCATCTCGAGAGGAATGCTCCCTTCACCCCAGGGCACGTCGTGCTTATAATTAATGCCAGTGTCCTTTGAGAAACTTGACACCAAAACCATGGCTGTAAATCATTGGATGTATTTCTACGTTCAGGTAGGAGAGCTACTTGGCTAAGTGCCTTATACCTATCAATTGAGCATACAAGAAGATAGGGCAAATGAGAGAATGCTCGCTCCTTTATCTGGAATGCAGCAGTGAAATAAAATTGTTCAGTTTAATGTTCTTTGAGCATTTTCTTACAATTTTTTTATCCCTTCACAATATTTTGAAAATTTGTTTTGTTATGACTTGTCTTTTTTAATTTGAATTTTATTTTATTTATATTTTTTTATTTTTTTGTGATGTTTAATTATTTTATGAATGGATTTTATCGGCTTGCTTCTGACATTTGCATCTTATTTTTCAGATTTCAATTTTTTTGGACGTCTTTACAGAAAGTTAAAGTTTTTTTTTTAATAATTTCAATTTATTTCTTTGTAACTGTCCTTGTTTTTATTTATTTATTTGTTTTTTTTTATATTTTTTATATGTCTTTGCGAAGAGTTATTTTTTTTAAGAAATTTTTGTATTGTTTTTTTTTAATTATTTTATGAATGGATTTCATCGGCTGGCTTCTGGCATTTTTACTTCTTAATTTTCAAATTTGAATTTTTGTCTGCATGTCTATACAGAAAATTTAACGTTTTTTTCTTGTGATTTTTAATTTTATTTCTTTGTGACTAATTTTTTTCTTAATTTAGTTTCTTCTTTAGTCACTTTTTTTTAATAATTTTTAATTTTGTTTTGTTGTGACTTGTCTTTTTTATATTTTAAATTTTATTTTATTTATAATTTTTTTTTATATGGGTATTATGTTTTTGCAGAGTAAATTTTATTTTTTGGATTTTTTGTGATGTTTAATTATTTTATGAATGGATTTTACAGAAAGTTTAAAGTTTTTTATTTTTTGATTTTGTTGATTAGGTAGTGACTTTTTTTTGAGTGGTATTTAATTTTATTTCATTGTGACTGTCTTTGTTTTTTTTTTTTGATCATCTATATTGTTTGAGATATTTTTTTTGTACAAATGTAATGAATTTGTGTTTAAAGGCGAAAGCCGTTTATATTATGTAAAAAAAAAATTATTTTTTAGCACTGTCTTCAAGAAAAAATAACAACTAATGACTCTAACAATTCATTAATAATGTTCGATTTTTAAATGGAACAAACCACTACGGGCTTACGACCGTCTTCTACTGTTATTTCGAAGGCTGGCTTAGTGTGATCACTTTACGTTAACAACGTTCGCCATTAGGTCTGTCTTCACATCCTTTTTTCAACTGGTGTTTTGAATGCTGTCTTGGTGTGGTCATTTTACTTTAACAACAGAACTGTGGAAGTCCTAAAACCAATAATAATTTATCACATATGTATTAGTTAGAAAAATATGTAAAATACGAAGAAAAATAAGCAAATCGATCATAAGTAGAACTACTTTGAGAGGAGAAAGAAACTTCATCGCTTTTATTAACTTTCATTGTTTTTTCTTGTAATATCTACCATAATCGCATAGTCTTAGAGGCCTTCCTCCATTTAGAGTCAGCCTGAGATTCTATGCGGTAGTAGGTTTGAAGATAGTCACAAAAACTTTAGGAATCTCGAGGAAGAAGCAGTTGTAGATAATATCGTTAATGAAAGTAGTGAAATGTAGTGGACCCAAGAAAGAACTCTGGGACACCCCAGAAACAACTCCGCACATTTGATTTAATTCGAGTATTGTTAGGATTATCGAGAGACCAACCTTGTAGAACGCCACAACGCCGAACTGTCTTGAAGGAATAGAGAGGTTCTGGAAGTATTTTTTTTATCGAAATTGCGGAGGTCAAAACCATCACTTATGAAGAAGTACAGATGAGGAGACGAGGATATAAAAGTAAAGAATGAGATATTTGAGATGCACAAATTGCCATGGAAAATGAGGGTTAATTTATGATATTTGGCGTAGATTGCCCCTGAGAATATGTGTTAAGATGCAAACACAAAGCGTATGTGACGTTATGTAGGCAGGTAATACATAGATACCTACCATATAATACATGTTGTAGATAGAGGTATGCATACCTAATAGAGTTGGGACGTTACTAAATCTCCTGCACTAACACCATCAAGTTGGCTTAGACGTAGCCGGCTTGATAAATTAATCCTGTGCCACTATAAGTACGGATTTGCGTGCACCCCAGTTCATATGCGCCGAGCCAAAGTGAGCCAATAATATTTAACTAATTTTAATGTTTCACAATATTCCTAATATGCCTCTATCTGATGAGATCTACCAAAGTGGTGACTACCTAGGACGTCTGGATACGTAAACGTTGAATCAACGTATCTACATAATAGATTGCATCAGGTATTGTGTTTGTGTTTCTTACTAAACCACTGCTCAAGTTTGACATGTATGAGCTAGAAACAAAAATATGCGGTTTTAAACACACACTTCCAACACATTATTAGTAGCTTTGCAATATTATCCAATCGAATATCCAAAAAATAAACGAAAGATTTTCAAAACGATTTCCATACAAAATAAGCATTATTTGATGTTAGATTACTATTTGCACACATCATAAGCGCTTTTAATAATAGCATAAAACTTCAAAGTTCTATTTTTTTATTTATTTATTAACATAAGAAGTTACCCACATTGTTTTAAAAAAAAAATATTAAAAAGCACGACGAACAAGGTGGAAAATTGACATGACGTACAATGGAGAGATATCCAAAATAGAATACTCTGTAATTTGGACATTACCAAGAAGCTCTTGACGTGAAGACTTCTTTCAGTGATTCGAAACGCCCACATAACATCTCAATACCCACAACATGACGAATTTCAACGTCAAAGTCGATGCATATTTTTTTTTCTGAGAAACTTATTTTTAATTTTGAGATTTAAAAATATTGTTGAAAAAATCGGTGTGAACCACATTATTGAAGTAAAACTTAAATAAGATGCGTTCTGTATTTTAAAATGTCATTAAATTATGCATTATTAAGATGTCCCGGGTTCGATTCTCAGTCAGGTCGGAGGTTTTCAAAGTGTCTTTACTATAAATTTATACCCGGGGTTGGCCTGTCTGGTTGACTGGAAAAAAAATGCTTGGGGCGATAAATTCCGCCGGCTATACCTACTGACAACTTTGTATAGAGAGGTGTAGGTAATTTATTTATTTTAGTTCATTCAATTTTTTATCATGGATTCGATTTTCGTATCTTTTGGATACCGGTACATATAAAAAAAATTGGACATTTACTGATCTATTTGATTCTCAAGAGTTTTAAGATTCAACGATTTAGTAAGAGCCACTGGCATTAATCATTCTTGTTTCATTACTTACTGAAATTGTTTCTGTTAACAAAATGATTTTTATCTACTAAACAAAATCACGTGAAATTTCAGCACCACTAAATAGCTTTCGGTTTGACAAAAGCTGGAGCTTGTTCAAACAATACCTACACAAAACCAAAAGTTAGCTATAAAACACTACATCTCTAATAGGTAATTATGTTAAATTTATTTATTTACTTATTTAACAATTATTTTATAAGTACAATCATTTTTTATCCGCTACAAAACTGTTACCCAAATAGGCTAAGCCTGTGCTAGGGCAAACTTGAAAAAGCTTATAAAAATATATTCTTATCACAACATACTCTCTCTATCTCATACACACATATACACAACCACTAAAAATAACATAAAATTGTGTTTATTCCCCTTTTTTTAATTCATTGGCAGAGGCATTTCCGTCACACGACCATCCTCAGTGCTACAAATACTAGTACTAGAAAAAAGGGAAATAAACAAAATTTTATTTAAAATAAGTACCTATTCAATAAGGGATTTCACAAAGTTTCCGCAGAAAACATCAATAATTTGACTACATCTCTTTAATATAAAAGGCGCCATATAGAAAAATATGAAGGTCCTTTTCATTTGGTCACATTACTGTCCTTCATTGCATTAACCTGGCAATCCTTGATCTTATTTTACGTTCACTTTATCGTATAGGTGCATTGACCCCCAGTAAGACAAACTCATGAACAATCTTGCGGACGGCGTACATCAAGTCATATTCGTAGCCAGTAAACCTTTCCAGGGTGACGGATAGAGGACAGAGACGAAATTGAAAGATTTATTATATTCTCAATCTTAATTCCGTGTCTTCATCAATGGACAAAGGTATAGGGGTGTCTCTGGTCGAATTGATAGCCCACTTCACAAAGGAAGGTATTGAACTCCGCAGTTTAAATTACTTTTATACAAGTATGTGAGGTGGCTGCGTTTAGATATGTACAATTCCATCTGGAATATCCCATTTTGCCTGGTCAAATCCAACCAGAATCAATACTATCATATTATAAGATTTTTTAAGTACTTTTCCTAACTTACGTAACTAAGTTGTGTGCATAATTTATAAATACTTAAAATTTCTCAAACTCTAATTTGATCGATCTTCACACTTTGCTTACAACATACTCCTACTATTATCTGAAAATAAAAAAGAACGATTAACCGACGGTGGCAATGGTATTAAGTCAATGAATCCTTTAAAGTATTACGTAAATTATTTGAGTAAGTTCATCAACAGTCCAATTATCGTGGGTTTAGTAAAGTACCTACATATATGGAAAAAGATTCATACTAACGACTTAAGCTCATTCTAGCAATAAGATAAACACAATATTTTCATATTTTTGTAGGAAACATAACTGTCCTTTTTTTAAGAGACAGATACGAATTTTACAATAGAATGGATACTCAACTCCCTTTCAATATGACCCATCTCTTGTTCACTCCTTCGAAGAGCATATAAAAACATATTTTTTACGAAGCGTATGCGAAACATTTTGGGTACTCCGTGTACGCTAGCAGCTGCTTCCCAGCAACTTCTCATCTGCCCCAGATGATGATTGGTGGAATCCAATACCTTATGGATTAATGGTCAAATCACTCGAATTCGGGTGAAAGGCCTCAATAAAAAAAAAAAAAAAAAAAAATCGAAACGTCGGGCAACCAATGGCTTTTTTCAGAGCCAACCTGAGTAGGTACACGGAGTATCCAAAACGTTTCGCATACGCTTCGTAAATTTCTCTCCGTGATCACTTCTTCACAGAAACATAATATTTTAGTTACATATTATTTAATTATAGATAACTATTATTTTTATTTACCTAGTAATTATTTTTTTCTTTGTCTAACTATGTATGTCTATTTTCCGTCTGTGAGTGGGTTAGTCTTACTTTGCTGCCAGTTAGCACAAATCGTCCTCTACGTGACGTAATGCCATATTTATATAATAATAATAAATGGGCCCTCAACACATATGAAGTGTTAAACATTATGATTAAAATAACAAAATCAGAGGTCTAGTTGCCGTTGCTCCTGATATCTTCGTTCGAATGACGGTTAGGTAAATATTTGATAAATATTTTCTACTCGAAATTTGAACGTAGGGCAATTTTGACCTCCTACATGCTTATACGTGTATTACGAAGATATTTCATTGGGTTGATTACTGATTAGCCCAGTGCCTAACGTCTCTGCTAGAGACGGCTAGGGATGCTACATCCTAGCTCTAGTCCTGCAAGGTGCATGGGATTTTTCACATGTTGAAAGGATTCTCGTGATTTGGAATTTCGGGGACTTCGACGAATATGACCACCTAAATGGCGAGTGTTGTTAAAGCGAAGTTATCACATTACGTAAGCCTTCAAAACAGCAGAAGAAGACGAACATAACCCAGTAGTGTTTCAAATATGTAAATAGTTGACTCTTAAAAATTGCACGATAATTAATGTTAATGAAGGCATAAATAATTGATTCTATAAGGCATATTATTATATCTTTTTAAACAAAATTATATTAATATTCAAAACTTAGTAAAAAAAGGTTAGTTTTAGAAAGAAAAAGAGGTCGAAGAAGGGTTGGTAGACCAAGGCTGCGATGGGAGGACGAAGTCAGGAAGGATGCCGAACAACTTCTTGACTGTCGGAACTGGAGGACCGAGGCAGAGGACAGGGTTGTCTGGAGGCGACGAGTATTGGAGGCCAAGGCTCGAATTGGGCTGTAGCGCCATCGGAAAGAAAGAAAGAAAGAAAGTTATCCTCGGTGGTTGTTTTGTTTTCAATTGTTGAAAATTTTACAATCAGATGAGAAGAATTATTGATAAAAGAATCAAAGAAAAATTGAAATGTTAATGCAATACCTTTGGTGTTTTACGAGTATAAGAAAAGGGATAGGGCATGTGCGTGTATGTTCACACATACATTATCATCAAAATGTCATAAGACACCGGGTAATGTATCTCCAACCTACTATTTTCACCACCATATGCTCGCTTTGTCTTCTTGCCCCTTGAGAGAACATTGTAAATTGTACTTTATTCATAAAAATATAGGGCTGATACACTAAATAGCATTTTATTCAATAGGTTGATTATTTTGATACTTTAATAAAATTCAACTGCGCCTATTACAAACTAACATTTTTTGCACTGGAAAAAAAATACATTAATGCAAAAATACAGTAAAATAACATTATTCTAAGAAAACAGAGTTACGAAACTCCAAATTTTGCGAGTAACGTAAATACACAATCTTTACAAAACTAACAATATAATAATTACTTGATCGATTGAAATCACAATTGCTGTGTTTTGAAATCTTAAAATTGCTTGAATTTAACATAAAATCAGCGGCATTGAAAAACCAATTTTTTTTATTACAACGTTTTAAATATTAAGGATCCTTGTGCTCTTTTCCAGGATAGATCTAAACGTGATCACTTTACGAACAACGTTTAGCAAATTGGTGGTCAAATTTAAGTCATGAAATTTTAATGTTCCTATCATGGGATTCTTCGGCATCTTCAACATATAAAAATACCTCATGCCTCCAGCGGTTCTTGAACACGAGGACGCTAATTAATAATTGTCCATCTTCTAATGCTGTTTCGAGGACACAGTTCTCAAAAATTCAGCAGCAGACTCAAGAATATCAATGTGCATACGGAATCCTCAGTATAATCCGAGATTATAAAAGCTGAAAGAGTGAAATATTAAATTCGCAACTGACTATTGAGTCAACCCTACTCACTTCAGAAATACGAAGTTTCCAAAGGCAGAGGAAGGAAATAAATGTAGGAAATTTATATGGCAAATTAGGCCTTGTTTCGTTTTCCCAGTTGTTTCAATAGTTTTATATAACATTAATAATAATATCCAAGTTTAAAATGTTATGTTTCGATGTCCTACCCCTAATATTTGGTTTAGGTATATACTAACATGTTAAAAGGGTAATATTGGGTAATTCTATTTAGATTTATACAAGAAACTATGAAACATTAAAAATAATAATGAGTTAGTTGGAAATATTGTCGTATACTACGGCTTTATTTCGAAGGTATGATAATTTTTGTGATGCCTAAATTAAACAAGTTAAGAGCGTAATTACATGATTTTTTTTTTCTAAAAAAGTGAAAGTATTTTCCAGCAAAAATTGTGAAAAACCGTGATGGTGAATTTTATCCTGTATATTATCTTCTTCTTCCTCTTTGAAAAGGCCTGCGATTCCTGCTGTTTTGTCCTCTTGGGAAGCCGATTGCTGGTAATATTGTCTTTTGCAAATATGCGCTTCTTGTGTCCTCTATTCTTGAAACATGGTCATCCCAAAACCGTCTTCTTTGTCTTCCCCACCTTATAACATCACCCCTTTCGCAGACCCTTCGGATCTCCGTGTTTCTAACATTCTTAATTCTTATATTAACCTCTGTCCTTTAAGTAATTTCATAGACTTTCTTCTGCTTACAGTGAACATTGATTTCTCTTATACCGGGATGTGTGCCCACTAATATTAATATTTTTTACGTAAAATATAAATTGTAGGTACCTACATGTAAAGTATCCAAAAACAGATGAAGAAACCTCGAGTTTTTGATAAAAAATAATAAAATACATAAAAAATATATGTAGTGTTTAGAGGGTGAAGATATCATTTACAAGAAAATACTTTTTTTTATGAAAAAAAATTCGTTCATAAGAACACTACTTCATTGAAAGAAAACTGTGATCCAAGAGGCTTACAAACCTCTCCACCACCGCAAATTGGGTAAAATGTAATGCACTTTTTTGTATAATGGCTTTTACACAACGTCCTCAATTAGCCCACATTCCCCTCAACATTAGGAGCTAAAAATGATCCGAAATTCCAACATGAATATTTCCAAAACAAATACAATAATTATTATACATTATTATAAATATTAGGCAGAGTATTTCAGCTATTATGATAATGCTCGTATTATTCAGATTTATTGCCATCGACTGGAGTGTTGGTTGGTAGGAAGAGTGTGTTTGGTAGTTTAGTCCAGAGAGTCTGCTGCGATATGAAATATTGCCGTATTCACAAATTGTGAAATATTAGCTACATTAATTTATTGTTTAATTCCCAGGGCTGCCCTCTTCGGTAGGTTGTGTCGCTAGTTAGAGGAGCTTCTCCCGAAATCGGATTTACAAAAAAAAATTACAAATATTTTTTACGTTATTTATGAAAAAAGAAAAGACACTGATTGTGTTAAAAAAAAAAACAAATTCCTATAATTCTTCCTATTTTTTCCATTGTTGTGGGATCTAGAACCTTTATATTATTATAACAATCCTCTTGCTATACGGCGGACTTTTAAAAGAAGAAAAATCACAACCTTATATGTAAATTACTGTTTAAAATCCAAAAGGCATGCAAGACGGATACAACATATTGTGATACCAAAAATAAAATCTTGAACATACTCTAGTTCCGGAGAGGATCGCGTTTAAGTCACTTATGAATATAGAAATATGTTTTTGGGGGCGTGTTCCTCCTCCTATGAGGAACATAAAAGGGCTACTATGGATAGAGCGTAGAAATGATTAAAAGTGGTTAACATAACTGCCAACCAATCATAGGATTGTGATCATGCAGATAAGAAGAACCTATAATATAATCGGAAAGTTTATCCGTAGATCAGTATTTTTGTTGAAATACTATAAGCTCACGCGCAAAAAGAAAACTATCATACATATTTTTCATAAAAATGACAAAACAAATCCAAAGTCTGTCTGTAAGGCGATATTCGTAGCTATGACAATATATTACATCGATGAAATATATTGTGATATTTACTTGATTCTGCATACAGCTGTTGCTACGAGAAGAAATGTCAACATGTTCGCAGGCCACAACGTGGTAAAGTAAAATCGGGTCCCTTGAATGGACGATATTATATCTGATTTAATGAACAATTAATTACCTTTTTCTATACCTGTCGTACGACAGGTTTTGCTGCTTCAGATATTCGTTCATGTGCCTATGTTGAAACAAAACAATGCAAATAAAATAATATTTGAACTCATAAATAAAAAGAAGTTTGTTAACAAAAATAATCCCCTTTTAGAAACATAGGTAGGTAGGGTGTATAGACGAGTGTCTACCTAATTAGAGATGAAATTAATTAATAAGTAACAAAGTATTAATATTAATAATAATTGGAGAGCGGGGAACTGACGTTGCCTACCTTCCATGTAATTATCACTTGCTGTTGACAATTTGACTAACACATTGAAGTTGAGAGACAAAATGAGATTTTGTGTAAAATATAATCATCCTTATTATTAATAATTATTAAATAAATTATTATAATTATTATTAAACTACAGTGTTTTAGACAAAATAATCAGAATACCTTCTTCTCAAATGATAATGGTGTTAGTAAAATTATAATATTAAAACTATTTATAACCGGTTGGCTGGAAGAGATCCGGGATAAGTCCGCCCTATAAGTATCTCTAATGTGTTTTATTTAATATCTAATTATTATTGATCACCCAAAATCACTCAGTGTAGATGCCATGAAATTTCTCCAAACTTCTCTATCTTGCACCAATTGCACATTTTCATCTCTGATTAGGCGAGCAGTAAAAGCGCAGAGAATTGTTAATTTTGACTTGCCTCGTCTCATTGTCCCATCCGGATTGCAGAGAAGGATTGCATCTTCAAGACTCTGGGGTGATATGTGGGAGCGGGTTCTATCTGGCTTGGCTGGCTGCTTTGCTGTTTCGGCGCGTGCGGTCTCATTTGAGACATAATGAGCAATATATTGCTGGGTGGTGTAGACTTAAAAAAATATAGTTTTGTAATATGCAACGCCAGCCACGTTTCTGGCTAGTCTCCCCATAGCGAACCCGGATAATCTGGGGGGCTACCTGCTCTTGAAATTCAATCCCGATTTCAATGTTGATCGTAAATACTTTTGATAAAAGATCTAAGAACAGATGAGGAAGAGAAGAAGTCTATGTGCCTTATTGTTTCTAAGCTTGGCCGCGAGCGCTTTATTCATTTACGCGGGAGAATAGAAGGTCTGATACTTTTTGAACAGCGGTGTACTTACAGCCAATAGCTATTTTATTATTTCGAATTTGGTTCGAAAAGTGTACGTATAGGCTAATTTTGAAAATATCTTGGAGGGAACATATTACGGATGAAAAAGTTCTTGCTAGAATTCGGAAGGAAAGACAATTGTTGGACAGCATATCGGAGATATGGCGAGATGACTGAGACGTGTAATGAGGCACGAAAATTTACCCGAGACTTTATTATTGAAGGGAATGATTGAGGGTTCGATTGGTAGAGCCAGGAGTATCTGCAAAAGATATAGGACGATATGAAATGCAGCTCATACTAGATGCATAATAACTAAAGAGAACTGCGGAGAACCGAGAGTGGAAGTGATATTCGCGCTTGCTGCCAACCAATCCACTGAGTTGTATCGTAGAAGAAGAAGTAGTATTGATTTGCTCGTTTAGATTACATACAAGCATTGGTACTCCCTTTTTGACCCCACTTGGGGGCATAGGGAGACTCTCCACTGCGCTCGATCTAGCGCAACTTCGACCTCCTCCCACACCATATCCAGATCTCTCATATAATGACGAACAAAAAAAAACTTAACCATAGTTTCATATTGAGGACTTTTAATTGTAGGGTGTTTTTTACCCTGATCAAACAACATCAATATTTTTTCACAACACTCATGAGAGCTTTGGTAGGAGTATAATATATAAAAAAATCAATGAAGAATACCAATGTTCAAGGAAAACAGATGTAATACTATATTATATAAACAATACATACGGATACCTATAATTAAAAAAAAAAAAACAAAAGCGTACAAAATAATTAAATATTTTTTTTGTATTCCTCCATCGTGCTCTCAAGGAGGCTCTTGTAAAAATAATAAAATCCTGATTCCCCGTCATCTATCGAATGTTCGATGACTCTTGATACTTTAAGGTGGTTTAACATATTTAATGAGGAATGCGATACACTTCATGCTGATCTCAGAACAACAAACATTCAACCCCTCTTTTAAGCGATTTCAAAAGTACGTAGTTTGCTAATAGGAAATAAAAAATATTTTTAATCTTAAATACGGTGACGGTTTTTTGCGCTGCTGAAACCTGGAGAGTCAAGTCGCGTGACCAATCCCGTATCGACGCTTTTGAGATGTGGTGCTGGAGACGCATTCTTCGCATACCGCTGGCGTGGACAGAGATTCGAACTAATGAATCAATCACGATTGAACTAAGTATAAACGAGAATCTAATGTCTATGGTGTGAGCGCGACATGTCCTACAATTATTTGGGCACATAGCGCGGCGCGTGGACGATAACTTGGAAAAGCCCTTCATAACAGGGAAGATCGAGGGCATTGCCGCCTCTGAGTCATTTATCACCCCACGACCTCATAAGACAAATGGAATCTATATAATATTTGCCTTGAACACTGACTGACTGACTGACTGACTGACTGACTGACTGACTGACTGCCTGACTGACTGATGTCATTAACGCCGCTAGATGGCGCGCCACTCGCAACTAATCTATATAATATTTGCCTTGAACACTGACTGACTGACTGACTGACTGACTGACTGACTGACTGACTGCCTGACTGACTGATGTCATTAACGCCGCTAGATGGCGCGCCACTCGCAACTAAAGACAAAATAATAATATTGTTCTTCTAATACAAATATGGCTGACAGCAGTGACAACTGACAGTAACATAATGATATTATTATGCCTGGTGGCTGAGCACTTTTTTTAAAGGTCTTGACGTAGAGAAAACAATTTTTGGGTTATTAAAAAACTCACATGCGAAGTCAGCCATAAGAAAACAAAGTGTACCAAATTAGGAAACTTTTACGCACAGCGGGACTTCATAGTGAAGAAAAGCCTTTCTAATGTCATGAGTGCAATAAAAAGTTTGCGGTTTCAAGTAATTTAAAGAATGACATGCGAACTCATAGTGGAGAAAAGCCATACGAATGCAATAATTGCAATAAAAAGTTCAATCAATCAAATAATTTAAACAACCAATGACATGCTAAAAGCTATTTGAATGGTAAGTTTGCAATAAAAAGTTTAATTTCATTTTTAAGTTTGCATAAATAGTTCAATCAACCGTGTGCTGTAAAGTTTCACTTGCGTCGGCCACAAAATTGACAAATCAGGAAACTTTTACGCACAGCGGGACTTCATAGTGAAGAAAAGCCTTTCTAATGTCATGAGTGCAATAAAAAGTTTGCGGTTTCAAGTAATTTAAAGAATGACATGCGAACTCATAGTGGAGAAAAGCCATACGAATGCAATAATTGCAATAAAAAGTTCAATCAATCAAATAATTTAAACAACCAATGACATGCTAAAAGCTATTTGAATGGTAAGTTTGCAATAAAAAGTTTAATTTCATTTTTAAGTTTGCATAAATAGTTCAATCAACCGTGTGCTGTAAAGTATCACTTGCGAATTCGGCCAAAAAATTGACAAATCAGGAAACTTTTACGCACAGCCGGACTTCGCTTTACTAATGCAATGTGTGCAATAAAAAGTTTTGAAACTCATAGCGGAGAAAAGACATACGAATGCAACCATTGCGATAAAAAGTTTAATCAATCAAATGATAAAAGCCATTTAAATGCATATTTTGTTAGAAAAAGTTCAAAATTTGTTTAAAGTCTGACATATGAATTCGGCCAAAAGAAAGCATAGTTTGTATGAAAAAGTTTACCAAATCAGATCTTTAACTCACAGACGCGATTTCATTGCCAAGAAAACACTTGCTAATGCAATGTGTGTTATAAAAAGTTTTTTTTTGCATTTTTATAAATAGTTATATTATCATGAATAGTTATAATCTATCATCGAGTGCTTTACAGTCACACAAATGAATTCGGCCATAAGAAAACAAAGTTTCCATGAAAAAATTTACCAAATCACGAATCTTTAATCCACACACACGAGATCATAGCGGAGAAAAACCATACGAATGTCATGTTTTCAATAAAAAGTTTACACACCTAGAGTAATTTTTTAAAGATTTTCATGTGAATTCATAACGTTGAAAAGCCATACATATGTTAAGTTTGTTATAAAAAGTTCACGTTGTTTTTTGAGTTTTCATGAAGAATTCAATTAATCAAGTGTTTTAAAGTCTCATATAAGAATTCGGCAATACGAATGCAAAGTTTCCATGAAAAAGTTTACCAAATCACGAATCTTTAATCCACACACACGAGATCATAGCGGAGAAAAACCATACGAATGTCATGTTTTCAATAAAAAGTTTACACACCTAGAGTAATTTTTTAAAGATTTTCATGTGAATTCATAACGTTGAAAAGCCATACATATGTTAAGTTTGTTATAAAAAGTTCACGTTGTTTTTTGAGTTTTCATGAAGAATTCAATTAATCAAGTGTTTTAAAGTCTCATAATATAAGAATTCGGCAATACGAATGCAAAGTTTCCATGAAAAAGTTTACCAAATCACGAATCTTTAATCCACACACACGAGATCATAGCGGAGAAAAACCATACGAATGTCATGTTTTCAATAAAAAGTTTACACACCTAGAGTAATTTTTTAAAGATTTTCATGTGAATTCATAACGTTGAAAAGCCATACATATGTTAAGTTTGTTATAAAAAGTTCACGTTGTTTTTTGAGTTTTCATGAAGAATTCAATTAATCAAGTGTTTTAAAGTCTCATATAAGAATTCGGCAATACGAATGCAAAGTTTACATGAAAAAGTTTAATCAATCAAATCGGTAAATACCCACATGCCAAAAGCTATTTGAATGTACAGTTTGTAATTAAAAGTTTAAGTTGTAGGTATTTGAGTTTTCATAGAGTTGAATCAACCAAGTATTTTGAAGTTTCACATGTGAATGCTCACAGCTATGCTATGAGAAAGTAAAGTTTGCATAAAAAGGCCATAGGTGGGCGCCACGGGCGCCTTTAAAAAACTAGTATAATAATAATAATATAACACTTTTCTATACAAAGGTGTTAGTATAGCCGGCGGAACTTATTGCCTGAGGCAATTTTTTCCAGTCAACCGGTCCCGTCCAATCTGAGACAGGCCAACCCCGGGTAGAAATTTCAAGTGAAAAAACACAGAAAAACTCTGACCCGACCGGGAATCGAACCCGGGACCTCGGATCTGAAGTCCACGCTAGTACAACTAGGCTACCGAGGTCGGTATATTATAAATTACAAAATAATCCCGAGCTACCGAGCCATCCAGATCTCGACTTACTCCTGTCCAACAGCAGGTTGAGATCAAGAAATTCTTCACTAAAAACAGCCAAAATCCTGTGCAAATACAGTTTCGACGTTTCGGATGCGTGAAGAGCTAGATGGGATGAAGTGTCGGGAACGGTGGGACATGGTCTGCCCTGTATTTCTACGAAACCGCCTGGATTTAGTCACCAACGTAAAGTCTGGACCGCATTGAATCGAATCCGCATGGGACAGGGTAGATGTGCGGACTTTTTCTTCAAGTGTGGTCTGCTGGAGTTCGAAGAATGCGACTGTGGGACGGAGAGACAGACTGTGAAGCACAATATTGTGTCCGAGTGCAGGTTGAGAGCGTATGGAGGAGACTGCACTGATTTCTTTTTGTTGAATGAATTGGCAACTGAATACATTTAAAACCATGGCACGAACATTTGACAATAGAGATTGCTCGTGCTAATTTTATCAAAATATGTTATATGTATAGTGATTGTAATTTTTAATTATAAGATGTGATGACCATACGATAAATAAAACTCCGATGAGATGGAGTGACCGAGTGAAGGGAGAAACGGTGGGAACATTGTGGGAGGTCCTGTACATGGCAGCTGGTGTGTGATGATGGTCACGATTCCAGAATTGAAGGACAGAAGAAGATAATGAATACAGTTTTCTAGATTTTGATATTAAAACGCTACATGTTTTTATTGTGATAGTATATGGGTGGGCCTAAAAACTTCATTGTTTCAACATGAGGTTAGTCTTTGGGAAAATCATTTTTAGGATTTAGAACATATTCTTGCGAGTTGCGACAGATGAATGGGGATAAGGTGTAAATATTTAATCAATAATCAGTCAATGGCCATTGCCCGTGAGTCGAGCATAAGGAGCACAAAAAGGATAAAGTCTGTCTTCTATGCCATCTTGTGTGACTGTAGAGTGTGTAGAGGCCTATTCTTGAAAGACAGATTCTGTCGCATTCCGTATACAAGTATTTCGCTCCCTCGCCTGGACCTCGCCCTCTCTGCAACTCGATTTCCTGACTTATGGCAAAGATCTTCAGCAGGAGCAAAGATAACGTCTTAAATGAAACTGGTAACGTACTGTAATCACAAAGAATCTCAGTCATTCAGAACCTCAGATGGAGTTGCCTTAAACAATGACATGTTCTCCGAATCTTCCCCAAGAGTCTTGAATAGGTACTAGGGTGGTCCAAGCTTGTATGGAAAAAATATTTTTTTTGAATATCGATGTTGCCACCCCCTTAATTTTTTACACCTACCATTCCTATTATGTGCAAAAAAATTCAGCTCCCTATCTTATTTACAAGGGAGTGCTCATCGAATCGGAAATTTCTGACAAAATGTTCAGGATTAAGTAAAACACGTAATTTAAGGTTTATTAATATTACAAAGTATTATTATTATCAAATGAGTATGTAAAGTACTTAAATGTGAACTAAATTTGATGACAATGCAATAATTGATATAAAATCAGTAGCAATCTTATAAAACTATACTTTTTAAAGGTATTCCTTTTTAGATGTTTCAGTAGTAAAGATTTTTCCGTTTTGTTCAACGATTTGAAATAAACATTGCTATTCTTCATCATTCTAAGTGAGTATCGTGTTGTAATCTTCCAATAATTAAACGTCTCCAAAGTGTATTTTTACGCAGCTTTTACCTTGAAGGTTATCAACATTGTCATTCAAAATCTCAGGAAGTAATTGAAAGAGTCTTTGATATCAAGAACTAAGAGTGTTTTCAACGTTATTTGGGTTGCAAAAGTTTCTAATGTAACATCTGAGGCAGGATTAGCAGATTCACCTCGTATGTACTGATCGTTTACCGCTATCAGAATTTATTTTTAAAAAAAATAGCCGGTTTCTCAGCATTAGACACTTTAGACAGCTTGTCAGAAAACAAGTCAAATGCAACTAGTTCATCTGACAAATACCATAAGTAACGCTCTAAGACACCCCTAGCTGTTATACTGATTTCGGCATCAATAGCTTTGTACAATGTTAAGCTGTTCCAAAGCAGTTAGTTTTTTATTGGTGCATATGCTATTAAACGCGCTTCGTCTAAACTCTGGTGTAGATGAGCGCCAAAGTTTCAAAGCATTCAGCAATTTCGCCATCCAATGAGCATGATGAATCCAACCTTGCGCGCGCCATCGCAGGTGGTTTGTTCAAAACAATTATTGTGAGCTGTATTAGCTCCTCGTAATATACAAAGTTGATCCTCTCCAAATAGAGCGGTTGTAAAACTCAAGAGTATTTTCAACGAACTGTTAGGGCTCGTTCAATAATATTTCCCAAATATCGCTGTATCTTTTGAAAATTGGGATTTAAGAAGTGCTTGAGGGTCCAAAACACAGAGAAACTATATTTAAAAGCACTATTTTAAATATGTGATGATGACAAGCAAGCCACAAAAGATCACGTCCTATCTTTTCTTCTAAAAGAGTTCAAGGTCCCCTTTTGACACTGCTGTAGAAGTATAGTAATACTCACAGGCCTCACTTTATTTAAGACATTTCACTGTTGCATTGCACATGAGTGTTCCACGTGTGACAAACAGAGGACGACCAAAGAATTCCTGGGTGGTGCAGAGGCGTGACAGGATGCGAAGATTGGGATTGGAGGAGGTGGTGCAGCAGAGACGGACTTATAGCCTAAGAACGAGGACGGCTGACCCCAACAGTCTACTTAGACGCTAAGTTGGGAGCAAGCTAGGGAGAAGAAGACTGTTGCATTGCTTCAAAAATAGCAACAAATATTTGTTTCCGCGTTCCCGCAATAAGTATTAATTACTCCTAATAGTTTTTTTTTCATAAACATTACCGGATACAAAAATCAAAAGCTAGTCGTTATGAATCTTCAATTTTTAAATTCAGTGAATGTCTGGTCGAAATATCTGATTTACTACATAATTCTTTGATTTCTTTTAAGGAGGTACATGCGCGGTATCTTTCGCATTTTTGGATACCTATAGATTTAATATGGTGATAACGGAGTAAAACTTGCCGAAGAGTAGGAAGTTGGCTATGCCAATATCTCGAATACCATTTAGAAAAATTTCGTCGTTTTTTTTTCGAGTAGATACACATTTTACTACGCTGATTCACTTCACAGTCCCCTAAAATAACTATCAAAACTGTTTGAATCTGTCTATAAAACTCTTCAGTGGCTTATTTTAACATTTTATTTCAAAGATTAACATAATAATATATGAAATAGTCCTGCGAGAAAAAGTAAAAATTAAGAACACAATATTAAAAAATAACACTCGATTGAGCACCCTCTTCTACTTGAGCTATCTCCCTGAAATTTTAATATGTTGTTACTATGAATACATGTAACAAATTCACGGGGTGGCGAAATGAAAAATCAACCAAACAATTTTTTGGACCACCCTAATAGGTACCTATATTAACTTTTACAATCTGGATGGTGGAAGTTGAGAAAGATCAAGATTTATACCGAAGGATCGCTTACAACCAACCCAAAAAAGGCTGTTCATTGGTTGAAGAAGTTTACTGAATCTCTTGAATTTTTTTTCTAGTCTAATGTGCTTCAATTTAAACTGTTTGATGCGTGTGTGTTGCCCATTCTCCTGTATGGGTGTGAGTCCTGGCACCTGACTCTGGCCCAGGCACAAAAAGTATCTGCATTCGAAACGAAGTGCCTCAGGATAATTTTGGGTATAAGATGGTACCACCGCATCACGAACGACGCTATACGCCGGCGCACCCAGCGTGAGCCCATCACCTCTACTATTATGTGGAGGAGATGGACTTGGCTGGGACATGTGTTAAGGATGCCGAATGACAGTTGGCCGAGGAGAGCGCTGTTCTTCCTCCCATCAGGGTCCCGGAGACGAGGAAGACCCTCTCATACTGTGTTCCGCTCCTTCGAGGCAGAGCTGAGGAATCTGGACATGGTGTGGGAGGAGGTCATTAACGTTGCGCAAGATCGAGCGTAATGGAGAGCTCTTGTTGCCTCCCTATGCCCCTAAGTGGGGTCTAAAGGGAGTTTGGATTTGGATAATGTGCTTCTTGGGAAGGCACCTTAATTTTTGCATGGATCTTGTCTTTTTTTAAGTTAAATCGCGAAACGCATACACCGTATAAAGAGAGGAAATGGTATTCCAATATTATTATGAAGTAGGTATCTACTTTTTCATATTTTTTTTCAATACAATAACGCTAAACACTTGATATTAAATGCAGAAAGTAAATTAAAAAAATATTCACCGAAGTATTTTTAAGGTAAAATCAATTTATTTTACGATTTACTGGATCTCTTTGTAGTAAATATTAAAAAAAAATATACTTGTTCATACTATTGGTTTTTGGAAAAAATATAAAACACATTTTTTTTTTATTATTTATATAAAATTTAATACGCGATCAAACCGTGTTGTCTGCATTACTTATGTATAGTATTTTCGTCTTAACTAAATCCAGGTTTGCTCTCAGTGTGGAGCATGTCAATGTCACAAAATTTATCAAAGCTTCTCTATATTGAGTTTTTATTCAGATTCTTGTAGATACTTAGTTCTGCAAATGATGTTTGCTTTTGACTCACCCGATGCCAAAATCTGTTCTATATTCCTTTTTGAAAAAGAGGACGACTCTGGAAGACTGCGTTCTGCTCCTTTGAGACATAGCTGAGGGATATGGACATGGTTTAGGAGGAGGTCGTAACGTTGCGCAAGATCGAGTGCAATCGAGAACGTGGTACACAGGGGGAATTAATCAAATGTAGTGATTTCCAAGCGAGGGATAAGTATTTAACACCATAATTGTCAACCGTTCTGTACATTTATAATATTGCGACCGTTATTTTAGGGCATCGTTATGCTAGGAAATAATAGCTTAAGAAAAGAAGACGAAAGTAGGCTACGATTCTTCATAAACATACCTACTTTTAGCTATAATATGTTGATTTGTAGGTATATAGCTGTGCGTATACAGGGCGGTTACCAGCATAGTGTTGAGTATAATAAATGTGTGTGCATTAATTAAGTCCCCACCCTATAAACTTTTCCCCGTGAAATCTCTTCGAACGACGCCCCTGTCAACATCTTTAATTCACACATACAATAATAATTACGTAGCTTCGTGCCGGCAGACACGAGGAATTCAGAAAGTGACGTCTTCTCTGTGAATTTGAGAACGTAGCGATGAAATATTTCAATTGTTGTTCAAGTATGACCTTCCGAGGCATTCATTTTTTCATTGAAAGATGGACTTGAATAACATCATAACAAAGGTTTATGATCTTGAAGATTTGGAAAGAGCATTTTTTACCCACTTTGAACCTCATATTTGGACCCTGACAAATGGACAGAGATTAGAGTTGGAATCTTTGACGCTAATAACACGTAGATAAAGGCTTTTGAGATCTGAGTACACCGGAGAAGGTTTCATAAACAATCCACAGCTGTGCTCTGATGAACAACACAAAATGTTTGGCAAAAAGCTTGAATTGACAAAGAGTTGCTCAAGGTGTGAAAGATGTCCATTTCTGGTCATGTGCCTGCAAACTTAGAGCCGAAGAGTACAGTTTGCATTGAAAAATTTAAGGGAAGAAAGAGGGTCGTTATATAGATATTATTTTGGGTTGACGGCAAATAAATAGGCTTCCATTTTTTTAGTGAACTAGGATCACGAGTGATGAAGAACTTTTTCGTGATGCTCATGATCCTTTATGTCTTCTTAGGGTGATAGTCAAAGAAGGGTGAACACACAAGATAAATTTAAAAAATGAGCACTTGCACAAAAACTGTGCCTCTGTCATTCTCAAAACTAGCCTTTAGAGCCCGTTGTTTGTTAAAACGATAGTTTGTTTGGAATGATCGATACGATAACCACAATAATCTCAAATCTATCAGATGAGATTAGCAGATCAGTATTTATGTCTTCACAGACTGTGTTACAGTGTGCCAATTTTATATTATATACCTAAATGCGGTCACAACAAAATACACTTAGTGCATATATTGGACAAATTATGTTTTCATTTATTTATAGTATGCCAGTTACGCCACTGAACAACCAATATTAGGGGTCAAAGTCAAGTGCAATAAAATGACCGCCAACGATACCGTACAGTCGGTGTTCCCATGACAACAACGTAAATCGCTGTTTAGAAGCTATCCTATTTTTTTTCGCATTCTTAATTTCATATAGCACACATACACACACACACATTCTCCCTTGAGCCCCTCCTCCCCCCCTTCGCACACCGCAAGCTAGCCCGAAAGAGACAAATCCTCAGCAAATCCGACCCGCACGAAACCAGCCCCCTAGCCTGGTCGAAGTAACCAAACCAAAAAGTCGACCCCACACAAATCAAGCTCGCCGAGAAACTCCCCACCAAACCGACCCACAATACAAGGGGCCTAAGCCCCACTAAGGAGCATAGGGAGGTACAAGAGCTCTCCATCGCGCTGGATCATGCACCTTTACAGGGGGACACCATCTGGCTGAACTCCCCCTGATGCGACCGAGGCTTATATCTTGTGCCTTTGCTGACCTGTTGGGGCTTAAGGACGTGAGATGGTCAATCTCACGCTCCCGATCTGATTTTTCGATTTCTCGGCTCTTACGGAATGCTCGAAAAACCAGCAAAAAAAGCAGAGGTGCTATTCTTAGCCGGCAACCCCACGGAAACGACACATTTGATACAGGTTAAAACATTTTTGCCACAGAATCATTCCCATGTTTGTATCTCATAATGATTTCAGCATTTTTTTTCTTTATCCGCTTTTTGTTAAGCTACCATTACATTGCCTACTTGACTGTTATCTACTTCTAAAAATTATTAATAGCACCAGAAATCTAGACGCTATAAGACAACATGGAAGCTAGTTACTCACTTACGTAGGAACATCACACATCAAACCTAAATAATAATATAGCCTCATAAATCAAGAGTGCTTGTCTTTGTGTTTTTGAGGGTGTTCAGTGGGGTAGGAACATGGTTTAGCTGTTGACGCCATTAGTTGTTAACAAAATCCACCTTGCAGATTGATGTTCGTAATCTTATATACCTACCCATAACTGAATAATTATAATACCTATACTATATTGTATAGTTACATTAAAAGGTGTTTTCTGTTTACTCAGAATACATTGTATACAGGCAACTATAATATTTTTGGGCACCAAAATAATATTTCAAAAATAATAAATTATCATGTTTTTATATACCTACCTATTTGAAAATGATTTAGAAATTCTCACCAGTAGGTACAATGCCGACAACATAAAAAATAAAATAAAAATAATTAAGTTAAATAAAAAAAATATCAACAGAAGTTTCTTCTTCTAGTTATGCGTTATTTATTTATTTATTTTATTTATCGTTTATTGAGGTGGAGTTACTCAGATTGGTCGAATGCAGTAATAAAAGTACAATATAAGTCAAGTTATTGACAAAATGTCGAGGGCGCATTATGGAATATTTTCCATAAAGTAAAAACAGTTTAGGTCAAGTAGCGAAAACACACACTCGTAATTTGACAGATTTTTGGAGCATTTAACTCATAGCGCAGCATGCTGTCCAAATCCATAGTTAGCATTTGGAAACACAGTAAACCAACAGTAAAATAATATGAGGTGGTTAGTAGTAAGTATCAATTTATTTATTTTTTTATTTATCAACTCTCGTTCTGAGGCTTCTTTAGGGCACTTGGAGTCGTCAAAGTATGTAGGTACATTTTTTCCAATTTTAAACATAAAGAATGACAAAAAGAAATAAAACAAACACAAAAATAAATCAAAACATAAAGCAAAGGCATGAAAAAAAGTTTTCAACAAAAGCAATGCGTTTAGCAAAAAAAAAAAACAGAATCGAAATTAATTAGCGAGGCGCAAAAAAGTGAAAAGGGTCCTTTCAGCCTCCTGTCAGCAAAAAAGTCATATAGAGGATAGGCAAGAGAAACATTTTTATACTGATCTTCCATAGCCATGCGAGATGCTTTCGTACGTACAGTGTATTGGAGGTCGCGGGTTCGAATCCCGGCGGAGTCGACATTTTCGATTTCACGACACAAGCCTTTGTTTAGTGTGAAAGGTGTCAGTCAGAAAAAGTGTATTTGTATTCACTTCGAGTGAGCACAGACGGATATTTTGGTCTATAGTTTATAAAAGCGGCCGTTAGTGTATTAAAAAATATAAAACAAATTAGACCCTTTATCCTATCCGCGATTGTACGTAGTTAGGTGTGTTCTTGTAACGGTAACTCCCTTACATTTTAAAGCTCGTGTGCACAGATAATTGTGAAAACAAACAGAATGTTCTGGCGTATGTTCTAGGAAAGGTCAAACTATGTGTGTGTAAACTTGTACCTTGGATCCACATACAAGCACGGGGTTGGTTAAATACTTACACGGGCGAGGTATTTCCTTTCGGTTTGTGGGCTAAAAACTTAACCACTATTATAATGTTCTTACAAACAAATTATAGTCCAAAAACATGTTGAAGATCTAATATGTATCATTTTTAATAGATATAATTTCAAAGATAGTATTGCTTTACAATTGTGTATAGCATTGATTTGAAAATTTGTACCTAAAGACCCCCAAGTAGGGATTGCAATCCGGTGTCATTTTGAATCCGGCCGGATCCAACCGGATTTTCGTCAATCCGGCCGGATCCGATCGGATCCGACCGGATTGAGCTAACCTTGATGAATTAACATTTTTAACAATAATAAAGGCTTAAAACAAAACGGTACGTATACGAAATTAATTTAATTAGGGTAGACTTCTTTTAAATAGTAAAAACTATAAAATTAATTTAGTTTTTTTTTTTAATAAAATTACAAATTAGATTACGTTTTATAAAATTCAAATTGAAATTCATCGAAAATAAGTAACATATTTATATAACCTGCTTGGTTGATCGTGATTTACGATGTGCAAACTAAAACCGACACAACGAAAAAGAAAGATTCTCAAAAAATCCCCAACCCATAGTGAAATAAACCATTCTAGGCAGAGTAAGAAACTCCAGATTCGGAAATTCTGCGATATCGAGCACGTCAGGCAATGGGGTAGAAATAGAAGGCCTTACTGGAATGATCACGTCAACAGAACGGATCCGGTGATTCTGGTAATTATAAGAGGATGAAATCACATCAACCAGCAGACCCTTGGACGAGCACCAAAGAGATAGATGAGCATTTGGACATGCGCGTAATACCTATAACCGGGAATAATCAGAGACGCTCCTATATCGAGAATAAGTGTTTGAGAAATCATTATCCTTGAATATAACTGCACACACACCTTGTGACAGACTACCGAAATAATCTAATAAAAAGCAGACAATTATCACAATAACTTTGCTTTTAAAAAGGTTAATATATATTTTATTGGCTAAATAATATTATTGTTTAATAGTCTCACCATTTTTCTAACAGGTGTATTTTAATTCGATAGTCAATACGATCAGTAAACACTAGCTTTAAAATCCTACATTGGGCACAAGGAGCAATAGCAGCATTGCACTATTACAGCTTTCTGTTACGCATTTGCCTCCTTTTCTCTTTTTATATTTATGGGTACCCACAATTTTACCTACAATGACCCTGTGAAATTGCTAGGGATACGAGTTCGAGTTCTGTCCATGTTGAGTTTGTTGAAAAATCCTTTGATATGATAAACCGGATCCGATCTTCGGATCCGTCAATTTGCGCCGGATCCGATATGAGCATTTTGATGCCGGGTCCGCCGGAATACCGGATCCGGTTTTCCGGATTGCAATCCCTACCCCCAAGTCGTCCGAAATTCTGACTGCTTGATGGAAGACAAATGGAGACAGCTTTGGACAATGCCTACGGACAGTAAGGAAACAGAAACTAATAGCTAACAAAATAACTACTTGGTACAATAAAACCCAGAAAAATGTGCTGAAGAAACAATCGAATAAGATGTGCGGCTACGTCGTCGCTTATGACTAACATAAATGAGGATGGATGGATTCACTAGCGTGCGCATTTGGTATGACACAATCATCTAATATACGATTGCTCCATGTACGAATTCAAAAAAGGATTGCAGGACTTGCACGCACTGAAGGACGATGTCATTGTGTTCTACGCAATGGTACGCCTTTATAATAGATGGTAGAGTTTAACGTCACTCTGGATTCAAAATTAGGTGGTGAGAAGAATATTGCACAAACACTTAAAACACAGTCTGTGCTCCCTTAAAGTGAAAACAAATAGGTACACTCTTTGTGTTAAGTCTTTTATACTACTTTATGGAAGAAGATAATATTTATGACTAAAAACTCGCAGGGTCCGGTACTAAAGAAACTCCTTTTAATAGTTATTATTTTTATGTAACTTATAACCATATACCTACTGTGACTTTTGGTACCGTTGTATTGTGTAACGGATCCGCGTTAGTTAAATAAAACTCAATAGTTTGGATATAAATGCAGTCTCTGGGGATAATGAAACATAAACTAAAGTACCTATATACTATGTCAGTACTTCAGTTCGTATGTAAAAATGGTTCGCTTTATTGAAGAAAAGTTTCAAAAGTTTTTGGTACGCTATTGCCAACCCGATGGACCATTTTTCTCAATTTATATGACTTTTAATCGGCTTGTTCGTATGTATTTTTTATTATTATGCAGCCGTACTAATAGAACGACATTCGTCGAATAAAAAGTGGAATGAAACAAATACTTAATTGATTCCTTCAAATGACTCATCATAATATAATGACCAACAATACCTACCGCAAAGACGACAAGCAAGAAAACCGTTATCAATGAACTCTACCTCTTTTCCGCATGTGATGTAACATGATTATTACAACAATATTGCAAGAAATAAAAATCAAGGTAACTTCTACAAAAAGGCTACCAAGAAAAGTTTCCGTTTCCAAATGCTATTTCTAAAACTTAACATTATCTTGTGTTCTTATTTCTAAAACATGAGATTTTCCACACCAAGTTTCCGGCTAATTTAATAAAGAAAAAGTGGGTAAAGTATAAGCTGAGTAGGTTCTCACAGGCGATATTTAACGGTACATGATTAAACAACATTCAGGGCCGTAGGAGATTAAAGTAAATTACCTACAAAGATCTATTGCACTTTGAAAGTTAAGTTGGGAACTAGAAACTACTTGTAAGAAAGTCTCAAAGCAATTTGTCGCCTTGCCACGGTGGTAATGTGCGAATATTCGCGTGTGTTCTAGATATGAGGGCTTATCTTAACGAGTCAATTAAGTATGGGAACATTCCATACGTTGAATATCAATATTCTTGGTGGATTTTAGTATTTTAACTTACCTATTTAAGTACTTTTAAAAAAAAATCTTGTACCATCCATATGGGACGATCTCGTATTAAGTTTATCGACTAGGTAATGTCAAATTTTGTTGACGAAGTTGGAATCTGAAAAACTAGTAGTCAGTCAATGTTTGTTATAAGTTTTGTTGAAGATATACTTGTGTTGAGATTAATATTAAACGGAAATATAATATTTTTTATGATTATGTAGTACAAATCATTTGGGCATTCGTTCGACTGCCGATTTTTTAATAACTCTTCGATACTGGTGTTTCAAAGTGATCTCTTCACGCTAACAAAGTTCGTCATTTCGGTAGTCAAAATAATATTGAAATAATACGACTACCTACTAACCTACTAAACATCAGATGAATCTACATAATATTTTAGTCCGTTTATTTATATTTTTGAAACATCATCAATCGTAGAAAACAGACCTTAAGGTCAGATATTAATATGCGAAAAGCCGCGCAAAATTCCAGAGAGCGTTCTTAAATACTCTTTGATAAATTAACTTTAATATATTTAAAGCTATTTAAAAAACTCTTATTTTTTTAGGATCTTCATACAACGTTTTCACAAAAGACAGTAAGCCATCTTTTGGAAATAAAATTACTCATGTAAACGTTGAATGGAATCTTGGTATTACGGTATGAAAATGTAATAAAATAATTGGAGATTGATTTGTTATACATATAAATGTTATTCAAATCTTATTATTCTCAATAAATAAAGATTTAAAGAAAGATTTTGGAAAAATATTTCCTCCATTTTGTTATTTGACACATTTTAAAAAATTTATGGCCACATTTTGTGTCAAACTGTCGTAGCCAGATAGACGAGTAATTATGTAGCTACCTGATAAAATCATATTAAATGTTGGTAAAAAATAATAAAGATACATTAAATTAAATTCATAATACATTTCAATCTAAAAATTGTTCTTTCATAAAGATTTTAGAGAAAAAATGATATTTGAAAATTGAAATGAGTATGAATATTCTTTAGTAGATTTGATCGGTAAAACCAGTGGGTCGAAACCGTCATACAAAGCACTTTTTGTATGGATGGCGACAGGTTTTAAGGTACCAACATTGAAAAACAAAAATAATATCATGAATTGCAAACTTGTTGTTTGGTTGCGACGCGACTGTTTATGTCTGAAAAACATCAAACTAAATCTTAACGCCATTTTTTAGCGGTCTGTTGTGTTATTGTATTATTTTCGAAGAGAATACAAAACCTACGGATTGAGTATTGAAGTCATTTTGTTGATATTCAAAGATAATCATAATGCGCAAAAGGTGTGTCATTTGTCATAAAAGTGATGAGAAAAATACCAATTGTGATGTTTATTTTTTTGACTTTTGTGATGATTTTTTTTATCACTTTTTTTCAAAAATTTCAAATATATGTATAAAAAATATGTGTACAACAAATATTATGTATTAAAACTTTTGTCAAAAGTGTTATAAATATCTAGTTATGAAAATAATTTTCATCATTTTCAAAAAGTTAACAATGTCACTTTACTGCCTCAATGTCACCGTGTCTTTTGCCAATAACCAGGTTCATAATATATTTTTTGTTGTTAATTAGGTAGGTACGTTAAAAAAGTCCCTTATGCAGTAATTCATATAAAAACAAAAACATATTCACTGGGTACTTACTTACTACTTACTTAACGAGTCTGATGACATATCCTAGACCACCCCACTCCAATATTCGGCAGCTGCAATAGCATTAGGTATCATTACTTACGATTAGGTCTCGCATATCACACCTCACAGGCATATTCACTGGTCTATCCTATTAATGCAACTACTAAAAATACTCTCTTTGTAGGTGGTTTTGATATAAAAACAATAAAAGTAATAAGTACCGTGTATGAGGCACAATTCCGATCACTTCTAAATTATAGATGGATGTACATATTTTGTTAAAAAAAATGATGAATGACAGTCGAGTACAACTCTGTTATCTATATCATCTAGGTTGGTAGACGAGGAAAAATAATATCTCATAATGTGCTGAGAAGGTCATTGAAACAACGCAGTGGAGAGTTTTTAGCAAAAGTAGTACTTTTATTGGGAGACCTAGACTAAGATGACTGGACGGAGCAGAAAGAGACCTCGGACTGCTGGGGGGTGGACGATTGGCGGAGCATGGCGGAGGACAGGGAGGCAATGAGGTGTCTTCTAGAGGAGGCCAAGACCCACACAGGGTTGTAGTGCCACGGATGTATGTATGTATGTAGTAGTTGTAGTAGTAGATGATTCCAACTCTAGGTTCATCTATTCGCGTCAAACCATACTACTTCATAATTAAATAATCCTTCATACCCAGGTATTGTAATAACAGGAGTTGCGGCGCCCTGTAGACATCACCAGACATCTTATCATTCACACGCTGTTTGTGAAATCTACATGGCTTAAGTATGTACCAAGATCGTGTTATTAATAATTGTTCTAGGAATATTACGGCTAGTAAAGATGTGGAAACCGTACGTTCTAAGTGACGTAGGATTTGATATTGCCAAAAATGTTCTTAAATTTCATTAAAGGTCGACTCTTAGTCGAGTGGTAGCTTCATATACACGCATTCGTCACCATACGCTTTCTGTTCTAGGCCTGATTATAGATAAAATACAAAGCAATGAAAAACTGTGAGTGCCAATTATGACAAGAGTGCATATTGTTTTATTGTGTAAATACGTATCTTTGAAGATATGCCTCCATAGCCAGTCAGATTTTATACTTTTTTATGCTATTAATTATCAACGTCTGGTGCATAACGAAGAAGACGGAATAACATTATGCCATAGGCACTAGATATAATAACCAATCACAAATAATGTAAGATCTGTATGGTGTATAGCTTTTAGTGTTCTTCTGAAATTGGGTTTAACAGCGATTATTTGTGTAAACAAAAAGTTTTGCAAGTACCTGTTTGAGAATGAAATAAATAAAAACAAATAAATTAAACTAAAAACACTTAAAAATAATGATTCCATCAAGGAACAATCCCAAAAGGTGGGAGCTAATAATGACTTCATATTGATGAAAATAATTATCCAAATTTCTTGTGATGTTTAAAACATCCCAGCACACGAGTATGTGCGTGAATTTAAATGAAATAGGTCCCACGACCTCATCTTTACTTGTGAGGAGTATGGCTTAACATCCTGAATGCAAAACCACTATTTCACATAACACCTGAACTCCATGAATATGGCTCTGAAAATAATGAAATAACACATATTGTTCCAACCTATGGTTCTTTTGAGTGTTCATCATGGTCTTTTTAACCGTGGTTTGTGACTGTGGTTTATTTATTAGAAATTGCACAGGCAGCCATGTCTGATTCCTGCTGTGTTCAATGCGTTTTTAATAAAGACATCCTGCTTTTAGATAGTTACTCAATTCCAGCGTCTTTCAAAAGTTTCCATCATCTTTCACGTGAAATTGATTTAAATATTACATTATTTTTACTTTTCCCTATCCGAAACGCGTGTAAGAAGGATAGAACATGTAATACGGAATAAAGGTCTCCGACGGGTCTAGGAAAATTCATCGCGAACAATCATCTTCAGTAGGTACAATTCGTCGCAGGTACAATTCATTACGATTACAATTCAACAATCTATATATATTGTAAACTGTCAAATTGTTTATGACCTAAAAATAAGGTAGAGCTTCAGTTTAGTCACTCCTATAAATTAAAGATGGCGGCGATTTTGACATACACTGGAGTATTACCGTGTTGTCACCGTATTATCACTCGGGGAGGTGTCCAAAAAGGTATGGAGGGGTTTAAACCTTAACCTAATCTATTCAAATCGTATATAAAAAACCTCGATATCATTAGGAGTGACTAAACTGAAGTTTTACCAAAAATAATTACAGAGGTAAGAGGTAATAAAAACCCAGAATCAAATATTTCAATATTATTTGAGAGTTTGTACTCTCCATACCGTCTCCGACATAGCATCATGGAGGGGATGACTGAGGCAACAAACTGCCACGGAAGACCACGTCAAGAGTATCTACAGAAAGTATACTCAGACAGTAGGTAGTTAAAAGAACTGCTTCAGATAGGGCATCAGAATGCAGAGAAACAGTGGGGAAAATTGATGCAAACCAATCCTAGAATTGTGACCAGAGATAAAAAGATTCACAGAATTTTGAAATAATAATTGGTAAAAGTTTTGTATTATTTGCTATGCCACTAAACTTGTCATACTAATTGACATCTACAAGATTAAAAAATACAGACGCCATTCGAATAAACACTATCCTTATTCGCGAAAGTAAAAAAAGTCACTGTCTATAGTAATTTTTGTCACAATCACTTCTTTTCTTACCCCTTACGTCGCTTTACCTCCGTACCTCTCAAACCAAAATAATATGACATACAATTTTTAAATTTTTGTTCCGAATGCCAATTCAATGCTTACGATGCACAAGTTTTTGTAGAACAAAAAGTGTTTGCGAGTTATCATCAAACCGCTCTCGTGGGAGGATCCGCCAACAGTTAATGGACTCATTAGCAGGTAGCATCCAGGACTGCATCGCATTCTCGTCATCTGCAAGTTAATGGATGGGTGTTATTACAAACATATCTCGCAAGAAAATATCACAATGTTACGTCGTCGTCGTTAGCGCCACATACCGACTCCTCCAGCATAATGGCATTCGCAGTCTTGTGGATATTGTGACGGTGTTAGATTGAAGTTTCTCGCAGTTTAGCCGGGTGTGGAGGCAGCGTATCCATTACATTTTCGTAATACAATTCGGGGGGAAGGGTGAAACATAATAAAACCGATTTAAAATAATTGAAACAGATTTCTCAAATGGAGCGTGAATTTTCCATTGCGCACTTCTAAGAATTATTGTAATAATTAAAATTTTGTACTCCTAATTGTCAATTTGTGATAATTGTACATTACGAAAATATTTAACCCGCTATGAAAGACTTATAATGTGATCATCACTGGTTACTGGAATGAAGGCTTTTGAGTCGCTGACGCTATGTTTGTAATAAAGATAAACCAAAATGATTTTTATCCTACCATATTGAGGATGGATAATGTTATTTCTCTCGATTGATTTCTCAAAAACATCAAGACTAGAGTATTATTTGTTGTTCGGACCTTCGTTCTAAGGTATTCAAATAATACTGTAGAGGCACTGCTGTCATCCCCCTTTGTAATCAATACCTTAAATAGAGTTGCAATGTAATTAATAAATAACCTCACTCTGTTGTCCTCTCTATCTTTTTTTCTGATAAAGAAACCAACGTGAAGATATTTGTTCCGAGATTCACGACCGAAGTTTGAAATGGCAAAAGCGAATTTTGTCTCGTATAAGATTCATAAAAGCAATGTGTGGTTAAAATCCTCAAGTCCTCAACTACCAAAAATATTGAATGAATTCTTCTGATCTGCTTGAAGGAAAAAGACTTGGTACGCGTTTAAAAGGCCTAACATGACATAAAATGAGCAAGTACTGATACTCAAATCAAGTTTCGTGGTACTATCTAAATGGACGAGAGTTGGTACACAAAACATTTTTACCTAGAATCCTCTTTACAAATTATAAAATTAATTAATTATTGCACATTATGTAGGTACAGTAGGTAAAATTTATCATAGTACATGTAATTAGAGGAAGTTAGTAGCGAAGTCCTTAGTAATTAATACGCAGTATGTTCATTGGAAATGCATAGATACACGAGCTTCATGTTTATCAATCTAATAATAATCAACAATACTATATGTTCTGGTTCAAGGTATGTAGTTATGCTTTTCACAATTAACTCAGAATAATTATTGCTCTTTCATATTATATTTAATTGTGATGAATAGGTAGGTTCCTAAAAGTTATCAAAACATTATGTCAGTCATTATTTCCATATTTTTTCTTGAAAACGAAACTTGGAGAATAACGCGCTGTTCGCGGAGGGGGTAGGCAGAGAGTACGGACTTTCATTATCATTCCTAGCCTCTTAAGTGTCGAGAATTCTCATGATTACGAGTTTACATTACCACCTAATGGCGAACGTTGTTACCGTTAAGTGATAACACTAAGCCAGCCTTCGTAATAACAGTAGAAGACGGTCGTAAGCCCGTAGTTGTTTGTTCCATTTAAAAATCGGTAATGAATTGTTAGAATCATTAGTTGTTACATACTGTTTAGTTTCATTCAAAAAAATAATGTCACGCATATACCTAGGTCATAAACATTGCGCAAGATCGAGCGCAATGGAGAGCTCTTGTTGCCTCCCTGTGCCCCTGGTTTAAAAGGGAGAATTGATTGATTGATTGATTGATATACCTATTGTCACTTATTCCTTAAACTCCAGACTGACTTGGCCCTCCTTTAAGATGGGATAGAAATGATAGGTCCACGTCTTTCTAGGTTCATCAGGCCTCCGTGCACCCAGCATTCATCAGATTTATAGATCCTTTTTGTCCGTACCCCAACAAGTCAAAATCATCTCGAATGAAAGTGAATTAATTTATTAACCAGGTAGTTAAGTACGCTCACATTCGCTACACATTCCTATTGGGCAAAATATCGTCTATAATAAGACCACGCCGGCCGTGAAAGCCTCAAAGACTATTTCAGCTTGTCTATAAGAGGATACTTTTCATAATCCTTGCTTATACGAGTAGGTATAAACCTGAAAATGTTTAGTTTTTAAGTAGGTAAAGTATCCAACGGATTTAAAAATATATACCTATTTGCATTTGGTTATTTATTTCTTGCATTTGGTTATTTATTTCTTGGAAAATGCCATTTAAAATAATAGTAGGACTTTAAGAGACATTTTTGTAGTAAGAAAAATTACGAAGAAAAACCACACGACTCACGCAAAGTCATATTTTATAATCGGTGACGTTTATACATATAGTGTCGAGACATGCGCGTCCTGAATGTTGCCATATGAAAATAAATTAAACAATAACATATAAGGCGGAACAAGGAACTACTTGTTATTTTATAAAGGAATACCTAACTTTGAGATGTAAAATGTGATTATGTAGAGTGTCGTTTAATGAAAATATTTAACATAAAGCTAAGTGGCTCTATGAATAAGTAGAAAGGTAATAAGTATCTAGGTACGTATTACATACTATAGGTATGCGTGAGTTCAGAATGGCGCCTTTTAGTTAGTGAAGGTTTAAGCTTTATTGGTGATGTATGGATAATAATGTATAATAATTATATACCTAGATAACATTATCTAATAGTTAAGTACGGTCATATACCAGAGTATTTTACCAAACAATATAACCTACCTACTCATACGACACTATATTAAGGTGAGTATAAATGCCTAACATGGGTGTAAGATATAGGAGTAGGTACCACATGACAGGGTGGTGTGCCTTTTGTCAGGGATGGTAAGCCTTTTAAATAAGAACTGAATCAACACACAAAATACGAGTACATAGATAAATTATTGCAAGATGTGAAGCTAAAAACGATCTCAACAATAGGTATGTCAATCGGCATAATTTTGTGTGGAGAATTTTCCACATGTCAAAGAATCCCATAAATGATTGGTTGTAATAAAGGTCATTTACCAATATAATTATTCAAATAGAGATAGGATAAATGTATAAATGGGCTAAAAAGCACTTTTAAAATGCGTTGTTATGTAGAACAGTTCCGTATACGTTTTGGCCGAAGATTCCACACATGAGAAGTTGTTAGAATATATCGCAGGTAACATCTCGTAACTTACATTATTAAGGTGGTATCGGATGGTTCACAACAATATGTCGTCGGTGCACGCACACGAAATATAAGTCATGTGTGAATTAATCTGCACGAAAAATATGCATAAACGCAACTTATAAAAAAACACTAATATTTTAATGTGAACCTGCTGATACCAACGTAACTTACTGTTACTTTCAAACTTGTATGGAATCTTGACTGATGTTGTTGAATATAAACATAATAATACTGGGGCTTGATGAAGGCAGATTAGATCAGATTCAAAACTTCGATCGACTACCAGTAGCGTAGAGAAACCACCTCTATATACGATATACTTAGGGACTACATCGTGAAGTATGAACTGCGTCCTGAGAGTCCAAGATAGAGGACTGTAGAAAGAAATAGAGGGGGCCTTTGTCCAGAAGTAACTAGGTGGATAAGAGAGAGAATGCAGAAAATATTATTCAATATGTTCATAAAATTAAAAAAAATGTTTATTATTTAGTACTGTGGGGCTAGTACGAGTTCAATCGAAATCTACTTGCACGCTAATAAGCGCTTATTAGCGTGCAATTATTATTCGAAAATCAAACGAACGAATCATTCGATCATTTTTATATGGACATTTTTCGAAACTCTTTCGATGATCGTTTCGATATTCGATCATTGAAAACTAATACTAGTAGTACTGATTTCTAGAATGTAATTTCGTTTTGTCATATTTTGGACTTATGTTCCAAAATTTGCATGAACTCAAATTAAACACATGCCTCCTATTTTGTGTGCAGCGGCCGGCGATATGAACACTGAATAGGGTAGTATTGAAAAGGTTGTTCTTGTTATTCCCTATAATAGTAGGTTATTAGTGCTCGCCGGGACGAAGGTGAACTATTTAGAATAATGTACCGGTCTGTTAAGTGAGTGCCTATTGCCTAGCTACGTTGGTTTCATAATGAACCATTTCGTGTTCCATAAAGGACGTGATTTGGGCTCTCTCCATTACAATATACTACCCCATTAATTCAAAATAGCATTCCATGATGAAAAATGAATTTCGATTGGTCCAAAAATCTTGCAGCCTATAAGTTTTTTCTCCGGTTATTGTAATGACTTTGTGAAAGTTATGGGTTCAAATCCTGATGGCTAAATTTTTTAATCTACAGGTTTTTCTTACGTATTATTTTATTGAGTGGCTTTAAAACATCATACTTTCTGATTCAAGGGTGCTATAGTGGGCAAAATTTTTTTTCTTCTGGAAGATGTATTGCATGCATGGAAGATGCAGAAAACAAGAAAAACATCCTTTTTCGACCGACTTGTTAGCGTCCCCGTGGTAAAACCCCAGGAAATATAATGACGTTAGGTGAATCAAAGCAGATTACTGATGTTCGACCGTCTTCTACTGTTATTTCCAAGGCTGGCTTAGTGTAATCACTTCACGTTAACAACGTTCACCATTAGGTTGTAATAAATGTCTCCTCCGAAACTCCTAATCATGAGAATTCTCAACATGTCAAAAAATCCCATGTACAAAAGAATTTTGTACATGGGAAAAGAACAACACTTGTAAAGTATTGAGAACAAGTAGAGCGACCAAATTTAAGGCGCCAGGATATGATAGCGAGATTATGAAAGATGGTTTCTGGCACCTTAGGACCAAAAATCTTACGTAAGATACATTTAAAATAAAAAATATATTATGATCAAAATGACGAAAGAATGTCAAAAGTCGTTTCTTAGCTTCAGGAGACGTATGTTCAATCTGAATGAAACGGTAATAGGTATATAGATTGTAGCTACATAGTGGACCGGCGGTGTATGGGTGACCCAGTGACAAACGTAAAATGAAAACGAAGGAATCTGACATTTCCTCTTAGTGGATGTCAAACGCACTCTGGTCCAAATATACCCAAATCAATAATAATTCATACAAACCCGGATACAGAATTATTTCCCATTGTGCCCAGTCTACGTTATATTAATATTTTTTTTATTAAACCAATAAGTTGTTATTTCCTTTTAAGAAGACAAAATAGTTTAACATTCTTCTTCTTCTTCAGCTTATCGCCGTCCACTCCTGGAAGAAAGACTCCTCCATAACCCTCCATGTCGATTTCTCCTGCACAGTCTGCATCCATATCACCCCAGCGTGTCGCTCCAGGTCATCCTTCCATCTCATCTGTGGTCTTCCTACACTTCTTCTCGTGTCTCTCAGTCTCCAATTTAGCAGTATTTTGGTCCATCTTTCGTCTGTAGCTCTAGCGACATGTCCTGCCCATTTCCATTTTAGAGTCATCACCCGGTGGATCACGTCTGTGACTGTAGTTTTCTTCCTCACCGTTTCGTTCCTGACTCTACCTCTAAAGGACAGTCCTAGCACGGCTCTTTCCATCGCTCGTTGCATGATTCTTAGTCTCTCTCCGATGTGCTTTGTCATACAACGTCTCATATTTCTCTTACTTCCGACATGGCCTTCCTCGAGAACGGAACCGATGTTTTCGATCTAAGACATCCTCGGACAGTTACGCCTTCATAGACTTTTCAGCAATTATTATGGGAATTTAGTAACATAATACATAATATACCTAATACAATAGTCATACCTCCGTTGCTCTGTCGCCAAAACCTTGTTAGTTATCAAAAATGGAGGGTACCTACCACGTCCAGATGAGGTTTAAATTTGAGTCGGGAATTTATTTTTTCACCCTTACACCTACTTATCTACAACGGAATGTTAATAAGTTCATTAAGTCATCTTCTTCTTTCTTTTCTCTTCTCTTACTAAATTTCAATGAGATCCTGCTGATCTGCCTTCCCATTATTTTTTATTTGTATGGGCTTCTACACATTTTAGAAGAAAAATACTTCAAAAGAACCTTCGTTATAAAGCTTAAAACGTAACCTTTCTTTCATTAAGTTGTTTCAACAGCTTTTTGTCAATTTAAAAACCAATCCTTCATCGTAACAAACTTCTGTCAACATTGTTGTTATGAGTACCTACCTGCTTACTAGGCATTTACCTATATATCTGTTTGGGGATAGGTGGTTTGATGATGAATTGATTTCTGGTAGGTAGGTAGGTGCTTACCTAATAAAAAGGAATAATATCAAATATTTTTTCATTTATTTTGTATATAGGCATATTGCAAAATTGTAACAATATACGTAGAAAAAAATATTTCTACCTCAGTCTCGGCTAACGTTTTTGTATTATTGGTCGGTGTTCTTTTTTTATTTCATTGTCGCTTGAGAAAGGTTAGACATTGTAGGACATTTCTGGAAATTGTTTTAAGCCATATATTTATTTGATAATGTCGAGGAAGATCCCTTTCTCCGAAGAAATATCTCTGTCCTTTTCGGGTTACAAATTATATACAATATAAAACATTGTATTATTGACGGGAACAAATCAAAATGGCAATCGAATTGGAAATTTTTGGCTAATCTAATTGTTTCATCTGTCCAATACCTTCAATAAATTTCTCTACAAATAAATTGATAAAATCAAAAGCTTTCTATTCTTTGGAAAGGTATATTAATTTATTCAACGTTTTGCTTTCAGCGAATCAATAAAATTTTCAAATATAAATGGTGTTTTTTTTACCTTAACAGTAAAACTAATATAATAATAATATAACACTTTATTGGGTAAAAATATATATAATTAACCAAAATTGGCGGGCTTATTGCCTAGGGGAATTTCTTCCAACCAACCTATTATAGATTTAACATTATTAATCTGTTGCATGTTACATAAAAAAATAGATACACATATATAAACAAATAAATACATAATAGGTACATAATATATAGGTATAAAAAAACACACATTTATATTATAAGCATATAAAAATAAAAATAAAAAAAAAAAAATGTGACACAAAATCAATAATCAAGTATAGCGAGGAAGGAGAGGATCAGGAGACAGGAGCAGGAGTAAAAGAAAGGAAATGACGCTTCAATCTATTTTTGAAAGACAATAACGTAAAAATAATTATTTTACAGTTAATTCTAACTTCAACGAAATTTTGAACGTTGTTTCTATTATAATAATATGGTTTCACTTCTGACTTCATAGAGCTTTTACATATAAGCTGCTCAGTGTTTAGAAGATTTTTCCTTCTTACATTGCCGTAGCAGGTCACCGCGATCACTCGGGCGAAAGCGTATCTGCCTTTCGCTATCTATAATAACTTCTCCATTCTTCTTATTCTGGTCTAGTTTCTAACATTATGTACCCAAGACAACTGCCTTCTCCCAATCTCTCTACTTCCCTGTATATATTACCTTTCATAATAATCTGGAGCAAGGTGTATTTATCACCCCTAAGGACTATGACTAGAGGACAACTGTTGAAGAGGTTGGTTACCAAGCGGCAACGACGCCGGCTTTCAGACTGTATCGTTCGGAGGTCGTGGGTTCGATCCCAGGTGCCGACCATCTTCCTCTTTCACGACACTAGTTTTAAGTACTATGAAAGAGTCAAAGATTGCATTTGTGTTCAATTTAAGTGAACTCTTTAAGAGTCACCAATTGTTAATAAACTTCCTGAAACGGTGTATTGAAAAAAAAATACTAGACATGAATGAACTGAGGACTAACAGAAGAGTGCTATAATTAGGTATAATACAAAGTAGGGGTGTGCGTTTATCTCGGAAACTCTTGTAATAATTCTAGAAGCAGTGTTCGGGTCCCCAGGGTGCTGTAGCGAGACATCTTAATTCTTATTCTTATTTCACTCCTTCTTGCGTTACTTTCTTTCTTAATCACCTTCGGCTAACAAAGGCGATTTGCATACAAAATTAATCGGGAGTGTTAAAGTTTTAACCTTCCAAAGCGTCGAGTGTCTTTAAAATCTGTTGGTGGCAGGAGATTTCTATAAAGGTACTATCAGATGGTTACTAATCACAAAAAAATAAGGTCGATTATTTTGTAATATTATTAAAGCTTTGACATACGGTATACACTATCAAAAGCCTTGACATAATAAGTATTGTGTCAATTATTCTTCTTGCCTTCTTGTTAAATCTTAAATCGTTTTAAATAAACTAAATATATGTAACAAAAACCATCAAAATAAATAAAGCACCTTAACAAACTAATATAAAAAAAATGTAGGATTTCTTTTGAAAAAAAAACACACACATAAAAATAAACTTTACTTTTTTTGTAACAGGTTAGATTTATTAAACAAATTATTACCAGTGATAAAATATAAAATGAATAAAAATACCTTTGTGTTTTCTCATGTGCTTTAGTTTTTATTTCAACAAATTATCAGTACTTGCATTGAATACAAACTATTCCGGAAGAATTTCCACCAAAAAAAAAAAAAAGAAATGTTCGTTTTGCGAATGGAAAAATAATACATAAAAATCCTCAGTAGTTTCCTTTGCACGCCTATCTCTTTTTTGTTGAAATCCGTTATACGTTTTCAATAGTAATATTTTACAAAACCCGATAATATATTTGGGGCGAGAGGAAAGAGTTGGTTTGTACGGGTTATGTACGGGACCCGAAAGAGAACTCACAGCGACCAGGGAGTGAAACCTTTCTATTAAGGAGTAAAAAGATTTCGACCACAATCACAAATCTCCGGCAACCCTTCGATTCTTGGCGAACAATATCAATAAATCTGGCACACCCTGCCACGATTTGTTATGGCTGCATCACAGACATTCGGAGAGGAATTAAGATTGGGGTCCGGTTATAATAACGAAATGTCAAATACGCTTTCGTAATATTTCACTGAGACTTATTCAGAAAATTAATTAGTTCGTCCGAAAGTTCCTAGGAAATCTTATCATCGGTTGATAAATAAACTATATTTTGTTGATTCAGTTTTAAATCAACAAAATATAGTTTATAATCTACATTATAATTTAGTAATGTATGTTTATTTGTATTTTCGTATGTTGACACATCACGCTTAAACCGCAGACTCTGCGCTGGATTTTAGTCGTCGTGAATCCTTGCAGACATATATTTATGGCAATCATAGATACAATTTTTTACAATTTCTCAAATATATTTGATGTAATTAATAAATTTCATAAAATCTCCGTAAACACAGCTGGCCATCTTTTGAAAACCAAATTACACGTTTAGGTAAATGTTGCGTTGCATGGAACCAAAGTTTAATAAAAACGTATTTAAAAGATTCAAGATTGTTTTGAAATAAAAATAAATGTAATTCAAACCATATAAAACACATTTTATCAGCATTGAAATGAAAGTACATTTTCGGATTACGTTTCGATTGACGTTTGAGGTCGGTAAAACAGCTGCCGTTATCATTAGTCAATCACATAAAATTTGTACCATTCCACACATATAGGGTGTAGGGAATGTAGTCAAGACTCAAACTATATTGACAGTGAAACTGAATCAAGTGTGAGATGTAACATATTATTATGATGACATGCAGTTTTTTTCCACGTGAGTGACAAACTATAATTTTTCTTCTTTCTTTTTTATAAACATTAAAATTGTCATTCTTTTCTCCTTTTATGAATTGTAATTGTGTTATTTTTCTTTTTCTGTAGGTACTTATATCAGCTGTTATAGAGGTCTGTTAAGCAATGAGAAGCTAGACTAGAACCTGTTTAATTACCTACCGATCAAGCCTGACAATCGGAATTAAAAACGTAAAGCGAGACGGGTATTAGCTGGTATCTAATAATAATCCAAATTACTTACATAAGTGGGTTAGTAAGTATATATTTTACTCCTTTTCAAATTACAGATCACAATAATTCCTTGGCAAAAAATCTTCTACATAATATATGTAAGGCTTTTTTTTTACCAGACAGAGAGGACGAATCTCTGTGGAGATTTCTATCTTTCTATCCTAGCACACTTCTTTCGCTTCCTCCACCGATACACTATTTTTCATACAAACTATCTTATTTTTCTTTTTTCTAACCTGGCCTTCACTAGTTTTTTTTATTATAAAATGACTTATGAAATACCTACACCATATTACCTACATAATATTACAAAACATAATATCTACAACTATTTGGGACTGTATTTCTAGTTTTTTCTGTTTATTATTAATCGTTAGATTAGTACCTACCTACCCGATAACAGATGATTCACAGCACCAATCTCCTGTGTTTGAATTTAAAAAGCTTTTTTAATTTCTGAAATACCACTACTGCGCAACTACCTTTTTTATGCACTTCGTCCGTCTGGCAAGTGATTTTTATACAACTTGTACATAATAATTATCTATCCGTCAACCATGTTTTATTTTGAAAACCTCTGTGAAAAATAAGGTTTAACTAGTACATTCCTGTTATGAATATTGAATGAGTAAAGGTACCTTAAAACCAAATGAGGAAAATTTTTATGACTTCACGCATACATACAGATGCCTGTGTGCGTTTGTTTTCACTCAAATTGAATAATAAAGTACCTATGCGAGAATGATATGAAATAATGACAGCGTCGAAATGTTTCCGCTGTAATTAAACGTCAAAGATAATAATATTCCATCAAGGATAAAGATATAAAACCTTCCATTTAGTTGTGAAGAATGGAACATTATGTATTAGCGCTAAGTGAGAATTGGTGTAAGCGGTTTATATTTCAGTGAATTAAGATTTGTTCCGAGATAAAGGAGTTAATAAATTCATTTAGGTTTTATGACTCCGTGTCTTTAGGGGATTAACAACTAAATCTCTGTTATTTTATTCTGATGAAATAATTCTTTCAGGCTAACGGTGTTTCTTACTGACAACAAAAGGCATTCAAATATAATGGAAATTTGTCATATCATCAAGAAATTAATAATAATTAGTACCTTCCTAATAATATATGTTAATACTTGATTTTCCTTGAACTGTTTTTTTTTTTCAATATTAAGCAATTTCAAAAAGCGCCCTCAGCGTTTTTCTTCTTTCCGTCAAGGTCCTAAAGGCGAGAAAGACTCTCACACCGTGTTCTGCTCTTTTGAAGTAAATCTGAGAGATTTGCACACGGTATGGGTGAAGGTCATCGCGGCTGTGCAGTGCGCATTATCGAGCGCAGTGGAGAACTCCTGTTGCCTTCCTTTATCTACCCCTAAGTGGGATGTTAAAGGGAGAACCTATAATGAAGATATTACTTGCTATGTATTGAATAGATAAAAATCTATAAATTTTATTATTTATATTTTGAAGATTTGTACAATTGTTGATTGATAATTGCTACTCGTATTTTTATTATTTTGTTTATATTTTGACAAAACTAGGTATACAATAATGAAAAGATATTTTCTTCTTTTCTTTCTAAACAAAATGAAATACTTGTCCTCCATATAAAGCAATAAAATGCCTGTGGACAGGGGGGGGGAGAAGTATTAGGTTATGTACAATGTAAATGTTTTAAGAATGCTTTAGGAATATATTTTGGTTAATGTGTAATCTTATAAAATCACAAAAAAAAAGTTTTGTTTGAATTTTGTAGGGCGAAAACAATAATATAATAAGTAGGTATGTCATAACTCTTTATTGACATAGTGTCATTTTGTAATTGTTTTCTACCAGTCATCTGGTCCTGAGTATGAGATAGGATTCAAATACCGTGTAGGTAGAGAACGAAATACGTAAAATATACGAAAAAGAAAATTCAAAACTTACAATACCTATTTGCCTCTTGTAAAATTTGTACCTAAGATTATTTTTAGCGATTTGCTGAGAGAATTATTTCGTCATTATTGAGGAATATCTTGAAAAGTCTGGAACAAGTTGTATTTTTAAGATTTTTTATCATGCCATAACATTGGTGTAAGGGGATAGACAGTAGGTGGAATCATCAGGACCTCGTTAGGCCGCGCACAATGACAAGACAAGATTGATGGCATTGTTTGATGGATAGGTACGGGAAGAACACATCGATATCTATCCTATAGGTAGCACCGCGCTAGGATATCTTCCCTCACTCTACACTCCCGCCTTCCCACACTGTGGAAGTTATTGTTATGTACAGACAGAAAAAGGAATTTGACAGAGTTTACATATAATACTTATGATTGTTTAATAGCAGATATTTTCTTTTACATAGTTCATTTATTTTAGATTTGTCAAAATTTTCAGCTGTGTTTTATTGCTTCTTTATAAATGACTAGAGGTCCGCCCCAGCTTCGCACGGGTAGATAGATACTTAAAAATAATTTAGTTTTAATACAGATCCCTAGCTTTTTCAAAATGTTTTATAGCATAATACCTATATTAATCTGGAATAATTGCATTGCAATATTGTATCGTGTCACGTCACTTTACCACCGTGACTACTTTGCGCGGTATTTCTACTAAACTTGACATGACTCCCCTCACGCCCCTCAGTCCCCTCCCCGCTCCCGTACGCACTCGGCATCGGATAAGTTGAGATGATAAGAGACTATGCTTTTTTTTCCAATACTCACATTTTTAAACTCGTGATAACTTTCGAATGGAATGTCCGAATTGAATAATTCAAAAAGTTATACAAACATATTGAAGCAGACTTGAATATGAACTAATTTATTTCAATAAGGAGTAATACCAAGATACCAATAAAGAGCCTTTTCTAGAGGTGACATTTTATTGATTTTTTTAAAATAAAAAAACACTTATTGTGGCATAACTATAATAGTTAGACATAATATGCTGTCGCGATACTTTTTGTAAATAATGATGTCTTCTACAAAATTGTAGAACATTGTTTTATTCTATCATCATTAGTTTTCACAGCGTTCGCGATAAAAAGAATATTTAAGGTAAATTTTTTACACCTTGGGTTACATTATTGAAGTTTTCGTAGGTTACCCAATTTTTTTTGGAAATTAAATATAGCCTATGTTCACCGCCGATATTGTAGCTTCCCAAAAGTGAAAGAATATTTCAAATCGGTTCAGTAGTTTTGGAGCCTATTCGATGCAAACAAACAAACAAACAAACAAACAAACAAACAAAAAATCAAATCTTTCCTCTTTATATATTAGTATAGATTAAACTAACGTTCCTTTCAAAGTTTTCAGGAAACCTTTACACCCTAGAATTATTGTCAGGACCTTAAATAAATACCCAATGAAATTGCAAAATTATTTAATTAGTCATGGTTTAAAGTTTTCACGCAATGTCGGTTAAAATGTGTCATAATGACAAGATTTTCTCGACAATTTATATATATAGTGCAGTGTTTCAAGAATCTGTGACGAAACTGCACACAATGTGGATATGATGTATTTGAAACTCTCTTCACTTTCCTTTCATATCGGTCAATTGTTAACAATTTTCGCCAACAATAAAACTCTTCATTCATTTATGTTTGTCTTCATCATGATATTTTTTCAAATCCAATTTAAAACCTTTTGAAATTATGTCATCTGATTTTACTGTTGGCATTCGTCACCAATATTAGAATGAATTAACTTAGTACATTGTTATTATCAGCTAAATTTTATAACCTACTCTTTTCAGAATTGTAACCTAAGGTATATTAATAACATATCAAAATAAGTAAGAGTTGATCAAATATAGGTAGATATTTAAGAAGATATTCACATACCTTTTTTAAGGCTTAAAAGCTAGTAGCATCTCAAATATATGTATATATATTATTACATATCTTTTATAAGATAACAATAGCAGAGCACACAAGAGTACGAATGTTACATAGTTTGTTTGTACAAAGTATACAAAAGACGTGTGATGAGGGATCGATGAGAAAATGGAAGTATGTTTGTTTTGGCACTGTCAAAATATTAAAATCACTCCAGGACCATTTGGGGGACAAACATTGTCTTCATGTCTCGCTCCCTGATGGATAAATATTTGGGGAAATGCGGAAAAGCATGTTATTATTATAAACAATATTTATATTGAATACCCAAAAATCTCGAGGTAGTAAGTAAATTATTGGTAACCTGCTGATCTACATAATAATTCAGAAATGTTTGTTTTTTTATTTGCCTTTGACAATACTTTACCGTATATGTGAACATCACGCTCAAAATACAAATGCTACGTCAGATATGAATCTGCGCAGAGCGGTGAAATTTGCTCGAGAACGTTCTAAGATACAATTGGCAACGTTAACTTTAATATATTAAGAGCTATTTAAAAAACTTTATTTTTTTAGGATCTTCATACAAATTTTTCAAAAAAGACAGAAAGCCATCTTTTGGAAACAAAATTACTCATGTAAACGTTGAATAGAATCTTGGTATTACGGTATGAAAATGTTATAAAATAATTGGAGATTGATTCGTTATACATATAAAAGTTATTCAAATCTTATTATTCTCAATAAATAAAGATTTAATGAAAAATTTTGGAAAAAAAAATCCTCCATTATGAAAATTGACACATTTTAAAAACTTTATGGCCACATTTTGTGTAAAACCGTCATAGCCATTAGATGAGTAATAATTATGTAGCTACCTGATAAAATCATATTCAAATGTAGATAAGAATAAAATAATTTAGCAATAATAATTGTTGAATCATTTTATATTTCTGAAATATAAATAAAGTTTAAATCTTAAAATCGTCGTCGTCGAAAAAGATTTGCAAGTAAAATAATAAACATTTAAATTGGTATGAACATTCCATAGACAAACTGGCCAGTAAAACAGTTGTCGATAAATTAGATCATTAGGTACAGTGAACTTGACTGAATTGTTGAGAGAAAGAAATAAAATTGACAATAATTGAGAATCTTTAAATGGTTTCAGGATTATAATCAGTTTAATAAAACCTTTGTTTTATCCACAAAATAATTTAGAAATATAATAGTAAATAAACTCAAAACTATGTTAGCTTATTTATCATATATTATATTATGCAAAAACAATAATATACAAGGTTCATTTAAATAAAAGACTGATGGTATTGTTGCCGTGAAAATTTGTTTAAAAAAACAATATGCGTAGAGTTTCATCATGACAAAAGAAGTATTCTTGAAGAAAGCAATCAGTGAGATGTATGATGACTTGAAGCTTTTCTTAAAACTGTCCAAGGTTTGTGACAAATCATTCATCCTAGAACAAATACAAAAGATTTAGGTACCTATAATGACAGATAACATCATTTCATGAATTTTTTATGCATACAAATTAATAAAATAACATTGAATTCAATGAAATAAAAGAATAAAATAGTCAACCGATTACGTTGTATATGATTTCATAAACTAAGTATTTCACTTTATTACATAATTTAGAATCTAAAGATATAACTTATTAAAAGAGGTTACATACTTACATTTTTAAGAGCCTCATAATAAAACATCTAGATTTGAATGTTGTACGAATACTCATTAATATTAGGTTGTGCACTGTACAGAATGTTTATTAATATCATTATGTTTATTAATATCATCATGTTCATTAATATTAGGTTGTGCACTGTACAGACTGGAACCCCGTGCCTATAAAATACAAAATATATAATTAACATCAGAATCAAATCAAATAAAAACTATGCAATCATAGTAATGTCAGATAGAAGAGAGAATTTACATAAAGACCAAAATCATTACATATTCTACATAATTTAGTAAATATTACTTAGGTAGGTATATGGGGTAATATAAATAATTAAATATTATCAGGTACCTACCTATTTAGAAATATAACAGCACACAGCAGTTAAATAAAATAAAAAAATATTCTAATTTCAAAAATCGAATAAATGTTTTGTTGTTATGTCAAAATATTGATGACAGCAAGAGGTCCTGCCCATAGATTTTTATTTGTATAGAATTCTGTGGTCCTGCCAGGTACCATAAAATATTATTCGCGGTATTTTTATGTGAATGAAAATTAAATAATGATTATTTTTATTGAATGCTTTTTTAATTTTCAGGTTTAGGATGTGTGAATAATAAATTTTTTATTGATACTTATCTTAATTGATAGATTCTTTAATAAATTACGATTATAATATTTAACACTTATCCAGATATTTTTTAGCGTTTTCTGTGAGTTTTTTAATGTCATCAAAAATCTATGGATTAGTATGGATATTATGTCATATTTTGTTGTCAAACTATAAATGTAAACATTGAATTTTTCTACGGCTTTAGATATAAAATAAATTTTTGGGAATAATAAAACAGGTAAGCAAAGTTTATTGAGTAAATATTGTTTCAAAATAACCGCATAATTACAATGCAGCTAGCCAATTACATTAATTTATTTTGTGTAACTATATTTTTTACAGGATAGACAGATCACAATATATTTTAAACGATACAATAACAGTGAATTTCTAAAATGTATGCATTTTATTACTAGAAAAAGCAAAATTGGTAAGTCGCGTTTTATTCTTTGATAATTGTACTTTCTCTCATTTTTGTATACCTATATTTAAATTCCATAATGTTTTGTTACAGATTAATGTTAAATAGTTCCCCCAAAACTCTAACTAGAATGAGGATAGAAGAATCAAATTATACTGGTGTTACAATACTAGATGACATTTGATAAATAAATAACTATCGGTAACAGTACCTAATTATAGTGAATTGGTTTGAATTCTGGTGCCCATCATTTCAACTTTTACAATACAAGCATTGTTTTGTGTGAAAGATGTCAAAACTGTATATGTGTTCAATTTGGGTGAGTTCAGATTCATTAATTTGTATAAAAATGTGTTTTGTTGAGCTGTGACACGCTAAAAGCAACATCGGTTTCATACATTTAGTTCATACATTATCGTTGACCATTGTGTTGTTACTTTTTGTGAAAAAATAAGCTTTTGGCGTGCCACAACACAATTAATTGTTCACAACATGTCTGTAGGCCTAGACAAAATGCATTTGGCGATCGACTACAAACAAATTCTTTGACAATATAGAGTAGGAAGAAAATTAACTATCCACTTTTTATATAAGTGTCTTTGTTTAGTTTAAATAATTGTTTATATGTTCCAGTAGACAGTTAATTTTTTCGTACTATACATTGGCGAAATCTTCGTTTGTAGTCGAACGCCAATTTGAATTTGTCTACGGGGGCTGTTTCTACTGTTAAATGTGAATTTTATTTTTGACTTGCTGACCCATCGAACTTCGTCTCGCCTTTAATCAAAAGCCAATAAAATATTGCTGGGTAACATAACATAGCTAACATACATGACTACTCTTTGTAAAAAAATCAAAAGTTATGTGGTAATTATGAAACAGTTATTTCAAAAGCACCAAAACTCCCCCGTTCCATACTAACTTTAATATTATATTATTTCATACTATTTTCCATCCATTTTTAGACGTTAACAAATTATAAAAAAGCTTGAAAAAGTACAATCAAAAATTATATTATTTTTAATTTTAATCATTACCTATACCACCATCTGTAGAAAAATAGGGAAAACATTGAATGTTTCTATCAAAATATCAATCTACCAGACATCTCCCTATTTCCCCCAACAGATGTCGGTGGCGATACTGATGCCAACCCGTTGAATACAAACTTTAATATTGTATTTTAGATAAGTTCTCATCGATTTATTCAATTTTTTATTAGTTATTCTGTTATCCGGAGCGGAGAAGAATCCAATAAATCAAACATCGAAAAAATCTGTTCCGCCGATCTCGAGTTATAAGTGTTCGCACTAACCCGACTTTAATTTATATTAGAGATTATGGAATACAAATGCTTTTGGTAAAGAAGGTGTCGATATGATTTTCTATATTCTGTTTTTATTTTAAGTATTTTCTATTCTGTTTTTATTTTTTTTTTTCTATTTTTAATCTGCTAGATCTAACAAATAATGTTATTTTATTTTACAAAATGGTAGTTGTTTTTGTGTATTATATTCATTGAAATATATGTAATTGAAATTAAATAAACAGAAAGTTTTCATTTATTTACAACCAGAAATAAACTGAAAAAAAAATACATTTTGTGTAAAAATACACATCTAATAATATATTATTCTTCTGAACCACTTCCAAACAATAGATGTTTTATAATGGTTAGTTTTATAGATATATTCCATAGTGAGTGAGAGCCTTTACTTGAACATTTTTTTATAAAGTTTAGGCACAAAGAGGTTGTTGGAAAGCCGGTGGTATCAGTTGATGACTTTCGTTTGCACAGCGCACTGAAGGCCATGGGTTCAAGTCCTGGTGGTGCCATTATCACTTTCACAACACAACCCTTTGGTTAGTATGAAAGATGTCAAAGTGTATTTGTATTCACTTAAGAAAGCCCAGATTCATTTTCTTAAAAAAAAAAATGAAAATCTGTATTAAAAAGTCAAAACTTTTATTAATACAGGTAGATATTTATATTTTATTCTACAAATTTTATTATTTTCAAATGAGTATGAATCCACCTGGACAATTTGTTAATTATAAGGAACATAAAAAGCTTTGTTGGTACTTAATTGCAGAATAATAGAATCAACATTGTGGTGATAGCCCATAGCTCACCACATATAAACCGAGTACTCTGTCTTATTAACTATGGGGTAAGCATAGAGAATAAGTCACTAGGTTATGATTATGACTTGCAGCGCTTTCTTCTTGCTGATGAGGTGTTACAAATAAAAAAGTACAATTAATTATATACATTATGTAGGTACACCACACTTTCATAAAGCTCTGTATGTTAACTTCCATAGATCAGGTTCTATAACTCCCATTATTCTACAACTTTTTTTTGTGGACGGGTAAAAAAGCTAGTATAAAATAATATTAACTTTTTAGTTCGAAAAAAATCCATCAGATGTCTTATTTATATCTCTACTAGCTTTCCCGACAGACGTTGTCCTGTAGTCCTTTCTATGAAAATTGATTTTTGTAATTTATACAAAAATACGTTTAAAATATGTTTGAATGTTAAAAAATTATTTCTGAAAATTCTAAAAAAAAATTCCACCAAAAATCAGCCTATCAATCTTTTTAATGGTTTCAATGGTTGTCGGGTAAAGAATAATTTTGTTATAGAATTTTTCATAGATGGCGTTGGCGTCGAAGTAAGTACGTTCCATACTAACTTTATATTATATTTTTTATTATTTCTTATACATTTTCCACTTTTTAATAGTTATTCTGTTATCCGGGGCGGAGAAGAATCCAATAAATCAAACATCGAAAGAATCTGTTTAGCCAATCTCGAGTTATTAGTGTTCGCACTAACTCGTCTTTCTTTTATTATTATTATTTTTCTTCCGTGTTCCCACCTTAACCAAAACAACTAATATTTTTCGGTTGTCCACACCAAGGACAAACGTGGGCTTGAGGAGGCCTCTGTATCGAATGGCCGGAGGTTATGATTCCCTGCAGTGCTCTCTAGATATACTTGGCACTCCACATCATGTCTTCAAGAAACAGATCTCCAGAGCAATTTTAAGCAATTCTACTACTTCCCTACCTTTCCCGCACCCCTTCCTCCCTTTTTTCCTTCCCTTCTTCTTACACTCTCCATTTGTGTTTGCGTTAATCTTTAGCTATTTTCATATTTCACTTATACTAGGAGTATTCCTATTGATATTGATTTTTTTCTCTCTCTGGTTTCACTCAACAATATATAATGTAACATGTGACACATCTCGATGGAGTTCAACTTAGTTTAAGGCCATAAATTAATTCTGATTCTACTTTTAATGTATAGTTGTCCTCTGTAATGTGTTTTGTTAAAATAAATAAATAAATAAGGTTTCTGATTTTTCTTCCATCAGGGGGCTAAAAAGTATTAATAACTTATGCGTCGGTTGATACAACAAACAGTTATTGGGCGCAGGGCCACTTGTTAGTGGAGCTCATAAGTTGCAACCGTGGTCGTTTTGATAGTATTAAACTATATCCTCATAACGAACTATACTAAGAAATATTGTGAAAGTTAGCGACTGAATTACTCACTACTTGATAGTAGTGTAAGCTAGGCTTAACAACGATGACATTGTTCCCGTTCTACACGCTTATGCACTGGGTTCCTAGAGGGCGGTGCGTCGCCGTCTGAAAAGTCTTTGAAAATCGCGACAATTGTTTTTTTTTGTCGCTAGGTAACCATAGACAATGTTGTACCTACAATGTCTTAAACTATTTTGACCCATCACTCAAATCACCAAAATGTCGCTTCAGGTGAATTACGCATCGCCGTTTGACGTCATTTTAAAATTATTCAATAAAAAGTGGTACCTACCTAAAAACTTTTCAAAAGGTCAAATGCCAGTAATCTAATGAAATTCCATTAAAATAGTAAAAAATAAAAAAAGTCTAAACTGAAACGTTGTCCACTAAAAATATAATGTTAGGTATACCTAACATTATTATTGCGTCAATATTGCGCAATGGATTGAAGTATCGGTAATATATCTGTGTCCAAAAATGTCAAGGTATCAAAACTGACCACGCACTCCTTTTCCAGAAAAATTAATATAGAGTAATAATATATTTTTGACATAGGTATCACACATTTCTCGCAAAGATATAAGGAAAAAGGAAAATATTACAAGGTTATCTTATGTCACATTTTGAATTGTGTTGTTATTGTGAAACTGAATAGACGGAGAGAGTCAGCGATGAAGATCATACGAAATGAAGCATTTTAGATTTTTGATATTTTGTTATCAAGTTTCATACGCTGATTGAACCATTAAATTGGTCCTTGGTGTCATTCCACTTAAGAAAATGAATTGACCAGGATTCATTATAGATAATAAATAATTATTGATGTTAGGAAAATGAACACACAATTTTTATCACGCTGGAAGAATCTCACAATATAAATGATAAAAAGTGGTATTTCATATAAAAAGTTTATTCTTATTTCCCTTTTTTGAGAGGTTTCCTGGGACACTGAGTTCCAACTGTCTTGCCATTAATTAGATGGTGTTCCTGGTTGAGGATTTCCCATCGAAATGTTGTGCCTGTGAGTGGGAGTTTTCATATCTCCGTTAATCCTTTCGACGTGGTCGCTAAAAGCACCTTCTATTTTATGATATTATACTTTTTATTCAAGTATCTTGGCAGACTGAAATATACCGGACAAATTCAAAGAATAATCAGAAGGCATGCCGGCAGGTAGACAAAGGTTTGACCAGATGGTGTGGTCCGAAACTCCCAAGAGGTTGGAATCTTCAACTGGCGGAGGTTGTGTTGTGCTGGTTCGTCAGTCGTGGAGGCCAAGACCCGACCTGGGTTGTAGAGAAGAATCACTGATTATGATTTTTCAAGCACCTTATTAAAGTGCTTGGAGACTTATATGCGAATATGCGAGGTTGAAGATATAGTGAGTGGGGGAGGCAAAAAAGGAGATATTGGTATGCACACTTGAGAAGATTTGACTCATCCACACTCCCTCACATTGTATTGCACGGCTAATCCCACGTAAGATGACTCAGGCGGACCACCAAAGAGGTGGATAGACAGCTGGGAGTCGACCTCGCTAGAGGCAAACCCCACCTCTTAAAAACGGGTCTTCAGGCCTTGAATAAGAAGAAAAAGCTCTTCTTTGTAACATTATTTTGTTATTTTATTTTTGAATTCATTGTTTTAAAAGGCATTTTGCGGATTATGAATGAACGACTTGAAATTTCTGATTAAATTTAGCAGCCATAAAGAAAAAAAATATAAAAATTATAGACTCCATCCGAGATGATTCGAATCTATGTGTTTCCAATATAGGAGAGGTGGCAGTATTATAGATTTGGTTGTGTATTGTAGTAGGAGTAGGGCCCAACTGGCTTCCGTCGGGAATACAAGCTATTTGATTCCATACAAACATAGCGTGTTGACAATTCATTTTGAGGTCACCAGAAAACTCCACATCGTCGTGGTTTGGGGCACAGAAGGCAGTGACTTGGACAAATACAAATAATAAGATTTCTTACGTCGTAATATTTCCTGTCGTTTGTTATTATATCGTGTGCCAACGAGTTCTAACCTATTGCCTGTATATCGGGATAATAATTCGAAACAGAGAGGCTGTCATGGGGGACAGAGCCCTGAGGTTGTCACCAGAATAAAATGTCGAACCTTGATTACATATTATTTTTTCGGATTTATTTATTTTCTATCGAAAAATTAATAGTAAATCTTTTACTTACCTACTAAATGCAGTAGTTATTTGTTTGAAAAATGAAAAGCCAAATGTTAAAGCCTAAACAGGATTCGAAAAGTGATAATGGTAAATAATATGGACACCATATTTTAAAAGGATATTTATGTATGTGAAAAGTTTTCAATGGCACTGTTGGCTTAAAGAATACTAATTTTTCACATGAAATTTCTACCCGGGGTTGGCCTGTCACAGATTGCACGAGCTCAGTTCGACTGGGAAAAATTGCCTCAGGCAAAAAGTTCTGCTGGCTATACTGACACCTTTGTAGGTATAGAAAAGTGTTCATTTATTCATTTTATTTTATTTCATTTCTGTCGAAGAAGAATACAAATCAAAACAAAAGAATACAATCGAAAGGCGGCGTTAGTCGGTCATTCAATCAACCACTGTTCTGAGCTATTCTAATTTAGATAGAAGAACGAATGGAACTACATAATAGTGATAAACTGTGAAAGAGTCAATGAGTGTAGGTATGTCATTGTATTTGTGTTGACTTGTGAGTTATTTAAAAACAAACAAAAAAACATCAATAATTCAGAATGTTTGCACCAAATTTAAACTTACAAGATTTGAAAATATTTTTTGAAAATATACCTATGCCGTGGGGTTGCCGGCTAAGAATAGCACCTCTGCTCTTTTTGCTGGTTTTTCGAGCATCCTGTAAGAGACAGGAAATCGAAAAACCAGATCGGGACCGTGAGGTTGACCACCTCAAGTCCTTAAACCTCAACCGGTCAGAAAAGGCACCATAGGCCTCAGTCGCCTTTGAGCGCAATGGAGAGCTCTTGATGCCTCCCTATGCCCCTAAGTGGGGTTCAGGCCCCCCGCTTTGCGGGTTGGTTTGGGGGGGATCTGCTACCTATATGGTCGGGTCCGATATAATATAATATACTTTCATAATACTCAGGAAGCCTACAGAGGACATAACCCGTCTTAGTCTCAACTACCATCCAGAAGGCAATCGAAGACGCGGTAGGCCCCTCCAAACAATTAAAAGGCTCTACGAAGCTGACCTTCAGGCCGTTGGTGTTGACTGGGATGCGACTGCTGAAATCGCAGGGGACAGGACCGCATGGCGAGGACTTGTGGAGTCCATATGCTCCAACTAGGGAGCGGACATGGATGAAGAAGAAGAAGAATGCTGTAAAGGACCAAACAATGCCAAACATGTTTCTTTGTTCGTTTTAGACTTTGACACTATCCAATGTGTTCGGTAGAATTTGAACATGAACTTTGAATATTCTAATAAAGATTATTTTGTGTCATTTATATATTTTACTAGCTGACTCATCGAACTTCGTCTCGCCTTAAAGTCAATAAAATATTGCTGGGTAACATACCTAACATACATGACTTCTCTTTTTAAAAAAATCAAAAGTTATGTGGTTATCATGAATCAGTTATTTCAAAAGCACCAAAACTCACACGTTCCATACTAACTTTAATATTATATTATTATTTCATACTATTTTCCATCCATTTTTCGATTTTTTAATAGTTGTTATTCTGTTATCCGGAGCGGAGAAGAATCTAATTAACTAAACACGACAAAAATCTGTTCATCCGATCTCAAGATATAAGTGTTCGCACTAACCCGACTTTCTTTTATAATTATAGATGTTAGCAAATTATAAAAAAGCTTAAAAAAGTATCAAAAATGTCTTAACAATAATTTTAATTATTTCAATCATTATACCGCCATCTATGGAAAAATAGGAATAACATTGCTTTATAGAATTTTTATACCAAAATATCAATCTACCAGACATCTCCCTATTTCCCCAACAGATGTCGGTGGCGGTACCGGTGCCGAACCAGTTCCATACAAACTTTAATATTATATTTTACCTAAGTTCTTACCGATGTATTCAACTTTTTATTAGTGTTTCTTTTATCCGGAGCGGAGAAGAAACCTATAAATCAAACATCGGAAGAATCTGTTCAGCCGATCTCGAGTTATAAGTGTTCCCACTAACCCGACTTTAAATATTTATATTAGAGATTACTTGTGATGATGTTCTTAAAATTATTATAATCTTTTCACACTGAGATGAGATTTCACTATTCTTTTACAGATATCAAAACTCGTAGTTTTTCTGCCAACCTGTTGAAAACTTAGATTAACCTGTAAATTGATATGAAGTAGTATTAAACTAACTTTAAAAAGTTATAAAACCACGTTCTGGGAAGTTTTGTCTTGAAATAAAATAATAGGTATTAAACTCACCTATGCCGTTTCTTACATAAAACGTTCCACTTATGCAATATATTTAAAGCACTTAGCGGGCATGAGATATCTGGAATATTTCACGATGCCAGGAATGCATTTTTCCCGCATGAAGGAGACTCTCGCAATCATATAAACATTTTTTACCTTCGTCATAGTACCTACTTATAAACATTTTTAAGTTTAAAAAAATAATTTTAAAGGTATGTAATAAAATGCCCACGGTTCTTACCTACTTTTTTTTCTTCTTCTTCTTGTGCTATGCCAGGTCCCCCCGACGCACAGTACGATATTATGGTAATCTAGCGGGACAAAATTATTTTTTCCCATAGTTCCTCTGCCCATATAACCATGTTTTATAGCCCCTCTGCCCTATTTGCTGGTTTTTCGAGCATCCTGAAAACGATTACTTGTCCACAAAAACGATTACAGTACAAAATTACCACTAGAACATAGCGTAAGTATTAATCTTGGACGAATGAATCCTTAACAACAAACGCGCGGCCGGTATGGCTTGGCTATAGTGGCGGCCTTCCCGATCCGTTTATTCCAGTTATTCTTTCGAATAGATTCCCGAAAATTTCCTCGATTGTAGTATAATATGATAGCTTTGAATTTATTGCAATTAACAGTATTTCAAGACATGTTCCTAAATTGATTTTTGTCCATCTAGATTCTCAAAATATCACACTGTGCGACGTCGCGTCGGCTACCACTATGGCGTAGGGTTCTCTGTCCTGGACTAACCGGAAGAGTTCTACCACCCGCTTGATTCCGGTCCATTGACTGATTTTTATCAGCTGTTTTCCCTTTCATTATCAGATGAGCAGTTTATATTTGGTATTGCGAAGTATGTGTCCCAGGTAGGACATTTTCGTTCTGTTGATCTCATCGCAATACCTCAAGCAAGCAAGCCTTAACTTCAAGCAATATTAGCTTTCAGAGTCCAAGTCTCCACACCGAATAGTAATGTGGACCAAAGATAGCATTTGACCATTTTCTGCCAGAATAACAACTTATACACAGTTCATTTATTTTTAACTTTCCACGTTTAAGATGGCACGCAAATTGCAGAAATAAAGTATTATCATTAAAAAAATATAATGTATAATTCCTAGTTTCTTCAACTTTTAGATGTCCGTCAAATTTGGAGGCGTCCATTAATCACGTTAGCCCAAAAGGGGGGGGGGGCTGGAAAAATCACGAAAGATCACGTAGGGGGAGGGGGGGGGTCTAGTGAGAAAATCACGTGCATTTATTTTTTCTGATGAATTTAAAGAAACACAGTTGCACTTTCAGAAATTAAAAAAAATGACATAAACTAAAAAAGTACACGTGATTTTCGGGAGAGGAGGGGGGGGGTAATCTGAAATATCACCAGGGGGAGGGGGGGTCTAAAAAGTTCCAAAAACACATCACGGTCGTGATTAATGGACGTCCCCCTTTCTGATGTGCTGAAATAATATACGCTAAATACTTGTACTGAATATCACTGCTTACATTTTTTCTAATTAGTTACAATGAGTTAACAAAGTGAGTCCTGCGTCGAATTTAAAACCAGAATTAAGGGATTTATGGGTACCTTTCCTGCGGACATTTTTATATTCAGGTGGAGTTATAGATAAATTAATTATACGCCCTACTTTCATCCAGATGTTCGTTAGAGGAATACGTGATGATGTTAAACATACAAAAATGTTTATCCTTGCTTATTATTATAACGAATCAGTCTCGCAGTTTCATTGTGTTGACATTTTTATGATACGAGTTCACGAATATTTAATCTGATTTTGAGTATTATTTCAAGGTGGACATAAAAATATTATACTTCCAGCTTTTTTGCATTTCGATAGTTTTTTAAATGGTTTTTGTTGATTATTAATTTTTGGAGGTAGTTACCTCTCTAAAAATGCTAGTGAGAGTTTACTCTCTGCTAGTGAGAGTTTACTCTCTGCAAGCATACAAGACAGTCGAGTATACTCGCAATAACATATGGCTCTGAATGTTGGGCATTAAAACAAAAACACCAACAAAGCATGCACACTGCAGAGATGAAGATGCTCAGATGGGCTGGAGGAGTAACCAGACTCGATAAAAATATCCATGTCCGAGGAAGTTTCAAAGTAGCACCCATAACCGTAAAGATAACGGAAAAAAAGGCTAAGATATGGGCATGTTATGAGACGACCGTCATCCAGAGAGCTATGGACATTGAAACTCCAGCCAGGAGACCAGGCAGACCACCCGCCACATGGTTGTTGAGCATCAATAGGGACCTCAAGGAATGCGAAGTGGAGCCAGAAATGGCGTTGGATATACACTCTTGGCGCAACAGGACAAGTTGAGCCGATCCCAAATAATGGGACAAAGGTGAGGGTGAAGAAGAAAGTTTTATTTGACCTACTGCGGTTATACGGCAGTCTAACACTCGTTCATACGCAGGGTAGTGAAACTTCACTTCTGTCACCACTTTGAATTGTATCCATTTGGAGTGATCGTGAATTGCGGACATGGTTACAACAAGTAAAAGAATTACATGTACTGTTTAATAAACAAACAATAAAATGAAACAATTGAATGTTTCAATAACCCTACAGTATTTTTATCAGACTAATAATTAATACTGTATGGAATATGTGTATTGTTTGTCAACCTGTTTATTGGCGATTGTAGCTGTTACTATTAATGAAACAAAGGAATATTGTCAATATTCTGTATTATTATTTGATATGACATCATTTAATATACGAACAATCATAATAAACCTATACTCAATGTTATTTTAATTGCTATTACTACGAAATCGTTAATGCTTTGTTGCTTTTCATAAACTTTTTTTACATTTCATTTCAAAGTGAATATTTAATAGGCAACAGTTAAAATAAACTTCAATTATATGGAAAAACATATTTTAATGAATGGATAAACAAGAAAAAAAGTGACTAGATAATAAAAAACTTACTATCCATTGCCTTTTAAAATAATTCCTCAACTAAAAATTAATCTATTTTTTACGTCATGCACATTGCACAATGCGTTAATATTTTTATATTACTTGATAAAGATGAATACTTTATGTCATCCAAAAAATGGTTATTTTACAGAGTACCTAATAATTATTCGTTAAAATAAAAAGATTTGAAAGCAGATTTGTCATTTCAGTTTAAATCTACAATTTATCGACTCTATTGCCGTTAAGTCGATAGGTATTCATATCGATTACAATCCGAGGAATAAAACATAAAAGCAAAAGCTTAATTTTTGCGAAATTGTTAAGGAATTGACCTCATTGGATTCTAATTTAAAAAGTCGAATAATGATAGATACCTACTAACTAGTAACTGTGTCGCCTGAATGTATGGGGTTGTATGCGTTAAATCTGGTAGTTCTGATTTTTTGCAGATTTGTTTATGATGTTGGCCTGATGAATAATCCAAGTTTGAGACCACGAGCGCCGAACGCAACACGCAACTTGGTCAAACATCGAAAAAACCTCGAAAAATTCGTTATTTTTTCAAATTTTGGCGATTAAAACCCCGAACGACTATTTTTTGAAAAAACCTTTTCGTTTTTAAAGTTGACAAATTTTCTACAATATTATACTAGAATTGTAGTTTCCAAGATGAAGCCTTTCAAAGTTTATCATTTTTTTCAAACTATCGAATTTTTTCAAATATTTTAGATGTCACTCGAACAATTCTAGCGGCATGAAGATAATATTATTATTCTAAATTTATAATTACCAAAAGTAGAAGAAGAAGTAGGTAGGTATACACTACAAGAAATTGAAGAGTCGTGTTTTAAAAACATCTGTAGGTACCCAGGCCTAAAATCTATTAAGTAAAATAATGGTATTTTTTACATTTGGATCGATTTTTTATGTCAAACTGTAATGGATTAAAAAAGGTTATCGTGCTAGTTGCCACTCGTTTATTAAAATTCTGAAAAATGGAATGTAAACATGATATCGCTTCGTAGTAGTCGTTTTACGAAAATTAAAATTTTATAACTCAATAACTTGTAATTAATTGAAGCTATTTAATAACTCTAACGTGTGAATTTTATAACTCGAATATCGCCTTGTTTAACCTTTAAACAAACCATTAATACCTATACTAAATGTCAGCCGAAATTGACACTATCAGCACCTACTTCGATGTATAAAATTTTTTTAATTAAATTAATTTATGTTTATTTTTAGTTTTATTTTACAAACTAGCTTATACCCGTCTTGCCTAACGTATTTAATTCCAGAAAAAATAAAGTATTTAATTCCGATTGTCAGGATTGATCGGTAGGTAATTAAACAGGTTCTAGTCTAGCCTCCACAGACTACTTATAAGTATTAAGCTTCTCATTGCTTAACAGACCTCTATAACTGACATAAGCACAGGAAAAGAAGAATCACACTTTCACAATTCATAAAAAGAGAGAAGAATAACACTTTTAATGTTTATAAAAAAGAAAGAAGAAAAATTCTGCCACACACATGGAAAAAACTGCAGTATAATAATATGTTACATCTCATACTTGATTCAATTTGACTATTCAATAGAAGGGAAAACTTTCCGTTAATATGCAAGTGTTACTCTCAATGTGGTTTGAGTCTTGACTATATTCGCTACACCCTCTACCTATGTGTAGAATGGTAAAAATTGAACTTTCATTTCAATGTTGATAAAATGTGTTTTATATGGTTTGAATTACATTTAGTTTTATTTCAAAACAATCTCGAATCTTTTAAATACATTTTTATTCAGTCAAATTTTGGTACTAAGCAGCATTTACATGAGTAATATTGTTTTTAAAAGATGGCCATCTGTGTTTACGGAGATTTTACTATGAAGATTTTATAATTTTAGAAATTTATTAATTACAGTAAATATATTTGAGATTTTGTAAAAATTTGTATCTATGATTACCATAAATATACCTGCAAGGATCCAGGACGATTAATTAAAATCCAATGCAAAACCTACGGTTTTATGCTCCAATATACAAAAAAATAGATATAAAATAATAAATAAATAAACATTACTGAATTATTATGTAGATTATATTTCAAAAAATTGATCAATAATTATAGGTACTGTCATGTCGGGTGACATTAGCCCTAGCAGGTGACTTTGGCCCAAAATGATAATAAAATTGCAATTCCCGCCGATACAAAATAATCAGAGATATAGAAAAACTTTTGCGTGTAATCGATAGATGGCATTAGTAGTTCACAAATCTCCACGCATTTGCCGTTTTTGTATATTTCCGCCATAATCAGTTGTGGTACATAAATGTGACCACAAATAATTAAAAGAGTTGTTTATGTATGAACCTACTGGGCGGGTGACATTAGCTTAAGTATAATAAAAGTACATTTTCTATCACAGAACTTACGGGGGCCAAAGTCACCCTCTATGATGATATATTTTGGCCCAAAATAAAAATATTTATATATATTTGTAGTCAAAATTATTGAAATGATTGTATTGCAACTGGGGCACCTTTTAGTTTTTATCAAAATGATATGGAGCTGATACATCCTTAACAGTGAAAACCACAAAGTGAATAGTGAAATGTTTCCAAATGTTGGGATAAAGTCACCCGACATGACGGTACTTAATTAATCTAAATAATAAAAATTGCTGAAACAATTAAAATATCTATCTTTATTAAAAATATTCACTAAAAGTAGACATGAATTACCATAAATATACCTGCAAGGATCCATGACAATTAAAATCCAACGCAGAACCTATGGTTTTATGCTCCAATATACAAAAATATAAATATACAATAATAAATAAACAAACATTACTGAATTATTAGGTATGTAGATTATATTTCCAAAATTTGATCAATTATAGGTACTTAATTAATCTAAATAATAAAAATTGCTGAAACAATTAAAATATCTATCTTCATTAAAAATATTGACTAAAAGTAGGCATGAATTTTCTAAAGACTGTAGAGTTAAGCTTCTTTCTATGGAATTTATGTATATAATAAAAGGAAACTTGTCTTTTCCTATAAATAATATGGTAGTAATATATTATAATCAGTGTAGCCCCTGAAACAATGTTTTGTTTTACATAAGAAAGCATCTATAAAAACTTTGATTCCTCCAGAAATAGAACCCAGGTCCTCATGATCAGCAGTCGATATCTAATTATTAAAACTTAATGCACACAACTGTTGAAGAACAAATTTTAAGGTGCACGTCAAGTTTTAAACCAGCATCTAGCTCTACATAAACTGATTATTTTCTCTAGATGTGATTGTATAGAAGAATGCTGAGCATATCACGTATTGACAGGGTGTCTATAGAGTCCTGGAAATGATACAAAAGTAAAAAAAGAGCTCCTGACCACTGTCAATGCCTCGTACTTTGGCTAAATTCTCATTACTCTGTGATGAATAAGTTCAAATGTATATACTTCACTGGTGTATGTTTCGTAATGTATTGTCCTATTTATGTATCTAAATAAATAAAATGAAAAATATTCCCTTTTCCAACTTAAAATTCAAGGAAAAAAGTGGTTTTGAGCAGAAGAGAGTCTTCTGAGAAAAGGCTGTCTCAAAATCATGAAGAGTTTGCAGTGATGGTCACCAACTTCAGTTAGGAGAACCACACGAAGAAGATATTCTTATACGTCGAAGCATGATTAATTTGTAACAACTAATAACTCTAACAATTCATTACTGATGTTCCATTTAAAAATGGAATAAAGCACATTGTGGGACATTTTATATGAAATTGACTTGCTAAAAAGACCATCATGTCATCTTCTTGCATCTCAAATTTACAGAATATCTTTTTAATAATAATAAAGTAAATTGAGTTAAAATGTCACATTATTTGATAGTTATTTTAACATTAACATAAATATCTTGTGTAAAAATACTTACAAAACTCCACGAATTCTCATAATTTCTTTTTGCTGTAGGCATCATTTTTAAATTTTAGTGGTTTTTGAAAGAATATATTATTATGTTTGATAAAAAGAAAAACATAATATGTTATTTCATTTAGTATATTTCTGGTTATGAATAAAACAATTTTGTTTATTTCATTTCAGTCATTTGACAATATGTCATTGTAAGATCTAACAGATAAAAAATAGAAAAAAAAATCCTATACAAATGAAAAAACGGGGTTAGTTGATAGAAACTCGCCCTCTGTATGTTGATTCCGTGATGTCTTTGTTATGTTAAGTTTTTATGTATTGTCACAGCATATCTTATCCTTATGACAGCCAGTTCATTATTACTGATTATGACTTAATAGTTGTATTTTTACATTTCAAACTTGGAAACATTGAATATTTTTCCTCCTCATTGAACTGGTAAATTTTTAGGAACTCAAAATTTAATCTGTAACATAACAGTTATACACACAAAATTAATAGAATTAAATAATGATAAGATACTACGTTACATACCGATTTTGGTTGATCTTCTCTTGAAATATGTGTTTTTACGTTTTAGATATTCACCGGTTAGTTGTTATTGTTGAAAATGCTGCCGAGCCTGTAAAAAATATAGTTACACAAAAATTTGTCAATGACATTATAACCATAATGTCAACTAATTATTAATATCCTATTGTTTTGAAACAAATAAATATGCTTACCAGTAGATTGTCCATTAATATTCCTGTTTGTTATTTATAATTAAAAAATAACCAGAAAAATAGAAAGTTTTTTACATCTCATTCGTTTGTATTATTTAATTAGTTTTTTGACAACAAAATAAGAAGTGTCAATGACAATGAATCCATAGGGCATAGACAACGCAACAAAATATTTCTTTTTTAGCGCTTCGTTTTCGAGCAATTCGGCTGGATAATAAAAAAAGTTTTGTAAAAAATACGTAGGTGTGTATCGTAAGTAATTTGAGGTAAGTATTTTTTATTAATTTTAAGAATATATTATTCACACAAAATACACATTTAAAAAATCATTATCTTTCACAATATTTCATTTTAATCATAGTCTATGGATTCACGGTTGTCAATAATTTTGACACATAGGCGATGTAAACAAAACAAAAAGTAAATTAAATTTTTGTTCGAAATTTGAATAAGATTGAATAAATTATAATATAGGAATATTATTGCTGCTGTTTATTTTTTTCTAAGTAGGTACCTACTTTATAATATTAAATTAATGAAACTGCACATAAAATATTTTGTTGTGAATTATGTAGATAAAAATATGATTTGGCATTTACCTTGCATCTAATGTAACCATGACTGTATGTTTTTAATTTGATTTCTTAAGGGCCTCTTCTCGTAAAATAGCCGTTTTTCACCATGTTACAAATTAAATTCCGACTCTAAATTTACAAAAATCGAATTTCAAATGAGGTTTTATTATAGATCAAACCTTTATCTGAAACATAGACATCGTCGATTTTTAATTAACAGCATGCTTTAGAAGTTATAACGGGTTTTATTGTCCTCTCCCCCGACATTATTTTACAAATATCTCGAAAAGTATTAGACTTAGATAAAAAAAGGTTTAGACACAAAGATGGTTCTCGAATTTCTTTGAAACATTGTTGTTGCGGATTTTTCATTTATTGCTTAGTTTTTTCAGAAAACACAAAAAATCATTTTCCAATTAAAATTCTTATCAACGCTCGGTCTTATAGGATTATTGTTGAGAACTATTCTAATATATTGGACAATTTCTTTGCTGACGACCATATTGAATCGTCATACCAATTTGGTCTTTACGACCATTATATTTGTATATAACTGCGATGGAGATTCTTTTGCATTTTTTTGAGGGAGACTAAGCTCATAGAACACTATAAGCTCTCTCTGAAGGAATATTTATGCATCAATGTAAGTTCTATTGTGGAAGTTAGTTCAACATAAAATAATAATAATACCTATTATGTTTTTTGTATGTATTCTATGTAATAATATTATGTTTCGAATGGAATCTAGAAGAATGTGCGAACGGTAGAGCATAGTTCCCATAGTATTTGTTTTTTTAAACATAAAGGGTTTTTAATTACGTAAATAATACTTTTTATAATGCATAATATAGGATATATTCGAAAATATTTTAGGCCGAAATAATTAATTGAATATCGAGTGAGTGTTATTATAATATTAGAGAATTGTAATGGTCGAATCATTTTTTATCGGTTTAGCTACTGACACTAGACAGAATTAAAAATGTCAGTAAGTACCTACCTACCGTGAAACACGGGGCTGTAAAATTTATTAATTGTATTCTATCTAAAATTATTATTATACACCTAGGTATATAAATTTAATCAATGTGTATCAACAATTATGGAAATCCGAAGGGTACGCGAATTCGAAGATATTGTCAGATAGGGTCGACAGAAAAGAAGGTTCTGGAACGAGCATATTTCCAGATTGGTGAACACAAGATCTGCAAAAGCAGCTAGAGATGGCATTCACCAATCTGGAAGGCTTCCAGGATGATCACCCAAAAGATGGAAGGATAGTTGGGAGTCCACGTCAGAAGAGGCGAACAACAACTACACCGCAGGAATTTGACAGGCGAACAGGCCTAGTAAAAGAGGAGGAAGAAGTATCAACAATTCTCATAATATTATATGTAAGCTATCAAAAAAAAATGTCATATCGCTAAAATTTTGACGCTATCCAAAGTTTATTTATTATTTTGGGTTAATTGGTTCCTAGAAAATGGGATAAAAAATCTCACCATCTGGAGTACCTAGGTAGGTACATACAATTTTTTTGTCAAAACATAATATATATGTATATGGTATACAACATGTTTTTGAATACCCAATAATATTTTTTACGAATGTCACGCAAATTGATGAACACATAATGACATCTTTGTATAAAAATATATATACAAAGATGTCATTATAGCCGGCGGAATTTTCCTCCCGTCCAATCTGGAATAGTTCAACAAATATCATGTAATGAATTCTGACCCAACCGGGAACTGAACCCGGAATCTCCTGATCAGAAGTCCACGCCTATACCATTAGAACTAGTCTATCGAGGTTTTAAAAAAGGTTTCAACACCCGTCTAAAATAATAACAACGATTATAATATTATGTTTTGGGGTGAACGGTTCTTTGACAATGGCAGATAAAAAAACGATTATGGTCACAAAATTTATTTAGGTAGGTACTTTTTTTCTGGACCATCTGGTAAAGAACATTGTCAAAATATTTCCTATTTCAAGAAATCTATGAAGATCTGGTGAATTTCTGTATAAACGTGTTTGAATAATAATAATTTTTTAAACAAATCTGCTCTAACCAAAAGTGGACACAAAATAGGTACACTGTAACAGCGTCACATTGTTATCTACCATGGTGAATGCAGTTATTGCAATAAAGTCAAAATGAACCGAGAATATCCTTAGCTTTATTTTTGTGAAGCTATAAACAAAACTACTTTTTACAAATATGGAATAAAATAAATTGACGTTTGTGTATTTGACGTCATTCTCGAGTGGTTCTGAGATAAATAATGGAAAACAACGAAGTGGTTGGTATACCAGTCTACGGAGTCGAGGGTCGTGGGTTCGAATCCCGGTGCCGACCATTTACACTTTCACAACACAAACTTTGTATGAGTGATGTCGTGTGAGTCAAGATTCATTAAAAAAAACTTCACATGAGATCTGTTTGTATTACTTATAATACATCTGCTTTTAAAGGTCTCCAGAGCTTGAAACCGTGCTGGATCGCGTTATTAGGGCACGATATATCGTATCAGATCATTGGTGATAGGTTTTTTTATCCAAATGCATATAGTGAGTCTTTCTCTCCAAATCAATCCACATACGTGTTTTCGATTGATTATACCTAGACTAGGTATATTATTATTATCTTTCTAGGGCCAGGCTGTTCTTTTTTTCGGGTCAGATGGTTCCTAGTGTTGTAGCCATACACCTATTTACCAAATAAATATAATATTACCTACATTGTTTTTTCATCTATCTATCCATTTGAAATGTTTGAATTTGAAAAATAAAGTCGGAAGATAATATTTAGTTGTGGAAAAAACTATGTCAATTCAGAAAATATGCTTCATTCACACCTAACAATAAGTTTACTATAGTATAACTATGGGTAGGTACTTACTTATTATTATATAGCTTTGTTTAAACCTAACATTATATTATTATTTGGTTTCACTGAATTCGGGTGTCCTTTCTGTTCGAACAGATTTTGTTCTTGAAAGAGAGAATACAGTAGGTAGTAAAAAATTGGTCCATTATTGACCGTCGTCAGAAAAAAATATAAACATATGTTTCGCTTAAAAAATAGTAAGTAGGTGTAAATATGCCATAGACATTAGCTGGATTTCGATTTTAGGTTTACATTATTTAGACTAACAAAAGTAAAGTTCTTAGTAAAAAATGCATTGCATTCATAGAAAATAGTTTTTAACACAGAAGGCGAAATAAAATATTGTCTACACTATGCCATATTTTTCACACTCAAAGACATATTGTCAGTTTCTAAAAGGACATACAAAATGAAATGTCCATATCTCGTTAGGGTTCAGTTCTACCCAATAGGCGGTCTCTTTTTTTTATTATTGACAATTTTTACATTTTTTTTTCAATTGTGATTCTGGCAGTTTGTATATCCATGATTTTAGGATGACAAAATTTTGTTCTAATAAGAAGATCTAAACTTCAGTGAGCGAGAAAGGGCCCTTAATTGTTATTGATTTCATTGTGATTTTATTCATTTAAATACTTTTAAAAAATACCTGTAATAAAAAGAGTGTTGATTTTGGCTACTTATAGGTGTATTATATACCTACAATAACTTTAATTAATGTACACAATATTACATAACAAAAATTATGTGGAAGATGAAATGATATTATATGTCGTATCATAATAATATTGTATTTATTCTAGGATGAATGATTTGTCACAAACCTTGGAGGGTCGTCAAGTAAGGCTTCCAATCAAACCTCTTACTGGCCGCTGTCTTTGAAGAATACTTCTTTTAACACGATTGGTTTAAAGTTAAGTATATGACACCCTATGAATATTTTTTCAAAATAATTTTCACACCAACAATAGGACCATGAGTCCAAATTTTTAACAATACTTTTATAATATGCAGGATAAAATCAATAAGCTAATGTGGTTTTGAGTTTATTTACATACTAATTTAGACACAATGTAATACCGCTGTTGAGTGTGATTAATTTCAATACAAATATTATATTTCTAAATTATTATGTGGATAAAACAAACGTTTTATTAAACTGATTAAAATCCTGAAGCCATTTAAAGATTCTCAATTATTGTCAATTTTATTTCTTTCTCTCAACAATTCTGTCAAGTTCACTGTACGTTATGATCTAATTTATCGGCTACTGTTTTACCGACCAGTTTGTTTATGGAATGTTCATACCAATTTCAACGATGATTTTAAATTTAATATTTTTCAACGATGAATTTAAGATTTAAACTTTATTTATATTTCAGAAATATAAAATGATTCAACAATTATTTTTAAATTATTTAATACCTATCTACATTAGAATATTATTTTATCAGGCACCTACATAATTACTTATCTATTACAGTGGCTACGACGCTTTGTAAAAAGTATGGCCATAAATTTTCTAAAATATGTCAATTTCAAAATGGAGGAATGATTTTTACAAAATTTTGCATTAAATCTTTATTTATTGAGAATAATAAGATTTGAATAACATTTATATGTATAACAAATCAATCTCCAATTATTTTATTACATTTTCATACAGTAATACCAAGATTCCATTCTACGTTTACATGAGTAATTTTGTTTCCAAAAGATGGCTTACTGTCTTTTGTGAAAAATTTGTATGAAGATCTTAAAAAAATAAAGTTTTTTAAATAGCTCTAAATATATTAATGTTAATTTATCAAAGAGTATTTAAGAACGCTCTCTGGAATTTTGCACGGCTTTTCGCATATTAATATCTGACCTTTACGTTTGTTTTCTATGATTGATGCTGTTACAAAAATATATATATATAAACGGACTAAAATATTATGTAGATTATGTAAAGCAAACTGAGCCTTACCCCTCTCAGCGAAACTGTGTTTCTTTGGGGTAACAATAAATATTAATAAAAAAAAAAATATTTTTTTAATTTCGGCATCCCTTCCAAACACGAAATTTCGAAATGGTGATTTTTTTTTGACAATTTACACAAAATCAACGTTAAAATCGATGGAACATCAATCTTTTATGTATGTAGATCACTAAAATAAAATATCCTGGCGTAAGCATGGCATTCAAAAGAAACAAACACAAAACGCTGCAACCGTATCGGGATGCCTCAGAGATTTTAATATTGAAAACTAAACATTTGAATAACTCCATCAAGATCAGAATCTAATAAGCACGCAACTGTCCACGCAAAATAATTATATTTGGTATAGAATCTACAGCCGTCCGCCCGTATCCGTCCGAACCATCCGAAACATGTGTGAAGCTGAGGATGCTGTAACGTGAGAAAGATACAGGAAGAGATGCTGGAACGACCAAGATTAGAAAATGGAAGACATAAGTGGCGCAAATTCTGCACGGAACAAGATTCAACAGAGAAACTGACCTCCATGGTGGTCAACAGAACCATTAAGAGTTAACTGGTCGTCGAATTTCCAAAAAACCCTAGAAGAAGCACAAAATAATCGCGCATCTCTTTTAAAAAATGCTGATAAAGGTTTTGTAAGTAGGTACAAATATTTTGTACCATTCTTATTTTCTTGTTTTAACGAACGATCATGATATTATAAACACAATATTGAGGTTCGTATCAATTATGTGGAACATTTTTGGGGTGATTTTAGCAGTGGATTAACCGGGGAAAATATAAAACTAATTAAAATTTCAAAAGCAATAACAATCATTTTTGTTTATGAGTCTGGCTTGTTTGAGGGTTGCCAAGTGCTCGCTGTTTTCTATTGGGTGTTCGATATTGGTTGTTAATTTCGTTCCAGAGCACCTGTTTTTTATGACTCAATTATTAGTTTTAACCTTTCTGTACTTAAATACCTACTTATTTTATTATTTCATAAATGACTCGAATAGTACTATAACGCTTCCGGTCTTTGTGCCACTTTTATAGCCTTTTCTTAGATGCAGATAATCAAAAACTACTTAGAAGATTGTAAGTTTGATTAACTGACTTTAAAACACTCCAAATATATAGAAAATATATAAATTCTTGTGACCATGAACCGTGTCAGGAGAGAAGAGCAAAAATATTCCAGAAAAGCTTTACACGAGCGCGTTTTGATTACTTAATTTGCATGCATCCAGGGGCCGTGAAATAAAGCATGATTTTGGACGAATAATCGATTCCAAATCCTAGGACCAAGACTATAACTTTTTCTCTGTCCATGTCCGCTCCCTAGTTAGAGCATAATATAGACTCCACGAGTCTTCGAGATGCGACCCTATCCCCGCAATCCGAGAAGCCGCTTCCCAGTTTACACCAACGCCCAGGAGGTCACTTTAATAGAGCCTTTAAATTTTGTGGAGGGGTAAATCGCGTTTCTGCTCATTATAATATAACATAATATGTTGTCCACCGCATTGTCACCGGCGTCTACTAATAATAATTCTTAAAAGAGGTTTATCCTTTCTTTTGATTTTTTTCCAGATATTTCTTTGATGGATTCCTTTTAACATGAGCCAGGCAGGTCAGTCGGTAGAATGAATGGCGTTGGTGACACACTCATTTTTCTTTTAGTCGTCCTTTTCGCATCAATTTTATTCCCTAAATGTTTTGTAGGCAGTATTGATTAGGGCCCTCATTGAAGTATTCTGGCTCTGGCCTTCTGCACAATCAACTCTCAATTTAGTTGAGCTACTGCTGTCCTCCATGCTGGATAATACATCCAAAGGCTCATACCAAGCATAATTGATTGTTATGATTGTTATTTTTTTTAACATGTAAAAGGCTATTGCCGTTGATCGAATAAAAATAATACTTTTTAAAATACTTCATACTTTATCATAGATCAGGAACAACACTTTTCGATATTTAAATGTCATGATGAAAATTTATAACAGACTTTTTCCTAACACTTTTGGTATTATTGAGTTTTTCCAAAAGTTTCGACACATTTGAACTAACATAAAGTGTTACATATATGTAGGCTTATAATAGAACCTGCCACGAGGTAATTAGAGCGTATAATTATATGATTCATGCAGTGTTCGTTAGGGAGTTGTTGGCGCTTACCCAGTGGCTAAGTGGTAGCTTTTAAAAAGATTACAAACTATATTCGGTCACGTGGAAAACCATTGTGCTTTTGAATTGGGGAGGCTTCGTGTTTTTCTTAATTTGCCACATACGTAATAAATAATATATGTTTACTTATTAGATTCTACGAAACGAAAGTACCTGTGTAGATTCTAATTCAAATAATCATCAAACCGTCCAAGTTTTGACGGTGGCAGTCGTTTTGCATTGCCTTAATATCCTAAGAGAGCGTTGTCGCTTTATATCCGAAGTAATACAGCGGTGAGATATATTTTTATGGTCTGTATTTCCATGAAAACTGTACTGCTATATAAATATCGATGAATGTGTCAGTGTAAAACACTGCATATGTAGTTAGGTACCTTAGCGATAAAAAATATTGTCGTGATTTTCAAAGACACCCGTCTTGTCAAATGACACACCGCAGCCTAGGAACACAGAGCGAATTACAGGAACGATGTTTTTTGTAAGCCAAATGACGCGCCAAAATAACAGTAAACCATTAAGTATAATATGGCGGCATTTTTTTAACTGTTAAAGTCGCATCCGTAATATAACGGCATCTTTACTACGGCATCTGTATTGTAGGAAAGCATAGCTTAAGCTTGGATTTCCTGGGATACCGATGTCGTCGTTAAGCGGTCGTAATATTACGGATGAAAAAAAAGGTTAACAAGATTACTGTCTTTGGTTTTATAGATACATCCTATACCAACCCTTTCAAAGAGCCAACGATGTACGTATATGTATGTGTTGCGACGTGAATGTTATGTAACGTAGTTATGTACATAATATGTATGTGTGTGTAGTGATTTGTAAAGCACGCAACAAGATAAGGCGGAGTGAAACGATAAAAATGTATGTAGACCGGCACAAAAGCTCCGCGAGTAATCAGTCAATTTCAAATCTGAAACTTATTACAAACATACAGGCTAGAACCTATTAACATACATACCTACCACTTATGCAATATGTATAATGTATAGAAAAAGTAGCGACATATTTCAATGTGTATGTAAGTGTGTATTGCTTATTTGTAGAGTCATAGCTTATAATACGGGTCATATTAAAGTAGGCACTGACTTGTAGAGGAATTTCATTCCTATGTATACCTACTTTGTATTGTCAATTTCTTATGTATGTATGTAAGTAGGTATAGCTAGGTACACTGAAAAGTAACATAGCTTGTAGTGTGTCAAGGGGTTTCTTATTGAAACAAAAAAAAAGCGATTTCTACATTTGAAAGTGGTATTGAAGTTAGTAGCCTGGTGGTTCAGCCGCGGAATTTAGTTTTGAAGGTGGTGGGTTCGATCCCCGCTGCTAACCATTTTCCTCTTTCTCAACACAAGCATGCTTTCTGTGAAGTATGCCAGAACTAAAATATATAATGTATTCATTTTGAGTGATTCATGATTCATTTAAAAAAAATGAATTAATATGATGATAATTATATGACCAATAAGCATGAAAGCTCTTGCTTTTGTACTAATGATATATAAAACTATGGAATAGCTCGAATAAAACGAAACTGAATTGAAGTCGGTACAGTCTATTTGAAATCTGAACGAGAAATACATTCGTATTTAGTAGGGTGACCAAGGCACAAAATTGTTTCATTCGATTTTAAATTTCTCAATAGAAGTGTAAAACTATAAATTTTAAGTATAATAATCACTATCAAATCGGTTATTGCGACGAATTCAATGAAACGCTATATCGCAATTTTAAAGTTCTTAAAAATTAACGATAGAGTAATTTAGCTGACGGAGTTTGCTTTTGAATATTGTTTACCTTACACTCGCAAACGAGTGAAGGCTTAAAAAAAAGTTATAATCACTGACAAAAAATGGACGTGCTATCCCGACGAAGCTCTGAATCAAACTGGCATGCATGCTAATAATTGTCAGTCTTGCCAACAGCGCTTGGCCTAATATCGCCTTTTTCCATAAAAATAAAGTAGGTAGTTTGGTATCCGGAAAGATGAAAGTTCGCTTAAAACAAGGGGAATTTTTTTTTATTGTCCTCGGCCTGTTTATTTGTACAACAATGTTTCCATTACATATTTCGTTGAATCGAGTTATTTGACCATTTTAAATTAAAGTACTAAAATAAAAATATGTTTCAACCAAATAATTCACGCGACACGATGGAAATAATAGTACGCAAGCCAAAAAGAGTAAAAAATAAATAGTACATTTACCTACCAACCTTTATTATGAGGATCCAAAAGTACCTAACTACATTATTATAGGTAGGTACATATAGAAATCGTTACATTGTTGGTAGGGTTTGTATAAATAAGCTCTATTCATTTTTTGTTGCAATTTAAAAAAAAATACATTTATCTAAATACAGACATAATCAAATCTAGTTATCGTAAAGCCACATAATATTAATCTAGGTAGGTACTTGTATAGTCTATTTACGTATTACCTACTATATATTGGGCAATTTAACCTCTTGATTCTATGTTTAGTTTCATGTTTTTTTATTGCGTTGTTTATGTCTCTAATATTCATATAGATAAATTTAAAATGTTTGTCCTTCGCAAACGAATAGTTTTTTAGTAAAGGTTTTAGAAAACATCGTAAATATTTGACGGAACCTTGAGATGTAGCTATTTCTATGTATTGTTCTCACTCAAATGTCGTCAAAAAATCTCTCCATGAGAAATCCAACATTGTTAATCTTATACTATTGAACAGCCGCAGATCTAAGGCCTTGATTTTTTCTTGGTAGAGACTAAAGAATTCATACTTCCGCCCGATACTTTAAAAATTGCAAGTCGTCTAGCATCGTCCCACAGCCACACCTCATGTCCACATACTTAAGCAAGCCCCACCTTCGCTGGTTGCCCTGCATCTGGCCACTCCCAAGGTTCTCCAAGCAGGAAAGTCAAGGTTGTGTGCGGTATTACTGTCCTCCGATGGCGCCATCAAAGGCTTTCACCAAGTTCGAGTTTCCATTGATCATCTCAGTATTGTTTAATTGAAGTTGAGGAATCTATACCGTTGGTTGTTTTGAAGAAACTCTTACTCATAGCCAGTCTCTGAGCCGCAACCTCATAGCCGAAAATAGGCTGTCTCCGTTAAATCTAATAAATACAAAGTTGAAAAGTGCCAACTGTAAAATAATACATTTTATTTTGTTGTTTCTGGTGAATAGCGCAGAAATAGTTAAAGCATAAATAAAACCAAAGCATGAAATTTACTGGGGTTTATAAAACCCCAAACAAAAAAATAACCGCTGAATAAAATATAAAAACGTTATTGTTTTAATAGGGAATTTTCAAATTATAAAATGGGATGCGAAAACCGAGCATTGTACGATATTATATTAAAACTATTTTTTATTTTATGTTTTAGTAACAAATTATTATTGAAAATTGTGTTTATTTAAAAAAAAGAGACATGTAAGTATAAATACCTTAAACTGATTCGAAATAATATACAGTTATTTATCTATCAGTTTTGATTGTTCAAGAGAAAAAAAAAAACAATTGTATTTTTCTACTCAATTCCAAAGTATATGGGAACTATCAGCCTTGTTACATAATCTATGATTTGCTTATTTTTTTGTCAACCATATCCTTCAACAGGATTGAAAGTATTCCTTGCAATGGTTAATTTACTAGCCTAATTAAGTAACACAAAACATCGAACATACTGTACTTGAAAAATAAAACCAAAAAACACATTGATGCGGCAATCGGAAAAAAATCATAATATTTTGTCACATTTTTGTTTATGGGGTACGGAGGTATAGGGACGTCGGGGGAAGGAAAAGTAGTGACAACGTCAAAAATCATCCCATTTGATAGACAAGTGCTCTTTCGTTGCGAATACCAGTATGTAATTATTTATTAGGGGCGGAGTAAGATTTATTTGAATGGTTTCTTTGTCTTTCGTCCCTCTCTTTCCAACTTGTTGTTTTGAATGATTGTTCGATGCGAGATAGCAATAAAATCTCTAATATAAATGGAAGTCGGGTTAGTGCGAACACTTATAACTCAAGATCGGTTGAACAGTTTTTTATAATGCTTGGTTTACTGGATTCTTCTACGCTCCGGATAACAGAATAACTAATAAAAAGTTGAAAATGCATAAGAAATAATATAAAATATAGGTAATGTTAATGTTAGTATGCAAAGGATTTCCTGCGACGCCATAACAACTAAATTATGATGGTAGTTCCCTCTCATTCTTGCAAACGTAATTGCCGCTCTTACAGTAGCCAATCCCACTTACCTACTCCAATTTTCTTACAATGTCAACATCGGGCACTTTCATTATATGTGCACACGCAGCATCGGCACTTAAGAGGTAGAACTCAATCGAATTAATTATGTATTTTTTTATGGGGGCGCAGTGCACATTATGTACATATGAACGGGCCTCCTCGGGTTAGAACCACAGGACAACGTCTGTCGGGAAAGCTAGTAATTTAATAAAGGAGACTTTGCCAGACTAGAGAGCAAGGTCAGACCAGACCCTCGCAGAGACTAGAGACTTAACTAACGAAATCCATTGCCAGGATGTTTGCCTATTTGTTTGCCCTATTATAATATGACGAGATGCCGCTTTTAGTAGATTTTACATAATAATTCAATGGAGAATAATTTTTTTTTCCATTACAATTCGGAATCTGAAAAAAGCTTGGTATTTGTAAGAAATGAAAACATAATAACGAGACGTATAAAAAAAACCGTATTAAGACTTGTAAATTTAACTAGGGTACGAGGAGACCTCACTAGGGTTTCAGAAAATATAACAATTTCCGGTTGATTCGAGGGGTCGACGCATTCCACCCCAGCTTTCTTTATGACGTCGTTACATTATAATTTCACTTCCTTTCACAATCAGAATAAACTCAAAGGATGTGCTTGTGAGTAAATAATATTAAATTTTGCTCAAAACTTGAGCAAAAAATGATTATGTTTTAACACTGTTCCTACCTACATTTTTTTATTAAAATGAAAATTAGGACCACACTTTCAGATAGAAAATTTATACCTTTTCTCTAATTCATCGTTGCTCTTGGGTAAAAATTTGTTATACCTAAACCACTTTCATTGTATAATTTAAATCTTCTAACCTAATCTTAATTTTTCATAATGAATTCATTATTTTCATTACAGTTTGAGAACACTTTTTTTTTGTTGTAGAACAGTAGATACATACTGTAGAATTATTGTTGCTAATTTTCCTACAGTTGCTATATTTTTGTGTTCCCGTCCTTCGAAGCAGGGCAGAGGGATTTGCACATGGTGTGGGAGGAGGTCATTAAAGCCGCTCAAGATCGAGTGCGATAAAGGGCCACCCTATGCCCCTAAAAAGGGTAAGATAGGTGGTATTGATTATTATAATTATTTTGATGAACAATGATTCCCTCTCTAAACACGGGACTTTTCTCTGCCAGGGAGAATATTTACATTTAGAAGCATTAATTTACTGTAAAAAAAACTACTTTGATGGAAAATTTCGGGAATCTATTTTGATCACCTAAATGGCGAACGTTTTTAACGTTTAGTGATCACATTAAGTAAGACGGCTGTTAGCCCAGGTTGGTTCAGAGTTGAAAAGATTATACCATTTGCAATTGAACAGCCATTAGCTTAGCGATAGCATAAAAATAGGTGGTTTTGTATAAATTAAATTAAAATTTCTATATAAATAAAAGTAACAGCCCATAACAAGGAACCTTGTATGTCGTATACATTTTCTGTCGTTTTATAAGTTTGATTATTTAAAGTCAAGATGATAGAAAAAAAATGAAGTAGAAATAAAGTGAGGTGAATTTTTTAACCTTTAAATTACGGGCGATTCTCCTCGTTAATAAGTTAGTACGTAGTTAACTATCTGTAGATAATAATGTGTTTGAGAAAATCCAGTGTTAATTCCAATCGATTTTTATTTACGACTATTGAATGTTTGGGTCGTTAACTTTACGGCAGTGTCTCGATGTAATAATAATGATATTTCGCCATTCACGGTGTCGTTATTTGAAAATGAAGAAATAAATATTTTCCGATACATTGGTATAAAGTTCTCCCTTCGCATAATGAAACTTTTATGAAGACCCGTAGAAGAAAACAAGGAAATTGGTCGCTCATAAAATTTAATCAGTCGTAAACCGTGACTTTGACAATTCCGCTAAAACGTTATTTATGTTCTCGATAAGGCATTCAGATGTAATTAAAATTTATGATAGATTTAGCTGATACTAGATAAATTTTATAAGCGATTAGAATATTGAAAGGTTTTAATACTGTCTTCACCATTTCATGTTCACAGTTGCTATCGCCCTCGCCGACTCCTTATTAAGAAGTCCCGGATTTGGTCCATCAAAATAGCGCCTTTATCGAGATCCGATAACGTAATGCATACGCCAAATATTTCATCGGCTTTAACCCTCATCGCGAGGTCCACAATTCTCGATGCTGGCTACGATAGGCAATGACGATTGTGTATGAACTCTTATTCATCAGAAGATTGTGGGGTAAATATTTGAAGTAGTTGGAAGACCATGGCTACCAATCAACGGCTTTCGTACGCACAGCGTACTGAAATCATGGGTTCGAGTTCTCATGCCAACTATTTCTATTTTCATAAACAACCTTTGCTGATTCGCTTGCAAGTGATTAAAGAAGAGGAAGGCTAATATCTGGTAAGAGTAATCAAAGGAATATCATTTAAGTTACCTGATACTGGCGCAATTCTGATTGTTGTCGGCTGGTTGTGCTCTGTGTTCATTTTCACGCACACATACACACCCTCTCACACATCCATACAATACACTAACCTAACTATTTTTGAGCTGTCACCTCAATCAACTGATGTTGTTATGAAAAACAGACTCTGCACTGACGGAAACACACAGCTAGTCACAGGTCAACAGGAGTCGTCTATATTGAGAAGAAATCTACATTACATTATAGTGCTGAAACTTATCACTGATGACATTTTATTGCACTGAAAGAGAAATCACTGGGGCTCATTTCACCTTCATACATAGCTGTTTCATAATTCACTTATCACAAGGTGCGGGGCTGCCGACATAACACTTATTATTACAATATTTCGGAGCCGTCGACTGCTCTTTCATCGCTCTGTACGGAAGGCTTGGATGCGCGCGCGCGTTGTTTTGTTTACTGCAGCTGTCAGAAGCGCTGGCAAATCTTAATTGAGTGGTGCGCAGTCTCGGAGCGACAACACGCTGCTATTGGCTGTGGACAACCATAGAGAACATTAATGATTAGAACCTTCTGAAATTATTACTTTTATCGACTGGTGTGAAATCACATCATATTTATTCCCTTATCTTGGCCGTGACGTCATCTTCAACTGTGGAGCAGTGGCAGCGTTGGCTTGTGCAGACCCGCGGAACGTGGTTCAAGTCCCCGGCATTGCTCTGTTAACTTTTTATTTTTTATTATTTTTTTGTTTTTTATTTTCTATTTTCTTTTTTCAATTTTCTTTTTTTTCTTCCTCTTCTTCAATTATTATTATTAAGAGGAAAATAAAGTGATTCTTTTTGGTGACATATATTAATTTTACACTATACTAACTTAAAAATTTATTTATGTACCTGGTCATTGTTTTACTTTTACTTTTTCAGCAATCTTTTATTTAATTTAATTTATTAATATGCAACAAACGTCTTATTTTTTTATTTTTTGAAATCCTATGTTTATTGTAATTTTCGTTGATGTTCAGTCAATGTCAATCTATTATTTTATCAATTTAATGTCAAGTATTAATGTGTTATCTGTTATAAGTATTTCAAGCGGTTATTAATTTGATATCTTTTTATTATATTTTTATTTTCATTAATTCAATATCTCAAACTACTAATATCTGTTATACTTCAATTAATCAATGCACTAACTTCATAGCTATTCTTCTGTTAATTCAATTTCTAGTATTATTTTATTATCTATTTTAACTTAATCAATAGTTTATCCAGCTGACACCACGGGAATCCGGCTCCTGTCTTTGCTATCCGTCTTGCGCGGGTGTTCACGGAGATTCGTTGTTTTATGCGATCAACTAATAATTTGCAACATACATATAATTTCTACTATCTCTATTTTTTAAATTCTATTGATTTAATTGTTTTTTTTTTTTTATTATTTCTATTATTTATTTATTTATATTATTTATATTTTTTTATCATTTCTATTATTAGTTTAAATCAATTATTTATTCAATTTAACATTCATATTCTCACATATTCATATTTGACAGTTGTTCTTAGAATTTTAGTATTCGCATTTGTCTCCATCTTTCATTGCTGCCTATTGGTCTAATATAATCATGAAAAATAAGAGGTTGAGTAACGTTCTCGCTAGTGTCTCAAAATCGGCTCCCGCCTCAAGGGAGGCTTCCCCTGTTTCTTCTAACAGATCGGCAGCTATTGGCTGTGACCAAAATAGATCTACAGCGACATGTAATATGGAGACAATAATCACATTGTGTGACAGTGTGATTAAGCGCTCTAAGTCTGTAGAAAACCTCAATGCTCTTAAAGAAATTAGAAGGTTGGCGGAGGCTGAACTGAGGCGCCTGGAGGACGCTGATCGGGAATCGGGAGGGACAGAACTTGATTGTGTCAAGAAGCTCATTGCTGAAAATCATGAGGAGCAGAGTAAGATAATGCGGGACATTAAAAATGCCCTGGATAACAAATATACTTATAATTCAGAGAATAAACTTAGCTACGCCAAGGTTGCCACTCTTGGCAATGGGATTGGAACTCACTCCATTATGGTGTGTTCTAAGGAGCCTCAGAGAACGGCTGAAGAGATAGAGAGCATTATAAAGAAGAACGTGAATGTTAGATCTTTGGGGGTTGGTATCACTGGCTTAAGAAAGACAATGAACAACAGGATAATAATAAAGTCAAATACCAAAGAGGATATAGATTTAATAAAGGGCGAATTGTCTAAGATAAGTGAACTACACACCGACGTTGTTGCGAAGAAGAACCCGTTGGTTGTTTTCATGGGACTTGTGAAGGGTGTTACTGAGGACGATATTAACGCGTCATTGAGACAACAAAACAAATCTTTAAAGATTCAAGAGAAACTAACAATTAAATTTAGGAAACGACACAGAAATTCACTCTTGTCAAATATAGTCTGCCAGGTATCGCCTGAAACTTGGAAAAGGCTTATTGATGCTGAGAGAGTTTATATAGGGTATCAGTGCGTTACAGTTTTAGATGAAAGCCCACTAGTTCAGTGTTACAAGTGTTTATTATATGGTCACACTTCAAGGGTCTGTAAAAATATTGAGAGGTGCGCATTCTGTACCTCCAATCACAGCAGCAAAGATTGCAAGTCCAAATTGGAAATATCCACATGTATTGTGTGCCAAGAGAAAGGCAAGCCTGGAGAGGGCCACTCTGCTTTCAATAGACAATGTCCACTTAGAACGGTCTATGAAAGACTTGCTAGAGAGGCAACTGCCTATTTTTGCTAAAGTTGTTACAGGTGTAAATGAGTTTCAGCATGATTTGGATGGCTATGAGCCAGTAAGTACCCTGGTATGTAACGATCCGGAGCATTGTCGTACTATTGTCGGTAAAGATGGATTTAAATTACTTAATATCAACATAAGGAGCATTAACCAGAATTTCGATCAATTGACTGTTTTGATGCAAAGATTTGACATCGATTTTGACATTATTGTATTGACGGAGTGCTGGTTGACCGAATCGTATGTCCCGAAAACTATGGACGGTTATCATTGTTTCAACTCTTACAAACACTTAAACCAAAACGATGGTATTGTAGTCTACGCTAGGGACTGTCTATCTGTAAATTGCTGCGAGACTTCTGAGATTGTGGATGCTAACTGTCTGGCACTGACAGTTAATAATGAATATAAAATTTTAGCGATATACCGACCACCCTCTTTCCGAGATGCTTCTCCTTTTGTTGAGTCAATTGGCGCGCACTTGCAAGTGCTTAAGAATGATAAGAATATAATATTGGTCGGTGACATGAATATAGATTTACATGGCGAGAATGGGATTGTAGGTGATTACTTGAATCTATTGGCATATCACGGATTTGTCTCGGCCATCAACGAAGGTACGAGAAATAATTCTTGTATTGATCATATCATGATAAAATCGAGAAATGACGCAAGGGGTATTGTGTGCCGCACTGCTATCACTGATCACTTTCCTGTTCTGGTTGGAATACGAAGCAAAGATTTAGATGGAGAGAAAAGTGATAAAAGACTCGTCAGAAGAATTAATTATAATCGACTTAAAGAGGATATGAGGGACCAGGACTGGAATGCTGTATACGGGCTCACATGTGTGAATGATTCATATGACGAATTGTGTAATATCATTACAAAGTTAATTAAAAAGAATGAACACATAAGGACAATGCGCTCTAGGAATTTAAAAATAAAGGAATGGATAACTGAGGGCATTATTAACTCTATTAAAAAACGGGATAAGCTTCATTTGCAATGCATTAGAAACCCTGAAGATGCAGTACTCAATGCGCACTATAAAAGGTATCGAAATACCTGCTCAAAGCTACTAAAAAAGGCAAAAGTAATGTATTACGAAAAACGAATGGATGATAGCAAGAACGATCCTAAAAAGTGTTGGAAAATTATAAGAGAATGCACCAATAATGGAACTCGTAAGCAACCTGGTATATATAAACTAATGGAGGGGTGTCAGGATAAAGAATCAATAAGAAAAAGACTAAATAAATCTAACGAATATTTTGCTTCAATTGGTAAAAATCTAGCCCAAAAAAAGTTTAATGACATTTCTCCGAATATCGAGACGTTGAATCACGACGCAAATATACCATCACCGGCCGGATCAATATTTTTGTCTCCGACTGATGAGAATGAGGTTTTGAGGGTTATTTCTACAATAAAAAAAGACAGCTCACCAGGTATTGATGGTATCGAACCTAGATTACTGCATGTGTGTAAGAATTATCTGGCTGGGCCATTAACCTATATCTTTAACCTGAGTTTGGAGAAGGGTGAATTTCCAAGTGCGGCCAAGACATCTGTTCTGTGTCCAATCTTGAAAAAGGGTGACCCACTTGATTTAACAAACTATCGCCCAATTTCAGTGTTGCCAAGTCTATCTAAGGTACTAGAAAAATTGATGAAAACACGACTTGTAAGCTTCATGGACAAAAACGGAATATTATCGGAGAATCAGTTCGGATTTAGGAGTGGACATAGCACTGAAGATGCGATGACTTGTGTTACAGACTTCATAAGTAACAATTTGAACCTGGGCACAAAATGTATTGGCGTCTTTATGGATCTTGCTAAGGCCTTTGACACGGTCTCACACCGTATATTGATTAAAAAACTGCACCACATTGGGATAAGAGGTATAGCAAGGGACTGGTTTGAAAGCTACCTGAAAGAGCGTACTCAGATTATTAAGTACGGTGATGTCTGCAGTGACCCAATCGAGGTTTCATATGGGGTACCGCAGGGCAGCATTTTGGGTCCTATATTGTTTCTCATCTATATGAATGATTTGTGCTGCATGAGGTTAACGAAGTCAAGGATTGTCTCATATGCGGATGATACTGTTTTATTATTTAGTGGCTCCACTTGGAACGAGGCTGCACATGTCAGCCAAGTGGGTTTTAATGTGGTTTCAGATTGGCTAGATGGAAATTTACTAACATTGAACTCTGAAAAGACTAATTATCTTTGCTTTTCAATCAACAAAAGATGTGGTGCAAGAGATGCAGTGTCTTTGGTCTATCATAGTTTGAGGTGTCGGGCTGGTTTGGAGTCCTGCAGATGTGAGTGCATCGGAGTGGAATCGTCGGTTACATATCTCGGTGTCTGTGTTGATGAAAATCTTAACTGGCGATGTCACATTAGTCAACTATCAAAAAAACTAAGAAAAATGACTTATATATTTGTTCAACTACGAGATGTCCTCAAGTATCAGCAGATGAAAGCTATGTACTTCGCTCTAGTACAGTCTGTGATGTCCTATGGGATACTTGCCTGGGGGGGCGCCGCTGTGACGATACTAGATCCACTGTTTAAAACTCAGAAAATGCTCATAAAAGTAATGTTTAGACTCGGTTATTTGTACCCTTCTCTAGATCTTTTTAGGAATACTGAGATTCTCTCTGTGCGCCAGGTTTACTTGCTTAGACTACTCTCCTTCATGTCGAGCAGGCTCAAAATCGTTCCATCTGTATCACAGGCGAGGAACACTCGTAACATGAACAATATACCTGTGCCCTTACCCTGCTTTACGTTCTTCAAGCGTTCTCATTTGTTTAGAGGTCCTAGATTGTGGAACGAGTTGTTTGGCGCGGGGAAAACATTTGGGGGTACTAATTTTGACAGGAGAGTATTGTCGACGTACATGGTCCGCATCGGAATATACGACTGTGAGAAAATTATTGATTTCTGAATATTTGTGCTGGGGTGGGTGGCGGAGTATTGGGGCTGGATTTGTGTGGTGAATTAAATGTAGTGGTTGGTATTTTACCTTATAACTGGTACATATCACATAATAATTTGTTGAAGCATCTCATCACAGGCGAAAGCCCAGCGAGATGCTGAACTATGTTTTGTTCTAATTTGTTTTTTTATAACTGTACAATCATTGTAAATGCACTTATTAATTTTGAATAAAATTTATTTATTTATTATTTATTTATTTATGTTAAAGATGTGGAAAGCAGTAGGTACCTACATGACTGTGGACAGCGAACAAACAGATAGGTTCGTACTATGTTTTCAATAGTTGTTAAGGTGCCTATGTAGGTAACTTAATCGAATGCTTAATTTAAATTTGAAGTTTGAATTTCGTGTGTTTTCTTTAAAATTTGAAATTTAGGATATAGTATGAATCTTATAAGCACACTTATGCAGTGGGTTCCTAGGGAACGGTCCGTCGTCTGACAAGACGGCGTCTTTAAATTATTGTTACTACGGAAACAATATTGGAAATGTTCTCAACTGACACATTCACCGCTGTTTATAGTAGCGGCGTATCCGTAGGAAAACAGACCATTACATTGAGTTTTTGAAGTATGCACTCAAAGAACGTTGTGTTCTCACGGTTTTCAAGATAAAAACTTACATTGCAGTGATAAGTTCAAAGGAAAAATTTAATAATATGCACTTGCTGGCAACAGAAGTGAAGTTGCTTTGTATATAATTGGCATTATTACATTAGGTATACATTCTCTCGCTCATGCGGGTAAGCAAAACTATTTGAGCATGGATGGAAAAAAAATATACAAAATACTAATAAGAATGTGTTTACACTTTTGAGGCGGGGGTGTTAATAAAAAGGGCGGTACTTTATATTATGAGACATTTTTTTACGCAAGCAGATGTGATTGGTTGACCAGCGATATCAGTTTAGAGCTTTCGTATGTACCTACAACGTACTGAAGGTCGTGGGTTCGAATCTCGGTGCCGACCATTTCCACTTTGACGACACAACCCCTTGGCTTTTCTCAACATCCAGAAAACTTACTTGGAAAGTCCAGCACCACTCGAACTTGCCTGGCAGTCATAAACTACATACATATATTGTAAAAAAAACCGCTTATAGCTCCTTAAATCATTTCTATATTTATCTCTGTATTTCATTAATCATTAAATAATATCTACTTGTTGTATAGGTACATGGGATTTTTCGCCATGCTGAACGTGTCGAGAATTCTCATGATTAGGAGTTTCGGATACTTAAACATAACCATCCAATGGCGAATGTTGTTAACATAAAGTGATCACACTAAGCCAGCCTTCTAAATAACAGTAAAAGACGGTCGTAAGCACGTAGTGGTTTGTTCCATTTAAAAATCGAACATCAATAATGCATCGTTAGAGTCATTGTTGTTACATTTTCGTCCATAAATCATATTTTTATATTACGTAAAATAACCAGTTACATAGATTCGATTGTTAGTATTTTTAATGAAATAAACTGATGGTTTGTAAAAAAAGGTATTTCTTGCTCGATTCGAAAAAAATAGCAAGGATACCTTTAGGAAAAAAAATTTCCAAAAATGTTACGTTGTGTTTTCTGTTTTAATAAAGGTGCCTGCCAACATCCTATATAAACACATTATAAGAAACAATACTCACTAGAAAAATACACTTAGACGTATTTAGGCCTCGTGAGGTTTGGGTCTCTTTGATTTCCCCGGGTATTTTGAAAATAAATGTTAACTTGCGGAAATATATCAAAACCTTTTGTGTTATTTTCTTTAAAAACATTACAGTTGTTGTAGCAATAATAATATCACGAATTGTTATTATATTATTTCTATTTGTAAGGGGAAAGATATCTGTGGTTATAATAGCAAGTAGAACTTCTACTACTTGAAACCTGCTGTTACAACAAACTTGGAAATTCACTTACCTTTAGATACATATTGCTGATGTTACCATCAGAGTCATACATTTTAACCTTTATAGTATGTGAATGTCTTTAGTTTATTATTTTGTTATATGATTGACATGTATTTTTGGGTATGTAGTTAGACAATAAAAGCATTTGTATCTGGACAGCAATATTATTGTCGAATATACTTACACGTTATACTCATCATCATTACCAATTTCAGCGTCAAAACCCTTAGTTGCCTCCAAAGACATCTACAAAACTGGATGTCACCTTCCAGTTCTATTGCTCCAGAGACCTGCAGCTGCAACGACATCATCCGACCATTGCAGCTTTGGCCATCCAACGCTTCTTCTTCTAATCATTGAACAACATTCTTTGAGGGAGCTGCAGTTCATCCATACGGAACAGATGTCTTCGTGAGTGTAGTCTATTAATCTTAATGTACTTGACTACGCTGACATCCTGGTATAAACCATAGAGCTTGCCATTGTGTCGTTTTCGCCATATTTTGCTCTCTTTAATAGGTCCATAATATATTCGGAGAATCTTTCTTTCGAAGGCGTTACACGTACAGTTTAGCGGCTTCCATGCTTTTAAAAGGTGTAAATTTCAGCATTCTCCTTAAAGCAACAGAAATCACTCAAACAAATACCTCTCGGTGTCTCGCATAGCCAAAAATTCTTATAATAATACGATTTTAATCCAGTAAGTCTCTTCTTCTTAAAATTAAATAGTAGCGGACATAACAGCCTTGTGGTATTCTTCTTCAATATCAAATTTTGCGAAGTTATACATTTCAATGGTGGAAACGTAGAATTTCAAACAGATTAAGAAGAGAGTGTTATGGAGCACACCTACGAGTGTGGGTGTTGTCCTCTATGTATCCCCATCCACCACCGGACCATCAACATCTTCTAGAATGCTCGAATATTGGAGAGATTTTTCCGAAATAAAGCGTGAAAAATCAAGATTGCCTATATTATTCTTCTCCGATGGCGCTAGAGCTCAAATCGAGCCTTGGCCTCCTGTAGACAACGCATCTAACTCCTCATGTCCTCCGCTGCGGTTGCCTATATAAATAGCTCAATTTTGACAAAAACTATAATTGACGAGTTTGTCTTTAACGACAACAATTTGTTGAATGTTGATAAATTTTTTTCCCAGCCAACTATCAAACCTTCGAAAAAGTCTTATCTAAATAAAATTAAAGCATATTATCATACAATTATTAAAAATCATTATTTGGTAGGTACCTACTTATTAAAATAACAGGCTTATAACCAACACTTTTAATTATTTTCCGGAAGCCTTACAAAACAAAGGAAAGTCCCTTGTGAAAAGGTACTACCTTACATAATATTTCTATTAGAAAAAATATTATTAGCCCTTGGTAATTAGCTCAGGAAATAGAACACCCTGTCTACGTTTCTGTTGGATAACAAGTATAATGGAAATGGAAAAAGAGGAAATTATTCTTTCAACAATATTATTTGATATTTTCGATAGATAGGAAGTCAAATTAATCAGAATACACTGGAGAAAAAATAATTAATTTCCAAAACATATCATGCCCTACTTTATGGTAGATATACCTACCTACCCATTTCTTTTCAATTACAGGAAACACGTTTTGTGTTTTAGACTTTTCAATTTGTAATATCAGTACAAGCAATTATATATCTAATATAACATACATTATTAGATTTTTGTAAAAAAAAACTATTTCATACATAAGAAGTGGTTTTTCTATAAAGTATAGATATTTTTAATAATTTGATTTCAATTCAAACTAACTTATAAAAGACAAAATAGGTAGGAAGGTATTCTTTTTCTTTCTCAACCATCTCTTCACTATTGGATATTAGTCTCTTCCATTTTAATACGTTCTTCTTTGTTCTGGACTTTCCTTATAAACACCCTGCCCGTGACTGGGATATTATCATAGCCTACCTAATTTTTTTTGGATTCTGGGAGCCCATTGTTGTGTCTTCTCCTGTCTCTACCCCTTTCGTTCTGAGTCTTATTTCCTAATTATTTGTTGTTAAAAAAATTTAGCTTCAAAAATATTGGTTTAATTTTAATAACTTTAATTATTTCTTTTAATTATGTTTAATTTCTACTTCTCCCATCCATTTTAAACTTGATTCTCATATGAAGTTAATCATTATCAAAACAGCTGATGCACAATGCAATCCTGATACCATTCATGATGAATTGGAGTGAAACATGGACATGGACGAAAAATCTGGAAGTAGGAATGAATGCTGTGGAAATGATGTAGGATATGCGGAAAGAGACTGATTAATAAGGTGACGAATGATAATATTAGAAAGGAATGTGGAGTGGATATTAGCGTAGTGACTAGAATTAAAGTTAATAAATTAAGGTGGTTTGGGCATGTAGAGAGAATGAACGAGGAAAGAATGACAAAAGGGATATATAAATCTGAAAGAATAGGTGCACGCAGACGAGGTCGACCTCGAATGACATGGTCCGATCATATCGGTTCAGTCTTAGAGGAGGGCCAAGTCAGGAGCAAAAGAAATAGGAGAGCATGACGTATGCGGAATGTTATGAGTTTGGAAGAAGCGAAAGAGGTTTGTTTGGATAGGAAAGAATGGAAATTCGTACTCTCAGTCGGTTCCGCTGAACCAATTCTTTGTACCAAAATACAATAATTCATAAGCCATTTATAATACAAATTTTGTTTTCTCTTATATCTTAAAATATCGCAAATGTTGCTAACATTGTAAACTTTGATAAATACCTATTTAAAAACAAGGTGAAAAAAACGAGTTTTCGTTAAAAAGTTACATGAGAAATATAAAGTCATTCGCCTCGTGGAGAGTCCGACAAAAGTGCGCATGTGGACATGAGTCGTACAGTCAAGTATCGTTGGTATGAAAATGTGCATAGTAAAACTCTTTAAGTGTTACTTTCTTCTACGGAGATTTATTTACATACCTAGTAGATTTTATAAAAACTATTGGTGATAGAAAAAAACTAGAATGTAGTTTTGTAGAGCTTTTAAAACTGAATTAAACTACAATAAATACTCATTTCCGATCTATGATCACACATACTTTTTTTTCAAAGTACTCAATATCTTAAATTTTTTTATTATCCATGGTGATTGGTGATGTTGGATGGGCTCGAAATAAAAGTCTTACTTATGTTAAGTATAAATGAATATGTCTCTCACAGGTTCTTGCAGATGGAGAGATTCAAAGTGAAAATATATCCTTATTTAGAGATATGCTGGTGAACTTGAAGCTGGAGACCTTTACTACAGTTGTGACAATGTTGAAGGAGATTTGGTTTATTGGAGCAGAATGGCTAAGTGGATGAACTCTTAGATGCTTAGCATGTAGGTTAGAATCATGTAACACCTAACGTGACCTATTGGTTTTATATTTTCTCTCTAATCAGTTTACTTACAAAATACATATTATATTGTAGTCTGTACTAACAAAGTGTATGGCATTCATTAGAGGCTCATCGCACTACCCCAACTGCCGACACGAATAGCCATCCAGCGGATTGTCCATCACGCAACGACATCGGCGTGTCTAGGCCAACATAGCGTCATTACACAAAAAATATGGCTCATGTGCCTACAATTTACTTACTTAGACCACCATGCTCCCAATATGCGGCATGTGATGCCACGGAATATCTCAAAGCCTCTGATTATTTTCTTGGCTGATTAAAAAATGTTAGATAAAGAACCTCTCATTCTGTGTTCCGCTTCTTCGAAGAAGAGTTGAGAGATTTGGACATGGTAGGTATGGGAGGAGGTCATAAACATTGCGCAAGATCGAGCGCAATGGAGAGCTCTTGTTGCCTCCCTATGCTCCTGAGTGGGGTGTAAAATGGAGAATAACTAAGTAAGTAAGAGCAAAGGTTCAAGTATAAAAGCTTGCACATATAATTTGGAGCCATTCGGAATACAGGCCAAATCAACTCAATCTCTGGTTTTGGGTGACTTACAGCCGGTTTCATAAAAAATAAAGGAGACTTTATGTTTCCTTTAAAAAATAACGCATCTCATAACAACAAAATAACACTTTATTTTAAAGTCCCGTTATTGGGACTTAATATCGTCTTTAGTGTAGTTCAATCTTTTGCCACCGGAGTTCATTGAAAATTTCGTAGCTCTCTCTCTCTCTGTCACAAATGATAAACATTTATTTGCATACGGTGACAGTCTGGTCACAAATGACTAAAATAGGATGGAAAACATGGCAAAACGGGAAGAATATTACCTACTGTTTACGGATTTTGTTAACTAATTCAAAAACCATAATAATAAATTAACATAAATAACGACACTTTGATGCTCTGTTGAGAAATGGAATTGACAGATTAACAGAAATTCCGCGAAAATATTGGTAATCAAGTTTTCCATTGATTTCCATGGTAACACTACCAACTGCTACAAACTTTCAAATAATTTTCTGACATTTCAAACTCTAGCTAAAGTAAGCGGGAATTTTTTTTATGAAACGTGTCAACTTAAATGAGACTTTAAATTTTAAAAATTCCTTTAGCTCAAGTGTTCTTTAGCTGCTTTTTTGAAACCGGCTGTAACACGATTAACTGCTGTCTATTTTGGCTTGTACTGTTTCACTTGAGACGCAATGCTACCACCTTTTGCGAAATATATGTCACAAGAATCTATTCTGACAATTCGAATTTAACTCTGTTGAGCCTTCATCAGTTGTCAGGATTCGCATCCATATACTTAATAGGGCAGGCAGAATTCACAAATTAAAAAGACGACAGTTTTTTGGTGGATAAGTTATTAAGAGATTTCTTGCCAACTTATTTTTTCATGAAAATGAATAAGGCTCAACTTAATATTATTATGATCAAATAAATACATTCGATCGTTTTCTTTCACAAAAAAAAAAAAATAATTAAATAAATAAATAAAGCTTGTGTGGTGAAAGAGAAAAATGATTGGGGTAGCACCAATGACCTGAATGTTTGTCGGCGACTGAACCGCTTGGTAACAACCAATAATAATTTTTAAAGAAAGTTCTTAAAATACGGGTAATGTGTTCATTATACATAGGTGCACACAAGTACGAGTTTAACAAAAAAATCATAAATATCGAACACGTAAAAGTTCAGAATTTCATAGCACATGACTCATTTTTCGTGAGTATTGAGGATAGAATGTGTGTGTATCCCAGAGTCACGTAACTAAATTACGTTCACAATTAATTCTGCAACCATTCTATTTCCGGAGTATTAGCCTGGCTTTGGAGCTTCTATCTGTTCAACCAAACAAACGCACGATTGTTACTTTGTAATCGTATAAGCAATTGGGTAACTGCAGATTATCTATCAAGGTAGGTATTTATTTTATAATGGCGCCAAATACATGACAGCAGTCGCAGTCTTTAGATTTGGTTGCTCTCTTGTTAATAATTTCCACATTTTCTCTGTACATCTCATTAATTATTATTAAATATCTACTTGTTGTATAGGTACATGAGATTTCTCGGCATGTTGAACATGTCGAGAATTCTCATAATTAGGAGTTTCGGAGACTTAAACATTACCACCTAATGGCGAATATTGTTAACGTAAAGTCCAGCCTTCGAAATAACAGTTAAAGACGGACGGACAGACGTAGTGGTTTGTTCCATTTAAAAATCGGACATCAGTAGTGAATTGTTAGAGTCATTAGTTGTTATATAATATTCTTTTAGTATTTATTTTAGTTTTTTTCATAGCAAATCAATAAATGTGAACGAATGAATCGTAGATTGAGCTGGCTCGACCATGATCTTGCACCTTTATGTATATTCCTTTGGTTTCAGTCTCTTCAGAATACTTTAGGCAGCTTCAGGCTAACAATAAGAGCCAAGGACCACATACCAAAACTACATGTCGTGGTTTTTTGATCAGAAATATCAAAATATCTGCAGCAAATGCATCATGTTCTGCTTATAAGATGCCCAAAAAGCCATTAATCAAAATGACGTGAACCAACCTTATAATATTATTGCTAAACCTAAATAAATTTTTAAAAAGAAAAAGTTTTCGGACTCATATAAAGAAGGATTTTTTTTTTACCTTTTATCTTATTATTATAAAAGATTATCAGTCATTAAGAAATCTAATAATAGGTACTGATGACGTTAAACTCTTAATAATAATTGTGGAAAAGTATATTTTTAGATTTCATAATACAAAACGCTGTGGGGGGAATGAAAATACAACATTGTAACGAAATTACGTTATTTTATTCAATATAAAAAAAGAAATAATAAATAATTAGGTATTAATTTATAATACACCTATCACAATAATAATACAATAAAATATCAAATATAATAATTATTTGTTTTCTGAATACTTTTTAAATTCATATTTTCCCCTTTTTATTTTTTTTTTAGTTTGACTCTTCATCAGTTATGATTTAACTTTGTATCATTAAAAATATATCTAGAATCACTGCATCGTTCATGATGATAAAAATATTTTATTTTGATTGAGAACTCTTCAAGTTTTGATGAATAATTTCGGGAAAAATACAATCTGAAAAGTATTCTTCATACATTCAGAATTATAATCATAATATTATATTATGTACATACATAGGTACAACAATAAATATTATATACCTACCTATTCGTTACCAAAAATCAAAAACATTTTCAATGCTCGTGAATTCAACAAACACCATACACTGCCATACAGTAGGTAAGTACTTATAATGAATTTATGTAAACTTTTGTATGAGCTGTTTGTTAGTATGGAGGTGTCTTTATCACATGTGATGTTCCTTTGAGTTCCAAATTACTACACCATACACTAGGTTAGTACTTATAATGAATTTATGTAAACTTTTGTATGAGCTGTTTGTTAGTATGGAGGTGTCTTTATCACAGGTATTGCCCTCTGTGATGTTCCTTTGAGTTCCAAATGACTACATTATTTTTCGTAAAGGAATATGGGAAATAGAAAGGAGACTTTATTCTAATATTTGATCTGAAATTTTCTCTTGTGCGATTGTATAAAATTTTATTCTTAGCAGGATAAATTGAATAATTAAGCAGACAAATACATAACTGTCATGGTAAAGTCATGACTCCATTCAAACGGAATGTATCAATAATTATTTATCTTGCAATAAAAGTATGTGACAATTTTGCACAAAAGCAGCTTTTAGATATTGAAAAAATAAATGTTCTTTATCACGGTTTGAGAGATTGAAAGTTCTTCGATAATAAATCAAAATTATGAATAATTATTTAAAACAAAATACATATATAAGTATAACAATAATTAGGTCTCTATATTATTTTTTTGAATACTTATAGTTAACATTTTTTCTTATTACGTACATGGTTGAAATCGAATATAATATATTTTTTCCTAAAATTCTTTAGTTGGTACATCACATTTTTTTACAATAATTTAGCAATTCAACAATAGCTCTAATAATTATAAACAATCTTTCAACAACGATCAAATGAAATAAATTTATAGATTATAAATTTGTCTTTTCAGTTTATTCAATTTCAGGCAATCTGTAATGCCTTGATCACAATAAACTGGCGAGACAGTGCTCTCGGCCGAGTACTCGCTGTGTCTAAACCTTAAGGGGAGACAGTGGCTCGCCTCCCGTTCTATTTACTCGGCCGAGTGCTCACTCACTGTCTCGTCTCTCGGTCACATGAATGTTGTCAATCTGCCGCCCGTGCCTTTTTATTTCAATTCCTATTATAATAAAATACATGGAAAAATGCATGGATGATTCCAATTGGAATCATTGGTTAAGAAAGGGTTAATATTAAATGGGACGTTGAGACTTATGTTAAATTTCATTCAATTATATTCCCTTGCTTGCCTAGTGTGGAATATTATTGTATTTTTTTCATATTAATTTGTAAATGTATACATGGATTAGTGGGGAAGCTCTAATTGGGTAACACCATGAGCAAGTAGGGGAAGCACAATAGACCAATTCAGGTCGGAGCGCAAAATATCCCCTAAGAAAAAAAAAAAAAAAAAATGTATACATATTAATTCCTACCCGGGGTTGGCCTGTCTCAGATTGGACGGGACCGGTTGAATGTAAAAAATTGCCTCAGGCAATAAGTTCCGCCGGCTATACTGACACATTTGTACAGAAATTAAAAAAATAAATATAAACTAAATTCGTGGAATTTGTGGAATTTTCTTTTCCGGAGTACAAAATTAAACAAAAACGGGATGTAGCATATAATTACATTGCCCAAAAATGAATATCGTTGTACATTTTCTAATAATCTTTTTACGATCCATCGTCCAATCTGAATTATACCGTCAACAGAACTGTACTGACTATCCTATTTTCAAAACGCGTGTGAACAGCGACTCGCCAACATCACTCTCTTGGCCGAGTAACATTCTACTGTCTCGCCCGTTTACTCGGCACGTGTGATCAAGGTATAAGTAAGCATCGGTGGTCAAACAAATAAGGACTTTCTTATTAATGTTCCGATTTAACTTCAATACCAAAGTATTTTTTTAACTCACAGCATATTTTATAAAACATGGGTTGTTCAATTCATTACATTTTTTATTCGCGTTTGTTTTTTCAATTTGAAATTAAACTAGTTAAGTTTTTTTTTTAATTTTTTTTTTGAAACAATTTACTTATTTAGCTTGGCTTTTTGGTCTTTGGGTATTCTATACACATACACTTTTTATTAATTATTAATAAATAATTATGAAACTTTCAAATAAATATATTTGTAATAGAGTAAACATTTTGTCATGAATCGCGATCGATAATTTAAATGATAAATATAATATTAGGTATATAAGTTTATATACAAACACACACAAGATTATTTTATGAATAGTTTTATATAACAAAAAAATAAACAACACCCATAGCACATATTATATAAACTATAAAAAAAATAATAACATGGTAATGCCTTGGTCACACGTGCCGAGTAAACGGTCGAGACAGTAAAATGTTACTCGCCCGAGATAGTGATGAGCGTTTAAACCTTATGGCCGAGCACTCGCCTTAAGGTTTAGACGCAGCGAGTACCTACTCGGCCGAGTGCACTGTCTCACCCGTTTACTCGGTACGTGTTACCAAGGCATTAGCCCATAATGCCCATCAGACTTTGTGTATTTTTTTTATCTTTTTGTATTAGTGAGATCCATTTTACCTATTTATCATTTTTTATTACGATTTTGTTCTAATTTCATTTCTGAATTTTTAAATTCTAATATATAAGAAAGATGCTAGACATCATGGTATAAACCTTAGAATTCTTTAAGGATGAAGCTTAGAAGTTGAGAAACTAATGATCAAGACTGTTATAAAAAAATACCGAAAGGCAATTATTGAGTCTTTAAAAAAAATAAAGTTGCAAAATTTATATAAATTATTCGTACCTAATATTTATGCACATCAATATTTAATACATACATCAATAAAATATCTATTACCATTCTATGTTTATTATAATAATTTTTACTTATTTTTTTTAAATAATTTTACTTTTGAAAACTTAAAGTTTACCTAAAAAAAATTAATTTATAACAAAATACCGTCGTAGCACACAAAATATGATTAATGGGCTAATTTTACTGCACGCAAAATAATTTGCACAAAACATCAATTTTGTATCATACTAAATTTTGTTAATGTTTGCACTTGAGGCAAATTTTGCGTGCACTAAAACTTACACATAGTATTTTGTGTGCAACAGCAGTAGTACGTATTAAGTTTATTTATATCATATTTTATAAACAGTCATCAGAATTTTCTTATTAATAATATCATTAAATTAATAAAAATTTAATCACACTCATAATGTTGAATAACGTATATTATGCTTCATCATGTCGCTATAATTATGTTTTATAGTTTTATTTAGTTTAGTTGTTATAAATAAATAAATATAAGTAAATTTAGTTTATTCAGTTCGTATTTAGTCAGCCTCCGGTTAAAGTTTTAAACGTGGCGATAAGTAATGAACTGAGTATGATGTTTAGAAAAGAAGGTGTTTTCGCTGCGGTTGTCCCAAAAGAGGCCAAAGCGCTAGGCGCTGTATCCACGCATTTTTTGAAATCCGTGTAGTCGACTCTTGTGATGGCGCAATAATGGGCGTGGGCGCAAGGGCTATCACACGATCCATCATTTGGGGAGTTGTGGACACGAACTGAGTTAGCGCGATAGTATCTGAAACAAAAAGAATAATAGCGTTAAGAATCAAATTTCGAAATGGGGCAATGGGCAGAATATGTTGGACAACGAAACCTCACAAAATGGTCCACTACATGATTAAATAGCGATGCTGGAAGAAAAATCGAACTCGTATTCCTATTATCATAATATGCGTCCACTTCTGATCAAAAGGTACCGAGATAGATTTCCGAACGGGTGAGAAATTACCTATGTGTTTTTTCACTTGAAATTTTTACTCGGGGTTGGAATCCTTTCTCAATTTGGTTTGACCGGTAGATAATGCTTCAAGCTCGGTTGTGCTGACACCTCTACATATAAAACAGTGGTATACATGTATTTATTTAACAACATCTTCCAAATTCCGTTTGCAGTATGCACCAATCCTCGAGCTCTCGGAATCCAGGTTTCTGAAATGTTGGACGGTGAACACAAATGATTTGATTAGTTTCATTTTGGTAGCCCTTGCAATGTCGGGCGACTCATTGCCACCTTTGCTTTGTTGCCACCAGGAAGTTTCATACCACTTTTTGGTTACGTGTACATGCTCCATCGATATTTATTAGGGAACCCAAATATACAAATTCGATGCTTGAAAATAGCTGATCAGCATCTCCCAACTCGCCCACGCGGTTTATATTCCTGGTATAAGTCTTAGATCGGCTGATCTTCTAATTCATTAAAAAAATGTATTATTGCTCGTTTCTACTTTTGGTACCTCATGTTTTTTTTTTTCTTTTTTTTTGTGCCAATCCACCCGGGGGTGAAGTGTGCCACTATCACAAACAATATACTATAGAACAAATCTACACAAGTATAAACATCAAATCCTAATACCTGCACTACACTACTCGCAAAGTTGATCGAAGATAGGCGAATACGATAGTGTGGAGAGGCACTTCTCCTTACTTCGTCCAACCTCGGCTCGCCTCGGGCGACTCCGTTTGTTGTCGGTTTTTGCTACCACTTGAACATTATCTATGATGCGTTGCGTACGAGCGCTGGCGTACAACTGAGTTCCTCGCGAAGTAGAACGAGTGTGTGGCGACGTACTTCGGACTTCGGTCAACTTTCCCGAATACTTCGTCGAGGAACTTCGCGAGTAGTGTAGTGCAGGTATACGATTATTCATTGATATGAAGCCAATAATATCTTCGTAAACGTCAAAGTAACATATTAAGTTTACTTAATAAATAAGTAGCATTCACAGTGCCATTGCCGATATATTTCTTACAAACTCGATGCTCAAAAGAATTCTGAGAGGGCATTCAAAAATATATGGTCTAGGGTCTCCTCTTCCTCTTCGCATTCGTAAAAGGGCTGATTTTTATATTTGTTTTGAAGAGGTGTTTGCAGAGGCAATTGAGTCGAAGGCGCATTCTTCTGATTGTGCTTTTACATGATATTTTGACAGTCTGACTCGCGAAAACCATGGCTTAGAACATAATATATAATTTCGAATGAGTCTGTATGAGCCTCCTTTATTATTAAAGGTCCAGTCTTCTCTCCACCGTTTCATTCAGCGTTTTTTAACGTCCATGTAGATAATATCATCAATTTTAGATATCTTGACAAGGGTGGTTTTCCTATGGTATTGACTAACTTGGCCATTTATCAGCTTCCTCTTTACCTCATGTTTGTTTGTCTATTAATATCTCTGTTAACATGTACTCCAGATGACATTGAGTTTTTTTACAAATATCATTTTCTGGACATGGTGTGGGAGGAGGTCATTAACGTTGCGCAGGATCGAGCGCAATGGAGAGCTCTTGTTGCCTCCCTATGCCCCTAAGTGGGGTCTAAAGGGAGTTTGGATTTGGATTGGATCATTTTCTGAGACCATGTGACAATAGATGAGGATGACAATGTAACATTATTTATTGTATTTTAATGTAATTTATCCTAATTGCTTGAACAATGAGTTTCAATGTACCTACAAAGGACACGTGCATAAATTATTTAAACAGAATGAGGTTTTAATGTAGTATTCTTTGTGTTATACGATACCTTTTTTATATTTTTGGTACCTTTATTCAACGGAAATGATTGAGTTTAGGGATTTTATTTATTCAACCCTTCAGCAAACGACCCATGTCACGGGTTTCTTTTGAACTTTGCGATTTCACTGTAGTTAATAATAATAATACCATGTACAGTGGAACCTCTTAAAACGATAATATTTCTTTTCAAAGTCTTGCTAGTGAACCGAAACGCTCGTTATGCGAAACAATGTTTACCATAGAAATCAATGTAAGATACATTAAGGCCATGAGGAGAAAAGTACCTGATATTTTCTAACATATAATATTTTTAGTAAAGTAAAAAATAAAATGACATAAATTAAAAAAAAAAAAAAAAATATTTTGTTTCAAGTTTTCCTTTTTAACAAGATATCTGCCGCTTCAAAATTTGACGAAAATGTGTCACAGCTATATCATCATTGAATAAATTTGTCACTTCTTTATTATGTGGAAGCTATTCAATGATTTTAAAGTCAGTATGTCTGACTTCTTGTGGTTTTTTTAAGGGTAATTAGGTATGCCTTTCTACCTTGTACAGAAAATGCGAGTAATATCTGAATAAATATTTAGAAAAATGGATGAGTGAAACACAAATTAATGCACTGGTGCGGAAGTTGTGGCTCATATGAGATGCCTTAAAAACTGGGCTTTCATTTTTGTGAAACTCGGATGATTTCATAGAAAAGTGGAACCGCAATTTAGAGGAAAGAAAAATCAAATGTTCAATATCCAATCCAATCCAAACTCCCTTTCGACCCCACTTAGGGGCATAGGGAGGCAACAAGATCTCTCCATTGCGCTCGATCTTGCGCAACGTTAATGACCTCCTCCCACACCATGTCCAGATTCCTCAGCTCTGCCTCGAAGGAGCGGAACACAGTATGAGAGGGTCTTCCTCGTCTCCGGGACCCTGATGGGAGGAAGAACAGCGCTCTCCTCGGCCAACTGTCATTCGGCATCCTTAACACATGTCCCAGCCAAGTCCATCTCCTCCACATAATAGTAGAGGTGACGGGCTCACGCTGGGTGCGCCGGCGTATAGCGTCGTTCGTGATGCGGTGGTACCATCTTTTACCCAAAATTCTCCTGAGGCACTTTCGTTTCGAATGCAGATACTTTTTGTGCCTGGGCCAGAGTCAGGTGCCAGGACTCACACCCATAAAGGAGAATGGGCACCACACACGCATCAAACAGTTTACATTTCGTCTCGATACTAAACGCCGACGCCTTCCATATCTTGGTCATGTTGTTGAAGGCGCCACTTGCCATACCGATACGTATCGGGAGCTCAGCCCCGAGGTCACCAGTGGTGGTAATGGTTGCTCCAAGGTACTTAAATTTATCCATCCGGGAGACCTGGTGACCATCAATGGTTATCGGTAGCTGTTTATCGGGGCAGGCATTATTCGCCATGAGCTCCGTTTTACTGGCATTGACTCGAAGGCCGAGGCGTGCTATTTCGTCGCAGAGTCTTGAAACACTGCGCTGTAATTCCTCCACTGTCGTACTGAACAACGCTAGGTCGATATAATTAGGTATTATTCCAATCATTTTATTTGCTCATGAATTTTATTTAAGTGGGCGTCTGGTTAACTGCGGTACCCAAGCTACGCTTAATGACTCTACACATACAGCTTACACTGTCTCCTTCGCGATTATTTTTTATTTTACTGCCGGAAGTAAAAGAGATAAACATTGTATAATGATTTGTATTTGTCTCAAAGAGTTTTGCGTTCGTTATGTCACGGCTACATTTTTTTTTATAATAAATCATAGAATTATGTACCTACTTGTTATGCGAGTTGCTTGTTTTGGGAGGTTCCACTGTATTTTGATCAAGGACGATCCTGGTATTCGAGAATTCCCAAATATTATTATTATTATTTCTCATGATGATAATATAAGCGACTCCGTTACAAGAATTCGTCCTCAAGGCGTCTAGAAAATTATGTCATTACTTTAATTTGGCCAACAAAAAATGCTTTATCAAGATTGGTGAATCACATCTCCCGGGGCGTACATGGTGATAATATTTGATTAGTCTCGGTGTTGTTAGTATGGAAGGGCCCAGTCTGTTACTGCCACAGATGAAAAAAAAAACGCCGTTCTATCTAAATTGAAAATCTTTATGGTGTATAATAAACAAAGTGGGCTGTTGTTTGTTCATGGCGGACACCCGTAAACACTATCCATTGTCATTCTTTTCAACAGGTTACGTGGCGCAATATTAAATTAGCTAGAAACATTGTTTATATTTAACAACATAACTAAATCATGCGATATTTTTTCACAAAAAATTTGACTTTTAGTACGATCATTTGTCACAAAAAAAAAATGCTCGAAAACGCGCTTCATAATTATTGAAAACCTTGTTTTAAGAAAGAAATTAAAAAAAAAAAATAACACCATTTTTATAATTTAACGGTTACACCGTTCAAATTTCTCGTTTGCTCTACGAGATTTTGTTCTTCTTAACTTGATTGGGCAACAAGGGCATATGCATTTGTAATTTTTTATTCAGTTTTCAACCTCTTCTCCCCTCAAATTATGTTAGATATCTTTCAGAAATTAAAAAAAAAAAAAAAAAAAAACTAAGGAGTTGAACATTTCATCAATCGTGAAATATGTTCGAATTGTATATACAGCATTATTATGTTTCTTTAGTTTTATTTTTATATATATATCATTTTCAGATTTTGTGTGTCGTTTGTATCTTCTTCTTATTGAGAGTCCCAATCCCAATGATTGGTCCGCACCAAGAATGTTGACTCTGTTACTCCACTTCACTTGTATCAATGCGACCAAAATAGGTCTTTCTAGACATTCTTCAATGTTACAACACGCCCTTGGTGCGTGTATTCTGGCTTTGTCAGAGTTCTGTAGTGGCCCTTCGATTACATGAGTGAGTGCACCAAAAGAGTCAGACGACGCGACTGGGTGTTTCGTGATCCTCTGAGCAGAATCTACTGACCGGGGTATCTTAAATTCCAATATTAGACATATTATTATGTTTATGCAGTCTGCCGTGTCTATTAAAAGTTCCTGTTAGGATACGTTGGTTTATGCAAAGCACGAGTGCTTCGTTGATGATCTTCCCTTCTCTTCCCTGCTATCAGTTTCTTCGAATATTTCATTCATTTATGGGTATCGTTGTTGGTAGGTAGAGATAGAAGGTTGGATGGATGATCAGTTTTATTGTAGAAGTAACAATCTACTATATAAATGAAAGTCGGGTTAGTGCGAACACTTATAACTCGAGATTGGCTCAACAGATTCTTCTGATGTTTGATTTATTGGATTCTTCTCCACTCCGGATAACAGAATAACTAATAAAAAGTTAAAAAAATGGTTAAGAAGTGATGTAAAATACAACTTTTAAGTTTGTATGGCAAGGTTACCTGGAACGCGCTGACGACATCGCGGGTACTTCCCTCTCATTCTCGCATACGCTCTTACAGTAGCCCATCCCACTTACTCCTCGGTATTCGGACGTTATCATAAAACGTTAACAATATTGTCGGCAGTGTTGCTAACTTGCCGACTTTGTCGCCAGATCTAGCGACTTTTGGACATGGAAAACGACTTCTCATTTTCATTAATGACAAAATATTCTAGCGACTTTTCTAGCGCCTTTTAGGTCCATGGTGCTTTTCGGTTTCGGTTGTAGTATTTTGATAGAAGCCAAAGTGAGCGATATAAAAAAACGCGGAAACGAAAAAACATAAACTAAAAATGAATAATATGCTTTTATAAGTGATCCAATGCCACAACCTTCTTCTTCTGCTTCCAATGTACCCCAGACTTCTAGAAAAATGGATTTATAATGTCATATTAATTTTAATGACTTTCTAATTTTTAAGTAGTAGGTACTTATATCTTTTTATTTTTAACAGGAGCACTATTTCTTACTATCACTACAAAAATATCGCCTAAATATTTTCTATGCTCCCCCCCACCAATTTTAGCGACGTCTGAAATTTCAGAAATATTTTAATGTTATTATTTTATTAGCTTAACTCAATCGAATTAATTTTGTGTTGTTTTACGGGGGCGCAGTGCACATTGTGTACATATTAACGGGCCACTTCGGCTGGACCGATTTTTATGGTTTTTGATTTGTTGTATTCGTCTCCGTCGGCTGGACCGATTTTCATGGTTTTTGATTTGTTGTATTCGTCTCCGTCGGCTGGACCGATTTTCATGGTTTTTGATTTGTTTTATTCGTCTCCGTCGGCTGGACCGATTTTCATGGTTTTTGATTTGTTGTATTCGTCTCCGTCGGCTGGACCGATTTTCATGGTTTTTGATTTGTTGTATTCGTCTCCGTCGGCTGGACCGATTTTCATGGTTTTTGATTTGTTGTATTCGTCTCCGTCGGCTGGACCGATTTTCATGGTTTTTGATTTGTTGTATTCGTCTCCATCAGCTGGACCGATTTTCATGGTTTTTGATTTGTTGTATTCGTCTCCGTCGGCTGGACCGATTTTCATGGTTTTTGATTTGTTGTATTCGTCTCCGTCGGCTGGACCGATTTTCATGGTTTTTGATTTGTTGTATTCGTCTCCGTCGGCTGGACCGATTTTAATGGTTTTTGATTTGTTGTATTCGTCTCCGTCGGCTGGACCGATTTTCATGGTTTTTGATTTGTTGTATTCGTCTCCGTCGGCTGGACCGATTTTCATGGTTTTTGATTTGTTGTATTCGTCTCCGTCAGCTGGACCGATTTTCATGGTTTTTTATTTGTTGTATTCGTCTCCGTCGGCTGGACCGATTTTCATGGTTTTTGATTTGTTGTATTCGTCTCCGTCGGCTGGACCGATTTTCATGGTTTTTGATTTGTTGTATTCGTCTCCATCAGCTGGACCGATTTTCATGGTTTTTGATTTGTTGTATTCGTCTCCGTCCCGAATAGGCTACTAGCTATTAAAAACATGAAAAATTGATAAGGAATAAAAATATTAAGAAAATAAAATACCCATACATTTTGTATGGAACGGTTATTCCTTTCTGTGATAAATTTCTTGACAGCGCAAATTTATTTACGTAGGTAAGCAACCATTAAGTTTCGAAACAAACATAGGTACCTTTATCAAGATAGGTACACAATATTCGATAATTGCGTATTAAAACAATATTATGATCAAGAAAATATTTTTTTAAAAACTTTATCACTTCAGTATGGCAATAATTTGCCTTATTTCACTGATTAAATTTTAGGTAAGGAAACTAACAAGAGGTTAGCTCGAGTATACACGAATACTTATAGTTTGATAATTCTTAAAAATGCGGACAACTATTTGCTACGATGATCGTCAATTATTGACGTATCGCATGAAAGAACGTTATATATTATGTATTCTAAAAGTATCGAGAAAAAAGCCTACAAAGATTTTTAGAGATTTCTTTGCGGTCCATTTAAAATTCCACGAAATCTTATATATAAAAATGGAGAGCTATTTCGCGTGGTCATCGGATGGCGCCTTAACGGTTGGACCGATTCCGCTAATTCTTTTTTTGTCGTGTAGGCTTTTATCAGGAGAGTGTTCTTTTAGAAGAAAAAAAATAAGAAAAATACATGAAAAATTAGATAGGTAATTTAAGAAAACTAACTAAAATGGAGAGCTATTTCCCGATGTCAACGCATCGCGCCTAAACGGCTATACTGATTTCACTAATTATTTTTTTGTCGTGTAGGCTCTTATCAAAAAAATATTGATTTAGAAGAAAAAAATAAGAAAAGTGCATGGACAATTAGAAAATTAAAGAAAACTATAACAATGGAGAGCTATTTCCCGATGTCATCGCATCACGCCTAAGCGGCTGGATCGATTTCGCTAATTCTTTTTGTCGTGTAGGCTTTTATCCGGAGAAGGTTAAAATAGAAAAAAAAGTGCATGGAAAATTAGAAAATTATTGAAAACACAGAAAGTAGGTAATCTTTTTAGTACTTTTTGCAAAATAATTTGGTCTACTTTTGAATTTTAACTAATTAACATTTGAAAGAACTGTCAGTGGGTTGATAGTTGTTGCGATTGATAGAAGGCAAATGTAAAATATATCGTATGAAAAAGATTGATTGGATAGGCCATATTATATTCATTGCAATTAATTATTATGATAGGTTTTGGTAAGTTTTAATACAAGGAATACCTATACATTATTGGAGTATAAGGAGTTTCTAAAATTTTCTTTATTTACAGAGATTTTTAAAACCGTCAGCAAACAAAATCGTATACATAACTTTGCTATTAAGGAGTTAATACTTAATTGAAGTTCATTTTATAAGGAGTTTAGGTAAGTTTTAACACAATGAATACATGATTAGGTATAATGAAGAACAAGTAGAATATTTTTTTGTTTGTTTTACAGAGATTTATAAAACTACCATTAAACTGAATTGTTTACATGATTGACAACGAATACTGATTATAAACTTAATCGAAAAAAAAAAACTTAAACATGTTCAAAAGAAGGAAATTGGCTGGGAGAAGGGTTGGCGGTGCACTAAGACCTCTAAGAAGGTCTCTTTTTAAACCACAGTTGATGCACAATGCAATCCTGATACCATCCCTGATTTATGGGAGTGAAACTTGGACATGGACGAACAATTTGGAAGTTGGAATAAATGCTGTGGAAATGAGATCACTGCGTAGGATATGCGGAAAGAGACTGATTGATAAGATGAAGAATGATAATATTAGAAGGGAATGTGGAGTGGATGTTAGTGTAGTGACTAGAATGAAAGTGAATGAAGAAAGGAGGTTCGGGCATGTAAAGAAAATGAACGAAGAGAGAATGACGAAAGGGATATATGAATCTGAAAGGATGGGTGCACGCAGACGAAGCCGACCTCGAATAACATAGACCGACCATATCGTTGCTGTCTTACAGGAGGGCCAAGTCAGAAGTAAAAGATTTTTTTTTTTCGGATTTTCGCAAACATACAGTTTTTTTTAACAAATAATAACAATATAATGAAAAGTACAATACATAAACCAGCAAAGTTTGCAGACATTACTTTCTTATTCTTTAATATCAGGAGGGTTCTTCCTCTCCCCACTCTACATACACTACACACCATCAAGTATTAGAAAAAAAAAACACTTATGAACATGTATGTGGAATGTTATGCGTTTGGAGGAAGTGAATGAGTTTGGATTGGAAGGAATGGAAGTCCATACTCTCTGCCTACCTCCTTCGGGAATCAGCGTGATGGGTAAAAAACCATTGACACCTCAATGCGTATTTTGAATCGGTACGGAGATATTCCTTATCGTAATTTGATCAATCAATCAATATTATTTTAACTGAGCAAAATAACTATTAAAATATCGAATATAATGACAAACCTTAATTCTTTTTTACATATTAACATCAAATCAATCAAAATTAAAACTCCCTTTGAACTCCATTCTGGAGCAAGATGAAGCAATAAGAACTCTCCATTGCACTCGATCTTGCGCAGTGATGACTTCCTCCCACACCATATTAACATAAGTTAAAAGTTTTTGATGAAAAAATAAACTCAGACCCAATAAATGCAGCGTGGTATGCAGGTTTTGCTAATGCCAGTAAATAGTCATTCGTATTAAATAACTAAAAAAACGAATTTGAGCTCTGTTGCAAAAACCATAAAACCCATATTATTTATTTCGATACAAAGTTCGACGGGTCAGCTAGTATGTTATAAATAATACAGAAAATACTATTGAACGGGCGCCGGGTGGCGCCCCGCGATGCGCGTTGAGAGACGGAAGGCGGTGCGTGTTGACTGTATGCAGACTTGGTGGTGACTGTTAGCTGTACGGCAGGCTGCTACCGCGTGTCGACGTCATGGAGAAACGCTATTGGTGGATGATGTCGTCATGCGAAACATGGCCGCTACACATGTAAAGTTGAGCCTAGACGCGTTCAAGATGTGGTGTTAGATGCGTATGCTCAGAATAGCTTGGACTGCTAGGAGAACTAATTCATTGATATCGAATGAAATAACTGTACATTGTTAAGAGCCCTTCGGCTCATTGTGTCGGACGGGTTCTCCGATCCTTCAGGCACGTCGCTAGGCGGGACTTCAATAGCCTTGAAAATTGCGATAATGGTTGGCAAAGTCAAGGTGAGGAGATGACGGGGGAGAGCTCCAATACGATGGCTGTACCAGGTCAGGGCTGAATTGGGGTCAACGATAGCCGAGGCGATACAATTGGTGCATTACCGGGAGGATTGGAGAAACATCGTCAGGGATGCGGAGACCAGACTGGCATTAGGTCATGACCTGCAGAAATGAAGAAAACGACCAAGAAGAAGAATAAAGTTAGGCCAGATTTTGCAACTCTTGTATTTGATTTAGATTTAAGGCTCGATAACTCCTTTACAACTTTAGGCCAACCTTTTTTTACCTCTAGGCTATAGCCTATTATAATAATACAAACTTTATTTTCTATAACAAATCTGAAAAAAAAATACTTACTTGCTGAACACATTGTTAGATCCTTGACCTTGGTGTATGAATTTCTCTACTAAATTATTCAAAGAGACAGCGCTGACTTCTTGGAGGCCGTAGTAGTTCGTCAGGTTGTACTCTGCCTGCCAGTCCGCTTCTCCGTTGTGGTTTGCGTTTGCGATGTCTAAATAGAACTGCGTGTAGTCCAACACCTAAACAAAAAGAGAATAATTTTGAGAATTGATAAAAGTACAATAATACCTTTATTGAACTAAAAATACCTAGGTATATTGAATTTGATAAACACACAAATCTAAAAAATCATTAATAAAAATGTCTAAAGTGGATACAAGGTTCGCTGTTTTTGCTTTTATTTTTATGAAGTACTTATTATTCATGGATGCCAATGTAGCCAAAGTTTGCATTTCTTAGTATATACATATGTAACTAGTGGGTAGTATTGTATCGCAACCTCCCAAATAAAATTATCCAATTTGTTTGTATTCATGTCATAAGAATCACGTTCCCGCAGTAGCATCATACACCTCTATTATTCTAATTGTTATTCATGACGCTAAAATCATACTTCAGCCTGCACCAGCCAGACACCATTGTAGAAATGCAATTATTTTTGTCATAGAAAATCTCTAGAAACACCATGAATTTAGTTTAAAAGACAATTTAATGTTTACATGCACGTAGATACCTTAATATTATTATTTCTTTTATAGAGAATTAACTAATTGTTATTCCTCTGTACGTTGAGCCATGGTAATATGATGAATCAATACTATTATACATATTTTTCTAAAGCTTGAATCTTGATGCCGACGATACTTTTCTTTAAGAATGTTAGATTTATAATAACGTACCATTTTTTAAGAGATTAGGGCCACATTTTAGTCTTACAAAGGCGATATTTTTATCAGCTCCGAGATCTAATATTTCTATAGATAGATCGCACATTTTTAGAAATTCTTTGGAGAGCTGGATCTTTAAAACCAGAAATATCAAGTCTTTATTTCCAGTCACCTTAATGAGGTTTATGTCCGCAATATTTGGATGCGAAAATTTTGTTAAGTAGGTAGGTATATATTTTTTCTCTGGTGTAAAAAAAAAACGAGTCTTCACTTTGCGCTACTACAAATTATTTTATTACCATAAACATGTTTTCGGGAGCGACTGCTCCCTTCCTCAGATGGACAAAGACTAGTCTGAAAATAATTTGTGCACAAAGTGATCTCTTGACCAAAAAATATCACTCAGCTTACCACACAACCTACAGGAGCCAAATTACAAGTAGGTTCTTTCTCACCTTTAGAATTATAAGTAATTAAAAACAATACTTTAATAATTATTATCAAATTTAAAAAAAAAGTGGATGTAACAAAAATATAGGAAGAGGTTGGTGACCCAGCGGTTACAACGTCGGCTTTCGTACTGCGGACGTCGTGGTTCGATCCCAGGTGCCGACCATCTTCCTCTTTCACGACACAAGCTTTCGGTAGCTTACTGTGAAAGAGTCAAGGAGTGTATTTGTGTTCACTTTGAGTGAGCACAGATTCAAATATAAAAGAAATTACTTTAGACACTTAGCTTCATTGAATGGGTAACTATTATTGGAATTACTTCACAGTAATAATTAATGTCTACATCAGACTGTGTTATTGGAAGGTTAGTCTGCGCATTTATCTAGAAGTTGAGATAAATTGAAAATTATTTGCTATAACGTCTTGTTAATCTAATTAAAACATCAATAAAGACCAAACCCCAATAGAGAGGATATTTTTATTCTTGTTTTTTTCATACGGAATGAAATAAGGGTGTACGAAATTTTTGTAGGTCGAAGAATAAATATAGTACGATATTTTTGGCTTAAATCGACTTTAAAAATAAAAGGAATTGGTTTATCTTTAGTATGTAGGTGTCGTGATGACCCTTGCCTCTCTGCCAAGGCTTAGAGGGAATTAAAAAAAATATCTGGAAATTTAAGTATCTACATAAAATTTTAACAAAAATCATACTATCCTTAAAATCACTAAACATGTATAGGAACTATAGACTACATGCCTAAATACTGACTGACTGAATAACGGCGCCTACACGATCGATCTATGTAGTATTGGTGCGTGATTACTGCTGTTTGAAAATATTTACGTACCGCGTCAGTTAGTTGTTAATTTTGTGTAGATGAGAATTTAGACACCTACGGCTATTAGTGGCTGTTAACCACCCTGGTAACGAGAGATTGTTATAATATAGCAAGTAAGGTGGTTAAAATAATTGTATTCTAACCATTAGACTTTCATTTAGACATCTGTAAGTATTTCAAAAGGTCTTCCAGTGAACAAAAAACATATAGGTACCTAGTTATCTAAGTAAACTGTTATGCATCTTTTTTAAAACCTTCTATAAATGAAAATGATTATATTGTATTTTTTGTTTAAACATAAAATGCGCTTTTTTAGTAATAACGTAAAATTGCATTAAGAACATTCTAGACGAAACATAACAATACAGGTACAACGCTTTTGTTAGGGAGGAATGACATTATGACCTTGAAAAATAATGTTGAAGGTGATACAAAATTAAGGTCGCGCTATTCTTCCATACGACATCAGCTCTCCAGGCGAAAGGGTAGTGTCTTCATTCTTCCATACTTTGAAAACTTAATACAAAAGCGACCGCCGTGCATATTTTTCTTCATTGCAACAACGAGTCTGGTGAAATCATTTTCTCAAAACTCTCTCAAAGCTTATTGTTGAATAGAACAAAAAAAAACTGAATAAGAGAAGAAAAATTATTTTGGTTCAGTATGGAATTAATGTACCTATCGAAAAACTCTTGGGTTGGAGTTTTATGTAGGTACCTATTCTACCCGTTTTTTCGCAATATGGTTTCGTTTTAATCTTTGTCATGAATAAGATTTCCTACTGTTGCCTGTCCCTGGTTCTTGTAAACTCCCAGCACCATCACCACGGAAATTTCTCAAGGCTACATTTTGAATGACTCTCTCTTTATTTTGTATGAAATTAACAATATTCTCTTTCAGACTTTGAATCAATCATTGGCAAGTAGCAACATTTGGTAAGTATATTTGTACACCTGACTACACTTCTGGCCCTACGTTGACAGTTGGCTGACATATGGCTTTTCTCCACTAGGAATTTGCATGTGTGCTTAAATATCCTGATAATAGGGTAAACTTTTTATGGCAACCTTTGCATTCGTACGGCTTTTCTCCGCTGTGAATTCATAACGAGATAGGTAAATCTATTTTTTTTTCAAACTTCAAATAAAAAAAAATGTACAAAACTCTGTGAAAATAACAACATGGAAGACAGCTGTCAACTTTGGACCAGTATGGGCGATATTTGCCGACTCGATCCACAAGTATACAAGTAATGGCCAATGTCAAATATTGGGTGATATTGGTCATTGGTGAAGCGGCCACACTACTTGTCTATGTTGGGCCAGAGCCTCTATTTGGCCAGCATAGCCCACAGTGTAAGCCATGTTTATTTGCCACGAAATTCCTATGTCCTTTATATATTATGTATCACACATCTCATGAGCCTGGTCACCGGTTAATGATATAAAAAATTGCGAACCATTCTTTTTTACAGAAATTATTTTTTTTACCCGCTTGGTCGTATTTTTAACGTGGTTGTACAAACAAACGCATCACATTTCGTCCACCGATTTGATTTTGATAACTGATATTATGTAATTTCTTCAGAAACCAAAAAAATAGTACTGAAGAGGAAAAGAATCACATTTTTTCTATCAACTGTGGAAACATATTTATCTAAACAATTGCACATCATCCAGTTGAGAATAATTGAATAGATTGAAGGACGAAGGTGGTAGGAGTTGATGTGGTAGGAAGCAGATGTCTTAATCATCAGATGATTAAGATTCTGAGGAGAGGATTGCCAGGTTGAGTCCGAATCAACAGAATGGCTGCCACCGTCAACAACTTTCAATGTGGTGTTCGTGTTGTGAATTTTGCATTTCTCAAATTCCGGGCCCAAAGATATGAATTTGACAGTTGATTACGTTTAACCGTCATCGCATTTGTTGCATTTGACTTGGGTGCCAGGGATGTGAGGTTTATGCAGAAGTGATCACAAACGTCAGGGTGACCTTATAGGGAACACAAAGAAGTAAAGCCTTACTCTATATTGTTTCGTCTAAAATATGATATACCTAAGATATTAAATGAAAACAAAATATTATTATTGTGATGATAAAAATTTAGTCTCATCCGGCGGATGTTGGCGAATGTAAAATTGAAACGTCAGAGGGGTGGGTCGATATAGGCAAGGACCGTTGCGGGGTTTGTATAGAAAATGTTGTAAGAATTTCATAATGTAGAATGACATCGGCAAAAAATAAATAAAAAAAATATGATGAAAACACAATATTGTTTTTACAGCTTACTTTCCTGTTTTCTTTTTATTATTTTGTTTTTTATAAAACATTTCGTTTATATCTTATAGATCCAGGAAACTGGCTGGCGTAGCAGTATCGGAAGAAAAAAAAGCTGCTAACCTAGGGTAGCCCAGAACTCATAGTATATTATAACAGCCTTTTCGTGTAAAACATATCTTTGCAAAAAAATTCATAATTTTACGATTAAAATGAATTTATCCTTGGAATTATTATAGAAACTGTAAAATGATATCGATTATTGGACCTCAAATTTTACCTGCTTGTGTAGGAGCATAAGACCAACCCGTATACAAAATTTTATGAAAATCGAAGAATTTTTTTTTTTTAGCACTTTTTCTAGAACAAGTGAAATTTTCTTTGGATACTTTAAGAGGGTTCTCTTGAAGGTACAGATCAACATTTTTACTGACTCATGTACATCGAGGGACTAACCGTTCTACCAAATTTCAATGAAATCGGATAAGAATTACTATGAGTTATGGGTGCGCACACATTTTTGGCGTACGCGTACGGGTACGCGGAAATTAAAAAAAAATATTTTTTGAATTTTTGGAATCTACACCCTCGAAAACGTCGAGAAATTTAATTTCAGCAAAATCTTTTCTTTTTTTTTCGAAATCCGGTCACAAGACGTATATTCCATATGGGTACTTGTTAAATAATATCGTTTACTCGGAATGTAGAAAACAAAAAGTATGAAGCTAATTAATTGGTCTTAGTGCAAAAAACTATTCAACCTTTTCCCGTAGCAACGCCTTTTGATTGGGAGATCTGTTTAAATTGTTGAAGACAAAATTCAGAAGGTTAATAATTCGTTTTTTGGTGCCTTAGATTGTGAGAAATGGAAAGGAGCCCAGTGGGGCTATTATGAGTTTAGTAAGAGCTTATGCCCGCTTAGAAGTGTGCCAACAGTGTTCTAACATCAAACGATCGAATCTTTAAATTATTTTGTAGGGAAATGCATTCGATGATCGTTTCGATAATCGATAATTGAAAACCTTACTAAAGGTACGAGGTGTACTAGTGGTATTAGTCAAATAGTGGAAAGGGGCTACAAGAAAACAATCTAGTATCCACCAACCACTCAAAAATTTGATCAATCTACCACCAAATACCAAATAACAAAATACCTTTTTACAGATGAACTTATACGTAAGTATGTGGGTATTACTTAAAAAATACTATCTTCAAACAGAATACCTAGATATAAATAATAGATAATTATTAAGACAGCATAGAGTTCAAAACATCTTAATTTAGAGGGTGGTTGTTGTCTCTGGTTAGATCGTAATTATGATATTATTATTAGGAATGGTAACCCCGATGTCAGGCAGGGAATTGGCAACATCGCGGTGGAACAAAGACACTTTATACGGCAGCTGGCGTGGAGTGTGTCTGTGTATGTTAATACGGGGCTAAACCAAAATAAATGGACGTGTGTAGTAGGTAAATAATTATATATTAAATAATACCTACAAAGTTGTTCATTAAGGGATAGCCGACCTACCTAATAACGTTGAGCAATTGTTTCTAAACAAAGGACTAAAATGGCATGTCAACAATAATGTTCCGAGTAATTTTCGTGTTTGCAAAGGACATCACCAGGCCACTTCAAAATGTATAAGGACCTACGTGATACATATGTCAGACCTACGTAAAATGTCCAGGATAAATAATATATATGTATATATGCTCTGTGTGTAGGTATGTGGAATCTTTAACGGCATTATAATAATACCTACGTTATGTATAATGGAATTAATTTAATTTCTTACCTAATGAATGTTTTAAAAGACCTTGTTAAAACAAACTCTTTGTTAAATGGCACAAAAAGTATTCGCATTTGAAACGAAGTAGGTACCTATATGAAGAATATTGGGTACAAGTTAAATTAAGCACCACTGCATCACCAACGATGCTATACTTACTCTCATAGACAAAATCTAATATTATATAGGCATGTTTGCAGTGTGTTTTTATTCTTGATCTTATCTTAAAATGTGATTATGCGTTCCTTACAACCTGCTTTTTTTCAATGATCCATCCCACACACTAATATTATTTTGTTGAATACAAAAACTTGTGTTATAACAGAAATGAAAGAAAGTAGTACTACACATCTACCTCCATCTATTATTACTAGGTATTCTAGGCGTCCCTGTAATTGGATTCAAACAACCATGAACTAGTTAACTTGTAGATAAGCGGGAAAACATGTTTAAAGATCCAATAATTTTGAAGCACCTACTTTGATAATAATATTTAATTATTATTGATTTGAAGTCAAAGATTCAAATAACCGTAAAATAAAACCAAAATAGGTAATTGCAATAGGTATTGCCAAAACATAACTAAACAAGATTGTTTAATTACTGGCAGCAAAGCCTGTCGGAGGATAGGCAAAGAAATTGGTCATTGTCTTATAAATCAGTTATAACGTCCCTCAAAGGGTAGGATTAAGTATCATTATTTTTGTTGTTATTTCTTATACATTTATGACATTTCCTGCGGAAACTAACTATTATTATTAATCGTCAAAGCAACTTTCGACTAAGAGACTTAATAGCCAATAAAGCATTGAGTTCCAACATCATTAACTCTAAAATGGTATGGGAATGCCTATCAAAACTGAATGAATTAGGCAAAAATAATAATGTCACTCTCTTGTGGGTCCCGGGACATGTCGGGGTGAAGGGTAACGAACATGCAGATAGGCTAGCGAAAAGAGGTGCAGCAACACACCTAGTTGGACCAGAACCTTTTTGCGGTCTAAGTAACAGAATCTTAGAGATAAGAAAGAAGGGAAGGGAGGAAGAGAAGAACAGTGGAACAACTTTCCCAGACCTTAGGCAATCCAAGGATCTTCTTGGTGGTTTTAACTCCAGAAGAACCAAAGCATGTTTGAGCCTTAGTAAAATAGGTCTTAAAACTCTTAACAGACTTCTTAACAGGTCACTGTAGGCTTAGGGAACACCTGAGGAAGCTGGGACTCGAAGATGATGGAACCTGTAGATTCTGCGAAAAAGGGGTAGAAACACCTCACCACCTTCTTACAGACTGCGATGCAGTAGTTTATGCGAGAGCAAAAAGTTTTGGTAAACACAGGATAGAGGTGGAGGACTTCGCCGCCTTGGATGCTCTCCTAATACTGGACTTCTTGAGGCGTCTGGGATTAGTGGGGAAGCTCTAATTGGGAAACACCATGAGCAAGTACCTAGGGGAAGCACAATAGACCACTACAGGTCGGAAAGCATTAAATCCTCTAAAAAAATAAACTAAATAGAGTATGAAAAAAATATTAACTTCCGTTTTTTTTCATATTATTATGATGGATGAACAATTTTCCACGTAGGGTTAAGTAGGGTGTTGCAGGGAAAATATCGAGTCACGGACGAACTAACCAATTATTAAATAGGATTGTTGAGAGATAAAAAATACTTTTTTGCAGATTACTCGGTTGGGAACTATTTTCAATACGGTTCAAACAAATTACTTATTCTTAATTTGTTTGTGAAGCCATAAAAAGATAACGCCAAAGTAATAATGAGGTTGTCATTACCTGTCCCCTGTCTGCATCGAACTTGTAAAGCCTCAATCCTGGGTTGTTGGCTCCCCCGGTGGTGCGTCTGGGGGTCACAGATGGCGCCAGCATCGCCCAGGAAACGGGTTTATCTGAAATAATCAAGATAATTTCTAATTAATTAATTTAATTGAGTGATAAGGCAGACTCTAATTTCTCTTTTAGTTTTCTTTTACAACCGGGCGATATAACGCTGCCACCGTCCCCAGCCAATTAGAGGTAATCAAAAAGAATTTTCACCCTTCACAATCACGATTTTCTTTTATATTTCTTCTTATTTGTGAACCGAAATATTCCTATAATAATTAGGTATAATTGAGCTACCTTGGAATAGAAATGAACCTAGAAACTTGTTAAGAAAATAAGTGTTTTGTGATCTCCCAGCAATATCAAACGTTCAACAATAAGTATGGAGAGAGGGAGCTGGAAGAATTTGGCTTTTTTCTTTACATACGTGTTTGATGAAATTCAATTGATTTTTGAAATATCTACAAGATATTGTACCTACAGGGATACTCTCAATAATAATCAAGTATTAAAAATGCGTTTTGTAGGCTACCTTAATACTTAAACAATATGAATGAATAATCAATCGTATGGGTAGAATGCCTAATTAATTATAAAAATTACTTATTTAGCGTGTTTTGTCGATAAAAAATTGAAATAAATTTGTAGTGAAGTCTCCGAATAAAAAATAATCTGATAATATTCAGTAGGTACATAAGTATACAAGAAGTAGGTAATTAATATCTTTCATGGAGTAAAATCTCATAATATTTTCAAATATGTCTTGTATTTTGAAGTACCTAGTTAGGTATATTATATTATGAGATTTTCACATTCATGTTTAATAACAGTACCTACTTCAGCAATAGGAACAATAATGCAAGGATCTATGAGATTAATAAATTGACAAAATGAAACAATTAAGTACTTACGGCTCTGACAGGTCTAATATAGACGCAAAATTAATGGCTTCTCTATTAATAATTTAGCTCGAAACTCGAGAATTTTAATCGATACCTTAAAAATATATATAGGTACTTAAGGCATAACGAGCTACTAATATTATAATTATTTAATAATTTTAATGAAAATAAAATATATTATTATTTGTCACTTCTTCTTATTGAAGGTTAAATCTTTGTATAATTATGACATCCTTGTTAAAAATTTAACAATAATTAATTTTGTAATGATATAAAATTACGAAATAAAAAAAAACGTCCAAGTGCAAGACTTTTCATTATTTTTTTATTAAAAAGAATCCATATAAAATTTTAAAACAATGATTGCTATCAAAATAATGATTTTTTCTTATATTACGTAGAATTTTTTATTTTTAAATAAGTACCTACCTATAGGTAATAATTGTGCAAAAAGTTTAAAAATAAATTCTCGGGTTACTCTTTGAATGCAATCCCGATTTCAATATCAACGCTTTTAATAGTTAAAGTAGCTTCTAAGTTGAAGAAATCCTTAATGATACCATTGTTTTTCGTAAAACACTACCGGATAGACAATAGACCTACGTAAAACTATTTTTATGCTTAGCATTCAAAATCTACGTGTCAGAATGACATCGTTTATAAAATAAGTATTCGATTGAGGATAGAATGTGAAAATTTATATTGAATCTCCGATGTACTTAGATTTGATATTGCAAGAAGGAACAATACTTTTTAGCCTACTCCAAGTTCATCGGATGACCGAAACGCATATTTCAAAAAAAAATTATAAAAAGGATAAAGTAAAGAAGAAGAAAAAATACGATACATCAGAATACAGCGGGGAAAAAGAGTTGTTAGTCGGACTTTTTCTAAGAAATGAAAAGAAACTAGACTAATGTCCAATCACCTAAAAATGGAGTTTAATTCAGGCTATAAGTGAATACAAAAAATTGATTCCAAAGCGGGACGATGGTCGTCGTTTCAGATAGTTCTTTCAAGAAAAATAAAAAAAGTGACAACTTACTGTGTTCGTTGTACATTATACGGAATGAATCCGAATGAAGATGTCCGAAAAATTGTCCTGCGATGATGTTGCTGTACTTTGAGACCATTCGGAGATACCTCCTGTTATTCTCTTCTGAGAAGGCAACGTTGGATGGAGGGACGGCGCCTAACTGCCGTTCGTCTGCCCCAGGAGGGACATGGCCCACGATGTACACCTGGAAATAACGAAAAATAAATGTTATCATATTGAGAAAATTAATCGCATTTATTAATTAGTACAAAAACAAAGAAATGGTTGTATGTAAGTTTATGAATTTCTTCTGTCCGTTTTGTTTGTATGTGACCGAACTATTCCTTACCCGCTACACCGATAGATACAAAATAAGACGTCTGAAATAGGGGTGGTACCTACGCGAATTTGCTATTTGATTCGACCTTTTTATTAAATTTATTATATGAGTTATTAATAATTTTTGACAGTGTTTGACAACTATTTTGCCATCGTGAAACATCATTTGACAAAATACATCGCATTGTTTCAATTTAGATAACAGCAATAGACGTCAAAAATCAGATGTACAGTTATGATTTTTTAACCCATCACGCTGTATCCCGTAAAGGGTATGCAGTGAGACCAGACTATCACTCTTCTCTATCCTAGCACACTTCTTTAGCTTCTTCCACTGACAATATTACTTATACAATCTCTTATTTCTGACCAGGTTTTCATTGAAAACTGAATCGATGTGTTCGATCCACTATATTCTCGGATGGAATGAATAATTTTTACGAGTAGTTATGAAATAATAACAACTACGATAAAACACATTATAATTGTATTTGATGTATCTCTATATTTGAATTTCTGCAATACTCTGTACATTTTTGTTAAAAAATAAAATTATTATTATTATTATTATTGTATTAGTGAAGAAAAAGATTATGTAACGTGGGAATATTTTTGGTAGAAATCATAATAATATAAGAAAAAATCTTCAACGAAGAAGAAGATTTTATTTTTGTTTTGTTTAAAAAAAACCATCTAAAGGAAAAAATAAAACTTATATAAAATGGTGACAGCAGATATAAAAATGAGAGCATGGAATACACGAGAAATTTTCATTTTCTCCGCATTGTTCCCACAAACAGTGGCGTTGTTTATACGTTTTATCAACTTCAAAGTTGGCTGCAGATTATTTCGCAATTCTCGCTTTTATATAAGTACATAACTAGCGGAAAAACCTGTCGGACGATAGGCATAAAAAGGAACATCAAATTTATATTTTCTTACAAATCACTTAAAGAGTCCCAATTTTAATTTTACGCGTTGAAAACTACAAGATTAATTAACAGTTGGAGGAACTTCTAAACAAAATAAGTATAACGTAATATTATTATTTCTTCAATATTATAACATTGACCACGGACACTAATATCAAATCCCAGACGACCAATATAAGTGCGAAAAATGTTAACCTGCCGCAGCTAAATTAGCTTTGTCAAAATATGTCAGAACCGAAAATCTCCTTTTGCACCAACGAAATGAAAGTACTCACTAGTATAGCTGGCAAAACCCTTCGAGACAGAGTACGGAATACGGAAATCCGAAGGGTATACGAAGTTGAACATGGGGACGACAGAGAAGAAGGATCTGGAATGATTATGTGTCCAGGATGGTGGACACGAGATCTGTCAAATCAGCTAGATATGACATTCCATAATCTTGGAGGCTTCCAGGACCACCACTCAAAAGATGGAAGGATTGTTGAGAGTCCACGCCACTAGAGTCAAACAAGATAGTAGGAATATGACAGGCCAAGTAACAGGCCTAGTAAAAGAGGAAGGAGAAGTAGATAACACTCCTGGGGTGGAGTGTTTCATCGAAAATATCGACCTACGGACGAACTTACCCAATTTTATATTGGATATTATGGAGCCATAGGTACCTACGTATAATATATATTATTTTTGTGTTTACCAACACCTTTAAGTATGATATATTCTCTTTACCGTAGTATAACCATTGCGTCGTTATAGTATTAGGCTTTGTCGTGCATTAGCAAGTAGGCACCGTTCAGACATGCGTTGCGACGCTAGTCGTTTTCATTGAGTAGGTATGTTGTAGATAATCCATCATTGTGTAGCCTGCTTGCATTTGATTGACGACTCTACCATACGGGCTCATAAATGCGTCTCTTTTTAAACACGAATGGAAGTTTGTTAAGAATGAAGCAGCGTAACTATCTATGTATCTTCACGTATATTTATGAATATTATGTTTGGCATTGTTTCCATATAAATACGCAAGAACGAGCCATGGCAGATTTATATTTCTTAAAGCTTCAAAATCATTACGATTGTGTGCGAGTGTTTGTCTTAAAAGGATTTCGAATGAAAATCTCCCCACCAGTGTGTTTGTAAGCAAGAAACGTATGAGTGGGGAGGAAACCGTTTGTCAGTAAATGTATAAAACATAAGATTTTCGATTACATCAAGTGATGCGGTAAAATATAAACATTAATGAAATCGACATTTTATACAGTGACACGTTCATGAATTTCCCCCGTTGAATATTCTCATCTAAACCTCAGAATGTTTTGTGAGTGGAATTGCGTAAATGGCGGTAGTAGGGGGTGGATCTGGGGGAGCGGGGTCCAAGGAGAGACGGAGAGATTTATCGACATGGGGTTACGCACTAAGACAAACAACATCCCCATAACTAAATAATCAACTTTACTATTCGCATTTCTATTGACAACATGTTTAATTTTAATGAATCTTACTTTGTTTTTTGCTGTTTATTTCATACGGTAAAGTATTCTGGCGTTTTAATGTAGGTAATTGAAATACATATGTATTCTGCATAATATTTATTATTATGCAGAACATTCTAATTGTTCCGATCCACTGACTGAGCTCCAGAAAGAGGGAGGCTTAAACAAGAGTTGGTGCTCGTAACACTCTGATTCCAGGAAACTTTAAATAATTGTTAACTGCAACCTTGAAAGCTTCGAATAATTAAAATAAACTTTAATTATAGTTAGGTAATATGCGTATCGGATCATCTGATAAGGGCTTTGATTAAATGAACAAAGAGCTAGACTAAAACATTCGTTGTTGATCTTTTAATGTAAACGGATGCTTGTTTTCAGCATTAACATCAAGGAAATACCGACGAGTAAGAACGTTTATTTTGAATTCCACCTCTCTATTTATGCAAACAAGTGGAACTAAAACAATCGCTTATAATTATTAAATCGATCGGTAATGAATCTGCTTGAATCCAAGAATTTTTCAGTTTTATTCTGGTACCTACTTCTATAGTTACACTCATCAATAATTCAATTAACAAGAATGTACCTACCTATCAGGTCCCATTTTCAGGCATAGAGAGTTTAAAAGGACCTTTAATACAATCCTCAAAATCCGTTTCGAAGCATGGTCCTTAGTATCCTGATGGAAGTAAAAACGATTGAAAACGACTCTTGGATTGCTCTCATATAATGATGAATTTTATTTTTTCTGAATATATTCTTTGTTTTTGCCACGATACTGTATTTATACTTTTTGATTTATGAAATAATGACTAGACTAGCGAGATTTAAATATTTCATACCTTTCAGAAGATTATTCCTTTAAAGTAAAAGTACCTAATTGACATGGAAATAGTCATTTTAAAAGAGATGAAGTTAAACTCAAACTGATAAAAGGGAAAATGTGTTTTCTAAAGTAATTTCTTTGTCGTGGGAATTCGTTTCTCTGGTGACTCTTTAACGAGAATTGATAAAGTATTCTTACATTTCAACATTTCCATGACTCGTTCCCGGCGATCATTATCGTTATTCAAAGAATTTTATTTCGAAATAATAAAAGGTGAAGATTGAAAAATCGATAGGAATAATAATTATCTTTGCAAAACTCACGGCGATAATCATCCAAGTAGCTTAAGAGAGGAAGAAAATTTGCGACATAAATTGTCAGATCTCGACAAACATCTCCAAATTATTTTCCATTTTGTGTCTCACAAAGAAACAAATAAATTTCAAAAGATTTAAATGAATTTTATTTGCTCAACAATAATTAACAATAGAATATAGACTTAGAGAATTAATTATCTCCATTTATTATTTATTTTGTTTAAATTGTTATGATTATTGAGATATTGTTTCTGTTAACAATAACAAATCAACAACACTGATTAATTTCGTTTTGTTTTTGATACATCAAATAACAATGATGTATTATTCTTTTACAAATCAAAGGCACTTGTTTACAAATTAATTGTTCAAATCTCTTCAATACTATTAAAGCGATTTATTTACTTAGTCTGTCCGTGAAAGGAGAAAAGGGAAAGAAACAAGCAATAATTATGAAAACAATAGGTAAGAATGACATAATTTAAGAGACAATGCTTTCTTATACTGAAACATAAAGTTACACCTCATTTTGTCAAATGAGGTTTACCAGAATAGAAAACTTGAGAAACTCCAATTTTCTTCAACCCCCTTCTGACATTATTTAATTATATAAACTCAGGTAGAGGGTGTTCTGTACCTGAGGTTGCAAACCTTCCGGATGGAAGATAATCGATAAAGTAACCGGCTCAGATTGGGTATAAATAATAATTAGCAGACCCTTCGGCTTAACTGAAACCCATTCTTAATTTCATACGGACGGACTGTCTTACAGTCTCATGTTACCCAAGAAGTTTCATTATTACATAACTAAATAACATTGCAGTGAATAGTCTCTGATCAGTCGTATTGTTGTCTTAAATTAGATCTTCAAGAGAATAAGTAAAAGAACAAAATAGGTACAAAGTTGTAGGTCGACATGATCGAAGCGAAAACCACAATGACATATAATAAACCTTTCTGATGAGAGTAACAGATCACTATTTCTGTGTAGGCATTCTGTATTATCCGCCAATTTCACTGCACAAATCATGTAGCATTTCTTCATCATGCCTAATTAAGAAATTTGGGCATTGTGGCCTGTAATTCGAAAGGTGGGTTGAGCCTCTCCCGAAAGAGCGACTCACATTTTTGTACCTTTACCTTTTTGGTGGTTTGCCCGGGAGCCGTCTTCCATGCGGTTGGCCGTGCAATGCCATGTAAGGGCATCTGGAAAAATCCATTCTTCACGCATGTTCATTGTTCATTCAGTACTATAATTACTCGTTTTCATCCACGCCATCTCGCCAATGTATAGGTATGTATATACTCCAAGTTACTTGATGTGGTCAACTTTTTTAACTATTTTCGTCTCCAAGAGCCATCCTTTTTAGTTTTGTTTTGACTATATTCATCATCATGCAGTTTTGGCAACGATCACAAAGGCTGAAACATCCATGTCAAAAACGACCTTTTTTTAAACTCCAACAAACTCTTTTTAAGCTACATAAGTCTTGTTTCTACAGGGAAAGATACGTGATATTTATTTACATACCTATTTCAAAACAAACACCACTCATCATAACAGCGACAAGCCTTTGCGATGAGTGATGACAATAATTACAAAAAAAAATAACAGTCACTTCAAAAAAAAAATAACAGTTGACTTTATCAAGTTACGGTAGAATCATGTTGAAATGTCTCGTAAATTCTGTGTATGGGATACAAAAGATATCGATGCGATCCGCCATGTCATTAAATAATTTGACAGCTCTATTTACCGGAGAATTGCGGATTATATTTGTTCTGCCCGAAATTGGACAGAAGAGAATGTGCGATCTAGCCCGAGTGTATGCATCATGAACGTATAGTTTAATTTCATCTAACACCGAACGGTTATGTATTATACCCCTGATCAGCTTAACCCTTTCTTAACCGGTGATTCCAATTGGAATCATCCATTAATTTTTCGGATATCTCAATTAAGGTCGATGTCATCATTATAATTTCTCTTGTATATTATTTATACCAATATCTTTTATCGTTTTGAACACCGAAAATGACGGTAACCTCTTTAACAACTGCGTTTGAAAAGTTGAAAACTTTGTTTTATCAAACTGTGCGTATTTTCATAAACGCAATTTTTTAAGATGCCACAATGGCGATTTATTTTTTGTTTTATAGCATGTTTTATTTTTTTTAATTTTATTTAATATATTTTCTTTAACTTTTTACAATAATTCAAAATGATACACTTTTATTTTTTGAAAAATATATAGTTTAGTTTATGATTCCATTTGGAATCAGTGGTAGTTCGAGCACATATTATTTTGAACGCTTCTATTTTAAGTTATCGGTATATTATAATCTGATGTTAAAAGTTTTGAGTTTTCATGATATTTCCCGATATCATCGCATCTCGCCTAAACGGCTGGACGGATTTTGCAAATTCTTTTTTTGTTGTGTCGACTATTATCAGAAGAAAGTTCTTATGAAAGAAACAAATTAAGAAAGTTGCGTGGAAAATTAAAGAAAACTAAAAGTAGGTTACCTTCTTAGTGCTTATTAGAATATTTTTATTATTCGAATTTAAGACCGATGACCGATTCTAAGACGGATGATTAGAATAACTTATAAAATATCGGGTCGAGGTTCGACGAGACAGCTATTTGTTTACAGTGTATAGGATGTAATGTGAATATCCATCCATGTATGACTTTATGGTTAAACAGTAAAAAATAATGTGATAAAGGCGATTCCTGAATAATAATTTAGATACCTTTTTGTCAATATTATTGCCTGTTGCAAAATTAAAAGAAAAACTTGCAGCAAAATAATCAAATTCTTTTGAGGGAATTTCTTCAGAAATCTACTGTAGGATTTGAAAATAAATATTATGAATATAGGTATTGTTGAATTTGCAAGTGTAACGAGATCCGTATCTGCTGATAAAAGAGGCTTACTTAGAGAAGTCTTCAAATTGGAAATTCGTTTCAAGAGCTTCCTTTCATAATATAACGACGTGGATGAAACCTATCAGGGCGATATACTCAGAATCCACATTCTAAGCAGCCACTAATCTGAAATTTCAGAAGATTTATTCGACGAAGCACAATATTTGAGACGTTGTTGGGGCGTCGGTCGGTACTTTTCCTCAATTGAGTTGAGGTGTTTGGTAAGCATTTACAACATCTCAAAATGTCGAGTGTTCTAAGTGGGTACGGGGGTTTGATTTGAATTGATTTTGTTGGGTAGAATTGGGTAGATCTACCAACAGGAGTGTGTGTACTTAAAAAAATGTAAAAAAGAGAGGATTCGAAGAATGAGCTTAAGAAGTTGTTGACAAAATCGGAGAGTTCTTATAGTCTCGAGTATTTCAAGTTGATATTGTGAGTATATATACTTTAGTTTATACTTAGTAAAACAAAATTTACCCACGCAAAGAAATTTCCGATAATTTTATTTGTTTCGAAACAATTGAAGAGTACAAAAACTATAATGAACCTCCTTATTAATACCTAGCGATCCCATAAAATTATTTCTATGAGTGGTTTATAAAAAATAATGATGAAGGATAGGATGTTGTTTTTTTTTAATTAAAATAATTATTAATGATCGATTTAAACCTACAGACAAGTATAACATTTTTTGAGTGAGAATGAATGAAGATTGGTTAAAAAGTTGGTGCTCCAACAGGCTCCAACAGGCTCCATCATATACCCATCCTTATCTTCCACATTAAAACTACATATTATTCATCCCTCTGATTCAATTAGCTATATATGTTAGAAATAATATCTTGAAATTTAAACTTATTTGGACATTGTATATATTTTTTTAAATGAGATGGAAACGAGTCTCTGAAAAAAATATGTTGTGTAGTACTAGTAATCACTTCACGGTAAACACCAATTATAATAATTATTAATTATAACATTTTTCTTACAAATAATCTTAAAATTGCGCATAGGAAATATTGAACAAAATTGGCAAAAATGACTTTAAAATCAAATTTGCAAAATTATCTGTAAGTATAAGTTAAATAAGCAATATTTGTAAACATAATTTTCTTGAATTATGTACATTGTACCTACATAATATATAACTATCGACAAAGTGAAATGGAACCGTGATTATCTGGACTTTTAAGAAAAGGAAGTCTGGACACCGAAATTCCGACAATTGAAAATAATTATGGATGATAGGCGAAAACTCAATAATATAATCGATGGTTCCTTAAATTTTTGAGATTATAGGTTGTTTAGGATATTATTTTCTTGCCGTTTCTAAAGCCACTTAAAGAGACATCTTAACAAATCCTTTAGGAGAACGGGATTCACAACGCACATCAGGACCAAAATATTCCCCTCTCGCAAATCTCTTATTATTTTTGTCGATAATGTTATTTTTATACAGATATTCAGTCAATTATTTTTCATATAATACTACCATTAATTTAACATTCTTGATTTAGGATCTTTTGTATCAAATTTAAACGGCCTAGCAACAAGGTTTTGTGTTAATTTAAGCAATCCATCAGATAACAAAAAATCGGCATAATCGAAGTTCCTCTGTAATTTTATCACCAAAAAATGTCGCGCTTTTTTATTCGGTTTGAGTGTTTTTAAATAGAATGCTTATCGTCTCAAAACATTTAAAACCTTTTGAAACGTTTTGATATATTATTCGTAATCAAGCTTATGATTCGGAAACGCTTGCGTATGAAAGTCAGCTTATAATGCCAATAGGAAGGATGTCGCGTTCAATTTGTAAGAAAAAAATACAGACAGCAAAAAAATCAAAGTCGGAGATAAAAGGTAAAAAGAAGGAAGACTCATATCAGGGAGTCAATTCAAAAGTGGATGAGCCGTCGCTTACAAGGGAGGAAATAAAACAAGGTTAAGTTAATTCTTGAGTTGCCTTCCTAAATATATATTTCTCTCAACAATAACAACACAAAAACAACAACCCAACTTTTTTGAAACACTTTACTTTGAGATACACATCTGGGTATGTTTCCAACTTTTCAGTTCTCTCGAAAAACGAAGTCTACGATCACAGGAAGAAATAATAAAAATCTTCGCACACTTTATCATATCGATACTCGATACTATTTTAACAGATGCAGAATGTCTATTATTTGTGAAAATGGAGAACTCTTTTCCGTTGAAATCGCATCACGCGTGAACTGTAGGGCTAATTTCGTTAATTCTTTCGTGTTGTGTTTGCTATTGTCAGGAGAGGGTTATGAAAAAAGAAAAAAAATGAAGAAAATTATGCGTAATATTAGGAAATTTAAGAATAATTATAGTAGATTACTTTCTATAACTTTCTTAAATTTCCCATGAACTGTAAGTTGTTTGATAATATTTTCGATTGACAGAATGCGGATGAAAATATACCTATGGGTATTGATAAATGAATTGCCTATGGGTAATACATGCATCGGTCGAAGTAATATTAAAGAAAAAATAACAACCAATGACTGTAACAATTCCTTACCAATGTTCGATTTTCAAATGGAACAAACCACTACGGACTTACGACCGTCTTCTACTGTTATTCCGAAGGCTGGCTTAGTGTGATCACTTTACGTTAACAACGTTCGCCATTAGGTGGTAATGTTTGTATCCGAAACTCATAATCATGAAAATTCTCAACATGTCAAAAAATCTCATGTATGCAACAAGTAGAAATGTAATAATAAATGAAATATAGAGATAAAAGTTGGAAATTATTGAGAACTAGCTTTCCCGACAGACGTTGTCCTGTGTTCCAAACTATGAATATTGAATTCGAATTTGTATGGTGATGAATTAATTATCATTTGACCAATGTGAAACCATGTATATTCCATCCGCATTCTGTCAATCGCACCAATTGACAATTTCTGTCAAAATTTCAAAATTGCAATAAAAATTATAAGGTAAAAAGTACTAATAAGGTTGTCTACGTAGAGTTTTCTCTAAATTTCTAATTTTCCATGCATTTGCTTTAATTTTTTTCTTCTAAAAGGATATTTTCCTAATAAAAGCCTACACGACAAAAAAAGAATTAGTGAAATCGGTCCAGCCGTTTAGGCGTGATGCGATGACATCGGGAAATAGCTCTCCATTTTTATATATAAGACAAGAGAGCAACCAAATTTAAAGACTTAAAAGGTAATTCATTTATCAAACACATTCAAATTCAATAGATATTCAATATTCATATTAAGGATCACAGGACAACGTCTATGTTGTGTTAATACGCTATTCCAGGTTAATCGTTATGATTTTTTTTTCAGAACCATAAGGCTAGAAAACGACTTTTTTTACTACTCTTCGAAAAAGGTTACTGTCAAAATTTGATTAAATAAATACTGAATAATATAATATACAATCTTCACTTATAATAGGTATAATTAGATAGAGCCAGTCGAGCTAACAAAAGATAACATTGAACAGTGTCTGGCTGTTAACCCAAATAAGGGCTTTGTGTTAAAATGAAATGGTAACAAAGTAAATAGTGTTTACTTAGATAAGATTGTATATACGTATATAATATATATATACATACACTGACACAACACCAGCAGAGCTATTAAGTATATAGGGAAGATACTGAGTGTAGGTATGTGGAGAGTGAAAGAGATACAGTTTGTAACCCAAATTCCTCTTAGTGCATTAGACCGTGAAATGATGTGATAGCAAAATAGAGGGAATCAATACGTTTCTCAGTTGTTGTTTGCCTGAAGCTGAAAGATTTTGAAACCCGAGTAAAGTCTTTAATTATATACATAAGTACACAAGGGTCCACCCTGCTTCTTCTTATGATATTATTCAAGTTTTGTTTGGTAAACACTCCAATTTAGTATTCCCCAACAAAAACCAAGTAGGTACCTATACAAAGACTCATAATACAAATTAATCCTAAGGGCTGACACTACAAATATACAAAAGTACTAGTATAGTTACCTTATCAATATTGTAAAATATAGAATTTTGAATGACAGAAATTTTAACGGTTGCTTATAGAAAGTGGCATCTCGTACTAAAATGTGACCATGAAAAAATAAAGTATTTCTTAATAAACCTTTTTCAAAACTTATTTGTTATCTCGTTTATAACAATAATTCAAAAGAAAAAGATTGAAATAGTAAGAAAACTATTGGAATAACTTTGACTCTGTTTCAAACAAATTGCAACAAAAGCGCAATTGCATAATACCTATAGCATCGTTACAATAATTAATAATTAACTCAGACCAAAGGGGTTGGAATGCAAATAAAAAAAGACTACATGACGTGATGATTTTTTTAACTAATAGTCAAAAAAGACTTTTCCTTTCCCTTAACGTCCCTTCACGTCTGAACATTGATGCGATTATTATGTTAAAAAAAAAGTACCTAATGGGGAGTGTTGTATACATAAAAGTGATCACAACTAACCCAGCCATCAATGATGAAGGCCGCAAGCCCTAATAGTATAAGTATTAACAATAAAATAGTATTCATGTAAATAATTGTGAAGTCTACTACATTATATTGAACGTGTAACTTACATACTTTGTCGTAGAAACATTTAAGTGTTGCAACAAATCACCAATTTTTAGTTTTGTTTGGCACCATGCAATCCAGCTTTTTCTTCCACAATTATTATTAAACCACGGGTAGAAAAAATCATTGCCGATTTGGAAACGATTTTCTCCAAATTTAATACACTGGGGGTCGTATGGCGTTTTCAGAGAACTTACTGAAACATTTTTGAAAAGAATCAAGAGATTGTTGCCGAAGGGAATTTGTTATCACATTTTCTTAACAAGGTTTTATCGAAGTATCGGGGGGTAAGTTAATTATTTAAAAACACAATAGAATATCCTTTAAAAATCTTTCAATGAGAGGTCTAACAGGTCCAAGTATTTAATACCCTATATAATTATTTGAACAAAGGAAAGCTGTATGCCACAGGGCAATTCAACCAGGAAACCTCCCAACTTATCGCCTTTGTTGTTTGTTGACTCTTTTCTTCCTCAGGTTCTACGTTTCTGGTATGAAAAAAAAACTCGAAATGTCCACAGAGTCTTTTCACACATTCAACGTAAGTATCTACTGCATAACTTGCCTCTTTTTTTCATGTGCTCGTTTCACATCGATTTCTATCATTTTTTAGGAAGAATATATTTTCGGATGAAGTTCATATCGGTTTCTTGAGTTATGTGATCCGAAATTGCAATAAATTCAAAAAGAAAGGTGTCTCCAAACTATCTTTAGACCCGAAATTATCTTGGACTCCGAATGCTGGACGACGTACCTATAACAGCAACGCTAAGCCACTAGGCACGCTATGCACAATATTACTCCAAGCTAGAATCAAAAGAATTCACGCATTCGTGGCAGCCTGGGAGTAACTGATATACACAGTAATTTGTAAAACGTCATTTAAGATGATATGTGCACATGACCATTAGATCATACGGTAAATAAAGCAACGTCAATGAATCTAACACGTCATTTATACAGAAAGAACCTAAGAAAAATTGAATGATGCAATGCAATAAGGTTATGCACAAAAAAAAATGGCGTTACAAAAAACCAAATCCAGAACCACCATACATACAACCTCTGGGCGAGAATAGCCTAGCCAACAGCCAACAGAGGCAATAAAAGGAGAAGAAGATGAAGAAGGAGAAGAAGAAGTTAAGAAAAAACAAAGCAAAGAACTTTTAAAAATTATTTATGTTTTTTTGCGGAAATTTTGTGAAATCCCATTTTTGTTGAATAGGTAATTATTTTAAATAAAACTTTCTGTATTTCACTTTTTATTATTTAATCTATTTATACAACTTTCTTTTATTTGTCTATGATTTTCTTAATAACTTAATTACGTGTCTATGTTTTTAACTTTCTTGTTCCTATGACATTCTCTTCTTTTGTTTTAATTTTAGTATTTGTGGCACTGAAGATGGTCGTGTGACCGAAAGGCCTCTGCCAATAAAATAATAAAAAGTGAAATAAACAAAGTTTTATTTAAAATAATTACCTATTCAACAATATTTTTTTTATCCTAGCCTAAATATTACGTCGTCTGCAAAATGTTGGTGGAAATGTATCCCATGACGCTAGAATGTACGGAGGAGCTAAAGACATCTGCGGGAGAAATACACCTCTTGGCAGGTGAAAAATTTCCTCAGCGGGGTGAATAATACCCCACATAAGGGTAAGAAAATACACTTTAGATCTTCATTAATTTTCATTCAGTGAAATTGAAGGTAAAATGTATATAAATGGATTTTATATGGAATAAAAATACATAAATAAAAGCATCACTCTGTAGATTTTTGCTGTAAGAATTCATTTTGATTTTATTTATTTAATGTCGAAAACCGTATTGATTATTTATTTTACCTGTTCTTTTTGTGTTAAAATTCATTTCATCATCAGGTAGAAACGATCTTCAAAGGGTGACAATATTTTTTATATTTAGTAAAAATATTATCTAACAAATGTACCTATCATACAATGTGAATAAAAACATGTCTAGGACAAATTCGTCCATTTTTACTAAAAGTCATTGAAAATTTGTCAAAAAAAGGGTTGAAAAAAATTGAACAGAAAGTCTTCGCTAGAGTTCTCTGTATGTAATATTATACTAAACTTAATTTATAAGATGAAAATAAAATATTCTAACTGTGTTGGTATTTTTTTGATTTCTACTATGTACATAATATTAATTATATTCTGAAGCGGTATCTCATAGCTCAAAGAAAATAAATATCAATATGATATCATTGAGTTTTAAATAATACCTATAAAGTATAACAACGCCTTCGCATTTTCTTATCATAAAGTAATTTGTATTATTATTATTACATACGTGAAAATAATATAATTATATAAAATAAAGGTAAGTGGGCACATAATAATATTATAATAGGTATGTAGACAGCAAGATAGGTTCTTATAATATGTAATTAAAAACGTTACTCATTTCTCTGTGCTTTAATTTAAAACTAGCATATGCCTGGCGGATTGTACTACTTATCATTATTTGAAATGAATCACGCAATTACTACAAAAATAATGTTTAAACTTTCTGACGAAAATTATGGAATAGTATTTTTCTATTGACAGTCTGTTTAATGCGGCTACTTCATCCCAACGCGTTCACAAAAAGAGAATCTTGATGCAAAAAATATGTAGATAATTTTGTAATTTGAATTTCAGAAATAGTAGGTACCTTATCTTGATGGTGAGGTTCTGAACAATCGACACCCGGCGTTTGCTAAGAAAAACATTTATTGTTTTTTATTTATCAATTCCGTATTACTTTATTACCTTTCTAATGATACCATCCAATAGAGGATGGTTTAAAAATTTATAACGGACATAAATGGGTGGAAATATTTTTCTTTGGTTTTATACAAATAGATTAGGGATAAGGTAGGTAAGCGTGTAGGTATATATATGAACCCTTACCTAGTGTGAACGAATCGAGGGTGTGGAATTCCCTCTAGGAATTTATAATTTAATTGTTCCCATCAATTCCCGTGGTTACAATGAAAATGGCAACCATGTCCGTCAGGACGAAAAGACAAAAATAAATATTTTCCAACAGTTTATTTGGACGATACCCACAAAAGATCCGTTGTTTAAACAACTCACCAATTACACTCATCCGTCACTATACATAGACAAATTTAAGTTGATTAGGGTTGCCCAAAGATCCATGGAAAGAGCTATACTGGGTATCACCCTGAGAGATAGTGTGAGAAACGAAGTGATACGACAAAGAACCTTGGTTGAAGATATTGCCCAACGTATCGCTTCCCTCAAATGGCGATGGGCAGGTCACTTGGCAAGAGACCAGGCAGAGAAATGGTCGAAGAGGGTCGAAACATGGAGACCCAGAATGACTGCCAGGAGCGTCGGGAGACCACCACTACGGTAGAGAGACGACCTCGTCAAATTAATACACTGGGGTCAACTGGGTCCAAAAAGCCAAAAACAGAGCGGTGTGGAAGGAGATGGAGGAGGCCTTTGTCCAGCAATGGAGGGGAATAGGCTGAGAAGAAGAAAGGTTCTATGAGCGTAGATCACTTTTGAGAGAGTGGATAGCCACAGAAAGTTGTATGAGAAAATAATTTTGAACAGCTTCGTCGACTTATCCAAAGCCTTTGATAGGGTCAAGCATAAACTTGTCGTCCATACATCTTAGGAAAACAACACACCAACCACGGTACCACCACCATAATTAAAATTGTTCTAGAGATAAGTATACTTATTTTAAGGAAGCAACAGAAATTAAACATCAGGGCGACAATCTGAGCAAATTTTTATTTAATTTAGCGTGGAAAAAAATGATTCACCGCCGCAGGCTTAGGAATTAACACATTGAAAAAATTCTGACGCAATGGTCTTCTAGTAAAGCGGATTCGCAAATTAACGACCGTAATACATAGAAAAAAAATTTTTTTTCGATATTACTAAGTAATTTTATAAAAGTTTTTGAATTTTCTCTGTATACTTAATTCATGCATATTTTATTTCAGTGGTCGTCTTTACTGCGGTATCCCAGCTACGCGAAATGACACTACATCAGATACGGCTCACACTGTCTCTTTCGCGTTTTTATTATTTTTCTGTCAGCAGTAAAAGAGATAAACATCCAGAACTCTGTACTTGTCTAAAAGAACACTGCGTTCGTTACATATGTCGTTCTGTGACCATAATTGGGTTTTTACTGCCAACTAACTGATACGAATAAACCAAAAAAAAAATATTAATCCAAATATAAGCGAGGTGAATAACTTTTATTCAACACAGCCTGTAAAAACGATAAAAGCCTTTAAAAGGATAGGATGACATGAAGTGGAATAGGATTGGTAGGCGGCAGAGAATGTATACAAGTGGTAGAGTTAATGACACGGAAAATATTTTTAAGTAAATTGAATGTACCTAACAGACATTTATTTCCATTTTTTCTCGAATCATAATAATTTAACTGAATCTTTGAATTATTACAGAGTTGAAAACGATTATCTTTTAAGAGGAGAAATCTTTAATGTTTGTAAAATTATTTTTATAAGTGATTTATATACTCAATGAAACTTTATACATTACTACTTATTCTTGCGATGGTACTACATACATATTTAGGAGGATTTGAATACCTGACGAGTCATGGTTTGCCTCTGACCAATGTCTGCTCTGTCTGTGAAATGTCCTTGTATTAAATTGCTTTATCGAAACATCAGATCGGAACCGAGAGATTGACCAGCTCACGTCCTTAAATCTCTACATACATCCGTGGCGCTACAACCCTGTGTGGATCTTGGCCTTCTCCATCTCCATGCCACTCTGTCCTCCGCCATGCTCCGCCAATCGTCCACCCCCATCAGTCCGAGGTCTCTTTCCGCTCCGTCCAGCCATCTCAGTCTGGGTCTTCCAATGCTCCTCCTTCCAGCAGGTCTCCCACAGAAAACTTTCTTGAGCACGGACGGTTTGCTCGATCTTTGAACATGATCCAGCCAGCGAAGTCGGCTAAGCTTTATGAATTTTGTGGCGTTGACATCATCATCATATTTTTCATAAAGTTCGCGGTTATACCGAATGGGCCAGTGTCATCTCTGACTGGTCCGTAGATTCTTCGTAGTATTTTTCGTTCAAAGATGTCAAGCCTTGGCTCGTCCGATCGGGTCATGGTCTTATACAGGTCATACCTTAAATCTCTACATGTCAGAAAAGTCAGAAAATGCAAAAGAAATAAGTCTCGAACGCCTGGAACTTGAGTTCAGACAGATGGTGACCCCCTGTGAAAGTGCAAGATCAAGTGCAATGGAGAGCTCTCCCTATACTCCTAAGTGGGCCGACATTCCGGTTTGATAGCTTCGATCAGGCTAGGGGCTTGGTTTCCTGCGAATCGGGTAAATACATGCTACAGTTATTTATGAATGAAAATGTTCCGAGTGGTTCATCAATAATTATCGATCAACTTTTTTTCTTATTAAATAGTAATAATATTTTTGATCGGTGTCATAGACATCTATGAAGATTTTCTATCGAACGATACTTGCACAATATTTTGTAAAAAAAAAAAATAGCATCCGAGAAGCCTAGTATTATTATCAACACAGACGTTCATACACTTTGCATGTATAGTTCTACGTATGCACGATTGTATGTACAGAATTGGAGAAGAAAATAGAATGATACGAGAGTAAAAGAATAAGAAAAACTAATCGTCGAAATGTTCTCAGTTGGGTTTTTGTTTTTTTTTTTTTATGGAGAAGTCTTAGTTACACACCATTAGCCATCGGGTGAGTCTGAGAGTCTTGTAAAGATTTTATTCTTTGATAGTTTTTTTCTTCGACGAACGAATACAATTTGATAGAAACACAATGGTAGATGCCTACCTTTTGTATTTTTTTTATAAATTTAAGTATTTTTTTTAATGATTGTAAAAGGTTTGCTCGTTTTAAAGGAAAAATGACCCTTTTATTAGAATAATCCTTTTAATTTAATTTTATTAATCAGGCTTTTAGATAAAATTTTAATGTGATTAAGGTCTTATTTTTTGTTTGTCTTATTTAAGTTTTGTATTAATTTCTTATTCGAGATCTTCTCTTATGCGGCTACCTGGGGGCATAGACAAAATGCAGTTGGCGATCGACTACAAACGAATTCTTCGACAATGTAGAGTAGGAAGAAAATTAGCTGTCCACTTTTTATATTTTTATATAAGTGTCATTGCTTGGTTTAAATAATTGTTTATATGTTCCAGTGGACAATTATTTTTTTCGCACTATACAGTATACCTACATTGGCGAAATCTTCGTATGTAGTCGAACGCCAATTTGATTTTGTCTACGGGGCTGGTCAACTCTTGCGAATCCGACTCCCAACTTTTCACCATTAAATAATATCACGGGGCTGGTTGAGGATATCCAGGCATAAAGAATTATTGAAAAAAATGGCGATCATATGAGAGCAAGAGGTCAATAGGGAGACCCTCGAAAAGATGCGTAGACGTTGTGATCTTCGTCTCGAAAAGTTTTAGAAGAGGCGTTGTGATTGAAGAATAATCATTACGGTTATCGAGATTGAATGGTACTGCAAATATAGACAATAGACAATGACATGTCCATTTTTTATGTAGGCGTTTGAAAAAGTATTACGTTTATTGAAATTATTATGGCACTACAAATTTAGACATGTCCATTTTTTATGTAGGTGTTTGAAAAAGTATAACGTTTATTGAAATTCGTATGGCACTATAAATTGAGACATGTATTTTATTTTCAATAATAATTTTATACAATTACAATAAGTTTGTAAGAGAAAAATGAAAATCTTATTTTAATATAACTGTGTCGATGCTTTTCAAACTCGTCTAAGTCACCGAAACCATTTTTTTGGGAATTCATGATTTTTTAATTACAGCTTTCTCATATAAAATTTGTATAAAAAATAGGATCGTATTTTCTTATAAAGCAAATATTTAAATATTTCACAATATTTAACCTTAAATTTTAACTGTTTTGAAAGAAAACGTATTTTAAATGTGGACCTAGGTTCGTTTGATAAAACACACCTGGACGTAGTCAATTTTGAAAAAAAAATCTAAAAAACTGGGGCAAATTTTGAAATAAATATAGGTAGGTATTCTAAATTTTAGTCAAGAGGACTTATTGGGACATTACCTAATTATAAACTATTGTTGTATTTAGTTTATATTTTAAGATATAAAATAATTGTAAAAATAAAGAAACAATACTTAAAAGTGAATAAGTAGGTATGTAAAATTAGTAAAAAACACAATAATAAAATTATACTACATATATCCCGTTTCACACTTTTTCGTCTTTTCACTTTAGAAATGGAATCTTTATTGATTTAATAAAATAAAATAAAAAAATACTAATAACTGAAAAAAAAATGGCGGAATGACGGCTGTCAAAAAAAAATTTCTCTTCTATGATTGGTTCAAATGGACGTAGGCAATTATGATAGGTATTATGTTTTTTGTTATAGACTTAGGTGAATTTGAAAAAAGATCACATTTTTAAATCAATTTTTTTAACCAAAAGCAATGGACATAGGTTCACTTTAAAAACACACAAATGATCCGTGAAACATTTTCTATACATCTACATAAATTTCTAAAAAAAACATTAAGTGTGGACTTAGGCAAGTTTGAAAAGCATCGACACATTTACTTTATTCACATATTTGTACAAGAATAATATAATTCGGATAGGTAGAGTTGGGATTCCTATGTGTTCAAATCTTTTGGCATTGAAACTGTTTACTAAGCTAAAATAATAATTTGGTAAAAACACAACAGTAGCCTCTCATGGCAACTTGCCTAATGTAGAAATTCAATAAAACTATTTTATTTCCTCCCCTATTATAATACAAAGAAAAAAAATATAATAATTTGCCACGCTGGAGATAAAATGATAAATGACGCTTGTGTGTGAGATTTTTGTCGTTATAATTTATAGTTTTCTTATTGCTCATTATGCTTATAATTCTCTTACATTGTTACTTTGAAAAAATGACTGTGTTAGCCAAACGCTAAAACTTAGGTAGATATATATTATTATGTTTTTCTCAATCGTATTAACTTTGTTAATACGATTAGGTATCTCTGTAAAATAAAATAAAATGACATGAATAATTTAACATTTTATTTCCTTTGTCGTTACACGTTTTTCTCTATTTCTATTCAAAATGATATTATTATTTTAAAAAACAATTTACCGTAAATTTAGTTTTTACTAGCTTTCCTAACAGACGTTGTCCTGTAGGAAGTCCTTACTATGAATTTTGATTTTAAATTTGTAATTTATACAAAAATACGTTAAAATATTTTTTAATTAAAAAAAAAATTATTTCTAAAAGCTCGAAAAAAATTCCATCAATAATCTGCCTAGAATTTTTTTTATGTCAATAGTTGTCAGATAAACAATAATTTTGTTGTTTTAGATTTTTCCAGAGATGGCGCTGGCTTCGCAACGAAATCCGATCCATAGGTACCTACTAACTTTGATATCATATTTTTTATTATTTCTCATTTTTTAACTTTCAATAGTTATTCTGTTGTCCAGAGCGTATAAGAAACTAATAAATTAAATAATTGTCCACACTAACCCGACTTTCTTTTATTTTGGAGATTTAAAAAAAATAGAAGGTATCGTATATTCCCTATAAGTCAACTTGGAAAACTTGGATAAAATATTTACCTTCTTTATCTGTGGAAAAAGGGTCTTGGGGTCTAGACAGTTCCTGGGTTCTAAACAAATTATGTGGTAAGACAAGTATCGGAAGGGTTGAAGTGCTTTTTAAAAAGCCACACAATGTATGGACGTATATACCAATATGTAGGTCCCAACTTTGCAAAAACTAGTCAGATGGTTTACCTACCATGAGTAATTTTTTTACAAAAAAATAAAATTTTATGGTCAGCAATTATACATATTCTAAAAAATTGTATTTCCAGTCGGAAGCTAATCAAGATAACGCTTTATTTTATTACCATGGACTATAACTTTTATTTATGTTAAAAAAAAAGCTCATAAAAATTCACGCATAATATCGAAAATTCAATCATAACATTTTTAGGGTGTTAAGGCTAGGTAAGTACCTATATCACATTTCACTACAAAATTAAATATAAAAATGGGGTGGCTCTCTATGTATGGCCTAGCACCCTGGAATGAGGAAATGAGATCGACTTTATATTAAAGTGCCTTTACATAAATCCTTTGTACATTTTTCACTCTTACGTAGCTATTTCCTTTTCAATCAATGTCTTTTTAGCATTTAGGCAGCTGACAGCTGTGCCAGAGACGAAAGTCATCCCACGCAGCGAACTCAGAAGGTACTCTAGGGAATTTTTTTATCCCCAAACTACTCCAGATTACTTTCAGAAAAAAATATAAATATGAAAAGAGCAAAAATAGTATGAGGTTGTTTTTTTTTTTCATAAAAATATTCATTACATTATGTTGAAGCAAAATATATTATATTACAGTCAATATGATGTCAAAATTTTCATAAATATTATTCAATTTATTTTTATGAAGTTGTCAATAAAAATATGACGAGAGTTTCCAGATTTTTTCCCTTGCTCGATGTTATTGAAAAATAGGTATCTCAAATTAAGACGTTTTTGTTGAATTTTACAACAGGGCGCATGTCAAACTGCCAATCCGTTATAATAATATGCTTTACATGACATCGAACTATTAAAAGGTGAGAGATTCCTTATTAAAAAAAACGGAACTTACAAAAGTATTTCATCCATTTTTTGTAGAATTAAATCAGTACCTTATTGCCTCCATTTTGGTTGGGTACCAATCCGTCCAATTTTAACACTTTTTTAATTTGTTTCATTTATTTATTTATACTTTAATCTATATTGTTTACATACATAAATACTTAACATAACAAAGACATCACAGAATCAACATACAACATCATGTGTTCTTATTGTTGTTTAATTATTTGTCCGGGTGGAATCTTGCATTCGATTTTTAACACTTCACACGCGCTCAGAAAATACCGTCGTCACATGCAATCTGTGAATATTATTGTTTTTATTCAATATTTTTTTCACATAGTTTCCAAATGCAGTCTCAGAACTTACAACGGCGACTTTCTCGACTTCATCTATCTCAACGAAAGGGCGATTCAATACTTGAACAATAGCAATTTGAATTTTTGACAAGGAGACTCCAATAATACATCATTATTTATTTTTAAATTTTAAATTGACAATATTTTATTATTTAAACTTTTTAAATTACCTACTTAGTCTCGTTTTATTGATTTGACAACCCATGGGCGATATTTTCAATATTTTAATAATTTTTTTTTTTTATATATTTTTTTAATGATTTTAATTATTATTTTTGTAAACCTATTTATTTGCAAGAATATTCTGTATTAACTTACATGAGATGTGACACACATATATGACCATACGATAAATAATAAATACTCATAAAAAAGAACATACATAGTTTCAAAATTAGGTAGGTTTTAAAATTAGGTACTTTAAAATATGAACCAACAATTTAGTATACATACCTACATAGGTATTAATAAACGTTATTTCAAAAAAATGAAACTACCTTTCTCTGTGATATGCCTTAGCTGACTGCGTAGTACCACGTACCCACGCTCCAAAGTGTCACAAAAACTGTCCAAAATTTCTCAAAAATTTTATTTTTTCCACAATACCTACTCGTATATGATGAGATCGAATGGTGTGGATGATATCATGGAAGATAGGGGAGAGATAGCAAATATTTATCAAGATATTTATTTCAATAATCAAATTTAAATAAAAAACTTTTTAACTATTCCACAAATTTATTGTACCTGACATGTTTCGAAGGGGCACGCCCTTCATGGTCACAGGTTATTTGTTAAGTTTCAAATAACCTGTGACCATGATAGGCGTGCCCCTTCGAAACATGTCAGGTACAATAAATTTGTGGAATAGTTAAAAAGTTTTTTATTTAAATTTGATTATTTAAATTACTTCCATCAAGAAAAATGCATGTTCAACAACTTATAAATTTTATATTTATTTCAGTTTACTGCCCCGCGCCATGACCCGCCATTAAATCAGGAAAGACCGATATACATCCAGAACTCTAAAAATGAAATTTGTAAGAACGCGCTTTAGTGTTTGCCAATTTCCCTTCAGGGAGTGGAATCCTGGATTCTGCGACCGCGAGACTGGGAGAGTGTGTTTTAAGCATTCGTATAAGGTCGACGAAGAATTAGAAACAAAAGAAAAAGCAAAGCAGAATTTGAAAAAAAGACAACATGTCACATTAGAACGAGATAATGACGACGAATACCTACATTCTTACATAGGTACCCAAATTCTTACCTGTGTATGTGAGAATGTAACAGTGGGTATGTGTTACCCAGAAAGACACCATATAACACAGCATCCCAAGCCTACATTATGTTATAACACCGTGAAACCATATTGCGATGAGGCAGAGAGATAAATTTGCCCATAATAGTTTATCCGGTTTATGTCTTATTATTTAATTTAGGGGGCTGTATGTATTAGAGCCCTAATAGAGCCTTTGTTTTATGGCCTCCAGTTAAGTAAAATACAACCTTATTATGAGTCGCTGAATACAAACATGTTATGCGACTTTAATCTTCTCCTTAACCCCTCGGTTATCTGGAACTTTGTTTCAATTAAAACCAGTCCTTTGTATGGCCAGTCATATATGGTATTATTATGGGTCTTGCAGACGACTTAGAACATTTTGCAACCTTCAAGTAAACAAAGGACTAACGTAGAGGAAATTCTTTTAAATAAACGCCGATATATATTCTTACTTGAAGGTATTTTTGCAGGTTTTTATTATAACCCTGCCACTCCTGCCAGTGACTGATGAAAGTATTCATTTATATTATAAACAGGCTTTGGTTAATATTATGCGCTTATTTTTGTTCAAGGGATCTGGGTTCATGTCCCTTTAAGGTCGTTAATTTTCCAAGAGCTTTTTTCAATTGAATTTTCTAACCGGGGTTGGCCTGTCTCAAGACAGTGGAATGAACTAGTTGTTGCTCAGAAAAATTCACCTCAAGACATAATAATATTATAATTAATCTAGAAATAATAAATAAAACTCACTACTCAACAGTTGTTGTCCAAATGATCAATGCAAAAACAACGTATTGTCAGTTTTGAAGCATGAAACATTGAATAATAATCTATGAAAATAGGTATTATTGGTTTGAAGCAGTAAGGAAAGGCGGTGTATCGTCGATGTGATTTTAGGATACAAGTAGGTACCGTAATAAAAGACTGGAAAAGTTTGTCAAGAGTTCTGTAGCGTTCCTAAACCTTTTAATTACCTATTTAGAAACTCATGTGTTGCTTGAGGAGAAAGTATAAAATGTTAATAATACTATGAATACAAATAAGATAAGCGGGTGTAGGAATTCACACATATTGCGTACCTAGTTGTGAAAGACCATTAGTATTTTAATGTGTGTCAATTACATTCAAATCTTGACTAAGCATTCAGGCAGCTTGAATAAACCCAAACAGTAGGTACACTAGTAAGGTTTTTGAATGCTACATAACTTCTCGACAACCTTTTCCCGTCTAAACTGCTTTTTTGGGAATGAATCACTTAATCCGTAAATAGAAACTAAATGGTATAAATCCATCCGAAGGAGTCCGACCACTGACCGTTACAGATTAGTGGAGATTATAATTTAAAACAGATTAAACAGTTATAGGGGATCTCACTTGGGGTTTTAGCAAACTTCGAGTGATGACTTTGAATATAAAATATCTACTTAGGTATATGTTGAAAAAGACTTACACTCGAATGTAGTGTCGTTGTGATTTACTTTCTACTGCCGTTGGTGATTGTCCCATAATATATTATATGTTCCACGGGGTGATGGAGGATTTTAACATTTTGACGACCGAAGACAGAACATGGCTGAGGGATATAACTATTTTTTATAGTTTTAATTTTTATAGCGCCTGACAACCATACGTGTATATACATACTTTCCAGTTAGTGTCATGTTTTCAAAAAGATAACGTCACACTCTCTTAACTAATCTAGTGTCTACCAAAATTATTTTGTATGACATTTTACTAAAGTTTTTTGTAGTGACTTTTACCACAACGAATACAAGTGCTCAAAATAGGGCCCAAGGAAAATATGAAAAACAAATAAATGAAGACTTTTTCAATAATTTTTATGAATCTGTGCCACTCTTTGACTCTTTCACCGTAAGCGATACTACCGATTCTGTCATGAAAGACGATGATGACTCGAACCCATGACCTTACGAAACGATGGAATGCGATGGAACCGCCGGGCTAATAATCACTTTAAAATTTCTTTCTTTAATAATACTATTATTTTATCTACCAATAACCGGTTTTGGAAACTGACGGTTTTCTTTATCAGATGGAGAAACCTATTGTTTTAGGGACAATATAATTATTGTTTGGTGATAAAAATACCATTATCTAAATCACAGACTCCTGTTATTGGAAAATTTTAGTTAGAAAAAATGTGTGTATGAACTTTCTTATATGTATATTATTATGTTTGTATGAAAAAGCTGAATTGTTTTTCATTTCACGGGTACATATCTATTAAATTAACGGTTAGATAAAATTAAACACTTAAATATTATGGCATTATGGTTTTAAAAGTTTATTAAACGGTGTTTTCCTATGGAGTTGTCATGGTAATATTGCGCGACAGAGAACAATGGTGCTGAGAGTACTAGGTTTCCAGGAAGAACTAATATTACACACGCCCGGCGTTCAGCTTCCTTAGAACGGAAGTCAACTTTAAGGCATTACTGGTCTTGCTACAATGTCATAAATGAACCTCCCACTAGGTAATATACTCACTTTACAAAGTTGCACCATGTTGCGACAATGTGCATTAACAATATGAAAAGGTAATTTCGCTTTGAATGTTATTAAAGAGATTTATGTATCAATTTTGTGCAAAATTCGATTGTTTCTATAATAACACATTTCGTGTAAACTGCAGTATAAATCAAAGATAGAATCATTAAAGAAAAGTTTATATTTAAGTCAACTTACAACCGGTTTCATAAAAAATAACGCAATTCATAACAACAAAATCACAATTTATGTTAAAGTCCCGTTGTTGGGACTTAAAGTCGACAATTTTTTGAGTTGTTACCAGGAAACCTTGGGGTTAACAACAGTCTTACCCCTAAATAAAGGCCTCTGTAGTGGTGAATTCGTACTTTTAGTGGATTTTTTTTTATCGAAACATATGTAAGAAACAAGGATTTTGGCTATGGAGGATACACCTGCCACTTCTGCAGAGAAAATGGATTAGGATGGTTCATGTCTTGAACCTTCACAGAAACAACATTATTGAAATATATTCTAAGCACATCTCTCAATTTGACCACAAATAAACAAAACATAATATGCGTCTGTGTCAATGTCACATAGTCGAAGTGTTTATGAGTATCAAATACATAAAATTACATCAGTATTTTGTTAATTAATGTTTATTTTTATTGATTTAATCTATTTTTATGCATAATTAAAAAAAAATACTAGCATTTCCCACTCCTCTATATAAACTATAATTATTGTGCGCAATTTCATACTCCTCCGTCCGAGCAATTTTCGTAAAAATGGTCACAAAGTTTATCCTTTACGTATTAATATAATAGGTATAGATGTGTTTTAGCGTAGTTACAAACTACATGTGTTACAAACTGGTTGGCATGGATTATTATTATTATCATACATTTTTGTTTTTATTGTCATTTTTTTTACCAACAATTTCACCTAAAATAGAACAAATTTGAAATTCATGGACCGAAGCGTGAACTTAAAAATTTTCAAAGTGATTTCAACATAAATTAATGCAAGTTGTATTCAATGCGACCGGATTGAGCAAAAGCTCCCAACAAGAAGATAAAGCTTAAAACGATTCCAAAGTTTTTGATTAACGGCAAAACTAGTATTATGGATATTCCATCCAATGCAACGAATCTATAAACCATCTCTATAACTTATGTATTATGATTCTGACTGTAAATCCGATATTCAATAATGCTGCAGGATTGTTGCTGCAATACAATTCGAATTACAAATCAAAACAACACTTCAAGAACTTTGATAAGAGAAACTGTACCGTATGGACAAGGTTACGACATAACCTACTCAAAGACCGTCTCAAACTTGTATTTAAGGTGGTAATCCCATGAATATTCAATACGATATTATAATTATTATTGTAAACTAGCTTTCCCGACAGACTTTGTCCTATCATCTTACTATGAATATTGAATTCCAATTTAAAAAAACCAATCTCATTCCGACTGATGCATCTGTTTTAAATCACAACTTTTCCATCCGAATTCTGTCAATCGTACCAACTCTCAAACAACTGACAGTTTCTGTCAAACGACAATTTGATTTCAAAATTAGATTTATTCACTTTACTCGTTTTAATTTATAAAAATGCGCTTCAATGTTAACAAATTAGAAAAAAAACTTGGAAAAAAATCCATAAAAAATCTGATGCGTGCCAATTTTTTTAATGTAAATGGTTTTCAGGTAAATTAAAATTTTGTCCATATACATTTTTTCACAGATGGTGTTGTTTTATCGAAATTTCCATATTTACTTTAATACATAATATTATTATTATTTTATATTTTTTTCTATCAATTTTTCGATAGGTGTTCATTAGTTAATTCTGTTATCAGGAGCGGAGAAGCATCCAATAAACCAAAAATGATAAAAATTTGTTCAGCCGATCTCGAATTATAAGTGTTCGAACTAACCCGACATTATTATTTTATATCTTTAGATACAATAGTTTCCCAAAGTCCAAAATGTTAATATTATTATTAGGTATTGTTATTAATGTTGAGAAACAATAGCAGTTGTTGATTGTGTAAACTTTAGTGTATGAGTGAGATACTTTCAATTAAGCCACTAAGTCAAGAGAGTCGTTGTTTTAAAACAAATTTTAACATAACAACCCTATTGTTAAAAGTCACCTTTTTACTTGCCAGTGTATGTATTATGTTTAAAACATTATTTGAGTTGAAAATACCGATATAAAAACACTAAATTGGCCATGAAAAAAGATCATAAGTAAGTGAAATTAGAAATTACTTCAAAAATTGACAAAATATCGTTTATAAAATAAATATCTTTTCACGAATATCCTAGAACACAAAGTGCTTGTTCCTAGACTAACGCCGCTTACACGTAGCGTTTTCTGCGGGCCACGCATACACACAACTATGGAGTAGTGCGTTATGAAACGGGCGGATATTATACTCACACACTCCTTACAGGTACCGCGTTAGTTCCGAGTTGTCAATTTTGAGTGGACGAGAATTTTGGGTATATCTACCTACTTATAGCCATACAGCTATCAGATGATGGGTGACTCCAAATACTCAATTTAATTTTGCTTAGGTGCGGGTTCCTTGTTTTTTTTTCGTACCTACGTTAATTTTAGACGGCGATACAATACAATAAAATAATTCCTTTAAGATCCCACTTGGGGGCATAGGGAGACAACAAGAGAAATCCACTTCGCTCAATTCTGCGCAGTTGCGATGATCTCCTCCCACAGTATATCTAAATCCCTCAGCTCTGCCTCAAAGGAACGGAACACGATGACAGAGAGTCTTCTTCGTCTTGGAAACATGATTGGAGGAAGGCCACCGCTCCCTTTCCACTCACAGCAGATAATTTCAAAGCAGTTTTTTTTTAATAAACTAATGATAACGCTGAGCTCCCGATACGTATCGGTATGGCAAGTGGCGCCTTTAACAACATGACCAAGATTTGGAAAGCGTCGGCGTTTAGTGTCGAGACGAAATGTAAACTGTTTGATGCGTGTGTGTTGCCCATTCTCCTCTATGGGTGTGAGTCCTGGCACCTGACCAAAGCCCAGGCACAAAAAGTCTCAGCTTTTGAAATGAAGTGCCTAAGGAGAATTCTGGGTGTAAGATGGTACCACCGCATCACGAACGACGCTATACGCCGGCGCACCCAGCGTGAGCCCATCACCTCTACCATTGTGGGGAGGAGATGGACTTGGCTGGGACATGTGTTAAGGATGCCGAATGACAGTTGGCCGAGGAGAGCGCTGTTCTTCCTCCCATCAGGGTCCCGAAGACGAGGAAGACCCTCTCACACTGTGTTCCGCTCCTTCGAAGCAGAGCTGAGGGACATGGACATGGTGTGGGAGGAGGTCATAAACATTGCGCAAGATCGAGCGCAATGGAGAGCTCTTGTTGCCTCCCTATGCCCCTGAGTGGGGTGTAAAAGGGAGAGTTGAATTGAATTGAATTGAATGATAACGATCTATATTGGCTTGATTATGGAATGCAAAAATTACCTACAAAAATAATGTTTGAAAGTATTTGGAGAACGTTCGGTCTGGTTGGAAACAATTAGTCTGACCCAGAATTTATTTGAAGATTATTTAATATTATTAGAACTATCCTGGTTTTTTAAATTTCAGTAAACATTTCTCGCATAAAAGCTGCGGAAAATTTGTTTTTATTAACTTGAAAAGTTTGGCGCCAGTTCACCAAACCATCGCGAAGAGACCATCCGACAATAATAGTAATTAAAACATTTTCTAGGCGCGTTCACTTTTCAGCAATAACAATTGAAAACAGTCAGGGGGTTGTTATCGCTTTTAAGGTCCAATTTCCTGTGAAAGCTCGTTATCACCACCTGGTTCGAGTTGTATGCAAAGTGGACTACTAAGTTCGTATTCCGTTAGTACTATTAGGCAACTCTGTGTTATACTATCACGATTTTACCGCAGGGAGGCAACTCTAGACTCTACGAACAACATTATATCGTCAATGTCGGCAAATAATATGGTTGGAAATATTATTCTTACATATACCTTTGGTCATGTAAATACATAGTTCACCTGCGTATAATTTAAGGTTTCAAGAAGCACAAGAAGTTCTAGAGAAGTTATAAATAGGTTGTTTAATGCTACAGAAATTCCTGTTTTAGCTTTTGTAGACAAGATTGCTTCTTTCGAAAAGAGTTATCTGCATTAATACTTGGTAGACGTGTTCAAAACGTCTCATAAACACTTTCTATTGAATCATTTTAGACCATCTTACAGAGCATGTTAGTTTGGTAAAGATATTTTATCAAGGGTAGTTAAATTTTTATTCTTTTTCGACGTATTCTTTCGAAAATTACTAAGACGATCGCATAAAAGTTTTCTGCGTTGTTTAAATCTAATTCTTTGGTTATAAGGACTAAGACTTATGGAATATTTTGAATGGAAATATAGAAAGGTCAAATCACATCATGATGTAAGTCTTAATCCAAGCATCTTAAAGATGATAATATGACCTGTATGACCTATCTCAAAAACATTTTGCGTTTATCGTAATAATAATAAAACCTTACAGTATTCGTATATTTTACATATTTTTTTATCCACGCATACAATCTTTATGTCAAAAAATATATTTTAATTTCGTAAAACCTCCCATGCAATAATATTTTATTAGGTTATTTGGTTAGAAACGGTTAAATATAAATATATGTATTTTTTTTTCATTTCTTTTCCCCTTTCGATTTCATAACCTCCATAATATTCTGCTCACCGCGAAATTGTGTCCAATTGGGAGTATAAAAAACGCTCAATTTGACTGAAGGTCATAACACTAAAATATTTTTATCTCCAGTATCTAACACTCACCCTTATGAAAATATATATTATTTTTGGTACACATGAACATAAAAACAATAAGTGGTTATTGAACCGGTAGATAGATTCTTGACTTAGTAATTTTTATTATGTGTTTCAATCCCGATACTAAACATATTAGCTATATTATGTTAAACTAATTACTTAAACTAAACTAAAAATTGCTAAATATCCATGAACTTGCCCTAAAGTTATAACAGAGTTCATAATCACATGGCGTATTTCGATCTCTATTTTCTTGAAAGAAAACTCACATAATTTAAAAACACATACTTGATCAATGAGTGAATAAGTGTGTAGTTTCAATAATTATCAAATTAGTCCAGAGGTGCTTGTCGAGGGGTACTGCAGCCTATTTTTTTATCTTTCTAGAACCTTTCAAGATCCTCACGTTATCTATTATCACGTTGCTTTTCTATTTTCATTTCTGTTTCGACTAACTCCTTTCTTCCTCCCTTTCTTCTTCTTTCTGTGCCGTATCAGGTTACTCCGATGTTGGCGATCACTTCGGCGAAAGCTTTCCAGTCCTGCGCTATCCGGAATAACTCCTGAGAAGCTTCTTATTCCGGTTCTTGATGAACTAATTTCATGCTATGTGATGGTAACAACAATCTTACACCAAACTCGATTTTCGAAAAATATCATGGACCTCCTTCTAAACCACGTCCAAATCACTCAGCTCTATATTGCAAAAACAGAACTGACAGATAAAAGAGAAAAAATAACGGATAAATAACGAATAAAATTGTATAATAAGGCAAAAAACGTGTTGATTGACCAAGCAGGGAGAAGTTTGTATAGTATAAGATTTAACAGAAAACTAAAATGGAAACTAATCTTTCTGTTTACCCTGTTTAGAGCAAGGTAATGGGAAAAAATTACATGATATCTTCATAAAGGTAGGTAAAAAAATGAAAAAATCTGACTCTATAAAAATCTAGCCGTTTTCTTTGTTACCTAACTCCTCCTTTATTACTGGACGGATTTCGATGAAAAAAAATGGAGATGTCGAGGGTTACCCAAGGATGGTTTAGATGAAAACAGGGGCTTTCTAGATACTATATTTCTGTTTTAATTAATGTTCGCTAATTCTTTTTTTGTCGTGTAGGCTTTTATCAGGAGAATGTCCTTTTAGAAGAAAAAATGCATGGAAAATTAGAAAATTAAAGAAAACTCTACGTAGACGACTTTATTAGTACTTTTTTATCTTATAACTTTTATTCCAATTTTGAAATTTTGACTGAAATTGTCAATTGGTGCGATTGACAGAATGCGGATGGAATATACATGGTTTAAAACAGACGTATCGTTCGGAATCACATTGGTCAAATGAAAATTAATTCATCACCATACAAATTCGAATTCAACAGAACAAAACGAAATTCAACAATTAGTTAGGAACACAGGGCAACGTCTGTCGGGAAAGCTAGTATATTATAAAAAATCATCGAGATAGAAAATCAGGTGCCTACATGATTTGTCAGAGTAATCAAATTCTTTCATGTAAGAAAATCGAAACGCGTTTTGATAATTTGATTTATTTTTCTTTTGAAAAATACTAAGATGTTTCCTCTATAAGATTTTTTTTAAGTATGTATACCTACTAATTGAACATTTCATCATTTTATCATTTACCTACTTACTTTTTTTTTCTCAAATATATAAGAAATCTCAAAAATGATATAAATTTTTCGTACATTATTTACTTAAGATTATGAATTGATGTTGCTGATATAAAACATTATGTTTTATTATTAATTCATAGAAAATTGTATTTGTTTATATTAAAATAGTATAGTAATATGATGTTTGAAATAAAAGTAAGTTCATTATTTGGATTTGTAATGAAAATAAAAAAAAAACTAAACAATAATTTATATAAAAGTTTTGTAATTCAAAGGAGTGGATCTGAGAAATATGAGTGAACGATTTGTAAAAAAAATGAAAGTTGACATGGTTTGTGCATGATGAAAGAATGAATAGTGTGGAAACCACCGAAATGAAACAACTCTTCGTTCGATAGAGGCATTAACCATATTAGACAGTGTGTCAGAAGCTCCGAATTACGAAAAATCTCGATCTATGTTGAACACTTTACTAGAAAAATCACGTTAACAAAACGGATCAGGGGCCTTACTCTGCATATACATCGCGATTCCAATCCTAATAACGATGTCATTGTGACATTTAGATAAAAGTTGCGATAAAAAAAATAGTTTCACGTGGGTCTATTTAGAATATGGTATTGTTTTACGAAATATTATGGTATAAATAAGAATTTATGGTCTGCATATTGCAAGGTCAGAATTAAAAGAATAAGAGGAGTTGTATGAGAGATGGCATTTCATTGGAAGAAGAAGTGAGAAAGTTTATAGAAAATAGTGAAGGTTTATTCTCAGATCTTCGATGTTTTGGCCAGAAGGTGCTTGGTGATAGTCCATTTTAAAATAAAAAAGTCTTGTATAATATGTAATTCAAACACAAAATAATGATTTGTTGGTTTATTCTTCCTGCCTATCCCTTAAGAGACACAGTGTGATGGCAAAAACTAAACATCAATAATATTATGATTTTTTCTATAGGTATAATAATATAATGTAGATACCTACACGATAAGTTTCCACATTATAAATACGGCCTATTTCTCTAAATGTCTGAGAAGTACTTTCATACGTATATATTCACGTGATCGTACATATAGATATGTATGTGAGTAAAGAAGGGCAGGTACAACCTATAGGTTATTTCAAAACTTCCCACTTCATTGAGCAATCGCGCCATTTAACGTGAAAGCAAGAAAAATCCATGAAAAAGGTTCGCCGTACATAAGCACACATCACGTTCCCATTTTAGTATTGGAAAGTAGATTTATTTTATGCTGGGGAATATTTACCTCCCGATATATTGGAAATGTTCAGGTGGAACCGAATAAAGGTTAAGAATTCAGACGTTTTTCATTTTCAATCACTGCTAACATCGTTTCGTTCTTCTTACATTTTATCATTTTTGATTTAATTGAATTGAATTATTACTCTTCGGTGCTTGTGATATTTGGTGATTTAATTTTAAATTTCAGAATAGAAGTAGGTACATACAACTTCACATAAATTTTAAGCGTTTATTAATTACATTAGCGCATGCTATCAACTTTTTAGACCACATAGTGGACGCGATTGTTATGAATACACGTTCAATATCTGTTGCAAACATCACATTTGTATGAGTGCTATTTCAATGTTAGTATGTGTACCATTAGGGCTGACAACCTAAAACAAATCTCTAAAATCTTTCTAAAATCAATAGATGTCGCAGATGGTCATAAGGGAGACATTACTACCTGGTTTCTCTCGATCCCTAACAAGCCGCTCGCTGCCCAGCGCTAGCGACGGCATACACTCGGACATCGTCGGAGTGGCCGTGGTTCGAATCCCCAGCGTGGCAATGGGAGAAAATATTCGAATCAGTGTACTTAAATGATGAACGTTGTATACGTAAAGGTGATCACAACTAAACCAGCCATCATGATTGATGAAAGTCTAAAGCCCTAATGGTACACATACTAACATTGAAATAGCACTCATACAAATGTGATGTTTGCAACAGATATTGAACGTGTATTCGTTTATTAATTTTTTAATGACTGAATGCAGGTTAATTAGACTTCTTTTAAATGCATGTTTTAGTTCTTAATTCAGGTTCATTGTTCATTTCTTGGCCGTTTCAGTTTTTTTTTTAACTTTATTTATACCTTTCACTTTCACATTATTTGCAGAAAAAACTTTTAAATGCGATCTTTAAATTAATTTGTATTAGTTTTTAAAAGGTTTAGGTAGGTACTATATAAATTCAAACATTATTGATTTCCTGATTGCGTTAAATTGAAGTAGTTGATTCGACGTAGGTAATTCTTAAACCTGCTATAAATAGTTTCTTAAATAAAAATAGAATCTGGTTGAAATTTCAAACAGTTGTTGTGTTACACAATAGGATTTTGCACCTTGAAGGCGAGCGACATGATTTGAAGTGATATTACTGATTTCCCTACTTTCATCAATGATGGTGATTCGCAAATCAGAGATGAAGTATTCGCAAAATAAGAGAAAGAATCTGAAATTCCGATTCATATGAGAAAAAAAAAACACTATAATATTGAAAATTTTGGGCACTAGAAAAGTAGTGGAAGACGTTGTTTGAAAGACTATGAAGAGAACTCGAAAGGCGGATATACCTAAGATAACAGCAGATTCAAAACAAGCTCGTAGACACAAACAGAAAAAAAAAGAACGAACACAGAACATAGTCCAAGACAGAAGAACAGGAAATGAGTTTACTGAATTTTCAGTTTTGTACAGTGATTTTTTTAATTCCTTTGATACAAAGTATGTGCTTAGGTACCTAGTTACTCTAATAGAAATATCTGTAATGGTGATGCCTCCAATGTCTGTAAGTTGATATTAATGCTGAAGAAATAAGATCGTTACGCAAGATATGCAAGGTGACGAATGATAATATTAGAAAGGAATGTGGTTCGAGGGTTAGCGTAGTATCTAGAATGCTAGTGAATAAATTGAGATGATTAGGGCACGATAGAATGTGAATGACAAAAAGGATCTATATTACCTATATCTATCTGAAATAAGGTTGCACGGAGACGTCGCTGACTTAGAATGATGTGAAGCGCGAATCGTAATATGGGTGCCGTCATAAAGCAAGGCATGTCTTAAAGTCAAAGGAGACAATGCATTCGGAACTTTAAATAATTATGCTGTTGTATTGAAAAAGGTATGTCTGGATACTGGATAGTAAATAATGCAATTCCGTACTCTTTGCCTACATCCTCCGGTGATGGATAATAAGAAAAAAATATACAATATTTCTGTATTAAAATAAAACGGGTTAAAAAAAACTTATTTTGAAAGAAGTACATAAAGACTTAGTGCAATGGTGCATGTAAATTTTCGTGTAGGTACCTACCTACCCAAAAACACACAAACTTTGAAAGAGGCTTTAAATGTACCTATGCATCTTTACAAAATGATGATTAGGTATTTTGAATAAAATTATTCACATGCATGTCCCGTATATTTTGTTACGTTTGTCATAAAATAATTACCTACATATTGTGTATTGAATTATTAATTTTTTTTCATTGTACCCAGAGAAAATCTTCGGTAAGAAAAGCTAAAACCCTTATTATAACAGTGTCTCTTTGAATAAATTGTTATTTTAACCCTTTGCGGCCCTCACTTGTATTCGTATCACGCAAGTAATAAAATATTTAGGTCATTCAATGGCCAAGTGGAAACATGGTCTGTGCTAACGCCAGAGACTCTTCAGCCAATAATAATAATGCTATATAAAAAAGGGGTGAAAGGACGGTTGAGGGGAGAGGAGGGTGGGGGTACTTCTATTATTTTCTGTAACATAAGATTTTCTTAGTTACAGGAATTAATATTTTTCTTATTATCCTCTTACCTCGGAGCGCCTCTGTACCGAAGCGTTGACTACTTAGTTCTTAGTGGAACGTGGTATTTATATAGCACTTAACTTGCGCTAGATTGAGGCAATAAATAAAATAATAAGGGATGATTATCCGCTCTCTGCTTCTCCTCTTCTTTGTGTTTAATCCAACAACGACTGTGATATATTAGAAATCTATTATACCTCTTTTTATATCTCTCTCCTGGATCCCGGCTCCCATATTGTATTTTATCTCCGTCATCAGGTATCAGACCAGATATACATCATACACATATAATAGTCAATTACTGTCCCCACATTTCACAATTCATAACAATCAACACTTTCGGTTTCTCGGGGGGTTCTCAGCTATCCGGATTAATGTGGTGTTTTTTTTATAGCCTTCTGTTTTTGTGCGTTTGACCTATCTATCGTAGGATTAAATTATTTTTTCTAGACAAATCTGGAACAACTTATGCTGTAAATAAAACCACCTTGTTTGATATTGATTCTTTTCCTTATTGTATTTGAATTTACCGACATCGTTAATAATTCTTGAAATTTACGGAAATCATTGAAATTTAATGAGATATTATATTCTCGTATGTTTTTCATTCTTTAAAACTTAACTGTTCTACCTGTAACGTTTTTATTAAACTTTTGGTAAAGTTTTAAGCCCATTTAATATTTTTTATCCAGCCCACTACAGACATTTTGGAGTAGGTACCTATCCCATCACGCCATGTCCAGTAAGCGGTAAGCAGAGATAATGTACCTCCACTCTTTTCTGTCCAAGCACACTTCATTCGCTTCTTCCACAAACATACCATTTCTCATATGACCTCTCCTATTTCTCTTAACCTCTCGGGTAGTCTGACCTGGCCTTCTTTGAGGATGGAATCGATGTGTTCAAGGCATATCATTATGGGTCGGCCACGCTTTCTTACACTTTTCCTTTCAGCCTTATGAATTCTCTTTGTCATTCTGTTTGCATACATTCTTTCCACATGCACAAACCATTTCAACTTCTTGACTTTCATCTTTGTCACAAACCTTACTTCCATACCACATTTTTTCCTAATAGTCTCATTCCATTTCCCACAGAGTTTTTCCACATATTTTAGCGAGTATCTTTAGCATTAGAATAATAATAATAATAATATAACACTTTTATATACAAAGGTGTCAGTATAGCCGGCGGAACTTATTGCCTGAGGCAATTTTTTCCAGTCAACCGGTCCCGTCCAATCTGAGACAGGCCAACCAATCGCAAATGATTAAGAAAATAATATGTATACAAAAGGTTACGCAGAATGTAGAACTGTTCGCAGTGTTACTTTTATATTAAATTTGATTGCTTGCCAGATCTTTATTTATTTAATGCTTTGCCTTTGATATGCCCTGAACTGTCACATTCTTAAAGACAGATCATGCGTTAAAAACCGTCAAATACTAACATTTTCTTTAATGATGCACCAAAGTGAAACATTCGATCAATTCGTTAGGTACAAAATTTTACAGTTGTAGAAAAATTGAGTTTTTATTAAAATTGAAATTCTCATTCGCGGTTTTAACAGGGTATATTGCGGTCCACGCTAGTGACATTTTGACGTTTCGATTAGTTATTTGAACGTGGTAGGCGATTTATTTTAAAACATATTTGTTAGTCGACACTTCGCTGAAAGCACAAAAGGATTATTTAAACTGACCAATCAAATTCAAAAGAAAAGCAAATAAATAAAGATGAAATTTGATTTAGTTTTTTGATCGTTACTTCATGGTGAAACATATTTACAAACTATTGTAAAACAACAATGAACTTGTTTTACCTGCATTGAAACTATTTTCGGGAAAATTCTGCTTTCTTCTAACATGTGATCTAATTTATGTTTAATGTTACCCGGCTTATAGCTGCAAGACTCTGTGACTATTTAAAACAAACGTAACAAATATACGATACATAGTTAAAAATTATCCAGATTCTTATTTTCAAAAGCCGTGGTTAACCGTGAAACACGTGGATCGAACACACATCGATTGCGTCCTCAAAGAAGGCTAAATAATGAAACAGAAGAGATTGTATGAAAAACATAATTTCGATGGAAGAAGCGAAAGAGCTACATTATGCTTTGAAACAAAATAGTAGTATGAATGAAAGTGATAACCTAGGATTTGTCACGAACTGCACGCAAACAACATGCACCTCGATAGACAAAAAAGGTCATCAGCTTTTCACAGGCAGCAATATGAAGATGAAAGTTTTACTACATTTCACTGTGATGAGTTAGGCAGAGACTTTGCTACTGTAAAATGATATTGAATGTGCAATCATGCGCACAATGTCGAAACACTTCATCTTTTTGACGTATCCAAACGCATATTCTGGTGATAGGCACAGCCTCGTCCCATATGCAAGTGCAGTAGCAAAGTCTCTGCCTAACTCATCACAGTGAAATGGAGTAAAACTTACATTTTCAAAATAGTAGTACCTAGTTCGTTTTCTTTGCCCATCTCTTAAAGACACATAATGATATTAAGTAAAATATTTTTAAAATTTTGTTTGTAGGTACCTACCTAGTTTCGAAAAACATGTTGTGATGAAAAAAATAAAAGGTTTAATTACTTCCCCACCTATATTTTTATCCACCTAGATAATGTCAAAGAGCTATCTTCTTAAAAATTGCAGTATTCCAGTATGCATAGTTAAATAAAACTCGACTCACTATGCAATCCGATCACATTCTGCAAGAGACACATTAATATTGTACTGGAATATCGTACGTGTTTTTAAGATCAAATGACCCGATAGAGCAAATCTATTTTAATTGTATTATAATGCTGAACTTTTACAGTGCAAACTTGTGTTATTTAGCGTGTCGACTTAAGCTTTGTGAATGCATACAACCTTATTAGTACCTATAAGATAAGTAGGATCCTACACGTTTCTGTTTTAAGTTTATCTAAGGTGGAAACAGAAAGGTGATTGGCTAAGAACAAGCAAAGGGCCGTTTACACTTTGTTAAGTAGCAATAAAAAATTGCAGGTTACATAATATAAGAAGTGTTAGAGTGTTCGCAAAGTGTAAGTCCAAAGTTGCTCAGTACCCAACTAGCAAAGTAATCCTATAACGAAAGATTATAAGTCTATCAATACTTATAAACCTCTTATAATGGCATTGTTGTAGACTGTATTACTTATAATAGCATTTTACAAGCCTTAATATTCTCAAGAGCATTCGTTTTTATATCTCAGTCTTATAGTTTGCTACAAAACTATCGCACAGGACAGTTATAGGATACTCTTACTTATAATGGCATTCTACAAGCGTTGATAATCTCAAGAGCATTTGATTTTGTATTTCAGACTTATAGATAGCTACAAGACTATTTTATAGGTAAGTTATAGGAGTACTAATCCTATAAGAGCATGCACTAAGACTTAATAGTCCTGAGAAAAATGCTGATCCTAAAGTAGCATTTTGTAAGATAAAAGAATCCTATAAAATACTTCGCCGAGATCATTATAAGTAATCGTCATAAAGTCTTGTTCAAGACTCATATGAAACAAATAGTACTTCAAAAGAACACTATAAGTGCAAATAGTCTTTAAACTAGATTCTTTAACATACTTGGCTGAGATCATTATAAGTTCTCGCTGCTATAGCCTAGTGTAAGACTCTTACAAAACCAACAGTACTTAATTAATACGTTATAAGAGCAAATGTACACAAAACTACTAACTCAGTCACTTTATAGGTAAACGCCAGTCATTTTGTCGAGGTGGTTCAAATGTTTTTATTCTTCGTGAAAAGTGCGCGTTAAATATGGAATTAAGTGACTGGAAACGAGAAAAGTTTTCATAGCAAATATAACGCTCATGTTGTTTTCACATTGAATAATTAGCGAATTACTCCCGCGTTTATTCCTAGAGGGGATTTTGATTGCAAATACTACATTTTGTATAGGTTGTAAAGCCAAAAATTCGAAAATATCAATTTGAATATAGTACCTATAGTATTATTACATCATACACATTTTCCTATTATAATTCTTATCAATCTAATCAAAATTGTTCTCGATTATGACATCGCAAACTATTTTTTTTTGTTTTATTGAGAAAAGTTTTTATAGAAAATATAACACTCATGTGGTTTTCAGATTAAATAATTCGTGAATTCCTCCCACGTTACTTTCTTAAGGAAATTTTGATTGCAAATACTACATTTGTGTAGACTGTAATATCAAGAATTCGAGAATATCAATTTGAATTTACTTATATATGTAGTACATATACATTTTCTTATTGTAATTCTAATAAATTCTATTCAAAATAATTGTTCCTAGTAATATAACTTTTAGGTACCTATATTTTTTTTTGCATACATTGCCTATTATGTGCACCTTTATGTCTACCCAATAATTATTAATGTATTTAGAGACGAGGCAATATTAAAAAGCCCAAATGCCTTTCTGAACTGGTTGATAACAGTGAACTTTTATTTACAAATATTACATTCATATGGGTTTTCTCGATTATGAATTCGCAGACCACTATTTTATTGTTTTATGGAGAAAAGTTTTCATAGCAAATATAACGCTCATGTTGTTTTCACATTAAATAATTAGCGAATTACTCCCGCGTTTATTCCTAGAGGGGATTTTGATTGCAAATACTATATTTTGTATAGGTTGTAAAGCCAAAAATTCGAAAATATCAATTTGAATATAGTACCTATAGTATTATTACATCATACACATTTTCCTATTATAATTCTTATCAATCTAATCAAAATTGTTCTCGATTATGACATCGCAAACTATTTTTTTTGTTTTATTGAGAAAAGTTTTTATAGAAAATATAACACTCACGTGGTTTTCACATTTAATAATTTGTGAATTCCTTCCGCGTTACTTTCTCAAGGAAATTTTGATTGCAAATACTACATTTGTGTAGACTCAAGAATTCGAGAATATCAATTTGAATTTACTTATATATGTAGTACATACACATTTTCTTATTGTAATTCTAATAAATTCTATTCAAAATAATTGTTCCTAGTAATATAACTTTTAGGTACCTATATTTTTTTTGCATACATTGCCTATTATGTGCACCTTTATGTCTACCCAATAATTATTAATGTATTTAGAGACGAGGCAATATTAAAAAGCCCAAATGCCTTTCTGAACTGGTTGATAACAGTGAACTTTTATTTACAAATATTACATTCATATGGGTTTTCTCGATTATGAATTCGCAGACCACTATTTTATTGTTTTATGGAGAAAAGTTTTCATAGCAAATATAACGCTCATGTTGTTTTCACATTAAATAATTAGCGAATTACTCCCGCGTTTATTCCTAGAGGGGATTTTGATTGCAAATACTATATTTTGTATAGGTTGTAAAGCCAAAAATTCGAAAATATCAATTTGAATATAGTACCTATAGTATTATTACATCATACACATTTTCCTATTATAATTCTTATCAATCTAATCAAAATTGTTCTCGATTATGACATCGCAAACTATTTTTTTTGTTTTATTGAGAAAAGTTTTTATAGAAAATATAACACTCACGTGGTTTTCACATTTAATAATTTGTGAATTCCTTCCGCGTTACTTTCTCAAGGAAATTTTGATTGCAAATACTACATTTGTGTAGACTCAAGAATTCGAGAATATCAATTTGAATTTACTTATATATGTAGTACATACACATTTTCTTATTGTAATTCTAATAAATTCTATTCAAAATAATTGTTCCTAGTAATATAACTTTTAGGTACCTATATTTTTTTTGCATACATTGCCTATTATGTGCACCTTTATGTCTACCCAATAATTATTAATGTATTTAGAGACGAGGCAATATTAAAAAGCCCAAATGCCTTTCTGAACTGGTTGATAACAGTGAACTTTTATTTACAAATATTACATTCATATGGGTTTTCTCGATTATGAATTCGCAGACCACTATTTTATTGTTTTATGGAGAAAAGTTTTCATAGCAAATATAACGCTCATGTTGTTTTCACATTAAATAATTAGCGAATTACTCCCGCGTTTATTCCTAGAGGGGATTTTGATTGCAAATACTATATTTTGTATAGGTTGTAAAGCCAAAAATTCGAAAATATCAATTTGAATATAGTACCTATAGTATTATTACATCATACACATTTTCCTATTATAATTCTTATCAATCTAATCAAAATTGTTCTCGATTATGACATCGCAAACTATTTTTTTTGTTTTATTGAGAAAAGTTTTTATAGAAAATATAACACTCACGTGGTTTTCACATTTAATAATTTGTGAATTCCTTCCGCGTTACTTTCTCAAGGAAATTTTGATTGCAAATACTACATTTGTGTAGACTCAAGAATTCGAGAATATCAATTTGAATTTACTTATATATTGTAATTCTAATAAATTCTATTCAAAATAATTGTTCCTAGTAATATAACTTTTAGGTACCTATATTTTTTTTGCATACATTGCCTATTATGTGCACCTTTATGTCTACCCAATAATTATTAATGTATTTAGAGACGAGCAATATTAAAAAGCCCAAATGCCTTAAAAAAATTCAAACCTGGTTCGTATTTCCAGAGATTTTATTGTTTTTAATATAAAAACAGCCTCCACTGTCATCAACTGACTTGCATATTCCGTACAATTTGTCAGTTATCTAAATTTATCGAACATAAGTCGAAATATTTAACTGAAGACATCAAGAAATAAGTAAAAAAAACTTCTAACAATAATGAGGTTCAAATTGATCTACCCTAATTTGTTAAAATGGAGGCAATGTGTTATCTTGATTGAAACTGTTATAAGTAACAATGTACCTATAATGGTTCCGTAAAGTACTCAATGCAGAGTATTTTTAAAAATGGCGAATTTTCATATAAAACTGATGAAATAAAAATTCTACAACAACTGTAAATTGAGCTTTTTTCCGAAGCGCGTGAATAAAATAATAAAATTGCGGTACATATTTACAGTAAAAATGACTTCCCACGTTCCCAACAGTGGATAGATGAGTGTCCTTTATCAATTATATTTTGCTGTTTATTAATAAATGTATTATATTAATAATAGAAAATGTACTTACATTTTTAGTATTTAATACAAGAACAAAAAACTTCCACGACGCACAAAAAGCATAACAAAACTTACTTTATACAGTACTTTACCAGTAAACATTAAACAAGATTGGTCTAGTAAGATACTTATGGCAGATACTTATAGGAGTATTTATGCTTGTGAATGCATAGCTGAAGATCATTATAGAACCAATTGCGCTTCGTCAAGTGTATTATTTGATTATTTACATTCTGTAAGCTCGTTATAAGATCGATATAGAAATTAATGCTCCTGTAAGTGCGTCCAAATCTTGTGATTGAAGAATGCTATAAGTCTCTTATAAGAACAGATTATAGGATCGTTATAGAAATAAATGCTCCTATAACTGCGCCCAAATCCAGGGTTAAAGTATGCTATAGGTATCTTATAAGTCTACAAAATTTTACTCTTGGGAGTGCTACAAGTACAGATTTTGCTAGTTGGGTAGGTACAATTCAATAGGTTGCTGTATGCTGTGCATGTGTGGAAGGAAGGCAGGACGAGCCTACTCGCAAAAAATAGAATCCCACACTTGTCTTGTTATATCGAACCTGCTCTCACACATATAATAATTGCCATTACGCAAAGTGGAAGCGGCCCATAGGCCTAGGATTTAGCGGATGGCTGCATATTATGATTGCAAAAAGTATCTTAACACCAGCCACACCTACTATTTACCACACCTTCTCAACTAATTTTAATCTAATAAAAAAAGAACAATGTTTTAATCTAACCAGACTAAATAGCATTTTAGTCGGTAACTTCAGGATTGTGAAAAACGTTGTAGGTAATAAAAACGTTCTTATGTGAGTGGGAACTTTGTATAAACAACAGGTAATCAAATTTTATTTCTTGATTTTATATTTCACGTGATAAATCAGAATTTTATTCAATTAGGTATAGAATTAAAATAAAATTCAAAAACATAATATTATTATTAAGAGCTGTATTGATCATTACAGAAACTGAGGTGTCACTTCGGCGTTTTTGTTATCCAATTTTTTTATTACGCCTATTAAATTCATCGCGATGACAAAGCCAGATAAAAAAATAACGTTGTTTACACGCGTTAACAATCGAACTTTGTATGCAAAATGTAATTTGGCGTTTTTGAATGGAAAATATTAATTCAATAATATTGAATAAATCACGAAATAGGTATGTTGCCGTTGACATAAATCGCTCGAAAGCTGCGATAAAAAAGTAAACAAGTAATAATTTTCCATGTTGGAGTTAATAGGATTGATAAATTTGAGGTTGTCGTGTTACACGCATTGTCATCAATTTGGACGCTTCCACAATCATTTACCAGACGATGTCTTCTACCTAGTTATGTTCCTGTTTCACTAATAATAATCGTTTAAAGACAGTTTTATTATGAATTTATTTTGGGAGGGTTTTCAATACGTCAATTCCAATATGGTTTAACTTGCAAAATAATCGATTTTTTTTGCAAATTTAATTTTCTTAATAAGACTAGTAGGTAGGCACAATGTAATTTTTTTTGTGTTGAAGATTCAAGTTCATAAATCGTAGAATCTTTCACACTCAGTTTAAGTTTATATCATCAGAATATGAATATAGTGATGGTGGAAAATTAGAAATATTACATTGGCATCAGAACACTTTACACAAAGCAAAGCTTGACCACCTCTGCTTTTAACCATCAAATGGTTGCTTGAAAACCTTTGTTTTCTATTATTTATTTTTCTTTGTTTTCTATTATTTCTTTTTCTTTGTTTTCTATATTGTCAAAGCAACGAATATCGACTTACCTTAACCTGTTGGGGTTTAAGGGCATACATACACTTTAAAAACTATTTCTTGTACTTGGATTGGTTTTGTCATACGCATGAAAACTATTTTGCGTGTGGTTAGAGTAACAGACGTACTTCACTAACTATAGGTAATACAGGATTTTTACACCGCAAATCAAAGTTAACGTGTATATGTGCATGTCTGTATTACTTAACTTAAATCATTAAAATATAATTAATCTTTTGTGCTGAAAGAAAAAATATAAAATCACGATCATTAGCAATAAGGTAGGTAGGTAGGTGGGTATGCAAATGTTCCTTGGTCGAGAGAGCCTAGGATAGAAATAAAATAAATCTGAAGAAATCAACTTTCTAATTGGTTTTTAATTGGCTTCTTTTCCTTCCAGCCTACCGTTCTCTAAAGCAATACGGATATAATCATTATGTTCTAAATATTTCAGGATAGTTAGAAGGTTAGAAAAAAAAAATTATCATAATAATTTATATTCTGAGATAAAAAAAATAAATATTCTGTTCAAAAGCTAACTAAAAATAACACGACGTTGATTATAATAATAATATTATTGTACGTATTTGAATTTTTTCGAGAGGTTTAAAATTTATTTTTTTCAATCATACCAATTTATATATATTTTTTTTATAAAAAAATGAATCTGTGCTCACTCAAAGTGAACACAAATACACTCCTTGACTCTTTCACAGTAAGCTACTTAAAGCTTGTGTCGTGAAAGAGGAAGATGGTCGGCACCTGGGATCGAACCACGACGTCCGCAGTACGAAAGCCGGCGTTGTAACCGCTGGGTCACCAACCACTTCCTAATAATTAAGTACTTATTTTTTCCACATTCAATAATATTCTTTTTTTCCTTTTTTTTATCTCACTAGGCAGATAGATGCCTGTGCCGAGATAATACTTTTTTTTAGAAATACTGGAATAGTACCTACTAGAAATTTATATAGAAATCTAATAAGTATAACATATAAAATTATTAAAAAAAAAACATAAATAAACTATATTTTTGAGACTAGTTGCATATATGCAGGATTACAGTGGCATTCACTCCGATCTCCTTTCATTCAAAAAATATAAAAACTCACGAATACAACTCAGCATCGGAAATGCAGGGAACTTTTAACTTGTAACTTTATTCTTTTTGCATTTACTACGACAACTTTTGGACAGTTAAATACCGCGCGTGTTCAGATGTGTACAGGCCATAAAATAGTTGAAGAAAGATTATGTCACTATTAAGTTTTACTTGGCAGTTTATTGGAATCACAACAGCTTAAATTTATTTTGGGCTTAAAATTATTGACAACATTTACCTATATCTTTTTAAAATTTCAATATCTCATAATATAAGATAAACCTTATAATGGTTTTTTGGACGGTGTGCGTTATTTTTGCTGCATACTTTCAATACAAAAATAAAATATTTATCACAAAATTCCAAAAGAAAAAAAAATATCTAAAAATATCAATTGCGTGAAAAGACTTAAATTATATTCCATGCATTCATATGTTAATGAAACTTCCTGTTTCGTAGTACATATCTTGGAAAAATAAATATTTTTTACCTACATTAATAAAAAAAATATATTTTTGGACGTGCAGAACTCTTCGATAATACGTAATTCTGTCACGGCGTTTTGTATACAATGCTCTCAGATTTTGATTTTGTGTTGTTGATCTTATATGTAGGTTGGGATGTGAGAGAAGATAGTTTTTATTACGTAAAGGGGGATATATAAAGAGGATATAATACCCACCGCTGCCATTGGGAAATGTTTGTTGTCAATAGAGCTTTTTGCCCGAAATATATGTGACCGGCTTATAAATATCTTTACAATAATAATGTCTTATGTGTGAACTGAAGTAATAATAATATACTATCAAAATATATTATTGATAGGAGAGTAAACCTGATGGTGTTCATACAAAAAATAATATACAAGAAGGTACTTATCTGATCTTTTACAAAAATATATTTGACTATTATTTTTGCAACTTTACTATTTGTCTAGCAGGTGCCCAAATAAGACAAAATAGTCATATAGACATCACGAATATTTCATTAAAATATCTGATTGGTCTATACGACCATTATATATCTGGAATGGGACTAATGTGTAGTTTTAATCGTCGTGTAGATTTGTAGAACACAACATATTATGTCTTAAAGATCCTTTAAAAAAGTGAATTAAAAGTAACCTTTATGATATAAAATTAATAGCAAAGATAATGTTCAAATAAAACAATGTTTAACTTATCCACAAATTTTTATTTTCCCGACTAGTTTCGTAGGTACACGTCCTACATGGTCACGGGAGACTAAGAAACGGGAGACGTGTACCTACGAAACTAGTCGGGAAAATAAAAATTTGTGGATAAGTTAAACATTGTTTTATTTGAACATTATTTTCAAATATATCCACCAAGAAATGCATGTTCACGAGTTGGTTAATTTTATTAATAGCAAAGAGTTGTGCAGTTTCATTAAGAAACTAAAAGCTAATTCTCATAACTAACTACAACAACTGGTTGGCTGCGATGGTTGATTGGGGGTTTTTGAGTCCAAGAAACCAAAAGTTATCAGAAAAATAGAGTCTTTCAAAGCAAAGATATACCTAGCACTTAAATAATGTTTTTGGAATCGCTTTTTCGGTGACGAAAGGATGAGCCGACCAGTGGTCGTTTCCAGGGGGGAGCTAGGTTGCTTATTTATATTTATTTTTGCTTTCATTTCGGTTGATTGTCATCTTTTTCGTTTGTGCTTTTTTACTTCGTTTCTGCAATGCTATAATGCGTGGAGGCTCCTTTCTTGCTCCCTATAATGTATAAGTTTGGGGAGGTCCAGGATGATGAGCATCTGTTGGTATGCCGGAATTTGGAACAGGGGTGTGACCTGAACAACATCATCTATGAAGCTAATAACAAGGCGATTGCTGCTGTTACACATTGGATGGGAAAGGCGTAGCTTTTACACGGACTCGAAAAGTAAGTAATAATGTTTTTTACATCGTTCTATACACTTATCTCTAACTTTGGGAAAGGATCTGGTCTATGCCTTGCCGAAAATATAAAGAAAATGAATATTACTATTCTCCTTCAAGCGAAATGTTCATGTATAATTTCCAAAAGGCTCTCGAACGAGGGTCAATCTAGTTAGTTCGGTCCATGGAGATATATTTTGTTTGCGTAGGAACGGATGTTGAAAATACACATATTATGTTGTGTAGGTAGGTAAGTAGGTACTTACCTACTATAAAAAAGTTTAATGTTTAGCGCTTGCAAATTCAATTGTTAACAACTTTTATTCAGAGGCCCAGCGTTATTCCGTTGGTAGATTTAATAATACTCTTTGTAACTTTTAAGCGAGTCAAATAATACAATTTTGCACAACTTTTCGACCTACTATATATGTATACCTACCACCAAATACACCACTCGTGTATAAAAAAAAAACTTGAGATTTTTTTTTTTTTGATAAAATCATTGATTTCATTTATTTTACTTTATAGTTTTTAAATGTTTAGGGTTTTGGTGCATCAGCGGTTTGTTTTTAGTAAGTTTTTATCATTGAGAATTTTCAATAAAATAAATACCTAAACTAACACATTTCTATACAAAGGTGTCAGTGTAGCCGAACTTTTCCAGAAAACAGGTCCCGTCCAATATATGAGACAGGGCGATTTCAAGTGAAAAATAAAACGCTTATAAAAACTCTGGTAATAAAGGAATGAAAATCTACATACTATTTGTACAGTACATGCGTGATGCGACGACCAATAAATAGGTCTCCATTTTTATACATAGAGATTTGAAATAGGTACTTCGGGCTTTCAACCGTCATCTACTGTTGCCATATAGAACAACATTGCCTCTATAAAAACAGAACTCTTGAATCTCAAAAAAAAATAACGAAAAGATTCGCAGACTAGCAATTCAATCGCCGATTTGAGTAATAAGGATCGCACGCTTGATCCTAGCATCTTTTTCTTCACAATATTTTTTAGTGTGCAAGATAATGTCAATTTTTTTCAAAACTTCTGGTGATCCCAAATCTGACATGAAAGAAAACATGACTTTTCAATCCATCGGGTCTAGTTTGAAATTAAGCCCTTGTTTGATAAGGGATTACGAATACCGATGTGAAGGGGTATATTAAAATATTATACATCCATACATTGAGATAATATGGGGTGGAACATGTTACCCACCCATCTAATAAATGTATTATTGAATATCTTCGATTCTATTAAAAAGGAAACGATTGGAAAATTGGGGGATGGAAATTATAAATTGCCGAAATGGGGTTGAATTTATACATATATTTTCTACCTTCACAGAAATACATAAATTATTCACACACACTTGTATTAGAAATTATCGATTTTAATTAAACATTTTATTGAATCAATGTTTATTTCCTGGCCGTGATTGCGAGATTTTCCGCGAATAAGGGCAAGGAAACTAGTTAAAGTTTGATAGCTTATAATATGTGATACCGATCTTGTTGGAGTTTTTTACTTGAAATTATGCAGACAGATTGGATGAGAGTTCCAACGCCCTTCTGAACTCCCTAATACTGAGATATTCCTATTCGGATTAATACAGTATTTCGACTTTTAAAAGTGGTCAGGAGCTTTCTCATTAGAAATTCCGTCCATCCATTCGATCAGAATACGGTTCTTCTATGTAACCACATCTCAAAGTTGTTCATATTCCTGTCCATACAAAAGCACCTACAAAACATTCGTCCTTAAGGCTCTCTATCAAGTACTAAGAGACTATAAGGACACTATGTCATGTTAAAAGTTTTGCCAGCTATAAATGCGTATCTATATACTTCATACCAATAATAAAAGCATGCCATGTGTATCAAAAGAGTGCCAGGGAAAGATTTGTGCACGAAGATGATCAAGGAATCAATCGAGATTTTTCAACTAAGGTTGATGAGTTGATAGGATGCAACAAGAGCTTTTCACTACGCTTGGTACTGCCCAGCTAATTCTAAAAGAGGTACCTAAGATGATGCGGATTAAAATTTTCAATAAGTATTATTGCATCAAGATAATACCTATCATTATTACGTTGCAAATTTTTGAATAATTTGCATTAAGAGGCTTCATAATAAACTGTTTGCTGAAAGTAATTCCTTCATCCATGATAGTCTATCAGCCTAAAGCTGAAAGAGAAAAGGTACAATATTAAGCCAACCACTATGATGGCAACAAGCCTGTGCCGATGTTACAGTTGATGACAGAGAAAAGGGCCTTTCATACTATCACTTGTCAAATACTATATTTCTTTTAGAGAGTAAAACTACTTATAACATCTAACATGACATATGTACTTTTTTATTTCAAAAACTTGTACTGCTGGTTTCTCCACATACATAATCAAAAATATAGTAAATGTGAAGAAAACAAATCTACCATACACTATCTAAGCACTCATCTTTGCAAACAAGATGCAGTTATCCTCCATGGTAAGTAGGATAGAAAGTAAGTAGATGTAACAAAATTTATATAATGTTTGGAACATCACGTACTAGAAGGATGTGCTCCGTCCTAAGTTAAATAGGAAAAGTTAACAGGAAAGAAATAGGAAGAAGCGTTATACGAATGAACGGTTTGGTTTTACGTGACGTCACATAGGGAAATATTATCGGAATTCGTCCATGAAGTGACGCAAGGAATCACAAATAAGTACAGATGTAATGAATCTGTTTATCGATTTTGTTACTTGTCTGTTTACATCCTTTAGTTACATACCTACAGTATTTTTGCTCAAAACTTAGGTAATCCAATCCGATTTGTTTTTTAATAAAAATGAATCTGGGCTCACCCAAAGTGAACCCAAATACACTTCCGACATCTTTCACATAAAGCAAAGCTTGTGTTGTAAAAGTGGAAATGGTCGGCACCGGGATTCGAACCCACGACCTCCAATACGCTGTGCGAACGAAAGTTGTCGACTGATACCACTGGTCTACCAACCACTTCAAAAACAAAGCTACCATTATTCCTCAATACTTCGGTAATCCAATCCAGTTTCATACAGTCCATACAGGATTATTCATCAATACTTGGGTAATCCAATCCAGTTTCATACAGTCCATACATGATTATTCCTCAATACTTCGGTAATCCAATCCGTTTACATACAGGATTATTCCTCAACACTTAGGTAATTCAATACAGTTACATATATTCCATACAGGATTTTTCCTTTATACTTCGGTAATCCAATCAAGAAACACACTGGAGAGACAATGATTTATAATAATAATCTTGATTGAATTGTAAAAAATGCAACATTTGATCTGAGCGTTTTTGACAGCGCACATCCATCTGAGATCTATCAAAATCTAAGTCTGCTGGTTTTTTTTTTAAAACATTCATTCATATAATATATATCTATTCATTTAGATATTTATTACAGACACCAACAGAACACTGAACAACATTAACCATAAAATCATAGAATCTCCAATACTCCAATAGCAGGTAAGTAACTACCGAATAGCTATACATTGTCGGGTTGGGTAGCTATACAGAATTCGGAACACTGAGCAAATGGGTGTTCAAACAACGTAGTATTAATGAAAGCCACCCTGAATTAAGAAGAAAAAATGAGGATCTATTTTTTACACTATTATGAAGTTAAAAGTTTAATTTTCGTGATATAATTACTGTTTTAAGAGGCCTTAAAAGAAAATAAACGATTTCGTAAAATTAAATTACCAGCAGCCAAAATGTAGGTACCTACTCCAAATACATACATCCACACAACTCGAAAACTTTATTTATTGCGGATAAAAAGTAAGAAAAATAAACTTATCGTTTCTTTTGTACTCACGTTATTTATTAGAGAAATTTTACAACTAACGTGCTTTGAATTTACTTTCTTACTTAGGTACTTAAAAAAAAAAAGTTTTAACGTAAGCTATCTAAAGTTGACCCAAAATAACTGTATTTTTATTAAAAACTTTTCGCAACAAAAGTCTCTAAGTGTCTGAGGCAAAAGGTCGCAAAACGCGTTTCATTAAAAGCGTAAATACCCATCCAACCGTCATCCATTTTAGGTGCACAAAAAAGTGAAATATGTGAAAATTTTAGTACACCTAAGCAAAATAATTTGTCATAACGTTTAAATTGCTGAGAATGATATAAGATAAATTCTCAATATAATGGATCTCTCACAAACTGAATTCGGTAATACAGAAAAAACAGTAAATTTTGAAATAAAATGGTCTTTTTAAAATATTTTTGCTTAAATTCAAGTGTTGCCCCATGTCAACAATTTTAAGGAGGACGTGCTTATCACGCCAGGCGCACTAGAATATAATTGTAGATCACTGAGATCTTCATATTATATGTAATAATGCACAAGTCCCATTTCATCTTTAATTACTGCTAGTGATTAGGGCACGTGAAAAGATATAAAAAATTAGCACGCGAGGACCCCAACTTGTAAATGTAAGTGATTAGAAATAAAAAAAGAGTGAGTAGGTGAGTTTAAAAAAACGCGCACCCTGTTTGTTGCTTCATTCCTGCTTCCAGTGGTGAAAAAATGAAAAAAAAAATATAAAATAAATAAATAAAAGTATCAACGGTTCTGTAAGTTTCGACGAAGGAAGCTGGACTGGAATACGCGAATAAACTCTACAGCGTTTTACTCGTTTCCTTGAAGTATTGACACATCATTATAGGTACCTACCTACAAAGTTTTCAAAAAAGAGTTTGCGATTAATTTTAAACCTTCTTTTGTAAAACGGACTTTAGATTTTAATGCACACCCCTTATCCCCAATAAGTCCCATACCAAGGCTAAGTACTGAATAAACTTACATTCAGTACTTAGCCTTGCACACTCAATTTTGTAACGGTTGCACTTAAGTCCAATTCTGGGAGAACTTATAATAGCACATAAATCAAATTTTGTGTGCACGATGTGTTGTCGGTTGTGTTGTTGAAATGTGTTTATACGAGTAAATAACGAGAAAAATGTCCAAAGTAAAAAGTTGCCTTTGTGGTTGAAGGAACGTTGGAGAGTTGAAAGTAAATTAAATGTTCCAAGAAGTAGATGGGTCTTATTGTTCTACAAAATAGGAATCGGGTTTTTTAACAAACAAACAAACAATACGTACATGCTTTTTAAGAAAAAAAATACTGGAAATATTTTTCGGATGTTCGATTAAATTTTATTCTTAGGTTAGTTGAAATCTATTTTTTGACCTAACTGTGTAAGCGGCCAGGCTTATTATTGAGAAGTTCCGGGTTCGATTCTCAATAATTGTGTCAAACCTTTTCTATGTATGTATTTTTCAATAGATTTTCTATCTAGTTTTAGCCTTTTCAAGACTGGACGGGACCAGTTGAATAGAGATACCTTGTATCTTCAGGTGATAGGTACCGTCGGCTATACTCTGATTCCTATGTATGGAAAAATGTTGGTTTACTTTTTTTATTATTAATGCCTATTATTCTTGTACGAGTATGAGTTCTGGAACCGGGCAGGCATTAAAGTATAGGCCTTTTAAACGAAACGCTTCAAAATATATTATGGTCTTACGTTGCGCCGGTGCACCCAGCGCAGACCCATTATGGAGTGGAGATGGACATAGCAATATTAATAAAGGATGCCACTCTAAGCAGAGCTGAGAAATTCAGCCATGCTGTGGGACGAAGTCATTGCAGCTGCTCAAAATCGAGCTTCATCTTCCTCCCTATGCACCACAGTTGATGGGTAATAAAGGGACAAGGAAGAATGAATGAATTACAAATATTCTTCATCTTTCATTTGAAAAAGGTCATATTTGTTACAGAGAGCTGTTCCTCTTGTGAGGTTGAATACACTCTTTTACACTTTGGGAATCGGGAGGTTTTCCACGTGGACAAGTCCAGTGAATCTGGTTATGTGGTGCGATATAATGAAGTTTGGTGTTGTCGATTCTTGGCATTCATTATTCATTCTACTGTGTCTTACCACATAAAACTATCTCTCAAAGATTTACCAAATTTTATCCCAAGGTATTCAACTTTGAACTCTGAAAATAAAATCTTGTAAGCACTTAAATTTTTTCCTGGACTCTACGAACGTGACCCTGGAAAGAATAGACACCTTCGATATGTGGTGGAGAAGAACACTAAAAATACCTTATACAGCAAGGCGAATAAACGTCTAAAGTCTACAAGAATTAAGCATTACAGTTATCTGACTACAATGTAGCCTGGCTTGTGTGTATACTCTACTTTACTTTGTTCATATAGCTGCCGGGATATAGAGGAAAGCTTAAAAAAGCGAATGGTGGTCGGGAGAGCAGCAGGAATAAAACCCAGAGACAGATCGCCGATAAGTTGGTCCGACCAAATAAGACAAATCACACTCCAACGCGCCGTACGTCTGGCTGTAGACAGGCCTGAAACAATGAAAAATGGTCTACGACAGAAACCACCAACATGACAACCACGGTCCTTAAGACTAAGGAATACGACTAATAAGGTAATCCTTTAAAAAATACTTTTTCTTTAATTTAGCTGTACCTAATATAATGTTCAAATAACACAAGCATAATGTAAATGTTGAACTAAGGACTCGTTAATTTTGTTCCACAAATTTCTCCCAACACAATGTGTCGTTAAATATATCCATTAAGCTGACGTGACATTGAGTCGCTCAACAGAAGGCTGTGGTGAGAATTTATTTAGTGTCGTTACGGTGTATCGCACTATAATTATACACGCGAAACTCTCCCCTACTCCTACGTTATATTGTATACGATGATTAAAACACACGGCTAATTGACATCAAAAAGGCCTAGCTGCATGGAAATCGTCGAGTAAATGTGCCATAGATTTATTTCATACCACAATACAATCTTTCAACATCTTTCACAGAATGCTAAGTTTGTGTTCTGAATGTGGAACCCACGACCTTCAATAAGCTGTACGTACGAAAGCCGTCGACTGGTACCTACTACTGCGCTTCCAACCACCTTCACTGGGTTATGACCTTGGACTTAGGGCGTCGAAAGTAGAGCGGGTGGAGCAAGCTGATCTTGAAAACATCCGAGATTAAGACATCAATGCCAATTGCCGGTAAAACTTTGAGAGACAGAGTGAAGAAAACCATAAAGTCAGAAAGAGCAGACAGGAAGGAGGAGCTTGAGGAAGAGTTGCCCACGAGGATGAGTACCTAAAAGATGACGAGACAGCTGGGATTTCATCTCACAAGGGCAGCTTGGATAATACAGAGAGAAGAAGAAGAAATTTTAAACTTGTGTACGCAGAAGCTGGATTAGTTAAAGAGTGGATTTAAGTAGGTATACCTATGTTTTTTTTTCAGTTAAGTCATAAAAATATAGGCTCGTATATCTACATCAAGAATGATCAAGTATTTTGTGCGGCCTGTTCAGTTGAACAGAAACGAAACAAGACAGATTTAAAGTATTTGATTTTTGTGGGTTCATCGCAGGATGTTTAAAATAGCCTGGACGGACATGAAAATCGAACCAACATTAAATTTGTAGACAGAGAGTTGCTGTCAACTTCCAAGGCTCGCAAACTTTCATACTTTTTTCATGTACCTACTACGAATGAGAAAATAATAAAATATCATAAATAAATAAAAAAAAAATGCTTTATTGTTACAAAAAATGCAGTCCTGATACAATCCATTCACGAGAGTCAAAGGGCGGACTTATCCAGCCATCATCTAATATGAAAGGGCAAAATTGAGGTACGCCAAGTACCTGGAGCCTTATTCCCGTAATCAATCGCATTTAAAAATCACTTAACGATAAGATTAAGACATGTTCGCAATCAGGTCGCCCTTGAATTTGAATTTGCCAGAAACAGCAATAACTTGAATTTGTAAGATAGTTACGGGAATGCCGATTACATAGAATTTCATACTAATATTTCAAACATAACGAATTTTTAAGATATCTGTTAGATATCTTGTTTTGTGAATACCAATCCGCCATTTTAATATATTGTCAATCAAGATAGGAGCGTATTAAGACCGCTACGAGAATAACCCTACTGGTCGAAGACAAACTTCATGGCTGCCCAACTTAAGTGACTGGACCGGCATGTTAAGTATGGACGAGTTGTTCTGAGAGAGATTCGCCGAATCGAAGAAGGAAAAGATGACATTCGTAAGCGCTTAGTTTAAAAAAGTCCCCACAATTTATGTAAATGTTCTACTGGAATGACAGTAGGTAGGTACTCGTTCTGTCAGTGGTTTCAAGATTTCGTCCCCCTGTCAAGTATGATAGTAATTTCTTGAACATTGATCGTAATAATCTCGACAACCAACTTGTCACAATTTCCTTGTGATGGTAGGCGGGCGACCACCCCGTCATTACAGTTTAACCTTCTAAGAAAATTATTTAGTGAAGTTCAGCCATGTGAAAATTACACCATCATTTTTTCCCACGAATTATTATTTAAATGTAAAAATAAATAAGATTCGAGAAGAATAATTCTCATCGTTTCGCATTAAAATAAAGTAGACAACTTGTCATTTGAAATTTGATTACTTTTTATCTTTTTTTTTTTCGTGAAAATTTGTTGTACGTTAAACATAAAAGATTTATTAAATTTTGTTGTCAATGGGGGTTATTCTGAACATCCGACCCGGTCGAGTTGCATCGGATACGATACAATAGCTTGACGGACAAAAATAATAATTTTGTAATACTAATTTAAAATATTCCACTATATTTTTTACATAAAAAACGCGCTTATTTTAATTAACAATACTAATAATTTGTTATTTCTATCAATGATTATTTTTTCTTATACTTAAGTAATTATTTTTTTTACCGCAAATGTAAGCAATATTTTACATGATATCTATACTCTTAGATAGAACTTTTCTAAACAATTTTCATTAAAATTCTTTCAAATTTTTACCAAATAATTAATTTTTGTGCCATTTTTTACACTTAAATTAAAAAAAGATGATTAAACACTAGTAAAGACTTGGTTGGATTGCAAGCGACAGCGAAATGGGCGTTGAGTAGACATCCGATAGTGTTGCGACGAATGCAACCGGTTATCCGATGTTTCATTCGAATCTGACTTGTAAATAGTAAGAGCCTGTACAAACAGTTGGATCCTACGCGACACTATCGAGACGCACACAACTCGATAGGGTCGGATGTTCAGAATAACCCCCATTATATTTAAAGAGTCCTTTTACTGAAAATATTTAAGAAATTTTTAAGAGATTTTAATGTTTGTCAATTTAGTCACAAAGGCCGGGCCATCGGAAAATGATAGACAGACTTGTTGTGTAAATTTTTAGACGACATTGAAATTGATTCTGTTTTTTTTTTTCAATAAAAATGGATCTGTGTACACTCAATTTAAACACAAATACACTCTTAAAATCTTTCACAGTAAACTTCTTAAGGTAGACTGGCAATATCGCCATGTATATTTGTCAATTTTCTATGATCATAGCGTTTGACTAGGCAGTCATCGATGGAACTATATAAATGTACTCTTGTCATATTACAATATCTATGTAGCATAGAAATATGGCGTTATCGCCATAGCGTGGGAGTCTACCTTTAAATTTTGGGTCGTGAAATAGGATCTGAATCAAACCCACGACTTCCAGTAAGTTCTAAACACTACGTCAGCGTCGTAACCGCTAGGCCAACAACCACTTCTGATAATAATATTATATGATAAAATTTAGTTTCTGCAAGAGATTTGAAACAACTGATGTTTTACATCTCAATTTTTCAGGAATTTCGCATCACGGTGCGACTATTTGGGAAGTCAGCCTTCAAAAGCTGATTATGGTTATAGAAGAGCGCCAGGTTTAAAGACCACGGGCAGATTGCCGATGCGCTGGACCAACCAAATAAAACAAAATATCCATGAGACGACAATCATAGAGGCGTACGCCGTACATCTGGCAGCAGACAGAACATCTTGGAGAACAGTGTTTCGAGAAATAATTCTTGATGGCCACGATCTTCAAATAACGAAAACGACGAATGGTAAGGAAAGGTTAGGATGTTTGAAGAACAACAAATTTCACTTTTATGGCCGTAAAATTTATTTTACTTTTTTCAAACAATTTCTAGACAACAATATTAACGTATAGCTTATGATAGAAATTAGATGAGTGTTCTTCATCTTTATCGAATACTAGCTTTCTTGACAGACGTTGTCCTGTGTTCCTAACTATGAATATCGAATTCCAATTTGTATAATGATTAGCTTTACCTTTTAACTTAAACCAATGTAATTTAGATCGATGCATCTGTTTCAAACCATATTTCCATCGACATTCTGTCTATCGCACCAACTAATATACAACTGATAGTTCTGTCAAACTTTTCAAACAATTCATATTCAATTTTTCAAATTTGTAAAAAAAAATATTGTTAAAGTACCAAGAAGGTTACCTTCTAGAGTTTTCTTTGATTTTACAATTATCCACGCAACTTTCATAATTTTTTTTATTTCATAAGAACTTTCTCCTGAGAAAAGCAAACACGCCAAAAAAAGAATTAGCAAAATCGGTTCAGCCGTTTAGGCATGATGCGATAACCACGCAAAATAGGTCTCCATTTTTATAATAAAGATGACAATCTTCATTCTACAAAGAAGAATATAGATCTAGATAAAATAAGAAATTAAGAACTACAATAATACTTTTATCTGAGTCTGAGTACACATTGAAAGTTGGCGCACTACACGATCTAAGTGGTGTAGTAAAACAGAACCAAAAACTTAAATTTAACATACCTAATACCTAAGTTTCATATAATAATCATCAAGTAAAATTGCATGTAAAAGCGACAGCAGATGCGGATATAAGTCATCTGTTTCATTAGCTGAATGTTCATATAATTAGACAGTCAATAGAACCCGCATATGAAGAAGCGGTGCATACAACAAACACCTGCAGTCATCCAAGAATGTTATCTTGTCCTACAGTCTACACCCAGCGCGATTAAGAGTTTAGAATATTAGCCAGGAGCGTGCAGCTGAAATAATAGCTTGGATACGAGGCTGTTATCGCAGTGACGTAACATTCACGCTTCCCTACTTCCAGTCCGCGACGAAATAATACACTGAATAATAAACACAAAATTTTATTACTTTCACATACATTACCGGTCTTATTTTAAAACAAAGTTCACTGCTCCTATCTTACAAAATCATACCAAAGTCATTTATTTTTAAGGAGTATTGTGAGCCGATGTTTCCCCCTATAAAATATAAAGATTACATTAGGAAGAGTTGGAGCATAAATATCGAAGTTAGGATCGAAAATATTTTTTAAGGGCTGTTATCGTTATCACCGTGTTTCAGTTAACATTACCACCTAATGGCGAACCTTGTTAACGTAAAGTGATCACACTTAACCAGCCTTCGAAATGACAGTAGAAGAAGGTCGTAAGCTCGTTTAAAAATCGAACATCAGTTATGAATTGTAAGAGTCATTAGTTGTTACATATTCGTCAATTTTTTGTCGCCAAACAAATCCATCATGTCTTGTAATCAACAACTAATACAGTCCGCCTCCTTTCAATAAACTAGGATACTTTGATAAAATAAACTAGTTACTTAATCACAATTTATAGTCCCGAAGGACACCATATTATTAAAAAATATTCAAATTGAATCCTAAATAATTATTTTTCCTCAATTACAATGTTGTCCTCTTCGGATACTTCGGCGTCTGCATTGCTCCAATAACAGCTGTTGTATATGTATGATCCTGATTTCGACCATGTACGAGTACCACTGTAGAATTCAAAATGTAAACTGTCACTGGCTTGGACACTGTCAAATGCTTTTTCTAAGTCAGTATACCTACGCCATACGTATCACCGTACGGTTTTAAGAAGCGATGTGGTAGTTATAATTTGTAACTCCTTCTTTGAATGAATGAAGCATATTGTTAAACGCTGTAAAATATAAGTTATCCAGCAAGAATTTGTCCAGAGAATTGGTTTATGACTGGAAAATGAACTGATATTTTTTATACCCCTACAAATTAATGTGATAGGAGAACATGATAGATAACACTTTTCACTTTACAAAAGCTCTAAACAAACCCATGTAGGCATTGTTTACTTACTCCAATACCTTTGTGCGAACTTTGAGTTTTCCTTTGGAAAAAAAAATATCACAAAAGATAATGAAATTTAATTTATTACCAAGAGCGTGACTGAAGAATGGAGCTGATGGAAAAAATCTCATATAATAACAGTACCTTTATACATATTATTAGTATTATTATTATATCCTTCCTTTAGCTGGAACATTGTGTATGGAACCAGCACAGGAGTCTTCCGTGTAAAGGAGTAATCAGAACGAAGAAGATATTTATCATATCTTACGCCTTTACGTAAACAAAAAAGAAAAGTTTTATAAAAATAATAAGAGAAAAAGAAGACTAACACAAAACACTACAGTTTTAGTGTTGGTAGAACGTTGATGTTATGCTATAACAATACAGCCGCTAATACTATTAGAAAGAAAGGTGTGTTACTGATTTACGCGTCGTAGGCTACAACAGGTCCAAGTCAGCACGCATGCACACAGCACACGCCTTCCTGCCTTGTAGTTTAATTTAAGTTTTAGAAAAGTTAATCGTGGCGAGACCTTAAGCCATATCGAGCTGCTAACTCACACGCTTAGGCACGAAGGAAAACATTCCCGACAACACGCCCACCAATGTTGATATATGGATTGTATTGTGTATGTGTATCGGCAATTTATTGAGCTTTCGTGTTTTTTTTTTTGTACTGGCACACAAAGTGGCTGGCACGAGTTTTTTGATACTAAGTACCTATTTGAATGCTCGAGTTTTCGAAATATTGAGCTCAAACTCTATATAGCAGTACCTACACAATAATACCAACCGACTTTTTTTTAGCCTAGTTACTTTAAGCTTCGGCTTCTGTGCAAAAGATTACGAGTGAATTTCCGGTACCTAGACCAGATTATTTTGCAAACTTGAAACTTCGACTCGGGGTTAGAATCCCGTCTCAGATATGACGGACTGACTAGCTGAGGATGCTCAGCATGAATTCCGCCAGAAATATCGATGCCTTCAACTATTATGTCTTGGCATAAAAAGTATTTTTTTATTAAGTAAAGAAATTAAAATAAACAAAAATTATGACAATTCTTTAAACTGTTGATAGTTTCGGCCGAGGGTGCTTGGTAGTAGTTCATTTTCACTTATGTAAAAATAAATAAGGAGTCTTCAGTTTGTGCTACTACGAATTACTAATTCGTAGTAGCACAAACTGAAGACTCCTTATTTATTTTTACATAAATGACAATTCTACTTATTTGAGTACTTATATTGGTTAAAGTATAACGTTTTGGACAACCGTCCATCTTCAGTAACCTAAACAATAGGTACTAAGAAGTATCCAAAATAAAATTCGTTTTAGATTTTCACTTATGATATACTTAAGTATAAAACTTAAAATATTATATCTATTGATTGAGTTTTGCGTCTATAGAAAGATGTCAAATTTACATCAAACTTGTTACACAAAGACAGGGCCGGGGGTAGGTATGATTTTTTAATTTTCTCGCCCGCTGTAGTAGGAGCCATATTATAGCAACGAGGAGGTCAAGCGTTAAAAACAGCGCGACAAGAATGTCAATTGCTTTACCACTGTTATTATTATTATTGTACCTTATTATTATTTTTATTTTTTATACTTCAGGGTAGGAGAGTTAAAGGTCGCATATTAAATCATTTTATAAATGTGAATATGATGTTCTTTTTGTCAATTTTAATTTTATTTTGATCTTCCATTATTGTAGTTGATGAAAAATAATAATAAAAATATGATGTACCGCATGGAAGAACGATGTATATGCATCCATACTATCAATATATAGGTAATTTTTATTTATTGAGAACAATTTAATATAGATCCCGTTCCTTGTGTGAAACGGGGGTAAAATTCACCATTTTTCCATGGAGAACTCATATATAATTTTCACTTCACTATTATTCGTATTATTAACTAGCTGTCGGTCGATAGGCATAAAAACGGTTATTAATTGTTTGATTATCATATAAATTAGGTAGTTAAGTATTTCGTTCCAAATGTTCCAAATTTTACTTTATCAGCGGAATGCGGGAAATTTGATATTTCCTTTCGTAGAAAGCTTTAATCAAAATGTCTCATTCATATTATTTCGTCGATATTTTATTTCCTCCGGACACATGTATGACTGTTATTATTGTCATGGCAACTAATATCGACATATATACTTACCTACGAATAATATAAGAATGAAAAATATTTCGCATAGTTGTATTGGTTCTGTCATTCTGCGTGAAAAATACGTAGGTAGGTACTTATGTCAAACATTGACAAGCCCGACAAGACAAATTGAAATTGGCGTTCGGTGTCAAATGAAAATTTCGTCAATGTAGAGTGCGAAAAACATGAACCGTCCACTGTATCAAATAAATAATTATTTAAACCAAACTTGTATAAAGGAGACTTGTATAAAAATATAAAAAGTGGACATTAACATAATTTTCTTCATACTCTACATTGTCATACAATTCGTTTGTAGTCGTGAGTGCTTCAACGAAAATACCGTTAAAACACTCACGACTGTAGTATAGGGTTTGAACATTTTCTTGGAACTCTAGGTAGCCGAATCACTCGAAAACGAGTGCAGCGCTAAAAAAAAACTCTAGGTACCTAGGTATGTGAAAAAATCCTGTCATTTTTCAGTTTTATCAAGCTCGAAATTAAAACCAGGAAACAAGCGGTGATGTTTTATATATCTAGATAGGTATGTTCTTTTTTAATTAATAAAAAAATTAATCAGTTGGCTAATAAAAGGGGACAGACCATAGTAGTAAATAAAATAAAAAATTGCGAAGTTCAAGACAAAATGGGGAACCCCAAATGAAATTAAAATCACTTAAATATTCATGAAGATGCAAATAGACCAAAAATTTTAATCAAATTTATTTTATGTAGGTACTTACTCACGGAATCTGAACAGAGTCAACTTTACTTAAGTTACATCCAATTTAATTTTACCATTTATGTCAACAAGGTCTAGACTTAATTTAAGATGTTTTTTATTCAACTCTCCATTATTATAGGTACCAAAAATATGGTAGGTATATGTAATACCTAATGATAGTAAAGCAAGAACTGACGTTTTCCAAATCGCATATTTAGAAGAAATCGAAGATACTGAAGACTGCTGGTGGTAAAATATTTGAAAATCGCCTTTAAAAACACCCGCTTCAAGTCTGCTCTGGGAAAAATCTCTGGTTGTTGAATGGAAGCACAGCCTCGTCCCATATGCAAGTGCAGTAGCATAGTCTCTACCGAATTCATCACAGTGAAAAGGAGTAAACCTTCCATCTTCAAGATTTAATAGGCTGAATGGAAAGGTGTAAGAAAGCGTGGATGACCGAGAATGGCGTGGATCGAACACATCGATTCCGTACTCAAGAAAGGCCAGGTAAGAAGTAAGAGAAATAGTAGAGGTTGTATGAGAAACGCTATACCGGAAGAAGCAAAAACAGTGTTCTTGGATATAAGAAAGTGGAGAGAGATCGATCCGTTCTGCTTACCCCTTACGGGAGAAGCTCTGATGGGTTAAAAAAACTGTTAACCTATTTTAACTCATAAATCCGTTTAAAAAATAAGCGTTCAGTTTGAGAAATGTCAAAAACCACTCAAAACAATCCTAAATCGGGGTTGAAATAATGGTCCCTTCCAATTTGTGGAAAGATTGGTCGATTAATGCATACACAAATTTTTCACGCACCTATAATACGTCATAATATTAAACTTCGGGGATCCGTTGTCGAATATTAGTTAGTCAGTGTAATGCTATAAGGAAATGAAAAGATAAAAGAGGAGCGAAATTAAAATATATATCTAAGGGATATTAAATATCCTCTCTCGCAGGATATTAAATGTAAATCAGTGTCTCTACAAATGTGAGACTGCTCCCATGCCATTATTATTTGGAATGTCTTCGTTTACATATCGGGTACACCACTTTGTATGGGGAGCTAGGCTTATTATGTAGTAGACAAGTTCATATACCTACGGACATGACGAAGTTTATCATAACTTTCATTCCTACCATATTTTGCAGGTTAAGTGACTTGATTTTCTCAAATCTCATGGCTTAACACTATAGGACTTGTAATTTTCGCAGTTTCTGGGAAATTTGATAATTATTTTTAATGTAGGTATACAGTTATTGAGATTTTGATATTTAATATATTTTTTTGGAATTTATTTTGAATTAGGTATCATTTTTAATAATATTAACCCATCAAGTCCGAAAACTATTTATAACGATTATAGATGTTCATTTCTCTTCTACAAAATACCGCTTCCCATTGCATATTTGTTACAGATACCTTTTTTCTTTTGTTTATTTTGTGTGTCTGTTTTTTTATGTTTGTTTTTGGATTACCATCCTTTACGAAAATACCTGGGAGCATTCCTACGGCTGCTGTAGTTCTACATACTTTTATTTGATTTAATGATTTAACTATGTTTTTTCGTAATATATTTTTATTTTTATTTATTTTGATTTGAAATTATCGTACTTAGTTATTTTTTTATACAATTTTCTGGTTATTTTTAATTATTTTGTTACATTTTTTTTTGTTTTGAAATTACTTTGAAATAATTGAACTGTATGTATAAAGTAATTTAAATAAAACTATTTATTTGTTATTCCACAAATGATATAATACCCTGACTAGTTTCGCAGGCACAGGTCCTGCATGGTCACAGACGACTTAGAAACCGATTGTTTCTAAGTTATGTATATTATACCCTATACCGCCAAGCTTTTTTTGAAGAAGGTAGGTTCTTTTTTAATCTTATAGTAGCAGATATTTATTTAATAAGAAACTTGGGTGACTCCAAATAACACATGGTAATATAGCATAGGCTAAGTAAAAAAAAACATCGGACGTCGGCCCTTCATAAGGAGTGATGACAAAGAAGCTGTTGAGATTGTTAAAGTGCCAGACAACGGTGGATTACAGTGTTGAAGCAAGAAGTTTAACTTGGTAGAGATTAGTGGGCCACATATCACAATTATTATTGTATAGGAAATGCCTACAATTATTTAACTTGTGATACTTTTTTTATTTGAATCACTCAAAGTGAACACAAATACACTGTCTGACTCTTTTACAGTGAGCATAGGAGGTCGGCACCTGGGATTAAACCCACGACTTCTGGCGTCTTAAGCGCTAGGCAATAATTAATTCGCAAAGTAAACTTACGTACCTATATCATTTTTTTTAATTAGGCATTCCATCCATAGTTATTATTTATATTTGAATGGTAGGGACGTAATTTTTTAAACATCTAATAGTATATTTTGCCTCAGAACAGACTCTTGTGTAGTGAGGTAACAAACCTTTGTATTAAAATTATGTAAGTTGTATTAATTATTTGTGTTTTGAGAAAAACCTTTTTAAAAGAAATATTCCTCTTTGACCAGCCGCTCTTAATAGAATCTGCACTGGACGCGGTAGTTGCGAAGCTTTCGCACACAAAATGTGGCTGGGCAGATCTCCCTGGAAGCGACTGTGGAGCCGAGACCTGCCAAGAGATAGACCATAAATCACATAGTTACATAGTTACAAATTTCCTCATCTTAACCGACGAGCGGTCGAATATATATGATTTCAAAAAACCGTAAAAGAAAGTAAGTTTAAAGGATAAATTTGGTGGGGAAACGTCGGAGGAACATGAAGTTGTAAAAATTCGAACAATTGTAATTCGTAAAATTGATTTTCGAACAACTGAGTTTTCGTACAATTTTCCTGTCACCGGAAAATTTTGGTCTATAGGCCAAAGTAGAAGAATGTTTCACTATACCGGAAAGCTTGTCCAAATGTTATATAACTTTGTTTTTACTTTAGCTGAGCAAAACGTATAGAAAAAATAAAATTTCAATCAATAAAAACGCTAAAATGTTGTATTGAACATTTTTTATGATAGTATTGTAGTATCTGAATAATATAGCTCGGAATGACATAAAAACATAAACGGATATTAATTAAAAAAATCTGATCGAAACAAATTCCACTTGTACGGAGCTCAAAATCTTATTTCCACGAAAAATAGAAATCAAAAAATTCTCTTACTATTTAGTAAATTATTATAAAAAAACGAGTAGGTCTTTACGAATTGGAGCCCGGTACTAAATTAGAAAAAAAAAAAAACGAATTTTTTATTTCTTTGTCTTGGAGGAAAAATGGAAACACTTTGTGAATATTAAAATGAATTCCTGGAGGAGTGTCCTTTGGAGGTGAAAATGTAATTCAGCAATAAATTGTTTTTTGATAATTTAAAACGTCACCCGAATAATATAATAATAAATTGAAAAATATTTCTCGGGAAGCTTCGTATAGTACTTACCTAATGAAATAATTTAATAATATTATTATTATTAGTACAAGTAGCTATGTACCTACCGGTCTTGATTAAATTAACGTTAACGGCCGAAGTGAAATTAATTCACTTAATTCATTAAGCCTATCCCAGAGGAGAAAAAATTAACATACGACTTACTGGCTGACTTTATTGGGTTATTTGCTACCGGGGTAGGCGTCAAAGTTCAGACAATCACCTTTTTTCCACCCATTATTATTTATTTTGTGGCGATACTAGCTGACCCCTCGAACTTTTGTGCCTTTCGCAATTGAGTGGCATTGATCCGATATGAAATTTAAAGAATAACATAGGTATTTGGTATGTACTGGTATGGTTTTTGTATTATGCTTTAGTGAGAATCTTTTAAAGATAACCTAAACGTGCATAAATTTATAATCATATTTAACAATCATATTTTCCTAGTGTCAAAATTTCGAAGTAATCTTTTTCCTCAGTAATCCAGAATCGCAGATTGAGCTGGCTTGGCCATGTTCTCCGCATGTCCCCCGAGAGGCTTGAATGTGCATTTTGCAAGCCTTTTTACGATCCGGATGGGATAAGAAGGCAAGGCAGGCCGAAATTAACAATCAAGCGGGCATTCACTGCGGTTCTTCAAGATGCTGGACTAAGCTGGGATGAAGCTGTGCCATTGGCGCAAGATGGAGAAATTTCGTGGCGTACACATGCTCCACACTGGGAGTAAACGTCTAAATAAGTGTAGTTTAATTTTTATTTCTAGTACGCATTTGTCACTGAAGGACGTGCGTTGCCAGAAATCCAGTTGTAGTAATCAGGCCCGAGAATCCAGATGGCAAAACCAGTGCAGCTACAAAGAAGCAGGTGAAATCAATATTGGATCCCGTAAATGACGGCTTTAAAGCCGTTAGTGTGCGTCGATCTAGAGGGGCCGGTATATTGGTGGAAACATCAACCAAAGAAGGTGCGAAAAACTTATTGGAATCCGAAAAATTAAAAGCTGGGGGTTTCTCAGCGTCAGTGCCTAAGCCCAGACTGCCCAGATTGGCTATTTATGGTGTGCCGAGAGATTTGTCTGACCAAGAATTCTTGACAGAATTATACAGGTGTAATCTGGAAGGAATCGTTTCTGAAGATGATTTTCTTGATGACACAAGAAGGATAGGAAAGTTTGGTTCTAGAGAGAAATCTTTCTGCGGGTCAATTATAGTCTGTTCTGCAAAAATTCGCACACATTTAGTCAATCAGGGAAACGTTTACTTAGGATGGAGCTCCTGCAAGGTAAAAGATCATATCGGCATAATTCGATGTTATAAATGCCAGCTCTACGGACATAGTCAAAAGCATTGCCAACAAGAATCGGAGACTTGTAGCCATTGCACTAAACAAGGTCACAGACATGATGTGTGCCCAGACAAAAATATAGAAGGAAAATGCGCCACCTGTGTACGTTTCAAAAAGTTAGCTAATCATATTACCGGAACTAAAGACTGCCCAGCTTACCAAGCAGCTTTGGAAAGGGTTATAAATTCTACTGACTATGGCTCCACCTAAAAACGCATCTGTTTTTGGTCAGGTTAATCTTGGACGATCAAAGGCTGCTACACTGGAGTTGGTTCACCTTATGAGAGAACGGAAGATTCCTCTCACATTTGTTCAAGAGCAATACACATTAAAGGGGCGGTCAAGAGGAATAAATCCACCACATGCAAGTATCGAAAAGGGCGAGTGCCCACTCGCGGGCTTCTTTTTTGATAGTTCGGTATTACAGCCACTATTTATCGATGGTTTGTCTGACGAATGCAGATGTTGCATCTGCATTAAATTGAACAACAATGAGATATTCCTAATATCCGTCTATTTCAAATATTCGGATGATGTAAATACACACCTTCAGCGCTTGGAAGACACTCTGACGGCTCTGAGAGGAAGGCCCATTGTCATCTGTGGAGACTTTAACGCTCGCTCACCCTTGTGGTTTGATCGTCCAAATACTCATGGATCTGGAAGTGGTAGGGCGGTGGAAGAATTCCTGTTTTCACATGGGCTCCACCTCCTAAACGCGCCGGGCCCAGCTACATTTGCGGGAGTTATGGGGGAGAGTTGGATAGACCTTTCCTTATGTACAGACGACCTGATTCAGATTATGTCGGATTGGACGGTACACCCGGATGCACTATCTACTGACCATAGATTGATTACTATGCTCATAGGTGGCGTTATGCCAATGACACCGTGCGGCATGTGGTCATTTAAACGAAGAAATCAAAACTGGAACTACTTTTCAATTATTCTTCAGCAAAAACTTGTTGATTTCGAAAGGATTGCTGTGGAGCGTCCAGAGTCCTTAGGTTGCAACGATGCTGTAGTATCAGCTGCTAATATATCTTTAGGGAGAAGCAGACCGCGTGTGACGGGATCTTCTGCTCCATGGTGGAATCCTGAATTGACGGAGTTGCGAAAGGAATATAAAAGAGCAAACCGCAAATATGGGAAAGTTCGAAGTGGATTGGTGCAGTTTAACTCACCTATTGCATTATTTCTGAGAACATCACTCTGCAGGGCACGAAGAAAATATCATCAAGCTATAAGGCAAGCTAAGGCTGAATCCTGGAAGGAATGGGTAACCGAGGTAAGTAACACTGACCCATGGTCTGCAACTAAGACTGCCGTCAGAGAAAGCAGAACAGCTGACCACTATTTATCCAGTGTAGTTAGAAATGAAGAGGATACATTGGGAATTGAAGAAACTCTAAGAGCATTTCTCGATGGCTTGGTTCCTTTGGATTCACCTCTACATGATCTTGATGAGCACAGGAGTCTTAGAGAAACAGCTTACTGCCCACCAGCGGGTGTTTCTCCAACCCTTGGTATTGAGGTTACATATCAGGAACTCAAGGAAATTATTGCCGGCCTTGGTCCACGGAAGGCTCCTGGTATTGACAGGGTTACAGGTGAGATAGTCAAGAAGGTCTGGGAGGTATCGCCGGAAAGGATTCTTACCCTTATGAACACTTGCATTAACAGTGGCATCTTTCCTAAAGTATGGAAGAATGGCTTGCTTAGGGTCATACCAAAGGCAAACGGTAAACCACTCTCGGATATCAAAGCCTATAGACCGATCACATTTCTGCCTTCTTTCGGTAAAATTTTAGAAATTCTGATACGGAACAGACTGTCGAGTGCGCTATCTAGCGGTTGTTCTCGCCAGTTTGGTTTTAGACGTGGTCTATCTACCGAGCACGCCATTATGGAGTGTTTGAGGTGGAAAGACGAACGCAGGGAAAAGTATGTTCTGGGTGTCTTTTTGGACATCTCAGGTGCCTTCGATAACGCATGGTGGCCCCTTATATTAGACAAACTGAAATTAAGATGTTGCCCGCCTGATTTGTTCAACATTGTTTCGGATTATTTTATAGCGGTTATATAGTATCGAATTTATACCACACAATTTATTTTCTATCTGATGCCACGAATGTATAGCGCCACCTATAAAGAGCCATCCAAGATAAAGAGCCATCTAGCGGAATACGCCGAATACAACTCGTACTTATCAACAACGTAGATTCACCACCGTTTTTACCAAGTTAACTAACTTAGATTATTTCGCACCAGAGGGAGAATACATCACTTTTTGGACAAATTATTTTGCGCGAATAACTCACCTATAAATACTTTTTCACTATGCAATTTTTTTCACTCTTTCCCTTCAGAACCTACAGTGCATAATATTGTAATTAGTTTTTAAGTTAAAATATATTTTTCTGTGATACTTTATTTGAATTCACTAATATAGTGCTTGTGTTTTTTATAATATAAAATTGAGTTTCATTTCGGTAGTTAGTCGAATTCCTTCTTAACTGTTTAGACTTGTTCATAAAGAAATAGTGAAAGTTGATGAGTACTCCAGATATTTCTTAATCTTGCCAAACTCATAAGAGAGTTTCTTATCTTCTAATAAAGATCATTTTTCCCACTATCATTCTACCTTGAGAAAAGAAATCAGTACTCCTTCTTCATCTCAATCTCCTCTCTTCTTATGGATCAGATCCAACCAATCTGAACCCCATAAATTGGTGACCCCACGACGTTCGAACACCCTTCAATTATCTACTTAATCCATCATTTTCCAATAATCTCCAACAATCCATTAACATTCTCAAACAAATTTTTCTCAACAATCTTAACAAAATTGTCACATGTACACCTTCGTCCACTAATCCATCTCGAATATTTAACACTCTATACATTCATTCCAAATTATTTCTTTCACAAAGCCATCTAAATAATATTGTCCCACAATTTAAAATTTTCATATCACATACTACATTCAAAATTAAGCGCGTCCAACATCCATTTACCATTCGGCGCAACTTCACTCCACTGCGAGTACAAATGTCTAAATAGCATTACCAGCCGCTTTGTTCGCGATAAATATTTTCAAATTTTCGACAAAATATATGAATTTATAGTGTAAAATCAATGTGCAACGGGTTCTGAAGGGAGGAGCCATCCGATAACGATTTCAGGCAAGTAGATTCTTGCGCAAATACCATTGTAAACGGTATTTAGTGCAATTTTTTTTATAACAGTAACAAAGAAACTTGTCGGATTATTTTTTGAAAGCCTTTCTTTATTTTTTACTCTTTAATTGTAATGATATTTAATTTAAACAATTTAATTCCTTTCGATTTTGATTCCTAAAAAGGAATAGGGATAGACGTTCGAGTAATCGAAATTAATTTAAAAAAAAATTATTGGTAACATTTAGCGACAACATATTGTAGGTTAGAAAATTTTCACTGTGTAATGTCACATATGTTTTCATGAAATTTTTTAACATTTTGGAAACATTACAACTTATTTTCATATTGGTTTGTAATATTACAACAGCAATCAAAGAACAATTTAATAATTTTTCATAATTTATGCCCGATTGTAAGACAAGTTGAACTTGAATATTTTTTTTGAGAAATTTTGAACAAAACTTAACATTACATTGTCTGATTGCAGATATACCTATTTTAATTTGAATTGTATAACGAGCTCGTGGAAGCACAAGGTAACCCTTTAAATATTTATGTAAACCAAGAGCGAAGTGAATACACTGCAGATCCCAATCGATTTTTTCTTATTTTTTTTTAACATTTTCACCTGAACATCGATTATACCCATATCTCACAAATTTTCATACTTTAACACAATGGCTACATCCAAAGACTCCACAAAGGAAATACCACTCCAAGACATTTCCGAATCATCCCCCTCATACAATACCGATGCTAATAACATAAACGTTACTTTTACAGAACGAGTCTCAGTGAAAATACCACCGATTTCAAATACAAAAATCGAATCATGGTTCAGACAAGTCGAAAGACAGTTCAAACTGGCGGGTATTAAAACGGACGAGTCCAAATGCAATTACATAGTGGCAAACATAGACTCAGATACATTTGACAGACTTCCCGATGCCGCAATAGAAGGTAACAATTACGATTTCCTTAAACAAACAATGATAGCCAGATTAGGTATACCACCTGAGGAACGTAGAGCTAGATTATTCAAAGGTATAGAGCTAGGAGATAAGACACCCAGTCGATTGCTACACGAAATTGAAAGATTAGCTGCAGGGTTAGAGCTGTCAGATAGCAACATCAAACACTTGTGGGTCCAACAACTTCCACCACAAGTGCAGGGACATATAATAAAGAATGATAGCGATTTAGAAACCTTAGCCAACATAGCAGATTGCCTAATAGGGGTGTATCAACGAAACGAGGTAGCCGGAATCGAACAAAATCAGTCAGCTCCCAATACCATAGATGCAACAATTTCGAAAATCCTAGACGAAAAATTACATGTAATTATAAACTCAATAGATAACAGAAAACAACACTCAAGTAAAGTCAACAGCAAACCCAAGTATTACTCCAATACCAAACGATTCGAAAATCGAAATGATTTTACGAAAAACACTCCCAACACTCACAATCAGCCGAATTTTAGCCATAATCACTTTTCAAACTACAATCGAAACAATTACCGCGAAAATCCAAACCATTTTAAGACAGATAGACCCACTAACCCACATAGACACGAGAACAACCTACAACGATCCGATTATTGTTGTTATCACAATAGATTCGGCGGCAAAGCACGCAAGTGTATCGCACCATGCTCCTACAAACCTATCCAATACCAAAAAAACTAGGTTGTCGACTCGTCACAGAGACACACGAGTCGACCAACCACAAACGTCTCTTTGTAACTGACCGAGACCACTGTAAATCATTTCTTATTGATTCAGGGTCGGAGATTAGCATAATCCCCAGGTCATTCCACAAACGCGCAGCCAGTAAGAACAATCTTAAACTGTATGCAGCGAATGAGACCGAGATACGAACTTTCGGTATAACCAACTTAACCCTAAATTTAGGATTTTCACAAAAATTAAACTTTAACTTCATTATAGCCGAAATTCCGAAAGCCATTATAGGAGCAGATTTCCTTCATAAATTCAATCTATCGATAGATATTAGGAACAAGTTAATAATTAACAACAACACGAAGGAACAAATAAGAGCATTCACATCCACCACAGATGTAAGTGCATGTAGATACCAATTGTCACTAATTAATAAAAGCGACAGTTTTCACAATCTATTAGCCCAGTACCCAGAGTTAATAGACATTAATAAGACATATGGCGAACCCAAACACAATACGGTTCACTATATCGAAACGCGCGGCAGACCTGTTTCTTCCAAACCCAGACGCCTAGCCCCTGACTTACAGAGACAGGCGAAATCTGAATTTGAGTCGATGGTCAAACAAGGGATATGTAGATATTCACTTACCGCTTGGTCAAGTCCCCTGCACTTGGTTCGTAAGGCAGATAACACATACCGCCCATGCGGAGATTATAGACGTTTAAACGCAGTAACTATCCCTGATAGATACAGTATTCCCCACATACACGACATTACTAACGACTTACACGGATGCACCATATTCTCCAAAGTTGATCTTCTAAAAGCATACTTTCAAATTCCAGTTGCACCACAAGACATATGCAAAACAGCAATATGTACACCATTCGGAAATTTCGAATTCTTGAGACTACCGTTTGGACTATCAAACGCTTGCCAGACCTTCATGCGCCACATCAACGAAATAACCGCAGGACTCGAAGGAATCCACGCTTACGTCGACGACATCCTCATAGCATCAAAGGACGAACAAACACACGAACAACACCTGAGAGCTTTGTTTGAAAGACTGCAATCACATGGTATGACTGTAAACCCATCAAAATGTGAATTTGGTAAACAATCTTTAAAATTTTTAGGATACCACATCTCAGCAGCAGGCATAGGTCCGTGCCCAGAAAAAGTGGAGTCCATCTCACACATGCCGAAACCCAAGACGATTCAGGATCTACGCAGATTCATAGCTACATGCAATTTCTACCTCAGATTTTTACCCAACATGGCCAGCAAACTAGTAAGACTGAACGATTATTTGAAGGGCGCAAAGAAGAATGACAAAAGACCAGTAGAGTGGAATGACATCACCGAACAAGACTTCAATGAGGTAAAACAAGCTTTAATTAACTCTACAACCCTAAACTACCCAGATGCTTCACTAGAATTATCCTTATGGACAGACGCTTCAGATAAAGCAATCGGAGCGGTTCTGCAACAAAAAATTGACACAGGCCAGTACCAGCCATTAGGTTTTTTCTCCAGAAAGCTAAACAAGGCCCAAACCTCATACAGCACATACGATAGGGAGATGTTAGCAGTTTACGAAGGAATCAGATACTTCCGACATCATATCGAAGGACGTCATTTCAAAGTCTACACCGACCACAAACCTATTACCTTCGCCTTTACAAAAAAATCCACTAGCAAAGAATCACCCCGACAGCAGCGTTGTTTAGACTACATAGGACAGTTCACCACAGACATCCAATACGTGACAGGACAAGACAATACTGTCGCAGACACCCTTTCTAGGATAGAACAAATAGACATCGAACACAATATCTCTCTTGAGCAAATATCCAGCGAACAAGATAATGATTTCGAATTAAAAAATTTACTAAATAACGAAAACACAACATCTCTGAAACTAATAAGATCTAATTTTCAAGGTTTACAGATAGTATTCGACACATCTACAGGAAATTGGAGACCTTATATTCCAAAGACGTTGCAAAATAAGTTTTTCCAACAAATACACAACCTTAGTCATCCAGGTAACATTGCAACACTTAAAACACTCAGCCAGAGAGGTGTTTGGAAAAACATGAGAGAAGACTGCAAAAATTGGACAAAAACTTGTATTCCATGCCAAAAAACAAAGGTAAACAAGCATATTAAAACTCCTATCTCAACGTTAACCATGCCCAGACACAAATTTTGCAATATTCATATGGACCTAGTCGGCCCATTACCACCATCTGAGGGAATGCGTTATTGCTTAACAATAATCGGCAGATTTACCAGATGGAGCGAAGTAATTCCATTAGAAAACATAGAAGCAAAAACCATTATTAGAGCATTTTTTGATAATTGGATAGCCCGATATGGAATACCCATTTCGGCGGTCACAGACCAAGGCAGACAGTTTACTTCACATGAGTTTAAAACCTTTTGCAATTATATGGGAATTAAGCATAACAAGACAACATCTTTTCACCCCCAAAGTAATGGCCTAATTGAACGATTCCACCGCACACTAAAGAACGGATTCAAATGTCACTATCCAACCCCTTGGACAAAATCATTATCCACCATACTACTAGGTTTACGAAACACAATCAGGGAGGATTTCAAGTACTCAGTAGCAGAAATGTTATATGGACAAACCCTACGATTACCCGCAGAGCTGTTACAAGAAACTCAAGTCGATATGGATCCAACTACTTACACTTTTCAACTAAAATCATTTTTCAACAGCATAAAACCACGCCCAGTTACACACCACAACAAACAAGACATTTTCATACATCCCGAAATTCACAAATGCACTCACATGTTCCTCAGAAATGATCTACAATACAAACCTTTACAACATAATTATAACGGCCCTTATTTAGTATGTTCTAGGACACAGAAATGTGCTACCTTACAGATTAACAACGAGAAGAGGACAGTCTCACTGGACCGTTGCAAGCCAGCTTTCCTACAAACCGCTCAACCAGAGGACTGCAGAGTTCCACACTCCACCACCAGGTCAGGGAGGAAGATATTTTCTCCACATCAGAATTTATAGCACGCCATAAATTCTTGCGGGAGGCTGTATAGCGGTTATATAGTATCGAATTTATACCACACAATTTATTTTCTATCTGATGCCACGAATGTATAGCGCCACCTATAAAGAGCCATCCAAGATAAAGAGCCATCTAGCGGAATACGCCGAATACAACTCGTACTTATCAACAACGTAGATTCACCACCGTTTTTACCAAGTTAACTAACTTAGATTATTTCGCACCAGAGGGAGAATACATCACTTTTTGGACAAATTATTTTGCGCGAATAACTCACCTATAAATACTTTTTCACTATGCATTTTTTTTCACTCTTTCCCTTCAGAACCTACAGTGCATAATATTGTAATTAGTTTTTAACCCTTTATAGGGCAAAATATAAAGGATTTAATAAAAGGGTATTTTTTTATTTTTTTTCGTACAATCAAGGGTAGTAAATATTATGGTAACTTATTTTTCATTTTTTTCCCTCTTCTTCTTCATCTTTTTGGGTGGTACATTATTGTACCACTGCCCTATAACGTAAACTGCAAACACGCCGTGTTCACTGGTACACATTTGTACCACTTTTGAAATAGTACTATAAAATATTGAAAAGTGTGTTTCATGTTTAATATTATTTTATTTAAAAAACCAATTAACTAAATAACTGATGAAAAAACACCAAAATAATAAAAATAAATCCTAGAAATTTAAAAAATACATATATATGATAAGAATAAACAGACGTAAGATTTTTCATCTCAAGTAAGCCGATGAAAGCCTTCAGTTCTTCAATATTTGTGTCCAGGGTTTGTCCGTTTTGGGATGCATATAAATTACTCTGATTGACTAGATGTTCCCAAATGTCAGCTATAAAAAGGAGGAAAAATATTTGAGAAATTCAGAGGGTTCTCAAATTTTCTTGACATACATATGGCTGATTGAATTTAAAATCCAGGCTCACTTGGTCCATTTGTAAGCAGACGGACAGACTAATACATCGCCAAATATTCCATAATATCATCATTACATGGATAAGCCTACCTACCTACCTACTTAAAATCAAAATTTCATGTTTCAGCTGTTATATCATCTTTTGGCTAATGTTTAATTCATTGTTTTATGTGAGATAATAATATTTAGTATTTACTTTATAAATTTAAACGTTTAAAAATATTGATAATATGTATATTGGTAGTTTTTAGAGAAAAGTTAAAATGCAATCAATCAGAGGTTAAATGACTTTTCAAACTTTATTTGAAACTATCTTAGTACTGTATAAATATATGTACAAAATAATTGAAAAATATTATCAACTATAGTCCTATAAACATGTTATTTATCGTTTTTTAAATTTAAATTCACACATTTTCACAAAATTTCCATAATCATCTTCACTTTCGTAAAACCGGGCAAAAAACGTGTCCTGAGTGGCCGGTGGTACAAATATGTACCACAAAATTTTTGACTTTCTATTATTCTTCCAACAAAACTTTTGAAGATTTACAAGAGATGTCAGTGCTTGTAGCATTTCTTTACGAATTCATTTATTAAATGTGGTAAATCGATAAACCATAATATTTCAGAGCTATGTAGATTTTTTCAAAGTGGTACAATAGTGTACCAGTGCCCTATAAAGGGTTAAGTTAAAATATATTTTTCTGTGATACTTTATTTGAATTCACTAATATAGTGCTTGTGTTTTTTATAATATAAAATTGAGTTTCATTTCGGTAGTTAGTCGAATTCCTTCTTAACTGTTTAGACTTGTTCATAAAGAAATAGTGAAAGTTGGTGAGTACTCCAGATATTTCTTAATCTTGCCAAACTCATAAGAGAGTTTCTTATCTTCTAATAAAGATCATTTTTCCCACTATCATTCTACCTTGAGAAAAGAAATCAGTACTCCTTCTTCATCTCAATCTCCTCTCTTCTTATGGATCAGATCCAACCAATCTGAACCCCATAATTTCAACGATCGAAAGATTACAATCACCTATGGAGGATGTGTGATCAAACGGGAAGTTACCATGGGATGTCCACAGGGATCCGTTCTTGGGCCTTTTTTGTGGAATGTCTTATTTGATGATTTATTGACAATGATTCTTCCTGATAATGCTACAATAATTGCATATGCGGATGATGCCCTTCTTCTCTTGGCCGGAAACTCTAGAAGCTCGATTGAGAGTGAATTCTCAAGAATCATTCGTGGTGTAATGAATTGGGGCAATCTAAATAGACTGGAATTCTCAGCAGCCAAGACCGCGGCACTATTGATGAAAGGGAATTTGAGTAGAAATCGTAACCCGGTGCTTAAAATGGGGGATAAGAGTGTGAAAGTTGTTGACTCTTTTAAATATCTTGGAGTCACGTTGGATAGAGGATTTACCTTTCTTCCACATGCAAAATCTGTGTGTGATAGGTCGAAGACTTTGTTTGCACTTCTTTGGAAGCTCAGTAGTAGGACATGGGGTTTTAGACCGAGTACCTTGCTTGTAGTATATCGTGCAACGTTTGTTGCCCAGGTATCATACGCATCTCGCGCATGGTCTCACAGACTCCATATTGGATATATTGCCTCAGCTCTTCTAAGAGGTCAGAGACCGGTCTTGTTATCTTTAACACAGGCGTGTAGGACTGCTGCTAGTGATGGCTTACCAGTAATTGCTGGTGTTTTGCCGGCTGATCTGGAGGTTTTGCAGTCTTCAGCTATTAGATCGCTTAAAGTAGAAGGTTTCGTAGAATATTTTGGTGTGATAGCTAGAATAAATACAGAACACGGTAGTTTAAAAAATGCAATCGAGGGCGTTCGTGAAAGAACAATAGAGGTCTGGCAGGACAGATGGAACTGTGGGTTGTCTGCGAGGCTGGTGTATCATTTTTTCCCAGACATAAGATCAAGATTGAGCCGTAAATTTATTGTCTTTGATTTTTTGACCTCACAGTTGATAACGGGTCATGGAAATCTGAAAGCAAAGCTCTATGATCTTGGTCTGGCTTCTGATCCATGGTGTCCGTGTGGGGGAGGACGGCAATATTCGGACCATATTCTTTGGGAATGCCCTATGATGAACATCGCGAGAGACGAGCTGATGGCTGGATTCACCCATGACACGCCCAGACCTATTTGGTTTGGGGAGATTTTCCTAAATCCCACGAACTTTAGGTGTTTTTGCGCCTTCGCGGAGGACTGGAGAGAGCAATGGGATAACCTGATGCAGCCCGTCAGCGAGGCACCACTCACGTAGTCTCGTTGAGTTGCGTGTTTCAAAACTCATTACCTCTGTAACTTTTATTGTGGGTGCATTTTTTTTTTTTTTGCGTAATGGGCTTAATCTGGTAAAAAACGGTGATGGGTTTATTTTTGGTTTAGTATGTGTTGTAGCTTGTTTATTTTTATTATTTGGTGGGATTTGGTTATGGTGTAGTTGTTGGGAGGAATCATTAACGGTTGTTAAAATTCAAATTAAACTTAAAATTTCCGCAATTTAATTTAATTATAATTATCAACTCAATCTGAAGTTTTTCTTTAATTTGCACTTAAATGAATTATTTGTTGCAAGGATCTTTTTCTTTGCTTTCTCTTTGCGCGTCAGATGAAGTCCTTCCGACTTTATTCTGAAACCTTGCACTTTTTGTCTACTTTTTTTTTTTTTGGCTTATAAAGTCTGGATGAAATGAGAACTTAGGTTCCTGAAACATCCAGGGGTATGGGAGGGCGCAACCCTTAATGATTTGTCACTGACCATAAAATGACAATGGGCGGATCATATCGTCAAACAGGGAGCAGGGGCGATGGGCACCCAGAATCCTAAACTATAGGTCATGGGAGAAAATAAGGGGAGTGTGCCGGCTCAAAAAATGGGCCGATGGCATTATCTCTGTCGAGGATAGAAAGCGGCAATACAAATTACAAGATAGAACGGAGTGGAAGAAGATGGAGCAGGCCTATATCTAGCAGTGGACAGATAGCTGAGGAAGAAAAAGAAGTAAGTATAACAATCGTTTGACTTTTATAAATTATGCTTTTTTTAGATTACATGCAATTGACTGAATATCACATAAAAACCCCTTTAACTTTTTATAATATATCACACACTTGCTATTTTTTTTTTAAAATCTGGAACTAAGTAACTACCTACTTATTTTCATTTCAAATTCAAAATATAAACTCTGTTTCAAGAATATCAGATTGTGATTCTAAACCATCCTTGAAAGACCCTAAACACATTCAATTTTATTCATCCAGATCCATCCAGTTTTGAAGGAAGAGTTAGTAGTACGTATGTAACAAACAATCAGCACAGAAGAAATATAAAGATAAAGATTATTCGTCTTTTTTTTCCTCGGTTATTGTTTATCGGCTTCGCTTTATACCACGCAATCTCTAACTAAGGGAAGGAATTGGTTTATAATTAAATTTTACGTTGTTCAAGTTATTTCCCCCTATACTGTCTCCAGAGAGACCATGTTGAACTAACCATGGCCGTACATTTTCAAAGATCGAAAGCATCTCATGGGAATATGATTAATTTAGTTCCCATTATGCGTACCTTTCCACTATCCACTACTGTGACCTAATTACTTCCAGATAATTATTTTAGGTTGCTACATGAATGTCAGACAAAATGGAAGTCATTAAATAAACGGTTCTGGCCCTCCTCAGAGACACAAACATTAAACAAGATATAACTTTTGCCTTTAATAATATTATAATGTTCGGCTTGGCTGAGCTTATTAAAACCACTAAAATACTACACATTCATTCAATCAAGTCATTATTTGTTACAAATATTCTTTAAGATCTAGTCCTGAAAAATGGTCACAAGAATCTCTAGACATAATTAGAACGTTGTGCACCAACAAAGCCAATAGGCAATAAATATGAGACCTTAACAAAAATGGATATAGTCATATGCTGGCGCCAAATACATGACAGCAGTGAGCAGTCTTTAAATTTGGTTGCTCTCTTGTTCTCAATAATTTCCAACTTTCATCTCTATTTTTCATCAATAATTATTAAATAATATCTACTTATTGCATACCTACATGAGATTTTTCGACATGTTGAACATGTTGATAATTCTCATGATTAGGAGTTTCGGAGACTTTAACATTACCACCTAATGGCGAAAGTTGTTAACGTAAAGTGATCTCACTATTCATATTCCGAATATCAATAGACCTGCCCCGATTCCGCCAGTGTCAAAAAATGGCTAAATACATAATCATTTGCAACGTTTATAGGACTAACGGGCCAAATTAGAAAAAAAAATATTTGAGAAGACTTGGCTTGAAGACACAATATTGTAATAGGTAAATTCACAAAAGCGACTATTCCCTTTAGAAACGGGGTCTATATTGATTTAATAAATAAAAATATGTCATATGATAACAATAAAAAGTATTAAAAAAAAAAAAGTATGTTGGTAAATAATTGTATGAAGAAATAACTACATAATCAAAACTCCACCTGATAGTCAGTCATTTTTGAATTTGGATGGAAAAATTTTCTCAAGACATTTTTGAAGACCCGCCTTGATTGTGCAGAAAACTTTTAAATTAGTATTTTATTTTGGTCAATCATAGAAAGAACCCACTATCATCGATGAAAATTATGCATCTATGAAGGTTATTGTGTAATTTCCGTTCATACACATGGTAATTTTTGAAAACGTTATAGTCATAATGAAATCATATAGGTACCTACCTAAGGGCTGGGCATTATTCATACGAAGTGTTTTTAATTCGAATGTTGAATTAGTTAAGGAAAAAGGATATTTATTCGTGAGTCGGTCTCCCGGGGGATGGCGCCCTTATGCATTATGATCACGTCCAACAATATGCTCCTTCCTGGTCTCCTCGCTACGTGCTCCGCATGCCTAACGTCTGTATTTCCAAGGGTTCAACATCAAAGTGATTTTTTTGACTAGTTTTACAGTCAATAAACGATGACTACGCGCCGTGATCAATGATGTATTATTCAATTTGATTTGAACGAGTGCGTTAAATTTATTTCTGACATTATATCAAAGGTGCTGTCATAGAATTAAATGTCCCGCCATTTCTTACGACAAAAGATGATTGTCAACTCCTTTCAATTCGGGTGAATAAGAAATCAAGGAACAAATAAATTTATTCGTAAAAAATAGAAGGAATTTCTCGACTTTTTTCTTGACAAGAACATTGTTCCAGAAAATGGAACAATAATGCGTTCTTACATATTAACAGAAGCAGGGTAATACAATGAAAGATTATATTATCATTAAAAATGGTAATGATTATTTGTGTCATTATCTTAGATAGATCTAGACTAAAAGTCTGTTATATTATCAGGGTGACAATACTAAATTCCAATTCACTTTTCGTCGTTTTCGAGGAGTGTCAGTTTACCATTGTTATCCTATTCTCATGTTTAACCAATATCGACGGGTTTGACGTCCCATCTGACCACATTTTTGACCTTGAAAATCTCTAAAATTACTGCGTTTCTTGGTCTATCACGCAAAATTTTATCTGCTGTATTATTTACAGCGCTGAGCGTTTTAATTTTCATTGTTTTCAGCAAGCTTTTCGTTTTGACAGTATCAAATCTCGATTCCATGCCATTTGAGAATAGGTCGCATAAACATGGACCATTTTTTGTATGTCAGATATTGGACCATTTTTGTATGTCTTTGACCACAAAATTAAGGATTTGTAAAACATAAATGTACAATATAGGTATGTGTAACTAAAAGCAAGTGCAATGCAATGTATGTTCATTTGAAGAAGCCAATAGCAATCAATGTAAGTATTTGTTACAAATTTGTGACTGTTCTTTTCTATGGTTTTGACTCAAGTCTTCACTACACATACAGCAGAACCTTTTCGATTCTCTTTATCTTTTACGCCCGATACTGAATACATAAGTAATAATAATAATATAATTTCACACAAAATCGATTCATTTTATTATTAGATTACGATTATCGTCCCAACATTGTGTTGGCATTACTCTTTCGCACTTAACTATCAATTTAATAACGTTATTTGCCTTTGGTAATAATTTTTCTACCATTTTCATTAGAGCCTTAACAATACTGAGCTGTCTGAAGAGGGTCGATATAACTCGACGATATTGAACATTGAAATGTTGGTTTTAGGCTAATAGGATGGATAAAATTGTACACTTTCGTAAAAATATAACACACGTCTGTCAAATTGAAAATTAAATATACGAGGGGGTTTTCAAAAGAAACGATAATTTTTGGTATTAGTTTTCTCTCTTTTAATAAAGTACCTTTCTAAATTATTCTTCCGTTGTACGATTTGCGATTTTTTTTCAAGGACTTAGATTTTTGTTTTACCTACTCTACAGCGCCAAAACGCTTCTCTTTCATGTCATATCTAGACATAATTAGAACCTTGTGTACCAACAGAGCCAATAGTCAATAAACATGAGACATTAACAAAAATGGATATAGTCATATCCTGGCGCCAAATACATGACAGCAGTCGCAGTCTTTAAATTTGGCTGCTCTCTTGTTCTCAATAATTTCCAACTTTTATCTCTATATTTCATTAATTATTATTAAATATCTATTTGTTGGTCTAATGGGCGAACTGTGTGATCTGGAGTACGCGGACGACCTAGCGTTGTTCAGTACGACAGTGGAGGAATTACAGCGCAGTGTTTCAAGACTCTGCGACGAAACAGCACGCCTCGGCCTTCGAATCAATGCCAGTGAAACGGAGCTCATGGCGAATAATGCCTGCCCCGATAAACAGCTACCGATAACCATCGATGGTCACCAGGTCTCCCGGGTGGATAAATTCAAGTAGCTGGGAGCAACCATTACCACCACTGGTGACCTCGGGGCTGTGCTCCCGATACGTATCGGTATGGCAAGTGGCGCCTTCAACAACATGACCAAGATATGGAAGGCGTCGGCGTTTAGTGTCGAGACGAAATGTAAACTGTTTGATGCGTGTGTGTTGCCCATCCTCCTGTATGGGTGTGAGTCCTGGCACCTGACTTTGGCCCAGGCACAAAAAGTATCTGCATTCGAAACGAAGTGCCTCAGGAGAATTTTGGGTATAAGATGGTACCACCGCATCACGAACGACGCTATACGCCGGCGCGCCCAGCGTGAGCTCATCACCTCTATTATTATGTGGAGGAGATGGACTTGGCTGGGGCACGTGTTAAGGATGCCGAATGACAGATGGCCGAGAAGAGCGCTGTTTTTCCTCCCATCAGGGTCCCGGAGACGAGGAAGACCCTCTCATACTGTGTTCCGCTCCTTCGAAGCAGAGCTGAGGAATCTGGACATGGTGTGGGAGGAGGTCATTAACGTTGAGCAAGATCGAGCGCAATGGAGAGCTCTTGTTGTCTCCCTATGCCCCTAAGTGGGGTCTAAAGGGAGTTTGGATCTGGATCTATTTGTTGCATACATGGGATTTTTCGACATGTTGAACATGTCGACGATTCTCATGATTAGGAGTTTCGGAGATTCAAACATTACCACCTAATGGCGAACGTTGTTAACGTAAAGTGATCACACTAAGCCAGCCTTCGAAATAACAGTAGAAGACGGTCGTAAGCCCGTGGTGGTTTGTTCCATTCTAAAATCGAACATCAGTAATGAATTTTTAGAGTCATTAGTTGTTAGATAAATAGAAACACCATAGGGCTAGATCCCTAGATCTGCTGAGTTAGGGGGGTGGACAATTGGTGTCATGCCGTTTTGGGTAAAAAACTTGAAATCTTTGATATTCTTGATATCCCATCAGTGGTTCAAAGATGATCTTTACAAACGAGAACATCGATTTTGTCGATTTCGATTGTTTAATGGTTACAAAAAACGACCTATAAAAAATAACGCCGATCATAGATTTTATAGATGATCCAATTAACATCCATGAATAATGCCATGATGTGTTTGAACCTGAGAGATAGTGATAAACGAAACGATTCAGCAGAAAAATAAAAATATGTGCGAACAATTATTTTTAAAACAACATTTTGTAATGTAACTAACAAACTAGACGCAAATTGACGTATATTTACATAAATCCTTCAGAATTTTTCAGATGTACCATATTAAAATATGTGAAGTTGTTTTGGTACCTACCTACTTTAAACATGGCATGTATGTTAGGCGGGATCATAGAGTTGTCTTAGATAAGCTGCAACCACTCGAAAATAATATGGTCTTGTTTTCTACAGAAAACAGATACACGACTAGACGGTTCCTACATAGAGACATTAAGTAGGGGAGAGTTCGCTACATTATACCACTTTTGACAATAACATATTTTTCTTGAAAATTTGATCGTTTAAATCCAAATAATGAACATTAAAGTGGCATTATATTTAATTTTATTCAACAAAATGAAAACCATAATAATATGCAGATATTAAAATATAGGTAAGTAGTCGGTCTAATTTGCCATATGGCATATCTGGGCTACTAAAGCAAGTTTCATGATTCCAGTGCCTAAAGTCTGTCTTCTTCAGAATAGCAATTTAAACGAAATAGGCTTAATACTTTATTTTACAACATATTGAGTCTACGGGGCTGCAATGGCCACATTAATATTATGCTAAAATCAAACTCTTAAGATCTAAAAAAATACCACTTGAAACATATTTTTTTTAAATCAGTGAAGTAAAACAAAATAATCTGTGTGATAATTTGGACCGGTTCAATTTGGCATACTTTTAGTGGTCCTATTTAACGAACAATCCCTTTTTGAGGAATTGTAAAATTATGACAAATATGAAATATTTGATCACAAAGCAAATTTTTAAGCAATGAGAAGTGTAAAATATTATGCATCAACTAAGGAAGAAAAATGTCATGGTATGTCATGTCAATTTAAAAAATATTTTTTTCTCCACCAGTGACATTCTACGGTTTTTGCGGAAATCAAATGACACAGACGCCAAGTGCCTACGGATGGAGAAATATATAAAATACCTAATAAAAAAAACAGCAGCATTAACAAAAGTCAAATAATTATTTATGTTTTTTCACAGAAACACAGTTTAAATCTTATTTTTCATGAAAGTGGTTAAATTTACCCAAGTTTCCCCGATGTGATTGTTAGGACATGATCGTGTCTAGAATGTGCAGCACGTAATAATACAAGATATGGTACAATACTATTGTGTCTCCGACTTTACGTAAGATTCCACTAAACCAATCTGTGTAAGCCAATACAAGCTGAAACCAATGCAGACTACAATATAAAACGTCGGTGAACCGATAAATAGTACAAGAGACCAATATTGTGTTTAAAATAGGTAGGTACATATTTTCTTTTTCTGAAAAGTATGAAAAATGCATAAGGTACATTTTATGAAAAATATAGTTGGAAGAATAAAAGCAACAATGGAGCCCATGATAACATTTTTCTACAAATTTTATTGGGTTTGAAGAGTGTAAACATTTTTTTTTGGCAATAATTGATAATTTTATTACTTTGAATTCGTTGTTCGATATTTTTTTATAATCTTAAACTTCATGTACCTTTTGTATTTTTAGAATTTAAAAACCATTAACATAATTATGAATCAGATAGAAGTTTCATACGTAGTGCGTAGGTACTTAATTTAATGAAAATAAGTAATCGAAATAACGATATCATATTTTATTGATATTGTTATTTCATTTCGTTAACTAGCTCTGTAGATGCATAACCTTCCCCTGTTCTCCTACCTACCTATTAATTTGAATCAATTATTGTGTAGGTATGCCAACATTTTGCCAGTTGATATTTAAAATGATAAAGAAGATGTTTTATGGACTTGGTGTTTTTATGAGACGTCAGTGAAAAGTTGTTTAAGAAACTTGTTAATTGAAGAATAAACAAATCACAGAAATGGCCGGTCTGAAAGCCACCCGTCACCAGAATATCAGATAGGTCACACACATACATATCCCTCCTTACAGTCCAAACCACCGCCTTTCCTGAGAGTCAGCCTGCGTGTACAAGCTCTTTTTCAATCGCATATAAAAAAGTTTTTTTATTACCTACTATTAAAAGTTGTTAGATGGCGGTCTTTCCCACTGTTTCGTGCGGAAGTCGAGGTTCCGATCCAGGTGCCGACCATCTTCCTCTTTTTTTATTACTTATTTTATTTTATTTATCTTATAACAATTATAATTTGACACAAGATTTCAGTAGCTTACTGTGAAAGAGTCAAATAGTGTACCTGTTTTCACTTTGAGTGAGCACAGATTCACAAAAAGAAATACTTTACTCTCATTTTAATTTCAGCATTTGTCAAATATTTTTGTCTTCCGTCTGAGATTATAATAAAACAGCCCAACAATTATTCTTCAAATCAAATGTGCTCCAGAGAGCAAAGGTGGACAGATAGTTGTTGCTGATCGAAGTCCGGAAGGCGTTCTGAATCTGATTGTGATTGGCAAAATAGAGAGTCAAAGATGTTTTAGCAACAGACAGTCCTCTTTCCGTTATATTTTCACAGATAGGGCCGAAATAGGTACAAGCAGTCAGAGGGCTTTTTGCAGCTTGCTTTTTTCGGGACGAATACTCTTGGATGATGGCGGGGGAATACAACATGACACAGGAAGAATAATACAATTATTATTCAGCTGACTTTTCATAGCCTCGGGAAGTGGAAAGCGATGGTTAAACAACATTAAATTTAATGAACCTTTTTTTAATGAATCTAGGCTCACTCAAAGTAAACGCAAAGCAGATTGATTTCATGACTAAGATCCATCAGAGATTGGGTAGATATTTGAGATATTAATCTAATATTGTAGGTATAAAAGAATGTCGGGTTAGTGCGAAAACTTATAAATCGAGACCGACCGAACAGATTCTTCCGATGTTTGATTTGTTGGATTCTTCTCCGCTCCGGATAACAGAATGACTATTTATTTATTTTTTATTTTTATTATTTTCGAGAGGTCAGACAGTCATGACATTACATACAAATCAATAAATAAAGAAACAGATTATTAATACCTAGATATATATTAAAAAGTTGAAAAAAAAAATGCAAAAGAAATGATATTAAAGTAAGTATGTATGGAACTGATTTCCTGCGACGCCAACGTCATATATGAAGAATTCTATAACAAAAAAATTATTGTTTACCTGACAACCATTGACATAAAATATATTGGTACGCAGATTATTGATGGAATTTTTTTCGAGATTCAAAAATGATATTATTTTAACATTCAAAATTTTTTTAACGTATTTTTGTATAAAATTACGAATTTGAAATCAATATTCATAGTAAGGACTACAGGACAACGTCTGTTGGGAAAGCTAGTAAGAAATAAATTGTTAAGCATCGCCATTGGACCACTACTTGGTCCCTACATCAGGCACATGTAAATAGAAAACAAAAATATCAAAAAAAGTATTTTAATAAGATTTGAATCAGCTCCTCCAAGATTACATAGTATACGACTAAGTAATTGAAGTAATTAGTTTAGAAAATTGTTCATTAGTTGAATGAGTCAAAGTACCTTTTACGAAACAAGTTTTATCTCTGATCCCAAAATCTTTTCACAAACGAGTTTAAACTAACTCGGGTATCGATCATAAAATTTGTTTATTCTTCCAAACTTACTTCCAACTCTTATTCATCCATTTTAATTTAATAAGTCCAATAATAATACCTAATAATATTTGAATATTCCAAAATCATTAACAAACGTCGAAGAATTTCACACGATTTCACGGCTTATAAGGTGCCTATGTAATTTGATATAATTATTTGGCTTAATCACGGGATTTTTTAATCACTTAATTATAAAGGATTAATTTAGGTTCAAATAATTAGCTGTTTTTTTTTGTAAAAAGTACCAATTTAATATTTGAAGGTATTGAAGCTAATCTACCTACACTTAATGAAAAATTTAAACACTGTCTTTATTCGTAGGTTCTTGTGACCTTTTCAGGACTATCTGACTATGGACTTAGTCCTGAAAAGGTCACAAGAATCTATACATAATTAGAACGTTGTGCACCAACAAAGCCAATAGGCAATAAATATGAGACATTAACAAAAATGGATATAGTCATATCCTGGCGCCAAATACATGACAGCAGTCGCAGTCTTTAAATTTGGTTGCTCTCTTGTTCTCAACAATTTCCAACTTTTATCTCTATTTTTCATTTTATTATTAAATTTCTACTTGTTGCATACATGAGATTTTTCGACATGTTGAACATGTTGAGAATTCTCATGATTAGGAGTTTCGGAGACAAACATTACCACCTAATGGCGAACGTTGTTAACGTAAAGTGATCACACTAAGCCAGCCTTCGAAATAACAGTAGAAGACGGTCGTAAGCCCGTAGTGGTTTGTTCCATTTAAAAATCGAACATTAGTAATGAATTGTTAGAGTCATTAGTTGTTATTTTTTACTTTATTCGTACTTTATCACGGTATTAAATTGATAAAGTACGAATTTTCTGTACTTACCTACGAGTAGAGAGCAAATTATTTTTTTTAACCCATCATACCGTATCCTGGGGCGCGTTAATTCCTGTTTGATCGGCCCACGTCAATCTATAGGTCGGCCACGGCTCCGTGCACCGATTCTTTCAGATTTATAGATCCTTTTTGTCGTTATTTTTTCATTCATTCTCTCAACATGTCTGAACCACCTCAATTAATTGACTTTCATTCTAGTCTACTACGCTAAAATTTACCTACTCCACTATCCTTTCTCATATTATCATTCCTCACCCAATATAAATCTTTTTCCGCATATCCTGTGTAAAAATCCACCTCACTTTTACAGCATTTATAGCAACTTCCACATTTTTCGTCCAGTTTCAATCCAATCATCATGGGTGGTACCTATCAGGATTGCCTGACATTTAAAATACCTACATTTTTCTTCAAACAATAAATTATTACTTTGAATATAATAACAAAAATGGCCAGTAAAAAGAGTCATAAAATTGGGAATCGTTTTGTTAAAATTCATAAGATATTTTTATTTATTTATTTTATTTTCCATAAGCAATTACACATTTACACAACAAACAGTTTACATATATAATTGTTGGAATTTACTGCCCCACTAGACAAAGTCTATTCTGGGGCGATACTACTTCAAATCAAATCATGTAACCAACCAATCATCTTACAAAAAAAAGCATAATACCTACAGTGAAGAAAAAAAAATAATAGTAATAAATAAAAGTACAAATACTTAATAATGTCTTTACTAAATAACAAGACTAATAAGATAAGATTCCAGTAATAAGGGTCTACTACGCTCCACTAGATATATTATTGACAGTTCCCACTATGTGATTTTCTGGGAGTTTGTGAGAATATTCTCTACTGAACAAAAAACGTTCATACAACGTTAGAATAAAGTTCAATAAGCGAGAGCGTTTTTAGAACGAAGAGCTTGTCACGCAATAAAGTTTCGCTTTAGCAGAACGTCGTTTTTGTTGCAACCAAAAACTCGATAAAAACTACAAGATTTAGGCAAATTTAGCAAATGAGTCAGTGTAAAGAAACGGTGTGCTGTTGTGCTGTGTGCCCGAAAAAATATTAAAATTGATCAACTCGACTAGACTACCGCTTAATCAACTTGAATAAGTGTTAAGCTTTCTGACATACACATAAAGATGCCTACTAAATTACTCGTTACTTGATTTCAAAACTAACTCAGTGGGAACCAGTGGGGCTAGTTCGAGTTTTATCGAAAGAAAATTGCACGCAAATAAGCGCTAATTAGCGTGCAAATAGTGTTCATAATTCAAACGATCGAATCGTTCGATCATTTTTGTATGGAAATTTTTCGTAACGTTTCGATATTCGATCATCGAAATCTTATACTAGGGCTACAGGCTTTTGTGGCAGCTGTAATAATTCTGATCTATTATACTCGTAGGTGCTGGCTTTGTCGTGTCTTATAGTCCATTGATTGCGGTATAATTTTATACTCACGGAGTGATGGAAGAAGACGTGGCAGACAAAAAAGTCATTATTTAGAGAGCATTCATACGGGATGTTTTCCTAAACTAGAATGACCCAGGGTAAAAACAGCAAGTCTTGGTTGACACTTAAGTTAAATAAATTCAAAAAAAAAAATCGATTTTATTTTCAGTAATTAACTTCTATATCACAGCCAAACAAACAAGAATTTAACAATTAAGTAGAAGGTACACTGTATCAGTAGTCCCAAAATGTTCATACATACGTAGAAACGTGGTACCTATAAAAAAGGTTGTGTTTGTTTTTGTTCCATAGATTACCCCACGAGTAACATTTATCTAAAGTTTTTTTTGCACTATTCGGTGTCTTTGGCAGTGTAATGTGATTGAACGAACATTGTTTTGTGCTTTCCAGAGATTTCCTCTAAACTTCACTAAGCAAATACACGGTCTAATAACTTTCAACACAGGACAAATTTACCACATATATACAGAAAAGCTACTACTTCCAGTATTTACATCGTGATATATATATATATATATATATATGTGTGTGTGTGTGTGTGTAAAATACGTTTGTTATTTTATGCTAGAAATAAAGTTCGAGAGAATAACAAGCATTATACCATCGTTTTCATGGTGATAAATATTTCTCAAATAAAATTCTGAAATATTTAAATATAAAAATATAATGTCTTGTTATTTTTTAAGGAAAAAGATTCTAATGACGTGCCTTTAAAAAATACATTAATTGTACGTCTGATAAATTATTGAATGTTTAAGTTTAGGGGAATAATTGCAGCTTTTAGGTAACAATAATAGTAAGAATGCGGCTTTTGGAAGCTTGAATTAAGAATTCTATTACTTGCATCATGTAAGATATTAAGTGAGACAGTTGGAAAATTACAATTATAATTATAAAATATTGAGTATGTTTTTTTTTTCATAATAATTAGATCAATAAATCCACAATGTGTTGATAGATAAAAATCATTGGAATAACAATATTTGAGCCGATGGGAAGTCAATATTATGTAATGCTGGTATTTTATGCTTTTTAACGTATTGGTGTCCAGTAAAAATTTTATCCTCCTTCCTAAAATGCATGATTTTATCCAATTAGATATGCTATTGAAAATGCTTTGAACTTCTTAATTATTAACTTTTAGAAGGACATTATTGTCAAATTAAATAAATATTACATTAAAAAAACTAATAAAAAACAACTAATTTAGTATTGTTTTTTGCTAACTTGGAGATTATCTAAAAATGGTTGTAAAGAGTTTGTAAGGAAACAATGACATATTTATAAGCTTTGACTCATAGCACGGCGCAGTTAGGTACCTACTATCGTAGTTTTGATTTCATTTACGAACAAAAAATGGGTAGACACGAACTGTTTCAACGTAGAATTTGGTTATACTTTGGTTAGTAAAATAATATGTTATTTAACATTAATACAAAGGTTAGTTCTGTAGTTGGGCTCTGGTGTGAGTAGATGGGTTCACACGCGATATGTATATAAGTCAAGCATGGGCGAGAATTAACAATAGAACCTTAGAAAGCTCGCGTTTAAGGTAGTATTTGCTGAAATGTTTTTGTACTGGGAGACATTTTAGTTCAAAAAGAAATTTCAAATATGGTGGACACAATAGGTAACAAGATGTTTAAGATGACCCAAGATATCGACTGCGAAATCAAAACTTATGTAGGTAGTTATTTAAAAAATAAGGCTTAAGCATGACTCTGTTTTAAAATAATAAAATATTGCAGGATTTTCAGCCACTTTGTTTGTAAGTAAGAATATGACTATACTTTATTTTTAACTCAGGAGATGTTGATTGCAGCTGCCTTGTTGCAAAATTACCATGCGGTAGATACCTGTTATTGCACCTATATTTAGGTATATAATTTAAATAAGCACCGGTGATTCTATGTTTTAGTTTCATGTTTTTGTTTGTGTTGTTCAGTATTCTGTTGGCATCTCTAATAAATCAATAAATGAGAAAATTTATATGAATTTCATACAGATTGCACTTTACAATATTTATTAAGGCTACATTTTTTGACAGTGATTGACATTGACTTTTACCACGTGAAAATAAACCACAACGAAAAATTGTTTCTTTATGATGAAAGCTTGCAAAATGATTACAAATTCAAAAAAAAAAGTTAGGAATAACAGAAAAAAGAGTTATTTTGTGAAATTACAATGTCACACTACGTCCATTAGATTGTGTTAGTTACCCCTATGGAAAGAGGGCATTTTTCCATGTAGAAACCTCGGCGCGTACACCTACACAGCCAACCTAATGGTGTTCCCCCCTGAATGTATGTATAAATTATCGTATGCAGGTATGTGGCTGGAAAGGGGTTCTGTAACAGGTGTATTAATACGAATATTATCGTGTCGTTATGCAATTTATTTTATTACTCGTGTACACATTTTTTTATTTGCTTTCCTATTACCTGCTTAGTAATTTGAAATGTTTATTATTTTGCTGTGTTCAGTGGTGAAATCTTATGAACATTACGTCTAGTTATTACGTACAGAAAAGTACTAATAATAATTAGCATTTGTGAAAAGGTACGTATGTATGCATGAACGGATTTACCAATTATTCATTTTTTTTTGTAACAATGAATCTGTGCTCACTCAAAGTGAACACAAATACACTCTTAACATCTTTCACACTAACCAAAGGGTTATGTCGTGAAAGCGGAAATGGTCGGCACGTCCTGGACTCGAACCTACGACCTCCAATACGCTGTGCGCATGAAAGCCGGCGATTGATACCACTGGACTACCAACCACTTCAACAAATTTAAGAACAAAAGGTGGAAATAAATTAAAATATTCTGGGCATTGTAATGGTTTTCAATGTTCACGGCAAAAAAGACAAAAAATAAATTATGATAGTGTTGGTTCACCTAGCTTATCTACACTTTTGACATCAACTTGAAGTAGGAAAATTTAAGAGACATCAGTACTGGAACTGGTTGTGGAAAGTGTGATATTTCTTTATCCACAGATGGGAAAAATGGAACATACATGTTCATACTATTAAAGTCTGTGAGAAGTATTATAGATTTACGTCACTTACATCATCTGAAATGAAATAGTGTCACGTCACCCGTATCTTTAGTATAAGTTTTCGATAGTCGGATATCGAAATAATTTCTATACAAAATGATCGAACGTTTCCACCGTTTAATGTTAAAACGCTATTTGCACGCTAATGGTCTGTTTTCCTAATAATACGGTAATGCTATTAAACACCGGTGAATTTGTCAGTTTATTGTTACTGTACATTGTCAATATTGTTACTGTAGTTACAAAAAACATTGTCATAATTTTGAAAGACTGCCGTCTTGTCAGACGACTGACCGCTCCCTAGGAACCAGTGAATAATATGAGCTTGTTAGCGGGTGTAAAATATTATCTTAAACTCGTACTAGACCCACTGGTTCTTTAGCATTGAAATATAATTCAATACATGGATCTTATACCTAGGTACTTCCCTACCGACATGATAAAATATAGTTCTAATAGTATTAATTTAATATAAGGCGCCGATTTCAGATCAAGACGTCCCGGGTTCGATTTCCGCTCGGGTCGGATATTTTCTATGTGTTTTTATACATGAAATTTCTACTCGGAGTTGGAATTCTGTCTCAAATTGGACGATACTTCACTTAGAAGGAGCATATAGAGAGGCAGCACAAGCTGGTTTTTTTTACCATGGTCTTTTACTCTTTCGTTGGTATATTGAACGTTTTCAACACATAATATTATCATCCTAATAAAACTCTGTGTAATATTCATGACTTTGCTGGTGATCTGTGAAAGTAATTCAGCTCGTAGCTGATCAAATTTATCTTTCATGGTCTTTGATTATTAACGTTTGCCTCGAGGCCAAGACTGCTGGAAAGCCATTAAATGTAACAGCGAGTAATAAAAACACACAATGAGAAAACGTCTTTTAGGAAGGGCGACACGTCGTATATAAAGTGTAGGTCAAGAAACTATCGTAGACATTAACATGTCGCCAAGAAAGAGGAGTTCCAATGTGTTAAAACTTAAATCACTTTTACGTGACTGGGTGTATAAATTCACTTATACTAACCGCATTTTATACCATCTCCGTTACAAGGTGGACTAAGAATAAGTAGGTAGTTAATGTCATTTATTGAACAAATTTAATACCCACCCGAAACAAATTGAAAGTATGCATTGTGGTGAGAAAAAAAAGGTAAAAAATTATCAAGTGCATCATCGTGTAGTCGTTTTAGAAAAGTCAATCATATAAAAAATAGTAAAGCTCAACAAATTTGTACGAATAAGAAAGGTGTTTTTTTTTTCAATAAATGTATATAATTATGTAAATTAGTAGGTAAACACACAACACACACACACATTCTCCATTTAAGGCCCCCCGCATACCGGAGGCCAGCCCGGAGGAGACAAATCCGCAGCAAACCCAACCTACAAGAAACCAACCTCTTAGTTCTATCAAAGCAATCAAACCAAAAAGCCGGTTCCACACAAGTCAAGCCCGCCGCAGATCCCCCTAATCCAACCAATAATAGTAGGTAAACACAATGTTTAAATTTAGGGAAACCATTGTAGTGTTTAGTAGACAATCCGAAATATCACCACGTATAGTTGTATGTTAATAGTAGGTATATCAGTTTACCTTGAAAAATCAAGCTTGTTTTTTAGATAAATTACGGTAGGTACGGTCGGTTTAGGAACATAATAAATAACCCTTCCTATATTTTATAAACCATAATATTCCTGTTTTAACTTTATGAAGCTTAAGATACCTACGTTCTTTAAATTTGGTAGAAACATAATAGGTATAATAAAAACAATAAACATACGCAATTAAACAATATTCAACTAATAATGTCATCGGCTTCGTATTCACTGAGACAGCGTTAAGCGAGACAGGTTAAGCGTTTGAGGAAGTTGATTTTTTTATCTGCGGAATGAGCGACAGGTATGATAATATAATAAGGAATCATCAATAGTAATTTTATTATTAATACTGAAAGCCGTTTATAATTGACACACATAAAGTTAACGATTGCATTAAATTTTAGCAAATTTTCCAAATAATACTTTTGTTATCTTTTTAGACAAAACAATAGGTACATTAGGTAATAATATTACCTATGCCCGGTTACCATAGGTATAAATTGATATGAAAAATTGGAATAATGATTAAAACAGCGCATTAAAGGTTGCCAATGAATGTTGAAAAAACTTACCATTTCGCCATTCTGTTTTGACTTGGTGAACATCTTTTCCAGCCAGTCCCACTGCCTGTTCATGAGGCTGATTTCCTTTTCATCCGGCCTCTTTCCACCCACCATCAGATTTGTGTTCAAAGCAACGATTCTTACTTTGCTGTAGGACTGTTCGATTGCATAAAAACCACCTGAAAAGAGTAAAAAAAGCACACAATGAAAAAAAGCAATGTAGGTACCTACTAAATAAGATGTTAACATTAGGTAAATTTCTTTTTAAGCGTAACGCATAATATTTCAATCAAAATGCTAGCCCTTGAGAAAAGAAGTTGACCAGAAACTGAAAATTTATCATCGAATTAATGTAGGTATTCAATATTCATGTAGGTAGGTACATACTTATCAAATCTATAAAAATCGTAAAACACACTCTAGGATAAATTTTCGAATTGTCTCAGACAATAAGTCGATTTTGGACGCATATATAAAAGAATGAACGGTTTTTTTTATATAAGTAGTTATACCTAAATTTGTACTTGTCTAATTATTTCTTTTTGCAAAACTGTCATTTTAAGGTCCTTACTTATTAAGGGTACATTTTATTATAACCCTTACCGGGATTTGAATTCACAATCTCCGGTATGGGGTAGGATACCGATTTTTTTTATATCAGTTGTCACAAAGCTACCATCTCTTTATTACACTCCTCGGGAAAACTGAACAGGTCACTGTACAAATCATGAGAAAAAAGCCCAGATCATATAGCTTAACTAAACGTAAAAATACATATGAAAAAATAACGTTAAAGTATTTTCTGAAAGTACGTTTTAAACTTGAGCAAATATTTGTATAAGATGCTTTCTGAAATTGATATTTTGTAATGAGAATGTCTGGAATGTTCCCCCGGAAAAGCTATCACTCAATGTAAATATAGATATTATAAGTTGGAAAATTGGTTTGTAAAACATTATCGCTATATTGATGATAGATGTTCTATAGCGAAATTTTGAAGTACTTTATCATTATGAATCGTGACAATTTTGTAACCGAGAGCTTCATCTTTAGGAAATAATTAATTTCTATCAAGTATTCAATCAACGCGTCAATCAAGTGATGCCGCGAATAATATACTGTCACCGCCTACCTATCTTTCTACTTAGCGTTTTCATTGTTGGTAATTAATTACAACACTAATTAATATAACATTGACATGTTCGATTGAAATTGATTGAAAAAGTTTTGAATTTTACCTATTTTAAAGAAAATTTTGTAGGTAGGTATAACCATCTATAATATTATAAAAGAATGTTGGGTTAGTACAAACACTTATAACTCGAGGTCGGCTGAACATATTCATCCGGTGTTAGATCTATTGGATTCTTCTCGCTCCAGATAACAGAATAACTATCAAAAGGTTGAAAAATGCATAAGAAATAATATAAAAAAATATATTTAAGTTAGTATGGAACTGATTTCCAGTAACGCCAACGCCATCTATGAAAAAATCTAAAACAACAAAATTAATATTAACCTGACAACCATTGACATTGAAAATATTAGTACCTACCTACATACCTACGTTGATTTTTTATGGATTATTTTCCGAGCTTTCGGCAATAATTTTTTAAAATTCAAATAAATATTAAACGTAGATATTTTTGTATAATTAACAAAAAATTAAAATCAACATTCATAGTACAGCGTACACAGTACAATGGCTGTCGGGAAAGGTAGTACTAATTTTAAAAAAAACTCAACGTTGGTAGTAGGGATTGCAATCCGGAAAACCGGATCCGGTATTCCGGCGGATCCGGCATCAATATGCTCATATCGGATCCGGCACAAATTGACGGATCCGGAGATCGGATCCGGTTAATCATATTTAGGGATTTTTCGACACAGATCGGACTCGAATCCGTATCCCTAGCAATTCCACAGGGTCGTTGTAGGTACTCATAAAGGTAATAGAGAAGAGGAGGCAAATCCGTCACACTGAGCGCAGTGTAATGCTGTTTTTGCCTCCCTGTGCCCAAAGTGGGGTTAAGTAGTGTTGACTTATCGTATTGATAGCATTGACTATCCAATGAAAAGGCATCTCGTAGAAAAATGCCGTGAGCATGAAGCAATAATTAACCTTTCCTTCCCTATGTTGTGTAGGCACTACGCATTGCTCCATTTAACGTACAATATCTTTATAAATATAATTAATTCGGGGCTGAGGTTTTGGGTATTCCTCCATCATACATTTACCTATCGAATCAGAAAATAATACTGAAAATAACCATTACTTATGGGGTGAATCCAAAGAATTTTGTAAGCATCGGAAGCGAATTTACTAATACAATCAAAGGCGAACTCCATTACACTCAAATGTTGAGTAGGTACCTACCTATATCCAGGTGAACTGTTGTGAGTAGCAACATGCGCAATACATCTATAGATCACGTGAACAATAGCATGTCTCACTCTCGCGCACTCACTTCTCCTAAGAGTGAGGAATAAAATACAATTCTCATGTTTAAGTTATTCAGTGGTTCATAACTGATTATTTACGATCAATAATAAAAAAAAATATTTTAGGATTTTTTTATCTCTTTTTAGATAATATAAAAATATTCATTGTGTGTAATTGTGTATTGATTTCTATGTAAGTGCTTTCTTCTTCTTCTTTTTCCAACGTGGTAATTCACTCCCGAGAGAGTGATCTGTAAGTTCTTTATTCATATGTAATATTGTTTTGAATTTTTTACATTTACACCCACCTCGGTAGCCTAGTTGTACTGGCGTGGACTTCAGATCACGAGGTCCCGGGTTCGATTCCCGGTCGAGTCAGAGTTTTTGTAAGTGCTTTTTCACTTCAAATTTCTGCCCGGGATTGGCATGTCTCAGATTGGACGGGACCGGTTGACTGGAAAAAATTGCCTCAGGCAATAAGTTCCGCCGGCTATACTGACACCTTTATGTAGAAAAGTGCTATATTATTATTTACCCATTTTCACGATACTGCTACTATATTATAAAAAAAATTCAACTTCAGACATTTTTTTATAATTAATTGGTATTTAAGATTTAGTTTAAAACCCTATTTTTATTTTTGGGAAAATAGTTTAGTAGTAAAAAATTGCCAGATGAAGAGATAGCGAATAATAAAAATAATAATAAAACTGCAGAATCTTTCCATTACATTCATAAGGTCAAAAATACATAGATAAACAAGGTTTTATCAACAACAACAAAAATGTGTGTAATTATTAAATACATAACTGACACTGTAAATAACAAATTATTTTAATTAATATTTTAACAAAGTTTTTTTTTTAATTGAATGATAAAATAAAATTAAAAGTAAAAAAATAATATGATAGTTTTCAACCACTGCTGTTCTCTGTGTGCGCACGAGGCACTAACCAAACATAACTCAGTTGCTCCTGGACCTTTGTACGTGTGTGCCGCATTACTTGTATAGACGATTCGCCAAATGTATGGAATAATACCTATGTTTGTTTTTTTCAGATTTTTTATGTTTTCAGCAATTATAGATCAGTTTTTTTGATTTTGAACCTTCATTAAAGGATCTAAGAATATAATTATCAAGGTTTAAAAAGGATTTTATTGTATTTTGGGACTAAAATAGCTAATTTAAAAATGTGTAGTGACTACACAGCACCGTAACGCGCGGAAGTTTTTTAGCACAGTATGGGAAAGGTTAACCAACAAAAAATATATTAACCTATTTAAAAGCAAAACTGTTATGATTGTTATCTGGTATAGATTAGATTGTGTGTGCAGTTATATTCAAGGATAAAACTGAAATAATTTCTCAAACATTTATTCTCGATATAGGAGTGTCTCTGAATATTTCCGGTTATAAGTATTACTTCTAGGACGCGGACGTCTAACTGCACATCCAACTTTGATTTGAATTGAAGTAGTATTGCCCCAGAACAGACTTTGTCTAGTGGGGCAGTAAATTCCAATAATTATATATGTAAACTGTTTGTTGTGTAATTGATAATGGAAAATAAAATAAATAAATAAATAAATATCTTTAGTGCTCGTCCAAGGGTATTTTGGTTGATATGATTTCATCCTCTACAAGAATCACTGGATCCGTTTTGTTGACGTGATCATTCCAGTAACGCCTTCTATTGCTTTGCTACCCCATTGCCTGCCGTTCTCGATATCGCAGAAGCTCCGAATTCGGAGTTTCTAACTCTACCTCGAATGGTTTATTCCACAATGGGTTGGAGAGTTTTCGAGAATCTTTATTTATCGTGGTGTCGGTTCTCTGAGAAACTTTCTTTTCAAATCATGATCAATCAAGCAGGTTAAAATAAATATTTTCGTTAAATTTGAATTTGACTTTCATAATACGTAATCTAATTTGTATTTTTTTTTCTTTTGAAACTATTTTTTATATAGGTTTTGCCATTTAAAAGTAGTCATACCCTTATAAAATTACTTTCGTATATGTGCTGTTTTATTTTTAGCCTTCATTATTGTTAAAAATGTCAATTAATCAAGGTTAATTCAATCCGGTCGGATCCGATCGGATCCGGCCGGATTGACGAAAATCCGGTTGGATCCGGCCGGATTCAAAATGAGACCGGATTGCAATCCCTAGTTGGTAGCCATCTTAGTGCTTTTTCATACTTTCATTTATTTCAGGTTTAAAAAATAATCAGCTTAGAAAAACGACGCAAAAACAAACAAAAAAAATCCTTTTTGTAAGGTGTGTGTATTTTTGAAGTGGTTGGTAGTCTGGTGGTTACGACTCGGACTGTCATATTGTTTCGTGCGGAGGTCGTGGGTTCGATCCCAGGTGGCGTCCATCTTCCTCTTTCATGAAACAAACTTTGAGTAGCTTACTGTGAAAGAATCAATGAGTGAATTTGTGTTCACTTTGAGTGAGCACAGACAGATTTGGGTATACCTACATAGTTAATGTTCATTTTAATCATCAACGAAAAAATGACTTTAAGGGCGGTTAACAGTAGATAGCCGGAATTGTGTTTTTTTTTTTTCTAAAATGTTGGTACCTATTGTGACGGGACTAACATTTTAGTAAAGTATTTTAGATTTTATTTATAGATTTATTCTTAAATTATAATAACTTGGAGACGCCCATGGGGTTATACACCACTGTTCTATAACACGTCACAGGTTTATCGCGAAATATTGCGAAACTTGATTTAATAAATAGGGGTCGCAAATACCTATCTGGGGCAGTTCATTTCAAATCTTGGAGCGGTGAGGATCTCCTACTAAGGCGGTCATCCCACAGCTTTCTGGGACAGTTCATCTCATCTCTTGAAGAGTGAAGATCTCTTACAAACAGCAGGGTCAGTTATTTTCTATTTCTGGAAGGGGACGGAGGTCTCCAGTGCTGAACAGATCTATACCAGGCCCAAGGACAATTCAGATAATTATATTTTGTTTCATTAATTTATTTTTTCCTAATTCAATTTGTTTATTTTCATAGAGATTTTGATTTAATTTTTTTACTAATTTAAAATAAATTAATGTTTCGTTGGGTAAATTTATAGCGATTTGTTTAAACATTTGATAAGTAAATATTTTAATATATTTTATATTGGTTCCAAATTGATTTCTTCATTGAATAATATATTTATTATTTTGTCTTCTACAAATTAAATAAAGAATATTCCCTTTTGTGTAAATTATAATTTGTTTTTAAAACATTTGAATATTATTCTGCCTTTCATTTTTGAACTTGATAAATAATAATTATTATAGCTTTTAATAATAAACTCATCATTTTGTTCCTAATGTATTTATTTATTTATAATCTAAACTTTATGGCATTATTTATTTCATTTATAAATATTATTATATTTCCTTTTAATTTAAATTTGGTAAATAATACTAATTTTATAGTAGTTTAATTAGGGTCATTAGGATTATATTTTTCGATAATATTTTACTTAATTTATGTTTTCCAATTGGAGTGATACATTTAATTTTATATATCCTTTTAGATTATCTTCAGCTTTTATAGTTTTAAATTGTGTCGATTAGGATTATGAATTTATTGATTTATTTATGACATGAATTTAATGGTATTTTAATTAGGTCGTTATTGTGTTATTAAGTGTTGCGTAATATGTCGTAATCAGATAGGTATTGCATAAGTGTTACATCATTAGATGTAAGTATGATGAAATAATGATGATACTAATCAAACCCTTCCATTTCAGATAAGGATCCTAGAGAAAGGATTCATTTCAAATTATTATTTTATAATTAGCCATAAACTCCTTGATTGTGCTTCGCTACTTTTGCATTTCAGATATTATATTAGATTTTATGTGCTTTCGCTTGCTTGTGTTTGTGTCTTGGTGGAGGGTAGTTAGAGATCATTCTTTATTATTTGAAATAGTAGATTGGTGTTTTAATAATACGCTTTGAGTAGTATTCTAACAATTGTAGTTGCGCTAGTGTGTGGCAAATAGTAGAATATATATATTATTATTTTATTTTATACTAACAATAGTCCTATCCTTTTCTTCCCTAATACAAATTGGGAATTGACTAATATTCTTATATTCGTATTTATACTTATTTTATTTAGTTGCATGGAATTTATCTTTAGTCTCTGCTGGATGTATGTAAGCATGCGTGCATATTACTATATGTGTACTCATGTGGGTAGATGTAGCAGCGAATACTTATAAACTTAACAAACTCAGTCCCTACCTAGAAACGAGAAGCGGTAATCGTTCCATTTTTCGTCATATTTCTAGGGAAGAGTACAGTCAGCGACCGTAGCGATTGCTCGTTAAGGCCCTATTATGAAATATTCTATAATAATTACTAACCTTTATTTTATGTATTGGGTGCATGCTTATTTATTTACGCATACCTTAATCTATGTGTGTTTATCCGCGAATTAGTCTAACAAGCACAGAGATTCAGCACTGTCTAGGCTAGGGATTGCAATCCGGTCTCATTTTGAATCCGGCCGGATCCAACCGGATTTTCGTCAATCCGGCCGGATCCGATCGGATCCGACCGGATTGAGCTAACCTTGATGAATTAACATTTTTAACAATAATAAAGGCTTAAAATAAAACGGTACGTATACGAAATTAATTTAATTAGGGTATGACTTCTTTTAAATAGTAAAAACTATAAATATTTAGTTTTTTTTAAATAAAATTACAAATTAGATTACGTTTTATAAAATTCAAATTGAAATTCATCGAAAATAAGTAACTTTTTTATATAACCTGCTTGATTGCTCGTGATTTACGATGTGCAATCTAAAACCGACACCACGAAAAAGAAAGATTCTCAAAAAATCACCAACCCACAGTGAAATAAACCACTCGAGGCAGAGTAAGAAACACCAGATTCGAAGCTTCTGCGATATCGAGAACGTCAGGCAATGGGGTAGAAAGACCACGTCAACAGAACGGATCCGGTGATTATGGTGATTATAAGAGGATGAAATCACATCAACCAGTAGAGTAATACATCTAACCGGGAATAATCAGAGACACTCCTATATAAATATATTATCAAGAATAATAAGTCTTTGAGAAATTATTTCAGTTTTATCCTTGAATATAACTGCACACACATTGTGACAGACTACCGAACTACTCTAATAAAAAGCAGACAATTATCACAATTACATATATTGCTTTTAAAACGGTAAAGTAATATATATTTTATTGGCTAAATAATTAATTGTTTAATATTCTCACTATTTTTCTAACAGGTGTCTTTTCATTCGAAAGTCAATACTTTCAATACAATCAGTAAACACTAGCTTTAAAATCTTACATTGGGCACAAGGAGCAAAAGCAGCATTCCACTGCGCTCAGTGTTACGCATTTGCCTCCTTTTCTCTTATTATCTTTATGGGTACTCACAATTTTACCTACAATGACCCTGTGAAATTGCTAGGGATACGGGTTCGAGTTCTGTCCATGTTGAGTTTGTTGAAAAATCCTTTGATATGATAAACCGGATCCGATCTCCGGATCCGTCAATTTGCACCGGATCCGATATGCGCATATTGATGCCGGATCCGCCGGAATACCGGATCCGGTTTTCCGGACTGCAATCCCTAGTCTAGGCCGGCTGAAATCGAAATAGGCGGGCCGTTGGGGGTCTATTTCCCCCTCCCCCATTAGGGGGGGGGGGTGTGGTGTAGATAGAATTGTAGAATTTGAAACTGTAGTTGTATTAAATAAGTAGATTTTGAATCTTTATTTCTAATAACAGGCAAAATTCTCTCAAGACAACGGATTCACAGCTGACCAGAATTGTCCTTTAAATCCGAAGGGCAATCGAGAAAGATATAATTATTTGTTAGAAAACTACTAAATTATTTGCAGAATGAATATAATCACTATGTGACGAGAAATTGTGCAATATTTATCTATTTATTTTATGTCGCTATTATTACAAATTAAATACAAATCAAGGAAGAAATAATATTATTTAAGTAATCGTTATTTAAGTATGATGTTTTATCATATTTTATTTCAGTGCTAATTGGACTATTTTATGTTTCAGGATTATCCAGTTGAATAATAAATCTCAATTAGATTAAAACCACAACGTTTGGGTCCTTAGGTTAGTTTCTAGACGATCACGATATGGCCATTTCGTAGACTGATGTTCTAGGTTTTTTAGATAGTCTTTCCAGATACTAGTAGAATAGAGCTGACAACGTCATATTCAGCTTAGGATTATTCTATAGCTAGATTTAGTAGTCCTAGCTTTGCAGATGGTCTGCTTTGCTCGCAGGGCTTAGGTAGTTGCAAAATATGGTGCAATCGATAGTTTAGGTATAATGGGGTTGCGACATATTTTATTTATTTATTTATTTATTTTCTTTATTTCGTCCATTGACCCCAAAGAGGCACTTAGACTCATCGAAATTCAAAAAATCACAAGTTTCAAGGTAATACAAGCAACAATTAATAAAACAACAAAAAAACAAAAAATGGAGCAACATTCACATATGATTGCAAATCATCACTAAAAATTCAATTTTATAGATCAACGCTGGCTGGGTGTAAAGGGCCCAATCCAGCGTGTCGTCAAGATTCACAATAATATTATAATAGGTATATAAAAAAAAAATTTAAGTATTGTAACAGTACAGTAGGTAACATATTTCATATTTATTCATTTATCATTTCGTCAATAGAATAAAATGCTTTATCAACCAAATACGATTTCACCTCTCTCCGGAAATGCATTTCATTTAAGTTTTTTAAATAGTCAGGGAGCTTATTATATAAGCGTACGCTAAGACATAGGAAACTTTTATCAAATTTGGCAAGTCTATGTTCTACTGGTCTGATTTTGTTACCATGTCGTGTATTGTAATTATGAATATCCTTATTTTCCATATAATTTTCCGAATATCCATATAGTGTCATCGTAGGTTTAGGTATAGTAAAGCTTAGATTTAGCTTAGATCTAGTTAGGCTAGTTCAGGTTTAAAACCTTCTCGTTAGGGGGGGCTGTGACACTATGTACCTATTACCTAATTACATCACAAATTATAAAAACACGTAGGTGTGTTTTTTTTAATTTCTATGAAAAAATAAACTCTCTCTACGAAAAATTGAAGTAAGTATGTATAGAGATGTTATTTTATTTTGTTTATATATTTTCCTAAAAATTTATTTTAATTAAGTAATTATTATTGTTATGAAGACAAGAGTGAAACAATATCCGGTTTGAGGGTTATCAGAAAAATAATACCCCCTATTTACATATCTACAAAAGTAGGTACCTAATCCACGTGTAAGATAACGAAAATATTATGATTTCATGTTTACCTTCCGTTTAATAACAAGAGTACCTAAACACCGTAAGCTGGGAGCACAGCCAAACACTCATTAACCGATCATTATAAAATATTTTTTAAACATCAGAAATATTTTTCTCGAGCTGTACTGTTATTTTTGCTTTATGTTATGTTATTATTTATAAGCTTGTTTTGGCTTACAAAAACAGAGTGTTTCACAGTTGGCCGATATTAAATTTCCTTTCCATGATTGAGTGTTTTAAACATGGGACTAAACAGAAAAATAAGATTAAGCCGGACAGCTTTTGGTTAAAAAGCGCGCTATATACCGACAAGAATTGATATTTCATATGAGATGCAAACTACGATAATTGATTTCTTAACGAAAATTCGATAACATGTCACCCGAGGGTGAAAACGCCGATTGAAGAAAGTTACCTATATATTATTTGAATGTTTGTTGAATAGGTATTAACATAAAAATTATTTATTAGGTAGGTAGGTATATATTTTTTATTCGTCGCATCGATCATATTTTTTGCTCATGAAACTGCTCTTTTTTATGAGCAGCAAATCCAGTTCATATTTTATAGTGAAGGTATATTGTGAAAAGCTAGTAGGTAGGTATTAGTAATTAAAATTTGTTTTCATGTTTTTTCAAATCAAAATATTCATAGTCTTGAGATAAATAGCCCCAAACTAGTTGAAGAATTTAAAAAATTACCATTTTCACTTAAGACACATTTACGTCGACAATAATATATTAAAAAATGTGTTGTCTCTCAAGTAACAAAATACACTCAAGTATAAAAATACATATATTCATCTTAAAAACTATGTCGAAACGCATATTATGCTCGATCGAATATTGTTATACTAGGTAGGGAAGGAGGTACTTACATAACATACAGTTTACATGGATAAAATGGTTGGTATTCTATTGAATAAACTCTTCCATCTGGGAATTGTATAGAAGTTCTGACCATTATTTCGATTCTATTTCAAAGGCCACGAACGTAGGCATTATATTTTGTAAAGCTACGGCTACACTATGGCCCATGCTGGTCCAGGATGGCCAAATAGTGGCTCTGGCCAAGCATTGGCAAGTAGCAACATTTGGCAAATATACTTGTACACTTGGCTACACTATTGGCCCAACTCTGACAGCTGGCACGAGGCTAGACTGCTACACAATGTTTCTATCACTGATTTATTGATTAATTCTTGCTTTTATTCATCATTTTACATTCTAATCTCCAATTATTCACTGTATAGTGTATACTCCTATCTGAGTGGGGAATTTCAAGAGAGTTTATCTCCCTGGGAAAAAAGGATATTTTAATATAATTTCCAATTCACAAATATACACATTAAAAACATTTATAATTTTATTAAACCTAACCTTCAGTTTTTATTGATGTTTATTGTTTTGCAATAGGTATATATTTACCTAGCTCTTGCAGGTTGATTTGGACTATAACATAAATGAAAATAAAAGATATTGATAAAAAAAACAAGAATCATGGGTACATTACATACATACTCGAGTGGTTTAAAGAAAGCATCAACCACCGTCTTGCCGTTTGCGTTTTTCATTATTTTTAATAACAGAAAAGCAGATGCCGCATGTATCACTGTATAAGATGCTGCAATTAATGCCATATTATGATATAATCATTGTCAACTTCCATTATTTTATCAGGATTATAAAAAAAAAAATGTACAAAACACTATGAAAATAACAACATGGAAGACATGACAGCTGTCAACATTGTTCCAATATTGGTGAATACTTGCGAACTCGATCGACAAGTAAACAAGTAACGGCCAATGTCAAATATTTGGCGATATTGGTCATTGGTGGAGCGGCTACACTATTTGCCCATGATGGGCCAGAGCCTCTATTTGGCCAGCATGGCCCATAGTCTAGCCGTGGCTTAAGTAGAAAAAAGTGAAAGCACCAAATGTCGACCCGCTTATAGATTTTAAATTCATCTACTGGCGAACTAGAACATAATTAAAAACGACGAACTTATTATTTTTATCTAGATTTATAAATTGACAACAATATGATTGAAAAATGATTTAAAAAAAATATACTTACAATATTTTCTATTAACTTACCTACTTTCATATTTTTAATTGAATTCATTTAATTTTTCTAAATAAAGGCAGCATTATACTAGGTACAATCTGTTGAAAAATTCCAGCATGTCATAAAATAAAGATATTATCTTATACATAAAAAAGGAGAGCTATTTCCCGATGTCATCGCATCACGCCTGAACGGCTGGACCGATTTCGCTAATTCTTTTTTGTCGTGTAGACTTTTATCAGGAGAATGTCCTTTTAGAAGAAAAAAATAAGAAAAATGCATGGAAAATTAGAAAATTAAAGAAAACTCGACGTAGATAACCTTATGAGTACTTTTTACCTTATAATTTTTATTCCAATTTTGAAATTTCGACAGAAATTGTCAATTAGTGCGATTGACAGAATGCGGATGGAATATAAATGGTTTAAAACAGACGCATCGTTCGGAATCAATTCGTGGTCAAATGATAGTTAATTCATCACCATACAAATTCGAATTCAATATTCATATCACAGGACAACATCTGTCGGGAAAGCTAGTATTATTATATTTCAATAAATCTTGAACTATTCAGTGGGTGAAATTATAGTCCCATTAAAACCCAAAACAAAACTATCAATCAATTTCAATACAACCAAACTCCCTGTACCCTCCACACATAGGAGTATAGGGAGGCACGAGAGCTCTTCATTGCGCTCGATCTTGTGCAATGTTTATGACCTCCTCCCACACAATGTCCATATTATTGTCCATATCTCTCAGCTCTGCCTCAGGCAAAGTTATTTTTTTTTTTTATAAAATAACGTGTGTCAAAAACAAGATATTTACCCCTTAGCGTTTCCTTCCCTCTTAGACGTCTGAATGTACCTACATAAGTCCAATGCATTAAACAAGATTGTTTCGTATGCACCATTAAGCCCGTTGCGCATGCAAAACACTAACAATGAACTAGAATGGACGGAGCGTTTCAACAATGTTGTTTCCCATGAAGAAACGACTCGGGCAAATAACCGATTTTCATATTATTATTTCCAAGAGTGTTCACCTCTACCTAAGAACACACATAGGTAATATGTCGAACCCTTCGCATACCTTTATGTGAATAAAGCTCAGAAACATTCACCATTTCAATTATATTTGAGTTACATACGCAAACACCAATGTAAGCCTTCCCATCATATAATTTTTATATTTAGAACACCTTCTTTTGCTTTCAAAATACCTGATTGTATTTTTGCATTTCAACCTTGTGTTTGTAGATTCGTGTGTGGTGAACTATTAGTTGATGACTCGCCATCTTTTTGGTGCACTTTCAAGAAGTGGTTGAGAGCCGTCAGTCATACTGTCTCAGCTATGCGACTGACATGTCTTCAGACAGATTCTTCGAATCTCAGTGCTTCTTATTTTAGCACTAAGACTTTTTCCAATATTACAATGTAGAAATTCAATAAGAGTGTTTATCTAGGCATGCAATTTACTTTTGTTATTACGTAACATCATGATCATTTGTAAAATAAATGGCTTCATTATTTGAACTTCTGTGAAAATTATTAATTTTTATTGTTGAATTTTTGATTAAAACATATCGTCGGCTGACTGGAAAAACTCATTATTTGCACGGGACCTATTTAAGAGATATCGGCTGTCAAAGTTTTTTGGTCATATAATTTCTCATAACTTTCTTATTTATGGATAGATTATCATGATTTTTTGAACAAATATAAAAAAGTGTGTGTTCTATCTATTTGTAATATCAAAATACCCAAAAGTAATATAGTTGAACCAAAAAAATGCAAATTTGCAAATAATGAGTTTTTCCTGCCAACAAGAAGGCCTTTGTAATACGGTATTCCTGTGTGGCAAAACTCATAACAAACTGTAATAATTGTTACATTCCATGTTTTTTGTTAAATTTACGAATAGGTTATAGTATTTATTTCGATAGATCAGAACTCAGTAGCCTAGTTGTCTATGACCCTGGTTCGATTCCCGGTCGGAATATTTTTTTTGTGTGTGTTTTTACTAAATTTCTACCCGAGGTTGGCCTACTCACAACGATTGGCCTTTGAACGGGCCCAGGTTTTGCATTAGACGATGCTAGTTGACTATTTAAATAAATAAATAAGGCAATAAGATCCGCCCACCCAACTGAGATTTTTTTTGTCAAATAGATTTTTTATAATTAATCAATTAAATCAATCAAAACTCCCTTTGAACTCCACTTATTAGCATAGGGAGGCAACAAGAGCTCTCCATTGCGGTCGATCTTCCGCAATGCTTATGACCTCCTCCCACACTATGTCCAACTCCCTCAGCTCTGCCTCGAAGGAACGGAACACGGTATGAGAGGATCTTCCGCGTCTTCTCCTCGGCCAACTGTCATTCGGCATCCTCAATGCATGTCCCAGCCATGCCCATCTCCTCTCCGTAATGGTGGAAGTGATGGGTCTACGCCGAGTGCGCCGACGCATAGCGTCGTTCGTGATTCGGTGGTACCATATTATACCCAAAGTTCTCCTGAGGCACGAATGCAGATACTTTTTGTGCCTGGGCTTTAGTCAGGTGCCAGGACTCACACCCATACAGAAGAATGGGCAACACTCACGCATCAAACAGTTTACATTTCGTCTCGACACTAAACGCCGATGCCTCCCATATTTTGGTCATGTTGTTGAAGGCGCCACTTGCCATTCCGATACGTATCGGGATCTCAGCCCCGAGGTCACCAGTGGTGGTAATGGTTGTTCCCAGGTACTTAAATTTATCCACCCGGGAGACCTGGTGATCATCGATGGTTATCGGTAGCTGTTTATCGCGGCAGGCATTTTGTATATGAGTATTGGTCATGGGCTAGAAACCAAGTTTAGAAGTATCGATAACACATAAGTGTCAAACAGCTTAAGTGTTACCATGAATTTTTAAACTGACACCTTCCATGCTTTAGTAATCTAACTAAAAACCGACATACCGACATTTATGCGAAGCTCACCCTCGAGGTCACTATGAGGGTAAGGCTTGTTGTTAGGTATTTATCCACTCGGAAGACCTGCTGACCATCGATGTTTAGTTTGTAAATGTTTATCTGGGCAGCAGTTTTTGCCACGAGCTCCCATTTTCTGCTATTGACACAATGGCCACGGCGTAAAGATCAGCAGTCTTACATCACTGTGCTGTAATTTCTCTACTGTCGTTCTTTACAACTCTAGTCATGGACTTTCCCCAAAGAGATCCTTTTTTATTTGTCTTATTACAGCAATATCTCTGATGCTCTCGGTCAGCGCACCCAACGCAGTACCATCACGTCCACCTTTGTGGAGAGGAGATGGATATGTTTTAAGGATTCAGAATGACAGTTGACCGAGGGGAGCGCGGTTCTTCCTCCCATCAGGGTTTCGAAGATGAGGAAGTCCCTCTCATACCATGTTCCATTTTTTCGAGGCAGAGCTGAGGGATCTGAATACGACTTGGAAAGAGGTCATTGAAACTGCACAAATCCGAGCATAGTGGAGAGCTCTTCTTGCCTCCGGATGGCTCTTAGTGGGGTGATGAAAAAGGGAGAACTAGATTGGGTCTGTTTATCCATATTTTTTGATGCGAACTGATTTCTTTCGTTTGTCCATAGCCTTCATGTTAGGTTCATGATACCCACCTGGAATTTTGTTTCCTAGATAAATTTCTTGTCCAATAACATTGTATTTTTATGTAGATAGGTGAGCTCACCCAAAGAATTTGTCTCTCCATGGCTCGTTTTTTGCTCTTTGAGCTAAAGGACACTTCTCACATTCAGAGTTAGGTTTAGTAAGATAAAGTGGCCAGGTGGAGGTAACAGCGGCTTCTATAGGTATTGGCACCAGATATTGGTCCATTAATGATTACTGCAAGAATAATTGGCATTGACATCCAAAATAAAATCTACGGCTGAAGAGGCTCCCGAAGTGATGAAAAGAGACTTTAAACTCAGCTCATGACATGCCACTTCTGAATTAAAACATTTCTAAGGCAAAAAATGAGAAGAAGATAGGACCTTGTCAGTTTCGTAAAAAAAATGTACTTGTTATTTCTTTGATTGCCTTAGGAGAATTTTTTGTATAAGATGGTACCACCGCATCACGGACGGCGTACCAAGGTCCATCACTTAAACTATTGTGGAGAGGAGATGGACATTGCTGTTGGAGCATGTGTTAAGGATCCAGAATGACAGTTGGCCGAGGAGAGCGCTGTTTTTCTCCCATCAGGGTCTCGAAGACGTGAAAGACTCTCTTTTTGTGTTTCGTTCCTTCGAGGCAGAGCTGAGGGAGTTGGACTTGGTGTGGAAGGATATCGAGTGCAATGGATAAATAAATAAAATGAAAAAATCAGACTTTCAAAAGGACTTTTGATTTTTGATTGATTTCTATAATTATAAAAACAACTTTTGACAATTTAAATTCAATAGATATTATAAGTAAGAAACACAAAAAATACTCTAACTAGCTGCGCGAGTCCCAAAGAAACAATAGACAAAGCTCAATAACTGCCATGTTTATACGTGTTCCACAGAGCGTATGGAAAAAGATCGCCAGGAAGAATTCATTATAGTTATAATGACTTTTTCCTGACGGCCGCCGCGTACTCGGCCATAGAGAATCTTTTACTGGAAGAATTCATTATAATAATAATGAATTTTTCCTGCCAACATTTTTTCAAATAATGCAAATAATGATTTTTTCTCCTAAATATCTACGTTATGGTGTGGTTTATGAAGATAATGATTTTTTCCTGACGTTAAAGACGTTCACGCGATTCATTTAGTATGGCTAACTCAGTTTTGTCAAAATATGCAAATAATGAGTTTTTCCAGTCAGCCGACGATATGTATGTTTTCCTCTGTGTTCTTGTGTTGCGTGATCTTGATACCAGTTTATTCTCTAATGTTCTGCAGCTAAGCGATGTGCCAGATTTTTCAGCCGTTTATGCACATCTCAAAACCATTATTAATTGTATGAATGAATAAATAACCCATTTTATTTATAAATCAATGATTCGTCGGTGGCATGATATCGTCCAAGCCTGGATGCAATGCCAAAAAAATCAATATTAGCAGTAAAATTGTATAACAATGCATTTTAATCAATCTTGGGCCTATGGACTATCTTAAAAAAATATAAGTATCTAGAATACTTCTTCTTAACAAACATACTTACCTCTTGTAAGATCTAGACAAGAAATTTAAGTGACTAAAATACGGAGATCAATGAGTCATTGGAAACTCCCAAACTACATAATCAGCATTTGCAAATGTACGGACATAACCTTACTTCCATACCCCTCGAATGCATCGTTTTTCTTTCCTCCTATGAACGCGCCAGGGGTTAGTGTATATGAACGTGATTCATTGCAAAAACGTTTCGTGATGTCAGCTGATATAGTAGGCATACTATACGGAGGGCCCATACAACAATCAACCTCTTAGTACCAAGCACGCTATTCTTCCCCAATATAGGTACACACCCACCTGACAAACTTGTCTGAACTTGTAACGGACTGATATGGTAACTATGAAGGTAGGTACACCCACTATATGATGAGTAAGGAAGGGTAGATGTCAAGAAATATTTCGCAAGTTATGTAACATGACTGTTCAAATATTCACGTGATAATGGTAATTCCAACACAATATAATATTAGGTGCTATAAATTGGGTACAGTCAGACGTTGATCTAAGTTAATAGGCGGCAGAAAATATGCCTAACGAATAAACGAAAAGCGAAGAAGTCCTAACCATATAAATAGAAATACAATAAAATGTGTATTATAGTAGGATTATATGGTAGCTGGGCTTAGCAGAGAACATTGTTCTTTGGCGGGGAATTGTGGAGTCTATACCTATGCATCATCAAAGGAGCGAGCATGATTAAAGCAATTATAATGCATACAATGGATGTTAGCCGCATTATGGTCTCAAAAAGACGAAGCTCTTTCATACTGTTTCCGTTTCAAGTAAAAAAAATGCCAAATGATCATAAATTAATATTATGACATACTCAATAATGATATAAGTAAATAAGATATCGCATCGGAAATGCTGAAATCCGAGACACCGAAGTGAGTGATGAAATTGCAAAGCTCAAATGGAGGTGGTATGATCATATTGTATCCATAGACTGATCGCGGATTAGGAGCATGACGGACTGGAGACCAGAGACTGGCCGAAGAAGGGTAGGAAGACAGCCGATGAGGTGGAGCGACGACTTCGCGCGGGGCGTTGAGGCAGAGTGGATGATGACCAGAGACAGGGAGGAGTGGTGTGAACATAGTTGACGTAAGGAGGCCTATGTGTTTCAATGAAGTGTTACATATTTTTATAGCCACATTATAGCAAGAGTCTTCTAAAATGCGTTTAGTGTTGGCTTTGCTTAAATTGGAAACTTTTGTTGTGTATTTATTGGAGGATATTATATTGGACGAACTTCTGTAGCACTGGGGAACAAGTTATTTTTTATTGGTTTTTGCTACGATGTAAATAATAAAAATCGCAATAAAATATTTCTTAAAAATCAGAATACTTTACTGACGTTAGCCAAAGTATGTGTGTACGAGGGCTCAGTGTGTTAATATTTGCATAGGCTATATCGTAAGGCCTGTCAATATAAATAAGTAAGTATATTGGTACAATCCTTCAATAACTTCATTCCCGGAATTTCTTCCGCATATTGGGTTAAGACCACGTATGATTGATTTTACAATGTACTTCATAGAAAGGTTTATATTTTAGCTATACCTACAGAAAAACGGCTCTGATTTTAGGGTTAATCCTCTAATTTGTAATCAATTAGTTATAAAATAAAATAGTCAAATAAAGCCAAACAAGTCAAGTTACACAAATCAAGCAGGCTAATCAAGATACTTGAAATAAAAAAAAACATAGCCTTTCTAAAGAACGAGCGAAAACAAACAAATACAATATCATAAAATATAGCCCCCTAAAGTTAAATAGTTCCCTGATATTGAAAAATTCAAAACACACGGAGAATTAAAAAACCTCTGAAAGAGCTTAAAACACGATGCACGATGTATACATTCAAAGTATAATGTAAAACTTATCTGACGTCCCTAATCGTCCCCAGATTAGGTATATGATGGCAACAAAAAAATATAAAAAATATATTAGGTAGGTATGTAGGTACATATATAGTTTATAATTAGATATCACTTTATTTATATTAAAAAATATTTGATACCAATGATTCTCCTATGATTAAAAATTATTGTAGATATCACAAAACACATCAATTCCATCCTCAAAGAAATCCACGTCAGAATCAAAAGAAATAGGCGAGATTTTTATGAGAGGTCTTTGTTCTCTGCCAATCTCATAGAACACGTCGTGATGAGCTAAAATCTATTAGTCAAACGAAATCTAAAAGATTTGTCGGCATGTTTTCTCTTACTTATCAGGTCTTCAGTACTTGGCTAGCACATGGAAAAAGGACTCTCTATCAAGAATTATTACTTCAATAAACTCTCGGAAATCTGGAACTCGAAAATAAAGATAATGTTGTTCAGTCTTTAAAAATCCTCCATATATTTGCCGTCCTTTTACCAGTTCTTGGAGTTCTGTGCAGGTACCTACTTAAATTATGGAGAAAGAGTTATAGCGACTTTTCAAGGAAGGTGTGTCACAGCGCAGGAAACACAAACCGGAAATACAAACATAGCTGTATTTTTCTCTCAGTAATAATAATAATAATATTTATTAAGTAGAAAAATATATTATTCATTTGTTTGTGTGTGTGTGTGTTTGGTCATGTTAATATGTGTTGCGCTAAAGGCTTTTGCGGTACGCCACTGGTCGAGGCTGCTATTATTTACATAAACCAAGTCCTTTGTGTATGGGAAAATATTATGCATATAACATTCTGACCGTAATGCTATACCATCGCTCACCAGGTCATAGGTAGGTATACAATATACCTAATATGCCACACCAGACATCCATGTACATTGTACATTCTACATAACTCGTATCATTCATTCGCTCTTGCTTCACTTTTTTTCTTTCTCACTCGCTGACTTTACATTATTCAGGTCTTTGTCAATAGTCAAAGAAGCGTTGGGAGGACTTTTTATTCAAATTAAAGTCACAAGTCACAAATATTCAAATTAAAGTCACATGTCACAAATATTCAAATCAAAGTCACAAGGATCAAGGAATGTGATGAAACGTTATTTTGCAACCGTTGTGCTTTAGTTTCTTTTTAAAACATCAACGAAAAAAAGCTTTATAATAATAATAATAACAAACAATTTATTGGTAAAATAATAAACTAAAATTGGCGGGCTTATTGCCTGGGGCAATTTTTTCCAACCAACCTATTATAAGGATTTACTAAGTTTTATTATTGGATTATTCAGTTTTTTTCCTCTCGTCCTGAAATCGTACACTCCTGAACGAAGGCTTCATCTTTGTTCTCCCACTCCTGTGTGTATAGTAGTGGTCGACTTTACATTAACTATGCGAAAGGTATGCCTGATGTTATTGGAGCACTGGATATTTGAATAATAATAATAAGAAGAAGCTTGACAAAATCAAAGATATGCGGCATACACCAACCACTCACATAATGCCTATTTATAGTGATATCGACGTATAAACCATTGCATTTAATTTTAATGTTGTTTTTCAATTATTTTTTTATACAATGATTAAAATATATTGATAAATTTGATAAAATGCTTTAGACGAAGAAAGTTTTGTCTGTACGTGAAATAAAAAAGATAATTCGCTCTGCCTATATCGCTCAGGATACCTCCAGAGTTAGAGTAAAAAAAAGTTGTATGTGTATGTATAATTTGTTGGTGAAACACATTTAATATGTGAATAAGTAATGTTGATTAAATTCAAGAAATTCAAATGTGTAATTTCACAACTTTGCTATTCAATATGGGAAAGGAAACGTTACTTCAAAACAGATTCCAAAGTATAAGTATACGTGAGTTCCACACCAAAGACCAAAAGTCAAATTACTTAAAATCTTATCATTGTAATTTGAATGTAATCTTTCCCGAATACCAGAATAATACTCAAAATTATCATGAATGCTTCGCTAGGCAAAATGTCAGATCGGTAGCGAAACATCAAAGATTCTCATCTACATAACTTTGAAGATAGGGTGCGGAGGGCAAAATTCTTCGGACGAAATATAAGTTATTGCGAAATAAGTAAGTTGATATTTAAGCTCTTCCGCTCTAACGATTTTTTGAATATTGTTTTATTCTTCTATCCGTATTCTTTCATATTTTTACAATGGGGTGCATAGATTTTGGTTAATATAGGGACTGGCGCAGTGTTGGAAAAATTAAATTAAAAATAATATTTTTTTGTTATTACAACATTATTTTTTTACTGTATGTCAATAATTGTTACATTTTATAATTTAGTCATTAAAGCAAAGTCCGACAGTACACACGCATTTTTATTAACTCTCAAATTCGCCAGCACCGGAAAGAAATATTATTCCAATCTTCTCAAAATCTCTCTTTTTACACGCAGGTATATTTAAATAAATTTATTAAGACTTACTCTTTTCAAAAAAAGTTTTCCATGAAATGGGTTTATGATTGTCAAAAAGTTATATGATGGAGCGACGACATCGTGCGTGCCGTTGGGACAGAGTGGATGGGGATGACCAGGGACAGAGAGCAGTGGCGTGAGCGTGAGCAGGCCTATGTCCTGCAGTGGATAATTACGGGCTATGAATATTACCCCCTATTCTGGATTTTTTCGAACTAAAATAAGAACGTTCCAAAATTTAAGAATTAAGGTCAAATGAATTAAAATTCGTATTCTATAAAGCAATGTGTTCTAAAAACTAAAATGACTTAAATTAGTTCACCATAAACAAAAATATGAATTATAATTGTCTATGGTCTATATCGCGCATGCGCAATTGGTCATGTTTGTTTATTAAAAATAATACGACTGTCAAAGTAGTGACCAAATGGGTTAGAAGCATCTCAAATTTGCCTTTTTATCATACCAACTCTTAGATTTCCTTTTGAAATAAATAAGTATAATTATTAGTTTTAGTGCAAATCTCGTGTTCTAATATACGCAAGAGTATTTTATGAAAGTAGTGATTTTGATCTAACCTCCAATTTTCGATTTCGGCATAACGAAACACGCGCAAATAATCAATTTTATGATTTTATTTACCTTAATAAAGATATTTAACGCTTTTTTTAAACTTATTAGGTTAAAATAATACTTTTATTATAAAAATATCATCAGATATATTTTAAGTCGCATACAATTAGGTGTGAACTAAAATTAAGAACGTTTTGACATAAGAACGCACTAAAATTGACTTAAATAGTGTTGTAGAATACCAAAATGAACTAATTTCAATATTAGTCACATTAAGAACGCTCTTAATTTTTATAGAATACCGATGTGCACTTAATAAAATTGGAACGTTCTTATTTTAGTTAGTGCGCACTTAAATTGAAACAGAATCGGGCGTATTATGATTATGATGTATTCTAGTCTATTCTGGGCCGGATAAAACATCGATTCCACGGTTTTGACACCAGCCCCAGCCAAAGTATTACATTGTGATTACGATTAATTTAGAATGAATAAAACGAAAATGTCCAGTTTTGTGGGGAATTATTTTTTCCAACTGTTTTATATCTTCAAAAACTTTGAGCATCACTGATATTAATGCCTCAGTTATGGCGTTTATATTGAAGACTGCACGTTGCGTTGTCCATGTCCGAACTTTCCTGCCAAGAAAGATCATAGCATTTTGATAATACAATTTACTAACGAGATATTTTCTCAGCAAACAAAATCTCTTGATCAAACTCCGAGACTAACTATCTTCTTTTTTGTACCGGAAGGATTTATATTAATATACCTACGGATAATCAAAATAGTATGTCCACATAATTTTTATTTTATTTTATTTAATAGTATGTCCACATTATTTAAAGGTTTTATTAAAATAATGATGTTGTCTCGCATCGCAATCGCATATTTCTTAAGGTTTACATTGTGAACGAATTTCAATACAAACTCGTCGAAAATCTGATATCAGCTGTGAGTTTTTTTTATTTACATACATAAAAACGTTCTATTTGATGCATTTTAACAATATGTGTTCAATATTTAACCACTACATTTTCACGACCATCTTTTTTTTTTATTTATTAAAATTAAAGATTTACAAAGTATATAAAATTAACATGAACATGACACAATACATAATATTTAAATACAATAACTCCGTCGATAGATCAAAGCTCGTGTTCGACAGAGGAGCACAACCAACAGACATCACAACTTACTTACACATTATTAATACATATAAGTCAAGTAAGGTAAGGTTAGTTTGAATCACTTAACGTTCGACGTTCTTCATTGGTAGATCAAATTCGTTGAGAAACCCAGAATTACTATATTGGGAATCTTCGACTTATGTTCACTTTTCAATTAATATAATTATCCAAAAGCAAAATTTTGGAATTTCAAATTAAAAAGGGAGAACTTAAATAAAAATTAAAAACTTAAATGAAAATATAGAGAGAGTTATCTACATCTGAGAAGGATAAAAATAGTATTGATGTAGGTAATTGGTTGAAAAATTGTATTTATTTTATTCGATGTTCACCTTCTATATTGTTCAACTGTGAAAAGGAGGATGCAAGGTAAAAGAATGCGTTGTTTTCGTCTACTTTTGCGGAGAATATCACGAAAACATAAAGATATGGAAATTATTCGCACCTTTCATTAATTGATCAAGAGCCGAGGCACATTGTACCTTCTTCGTCTGCAGTCTCAATCCTACGGATTGGTTTGCAGCAAAGATCTGCATCTAGTTTTCCATCTCGTCCGGTCCTCCGCAGCCCTGTTCAGTGTTGTACCTAATTAGAATTGTATCTTTTTAGAAGATTTTTGACGTTATATAATATATTGATTGCTAGATAGCGGAAAGTGCCTACTTACGGACGAATAGTCAAATCATTGACAATAATTAATGGGTTATTTGTTAATACAAAGGGTAGCACATTATTATCATATACAACATCCCTTTGTCGATTTCAGCCATCCATATCATGTTGAGGTTAAACGCAAGTAACCATACTAAGGAATTGATTGAGACACTGCGTAATCAATAACTATTCTGGAATTCACGCTTCAGTTTTCAGTAGAGATGAAAGCTCTACACAGAAAATGTGGGATATGGTAACGAACGAGAATATTAGGAAGGAATGTGCAAATTAGTGTTGTAATAATGATGAATAAGTTGAGATGGTTTGGGAATTTTAAAGAAATTTTTATGCTGGAAGATACATATAACATGAAGAAGTTTTATGAGAAATATTATTTATTTATTTTCGGTTTTTCTTTTCATCAGCCGGCATTACAGTATTCACCTATGCACCGGCAAGAATGTTATGTCGGTAAAAGAAGTAGGTTTGGGTAGAAGAGAATGGAGGTCCTTTCTCTCTGTTAACATTATTTGCAGTGGTTAAAATTAAGGCTAGGAAACATACTTTTATACAATAAGTTAGGTTATGTTGTTAAGTTAAGAATTTTCGCTAAGGCCTTAACTAAGGTCAAACCTAAGAGCACCACAAATTATTTGAGGATTGATTATGATAATATAAGATATACAATTGAAAGAGTTATTTATTTTGGATCAAGAAAAATCGAAATTGAGAAAGAGAGAGAGAGAGAGATAAAAATTAAATAACACTCCTCTATACATTGTAGCTGTATACTGTTCAAACTTTTAAAATATTTAAGTATGTAGGAATCTCACTACATTCTATATAATTTGAGTCATGCTTAACGCTTGGTAAGGTATGAAAAATCTGCGTGTATAAAATTTTGCGAAACGTATTGTGTTTGTTAAGAAAACCGTAAAGGGAAGATAAAGATGACGAAGTTTATAGCCGATGGGGTCGTTTAAGTTTTACGCTGTATTGCAGATATCAGTTGATTGATAGTCTTTACATAAATTATTATTATGTAAATAAATATATGAGAAAACTACATTAAAAATATTATCAAACAATAATGTGCATCAATAAATTTATTGTTCGTTGCGAGTGAACGATATATTGAGCATTAATATTGCGACTGAAAATCATTTCACACATTTACTATAGTTTTCATAATTGTACGCACGGTAACAAGCAAAATATCAAGAGTTGGCAGTTTTTCAGACTTCCTCGATCTGACCGAACGAAGCGATCGCATTTACATTTTTGTTTTCTCCTTTTTGGAATTTCATCCACAAGGGGTGTAGTTTAGCAATACGTTAGTATGTGACAAGCAGGAAACTTGATCCTGGACTTTAATATTCCTACCCCTTTTATGTAAAACGAAATGTAATTGGCTAAATAAATAATATTGGCTTATTATCTGTTTATTGCCCACATATTCTATGTAATGTGCAGTGAAATTTTTTAACAATAAAATGGCTTTGGCCTTATTGGTATATTAATTTTGTAATTAGAATCCAACCAAATGTTTTGAATTGATTTGGAAATCAAGAATATTATTGTGCAAGATTCAAGTCAGACTTTACTGTAATACACATCACTTACCTAATCTAAATTTTGCACCAAATTATTTTACAACTAAACGACCGGTTTCAAAAAAAGCGACTAAAGAACCCTTTAGCTAAATGAACCTTTAAATTTTAAAGTCTCCTTTAGGTATACGCTTTTCTTTAAAAAAATATAATTGATAGTGTAACCATGGAAATCTATGGAAAGCATAGGTTGTTTACTAATATTTTCGCGGAATTTCTGTTAATCTGTCAATTTCATTTCTCAAAAGAGCATCAATGTGCCTTTATTGTTGTTAATTTATTATTATGGTTTATGAATTTGTTAACAAATCCGTACAGAATAATATTCTTCTCGTTTTGCCATATTTTCCACCCTATTTTGGTTATTATTGTCCACAGTGTCACCGTATACAAAATGTTCATCATTTGCGATAATTAAAGCGCCACGAAATTTTCTATGAACTCCAGTGTTAAAAGATTGAACTACACTAAAGTCGACTTTATTGCCAATAACGGGACTATTTTTTAAAGGAAAGTCTCAATTAAAGTCTCCTTTATTTTTTATGAAACCGGCTGTAAGAATTTTAAAAAAGATCATCAGCGTAGATAAATCGAAAGTTTTTCGATTCAAGCGAAAAAAAGGTTCATTTACGGACTCGTAGCTTTGTGCTTTTACGCGTTTTTAAGTTCTTGCGTCATCCTTCAAAGAGTTTTGTCTGTGTAATTCCCCCAAGTTAACAAGATAAGATGCCCGCTTAGTGCAAGATTTATCCAAGCCATTAATTTCAATAGCACGCGTCAGCGATCTGACTCATGAAAAGAGAATTCGAGATAAAGTAAATAATACAACATTCAGGCTTAAGTCATCATAATACGTACCTACATATATTATATACAAACATACATACGACGTAGCGTGAGATTAGGTATACATACAATACACATATTTATCTACTTACATTTTAATTACTAGGTACATAATATACATACAAAATAAAGGGTAGCTGAAGTAGGTAATGCATACTATGAATGTTCGTCAAGGCGGAAGATTAAGGGCTTTTTTATAATATTATGAAAGCGCGTATGCCTATCATTCTGTAATCTTCTTCTTTCTGTATCGCACATCGCACCAGGTCCCAGACATTGTCTTGTCATTTAATGAATTTATAAACATCTAGAAAGGAGAGTAATGTATTATTTAAAGTAAACAATTGAAACTTAGATTATAGTTGAGCGATGAAATTTTTGGCATAGGTAATAGTGAAAGTAAAAATCTGAGCTCAATCGTAAAACAAATGAAATAGTCACATCAGATTCCAGTTCAACCAAATTTATACAGGCACATTGTTCCACAACTTTAAAATTTGTTTTTTCCAAGTAACTTTAACTTATAATGAAGGTCTGCCGAGAGCTACTATAGAGTTTTTCGCGAAGCACTCTCAAAGAAATTATATTTATTAGTAAAAAAATAAGTGAAATATACTTTACAGCTCCAAAAAGCCTTTACGTACGCTTAATATATAATATTTAACCCTGATATCTTGGGCTTATTGTTTTTTAATATACCCACACTTACAAGTTGCACGTTATTATTGAATCTTACCTAAGTGAGATTTTTTTTTTACCCTTTATTCATTAAAATAATAAAAAAAAAACAATACAAGTCCTGTTAAGGCTTTTACAAGCCTTGTCAACAGGTTCTTTACATAATTATTACAAAATAGAAAAATAATTCCGATTGTTTGATAATCTTATAGATAATATTTATTTATTTTTCACTTATCCATTGTGGTACCACAATGGATAAGCCCAATTGAGAGCAGACCAGAGATAATAATATAGGTTCTTATATAGTAGAGAAGAAAACACGTCTATTTGTTGATGTCTGATTTAATTTCATTAAACGTTCTGAGCTCCAGATTTTCAATAAGCAACTATAGGTTTTAGCAAAATACATCTTCCATATTATGTCATTGTTCAAATTCCCACCCACAATAATAATATAATATCCTATGTATTAACTAACAGATACCTACCAACTATTTAGTGTTTAGTTATATTACAATGTTATAATGTTCTGTTTCAATAGGTTGCCTCGATGTGATCACTTAATAATAAATAGTTAAGTGATGGTCAAATTTTAAATGTCCATTGTTTTTTCCTAAAAAAAAACGATATCCTCTACCTACCTACCTACCCAATAAACTTCGAATTCTATTCTACAGTTTGAATGACTTTGCCATAATTATATAGGTACCTAATTATTTATTGTGATCTATTAAAATGAAAACTACAATTTGACTCACTTAAGGTTCATTTCGAAAGTTCAACATGACGATAACCGCATATCGATCGGTTGGTATCATACCCTAATAGCTTCGTACAATTGGCTATATAGATACGTAAAGTGCATTTTAAATCCATGTAGATTGTATGGGCGATGACATGGGTGCTAAGTGATGTGTGTAAAATATTATTATGGTTCAGCCAACCAGACTTTACAGCACAGAATAACACCCAATATGAGTCGGAGTGAGTCAAGTGGAAGAAGGAATGTTGGAACTAGTAAAGGAACCCGTTGAGACTCGCGATCTAGTGTGTGATTCAACACGTATACATCGCGTCACTTGACTTTGTTCAAACCATTTTGATATTAAATTTTTCCTAACAAATGAAACAGGTAGCCATGATAATGTGCCATTCTGCGATTTATTATCAGTGTATCGTAATACAGTATAAACTACTGCTTTTTAACTCGTCAACATAGAAAGAGAACACGCCGACAAATCTTATAAGATTTGGCGTGACTCAATTTGTTATATTTGTAAATATTTATTTGTTTTATATATAAATATTCGCATACTTTGAAAAACATTCAACCCTATTTTTCACCCCCTTAGGGGTGGAATTTCCAAAAATCCTTTCTTAGTGGAAGGTTTTGTATTGAGACCTACCTGATTTTCAAATTTCACTTCTCTACGATTAGCCGTTTGGGCTGTGCGTTGATGAGTCAGTCAGTCAATCAGTCAGTCAGGCACTTTCCTTTATTATTATAGATAAATAAAAAAAAAACTAATAGGTAAAAGATTGCTGAATTAAATATGCAAAAAAAATTCTGGAAATTATATTTGTCATTTAAATGTAGCATGAATTTGATTAGAAATATATATTTTTAAAGAATCTGGGCTCACTCAAAGTGACCCGAATACACTTTTTAAATCTTACAAAATGTTGTTTATTGCAACACCCACAAACAGACTATGCTTTGTGGGATTTTTCGAAGTGTTTAGTTGTTAAGTTAATTTTAAGAGTGTATTGTTTTATTCGAAAAATAAACCATTATTATTATTTCACTCTAAGCAAAAGGCTTGTGTCGTGAAAGTGGAAATGGTCGACACCAGGATTGGAACCCACGACCTCCAGGACGATGTGCATACGAAAGCCGTCGACTGACACCATTGGGCTGCCAACCAATTTGCTCCGTATTCGAGCGGTTTGTTTCATATTCGAGCGGTCCGTTACCAAAGGTTGATGTATAATATATTATTTTTTCGACTCAATTTTTTGTAAGGATATCTTCAGTATCATCATTAAATCATTTAAATTTATCGACCTCGGTAGCCTATCTGTACTGGTGTTGGCTTCAGATCACGAGGTCCCGGGTTCGATTCCCGGTCGGGTATGAGTTTTTCTAAGTGTTTTTTCACTTGAAATATACCTACCCGGGGTTGGCATGTCTCAGATTGGATGGGACTGGTTGACTGGAAAAAAAATGCATTTCAACTATAGGTAGATAATTATTATGTAATGGAGAGATACATGTAAGTTATATTTCAATAATTAAGTAGAAAGTTATTTGTACCTATACACATGCGTTTCTCAGTTATACTATAAAGACAATTCCAGCTTAAGACAGTCTCAGTTATTATAACAATATATATGTTTATAGGATGTGCAGATATGCTTCAATTTCAACACACAAAACACGGTTTTCAGAAGCGTCTGCCATAAAAGTGTGTTTTTTTTTTGTAAACAACTGTACCTACATAAAAATCAAGATAAACATCAATCAGGTGGTCAAGATAAATTTTTATAGTAAAATGGAGAGAGCAAAGCAAATAGTACGCTCTAGTAAAGATAATGACAATAATTTAGACTCCTTAACGTTGCATTGTATGCCCAAATACATAGAAAGGCTTCTATATATTTCCAGGAAGAGCGCCAAATAAATTAATAGAGGATTTCTTGTAAGAAGCCAAACCTACTATAATCACCGAGGTGTTAGATGAGAAAATCTACGTTGACATTTTGCTACACGACGTATAGAGTGCTAAAAGTCAAAATTCGCGTAGTTTACTACACATAAAGAAACATCATAATTTCGTCTTATATGATAGAAGAACTTCTCCAGATAAAGCTACAAATGTCGTTCCCTCACGTACATTTTTATTTCTTATTCATTGTATCAACACAGCCGGAAAAATATGTCAACAGGCACTGAGCTTTTTAGGCATCTAGGGGACGCTGGAATGCATAATAGTTTCAGAGCAAAATCATATTTTAGTGCCTCGTAAAAGTAAGATCTGTTAAGATGATCTGATCTCAAAAAATTAAAAGATTTTTATATCAGGTGTGTTAAAAAAATGCTGATTTTGTTTAGCTGACTACACGAACGCATCGAATCTAAGAGGCGCAGGGAGTGTATCAATAGATAGCCTGGCTTTAGGGAAATCTGTCACTATAGGTTAAAGCATAAACTTTTTTTGAGACACCCAGTATTACCAATAATACTATATTCTATAGTTTTCAGCTGTCTAGTAAAGATGTCATAACTTTCTTTACAGGACAAAGCCTGTCACAAGAACTATCATAAACTTTCAATACGATTGCCAATAGGATGATTTCGAAAGGCATCATGCAAATTTGAATAGTCCAAGATGTTAAGGACCTTTTATCGTAGCTCAAACCCTGTAGTCAGGAATTATTGTCTTTGTTCGAAAGGCACTTAACATTCCCTTATGCAGGTCATACACATGAGCCAGCGTACCGTCAAGCCTGCGGCTGCTGCAGGCTGCAGTATTACCAGAAGTCTTGCCATGCCAACTGACAGCCATAAATACACCGTCAAGTTTACGGAACCTTGCTGTAGGTTTGACAGTAGGCTTATTTAGACACAGGTAAATTAATACTTATTTTTAATGCAAACGTTGTGTTTGAGTGCAGCCTCAGATCATGCGAGGGAAGCATTGAAGAGTTCTACATAGACACTAAACGAGAGAGCGACTGACTTTTTGAAAACAGCTGACTTTAAATTTTAAATAATGATTTTTTTTTTTTACTTTCACTGATATACAATTTATCTCAATTTTTTGTTTGTAATTAAATTTGATGTGATGTAATATAATATAACCATACGATAAATAAATAAATGCAAACTTTGTCACATTTTCTTCTTCGTGGCTGAAAAAGACACCGCAAAAAAATTATACCTACAAATTAAAACCTCATAAAAATTTTATGTGAATAGGTAATTGTTCCAAAGCGAATTTGCGTAATAATATGGAAATGAGAAGCTACCTAAAAAATAAGGCATTTTTACAGATTCCAACATGAATTGTCTCATTATTTATTCATAACGTTTTGATGAATTTCGTGCGAGGAGAGATTTAAGAAAGTTACCTACATTCCTCCGTATTCCATTTACATTAAACATGCAAGGAACGAGTATGGGAGTGAGTTTGGAAGCAAATTGTTCTCAATTGCTGCAAATTTTATTGTTATTGCAGAAAGCACCCATCCGCTGACTCTATTTTCACGTTGTGGCAGTTTTGCCATCCGGTTGCTCACCAGTTTTTGAAATGAGAAAAACAAACATTAGTTACAGAAATCAGCGGGAACCGTCAACATGACGGATATTATACCCGTTGAATCTTGTTTAGTAAACTAATAAAGTCATTTTAATAATGAAAAGTCTCGAACATAGACTGATTGAATGATTGACTAAGGCCGCCTACAGAGAGATTGCCAACAGGCCACACATACTCGTACATCTATGAAGAGGTGCGTAAGTTTATATGCGCATATTTTTTTTTTCAAATTACACTCACATAATAATAATCAGTTATTTGTCTATTTTTTGAAGACAAGTGCTGTAGGTAGGTACCTATAACCATTACCACCCTGACAACGAGAGAATGTTATAACAAAACAGGCTACACAAAACTTACGCCCCGGCGCTGGAAAAGTGAACTGATATGTAGGTACTTACACGAAATTTCAATTATGAATTTAAACTAACAATTCCAACCATAATTTTGTTTAGACAAAAACTTTAGGTACCTACATGCGACATAGTCATCATTTACGCGTCAAATCAAAATTATAACTGCGTCACTTGGTGATAGACGACCTCAAGTATGTAACGATGATTCGTGAGACATTTTTTATGAAAAAAAAATGTGAAAGTTTTTTTTTTGTTTTAAATAAATTTGCGTTCACTCAAAGTGAACACAAATACACTCTTCGACTCTTTCACAGTGAGCTACTTAAAGCTTGCGTCGTGAAAGAGAAAGATGGTCGGCACCTGGGACCGAACTCACGACCTCAACACGAAACAGTGCGAAAGCCGGCGCCGTAACCGCTAGTCCACCAACCACTTGTTATTTAACTATGTTTGTTTCAGCCAGCGTTAGAGAGTTAGTAATCAGGGATATTATAGAAAATATTTATATGAACGTCTCGTGCGATTAAACTATAAAATTTTCAGCAAATAGCTGATGCTATATTATTACATAGTTGTATGTAGGTATTATGATGTGATTTAACTTCTATGTGTTGGTTTTGTCGCAGTAATTTTAGTTTACTAAAAGCCCACTTATAAAATCTCAGTTAAACACCTGATCGGATCATAACAGGTGGATTAACGTTTACTTATCGGCTTAAAGCAGCTCAAGTTTCAACGTGAACGATGAAATCAATAATAATTGCTTTTTAAACGAATGTGTGTTGAATTTAGTACAATTTTTGCACGATATTATTTATTTACTCTATTTTTTCAGTCTACCTATTATGATTTCAATCTCGGAGAGCTAAACTTAAACAGTACCTATAAATTGGTGTATTTTAAAGTATTTTGGGTTTTTACCACACGACCAATATCATAGCTATTTTGGTCCGAAGTACTTACTTGGTGTTCGCCAGTAAGGGTTTGTAGTAAAACTTCAATGGGAGGTTTTCTGGGGAGCTTCCAACAAGACACACTAGGTGGCAGCGCTTCTAATCAGGTCTATTGTCAAATTATGACAGCTGTCAAACATACCATCTAGCATTGACTAATGAATATTATGCTAATATATCTCCTCTCTTTTTTGTTTTCTCCATTAAACAATTTAACATTTTTATTATTGATGATTGCAAAAGTGATTTTTTCTAGGAGGTAAACCATAGTGTGTCCTTTTATACTACACACAAACAAAAGCACTAGGTATGTATTTGTCTTCAAGGGTGGATTTGCGGTACTGTTCTGTATCTTCTTGTTTTATTGTTTTCTGTTACGGTATTTTTTCATTTGTATTTAGGTAGGTATATAAAAAATAAAATAAGATAAACAATTATTTTATTTCTAATATAATAGTATGTAAAAAGAAATGTACAATGATTATTATAAACATATGGTTGAGGTTATAAACGTTAATTTGACCAGTGTTGCCAACGCCGTTTTTCAAACGCAAAATAGCCCAACTGAAAATTTGGTATGCGGTCATTCCGAAAATTTTAGTATTCGAAGAGAGGTGGGAGTTCACTAAAAAAAGGTCATTTAGTATCCGAAAGGTGAAAATTCGCTAAAAGGGAAGTAACCCAAGTGGCTACCTGTCGCGTTTTAGATTTTTCGTCGCCTATTCTCGTTCCAAATAGCCCAAATGGCAGTAAATCGCCCCCTTTGGCAACACTGAATTTGACAATAGACCGGATTAGCAAGAGCGCCTCTGGTGGCACGAAATGGAAAAAAAACATCCCATTCTAAAAAAAGCACATATTCGTGACAGTTCTTGAATCTGTAGGTTCCTACTCCATCAAAGAAATATAATATAGTTTTTTCATGGTCTCGATCAAATAAAATGAAATAAGAGAATAAAGCACAGTGGAGAGCTTCCGGTACTTCTCTTCACCTACTTTTAAGTAAGGTCTCAAATTAAAATATGTAGGTATGATTAATAATAATTGATTGATTAAAAAAATCTCAGAAATAGTACCATATGCATAGTCATGTTTCCAAATATTTTATTGGATGAAAAAAAATAATTTTTGTTATTGAGTTCGTTATATTTTAGCACGCCTTTGTTTGTTTCAATAATCCATATATTATCATTCTAGGACTTGGAAAAAAAATATCGTCGATACCGTGTATCGAACCCATATCCTTCAGTACGAAAGCTGGTGACGGAATCCGAAGCCTACCAACCGATGAATTAGCAATATTCCCGGTTCTCGAGGCTGTGGTGTTGCAACTATGACTTCCTCATTTTAGAGGTGTTACGTAGAAAGTTTGGATTTTGACGTAAATTTCCACATTGAAAAAAAGAAGAGAGACTGTTTCCTACCGATTAGAATATTAATCTTTAAATTTTAAACAAGTAGGTAAGTGATTGTGCCGTGGGGTTGCCGGCTACAAATAGCACCGCTGCTCTTTTTGCTGGTTTTTCGAGCATCCTATAAGAGGCAGGGAATCGAAAAATCAGATCGGGACCGTGAGATTGACCACCTCACGTCCTTAAACCCCACCCGGTCAGAAAAGGCAACATAAGCCTCAGACGCTTTCGAGCGCAATGGAGAGCTCTTGATGCCTCCCTATGCTCCTATGTGGGGTTAAGGCCCCTCGCATTGCGGGTTGGTTTGGGGGGAGATCCGCGGCGGGCTTGATTTGTGTGGGGCCGGCTTTTTGGTTTGATTGCATCGATCGAACTAGAGGGTCGCTTTCGTGCGGGTCGGGTTCGCTTCGGATTTGTCTCCTCCGGGTTTGCTTGCAGTGTGCGGGGGCATCAAAGGGAGAATGAATGAGGTAAGTGATTTGGGTTTAGATATTCATCTAACAAACCACTTTTTTCCGGGGATATCTTAGTAGGAATGATACAAAGTGCACTGTTTCATTCCAGTCAAAACTGGCTCCCCCAAAATCGGCTTCATGTAATCTTCTAATAGTTTGAAGGGGCCTATACCACGTATTCTGTTGTCCTCGGGGTGGTTGTTCGGGTTAAGTCTTTACACTGCATTTTTTCTGTTTTTTATTGATACTTTTACTGCGTAAATTGATTAAGAAGACAAATAAAACATACAGAGGGCGAGCTTAACGCAACAGAGTTGCGGTCTCAAACAACTAACCCAATTTTCAGAGATAATGTTATTCCGAGATTTACTGATTGAACTGGGAATGGCTTAAGACAAAAATAAGGTTATAGGTATACCTATTTACTAGCTAGGTACTATATAGTAATATGGGGGAGTTATTATTATGGGAAGACATAAACATATCACAAGCAATGTTCACGTGTCTGAAGACTGTTAAATTATTGCATATAACGTGCTGGGAAATGTCTTTTCGCGCTGTGTGATTTCAAACAAACATAAAAGATCAGCCCCGCATACCCATGCACTGCTAAAATGACTCTATGCAGCGGCGTGCTAGAAACAACAAAGTATAATCGCGATCATAATAAAACTCAGGAATGTTCAGACTTTATCGCAATTAAAGAAGAAGGTATACTTTTTTTATTAAAACATGGATAGTGAGTAAGATTATTTGTTTACTTTATTCAGAACAAATTGAAACAAAAGTGACTGGTAAAGGTCACAATATTCGGCAATGAGGTAACAAGAAAGCTTTAGGGCCCTGGATAATATAATGGCACAAACATCTCCTTCATTTCTGGTATAGGTACATAGCGGTTTCAACGCCCCTTACATTTTTATTCAAATCCAGCTTTTTAATATCAAAGAGGGGTAAGGATCAGGCTAGTGAATCGATCAGACCATTAAAATGCTGAATAGTTTTGTCAGCTTTTTAATAAAATAAATAAATAAATACAGCAGCAAAACCTGTCGGACGAAAGACATAGAAAAAGAGTTACGACTGTCATCATATAAATCAATAATAATATATTTTATTGTCTTTAAAACAGCCTCAAATTAACATTACCAAGTGGGAACTGAGGATAATAATTTGACATTTTTCTTTTATGTAGCAAAAGTTGTAGATATGCAAGAAAAATATTTCTCGCGGACACCTATTTTAATTTTATTTTAATTCAAACAAACTTATAATACCTACCGTCTTACTTAAAAAAAATCGTTAATCGTAAGATTACGTATAACTCACTGATCATGAAAAAAATATTTAATCCGCGTTATAAGAAATTTCAACATGTTCAACATGTGGAAAAATCCCATGTCCCGGGCAGGATTCGAACCTGCGTCCCTCGTCGTACCGTGCCGAGACGGTAACCAGTGGGCCAACTGCCCCGACGCTAATTCCTTCATAATACGTGTATATAACAAGTTGCTGATGTTAATGAGATATAGAGCCATTTGGATTGGTTAAATGTCATTATTATTATTAAAGGCCTCGAGTGTTTCAATGACAATGCTGAATTACGGGCGAACTTACAAATTCATTACATAGAATATCTACATTTAAAAAGTATTGCGTAAAAAAGTCATGTTCCTAAGTAGGGATTGCAATCCCGCACCATTTTCAATCCCGCGGGAATTTTGCGGGATTGACACCAATCCCGCAGGATCCCGCGGGATCACGCACGGTTAGATAGAATTGAAAAAAACCTTTTCTATGGTATGTAATAAGCGAATATTTATTGAAAATTGCAAAAATTGAATAAATTTAAAACACCTCAATGTACATAATTGAATAAATATTATAAAACTTGACTTCTCGTCTACTTATTTAATAAAAAAAAAAACAAAAACAATAGCAATATGAATATATTTGGTAGTAGGTTCTTTGATAAATATTTGATAGTGAGTTCTTTGAAATAAATTGTATTAAAAAAGGTGTCAGTATTATAGCCGGTAGAAATTTTCCAGCCCGAGGTTTTTTTTTTAGTTAACTGGTTCCGTCCAATCTGAAACAGGCCAGCCTTGGTTTTTTTCACGTGAAAAACGATTAAAAACACACAAAGATTTTAAATATTTGATAGAACAAACACCCAACCAGAAATTAAACCCGTGACCTCTTGGTTGGAAGTCAGCGCATATAACACCAATTTTTATCACCTAAAAATATTATTTGTAATCTTTATTTTAGGTAATTATAACTAGATCAGTATTCTTTATCATATTACCTACTATGCAAATGGTCTTTTTTTCTTACCAATTAATCAATCAAGCTCTAATCATTTTTATATTATATTGACAATTTAACTAGAAAAACAAAAATGTGCTTATTAATTGAATTATATAAATTGTGATGAAATGGTCATACCCTAAATAAATAAATAATCAATCAAGTACATGTATAAAGTATCAAATTTTAAAAGAACAAATCAAAAGTCACTTCTCCTTCTGAAAATATGATCGTAAAAAACAAAAATAGCATCATCGGTGTTATTTCCCAACCTACTTCCTATGGAACTAATATGTAGCTAACGACCGAAAAGGAACTTTCTGACTCTATATTTGTTGATTTGATAGTAGTTAATAAATTGTTTTCTGCATTAACATCGTCTGGAACTATAAGTTGTACATTTTGAGAGTCTTCTTTATGACTCGATGTTAATTTTTTTTTCATTTCTTTTAATGAATTTACGCAATTGGATGCTTGCGGATCCGCACTTGCGCTGTTGCGGGATCCCGCAGGCCTACAAACGCGCGGATCCCGCGGGATTGCGGATGCTATTCCTAAGTTTAAGAATAGATAGATGCTTTGCAGCTAGACATTATTTTTATAGTTCAAATCTTGCGGTTTAAGTGATTAAACTTAGGACCCCAAGAATGGAATTGGAAACCTTAATCATCAACAAATCCTAGCACAAGCACGCTTAAGTCCCCTTATCAGTAAACTCGCTATATTACATTATGTACACGACGTTTTTTGCTAAGCCAGTCTTTATAGCACCTGCTAATTTAACTACTGTTGACTTTTATTTGGTGTATTTATGTGGGAATGCGCAATATAGGTCCATTAAGCTAGTCATGGTGCTAAAGAAACATTCTCGGGACATGCAATAATTCATGTCAGGTCGTCGGTTTAATGAACTGTTTGAAGTACCGAATTTATTTGGTGAAAATATTTTTTTTATTATGGCATCCCTAAAACATAATAAGGTAATTATGAAATGAACGTAAGCAGTTCAAGAGCAAAAATATCACAAATTTTACTTGACATAATACTAGCATAGCATATGACATAATTATACGTGTTTTACATAATACTAGCTACCAATACCAAAGGCATAATACCAAATTTTATTAGCAACGGTAGATGGCGCCAGCATAATAACCACCTACGTACCTATACACATTTTCAGCTGTATCAATTTATTGCCTCTGGGCCATATTGAACACAAAATTCCAAAAATTTGAATTAATTTTGAATTTCGTGTTCAATATACCTAGGTAAATGAGAACTTGATGGTGTAACACCTGTCCTATCCATATCTTGCGTACTTTTCTGATAGGGTTTTGAGGAGGTACCTTGCTCCTTCGACTCGTTATGATGTCCATCCAGGAAATTCATAAAAGTCTTATGTAGGCTTATCCAAAATTCGTACATGTGATTTGAGACGTAAAAAAGATTAATGATTATGACTTATGGAGGAATTGCGAAGAAAAAAGAAAAAAAATTGCCTGGGCACATGTGTTGATGATGTACACCACATATATTTCTGGTATTAATCGGGGTTTGTCAAAGTCTGTCGGTCCTGCAAAAATCGAATTCGTCAAAGTTATATTAGTTTGTGAAGATCCTCATCAATTATGTAGATAAACCGGCGGGGAATGATCAAAATCAAAAGCGTATTTTATTTATTTACTCATTCTGAAATCAGGTTCACGTGTTTAATCTACAAATAAGGTATTCCGGGAATTCCAAGATAATGCAAAGCGAATTATTATTTTGTATCGGAGCGGAGCGAGGAATTGAAGAATCACGCGGCGTTTCCAATAAGACGAGGGGATACTTTTGTAAGACCCAATCCAATAATACCATTAACTTTATTCAGTCTGTGACCTCGGTCGGGATTTGTACCGATGTGGCTAGCTGCCTGCTTACCTTCACGGAATTTAGATTTCAGTCACGTCATGAACAATCCCAGTTAAATTTATACATCAGAAAAATGCTGTTCTACCGGGGAATAACAGTTGAAGTATACATTCTTTATACACATTAAAATGTATAACGAGTGTTGACTATTTTTTGGTGGCCACTACACGTAATGCCAGAATGAACAATAATTTATTTGGCTATTTAGGATTAATCAATCAATCAACGAATAATCCCTTCAGACCCCACTTTAGAGCACAACGAGGCAACAAGAACTCACAAAGACTTCCTCCTACACAATATCCCTCAGCTTAGAAGGAACGGAATCAGAGGATCTAACTCGTCTTCGGGCCTTTTTCATTCAGCATCTTGAAAACATGTTCCGGCCGTGATCATATCCTCTCCATCCATTATGTACGAAATGATGCGCCTGCATCAGGGGAGTCATTGTTAATGCTCGTTCATAATGCGATACTTACTGATTTCATTCTCGATTCTTCTGAAGCACTATTCAATTTCAATCGCGGGGATTTTTCGTGCCTGGGTTTTGGTCAGGTGCTAGGACCAACAAACATATAGGTATATGAATGGGCAACATAATGTGTATAGCTATTAATTAAAACCAAAAGTATTTACATAGGTACTGACGGAATTTTTATGTTGTTTTTTGTTTGTGTCTCGGATCACATTTATGAGTATCGCATGCGACTTGCAATACCAAGAGTTGAACCTACGACCTGCAAAAGGTGTTATAAAAGTCGACAACCTAAATTGAAATAGACATAATTAGAACGTTGTGCACCAACAAAATGATATATTAACAAAAATGAATATAGTCATGTCCTGACGCCAAATACATGACAGCAGTCGCAGTCTTTAAATTTGGTTGCTCTCTTTTTCTCAATAATTTCCAACTTTTATCTCCATACTCGTATTTCATTAGGTAATTATTATGTAGATGTACCTACTTGTTGTACACATGAGATTTTTCGACATGTTGAACATGTTGACGATTTTCATGATTAGGAGTTCGGAGATTAAACATTACCACCTAATGGCTAACGTTGGTAACGTAAAGTGATCACACTACGCCAGCCTTCGAAAAAACAGTAGAAGACGGTCGTAAGCCCGTAGTGCTTTGTTCCATTTAAAAATCGAACATCAATAATGAATTGTTGTTACATATTCTTTAAATTGATAATATAGCCAATTTCAACACCAAAAAGCGTTTCAATTCTTAGAAAGAAAACATTCTTGCAATGCTAATAGAAATGACAGCATTACTTAACGCTTGTTTTCATATGAAAATATAGTTTGTTACCTTGCGCAATAGACGCATGTCGAGTCTCTGAATGATTTATGAGGCCCATGTATTATCTCTGCATAAACACAGCAAAGTCGTGAATACGAGAAACAACTTTTCTTCATAACTAAACCGAGATTTATGTGAATAACATCACCAAGAAAATTATTTAACATAAGTTACGATATAAATTATTATTTCAAAGCACCGCCGTCTCATACGGATTGGAATAAATATAGTAAACTCGAGATATTGTCAGTGACGGTAATTATTCAAAACTTATACGGAGTCGCTGTGGTTTTTCGTCTTTTTATAATTACTTTGAAAATACGAAGTAAGAATTAATATTGCTTCAAGGTAGCTAATTAATTATTTAGAGTTTTCATAATATTAATTTCTAAGTATAATTTCCTTTTTTCTTGGGAGAAAAATGATAGCTTGCTTTAAAAATTCGAAGAATTTAGTCTGCTCCTTTTTCTTATTTTAGAAATTTATCATAAGTATGTTTTTCAGAAAAGCTTCTACTAGAAGGCTGAGGTTTTACTGTCCCTACATCTTTTGGGTGGTCTTCCAGAGAGGCAATGCTCTGGTGGAATTTTATTTGCCACTATGTGTGGTACATATTATTCTACATTCGTCCATTCTTTGGACGTGATCTCTCCAGAATCTTCTTATATCTCTGCCCTATCGTACGATGTTTTCGAGTGCACAGGTCTGCCTGATATCAATATTGCGTTTTCTATCTGTGATCGCCTTTATTTACTTTATTTTCTAATATTCTAAGCATTTTTTAGTTATGTAAGAAAGTGTCAGCGTGTACTGCCTATTGCATGATTTGTATAACACATGTCTTGTAAATTTTGATCTTCCTTTCAGTTCTCGTGTGCTTATATTTTTTCCAGACAAGTGTTAATTCTGAGACGAATATGAGTAACAGCTTGTTTATTGATCTGCTCTTTAATTTCCATGACAGATATGCTGGAAACAACCACCCCCAAATAAATTTTTAATAACCTGTTCTATCGAAATATTGTCTATTACTAGCATTTGCATATCTCTTCGGATTTTTAGCTGATATTTTTAACCATTTAGTCTTGATGCAAGGTAACATTTTTTGCAGGTCATCTTCCATTTCGATTGCGTCGTTAATTTATTGGTTATTTAATTGGTTCCAAATATCACGCTTTATTATAATTTACTAAAATTATTACTTTTTGCGAAATAATATATTAAATGTTTAGAAAGAATGTAAATATAAGACCATAAATTTATGTAAGGATAAAAAATACACAGAAACTCAAATTTGTTTTATTTATTTATTTACATATTTATACAAAATTTACAACATTACATGATGACACAATATGCATATTTGATAGCGTATGCCTGTGTTGCGGCGATTTAAGCACAATACATACTTACCTAATTAATAAGTACCTAGTATAATCTACATAATATTTTAGTCCGTTTATTTATATATATATATTTTTGTAAGAGCATCAATCATAGAAAACAAACGTAAAGGTCAGATATTAATATGCGAAAAGCCGTGCAAAATTCCAGAGAGCGTTCTTAAATACTCTTTGATAAATTAACTTTAATATATTTAGAGCTATTTAAAAAACTTTATTTTTTTAAGATCTTCATACAAATTTTTCACAAAAGACAGTAAGCCATCTTTTGGAAACAAAATTACTCATGTAAACGTAGAATGGAATCTTGGTATTACTGTATGAAAATGTAATAAAATAATTGGAGATTGATTTGTTATACATATAAATGTTATTCAAATCTTATTATTCTCAATAAATAAAGATTTAAAGAAAGATTTTGGAAAAATATTTCCTCCATTTTGTTATTTGACACATTTTAAAAAATTTATGGCCACATTTTGTGTCAAACTGTCGTAGCCAGATAGATGAGTAATTATGTAGCTACATAACTGATAAAATCATATTAAATGTTGGTAAAAAATAATAAAGATACATTAAATTAAATTAATAATACATTTCAATCTAAAAATTGTTGTTTCATAAAGATTTTAGAGAAAAAATGATATTTGAAAATTGAAATGAGTATGAATATTCTTTAGTAGATTTGGTCGGTAAAACAGAACGCTGAAAGAAAGCCAATCTGACAGGAAGTGATGACGTTCCTATTTTACAAGATTATAATGGATTTGTCAGGTATGTGTGTATGTTTATAGTCAAAAAATATATTTGGTTTTACACACATCATAATAATTAAGTAAACTTCCTGTTTATTTTGGAAAAGAATCAGATATGTAGGTATTTTGGTAAAGTAAAATTCACTTGATTTATCCACAATATGTATTCACAAAACTGTATCGAACTCAAATTTCTTATGTAGATAAATGCAAACTTATGTTCTCTTACCTTTAATTTATTTTATTTAATGTTATATTCATCACAAAACAAGGTGGGTAATATTTTAAAAAACACAGCATGTTGTTGTATGTTGAAGCATTCGGTAAAATTTTGGCAGCATTTCTTGATATATCCAAAATCCCTGCAAGGTTCTGAGTGTTCTGACCTAAAAAAAAAACAAATCTATTAATATATGAAAGCAAAATACAGTGATTACATGGCCATGGTTGCAAATATATAAGACGACATTAGAAAATTTTGCTTTTTCAGGGATTTGTTTTAAAAATACATGTTATGAGAATTTGATTAGAATCAATATTAAGGATTTAGAAAGTATATCAAACTACTTATGAACTTCAAATTAGAATAAAACAATCAACTGCTAGATACATATTTGATATGATATGCTCTGCATAAAACCTTCATTTGGAATCTTTCATAGTATTATTTGTTTAAAAGTGTAGCTTTTATACCTTTTTAAGATCTTCATTAAATCCATTTAGACTGCATAATGTATCAGGTATTATTATTTCAGATAGACTGCAACTCCATGCCTAGAAAACAATATTACAAAACATCAAAATCTGTCTAAAGTTTAGTTACAGGAGGGACAGCAATTTCAAAGTATCATATTTTATATACCCATATTTTTACAATTCACAACTAAAAACTTCATGATAGGTAAAAATCTTAATAATTAAATATAGCTTAGGTACCTACTTACAAAAGTATTTCAATATATTAAAAAACTTACAAAATTTTTGAAAATAGAATTCCTGTTGTTTTTGTTTGGCTGTCAGAATAACAATACTTGACAGTAGGTTACCATAGACGAACTTTTTAATATGTAATTTTTTGTCTTAGCTTCATAATATGAAAACAAAATAAGAATGATTTTTTTAATAATTCTTCTTCACATTTAAAGTGGTTTTTTGTGTGAAAAAATTTTTTTTTAATAAGTATAAATATTTTAAGAGACCATTATATAAGTAAATCAAAAATATACATCATAAAATAATTTAATAGTACCTAACTGTGTTGAATTATATTATTATCTTTGGTTATCCATGGATGGTTAATACTTCACTATACGTCATATTTTGTTGTCAAACAAAAGGTTCGGATTGATATCGTCGATTATGAAAAATATAATTACCTTATTTTCAATTGAGTTTAATGAAAATAAAACTGGTAAGTCAAATTGATTAAAATATCTGTAAGCCTATGCCGTAACTTAAAACATTTATGCGTTGCTAAAACAATTGCAAATGTTATAAGGCGGGAATTAGTGTGTTACCGAAATCACAAAATTAATTTATTTTGTTGATATTTTTTTCAGGTTCCTGAGGCAAACGTGTTTTCAACGAGACTAATTGCTTTCATCCCACCTTTTTGACATAGCAATTAAGTACATACTTCTAAGGATCAAATTGATTGATAAAAGTGCATTTCTAACAAAGAAATTCAAAGGTTTAATTTTTGCAAGACAATATAATAATATTGTACAATATAATAATATTGTAAATATACCAAAATGGTAAGCTACCTATGTAAGAATTTCATTAATTATGTTTCTTGGATTTCTTTATGTGTATTTTAAAATCAGAAACTTTATATTGCAGATCCATGTTAGAGAGCTCATTTAAATTTCCCATTTGAGAAGGGAAACAATTATATTGAAAAAATATTCAATGGCTGCTTATGGGATGTAAAGAAGATTGACCATAATCAATAACAGTGTCTTGCGGATGCCAGCGATTTTATCAATTTTACCACATATCACTATAAATAAGTTCTCAACCCGTTAGAAGCATATCAGCTTCATATAGAGCCTAAATGTATCTTAAACCATATTATTAACCACTATTACCGCAAAGGATTACTCTGTAATGGTGAGCAATGCTTAATTTTGACAGAAAATAAATAAATAAATATAAAAACGATAATGCTTCTGGCTCGACACAACACAAGCTGACACAATAGTGTGTTTCTAGCACATAGATTTTCATATATTCTTCGTAGTAAAAAAGTGAAGCCGATTTGGCCGGCAATTTTGACAGTACATTTATAAAGAAACTTAAAAATGATCTAATTTCACTTATTTCAATGTAAAAATATGTTTTATTGTAAAAAACACGAGAAAACTACTGAATAAATATACGCTGTACCACATTCTTTTGGGAACCAAACTGTCAAAAGTTGCAATATTTAGGCTTCACTTTTGAACGCGAGTCGGGATTCTAGGTTATTGTATGGATTTCTGTGTTCTAGCATCAGATTTAATTAAACTTTAAATTTTTTATTTCGGTTATGGAATAAAAATGATATACCTAATACTTTTGGGTTAAGAAGTGAATAACTAATAGTTTTTTTTATAACGGTGGGTCGGAATATCTTTTCTGGTTTCCATTTGTTTAAGAGAATATTTTTTTACTCTGCTAGATCTAACAAAAAACTTTGAGATTATACATATTATGTTTCAATTGTTGATTTTATGTTTTATGAATTAAATAATGATTGGACAAAAAATAAACAAAAATTCTTTCATTCATTTATTCATACCCATAAATAATATTACTATTTAAATGGTTCTACGTTGAACAACTTGACATTTTTCAGAAGGCAATAACTTACATTTGAATTTCTTTCCTATGTACATTTTGGTTCAATTTTTTTTAAATTTTAATAGAGAATGGCATTTATCAATAAGGATAAGAAGAAATACCTAGATTTGATATTGATATACCTGCATTGATCCATTGAAAATTTCCTTATAGGTAACTTCATATATTTTTTAAAATTATATTGTAGTGGTGTAGTTTTGTTTTGATTCCAATGCCTTTCTCAAAATGACACTAAATAGTTTTGCCTAATTGCCACATAATTTTTCACCTATAAATAACATAATAATAATACAACGTCTATTGACGTCAAGTGAGTATCTCAGTAGGTTTCGAATCCTACTATGGGCTAAGTTGAACCACCAAAATAGAGAGTATTGTTAAACTATGAAGGTGAGTTTATTTGCATAATCAAGTTGATTTTTATCCGCTCTGTAATAATCTACTAGATGTTGTTACTTGCAACCTGACGTTATAACACACCAACCATTGATGTCAAGTTAGATGCAGAACTCTTCAACAATTTGCGGCGATTATTTTGAGTTTGATATATCCAGATATGGAAATGAAATAAGTACCTGTAGTCAATATTTTATATACAGGATATTTTATTATTTCAATTATGCACCTACTTGAATAGTTTTTTTTAAATATAAGGAATCTATAGATATAGCTGGAGAGAAAGAGTGGTAAACATTGCTGCCAACTATTCCTAGGATTATGACCAGAGAAAAGACGTTGCGTTACAGTTTTTACTTTTGTCGTTGCAAAGCATAAGGGCAGCATTGTTATTATTATTATTATGTTTATGGCATCCCATCCCTAGAGGGACGATTTGTGCCAGACGCAGCATTGTATTATGAGCTTATAGTTCACTACAAGTATTTCAAGCATTCTATTAAATGTCAATTGTGGGGTAGGTGTAGAGAATATATCACCACACTACGAATTTGACTCACATGTCTTTCACAGTTATTCTATTTTTCATAGATACAAGCCGGTTTTATGAGTAACTCACCAATTAAAATCGTGATTCATGACAAACGTTACGTAGATTATCTATATAATAATTCAGAAATGTTTTTTTATTTGCCTTTTGTCGTTGCTTTACCGTATATGTGAGCATCACGCCTAAACGGCTGAACCGATTTCACTAATTCTTTTTTTTGTCGTGTTGGCTTATGAAAGAAAAAATTAAGAAAGTTGCGTGGTAAATTGGGAAATTAAATAAAACTCGCATTAGTCCCTCCTTCTCTATCTACATAATAATTCAGAAATGTTTTTTTATTTATTTTGCTTTTTACCGTATGTCATAGCATCACGCTCAAAATACAAATGCTACGTCAGATATGAATCTGCATAGAGCCGTGCAAAATGCCGGAGAAAGTTCTTTAATACAATTTGCTGCATAAACTTTAATATATTTAGAGCTATTTAAAAACCCTATTTTTTAGGATCTTCATACAAAATTTTAATAAACATTAAAAGTGTCATTCTTCTTTTTCTGAGCTTATGTCAGTTATAGAGGTCTACAAAGCAATGGGAAGCTAGACTAGAACCTGTTTAATTGCCTTTAACCGATCAAGCCTGACAATCGGAATCAAAAACGTAAAGCAAGACGGGTATAAGCTAGTTTATAATAACATTCATCTTTCACTCTATACTAATGTGTGAAATAGTTCAGCCTCTGATTTTTCTCTTCCAATCATCATCAAACAGTCAAAAAGTAATAATAAAAATATAATTATAAAGAAAGTGGGTAGTTATTAATTAATCATTAACATTCTAGTATTGAATTGATAGCCTTAAAAATAGCTCACCTGAAATAATTTTTTAAATTAATCTATTTTATTGTAGGTAGGTATCGTTTGTATATTATTATTATCAGCTTGTACTCATAACAATAATCGATTCTAAAAATACTAGTTAAACGATATTTTAATAATTGTATTTTTCATATGTACCTACTTCAATAATTTCTAAAGAAATAGATTACTCATATTTTTACCCGCAGATATTAAAATTTAATTATAAGGTAGATAAATGTATACAGAGATAGAATGAACAAAGTCGTCAATTATTCATAGCCTCGTCTAATTTAGGTCAGAGCTGACGATGAAAACCCCCAGATTACTGGCTCGGAACTGGATCGATATTAAAAAGTAATTTCTAATTTTCCTACCTATTTTTCATCGTTGTGTATTTTTAACTGTCATTAATTTTGTTTATTTTTTTTGTCATTATTAATTTTTTTAACATTTAAGCTCACTTATTTATTCATTGCTTGTCTTGCTTCACAATACATTTTTAGTCTGCGCTTTGTTTTTAGGCGTTGCGTTCCATCCAAATTTTACCTATTCTTACCTATTTTGTTTTTATTTTTACACCTGCTGTTAGTAATATTGTAACTGCAACTGCTTCAATGATTTCTTCGCGTCGGTACATGTTAGGAGCGGGGTGGGTGCGAGCCAGCGGCCCCTCGGCGCGGAGTCCTTTGAGGTGACGAGGGCGTGCAGTGTGCACATTGACGAACGGACGGTCACAAAGTACCTTAGTCAGATAGACGCCGCTAAAGGTCAGGGCTCCGACTCGATTCCCGGAATATTTATTAAAAAATGCTTACCCGAGATCTCAACACCATTAACTGTCATATTTAACAAATCAATTAGGGAGGGCTGCTTTCCTTCACAGTGGAAAAAAACCCTTATTACACCTATTCATAAGACCGGAGATCGCGATGACATAATAAATTACAGACCTATCTCAAAATTTCCAATCATAAGTAAGGTGCTGGAGAAAATTATAATCGACCAATTAAATCCGATTATGAACCCTTTTTTGACGGAAGCTCAACATGGATTTCGGAGTGGGAAGTCGGTGGAGTCGAATCTCCTTGAGTTTACACACTTTGTGACGCAAGCCATCCATGAGAAAGCCCAAATAGACACACTTTATAGCGATTTTTCTAAAGCCTTCGACAAAATTAGCCACAATATACTATTAAAGAAAGTCGAAAAGATCGGCATAACAGGTAGTTTGCTGAAATGGTTTTCATCCTATATAAGCGGCAGATCCCAGGCAGTAGTATTAAATGGATACACATCCAACTATAAACCTATTCACTCGGGAATACCTCAGGGCTCCCACCTAGGCCCTCTGTTGTTCCTAAATCTATGTAGATGACATGGGAGAATGCTTGCAGCATTCGAAAATATTGTTGTTTGCCGACGATGCTAAGATTTTCAGAAAAATATGCAGTACTGGTGATTGCGATAAATTACAGGAGGATATTATCCGCCTCGAAAAGTATTGTGAAGAAAACCAATTATATTTAAATCCAGACAAGTGCAATATAATATCTTATTCACGTAAAAAAATAGAATTGAACACACCTACAAAATAGCAGTCAGAGAATTACTACGAAAAACTGAAATACGTGACCTAGGCATAATCCTAGACGAAAAGCTAAATTTTAAAAAACATATTGATTATATAACATCCCGGGCGTTCCGATCTCTCGGTTTTATAGCTAGAAACACTACAGTCTTTAAGAATACTCTCTCACTGGTGATCCTCTTTAATTCCTTTGTGCGTAGCATTCTGGAGTTTGGGTCCACCATATGGAACCCCGCATACGAGATCGATATAAGTGCAATAGAACGAGTGCAAAGAAAATTCATAAAGAAACTCAATTACCGAAACAGACTGCACTTTGATGATTATGGGCGGGCTCTAACCCATTATAAAATAAATTATCTTGAAAATCGACGCATCATAGCTGACCTTGTCTATCTTCACAAAATAATAAACAACGGAATAGACAGTGTAAGTCTGCTGGGTGCTCTGCCATTTCACTGCAGCAGTAGACCGCAGCGTCACCCTGCTCTCTTTTATGTAGAGCCCTCCAGAACAAATTACCACCAGAACACATTCATAAACAGAGCATGCAACAGTTTCAATAGAAACTGTATGGATGTTCCTGAATTGGATCCCTTTTGTAGTTCTGTTAAGAGGTTCAGAAAAAGGTTGGTGGCAAGGTCCATTCAGGGAGCATCCCAAGGTGAACCTCGTGAGAGATGATCGCTGTCATGGTGTACCGGCGTGTTATCGACCTATTCGCAGACTTACGGACGAGACAGAGTGTTTAGTACAGACTATCCGACACTTGATCCCTTAGGACAAACTGACTGACGAACTCTTACAGACATTGACTATACAAAATAATCTTCTAGCCCTCCTTCCTTCCCCCTCCATTCCCCACCCTTCCTTCCCCATTAATATGAAAGTGAAATCATACATCAGCGTAAAGACAATGTAATAATAAGAATTGTAATTAGTGTGAATTAATGTAAATAATTGGGATACACATAAATGGCATTATAAAAATGTAAATGAAATATTGAATATTGTAAACTTAATAAAGCTGTCTGTATCCAATAAAAAAAAAAAATAAAAAAAAACTATTATATTTACTAATCCTGAAAACAGTTTTGCTGAATTATTACATGTTGCATGAATTCCATAACTTGTATTATTAGTCAGAGTGTAATCTATGAATGTATTTTGTCTTGTCTTATTTTTACTTTAGTAATTTTTATATTTTTTAGGTGTTTTATTTTCTTTTTTTTTTACTTTATTTATTTTTATACTTTTTCTTGCTTCTTATATTTTTTTTTATTTCAGCTTCAATGGCTTTCTATTACTTATGTTGTTATTTCTGAATTCGATATTCAATTGACATTGTACATGAATATAAATATTGACTGCTATTCTCAAATTCACGTACCAGCTCAATGCAATCAATGATTGCAATTGATTCGATGGCAATCACAATCCAATAGTTGATAAAATGTCTTTGTTATGTTAAGTTTTTATGTGTATATGTAAACAATGTACAGTAAAGTATAAATATATAAATAAAAAATAAAAAAAAATGTTTATTATGAACAAGCTAATGATAATGTAATTGTATTTCTATGGTCAAATCACAACAGCCCTGTCAAAAAGTGTATAGCCGGCGCAATCCTTCTTGGCTCGCGATGGCCAATTTCAGAACTACATACAACGATATCTATGTACAGAAGATCACTGCGCTATTCCCAAGTGACAAATAGAATGATGTTTCATCGGTGTTTGATAATCATAATCCAATTAGCAATGAATTGGTTATTCTGAACGAGCATTGAGTTGGTAATGGTATTTCTATGGACAAAACACAACAGTCCTGTCAAATGCGCTCTCAAAAAGTGTATAGCCTGCGCAATACTTTTTGGCTCGCGGAGCCCAATTTCGGAACTATAACGTTATCTATCTACATAATAATTCAGAAATGTTTTTTTATTTGCCTTTTACCGTATATGGGAGCATCACGCTCAAAATACAAATGCTACGTCAGATATGAATCTGCTCAGAGTCGTGCAAAATACCGGAGAGCGTTCTTAAATACAATTTAATGCATTAGCTTTAATATATTTAGAGCTATTTAAAAAAACTTTATTTTTTTAGGATCTTTTTTTAGAAATTAAAAAAAAAAGACAGTAAACCATCTTTTGGAAACAAAATTACTCATGTAAACGTTGAATGGAATCTCGGTATTACGGTATGAAAATGTAATAAAATAATTGGAGATTTTTTTGTTATAGGTACATATAAATGTTATTCAAATCTTATTTTTCTCAATAAATGAAGATGTAATGGAAAAAATTGCAAAATAATTCATCCATTTTGAAGTTTGACATATTTTACTGACATGTGAGGTCGGTAAAACAGCTGTCTTTATCACACATAGAGGTTGTAGGGAATGTAGCTAACATTCTAACTATAGAGAGAGTAAAACTTGCAAATTATGAAGGTAGGTTCGTATAATATTATTTGTGTCGGTAAAACAGCTGCCTTCATACAATCACCTAAAATTTGTACCATTCCACACATAGAGGGATGTAGCTAAGATTCAAACCATACAGAGAGTAAAACTAGCATAATATTATGTAGGTAGGTTCGATTTAACAGTGAAATTGAATCAGTGAGATGTAACATATTATGATACATGCAGTTTTTTTCATGTGAGTGCAAACTATAATAATTTTTCTTCTTTCTTTTTAATAAACATTGAATGTGTCATTCTTCTCTCTTTTTATGAATTGTGAAAGTGTCATTCTTCTTTTTTTGTGCTTCTGTCAGTTATAGAGGTCTGTTAAGCAATGGGAAGCTAGACTAGAACCTGTTTAATTACCTACCGATCAAGCCTGACAATCGGAATCAAAAACGTAAAGCAAGACGGGTACCTACAAGCTAGTGTGAAGTAATATATCACTGCGCCATTCCCGCGTAACAAATAGAACAGTGCTGTCTATAAAAATCACTATTGTCATAAGGGTGGCGAACACATTGTTAAGTAGTATGTGCGAGTACGTGTGCGGGTGTGAGTCACAAGTGTTTTAAAGAATAGGTAGAATTGTCAAAAGACGTAACATCTATCGATTGGATACGAGGAAATCGATCGTCTTTTTATCATTGCAGAATAAAAGCTCATGCTTAGAACTTAATCGGTTGCCAGTAGTTACGCAATTAATGTGTTGGATAAAATATTTTCAGAATAAAGAAATGTCAAAAGTCTCAATTACAATTGAATACAACGCAACTCAATCGTATGTTTGTTATTTCAGAATAATAGTCATTATCTTGGTATTGTTTTTGTTTTGTTTGTCACTTACAGTCAACACAATACGTAAATTAAGATGCGCACAAAGAGCTATGGAGTGACAAATGTTAGGAGTAAGTCTTAGAGACAAAATAAGAAATGAAGAGATAAGACGACGAACAAAAGTCGCAGACATAGTTGCACCCAGAATTGCAAAATGGCGCCCCTACGAAAATAAAAGACCAATTGGGAGACTGCAAAAGAGATGGGTGGATGATGTAGTCCCTGTCGCGGGGAAAAACTGGTTGAAAACTGCGCAGGACAGAAAGATGTGGAAAACTTTGGAAGAGGCCTACATCCAGCAGTGGAGGGACGGCTGACAAAGAAAAAGATCTTGGTATTGCTAATTTTTGTCAAAGGCAAACTGTTGCCGTGTACTCACTAATAAATACATTATATTTTTAGTCTGATACAAACCATTTAGCATTGCCTGAATAAATAATTTTATGCTATTGGAACTTTCAAACAAAAAATTATAACTCAAAGTGAATATTTATTCATTTTAAAAGAGTTTTGGCCTTTAATAGACTTCTCGTGATTGATTGTTTGATCATTGGTTGTACCCACTTAACTACGTACAATAGTCATGCGAGAGATATCCGTTATTTGAGAACTGGAGGTTCTTTGTTTTAGTTTTGTTGTTTTTTTTTACCGTTCAGTTTGTATTTCTTAAAAATAAATCTCTTCACTGTTGGCTCTGGGCCTCTTATATTTACTTTAGTATATTTTCTCTTTTCTGAACCTTGAAACTTTCTCGATTCCTTGGACTGAAGAATAAGCAAAAGTTTTCTATGGGTTTTCCATGATCTCGACTTTAAAATTCTGGTAGATTATCCTTTTGCGTTTGTTCTTCTATTCTTTCTTTGTGAAATTGTGTCTCCTTATCGAGACCAATGTGCTTGATATTAAACAATGACATGCATTAAAATTTAGATGGTCAGGATAGGAGTGTTGTAGGGGTTAATATCTTGCGGAGTGCAGGAGCCAGAAAGAGCATTGTCAGTATTGTCATTTTGCAAAAGGCCTCAGGGGTCGAGGCGCAATAAGAGGCCGGGCTACATGAACGAATTGAAGGGTGTCATAATAGATCTTATTTGGTCGCAATGACACGACGGGCATATAATCCCTTGACGTCCTTTATTTGACCTTTTTTTAGAAGCTTACGACCTGTGGAGTCGTAATATTGTCGAATCTCCTTGTAATCTTATTCTAACCTCCGATGCTGCTTGGTATGACGACCAAGAATAGAATTAAACAAGGAAAGGCATACCACCAAGAACTGATAGAGAAAACATTAAGATCCTCGGTTTTGGCGATAGATTTGTAATAATATGACTAGGTATAATACTTCTGATAGAAAAATGCCTTGTTTTTCAAAATATTAATACTCTGTCATGGATTCTCACGGGTAGTAAAAATATTCTAAATAAGTATCTAAGTAACTAACCATGTACCTGTTAAAACAATCTGAAAACAAAAGTTCCGTTCATATGCGGAAGATTTTAATTTCGGTAGATTGTTTACACGAAAGAAGGGGAAGACAAGTGTTGTTATAAGTTGTGGTTGAATAATTCTAAGTCTATATTATGAAATTACTTTTTGTTCCGAAATAACATATACCTACATACGAGCAAAACTCTACACCTAATGTAAGTACCTACTTACCTCCGTATTAATAATAAATTTAGATACATCTTCAATGGCAGTGCTGGAACAACTTTAAGGATCCAAATTAGGAAAAGTGAGTTTATTTCATCTACGATTTAAGTTTCATCTAAGAGTTTTGAGTACGGAATGAAATAAAGTAAGCAACGTTTGAATGATATTTAAATAAGGCGAGATACCAAAACAAGTACCGAGGAAATAAGTTCTTTACAAAAAAAAAACTTGTGAATTTGAGTTTCTTTTCAGGGTTTTATCGCTTTCACAGAATGACAGCAAAAATGAAAAACAAACACAACTTTATCCCGTAAATTTAATATTGTTCAATGTTCACTTATATTGATGTCAAATTTATTAAAATAACAAGAATAGAATCGGATTCTTCAAGTACGTAATGTTTATAATTCTGACTTTCAGATGACACGGCATAAAATCAGTTGCAGTGAACGATATGTTTCTAGACGCAAATGATTTTATTATGTTTAGCAGCTAGGATTAATATATTATTTCAATAACTTGAAAGAGTTGTTGCTACGCTACTGCAGTACTTTTACAATTGTTTTACCAACTCACTGACCTGACAGAGTTACTTACCTGAATAAAAAAATAACAAAAGTTTGACGTGCTTAAAATATTAAATTCTACCGCAACCTTTTGAACTTTTGAGGAGAGAAAACGAATTGTTGTTATCTTTGAGAGATTCCCCTTTTTTAGATCCACCCCTGCCTTTCTCAAATAATATTGACGGTTTGTTAGAAAAATCATGAGACTGGAAACACCGCAAACGATCTTGGAGTCCTGCGCAGCTGGCCATTACAGAGAAGATTGTCTATCATTACCCATCAGCGTATATTTCAACTTCTTCCGTTTTTTACTTCTTGATTTTTGTATGGTCTGTGTTAACTATCCGGCGTGTGCAGTTTGACAGACATCGGCGACTAGATTCTCGTTTTCATACATCGCATCGTGCCGGCCATCTTGAATTCGTTTTTTTGTTCGTAAATTATACCGTGTGTTTTTTGTAGCCTTGCTCGTGAATAGCATCGTGTTTTTTAAAATCGGTTTTCTTGTTTAGTCTGTGTTAACTATCCGGCGTGTGCAGTTTGACAGACATCGGCGGCTAGATTCTCGTTTTCATACATCGCATCGTGCCGGCCATCTTGAACTTTTATCCTGACATGCCTGACCTTGACCTCCTGAGCAGGTTAGTTGCCAATTGTAGTTATAGTTAGTTTTTAAGTTTAAGGTATGACGAATGTTTTTAGTTTGTAATTAGTCTCTAAGTAAACCCCGATTTGACAATACCACCATCGGTGAGGCTCGCCACCCATCATGTCGTGTCAAATAGGGGAGGCGCAAAGAGGAGAGCGGACGAGTGTAGGTTTGGTGTGTGGAATATCAGGGGATGCATGGATGCTAAAATTAATGAAGTTATTGATATTATGAATGATAAAGGTCTGGATATTGTATGTCTGAATGAAACAAAGAAGAAAGGCTGTGGTATGATTGATAAAAATGGGTTGAATGTTATGTGGTCTGGTGTGCCTGAGTCGGAGCATGCGAAACAAGGTGTGGGGGCTATTTTATCAAAAAGAATGAGTGAATGTATGAAAGATTTTAAATTTGTTAGTCCTAGGCTTATTTGGATCCGTTTCAGAATAGGCATTACGAGGATTTTTTTAGTAATAGGATATGCTCCTTGTGATGGCGTCTCTGATGCCGAAAAGGATGAGTTTTGGGAAAACGTTAGTGATATTGCAGAAAACCGAGGGGATAACGAAAGATTAATTTTAGCGGGTGATTTAAATGGGTGGGTTGGTGTTAGAAGACAGGGTTATGAAAGGGTTCTGGGTGCATATGGGGATGAACGGGTTAACGACAATGGAAATAGGATACTGGATTTATGTTTAGAAATGGATCTCTTTGTTGCAAACACCTTTTTTGCACAGAAAAAGATCCACAGATACACGTGGCAAAGAAAGGATGAAAAAAGTATGATTGATTTAGTGTGCGTGGATTCTAGACTGAGGGGTTTGACCACGGATACTCGGGTTTTTCGAGGTGCTGAACTAGGGACGGACCATTTCCTTGTAGTTGCAAGAATTGATCTGTTCCGTGGTTGGCGATCGAGACCGAGAGAAGTGGGAAGCTCCAAAAGGATACGAATCGAAAAGTTAAATGAGGATAATTGTAAGGATGAATATGTAAGATTAATTGAAAGCACGTTGAACAACTTAGAATCAATCAATTATAGCTTAGAGGAACAATGGGAAATCATAAAACAATCTTTAGTAAATAGTGCGATTAAAGTATGCGGGGAATCTAAAACGGGTAGGAAAAAAGGTGATGCATGGTGGGACAAAGAAGTGAAAGCGGCTGTGGATAAAAAACAGAATGCGTGGAAGAATGTAGTTTGTGCGAAGAATGACTCCGACAAAACAGTTATGTATGATATTTATAAGAAAGAGAAGAATGCAGTTAAGAAACTTGTGTGCTTGAAAAAGAAAAAATTAGAGGATAATGAATGTAAAAAATTAAGTGCGAATGTGAATGGCAATTTAAAGCTTTTTTGGAAGGAAGTGAAAAGGAAAAGGTCTGGGAAGGATGAGAAAGTGAATTGTTTGAAAGATAAAAATGGATGTATGCTGACACAGGAAAAGGATATAGGTCTGAGATGGAAAGAGTATTTTGAAGAGTTGTTTGAAACCAAGGATGGATGCGGCAGTTTGTGCCAAGTAATTATAAATGGACAGGGTGATGAGAGTCAGCAAATCAGTATGAATGAACTTATAAATGCGCTTAAAAAAGCAAAAAATGGGAAAGCGTCAGGTTGCGATAGGGTAGCAACGGAGCTTATCAGGTATGGCGGCCGAGTGACGCTGCAGTGGTGCCTGGAGCTTTTCAACTTGTGCTGGACGGAAGGCCGTACCCCAGGTGACTGGAGGAAAGCCATTATCTGCCCTCTGTACAAGGGGAAGGGCTCCCGGTTGGACTGTGGCAACTATCGTGCAATCAGCTTGTTGAGCAACGTGGGTAAATTATACAGTAGAATTTTAGTAGAAAGGGTTAGAACAATAACTGAAAATAAAGTTTGGGATGCACAAGGGGCTTTTATGAATGGGAGGGGGTGTGCCGATCAGATCTACGCTCTGCGGATGATTACGGAGAAGCTTTTGAGTAAACATCAGAAGCTTTTCTGTGCATTCGTAGATTTGGAAAAGGCATATGATAGGGTAGACAGGGGTAAATTATGGGAAGTTCTATCAATGTATGGAGTGAATAACCGGTTGATTCGTGCCATTGCTTCGCTATATTCGGAAAGTACTGCGTGTGTGAAGGTGAACAGTCACCTTTCACCGGAGTTCTATCTTACGAAAGGTGTGAAGCAAGGGTGCGTCATGTCACCCTGGTTGTTCAATTTGTTCTTTGATTTTTGCGTCAGTGGGTTAAAAGATATAAATATAGGGGTTGATTTGAATGGTATAAAGGTATGTGCGCTTATGTACGCAGATGATTTAGTACTTATGGCTGAGTGTGAAAATGATTTGCAAGAACTTGTGTCAAGTGTGTTTGAAAATTGTGCAAAAAATGGTCTAAAAATGAATGTAAGCAAAACAAAGGTGTTGGTATTTGAAAGGGATGAAGCAAGAACGAATTGCAAAGTAACCGTAGAAAATGAATGTCTTGAGCAAGTGAATGAGTATGTGTATTTAGGAAGCATGTTTAGTCGGGATGGAAAGTGTGAAAAAGAAATCGAACGTAGGAAAGTTCCTGGTCGCAGGGTGGGCGGTGCATTAAGACCTATAATGAGAAACAACAACGTCTCACTACAAGCAAAGAAACTAGTGCATAACGCAATCCTGCTACCATCGATGATGTATGGTTGTGAAACGTGGACATGGACGAAAAAAGAAGAATGTAGTATAAATGCAGTAGAGATGAAATCTCTACGAAGAATATGTGGAAAAACTTTATGGGATATGGAAAGGAATGAAAATATTAGGAAAGAATGTGGTATGGAAGTAAGTGTTGTGACAAAGATGAAAGTTAATAAGTTGAGATGGTTTGGGCATGTGGAAAGAATGGATGCAAACAGAATGACAAAGAAAATTCATAAGGCTGAAAGGAATGGTGTAAGAAAGCGTGGGCGACCGAGAATGACGTGGATCGAACACATCGATTCCGTCCTCAAGGAAGGCCAGGTAAGAAGTAAGAGAAATAGGAGAAGCTGTATGAGAAATGGTATGTCGGTGGAAGAAGCGAAAGAAGTATGCTTGGATAGAAAAGAGTGGAGGTCCGTTCTCTCTGCCTACCCCTTACGGGACACGGCGTGATGGGTAAAAAAAAAAAAAAAAAAAAAAAAAAAAAAAAAAAAAAAAAAAAAAAATATTTTGTGAATAGGTCAAGATGTGTTTTGGTCAAAAAATGAAACAGTTGTTAATTTTGGAACAACATTATTATTTTTTTTAATGAATCAGTGCTCACTCAAAGTGAACACAAATACAATCTTTGACTTTTCACAGTTAGCTACTGAAAGCTTGTGTCGTGAAAGAGGAAGATGGTCGGCACCTGGGATCAAACCCACGACCTAGTGAGCGTCAGACTACCAACCATTTTATGCCGTTGAATGTTGTATTCAATTAGGAAATTTGGCAAGAGCGACGTTTAAAAAGTATAAAAAAGGCTTTTGTATCATTCTTTTTTGCTGGCACAAATCATTTATGTTCAGGGAGGCCTTTACCTTCCAAATTCGACGAAATAATCAAGTGTGAACATTCTTGTTAGATCATACAATAAAATATTTTGAATAAATCATTGTTATATTTGAACAGAGTCTTTGAAAAGCTTGGAAAAAATATGTTCGCGTGAGACCCGACATTGGAACAAAAAATGGATGCTCCATCATGAAACGTCTCATATATTGTCGCGCTGCCTTCTCCATAACAAAGTTTTTGACTTCGTAAGGCATTCCTGCGGTTCGAAAAATTCCCATTCCACCTATTGTTAGCTCCGGTGATTTTTACCATCTTACTTGTCCTTGAAAAATATCTTCAAAGGACGTCATTTAGGAACTTCTGAATTAATCCAAAAGAATGTGACAGATGCGATGAAGACCATGTTGGTTGAAAACTACCGGCAATGGTAACAACATCTCCATCGGTTTTTAGCTGCCCAAAGTATCTTTTTTGAAGATATTAACAGTGTTGTTTGAAAAAAAATTAAATATTCGTAAATAAACAACCAGTCTCATTGCTTTTCTACCACACCTCGTGCAATGTGAAAATTAGGCACTCAAAACGCCGCCGTATTCTCGTCAGAAGTATAGCATCTGCCAAGGAGTACACTGGTGATTCTATTTAAACATGGATTAAGTAGAAAGTTTAGCACAAGATTAAGATAAATATTTATTTAAGCTTGCTAATTGTTATTTTATTCAGAACGAAATTTTGGATGAAAGCACCTTTATATACGATTCGCGTTGCTTCCAAACGGAATCTTTAATGATGGAATAAGAAAAATTCAACAGGATAATTGCCCATCAGGAAGATTCTCAATAATATGAAACCTAGTGAACTGTAGAGTCAAAGTTTCACTAAGACTTAAGATAGTTTTAGTAGCAGTAGCAGTTTTTTGCATTTGTTAAACAATCTACCTACATAAATGAAACAGAACCAACAATTTTATGACCACAAAATTTTTTAATCATTTTGCTATTTTGAAGTATGAGTTATCTTAATTTCGGAAGAGCTAAATAAATAAATTTATAAAGGTGAAAAGGAAAACTTGGGTAGGTATCTACTGAATAATTTTAATAGAACGACGTGTAATAACTCTAATGAGAAAAGAATTACAACTGTCTCTTACATACTTAGGCTCATTTAAAATATGTTTATCTGCAAAATTTGTCTTTCCACAATAGAATATAAAATTTGTAGTTATATGGAATGCGCATATTATTATAATTATGTTTGATGGTAAAATTTAGATAAAAATCAAGAAATACTGAAAACATTTCATAATCGATTTTACCAGGCACTCTGTGTCCAATATCTACCATAAAAATTCTATCGATCAACTGAAAGATTTTTTTTATTGTACTAAAAATGGATAGACTCAGAATAACTGATATATCGTGATGCAGGAGATCAGCCACCAGGCTTACCTAGACATGAGAACTGAAGCAAAACGATGTAGGAATATAAAAACGGAGAAAAAGATGGATTTAAAAAAAAAGACTTTAAACTCAATAGATTTTGGTATAAACACCGCAAGTTTCTGCATAATTTGACATTTTTGTTAAGTTGACAGCCATCAAGTACTCTAAAATTTCTTATGCATCTTCTACGCCTTATAAAATCTACCTATGAGTAACTATTTACCCGAAAAAACGAGAAGAAACATCAAAAGATAAATATTGATGTTTGTATTTAAAAAAATATGGTTTTGCAGTTACAACAATTTGCAGCGTTGGGGTAGCGGAATAATAATAGAGTCACGTCTGAAAATATTTTTGAGAAAGACAACACAGTATCTCATTTTGACTGTGTCAACAACTTGTTTGATGGAACAATAAGTAGGTAAGGACAGGTTATTGTTTGACAGCAATTCGCAGCGTTGGAAACAAATGCCTATTGACACGGGTTTGTGTACATAACTCATTTTCTGTCGAACTTGTTGATCCCCGTATTGAAATATTTAATTAAAAGGAAACAAGTCTGAACAAAAGGACTGTTGAAAGACAAAAAGGCTTTGATTTGTAATTTTGAATAGTCTTTCAATTATACAACTTCATGTTTCATGTAAATTACTTCCCTTTTTTTCTCGGAAGGTGTTTTGAAACAATTTCGAATGATGATAATTTCAAATCAAACGAATTCCAAGGATGTTAAAAAAGATACAAGACTTTATCAATTTATCGAAGGTTAAATAAATAACTGATAACATTGATAGAGAGAAAATATATTTTATAAGATACAATATAAGGAAGGTAGGTACCTACTGTTCTTACAGACATTTTTCAATTTGAAATATGATGTGTTGTATATATATATTTTTTAAGCCTTCACTCGTTTGCGAGTGTTATAGGAGCCAGCTGTCTCAAAAACATAAGACAGCTAAAACATTGATTACTAACAATGGACATTGTCTATTGGCTTAGTTCTTTATATGGATAGGAACTTTTTGTGTTTTTGTAACTATTTAAACAAGTAAATTAAAAAAAAAATCCTTTGATCTCTTGGTACATCGATAATATCCTGTTTGTTGTATGGTTCTGAATCTTGAAAAACAACGTTTGTGCCGCTTTAGAAATGCAATTATTCTTGATGCAAAATTTGCGAGGAATTATTGTCTTTGAAGGTCAACGGAATAATATTTCCATTATTTCGGGAGCTTTTCGAATCAAATAAAGTGTTTAGATTTTTTTAAATGATTTGACATCTCTATAAACTAAATTCTCAAAACGTTGTGGTCGATTAGGGCAAGATGATTAGGTAGCCACTGCAAAACTTAAAACCACATGGCGTTTACTTTGAGAACCTTTTGCTCCGGGGGTATGAATTAGGGGAGAAATTCCATCTGCATTTTCCACTTCATTACACGAACGACAAGTTTGATGCTATCGGCTTAATAAGGGAGAAATTATCTCATTTCGGTATCTACCATCGCACTATATCTCATTCTAAGTTATTTTCTGACCAGTGTTCAAAAATAAAAATAAGTAAGTAGGTAGTATTAATAAAATATGATAGTAAAGGTTAAAAAGAGAGGTCAATTCTTTAGCTGCTAAATTAATAAATTATGTCTTATTGATGGAAAAGTTCAGTATTTTAGGCGAAACATATTACCCAAAGAACTCTTTTCTAGTATATCGGTCCTATTAAATCCTTTCATCATTCCGATAGAAATTTCAAGCAATTATGGGCCCGGGATAACTATTAACTAGGCCTATAATAAGAACTATGTAACGATTAAATTACCTAAGTAAGAAGATTTCTGTGCCTCCGAAGTTCTACTTGGAATAATCTTGATATTATGAGAATTAGCAGCAAATTGAAAATTATAAGGACCAAAATGTAGCCGGGAAGACCCTCAGATATAGTGCAGAAACGCGAGGCAATGAAGATGGTTGTGGTATGCATGCACATTGCACGTGCAAGGAGAACGGCCTCATCCAGAGACTTTTCCTTTTTTATTTTTTTTATGTGTGTGGAAGTGTGTATTTAATTCAAAGAATTGTTCAAATTGAAATATTTTTCTAAATATTGTTTCTTTTTTTTATACATAGGCTATTTATTTTTATAGACATATCTTATTTGATCATGACACATCATATAGAATTTTAATGCTTTTTATCATGACCAACTTTTGAATATTTTTTATTTTATTCTTAACCGTTTTTGGTTGATTTTATTGTAGGTAGGTATAATTTCCATAAATTTGTATAGATAAAGATTATTTTTGTGATCTTATTATATTTTATGTGTGTGTAAATGTGTATTTTATTCAAAGAAATGTTCATATTGAAATATTTTTCTAATTATTGTTTCTCTTTATTATAGTCTGTTGCATATTTTTATTTGATCATAACACAATCATCATATAGAATTTTAATGCCTTATCCATCATGAATTTTTAATTATTTTTTATATACTTTTTAATTATTTTTTATTTTATTTTTATTTTGTTTTTTGGTTGATTTTGTTATTATTAGATATTCTTTGTGTTTAACTATCTATTACTTTTTATTTGTTTATCAGACTTTCTTTATGATTATTGTCTTTTTCGTGCATGTACTTTTTTTGCTTTTTTATTTTGTTTCTTTGAGGACGTAAAATAATGATTCTTTTCTAGTGGGGTGTTGAGTACAAGTACATTCTTATCTAATTGTTATTTCTTTGGTGACATGAAAAGGGAAAAATTATATTATCTCACCTGTGTCTGTTTATTATTGTGTTTTTATATGTAATTTGTAAATGGCTAATGAAGCCGTAGAAAGAAGAAAAAAAATAAAAATAATTTTAAAAAGAAGAGGAAGATTTCTGTTATGGAGATGTGAATTTTGTTCACGTGTTTATAGACGTTTATATACAAAAGCACACCCGCTTAAACCCATTAAATATCTATAATGCCTAGAACTTCTAAGAAATAAGAACACATGGAATGGTTTCCTACGGATAGGAGTTAATAAAGTCAATAATACGCTGAAATCGGCTGTGACGAACTTATCAAAGGACGAAAACCACGTCATCTTATGGCAGTAATGACGCGATAATCGAAATCGTACTAGCTGTACTCTCTTTGAAGCTATATTATAAATTAACATTGTGAAAGGCTGTTTGATCATGATGGATATATCATATAGGTACAACAGGAAAAATTAATGAAGGTTCCTACTTAGACTGGTTAGGTCTGCCTCAAAATTTTTTTTGATATTCCTAGTCACATTAAGAACGATGGAACAAAATTTTATTAACATACAATACGTATCTACCTTTAGGCTAAGGTCACATTGAAAGGAACCCTGCTCACTGAGACCCAAGAGATTCACTCAGGGTGGGTTTTTCGACCCCACGAGTAATAGTAAAGTATTAGCACACTTACTATCATGACTTAAAATTTATCTATCTGACCATCAGCCACATAGTATCGGAACGCAGCAACAGAGCATCGAGAGTAGTCTCTCGGACTTCGCCATACTGACAGACAGAGCAATATACTACATTCGAGAGCTGGATTTGACATCTGACAAGCAGGAAAATTTCCCCTGCGCCTCAACCCTTTTTATTAAGTATATTGACTATACAACAAAAAAATGTAGGTAGGTACTTATTAATTGTATTAAATAAATTATATATGGATTGTGAAGAAATGGCCATACGCTAAATAATAAATAAATCTAATTTCTAAAAAATACGAGTAGATAAAACTTAATGCATAGGTGCAACAACAGAATCAATGATTTGCCAAACAACATTTGAAAATAATAGTAAAGATAGTCACGTAATTATTACTCAGTTAATATAACAAACCTACGAGTATACACCTTAGTAATATCATTTAATCAAAATGCCAATCACAATATTATCTATTTCGATATTTCGAGTCTGATTCCCGGTAGAATTTAATAGTCTCAACACGAACTATGACGTTAATGAAAGTCGGGTAAGTGCGAACACTTATAACTCGAGATCGGCTCAACAGATTCTTTCAATGTTTGATTTATTGGATTCATCTCCTCTCCGGATAACAGAATAACTAATAAAAAGTTGAAAAAAAAAATGGGTAAGAAATGATATAAAATATAATATTTAAGTTAGTATGGAACGGATCAACTGCGACGCGCCAACGCCATCGCGAGTAGTTCCCTCTCATTCTCGCAAGAAAGCAGACCTCCAGGACGACCACCTAAACGCTGGAGGGACAGTTAGCACTCAGCTTTCCAAGAGGACAACGTAGCAGGAACAACAGGCCAGCAGGCCTAATCAAAGAGGAAGAAGAAGAAGAAGATTCAGTTTTATTTTGATATCTAGCTTTCCCGACAGACGTTGACCTGTTGTAGTCTTCACTATGAATATTGATTTCAAATTTCTTATTTATACAAAAATACCTAAAAAATACAAAAATGCTTGAATGTTAAAAAAATATTTTTAAAAGCTTGAAGGAAAATCTATCAAAAAAAATACTGCGTGCCAATGTTTTGAAACTCAATGGTTGTCAAGTAAATAAAAATTTCGCTGTTATGGATTTTTTTTCACAGATGGTGTTGTTGTTAGGAAATACATTGTACGTTCCATATTAAAATTAATATCATATTATTTCAAACTATTTTCTATTCTTATTTTTTATTAATATTATTCTGAAGCTGAGAAAAATCCAATAAACAAAGCACAACAAAAATCTGTTCAGCCGATCTCAAGACTTTCTTTAATTTCTTTAGATAATGAATTCTATTTTGATCAAAAGAGTTTTATAAATGTTATTTTGATCTTTGACGGTTGGCCAGCCTTGATGTTACATTACGCTATCTAACGGTTAGAGTATGAAACAATTATTGTATCTGGTTGAAGCCTAATTATGTTTGGTTTATTGGTTAATTAACCGTATTACCCATTGTTCCAATTAATTCCAAAATAATAACGTTCCTAGTACTTATGTCATCTACAATACCGCCCCCCTCCCCCCCCTCCCCATCATACTTGAGAGCATTCAATAACCTTATTTTGATTTAATTAATTACTACGAATAAATTAAAATATTATTAATAACTTAGTAGGTAAATATGTTTTTATCACACGCACTTTGAATTGATCTAAACGCACTAGTGTGTAAGAAATAATATTTAGTCCTATTACTTACTTACTCGAAAATCCTTTAATCTTGATCTTTTCATACGCTTGAAATATTCCATATCTCGTAGAGAGATCGCGCTCATAATGAGGATTCTAGGGACATTGATTAAAAACTAAAGGTAAAAAAGCCTCAAACTCGTAATTTGGCTAGGAACATTTTCCGCAATTGTATATGGGCACATTCAGTTTATATTGGAATGAAAAATAAACGGCAGGCAGGGTAAGTGGTATAAATTAAAGAAGCTCAGTGGCCATGGGGGTCCAAAAGCTAGAGCCTAAGGTCCCCCGTTCTTATTAAACGCTATTTTATAAAAATAAATACAAGATATTATTAAACGATAACGGGAAATATTGGTTTCAGTAGTCTAAACAAAGGAAACATCTGTTTTATTCTAAAGTACTACATATTTAATGATAGTTTTAAGAGTGTATAACAATTTTTTTATCTTTATTTCAATAAATAATTTATTTCATTCAAATATGACATAAAATTATACATTTAGGTGCCACAAAATAATTTTAAAACTGGCTTTTATCATACAATAATATAACAAGGCTGTGTGGTAATGAAAAAAAGTTGAATATTGATACTTGCACAAGTTATGAGAGCATTTTAGCATGATCCCATTGTATAACCAGCCAAATGAAATTTCCAGGGATGATTTTCCATAAAGAATAGAAGTTTTTTAGATAGTTTGTATAAAAAAAAATCCGTGAAATTTTTGGTCTAGAGCCTTTGAAAGATTTTAGAAATTTTTTGCTTGGAAATATTTTTTTAAACAAAAGCTCCTGTTCTGACTCATAGTAATAATACCTTGCGTATAAGTGTCACTATCGGACTATTTCCAGAAAAAAAAATCATGATCGTAATCTAAATAGTTTAGCCGCAATTACGTAGCTTAGTCAGAAATCCGTTTTTTTTTTTTTTTTTTTAACATCTAGTTATTTATTATTTTTTTATTAAAATCCGCCTCGGCACAGGCATTGCCTAGTGAGGTGGGAGGTTCGGAGTTTGCACAGTCTGAAGGCATTGGAATATGTAGTGAACGTATGTTATAGATCTATGTTATATGTGTAATATGTTTTTTTGATTTGCTGTATTTGTTTTACTGTACCTAAGCTTGTGAACTCTGAATAAAAGTTATTATTATAGAGACAGTGACCAAAGGCTATTACGGTTGGTCTCGACTTGGAATGAAAATACAGATGTAATCAAATATTTGTATGGCATTTCACACAATATTGCATTGCATATTCTGAGCTCTCCAAAGAACACCAGAGGCAACTAGCAACCTTTTCACCTGACGTTCAAAGATCAAACGATATGCACACATTATACTTTATAGGTGGTTTTTATTCAAATTTCACAAAAAGGTAAATAACTTTTGAACCACCCAATATCGCTGAACATACATGGGGATCAAATCGATAGGTATTGAGGTACTCTACCTCCCTGTTTCGGTTTATCCACTACCAAAGTTACACCGTGTATATAGAAGAAATACTACCTAACAACATAAAATTCTAGGAAAAGTTTCACAAAAACTTATTACGCAGAAAGAGCTTAAACCTCAATAATTCGATGCTATTCGGTATAATAATGATTTCATCAGAAGAATTCGCATTACCTTCAGCCAGTAAAATACAGAATGAGAATGGGACGGAGTTCGGTGTACACGCATATGTTTTCACATGAACAATGCTCCCTTGGAAATAACTCTATACTAACTTATTAACTTTGTTCATGGTTTTAGTCTGACATTTATGTCTCAATGCCTCTCAAAGTTTGACGTAGGTAGGATACAGTATAATAATGATATAGCCTCTCTCTGTGTGGGCGTGTGTTAGTGTATATCCGACTTACAAAATAGAATTTATTGATTTCCAATTAAGAAGTTCGATTTTGTTACTTGTGCCCTGAGGCGGTCAGGAACTACTGCGTAAAAAGGGAAACTATATAGAATGAGAATTTGTATTAAAGGAGATTTACTAGTACGGAGCATAATACAATATAACCTTGTAATATATCCTTCAAAAAAAGCTTTTTATTTCCTTTCGATATTATTCCACTGCGAAAAAGTACAAAAGTAGAAAAAGGATTTGCAAAGCCTAAGAGAATTAGTCGAGATAAAAATCGTTTTCATTTGATTAAATAATTTTATTATGCTTGGCTTTACGAGCACAAATCCTCTAGAACTTGACTTCGCTAACTGAAATAGGACTTGAACAATCAATGTTTTTTGATCAGCCCTAGAAATTTTTACATATTTTTTGTTTCATTCTACATTCTGTTCCTACTAAAATACTGTCTTTTATAATTTATTTTTCTGTTATAGGTACCTCAATCAAAATAATATATAGGGTAGTTTTTTTATGGGATTGGATAAAAATTTATCGAGATTTGAAATATAGGATCTTTAGATATCAGATTAACAAGCTCAACTATGTCTACGAATATGGAGTACTTTGAATTTTCTTTATGTAGTTTGACGAAAAAAAAGAAATTCTTAGATGAAAATATATTTGATGGGCCTCGATTTTAGTCAACATTTGGAAAAAAAAATCATGTAAAGTTCAAAAGAAAGTATATCAGTTTTTTCTTTAAATAAAACATTAAACATGTTTTCTTACATTTGGAATGCAGGTTATCATATAAAAATGGATCTCTTAGTGATAAAGTAAAGATGCAGTTTCTCAATTCTGGAGAAATATGAACTTTAAAGAAAGAATATGACGTAGTGTTATGATCCAGTGAAGGCGAAAGAGAATTTAAATCCAGAATCCAGCTGTCAGAAATGCAACGGAATTCCGAACTCAGAATAATATGTTAACTATACGCAGGTATATCTTTTGCCGTTTATATAAAAATATTTTATGTGCATACCATTTTAGTAGCAACCCTCTCTAGAGAGTCGTCGGTACCTACCTACTTGTAACATTAGTTATGCAGAATATCGAATCTTTCTCAAAATATAATATTTAATCCGTATAATTTGTGAAAATTAAATTTTAAAGAAATAGATATTATTAACATAGACAGTGGACCGCGCTTAACAGAATCAGGACAGGCCACGGAAGATGCGCAGACCTTATGCATCGATGGGGCTTTTCCCAGAGCCCCGAGCGGTTTGGTTTTGAGCGCGGTCTCAATGAGATTCATGGGGTCACTACAGACCCAGCCACCTGGTCAAGAAACATACAACTAAATTTGTAACCGCCAGGCCAAACATGCCATACTTATGCATTGAAAAATAGCTATGTTAACCATATCCATTCCATAAGGCAGATAGAAATCCAGGTAGATGAAATGGATGCACTGGCAAAGGAATCGTTCGGTAATCTGTCGTATATTCTGAAGTCTCCAAATTACTCCAACTAAGGTAAGGAGACCAAATAAGTCCCACCTTATCTAGTATCTAATATACCTAGTTCAAAAATAGGAAAAACAAAAACAAAAAACTTGAAAAAATATTTACCATCGCCTTATTCGGAACATGGTGTCATAATAATGCCCACATATATGTAAAAAGTAAAAATAATACAATTTTATAATCGAAAGTAAGTATATTATTTAAAATTTGTAACATTTGGACAACAATAATTATTTCTCACAACCTCCAGAACAATCAAAATAATGTTCTTCTTTAGATAATCTGACACATTCCTCATGATACCATGTACTACACTTTTGACATTGGCACATGTCCAAAACTAAGTCTTTCTTGCATGCGGCGCAAAACCAATAACTTGCAACAGTTGGTGTAGACATTGTAGGTTCGATAGAGGTGGTACAGTCACTAGCTGATGAGTCCTTCGGTGGTGGGCCTTATTAGGATACATGCAATGTCTAAATAAAACTCCTGCCATAAAAAAAAGATATTCATTTAAAACATATGACCGTATCTCTTAATAAATGTCAGTAACTCACAAATACAGGTAAGTAATAAAGAAAAGAACATTTAAAAGAAGTATTTATGAAAAAAAAATTGGATTTTTAGTGCACAAATTTATACCTACCTAATATCGCCAAACCCGACCATTCCTGATCAAACACGTCGTTATACTTCTGGCATGCGCAAACGCGTGGACTCGGTATCTCGGGGAGTACGAAGGGAGGGAGATACAAAATAAATTTTATTTCGAATAATAGGTAACTATTGAACCATGAATGTCTCGCTTACTCAGTCCAGCACTATCTCAAAAGCAATGAGCTTTTGAAATCAAAAAGTATTGCATGAGTTTTTCAAACTTTTTTCATGAAATAAAGTTTGAGAAGCAATGTGGAAAAATAGTCGTCACTTATCATAATCTGTAGAAGAATATTCGAAAATGTTAGTCAAAGAAACCGAGGGAACTTTTTGATCTCAACAGATGCATGTATCCCACGTTGAGTAAATAGTGAGAAATCTGTTTTAAACCGTCTTTTAAAATTGAAATTTCTAAAAGTCAAAACGAACCGACATTTATTTTGTGTCTTTAACCCTATGGAACACTCAAAAGATTTCTTCTTGATTTGGTTTGAATTTTATTATTTCATTCAATAAGACTTTATAGATTTAAAGATAAAAATATAACGATTCTCAATTTAATTATTCACAGTGTCGATAATGCTGACTGTTAAAAATATAATAATATTTTACAATTATTATTTTATGAATATTAAAAAAAGAAAGAGAATTGAATTTTACTGAAGCAATTAGTTTCAACTGAATTAGCAATCGCCAAGGGATGAGTTGAAAGTTTCCTTCGCAACTATTCAATCGGGAGAACGGATATTCTTATTTCTGTCTTTTTTTCTGCTCGAGCGAAAACTTAATCAGAAAATAATATAGAGACATAAAAAAATAAATGAAAATACCTAAAATGAAATTGTTGAACTGTTTTAAATTTCAAAGTGCACGGACCTGAAATAATAGAATAAAAATTGATTGCATTCATTACGAAGTTAAGAAAATAAAAAGAAAAGTAATTAAACATTTGAAAACCAAGAATTCATTCCTTCATTTTTTATTTACGGTGTGTTGGGCTTTTTAAATATAAATTTAGAATAATATGCAGCACCCGTACGACAGATGTGTATACACGCAACGGTTGGACTTCTTAAATAAAATATATTATATGACAATCGATTATAAAAACAAATCACATTGGCAAAAATTGTTATTATAAAAAATGATTGTTTTCTTCTTCTTCTTTGATGAGGCCTGTTGGCCTGTTCTATCGAAGCTACTCTTGTGAGGTAGAATCCCAGCTGTCTCGCCATCAATTAGGTGGTCTTTCAACAGGGCGAATATCGTGGGGTTGGTTATGCAGAGCGGTATAAGGTAGTCTGGAAGTGTCCTCTGTCCACTTCTCTAGACATGGCTATACTATTCGCTTCTTCGCTGTCTGCTTCATCTTACTATATCAACAGCCCCGCATATTTCGCGGATTTTGGTGTTCCTCAATCGTCATGTCTTCATTTCGGAAGTTCTCTTAACATCTCTTAAATTCGACTCCATAGGTCATAACAGGTCTTACGCACGCTTTGTACAGTCTCATTTTGTTTAGAATGAAAAATAACTGAACAACGTCGACGCTGAGATGAATCAGCAGATGTGTTCTGGTTCTGAATAAAAAGACAATGACAGTGAATGACCATCAATAATTCAAGTTTAGTCAATACATGGCTGAAAAGGTTTTCATGATGGTGCTTTCAACAAAAAAAGATAAGTAAATACTTGCGATTTTAGATACCTATTTGTTAATGTATAGGTACTTAACTTATCCACCCGGGAGACCTGGTGACCATCAATGGTTATCGGCAGCTGTTTATCGGGGCAGAACTGTGTAAGTAGATTTATTTTTAGTCTGTATTGAATATTGAAAACAGCTAATAATAATGAACGAATTATTTAGAATAATGAAATCTCTAATATAAATTATTAAAGTCGGGTTAGTGCGAACACTTGTATAGTGGAAATAAAATACGCACTAAGCGCCAAAAATGAAAAAAAAATAGTTGAGTATGAGGAAACATGTTCTATAAACCATTGCCAATAGCCTTAATATTGCACTAAGTCCATGTCGATGATTTAAAGGTGTAAAAAACAGATCCAAAAATCAGCGTAGTACTATGTCTATATGGAGGAAAAATTAATTTTATTAGATAATCTCAAAATGAATATTTTGGCACTTAGTGCGTATTTTATTTCCACTATACACTTATAACTCGAGATTGGCTAAGCAGATTCTTCCGATGTGTGATTTACTGGATTCTTCTCCGCTCCGGATAACAGAATAACTAATAAAAAGTTGAAAAATGGATAAAAAATAAAATAAAATATTGTATTAAAGTTAGTATAGAATGAATTTCATGCGAGGCCATCTTTGAAAAAATCTTACAATAAAATTATTGTCTTCTGCACCTGCACCCTATCTCTTTCTCGCATACGTAATTGTCACTCTTACAGTAGCCCATTTCAGTTACTCCACCGTTTTATAATAGCCCATTTCACTTACTCCACCGGCACCGTTTCGGGCGTTTTAGAATTTTTTCATACAAAGTCAACTAAATTGCTCGCATATAATTATATTCTCGCGTTGATCCCGTCTGTGCATTGAATACGAATGAAATATGGACATTTTAGAATTAATATTTTAATGTTATTATTTAATTAGTTAATTTTTGTTTCTGGAGGCGCAGTGCACAATGGCCGCCTCTGGTTAGGACCAAAGGGTCCACAGGAAACGTCTGTCGGGAAAGCTAGTGTTTGCATAAAAATAATTGCTGTGCGCGTGTCTCGATAAAACGCGCAAACGGCTGAACCGATTTGGATAATTTTGGCTTAGTAATGACGTGTGAGCTGAGGGCATTTTTAAACGGTAAGTGTGTGAAAATTGCGAGAACTATTCAAATATAAATCGTTTATATATACTATACATACCTTTACATTAATGTGACCTTGACACATTTATGAAACGTCATTTGAAAGGATTGTGATAAAAACTTCAGGTACATTTAAATATATCCACAGCGTTCACAGAGCTTTTGGAAATTCTTAGTAAAGAAATTACATGTAGGTTCCTAAGTTTAATGTTTGTAAAAAAAAGTTACGCATCATGTTTTTTTTAACCCGCTTATCTCCGAAACTATCAATCTTGTAAGAAATAATTATATTGCATTTGATGAAAAAAAATTATATTCAGATTAAAGCATAAAGGTTTACACAACAATTTTGAATCCGAGGCGGGACAAAGTTCGCGAATCAGCTAGTAAATTATATAAACTTACCTATTTCAAAAGTCTGTAATGCTTCTGTGGGTAGCCAATGCCTCCAGATTTCTTTTAACTCAGTGTAGGCGTTCGGCTCCTCGTGTCCGAGGACAGGAAATACAAACTGTGAGCTGAAGGTTCGGCTCAAAATATCTGTCAAGTTTCTGATCGCTATGTGCCGGTACTCTTCATTATTCTTCCAAAGTGAACGCGATAGGATGTCCCTGAAAATAACAAAAAAACATTGGATATTAAATTCTGTGTGGAAAAACGATGGGACCTGGAATGAGAATATTGAGAAAGAGGACGACCGAGAATGATGTGGTTCGAACACAACGATTCAGTATATTTATTTAGAAATACAGATGTAAATAAGTAGGTACATCTAAAATATTTGTAGGTTTTTCAAAATATAAAGTACTTCGATAATATATGAAGTCATTGGTACGGTCAGAAAGGAGCAAGAAATAAGCTTGGAGGCCCGAACCCCATCAGGCGGGGCAAGGGTACACCTGGTATCCCTCCTGTGATGGCGCAAGGTCAGGCGCAGTGGAGCTCTCATCACCTCCCTATGCTCCTAAAATTGGCGAACACTGTTAACGTAAAGTGATCACACTAAGCCAGCCTACTAATGACTAACATCAGTAATCCATTGTTAGTCATTAGTTGTTACATATTCGTCCTAAAATTGGGTTTAAAGTTAAAATTTAATGTATGTCGGTATGTATATGAAGTAAGATCTTTGAAATTTAAAATTGTAATACCTAGCTTCAAATAATTGGTATTCAAGTTGCTATTTTAGAGTGCACATTTTAACTAAATATGTCACTTGATTTTGTTGATTCTCACTTTCTCATACCCTTAAGTGATAACATCCTTAGAATCGAAAAATTAATTGATGTAAAAATAAAAAGGGTCTGCAGGTAACAAAATAATCTGTAGTAGCACAAAGTAAAGACTCTTTCTTTATTTTTACATCGGTGAAAATGGACTAGGTACTACCAAGCACCCTCGGCCGAAACCATCAACAGTTTGAAAAATTAATTATTGATTCAATTCTTTTTCTTCACCTTAAATTTTTGAACTACTTAGTTTTCGAATCGAATAAAAATATCTCTCCATGACTATTTTTAAGCCTCTTAAGATCTGAAAAGGTAATATTTGGCGAATATACTAAATATTATTTGCATACAAGTTACTTTATACTTATTTAGTAAAACTTGATTAAAATTCTATCGATATAATTGGATTGCTTTCACTATACGAGTTTTTTTTTAATTCAACGAAAACACACAATAATTAAAAGCTACCGTCAGAGTGCCATTTCATTTCAAAATTTGTTAATGTGTTAATCTTAATTTTATTTCTAAAAATAATAATATACACTTTATCACGAACAAATCATAGCCACCACCGAGGGAGTCAAATAAAAAACAAAAGAAATCTGACAAAATCGATCGAGAAATAATAAAGTAAGTATGTACCTAATTCCATAATTTACTTTCCACACAAATTTCTTTTGTTTGTTTTATTGCATTTCTGTTATTTGGTGATTAATGAGGTTCCCCGTCCTTCAACAAGTCGCAAGGTTAGACTGTACCTACCGCTATTAAAATTATGAGCGTTTTTAAAAGCCAAGGAGTAATTTCTGGCTAATGTACCCTGAGCACGAAGCCACATAATCGGATAACAAATTGGTCTTGCTTTTTGATTTATTTAAAAACACACTTAAAATTCAACGCAATGATTACGATGTATTACGACTCTTTCGTGGCCCCGAAGCGTAATTAAGACAAAAACCAATGGAAGGCGTCATTAGTCTATTTTTTCGGTAATTCTTTCATGAAAATAAAAGTCCACTAAAATATGAAAGCATGTATAATTTTTATTTCGTTTTTTGTCCTTAATATTGATGGCGACGACAGCCCAGTCGCATAAAACTGAGTACTAAGGGATCAAGAAGGTAAGTTTGTTCATATTATGTAATACTCATATTTTTCATTTTTGATAAGTAGGTTCTGAGCATCTGAGAAAACTTATTAAATATAATATAATATATACCTAAACTCTTTTTTATGGTTCTTGAAACCAAATATTTTTTTTTTTGAGTTTTTGTCTTCGACAGCCATTTATAGGATGTTTTCAATTTTAAAATAATTTACCTTTCCCGAAATAAGGAAAGAAATACATTATTATAATATTATATTATTGCCTTTCTCCATAACTGAAAAAAAATTTGTACCAAATAATAAAAAAATCGATTAATGTAGGTACTTCATCCGTTCATTAATTCTCCCTTTAAACCCCACCTTGGGGCATAGGAAAGCAACAAGACCTGTTTATGATCACAGGGGGACCCCAGCTGCCTGAACCCCCTCTGATGAGGTCTAGGCGTCCGAGGTTTATTTCTTGCGCCTTAACCTCACAGTCTCGGTCTGATTTTTAGATTTTCTGTCTCTTACAAGATGCTCGAAAAAAAAAAACAACAAAAGTGTTAGCCTTAAACCGGCAACCCTACAAAAATATAGGGGTAGCTAGTCGATAAATTCATCGCGAACAATTATTACTCATCGTCAGTACAATTCATCGCAGGTACTTACACATCATCGTGGGTACAAATCATCGCGAGTACAAACTCTCAAAATATTGAAATATTTGGTTCTGGGTTTTTGTATATAACTCTATAATTATTTTTGGTAAAACTTCAGTTTAGTCACTCATTTATATGATTTGAATAGGTACCTAAGGTAAGATTGGAACGTAATTAAAAAGATGTGATTGTGAAATTAATTTTCCTAGACTCAATTATAGGTACTTTGAGGTATAGATCTAACGGTTTTGAAAGCATTGGACTTTTTATCAGAAATTGCATTAAATTGCCATTCTCACACCGTGAGCTAACCATGGAAACCATATTTTATTTTTATGGAAACTACCTACCCCTCTGAGTTTTATTTGAACACAATAAAATGAAATCGTTGTAAATTCACTGAAAATATAAATTAGTTTTATAGTTAAAATTTTTTGATAAAACCGATCGTTCGTTTTTGTTCGATAGTAAAAAATAAGGAGACGATATAAAATGTTCGCGTAAGGTAGAAAGTTTTTCTATTGCTTGCGTTCTCTTATCGGATTTCACGAGTGAACAGTGGGAATATTCAATAACACAAAAAAACCTCCACCAGTTTTTATGTATGATTCAAAACACATTAAGTATTTCATACAAAAATATTTTTTTTCTCCACTCTCTTTTTTTATTATTAATAAAAATTCTTACCACAAAGGAGGAATTTTTATATCGTAAGAAATAAAATATATCGAAATTCTATCCGATAGCGAAATAATATGGATTTGAACGAATTTCACAACTCTGAGATGAAAATTGATACGTGGTCATAATATATTCCTGTACCCGTATTCTAAGTTTCATCGGAAGTTAGTCATGGTGGTAAAGTGAGTAACACGATACATTTTGTATAGATAACATCTATAGGTATCGAATGCGAGAATCGCTTTTGTTTTTAGAAATATCCTTGTGGCATTCCATATACTATGAGTACCTAATACTAAATACGTCAAATTTCTTTTCGCAAAAATAAAATATATATTATCTTGTTTTTTTTGTTTGGGCCTATTTTTCCTGCTGAATTGTCCGTCTGGGAAGTGGATCAACATCTCTTATGTTTCAGCAATGAGATTATAGTCCTGAAGACCTTGTAGTTCTTTTGATTCAAAGCGTTTTTCTTTATCTTTTACATGTAATTACTTGAAATACCCGACGTTTCTCATTGTTTTGAAACCGATTTCGGATTAAACCCATATTTTTCAACCACCTTCATTGCACTGGTTCGAAGAATGTCAGACATACATACATACTTGCTTGAATTTGACCTCAGAGGTTAAATGAATGTAATTTTAGAACTTTCTGGGCACTAACGTTTTATTTTATGATTTTTCTCTACTTGATACCTATTTTATCCACCGTTGTGTGTGTGTACCTACCTAACGATATTTTTAAGCGCTGCGGGAGTTTCAATCTTACACTTGTAGTAATTGAAAGTTTCTAAGTATTGTACGCAAACTCCTCCACTAGTCTTCTTGCCTAGTCATTCCTTCCTTATTATCGCACATCAATCTTATTTTCCTAACCACTAGTATTACACCCGAGCTCTCTCTATTTTCATTGCTTTAGTATTATAGCTACGTCTTTATGCCTCTTGCTCCTTGAATAAGGTAAATGTTATATTGGAAACATAATATTTACATCACATTAAAACACGCGTTCAGAAAATACCGTGGTCACACGCAGAATGTGCAATGAAAATTCTCGGCTTTTTTATAATTGGTTTTATTCGACATAGAATTTGTAGCTTAAAACCTCTACTTCAAAATAAGACACATCACTTTAGTATTCCTATATGTATAATATCTATAGTTCTTTTTAAGCCTTCACTTGTTTACGAATATTTTAGATATCTATAGTTAATCAAAATTAAAAAAAATAATCCATGTGTGAAACACACCGAAAGCTTACTTCTTAAAACGCTTTGTATGTGGGCTTCTCCGCAGGCCTTAAAAAATTGTCACAAAAAGAATCCAAAATTTCCCAAAACTTTTTTTTTCTATGATATTCTAATTGAATGTTTTGAAGGATATCTTGGAAAAGAGGGACGATATTTCAATTATTTATCAAAATATTCAAAGAATTGCACCTCAAGCTGAGTTTAAGTGACCACTGACCAGCAAATGACCGAATGTTAAGAGTATTTATAATCTTGATGCTTTAAAATGCATAGAAGGGCTACCAACCGTCTAGATAGCAGCATTCTGATAAAAAAAAATACCTATAATTTAATAATTTTTCATATACCTTGATATAGTCGATATGTAGGCGGCAAAACTCCAAAGTGCTTATTGTTCGATTTTTTTGTTAAATTAAGAGTATTTGGATGCTTTGACTTATAGTGGGCCTTGAAAAAATTATGTTATACGAATAATGGCAAGGGACGACTCTTTGTTTTCTGTAAATAAATAAATGAAACGAATATTGTTTTGAATAGAGTCCTTTCTTCAAAAGGTCCAGGGTTATAAAAAAATAAAATAACGGGAAGGAATCTTGGCGCAGATATTTGACACGTGCGTCCAAATATCAACATGTGTAAATTTGGCTGTGTAGCGTGTCCTCGTGAAAAAAAATATTGTACCTATTGTTAACTAAAGAAGTCAAATAAAAATATGAATGTTTAGAAAGCGGCTCTCACTTTGAGACGTCGGACATGATTTTTTTTTCAAGCAGTAAAGATAGGTAGGTATATATTCTTTAACAAATGTATGTACCTAATTGCAAAAGAAAAATAATCATGGTTCTTGCTGTTCAATTTAAAATGTACGTAATAATGTAGAGACTTTCAGAATTATGATTTAAATAAATATTGGACAATCGAATTAAAATGACATTTGCAAATTATGATAACAGGTACCTATGTAACATTGATGTAATTAATTATTATTTTCAAACTATAAATTTCTGTAATCCTCAAAAAAAAGATTTTTGTAAAGGCATGTACCTACAAGCGTGTATGGATTGATTTAAGGTGAACCATACCATATTGTCTATAAAAATATTGACAAATTAATTGTTAGTAAATTATGTAAAAGGCAACGTGTACGGAGTAAAAAATGGTGGATTCATTAAGGATGATTGTTTAGGTTAGTAAGTACAGAATTTAAACAATAATTATTGTAATATTATTACTTGGCGAAGGTGGGATGGTAGGAACATAAGTCCAAGGAAGGAGGCGTGGCCTAACGAAGGGATGCGAACCAGTAAGAGATGTGAACGGTCCGCCCTAGCAGGACGGAGAAGTGGTCAAGAGACCCTGCTATAAAAGCAGGTACTCGACAGCCAGCAGAGAAGGAAAAAAAACAAAGAAGAGAGAGGTGTCACGAGAGAAAAAAAGTGAAGATTGTCAGAATCTAAGTGTTTCGGAAACATCGTACATATGTAACGGTCAAGTGACGCGTTCGTCTAAAGGGCAGCGTCTCGGCGTGCTGCCCACACATCTGACAGTGCAGGAAGGCCAGACGATGGATGTGAGGTTGGAGTCTGCCTGGGGATCAATGAGAGGGCGCCTCGCCAGAGGTCTGGAGGGCGCCGACAAAGCGAATGCAGAGATGGGACTGCACATAACCGGACAGAGGGTCTCCGGGAAGAATGGACGAGATGACTCCTTGCCTGCGCGGCCGCGGCAAGTGGAGATACTCAGGAAGTGGATGCGGATGATAGGACTTCGAACGAGAACAAAGTGAGGACAAAGTGAACAGACAATGACAATATAATTAGTGTATGAACTTTATGGACTGTGAGTGCCTAATGAAAAATAGCAGTGTTCAGTGTGTGATGTAGGCGAGTTTTGTATAATAGCAACACCGCCGCTGCCCACCTTGCCTTCAAGAAAAGGGAGTGACAATACTCGTCACGTAGATCTGAATGTGAAGTAATAATAAAAGGATAACTGAATAATTAATAAGAGTTTTATTATAATCAGTAAAAATAGAACATGGTGCCCCGGGTAAAATAGTGCATATTGGTATAAACTATAATAATAAGTAAAAATAATATTTTATAATTAGTGAAAATGGATAAAAATAAGTTATTTAATTTTGACTCCAAGGATGATATCCAAAACAGATGGCGGGTGTTCAAACGCCGAATAGATGTGAATTTGGGGTTGCCTGAGAATGATAAGTTCAAGAAAAAAGAGCATAAAATTTCATTTTTATTGAGTAACATAGATGACAAAGGGCTGGAGATTTTTGATACATTCGAGAAAAGAGAAGATACGACGTACGAAGAAGTTATTGAGTTTTTTGACAACTACTGTAAGCCGATCAAAAATTCCACGATAGAGATTTATAAATTTAATAAAATGGAACAAAAAGCTAATCAAAAAGTAATTGATTATGCAAATGATTTAAAACACCAAGCTTTGAACTGTAATTTCATGTGTTCCTCAGTCACATGTGGTGAGAGTCATAGCGACGTTATGATAAAAAATAGATTTATAACTGGAATACAAGATGCAAACATAAGGCAGGAGTTACTTAAAATGGATGAAGATATTACTTTGAGTGAAACAATTAAAAGGGCCATAGTTTGTGAAGTAACCCAGGAACAAAATCAGTTGTTGAAAAGCGACAATAATTCTAATAAAAACAATGTGGACGACGAGGTATTTGCGACTGCAGGAAAATACAAAGTTAAGTATAATCAGTTGAAAAATGTCAAAAGTTATACATGCAAAAAGTGTGGGAAACAGCACGAAATGGGAAAATGTCCAGCCTTTGGGAAAAAATGTAACATATGTAACAAATTAAATCATTTTGCTGTGGGTTGTTTTCATAATACTAAGGTAATTAATTCCATACAATGGATGCATACACTTATAATTAATAATGTTCAGGTAGATTTTAAAATTGATTCGGGTGCAGATATAAATGTTTTACCTTTGTATGTTTTTAATAAATTGGGAATTAATAAAAATACAATATTACAAAAAAGTACAAATTTTTTAAGTTATGGAGGATTTCCATTGCACTCGAAAGGTATTATTATTTTAAAATGTAAACATGAGGAAAAAATTTATGATATAGAATTTGTAATTATTAATGTACCTTCTAAGCCAATTTTAGGTTTAGAAACTTGTATTCAGTTAAATTTGATAAAAAGAGTATATGATATAAGTTGTAATGAAAGGAAAGAAATATTTATAAATAAATATAAAGATATATTTAGTGGACTAGGTAAATTACCGTTTAAATATGATATAAAACTTAAAGAGGATGCGATACCAGTTGTAAAACAATTACAAAAGATACCGTTTAGTTTGGTGGATAGAGTAAAATCAACTTTGAACACATTAGAATGTAAAGGGATAATATCAAAGGTGACTGAACCAACTGATTGGGTAAATAATTTAGTTATTGTAGAAAAACCAAATAAAGATTTAAGATTGTGTATTAATCCACTTCATTTAAATAAATATATAAAAAGGGAACATTATAGCATACCTACTTATGATGAAATTATAAATAATTTATCAGGAAAAAGTGTTTTTACTGTAATTGATATGTCAGATGGTTTTCATCAAATAGAGTTAACTGAGAAGTCCTCATATTTATGTACATTTATAACACCATTTGGTCGATATAAGTTTAACAGATTACCTTTTGGTCTTTCCAGTAGTCCTGAAGTATTTCAAAAAGAGAGCTTAAGAGTGTTTGGTGATATTCAAGGAGTATCAGTTTATTTTGATGACTTAATTATAGCTGGAAGAAATGAAGTTGAACATGATAAAATATTGGAAATTGTCATTGAGAAAGCAAGAAAAAATTGTGTAAAATTTAATAGCAAGAAACTTCAATATAAACAAAAACAGGTAAAATTTTTAGGATGTATTTTTTCAGAAGATGGTATAAAAGCAGATCCATCTAAAGTTAAAGCAATTTTTGATTTAAAAGTACCTAAAAATGTAAAAGAATTGCAAAGATTTCTTGGTATGATAAATTTTTTAAATAGGTTTATACCTAACTTGGCAAGCAACATACAACATTTAAAATATTTATTAAGAAAGGATATTGCATGGCAATGGGAAAAAGAGCAGGACGAGGCATTTAATAAGATAAAAAAGTTGATATGCAATAGCAAACCTTTACATTTTTTTGATTTTCATAAAGAAATAATAATTCAAAGTGATGCTAGTAAGGATGGGCTAGGCTGTTGTTTGATTCAGAATAATTTTCCGGTTTGCTTTGCGTCTCGTAGTTTAACTAATGCCGAACGCAATTATTCTATGGTTGAAAAAGAAATGTTGGGAATAGTTTTTGCTGTCAAAAAATTCCATCAATATATATATGGACATAAGAATGTCACGGTTTTTACAGATCACAAACCTTTAATAACTATAGTTAAAAAAGAAATCCATAAAAATACCAACAGGCTACAAAGACTACAATTGAAATTACTAAAATATGATTTGAATGTGAAATACTTGCCAGGTAAGGAAATGTTTGTAGCAGATATATTATCTAGAGATTGTTTAAATACTAATGATGATTATATTGAAACTAATATGACAGATGTAGTACATAGTTTACAATTAACTGACTTTTTACCTTTAAGTTACAATAAATTATATCTGTTAAAGAAACATACTAAATGTGATGATTTGTTGATTAAATTAATGTATCATACCAAACATGGTTGGCCAACAGATAAATCAATGATAGATAATGAACTCTTGTTGAATTATTATAAAGTAAGAAATAATATTAGTTACAAAGCAGATTTACTATTTTTGAATGATAAGATTATTATTCCCAAATCACTTAGGAATAATATGTTAGAAAAAATTCATGGAGATGCACATCTTGGAATAGTTAAAAGTAAAAATAGAGCTAGGTCAATAATGTACTGGCCAAATATGTCAAGGGATATAGAAATTTATATAAACTCATGTACAGCTTGCAAAAGATTTTCAAATAACAATATCAAAGATAATTTAATACCTACCGAATTACCAAAATTTCCATTTCAACATATTGCTATTGACATTTGTGAATATTTGGAAAAATGTTACTTAGTTTTAGAAGATTATTATTCTAGGTATTTAGACATAATACCAATCAATGATAAATCAATCAAAGAAATAATTAGCAAATTAAAAAATATTTTTTCAATACACGGTATACCTGTGTATATAAGATGCGATAATAGTCCTTTTAATAGTAAAGAGTTTCATAATTTTGCTTCTGAGTGGGGGTTCTCAATTGTTACTTCTAGCCCTTATTACCCAAGGGCTAATGGCCTGGCTGAGAAGGGCGTAGGTATTGCAAAACAGATTTTGAAAAAAGTACATGTTGAAAACAAATGCATATACAAGGCATTATTAGATTACAGATCGACACAATTGGCAAGTATACCATTTGCTCCTTGTCAGTTGCTAATGAGTAGAATTGTAAGAAACGGTTTGCCTATGTGTTATAAAGATTTAGAACCTAAAGTAATATCCCGTGATGATTTAGTTCAATACAATGTTATCAGAGACCAAATGCAGAAAAAACATTATAATCCAGTTAGAAATAAGGAAAGATTTTTTAATGTTAAAGATAAAGTGTGGGTTAAAAATTTTAAAAATAATAATTGGGAAGAAGCGATGATTGTAAAAAAGTATGATTCTCCAAGATCATATTTAATAAAAAATAAATATGGGAATGTATTAAGAAGAAATGTGATTCATATTAAGAAAAGATATGTTTTGGAAAATAATAATAAGGAAAAGGAGACGAGAAAAAATGAGTCAAATGATAATTTTTATGAATTTAACAATACTAGGTTAAGTAATCAAGATAATGATGAACAGTCTGAAACATATCAGAATAATGAATCATTGTCTGAACCATATTATGTAACAAGGTATGGTAGAATAAGTAAAAAGCCTGATAGGCTGATGTACCTATAACTAGATTTTAGTATAATAATGTTTGTAATACCTGCTTAGTTTGTAAGTGAATGTCTTTTTCTGTCATCAGCTGAAGGTGGGGAAAGAGGCATAGTCTTATGGTGTAATACTTATTAGAAATAAGTTTATAATATTGTGAGAGGGTTGAGGTGGTCAGCTGAAGGTGGGGATGTGATGTAGGCGAGTTTTGTATAATAGCAACACCGCCGCTGCCCACCTTGCCTTCAAGAAAAGGGAGTGACAATACTCGTCACGTAGATCTGAATGTGAAGTAATAATAAAAGGATAACTGAATAATTAATAAGAGTTTTATTATAATCAGTAAAAATAGAACACAGTGCCACCCGCCATCCCAAAAGCTATAGGTATTTTTATTTTTATTTTAACATTTAAGCCTTTTGACGTGTTGTTTTGTAATGTAGAATAATTAAATTTCACCATATCCGTACACGACATGCCAATTAATTAATTTCATTTTTTTTTTGTATGATTTTTACTGATTTTAACGTCGTCCTTGCCATTATTTGAATTTGCCCTAAATTATGTTTCTTTATATAATTGAATAAATTTTATTATTTTATTAATTTGCGTTTTTTTAAAATCATGCATGTTCCTTCCCATACAAGTCACAAAGCCGAGGAGCCATAGAAAGAGGGAGAGATTATATTGTTTGTTGATGCAGCGAGCGGACTATACCGACATCGGTGAGCTAGCCGGATGACGAAAAGTCCCTCGCACCCTCTCGATTTTCTGCAGCAAAGGGGCTCAGAAAACGAAGGTGTATCAACCTTATTATAAAATAATAAGGTATATGAAAAAATATAACATTTCAATTTTTTGTGGATCTATGACCCAAATTTTTTTGCATAGCACAAAAATCACATCTAAGCGATCAAGTACAGAAATTTCTTGTCTGCTCTTGTCTGGCCAGAAACTTCACTTCAAACAGAGAAAATGGAATATTGTAATACTAAAATGGCTTTACTACTTTAAAAAACAAACTATGAATATTTCACATTCATTTCTGTCCTGATTTCAGTTTTTATTTCATACAAACTGTATGGTGACATTATTATTAGTAGTCTTGGCCGAGCCTACAGTCACACAGTCGACGAATTAGCTTTTTTTTCAAACTCTATAATACGAAAGCCAATAAGGAAATTATAGTTTGAGTCTCCGTTAATGGTGAAAATTTTCTTTTCATTTCCTGTGTAGTACAATAATCATGTTACGACGACAAAGCTCCCACACTCGAGAGGGTAGCTCGTAACGTAATTACACCAGTAAACGTTGGATTCGAGATCCCGGGGTTAACCGTTGGGTGAAATTCAATAGTATGTTTGGGTTTTAAACTGATAAGAACACGTGGAATCAAATATCGCACGTGTTTTAAGAGAAGTTTGTCTCGAAGTAACGAAACATAGTTATATTAAAGAATTATGACTGTTAATTATTGTGGTTATCCCTTCATCGAACTATCTTACTCATCAATCCGTAAGTAATAAAAGTCTGTGCAGAGAAAAGAATAGAATTTAAAAAAATACAATGAAAAATAAGAAATGCTGTGATGCAATAGATCCAAGATGGACGCCGGCTAGGACATCCGCCAAAAATATGGAGAGAAAGCTGGACTTCATCATCACAGGAGGCCGATTTGAGCGCTTTTAATCATAGATAAAAAAAGGAGCAAAAGGGAGTTAAATTTTTTTTTGACATTTTGGCAATTCATCCATTAGGATGCTTTGTGCCAAAAACACTATTAATTTAATTTTTAATACAGCCTTTAAAGACAATATTATAATACTTCTCCAATGACTCTGAAATACCAGTCTACATTGCACATTTCCTATGAAGTAAAAAACAATGTTAGTGACCTCCGGTCTCTCAAAAAATGTGGATTAATGTTTCCGTTGTTTGGTTCTAATAAAATAAAATAAAAATATTTTCATTGGGTAGGCGTAATTCAGGTACGTAGTGATATATTCACAGATGTCCACGCTTTATTGATTGATTTTTATTCTCTCCTAATAAAATCATTAATCATACACAACGGGTATGACGATAGTCTCTGGCGTTATATTAAGATTCATTACATTGTCATCCTAGGTAGGTATATAAGTTTGACAAACATTATGATAAAGGATCCATCTTATTTTTATGAGGCACCTATCAAATAGTTATTTTTTTCTTAAGGACAATATTTTCTCTCGGGGAATAATACAATGTCATCAAGATAATACCTATATACTGTTGAACAGTTTTTTTTTCTAAATTAAGATTTAATATAACTCGCGGCATTTTTAAACATTTCTTTTCTAGTCAATCCCTCCCGTCCAATTTTACATAGGGTGCAAACTCCACGTCAAATCCAAAATGAATAAACTATGAAAATGTTTGAACGGACAGAAAAAAGTACCAGGAGTATCTTGAAGAAAACTACCGAGGTTAGAATTTCAGTGCGAATAGAAAAGATAATATAACCGAAGTGAACACACAAAAATGTAACTTGCAACTAGAAAAATCATTCAATCAAGTGCTATTGACAGGTATTTGATAAAAAAAAGCCGACCTCTGTATGTATCTTCCTCTTTTTCCTCAGCCATCCATCCACTGCTGGATATAGGCCTCTTCCATTCCTTTCCACTCTCCTCTATCCTGGGTTTTCTTATCCACCCTCTGCCCGTGACTGGGATAATATCATCGGCTCATCTTTTTTGGGGTCGGCCCACTCCTCTTCTTTTATCCCACGGTCTCCATTTCAGGATTCTGGCTACCCATCGCTGCGTTCCCGGTCTGGCGACATGTCCCGCCCACTGCCATTTCTGTTTAGCAACAAGGTCCATGATGTCTATGACTTTAGTTCTGCGTCTTATTTCTTCGTTTCTTATTTTGTCTTTTAGACTCACGCCTAACATCTGTCTTTCTATGGACCTTTGTGTGCATTTTAATAATTTATGTATAGCATTATGGACTTCCTCTTGAGAAATTACATGTAAGGAGCAAGAGGTATACCGATAACACAGAGAGATGGTCTAATGGGCGAACTGTGCGATCTGGAGTATGCGGATGACCTAGCGTTGTTCAGTACGACAGTGAAGGAATTACAGCGCAGTGTTTCAAGACTATGCGACGAAACAGCACGCCTTGGCCTTCGAGTCAATGCCAGTAAGACGGAGCTCATGGCGAGTAATGCCTGCCCCGATAAACAGCTACCGATAACCATCGACGGTCACCAGGTCTCCCGGGTGGATAAATTTAAATACCTGGGAGCAACCATTACCACCTCTGGTGACCTCGGGGCTGAGCTCCCGATACGTATCGGTATGGCAAGTGGCGCCTTTAACAACATGACCAAGATTTGGAAAGCATCGGCGTTTAGTGTCGAGACGAAATGTAAACTGTTTGATGCGTGTGTGTTGCCCATTCTCCTCTATGGGTGTGAGTCCTGGCACCTGACCAAAGCCCAGGCACAAAAAGTCTCAGCCTTTGAGATGAAGTGCCTAAGGAGAATTCTGGGCGTAAGATGGTACCACCGCATCACGAACGACACTATACGCCGGCGCACCCCGCGTGAGCCCATCACCTCCAACATTGTGGGAAGGAGATGGACTTGGCTGGGACATGTGTTAAGGATGCCGAATGACAGTTGGCCGAGGAGAGCGTTGTTCTTCCTCCCATCAGGGTCCCGAAGACGAGGAAGACCCTCTCACACTGTGTTCCGCTCCTTCGAAGCAGAGCTGAGGGACATGGACGTGGTGTGGGAGGTCATAAACATTGCGCAAGATCGAGCGCAATGGAGAGCTCTTTTTGCCTCCCTATGCCCCTGAGTGGGGTGTAAAAGGGGGAATTGATTGATTGATAGATTGGCAGTGAGCGTAATGGTTTCCAGGCCATAGCTGATTACGGGGAGGATACATTGTTCATATACCCTTCTTTTCAGATTCATTGGTATATCTTTATTTTTTAGTATATCCTTCATTTTTTCGAAGGCTGCCCATCCTAGTCCTATTCTCCTGGGGATTTCTGCTATTTGGTTTTCTTTCCCTAATTTGATTTTATGTCCGAGATAAATATATTCCTCAACAGCTTATATTTGTTTTATTATCCATGATGATGTTGCTGTTGGATGGGCTGTATGTATATAAAATATTATTTTTGTATGTATATAAAATATTATTTTTGTATTGCACTAAACTTCCTAATTATGAAAAATATTTAATTCGAATTTGTAATGATCTTTGCCGGGAAATATTTTTTTAAATTGAATCTGTGCTCACTCAAAGTGAACAGAAAATCACTCTCTGACTCTTTCACAGTAAGCTACTTAAAGCTTGTGTCTTGAAAAGGAAGATGGTCGGCACCTGGGATCGAACCCACGACCTCCGACCCGAAACACTACGAAAGCCGGCGTTGTAACCGCCAGTCTACACCCACTTCATCTGACTACCTGTCAATCGCACCAACTGTCATACAACAACTGACAGTTAAGGTAGGTAAATGTCAATTTATATTCAAGAAATGTTTATAATATTGATAAAAGCACTAAGAAGTTTACCTAGGTTTTTTTTTTAATTTTCTGATGTTCAAACAACTTTTTTTATTATTTTTTTAATGGTAAAGACTGCAAATAAATATTTAGTAAAATTGGTCCATCCAAGCACGCGTAATGCGGTTTTTATCGAGTGAAGCGTCAACCGAATATCTCAATAATATTAATTTCAAATTTAAATTTTTGACAAACATACTTGTGCTGAATATCTCTTTGTTGTGATGTACTGTATTGTGACCATAAGATAATTAAATAAATCGAGTGAAATAGAGATCAATTTCTGCAATACAGAAATAGATTATTATTTTATCTTTGAACCAATGTAGTTAACACCTATCAAAAAACTTCACACCAGTTTTACCAACCTAAAAAAGAAAAGCTTCATTTTATTCTTTGCAGTTTTTTCTCACCGTCTTAAATCTTCGAAAAAGATTTAAAGGTAGACGCTAGTTTTTTTTTATATAGAGGAAAGAAAACAGGAGCTTGAAGTTAGAAAAAGGTTCTCTTTTTGTTTTTTGTTTACGAGTCAGATGAGAAAAACACCGAATTTATGGTCAACTTAGTAAAACTGTTGAATATTAAATTCGGGGATAAATTTCCCTTCCGTCCCCTAGACTGAATAAAAATAGCTGGCTGAAGTATTTGGGGCTTGTTACTTCTGAAGTATCTACCCGCCGTGAAATATAAATCACAATTGATTTCCATATAATATGTAAGCCTTGACAGGGTTGGCTTGTATGAGACTTCTAACTTATAGGCAAAACCACAGAAAAGGGACAATTTGCTTTAAGATTTAATATAACGCCCATAAGATCAACGTTGATATTTTTATTTATCACTAGCAGCGCACTTTATCGGACGAAAGGCCACAAAAAATAAAATAATGTTTACAATTTGACATTTTTCTTCCCTTATAATGTAGGAATCTCCGAGCAAGTATCATAATATATTGCGTAGCTACTTATAATATTTCCCACGGACAATTGTCGGACATATCGGACGCGGAATATTGACTTTCAGATGAATTAGGTACTATATTATATTAAGTAGGAAAAGTATGAAAAATATTTCCCGGGTTTGGATTAGTTTTGTCATACTATTATGTGTTTCTATGATAGAGTCTGAAAGTCGGGTTAGTGCGAACACTTATAACTCGAGATCGGCTGAACAGATTCTTTCAATGTTTGATTTATTGGATTCTTCTCCGCTCCGGATAACAGAATCACTAACAAAAAGTTGAAAAAATTTGTAAGAAATGATATAAAATATAATATTTAAGTTAGTATGGAACGGATCACCTGCGACGTGCCAACGCCATCGCGGGTAGTTCCCTCTCATTCTCGCATACGTGATTGCCGCTCTTACAGTAGCCCATCCCACTTACTCCACCGCACCGTTTCGAGCGTTTTAGAAAATTTTCATACAAAGTCGACAAAATTATCGGGCACATTCGTTTCGATACTATTCGTAGGTGAGGTAGAATATATGCGCGCGCATATTATATTCTTACGTTGTTCCCGCCTGAGCTTTGAATACGAATAAAATATGGATGTTTTAGAAATATTTTAACATTATTATTTTATTAGTTAGGTACTTAATCGGATTAATTATTATGTATTTTTGTTTCTGGGGGCGCAGTACACATATGAACGTGCCGCCTCTGGTTAGGACTACAGGACAACGTCTGTCGGGAAAGCTAGTTAGCATCTTTATTTGAAAGCACTTCTTCTTGATTTTTCGTTTCTGACGATCATTTCTTAAATACTTTTAGTATATTTACGCATTAAAAAAAAACAGTTTTAATAAAAAAAATCCTAAGGAAAAAACATTTTTTTGAACAGACTCGAATGGCTACCAAAACTAAATAGAGAAAATAGATAAATAACTTAACACGTTCTGTACAATTAATTATCAGTTTAGCCGGCGGAACCTTTGGCACTATCATCAGTCAAACGGTTCCGTCCAATTTGAAACAGGATACCAACATCCTATTTATTGTTATTTTAATTATTGAACATATTATTATGCACTTTGTAACAGTTTAAAAGTATTTTTTACATATTAAACCGGGAGAGAAAATAAAAATAATAAAATTTGGGCCTATAAAAATATTTTGATATCACCATATATTTTCATATTACGTTTATCACCCTTTTTATTTAATGATTTCACTTTGTTATAGCGTATAAAACTATAAACGTAATATATTACAAATTTATTTATACTTTATTTCACAGCTAAAGGAATGTTTATTGTTTGTTTACGAACACAGGAAAAAAAATATGAACGAAAAATCATAACGTAAACACGGTTATAATTTATTTCTAAAATCAGATACCGAGTGTTGCCTTCACGGCCGCCACAAAGCCAAAAACGTATTCGAAAAATAAGGCGGTGAAAATCTCGTGATTTATACGATGTTGGTGAGCGTTACTCATTCTCTAACTGGTGTTCTGTAACTACGCACGGCGAATCCATGCCTTCCCATAAACACACAAAATCGTTACTCATTTCTTGTTATGAGTATAACGATTCAGGAATTTAATATCGCAAAACAAACCTAATCGCACCAAGGATTCACGTTACAAAAATATGACAAATGTACGAAACATTCGGTAGAAAATGAATAGAAGAATTTTATAAAAAATAGACATTACGAACATTAAGCTGATTGACAGAAATGGCTCTCATCGAAAACAAATAAAATCAAAGCTTGTAATATATAAATAAAGAGTCTAGATTCCAGAAGATCAGATATTCTTTTTTAATATTGTGTTTCTTAACCATCCTTGAATAACCTTCAACACAAACATTTTTTTATTAAAATTCGCCCAGTTTTGAACAACGGGTATGGCAGTTACCAATCTGCAAGGCAATGAGTTCCTAGGGAGCGGTCCGTCGTCTGACAAGACGGCTGACTTTGAAAATTGCGATAATGTTTTCTTTTTCATTAGATTAACATTATAAACAATGTTCTACACTGACACAATCACCGCTATTTAAAGCAGTACCGTTTTCTAAGGAAAACAGAGCATAAAGGACAGAAATATGCAGCGGACCGCTCGTGGAAACCACTCATGAATCATGGGAGTATTTCAACCATATTTTCAAGACCATTATAGTAGAGTTGTGATAGATACGAATAATGGTTTATTATAGAAAATGGTTGAATGAAAAGACTCACTTGCAGTCGAAAACGTATAAGTTGGGTTTGAAGTTCGCTCTGAGTCTTACATAATATTCATGTATCAGTATCAATTTCGTTTGTATCAAAGAAAAACTGAGAAAAAAGGCAAATTCAAAGAGCACTTCATCTTCCTTAAATCAACCCTAAAAACATGGAGGCGTTTTTCGGTGGGCGAGATGATTGTTGTAAGGCGATAATCAAGCAGTGGGCAGAAACTACTAAATCCCTAATTATTTCGTTACTTATGGGAAGTGACTCCATGACAACCTACCTAGATAATATTTCTTTATTCAGGCTTTATTTTTAGTGAGCCATAAACAACATACATACCAGCTACTCCTATGTAATAAAAATGAATATTTAAAGAACTATCCGTGTTTATAAGTAGGCGTTCTTGTGTTGTAAATGAGATCATTCAGCGTAAGAAATATTGTATTAAAATAATGTAGCTCTACTATACAAAAATGTTATATTTCGTTGGAATATTGAAGGTTTCTTTATTTATAATCCTGGATTTATGGTGTGGGATGATCATAGAGTATAATAATATATCTGTATTATTGTATAACCTGTTTGAAAGCCTTCATATTGGATTTGTCACTATAAAATATGTTACCCTATTGTTTAAAAGTAGCTACTTATAATAATACTCGTATCGTATTGTGATGGTGTACCTACTAACAGATAGTGGGAGGAATTCTTTGATATACAAAGGACACCGCAAAGGATCACTCTGTAATGGTGAGCAATGCTTAATTTTGACAAGAAATAAATAAATAAATAAATATTAACTTTCAATTAAAAAGTCATATCAATTATTTATTTATTATTTACTATAGGTAGCTTAATTATAAAAAAAAAACAAAATAAAAAGTTTTGTAATATATCTACCTACAAGGACAATATTTTTGCGCTTTGTTGTAACTACAAAAAAGTTTTTATCATTGGTGTGTAACGTTATTAGTATAAATGTATAGATTTTTGTGTCCATGATGACAAGGACTTAACGAAAGTTACCTATATCAGTATTAAATACTAAATTTTAATGAATTTGTCACAGTTTTTAGTTATTGATACAAATTTATTTATAAAGTATTAAAAAGGTAGTTATCTACAACTGTTATATATAAATGAGGGTCGATGATGTGTTGGGTGTAGACAGGTTTATGACGAAAATCCAAAAAAAAAGTGGTTAAACTCACCCAGTCCATAAAACAAACTCGACGGAGTCTCCTTGTTTCAGTCTCATTGCGTGGCACGCCGATTCTATGAGCGCCAGAGGACTATCGCACGAGTAATCACCGTATCGCCCTAATGGCTTGTGATATCCTGAACTGCCTCTGGAGTCAGTCTTCCAACAATCTGAAAACACACAAAAAAAACATATCTTTAAATATTGTGTTTGTGTAAACGAAACAAGTCAAGCAAGCAAAATTTGAGAGGAGGCGGAGGAAGTGAATGATTAACTAAATCAAGGATGTACGAAGAACCTACGCAGAATTCTAAAATAATCTACCTATTTATTGAGAATGTGTAGGTAGATATCAAAGGGTGGACACGTTTATGTAACACATATTATTATTTTGTCAATTATTAAGTTCAAAGAGAAATTTCATCCCCCTTATTTGACATTTATCTTTGGGATCCAAATTAATGTATTTATGGCTACCCCCTACATAGCACAATCGAGTTTATTTTGAACGTCTAATAGCTGTACTTACCTACAGTAGCCATACTTGCATTAGCGGGGTCGTGGAAGGCTTTCGAGTCATATTCCTTGGGACCAGCCATTGATCTTATATTCTATGGATTGCTAGCCTGAGTTCCCCGTGTTATCAACATGTCGAAGAGGAAACACAACAATGACAATTTAATGATAGGTACATCAATAATGTAACATTAAAACGTTTCTCTCTACCAAAATCCAATAGAATTTAGGTTGAAAGGCTTCAAATGAGTACCATTTAGTACATTTTTACAGATCACCAATGCCTCTTTGGCTCTTCGTTAGTATGAGAAAATCCTTGCATGTTCATAACACTTGCATGTTGTTCCTTTGACAGTTCACGATAGCAGTCCATAGATAAAGTAGGTCTATGGGACCAGCGATAGAAAAGACAACCTGCATTCTCGGGTACACCGCAATGTATGTACCTACCGAGTCTGTAGGGAAGAATGAGGGGCTTTAGCCGATGGGACCCTGGCACTATTTAGTGTTGTTCTTAATTAATTTCCTCTCACTATAAAAAAAACAGGTAGGTACACAAGGTTTTTTTTTAACACATCACGCCGGCAATAAGTACGGACTTCCATTTTTTAATTATCCAGAAGAACCTTTTTCGCTTCATACATCAAATTGATGTTCCTGACTTGCTCCTTCTTTAAGACGGCACCGATTGGATCGGTACGCGTTATGTTAGGTTGGCCGTATAAATTTTTTTGTACAAATCAAATCGTAGGACAAGTTGGCGTGGTCATAATTTGTTTTATCACTATTAAAGAATGGTAATGATGTTACATGGACGGACCTTGTGGCAGGCAGGCCAATGTGGAAAAAAAAGAAAAAGTATTTATAATGGAAGAAAAGCTGCAGATGTCTTTCGTAAGGAGTCGTAAAGGGAGAATGTGTGTAGGTATCCTTAATTTAAAATACTTTTATTCTGAACAGTTGTTGAGAAAACAAAGTAAAATTGTTCACATATACCCGATGTGAGACTAGCTTTTGAGTGAAAAAATGTTCCATTTATGGGACAACTGGTGTTCTGAAACCAAATTGTAATACAAGATGGGCTTCCTTATAATAAAACTAATACTGGACTGCCAGATGGTGCGTGGATTTCAGTGTCATTCCTTTAACATCATTTGTTTTTATTTTATTAAATAAGAGAACCATAATTAAAATTACTTTTGAAACACAACTGAAACAACGCCCGATGAAATGAAGATATCTTTTTACTTGAAGTATAATTAAAAAAAAAAAGATAAAGTTCTACTTTTGATGAAGAATTTTTTTTTAGAATTATTGAATATTCATAAGCAAAATAATAATAATAAAAATCTTGTCAAAATAAAATCCTTCGTGATATGAAAAAAGTAGGATTTTGGTTGCAAATATAGTTCTAGGAAACATGATAAACTCTTTATAAGGTTAATTTTCGATTCATAATTCTGTCTATTTATTTTGGTTAACAAAATTTGTGTATTTATTACTTAGACCTAGGGAGAGAAAGGGTTAATAATACACATTGGTCTTTGTGTAGGGGGTAGTAACGGTATTAAAATCTACTATTATATGCGCTGAGAAACTCGCTTCGGATGATTAATGGCGTGTACACATCTGAACACGCGCGGTGACGTAACTAATGGCTCGTTGCATGCAACGTATCAAAATTCCATAGTACCTACGCGGTTCGTGGTGGTTCGTCACGAATGGACTATGGGAATTTGATACGTTGCATGCAACGTGACATTGGTTACGTTACCGCGCGTTTTCAGATGTGTTCAGACCCTAATTAGAGACCCATGGGCCAAATTGAAAATCTTCCTTTTCCACTACTTGCAACCGAAACATTCTCGACGTTGTATACCAACATACCTATAATTATTACCCCTTGAGTTTAAATGTTTTGATATTAGGCAAGACAAAATATTGCAGCAGTGGAAGACAAAGATAGACAATAAAAGTCCAAGAAAATTTCACCAATAAAAACAAAAATTATCAATCGAACTTTCTTATTGATTAAACGATTCAATCGTGTGCAGAGCTGTGGGTAAGGGAGAGCCTTGCACAAAAGAAATATTAAGAGAGAAACTTTTTTCAAACAACTATAATGTAAGAAATTTTTTGATGAAAAACCATAATGAACGACATTTAGGTTAGCGCGCGATATAAAATTACCTTTCATTCGAAGTCAGAGTGAGATAGAGAGGGAGCTATTCGAAACTGTTGGGAAGTTTAACAATCAAATTTTACTCGACACGATAAATAAAAGCCGAAACGAAGAAATCAAATTTATTTAATGCAATAATTTCAATCTGTGCTTTTGGCCTTAATGACAGCCAACAAAGTTTGAATTGATATCAATAAATTCACTTTATCTGAAAGCGAATTGAGGGGTGAAAAAGGAGATATGGCCTTTATAATAGAGAACTCTACAAACAGCCGATATTCTCTCAGCCTTGAGTTGGGAACTATGTTTTGATGAATACACCGCATAGATGTACCTACACTAAAAAGATGATTATTCAAAACAATATCCATTCAAACAATGAAAATTGCTCTATTTAGATAATTAGGCAGAGAAACTTGGTGTTTTATTTATTTGTTTGAACAAAAATACCTATAGGTATAGGTTATAACTATGCAGTACGTAATTATAATTGTACATACTACAATTGTATTTATGGTAAAATTTAACACCTGAAGATGAAAGGTCCGAACATCAAGAAACCGTTCGTGCTTTTAAAAGTATAGGTATTCAAATTAACCACTTTAAACAGAGCTGTTATAAAAAGTTCTCTTAAAACGAATTAAAACATACTGCAAAACGACTTGTTCTTGTAATATTCTATTTAATTCTCACCTAGGGGCAAATGGAGGCAACAAGAAGCTTTCGATTACGCAATGTTTATGACCTCCTAACAATACCATGTCTAAATCTCTCAGCTCTGCTCAGCGCAACACAGTATGAGAGGGTCTTCCTAGTTTTCGAGGAAGACGCTATGTTCTACAGTAATTTAATTTATTTATAACGGGCATTAAAATACTTTTACGAAACAAAATTAAAAACATTACACAAAGGAAAAATCAAAAACCTACATTTCCAATATCCATTTTTATTTGTTCGCTTGCAAATTATATGTGTGATTAGTGGAAGAAGTAAGTATGCGTCTAGATTTTTTTTTGTCTTTTCAAATCTCTGACCTGGATTTTTTGGAATCAAAGAAGAAGTCCTCGTCATATGGAGTACTTGAAAACGTTAATGTTCATCGTCACAAAAATAAGTGAATATGAACATTAACGTTTCTCTTCGGGACCAAAATGATGAATGTTTAGACTTTAGAGAATAAATACCTAAATGTGACACAAAAAATCACGGAACAAAAGTTGAACTGTTCGTTAGATGGACGAAGAAACGGTTGAACTAGAGGTCTAGAATAGAACGCAGAAGCATTGTTACCCTGCTTTGACATAAAAAAGTTAGGGGTTTAACACTGGGAGAGAATCAAGTTCAACAGAGAATAATGGAAGTCTTCACAGTAAAGTCTTGTTCAAGACTGGAGAAAATAAGGTAACTGAATAACTTAAAACAATTCAGTATTCGATTAAAATTCTCAGAGTCTACCAAAAATTAAATTCAATTTCATAATCTTCACGGGGAAATTAAATACTTAATTTGAAAAGGTAAAAATCTGAAGAGCTTTTTTTCACCTCGTTTCTTCTATTATAGTTGTTGCTTTTATGTTTTGTCGAGAACGTTGTTTCGAATCCAATGAAACCGTCGGAAGTTGGGGAGGTAGGAAGGAATACAATAATAATGTTATCTGCGACCAATTTTACTTTTTCCTTGTCCTTATCCTCTCTAAATTTAAGCTATCAACCCCGTTTTAAAAACCCCACCATAAAGTCTAAAATAGGTAGGTCCTGATACAACATTCTTGAGAAAATTGGAAAGAAACCTATACTTTTAGAATTCACATACTACGTAGCTACAATGTTACTAGGTTCCGATATTGATAAAACAATAGTTAGGTACTGAAAATATACTGAAAAAAGCATGTTTGTATTACGTGCTTTATCATGTTTAATTTAATCCTGAAAAGCATAAGAATGTTTTAAGCTGAGAAACAAGAAGTATAAATAATAATAATAAGCTGAGAAATATCATACATAGCATACTTTGATTTTTCACTCATATATCTCAAAATGTTTTCTTTATGTCAAATTATTTGTTTTTCATATGTTGCGTTTAAGTAGGTATATTTAGACACATTCAGCGCAGGTCTATCAACACAACCTCTGTTGGAGATAGACATAGCTGGGATCTAACACAATATGACAAAAAATGAAAGTCGATCTTTAGTACCTATTTTTTTTGCCTCTTGTTGCCCCTAAGTTACTCCTGATGTCATTGTAGTCCGGCCCCATCTCCATGCATCCATTATTTCAGATTTTCAGACCTGCTCAATTCATTTACTTTCATTTTAGTCACTACTTTCTTATAATTATCATTTCTCAACTTATCAAAAAGTGTTTTCCCGCACATCCGGCGTAGTGAGATCATTTCTACAGCATTTGCGCCAACTTTCAGATTTTTCGTTCATGTGTCCAACTTCACTCGCAAATATACATTTTTTTTTAATTAATGTTTGCCGAATCACAAAACTAAATGTAGAAAGCTACAAAAAATGTTTACTTATTCATAATTGCTAGAGGATGTTTCAACATTTGGCGAGGGAAATATGTTTTCATGACGCCACCCACAGAGTGGACTAAAAAAGGTTATATTGTACTAAAACAATGCGAGTGTATGAATTTAAGGAAGCACCCAAGATCCCAACAATACCTAAAATACGTACGTGAAGTGTAAAGATTGTGGTTCCTTAAAAAATAATTAATATAAAATTGTACGACATTAAAAAATCACGGAAAGGACACGTGTCTTGGTTTTAAGAGAGGGCTAAGTTATATTATTAGTATCATTTTAATATGTAGGGAATGTACTTTTATAGGAAGCACTCTAGCCGAATAAAAATAAATGATATTTTATACAATTCATTTCGTACGTTTTTGGCAAAAAAAAAACCAAACTAATAAGATTCACCGCACGTTTCATTAAAAATATAGGCAGGTACCTACCCCCGTGCGGTTAGCCGATTTTTTTTCACCCCCACCTTGTTGTATGTGAGGCATAATATCGAACCTTTATTTTTTTCTCGGAATTATTTTTGCGCGTATAAAGAATCGAAATTGGTATTAGAGGGTATTATGGGATTACACGATAAAGTACCATGGGGATGTTTGTAGGTACCCATGCTTGGGCCAGGGGCGAAACTCTTTGAAAGTCTTGCTTGGAGAAGCTAACACAAAGAAGTCTTATTTTCAATTAATTATCAAAAAGTGGTAATTTATTGATATTATAATGTCGCAAATTTGAAAGATATACATTTTTTTGATATTCTTTCTACTATTTTACAAGAAATCGTACCCCTTTACAGTCCAGGCAAAGTGTATATAATGAAGTAGGTAGTACCCAAATGAAAATGTGTAGTGTGATCATTTTCATTGCACCTTTCTTACTAATTATTTACATATGTAATTAAAAAGAGACAAACAAAGTAATGGTAGTCATATAAATATGAACACACACATTTTATAAACAAATAGGATCTCTATTACTCTGACAGGCGTTAATCGTATGGTTATAACATTTTTTTTCTAGATTATCGGCGACTCATTCTATTGGGAACCGGTTATAACATTGAATGCATAAAAATAGTATTTTTTGCATTACCTCTCAGATCGAAGGCCTATATTATTATAGGGATAATATTAATACTAATGGGATGGGTACCTTTAAAATTCTGTCGTTTACATTATTTTTTTTTTTTATTATTAATTAGGCATTCCACCCTCAAAGAGTGATTTGTGCCATTATTAATCAAATAGTTTGTATTATATAAAAATTATTCGAGATCAGATAAATTATTAAACCAAACTATATTTTATTATTGTGTCTTTTTAGAAAATTTGCAATATAACCGTAAGAGTCCCGCGGACTCATAGAAAGTAAAGAAATAGAACTGAGGGGTCCCTGAAAGTTCCCCTCAATAAATACGTCACCACACCCTCTAAATGGGCAAGCCAAGAGTATGTGGTCAATCGACTGTTCCTCCTCACCACATTCACACCCCGGGTCTGGTAGGATTCCGATCCTGTGAAGGTGTTGAGCAGTCAAACAGTGCCCCAGTCTCAATCTTGAAATAATTGAAGTGTCGCGTTTGTTCAGTTTGTATAATTTGAACCATGGAGTCCTAGGTATTTTAGGCTGTATTGAACGCAGTCTTGAACCTTTGGAACTATGTTCCGTCCACCCCACAGACCATTGTTCGTTCGCTTTATTTACGAATACATTCTTCCAATCCCAAAAGGGTAATGTAAAGTCGTTCGGATCTGTTCCTTCCTGACTAGCTCTTTTTGCCAAGGAGTCAACGTGTTCATTACCTATTATTCCCTTGTGGGAATCGGGCAATACCCTCAGAGACCCGAATAACGACTTGATTCTCTCTATAAAACATACGATTTATGAAATGGAGAATATAAAAAATATGAACGTCATTCTGGTATCGTTTACATTATTATTTACCGGTAATTTTGAATTTGGAACTATTCAATAGATTAAGTACCTATTTGAAGCAGAAAAACGTAAAAACTCTAGACCATCCTCCAATACAGTCTCGATCTTTGTTCTAAATATTTCATTAGGTACCTATTTTAAATTAAAAAAAAGTCTTTGTGGACAAAGGTTTCAGTCTTCTGATGAAGCATTCAATGCTTTCAAGTCAGCCATGTTGAACATAACAACTTTGGAGGAGAATAAATAATAAAAAAAAAAACTGGTTTGAGCGAATTGAGAAAATATGAAGGTATTAAATCCAGAGATATTTTACAGTAGGCAAGTATATAAAATGTCTGTGATTAAATCACGTTGGGAATACTCTGCAAAACAGTTCAAAAAATTCAAGTTTGGGTTTTTTCTTCACACGATAGAACTTAGACACAAGATAGAATTAGGTATAGGTACCATCTAAATTCTAACGAATTTTTTTGTTTTCAAAATATTCTAAGTATTAAATAATATAGGACCTGTGGGACTAGTACGAGTTTTATGGAAAGCACGCTTGTAAGCGCTTAATAGCTGGTAATAGTGTTCTAAAACCAAACGATCAAATAGTTCGATCAATTTGAGCAAAAAATCTTACGATGTTCGTTTCGATATTCGATCAAGGAAAACTTACACTAGGGGTACCTGTAAAGGAGCAGAAAAATCTATTATTAGGAAAATAATTATTTTCTAAAAAATAACAAATGTAGGTAGGTAGGTACATCCTTTTTTCGCATGGCTTCAAAATTTGAAACAGCTTGGATGGGATACAATCATGCTATTGGCATGAAACTCACTTACGCCACTGAGCAATGTCGGTATGTATGCATAATAATATATTAAGAATATCCCAAGATAATCATGATAAAATTATAATATTATCCATACAGTAAGTAGATACTTGGGACGGTAATTGATTAAGTTTGTTGGAGCATTATTAGAAACCTAATTACCTACGTAATCTCCAAATTTATTCATAATCTTAATACTTTCACATGTATTAGCCCCCCATTCACGATCACTACAGCCATCCGAATTTGAGTGTTGTCACTTCAAAAAATGACCGTGAGTGGTGAAAACCAAGCGGAGTGATAAAGTGAGTCGGATAGCCATTAGTCTAAAATTCCATTGCGTCAAGCCATTCATTCGTCCATCACTCCAAACGGATCATCAATGGGTAAATTGGAATGGGCGTGGTCCAAGTTGTTACGCCATTCGATTGTCACTTGAGTGCTTAAAACTTGGTGCAAATTTGTCTAATTTTGCCATAGTCTTTCCATCAAACGTGTTGCTATTTTATTTTAAACAAGCTTTCCCGACAGACGTTGTCCTGCGGTTCTAACCCGAGGCGTCCCGTTCATAAGTGCAAAATGTGCACTGCGCCACCAAAAAAAATACATCATTATTAATTCGATTGAGTTAAGCTAAAACATTAAAATTGAAATATTTCCAAAACATCAATATTTCATTCGTATTCAAAACTTACATACATCGTAGAACAACGCGAGAAAATAAAATGCGCGCGCAGATAATTTACCTCTATGTATCCGATGTTGACTTTGTATGATAATTGGAGTAAGTGGGATGGGCTACTGTATAAGAGCGGCAATTAAGTTTGCAAGAATGAGAGGGAACTACCCGCGATGGCATGTCACAGGTGATTCGTTCCATACTAACTTAAATATTATATTTTATATCATTTCTTACCCATTTTTCAACTTTTTATTATTTATTCTATTATCCGGAGCTGAGAAGAATCCAATAAATCAAACATTGAAAGAATCTGTTTAGCCGATCTCGAGTTATAAGTGTTCGCACTAACCCGACTTTCATTTATATTAGAGATAGTAACAAAATGCGTGTATTAATTGATGTAGTGATATTTCGTTATACTAATTCTTCTTCGTCAGACAGTCTCCGTACATAGGCCTCCCCACTCTCCTTTCAATCATTCCTGTCCTGAACCTCTCTCATCTTCGCGATGTTTGCGTTATTTATTTATTTCTTTAAATCACATACGGCCATTAGGCCAATTACAAAACAATAACATAAAAATCATACACATAAGAATTTTTCTTTTTAAAAAACAATAAACAATACAAAATAGTGATACGTAGATGAAAATTCCAAAATCATTAAAAAAAAATAAAAAAATATAATAGTTAGCTATGAAATCATCCATTTTTATTCATCTATCGTGATCATATCACCATTGAAAAACAATAAAATAAAATACATAGTTAAAAAAAATACATTGAAAATCATTAAAACAAAAAATAGAAATATAATACGTAGAAAATATAAAAAAATAGAAAAATAAAATAATAAAATCAAGAATAAATAATTTTGGACATATTAAAACCTCATTCACTTATATAATATGGTAGAACAAAAATCTCTTTGAGGAAAACATGAAAATAAAATCTTACTTATACGAACGATTGAAAAAAAAACAAGTTTCACATCCATTTGTACTGATCGTGATTTGGTCTAATTTTTTGGATGTCACCCAATGGAGTGATCGTGAATGAGGGGCTTAATACTTTCACATGTATGTAGGTAGGTATTACATAATTTCATAAACTTCCAATTTTTCTTTGTATGTAGGACTGTAGGTAGGTATCATCCCTCCCTCAAATTTCTACCATCATTTTATTATTATTAAGAAACAGTATTGGAATTTTTGTTTAATTTCTGGATAAGTGGTCGGAACAACGTTTTTAAAAATTTAATAACGGAATAAGATTTTTTTTATGTTTGTCCTTGAGGATTTTGAATCGAAATTGCGTACTTATTGTTTTTTTTGTTATAATTTAATCCTGTTTGAATTTTTTTCAAGTTTCTCCGAAAAATTAACATTTTTATTATTGCCACGAGTATACCACCGCTCGACTTTATTCTTTAAAATTAAGAATAGCTGAATAATATTATGAAACCATTATTATTGCGGAAGCGACAATGTTATTTTTTCCTGTTTATCGATATACCTACACTTCAAATCGATGTGAAAAGTCATCTTAAGAACAGTTGTTTTGTTTTTAAGCAATGGCTATCTATGTGACCCAGGATGCAAAGAAGATAGTGGAGCAATATGGAGGCTACCCTACGTTCAAGAGTTAAGGGCTGTTTCCAGTTTATAGCAAGTCGCAGGTGTGAGTAGCGGGTTGCAGCAAAATTGCAGGTGTGAGTAGCGGTTTAAAATTGCAGGTTAAAAGTGAGTAGGAGTTGGTGTGAGTCCATGTTCATTTCCGTTGTTGATTTTCTATTTTCGCCAACGGGGGCAGCACTGTCAAACCGGGTGCGCGCACCTTAATTATTATTTGCAGTGTGTATGATGCACATATGGGAAAGGAGGGCGGGGCAAGGCTATTCGCAAAAAATAGAACCCGCATCTATAACTGTAAAGTTTAATCGCAACTTGCAGCTCTGTCCATGTACACCTGTTTATTACTTGTTACTTTGCACCCGCTCTAGCATATACACTTGCAATTTTGAAAAGTGTAAACGGCTCACAAAGACAAGAAGCATTATTTTGCGATTTATTCCCCATAAAATTGATTTTTTACCATCTTAATTTAAAAAAGTACCTGTAGAATTTCTCAGCCTTAGCGTTTACTTGAGTTTCGGATCTACCAATGATGGTCAAAAACGTGTCGTAGAAGATACAACACTGAGCTTAGAAATTCTATTCTAAATAAGCTCTCAATCAGAATGTATATTGGCGTAGTCAGATTCAAGAAGATTAACAGACTTCGCTGCCTTGATCACTTGCACCCTATGGAAGAACTAGAGCTACAAAAAAAGGAAATTGTAATATTATTCTACCAAATCGGTAGTAGAAGAAGTGTCCGAAAACCAAGGTGGCAGCAATCAGTGACCGAACAGGATGGAGAAACTTTTTAGTGGCAGCTCAGACCCACCACGGTTTATAACGCTGAATATTTTGTACATAATATTATTAAGCTAATGATTAATAATATGATTATAATTATTTTGTGATCAAAACTTCATACGCAAACAAAGAGAACTTATCAATAAACATAGGTAAATAATGTGTGTATGTAATGTTCGTACGACTAAATATTCTGACAAACTTATTATTAATAATTATCAAATTTCAAACGGTAGGAAAGTTCCAAGAATCAATCAATTACATTCTACACCAGCTTCACACACAACATGATCTACCATCTCCCTAATACTATTATGAGTAGCTTCAAGTTCCAATAACAAAGGCGAATCGTTACTATACATACAATACAGTATTACCACCTTCAACTTCAGAGAAACTTTCATTTTTGGTAGAGCTTTATGAAATAATAATATTAATAAGTTACCAATCATCAGATGTGATGTGAACCTTTGCGTGGGTGCGTTTCGTAGCGTATTATTGGCATGATTAATAGTAGGTACCTGATCGAACAGATTTGAAATTGGAAACTTTTGTTAATTTCAAACTAGTATTTAATTAGTCAAAACTAAATTCAAATTATCGGAAATAAAACTTCACGAAGTTCAACTGTCTAAATCGGTAAAACTCATCACTTTTTGGTGTGTCGAAAGTTTTTTTTTAAATTAAATATGCTTCGATAGAAATATTGATCTGAAATGACGTACGTAAATGTCGAACTAAAGTAAAGTTTTCAAAGATTTTCTTTATTCAGAGTCTAGCAGGAAAAGAAAACTAAAAGTAATCAGCAAATAAATGGAAAATTACATAATTAATCATAAACTATTGTCAAAACAAACTTAATGGATCTTGTCTCAGCTTTCAATCATCTCCAAATAAACAAGGACAATGAGACAAAATTCGCAAAAAAAAATGAGAACAATTTAATTGCTTTCAATAATATTAGCCACAGGGATGAGGTAGTTTCTTCTTTTTCATCATCATAGCATGTCTCCTTTCATTTCTAAACAAATCTTCCCTCTCTCCTTCCAATCATTCTTGTTTTGAGACTGCCTTATGGTAGGTTATTATAACCTTTCTACATTTTGTTTCAAATGTTACCTTCGATCGAAATATTTGACGGTAGTTTGCAAGATGCTTTAATTTTTCTTCATCCTTATTAATGTCTTGTAGAATGTGATTTCATAGAAGTTTAAGTAAGTAAGCTCTTGAAATCGCCAATCTACTATTAAAACTTCCCTTTCAATAGACGATTTCCCAAAAAATGTTATTTGATAGAAGTTTAAGTAAGTAAGCTCTTGAAATCACCAATCTACTACTAAAACTTCCCTGTCAATGGGTGATTTCCCTTGTACAGCTTTCTTTCCTCAAGGTGTCCCTCCATACATTTTTTGTGGACGCAATCCTGGTTAAACAATATAAGTAATGCATACAATTTCTTGCAAAATAATATAACCACGTAGTTCACACGTACATAATAAGAAGTAAACTCTCTCTAGCAGAGAGCAAAATAAATATCAATATTCTAGAGTCACGTTCGCCACGTTTTTTACCTGTCATATTTGAAGTTCCGTCAATCCAATAACGGAGCCCCAACAGCGCACAAGGCTATTAATGTATTTTCAATGAAATGTTTTAACCTTTTCTTATGCAAAGCCTTCAGCAGGCTTCTGAGGTAACAAAACCCTATACACGTATACTTTTTCTGACATGTTAATAATTCCAGACGTTCCATTTGAAGTGTGTCAACTGACAAACGAATATAAGTAGGTACGAGTCAATAATTTGAGTAAATTTTTGTACACGCCAAATAATACCTACTCATGTGCAAAAATAACAGAAAATACGAGTATATAAAATACTGTATCGTCTTATTCAGCAGATAGCTTATAAGGCTGAATGAAAAGGTGTAGAAGTGTGAATTCTTTTTCTGATTACGTCCTCAGGACGGGAAAGAGTGCAGGTCCATTCTATCTGTCTTATTCTTGTATGATGGGTGAAAAAGTGCATGGTCGTCTGGGCATTATAAAGGACAAGGTCTCAGTATGCGGTTTTAATCCTCCGCTAATTTCACCGCCAAATCAATTCAGTAACGACGGTCAGCTTTGAACAATCAATTGTTTTTAGAGTATTTCCATGTATTATATTGCTTCCAGGATGGTAGTTGAGATGCACGTGGGTTATTTCCTCTTGGACTTCCTCAGTGAGCCAGCCAGGACATTTGGTAAAACCTTATATGGGTGGAGATCTGAGGTTGGTCTCTTAGGTCTCTGATACGTAGTTTCATTCCACACAAAATCTTTCCCACGGATACCCAGAATAATATTAATAAATAAATAAATAAAAATTAATAAAATAAAAATTTCTGTCCCGACCGGGAATCGAATCCGGTTAAGTATAATAATATTATCGATTTTTTAGTATTTATCTCTGGAACCCCGCTCTAAGAGGAATTTGACCACAGGATAAGTGCCAGGTTTCAAAAGTTATTAATATTTACATTTCTTTAACAATGTTTTATCGTAAAAAAATTGGTTCATCCCATTTAATAGGTACATTTCATTTGCTCATAGATTTGTCAAATTTTCTCATGACTCATATTAAGTTTTATTATAGTATATTTATTATAGTAGAGTGTCGTATCTTCAGAAACAAGTTTTTTTGTTGTTGATATAATGGCATTACATCCAAAAAGAATGATGAAGCCAATGACGCTATTCCAAGAAATCAAGTTTACAACAAGGCACAATATACAAACAAGTATCAGGCGCCAGTATGGGTTCTTCCCTCTCCCCAATACTTGCTGACCTGTTCCTACTGGATTTCGAAGAACGAGCACTAAGCCAAGCTCAATATAAACCCACCCTATACAAACGATACGTAGATGACACCTTTGTCATCTGGCCCCACGGAAAAGAAAAATTAGATGAATTCTTACTCCACCTAAACAATCTACATCCAACCATCAAATTCACGATGGAAATAGAGACCGACTCCCAACTCCCCTTCCTCGACACACTCATTCGCAGAAACCCCGACGGCACACTAGGACATAAAATCTACCGGAAAGCAACCTCCACCTCGAGATATCTCCAAGCGGACTCTCATCATCACCCCTCCCAATTGCAAGCGGTCGCCACATCTTTGTTCCACAGGACTGTGTCACTGACAGATAACACACAAAGAGAAGATGAAGAACGCGTTCTTACCAAAATCCTAAAACAAAATGGGTACTCCAACAAACAGCTGAGTGCAGCTAAATCACACGCATCCACCCCTAATCTGTCAACACCACCTAACGACAGGTACCTCGGTACTTGTAACATCCCTTATGTCAGAGGCGTATCTGAAAAGATTGGCCGCATACTCAAGAAACAACATATTCGCCCTGTCTTCTCAGCAAACAAAAAAGTTTGCACAACCTTACTTCTACCTACTGATAAGATCCCCAACGAACACCAAGGTGTATACCAAATCCCTTGCAAAGACTGTCCCAAAGTATACATAGGTAAAACGAATAGAAAAGTCTCGGTCAGAGCCGAAGAACACAAAAATGACGTCAAAAACAAAAAACCCTCATCCACCCTCGCGCTACACACAATGACTGAAGGCCACAAAATAGACTTCGAAAACACAAAAACACTACACAAGTCAAATCGAGAACTACACCGCACCTTGCTCGAAGCAATTAACATTGCCAAACGAGATCATACACTGAACGAAAGAGATGAAACGATTAAACTTAACCCCTCCTACCTCCACCTCTTAGACCAAATCACACCCACCCACCCCACACATACAAAAACCACCACCCACACCCCACAAACACATCTCCAATCAAACACCACAACCTCCAATTCAACTACAAGTTCCGCCACTGACTCAAATCCATCCACAAGTACCCTAACAGACAGTATACCTACAAACACATCTCGTAATAGCGCGCGTTCCACGAGACAAAATACGTCATAATCTGCTTAGCGAGTCAACGAATAACATCCTTGTCTTGTTACTGTAGATTAATTTTCGGCGTCATTACTTCGGTAATACGACGAAAGGCTGAAGATGGAGTCTCTGATGGCTCCGAAATATATACCACCATCTAACCAACAAACCAACACCTTTAATAATGTTCCAAATAACATCGGGAACAACTCACAACGCGACAGTACCCGAAATAACAATTTACATATTCCGCGTCGCGAAAAGCTTTATATTAACATAATATCACTTTACGGGAGTGGCGTCAAACAAGATCTTGACCGTTTCGAGAAGTGCAAGCTAAAACGAGTGAAGTGTTTGAACGATATTACATTCTTAGTGAGGTGCCGTGATAACAAGGTGATACCGACATCGTTCCGTCTCAGGTACTACAAGCAGAATACACACACCAACCGTATTCTACACAAAGCAAGCCTAGGACTGGTGCGAGCCGAGATTGCTGAGAAACGCCGCCTACTAGATCAGATAAGTGAAAACTTATATTACCAACATCTTAAACTGTCTTCCCTCATTCATCCTCTATTATGGAATCAGTTTGATGACATAATACAAGAACGACTCGACACAGAAAACACAAACACCAAAAATACACACATCAGGAAGTTCAATAACCTCACTAAACACTTACAACCACGATCACAGACACCAAACAGCAACAACCAAAAACCCCCCCCTACACTCGCACATACAGTACACAACTTATCCAACGAAACCCTCGACGAAAATGCCCTTTCAATTCTGTCGAAAGGCTTCAACTTTGCCATATCCCCCTCACACATACCGAAAGAAAAATTCATAGTTAACTTAGAAACTTCCTTGCAAAATATCCCGGACAAGACAGCTGAAGAAATCAGACAGGATGTCTGCACTATACTACGCAAATCCAAGGCCCCCAAGTCCAACACCACGCACGCTGAGCGTGAAGCCCTCAAAAAACTTAAACAAAATCCCAACATCGTCATCCTCCCAGCCGACAAAGGCAATGCCACCGTGGTAATGAACTCGACTGAATACGACAGCATGGTTCAAATCCTGTTGCAAGACGACTCCGGGTACAAAGTCCATCCGACGAACCCCATCACATACCTAGAAAAAACCACGAAAGCTATCATCACTAAATCCACCCTTTCTAATGAAGTAAAGAAACGCCTAATTCCGAGAGAAAAATCCTCGGCGATAGCCAAGTTCTATGCACTTCCCAAAATCCACAAAAATCCATTAACTCTAAGACCCATTGTCTCACAACTAAGCACCCCAACATACCACCTCTCTAAATACCTATCAAACTTTCTTTATCCCGATTCCATACAACGCGACTCATACATAAAAAACTCCTTCGACTTCATAGAGTTGATAAAAACAATAAAAACCAACGAAACAGACCTGTTAGTAAGCTTCGACATCGTATCTCTCTTTACAAACATTCCCATAGATGAGACACTTACAATTTTAAAAGATCGCTTCAAAATACCTAAAATGTTTATCAACATGATAGCCCATTGCATGTCCAACACTTTCTTCTCATACAAAGGCACAATATACAAACAAGTATCAGGCGCCAGTATGGGTTCTTCCCTCTCCCCAATACTTGCTGACCTGTTCCTACTGGATTTCGAAGAACGAGCACTAAGCCAAGCTCAATATAAACCCACCCTATACAAACGATACGTAGATGACACCTTTGTCATCTGGCCCCACGGAAAAGAAAAATTAGATGAATTCTTACTCCACCTAAACAATCTACATCCAACCATCAAATTCACGATGGAAATAGAGACCGACTCCCAACTCCCCTTCCTCGACACACTCATTCGCAGAAACCCCGACGGCACACTAGGACATAAAATCTACCGGAAAGCAACCTCCACCTCGAGATATCTCCAAGCGGACTCTCATCATCACCCCTCCCAATTGCAAGCGGTCGCCACATCTTTGTTCCACAGGACTGTGTCACTGACAGATAACACACAAAGAGAAGATGAAGAACGCGTTCTTACCAAAATCCTAAAACAAAATGGGTACTCCAACAAACAGCTGAGTGCAGCTAAATCACACGCATCCACCCCTAATCTGTCAACACCACCTAACGACAGGTACCTCGGTACTTGTAACATCCCTTATGTCAGAGGCGTATCTGAAAAGATTGGCCGCATACTCAAGAAACAACATATTCGCCCTGTCTTCTCAGCAAACAAAAAAGTTTGCACAACCTTACTTCTACCTACTGATAAGATCCCCAACGAACACCAAGGTGTATACCAAATCCCTTGCAAAGACTGTCCCAAAGTATACATAGGTAAAACGAATAGAAAAGTCTCGGTCAGAGCCGAAGAACACAAAAATGACGTCAAAAACAAAAAACCCTCATCCACCCTCGCGCTACACACAATGACTGAAGGCCACAAAATAGACTTCGAAAACACAAAAACACTACACAAGTCAAATCGAGAACTACACCGCACCTTGCTCGAAGCAATTAACATTGCCAAACGAGATCATACACTGAACGAAAGAGATGAAACGATTAAACTTAACCCCTCCTACCTCCACCTCTTAGACCAAATCACACCCACCCACCCCACACATACAAAAACCACCACCCACACCCCACAAACACATCTCCAATCAAACACCACAACCTCCAATTCAACTACAAGTTCCGCCACTGACTCAAATCCATCCACAAGTACCCTAACAGACAGTATACCTACAAACACATCTCGTAATAGCGCGCGTTCCACGAGACAAAATACGTCATAATCTGCTTAGCGAGTCAACGAATAACATCCTTGTCTTGTTACTGTAGATTAATTTTCGGCGTCATTACTTCGGTAATACGACGAAAGGCTGAAGATGGAGTCTCTGATGGCTCCGAAATATATACCACCATCTAACCAACAAACCAACACCTTTAATAATGTTCCAAATAACATCGGGAACAACTCACAACGCGACAGTACCCGAAATAACAATTTACATATTCCGCGTCGCGAAAAGCTTTATATTAACATAATATCACTTTACGGGAGTGGCGTCAAACAAGATCTTGACCGTTTCGAGAAGTGCAAGCTAAAACGAGTGAAGTGTTTGAACGATATTACATTCTTAGTGAGGTGCCGTGATAACAAGGTGATACCGACATCGTTCCGTCTCAGGTACTACAAGCAGAATACACACACCAACCGTATTCTACACAAAGCAAGCCTAGGACTGGTGCGAGCCGAGATTGCTGAGAAACGCCGCCTACTAGATCAGATAAGTGAAAACTTATATTACCAACATCTTAAACTGTCTTCCCTCATTCATCCTCTATTATGGAATCAGTTTGATGACATAATACAAGAACGACTCGACACAGAAAACACAAACACCAAAAATACACACATCAGGAAGTTCAATAACCTCACTAAACACTTACAACCACGATCACAGACACCAAACAGCAACAACCAAAAACCCCCCCCTACACTCGCACATACAGTACACAACTTATCCAACGAAACCCTCGACGAAAATGCCCTTTCAATTCTGTCGAAAGGCTTCAACTTTGCCATATCCCCCTCACACATACCGAAAGAAAAATTCATAGTTAACTTAGAAACTTCCTTGCAAAATATCCCGGACAAGACAGCTGAAGAAATCAGACAGGATGTCTGCACTATACTACGCAAATCCAAGGCCCCCAAGTCCAACACCACGCACGCTGAGCGTGAAGCCCTCAAAAAACTTAAACAAAATCCCAACATCGTCATCCTCCCAGCCGACAAAGGCAATGCCACCGTGGTAATGAACTCGACTGAATACGACAGCATGGTTCAAATCCTGTTGCAAGACGACTCCGTGTACAAAGTCCATCCGACGAACCCCATCACATACCTAGAAAAAACCACGAAAGCTATCATCACTAAATCCACCCTTTCTAATGAAGTAAAGAAACGCCTAATTCCGAGAGAAAAATCCTCGGCGATAGCCAAGTTCTATGCACTTCCCAAAATCCACAAAAATCCATTAACTCTAAGACCCATTGTCTCACAACTAAGCACCCCAACATACCACCTCTCTAAATACCTATCAAACTTTCTTTATCCCGATTCCATACAACGCGACTCATACATAAAAAACTCCTTCGACTTCATAGAGTTGATAAAAACAATAAAAACCAACGAAACAGACCTGTTAGTAAGCTTCGACATCGTATCTCTCTTTACAAACATTCCCATAGATGAGACACTTACAATTTTAAAAGATCGCTTCAAAATACCTAAAATGTTTATCAACATGATAGCCCATTGCATGTCCAACACTTTCTTCTCATACAAAGGCACAATATACAAACAAGTATCAGGCGCCAGTATGGGTTCTTCCCTCTCCCCAATACTTGCTGACCTGTTCCTACTGGATTTCGAAGAACGAGCACTAAGCCAAGCTCAATATAAACCCACCCTATACAAACGATACGTAGATGACACCTTTGTCATCTGGCCCCACGGAAAAGAAAAATTAGATGAATTCTTACTCCACCTAAACAATCTACATCCAACCATCAAATTCACGATGGAAATAGAGACCGACTCCCAACTCCCCTTCCTCGACACACTCATTCGCAGAAACCCCGACGGCACACTAGGACATAAAATCTACCGGAAAGCAACCTCCACCTCGAGATATCTCCAAGCGGACTCTCATCATCACCCCTCCCAATTGCAAGCGGTCGCCACATCTTTGTTCCACAGGACTGTGTCACTGACAGATAACACACAAAGAGAAGATGAAGAACGCGTTCTTACCAAAATCCTAAAACAAAATGGGTACTCCAACAAACAGCTGAGTGCAGCTAAATCACACGCATCCACCCCTAATCTGTCAACACCACCTAACGACAGGTACCTCGGTACTTGTAACATCCCTTATGTCAGAGGCGTATCTGAAAAGATTGGCCGCATACTCAAGAAACAACATATTCGCCCTGTCTTCTCAGCAAACAAAAAAGTTTGCACAACCTTACTTCTACCTACTGATAAGATCCCCAACGAACACCAAGGTGTATACCAAATCCCTTGCAAAGACTGTCCCAAAGTATACATAGGTAAAACGAATAGAAAAGTCTCGGTCAGAGCCGAAGAACACAAAAATGACGTCAAAAACAAAAAACCCTCATCCACCCTCGCGCTACACACAATGACTGAAGGCCACAAAATAGACTTCGAAAACACAAAAACACTACACAAGTCAAATCGAGAACTACACCGCACCTTGCTCGAAGCAATTAACATTGCCAAACGAGATCATACACTGAACGAAAGAGATGAAACGATTAAACTTAACCCCTCCTACCTCCACCTCTTAGACCAAATCACACCCACCCACCCCACACATACAAAAACCACCACCCACACCCCACAAACACATCTCCAATCAAACACCACAACCTCCAATTCAACTACAAGTTCCGCCACTGACTCAAATCCATCCACAAGTACCCTAACAGACAGTATACCTACAAACACATCTCGTAATAGCGCGCGTTCCACGAGACAAAATACGTCATAATCTGCTTAGCGAGTCAACGAATAACATCCTTGTCTTGTTACTGTAGATTAATTTTCGGCGTCATTACTTCGGTAATACGACGAAAGGCTGAAGATGGAGTCTCTGATGGCTCCGAAATATATACCACCATCTAACCAACAAACCAACACCTTTAATAATGTTCCAAATAACATCGGGAACAACTCACAACGCGACAGTACCCGAAATAACAATTTACATATTCCGCGTCGCGAAAAGCTTTATATTAACATAATATCACTTTACGGGAGTGGCGTCAAACAAGATCTTGACCGTTTCGAGAAGTGCAAGCTAAAACGAGTGAAGTGTTTGAACGATATTACATTCTTAGTGAGGTGCCGTGATAACAAGGTGATACCGACATCGTTCCGTCTCAGGTACTACAAGCAGAATACACACACCAACCGTATTCTACACAAAGCAAGCCTAGGACTGGTGCGAGCCGAGATTGCTGAGAAACGCCGCCTACTAGATCAGATAAGTGAAAACTTATATTACCAACATCTTAAACTGTCTTCCCTCATTCATCCTCTATTATGGAATCAGTTTGATGACATAATACAAGAACGACTCGACACAGAAAACACAAACACCAAAAATACACACATCAGGAAGTTCAATAACCTCACTAAACACTTACAACCACGATCACAGACACCAAACAGCAACAACCAAAAACCCCCCCCTACACTCGCACATACAGTACACAACTTATCCAACGAAACCCTCGACGAAAATGCCCTTTCAATTCTGTCGAAAGGCTTCAACTTTGCCATATCCCCCTCACACATACCGAAAGAAAAATTCATAGTTAACTTAGAAACTTCCTTGCAAAATATCCCGGACAAGACAGCTGAAGAAATCAGACAGGATGTCTGCACTATACTACGCAAATCCAAGGCCCCCAAGTCCAACACCACGCACGCTGAGCGTGAAGCCCTCAAAAAACTTAAACAAAATCCCAACATCGTCATCCTCCCAGCCGACAAAGGCAATGCCACCGTGGTAATGAACTCGACTGAATACGACAGCATGGTTCAAATCCTGTTGCAAGACGACTCCGTGTACAAAGTCCATCCGACGAACCCCATCACATACCTAGAAAAAACCACGAAAGCTATCATCACTAAATCCACCCTTTCTAATGAAGTAAAGAAACGCCTAATTCCGAGAGAAAAATCCTCGGCGATAGCCAAGTTCTATGCACTTCCCAAAATCCACAAAAATCCATTAACTCTAAGACCCATTGTCTCACAACTAAGCACCCCAACATACCACCTCTCTAAATACCTATCAAACTTTCTTTATCCCGATTCCATACAACGCGACTCATACATAAAAAACTCCTTCGACTTCATAGAGTTGATAAAAACAATAAAAACCAACGAAACAGACCTGTTAGTAAGCTTCGACATCGTATCTCTCTTTACAAACATTCCCATAGATGAGACACTTACAATTTTAAAAGATCGCTTCAAAATACCTAAAATGTTTATCAACATGATAGCCCATTGCATGTCCAACACTTTCTTCTCATACAAAGGCACAATATACAAACAAGTATCAGGCGCCAGTATGGGTTCTTCCCTCTCCCCAATACTTGCTGACCTGTTCCTACTGGATTTCGAAGAACGAGCACTAAGCCAAGCTCAATATAAACCCACCCTATACAAACGATACGTAGATGACACCTTTGTCATCTGGCCCCACGGAAAAGAAAAATTAGATGAATTCTTACTCCACCTAAACAATCTACATCCAACCATCAAATTCACGATGGAAATAGAGACCGACTCCCAACTCCCCTTCCTCGACACACTCATTCGCAGAAACCCCGACGGCACACTAGGACATAAAATCTACCGGAAAGCAACCTCCACCTCGAGATATCTCCAAGCGGACTCTCATCATCACCCCTCCCAATTGCAAGCGGTCGCCACATCTTTGTTCCACAGGACTGTGTCACTGACAGATAACACACAAAGAGAAGATGAAGAACGCGTTCTTACCAAAATCCTAAAACAAAATGGGTACTCCAACAAACAGCTGAGTGCAGCTAAATCACACGCATCCACCCCTAATCTGTCAACACCACCTAACGACAGGTACCTCGGTACTTGTAACATCCCTTATGTCAGAGGCGTATCTGAAAAGATTGGCCGCATACTCAAGAAACAACATATTCGCCCTGTCTTCTCAGCAAACAAAAAAGTTTGCACAACCTTACTTCTACCTACTGATAAGATCCCCAACGAACACCAAGGTGTATACCAAATCCCTTGCAAAGACTGTCCCAAAGTATACATAGGTAAAACGAATAGAAAAGTCTCGGTCAGAGCCGAAGAACACAAAAATGACGTCAAAAACAAAAAACCCTCATCCACCCTCGCGCTACACACAATGACTGAAGGCCACAAAATAGACTTCGAAAACACAAAAACACTACACAAGTCAAATCGAGAACTACACCGCACCTTGCTCGAAGCAATTAACATTGCCAAACGAGATCATACACTGAACGAAAGAGATGAAACGATTAAACTTAACCCCTCCTACCTCCACCTCTTAGACCAAATCACACCCACCCACCCCACACATACAAAAACCACCACCCACACCCCACAAACACATCTCCAATCAAACACCACAACCTCCAATTCAACTACAAGTTCCGCCACTGACTCAAATCCATCCACAAGTACCCTAACAGACAGTATACCTACAAACACATCTCGTAATAGCGCGCGTTCCACGAGACAAAATACGTCATAATCTGCTTAGCGAGTCAACGAATAACATCCTTGTCTTGTTACTGTAGATTAATTTTCGGCGTCATTACTTCGGTAATACGACGAAAGGCTGAAGATGGAGTCTCTGATGGCTCCGAAATATATACCACCATCTAACCAACAAACCAACACCTTTAATAATGTTCCAAATAACATCGGGAACAACTCACAACGCGACAGTACCCGAAATAACAATTTACATATTCCGCGTCGCGAAAAGCTTTATATTAACATAATATCACTTTACGGGAGTGGCGTCAAACAAGATCTTGACCGTTTCGAGAAGTGCAAGCTAAAACGAGTGAAGTGTTTGAACGATATTACATTCTTAGTGAGGTGCCGTGATAACAAGGTGATACCGACATCGTTCCGTCTCAGGTACTACAAGCAGAATACACACACCAACCGTATTCTACACAAAGCAAGCCTAGGACTGGTGCGAGCCGAGATTGCTGAGAAACGCCGCCTACTAGATCAGATAAGTGAAAACTTATATTACCAACATCTTAAACTGTCTTCCCTCATTCATCCTCTATTATGGAATCAGTTTGATGACATAATACAAGAACGACTCGACACAGAAAACACAAACACCAAAAATACACACATCAGGAAGTTCAATAACCTCACTAAACACTTACAACCACGATCACAGACACCAAACAGCAACAACCAAAAACCCCCCCCTACACTCGCACATACAGTACACAACTTATCCAACGAAACCCTCGACGAAAATGCCCTTTCAATTCTGTCGAAAGGCTTCAACTTTGCCATATCCCCCTCACACATACCGAAAGAAAAATTCATAGTTAACTTAGAAACTTCCTTGCAAAATATCCCGGACAAGACAGCTGAAGAAATCAGACAGGATGTCTGCACTATACTACGCAAATCCAAGGCCCCCAAGTCCAACACCACGCACGCTGAGCGTGAAGCCCTCAAAAAACTTAAACAAAATCCCAACATCGTCATCCTCCCAGCCGACAAAGGCAATGCCACCGTGGTAATGAACTCGACTGAATACGACAGCATGGTTCAAATCCTGTTGCAAGACGACTCCGTGTACAAAGTCCATCCGACGAACCCCATCACATACCTAGAAAAAACCACGAAAGCTATCATCACTAAATCCACCCTTTCTAATGAAGTAAAGAAACGCCTAATTCCGAGAGAAAAATCCTCGGCGATAGCCAAGTTCTATGCACTTCCCAAAATCCACAAAAATCCATTAACTCTAAGACCCATTGTCTCACAACTAAGCACCCCAACATACCACCTCTCTAAATACCTATCAAACTTTCTTTATCCCGATTCCATACAACGCGACTCATACATAAAAAACTCCTTCGACTTCATAGAGTTGATAAAAACAATAAAAACCAACGAAACAGACCTGTTAGTAAGCTTCGACATCGTATCTCTCTTTACAAACATTCCCATAGATGAGACACTTACAATTTTAAAAGATCGCTTCAAAATACCTAAAATGTTTATCAACATGATAGCCCATTGCATGTCCAACACTTTCTTCTCATACAAAGGCACAATATACAAACAAGTATCAGGCGCCAGTATGGGTTCTTCCCTCTCCCCAATACTTGCTGACCTGTTCCTACTGGATTTCGAAGAACGAGCACTAAGCCAAGCTCAATATAAACCCACCCTATACAAACGATACGTAGATGACACCTTTGTCATCTGGCCCCACGGAAAAGAAAAATTAGATGAATTCTTACTCCACCTAAACAATCTACATCCAACCATCAAATTCACGATGGAAATAGAGACCGACTCCCAACTCCCCTTCCTCGACACACTCATTCGCAGAAACCCCGACGGCACACTAGGACATAAAATCTACCGGAAAGCAACCTCCACCTCGAGATATCTCCAAGCGGACTCTCATCATCACCCCTCCCAATTGCAAGCGGTCGCCACATCTTTGTTCCACAGGACTGTGTCACTGACAGATAACACACAAAGAGAAGATGAAGAACGCGTTCTTACCAAAATCCTAAAACAAAATGGGTACTCCAACAAACAGCTGAGTGCAGCTAAATCACACGCATCCACCCCTAATCTGTCAACACCACCTAACGACAGGTACCTCGGTACTTGTAACATCCCTTATGTCAGAGGCGTATCTGAAAAGATTGGCCGCATACTCAAGAAACAACATATTCGCCCTGTCTTCTCAGCAAACAAAAAAGTTTGCACAACCTTACTTCTACCTACTGATAAGATCCCCAACGAACACCAAGGTGTATACCAAATCCCTTGCAAAGACTGTCCCAAAGTATACATAGGTAAAACGAATAGAAAAGTCTCGGTCAGAGCCGAAGAACACAAAAATGACGTCAAAAACAAAAAACCCTCATCCACCCTCGCGCTACACACAATGACTGAAGGCCACAAAATAGACTTCGAAAACACAAAAACACTACACAAGTCAAATCGAGAACTACACCGCACCTTGCTCGAAGCAATTAACATTGCCAAACGAGATCATACACTGAACGAAAGAGATGAAACGATTAAACTTAACCCCTCCTACCTCCACCTCTTAGACCAAATCACACCCACCCACCCCACACATACAAAAACCACCACCCACACCCCACAAACACATCTCCAATCAAACACCACAACCTCCAATTCAACTACAAGTTCCGCCACTGACTCAAATCCATCCACAAGTACCCTAACAGACAGTATACCTACAAACACATCTCGTAATAGCGCGCGTTCCACGAGACAAAATACGTCATAATCTGCTTAGCGAGTCAACGAATAACATCCTTGTCTTGTTACTGTAGATTAATTTTCGGCGTCATTACTTCGGTAATACGACGAAAGGCTGAAGATGGAGTCTCTGATGGCTCCGAAATATATACCACCATCTAACCAACAAACCAACACCTTTAATAATGTTCCAAATAACATCGGGAACAACTCACAACGCGACAGTACCCGAAATAACAATTTACATATTCCGCGTCGCGAAAAGCTTTATATTAACATAATATCACTTTACGGGAGTGGCGTCAAACAAGATCTTGACCGTTTCGAGAAGTGCAAGCTAAAACGAGTGAAGTGTTTGAACGATATTACATTCTTAGTGAGGTGCCGTGATAACAAGGTGATACCGACATCGTTCCGTCTCAGGTACTACAAGCAGAATACACACACCAACCGTATTCTACACAAAGCAAGCCTAGGACTGGTGCGAGCCGAGATTGCTGAGAAACGCCGCCTACTAGATCAGATAAGTGAAAACTTATATTACCAACATCTTAAACTGTCTTCCCTCATTCATCCTCTATTATGGAATCAGTTTGATGACATAATACAAGAACGACTCGACACAGAAAACACAAACACCAAAAATACACACATCAGGAAGTTCAATAACCTCACTAAACACTTACAACCACGATCACAGACACCAAACAGCAACAACCAAAAACCCCCCCCTACACTCGCACATACAGTACACAACTTATCCAACGAAACCCTCGACGAAAATGCCCTTTCAATTCTGTCGAAAGGCTTCAACTTTGCCATATCCCCCTCACACATACCGAAAGAAAAATTCATAGTTAACTTAGAAACTTCCTTGCAAAATATCCCGGACAAGACAGCTGAAGAAATCAGACAGGATGTCTGCACTATACTACGCAAATCCAAGGCCCCCAAGTCCAACACCACGCACGCTGAGCGTGAAGCCCTCAAAAAACTTAAACAAAATCCCAACATCGTCATCCTCCCAGCCGACAAAGGCAATGCCACCGTGGTAATGAACTCGACTGAATACGACAGCATGGTTCAAATCCTGTTGCAAGACGACTCCGTGTACAAAGTCCATCCGACGAACCCCATCACATACCTAGAAAAAACCACGAAAGCTATCATCACTAAATCCACCCTTTCTAATGAAGTAAAGAAACGCCTAATTCCGAGAGAAAAATCCTCGGCGATAGCCAAGTTCTATGCACTTCCCAAAATCCACAAAAATCCATTAACTCTAAGACCCATTGTCTCACAACTAAGCACCCCAACATACCACCTCTCTAAATACCTATCAAACTTTCTTTATCCCGATTCCATACAACGCGACTCATACATAAAAAACTCCTTCGACTTCATAGAGTTGATAAAAACAATAAAAACCAACGAAACAGACCTGTTAGTAAGCTTCGACATCGTATCTCTCTTTACAAACATTCCCATAGATGAGACACTTACAATTTTAAAAGATCGCTTCAAAATACCTAAAATGTTTATCAACATGATAGCCCATTGCATGTCCAACACTTTCTTCTCATACAAAGGCACAATATACAAACAAGTATCAGGCGCCAGTATGGGTTCTTCCCTCTCCCCAATACTTGCTGACCTGTTCCTACTGGATTTCGAAGAACGAGCACTAAGCCAAGCTCAATATAAACCCACCCTATACAAACGATACGTAGATGACACCTTTGTCATCTGGCCCCACGGAAAAGAAAAATTAGATGAATTCTTACTCCACCTAAACAATCTACATCCAACCATCAAATTCACGATGGAAATAGAGACCGACTCCCAACTCCCCTTCCTCGACACACTCATTCGCAGAAACCCCGACGGCACACTAGGACATAAAATCTACCGGAAAGCAACCTCCACCTCGAGATATCTCCAAGCGGACTCTCATCATCACCCCTCCCAATTGCAAGCGGTCGCCACATCTTTGTTCCACAGGACTGTGTCACTGACAGATAACACACAAAGAGAAGATGAAGAACGCGTTCTTACCAAAATCCTAAAACAAAATGGGTACTCCAACAAACAGCTGAGTGCAGCTAAATCACACGCATCCACCCCTAATCTGTCAACACCACCTAACGACAGGTACCTCGGTACTTGTAACATCCCTTATGTCAGAGGCGTATCTGAAAAGATTGGCCGCATACTCAAGAAACAACATATTCGCCCTGTCTTCTCAGCAAACAAAAAAGTTTGCACAACCTTACTTCTACCTACTGATAAGATCCCCAACGAACACCAAGGTGTATACCAAATCCCTTGCAAAGACTGTCCCAAAGTATACATAGGTAAAACGAATAGAAAAGTCTCGGTCAGAGCCGAAGAACACAAAAATGACGTCAAAAACAAAAAACCCTCATCCACCCTCGCGCTACACACAATGACTGAAGGCCACAAAATAGACTTCGAAAACACAAAAACACTACACAAGTCAAATCGAGAACTACACCGCACCTTGCTCGAAGCAATTAACATTGCCAAACGAGATCATACACTGAACGAAAGAGATGAAACGATTAAACTTAACCCCTCCTACCTCCACCTCTTAGACCAAATCACACCCACCCACCCCACACATACAAAAACCACCACCCACACCCCACAAACACATCTCCAATCAAACACCACAACCTCCAATTCAACTACAAGTTCCGCCACTGACTCAAATCCATCCACAAGTACCCTAACAGACAGTATACCTACAAACACATCTCGTAATAGCGCGCGTTCCACGAGACAAAATACGTCATAATCTGCTTAGCGAGTCAACGAATAACATCCTTGTCTTGTTACTGTAGATTAATTTTCGGCGTCATTACTTCGGTAATACGACGAAAGGCTGAAGATGGAGTCTCTGATGGCTCCGAAATATATACCACCATCTAACCAACAAACCAACACCTTTAATAATGTTCCAAATAACATCGGGAACAACTCACAACGCGACAGTACCCGAAATAACAATTTACATATTCCGCGTCGCGAAAAGCTTTATATTAACATAATATCACTTTACGGGAGTGGCGTCAAACAAGATCTTGACCGTTTCGAGAAGTGCAAGCTAAAACGAGTGAAGTGTTTGAACGATATTACATTCTTAGTGAGGTGCCGTGATAACAAGGTGATACCGACATCGTTCCGTCTCAGGTACTACAAGCAGAATACACACACCAACCGTATTCTACACAAAGCAAGCCTAGGACTGGTGCGAGCCGAGATTGCTGAGAAACGCCGCCTACTAGATCAGATAAGTGAAAACTTATATTACCAACATCTTAAACTGTCTTCCCTCATTCATCCTCTATTATGGAATCAGTTTGATGACATAATACAAGAACGACTCGACACAGAAAACACAAACACCAAAAATACACACATCAGGAAGTTCAATAACCTCACTAAACACTTACAACCACGATCACAGACACCAAACAGCAACAACCAAAAACCCCCCCCTACACTCGCACATACAGTACACAACTTATCCAACGAAACCCTCGACGAAAATGCCCTTTCAATTCTGTCGAAAGGCTTCAACTTTGCCATATCCCCCTCACACATACCGAAAGAAAAATTCATAGTTAACTTAGAAACTTCCTTGCAAAATATCCCGGACAAGACAGCTGAAGAAATCAGACAGGATGTCTGCACTATACTACGCAAATCCAAGGCCCCCAAGTCCAACACCACGCACGCTGAGCGTGAAGCCCTCAAAAAACTTAAACAAAATCCCAACATCGTCATCCTCCCAGCCGACAAAGGCAATGCCACCGTGGTAATGAACTCGACTGAATACGACAGCATGGTTCAAATCCTGTTGCAAGACGACTCCGTGTACAAAGTCCATCCGACGAACCCCATCACATACCTAGAAAAAACCACGAAAGCTATCATCACTAAATCCACCCTTTCTAATGAAGTAAAGAAACGCCTAATTCCGAGAGAAAAATCCTCGGCGATAGCCAAGTTCTATGCACTTCCCAAAATCCACAAAAATCCATTAACTCTAAGACCCATTGTCTCACAACTAAGCACCCCAACATACCACCTCTCTAAATACCTATCAAACTTTCTTTATCCCGATTCCATACAACGCGACTCATACATAAAAAACTCCTTCGACTTCATAGAGTTGATAAAAACAATAAAAACCAACGAAACAGACCTGTTAGTAAGCTTCGACATCGTATCTCTCTTTACAAACATTCCCATAGATGAGACACTTACAATTTTAAAAGATCGCTTCAAAATACCTAAAATGTTTATCAACATGATAGCCCATTGCATGTCCAACACTTTCTTCTCATACAAAGGCACAATATACAAACAAGTATCAGGCGCCAGTATGGGTTCTTCCCTCTCCCCAATACTTGCTGACCTGTTCCTACTGGATTTCGAAGAACGAGCACTAAGCCAAGCTCAATATAAACCCACCCTATACAAACGATACGTAGATGACACCTTTGTCATCTGGCCCCACGGAAAAGAAAAATTAGATGAATTCTTACTCCACCTAAACAATCTACATCCAACCATCAAATTCACGATGGAAATAGAGACCGACTCCCAACTCCCCTTCCTCGACACACTCATTCGCAGAAACCCCGACGGCACACTAGGACATAAAATCTACCGGAAAGCAACCTCCACCTCGAGATATCTCCAAGCGGACTCTCATCATCACCCCTCCCAATTGCAAGCGGTCGCCACATCTTTGTTCCACAGGACTGTGTCACTGACAGATAACACACAAAGAGAAGATGAAGAACGCGTTCTTACCAAAATCCTAAAACAAAATGGGTACTCCAACAAACAGCTGAGTGCAGCTAAATCACACGCATCCACCCCTAATCTGTCAACACCACCTAACGACAGGTACCTCGGTACTTGTAACATCCCTTATGTCAGAGGCGTATCTGAAAAGATTGGCCGCATACTCAAGAAACAACATATTCGCCCTGTCTTCTCAGCAAACAAAAAAGTTTGCACAACCTTACTTCTACCTACTGATAAGATCCCCAACGAACACCAAGGTGTATACCAAATCCCTTGCAAAGACTGTCCCAAAGTATACATAGGTAAAACGAATAGAAAAGTCTCGGTCAGAGCCGAAGAACACAAAAATGACGTCAAAAACAAAAAACCCTCATCCACCCTCGCGCTACACACAATGACTGAAGGCCACAAAATAGACTTCGAAAACACAAAAACACTACACAAGTCAAATCGAGAACTACACCGCACCTTGCTCGAAGCAATTAACATTGCCAAACGAGATCATACACTGAACGAAAGAGATGAAACGATTAAACTTAACCCCTCCTACCTCCACCTCTTAGACCAAATCACACCCACCCACCCCACACATACAAAAACCACCACCCACACCCCACAAACACATCTCCAATCAAACACCACAACCTCCAATTCAACTACAAGTTCCGCCACTGACTCAAATCCATCCACAAGTACCCTAACAGACAGTATACCTACAAACACATCTCGTAATAGCGCGCGTTCCACGAGACAAAATACGTCATAATCTGCTTAGCGAGTCAACGAATAACATCCTTGTCTTGTTACTGTAGATTAATTTTCGGCGTCATTACTTCGGTAATACGACGAAAGGCTGAAGATGGAGTCTCTGATGGCTCCGAAATATATACCACCATCTAACCAACAAACCAACACCTTTAATAATGTTCCAAATAACATCGGGAACAACTCACAACGCGACAGTACCCGAAATAACAATTTACATATTCCGCGTCGCGAAAAGCTTTATATTAACATAATATCACTTTACGGGAGTGGCGTCAAACAAGATCTTGACCGTTTCGAGAAGTGCAAGCTAAAACGAGTGAAGTGTTTGAACGATATTACATTCTTAGTGAGGTGCCGTGATAACAAGGTGATACCGACATCGTTCCGTCTCAGGTACTACAAGCAGAATACACACACCAACCGTATTCTACACAAAGCAAGCCTAGGACTGGTGCGAGCCGAGATTGCTGAGAAACGCCGCCTACTAGATCAGATAAGTGAAAACTTATATTACCAACATCTTAAACTGTCTTCCCTCATTCATCCTCTATTATGGAATCAGTTTGATGACATAATACAAGAACGACTCGACACAGAAAACACAAACACCAAAAATACACACATCAGGAAGTTCAATAACCTCACTAAACACTTACAACCACGATCACAGACACCAAACAGCAACAACCAAAAACCCCCCCCTACACTCGCACATACAGTACACAACTTATCCAACGAAACCCTCGACGAAAATGCCCTTTCAATTCTGTCGAAAGGCTTCAACTTTGCCATATCCCCCTCACACATACCGAAAGAAAAATTCATAGTTAACTTAGAAACTTCCTTGCAAAATATCCCGGACAAGACAGCTGAAGAAATCAGACAGGATGTCTGCACTATACTACGCAAATCCAAGGCCCCCAAGTCCAACACCACGCACGCTGAGCGTGAAGCCCTCAAAAAACTTAAACAAAATCCCAACATCGTCATCCTCCCAGCCGACAAAGGCAATGCCACCGTGGTAATGAACTCGACTGAATACGACAGCATGGTTCAAATCCTGTTGCAAGACGACTCCGTGTACAAAGTCCATCCGACGAACCCCATCACATACCTAGAAAAAACCACGAAAGCTATCATCACTAAATCCACCCTTTCTAATGAAGTAAAGAAACGCCTAATTCCGAGAGAAAAATCCTCGGCGATAGCCAAGTTCTATGCACTTCCCAAAATCCACAAAAATCCATTAACTCTAAGACCCATTGTCTCACAACTAAGCACCCCAACATACCACCTCTCTAAATACCTATCAAACTTTCTTTATCCCGATTCCATACAACGCGACTCATACATAAAAAACTCCTTCGACTTCATAGAGTTGATAAAAACAATAAAAACCAACGAAACAGACCTGTTAGTAAGCTTCGACATCGTATCTCTCTTTACAAACATTCCCATAGATGAGACACTTACAATTTTAAAAGATCGCTTCAAAATACCTAAAATGTTTATCAACATGATAGCCCATTGCATGTCCAACACTTTCTTCTCATACAAAGGCACAATATACAAACAAGTATCAGGCGCCAGTATGGGTTCTTCCCTCTCCCCAATACTTGCTGACCTGTTCCTACTGGATTTCGAAGAACGAGCACTAAGCCAAGCTCAATATAAACCCACCCTATACAAACGATACGTAGATGACACCTTTGTCATCTGGCCCCACGGAAAAGAAAAATTAGATGAATTCTTACTCCACCTAAACAATCTACATCCAACCATCAAATTCACGATGGAAATAGAGACCGACTCCCAACTCCCCTTCCTCGACACACTCATTCGCAGAAACCCCGACGGCACACTAGGACATAAAATCTACCGGAAAGCAACCTCCACCTCGAGATATCTCCAAGCGGACTCTCATCATCACCCCTCCCAATTGCAAGCGGTCGCCACATCTTTGTTCCACAGGACTGTGTCACTGACAGATAACACACAAAGAGAAGATGAAGAACGCGTTCTTACCAAAATCCTAAAACAAAATGGGTACTCCAACAAACAGCTGAGTGCAGCTAAATCACACGCATCCACCCCTAATCTGTCAACACCACCTAACGACAGGTACCTCGGTACTTGTAACATCCCTTATGTCAGAGGCGTATCTGAAAAGATTGGCCGCATACTCAAGAAACAACATATTCGCCCTGTCTTCTCAGCAAACAAAAAAGTTTGCACAACCTTACTTCTACCTACTGATAAGATCCCCAACGAACACCAAGGTGTATACCAAATCCCTTGCAAAGACTGTCCCAAAGTATACATAGGTAAAACGAATAGAAAAGTCTCGGTCAGAGCCGAAGAACACAAAAATGACGTCAAAAACAAAAAACCCTCATCCACCCTCGCGCTACACACAATGACTGAAGGCCACAAAATAGACTTCGAAAACACAAAAACACTACACAAGTCAAATCGAGAACTACACCGCACCTTGCTCGAAGCAATTAACATTGCCAAACGAGATCATACACTGAACGAAAGAGATGAAACGATTAAACTTAACCCCTCCTACCTCCACCTCTTAGACCAAATCACACCCACCCACCCCACACATACAAAAACCACCACCCACACCCCACAAACACATCTCCAATCAAACACCACAACCTCCAATTCAACTACAAGTTCCGCCACTGACTCAAATCCATCCACAAGTACCCTAACAGACAGTATACCTACAAACACATCTCGTAATAGCGCGCGTTCCACGAGACAAAATACGTCATAATCTGCTTAGCGAGTCAACGAATAACATCCTTGTCTTGTTACTGTAGATTAATTTTCGGCGTCATTACTTCGGTAATACGACGAAAGGCTGAAGATGGAGTCTCTGATGGCTCCGAAATATATACCACCATCTAACCAACAAACCAACACCTTTAATAATGTTCCAAATAACATCGGGAACAACTCACAACGCGACAGTACCCGAAATAACAATTTACATATTCCGCGTCGCGAAAAGCTTTATATTAACATAATATCACTTTACGGGAGTGGCGTCAAACAAGATCTTGACCGTTTCGAGAAGTGCAAGCTAAAACGAGTGAAGTGTTTGAACGATATTACATTCTTAGTGAGGTGCCGTGATAACAAGGTGATACCGACATCGTTCCGTCTCAGGTACTACAAGCAGAATACACACACCAACCGTATTCTACACAAAGCAAGCCTAGGACTGGTGCGAGCCGAGATTGCTGAGAAACGCCGCCTACTAGATCAGATAAGTGAAAACTTATATTACCAACATCTTAAACTGTCTTCCCTCATTCATCCTCTATTATGGAATCAGTTTGATGACATAATACAAGAACGACTCGACACAGAAAACACAAACACCAAAAATACACACATCAGGAAGTTCAATAACCTCACTAAACACTTACAACCACGATCACAGACACCAAACAGCAACAACCAAAAACCCCCCCCTACACTCGCACATACAGTACACAACTTATCCAACGAAACCCTCGACGAAAATGCCCTTTCAATTCTGTCGAAAGGCTTCAACTTTGCCATATCCCCCTCACACATACCGAAAGAAAAATTCATAGTTAACTTAGAAACTTCCTTGCAAAATATCCCGGACAAGACAGCTGAAGAAATCAGACAGGATGTCTGCACTATACTACGCAAATCCAAGGCCCCCAAGTCCAACACCACGCACGCTGAGCGTGAAGCCCTCAAAAAACTTAAACAAAATCCCAACATCGTCATCCTCCCAGCCGACAAAGGCAATGCCACCGTGGTAATGAACTCGACTGAATACGACAGCATGGTTCAAATCCTGTTGCAAGACGACTCCGTGTACAAAGTCCATCCGACGAACCCCATCACATACCTAGAAAAAACCACGAAAGCTATCATCACTAAATCCACCCTTTCTAATGAAGTAAAGAAACGCCTAATTCCGAGAGAAAAATCCTCGGCGATAGCCAAGTTCTATGCACTTCCCAAAATCCACAAAAATCCATTAACTCTAAGACCCATTGTCTCACAACTAAGCACCCCAACATACCACCTCTCTAAATACCTATCAAACTTTCTTTATCCCGATTCCATACAACGCGACTCATACATAAAAAACTCCTTCGACTTCATAGAGTTGATAAAAACAATAAAAACCAACGAAACAGACCTGTTAGTAAGCTTCGACATCGTATCTCTCTTTACAAACATTCCCATAGATGAGACACTTACAATTTTAAAAGATCGCTTCAAAATACCTAAAATGTTTATCAACATGATAGCCCATTGCATGTCCAACACTTTCTTCTCATACAAAGGCACAATATACAAACAAGTATCAGGCGCCAGTATGGGTTCTTCCCTCTCCCCAATACTTGCTGACCTGTTCCTACTGGATTTCGAAGAACGAGCACTAAGCCAAGCTCAATATAAACCCACCCTATACAAACGATACGTAGATGACACCTTTGTCATCTGGCCCCACGGAAAAGAAAAATTAGATGAATTCTTACTCCACCTAAACAATCTACATCCAACCATCAAATTCACGATGGAAATAGAGACCGACTCCCAACTCCCCTTCCTCGACACACTCATTCGCAGAAACCCCGACGGCACACTAGGACATAAAATCTACCGGAAAGCAACCTCCACCTCGAGATATCTCCAAGCGGACTCTCATCATCACCCCTCCCAATTGCAAGCGGTCGCCACATCTTTGTTCCACAGGACTGTGTCACTGACAGATAACACACAAAGAGAAGATGAAGAACGCGTTCTTACCAAAATCCTAAAACAAAATGGGTACTCCAACAAACAGCTGAGTGCAGCTAAATCACACGCATCCACCCCTAATCTGTCAACACCACCTAACGACAGGTACCTCGGTACTTGTAACATCCCTTATGTCAGAGGCGTATCTGAAAAGATTGGCCGCATACTCAAGAAACAACATATTCGCCCTGTCTTCTCAGCAAACAAAAAAGTTTGCACAACCTTACTTCTACCTACTGATAAGATCCCCAACGAACACCAAGGTGTATACCAAATCCCTTGCAAAGACTGTCCCAAAGTATACATAGGTAAAACGAATAGAAAAGTCTCGGTCAGAGCCGAAGAACACAAAAATGACGTCAAAAACAAAAAACCCTCATCCACCCTCGCGCTACACACAATGACTGAAGGCCACAAAATAGACTTCGAAAACACAAAAACACTACACAAGTCAAATCGAGAACTACACCGCACCTTGCTCGAAGCAATTAACATTGCCAAACGAGATCATACACTGAACGAAAGAGATGAAACGATTAAACTTAACCCCTCCTACCTCCACCTCTTAGACCAAATCACACCCACCCACCCCACACATACAAAAACCACCACCCACACCCCACAAACACATCTCCAATCAAACACCACAACCTCCAATTCAACTACAAGTTCCGCCACTGACTCAAATCCATCCACAAGTACCCTAACAGACAGTATACCTACAAACACATCTCGTAATAGCGCGCGTTCCACGAGACAAAATACGTCATAATCTGCTTAGCGAGTCAACGAATAACATCCTTGTCTTGTTACTGTAGATTAATTTTCGGCGTCATTACTTCGGTAATACGACGAAAGGCTGAAGATGGAGTCTCTGATGGCTCCGAAATATATACCACCATCTAACCAACAAACCAACACCTTTAATAATGTTCCAAATAACATCGGGAACAACTCACAACGCGACAGTACCCGAAATAACAATTTACATATTCCGCGTCGCGAAAAGCTTTATATTAACATAATATCACTTTACGGGAGTGGCGTCAAACAAGATCTTGACCGTTTCGAGAAGTGCAAGCTAAAACGAGTGAAGTGTTTGAACGATATTACATTCTTAGTGAGGTGCCGTGATAACAAGGTGATACCGACATCGTTCCGTCTCAGGTACTACAAGCAGAATACACACACCAACCGTATTCTACACAAAGCAAGCCTAGGACTGGTGCGAGCCGAGATTGCTGAGAAACGCCGCCTACTAGATCAGATAAGTGAAAACTTATATTACCAACATCTTAAACTGTCTTCCCTCATTCATCCTCTATTATGGAATCAGTTTGATGACATAATACAAGAACGACTCGACACAGAAAACACAAACACCAAAAATACACACATCAGGAAGTTCAATAACCTCACTAAACACTTACAACCACGATCACAGACACCAAACAGCAACAACCAAAAACCCCCCCCTACACTCGCACATACAGTACACAACTTATCCAACGAAACCCTCGACGAAAATGCCCTTTCAATTCTGTCGAAAGGCTTCAACTTTGCCATATCCCCCTCACACATACCGAAAGAAAAATTCATAGTTAACTTAGAAACTTCCTTGCAAAATATCCCGGACAAGACAGCTGAAGAAATCAGACAGGATGTCTGCACTATACTACGCAAATCCAAGGCCCCCAAGTCCAACACCACGCACGCTGAGCGTGAAGCCCTCAAAAAACTTAAACAAAATCCCAACATCGTCATCCTCCCAGCCGACAAAGGCAATGCCACCGTGGTAATGAACTCGACTGAATACGACAGCATGGTTCAAATCCTGTTGCAAGACGACTCCGTGTACAAAGTCCATCCGACGAACCCCATCACATACCTAGAAAAAACCACGAAAGCTATCATCACTAAATCCACCCTTTCTAATGAAGTAAAGAAACGCCTAATTCCGAGAGAAAAATCCTCGGCGATAGCCAAGTTCTATGCACTTCCCAAAATCCACAAAAATCCATTAACTCTAAGACCCATTGTCTCACAACTAAGCACCCCAACATACCACCTCTCTAAATACCTATCAAACTTTCTTTATCCCGATTCCATACAACGCGACTCATACATAAAAAACTCCTTCGACTTCATAGAGTTGATAAAAACAATAAAAACCAACGAAACAGACCTGTTAGTAAGCTTCGACATCGTATCTCTCTTTACAAACATTCCCATAGATGAGACACTTACAATTTTAAAAGATCGCTTCAAAATACCTAAAATGTTTATCAACATGATAGCCCATTGCATGTCCAACACTTTCTTCTCATACAAAGGCACAATATACAAACAAGTATCAGGCGCCAGTATGGGTTCTTCCCTCTCCCCAATACTTGCTGACCTGTTCCTACTGGATTTCGAAGAACGAGCACTAAGCCAAGCTCAATATAAACCCACCCTATACAAACGATACGTAGATGACACCTTTGTCATCTGGCCCCACGGAAAAGAAAAATTAGATGAATTCTTACTCCACCTAAACAATCTACATCCAACCATCAAATTCACGATGGAAATAGAGACCGACTCCCAACTCCCCTTCCTCGACACACTCATTCGCAGAAACCCCGACGGCACACTAGGACATAAAATCTACCGGAAAGCAACCTCCACCTCGAGATATCTCCAAGCGGACTCTCATCATCACCCCTCCCAATTGCAAGCGGTCGCCACATCTTTGTTCCACAGGACTGTGTCACTGACAGATAACACACAAAGAGAAGATGAAGAACGCGTTCTTACCAAAATCCTAAAACAAAATGGGTACTCCAACAAACAGCTGAGTGCAGCTAAATCACACGCATCCACCCCTAATCTGTCAACACCACCTAACGACAGGTACCTCGGTACTTGTAACATCCCTTATGTCAGAGGCGTATCTGAAAAGATTGGCCGCATACTCAAGAAACAACATATTCGCCCTGTCTTCTCAGCAAACAAAAAAGTTTGCACAACCTTACTTCTACCTACTGATAAGATCCCCAACGAACACCAAGGTGTATACCAAATCCCTTGCAAAGACTGTCCCAAAGTATACATAGGTAAAACGAATAGAAAAGTCTCGGTCAGAGCCGAAGAACACAAAAATGACGTCAAAAACAAAAAACCCTCATCCACCCTCGCGCTACACACAATGACTGAAGGCCACAAAATAGACTTCGAAAACACAAAAACACTACACAAGTCAAATCGAGAACTACACCGCACCTTGCTCGAAGCAATTAACATTGCCAAACGAGATCATACACTGAACGAAAGAGATGAAACGATTAAACTTAACCCCTCCTACCTCCACCTCTTAGACCAAATCACACCCACCCACCCCACACATACAAAAACCACCACCCACACCCCACAAACACATCTCCAATCAAACACCACAACCTCCAATTCAACTACAAGTTCCGCCACTGACTCAAATCCATCCACAAGTACCCTAACAGACAGTATACCTACAAACACATCTCGTAATAGCGCGCGTTCCACGAGACAAAATACGTCATAATCTGCTTAGCGAGTCAACGAATAACATCCTTGTCTTGTTACTGTAGATTAATTTTCGGCGTCATTACTTCGGTAATACGACGAAAGGCTGAAGATGGAGTCTCTGATGGCTCCGAAATATATACCACCATCTAACCAACAAACCAACACCTTTAATAATGTTCCAAATAACATCGGGAACAACTCACAACGCGACAGTACCCGAAATAACAATTTACATATTCCGCGTCGCGAAAAGCTTTATATTAACATAATATCACTTTACGGGAGTGGCGTCAAACAAGATCTTGACCGTTTCGAGAAGTGCAAGCTAAAACGAGTGAAGTGTTTGAACGATATTACATTCTTAGTGAGGTGCCGTGATAACAAGGTGATACCGACATCGTTCCGTCTCAGGTACTACAAGCAGAATACACACACCAACCGTATTCTACACAAAGCAAGCCTAGGACTGGTGCGAGCCGAGATTGCTGAGAAACGCCGCCTACTAGATCAGATAAGTGAAAACTTATATTACCAACATCTTAAACTGTCTTCCCTCATTCATCCTCTATTATGGAATCAGTTTGATGACATAATACAAGAACGACTCGACACAGAAAACACAAACACCAAAAATACACACATCAGGAAGTTCAATAACCTCACTAAACACTTACAACCACGATCACAGACACCAAACAGCAACAACCAAAAACCCCCCCCTACACTCGCACATACAGTACACAACTTATCCAACGAAACCCTCGACGAAAATGCCCTTTCAATTCTGTCGAAAGGCTTCAACTTTGCCATATCCCCCTCACACATACCGAAAGAAAAATTCATAGTTAACTTAGAAACTTCCTTGCAAAATATCCCGGACAAGACAGCTGAAGAAATCAGACAGGATGTCTGCACTATACTACGCAAATCCAAGGCCCCCAAGTCCAACACCACGCACGCTGAGCGTGAAGCCCTCAAAAAACTTAAACAAAATCCCAACATCGTCATCCTCCCAGCCGACAAAGGCAATGCCACCGTGGTAATGAACTCGACTGAATACGACAGCATGGTTCAAATCCTGTTGCAAGACGACTCCGTGTACAAAGTCCATCCGACGAACCCCATCACATACCTAGAAAAAACCACGAAAGCTATCATCACTAAATCCACCCTTTCTAATGAAGTAAAGAAACGCCTAATTCCGAGAGAAAAATCCTCGGCGATAGCCAAGTTCTATGCACTTCCCAAAATCCACAAAAATCCATTAACTCTAAGACCCATTGTCTCACAACTAAGCACCCCAACATACCACCTCTCTAAATACCTATCAAACTTTCTTTATCCCGATTCCATACAACGCGACTCATACATAAAAAACTCCTTCGACTTCATAGAGTTGATAAAAACAATAAAAACCAACGAAACAGACCTGTTAGTAAGCTTCGACATCGTATCTCTCTTTACAAACATTCCCATAGATGAGACACTTACAATTTTAAAAGATCGCTTCAAAATACCTAAAATGTTTATCAACATGATAGCCCATTGCATGTCCAACACTTTCTTCTCATACAAAGGCACAATATACAAACAAGTATCAGGCGCCAGTATGGGTTCTTCCCTCTCCCCAATACTTGCTGACCTGTTCCTACTGGATTTCGAAGAACGAGCACTAAGCCAAGCTCAATATAAACCCACCCTATACAAACGATACGTAGATGACACCTTTGTCATCTGGCCCCACGGAAAAGAAAAATTAGATGAATTCTTACTCCACCTAAACAATCTACATCCAACCATCAAATTCACGATGGAAATAGAGACCGACTCCCAACTCCCCTTCCTCGACACACTCATTCGCAGAAACCCCGACGGCACACTAGGACATAAAATCTACCGGAAAGCAACCTCCACCTCGAGATATCTCCAAGCGGACTCTCATCATCACCCCTCCCAATTGCAAGCGGTCGCCACATCTTTGTTCCACAGGACTGTGTCACTGACAGATAACACACAAAGAGAAGATGAAGAACGCGTTCTTACCAAAATCCTAAAACAAAATGGGTACTCCAACAAACAGCTGAGTGCAGCTAAATCACACGCATCCACCCCTAATCTGTCAACACCACCTAACGACAGGTACCTCGGTACTTGTAACATCCCTTATGTCAGAGGCGTATCTGAAAAGATTGGCCGCATACTCAAGAAACAACATATTCGCCCTGTCTTCTCAGCAAACAAAAAAGTTTGCACAACCTTACTTCTACCTACTGATAAGATCCCCAACGAACACCAAGGTGTATACCAAATCCCTTGCAAAGACTGTCCCAAAGTATACATAGGTAAAACGAATAGAAAAGTCTCGGTCAGAGCCGAAGAACACAAAAATGACGTCAAAAACAAAAAACCCTCATCCACCCTCGCGCTACACACAATGACTGAAGGCCACAAAATAGACTTCGAAAACACAAAAACACTACACAAGTCAAATCGAGAACTACACCGCACCTTGCTCGAAGCAATTAACATTGCCAAACGAGATCATACACTGAACGAAAGAGATGAAACGATTAAACTTAACCCCTCCTACCTCCACCTCTTAGACCAAATCACACCCACCCACCCCACACATACAAAAACCACCACCCACACCCCACAAACACATCTCCAATCAAACACCACAACCTCCAATTCAACTACAAGTTCCGCCACTGACTCAAATCCATCCACAAGTACCCTAACAGACAGTATACCTACAAACACATCTCGTAATAGCGCGCGTTCCACGAGACAAAATACGTCATAATCTGCTTAGCGAGTCAACGAATAACATCCTTGTCTTGTTACTGTAGATTAATTTTCGGCGTCATTACTTCGGTAATACGACGAAAGGCTGAAGATGGAGTCTCTGATGGCTCCGAAATATATACCACCATCTAACCAACAAACCAACACCTTTAATAATGTTCCAAATAACATCGGGAACAACTCACAACGCGACAGTACCCGAAATAACAATTTACATATTCCGCGTCGCGAAAAGCTTTATATTAACATAATATCACTTTACGGGAGTGGCGTCAAACAAGATCTTGACCGTTTCGAGAAGTGCAAGCTAAAACGAGTGAAGTGTTTGAACGATATTACATTCTTAGTGAGGTGCCGTGATAACAAGGTGATACCGACATCGTTCCGTCTCAGGTACTACAAGCAGAATACACACACCAACCGTATTCTACACAAAGCAAGCCTAGGACTGGTGCGAGCCGAGATTGCTGAGAAACGCCGCCTACTAGATCAGATAAGTGAAAACTTATATTACCAACATCTTAAACTGTCTTCCCTCATTCATCCTCTATTATGGAATCAGTTTGATGACATAATACAAGAACGACTCGACACAGAAAACACAAACACCAAAAATACACACATCAGGAAGTTCAATAACCTCACTAAACACTTACAACCACGATCACAGACACCAAACAGCAACAACCAAAAACCCCCCCCTACACTCGCACATACAGTACACAACTTATCCAACGAAACCCTCGACGAAAATGCCCTTTCAATTCTGTCGAAAGGCTTCAACTTTGCCATATCCCCCTCACACATACCGAAAGAAAAATTCATAGTTAACTTAGAAACTTCCTTGCAAAATATCCCGGACAAGACAGCTGAAGAAATCAGACAGGATGTCTGCACTATACTACGCAAATCCAAGGCCCCCAAGTCCAACACCACGCACGCTGAGCGTGAAGCCCTCAAAAAACTTAAACAAAATCCCAACATCGTCATCCTCCCAGCCGACAAAGGCAATGCCACCGTGGTAATGAACTCGACTGAATACGACAGCATGGTTCAAATCCTGTTGCAAGACGACTCCGTGTACAAAGTCCATCCGACGAACCCCATCACATACCTAGAAAAAACCACGAAAGCTATCATCACTAAATCCACCCTTTCTAATGAAGTAAAGAAACGCCTAATTCCGAGAGAAAAATCCTCGGCGATAGCCAAGTTCTATGCACTTCCCAAAATCCACAAAAATCCATTAACTCTAAGACCCATTGTCTCACAACTAAGCACCCCAACATACCACCTCTCTAAATACCTATCAAACTTTCTTTATCCCGATTCCATACAACGCGACTCATACATAAAAAACTCCTTCGACTTCATAGAGTTGATAAAAACAATAAAAACCAACGAAACAGACCTGTTAGTAAGCTTCGACATCGTATCTCTCTTTACAAACATTCCCATAGATGAGACACTTACAATTTTAAAAGATCGCTTCAAAATACCTAAAATGTTTATCAACATGATAGCCCATTGCATGTCCAACACTTTCTTCTCATACAAAGGCACAATATACAAACAAGTATCAGGCGCCAGTATGGGTTCTTCCCTCTCCCCAATACTTGCTGACCTGTTCCTACTGGATTTCGAAGAACGAGCACTAAGCCAAGCTCAATATAAACCCACCCTATACAAACGATACGTAGATGACACCTTTGTCATCTGGCCCCACGGAAAAGAAAAATTAGATGAATTCTTACTCCACCTAAACAATCTACATCCAACCATCAAATTCACGATGGAAATAGAGACCGACTCCCAACTCCCCTTCCTCGACACACTCATTCGCAGAAACCCCGACGGCACACTAGGACATAAAATCTACCGGAAAGCAACCTCCACCTCGAGATATCTCCAAGCGGACTCTCATCATCACCCCTCCCAATTGCAAGCGGTCGCCACATCTTTGTTCCACAGGACTGTGTCACTGACAGATAACACACAAAGAGAAGATGAAGAACGCGTTCTTACCAAAATCCTAAAACAAAATGGGTACTCCAACAAACAGCTGAGTGCAGCTAAATCACACGCATCCACCCCTAATCTGTCAACACCACCTAACGACAGGTACCTCGGTACTTGTAACATCCCTTATGTCAGAGGCGTATCTGAAAAGATTGGCCGCATACTCAAGAAACAACATATTCGCCCTGTCTTCTCAGCAAACAAAAAAGTTTGCACAACCTTACTTCTACCTACTGATAAGATCCCCAACGAACACCAAGGTGTATACCAAATCCCTTGCAAAGACTGTCCCAAAGTATACATAGGTAAAACGAATAGAAAAGTCTCGGTCAGAGCCGAAGAACACAAAAATGACGTCAAAAACAAAAAACCCTCATCCACCCTCGCGCTACACACAATGACTGAAGGCCACAAAATAGACTTCGAAAACACAAAAACACTACACAAGTCAAATCGAGAACTACACCGCACCTTGCTCGAAGCAATTAACATTGCCAAACGAGATCATACACTGAACGAAAGAGATGAAACGATTAAACTTAACCCCTCCTACCTCCACCTCTTAGACCAAATCACACCCACCCACCCCACACATACAAAAACCACCACCCACACCCCACAAACACATCTCCAATCAAACACCACAACCTCCAATTCAACTACAAGTTCCGCCACTGACTCAAATCCATCCACAAGTACCCTAACAGACAGTATACCTACAAACACATCTCGTAATAGCGCGCGTTCCACGAGACAAAATACGTCATAATCTGCTTAGCGAGTCAACGAATAACATCCTTGTCTTGTTACTGTAGATTAATTTTCGGCGTCATTACTTCGGTAATACGACGAAAGGCTGAAGATGGAGTCTCTGATGGCTCCGAAATATATACCACCATCTAACCAACAAACCAACACCTTTAATAATGTTCCAAATAACATCGGGAACAACTCACAACGCGACAGTACCCGAAATAACAATTTACATATTCCGCGTCGCGAAAAGCTTTATATTAACATAATATCACTTTACGGGAGTGGCGTCAAACAAGATCTTGACCGTTTCGAGAAGTGCAAGCTAAAACGAGTGAAGTGTTTGAACGATATTACATTCTTAGTGAGGTGCCGTGATAACAAGGTGATACCGACATCGTTCCGTCTCAGGTACTACAAGCAGAATACACACACCAACCGTATTCTACACAAAGCAAGCCTAGGACTGGTGCGAGCCGAGATTGCTGAGAAACGCCGCCTACTAGATCAGATAAGTGAAAACTTATATTACCAACATCTTAAACTGTCTTCCCTCATTCATCCTCTATTATGGAATCAGTTTGATGACATAATACAAGAACGACTCGACACAGAAAACACAAACACCAAAAATACACACATCAGGAAGTTCAATAACCTCACTAAACACTTACAACCACGATCACAGACACCAAACAGCAACAACCAAAAACCCCCCCCTACACTCGCACATACAGTACACAACTTATCCAACGAAACCCTCGACGAAAATGCCCTTTCAATTCTGTCGAAAGGCTTCAACTTTGCCATATCCCCCTCACACATACCGAAAGAAAAATTCATAGTTAACTTAGAAACTTCCTTGCAAAATATCCCGGACAAGACAGCTGAAGAAATCAGACAGGATGTCTGCACTATACTACGCAAATCCAAGGCCCCCAAGTCCAACACCACGCACGCTGAGCGTGAAGCCCTCAAAAAACTTAAACAAAATCCCAACATCGTCATCCTCCCAGCCGACAAAGGCAATGCCACCGTGGTAATGAACTCGACTGAATACGACAGCATGGTTCAAATCCTGTTGCAAGACGACTCCGTGTACAAAGTCCATCCGACGAACCCCATCACATACCTAGAAAAAACCACGAAAGCTATCATCACTAAATCCACCCTTTCTAATGAAGTAAAGAAACGCCTAATTCCGAGAGAAAAATCCTCGGCGATAGCCAAGTTCTATGCACTTCCCAAAATCCACAAAAATCCATTAACTCTAAGACCCATTGTCTCACAACTAAGCACCCCAACATACCACCTCTCTAAATACCTATCAAACTTTCTTTATCCCGATTCCATACAACGCGACTCATACATAAAAAACTCCTTCGACTTCATAGAGTTGATAAAAACAATAAAAACCAACGAAACAGACCTGTTAGTAAGCTTCGACATCGTATCTCTCTTTACAAACATTCCCATAGATGAGACACTTACAATTTTAAAAGATCGCTTCAAAATACCTAAAATGTTTATCAACATGATAGCCCATTGCATGTCCAACACTTTCTTCTCATACAAAGGCACAATATACAAACAAGTATCAGGCGCCAGTATGGGTTCTTCCCTCTCCCCAATACTTGCTGACCTGTTCCTACTGGATTTCGAAGAACGAGCACTAAGCCAAGCTCAATATAAACCCACCCTATACAAACGATACGTAGATGACACCTTTGTCATCTGGCCCCACGGAAAAGAAAAATTAGATGAATTCTTACTCCACCTAAACAATCTACATCCAACCATCAAATTCACGATGGAAATAGAGACCGACTCCCAACTCCCCTTCCTCGACACACTCATTCGCAGAAACCCCGACGGCACACTAGGACATAAAATCTACCGGAAAGCAACCTCCACCTCGAGATATCTCCAAGCGGACTCTCATCATCACCCCTCCCAATTGCAAGCGGTCGCCACATCTTTGTTCCACAGGACTGTGTCACTGACAGATAACACACAAAGAGAAGATGAAGAACGCGTTCTTACCAAAATCCTAAAACAAAATGGGTACTCCAACAAACAGCTGAGTGCAGCTAAATCACACGCATCCACCCCTAATCTGTCAACACCACCTAACGACAGGTACCTCGGTACTTGTAACATCCCTTATGTCAGAGGCGTATCTGAAAAGATTGGCCGCATACTCAAGAAACAACATATTCGCCCTGTCTTCTCAGCAAACAAAAAAGTTTGCACAACCTTACTTCTACCTACTGATAAGATCCCCAACGAACACCAAGGTGTATACCAAATCCCTTGCAAAGACTGTCCCAAAGTATACATAGGTAAAACGAATAGAAAAGTCTCGGTCAGAGCCGAAGAACACAAAAATGACGTCAAAAACAAAAAACCCTCATCCACCCTCGCGCTACACACAATGACTGAAGGCCACAAAATAGACTTCGAAAACACAAAAACACTACACAAGTCAAATCGAGAACTACACCGCACCTTGCTCGAAGCAATTAACATTGCCAAACGAGATCATACACTGAACGAAAGAGATGAAACGATTAAACTTAACCCCTCCTACCTCCACCTCTTAGACCAAATCACACCCACCCACCCCACACATACAAAAACCACCACCCACACCCCACAAACACATCTCCAATCAAACACCACAACCTCCAATTCAACTACAAGTTCCGCCACTGACTCAAATCCATCCACAAGTACCCTAACAGACAGTATACCTACAAACACATCTCGTAATAGCGCGCGTTCCACGAGACAAAATACGTCATAATCTGCTTAGCGAGTCAACGAATAACATCCTTGTCTTGTTACTGTAGATTAATTTTCGGCGTCATTACTTCGGTAATACGACGAAAGGCTGAAGATGGAGTCTCTGATGGCTCCGAAATATATACCACCATCTAACCAACAAACCAACACCTTTAATAATGTTCCAAATAACATCGGGAACAACTCACAACGCGACAGTACCCGAAATAACAATTTACATATATATATATATATATATATATATATATATATATATTATTATCATTTTGTTAATACGTTGTGTGCCTGCTGTTAAAAAAAATCCTATTATTATTAAATGTGTGTACCTACATAGGGAGTTTTCATAAATCAATATCGAAAAAATAATATATTCTGAAGTTTAAAGACAGCTTAAAGAAGAGGGGGAAAACATACAAAAGATAATGAGCAAGGAGGAAGGTAGGTATGGATAGCAGGTGTTTTTGTATAGAAAGATAATAATGTGGTAGGTAATGAATTTTTCTTCAAGTGTTTTCAGTTTATTGTACCTAACGCAAACGCTTGATTGGTTTAAATTTTATTCCAGTCTTGAAAACCTAATTGAGAATTCGTCTTTGGCTCTTTATTTCTTGGCTCAAATCTTGAATAGAGTCTTGCCGAGCTTGCTTTTAAATAATTGAAGATCCAACGACGCGCTCCATTGAGTAAGAATATAAACGTATCTGTTGAGCATGAGTATCTCGAATTAAAGCTACCAGCCAGTTGGCCACTAAGTAGGTACTCTACTTTCTCCCGGCATTCCATCCAGTAAGTATTTTCATTAGGCATTTCATCATTTGCGATTTTTTCGACGTGTCTAGCTTACCTTCTAATCAGTCTTTATTTCTTATGCCAGTAAGATCTTTATAAATGATTTATTTAACGCATGGCCATCTTTACAGGAAGAAACAATTTTGATACCTACCCATTCTGAATAAAATAAAAATTATATGATAATAAACGTCAGTTGTAATCGTTCCGAGTTTCTTGTATCAAAAAAGGTCTTTTTAAAGATACAAACCGAGTAAAAAAAAAAGAACACGGACACCACGAAATAGAATGGCTTTGAATGTATGTAGGTACAGGTAGGTATGTGTAATCAGAATTTACCCGAGGTCTCATAAATTAACCCCTAAATGGAATTTATACACAAGTCGTTCTCTTGATTATACCCCAAGTCGTTCATTTAAAATACCTGAGCGTTGTTTCTACAAAACGTTCAGCTATTTCCGATTCATTCCAAAATTTCGGGCGAGTATATTTACATAGGTGAGAGTAAATTTCATAGCCCTTCTACTATTGTGAATAGGTCCGCGATTCTTATCGTCAGTTATATGTTTAACATGTTAATTAGAACCCAGTTAGGGAAGCGTTTCAGGAACATCACGTGTTCGATTTGGAAAGGAAAAAAAATTACCATAATTACTGCTCTTTTTAATTAATAAAATACAATGGTACTTATTCTTTTAACACAGTGTTAAAGGCGATGATGAATATCTATGTTGTGCCGCGGGTGTTAGACTTAAATTTCTAAGTGAAAAAAGGTTAAGCGTTTAATTTTCGTGCACATTTTTGTTAATTCGTAGATAATCTTGTTTTTGGCCAGTAAAAATAATGCAATTGATTAACTTTTAATTAAAGTAAAACAAATTGAATTAAATAATTATTTTCTTATACTCAGTTATCTTGACATTGCAAACTTTTAGAACCACCTTAAAAAGGTTCTAAAAGTTTGTAGGTGATTTTATTTGTGAAAATTTAATTTGATCTTGAATAAAAAAAACCAAAACTACAGGACGGTGACAGTCGGATTTAATGATTGCACTTTTGCGTAACATTGTCAGATGTCCGCAATTGAAGTATTTCCCGATTAAATATTATTATATCGATCTTGTAGTCTTTACCCCTTCTTTTAAGTAATGAGCTCACGACCGTCTCCTGTTGCTATTTCAAAACATATTTTTAAGCCTTTGTAGTGGTTTGAAATCAAAATAAAAATCGAATAACGGTTGATTTAATCATAGAATCAAAACAGTTGCTTTTACATGATTATTTTAAGATTTACCTAATCCTGTTAAAAGGCAGAAAATCCATAACTAAAATAAAACTGACCCAACCGGAAATCTTAACCGAGAACTCTTGATCAGAAGTATACGACTAAGTCTACCGAAGTGGATAATTATCAGGTTTGCATAAAAAATATATAGGTAAGTAGGTACCTACCTTGATCTTAATATGAAACAAACTTTTAAACTTATATTTTTTGTGTTCTACAATTATTGTCAAATTGTTATGCAAATTGACTTCATAAGAAAATGAAGTTAATCGAACTCAATATTGAAAGCGAACAAAGTCAGTAAAAGTTCCCCGTAGAAACGACATTGCTACCAAAACGGATTTGTATCAGGAGAAGTTGTACAAGAACAGCAGCTGCTGTCGTACAGAAAACGGATGCATTTAGTCTTTACATTAAATTTAAAAAGGAAATAAAAACATCTGCAAGAGATGATTCAAACAGAAATGAAAAGATTCAAAAGAGAAGAGCGGATAGAATGGAAGTAATGAAAGAGATAGATATAGTATCCGATGTCTTTCAGGAGTTATCTAGTATTAATCGTGTCTTGTCATTTAATACAATGGACGAGGATTACAGTGAGGATTATATGGATTAAATTTTGCTTTTGCTCCAAGTTTAAAATATCCCTGCGATCAACATCGAACACCTACCAGCCAACTCTGACAGCTGTTTGTATCTTTATATTCGTTATTTTGATGAAGGTACATTATACGCCTAATACGAGACTGAATCTTCATCTACACAATATATTTTGTTTTGTTACTAACTGATGGGTAGCAATGATGTCGCTCCACCACTGGATCTCATGAATTGTATTTTTTATTTTATTATTAGGCTCGCTGCACCCTAGGGGGTTGCTGTCACTGCATCCCATAGTGGAACTATTGTGACTAGGAATGAATTGTAACAAAAATAATATTACCGTGCATTCTACGGCTGTATTGCCAAACTAATTGATGTAGTTACTAGAGCCGTACATATGTGGTATATTGTGGTTCTACGTGTAGAAGCGTAATAATAATTATAGATAGGTAGGTACCTACTGTGAAGGTGCAGATTTTTTTAGTGTCTAAAATGCCTGCGTACGTTTAATGTACCTAATATAAATCTAGCATACCTACTTAATATGCACATTATATTTTATTTATTGGAGATGATATTTTTGAAAGGAATCAATCAGTCAACCAATCAATAGGTACTCTCCTAAAGACTCCATGGCCTCCTCCCCACCATGTCCAATTTCACAAATGTATTAAAGATTTTGCCGTGCATGGATGAGAGAGGCTCAGGACAGGGATGATTGGAGGGAGAGGGGGAGGCCTGTGTCCAGCAAAGGACGAAGACAGGCGAATGAAGAGAGAGAAGATTAAAATTTTTAATAATAGAGGGTACTTGGATATAACACCTTATAGGTTGAGCAGTAAAGTTGCGTTCAGATGCTGTGGTAGGCTACAGTTGAGGTGGTTTGACGAAATTAAGGAAGTGGCCGAAAAACACTAGCAAAGAAAGGTGAGAGACAGACAAATTGGGAAGGGAGGCATATGTTCAATACCGGACGAGTAAAGGCTAGGAAGGAAGATAATGATAGTAGGTATAGTTGTTTCAACGAGATGACCATTTTTTGTATTAAAGTTATTGATTTAAAATGATATTTCAATTCAAATACTTATCATGACTTCAAGCAGTTTTTTTTTTTTTTTTTAATCCAACCTTTCGTATATGAAATTTATAGCGATGCAAAATGTAGTCTTAGCGGTGATTAGTCTGAAAACCGTCATGGCGTATAACAGCTAGTGACGTGGAAAAGAATCATTTTTCGTAAAATATGAACTAAATATTAGTAGGTACTTATCAAGTTTTGAAATTTGACCCCTCGATCAGTTATTTGTTCTTATCTTATACAAATATTCGACACCAAGATGTACAGACATTCAGACAAGTAGATAATAAAAAAATCTACAAAACATTAATTATCGAATTTAACAACTACCTAACGTCAACACCTCTAATGGAATCAAATTTCGAAGATTTTGAAAAAAAAAATGTACTCGGAACATCATAGGGGTAAATGATGGTATATTAGTGCAGCCAGGCCAACACGACGGATGGAAAAGTTCATTGAAAAATCTGCGTAATTAACTCTAAATTTTAACCGTCATTTTGAGTACCGAGTTTACAAGGGGACATTCCAGTGTGTTTGCCTCACTGTGCTTAACAGCCGTGTCGCTTTTATTTGGATATTTTGTTTGTTAAAAGAGTTCTAATTGCTTTTTACTTTCATAACTGAAAATAATGCTTTGAAAAAAATATACCATATAAATATTATGTAGATTTAATGGCATTTCAGGGCTATTCCGCAATTTGGAGTAGCCAGTGATGGGCCAGCGAATTTACTATAAGACTGAACAAAACTACTCGTCTGTGAGTTGATTCTCAACCACTTAATACGAGGAAAAAAGATGGCGGGGAAGTTATGGTGTGTACCTCGTGGCTTAAAAAGTCTAAAAATGGATTTTGGTGGGCGAATGCTGCAGAACTAGTTACATTGTGAAGTTCAATTAAAGTCTTAACTTTTTTAGGAGTAACATAACAAGAGGATGAAGAAATACTGGCGAGTTATTAAGAAATATCAGTCATTTCAACATGATTGAATTTGGCGATTTTTTAACTAGTTTGTGGCCAAAATTTTACACGAGGGTATAAAAAAGTCATAAACATTGCACAATATCGAGCGCAATGGAGTAATGGAGAGCTCTTGTTGCCTCCCCATGCTCCTGATTGGGGTGTAAAAGGCAGTGTGTAGTTATGTATGAATGTATGTATACTTTTTTATACATACGCATAACGCTCCTCAAAACAATGACGATGATCGCAGACCTAACAAATACTAAGAAAATTTATTTTCCAATATTTATTTTAAGAGAGAAGATATTGAATAAAAACGATATTGAATAAAAATCTTCACGAATGACGGCTGAGAAATTGAACATAACCATTCATGACGTGTTCGTATCCATAATAAACTAGTCAGGTCATACAGAATGGCTGACACATAGTAGCAAAATTTAGATGAGGAATATCCTAAATTAAATTCATATTATGGACAAAGTTTATATAAGTAGGTACTTACTTTTTCTTGTATCGCCATTAACTGAATAATGAGCATCATAGTGCAGATCTGTTATGTGCCAGAAAAAACCTGAAACAATGAAAAAAAACGAAATTAATATATAATAATAAAGGAAAGTGCCTGACTGACTGATTGACTGACTGACTCATCAACGCACAGCCCAAACGGCTAATCGTAGAGAAGTGAAATTTGGAAATCAGGTAGGTCTCAATACAAAACCTTCCACTAAGAAAGGATTTTTGGAAATTCTACCCCTAAGGGTGTGAAAAATAGGGTTGAATGTTTTTCAAAGTATGCGAATATCTCGGAAACTAGACATGGTACGAACTTGAGATTTGGCATATGAATTCTTCTATAGAAATGAGTGTTAGCGTATTCGGCAATTTTTCCAAAATTTAACTAAAAGGGACGAAAAAGGGCACATATAAAAAGGGATGATTTTTAAGTGCCTCCTAAAAAGTTTAAAACTGGTTTTATCGAAATTTCAAAAAAATGATTTCTTCAGAAAGAGTCAAATTATACTATTTCGTTTTCAAAAGATATCATTAATTAGAGGGGAGGGGGTGAGGGGCACTTTTCCAACGTGTATGTGTGTGTATCCGTCCCCTCTTTATAACTTTTGATTCGCTTGATGCACAGATCCTAAAATTTCAGAAAATATTGAATACTTTAAGCATACAAAATTTGTATACTCAGAATTTTAAATTTTTTTTTCAGTCAGGGGTTATCAACCTTTGAATTTTTATTTAATTTTTCCATATATCTCGAAAACCATAAAATCTAGAACCCTAAAATTGTGTATGTATATAGAAAAATACAATATCTAAAATATAATTTAATGAAGAAGTTTCAGGATTTCTCAAACTTTTTTTATAAAGAAAAATATTTTTTTTATGACAAATTTACGAGTTTCAGTGCCTATATTTCAGAATTTTATAAAAATATCGAAAAACGCCGAAACAGACCAACTAGATAATTTCATTTTCTATAAAAAATATATACATCATAGCAGTACATCTCAAACTTTTCTTAACAATTTTTGTAAAAATTTAATTTATTGACGACATCGTTTCATACAATAAACATACCGACTCAGGCCATCGACAGTTGGATCTCATTCGGCGAGCCGGGCCGGTGTGGTGCCGCGGTGTATGGCTAAGAACACGTAGAAAGCCGATACCGACCCGCGCCGACCAGCGTAAAGAATGTTACTATGCATTTGAATGGGGATACCCACAGAAAAGCAGGAACCCGCTTTCCGGCATGCTCATTTAAATTCATTGAAACCATAGGCAACAATCTATGAGCCGGTCGGCGCGTATCGGAATCCGCTTTCTACGTGTTCCTACCCAATGAATATATACGTAGGTAGGTACCTACCCAGCCCAACCTACTTTCTCCAATACACGTGTCAAAACTATTGCGTAATCTATAATATTCGAACGAACTGTCAATTGATACGAATGTCGTCTGTGTCGCGCTCCGTTAAATTAAATAAAAAAGGCTTTTTGAAGTGTTTATAAGTGGTGAAATTGTACATCAATCAAATGAAAATTTTTCGATCTACATGAATATCTAACTGTTTTTACCATTAGGATTAACACATATCTGTTTTTTTGTGTTTAAAAGAGTTTTGAAAAAGTTTCATATGAAACATTATGTCGAGTGTTACGGTGCTCTTATAGGACAATTTATAAGGAAGTGTTATACATCATTAGAAAGAGGACATGAAATACTACAAAAAACATCGCGACACATATATGCTCCGATGAGACTGAAAAAAATTATCCGGTGCTATAACATATTATCAATTCATCTTCATACAAACTACCCACCGAGTACCAAGTAGACTTGTCTTTGACAGAAGCGCAGTGAACTGAATGTAAACAAACACAACTACAGGAAGTGCATTATTTTGTTTTAAAGGACGGTGCATGTTCTGTTGTATGCAATTATAATAATAATCTTTTTCACATACAGTAACTATTCAACCCATCTACATAATATCAACCATGGATTGCACCTACTGTAAAGAAATAATCTTTGATGGTGATGCATTAAAATGTACAGTATGTAAGAAGTCTACCCATTTCCTTTGCTGTGGGATGACTGAAAAGAGCTACAGGAAGATGGGGGTAAGAAAACTATCTTGGAAGTGTAAGGAATGTAAACATCTCCATCAGGGCGCTGCAGATGTGTCTAATGCTGTCGACGCATCAGCGCAGTCAAGTGAGGAAGGCGAGTCCGATATCAAGAAGGTGGAGACGTCCGGTGGGGAAAATATATACGACGGAATCGTAGAAGAACTCACAAAAAGATTGAAAAAGGTGATATCCACTGAGATGATTGCTATAAAAAATGAGATAACATCGTCATTGGTCGAAATGAAGCAATCACTTAATTACCTGGCGGAGGAAAATGGTCAACTTAGAGAAAGAGTGGTTGCATTGGAGGCTAAAGCTAAGCAACAGGAGGCAACTGATAATGAAGTCGTATGCTTGAAAAATAAACTAAGAATCCTTGAGAAGAGAGAAAACGAATTGAGACAGGAAAGTTACGGAAAGAATATTGAAATAATGGGATTGAGGTATGAGGCGGGTGAAAATATACACTTATACATCAAGAAACTTGCAGAAAAAATCAACTTTCCTCTCAACGAGAACGATATTGACTATGTTGGCCGCTCTGCCCTGAGGTCTGATGGAAAAACATCCAACGTCATACTAGCAATGACTACCAGGAATATGAAGGAAAAATTCCTAAAGGAACTAAAAACAAGAGATAATAGAAAATTACTTGTCAATCAGGACTCTACAAATATCTTCTTTAATGATCATCTTACTATGGAGAATAAGATCTTATATAAGGAGGCAAGAGCTAAGGCAAGAAAAGAAAATTTTCGCTATACATGGATAAAGTCGGGAAAAATATTTGTGCGACAAAAGGAAAATTCAAAAGTTATACGAATTCGCTCAGTGTCGGATGTCGAACTTATACAATCTACGTGTACGACCTCAAGTGTCAAACAGTTAGCTCGCTAGATGCAGGTCTGTATCGAAATATTACGTTATGCTTTTTATATTGCTTATCTATGTATCGTATAAATATCTTTAATTCTGCTTTTGTTTTGCTAAATCGAGTTTCTGGGTTGGATGCATGGCACTCATTGTATGTGCGCATTATTTTTTTATACCTATATACAATCAAAATACTTGGATGCGCATGTGTGCGTATGCGTATGTATGTGTATTATAGATTTTTATTATTAACACTTAAATACCTAAATATCAACACTATCCAATATTGTTATATTAATTCATCAATGCTTGACTGCATTTACCTATTTAATTTTGTACAAAAAAAATTTTTTGTCTGTTTGTCTGTGTGGATTGTGGTGGATTTCCGAGTACCTACGTTGGTTACAAATATATAGTAAAAAATAATAATATATCAAAGCTACAAAATGTGTGAGTCCTTTCAATCTGAACTGGAAAGGTATATTGTGGAACCAATATATCTATTACCTGAGGAATATAGAGAACGGTTTGGGGGAAACAATGGACTAAAAATATTAAACTTAAACATTAGAAGCATTAGAAAAAACTTTGATGAATTCATGTTATTTATGACAGGTGCGAACGTCTTTCCTGATTTAATAATTCTTACAGAATGTTGGCTGGATGATCTTGATGAAATCCCACATATCTCAAATTATATGAACTATCAATCAAAGGAACATATGAATAGATCTGGGGGAGTAGTGGTGTATGTCAGGCAGGGTGGCCCTGTACCAACTTGTGATGTAGTAAACCTATATGGTGCGAATGCGTTAAATATCCAGATTGGTAATGAGATATCTATATTGGCTGTATACCGGTCTCCTTCAAATAGAGACTTGGAAGAATTCCTCTTGTCGTTAAATGACGTATTAGTTAATATTCCAAATTATAAACACAATATTATAACAGGCGACTTTAACATTAATATACTAGAAAAAGATACAAATTCACAAAAGTATTTAAGTTTACTAGCAGAACATGGCTATCAATCAGTCATCAATAAACCTACTAGGGTAACATCAACGACAGCCACGTGCATAGATCATATTTTTGTAAAGACTGGATCACAGATGGAGAGTGGTATAGTGCGGACTTGCTTCACTGACCACTATGCAACCGTGGTCTTTATCGAAGCCAATACTAAACAGAGTAAAAAAGATAGGTTAAAAATTATTAAAATGGTCAACTATGAACAAATATTAGTAAGTATTAAAAAACAAAACTGGAAATGTATAACTGATGAATTAGATGTAAATATAGCATTAAATAAATTTATTACGATTGTGAATGGGCATATTGAAAATAATACTACATTAAAAAATATAACTCATTCCAAACGCAAGTTGAAACCATGGATTACAGAAGCACTTGTTAAATCATTACATAAACGAGACAAACTGCATATGCAAACTAAAAAATTTCCATTAAATGAAAAGTTGGTACAATATTACAACACATACAAAAAGATATGTCACAAAACAATTAAATTTGTCAAAAAGCAATATTATCAGGATAAACTAATGCGTGAAAATTATAATACAAAAACAATATGGAATGTAGCAAAAGAAAACTTGAACAAGTCACAAAAAAGAACGTGTATAGAAAAACTTGAAACTGATGGATATATGTACAATAATCCTAGTGATATAGCAGAAAAACTTAACACACATTTTGCAACAATAGGTAATAAGTTAGCGGATAATATTTTAAAATCATCACATGCAACACTTAGATCCAGACATGACCTTTTAGATGCATCATATCACGACGAGAGACGAACGATAAAACCTACATTCTCAATTGTTTGCGTCACTGAGGATGATGTTGTCAAAATATTAAAATCTCTAAGAACTGACTGTGCTCTTGGCCCGGACGGAATATCATCAAAATTTCTAAAACTTGCTTGTATTGAAATTACTAAACCTCTCACACATATTATAAATCTCAGTATTTCACAGGGAATATTTCTAGATCACCTTAAAAAAGCAATTATTATTCCAATATATAAAGATGGTTTTCACCACGACCCGAAGAATTACCGACCAATAGCACTTTTGAATACCATATCCAAAGTGGTGGAAAAGGTAATCAATCATCAATTGTTAAATTACCTAGAAAAACATAATATATTGACATCTAGACAATTTGGTTTTAGACGGGATAGAGGAGTCAATGATGCCTTACATTTTGTGACTGATTATATTGCCAAAGCCATTGATAACAAAAATGCATGCCTGGGGGTCTTCTTGGACCTGGCCAAGGCCTTTGACTCGGTCCCTCACAGCAAATTGATTAATAAATTAAGAGATATTGGATTGGATGATCTGTCGATGGCGTGGTTCAGGTCCTATCTCTGCAATAGGGAACAAGCGGTCAAACTTGGGGATATAATCAGCTCATTTGCTCCTGTGACATATGGTGTCCCTCAGGGTAGCGTATTGGGACCAACCTTGTTTTTAATTTATATTAATGACCTAAATAGACTCAATGTGGGTGGTACTATTGTCTCCTTCGCGGATGATACAGTATTATTGTTTAAGTCGGATGATTGGCAAAACGTGCATCAAATTGCAGAACATGGCGTTAATATAGTAAAGCATTGGCTTGACAACAACCTACTTACATTGAATGTAAGTAAGACAAAATATATTACGTTTAGTATAGATGATAGACGTCAGCCAAACGACCTTGAAACAAAAATAGTTATACATAATTGCATAAGCACTGATGCGTGTTCTTGTCCGAAATTAGTAAGAGTAACCAACTATAAATACCTAGGTGTTACCATAGACAATCACTTGCGATGGACGGACCATATTGAGATCATTACTAAAAGAATAAGACAGCTAACTTATATATTTCGAAATTTAAGAGACATATTTGACATCAAGATATTGAAAACAATATATTATGCACTGGGCCAATCAGTGTTGTCATATGGGATAATTAGTTGGGGAGGGCTTGCCAAGACAAATCTGTACCCTCTGAAAATAGTACAAAAATCTCTGTTGAGGGTAATGTGTAGGAAGCCATATAGATATTCATCTGAGCAACTTTTTAAAGAGATCGAAGTTCTTGATGTCAGGCAACTGTATATCAGAACAATTGCCCAGCACTTACACAAAAATCCTGCCCCATACATTCCACAGTACATACTCAAAGCAGACACGCGAAATAGACTTATACTCCAACCCCCAAAATTAAGAACCACATTTGCACAGAGACAATATATGTTCCTGGCTCCTCGAATCTATAACAGGATAATTCCAGATATTATTCCAAGTTCCAACGAACAAAACCCTATCCCGAAGTATATTGGACGTCTTGTTACTAGATGGCTCTTACAAAAGGGCAGAGAGGTGTCAGAGAACGAACTAATCTTTGTGTTAAGATAAAACGCTCAAACCCACTTATTCATCGTCTACCTCATCTCACAGCCTGCATCCACCTAGTTAAACAATAGCCTATGCCATGTCCTATTTTGACATATTATATTCCGCGAAGCGCATGAGACAGAATAAAATTAATTTATAGTATTGCCTCAGAACAGACCTGCGTCTAGTGAGGCAATAAATTCCATTATGTATTGTGTTGATTTGTAATTGAAATGTATATTATGTTGTTGGAATAATAAAAAAAAAAAAAAAAAAAAAAAAAAAGTTTTGAACTAGCCGACCCGTCAAACTTCGTCCCGTCTTGGAATATAAATAATAATATGTTCGAGATTTTATGTATAAATTTAAGTTGATTTCAGTTTAAAGTTATTTAACACAGACGACGACGTGGTCCTTATATTATTGAATATGAATTAGTATAATGATACATTCATTAATACCTTTTTAACTAGGTACTGTAACCGATGCATCTGTTATAAAACATATCATTATATTATTTTCTATCAGCATTCCGTGAATCGTATCATTTGATATAATAATAGCAAGTTGCAGTGGCGTTCCGTGGGTTATTGGCGCCCGGGGCGGGAACCACACCCTTTGGCGCCCCCACATAACTTTTCCTAAAAAAAAAGGTCATTTCTAAAATTTGGTATCTGGAGACATGACATTTCCTAAAAAAAAAATAAAGGTCATTTCTATAATTTGGTATCTGGAAACATTACATTTTCTAAAAAAAAAAATTTGGTACATGCCTATTTCAAAAACCGGACTTATAGTATAGCGCGAGCATATTTTGCCGCCCTGCTAATAGAGGCGCCCGGGGCGGTCCGCCCCTCCGCCCCCCCCCCTCGGTACGCCGCTGGCAAGTTGATATAATAATATGTTGAAAAAAGGTAAATAGTATTATGAAGTCAATAGGTAAATTATTTTATATCAAATGTAGTCAATGTGCAAAATATTAAATTTTAAAATTATCTACAAAACCTCACATCATTTTAGGACAGATCGTAAATAATTGTTTTGAAAACACTGGCAAGTCAATGACCACATCATTTCGTCACTGTATAGTGCGAAAAAATTAACTGTCCACTGGAACGTATAAAAAATAGAGACGAAAGGGATAGCAGTTAGCCGGATATTATGACCTCCTCACACACCATTTCCAGATCCCTCAGCTCTGCTTCGAAGGAGCAGAACACGAGGAAGACCCTCTCGGTATGAGAAGATCTTCTTTGTCTTCGGAACCCTTGCGGTAGGAAGAAAAGCGCTCCCCTTAAAATATCGGTGTTTTTATTTTCAAAAATTTATAAAATGCTAAAGAAGTCCTTACTAGAGCCCGGCCAGTGCGTAAATTACCATGGGTACAACGCATGAATTACGCTTACGTAGGCGGTATATACCAATTGGACTGACTCCGTTGCCGGAACGTTATTGTTCCAAAAATCGCGGAAACTATCTGCATTTTCAGCCAGGATGATATTTTATTTTTTTATTTTTTTTTTTTTTTATTTTTACAATTTTTTAGAGGTCAGACAGTCATGACAATACATATAAATCAATAATACAAAAACAGTTTATAAACCAGCGAAGACCCCAACATTACCTACAATATATAGAACATCTCTAATAAATTCATAACATCAAAATAGTAAGCAGTTCAAAATTCAAATTAGATATAAAATATAACATTAAAATAATAAAAAGTCAAGAAGTAAAATTAGATAAAAAAATTAAACATTAAAATAATAACAATTTAGTAATAAAAATAATAAAAAGTCCAATTAGATAAAAAAAATAAGCCATAAGAATTTACCATAAGCCAATGTACAATAAAATCACTGCAAAAACAACACACACAAATAGACAAGTCATTATTGAGATTAAAGGAGTGAACAGGCAAAGCAATCAAAACAAAAAAAAATCAAGCAAAAGTCAATAAGGTAAGATGATAAAAACAAACAATTTCAATTCATCCGTCATCCTATCATTTTAGATTTATCATTAACAGATATATTTCATAGTAAAAATAAAGCACAGAGAAACCCATACTTGAAATCGACAATAAGATCATCCAAACACTTCAAACAAATGATCAGGATGAGACCGAGGAAGACAATAGACTGACCACGCCACTCTTAAATTGGTTCCTATTCAAAGTAAACATATCCAGATTCTTGAAAAATGTATCATACAGGGAACAGCTACGGTGCAAAAATGAGCTTTGCAGATAATTGGTTTTACAGGGAGGCAATTTGAAAAGATAATTCGCTCGCGTAATACGAGTTGGACAATGAAAACATACATCTCCCAAAAGTCTCGAAGAATCAACCTCACCATTTATTATCTTAAAGAGATACATCATGTCAGTCTGTGTTCGCCTATTCTCGAGAGATGTCATCCCATGGAATCTCATCGCATCCCCATAATCACGAAAGAACCTACCTCTCAAAAAGCTTAGGTGCCTAACAAATCTTCTCTGTACTGCCTCAATTCTATCAATGTACGTAACATACTGAGGACTCCACACGACAGATGAGAACTCCAACTGACTGCGCACAAACGCATAGTACAGAATTCTTGCGGTCAGCGGACATTTAAATGGCTTACTCACCCTAAGTATGAATCCCAACATCCTGTTGGCTTTTTCCAGAATAAACTCAACATGCGCTCTGTACAGCATCTTAGAGTCGAGGACAACACCCAGATCCCTCACCTGCTCACAGCGGGTTAACACCTCACCATCAAATTCATAATCGAACATGATCGGACGCAAGGCTCTAGTAAACGTCACGCTGTGACATTTGGATATATTTAAGTATAGTTGGTTTGCACGACAATAATTCAACAAACGCCCAAGGTCACTCTGCATTTCCTGACAGTCTCCAATACAGTTAATCTTCCGAAAAATCTTGGTATCGTCAGCAAACATTAAAAACTCTGAGCTAAAAAAACAGCCACCCATGTCACTGATGTACAAAGAGAACAACAACGGACCCAAGTGAGATCCCTGGGGAATCCCGGAAGGGCAAGGACGAAACTGGCACACAGTGCCATTCAACGCGACCGCCTGTGATCTACCCTCAACATATGACGCAAGCCATCTGAGAAGATCACCATGAATGCCAAAGCAACGCAGCTTATGCAGGAGAATCCCGTGACCAATCTTGTCAAACGCCTTCGCGAAATCAATATAGACGGCATCCACCTGGCCACCCCCACCCATTGACCTCGCCAGGCAACCAGTGAATTCCAAAAGATTAGATTCCACAGACCTACCAGCAAAAAAACCATGCTGATTATGCGGTATGAAGGATCTTACCGCAGCCGACAACTGTTTCACGACTATCTTTTCCATAATCTTTCCAAAGACCGATAACTTGGATATGGGCCTATAATTAGATATATTATGTTTATCACCCGACTTGTAGATAGGCGTAATAAAGGACGTCTTCCAAGCATCCGGAAAAACACCATACCTGATAGAGTTCCTAAAAAGAATATAGAGGGGCTCAGATAATTCCTCGGCACAACGCAGGACAAAGACAGCCGGAATCCCATCAGGACCCGCTCCTCCATTTGGATTGATATTCTTAATGTTCTCCAATACAATATCCTTAGAGAAGTGAATACTGGAAATATCAAGTTCGGCCTCACGCTCGACACACGGAAGGGCAGTGTCATCATTAACAAAAACAGAGTGAAAATATTCGCCGAAGGCATCCGATATAGACTCAACATTCGACAGACTCATTCCCTTATGATGCATAGTAGCTGGCAGGGCTGACGATGATCTCGTTGACTTAATATATGACCAAAATTTATTAGGATCATCCTTTATTAATTCCCTTGTTCCCGCTATGAACCCACTGTAGCATTCCCCTGATATCCTTTTCTGTCTGGCCCTCAATAAACAAAAAGCCGCATAGTCGCACATGTCGCCGGTTCGCTTCCAACGTCTATGATACTTCAGTTTCTCACCGATGATTTTAACAAGAGCTCGGCTATACCACACGGGAAATCTATTCTTCGACCGCATAGTCCTCCGCGGAACACATTCACTTATTATCCGATTCAGAATTGAATAAAATCTTGTGGAGGCATCTTTCACGTCAACAGACCCCAACTCCGTCTGCCAGTCATATGCTGATAATCGATTCTTTATAACAGAGTAATCAGCCCTGTGAAAAAGATGAACCTCACGCGGCGCAGAATTCAGAATTGGACAACTTTTAACGTTTAAGGTTGCAATCAAGGACGGATGGTGCGGATCTTCCGGCGTAAGAGGGTCGACGCACTGCGATACCTTAACAGATTCGATGTTGGAAAGTACAAGATCAAGGACTCTACCATTAGCATTGGTGCAGCTATTATATTGATATATATGACGAAACGTTGTTTTATTAAACTTCCCTTACTTACGAAGACCAGCAAAGCTGCTGTTTACCTCTATATAGTCTAATAGTCTATATAACGAAATATTATATAGAATTACTCTCCATAATTTACCTTATGCTTGATAATCAATTTTCTAAGTTGTAGAATTTATTTTGTGATTATAAGGTGTATTTCTTAAGTGATACTTTAATAAACAAATCAATGAGTTATCCTAACATGCCTCTTTTTACTATCCGGTATCCGGCAGGATATTATTTACGCCGCCGGATAGACCGGATATCGGATAGTTGCCGATATCCGTTTCATCTAATAAAAAATATAAACAGTGGACAACTTAATTTTCTTCCTACTCTAAATTGTCGAAAATTCGTTTATAGTCGAACGCCAATTACTTATACCATTAGAATACTGAGGTTGACCACCTCACTTCCTTAAACCTCAACCGGTTAGAAAAGGCACAATGAGCCTCGGACGACTTCGAGCGCAATGGAGAGTTCTTTATGCCTAACCTATTCTCCTGAGTGGGTCCAAGGCCTCCCGTATTATGGGGTGGTTTGGGGGGAACCGCCACGGGCTTGATCTGTGTGCGGCTGGCTTTTTGGCAATCGGGCTAGGGTTTGGCTTTGTGCGGATCGGGCTTGCTGCAGTTTAGTTTCCTCCGGGCTGGTTTGCGGTGAGCGGGGGGGCTTAAAAGGGAGAATCTTACGTTATTATAAAAATGGAGACCTACTTTACGTGGTCATCGCATCACGCCTGGAGGCCAAGTCGAAATATTAACGACAGCTCCAACGTTAACAATTTGTTGTTATTTCCATAGAGATAACGTAAAAACTGTTGTTCAACGTGCGTTAAACAATGTTGTTCCAAATTTCGAGTCAAAAAAATAATTATGTCAGTTATTCAAAATTAACGTTAAACGTTACCTCAAAATATTTGTAAGTATTACGACGCTGCTATTATATTGAAGACGAAACGCATTTTTTTTTGTTTGGAAACCATTTTCAATTTGGTAAACGTTAACGTTCGGAACGTTAACAGTTTTCACGTTTAACGTTATTTATTTCTACCTGAACGGCTGGACCGATATCGTTTATTCTTTTTATGTCGTGTTTGCTCAGGATAAGATATTTATGAACTAAATTTCGAACCTACGACCAGACAATCAACAACAAATCAACGTGAAAGATATAAATTGAAATGTTAAAAAACGTCTGTAGCTTGAAAAATGCCCAAAGCAGATAGAAATAAGTGTTTTAAAGATCACTAATTTCATTGCTTTTCGAGACCTGAATATTTTTCTATTCATATCCAGCAATATAAAAATTGATTTCAAATAACGTCATTTGATGGAATAAAAGTTATTCGAGTTATTTTTTGGGATTCTCATAGAACAATGTCAGTCAAGTTAGCGAAATTTTTAAGTTCGCGGGCTGATTCTATTTGTATAAGAAGCACATATTTTTTAAATACAGATTAATAACGACAAATATAAATAAAAATATAGTAATTTAATGGAAATTTTAGAATATATATTTAAAAAAAGAAATTTTGATGATGTTTCTTATTATTATTAATTTTGATGCGAATATAATTAATTCTGCATTGTTTAGGAAGAGAAAGCAAATACAGTAACACGTGAGCGAAGCCACGGGTAACTAGCTAGTAATTTATATTTTGAACCCAAGAAACTGAATTTTTGAAACATTTGCTGACCTATATAATGTTAAAAAGTAGTTTTTTATATTTAATTATTATTAAGCTTTTGCTAGCCACATTAAATAAATTAATACTGGAAAGGATTAATTCAAATTTGTCAACTTTCCTGCTTGTCAGTCTTTCGACTAAAGTATCAATAAAAAAAATGCGATCGCTCCGTCGGCGTCGCGTCGGTAAGGACGATTAAATCTGAGTAACTTCTTTGATATGCTCTTCTTTCACAGTCTGTAACTTTGTGATTTATTTGTGGGAAAAATCTGCAGTTATTTATTTATGATTCAATTCTTTCTTAATGATATTTTGAGTAATATATTTTAAAATGTATTTCTTGCTATACATTTGTCATACAATCCTCGTGTTTTGTTTTTGCTGTAGTATTTTTTTAACTGTGGGTATTTATAAAACCCAACATTTTTTCTACATACTTTCAACTTTAAACACAGTGTGTTTCAACATTTATTTAATATATTATAGATTTCTTCCATTCGAGTGTACACGACTGAATTCCTTCTAAAAAGCTCGAATGGTTATTTTTTTATTTTGTGAGTCATAATAAATGGATTTTTTTATCAATTACTAGCTTTCCCGACAGAGACGTTGTTCTGTGTTCGAAACTATGAATATTGAATTCAACTTTGTATAATGAGAAATTAATTACCTCGTGCTCATAAAGAACTCTTGCAATTAATATTCCATCCGCATTCCGTCAATCGCAACAACAACTATTAAACAGACACTTTGTGTCAAACTTTAATTTAATATCATTTCTTGAATTACGTTTTACTGTAAAAAGGAGTATGAAGGTTACCTACTTAGAGTTTTAAAATTTTCCACGCAACTTTCATATTTTTTTCTTTCATAAGAACCTTTTCCTGATAAACGCCAATACGACAAAAAAAGAATTAGCAAAATCGGTCAAGCCGTTTAGGCGTGATGCGATTTTTATAATATAGATTTACCACAGCAACTGTTGCCATCCGTTGAAATTTATATGAAATATTTTGCGAAACAAAATATTATATACCTACTTAATAAATAAGTAATAAATTGTTTCAATAAATTTTAATAATATTAGGCTGATAGAGCAGGTACAACTTGTTTAAAAAATAATTGTAGGTAACAAATTGACTCACTAATTTCAAATCCCAATGTTTTGGTCGTGCAGTCTGCGACATCTGAATTCTACTAGTACTTGAATTTTCTTATAAAAGTCACCCTTACACGTTTCACTGGTTATCCCAGGTTGTTGGATTCAAAGGACCGGAGAATAATTCCCCAAAATAACCATAATAATAATCAAGTAAATATATTTATCTCAAACGGAAAGAAATAAACCGTTGCCTTTGTAACAAGGAACCTTTAATAACAATACGGAAATTCGAGGGTTTTTGTTATAACGGTCATGTAAGTTCTTTTTACATAAAAAGAGTATATGGGATCACCCCAACAATTACCGTCCGTATTATTAATTCAACTAAGTGCGTACCTCCAGCTATGTACAATATACATAGACGGGTCGTCCCGGATAGTAATAAGGTATACCTACGTTATAAGAAAGCTTAGAAGTATGCGCATACTTTGTCATGGTTTTGTTTGCATACCAATGTAATATTTTTCAAAAAGAGCCATATTTTTTTATTTATTTATACTTAAGGCCCCGTCCGCAATGCGATATTCCACCGCACGGATTTTTTTCCCCATTCTTTAACACATTGAATCTTATAGGAGTGTTTGCACTTGCGGTAAAAAAAATCGTGAGGAAAAAATTCTGTGATTTGTTGCAAATTGAACGCGGATTATTTCCGTGCGAATATTTTGTACAGTATGCAGTAGGTATGGCTATGTCCACACTGCGAAATAAAATTCGCAAATTTCTCTCAGTCGTGCACGGTAGTAGGGGAGACCGAGGTAAGTTGAAACAAAGGTGAGTTGAAACAATGTTCATATCTCATCAACTCTATGGAAATGGTTTGGCAACGCAGTAGTTTTGATTTACCGACAACGTGATATCAAATTCCTCAGTAGGTATGTGTCAACTTACCTCGTATCTAGGTGAGTTGAAACAAATGGAACGGGTCTGGTTTTTGCAAATTATCTCCTAGAATGCTTGAATGAAATTATTTGTTGTGAGCTCATTAAAGAGTATACTAATTTGGACAACATCGTTTTAAGTTTCACTTTAGTGAGATTGTCCTGTGTTGAGATATGAGCTATAATGTAAAATTTGTTTCAACCCACCTCGGTCTCCCCTACTTTCGATAAGATATTAAAAAACCGTGCGATATTTTATTCGCAGTGTGTACTAGGTGAAATTTCGATCACGGAAGTAGCTGCATACCACGCTGTCCAGACGGGTTGGTATAGGAGATTTCCTGGATCTCTTTCCTTGAGTGCCTTGGGGGATTTAATCCCAAGCAGATGTTACGGCTATCCCACTGTTTCTCGGTCGCCAAAAACTCATCAGTTGTCTAGCAGTGGGAACCACGAGTAGGTGAGGATAACATTTGGGTCGGCAAGGTGTTTTATTATCTATCACCCCACATCCCCCAAAAAGTTCTTGAGTGGCGTCCGAGAACTGGGAGAAGAAGCGTGGCCAGGCCTCAGGTGAGGTGGTCTGACGACATTAGACGGATTGCCGGGAGTGGGTGGATGCGGCTGGCGCAGGACAGAGATAGGTGGAAGTCTCAGGGGGAGGCCTATGTCCAACAATGGACACGAGAGGGCTGAAGAAAGAAAGAAAAGAAAAGAAAGAAAATGTATTTAACTGTTAACAATAATTATGAACAAACATATAAAACTATCAACGAGGGAGAAATTAATTATTAAGATGTACGAATTTCTAATTATTTTGTTGGGTAAGGTACCTACATATTAATATGACCTTCTGTTAGATGTTATTGTATAGATACTTAATGTTGGTTGTGTATAATATATTGCCAAGCTGGGGCTATGTATACTAACAAGGGGTCTTTGGTGATCCTGTTGAGGTTGGTTTGTTGTATAAAATATTCGATGAAAAATAAATGAACGAATTATACAGTAAGTAGTCCATTTATTATTATGGTTTTACCGCACACACAAACCAACGCTGTCACAAACCAAAATTATAGATAAAACTTTTTTTCTAAATAGGTACGTGGAATAATTAACTGAAAAATAATATGCATTCACGGTAGTCTTGGGCTTAGGCCGACCGTCAATGGAGGCAAAGCTTCAAAGAAGTGGTTTAGTTATTGAATATTGTCAGTGTTTGCAGCTTGCATACGCAAGAATTGAGTTATTATTCTATGTGGGCGCCACCATGGTCGTCTAAGATGACCTAAGTAAATTTTGTTAGAATCTAATTAAAAAGTCAAGTTTATATCACCCACTTTTGTAATGAAGAACGTCGGGTTGATCTCCGACCATCTTTTTCTTATACGACACAAGCTCTGCTTGGTGTGAAAGAAATAACTTTGAGTAAGCCTATATTCATTTCCAAAACAAACTTAAGCATACCTACCTATTTATTTTTTTATACTCATCACTATCACAGCCCTAAGTTTCGTCAAAGTCGGGTTGTCATGTTTAAGAAATTATTCATAATGTCAACAGAAAACTGGTGGGTGTCTGGACGGTGTACACCTTTCGCATATTTGTAATTTGAATCCGCGCTCTTGCACGCTGATGTCTCAACTTTTTATTTGTTTCTATTTTTAAACTGCACTCGTGTGGATCTTTGTTCGAAGCTTTTTAAATGTATTTTATTGTATCTACCTTTAAGAACTGAATTTTGTTATATATAACCTTTTTTATTTTATTTTTTTTATTTTTTATTTATTGTGTTTGTTTTCCTTATTATTTTACTACCTTGATTATATACCACATTATTATTCTTTTTATCACTTTTATTATTCTTATTAATTACATATTTTGCCTTACATATCTAAATTTTTTAATAATAATTGTTAATATTTCATTAATTTTAATTGAACCTACCTAGGTGTATTCTATTATATTTATTTATTTTAAGCATCGAATTGTGTGAATATTTACCATTTTATCTACTATTCATATTTTTTATTTAGTTTTGATTTATTTATATTATTATGTCCGATTTACCATACCACAATGATTCCTTCCTTTCCCTACCCTCATCTCCCCTCTCCTCTGCTCATTCTTGCTTCTCGGATTCTTTTGTGTCAATTGATGGGTCTTCTATAGGCTCTGTGCCTTCACTCTCTGAACAATTACAATCAAATCTCAGTACTGTTAATAACGTTCTTAATATATGTCATATCAACGCCCAGAGTATTCCAGCTCATTACAATGAATTTTTTTTTTTTTTTTGAGGCTAGCACCCGTATTCGGGTGATGCAGCCTTTGCTTATTTAATAGACATATTAGTTTAAGAAAAGAATAAAATTAGGAAGAAAAGGAAAATAAAGAGGGATTCAAAGATTCTTGTTATTTCTCCGCAAATGGTTTACTATAATATCATTGATATCTTGTTCGTTCCTCGACAGCAAAGACACAACGTTCAGGGGAAGGGGAAGACCCCTTTCCAGTAACTCCTGGAGGAAAACATTATTTGGAAGCAGACTACAGCCGAAGAATACATGGTCGATGGTCTCATCATCCTCCCTACACTCGCAGAGGGACGAGTCGACCACACCAAGTCTCTTCAAATGTGAAGCCAGGGCGACATGTCCTATACGCAATCTAGTCAACAGGGATATGTATAACTTATTTCTACGCTTACCTTGGAACCATGGTTCTCCTGGTATTAGCGGTTGGATTTGTTTATATCGTGCCCCCTTAGGGGTCTGAGTAAATATATCGTCCCATTCTTTACGTATTAATGTCATAACATCAGCAATACAGTCGTTAAACGGCAGCACAAACGAGCTGGGGACACTACCAGAAAGACAAGCTTCCTTCGCCACAGCGTCCACCGTCTCGTTCCCACTAATGCCGATATGCGCAGGTATCCAAATTAAAACGATTTTAATTCCATTAGAGTGGCATTCGTATAATAGCGTCCTGATTTCCCAAAGCAAGTGACTACTCGTAGATGACCTTTGGCAACATTTTAGTCCTTCTATAAAGCTAAGTGAATCTGTGAGAATTAAAGTGTGCGTGAGGGAACGGCTACGTATTTCCAAGATGGCTTCTTTGACGGCCAAACATTCTGCGGTAAACACAGATGCAGATTTGGGAAGCTTGAACATTTTTTTAATACCTATTGACGGAATATAGACCGCAGCCCCGCAATCTCCCTCCAGCAACTTGGAACCGTCCGTATATAATCTCACATAAGTCGAAGGCCAATGCTCTTCAATCTTACGAGAGAAAATCGCGTTGACTATATTTGGGCTGAGAAGTGAGTATGATTTGTCTAATTGGATATTATCCAAAACTTCAGGAGAGAAGGAAGAGGGAATGCACGGGAAGGAAACAATGTTATGTTTTACAGTTGATAGATTAGAAAAAATTTTCAAACAGTACTCCCACACTGAACGCAAACCTGGGAGCAGGTTTGGCTGTCGGGAACTAAGCAAATTCTGTAGCCTAGAGAAAATAGGATGATTAGTCTGATTCATGCGTTTCAATAAAAATTTAAAAGCCAGAGACTTCCTTCTCAACGACAGCGGCATCTCCACGCATTCAGCCTGGAGAGCTATTACTGGCGATGATTTCATGGCTCCGAGTATGAGTCGCAAACTTCTGGACTGAACCCTTTCTAGCTTGATCGAGAGGTATTTTGGGAGTGGGTCCATAAGAAAACTACCATAGTCTAAATGACTTTTTATTAACGCTGAGTAAAGCATTCTCATTGTGGATGGGTGAGCTCCCCACCACACTCCCGAAACTGCTCTTAAAATATTGAAATTTTTTTCACACTTGCTTGTTATGTAATCAATGTGCATTTTCCATGACAATTTTCTATTCAAAACCATTCCCAAGAACTTAACTGACTCTTTGATAGGTATGGAAAAGTCCCCAAAGCTTATTGGAATGTCTGGGGTGGAGTGTTTATTTGAAAAGAAGACTACTTGACTTTTGGATGGTGAGAATTCCAATCCATTTATATCACACCAGGAACTCAGAGAGTCTAATGATCTCTCAAGATATTCGACAGATTTGACAATATTTTTTTGGGACACGAAGATTACAAAATCATCCGCGTATTGTAATACATTACACGGAGAGGGAATAGAATTTTGAATGTCACAGGTATACAAGTTAAATAAAAATGGACTTAGGACCGATCCTTGAGGCAGGCCACGAAAGATCGTCCTCTCAATTATGCCCAAGGGTGTCTCTATTAAGAGTCTTCTTGTGCACATGATATTGGAAATCAAATCACATAAAAGTAACGGAATACCCAGTGAAACCAGCTTTTCGTATAAAACAGGAAGTAATACATTGTCGTATGCTCTACATATATCCAAAAAACAAGCCACAGTATCCATTTTAACCGATCTGGCAGAATGAATCTCTGCAATCAAGGTACTCAAGTTATCAATACAAGATTTTCCCTTACGGAAGCCAAACTGCCAGACCGGGAGCAAATCACTGCTCTCGGCAAACCATTCTAGCCTTGATTTAAGCATTCTCTCCAGAATTTTCAAAAAGCATGATGACATAGATATGGGTCGGTATGAGGATCCCTTTGAAATATCTTTTCCTGGTTTTGGTATTGGAATAACAAATTGGGCTTTCCAGGAATCTGGAATAGTTCCCGACATTAATATACAATTATATAGTTTTAATATTTCACAAAGTAGAGACTTTGGGAAGTGTTTGAAAAAGCTGTATGGGATTTGGTCTGGACCTGGAGAAGAAACTCCACATGAATCAATTGCAGATGATAGTTCATTCATTGTGAAAGGAGAGGATAAGGATACACTTGGAGATTGGGAAGTGATCTGGTTTTTTTGAAGTTCCATTTCCTGTGGGACGTACGGAGGTGCAAGCGAATCCACAAATTCCTCAATCCAATCGAACGATTTTGATACATCAGGTCGTGGGGAACAAGCCCCTCTAAATTTACGAACCGAATTCCACACATCTGAAATGTTGGTTTCCGGGTTAAGCGATGAGCAGAATAAATGCCAGCCCTGACGTTTTTTCCTTCTTAAAAATTTTTTTGTGATAGCTTGAGTTTTTCGTAATATTAAATAATTTTCATCAGTCACGTTTCTTTTATATTTTTTTAGGGCCAAAGATCTCTGCTTTACCGAGTCTGTGCATTCCTGATCCCACCATGGTGGGGAGGGGGTGTAGAATTTACCTTTACTCGCGGAAGAGCTAGGTATTGAGAGACTTGCAGCATTATTGATATAGTCAGTTATTTCTGTGGCATACGTGTTAATATCTATCTGATTGCCTGAATCTACTACAGAAATACATTTTCCTTCCTCCAGGAGAGAGTGAAAAAGGGTCCAGTTCGCCCTTCCTATATTAAGTTTCTGTCTTTTTTCAGGTCTTGGTTGTTGACGAACTTGATGATTAATGTGTAAAATTATAGGGTAATGATCGCTCGAGTACGGGTCATTTAAAACAGTCCAAGTTGTAATGGAAGCTATGTTGGAAGATGAGATTGAAAGATCAACCGCGCTTTTGTTTTGGTTGGGAAGGGTTAGCCTAGTAGGTTCCCCACTGTTAAGGATGACTAGATTTTCAGAATCCACAAAATCCAGAATATCCTTTCCCGCAGAATCATAATAGTGGCAACCCCAAGAGGGGGAATGCGCGTTAAAATCGCCCAATAATAGGAAATTGGAGGGAAGTTTTCCAACTACGTCTCTCCAAAAACGGGGGTCAAATTTCGTCCTAGGCGGACAGTATAATGAGATCACTGCGATACCGAATATCTCGGCACCTACAATTTGTATTTTTGGGTGATCAGGTAAAGTAATAGGGTTAAAGGAATAACAGTTTTTAATTAAGAGAGCTGCTCCACCCCTACCATCGGGGCGGTCATTTCTCAAACACACGAATCCAGAAAAATTAACCTGCGAGTCACTGGAAAACCAAGTTTCCGATAAAGCAAAGACATCGGCTCTGTGTTCCTTAAGAAGGAGGGATATATCATCTCGGTTTGCAACAGCGCTTCGGCTGTTCCATTGGAGAATTCGAAAATTATTGATTGTGTGATGTTGTCGGGACATTTTCAGAAATAAATGATCTTAACGTGGAAACCAAATGAGCAGAATTAACTGGGGCAGATCTTTGAGACGACAATAGTTCAATAAGCATCGTAATTAAAGTCATTAGAAAATTATTGTTATCTGTTGACAGATTGTCTTTCAGATTTTGATTTCGATTTTCTTGGGCTGGGGAATCATTTAAAGCGAAACCATTAGGAGCACTAGACCATTCTGATCCATTCGGAAACAGAAGCATAGAGTTGTACTCCGACCTATCATATCCTGGGACTACTGCAGCTTTTGGAGTTTTATACTTAAAAACACCTTTAGTAGGGGGCGTGGAATTATTTTGGTTAGAATTATGTTTTATGGCTGACCTGGAGGAGCTTCCCAGCGTTGCTGGGGGCGCGACCTGTGAATTAGGTTTAGGGTTAGCTGTTACTTCAGCAAATGTATGCAATAATGGGTGCATTTTAGACGCTTGCACATAGGACACATTCTCACGAGCCATTGTGTTTTTAATATTTTTCTGTCTTGAAAGCTCTGGGCACGTGACGCATATTGCTTTATGGGCTCCTTTGCAGTTGTGACATTGGATTTTATCGGAAGAACAATCGTTAAACTCGTGGTTTTCTCCACATTTAAAACATTTGGCAGGGGATCTACAGGCTGCTTTCGTATGTCCAAATTTGCAACATTTGTAACATTGAATGGTGGGGTAATAGTATATATCCACACCAAAAGAATTATAATACAGATAAACATTATCGGGAAGGGACTGCCCTTCAAAGGTGATAACAATTGTTTGAGAGGGTTTATACTCAGGTTTCTCTCCTGATCGGTCCTTGAATTTTAATCTTCTAACTTTTATTATGTCCAACTTTGGATTAGATTCTTTGAGTCCCTCAAGCAATTCTTCTTCCGAGATGTCAACTGAGACACCCCTTATCAGACCCATTCTGCTAACATTATATGATGGTATGAAAGCTTTGTATAATGAGTTGGAAATTAAATATAAATTTTTTATAAAAGCGTTAGCTGCCTGACCATTTTGAAATTCAAGCGATAATTTATACTTCCCCTCTGCCCTGAGGGATCCGTTAACCACGTTTTTAATATTCCTCTTAAAAATAAATTTCCCAAAGTCCATCGGATGAATAGGCTTACTGTCTGAAAGTTGTATGTTGACAACATAGGGTCCCAATGATTTCGGGGAGTAAAAATGTTCTCGGATCGGGCCGGTACTAATAGTGTTTTGGGGATCGGTTGTCATTTTCCCATTTGTACTATCCTCGTCCATAATGTTGGGGATTATAACGCCATTAAACTTTCTTTTCTTTCCTAAATCAGGCGGATCAGGATCAGGGTCTGGTGGCTGCATTATACCATCAAACCAATTTCTTTAGTAAAAATGAAAATAAATATTTAGAAAATATTTATACGTATTAAGAAAAATAGACGAAACGAGAACTTTTTATCAAGTAATTGCGAAAAGATATATAAAATTAAATAAAAAAGAAAAGACCTTAACTTATATAGTTACATAACGTAAACCCTAATAAACAAAAAACAAAACAAAACGAATAAGAGAAAGAAAAAAAAAATATTTACTTAAAAATAATGAAGGAGAAAAAAAAATTAAAATAATAAATCAAATATTTAACGCAGTGAGAATTCCCCGCTACAAGGCGGGTTATTTGCAACAAAACTACAACAAGTATTTATTGAACTAAACTACTAAATAATATAAAGTAACTATACATCTACAAGAAATAGAAAATATGAAACAAATTATGAATATGTGTAATGTATGTAATATCTAAGTAATTACGACAGAAATAATAATATAAAGTTGAAATTTTTAATCTCACGGCACGGCGTTACTGGTGTCTCGCTAGCGTTGACAACACACAAACACGTCCAAACCACTTGACTTACAAACGACAACTGATTACAATGAATTACTCACTACCTTTGTTGATACTCCTCTACACGCATTGTTGGTTAGCGAGTCCTGGCTCAAACCATCTCTCTCATCATCCATGTTTGCTCTTCCTGGTTACAGATTGATCCGATGTGATAGAATGGATCGTGTCGGTGGGGGTGTGGCCATCTACCTTCGTGATTCCATTCAGTATAAGGTTGTCGCGTCTTCTGAGTCGCGGGCGGCGGGGGGAATGGAGTTTATGTTCATTGAGGTGTCAGCCATGCACTCCGAGATGTTGATTGGAGTGGTCTACTGTCCGCCTAACTGCAACTATTTTCTTGAGCTTGAGATGGCGCTTGAATCGGTGGTGCCTAGTTACAATCACACTGTCATAATGGGTGACTTCAACACCTGCATGTTGAAAAACAATTTGCGAGCCTCCAAATTATCTGCCGTTGCAAATGCTATGAATATGCATATATTGCCGCTGCGTGCCACACATCATCACCATACGACCGACACGGAGACTCTGCTTGACTTGATCATTACACCTTCTCCCGAACTGGCTATTTCTCATGGACAGATGGCTGCACCAGGGTTCTCGTCACATGATCTGATTTATTTGACATATAAATTAAGAATGTTAAGAATGAAGCCCGAATTGCAGTCCTTTCGTAATTTTCGTAGAATCGATACGGATCATTTGAGACGGGATGCCGAAGGTATAAACTGGCAAAAAATTTACGCCAGTGATGATGTTGATGCAATGGTAGTGGAGTTTAATCGGTTGATTATTGAATTGTTTGATAAACATGCACCTATTAAAACTGTACCACTTAAACGACCTCCGGCACCCTGGTTAACTGACGACATTCGCAAATTAATGGCGAAGCGCGATAGAGCAAAGGTTAAATTTAGGCACACTAAATGTCCGGTGAAGTTTGAAACTTACAAATATCTTCGTAATCTCTGTTCTCGTCGATGCCGATTAGCAAAACGTGAATATTTTCACTCCAATATTCAGTGGTCCTCGTCAGGTAAAACATGGCGGTTTTTAAAGAGGAATGGTGTTGGTGGGCGGGCGAATTGTTCTGACGCCACTGCGATTAGCCTAGACGATCTGAACCGCCACTTTTCCTCGTTGCCCGTCTTGATCGATGCTGACGTGAAACGGTCGACGATAAACAAAATAAGGGGTCGTGTGTTTGATTTTGATTGCGAACCATTTAATTTTAGGCTTGTATCTCAGGGGGAGGTGCGCAAGTCACTTCTGTCCATTAAATCGACCGCCGTTGGGTGCGATGGGGTGAGTTTCAGGATGCTGGCTCTAGTCATGGACGCTGTCATTCCTGCAATCACTTTCATAATCAATTCTTCAATGTCAAGTGGAATCTTCCCTGCCGAATGGAAGGCTGCAAATGTGATACCACTTTCTAAGGTTAGTTCCCCGTCATCTCCTAAGGACTTTCGTCCTATCTCAATTTTACCCTTTGTATCCAAAGTTATGGAAAGATTGGTCCACCTTCAGTTGAACGAATATCTTCGTGGCCACGACTCGTTTAACCAGTTTCAGTCTGGTTTTAGAAAGGGCCACAGCACAACAACTGCATTGCTGAAGATATCCGAGGATATAAGATACGCAATGGAACAGAGACAGCTGACTTTATTGACTCTTCTGGACTTTAGCAGTGCATTTAATTGTGTGGATTTTGACCTTCTTTTGGCCCGATTAGTGGCTCTTAACATCGGAGATACTGCTGTTCGATGGATTGAGTCTTACCTCAGGGGTCGCAAACAGAGGGTATGTTCTTCGGACGGAGTCTCGGACTGGTCGAGTCTTCAGGCGGGTGTTCCACAGGGAGGTATATTATCGCCTTTACTGTTTTCTGTCTTCATTGACCCTATTACTCGAAACCTCAGCGGATCCTATCATCTTTACGCTGATGATCTGCAACTATATATTCACTTTGATGCTGGCTGTGCTGATGGTTGTTTTAATGATATGAATGTTAATCTCCAACTTTTGGACTCTGGGTGCAGGGAGCACGGTCTCCTGGTTAATCCAGCGAAGTCTCAAGCTATCGTACTGGGAAGCCCATATGCACTTCATAATCTCAATCTTGCTCCCCTGCCTTCTTTAATTTTAAGTGGTTCTGTGATACCTTTTTCAGATTATGTCAAAAACTTAGGTATATTCTTTGATAAGAGAATGTCTTGGTGGAAGCAGGTCAATGAGGTCAGCAGAAAGGTTTTTGCTTCGTTGCACTCCCTTAGGAGATTGAAGAATTTCTGTGCGGAGGAAACAAGGAAGCGGTTGGTGGAGTCTCTGATTCATCCCCTATTTGATTACGCTGATGTGTGCTACCTAGATATTTCAGTTGAGGCTTTGAATAAGCTCGAACGCCTTCAGAACACCTGTATTCGTTATATATATGGCTTAAAAAAATACGACCACGTTTCTGAGTTTCGCCAACGTCTGGGTTGGAAATCAATCGCACGGCGAAGGGATGACCACGTTCTCTGTCTTTTGTATAAGATTCTTTTTGATCCCTCCACTCCTCTGTACCTTAAGGAACGATTCACATTCTTGCACCTGCATGGACTCCCACTGAGGTCGGCGTCGAACAATCTTCTGGCTATCCCGCCACATAACTCTGGCTACTACACGGACTCTTTCACGGTGCATGGATCGAGATTGTGGAATCAACTTCCACTGCAATGTCGCGTTTGTTCGTCCATCAGCACATTCCGCAGGATCATTGCCGGCCGTTAGTCTTCATTGTAAGATGAGAAGCATCCCCACCTTCCTCCCTATTCCTCCCCAACATCTAGTCCATCCTATCCCTATCCTCATATTGTATTTATATGTTTATATTATATGTATATATTTTTATTTATTTATTTATTCTTAGACATATTTTTATTTTCTATTATAATTATTTATTTTTTGGCACTTGTTATCTATTGTTCTGTCACACCTAATATATATTCTCTTTGATTTAACTGGGTTGGCTGGCAGAGATCCTTCGGGATAAGTCCGCCCTTTCGACTGTCCTAATTACTGTCTCCACACTATATTTTGATATAATAAAGTTTTATTTATTTATTTATTTATTTAAAATTGAAGAAAGCGTTCGACCTTATTAAATATGAATCTTCGAAGTGCTTGAATCTTAAAAAATAAACTTTTACTTCGTGAGCATAAAATAGTAATGTTTTATAAATTATCTAATTGGGGAAAGAAAACGAAAAGGAGGAAATGAGTTGGACAGTTTTAGAACTTGAAACTAGAACTTATCCTTAAAAATAAAGACAACCCAATAAATCTAAAAAGAAATATTAGAAACATGCATAATCCAAGTATTATAATAACATACGAAGTGGAAACATTGTCATTAAAAGCAAACAATACACAATAATTTAACATGCGCACAAAAGTCTATGGAGCCACAAATGTCAGGAATAATAATTCTTAGAGATAAAATAAGAAATGAAGAGGTAAAATGCCGAACAAGATTCGCAGATAATATAATAGATCGTGTCCCAAAACAAAAATGGCAATGAGTTTGACATGTGGTAAGACAGCGAAAAGATAGAAGGGTTCCCAATTTTTTGTAGATTGGCGATCATAAATGAATACAAGAGCCAAACGAGATAGCCTAAAAAAGATTGATGATATTGTTTTTAGTCCCGGGGATAAAAATATGGAAATGAGAGGCTACATCCAACAATAGTGGGACAGCTGATAAAGAAGAAGATGCATTTTAACGTTACATGGTAAATAATAAGAAACTGTACCTTACGAGTATAAATGCAGAGAAGGAATATCCCTCCGGTGGAGGTTTATAGTACACTATCTGAAAATACGTACTTGAGGCAGTGTTAAATTTGGCGTACAAGTTTTCAAACGTGTTACGAACACATTTATATTTATTTATATATACTTACTAACCACATAAGTAGGCAGTAGCATATGTAATAAAATAAATATCCGGAGAACAATAAAACCCTTTGTTTAATAGGAGGGATGTAGAGAACTACCTACTTGAGGGTATTATCCTATAGGCAATATAAAACATTATAATTGGAAAATTTATACACACGGCCATACCCGATATTATTATTTATTACTGTTTTGTTTTCTCAAAAAATATAAACTGAATACGCCCACACACTAAACAATACATTACCGTTTTCTTCCTAATAAAAGACACGGTGATTTATTAGGTGGATCATATTTATTATTATTATCTACTAGCTGACCCGACAAACGTTATTCTGTACAAGAACTATAAAAATATGTGTTGTATTCGAATGATTTTTAATGATAAAAATAAATTATTTTAACAATATTGTTTCGACCGATGCATCTGTTTTAAACTATATTTGAAGCACGAATCATATCAATTGCTTAAAAGTTCGTTGAGGTTGAGATATAGTCCTGAAAAATGGTCACAATAATCTAGATATAATTAGAACGTTGTGCACCAACAAATCCAATAGGCAATAAAGATGAGACTTTAACAAAACTGGATATATTCACGCAGTCTTCAAATTTTGTTGCTTTCTTGTTCTCAATAATTTCCAACTTTTATCTCTATATTTCACGTATTATTAAATATTTATTTATTTTATTCCCAAAAAATACAAAAAACATAAGCATTTTACAATGTGTGTATATATATATATAATTTGTAAATATCTACTTGTTTTACCTATACAAGGGATTTTTCGACATGTTGAACATGTCGAGAATTCTCATGATTAGGAGTTTCGGAGACTTCGACATTACCACCCAATGGCGAACGTCGTCAACGTAAAGTGATCACACTAAACCATTTTTCGAAATAACATTGGAAGACGGTCGTAAGCCCGTAGTGGTTTGTTTAATTATCAAAAAAAATCAAACATCAGTAATTAATTATTGTTAGAGTCACTAGTAGTTACATATTTATCAAACATCTGACAGTACCTAATTAAGAAACTATAGGTATGTACACAATGTTAAATTTGAAAAGCTAATGTTCCGCACAATTTTACTAGCTTTTGCTTTCGTAAGAACGTTCTTCCAATGATCAGAAACTAAAACAAAAAAAAATATACTTGGAGAAATTGGTCCAGAACCTAACGCGTTATGCGATGACCAAGGGGAATAATAGGGCTCCATTTTTATATAATATAGAGATTATTACACTATGCATTTTTTCTAATTTTTATTATTCATGTGGTCATAAACACTGGCCAAATTGAATAGCCCGGGGCTACACTCAATTTTAATGTCTATTCCAATGTTGACCGTGAATATTATTTTTTAAAACAATAAAACTGCTTTATAAAAAAAAATGGAAAATAAGTGTTCAGCGGTAGAAAATTTGCAATCAAGCCATCGTCGAGGTAGTTTAACCCATATCGATTAATTGCGAGCTGATCTCTGTAGATTTTAGCCCGCCATGTTGGATTTTATGTCAACTGACTGCGTTGTTTGAGCTGCGCGTTGATGAGTGAGTGTGTCAGTCAGTCAGGACACTTTGCTTCATATAATAATATAAAGATTTGACCTCAATGAATATAAGTACGTAAAAAAATATAGCAACATTATTGTACAAATTTTTTTTTTTAGCCAATAAACATTTTTGCTGTAATATTGGAAGTGAGGTTATAAGTATTCCATTCGGACAGAAATGCTTGTTGAATAAGTTTAATAGTTAGGTACCTACTACTAACTTGTGTATTGGAAAGTATTGTCAATTGATTGCAAATCATTGTCAAACGTGAAATTGTCAAATTACGACGCGTGCTTTTATTGATGGTTTGCTGACATTCGAGTTTAAAGTTGATATGTTGTGTTAATTCAGTGGAATAACAAACTGTTTACCATTGTTGATGTTCGTGACGCGAGTACCTACCTACGTTGTCAATCCCAGACAAACATAAAAAATATTTTAAACTCTAGTTTTTTTTTAACCGTTTTTACGCTGAATAACTTTTAAACGTTTACGATTCCGTTTAAATTCAGTATTTATTTTAAACAGCGGCGTCAGATAAAAAAGAAAAAAAAAGTTTATAACATAATATTCATGGAAACTCTTTTTGAAATATGTTTAGAAGTTGAATTTCACATTATCAAAAACCTGTTAAATATACATAATAATAAATAAAAAAACACTTTTCTATAAAAAGGTGTCAGTATAGCTGGCGGAGACAGACCAACCCCGCTGATAGAAATTTCAAGTGAAAAATCATTTAGAAAAACTCTTACTCGACTGGAAATCGAACCCGGACCCCTTGATCTGAAGTCCACACCTATTTATACCACTAGGCTACCGAGTTCGAAATATGCGAGTTAAAGCTAAGTTAATTGAAAAATAATATAGGTACAAGTATTTTATACCAATTTTTAGCTTTGAATAAGATACAACACTTTAGTGTACACATCTATAATTCACCGCAGTTTCAATGGTAATAAAATCCATCTGCTTAACAAATCATCAGGGTTTTGCCGTGTTTTGTACCATGGTGACACGGTTATAACTACGTATATGGGCCTTCTGTGATTTTCCAAATGCTGGCCTCTGGAAATTCAGAAACTAGTCATTCAGGTTATTATTATTTAGACCACGTTTCTCGACTTACTGATGGAATAAACACACATTGGAATAAACTCCAACTTCCTTAGGATTTTTATGAGGAATAAAAAAATAATGAGTGGTGAGGCTGAAATTTAGTAGGTATACCTATGCCGGGTTCTCTATTCGTTTGGTTTTGTGCCAAGATTTGAAAACAACGTCTGTTTCATTGTAACATAGCGTCAAAATTCAACACTTCATTGTTTGAACACATTTTACGCCTACCAACGCGAAACTATTGTAGTCTTTCTGCCATTTCCGATATAAAGCCAACCGTTATGAAAAGTCGACATTGTTGGATGAAAAGTTTCTTCAACCTCCGTTTTTATTTCCAGCCATAAACAATTTAACTAATTAAATTTTCAGTCACTGAGTACCTTAGAGAAAATTACGAGTTTCGTAACTATACGATTTTGGCCAGGGACACAAACAAGGTGAAGGCCATTAAAAAAAAAAAAAAAACTATACGATTTTAACTATTTGGGTAACACCTAAAATTGGTGAAAAAAATTACTATAGGTGATTAATAATACAAAAATGCACAAAAGCGCTTGCTTGGAAAGCTAATAAATTTAATTTCGAAAGCTTAGACTTTTCCAAATATTTGAGAAATCGTGTGTTTATTAAGAAAAATTCTGTGGAAGAGCAACGAAAGTCTTTGAGGATTGGCGGAAAAATGATCAAAAATATTTAAAGAAGATCTAGGTTTTTCGCCTACTGATCCAGGAAAAGGTTAACTACATAACTGTTTTTGAATTTTACCTACCAAGTAATTATTAGAACCATATATGTAGATACCTACCAAGGTTCTAATAATTACATTTTAATTTTATGTGTAAATATAAATACACGCCAATTAAGACTAGATAATTTTTTTATTTTTTTTCATTTTTATCTTTTTTTTTTACTTGGTTTAGTAAAACTTATCCATGAATCGACATATTCTTCTTTTTAATTATGTTGATTGCTAAATCTCTAAATGATAAAACGTAGATACAGCAATTGGTATTATTACCAGTAGGTATGTCAGAACTTAAAACAAAAGTTACAAGACGTTATAAAACGTTCAAAGAAACTTGCGTCAACTTTCAAACGCTCATAATAATAATGAAAGGTACTTTCTAAGTGGGACTTGACAACTTTACTTTTCTCTTACTTATTGACGTTAACTTGTATTATAACGGTAACAATTTAATACAATTCATTGTTGAGGGCCCCCCAACAGACCACTCGGGTATTCCCTTCACGTAGGACACATCCACTTGTAAATTGCCACCCCATCACGGTTGTGAAAGGTAAAGGATAGAATTTCAGCATAATTTTCATTGGATAAAAGCCATTTTTTCATCAAACTTTTTATTTTCACGAGATTAACCTTTTTTTTATTTTAATCCACTCATTTTTGTTCTTGGCCGATTACTTATTTGTATGTTTCATAGTATGTTGTTTAATATTATTGTATCGGTATGGTATGGCCTGTGCCTTTAACAACATGACTAAAATATGGAAAGCGACGGCGTTTAGTGTCGAGACGAAATGTAAACTGTTTGATGCGTGTGTGTAGCCCATTCTCCTGTATGGGTGTGAGTCCTGGCACCTGAACAAAGTACCTACAGGCACAAAAAGTCTCAGGTTTCGAAGTGAATTGCCTCAGGAGAATTTCGGGTATAAGATGGTACCACCGCATCACGAACGACGCTATACGTCGGCGCACCCAGCGTGAGCCCATCACTTCTACCATTATGTGGAGTAGATGGACTTGGCTGGGACATATGTTAAGGATGCCGAATGACAGTTGCCCGAGGAGAGCGCTGTTCTTCCTCCCATCAGGGCCCCGACGACAAGGAAGACCCTCTCATACTGTGTTCCGATCCTTCGAAGCAGAGCTGAGGAATCTGGACATGGTGTGGAAGGAGGTCATGAACATTGCGCAAGATCGAGCGCAATGGAGAACTCTTGTTGTCTCCCTATGCCCCTTAGCGGGGCCTTATGGGAGTTTGGAATTGGATTGAATTGTGTAATATTGGTTTTATCTATTTTTTAAAGAAAGAGAGACAGAAACAACGTTAGTTATACATTTATTTATCTAAAAATGGATAACTGTCACAAAGTTAACCCAAAGACAATTGAAAAAAAAAATTGAAAAAAACAATTACTGTATTATAACAGTACCTATATTACATTACGGAGCAGATAATGAACGAACTGAATGCTTTCAGGAAGAACATGCATATAAAGAAAGAAGAAGGATAAATGTATAAGACAGAAAAGACATTGAGGCGAAATCAATCAAGCGGTTGACCAAAACGTGGGAAAATTTCAGAAATCGTAGGAAGAAAGGGGGTTCTACCAGAAAGATGGTAAGCGGAACATGGATACATCTTTTGGAAGAGGCCAAGATCCGCACCAGGTGCGATACGGTTTTATTTTTGTATAATGAGCCAAAGTGCATTTGGCCTCCCGCTGCATTTCTGCCTTCTATCTTCCTCTTTGCCATTATTGAATGACTCAGCATAGGCCTTTTAGACTATGCCTTTACTAAGTCATTCAGCATTCAGTCATTCAGTATGGCACTAAACAATTGCTCAAATCGACACCATATTATGGGAGTAGTTTTATTTTTTGCGCCGTGTCCCGTAAGAGGTAGGCAGAGAGAATGGACCTCCACTTCTTTCTATCCTAGCCAATGAGATATTATAAATAAAGTATTAGTATAAATCTCATTGTATCCTAGCACAATTCTTTCGCTTCTTCCACCGACAAAACATTTCTCATACAACATCTCATTTTCTCTCACTTCTGACCTGGATTTCCTTGAGGACGAAATCGATGTGTTCGATCCACGACATTCTCGGTCGGCCATTCCTTCAAACACCTTTCCTGTATGTTTGTGTTTATGGTTTTCTTCGAATATTAAAACTGAAATAATACAAATCTAAATGGATATAGGTACTTAAAGGAAATATGCCCAATTATACAAGCTGTAAAATAGTACATTATGTATGTATACTGAATGGATTTATTCGGATTTCTCAAATGGGTAGGTACCGTATCTTTAAACACGGAGACATATTGTTTTCAAGAAAGCTGTGAAAATACAAAACATCCCAAAATGTTTACTTCGTTTGTTCAAGATTGCAAAGAAACATGCAACAGCAGATAACGTCATGTTTTGTGGAAATAATCAGGAACTCCCAAATCCATGAAATGTGCTACGTGCCGGACGTGCTTCAAACGACGGAACTGTGCGGTCCTCGGGGTTCGGACATCAGTTCTGTTGAGATAATATAAATTGGGTTACTCTTGAGAGGAACTGCAACAAATAAAAGTATCTACTATAATACTCCTATAACCATTTTGCGACTATTTCTGCAAAAACCGTCACTCTATGCTCCCTTACTTTATGCATATCTATATCGTAACTCTAAGAAAAGGTTGTTTCTAAATTCCATCTATGATAATAATATACGCGTACATTAGAGTGGAACAAAAAATTTTTTAGTCGAATTTCGATTTGGAATAGTTGGATTATGTTGCCTATTGGCATCAATAATCTACATAAAAAATATAAAAATTCTCATACAACGGTAAGAGCCCCCGCTTTGACTTCGAATATTTACAAAAACGACAATTTTGGGGCTGTTTTCGCGGTCTACGAAATATTACAGAATTTACTTAAATAGATTTATTTTATTCAAAAACTAATTCAAACATGGTTGACTAGCTGTTGCTATCACTATTTCATCAATTTAATAGTCTTTGACGCTGTGAGAGAGGAGCAAAGTGCAAGACAAAACGGGGGCGGCAAGGGCTGATTTATACATTTGAAATTTTAGTTTCATCAAGTGCAGTGGATGATTATTGTCTTAAAGTGAAAGGTCGCATGTCAATTATTATTTCCACGAGTGTGTAGGAATAGGTGATGTATGTTTTAAAGTGTATTAACATGACTGCTATACGAGACAAAAGTTAAAATAGCCGATAATTGGTTTCATAGAACTTTTGTGCAGACTTAATAGAATAAATCCTACCTACATATGAAAATGTGATGTAATTCTATGAATAGGTTTGACAAATGTTATAATAAAAATCTGTGTAGCAACTTATGGAAGTAGAGTTAGAAGCATTCAGAGTCCAAAATAGAAAATTTTTTGACATATCTGCATGTAAATGTAATGAATTTGTAAGATGTACTTATTTTAGAAATGAAAAATTGACAAAAGAGGAAAAAATATTTTTAAATGGCTGAAAGAATAATAGATTTAAGAAGAATTGATCTAATCCAAAGTTAAAAGTTACAGAATAGAAGATTACGTGCTCTAAACAAAGAAATCATTCATAATTCAAATACACGAACTGAATAAATTTCTTCTACTAAAAACTCGCTAAAAGTGGATCTGCCTTCTTGTTCGTCGACCGCAGATGGTTTTAACACATATAAATTCCTCGTTGAAAGAAAATAAAAGACGGCCAAAACTATTTTTGAAGGATCGCAAAAGCCTAGAGTGGTTGTACCAGAGGAACATATTTCGATTATAAAGAAGTCAAGTTCTGTTTAGCTTGGGTTCGTTATTTCGGAAAATAAACTATCTCGACCATCGAAATGGATAATTTTTCACATAGACATCAAAGAGTTGCCATTGAAGCGATTGTTTACCTATGCCGTTGGTCCATTTTGATAAGATTGAAGATCTACCTCCACGAATATCAACAGATCTCAACGCACACCACAAAAACATTTACAAGCAATAATTACTACTACTGCTCTCATAAATGGATCCAGCACTCCTGATTCATTAAACAGAAACACAGTTAAGCTATCTCGTACCCGCTGGTTGCCATTTAAAACTATTTGTACCTCTTTTGGCAATTTTTCATCTCTAAAATAAGTACATCTTACAAAATCATTACGTTTACATGCAGATATGTCAAAAATCTTTCTACTTTGGACTCTGAATGCTTCTTACTCTACTTCTTTAAGTTTCTACACAGATTTTTATTTTTATTATAACATTTGTCAAACCCATTTAAAGAATTACATCACATTTTAATACGTAGGTAGGATTTATTCTATTAAGTCTGCACAAAAGTGCTATGAAACCAAGTATCGGACATTTTAAATTTTGTCTCGTAGAAGTCATGTTAATACACTTAAAAACATATATCACCTATTCCTACACACTCGTGGAAATAATTATTGACATGCAACCTTTCACTTTAAGACAATAATCATCCACTGCACTTGATGAAACTAAAATTTCAAATGTATAAATCAGCCCTTGCCGCCCCCGTTTTGTCTTGCACTTTGCTCCTCTCTCACAGCGTCAAAGACTATTAAATTGATGAAATAGTGATAGCAACAGCTAGTCAACCATGTTTGAATTAGTTTTTGAATAAAATAAACCTATTTAAGTAAATTCTGTAATATTTCGTAGACCGAGAAAACAGCCCCAAATTGCCGTTTTTGCAAATATTCGAAGTCAAAGCGGGGGCTCTTACCGTTGTATGAGAATTTTTATATTTTTTATGTAGATTATTGATGCCAATAGGCAACATAATACAACTATTCCAAATCGAAATATGACAAAAAAAAATTTTTCATACAAAAGTGTTCCACTCTAGCGTACATCCTTCAGACTCATGATAATGTTTTTAAAGACTTTGTTCCGTTTTTTGTCGCATGTCAGACCCAGGAATATGAGTTGCCTTCTATTTAAGGATGGTAGTTTGTACATTGTTTATCGACTTTCAAAAAAAAAAAGAGATATTCAAATTTTTTGAAATTTTAATCGCACAATGTGATTAATGAAGAGTGATAACAACTTATCTTGGCTATGTGGTTACAATAAGAACTCTCGTGCCGTTCAATTATGTTTGTTTTCCGACTAGTAGGTCGATAAATCCCCATGTCCTACACTAGCAATCAACCACTGACTAAACAAACAATGACAGCGAATTTTGAAACAAAAAAAAGTAATAATGTTTGTGCCTTAAACTAAGAGACGTTGCCAAGCCGTCACCGTGTTAGAGCCAGTTCTCACTTACTTGTCATCTATCGGATCCGATTTTGATTCGGCAGCTCTGGTGGTGGTAAATTTATACATATGGAGCTGTTCATACCCAGTCGGCAACGATGGGCCGCAATAGAAGTGAACAGCTACATACAAAATGTTCTGCTATCAGAGCACTCGAATAAAAATCGGATCTAGCAAGTGGGAACACTCTCAATTGTTCGGCAATGTTGTTTGTTGTGTAGGTTTAAAATTTTGATGAAATAATGCCTTAACGCTAGATTTAACATTCTTATTAAAAGAGGATAGGTACTTTTTTACTATTTTGATAAATAAAAAATAATGTAGAAAATCTACATCAGCTACATAATAAAAAGTACTACACCCTTGAATATTTTTCGCAAGTACTTACCCGCAATAAGATTCAATACAAATTTAAGGTTCGCGAAATTTTACGAAAAGTTTACAAAGCCTTTTTTTACATAATACTTATAATAATATTGCAAGAAAAAAAAGAATGCGGTTGAAAAGTTATATTATTTTTTTTGTAGTTGCAGGATTATTAAGTTGTAGGTATTATTATTTTCATTTACCTAATATAAAAAATATTTCGAAACATTTTTCCGTTGTATTTTATTCGAAGCTATAGGAACGGTAACTTTTCGGGAGACTTCATAACTTTTGGATGACCTAATTTGTATAATGCGCGGAACCCTCGGGAGCCGGTCTGCGAGTTGGTTCTACATCGGGGATATTAAAGTACCGGGGAGAGGCGCGCTACCTGACGCCACTGTCTTTTGGTGTATACGAACTTTTAATAAAATTATTCTGATAAAGGAAGCCATAAACATGAAAATATTCCCCTGGGCGCGGTATTCTTTAGGAATTGATATTGGTTAATAATATTACAAGTCACTCGCTCTCAAGGTTAATATTAAAATTGCCTCAAGTAAAAGAATATTAAACCTTCTTTAAAATATAGTAGTTTTGTGAAGCGTTTTTTTTTCAATACCTTTAAGGAAATAATATACCTAAACAACAACAAACTATTTCCAGGAATGGGTGTAAACTTATTTTAATTTCCCATCTTTATTCTTTATTCGATATCAACATCTCATTGGACAACTCAAACTTAGCCGCCCGCCGCCGTACATCGACAGATGCAGCCAAAAATAATCCTCATATTTTATTCATCCAATCAATCGGTAGGTAGGTACTCTCACATTTCACACAATCTTCAAGAAAGTTACAGAACGTACAAAATTCAAGATTGGTAGGTATGCCTTTTAGTTTCCAAAGCACTACATAAAATGGATTGCGTGTAGGTTAAATTCTCATATATTTCACTAAGATATTAATAAATCAATCAATCAAATCTCCCTTTAAACCAACTTAGAAACATAGGGAGGCAACAAGAGCTGTCCATAACGATTGATCTTGCGCAATGCATGCATTTGCTTTAAAGGAGCGGAACAAGGTTTGAGAAGGTCTCCCTATATTTACTTAAGCCTTCTTCTTGTGTCCAGTATTGGACAAAGGCCTCCCTCTTGGACTTCCATACATCTCTGTCGGACGCTACTCTCATCCAGTGCAGGCTCATTACTCTTTTAACGTCATCGGGAAATTTTATCTGGGGCCTAACTACAATATGGTCCAAAAAACGAATAAACAAAATGAATTCGATAGGTATAAATTTATGACAAAATATTAAATAAAAAGTGCCCTCAGTATTAATGGACCAAAATCACGGAACCTACTTTCAATTAAAATATTGACGCTCAAAGAATAAAGACCATTTTTTATTATATAAATTGCCATTAAAGTGTTAAAATTAAAAATAAAATAATACCAAGTTGATTATACTTTATTTTCATTCACTTGTACATACTGTTTTTATGTAAATACATCTTATCTACGATCAAGTGATAGATAAGATTGTTCCCTACTTAAGTATATAAGATCTAGTTTACGTGAAAAAAAAATAATAAAAATAGTGTCTTCTGTATATAAAAAAAAAAACAATTCTATTAATATAGTAAGACTGCGTGAATCAAAAGCTCAAGAGGCAATGCCTACGGGATATTTGACGGAGATAAATTGAAATAATAAAAAAGCAGATGGTCGAAATGACACGTAGTTTTGAGTCAAGGGAGAATAAACCATGTATCATGCGATGACACTCTCTAATAGGGATCCTTCAAGAGGATGAAATTGATAATATAAAATGTGAGAGCGCCCAAGTAGTGTGTTACGATAATGAAACTAGACACACACACGCAATATTAATACGTCTATTCGATCATAAAGAAATAACAAAAAAATATTGAATAGATAAAAATATAACCTATCCTCGTTTAGCACTATAAAATGTCTTCTTAACGGAAACAGTAATTCCAATGCTACAATTATACGCTTGCCATGGCTTGGCAAGCCACCACAAGCTCCAAGCCTTCACAAACGCTTGGACGCCATTTACATGTTGGCGTGCGTGTCGGTATTTTCATACATTTGCCGCAAATTCCTTTGATCTGTGTCAAAAACCGACACTTGTTGTTGCAAATGTTGGCAAGCTCACACAAGCCAAGGCAAACACCCTGCACGTTGGTGTTTGTGTTGGTTTGCCAAGCCGTGGCAAGCGTGTAAATGCAGTAGGTATAATGTTTTATTGCTTTTGAAAAAAGATGAACAGTATTAAATTAGTAAAATTGAATTGAATTATTATGCCATGCTTAGAGGTACCTATGTAAGTTCATTATAATATGATCCAAAAATGTAACCACATAACAAAAGGTATTTCCTTTTAGACCCTATTATTATTTAGGGGCTACAATAGCTTTCTACTAACTGCCATCGATCTCGCGCAGCTTTGATGACCTCTTCCAACAACATATTCAGATCTCTCAGCTCTGCCTCGAAGGAACTAATCACCGTATTATTCTTGGAACATAATAAATACATAAAATAACAAAGAACTATAAAAATTATTGTTAAAAACTATCTGTGGTCAAGTTATGTTATTTCAGCTAATTTAGCAATTTCTTCTTCTATGTATAAGAATATGTTTTTTTTTAATTTTACTTTATCATCAATTTACCTTGATTCAGGAACTCAGACTCGCCAAATGGAGCAAAAAAAGCAATACTAGTCAAGTCATTGAGATAATGTCGACGGCGTACTACAGTTAATTTGTCCCAAAAAACAAACTGGTGATAAAATAGTGAAAAATGCGTAAATAATTTTGACAGATTTTTAGAGCTATTACTCTATAGTGCAGCGTGACGTCCAAATCCACAGATGCCATTTGGTTACATATAGCACCATCAAAGTAACCAACAATAAAAAAACATATTTAACTTGGGGATATTTAGTCGGTCATTCAGTCATAAACAACTTTCTCAATAATGAAGGTAGAATAACAATTTTCCAGTAAAAACATCTATTAGAATGCAGAAGGAGAGTTTCTCGTTAAAATGCTTTTGAAAATGCATTTCAGTTCCTGTGAACACATTGAAAGTTTTCTATCTGAAGTAATCCCATTGAGAAATAGGTCAAAGCGTAAGTCAACAGGGTGGCGAGAAAATCTTAACTGTGTAGTAGAGTAGCCATTGTTTGTTCAAGAGTGCTGGAAATCACTTAAAACTCTTAAAATTTCTTATCATATAATACAAAAACCATATACCTAACCTCGTAAATAGCACAAAATATTATAATTTATTAGTGTTTTGAGAGCATCTTAATATGAATAGTCTGTTCATCTTATAAACCAGTTAAGAATTCGTTTTTTTTTTGTAAATAATCAAAATCTTGTAATCAAAAACTCTTTAAAAACACTGAACTTTAAAGGTAGAGGACGTTGTTTGATTGGACAGTCATAGCAGACGATTATGCATGGATCATGTTGGCAGAATTCGTCCTGGTGAGCGAGATGCCTGAGGAACGTATGTATACCACGGGGAACACCATGGTAGGATAGCTAAACATCTACATCCCAAGAATAAGGCCGAGGTTCCTATTATTTGAACAGACCTGAGATCTATTTAAAGAGGAAAAAGTAGAAGAACGCAAAAGCCCGGTTTTAACGCAATTTTTTTTACAATCTCGCGCGGCCGTACATATTTGGCCCTGTATGCTAAAAAAGCATATTATAAAAGATTCCTGAGTCTACGAAGAAGATATTATGTTCAGCAAATAATGGATGAAAATCTTGCCGATTCCAACATGTGACCATATCAGGTGCTACGCCGGAAGTCTCCAGACCTCCAGACGTCGGATACCGCAAACTCTTATAGTGGGTAATAATCTGTTTGAAGTTGTATAGTTTAACTCCTACGCCATGGCGATAATGCCATATTTCTATACTACATAGATATTGAAATATGAGAAGAGTGCATTATTTATATGTATGGTGCCATCGATGACTGCCAGCGCAACATAGCCTAGTCACACGCTATGAACATAGAAAATTGACAAATATATGGCGATATTGCCAAAGCGTGGGATTCTACCTTGAGAACTGCAACCAAAATTGTTTGCATCAAATAATTTGAAAAAATATTTTCCTTTTATAAAAAAAAAACAATTTAATAATAATTTAAACACCCACCCGCATCAATTTAGTGATAACCATCATTCGACTAATAAAAAAACCGTTTTTTTTTTTAACAAACAGCCGATTGTTTTTCTTTTTATTGTAACCTTATCTCATTGTGTTCTCTTGTTTATATGTACCTGGGATGTTTTGACGTTGAAGAGCACTGGTATATCTCAAATTTAGAATTGTCATTGAGACAGCGAAAAGGAAAAAAATAACATCTGTTGCCAAAATGAAAACGAAAAAAAAATCCTGAGGGACGAGATAATACGGGCATTTCTCCTTTCTTCTTCAAAGCCTTACGTCTCATCAGTGTAAGTACAAAGTCAGTTTAGTTGGTGTTAAGAAACATTTTTCTTTCTGAAAAGAAATCTGCGATAATAAATTTCCTTACTAAGTCTTCTTACTACAAAGTACCCGACATGTATCTTAACTTAAATGTCGCCTCTCTAAGAGATTCGCTCGAATGTGCGTACAATTAAATTATCATAATATCGTTATTGGCTCATGGTTTCGCGTGACAATATTAGGTATAGGTATGGCATTTTATTTCATATTAAATCTAAAGTAAAAAAAAAATTAGGAAACTATTTTTTTCAAGCACTGCAATCGTTTGCAAGTAATGGTGCGTTTCCGCTAAACGAACATAATATAGAGCCAAAGCTAGAAAAAGAGCATTATTTCTTGATTGTTCATATACATTTTTTTTGTTATTTTCAATATTAGGTATACTTTATTAGATTTCTATATAAAATTCTAGTAGGTACTATTCCAGTATTTCTAAAAAAAAAATGTATTATCTCGGCACAGGCGTCTGCCTAGTGAGATAATAAATCCCAAAATAAATAAATAAATATATATATTGTAGGTACTTATTATTGTACTCATGTTATTGGTATGGGAAATAAAATAAATAAAAATATAATATCAAGATACTTGATGTAACGTTTGATGGGAAATGAGAGAGTGGAGGCTTGTTGATCGTATAAATGTTGCAATAAATGCCATAGTAAATATGAGGAATGAACCGTATAGGAGGCAGCCCAAGTTCAGTGCGTACAATTCTGTCCAGGACAATGTTATTTTTCATGCTTGCAATATAACTTAAAAAAAAAACGATTGCAGTGACAGAAAAATAGATCCCTTAAATTTTGTAATACTTATAACTAATTTGATATCTTTTTTTTGCGTAGATTTAATACATTTACTATTTTTGCCAGATATTTATCAAATGTGTCATAAATAGGGAAATCAATTAATTTAATATAAGTACGTCGTTGAACTGAAAAATACATGAGAGAAGTAAAAAATAAGCAGTCTTAAGAAATCCTAGTTCCAGAAAAGCACACAAAAGATAGCGTGATAGCTGGGCATTCGATTGTATCCAAGTAACAACAGAATACAGTCTTTGAGGAAGCAGAATTCTTCAATTGTATTAATACATTTCAAACTTTTTTCATACCCTAGAATATTCTTTCTATTATCTTTACTTACCATAAGTTATCTTTCACAATGCCGTTTATTTGCCGTTAATACGAAATTGTTATCCTTTTCAGCATGTGTGTGATATTTGTTCCTTTTGGATAAAATATTTTTTTGAGTAAACTAAACATTCTGTGGAGCACATTTGAATTTTATTATTATTACGGTAACAAGAATCAAACAATTATTTATTTAGTTACCAAAGTATTTGTGACATTAATGGAATTAACTGCCTCAACAGAACCAAAGGGTTCTACTTGTATATTATTATTCCGAATGAAGGTGGCGGAAACCTTTATCAAAGTGATGAACTGACATACAAAGACCTGATTAATACATTCATCCTCCACTGAAGTACCGTCTGACTTTCCTACTGACTGAATAAATAACACTTCCTCTAACTAAGAGCATTGTAGGCGAGAGAATAATTACTAAATTCACCTTAAGTTTACCATCAATTGACTCAAGTACGTAGGTACATAAATATGTACCATGCACTTGTATAAATACTCTACATTTATTTTATAAACACCTATATTATTATGTTTAAATACGATTTTGTGAATTTTATGTGGACACAATATCATAACATCTTATTGTATAAGCTGCCAAAAAAATAACCTACACTTTACCGAATTTCTTTTTTTTTGACTAGCTATCCCAACAAACGTTGTCCTGTCTTAATTATAAATATTGAAATCGAATTTTTATCTTTTTTAATATTCATCAATGTTAACTTTAATCTACTATATAAATGAAAGTGGGGTTAGTGCGAACACTTATAACTCGAGATTGGCTCAACAGATTCTTCTGATGTTTGATTTATTGGAATCTTCTCCACTCCGGATAACAGAATAACTAATAAAAAGTAAAAAAAATGGTTAAGAAGTGATGTAAAATACAACATTTGAGTTTGTATGGAAAGGTTACCTGGGACGCGCCGACGACATCGCGGGTAGTTCCCTCTCATTCTCGCATACGCTCTTACAGTAGCCCATCCCACTTACTCCTCCGATTCGAACGTTATCATAAAAAGTCAACAATATTATCGGCAGTGTTGCCAACTTGGCGACTTTGTCGCCAGATCTAGCGACTTTTGGACATGGAAAACGACTTTTAATTTTCATTTAGCGACAAAATATTCTAGCGATTTTTCTAGCGCCTTTTAGGTCCATGGTGCTTTTCGGTTTCGGTTGTAGTATTTTGATAGAAGCCAAAGTGAGCAATATAAAAAAAAAGCGTAAACGAAAAAACATAAACTAAAAATGAATATAATATGCTTTTATAAGTGATCCAATGCCACAACCTTCTTCTTCTGCTTCCAATGTACCATGGACTTCTAGAAAAATGGATTTATAATGTCATATTAATAATTTTAATGACTTTCTAATTTTTAAGTAGTAGGTACTTATATCTTTTCATTTTTTTGTTTTTAACAGGAGCACTATTTCTTACTTTAATACAAAAATATCGCCTAAATATTTTCTTTGCTCCCCCCGACCAATTTCGGTCTGTCTGTCGGACGTCTGGCGACATATGGATGTTTCAGAAATATTTTAATGTTATTATTTTATAAGCTTAACTCAGTCGAATTAATTTTGTAATGCTTTACGGGGGCGCAGTGCACATTGTGCACATATTAACGGGCCACTTCGGCTGGACCGATTTTCATGGTTTTTTGATTTGTTGTATTCGTCTCCGTCTCGAATAGGCAACTAGCTATTAAAAATTGATAAGGAATAAAAATATTAAGAAAATAAAATACCCATACATTTTGTATGGAACGGTTATTCCTTTCTGTGATAAATTTCTTGACAGCGCTATTTTATTTACGTAGGTAAGCAACCTAATGGTTAACTTAATAGTTTCGAAACAAACATAGGTACCTACCTTTATCAAGGTAGGTACACAATATTCGATGATTGCGTATTAAAACAATATGATATGATCAAGAAAATATTTTTTTAAAAACTTTATCACTTCAGTATGGCAATAATTTGCCTAATTTCACTGATTAAATTTTAGGTGAGGAAACTAACAAGAGGTTAGCTCGAGTATACATACACGAATACTTATAGTTTGATAATTCTTAAAAATGCGGACAACTATTTGCTACGATGATCGTCAATCGACGTATCGCATGAAAGAACGTTATATTATTATATGCATACTAAAAGTATCGAGAAAAGAGCCTACAAAGATTTTTAGAGATTTCTTTGCAGTCCATTTAAAATTCCATGAAATCTTTCTTACTCATTACTCTAGCCGTTTTCTTTGTTACCTAACTCCTCTTTTATTTTCGGACGGATTTCGATGAAAAAAAATGGAGATGTCGAGGGTTACCCAAGGATGGTTTAGATGAAAACAGGGGCTTTCTAGATACTATATTTCTGTTTTAATTAATGTTTTTAGTTTTTGCGTTTTTTGCTCCCATTTCAACTTTTATATGTCAAAACAAGATCGAGTAAAACAACTACGTTCGTAAAAAGGGTGATTTTATTTCTAAAGAGCGTACATAAGACCTAAGAATCGTTTGTGTTTTTAATTAAAACGTAATAAAATTGTCGTTCTTTTTCTAAGCAGGTATTATGTTAAGGTTTTTTCTTTATATTGAGAGAAAGATATAGGTAGGTATGTACAAAGTACGGTTGGCTATTTAGATAAAGTAATACATCGATGCGCGTTGCATTGGAACTATACATCAATGTTATCCGATGCATCGGATAGAAACATCGATGTTTTCTCTATTTTTAACGAGTTTTTTTTAAATATGAATTCTATTTTCGATTCGAGAAAATTTTGGAAATGTAGGTATTTATTTTAACTTGAAATATATATTTATTAGGTATAAACTTGCAGAGATTTTGTTAGGGTATATTTTTTTTTATTTTTTTTATTTATTGATTCCACGCAACAAGGTTGCTTTTACAAAAACATATTAGGTACCTACATAAAAATTTTAACATTGACAATATTTCTGAGAATAACAAAATAATCTCATGTTTGAAGAATCTATCTATTCTAGATGTAGGTACGTTAATATTTTAAATGAAATTATGTTTTTTCAGTAACTTAATCCCTATTTTGGCCATAAAAGAGGTAATAAAAACAATTTTTTTTCATTTTCGAATTTATTCTAATAATTTGTGGGATCGATAACATCTCTAATATAAATTAAAGTCGGGTTAGTGCGAACACTTATAACTCGAGATCCACTAAATAGATTGTTCCAATGTTTGATTTATTGGATTCTTCTCCGCTCCGGATAACGGTTGGTAGACCAGTGGTTACGACGCCGGCTAAAAATATCGTTTTTGATGGTACTTTTCAAGCTTTTTTATAATTTGTTCACATCTATAATTTAAAAAAAAGTCGTGTTAAGGCGAACACTTATAACTCGAGATCGGCTGAACAGATTTTTATCGTGTTTAGTTTATTAGATTATTCTTCGCTACGGATAACATTATTATTATAACAACTATTAAAAAATCTAAAAATGAATGGAAAATAGTATGAAATTATATAATATTAAAGTTAGTATGGAACGGGGGAGTTTTGGTGATTTTGAAATAACTGATTCATAATTACCACATAACTTTTGATTTTTTTACAAAGAGTAGACATGTATGTTAGCTATGTTATGTTACCCAACAATATTTTATTGACTTTTGATTGAAGGCGAGACGAAGTTCGATGGGTCAGCTAGTTAATAAAAAATAATGAATCAAAAAAATATATAGTAAGTAGACCAACCATTTAAATAACGATCGTTGCATCTGTTTTGAGCGATGTTTTCAGGACACATACTGTCAATCGCACCAACTATATAACAACTGACAGTTATGTTATGTTCTCAACAATTTCCAACTTTTATCTCTATTTTTCGCACCAAGCACCAAGAAAGTTTCCCGCGTTAAGTTTTCTTAAATTTTTTTAATGTTCCGTGCAACTTAATTTATAATTTCATTTGATTCTTCTCCAGATTAAAGCAAACACTAAAAAATAAAAAGTGAAATTGGTCCTCACATATGACATTGGATCGAAGGATGACAAGCATTACATAAACGAAAATGCTTCGTTGGTTAAACTCTGCATGATCGAATCAGAAACACGGCAATCCGAGAGGTCGAAAAAGTGATCAGATAGAGATGTCAAAAGCGACGATATTGGTACCGACCGGGAATATCTCCAAATCGATGGAAATGGGCTGGAATTCAACGTCTCAAGATATAGAATGGACTCCTTTGTCTACGTAATGAAAAGAAGAATACTTTAATACAATGTTAGTTATATGAAATTTATCGAGAAACCTTGGTTAATGTATTCCAGAAAGTTGGCCACCCCTTTTGTCATATTTTTGACAGGATAATCCGATAATATCAAACTTGGCAAAAATGAGGAGGGGTTTCTATTGATAAGACGCCAAGTCAAGAAGGGTGAATACTTTTGTGTAAGCCGTGCAAAGGCGAAAGAATTATTAAAATAAGGTTAATCTCTTTGAACCAAATGAACTTTTAGATAATAATCTTCTACACTCGTATTGATAAAAAAACCGCGTTTATACTACTTGTGCGTAATCTTGCAATTTATTTGATCAATTGTTTATTTTGAAATTTTTTAATGTCCTCAATAGTCTATGCCGACAATCATGACAACCATGACTGTCAAAATACTATGAACCCATGCAGTATTGACCCCCTTGTTTATAAATGAGATCAGACTAATTTATGGGTAAACATTATTTTTCTTCATGTCCTGCTTTCAATCATTCCCAGAATTACTGTAACATCCTCCTCTTTGAGTCTAATTAAAGATCAAATCAAATCTCCCTTTGAACTCCACTTAGGAGCATAGGGAGGCAACTAGAGCTCTCCATTGCGCTCGATCTTGCGCAATGCTTATGACCTCCTGCCACACCAAGTCCATTTCCCTCAGCTCTGCCTCGAGGGAACGGAACACGGTATGAGAGGGTCTACCACGTCTTCGGGACCCTGATTGGAAAAAACAGCGCTCTCCTCGGCCAACTGTCATTCGGCATCCTCAACACATGTCCCAGCCATGCCCATCTCCTCTTCGTAATTGTGGAAGTGATCTTATTAAAGATATGTTTGAAAAAAATCAAAGGATGCGCAGCTTGCATTGCGTCGTCTGTTCTGGGCTCAGGCCAATCAACACATAAAAGCCTGTAATACTATGTCGTCGCATATAGAACCTCTCGTTTTCTGAGGCTCCCCGATTCCATATACGACTCTGAATACCGGTGATTTGGCCACCTATCTACTTGGTCGAAATATTAACAAAAATCGTTTTTATGCTGGCCAAGATCAACGCGCAACAAAGTGCTGATATGAAAAAAAACCGATATGTCGTTCTGCATACCTACTTGCAGAGATTTCGCTAATAATACAATAACTGTGCATGGCAGGTAGTCAGATTCATATGGCAAACTCTTATACATTTTTCGGTTTAACACATTAAACAGCATCCAAATAATTAGGCACGCATACTAATTGACGTTGTTTAAGCACATTACTTCTGACCTATTGAGTTGAAGTAAGCCTTTCCATTCGCGAAGCCAGTCTCTTAAGATGCGGCGGTGAGCAGTAACTTACCTACCTACATTCAAAGTAAACATTTCGATTCATCAAAGTCCCATGTTTTAACAGAGCTACATAGTACATACATTGTTAACTTTCCATGTTTGACCCCAAACCAACTAATTCTATTCCTTTATGTTTTGGTTTTGAATACGGCTTGATTCCCAAGGACAATCTATGAATATCAAATACGTAATGCTCTTAAATGGAGGGGGCGTGTTGGGAGGAGGCTTAGCGGGGAGTTTATAACTTTGTAAGTGAAACACGACGTCGGATTAATAATATTATTATTAGGGGCCTTCCTTTAAGACTGTGGCGCTGCCACGGTAGGAATTTAAAATTTCAATCAATCAATAGAGAAACCCCCTCATGCGTGATTAAGTATAGAGAAAAAATCCCGAACCTTCACCTCATTTTATGATTAAGCCTGCAGATTATGGAAAATATTTTTTTTCACATTACTGTTTACATGTTATAACATGTTAGGTTTTTTCTAAAAAATCTGGTAAAATAATAATATGAACGCAAGACAACATCGTTCAGCGAGAGTCCATTTTGCGAGGTCAACGCAAGTCGATGATACTCTTCTTTACATACATTATTTTATATACACAAAGGGAAAAAAAAATGAAAGCATGAAAGCCGGCGATCGATACCTCTGGACTACCAACCATCTCAATATCCAATGAGTTTTTTCACTTGAACAAATTTCCACCCGAGCCGGGGTTAGCCTGTCTCAGATTGGACGGGACCGGTTGACAATAGGTAGAGAATGCTTCAAGCATTAAGTTCCGCCGGCTATAGTATAGAAGAGTGTAATTTATTTATTTATTTATTATAGATCAAGTAGTAGTAGTAATAGTAATACCTAATCTCTAATATAAATTAAAGTCGGGTTAGTGCGAACACTTATAACTCGAGATCGGCTCAACAGAATCTTCTGATGTTTGATTTATTGGATTCTTCTCCGCTCCGGATAACAGAATAACTAATAAAATGTTTAAAACTGGATAAGAAATGATGTAAAATACAATATTTAAGTTTGTATGGAACGGTTACGTACTTATGACGCCATCGCGGGTAGGCGAGGTAGGATGTGTGCGCGAGCGCATTATTCTCAAGTTCTTCCCGCCAGAGCTTTGAATACGAATGAACTATGGATGTTTCAGAAATAGTTTAATTTTATTATTTTATTAGCTTAACTCGATAGAATCAATTTTATATTGTTTTACGGGGGCGCAGTGCACATTATGTACATATTAACGGGCCACTTCGGGCTAGAACCACAAGACAACGCAACGTCTGTCGGGAAAGCTAGTATATATATAATTTTGAAAAACTTGAAAAATATTTGAAGAAATTCCTCACATTTCATCTTTCAGAACAATCAATCGCAACATATAAGAGCAAACAAATGAGATTTTGAGAAAATTCCTTACGCCCACGGGGAGGTATACCCATATATCTAGAACCGTGTTAACATGGTAAGCAACACGACAGAAATCTGATGATTTTTGTTACACAGATGGCTTGTTATATAAATTGAAATTACGGTGAATCGTAGACATTAAACAAAATTTTTGGATATTATTTTAGTTGACACTTTAGGATCCCCGTTCTGGTAAAAAAAGTTCGCTATGAAACCACCTTTTGTTTTTGTTGTTTTTTTTTTTTATATATTCTCGCAATTATTCCATATTTTATAAGATTGATTTGTATAACAGAAGTATATTCTGAGCTATTTCAGTATGCAGAGCATATTCTCCTGTGAGAGTACTTGGTGATGATGGAGGCTAGGGAGGACAGGTACCTACTACCTATACGAAATATTATGAGCGATGATACTCCTCGACCTGTTTGGTTCGAAGATACTTTTATAAGCGTGATGAATCTGGGGCTTTAGAAAAAAATGTAAATGTGTCATTTTTTGGGTCAGTCCCTTGAGACGACCGGATTTTCATATAAACTTTTCACTAGATATATTTTTGATTTGCTCTTTTGCTACTGTTGATACCTTTAAAAATGTTAAATCATGACCCATTAACGTACTTCGAACTTTTTATTGCAATTGGTTTTTTTCCAAATAAATCGAGACTGTTGGACACATTGTGCTGAGCTCTCTCATTAAAAAAATTGAGGAATCACTAGAAGAAATCAGCAGGGTGACGCCTAGGGCAGTAGAATATATAAAATATTGACGCGGAGCTATAACTCCAACTAAGGTCGCACGCATACGAAAAAAGAAGAAATCTGTGATCACTCGAAGTGAACACAAATACACTTTTGACACCTTTCACACCAAGCAAAGGCTTGTGTCGTTAAAGTTGAAATTGTCGGCAGCGCCGGGATTCGAACTTATACCACCTCCAATATGCTGTAAGTACGCACGAAAGCCGCCGATAGATACCACTGGACCACCAACCACCTCTAGTTAGATTCACTAACACTAGTTAGGTGGAGGTCCGTTCTCTCTGCCTACTCTTTACGGGGCACGGCGTAATGGGTAAAAAAAACATAAATTTTAAAATTATATAGGTACATACCTACCAATAAAAAACACCCGCAAAACACTGATTGTAAATATGATACAAAAATCTACATACTTACATAATATACCTATTTACTATACCTACCTTTCTATATATCTACATTCTGTTTCGAAAATTCACTGAAATTGAAAGTATGGTTTCAATTATTTTACTTTAATTCATTGTGTCAGAGAAAGTACCTACTTACAAATATTTTGATATTTTTAAGGTCGGCCCTACGAAATTCTTATAAAGGTGGATGCTAACGACCTGAATTCAATGATAAGTAATAATAGCCGAACTGATCGTATCAAGTTCTTTTCACAAGTTTTTGAATTCCGCCAAGTTGAAGAAGGGAACGCTTAGAAAATCTCGATAATATCAAACGGATCCTAAATGTAAAGGATCCGTTTACAGATGGCTTAATGCAGGTCTCTTCGTAGGTACAGTAAAATATTATTATTATCATAATCGTTTTTATTGTTATGTGTTTCATGAACAGGCCATAACTTGTGAGGGTATCATTCTAAATGTCGCGGGGGATTCGAAAAGAAAATGTGGAAGGTTTCGAGATTATTTCTAATGAGAATAGATTTACAAACAATTCCTATCATTTGCGCAAACCTGTATTTTTTGCTTCATTCTTTTTATGAATTGAAAGTTATTGATTCAAATTACCCACGAAGTCATAATATTATGTGTATTCTGTATGATGAACCAGGTGTTTGTGATCCTTATGCTCATAATTCGCCCCTTTTCCCATCTGCATTGATATTCATCATGACATGAGTCGAATATTTGATAACCTATGATTTTCTGCTCTAGAAATATAATATTATGTCAGTTAACCATTTTCTACAATTCAATTCAAATGTTCAAAAAAAAGGGAAACTAAAGAGTCAAATTTAAAACACTTGGAACCACAATATGTTTTTTTTTTAATTACAAAGATATTATTATTCATTTTTTAATATGATCAATGTTACAATCTGATGTGTGTAGAATGAATCACTGTCTTTGCAGGGCAGTGATGCTGCAATTCTATATAAGCAGGTTGATAAAACTCATTAGAAAATCCTTGTTAGGCAACTGGTTATACAATTCGTGAAAAAAATATTGACTGAATATTGAATTAAACGTTAACACTGCATGCCTTGGAAAATGTATACAACTTTGTAGCAACCGCATGTTTATGGGCGTCTTTATGAAATAAATTCGCTCATTTTAGAATTTTCTAACCCGTCACATATTTAAACTTGGAACTATGTAGGTACGTACCTACCTTCAAAACACGATGTAACATAACAGATGGAAAGTAACTGGAGACTAACAGATGGAAAGTAACTGGAAACTAACAGATGGATGTAACATAACAGATGGAAAGTAACTGGAAACTAACAGATGGATGTAACATAACAGATGGAAAGTAACTGGAAACTAACAGATGGATGTAACATAACAGATGGAAAGTAACTGGAAACTTACAGATGGATGTAACATAACAGATGGAAAACGTAACCTTATCTCATGTTCGAAGAATAACAAACCATAAAACATAACATATTATTTCCTTTTGACCCCTTTTTTCTCGTCCTCGAGACCCTGATGAGAGGAAGAATAGTGCTAATAACAAAATCAAATTAATTGAAATTCGAACAATGTTAAATGTTTTTATTTTCGTAAATAAAAAGTTGTAAAGACCTTTGTTCCAATCATACAACAAAATGAGAACTTGAGTCGCAAAAATTGTATAAAAATAATGTCGTATTTTGTTAGAAAACTATTCAATTTAGTGTTAAGTGATAAAAAGTATCCGTTGTGGGGTAAGCGGGGGCAAACAACTTTTGAATAAGCGTTTATCACTAGTGGCATTAAGCAACATTATGAAAACATAAAAGTATAACCTATTATTATACTTCTTATTCTTGTAGGTTTTATACAACGTTAAAAAAAAAAGTTTCTTTGACAAACGAGCATTGTTTTGGTTGGCCATACTGCGTACGTGACACCTCATTTATTTTTCACAGAAATTGTCCTTCAAACTTCTGGGCCATTTCTTTTCACCGTCCTCTCCTCTTATTCGCCTTTTTTTCTTCTCTCGTAGAAGAAAACTTTTCTTTTATAACCTCTCGTCGTCGTCCCGATACCACACACACACACACACACACATACAAAACAATAATACAATAATAAACCCAGGGGTAGGTACTTGGCCGTTCAACTGTTTTCGTTCGGGCGCTTCAGTAAATATTAAAATTTGATATCGCTAGGGAATGTTCTTATATTTCGGATGATGAACCAAATGGAGAAAAATGAAAAACAATATAAGTGGATTGTTTCGGATTGTTAAGTTATATTAAATTTGGCACAAGTAAACAAATACCTTTTGAAGGGTGCTTTGGTAGGGTTGAGAAATTGAGATACCTAGATTTGATGCTCAAATAATAGCAAGATAAATATTTTATTAGTGGATAAATTGAATGGGCCTCTTCCGAAATAGAAGTTCAGTCTCTTGTGAACAAAAAATGTTTGTCTAAGAAATTTGTTTAGGTAGGTATCTACATTATAAAAATAAAAAAAGGCTTTCAGTTTCTTTGTCACATAATATATTGTGACCATGTAGGATTTATGCATGTGAAACTAGTCAGAGTACAAATCAACGGTTTCATTTAAATTAAGTACCTGCATATTATCTACTTTAAAATATTTTGCATTTGTACTTGCTATACAGACTTTAAACATAATAAAAAAGCCTTAAATATTGCTTCAAAGAGAATGTTGTTAGCGGCATGAAAATAAGAAATTGGTAGCCCATCGAGTGTTTTCAAGTTGGAACCAAAATTTTAGCTTCCACCCCGGTGTCTAATTTGAAGGTGCTAAAGGTTTAGCAGCTTCCAGCCTCTACTTATCTTTGGTAAGGCTAACGTGTCGGACTAGTAGGTAATGCTGGCATAACAATGCTACCTACTTATATTTTTTAAATAAACATACAACTTTAGTTAATGCAAAAAAGGTTCGTTGTTTTCAAAAATGCACATTATAAAGTTCAAAATGTAGATATACTTACTTATCTCTCAAAAATGAACGCAGTCTGATTTACTAATGTTACATTTTTTACCAAGTGTTATTGTTTGCTTCACACGTTGCCGAAGCCCTTTCAGCTAACGTGATCAGCAGGAAAGAGAAAAGTGGACTGTGAATGGATGCAATGCACTTACCCCAAATCCAATGTTCTCCAAGTGTGTATGATCGAATCTCCTTGTTTTCTGGCAGCACTGCACTTTTGTTAAAATTATACTAAATAAATGTTTGGATGCACAAGATGTAAATGTAAAGTGATGACGATTGATATGTCCCGATATGTACTACTTCCGAATTTGTAGCGGCGATAACTAGCGGTTTATTCCGTGTGTGTGTTCCCGAGATGCGGCAAGTACCAACTGACTAAAGTGCACTGCAAGGAAGGGCCCAAATAGGAATAGGTAACAATATTATGGAGACGAGGAAGACCCTCTCATACTGTGTTCCGCTCCTTCGAGGCAGAGCTGAGGAATCTGGACATGGTGTGGGAGGAGGTCATTAACGTTGCGCAGGATCGAGCGCAATGGAGAGCTCTTGTTGCCTCCCTATGCCCCTAAGTGGGGTCTAAAGGGAGTTTGGATTTGAAACAATATTATGCCCTGCAACGCGAACCACCAATTGTGACATTTGACCCATTTACCTATACATAATTATGTAGGTTATAATATAACATGTTCAATTAATAATATTGAACAGTTATATATATGTTTATATGTACATTATCTGCTTCCTTCCAAGAAAAAAGTGCATATTCAACCACGTATTTAATTTAATTTATCAACCATTTTTTTTTAGGATTAAAACGTAAAGAAACACTCTTTCGTACCTAGATTGCGCGCAAGTAAAACATTCACCTGAAAATTTCTTGTTTATTTTCTCTTTATTGCTTGAAGGTAGCGTGCATTACCGAGGCAGTACAAGAGCCGAGCAGTCGTTAGGAGCAAACAGTCGGCTGTTGTTGCGAAAAGTAAGTAAGTAGCAATGTCTTATACACTGTGCGTGCTGTAAATGTAAGAACGTGGAGCCTACAAAACATTTTATTGAACCACTTGATAATACAACATAGTTTTTTTTTTTTTTTCGCCCCGGCTTCTTGTGGCGAGCGGTCGTGTTTACGTTTATTATTATTATTTCTTGTGCAGGTGTTCAGTAGTGACGTCATTTATTTACATTGGAACATCGCTGGGAAAAAAAACAGATATTTATAAAACCATTTATTATTTTTTCACTTTAATAATAATATTATTGTTTTTTTTTTCTTTTTCACTTATTAGTGTTAAGTAGGTATAAGTACCCATTTATTTTTTTCTCTTTTTCATTCTAAAATTAGATTTTTTTTTTTTTTTTTGTTGTTATTTTTTTTTTTTTCAATACTAATGTAGCATCATGGGAGATCCTCCCGACCCCGATAAAATCAGATTAGACGATGTAAACTCTAGCACCAAGAGAAGAAGAACGGATGATTCTTCTCTGATGTCCGCTTCTGGGACAATCATGGATGCTCAATTTCCTTCATCAGTACCTTCTCCGAGTACCGAGGCCCAACCTAACCCAGAAGGAAAGGCTCCGGCCAGGTACCCTCAATCTTCTCATGCTCCATTTTTGGTCATAGTAGAAAATAAAAACCCTGACAAACATCTTCACCCAATGGTATTTGGAGGTCTAGTGGCTAAGAATGGCGTTAAAGGCATCGTAAGTGGTGGCGTGCGTTCAGACGGTAGAAATAAAATAGCTGTGACTTTTTCATCTGCAAATTCAGCGAACTCATTCATTTCTAATGATATTTTATCTACATACAATTTGAATGCATTCATTCCAAGCTATAAATTGTATAAACATGGAATCATTCGCGGAATACCAACAGAGCTTAAAGACGAAGAAATCTTTGAGAATATTGAGGTTCCCTCTTCTTGTGGAAAGCTCAATAAACTTCGAAGGCTAAACAGAAGGATTACAGCTCCAGATGGGACTACTATATGGAAACCATCTACCACTATTTTGTTATCATTTGAGGGCCAATCCCTACCTGAGCATATATATTTGTTCTATAACTCCATCAAAGTGGAGTTGTACGCTCGTCCATGTTATATTTGTCATCGTTGCCTTAGATTTGGACATACTAAAAAGAACTGTACCTCTTCCCCTAAATGCTTCCGTTGTGGTGAAAATCACCTTGGTGAATCTTGCCCAGATAAAGAACTCCCTCCAAAGTGTTCCCATTGCAAGGGAGAACACTTGACGACAGATGTTTCTTGCCCTGAATTCATCAGGCAAAAGAAAATAAAATACATTATGGCATCTGAAAATATTTCTTTTGTTGAAGCCGTCAAACAAACTCCCCCTTCAAAAAAATTTTACAGTGAGGTGGTTTCGTCCTCACAAAAACAGTATGGTTCATCTACAAAAAATAAACCTACCACCCCTGTTACACGTCCTGTGGTAAAACCAAATATAGATAAAAGAGCCACAGAGGCCCTTCTTTCATATTCCAATGGGCAATCCACAAATCTCCAAAATGGCTGCACTCTTAAAAATATAGAAACCGTTCCTTCCACGCTTTCATACGATTCAGAAAAAAACCAACTATTTAAAATGCTTTCCCAGATTCTCTCACTAGTTATTTCTAGTCCTAAAGATGATGTTATTCCTTTGATTCTCCCTATGCTTACAAAAGTATTTGAAAAGATGTCTGAGAGCGAAAATGATGTGTTGTACAACCTTAGTACAACGCATTAATCGATCGTTTTATACATTTATATTTCAATAAAATAATAATCATGGCAAATTTACAAGATAACAATAAAAACAAAAGAGATCATTTAAATTTATTACAGTGGAACAGCAGAAGTGCCGTATCAAATAAACACGAAATAATTCAACTCCTCCATGACTTGGACATTGATATCGCATTGATCCAAGAGACATGGCTCCTTCCTCATTTCAATTTTAATATACCAGGTTATGTATGCTCGCGTTCAGATAGACTATATGGAAGAGGTGGCGGAGCTGCCATATTAGTTGATCATAGAATACCTCACTCTGTTATTAATTTACCACAAAACCCGTACTTGGAAATAGTGGCGATCCTTGTCGATGGGATCGCATATGTATCAGTTTATATTCCTCCCAACACCGGCTTCGACGTCGGATTCTTTGACGCTGTTGTCGCACTTCTTCCTTCATCTTTCGTTATCTTAGGAGACCTGAACTGTCACTCCAACGTTTGGGGAAGCTCTATCTCAGATAGAGCAGGGAATTCTGTCCTTTCGTTTTTAGATTCTCATAACTTATGTATTGTCAACGATGGTTCCCCAACTAGAATGACCCCTCCAGGCCAGAACAAAAGCGCAGTAGATTTATCTATTTGTACCAATAACTTAATGGCTTCCCTCCACTGGTCGATTATGGATGACCCTCGATCCAGTGACCATTATCCAATAGTGATTCAATTTCATACTAAACCTATCAAAAATTCTCCTCACGGAAGACAATTATACAATTTGAACAAAGCAGATTGGAATGCCTTCTCTAGACATCTAGATAATAACGTTCCATCATTAATTTCAAAAGGAAACGAATGTTCAAATGTGGATGAAGAAAATACTGTATTATTAGAGTTTATTTACTCAGCTGCGGATGAAAGCATTCCTAAAAAGGCATGTAATAATCGCCCTAGAAGAAATGCCCCTTGGTGGGATGAAGAATGTTCTGAGCTCATCAGAGATCGAAAGGAGGCTATGCGCAAAGTACGGAAAAATTTTAGTTTGGATGCCTTCTTAACGGCTAAGTCTATCCAGGCTAAGGTCAAAAGAAGATTAAGACAAAAAAAGAGACAGGGATGGCAGAAATTCTGCTCTTCGCTGTCTCCCCATTCTCATTCGTCATACGTGTGGAGCATGATTAAGAGATTTAAGGGTTCTTTCTCTCCTTCCTTCCCTAAGGAAGGAGTAGAGACCTGGTTACCTGAATTTGTGAATCTCTTGGCTCCCCCATATGCGCCACGTATTGATCAAATTTCTCCTCCTGGTTTAAATTACTCCAGCTCAGAAACATTCTCTTTTCTTATTTCACCCTTCGTAATGGGGGAACTAATATGCTGTCTGCAGCGTGTAAAAGACTCTGCTCCAGGTTTAGATTTGATCCCATATACATTTTTCCAAAAGGCCCCACCATCTTTCCTAGAATATTTTTTGTCTTTTGTAAATAAAATCCTCATATCTTCTTCTGTTCCTGAAAGTTGGAAAAAACAACTTATCATTCCAATACCTAAACCAAAAAAAGACCCTTCTTTAGGCTCCTCGTACAGACCTATCGCCCTCTCGTCCTGCATTTTGAAAATTCTGGAACACCTCCTAAAAAATAGAATTGAATGGTTAATTGAACATAAGTCAATCCTTCCCAAATCCCAATACGGTTTTCGTAAATCCCTTTCTTGTATTGATAATCTTAGCTTACTTATCTCCGACGTACATATAGCTCTTTCCAAAAAAGAGTTTACTATCGCAGTATTCCTCGATATCGATTCCGCATATGATAATGTTTGTCTTTCCACTCTTTATAAAAAAATGATAAATCTTTCCTTTCCGGAACCCTTTGCCAAATTAATTTTCAACATATTTTCTGAAAGAACCATCGTCGTCAATCATGGTGAGAAAAATGTGAGTAGAAGCGTGTGGAAGGGACTTCCTCAGGGATCCGTTTTGAGCCCAACTTTATTTAACCTGTACTGTTCTGATCTGGAACCTCTTATTCCACCTAACTGCTCTATTGTCCAATATGCTGATGACATCGCAATATATACGTCAAACAAAAACCTCTCCCTTGCTGAGGAGTGCATATCTTCTGCTATTGATAAAATCAACAAATGGATGTTTGATAATTCCTTGAAACTTTCGGCCCATAAATCACAATCAATAGTATTCTCTAGAAAACATAACAACCCTTCAATCGTACTAAAATCTGAAGGTCTTCCAATTCCTCAAGTGGAGGAAGTCAAATTTTTAGGCCTTTTCATAAACAGGAAGCTATCATGGCATTCCCAAATTAATCATATATCTCAAAAATGTGAAATAGGTATCAATATGTTGAGAGCTCTGTGCAACATATCCTGGGGATCACACCCTTCCACATTAAAGCTACTTTATAATGCCTTAATCCGAAGTCATTTGGATTACGCGAGTTTCCTATTTGACCCTCTCCCAAAAACTTTGGAGTCTAAATTGGACAGGATTCAGACAAAGTCCCTGAGGTTGATTCTAGGAGCTATGCAATCTACTCCAAATAACGCCCTTCAGGTCGAATGTGCTGATATGCCGTTGAGAATTCGACGTCGGTATTTGTCGGATTGTTATTACTCGAAAAAGATAATGTACGAAGGACATCCTTTAACCAGCAGAATTGCTGTACTCAATAACATCGTAAGAAATGATAGATTTTGGTTGAAACGACAACCACCTAACCTGTGTGAAAGTTTTTCGAGCATCAACTTCCATGTACAAAAATACCCATTTCCCTCCCCTATATACAACCTCCCATTCGAAGCTTTAATCTTTAGACCTGATACCGTTCCACACATGGGTTTAGACAAATCTTGTTTGATGTCTGCCCAACAAATAAACAGTGAATTTCAGTTTCAAATTGAGTCTAAATGGCCAAAGCATATTCAAGTTTACACTGATGGCTCCAAAACTACTTCCGAGGAATGCGTGGGTGCAGCAGTCCTTATTCCCTCTCTCGACATAAAAGTTCTAATCAAGTTACCTCCAGAAGCATCGATTTTCACGGCGGAGTGTGTTGCGTTGCTGAAGGCTCTTGACATCGTCAGTGATCTTAAACTCGATAAAACGGTTATATTCACAGATTCCCTCTCATTGGTCCAATCACTCTCTTTCTCAGACCCATTTCGTATGGATAATGAGATATTATTACAAATTAAGAAGGAACTATTAGATCAAATGAATAACCACCAGGAGACAGTCATCACGTGGATCCCATCACACAAGGGTATACAATATAATGAACAAGTTGATTCTCTAGCGAGATCAGCATCTATTTCTGGGACCATTCTTGGGGGATTTGTTCTTCCTATAAGTGACCGGAGGCGCATTATGGAGGAGGCAGCCTTTAAAAGATGGGAAATCTTCTGGGATAGAGAGAGCCTTACCAAGGGATCTCTATACAAAGCTATCAAAAATAGTATCTCCAAAAAACCCTGGTATCATAATTTGAAGTTGACCCGACCTCAAATCGTTAACATTTGCCGAATGCGTTTTGGTCACCATAGACTGAGCAGTCATTTGTTCAAAATTAATCTAGTCGACAGTCCATATTGCGAGTGCGAGCTGGATCTGGAGAACTTGGACCATGTGTTCTTTGACTGTCCTTTAAGAGACAGATACGAATTGTACAATAGAATGAATATTCAACTCCCTATCAATATGACCCATCTCTTGTCCACTCCTTCGAAGAGCATATACAAACATATTTTGGTGTACATAGAGAAAAATATGATTTTATTATAGATAGCTATTTTTTTGTTTAGTAATTTTTTTTTTTTTTTTTTTTTTTTTTTTTTTCTCTCTCCATGTCTATTTTCCGTCTGTGAGTAAGTCTTACTTTGCTGCCAGTTGGCACAAATCGTCCTTTACGTGACGTAATGCCATATTTATATAATAATAATACAACATAGAACAAGGCAATCGACATGAAACGTGTTTACAGCGGAATTCTCCGCGTGTATTTCCGTTTTCAGCAGAGGAAGTAGTGACCTAGTCATCATAATATAAAAATAGGAAAAGTTTCCTTACAAAGAGTAAAGATGGGTTAATCTATAATGTTAAGATATTACTTATATATTCTTAGCTTCCAGCGTAAACACAGTTTATTACTGACATAAGACGATTTATTTGTAGGCTGAATAATTTATCTACTGACTTCTGCGTACATTGAACCAGAATATAAGAAGTATAATCAGCTTTACTGTCTGAAAAGATAACGTAGAGAGAGTTGAGTCTTATGAGAATAATAATATAGCAGCTGATTCCATGTTGTAAATTAGGTAGGTACTTGGCAGATCACTCAAGAGGTGAAGGGAGTGCTGGTCATCCGCATCCAAGGAACAAGAAGATACAAAAGAAGGTTTATGATTCACTCAGAAGTAGAAGAATTAGGTGTAATGGTTTCTAAAAATCTTCTTTTTTTGTAATGAATAAGCAAGCTATTAACTGATGAAGTCAAACGTTTGATAGTCCACTAATTTAAACATACATTCGTTATACTACTTATTTATCTTGCGCTGGTGCTATGTAAAAAAAGCTGCTAACCTAGGGTAGCCCAGAACTCATAGTATATCATAAACAGCCTTTTCGTGTAAAACATATCTTTGCATAAAAATTCATAATTTTACGATTAAAATGAATTTATCCTTGGAATTATTATAAAAACTTTAAAATGATATCGACTATTGGAGATTTTTATTATCTGCTTTAGAACTACATATTCAATATTAATCGGTGCTTTAAGGGGGACCCACTGAAGTTACGGACCTCAAATTTTACGTGCTTGTGTAGGAGCATAAGACCAACCCGTATACCAAATTTTATGAAAATCGAAGAAATTTATTTTTTATTTTTTAGCCCTTTTTCTGGAACAAGTGTAATTTTCTTTGAATACTTTAAGAGGGTTCCCCTAAAGGTACAGATCTCTAACCGTTCTACCAAATTTCAATCAAATCGGATAAGAATTACTATGAGTTATGGGTGCGCACACATTTTTGGCGAACGGGTACGCGGAAAATTTTATTTTTTTTTGGATTTTTGGAATCTACACCCTCGAAAACGTCGAGAAAATTAATTTCAGCGAAATCTATTTTTTTTTTTTGAAATTCGATCACAAGACTCATGTATATTCCATAAACTATAAGTAAGAGATCTATGAAGCCAATTTACCCAATCTTTAAGAGAAACGATAAAGAGGTCTTTAACAGCGAATGAGGTGGATGAAAATTATTATAGGGATGATGATCGTTTATTTCCATAAGCCATTCCTTGCAGAGCTTTCAATGTATAGTGGAAATAAAATACGCACTAAACGCCAAAAATGAAAAAAATGAGTTGAGTATGAGGAAATGTTCTATAAACCATTGTCCATAGCCTAAATATTGCACTTAGTTCATATCGATGATCTAAAGGCGTAAAAAACAGATCCAAAAATCATCATAGTACCTACTATGTCTGTATGGAGGGAAAATCAGTTTTATTAGATTATCTCAAAATGAAGTTTTTGGCGTTTAGTGCGTATTTTATTTCCACTATACTTATTATCTCATCGGGCAGTGCAAGAAATGCAAGATACGTAGGTACCTACTGTACCATAATTTGATACAGAACACACCAGTCAATCAGCTGTCTTGAACATTTTTTTTCATTAGTGCTTATTCGAAAGAAAATCTTTTAAAGCATAGGCATGTCGCTTCACGTATATCATATCAAAAAAAATAATTCATTTAAAAATGCTTACGTGGGTGTTCTTTAATAAAGCTTTAAAAAAATAAGTCTTCTTATTAAAAAATATACTCAATTATATTATTCTGGTTTTATCAGATCAGAAAAATGTTTATAAATTCTTAGTTGCTTAAGTACCATGGCATGTGGGCTTCGTTTTCAAGTAAGAACAAAAATGTTTGAAGGTGGATTGTGTATTGTGTAATGTACGGAAGCCCTTAAAGTGACGCTGTATATTTTTTATATTACGAGGTAGGACATAAATGGGGATTGGGGATATAACTTTTTGTATTTTATGCGAAGACGAAAATAAACCGTCTCCCTCAAAACCGTATCGTGGTCTAGAAATTATAGCATAAAAGAAAATCTATTCACTCTCTTACGCATTTTTTTCGTAAACTAGAAGAGATTTTAGAATGTAAAAATGAGTGATGCGAGATACAGTATTATTATTTTGGTCAAATTATCAAAAATTTTATTAGGGTGTCCCAAACGAACCAGAAAATCGAACCAAACTGAATTTTGAGTAGAGAAAAATAATTCATTTACATATGATTTGTACGCGTTTTCTTTACTTCTTTCTTTTTTTTTAGTTGGTGATTTTTTTTCGTTAATGTAGGCATATGAAAACTGCATTTAGATTGGGTTCTTTAATGTTACAATAAAAAATGGTAGAAAGGTAAGCTACAATAAAGGTACAATAAGGAATGAAAGTAGGTTTGTTGCACCAAAATAATACACAAAGTATATTAAAACTATTTTTTTAATTATTGTATGATCTGTTTACCTTCATTAATTATTAAACATAGTATTATTACACAATGTATGCGATTTCAATTTCTGCAGATGGTATGCGAATTTTTATACGTCGAAGATTCGAATGATTTTCAGATTTTCGACCAATTTGACCACCTAAATGGCGTTGCTATGATCACACTAAGTCAGCCTTAGAAACAGCAGTAAAAAAGGTAATTAAACCGTAGTCGTTCAAATTATTATAAAAATTAACATTTTAAAAATCGAACACTAGCTTGATTAACTGTATGCATGAAATGTATAGTTGTTAATGTTATATGTGTAATATTGTCCTGCAAAACGGAGTAAGAATTCATAAATATTTAGAAAGTTGTGTTCAATAATTATGTCCTAACCGATTATTTGGTAAATAAATTTTCAACAGAAAATCAATCTTGAGACATTTAACTGTTACCGTCTCATACCTTGTCTGAGAACGAAAAACAACCAAAAAAATACAGAAAGACCCATCTTACGTACACCAACCTGACGTCACTTATTACAGTCATACTCTACATAATAGCACCCGTAATGCTACAATAACACGCTTGCCATGGCTTGGCAAGCCACCACAAGCTGCAAGCCTTCACAAACGCTTGGACGCCATTCACATGTTGGCTTGCGCTTCGGTGTTTTCATACATTTGCCGCAAATTCCTTTGATCTGTGTAAAAACCGACACTTGTTGTTTCAAGCGTTGGCAAGCTCACACAAGGCAAGGCAAACACCCCGTTTACACGTTGGTGTTTGTGGTGGTTTGCCAAACCATGGCAAGCGTGTAAATGGAGCATAACATAAAATAACTATTCCGTTTAAAATCAATCTATATGGGAATTTGTACAGAAAAATTAAAGAAATATTTAATACTAGCTTTCCTTTACTAGCTTTATTTAAGTAATTAATTAATTATCATTTGAACAATGTGATTCCGAACTGTGCGTCTGTTTTAAACCATGTATATTGCATTCGCATTCTGTCAATCGCACCAATTGACCATTTCTGTCAAAATTTTAAAATTGTAATAAAATTATAAGGTAAAAAGTACTAAAAAGGTTGTGTACGTAGAGTTTTCTTTGATTTTATAATTTTCCATGGATTTTTCTCAATTTTTTCTTCTAAAAGGACATTCTCCTAATAAACGCCTACTCGACAAAAAAAAGAATTAGCGAAATTGGTCCAGCCGTTTAGGCGTGATGCGATGACATCGGGAAATAGCTCTCCATTTTTATATATAAGAGAAAAGGCCTTTTTTTTAAAAAAAAATATCTTACCTACTGTTATCATAATAAAAAAAATTCTCGCTTTTAGCTCTCTCCAAATTCGATATCTTTAATCTTTACAATGCACTTCTCAATGTTGATTAGAAGAATGAAGGAAAAGTGTCGAGGGGTGCGTGTTTGGGCATAATAAAAAAAGGGGAATAAAAAGTTATTATTGTTATTAGAACTGCCTACGAATGTTTGGAAACGTAGAAATTTATACAAATAAAAACGAAGCTCATTAACGGACCAGTTAAAATTAACCTCTCAGAATTTTAATTGTACAATAAAGTAAATTATGAATTCGCCTTTTATTTCATGTGAAGGGAGGATTAACCAAACCACCATCATTGACTCCTACAATAACTTTAATAATTATTATTTTTTAACCAAAAGAGTTAAACTTTTTTTTTTTGTAGTACCTACCTTACATGTCCATCTTACTCTATAAAAATCTAGCCGTTTTCTTTGTTACCTAACTCCTCCTTTATTACTAGACGGATTTCGATGAAAAAAATTGGAGATGTCGAGGGTTACTCAAGGATGGTTTAGATGAAAACAGGGGCTTTCTAGCTTCTATATTTCGGGTAAAATTTAAGTTTTTAGTTTTTGCGTTTTTTGCTCCCATTTCAACTGATAACAACAACGTTCAACAACTACGTTCATAAAAAGGGTGATTTTATTTCTAAAGAGCGTACATATAAGACCTAAGAATCGTTTGAGTTTTATTTAAAACGTCATAAAATTGTTTGTTCGTTTTCTAAGCAGGTATTATGTTAAGGTTTTTTTTATATTGAGAGAAAGATATAGGTAAGTATGTAGGTACTATCTGTTGAATACTCAATAAACTGAATGCAATTTAGCTAGGAAATAAAAAATAATCATGGGTTCAGAGGAGGGACGAAGTTTGACGGGACATCTAGTATTATTATAAATAACTAGTTTCCCGACAGACGTTGTCCTGTGTTTCTAACTATGGAAATTCAATTCTTATTTGTATAATGATACATTAATTACCTTTTATCAAATGTAATATCAACTGATGCACCTATTCTAAGTCACATATTTTCCGTCCACATTCTGTCAATCGCACCAACTATCAAAGACATTTTATTTTCAAAATTATATTGAAATTGTATTTTAAAAAGTAGGTACTGAGAAGGTTACCTACTTAGAGTTTTATTTAATTTTCTAATTATTCACGCAACTTTCTCAATTTTTTCTTTCATAAAAACCTGATAATAGCCAACATGACAAAAAAAGAATATGCGAAATCGGTCCAGCCGTTTAGGCGTGATGCGATGACCACGGAAAATAGCTTTCCATTTTTATATAATAAAGAAGATAACAGCGTATTTGATTTCTAAGTATAAAACTTTTTCTATGGATCAACCTTTTGTTATTTTTGTGTAAGTGTGTGGTAATTAATCATTGATCCATATGTAGATATAAATCTCTTAAATTTTACAGTTTTTAAGAAATGATAAGAAGGTTTTCGCTGACAGATTTTGGAGCCCCGGGTAGACCCAAAAAGGTCAACCGGATTTCAAGTCGAAGTCGAAAGAGCTGTTTTGACCAGTAGAATTTCCGCAATATCGTTAATAACCTCGAAAGATATCCTCCTTTCAAAAAAAAAATATTATTTATCCCATTTTTTTTCAGACTTTTGAAATGTTGGAGAGTCATTTTGGTATCGTTTCATGCTTTGCAGTCAATATAATATGCAATGTCATATTTTCCAAAATATACATATTATTTTATCCGATAGGAATACCATTTTTTTCTAACATGAAATGCTGAAATTACGGACTTTGGGCTAGGTAAAAAAATAACATTTAGTAACCTACATCTCCATGTATAATTTTCATTGACACCTAATAAAAGTACAAAATGAAAAATATAATATATTTGGGTGAGTTAAAAAAGATTCGTATAAAATTGTTTTTTGTAATTTTTAGCGTAGTGGTAGTTAAGTTTGCTTTTTTGTTCCCTTGCTTTTACGAGTACGTATGTTTTTCAAACGAACGAATCTAAATTAACTGAAAATAACAATAAAGCTGCTCGATTTAAAATAATTTCAGTAATCTAATTATAGCTTAGAGTTATCTTACAAGAGTTTTTCATACAAGAACCATGAACTTATTGAAATTTTTTTCGATGTTTTCTTCCAGGTAGGTCTTCTCTACGAAAGGCCAAAAGACTCCAAGGGTATTTTATAGGAGGTGCCGTAGGAACCAATAAAATAATATTAAGGGTTATTCGTTAAGGTTTTATTACAACACCGTGAAACTGTTTTTTTTTTATTTAACAACAATAAAAACAAACAAAATGTAAATCTTGTGCTAAAAGGCTGGACATATCTCTGTATTAAAAGGTGTTAATAAATGAAAAGTAACTGTATTTTATAGAATTTCACATAGGTACATACATAAATCCTTAATATTTTCTCTTTAATTCCATTGGTTAACTAGAATGGGCTCAACCAGACTGCCTCACATGGCATTCCACGGCCAACCCCATAGAAGACGACTCCCAGGAAGACCACCAAAAAGGTGGAAGGATTGCTGGGAATCGACCTCGCAGGAGGTCAACCACCTCTTAAATTATGTACAGGCCACAAGGACTAAATTAAGAAGAAGAGGTTAACTAATATTTATAAAACAAATTAAATATTGTGGTTGTTGATATATTTATTTAAGTTAACGACAGTGACCAAGAGCTGTATGGGTTGCCAGATGCAATATCTCTAATATAAATGAAAGTCGGGTTAGTGTGAATACTTATAACATGAGATCGGCTGAACAGATTCTTCCTATGTTTGACTTATTGGATTCTTCTCCGTTCCGGATAACAGAATCACTAATAAAAAGTTGAATAAATGAGTAATAAATGATACAAAATATAATATTAAAGATTGTATGGATCGGAGATTCTAACCGGTACTGCCACCGCCATCTGTTGGGGAAATAGTGAGATGTCTGGTAGATTGATTTTTTGGTAGTGTGATTCTATAGACCCATGTTTACCCTATGTTTCCACAGATGGCGGTAATATTATCGACATTGTAATTGTATATTACAACCACATAACTTTATGTTTTTTTCACAATGAGTAGTCATGTAGGTATGTTAGCTATGTTGTGTTACCCATCAATATTTTATTGACTTTAAGGCGGGACGAAGTTCGTTGGTTAGCTAGTTATTCAATATAACAAAGATTGAAAACACAGCTTTACAAACAGAATTAAAAATTGAAAAATGGTACCTACATAATTATTCACACGGACAAGAATACCTACTAAATAATTTGTTTATTACATCTACTTAAAAATAAACTTGAGTCATGTGTAAAGTTTATAGAACGCAAAATTAGAATTTGTTAAATAATATGTTATTTTTTCATCATTTTGCGTGCAATACAATTTTTAAACGACCGTAATTTTGTGGGCAACGACGATAAGAAAGACGAATTTACTTTATTTTATTTATTTTATATCAATAAACTGACAGTGCTTGCGCAAAAAAAGTTACGTATATTATGTTTTTCGTAATTTTCTTCAGAAATAGAGTATATCAATACGATAGTAGGTACGTATGTGGCACATCGCACGAGGCGGGATCCCATTATCAAAATTGATTTCTTGTCACATCGCTGTCATTGGTTGTTAGTTTTATTTATTTATGCGTGTGTTTTGAGACTTTATCGATTTTGTATTAATTGACGAATGCTTTTTAGCCCTTTACATCATGCCTTTTTTATTTTTTTATTTATTAAAATATGAAAAATAAAATTACAAAATATTTATAAATATAAAAACATAATAATGATTCTCTCTCATAAAACTTAGTGCTTGTGTTGAGAGAGTGTTTTGACTAACTTGATTTGTATATAAAACTCAGATTAATTTGTACCTATAATATGTATTGTGGATGTTTCTGAGCTTGAGTAGTTTGTTTTTGTTTCTCTTGTACCTACCTTTTTTCATTACACAATATTGTTATTTGATTGGTAATAATTATTGTATTGAATTGTTGTTTTTAGACTCTTCCGAGTGCTGGCAAGGCCCTATGGAAATATCATATGAGTAAACATCGATTCTACCGTGGGGTTGCCGGCTAAGAATTGCACCTCTGCTCGTTTTGCTGGTTTTTCGAGCATCCTATACGAGGCAGGAAATCGAAAAATCAGATTGAGACCGTGAGGTTGACCACCTCACGTCCTTTAACCTCAACCGGTCAGAAAAGGCACCATAGTCCTAAGACGCCTTCGAGCGCAATTGAGAGCTCTTGGTGCCTGCCTATGCCCCTAAGTGGGGTTTAGGCCCCCGCATTGCAGGTTGGTTTGGGGGGGGGGGGGGGGGATATGCGGCGGGCTTGATTTGTGTTGAGCCAGCTTTTTGGTTTGATTGCTTCGATCGAACTAGAGGGTTGGTTTCGTGCGGGTCGAGCTTACTGCGGATTTGTCTCCTCCGGGCTGGCTTGAAGTGTTCGAGGAGCCTTAAAGGGAGAATGTATGTATGTAAACATCAATTTATTTTTTATGCTTTTAAAATTACGAGTATAAAATTTACAAAGTTTGAAAAATTCTGGTAGCTCGTGAAACACACATACATACTGAAATGTTTTATAAATACACCGGACCCGGGGCGCGCTTGCAAATAATCATTTTAATTTTTAATCCATACGAGTATCCTAATGGTTCCCAACAGACTAGTGGGAGGAACCTATGAAAATTTTCGGCCCCGCGTAAAACATTGGAATCATTTTGTACATATTTTAACCCGATGAAAATTTAGGCGGATACGAAGGTGCCTACCTATTTATTGACTGTTTTTATTGCCGGGGTTTTTTGATGAGAAGAAGCACATAGAAATTTTGCAAAACGCTGTGACTTTTAATGTACATAACATTCTCCCTTGAGCCCCCCCGCACACCGCAAGCTAGCCCGGAGGAAACCAATCCGCAGTAAGCCCGACCCGTACGAAACCATCCCCCTAGTTTGGTCGAAGCAACCAAACCAAAAAGTCGGCCCCACACAAATCAAGCCCGACGCGGACCTCTCCCCCAAACCGACCCACAAAATACGGGGGGCCTAAGCCCCACTAAGGATAGGCCTTATGCATATGACATAGTAATAAAATGTGATATTACTTCGCATACGGTCCAGAAGCAGAAATTTGACATTAATTATTTTAGTACCAGAAGTATTTATAACCCAACATCTTTGAAGCCAAAATGTTGTGCCCGTAAGGGGTAGGCCGAGAGAACGGACGTCCTCTCTTATCTATTCAATCAAATTTCTTTCGCCTTTTTAGAGTTTTTTTTTTACATTTGCCGCATTTTTTGCCCCGTAGGTACTTCTAAACTCCGAAGTTCTCTTTTTACCGTCGTTTCACTATAATTCTGACGGTTATTATGCTTTAATGATACATTTAATACAAATAAACACGTTCCAAAGATAATTAACTATGAATTATAATCTATTTAGGCTGAAATAAAGGTGTAAGAAGGCGTGGATAGAATACATCGATTTCGTCAGGTTAATAAAATCAGGATAAACAGGAGAAGTTATATGTGGAACGCATTTACGCTGGAAGAAGCAAAATGTGGCGGCCCGTTCTCACTGCCTACCCCTTGCGCGACACGGCAAGACGGCTAGAAAAAAAACAAAGGCCTTTTCACATTCCTGCTAAAATTTCTTTCAATAAGAAAACCCTTCATCCTAGAGGTCTAACCCCCCCAAGAAGAAAAATTTAAAATGTTCAGACCTATACCCACTTAGAAAATTTCTAATACGTGATCTTAAAAGGGTTGGCAGGGGTGTGTGCAAGATAAGGTATGCGGGCCGATAAAGAATTATTATCCCTTTAAAAATGTCGTTCAAATGTGACAAGTTAAGTAGATCTTTGTTACCCGGTGATTGATAACGTTTTATGTCTTGATGTGGAAAATTGTCGAGGAAAGATTCGCGTTAGGAAGGTACTTTTCTGCATACATTTTTTAAGTAGGTGGGTACCTATTGTCGTTCCTTCGTTGTTATAACGAAGTTGCTTTTACTGATTGAATCGGTTAGCTTTAAAAATGTTTTATAAAAAGGTATAAAGTCAGAATTTAAAATATAAGTGTATACTGGAAAAAAAATACGCACTAAGCGCCAAAAATGAAAAAGTTGAGTATGAGGAAATGTTCTGTAAATCATTGACAATAGCCTAACTATTGCACTTAGTCCATATCGATGATCTAAAGGCGAAAAAAAGAGATTCTAAAATCATCATAGTACTATATCTATATGGAGGAAAAATCAGTTTTATTAGATTATCTCAAAATCGAATTTTTTGGCACTTAGTGCGTATTTTATTTCCAGTATACAAGTAGTTGCCGACCATCTTCCTCTTTCACGACACAAGCTTTCAGTAGCTTACTGTGAAAGAGTCAAGGAGTGTATTTGTGTTCACTTTGAGTGAGCACAGATTCATTTTATATAAAAAAAAAAGAAAAGAAAGTTATTAGATGCGGTTAATGTGAAATTTTGGTAAAAACATTTTCAATCTAAACATCACCAATAAAAATTGCATTTAGCTTGATTAGGATTTTCGGCGACCGCTTTTAAAAATATTTAATCGAAATAACCGATTATAACGGATGAACAACAAGTTATAATATGAATGGGATATTTCCGTTGTTACCAATGTGGCTTAAATAATCCAAGAATTTTTGCTATAGGTACATATGTCTACCAAATATATCGAAATCCAGCAACAAAATTCTTTATAAATTTGATGAATTGCAAATAATTGTCAAGCAGGATTAGAAACTAAAATTTAAGGGTAGGCAAAAAATCCGTGCTTTTTCGAGAAGCCGTTTTTATTTCAGTTTTATCCTTCTCCAAATCCAATCCAAACTCCCTTAAGACCCCACCTAGGGGCATAGGGAGGCAACAAGAGCTCTCCATTGCGCTCGATCTTGCGCAACGTTTATGACCTCCTCCCACACCATGTCCAGATTCCTCAGCTCTGCTTCGAAGGAGCGGAACACAGTATGAGACGGTCTTCCTCGTCCCCGGGATCCTGATGGGAGGAAGAATAGCGCACTCCTCGGCCAACTGTCATTCGGCATCCTTAGCACATGTCCCAACCAAGTCCATCTCCTCCACATAATAGTAGAGGTGATGGGCTCACGCTGGGTGCGCCGCCTTATAGCGTCGTTCGTGATGCGGTGGTATCATCTTATACCCAAAACTCTCCTGAGGCACTTCGTTTTGAATACAGATACTTTTTGTGCCTGAGTAGTCTGGTGCCAGGACTCACACCCATACAGGAGAATGGGCAACACACACGCATCAAACAGTTTACATTTCGTCTCGACACTAATCGCCGACGCCTTCCATATCTTGGTCATGTTGTGAAGGCGCCACTTGCCATACCGATACGTATCGGGAGCTCAGCCCCGAGGTCACCAGAGGTGGTAATCGTTGCTCCCAGGTACTTAAATTTATCCACTCGAGACCTGGTGACCGTCGATGGTTATCAGTTGCTGTTTATCGGGGCAGGCATTTTACTCGCCATGAGCTCCGTCTTACTGGCATTGACTCGAAGGCCAAGGCGTGCTGTTTCGTCGCAGCGTCTTGAAACACGGCGCTATAATTCTTCCACTGTCGTACTGAACAACGCTAGGTCATCCGCGTACTCCAGATCGCACAGTTCGCCCATTAGACCATCTCTCTGTGTTATCGGTATACCTCTTGCTCCTTGCATGGACTTTCTCAACAGGAAGTCGGGAAAGCTAGTACAATATAAAAATGCTAGCTGAAAAAAAATAACCTACTTATTATTATCCCATGTTATTTTTAACGACTGTAGTAAATTTTGTTGACATTATTCAAATAAATAAAAATTGGTTTATTTCGTAAAAAAATAAAGAGTGATGATAATTCAATGACGTGATATATTTTACGATTGCTTAAAAAAATCACAACATAAAGGAATCGGAGTAAATAAAATCATCTGTGGAAACAGTTTTCAATCACAAAAATATTCATATCGCATTTTGGACGAATTGAATTTGCGAAAATGTGAATGGTCATCAGTTAAATAAAAAAAAAACGGAAACAAAAAATGTCATCTGTCATTTTAACGAAAAATAGAAAATCGACGAGAAGTGAAAGAACAGAGTAGAGGGAGAGAGAGAGAGAATGAGGGATGTTGGTAGGTCCCATCCCTTGTTATTGATTATCACAAATCACCCGTTTTTGACTTATAGAAATGGCATTTATATCATGAAATCACGTCGTTGGGTGGTTAGGCAGGGTTCGACTGTAAATCATAAACCCCATTATTATGGGTGCCAACACCGCCACAGTCACACCCCGTTATATTTCCATTTTACATTGTTTCACAGGCCAACCCCTTTTGCCCGCACGTTCTTGATTTCGTGAACAGATATCATCGCGGTCTTATCTACGTGGAAAATCGACATCGGCATAACAAGAAAATGCCCGGTCGATCAAATTATAAACTTTTTCGTTTTGGACGCTTTTTTTATTAAGTGTAAAATAATAACATGAAAATATGAAATTGTTTTTTTTTTAAAGGGAAATTGGCGCACCAAAATAATATAAATACTGAAATTATTTTGATATGATTATTTTTTAAGGTCAAATTAAACATTGAAAAAGTTATTCTTAGAGATTGTTCCATTCTGATTAACAATGAATGAAATTTATTATGATTTCGATTGTTGTAATAAAGTACTAAGTACCTTCTTATTTTATACTTTAATGTTGATTTAGGACGGAAGTTTTTATTTTTTATTTTGGTATTAAATTATGAAGTAGTCCAATGCTCATTTTCAAACAACAGTTTAAATCATTAAAAGTTTTTAAAACGAAAAAAATAATGAAATAGCTAGGTACGTACTTTAAGAACTTATATGACTTCACGTGGATTAAAAAAAAACAATCCATATTTTTTAACAACTCGCAAATCAGTTCAAATTGTTTCAATTTGTTCAAGATTTTTTGTAACTAATGATTAACTAACACTGTTCTTCCTCCTATCAGGGTCTCGAAGACGAGGAAGACCCTCTCACACTGTGCTCCGCTCCTTCGAAGCAGAGCTTCTCTTCTTTCGTATGCGCGCGACCGTTGTTGGAGTTATACATAGCTCCGCGTCAAAATTTAAATATACTCTACTGCCCTAGGCGTCATCCTGCTGATTTCTTCTAGTGATCCTTCGAAATATTTAAATGGGGCAGCTCAGCACAATGTGTCCAACAGTCTCGATCTGGCCACATTCACAAAAGGGATGATCCCTTTTACCCCACCTGTGTAAAAGGTGTCCACATCTACCGTGACCAGTCTGAATCCTTTTAAGGGTTGTCCATTGTCTGCGGGGCAGGTCAAACCCGGGTTGTCTGACTGTAGGAATCAGGACAAGCTGTCCAACGTCGGGATTTCGGTCATTACACTTTTCCCGCCAAACCTGTTCAATATTATAGCCCCGCTCAATGAGGTCATTCCCTAATTTCTGGGAAGTGCACCTTGATTTTAGGCGCATGGTATGATCAGATGGTATGTTTTGGTGGAGGGGCAATTCCGGCAGAGCTGAGTGATATGGATATGGTGTAAGAGGAAGCCATGAACATTGCACAAGATTGAGTGCAATGGAGACCTCATGTTGCCTCTCTTTGAACCCAAGTGTGATGTAAAAGGAGATTTGATTGGATTGAATGTTCAATCAAAAGCTTCTTAACTAGCCGAAAAGAACCATTTTGGCTGTAAATATGAAGAAAACACTTGTTTCTACGCATTGCATTTTTTCTCTTCAAACTGATATTTCTTTAAAATCTCTTTATAACCTTTTCAAGATTTTTATTGATGATGTATTTATATTAAATGATCGACTTGATACCTACATTTCAAACTGTGAGTAAACATACGCAATATACTATAATCAACTTCACCGATTTTACAATTATAATTTATTATTATACCTAGTTGACTTCTGTTCACTACTTCTCCCAGCTTTAAGCAGGGAGTACGCAGATGAACGAAGAAGAAGTGGACTGTATGGAAAAAGAACTTACTTGCCGATTGCTTGCTGGTTCCGGTATTATCCTTTGTGTGCACAACACTTTACATATGGGACCGCCGACCGTTATTTGATATGAGGTTTTTTCCGAGCGTATATTGTTCCGAATTTGACGTTTTTGCAAGTAAGGTGAGTCAGAGAGAGAAGGGAAGTGAAAAAGCGAACTCTTTTGTTGCACTCACTACGCATAGAATAATTTTGAAAAACGCCGTTATATTCGTAAAACTCAATTCGATATACGTACCTACCTAGTGACGTAAAAACGTAAGAAATATTTTATTAATTAAAAATGTTTTAATCAGTTTTATCGTTTATTTACATAATTGTAAGCAGCCATACCGTCCGATTCATCATGATGATAATTTAAAATATCCGGTTTCATAATGATTGAATCCAGATTTAAAACAGGCAAGCTTATTGGTACCTACTTAAAATCATGATAAAGAAGTAAAATTTTTATGAACACTTTTTTAAGTTGTCCATGCTCTCATCGACTTTGGTCAATGAATATTCGAAATCTGAAGGATATAATAATTTTCAAAGGTGTAAAACAAAATGGTTCTTATTTCGATTTTCTTAGACTAAACCTTTCAGGCTTTCAAATTAGATTAAGTTAAAAAAAAGGCTGCTAAGCAAAAGAGAAGAAATAGTTTTAAAAAAAATTTCTAATATTCGCTTATTTCGTTTGATCAAAAAGTGTTGACAGTTTAAAAACTGGGGTACATAATATTTTCGCTAAACTATTTTAACAGGGATACTATATAGTAATCTTACCATAATAATTTAGTAAAATTTGGTTTAAATGGGATCTATTTTTACAAAGATATATACAATAAGTAAACATACATCACATGTGATAAATTTACTACTAGACCGCCATCTCTTTGATTTTTTTTTTAAGTAAAGCAATTGTAGAGGAATTGTTTTGATTTCAAACATATGACCCGTCGAACTGCTAAACCGATTTCGCTAATTCTTTTTTGTCGTGTAGGCTCTTATCAGGAGAATTTCCTTATCGAAGAAAAAAATATGAAAAATGCATGGAAAATTAGAAAATTTAAGATAACTATAAAAATGGGAAGACAGAGATTTTTTTTGTAAAATTGCGTGGAATATTAGAAAATTAAAGAAAACTCTAAGTAGGTAACCTTTTTACTACTTTAAAATATAATATTTATTCCAAATGTGAAATTCTCAAATTGGCGTTAGATAAGAACTTAATTTACTTAGTAACATGTTAACAAAGATTGATTTCAAAATGTAGGTACCTACGCTATTGCTTACATAATTTTATTCTAACGTATCTATCATGTGCATCGTTGATATGTTAACGAAGCTGGATATCATTTGATTATAATCTAACATTATTTACTTAATTGAAAAAAAAAATACAAATTTAAACACGTCTGACAAGGTTAAAAAAGAAGATAATATGTATGAAAAAATAATAGGTAGGTACAGCTTTAAGTAAGTTTTTTTAATTATTTCCACTATATTCGATCAATCAATATCATTTTAACTGAGCAGAATAACTATAAAAATATCTAAAATAATGACATAAATTCTTTTTTTTACATTTTACATAGGTTAAGGTTTTTTATGTAAAAATTAACTCAGACACAATGTATGTAGCGTATAGTATGCAGGTTTTGCTAAGGTCATCCGTGTTGTATAACTAAATCGAATTTCAGCTATGTGACATAAAACCTAAAATACCTTTTTTTCGATATGAAGTTCGACGGGTCAGCTAGTTGATTATTAATAGTAGACGGCTATATCAGTCATCAGCGCGCTTTGAAGTACGTATATAGATACAAAAAAAAAAGTTCTATATATTTTACTTTAAAGTTCCTGGTGCTTAATGCTAGGCAGTGACAATATTGGTAATATTATATTATTTGGAATTTGAAGAACAAAAGATTTATGTAGTCCATTAATATTTTCTAATTAAAATTTCTCCATTGACACGTTTTGAAGCGTCGTCGTTGCAGATATAAATAGAAAGGGGGTGACGAGTTTGAATTGTTTTATTCGATATTCAGTGACCCCATCTTTGTTCACGAATGTCTGCATTAATAATAAATATCGAGGTATTTTTAACCTGATAAAAATAATTGGCAGTTAAAGAACTATCTACTTACTACCTTTTTGACTCCATTTAGGGGCATATAGAGGCAACAAGAGCCCTCCACCGCGCTCGATCTTGCGCGCTTCAATGACCTACACCCACACCATGTCGAAATCCCTAGTCATCTCTGCTTCCTGTAAAGCATATTTCATGATGCTGTGGTAACGAACCTAACGATACACTACGTATCAAATTCAGACACTTTTCGTTCCTTGGTTAGGTGCCAGAACTCGCTATATTTTGGTGATTTTGTCAAAGGCACCACTCTTTCCGTGCCGATACGTATTGGAAGCCTGTCACCAGTGGTGGTAAAAGTTGCTCCCTTGGCAGTTTTTCACAAACGCTTCCTCCATCTCTTTCCAGAACGCTCTAGAGGTCTTGGGTTCTCTGATCCTAGTTGACCTCATCACGGAGCGTTCCTCATCCACCTTAGTGGTAGTCTCCCAAAGCTCCTGGTAATCATTATTGTCAGTTAATTTATTATTTAGATTCTCCAAATGACAACTCTGAAGAGTCTTTGGAGAGCCCTAAAAGTATCTCAATAATATTTTTTTCCGATAAATCTTATGTATAATCACATTATTATGAAAAAAGGTCCGCCCATTAGGTTCTGTATGAATGTAAGTACTCACCCACCTACCTACATGTTTTACGCTATGGTTAAGTATATCGATCGCTCCGTTGAAGAATTAAGGACGTGACTACACACCATTTCATACATTAGTCGCTGAGGCGTTCAGGATATCACGTGACAATTTATATTGAACGAGTGTAAATCTCTCATGAAAGTGTCATTTACACCCGCACACTGTGCTGCACGACTAGTATTAATAAAACATCCCTACCTACACAAAGCCTTCTACTCGTAATAATAGGAAATTACCTATTTATACCTAATGTGATTTTCATTTCAGTATTAATGACATCTAGATAATTTTTCACTGTCGTAATTAGAATAAGGGATCATATTTTTTTTACTACATATCATATTTATATTTCATAAACGAGTACATGATATACTTATTGAGGATTGTAGGAATAGGTACATAGAAAGGTAGAGAAGGAAGGTATACCAACTATGATCCTTCGCATATGGATGAAGGTGCTGTAGTGTTTGAATAAAAATTAAACCAGGCTGCCATAGAAGTTCACAATCGATCAATACCGTGACCTTCTATGAAAGATCGTTATACAAGCTACTTGAGAGTGGATGAACGTCCATAAACAACATGAGGAAAATATGAAAATCTATACTAACTTTTCCATCAAAACCGTGTCGCCTCTAATCCATGCCTTCTGCCAGTTTTGTTATATGGATGTGTATCCTGGCACCTGAAGAACGAAACTCCTTAATGTTGAGAATAGATTCTTGCCACAGATTTTGGGGAATAAGGTGGTGTCATTATGTTCCAAATAAGACCGTACGCGCTAGAAAATCACAGCAGCCAATCATCCAAAGACGCAGACTTGGACAATGGCCATGTTCTCCGCATCTCCCCCGAGAGTCCTGAATATCAGAGTATTTCCTACAATATGGGTGGGACAAGTAAACGAGGAAGGCCAAAATTAACAATCAAGCGGGCATTCACGGCAGTTTTACAAGATGCTGGCCCAAGCTGGCATGAATCTGTGCCATCGGCATTTTAATAATTCGTGGCGTCCACGTGCTCCACACTGGGAGCGAATATTAATTATAATTTAGTAAGAACTTCAGGAAGAGTGAATATTTCTATCTACAAAACCTGATATTATGTAAAGAAAATATCACTGTGATAATTATACCTAGACATCAATCACGCAGAACAGTATGGAATTGCTGCAAACCAACAACTTGATTGAATTAAGCGTTTCCATGCCCCTAAGTGCGTTAAAAAAATGATTAACAAATAAATTAACACTTTTCTATACAAATGTGTCAGTATATAGCTGGCAGATAGATACGCACTTTGTGTCACAAACGGATAATCGATTGATTGCTTAGTTTTACCGAGCAACTTTTTATGACCGAATTGTCAGATCAGGAACCTGCAGTGGTTGGCCTCACGTATGACCATATCTGTGGTATCAAAAATTTCTTCTAGCGTGCAGAGCGGAGCACCTTCCTCCATTATTCCGATACTCCAGAAGGTGTGGATGGTATGGTTTTTTTTAAGGTTGCTTTAACAGCACAACCCTCCTGGAGCCGAAGTCAGGTGTTATTACAATAGCCGTCAACGGTATCGGTCGATTTGTGTTCCCATAGTAACACGTACAAACGACAGCTTTTTACATTGTTACCACGGAAACAACGAGCGACCGATACCGTCAGCGACCATTTTATTACACTTGGCTTAGGCTCCTGTTCTTAATAATATGTTTATTGATCCTCGTTTATATTGACATAGCTATCCAAAATCTTTTCGACAAAACTCTAAGAACATTTTGACTTTACTGTAAACTTTTTGACTTAACTCTTTGACTCTACATACATAAACCAGCTTATCTATAAGTACTAGTCGCACACAGCGGAAGCAATTGACGTTATCTACACTCACGTAAGTAAATAATAAATTATGATGGAGAGGTTTGGGGTGGGCGGAAGTTCGGAGAGGCGAACCTTGGCAAAAACGAGGGTTCCCAATAATTGAAACATAAAATATTTTATCAGCGAAGTAAAAGCACTTTTCATGGAATACTCAAGCTGTTTAAAGAGAAAGCTTGGTTTCTTTACTGTTTGTTCGCCATGTTGCGTTAGAATCTTAAAAGATTAAATATTACACAAAAATGTTTCAAAAAATTGTACACACCTAGATATATTCAAACCCCTATTTTAAAAAGAAACAAATAAATGAAAATAATAATTACATATGATAGTGTATCAGGAAAAATAAAATTGAGGGAAGCCGAGGACTTGGCCGAAGCCAAACTAAATAGCTGCGTGACGTAAGAGACTGGACCGGCATCTGAAATGTCGAGGAGCGCAGAATAGAGAAAGATTCGCCGAAGTGATTCGATAGAATACTTGACGAAGAAGAATAATTATAGGTAGGTACATACCTACCCAGGGTAATTCTACACAATCAAAGCTGTAACACTACTTTTTCTATATGAAATTGTTTTCATTATTTTTATTAGGTTTCCCGATTTTACAATTTGTTGAAAAATGGCAGCAAATACCTTATAATGCAGTTTTTTTTTACAATATCAGCAAATACCTACCTTATAATGCAATTATTAATTTATCAATCAATTTTCATTTTAAAAATAATCAATAAAATGATAATAATATACTTGTAAACATTTTGATTAGCAAAAAATAATTCATAAGTTGTTGAATATCCATTTTTGTGGTAGAAGTAGGTACCTAATTTAAATATAAAACTTTTGAGCACTTCCTCAAATTTATTTTACCTGACATGTTTCGAAGGGACACACATGCTCTTTGTTGTCAGATAAGCGCTTATTAGCGTGCAAATAATTTTCTAAATTAAACTATCGAATTTTTCGATGATCTTTTCGATATTCGATTATCGAAAACTTGTAGTTGGGATACAATAATTTGTTTTGAAATTTCACCTGTGGTACATAGAGGACTTCAAAAAAAAATCTTCAAAGTGCATACTCAAACACTAACTTTGCCTCAATTCAAAGAGAATTAATAAAAAATAAGTAAAATAATTTTGAATAAATATAACATAGCAATAGAAATAATTAATAACGTTGCATCTCATGATTAGTTTTAGTGTAGAGAAGCTCTTTTAATAATAATATTTTTATTTGAAAAGGCAAAATGTTAAATTAAAGTTCATATCATTTCTTTCCCTCGTAAGTACTTGACTGCTTGATTATAAATTCCACCAAAGAGTAGGTAATTTAAATGCAAAGAGTTGAAAATATTATACACTCTTCAAGTCGTTGAAAAATTATGATATTATTCTATTACGTAACTCGCTGGCACTTGAACTACCTTTTTTTTCAGGTTCAAATTTTCCGCAAACATTTTTACGTCAAAGCAAGACCTTCTATTTGATGATTTACTTTCTGCGAAACGAATAATATAAAGACCTCTTGACTTAACTTTAACATACACGCTGGATATATTCCGGCAAGTAGAATTTGTAATAAGTCATGCAAAAAAATATTACATTCATATTCGACGTTCATATTAGCTTAGCTCTGATACGATTGTCATTTATTTAGAAAAATTTGAGGGATATATTTTACAAAAATGTACCTAATGTTGTTTTTTTTTTATTTTCTTTTATTGGATACAAACATTTTTTTTTTAATTGCAATATACCGATATATCATTAACATTTTTTATTCTCATTTATATGTATCCCAATTATTCACTTTAATTCACACAATATTCATTATTACACAATTAATGGGGAAGGAAGGGTGGGGAATGAAGGAAGGAGGGCTATAAGATTATTTTGTAGTCTATGTATGTAAGGATTCGTCACTTGTCCTAAGGGGTCAAGTGTCGGATAGTCTGTACTAAACAGTCTGTCTCGTCCGTAGGTCAACGAATAGGTCGATAGCACGCCGGTACACCATGACAAGTGATCATCTCTCACGAGTTTCACTTTGGGATGGTCCCTGAACGGACCTTGCCACCAACCTTTTCCTCTACAAAAGGGATCTAAATCTGGACGCTTGCTTATGAATGTGTTCTGGTGGTAATTTGTTCTGGAAGGCTCCACATAAAAGAGAGCAGGGTTTTCAATGTAACGTTATATAAACGAGAAATCTTAATTAATGAAAGTCCATAATTTAATTCTTTTATTTTTATACATTCTACTCAATAGCAAATTCGCTTTTACAGAACATGATATACCTTGTGGTAGGTACCAAGAGTTGAACAAAATAGGAAGAACAAAATCTTCCGAGAAATGAGAACAAATTAACGATGTTAAGATTAAACAAAATATAAAAAGGAAAATAACTAATAAATAAAATTTCTAACAAATCATTATGAGAAAATAATTTGCAGCTTATAAAAAATTGATATGGGTGTGTAGGTAGGTATAATTATTTATTAAATAAAAAAATACCATTAAACAAAAATAAAAGGAGATCGGAGTAATACAACTCTTAATGAATACAAAATAGTCTTTGAAATCTAGTTTATTTATAGTTTCTGTATTATTTTCTATCTACATAACTATTTTATAAGTTTCCTATGTTAATCATTTTTAGTACTGGTTCCAGTATTTCTAAAAAAAAGGTTTTATCTCGGCACAGGCATCTGGCTAATGAGATAATAAATCCTCAAAAAATTTATTACTTAACTTAGTTTGTAAGTATTATAGAATTAGTGCTTTTAATAATTTGGGAAATAAAATAAATAAATTAAAAAACCAAAGTGAAAAAAAATCATTGATAATAATATGGGACAAAAAAATATTACTTACATTAATATTTGTAGAAATACAAACAATAGTGAAAACGTTGCAATTTTATTTTTTCGTAACTCAAAACATGTTAAGTATTCTCGACATGACGACACACTCGATATGGGAGTATGTAAGTTATAAGAAATCTCAACTCGTTACTAATGACACATAAATAAATGATAGATGTAGAATGTTAAAGAGTACAAGAATCTATAAATAACTAGCTTTCCCGACAGACGTTGTCCTGTGATTCTAGCCCGAAGTGGCCCGTTAATATGTACCTACATGATGTGCACTGCGCCCCCATTAAACAATACAAAATTAATTCGATTGAGTTAAGCTAATAAAATAATAACATTAAACTATTTATGAAACATTCCTATTTCATTCGTATTCAAAGCTCTGGCCGGAACATCTTGAGAAAAATGCGCTCGCGCACACACCCTACCTCGCCTATTACCAACACAAATGTCCGATAATATTGTTGACTTTGTATGAAAAATTTCTAAAATTATCGAAACAGTGCGGTGGATTAAGTGGGATGGGCTACTGTAAGAGCGTATGCGAGAATGAGAGGGAACTACCCGCGATGTCGTGGGCGCGTCCCAGGTAACCTTTCCATACAAACTTAAATATTATATTTTACATAATTTGTTATCCATTTTTGTAACTTTTTATTTCTAATTCTGTTATCCGGAGAGGAGAAGTATCCAATAAATCAAACATCAGAAGAATCTGTTGAGCCAATATCGAGTTATAAGTGTTCGCACTAACCCGACTTTAATTTATATAGTAGATAGTCTTATATTTCGTTCGATAATCATGTTATATTTTTGCAGGTTAATATAACATGTAGGTATGTTGAAATTGCCATATTTGCAATCAAAAACAAAATTAAACGATCTGGCGATAAATTTAACGACACGAAGAGAAATTTCATAACATTATTAGTGGGTAATGCCTTGCAATCGATTGATTCGAAAAATTCTTCGCAATATAAAATTCGGGTCCCAAAAACATCTCGGTGTATTTTATTGTGATACTAGGAGTTATACCCTGTTATTAAATCGAAAGAAAAAAAAGTAAGATTTTGTTTAAAAAAAATTATATAAAATGTTTACTAACAACGCTGCTAAGAGAGCACTAATCCCATATAAGAGTAAAATTTGGGAACCCTATTTCTAGATATTGTAAAAAATGTCCTTCTGCAATCAGTTTTGGAACTCTGGCGATGCCTAAAAGAGCCTCGTTGTTGATAAATCTGAATGTTTACGTACTTGAGATTGCAGAACTAGTGAGGCTTGACTACAAACTTGCAAGAAGCTCACTCACAAATGGTTGGCAGCCTCGAATAGGAAGGGCGTGCCAAAAAAAGTCCCCTAGATTCAAGAAGCGAGGTCATCACTTTTATGAACTTCGGGAAATTTTACATAATATTATGTTCTTTGACATTATGAAAATAAAACATCCATTTATTACCGTGTGTCCTAACTGGATTACGTTACACGCGACGAGTTTCATAATTTATATACTCAAACGTGGAAGAATCGTTCAAATTGAGAACATTGTATGATCGCTCATCGCATGGTCGCGCGATCACTTTTCAGTTAGAACATAGCCTTAACCTTTAGTTGGGATTACTTGAGGTGAAAAATAACATAGAACTATCTCTGTTCTTTAATTTTCATAATGGTCTCTCTTTCGGTTAAGATTTTCTGAATGTAAATACAAAAAAACGTACACATTGTCTTAGAAATAAAAAAATATATGAGAGAGATTTGAGCGTTAACAACCTACATACATCTAACTACAACGGTGAAATATGGAAGTAATCAAAAATCGAATATGGAGAGAGAAAACCCATCTGCTGGTAGTCAATGAGCCGGCATTTGAAAAATACAAGACAGTTAGTCATTATCCCGAAACCCAGTTTTCGTAGGTGTATTATATTCTAGTATACGTAGATTTATATTTTCCATTCCACGGTTTTCCTGTGAACAACGTCTACCTATCTATGAAAGAGGGTTGTTGTATGTATGTATACGAAACAGGGAGTTTGGAAAATTGAGTTGTTTTATTTTCTCAAAGATAACAATATCCCCAAATACAACCCCATCGGCCATTTTTCAAGCATGTATTTTTATTGAAATATTATTTTTTATATTGAAAACACCGCGTTTCCTTACCGAGATAGGCATAGAGGAAAATGTAAAATGAAAATGAAATATCCGTTTAAAACAACGCTATTATTAATTATTTTGCTTCTTCGCTTTCTTGTTAAATTAAAATAGTCGATCAATATTATTTGGAGTATCAAAGATATTGAAAATCTAAAGAGATAAGATAAAAAACCAAGGAAAAGAATGAAAGCATTACAGAAAATTGTGATGTCGTGCACAATTCAATATGATATATTTTTATGAGAATTTATAATATGGCAAGTGGCGCTTTTCAAAGCGTCGGCGTTTAGTGTCGAAATGAAATGTAAACTGTTTGATGCGTGTGTGTTGTCCATTCTCCTATATGGATGTGAGTCTAAATAAATTTCTTATTGAAAAAAAAAAATCAACAAAATATTATGTGTTATGTAGGTTACATCATCCGCAGGTTATCAAAATGAACTGATGTTTATTATTTATGTACAATAATCATTTTAATCATTTGTTTTATCTGAGTTAGGCATTTATTTTCATCGTGTCATGTAATCTTTTTCTTATAAAAAAGAATGAAGGTATACCTATATAATATTCCCTTTCCATGTTTTGCTTGTAACGCCCATAAAGTAGATTCCAGTGGTGAAGCCCGAGCTGTAATCAAGCCGACAAAGTCACCACGTAATTGCGAATAAAAATAACGAGCGATTGTTATCAGGGAACAATCGATACTACAACAATTAGTGAGATAAATCAGCTTATAAGGGAATCGCGTGACCAAACAGACCAACATTTGCGTAAGTATTTGGCCTATGTGTGTCGACAGGGGTAGGGTATACTGATTTTACAAATGCTACACAAAGTATTTAAGTACATACGCAAAGTACTAACTACTGATGTTCCCTTATTTCGCTAACATTTTTTCTTATAGAAAGCCTTTAGAATAATCATCAACAAAAAATATGAAGTAAGCCCCTTAATTCTTCTTCTTTGATGAGTACTATTATTGGCCTGATCTGATGAAGCTGCTCTTGTGTTGTGGAATCTCACCTGTATCGTCATATTATTTTAGGTGGTCTTTGTGGAGAGAATAGATAGTGATGTGGGGCTGTATTCGGAAAGCGATATAAGGGAGTTTATTATCGTCCGTTCTCTGGACATAACTAAAGCAGTCCCTTTTATATCTTCACAGCTCTCGCGTATTCTGGTGCTTCTCACTCGCTCTTTAAATTTTTTTGCCGATAATTCTCTTAAATGTCTTCATCTCGAAAGTTCTCAACAACTGCTTTCTTCTGACCTTGTCTGCTATACTTTCGACGCTGCTTTGTAGATTAGCATATTGCTTTCTATTTCCATATTATTATTAATTAAAAAAAAATGGGATCTTTACGGCCCCCGCGCACTGGAAAGTTGTTAAAGCAACTAGGTTTTTAAAGTGGCTTACATGAAACATAGGATATTGATTGCTGCTCCGCACACTTTGTTTGATAATATGCGACTGTTTTCTCACGTTCGTGTCTAGAATCGTATCAACATATTATTGTAAAATTTTGTTCGTTTGAAGTAAAGATTAAGCGTAAAAGTTTGTTCTGTACCCCTGACTCAAAGGCAACACACAGTTAAAACTGCTGGTTACTGCTACCTGGGGTATCAAAGTCGTGTAATTATTACATTAAAACATCATCTATGTACGTGGTTATTTGTGTTTGCAGGTAGGGCTGTTTTACGTAACAACCTACCCTACTATATAGCGACTGATATTTTATTCAGCATGAATTGGGAAATAGCCTCTGTTATTATCAAACGTTTGAAAGTTTTATTATGAAATTTAAAATTCAACACAAGGTACTGATAACTATAATTTTTAATCTCTATCTTGAAGCTTTCGACGCCTTTTAAATTACGAAAGATTAAGATTCCATCAGCAAAAAAGAAAACTTAAAGTTCAGTAACTTCAAAACGAATAATCTACAGTTTTTTTTTGTAAAACTATGTAGAACAAATGGAGAACTTTAAGTGCTGTCTAAAAAGCTGAGGAAGATTTGCCCCAGGTAATGAATATGTAGGTACTGCCACCTACTCCAGTTAAAGATGCAGATGCCGTAGCTTCGTAGTACCTACGATAACATAACTGACTGAAAAAGACAAATGAAGAATGAATGAAGATTGGCTTCGGATGGTGCAGATTAGAAATATTTTGCTTTTGAAAAAAACCCCAATGTGAAAGTGACCTAAAACGGCAGAAGTCAAAAATGTGTCCATCATAAAAATGTGTCTTTTTGCGAAGACTTTTTAAAAAATAATTATATAAAATAAAAAATAATAATCTTAAAAACACCATATTTTGATAGTATGGTTAGGTTACCTATATATAAAAAAAGAAAATATTGGCTTATTCTGAATAATGAATAGTTAACAAAATTGCCGCTTCTTCTCTGAAAGCTCTTGACTTTGAAAAAATCACCTTTAACCCGAAATTGATCAGTGTATAACAAAATAAATGCTATGAAATAAGAAATAAGTATGAAGTTGTTTATGAATTGTTGTATAATTTTATTAACGAATTTCAAGGTCACACCCACAAGCAAAAGGCTGTATCATTATTTTAGGCTACCGCGTTATATTTTCAAAGAGAACATTGGCGTAAATTAATGTGTTTTTCGTTTCATGGATTTTAATGAGCTTCCGAGAAAAAAAAATCTTGGCGCCCGCGAATTTTCCATTGAACTTAGCACTTATTGTTATAATATTCTAATTTTGGAACAAAATGTGTTTTGATTCCATTGAAGTTTGCTAGATTCTCAAAATGGGCCTGGGAGAATAAAAAGACTAAAAATTACATAGTATAATTCTTCTGTGCAGCTGGCTTCATTCCTGTGTGATTTAAAAAGATATAAGCGAATCACACAAAAAACATTGATCAGATAATATAGTAGGTAGGTATTATAATTTTAAAATTGACTAAATGAATTGATTAAATATTTCCAGAGTGCATGTTTTGGAGTATGAGACGTGACAAATGAAGGAAACCAAGGATGAAAAATTTTGTGATTAGGCATGATGTTGAATTATAAAGTAAGGCTTAGATAAAACAATTGAATGCTCATTCTATACCAAATTCTCCTTGTATTTATAAACAAATATATCATTTTTGAGTTGCCCTACTTTTGGTCGACAAGTTTCTTATTTCGGAATTCTCAAGGATGCGCTTACGCTAAACGATCATAGAGTCAAAGCCGCAGATGGAGCATTCTTTCTTTATCGTTGACTAGCTGTTATCCGTGGCTTCGCTCACATGTTACTGTATGTATTTGGTTTCTCTTCCTAAACGTTATAATATGAGTATATTAAGCCCTATCTCCCCTTAAACTGAATCTTTGACAAAACAATGAAACCCTTATATTTCGATTTTAAAGGAAGAATCTATATATTAATTAACAACTTTCTAACTTTATTTATCTAAGAGTTTTTTCAAAAAATACTACCACGCACCCTAAATATTTTTTACTTTTAAAAATGGAATAATAAAATTCGACTCTTTCTGAAGAAATTATTTTTTTTGAAATTTTTGATGAAACCAGTAATAAACTTATTAGGAGCCACTTAAAAATCATCTCTTTTTATATATGTCCTTTTTCATCCCTTTTAGTTAATATTTGGAAAAATGTCCCAGCAACCTACTACTTATTTCTATAGGAAAATTCATATACCAAATCTCAAGTTCGTACCATGTTTTGGTTCCAAGATATTCGTATACATTTAAAAACATACAACCCTATTTTTCACCCCCTTAGGGATGGAATTCCAAAAATCCTTTCTTAGTGGAAGGTTTTGTATTAAAACCTAACTGATGTTCAAATTTCACTTCTCTACGATTAGCCGTTTGGGCTGTACGTTGGTGAGTGAGTATGTCAGTCAGTCGATCAGTCAGTCAATCAGTCAGTCAGGCACTTTCCTTTATATTTATAAATAATATTATCACCGGACAAACAACAAAGAGTGAGAAATGGAACTCTGGCGCGCGGAATCTGATATCGCTCTTTAATAGTTCTTGGTTATAATTCTTGTTCGTTGCTGATTGCTTGGTATGAATGTCAGCGATAAGGAGGGAACCCTCTATATGTGGGTCTGGCTATAATATCTTGGTGTAAACGCACACTTACAATGCCTGCTCTTTTGGTATAAACGGCTGATTACAGTTTATGTGTCAAAAGCAGACAAAGTGTACAACTGGTCAAAGACTCTTGAAGAATGGTCAATAATTATTATTATTGGTACTACAGTGATCAACATGTCTATAATAATAGCATATTATACTCCAGAATCTTTATTTTTGCTTTTAATTGTTTATTGATGATATTTTCTTGCTGTAAACAGAACTGTGAGTGACAATAACGCCTTGGATTTATACCTACTAAAAATCAAGAATGATTGCTCTATTCTAAATTTGAATCTTTCTTCGTTTAGTCTAGGCCCGTTTTAAAAGAAACCAATGATTATTTTGATAACTAGTGTAAGTTATGGTTGAAAAAAAGGGCTCCGATGATGAATGAAAAGATATATAGACACGATGATGAATGAAAACATGCAATACCATAGAAGTATACTTGCTTTTTGAAAAACAAAACGAGAAACAATAATAAACTATGTGTTTGCTTCACACGTTGCCGAAGCCCTTTCAGCCAACGTGATCAGCAGGAAAGTGAATAGTGGACTGTTAATGGATTGCAATGCACTTACCCCAAATCCAATGTTCTCCAAATAATATGTTTGATGGAATCCCTTGTTTTCTGGCAGCACTGCACTTTGTTAAACTAATATTAAATAAATGTGGATGCACAAAATATAAATATAAGTTGATGATTATTGATATGTCCGATGTGTTCTACACTTCCGAATATGTAGCGGCGGTAAAAGCGGTTTATTCCGTGTGTGTGTTCCCGAGATGCGGCAAGTACCAACAACTAAAATGCACTGCTATAGGAAGGGCCCAGAAAGGAATAGGTAACAATACATGCCCTGAAATGCGAATCACGGATTGTGACATTTGACCCATGTACCTATACATAATTATGTAGGTACCTATACAATACAACATGTTCAATTAATAATATTGAACACTATGTTTTTCCAAAATAAATATAAAACTTTATAATTTTGACAGGTAAATTTCTTGTAGGTATCATTTAACTTGTTAAACTCTTTTGATGTCATCTTATATAAATGAAAAACAGGTTGTATGAAAAACATCTTAAAATAATTTATTTTCAGGACTATCCTTTTTATTAGGCCACTAAACAAATCCTCATAACATAACATACGTTGGAATATAAATATAATCAAGCTCGTTGAGAGAACACGAACAAAGTATTATTATATACATTATTTAGATTATACGTTTGTAATTTAAATTTATGTAAGAGCAGGATTAGCAATTTGTTTTTAAACTTGGACATTTCGAAAAATATATTATATTCGTACTTATCCAGCATCACAAAATTTACATTGAGAAGAGGGAGTAGTTAGAAAGAGAAGGGGATATAATTAATGTGAGAAATAAAATAAAAAGAAAATTAAATGCTAGTACAATGATGGGCGTAGGGGTATTTGGGTCCCCCAAAAAGCCTTAAATCCATAAAAGCAATGTCACAAAGAGGGGTATTAATCATTCTAAATTGATTCGTTAGAGATAAGCCGGCCTGGAGGTCCGTGTTTGTTAGACGCCACGTGATCGTGCGGATAAGAGACATCGGGGTAAAGTAGATGATATTATAGAGACTGTTTAGAGGGTTAACAGGCAAAAGGGATGGACAAATATTTTAAGTGGAGGGAAAAAGGGATTAAGTTAACTACACAAAAATATTTTGTAACGGGAAGCGTTTAAGATATAATCAATGAAATGACACATGAAATGTGTTTTATTTTATTTTTTGTTGGGGTTAGTGGGTTTATGTTTTACCCAACGAGGGTTTTGGCCATTTTTCTTTCATTAATGAAGGTTTTTGTGATTTTAATTAATCAGTTCTGGGTTCTATTTTAATGAAACAGAAAATTTATTTAGTTCAGAGTGATGAGGACCGTCACAAAATTTTTGTTTTCAATTTTCTGAAATTGTAAGTTAACTAGTTTATATATAAGAACATATATGTTTATGTATTGCAGTAAGTATTTATATATTTAAGCTGACAATCGTCCACTGCAGGACATAAGCCTCCATAATATGTTCAAGCCACTCCTCCCTGTCTCTGGTCAATCCACTCCTCCTTAACGCCCCGCACGATTGTGTCGCTCCATCTCATCGGCTGTCTTCCTACACTTCTTTCGTACGTTGTAACAAGAAACACGTTTTTCCATCTTTAATAATTGGCTGTAAATTTATAAACAGAATTGACAGACGGATTGAAACACACGGATCATATTTTTTTTTCTTTTGTAATCTGCTCTTTTTATCTTAAGAAGGTATACCTACTCGTATAAGAGCGCTTTATGGCGCAATTCCAGTAGTGATTTTCCTCAACTGTGATCAGAGGAATGGGATAATTGATAACCCTGGATATGGGAAAGAGTTAACATCCCTATAATTTACAATTAGCGACACTTATTATAACTGCATTTTATAACAAATTAATCTGCTTAATATTTTGGACAGAAATATAACTGAGCTTTAAACGTTAAGCTCATTGTTAATTAAGTTGTCGTGAATTTCAACATTTGCAGTTAGAATTAGCGTTGGGCTACGAGAAACAGTAGTTTTAGTTAACTCGCAACCTACTTAACTGTGTAGTTAACCGTGGTTAGATGTTACATAAAACTTTAATCACGAATTACTGTATTATGACTGGTAATATCTGTGTTGGTTTCTACTTACGTTTGTATCCAGTAGTTTGGGTTATAAAAGCGGTAGCATTGTGTGTAAGTTCCGAACGTTCTTATCCATCAAATCGATAGTTTCACTTCTAAAAGTAATTTTCTCTTTAGACGACTTTAATAATACGGTGAAAGTTTAATATTTTCATTAGGAATAGGTGAAGCGAATAAACACAATCCGAAATGATTATGCGAAGTTCGTATACTAGTAATAATATGATGTCTTTAACGTAGAAACCAAAATTCGATGAAATTCACGAAATGAACATTAAGGTAGTTTATTTTGGGTTAAGACATTTATTTCACGAACCGAGCATGTTTATTTTTTGGTAAGATATTTTTATGGTAGGTACTACTTATTTTTTTTTTCATTTTGTTAAAACCCACACAGGGGCATATATGCAGGCAAAAAGAGCTCTCCATTGCGCTCGATCTTGCGCAATGTTTATGACCTCCTCCCACACCTTGTCCAAAATGGAATTAGACAATAATTATTATACAGCCTTAAGTGACCGGATTCATAACGTTCTGTGTTTAACTAATAAGCCCGTGAATTATTAAGGAACGGTTTTTAAGCTTAATATAAAAGGCATTTAAGTAACAAAATTAGTAGCCAAAGGGACCTTTCTGTTCATTTCGGAGACAAAAATGACGCGTTATAAATTGTTGACAAATAATGTTTAGCCTCATAGAGGAAATATGTGGCAAAAGCATGTTCCCTCTAGGATCAAGTTGGTTGAAATTAAACACCACTTCTCCCTTTTTGACACCACTAGGGACATAGGGAGGCCACAAGAGATCTCCATTGCGCTTGATCTTATGCAAATTTTATGACTCCTCCATGCTCCATGACCAAATATCTCAGCTCTGCTTCGAAAGAGCGGAAAAATGTTTGAGGTCTTCCTTCGCTGATGGGAGGAAGCACATCGCTCTTTTCGGCAAACTGCTTTTCGCCATTCTTAATACATTTACCAGCCATGCCTGTCTCCTCTACATGAATAAATACTTATTCTACTCAATGTTTATAAATAAAATAATAAAAAAAGTTTTATGAAAATTCACTAAAAATGTTTCTTCTTCAAACTTGTGATAACTTTCCTCAAACTCATTAATCTATACTTATATAATAATACTAGAGGTCCGCCCCAGCTTCGCACGGGTAGATAGATACTTAAAAATAATTTAGTTTTCATACAGATCCCTAACTTTTTCAAAATATTTTATAGCATATGTTAATCTGGAATAATTGCATTGCAATGTATCGTGTCACGTCACTTTACCACCGTGACTACTTTGCGCGGTATTTCAACTAAACTTGACCCCTCCATTTAATTTCCAAAAAAAATTGGGTAACCTACGAAAACTTCAATAATGTAACCCAAGGTGTAAAAAAATTACCTAAAATATTATTTTTATCGCGAACGCTGTGAAAACTAATGATGATAGAATAAAACAATGTACAACAATTTTGTAGAAGACATAATTATTTACAAAAAGTATCGCAACAGCATATGTCTATCTATTATAGTTATGCCACAATAAGTGTTCTTTTATTTTTAAAAAATCAATAAAATGTCACCTCTAGAAAAGGCTCTTTATTGGTATCTTGGCATTATTCCTTATAAAAATAAATTAGTTCATATTCAAGACTGCTTTAATATGTTTGTAGAACATTTTGAATTATTCAATTCGGACATTCCATTCGAAAGTTATCACGAGTTTAAAAATGTGAGTATTGGAAAAAAGCATATTCTCTATCATCTCAACTTATGCGATGTTGAAAGGATGTAGACGCCAGTACGCAGGTGGGGGGGGGGGGGGGGGAGTCATGTCAAGTAGAAATACCGCGAGACTTCATTGCTCAGTAACCCTACCAATTCTCTGTTTTATCGTAAGGTAGTCACGGTGATAAAGTGACGTGACACGGTACATTGCAATGCGATTATTCCAGATTAACATATGCTATAAAATATTTTGAAAAAGTTAGGGATCTGTATGAAAACTAAATTATTTTTAAGTACCTATCTACCCGTGCGAAGCTGGGGCGGCCCTCTAGTTACTTATTATATGAAAAATTAATTTTACAAAAATGTGTTTTTGAAATGGAATTATTTTTGATACGGGTATTAAAATTCATAAGAAGTTTGTGAATTTAAAATGACAAGTTTTTATAAAACTAGAAAAAAATCTTTAGCTGTGATGAAAAAAAGTGGAAAAATACTCCGTAGCCGTTGACAGAAAGATGATAATGTGAGGCGAAGTAATGAGAGAAAAAGACGTAATTAATGAAGGAAGAGTGACGAAGTAATTACTTCCCTGTGTGTGGAAATAATGAAGGGATAATAATATGAAGATAAATAATACGGGGGCGGTTTGTCGGGGGTTGGACCGAGGGAGATGATAAAGGCATGGATTAAACGCAATACGTCGCGCATGTGGCGGCAAACAATGAAACTTTTTGCTTTGGAAGCACAAAAAAGTTGTATAAAAATCCTCGGTTCCATCATTATTTTAAGCTTTGAATCTGTGTTTATTTATTAAGTTAAGCCAAAACCTCTGTCATCTTTTTTCTATTGTTTTATAATCTACATAATAATTCAGAAATGTTTGTTTTTTTATTTGCCTTTGACAATACTTTCCGTTATGTCCGAGCATCACGCTCAAAATACAAATGCTACGTCAGATATGAATCTGCGCAGAGCGGTGAAATTTGCTCGAGAACGTTCTAAGATACAATTGGCAACGTTAACTTTAATATATTAAGCGCTATTTAAAAAACTTTATTTTTTTAGGATCTTCATACAAATTTTCAAAAAAGACAGAAAGCCATCTTTTGGAAACAAAATTACTCATGTAAACGTTGAATGGAATCTTGGTATTACGGTATGAAAATGTAATAAAATAATTGGAGATTGATTCGTTATACATATAAATGTTATTCAAATCTTATTATTCTCAATAAATAAAGATTTAATGCAAAATTTTGGAAATATAATTCCTCCATTTTGTAATTTGACACATTTAAAAAAATTTATGGCCGCAGTTTGTGTAAATCTGTCGTGGCCATTAGATGAGTAAGTACCTGATAAAATCATATTAAATGTTGGTAAATAATAAAGATACATGAAATTAAATTCATAATACATTTAAATATAGTAATCGTAAAAATGATTTTTGAAAATTGAAATGAGTATAAAAATTCTTTAGTAGATTTGGTCGATAAAACAGAACTCTGAAAGAAAGCGAATCTGACAGGAACTAATGACGTTCCTGTTTATCAAAATCATAATGGATTTGTCAGGTATTTGTGCATGTTTATTATAGTAAAAAATATATTTGTTTTATCCACATCATAATAATTAAGAAATACCTACTGTATAATATTCATATCTCAATTAATCACATAAAACAGATTGTTGTGGACAGAATCATTGAATATCACTTTATTTGCTATTATAATAACAAAATTATCTAAATTCTTAATTAATAGGTATGAAGATAAATTAAAAACAATGTTAAATATATATTAATATTTTATTGCGTTAATATAACAATCTTCACATATGTTTCATAATACGAGTTATACGACAAGAAGCATTATATTAAAAAAGTATGGTATGGGATAATTGGTGTAGTAGTTTCTTCCGTCAACAACATATTCTCTTTATACATCTCAAACATGATCCTGTAGAATAAAGAATCCTTCAAAGACCAAAACTGCAATCGTTGGATGTGGTATGTGCAGATTGACAGGTTTCGACCAAGTTTTGACGCAAAAAAAACCCAAAGGTGACTCTGTCACAGCCCAATTTGATGACAGATAAAAGCAACCAAGGTTTGTGACACTGAAAATGAATAAATTAATCATCAGTCAGTAAATATTTGCGTTTATTTTTCTTTACTAACCCCTTTGCACTAATGGTTGAATTTAAAATCAAATCTTATAGTTTAGCATAAATCATATTGCTTATATATTTTCAAAAAGAGTATGATTGTCTTAGCTCATTTGTTTCCAATTCGGTTAACATTTCAAAGTGATTCATGCATTCTTAAACTAAAAAAATAAAATACTAAGTGATGGAAAGAATGTTACAGAAAAGGTCATCATTTTTTATGTTTCTTGAGTCAGTACTTAAAAATTACAAAGAAGTGATAATATAATAAATCTTAATAAACAACATTAGGTACCTACCGAAAATATCTATTGAGCAGCAAATAATTATTTTAATTTTGAAATTGGAAGCATTCCATCACTCTCTTATTTTTTTTTGACAGATGAATATTTATCAATATTGAGTGACATTGACAATGAATTCTACTAATCTATGTATTAGTAAATCTATGGTTGAGTGGCGCACAATCTAATTAAAATAAAGCAGCGTATTTTTCACAAATCATTCTTCCAGGATGGGTTGCCTAAGAATAATAAAATAATAATATTGATTAACCAATTTATATATTTTATTTTATGTGTAAATGACATCTACTTCATATTATATTTTTATGAAGGTTGGTTTTACAGACACTATCAAAAGAAAATATGTATAGCGGAATAAAATGTCGTCTATAATTAATTAGTTACTTTTGCTACGTCATAATTAATTATTAAATAAAAAAAGGTTTTAATTATTTATATGAATAAAAAACATATTTTCAATAATCAATTTTATAAATATTTTTACAATATTATAATGAATTATTTCTGTACTGTATGCACTATCTTCATCTATGGTATTTTTGCTTCCGTATGAGCTGTCAAATTTTATAGGTACGCAAATCCAAATATGTGCGCCAGCGCAATTTTGCACGAAAACGCAATAATCGAAGAGATTGGCGGTAATGATATTATCGTGTTTGTGTTGACAATAAGTTATGACTTTTGTGTAATGTTGAGTTATATAGCGAATTAGTTTAGTACAAAATATATATTTTAAATGTGAGAGTGGTTTGTCGAAAATAGACATCAAAACTGATTCATTCCTTGGAAAAACATATGTCAGTATGTGTTTGATGGATGGACTGAGATTTAAATTCATTAATATTGGATTTCTGGTCTTCAGGTAACCTATTTATTTTTATTTATTTAGTCATAGTTTCAAAAAACATATAATTTATAACCTAAAAATAATTATGAATACGACATATTCAAACATCACCTTCATTTTCAACCTGTGGAACATTATTCCAAATTCCTTCCAATGTTTTATTGGAAATTATAAAAAGAAATAGACATTAAATGCAGCAAATTTAAAAGGCTAAATAAAAACACACATAATTTTTTTGTTGCAGATAAGTTTCTAGCCTGATAGAATGAAGTAGCCAGTCATTGCAAGGAATCACAGAGACGGCAGAGCAATATCTGATAATATTTTGACAGAGCCAGTCATTGCAAGGAATCACAGAGACGGCAGAGCAATATCTGATAATATTTTGACAGAGCCAGTCATTGCAAGGAATCACAGAGACGGCAGAGCAATATCTGATAATATTTTGACAAGGGGGATGAACTGATAAGAATGATGAATATAACTTTGCTTGAACACAAATCAATTCTAAGTATTGAATCTTCTCAATAATAACTATCAATATCAATGTTCATTTTAAATTGATTTATTTTAGAATTTATTATTCAGTACATTTAATTATACTTTTCACTCCTAAAATATGTTCTTTTAATTAAACTCATGTTATATCCATTACTTTATTTAAAAAGTGTAATCTCTTATTTGTTTTAAAATTATGCATAAGAAAATTTTGAGATACCTATCTAACCTTAGAAAGTCCCATCCTAATATTGGTTTTATTATTATAGATATAGACTACGCTGGGCCAGACATGAGCAGATAATGCTATCATTGCGAGCACCAAAGAGAATTATGGGTGGACATCCAGCCGAATTGGAAGACCTAGGCTGCGATGAGAGAATGAGGTCAGGAGGGATGCCGAGAAACTTCTTGACCCACGAAATCAGGACAGAAGTAGAGACAAAGTTGTCTCTAGGCGTTGAGTATTGGAAGCCAAGGCTGAATTAGGCTGTAGCGCCATCGGAAGAAGAAATATTTATTTGATATTTAACACTTTGATTATTTTAATTGGAATAGGCCTTATAATCTTAACAAGATATTATGTTAAAATAACCAACACCGGGCCGATTAAAACGTCATTTACTTTATAAACTTTTCACAATTTTTAATATCATTCTTATGAATATGAAGATTACCTATGTATATTTAATTTGCAGATTATGTGTATTAAGTAAGTACGTAAGTACTAAAAAGAGCATTCATAGATTTGTTAAAAGAATCTAGCAACATCATTAACTTACAAGTGATTGCATTGGAGGACAATTGTTAGCCTATAGCAGCTTAACTTCCAAACTATTAATTGTTTTTAAATTTAGATATATGATTATTTTAATTTCAGAGTTATTATTATTGTAAACCTGTTTTTTTTTTGTTGAAATTTAGTTGAAGTTTCTATAATCAGACCTCTTTTCCTGTAACATCGAAAAGTGTCATATTATTACAGACTGATAGATTCAACATTACACCGTTATTTATGGTCAATTTTAAAATGCCATTTTTTTTTTCAATTTGACCAGTACTAACTGGATTATGACTTTCTTCTCTTGCTATTTCGAATGGCTTTGTGTGATGACTTCACGTTAACAACGTTCCTTATTTAGGTGGTCAAATTGAAATCCTTGAGTATTCGACAAATTCAACAATCTGCTGAGATGCTAGCCACCGGGCCAACGGCCCGTTGCATTTATGCCTTCCATAATTCGTCTATGGAGCTGAGATTCCTAAGATTATATCTTATCATGAATGCAATGCCAAAATGTCTACAGAATTTTAAAGTGTGTCAAAATTTTCAAGATATTATCTCACAACAATAACGTTTACTTTAATGTTTTGTATATCTCTTATTAATTGTCAACTCTTAGTATGACTTATATTAAGCACCTATGAGAGTTCTAATTCTCTAGAAGTACCTAAATATTTATACTCAAAATTATCATTTATTAAAAAGTTTTACCCTGTAAAAATGATGTTTAAAGATCAACTGCAAAATACCTTAGTTATTTATTATAAAAGTGTTTTTCTTTACCAATTGTATTGATTGTTTTATTAATGTAAGTAAAATTAATTTTTGAAATCCAAACTCCCTTTACGCCCCACTTAGGGGCATAGGGATTTAATAAATTGGTGGAATTATTGCCATAGCAATTTGAAATTTTTATTATTACCCTATTCCTGTGTTATATTTTTAATAAGCAATCTACACTGATTTTTCTATTCACACGAAGGCTGGATGTGAGGTGCAGGTTCGAATCCTTGGCCACAAAATTCTTTACTATGCTCATAATAATTAACACCCACTTCTGGTAAGAAATTTCTGGTTCCAATTCCCAGATGGGTCAGAATATTTATAGGAGTTTTTTATGCAATATTTTCTTGCTGGCTATACTGACAATTTTTCATACAAAAGATTTTTGGGTACAAAATCACTGGCTCGGGTAGAGGTCTTAACACTTAAAATAATTATGTACCTACCTGTTAAATTTGATATTAAGAATAAATAAAGCTTTGTAGGTACATAATTAATTTTTGCAGAAGAACAACTAAAGCATTTACTGCCATTTACAGAAATCAAGTGTTCTATCTAAATGTACTTGATGGGGAAGGTATAGAAAATGCTATGTTTATGACTCACCTTTGCTGCCTCCACAGCAATAATTCTACAAATTTCTCATATTATCTAATTATATCTACCTATTTACCAATTCAAATCCTCTGACTTATAGGATAGGTAATGCAAACTCGATCAGTCAATCAATTCTCCATTTTTTGACCCCACTTAGGGACATACTTTATAGGTAGCATATTTTATTAATCCATAAATCAGGTTCTGTAATTCACATTTTTCTCAACAAACTTCATCAACAATTTTATGGACGGGTAAAAAGGCTAGTAGTTCATATTTCCCAGCTGTTTCCCTTGCGAAGTGAAGAATTATTTAACCCTTTTATAGTGTTTTGTAAAATTTTCTCTCGCATTGTCTCTCCCCAAAAGTCACATAAATTTAGCAAAAGAGTAATTATTATTTATCGTGCAAAAGCTCTATTTCATCTCTTCTTATATTTCATCCTAATTACAATTTTTGCAATAAGGCTGTCGATTTCTGACTGTTCAATATTATTAATTGAACATGTTTATATTATATGGGTACCTACGTATTTATCTATAAGTACGTGGGTCAAATGTCACAATCGGTGGTTCGCGTTGCAGGGCAAATATTGTCACCTTTTTTCCCCTTGGGCCCTTCCCGGCAGTGCACTTCAGTAGTTGGTACTTACCGCATCTCGGGACCGCACACACACGGAATAAACCGCTCTTTATTGTCGCTACAAATTCGGAAGTTATGTACATCGGGATATATCAATTTTCATCAATTTACATATTACATCTTATGCAAAAGTGCAGTGCTGCCAGAAGACAAAGGAGATCGATCATACACATTTGGATAACATGGATTTGGGGTAAGTGCATTGCATCCATTTACAGTACACTTTTCTCTTTCCTGTTGATCACGACGTTAGCCGAAAGGGGTTCGGCAACGTGTGAAGCAAACACTGACCTTGAGACCTTTAGGGTGCCAGCTTGTATTGAAATGAAGCCTTGGATCAAGCCTATGATAGAGACGCCTGGTGAGGCTTTGTGGTGACCACATGCTCCATCTAGGGAGTGAACGTGGATAAAGTTAGTAAGAAGCAACAAGAGCCCTCAATTGGTCCACTCGCTCATGTTCAAATCCATGAGTTCTGGTAAAAAGGAACGGATTACGATATGAGAGGGTCTTTTCGTCTTTAGGATCCTAATGGGAGAAAGAACAGCGCAAATGTCAATCAGCATTCTTCACACATGCTCCAACCATCTCCATGTACCATCTAATAATTATAATACTTTTAAAAATAATAGGAGAATAATAATTGTCAAACTAGCTAGAGATGATCCATTGCCAATAATAATTATTCGTAAAATGTCAGTCGCAAAAAGCATCGCCGGTATACAGAGGAAATCCCAATTTCGGAAGATCGACAGACGATTGGAACTAGCTATTATATAAAAAAAACTCTGCTTGAAGAGTGGAGAGAAAACTTAGAAGCAAAATTATGATGGATGTAAATATATATGAATCCGTTGACAACAGTTTGTTGTACATTAAGAATCTGAAATCTGAAAAATCACTGCTTACTTCCCGATTGTATAAGATGCGGACTGTGATTTTCCAGAAATAATCTTTTTCAATTGAGCGAAGTCTCTTAATTAATAATATTATACTAATGTATTCGCGTGGCGAGGTAAATTCAAAATATTTTGAACTAGCTAATACCCGTCTTGCTTTACGTTTTTAATTCCGAATGTCAAGCTTGATTGGTAGGTAATTAAACAGGTTCTATTGTTCTAGTCTAGCTTCCCATTGCTTAACTGACCTCTATAACTGACATAAGCACAGAAAAAGAAGAATTACACTTTCACAATTCATAAAAAGAGAGAAGAATGACAGTTTTAATGTTTATAAAAAAGAAAGAAGAAAAATTATAGTCTGCCACATACCTAGGTACATGGAAAAAACTGCATGTATCATAATATGTTACATCTTACACTTGATTCAATTCCACTGCTCAATAGAAGGGTAAAAAATTCCTTTAATAGTAATATAATACAAACCTACCTAAATAATATGAAAGTTTTACTCTCAATATGGTTTGAGTCTTGACTACATTCCCTACAACCTCTATGTGTGGAATGGTACAAATTTTATGCGATTGGCTAATGATAAAGGCAGCTGTTTTACCGACCTCAAACGTTAGTCGAAAAGTAATCTGAAAATGTACTTTCATTTTAATGTTGATAAAATGTGTTTTATATGGTTTGAATTACATTTATTTTTACTTCAAAACAACCTTGAATCTTTTAAATACATTTTTATTCTGTCAAACTTTGGTTCCATGCAACATTTACATGAGTAATTTTGTTTTCAAAAGATGGCCATCTGTGTTTACGCAGATTTTACTATGAAAATTTTGTAATTTTAGAAATTTATTAATCACATTAAATATATATGAGAAATTGTAAAAATTTGTATCTATGATTACCATAAATTTCTTTTCCATGTCTGGATACATCAAACTCAAAATAATCGCCACAAATTGTTGAAGAGTTTTGCATCTAACTTGACATCAATGGTTGATGTGTTATAACTTCAAGATGCAAGTAACAACATCTGGTAGATTATTACTGAGCGAATAAAAATCAACTTGATTATGCAAATAAACTCACCTACATAGATTAACAATACTCTCTATTTTGGTGGTTCAACTTATAAATCTGCAATCCCCAGACTCGTCACAGGAAATCGAAGAATTAATTGCCCATAGTAGGATTCGAAACCTACCGAGATGCTCACTTGACGTCAATAGATGTTGTATTATTATTATGTGAAAAATTCTATGGCAATTAGGCAAAACTATTTAATGTCATTTTGAGAAAGGCATTGGAATCAAAACAAAACTACACCACTACAATATAATTTAAAAAAATATGTGAAGTTACCTATAAGGAAATTTTCAATGAATCAATGCAGGTATATCAATATCCAATTTAGGTATTTCTTCTTCTCCTTATTGATAAATGCCATTATCTATTAAAATTAAACAAAATTTGAACCAAAATGTACATAGGAAACAAATTCAAATTTAAGTTATTGGCTTCTGAAAAATGTCAAGTTTTTCAAGGTAGAACCATTTTAGTAGTAGTATTATTTATGAGTATGAATGAATGAATGAAAGAATTTTTATTTATTTTTTGTCCAATCATTATTTAATTCATAAAACATAAAATCAACAATTGAAAAGCTATATAAAAAAATAAAATATGTATAATCTCAAAGTTTTATTGTTAAATCAGCAGAGTAAAAAAAATATTCTCCCAAACAAATGGAAACCAGAAAAGATATTCCGACCCACCGTTATATTAGTTATTCGCTTCTTAACCCAACATTATATCATTTTTATTCCATAACCGAAATAAAAAATTTAAAGTTTAAATAAATCTGATGCTAGAACACAGAATTCTATACAATAAATAACGTAGAATCCCGATTCGCATTCAAAAATGAAGCCGAAATATTGCAACTTTTGACAGTTTGGTTCCCAAAAGAACGTGGTACGGTGTATATTTATTCAGTCGATTTTGTCGTGTTTTTTACAATAAAATATATTTTTACATTGAAATACCTAAGTGAAATTAGATCATTTTTAAGTATCTTTATAAATGTCAACATCATTTCTTACGTTCCGTTTTGACTACTGTACTGTCAAAATTGCCGGCCAAATCGGCTTCACTTATTTACTATGAAGAGCTATTGGAGTACTCCATCTCGGTAGTTATATATAAAAATCTATTTGCTAGAAACACACTAATTGTATCAGCTTGTGTTGTGTCGAGCCAGAAGCATTATTGTTTTTATATAATATGGTTTAAGATACATTTAGACTCTGTATGAAGCTGATAATATGCTTTTAGCGGGCCACAACACAAAAGAAGAAAGAGAACTTATTTATAATGATATGTAGTAAAAATTTATAAAATCACTGGCACCCGCAAGAGTCTGTTATTGATTATGGTCAATCTTCTTTACATCCCATAAGCTGCCATTGAATATTTTTTCAATACAATTATTTCCCTTCTCAACTAAATGGGAAATTTTAAGGAACTCTCTAAAATTATTCATCTGCAACATAATGTTTCTGAATTAAAATACACATAAAGAAATTCAAGAAAGATAATTAATGAAATTCTTACATAGCTTACCATTTTGTTAAATAATGTTGTCTTGCAAAAATAAAACTTTTGAGTTTGTTTAAATAGAAATGCACTTTTATCAATCAATTTGATCATTAGAAGTATGTACTTAATTGCTATGTCAAAAAGGTGGGATGAAAGCAATTAGTCTTGTTGAAAACACGTTTGCCAGAGGAACCTGAAAAAATATAAACAAAATTAATTACTTTAATTACTATTAAGATCCTGTAATTTCGGTACTTTCCGCCTTATAACATAACTATTCTGCAATTTGCAACGCATAAATGTTTGAAGTTATGGCTTAAGCTTACAAATATTTTAATCAATTAATGACTTACCAGTTTTATTTTCATTAAACTCAATTGAAAATAATTATTTTCAAAATCGAACCGTAACTTTCGTTTGACAACAAAATACGATTTATTGTGAAGTGTCCATAGATAATATAATATATACTGGAAGTGTCATCCTGTCATCGTGGTGTGATCCATGGATAACAAAAGATAATTATTATTACAATTCAACATTAGTTAGAATATAGGTATAAGTACTATAAAATTATTTTATGGTATAATAATATTTTGATTTACTTTTATAATGGCCTCTTAAAATACTTAATTCATTCAAAAAAATATTTTTTACACATAAACCACCTTAAATGTGAAAAAAAAAATATAAAACATTCAATAAATTATATTTTTTCTCAAATTACTTATATAATGGCCTCTTTAAATACTTGATTCATTTAAAAAAATATTTTTCACACAAAAACTACATTATTGTGTAAAAAAAAAATTATAAAACATTCAATAAATTATTATAAAAAATTTCTTCATTCTTTTTTGTTTTCTCGCTCACTATCTATGGCGACCGCGGACCGATTGTCATTAGATTCAGATTCTGACAGCTCATACAAACAAAACGAAACAGCGATTGAATTCCAAATTCAAAAACATATTGAAATATATTTTTCTAAGTAGGTACCTAAGCTATATATAATTACTAAGATTAGGCTATTCATGAATTGTAAAGATATAGGGGCATAATATGTGATACTTTTTGAATTTGCTGTCCCTGTAACTAAAATATGACAGGTTTTGAAGATTATTTTGTACTAGCTAATACCCGTCTTGCTTTACGTTTTTAATTCCGAATGTCAAGCTTGATTGGTAGGTAATTAAACAGGTTCTATTGTTCTAGTCTAGCTTCCCATTGCTTAACTGACCTCTATAACTGACATAAGCACAGAAAAAGAAGAATTACACTTTCACAATTCATAAAAAGAGAGAAGAATGACAGTTTTAATGTTTATAAAAAAGAAAGAAGAAAAATTATAGTCTGCCACATACCTAGGTACATGGAAAAAACTGCATGTATCATAATATGTTACATCTTACACTTGATTCAATTCCACTGCTCAATAGAAGGGTAAAAAATTCCTTTAATAGTAATATAATACAAACCTACCTAAATAATATGAAAGTTTTACTCTCAATATGGTTTGAGTCTTGACTACATTCCCTACAACCTCTATGTGTGGAATGGTACAAATTTTATGCGATTGGCTAATGATAAAGGCAGCTGTTTTACCGACCTCAAACGTTAGTCGAAAAGTAATCTGAAAATGTACTTTCATTTTAATGTTGATAAAATGTGTTTTATATGGTTTGAATTACATTTATTTTTACTTCAAAACAACCTTGAATCTTTTAAATACATTTTTATTCTGTCAAACTTTGGTTCCATGCAACATTTACATGAGTAATTTTGTTTTCAAAAGATGGCCATCTGTGTTTACGCAGATTTTACTATGAAAATTTTGTAATTTTAGAAATTTATTAATCACATTAAATATATATGAGAAATTGTAAAAATTTGTATCTATGATTACCATAAATTTCTTTTCCATGTCTGGATACATCAAACTCAAAATAATCGCCACAAATTGTTGAAGAGTTTTGCATCTAACTTGACATCAATGGTTGATGTGTTATAACTTCAAGATGCAAGTAACAACATCTGGTAGATTATTACTGAGCGAATAAAAATCAACTTGATTATGCAAATAAACTCACCTACATAGATTAACAATACTCTCTATTTTGGTGGTTCAACTTATAAATCTGCAATCCCCAGACTCGTCACAGGAAATTGAAGAATTAATTCCCCATAGTAGGATTCGAAACCTACCGAGATGCTCACTTGACGTCAATAGATGTTGTATTATTATTATGTGAAAAATTAGGTGAAAAATTCTATGGCAATTAGGCAAAACTATTTAATGTCATTTTGAGAAAGGCATTGGAATCAAAACAAAACTACACCACTACAATATAATTTAAAAAAATATGTGAAGTTACCTATAAGGAAATTTTCAATGAATCAATGCAGGTATATCAATATCCAATTTAGGTATTTCTTCTTCTCCTTATTGATAAATGCCATTATCTATTAAAATTAAACAAAATTTGAACCAAAATGTACATAGGAAAGAAATTCAAATTTAAGTTATTGGCTTCTGAAAAATGTCAAGTTTTTCAAGGTAGAACCATTTTAGTAGTAGTATTATTTATGAGTATGAATGAATGAATGAAAGAATTTTTATTTATTTTTTGTCCAATCATTATTTAATTCATAAAACATAAAATCAACAATTGAAAAGCTATATAAAAAAAATAAAATATGTATAATCTCAAAGTTTTATTGTTAAATCAGCAGAGTAAAAAAAAATATTCTCCCAAACAAATGGAAACCAGAAAAGATATTCCGACCCACCGTTATAAAAAAAACTATTAGTTATTCACTTCTTAACCCAAAAGTATTAGGTATATCATTTTTATTCCATAACCGAAATAAAAAAATTAAAGTTTAATTAAATCTGATGCTAGAACACAGAAATCCATACAATAACCTAGAATCCCGACTCGCGTTCAAAAGTGAAGCCTAAATATTGCAACTTTTGACAGTTTGGTTCCCAAAAGAATGTGGTACAGCGTATATTTATTCAGTAGTTTTCTCGTGTTTTTTACAATAAAACATATTTTTACATTGAAATAAGTGAAATTAGATCATTTTTAAGTTTCTTTATAAATGTACTGTCAAAATTGCTGGCCAAATCGGCTTCACTTTTTTACTACGAAGAATATATGAAAATCTATGTGCTAGAAACACACTATTGTGTCAGCTTGTGTTGTGTCGAGCCAGAAGCATTATCATTTTTATATTTATTTATTTTCTGTCAAAATTAAGCATTGCTCACCATTACAGAGTAATCCTTTGCGGTAATAGTGGTTAATAATATGGTTTAAGATACATTTAGGCTCTATATGAAGCTGATATGCTTCTAACGGGTTGAGAACTTATTTATAGTGATATGTGGTAAAATTGATAAAATCGCTGGCATCCGCAAGACACTGTTATTGATTATGGTCAATCTTCTTTACATCCCATAAGCAGCCATTGAATATTTTTTCAATATAATTGTTTCCCTTCTCAAATGGGAAATTTAAATGAGCTCTCTAACATGGATCTGCAATATAAAGTTTCTGATTTTAAAATACACATAAAGAAATCCAAGAAACATAATTAATGAAATTCTTACATAGGTAGCTTACCATTTTGGTATATTTACAATATTATTATATTGTCTTGCAAAAATTAAACCTTTGAATTTCTTTGTTAGAAATGCACTTTTATCAATCAATTTGATCCTTAGAAGTATGTACTTAATTGCTATGTCAAAAAGGTGGGATGAAAGCAATTAGTCTCGTTGAAAACACGTTTGCCTCAGGAACCTGAAAAAAATATCAACAAAATAAATTAATTTTGTGATTTCGGTAACACACTAATTCCCGCCTTATAACATTATAACCTTATAATTGTTTTAGCAACGCATAAATGTTTTAAGTTACGGCATAGGCTTACAGATATTTTAATCAATTTGACTTACCAGTTTTATTTTCATTAAACTCAATTGAAAATAAGGTAATTATATTTTTCATAATCGACGATATCAATCCGAACCTTTTGTTTGACAACAAAATATGACGTATAGTGAAGTATTAACCATCCATGGATAACCAAAGATAATAATATAATTCAACACAGTTAGGTACTATTAAATTATTTTATGATGTATATTTTTGATTTACTTATATAATGGTCTCTTAAAATATGTAGACTTATTAAAAAAAAAAATTTTCACACAAAAAACCACTTTAAATGTGAAGAAGAATTATTAAAAAAATCATTTTTATTTTGTTTTCATATTATGAAGCTAAGACAAAAAATTACATATTAAAAAGTTCGTCTATGGTAACCTACTGTCAATTATTGTTATTCTGACAGCCAAACAAAAACAACAGGAATTCTATTTTCAAAAATTTTGTAAGTTTTTTAATATATTGAAATATTTTTGTAAGTAGGTACCTAAGCTATATTTAATTATTAAGATTTTTACCTATCATGAAGTTTTTAGTTGTGAATTGTAAAAATATGGGTATATAAAATATGATACTTTGAAATTGTTGTCCCTCCTATAACTAAACTTTAGACAGATTTTGATGTTTGTTTTGTAATATTGTTTTCTAGGCATGGAGTTGCAGTCTATCTGAAATAATAATACCTGATACATTATGCAGTCTAAATGGATTTAATGAAGATCTTAAAAAGGTATAAAAGCTACACTTTTAAACAAATAATACTATGAAAGATTCCAAATGAAGGTTTTATGCAGAGCATATCATATCAATATGTATCTAGCAGTTGATTGTTTTATTCTAATTTGAAGTTCATAAGTAGTTTGATATACTTTCTAAATCCTTAATATTGATTCTAATCAAATTCTCATAACATGTATTTTTAAAACAAATCCCTGAAAAAGCAAAATTTTCTAATGTCGTCTTATATATTTGCAACCATGGCCATGTAATCACTGTATTTTGCTTTCATATATTAATAGAATTGGTTTTTTTTAGGTCAGAACACTCAGAACCTTGCAGGGATTTTGGATATATCAAGAAATATTTACCGAATGCTTCAACATACAACATGCTGTGTTTTTTAAAATATTACCCACCTTGTTTTGTGATGAATATAACATTAAATAAAATAAATTAAAGGTAAGAGAACATAAGTTTGCATTTATCTACATAAGAAATTTGAGTTCGATACAGTTTTGTGAATACATATTGTGGATAAATCAAGTGAATTTTACTTTACCAAAATACCTACATATCTGATTCTTTTCCAAAATAAACAGGAAGTATTATTTAATTATTATGATGTGTGTAAAACCAAATATATTTTTTGACTATAAACATACACACATACCTGACAAATCCATTATAATCTTGTAAAATAGGAACGTCATCACTTCCTGTCAGATTGGCTTTCTTTCAACGTTCTGTTTTACCGACCAAATCTACTAAAGAATATTCATACTCATTTCAATTTTCAAATATCATTTTTTCTCTAAAATCTTTATGAAAGAACAATTTTTAGATTGAAATGTATTATGAATTTAATTTAATGTATCTTTATTATTTTTTACCAACATTTAATATGATTTTATCAGGTATGTAGCTACATAATTACTCATCTATCTGGCTACGACAGTTTGACACAAAATGTGGCCATAAATTTTTTAAAATGTGTCAAATAACAAAATGGAGGAAATATTTTTCCAAAATCTTTCTTTAAATCTTTATTTATTGAGAATAATAAGATTTGAATAACATTTATATGTATAACATATCAATCTCCAATTATTTTATTACATTTTCATACCGTAATACCAAGATTCCATTCAACGTTTACATGAGTAATTTTGTTTCCAAAAGATGGCATCTGTCTTTTTTGAAAACGTTGTATGAAGATCCTAAAAAAATAAGAGTTTTTTAAATAGCTTTAAATATATCAAAGCTCATGTGGTTAAATATATTTAAGAACGCTCTCTGGAATTTTGCGCGGCTTTTCGCATATTAATATCTGACCTTTACGTTTGTTTTCTATGATTGATGCTCTTACAAAAATATATATAAACGGACTAAAATATTATGTAGAATAATATAATATGAAGTTCTTAAGTAGTTTGATATACTTTCTAAAACCTTAATATTGATTCTAATCAAACTCTCACAATACGTATTTTTAAAACAAATCCCTGAAAAATGCAAAATTTTCTAATGTCGTCTTATATATTTGCAACCATGGCCATATAATCACTTTATTTTGCTTTCATATATTAAATGAATTATGTTTTTTTTCTAGGTCAGAACCTTGCAATGGTTTTGGATATATCAAGAAACGCTACCAAACTTACCAAATGCTTCAACTTTCAACAACATGCTGTGTTTATTTAAAATATTACCCACCTTGTTTTGTGATGAATATAACATTAAATAAAATAAATTAAAGGTAAGAGAACATAAGTTTGCATTTATCTACATTAGAATTTTGAGCTCGATACAGGTTCGTGAATACACATTATCTAATATCTGTTATCTTTGAAGAAATTTTATGCGTACCTGCTTTATATCGCTTAATTTTTATGTGGATAAATCAAATGAATTTTATTACCAAATACCTACATATCTGATTATTTTCCAAAATAAACAGGAAGTTTTGTTTGCTGTCAAATTCATTCTGGTAATGTTTTGAGATTCAGATGTGGGTAAGTACCTGTTTTACCGTTCAATTCTTGCAAAGTAAATCTTCATTCATAAATTTTATTACCTTAACTCTTTCATAATATTTTCTTGAATCATATTACATCAGTGTGTATTATGAATTTAATTTAATGTATATTTATTATTTTTACCAACATTGCAATATGATTTTATCAGGTACTTACAAAATTACTCATCTATGCTAGCTACGACAGATGGAAAATCTGTAGCCATAAATTTTTTGAAATGTGTCAAATTTGCAAAATGGAGAATTTATTTTGCAAATTTTTTCATTAAATCTTTATTGATTGAGAATAATAAGATTTGAATAACATTTATATGTATAACAAATCAATCTCCAATTATTTTATTACATTTTCATACAGTAATACCAAGATTCCATTCAACGTTTACATGAGTAATTTTGTTTCCAAAAGATGGTTTACTGTCTTTTGTGAAAAATTTGTATGAAGATCTTAAAAAAATAAAGTTTTTTAAATAGCTCTAAATATATTAAAGTTAATATATCAAAGAGTATTTAAGAACGCTCTCCGGATATTTGCGCGGCTTTTCGCATATTAATATCTGACCTTAACGTCTGTTTTCTACGATTGATGCGCATTCAAAAATATAAACGGACTAAAATATTATGTAGATACTATGTTCTAGACATGGAGTAGCAGCTTTGAAATAATAATACCTGGTACATTATGCAGTCTAAATAGATTTTATGAAGATCTTTAAAAGGTATAAATGCTACACTTTCAAACAAATAATGAAAGATTCCAAATGAAGGTTTTATGCAGAGCATATATCAAATATGGTTCATTATGCAGTCTAAATGGATTTTATGAAGATCTTTAAAAGGTATAAATACTACACTTTAATATAATATGAAGTTCTTAAAAGTTTGATATACTTTCTAAATCCTTAATATTGATTTTAATCAAATTCTCACAATGTGTATTTTTAAAACAAATCCCTGAAAAATGCAAAATTTTCTAATCTTGTCTTATATATTTGCAACCATGTAATCACTTTATTTTGCTTTCATATATTAAATGAATTATGTTTTTTTCTAGGTCAGAACCTTGCAAGGATTTTGGATATGTCAAGAAACGCTGCCAAAAATATTACCCACCTTGTTTTGTGATGAATGTAACATTAAATAAAATAAGTAAAAGGTAAGAGAATATAAGTTTGCATTTATCTACATAAGAATTTTGAGCTCGATACAGTTTCGTGAATTCATATTCTGGTAATATTTTGAGATTTAGATGTGGGTAAGTACACACTACGCAAACTGTTTTACCATCCAATTCTTGCTATTATGGATGTTCATACAAATTTCAAATTAAATCTTCATTAATATATTTTATTACCTTAGCTTTATTATATTTTCTTTAATATTTAATACATTTTCTTTAATATTTAATATGATTTTATCTGGTACCCACATAATTACTCATCTATCTGGCTATAAATAAACGGACTAAAATATTATGTAGATATTGATTTCATTGTGATCTTATTCATTTAAATACTTCAAAAAAATCTCTGTTATAAAAAGAGTGTTGATTTTGGCTACTTATAGATGTATTATATACCTACTATAACTTTAATTAATGTACCTACATGATATTACATAATGTAAATTATGTGGAAGATGGAATGATATTATATGTCGTATCATAATAATGTTGTATTTTTTCTAGGATGAATGATTTGTTACAAACCTTGGAAGGTCGTCAAGAAAGGCTTCCAATCAAACCTCTTACTGGCCGCTGTCTTTGAAGAATACTTCTTTTAACACGATGATTAAGTATACGACACCCTATGAATATTTTTTTTAACGAATCGAAGGTAATTATGCTAAAGTGGTTTTGAGTTTATTTACATACTAATTTAGATACAATATAATACCGTTGTTGAGTGTGATTAATTGGAATACAAATATTATGTGGATAAAACAAATGTTTTATTAAACTGATTAAAATCCCGAAGACATTAATTTAAAGATTCTCAATTATTGTCAACAATTTTATTTCTTTCTCTCAACAATTCTGTCAAGTTCACTGTACCTTATGATCTAATTTATCACTGTTACCGGCCAGTTTGTCTATGGAATGTTCATACCAATTTCAACGATGATTTTAAGATTTATCTTTTTCAACAATGATTTTAAGATTTAAACATTATTTATATTTCAGGAATATAAAATGATTCAACAATTGTTGCTAAATTATTTAATACTTATCTACATTAGAATATAATTTTCTCAGGTACCTACATAATTACTTATCTATTACATTGTCTACGACAGTTTGAAAAAAAACTGTGGCCATAAATTTGCTAAAATGTGTCAGATTTCAAAATGGAGGATTATTTTGCAATTTTTTTCATTAAATCTTTGTTTATTGAGAATAATAAGATTTGAATAACATTTATATGTATAACAAATCAATCTCCAATTATTTTATTACATTTTCATACCGTAATACCAAGATTCCATTCAACGTTTACATGAGTAATTTTGTTTCCAAAAGATGGCATCTGTCTTTTTTGAAAACGTAGTATGAAGATCCTAAAAAAATAAGAGTTTTTTAAATAGCTTTAAATATATCAAAGCTTATGTAGTTAAATATATTTAAGAACGCTCTCTGGAATTTTGCGCGGCTTTTCGCATATTAATATCTGACCTTTACGTTTGTTTTCTATGATTGATGCTCGTACAAAAATATAAACGGACTAAAATATTATGTAGATTTGTGTACCTTACACAAATTCAAAATATTTTGATTCTCTATAATATCGGAAACTTTCGTTACCTACTGGTATGTGTTTGTACGGAGAATGCGAACTCCATACTACTCTCAATACCTGAAAACATCTCATATGAGTTACCTGAAGGTCAAATTCCGTATCTTTATGTGTATTCTATGTTGGCATATTTATCTAACCCGAAAATTCCCAACATCACAAGATTTTCAAACTTTAATTAAATATTTCTTGCAAAAGCTTAACTTTTTCATCTTAATACTTTATACAAAAATACATATATACATATTTTTTTACAATGACAACCCTCACTGTCAAATAACAGTACCAAGTATCGGACAAAAATGCTAGGATACCAAGTATCGGACATATTAACTTTTGTCTCGTAGCAGTCATGTTAATACACTTAAAAACCAAACATCACCTATTCCCACACACTCGCGGAAATAATTGACACGCGACCTTTACTTTGAGACAATAATAATTATTATCCACTACACTTGATGAAACTAAAATTTGAAACAAAAGACTGAAATTTATAAATCGGCTCGTGCCGGCCCCGCTTTGTCTTGCACTTTGCTCCTCTCTCATAGGGCCAAAGACTATTAAAATGATAAATAGTGATTGCAAGAGCTAGTCAACTATATTTGAATTAGTTTTTGAATAAAATAAACCTATTTAAGTAAATTCTGTAATATTTTGTAGACCACGCAAACAGCCCCTAAATTGTCGTTTTTGTAAATTTTCGACGTCTCGGCGGGGGCTCTAACCGTTGCCTGAGAATTTTTATATTTTTTATGTATGTTATTGATGCCAATAGGCAACATAAAACAACTATTCCAAATCGAAATTAGACAAAAAAAAATTCGTTCCACCCTAACGTACACGTTGTTAATTTTATTTGCAGTCACGGCATAGCGGATGAGAACATTGCAGGCAGATCTTGAACATCACCTATGTCTTCTTCGTGAGTGTCTTGACCCTGTATAAATTCAGTGTGAGATAAAAAAAAACTCTCTCTTCTCTCTCTTCTTCTTAATTTAGGCCTTGTGGCCTGTAATTCAAGAGGTGGGGTTGGCCTCCTGCGAGGTCGATTCCCTACTAAAAAAAAACTAGTATACGCAATAGCCTCCTCAATGTCCGATTGATCTGCAAAAAAAAATAACGAGCCACCTGCAAAAAAAAATTACGATCAATCTTTTGAGGAAGAATTGACCAAGTTGCAGGTTTTTTGCAGGCAACTTGGTCAATTCTTCCTCAAAAGATTGATTGTAATTTTTTTTGCAGGTGGCTCGTTTTTTTTTTGCAGGTTGCTCACGTGAACTTTGGGAGGGTGGTTTTGTATGATAACAATAATTTTCATGTATATTCTGCCATTTTGCACAAAAATCATATACAAAAATAAAAACTGACTACACATATTTTGTATGACAGCTATGGACATGGAGTCACACAGGCTCCGGTCAAATTTTCGATCTATATAACTTACCTACTATGCAACCCACGATATGTCTTATATGCTTGCCGGTCATCTCACTACTAAAACTGAAGCTTCTGAGCAGCTGGGTCCCAAGGAGAGGGGGGAAGTGTACGAAAAGAAGAAACCCGAACTATCGCGGAGCCTGTGAGACTACACGTCCATACTTGAAGGTTAAATAAACTAAAACATAATCTTTTAGGTGGAATAATAAACGCTCAGATAATATTTTATAACAACTAAAGTCCTTCATTGCTACTTATATAAGTACCGACTTACTAAGTTTGAAGCATCCGCACGAAGTACAAAAATCCATTATATAGGATAATATGATAATCCTATCTAAAGGGCTGTCTGAATGCTCAAGTTGGCCGTGTTACGGAAACAAGTCGATTAAGCCAGGGGTAGCTGGGGTATTATTTCCTTATTAGCGCCGACGAACCATCAAATGATGTATCATTTTTCCAATTAGATGATGTAATTATGTGTGGGAAGGAGCAAATCTAATTACTTACTTGTCTCCATTGTGTAACTAAATTATTTTACGCAACTCACTTAGATCAATAGAGCGCGTGCACAAAAAGGGACATATTTTTACCACTTCGAAAATTCATACATACCTACATATATACATTCATACAATTGCCCATATTTTTTAAAAATGAATCTGTTGCTCACTCGAAGTGAACACAAATACACTTTTGGCATCTTTCACCTGCAAATGCTTGTGTCGTGAAAGCGGAAATGGTCGGCACAGTCGGGATTCGAACCTACGACCTCAAATACGCTGTACGCATGAAAGCCGCCGATTGATACCACTGGACTACCAACCACTTCAAAAATAATTAATATATGAACAAAATTTTTGAAGAAAAAACATTTACTTTTTCAAAATATACACACCTAGACTTCTAATATGCATACCTTAGCGCGAGAATAATAATGTGGAATTCTCCAAATTATAATGATCTTGTAAAGATCGAACGTGATTTTTCGAATACAAATAATCTAATGAACAGTGGTGTTTCTATCTACCTAATAACAACTGGGAAATTCTTATCAAGTTCTTGAAAAAAATACAAAGACTATGAAAAGTACTGAAAATGATGGCCAAGTCAGGATTATAAAGAATAGGAGGCAATGTCATTGTATGCATTGTCTAGATAGGAAATAATGAAAGTCCATACACTCTGCCAAATCACTGGAAAATTTAGAGTAGGTAGTTTCTAAATAGAACTGGTATGAAATCCTTTGAGATTGTTTTTGAAGCAAATTATTTAAAAAAATAAGTAAACAGGTACCTATTTTTTATAGAATTTGTTATTCGTTTTTTTTCCACAAACTACGTCACTGATGCGCAGGTAGATTGTGAAAAGGTTTCACACATTCAATTAGATTCTTTTCATGAAATCAAATCTTACGTGAATAAAGGCAAAAGATAGACGTTAGCGTGTGCCTACCTATTATAATTTTGTAAAAACATCTAGGTACATTATATCTTTCCATAAAATAATTAATCAACCCCCTTCGCTTTATAATCAAATAATATGTATCTAAGTAATATAATAAAAAAAAACCTGTGTGTAAAACCTTCCTATATCATAATACATCACTCATTGTTAAACCAACTATGGAAAAATATTCTTCTCTTTTATTCTGTTCGCATTTTTCCCCTATTTAATAATTGTTCTTGGCCGAGGTGTGAGGGTTTTTTGTAACATAAAAAAGAGTGGAGCGATTATTCCAACACTCTTGAAAGAGAAAAATGAATCTCGTTTTTCATCCCTCTTTCATATAAATACAAAACCAAAATAATGTTGACCTACCTAGCCGGCATGTGTTGTACTCTCTTACCACATAAAGCGATGCATTCTATTAAAATATTTTTTATTTTATCTGATACACTTACCAACATACTGCCTTTTAATTATAATGGCCTGTACACATCTGAACACGCGCGGTTACGTGACCAATGTAACGTAGCATGCAACCTATCAAATTTCATACTAGACCCCGAAAGCTTTGTTGTCTAGATCTTTGTTGATGGATCAGAATTAATTTCTGTTTTATCACTTTAAATTTCTACACTGTCTCGTATTAGAGTAGAAATTTAAAGTGATAAACTTTAAAATCAAATCAAACTCGGGACCGGTTAACTGGAAAAAATGCCTCAAGCAATAATTTTAGCCGGCTATCTGTGCCCTTAGGTGGGGTGTAAAGGGAGTTTGAATTGGATTGGATAAAGACGTACCTTATTACTGTAATATCGTTCATAATTTTTTGATGACTTAATATCGGTCCAAATATTAAACCAATTTGTTATAACAATGGTTCAAGATGTCCCGAAAAGTACAAAAAAATACAAAATAATAATTATTCTTCTCTTAACGGAAAACAAAAAGTGATGTGCATACGGCTTATACGGTTTTTTTTTTCAACTGTTGGCTCAGGAATAAGCTTATAGAACGAGCTTATGTGCATTTAATTATGTTAATCTAATTCAATCAGATCATATCTCGCAATATATCCTTATTGACTTTTAGATCTAAACAACTTCCCCTAAGAGCATCTCAAAACAATGAAGACGATTTTTAGATTATCATTTTATTGAGTAAAATAAAAATTATACAAACTTCACACTTGGCTCCAAAAAGTCATTGCGTCAATCGAATGTATAAAAGAGTAAGGTACATATTTCTACATAATAAATGAATAGTTCGATAATGTTGAAGGCATGGGTTATGGAAAACCTTTATCAAATAGAATACTCGTAACTAAAATGATTGTTAATTAAACAGAAATCCTATATAAAAATCCTGAATAAAAAAATTGTAACGTTTTCATAGTTTAAAAACAATTTTCTTAAATAAGGTTAATTTTTTAAGGTACATAACCCTGTGTCATAGCAAAAATCTGCTGCTTCCATATAAGATGAAATTTCATTATAGATAAATAAAATGAAAAAAAAAAACATAGTACATAGCTATAAAATAAGTTAAATTTAGTTACCTATATACATCTTCATTTCAATTTAAAAAAATATTAGATATATGTAGTTTAACTGAATAAGCAATTCTAGCAAATATAAGATATAAATAGTTTTACTGAATAAGCAATTGCTAGCAAATCTTATATATAAATAGTTTTACTGAATAAGCAATTCCTAGCAAATATTAGATATAAATAGTTTTACTGAATAAGCAATTGCTAGCAAATCTTATATATAAATAGTTTTACTGAATAAGCAATTGCTAGCAAATAATATGAGTAAAAAAGTGTGACTTACTTATTTTGGCATCTATGACGTTGAACGATAAAAATCCCGCTATCGAAATAAACAAATGGATAGCTTTCATTTTGAGGATGTTTGTAACAAACTATGGGATAAAATCACAAACACCACACTGCGTTAAATATTAGTTTTTATCATTATGAAATTACAACACAAACCAGTCGCCACATAAAATTGTATGCTATTTTTATTTTCTGTCTTCTGTATTTTATTTACTTATGTTTTAGAGAACTCTTTTATTTTCATTCATATTGCCATAAATGTCTTCTTTTTTGCAGTTCAGTGAGCGAACTGTCTATCTCAGGTGGCACAATTATTTCATCTGAAAAAATAAAAAAAATACATTTTTAGTAGGTATATTGTTTTTCAATTTAAGTTAACATTTTATCCAACAGAAGAAAAACCTGCAAATTGAAAAAATCTCTTACAAACAACTAGTAGATTTTCGTTGGTCCATTTCGTTTTCAAAATTTAATTAGAAAAAAATATAAAATACCTATATATTTCGAAATTCGGTTTCTTTGCCTAAATACCTTCTCCTTTTCATATTATAATTATTATGTCCATGATTTTTTGAGCGATATTGCATGATGTGCTGGATAATGCTTTTATTTTACCCATCACGCTGTATCCTGTAAGGGGTAGGCAGAGAGAACGGACCTCTACTTTTTTCTATGCAAACATATTTTTTTCGCTTCTTCCACCGACATATTATCATTTCTCATACATATCTCTCCTATTTCTCAAAATTCTTACCTGGCCTTCCTCGAGGACGGAATGATGAAAAATAAAACGAATAAAATAAATAAAAAAGTTACAAGACACCTAAACAATTACTTTTTTGAATTAATATAGATACATATGTAGAAATGCTAGATTTTTTTCATATTTAAGGAAAAGAAAAAAGGGCTGGTCAGGACTGATAAAGGTCACAAGAACCTAGATATAATTAGAACGTTGTGCACCAACAAAGCCAATAGGCAATAAATATGAGACAGTAACAAAAATGGATATAGTCATATCCTGGCGCAAAATATAATTTAAATTTGGTTGCTCTCTTGTTCTCAATAATTTCCAACTTTTATCTCTATTTCATTTATTATTATATTTCTACTTTTTGCATACATGAGATTTTTCGACATGTTGAACATGTTGAGAATTCTCATGATTAGGAGTTTCGGAGACAAACACGTACAACGTAAAGTGATCACACTATTGCAGTGGGTCCCTAGGGAACGGTCTGTCGTCTGACAAGACGGCGTCTTTCAAAATTATATGACAATGTTTTTTGTTACTATGTAAACAATATTGACAACGTTCACCGCTGTTAAAAGTAGCGGAGTATCCATAGGAAAACAACGCATAAGACAGCCTTCGAAATAACAGTAGAAGACGGTCGTAAGCCCGTAGTGGTTTGTTCCATTTAAAAATCGTACATTATTAATGAATTGTTAGAGTCTAGTTGTTATTTTTTCTTTAAGTTCTAGTCCTGATAATGGTCACAAGAATCTAGACATAATATTCAAGTATCTGATCTCATTTCTTTAGGTTTGTACATTAATGGAAAAAATAGACATGTCCTGTGTAGAAGACTACAGATTTTTTTTTCAATTATTCACTTTATTCTTCAACAAAGTCTTTGCAACTGAGAAAGCAAAAAAAAAACTCAAAGAAAAACTAGCAGAATGTCAAAAAAAAAGAATATCCCATTAACACCGAAACGGGGATAAAAATGGCTTTTGGTGAAAATTCTAACGCTTAAAAGAATAACGAGAAAAAATTCACAGAATAATTTTTCGACAGGCGAAAAAATAATGTCGATCTAGATAAATATTTTGAAAAAAGGTTCTATTCAAGGCCCGACAGTCCTTATCATGTCAACATCGACATCATCAGATTATAAAAAATTTTTGAACAAAAAAAATGTCCCTTTTTTAATAACTAAAAGATTCTAATTTAATTCAATTCAAGGAAGAAAATTTATTTGCGTGTTACTAGGGATGAAAATATTCTATTATTCATTGGAAATTTTAATTTTCACTTCTTTTTTATTGTTATCGTTCTGATGAGCTCTCATTGTTAGAAACTCTTACAAATCAATTTTAAGTTGAGTGAACGACACGTCATTTAAAAAGTACACCGAAAGCTTTTTAAAAAATCAATCATAATTAATTATTATTTGAAGGATTCAGGTCGTATTTATAGCAAAGTGATGGTGGTTTACTCCCAGGGTGGGCAACAAAAGCGAACCCCTTTACTATTGTACTAATAATCATTTTTATTCCTTCACATTCAAATAATTTTATGGAAAAGTTTAAGTAATTCTTTCAATAAATTTAATTAAAATTATACAATAATGTGATGATAGGATCATCATGTCTTTTGTGCCCATGGACAGATATAATATTTCGGAAGTTACATTCAATATCTTATCTAAATTCCCTTTACGCCCCACTCAGGAGCATAGGGAGGCAACAAGAGCTCTCCATTGCGCTACATGTAATAAAAAGACCTAAAATGTTAAAAAGATTTGAATAGAATAGATTTTCGTAATTCTGGCTACACTATGTACGAGGTCTGTCTTTAAAATTTGATTATCCTTTTTAATTTAGGCCCTGTGTGCTGTAAATCAAGAGGTTAGGTTCAAGAGACTCCCAGACTCCCAGCTGTCCTTCCACGTCTTTCCTGGTCTGCCTGGGAGCCGTCTTCCTAAGTGTTTGGCCGTGCAATGCCATCTAAGGTAGTGTGAACAACTGAACAATCCACTCCCCTCATAACCTTCATAATATCGTATTCAACCTCCCATATTTTCTTTACCCTCGTATTCCTAACTCTATCTCTGAGGGTCTTCCCGACTATACTCCTGATAGCTTCCATTTCTGAAACATTCAGCGTATTTTTGGTCGCAGTGGTATCAGCCTTGGACTCGATCCCGTAAGTCTGACACAACACACAACTCAATAATGTTTACTTTGTTGCTAGTTCTCATATCAGGGTCTCTCCAAATAGAGACTGCAACATCCTTGTTAATTTGCCCCAACACATTCTCAATCGGTCGGTCTACTTTTAAGATTGAAAAATTTAAATTTCGAGGGTCCTCATGAGGGTGACAGAGAAAACCATTTTATTTACAAACATAACTTTAAAGCAATCAACATAGTAGGTAGGTACCTGTTATGTCCTGCCGCATATGTACCTACATAAAATGATTGTGTACTTATCTAATACGAACTCCGTTCACAACTTGCAAGTGGGTAAGTTTATTTTTGCGCGGACACTGTGTTGTAACTAAGTCCATTTTATCCTTATTATTAAATTAACATGGGAGACACTCAAATAATAATATTACTTTATTCCTTTTGTTGACTCTACCTTTATATTTCTTTGTTTGTTCTTTCTGTTGTTACTCGTGTTCTTTGACAACACGGTTTATAGAATGAACAATAAGTTTCAAACCACGTAAGTTTCTAACATCTGTGACATAACAAATTGTATAATAAATATAATTGCGTTATGAAGCTTTTATGTAATTTCATTTTTTTATAAAATTATGCAATTTGAAAATTAAAATGTTGTATTTGGCTTCCATCAAGAATTTTTACATAAAACCTTCGATGTTTCAGGCAGAAGATGCTTGGTGATAGTCTATTTCAAAATAAAAATGAAAGAGTCTTGAGTAGTTCTATCACAAAATTTATTGTTCAAATATGGATCTGATGTAGTCGCCGAAAACCGGTTCGTTTGAACAATTAATTTAGTGATAGACCCAGGTAAGTAAACGAAACTGTTTCTGTTTTATATTTTATTTAATATTCTCATACGTTTTTTAGATAACTGGAGCAAATTAAAACATTTTTCTTGAATTACGTACGAGTAGGTATACCTACGTATATCCTTATAATGGAATGCAGTTTCCTATTATTAAATGTGCTGATTTTTTACTTAGCACAAAGATAATAATTTTCAAATATCGAAAGGTAGGAAGTTTAAATAAAAGTATACGATGATGTTTTTGACGCCTGGGGCTTTACTGTGTATTTTAGGCAGGTAGGTACTTATCTACATCATGATTCCGATCCAATACCAATCTCAAAAATGATAGTAATAAGACATTTAGGTTTTGGTTGCTAAGCATACAATAAATACGAGTATATCCACGTTTTAGGTTTATTTTGAATCAAGTATTACGAAAATAATAGGTATATACCAAAATTATAAATAAGATTTATACAAAACTTTTAGTATTAAAAGTACAGACGCTTGACATTGAAATTGGGAATGAATTTCAAGAGGAACTCCCCTTAGCCCTGGTTCAAAACATCTCTGACTTTGATACAAAGAGACTCGTCGAATATGTAACAACTGATGACTCTAATAATTCATTACTGATGTTCGATTTTTAAATGGAACAAACCGCTACGGGCTTACGACCGTCTTTTTTTATTTTTTTATTTTGCCATTTAATGAGAAGGTATTATATTTTTCAAAAGAAAATATTAAAAAAAATTCGTACATTATTTATCAAACATGCCTGACATCGAACTCGGAACCTTCGATGTAGTAAGAGCTCATAACATGGTCCAATGTACCTACCTACTGTGTTTTGAGAAAGTGAACAGAAAACAAAACGATATTGTCCAATGTCGTGTGAAAAATTATAAGTAGATACGTGTATAAAATAACCTTACTATTTGTATATTATTACTAGCTGACTCATCGAACTTCGTTCCGCCTTAAAGTCAATAAAATATAGCTAACATACATAACTACCTACTCATTGTGAAAAAATCAAAAGTTATGTGGTTATAATATTATGAATCAGTTATTTCAAAAGCACCAAAACTCACCCATTTCTATTTTTTTTTTTATAAAAAATAAATCTGTGTTCACTCAAACTGAACACAGATACACTCTTTGACTCTTCCACAGTAAGCTTGTGTCGTGAAAGAGGAAGATGGTCGGCACCTGGGATCGAACCCACGACCTCCGCACGAAACAGTGCGAAAGCCGGCGTCGTAGCCGCTAGACTACTAACCACTACTAATATTAGATATCAATATTGAATTTTCATCATCTGACTTATAAGAAAGTCAGATGATACAGACTTATTTATAAGTCAAATTATACTAAATTAATTGCACAACTAAAACGCCAGAAAAATATTCATTCATTGGTTTAAAAATAATATAAAAATAAATTGCTTTAGGTATGTTTGAATGTTAGTAAAATGTTTCTGAAAGCCTGGAAGAAAATTTATCAGTATAATCTGCGGACCAATGCGCAATGTTTTGAAACTCGATGGTTGTCAGTTAAATAAATCCCTATTTCTCCAAGAGATGGCGATAATGTAAATATTCTGTTCTATACTAACTTTAATATTAGGTATATTTTATATCATTTCTTAGCCATTTATTCAACTTTTATTAATTATTATATTATCCGGAGCGGAGAAGAATCCAATAAATCAAACATCGGAAGAATCTGTCCAGCCGATCTCGAGCTAAAAGACTTAGTGTTCGCACTAAACCGACTTTCATTATTTATATTAGAGATTTCGCAGCAAAGCAAGTTGCATTCTAAATGACCACATTCAGAATGACGACTTTTTGGAAACTTGGTACACCGTGTAGTAAAATTTGTATGACTTGGTAATGAATCCTTATGTATAAAATAGTAAGCAGGTGTCTGTATTATAGCTGAGTGACTACCCTCCTATGATTCTCTTAGCGAACTGTCAAAAGTTCTCGTAGTGTTCTAAAGTCGTAAAAGTGACTCCTAATAAAACTTTCTTGCGATTCTAATTATTATAAATTTATTCACAGATAATTTGAAAACTTCATTTTATTGTGTTTGCTTGGCTATGCTCAGAATCGAAAACTTATTTTGTACCAATGCCATTTTCTATATTCAATAATACAGTCGATTAAAAGATTTGAGACAATATCAATAGGTACGTCAAATGCTAGAATCTTTATATGACGGCTCAACAAGTATTATTTCTAAGTTCTTTACAACGTTTAATTCATCTTTTCCTTAGGTTTTCCTCTTGTTTTAATAAATTTAAAATTGAATTATGTTTTTTTTATGATAAATTTTAATGTCTGTATCATCTTTATTATTGTTTTAACTGTATTGTATGATTGTGTTCGATTTGTGTGATATTGTTGCTATTTTTGTTTGTTTCCTTTGTAAATAAATAAATTACATGTTAAATGCGTTTACGCGGTGAACGGTTTGATAAATAAATAAATCCTCGGTCAATTTAAGAACCTAACTGTTTTCTAAAATATGTCGTCATTCTTTTGAGTACTCTCTACTAGTAAAAATAAGTAAAGGTTTTAATATATATTTATTTTATTAGTAGATAGGTAGGTACTCTTCGAAATATCAATAAAAAGAAGTATCTATCAGAATCGTAGGTGAGCAGTAGGTGAGCGTTTCTCGACCTCGAAACCACAAAAAATATGTAACAAAGCCAATGTTATTTGAGGAAAAATGAAAGACTATTTTTTAGAAATTGCCATATAAAAATGCTAAAAAATGTGTGCAACAATCATCAAAAATATAACAAGATGCACATTTATTGAAATTCATTCAAAATACTTATGAAATAATATATGATAGCTTATTGAAAAACGTATATTTTGACACTTTTTGGGAAATTAACCGTGTGACCTTACTGGAAAGCGTTCGCGTGTCCGCGTGACGATTTGCATAATACTACTCAAACGTGGAGTGATCGTTCAAATTGAGAACACTGTATGATCACTCATCGCATGGTCGCGCTATCACTTTTCAGTTAGGACATAGCCTAAGGATTAACAGGTCATTCCAATCGATGCCGATGTCTTAAAAAAAATGTAATGACACATATTAAACATGATATGAAAATGCAGGAACTGTTGTGAAATCGTGTTCAGAACTTATATACATTTTTTATATACAAACTTATATACACAAGATAGAGATTAGTAATTAAAACTTAATAAAATGTTCTGCCAGTGCTGCTGTATGGAGTGGAGGCTTGGACCCTCGAAGCCTCAACCACGAATTGCATCTGCTATTGACTTCATGTTAAGTTATGATATCTGTGATGTACTATATTACTTTTCAAAAAGATTTTATAAGAGGATGATTTTTATCTTCATAATATGGATCTGATTTCACATTTTCCATTCACCTGAGATTCATAAATATTCACGTTTGCAAAATTATTAATTTATGATTAAACGAAAAATATTAATTTATGTTATTACTTTTATTAAAATGAACTGCAATGGAATAAAAATAAAAATAATATCAAAACTTGAATATTATAATCATAATATCAATCACTTGAATAAACAATGCAACTCATTGTTTCATTACACAAAATCTACATTTCAAATTGGATTTGATCAACACAGCTACAAAATACCTGCTACGTATTTGGGTAGTTTTGTTGGATACGAAGGTGTTATTTTCATGGGGCAGAATTATACCCCGCAAAGAGACTAATTGCTCACGTACTGGGAGATGTGCTTTTCCAAGATTAATGAACTGTGATTACAACCTAACTGCAGCTGGATGGGACAGATCCATTCCATCCGTGATAGTCCGAGCGGTCACACAAAATTGTCTCCATCCAGACTCGTTGTGTATTTAAAAGGGGTAGGTACTACAATGCTCTGTTTGTTCATGGTGTAGTGATGTATCTACGCAGAACTATTCCACCCATTTTGTTCAAGGATCATCAAACAATGTTCTCATGGATGGATAATTTAGCAGAACTAAACTAAAATGCTCTCCCTGTATCTATCAGATAATAATATTATATAGATTTTTATACTAACGTGATTGTTTTTTTCAGAACCAATTTGTTTTTTTTTTTGTTTTTCATACAATAATTAATGCTAAGTATACCTATTATATCGATGATTTACAAAAAACATAGTTAAAATCATTCGAGTCCTCCTTTAATTGCAAGTACTATGGATTAGTATGCTAAAATAACAATTTAGTGATGACAATTATTAATTTTTGTATAGGAACTTTTTTGTATAGTGATAACAGTCTGGTCACCTAAAGGGCGCTTCCAACTTGCAAAAAGAAACAATAATAACAATGAAATATTACACTGGAGGTGCAATTCCATAGGTTTTTTTGTTTGAAAATAGCATTACGAGTAAATTTGAAATTTAACTTTAATGAAAATAAGCAATCAAGCATTACTGACGATTGACGAATATGTATTTCTCTTTTAGAATTTTAATTGATAAACTGCCGGTTGATTGATAGTTGGTGCGATTGTCAAAATATACCATGAAAATGACGGTTATTCTGAAATGAAAAACAGACGATTGAGTTGCGTCGTATCCAATTTTTATTGAGACTTTTGACATTTCGCTATTCTGAAAATGTTTTATCCAATACATTAGATACATAACTACTGGCAACCGATTAAGTTCTAAGCAAGAACTTCTTGCGTTGAGTTGGAACGTGAATTTGAGAATACCAATCAATGACTGGTATTCTCAACTCAACGCAGAAGCTCTTGCTTAGAACTTAATCGGTTGCCAGTAGTTACGTATCTAATGTATTGGATAAAACATTTTCAGAATACAGAAATGTCAAAAGTCTCAATAAAAATTGGACGCAATTCAATCGTCTGTTTTTCATTTCAGAATAGCCGTCAATATCGTTTAAAAAGATTCATGGATATTGTTTGAATAGATACCTAATTAATTTATCATTATATAAAATCGAATTCTATATTCATGGTAAAGATGGGATATTGTCTGTCGGGTAAGCTAGTAAAGGACAAAAATTATTCTACCTGTGTCCTTTATAAACTGAGAATTAATTGATGTTTCTCAAACCGGCTCCATTAAAATATAGTTTTGACTACTAAAACAATGCAAAAACAAAATTTATTATATTTCTTTTTTCAGCGTAGTAGAACATTCTAGGAACTCATTAGATTATTCATAACTCAAATATTTCGTATTATCCATTTTAAACCAAATAACTTTTTAATTTATTAAAAGGTCAATCAATAAATCGTTGTCCGACTTGATTGAAGAATTAATTAAAAAAAACGTTCTGAAATTACATACTTTTCTATTATTTGCGTTCTGATATTCTTTTCAAAAAGTTTCCCTGGAGTAATTCAAATAACAAGAAGATGACGAGGAGCAAGGTGGAAGGGAGAAAGACAGAGAAAAGAAAAAGAACAAAACAAAACATCAACGAGTCATCAGGAAATGTTTAAATGAGCCAAAAACTTTTACAGAAATTTCGTGATAATATTTCATGAAATATTCAAATAATCTTGTCCTGTCTCTGTTTCGAATCTGGACAAAATAAAATATGAAATTTGATAACTGATTCTTTGAATTTTTTTCCAAGATTACTTCGGAATTAATAAAACAAAGAAAAGTTTCAATAAGTTAATCCTTCGAAGATATAACGGGAGAAACAGTCTACTGAGAAGGATAAAAGCTAAGAATATTAAGTCAAGCGCTCAGATATCATGAAGATTTTGTTTTGAGTGAGCTTAGGCAAAGCTTTGTTCTTTACTTAAATTATTTCAGAAAGATACTGTTATTATTATCCAAGTAGCACAGTAGGCTACAAAAGGTTTGAGAAAGTTGAAGATCAGACATTTTGAATATTTCCACATTAAATTTTAACATCTTTTAAGTGGATTTTTTTCATTTGTTTTTTTTTTCCTCAAAATCCAATCAATCATAGACTGGATAAGGTAGATAAAAGTTTTGTCAGTCTCAGTGTCAGATTGTAGAAGAAACTGACTGACAAATCAAAGTTTGTTTAAGTACTTAGGGGCTTTTCGAAGTTGTGTGAAATCGTGTCTGGTTGATAAAGCTTATTACACGGTTGAAGACATGCTATTTTTTTACACTCTTCTTCTTCTTCTTTTTTTTCCGGCAATGCACCCGATCTCGAGTGATTTATGCCCTAATTCGTAAAAAAACCAACAAAAAAATACAAATTAAACAAATTAGTCATAGGGAAGGACTACATACATCAGTAAAAAAACTAATCCCCCAAAAATTATATACACATATATATATAAGAAAAAAATATATATATATATATATATATATATATATTTTTTTTTTTTTTCTTTTTTTTTTTTTTTTCCTTTTTTTTATGTCTATGTTATCTTAAAAACACACACACGCACGCACACACCCTCACACACGCACACACACACACAACCCTCGCACCCTCTCTCACAATGCACACATACACACATTATATTTTTTTTTTTTTTTTACACTCAATATCGTTAAAAAATGTAATTATTATTTGTTTTTTTTTATGTATCGAGATCTGTTTTGTTTAAAGTTGCTATTAAGATTTGTGTAGTTCGATATTTATCACTCACTATTTTGTAAAAGGTTGCACTTATCTATTATTTGTTTTGTTTAATCTATTTCCCTAGTGTTAATGATTGAAAGTCAATGCGTAAAATAAAATATTCGATTTAATTACTTACATTAGTGTAAACTACTACATTAGAATTGAAGTAGGTTTGATAAAATATAATTGTGGTATTAAAAGTTTTGATAAAAAATACTTAAATTGTATGCATAAATATAAATAATAATAATATAACACTTTTCTATACAAAGGTGTCAGTATAGCCGGCGGAACTTATTGCCTGAGGCATTTTTTTCCAGTCAACTGGTCCCGTCCGATCTGAGACAGGCCAACCCCGGGTAGAAATTTCAAGTGAAAAAACACTTAGAAAAACTCTGACCCCACCGGGAATCGAACCCGGGACCTCGGATCTGAAGTACAACTAGGCTACCGAGGTCGGTCTAAATAAGCTGTGATGAAACATTTTTAATAATATTGTAAACTATGAGCTGCGAATTGCTTGCATTTATCAACAGCAGATTGCGTGTAAACAGGTATTTTCTCTTTACGTTCCCCATTATTAACAAAGTTTTGAAATGAGCCTTTTCAACCGCTCAATTAGTTGAATTTCACAAGAAAAAGTATACATAAAGTCGTTTTTAAGTTAAGGTCAAAAAGTATGTACCTACACTGTTCAGTGGACAAAAGTCTGATGTTATTCAATAACTTGAAATAATATAGGTAGGTAGATAGTAACGTTTAATAAACAAAATAAAAATGAGTAAAAACAATTAATGTTAAAATATACAATTTTCGATAGGCGGACAAACAACTGCAATTGTGGAACTCTTCTATAATTTTTATGCAAATGCCGAAAGACCCAAACTGAGATGGAGAAAATGATCTGATCAGGTTTGTAGTTGGGGCATGGATGCAGTGGCTTAACTTTATGGCGACAGGGCTGGCACGGACCCCGACCATAAAGGACCCCGGCACAAAAGGCCTAAAGAAATAACCTAACATTTTTTACAACAATTTGAGTGAGCTACTATAAAAATCTTTAAAATTTCAACACATTCAAAACGTAAATATCTGTAATGATTTTTTTAGAACGCATTCTTTGGTTGCATTTTTTTTGTTGTGGTGCATTTTGTTGCGTCCAGGGAATTTTCTCAAAGAGGCTGTACTGCGCATTTTTTGTTTCATTGTAATAACAGTTGGTCATTTTCATTCTTGTTTTTTTTTTCGGAGTTTTTGTTTTATTGAACCTTCAAATGTAGGCAAAGAAAATTCTAAAATGTACCTATACATTAACATCCCTATTTTAGGGTTATAAGGTAGTTACTAAAACGTGGATTTTTACACGGACGGTGCTTCTAAAGGTACCTATCTCAGATAGTAAGTATAGTTACGCCACTGCATGGATGCAAAACGCGGAGGATAGTCAGGGAAGCAAAAACATGGAGAAGTTCTACGTTCAAGATAGAATGGTACCAGGATACCACAACATATCTATTAAGTAGGTACCTACTGTTAATTACTGGGTAAATAAACAAATACCACATGCCTGTTAGTTGTTGTGTAGTTATACCATACCTAATTAAAGATGAAACGGATAGCAGTTTAGCCAGATTTCCGGATACCGGATATTCTGCCAACTAAGAAACTGTCATTATCTACGAAGACAAGCGAAATCGCTTGCTACCTGTTTATTATAAAAAATACCTATGTATTTTTCTCCATAATTTTCCCCTAGTGCCTTCCCTTAGTATGTTTGCTTATCATTTTTCAAAGTTGTAGAATTTTGCTTGTGGAATGTTTTTCTTAAGGGATAGATAAACTAAATAAATAAAATTTAAATCCAAAAAGATTTGGTTTTTTTTTATCCAGTATCCGGCCGGATAAAGGCTAATTATCCGGTATTCGGCCGAATTGCATTTATGCCGCCGGATAGGCCGGATACCGGACGGTTGCCGGATATCCGTTCCATCTCTAGTTATAATCACTAACTTTATGAATAGAAACTTGGTCCGTCTTGTAAATTGACAAATTCAAACACATAATACACCACCGTTTAAAATTCTAATGATTGTAAATGTTATAGGTGAACAACTTCTCCCTTTCATAGAAATGTAATAGGATTATATAACCTGGCCAAAACTTGTTAATTCAAACTAGATACGTATTTAAATAAAATAACTTTGCATATGCGTAGGTAAGTCCTTATCATTTATTATGAATCTTATTATTTTAACAAGTACCTACTTATCTCAACTCCGTTATTTCTTAGAAAAAGTTTTCTCGGTCCATGTTTAAACAACTTCTTCAACGAGATAGCCATTATATCCTTGGATAGGTAGGTAGCCATAGAATTACTCTATGCAAAAATAGTTTGCCAGAAAACAAACCTAAAAAGTAGATAGTTCTTAAGAAAATCTAACCTAATCATTTTATAATATCGTTCATTTGATACCTTTGATAAAACAAATGAGTTTATGAACCTTCTTAGTCTGATGTTGGTAGATTCTAATGATTTTACCGACCGCAAGCGCGGCGGTTAGTACCTATCCATCTACAGTTATTAAAAGGAGGTTTAAGAAAGAAGCATATTGAAGCAAGCAAGATAGAAAATCAATATTATAATATTCTGAAAGCATGCTAATCTCTAGAACAACACCGACGAGATTTGCATATTGTTATAGAATCTCAAAATGGAAATCCTTCAATTCGTACCAAATTAAATGCTGTATACAGTGCAGCTAGTAACTACCCTTCCTATAACCATACTAAAGTACCCTGTAAAATGTTTGTGTGTGCACACTTTACGCTTATTTCTAGAGATAATAACAAAAAAAAAATAAGATAATTGAAGTTTTTTTGCGCAATTAAAGGCGGGTCATACCCGCTAATCGCTCAACCACCATTGAAATCTTGCACACTAGCGTTTTTTTTTTTTGGAAGAAAGTGCAACAATAAGCCATTTAGTGGCCCAAAAAACTTTCAAATTCGTTTATTTTTTTGTTTCCTCTTTCCAGAAATAATAGAGAAACGACATTTGAAATAAGTCCATATATGTAAGTGTTTTATTCAAGTCAGACCAAACGCAATGAAATATCAGTCAAAATTATACCCAAATTATGGGACGAACTCGCAAGCAAATTGCTCAAAAATAGTATAAAAAGGAGGTATTTTGAATGAGCTATACCTAAGCCTTATTTTTGTGATGTTAACTTAATTTAAAACTGCAACAGCGTCTGATCAATAATGGTATGCGTAGTCACCTCTCCCAAATGGTTGTGAAATATGGGCTCTCAAGGTGAATATAATATTGAACCAGTAAAAGGCGTTCGAGAGGCGGTCACACAGAAGAATGCTTCAAACACCGTGAGTCAACATGTGTTTTAAGATGGTACATATAAGTCTTAGAGAAACCAAACACTAGGAGAGAATCGCTGTTGCATATTATCAAAGTGAAGGAGGTTTCTCAATAATTTGGGTCTTGTGAAGGGAGAAAAATACTCAAACTGATACTATAGTATAGTATGAGTAATCTATATTATAGATGGCAACATTGATGGAAGATTAGGCAGAAAATAGATGCCCTGGCTGCAAAATATCTGCGGAAGTGATCCAGACTGGTTAAGGTTGAACTCTTTCGACTAGCGAGTGATCGAGTGGTTTTGGCAGAAGTGGTAGATCTAGGTACATTAATTTAAAAAAAAAACTGACGCAAGATCAATCAATTACAGTGAGAAATGATTTAAATTTTATGTTAAACTAGCTTTCCCGACAGACGTTGTCCTGTGATCTACATATATATGAAAAATATCTTTTTTTCCCTCCTAATTTCGTTAAATCTACAGACAGAGAAGATGGATATATATATACTTACGTCCGCGTATATGAAGATATGCGAGAAAAAGCACTATGGTATCGGGCTTACAAAAAACAATAGGTCGTTAAGGAGGAAATGTGAAGCAATTTGGTTAAAACTGAACAACGTGGCAACATACGAACCGACTTTGAATCAAATCCATTTATCGATTTGAGGAAACTTTTCTCCACTAATTGGATACAAAGACCGTTCTTGAAAGTTTCGAAAAACCAATTTAAATTGTTGAACCAACTTGGCTGTTCGTGGCGGTAGCGACACTCCGCCGTAATTGAATCGGGATTTAAGGGAAACATTATATTGTGACTTTAATACTTCCTATTTTTACTTTAAAAATCATAATATTATTTACAAAACAGGTAGGTAGCTACATTATTTTTTTATGGAAAATAAGTTTGTCGACAAAATTTTGACGTCCTACATAGCTCTACGTAGCTGGATTTATTTTTTCTAAAAGATGTTAGTTAATATAGCGATATCGATGAATGTAGTAATTCCCAAGTCTCATAAATTCCCAAGTCTCATAAAGAGAATCTAGGGAAATGTAGCATGTGTTTGGGCTCAGATATACTTACCATTTTATTAAGGTAGTTCTGTTTTCCTCATTCATAGGCCTCTCATGATTATATTACATCGTGATGTATCATGAGACTCAATGTGATGAACACATCCTCACTTGCCGAGATATGCCCGTGAGGTATGATATGTCATTGTAATGACAATGCTGTTGCGGTTGCCGAATATTGGATTGGAGTGGTCTGGTCTAGTGGATGGGTGAACGGATTCGTTAATGAATGAATGAGAGACAAGACCGATATTTTTGCATTAAGCGTAAATTATTGTATTTAATTTTAACTAGCTTTTCCGACAGACGTTGTCCTGTAGTCCTTACTATGAATATTGATTCCAAATTTGTAATTTTTACAAAAATACGTTTAAAATATGTTTAAATATTAAAAAAATTATTTCTGAAAGCTTGAAAAAAGTACCATAAAAATCTTCGTACGTATCAATATTTTTAATTTTAATGGTTGTCAGGTAAACAAAAGTTGTGTTGTTATAAATTTTCCATAGATGGCGATGACGTCGCAGAAAATCCGTTCCATACTAACTTAGATATTATATTTTTTATCATTTCTTTTCCATTTTTTTTTCAACTTTTAATTAGTTATTCTGTTATCCGGAGCGGAGAAGAATGCAATAAATCAAACATTGGAAGAATCTGTTCAGCCGATCTCGAGTTATAAGTGTTCGCATTAACCCGACATTTATTCATACTTATTACCTATGAGATTGAATATTTTTTTATTATTTACAATGATATATGCATTTTATAATAGGTATATTAATTATTGTGAACTAATGTTAAATAATAATAATACAAAGATAACTACTTAATTATGCTGTATAAAAACTATGCGTTTAAAATATATATAAAATTATTTAGTCAATAATTATTACTCAAACATAACAAACCACAAGAGTAATTCTGTTGGGAGTGAAGTAAATATTGCATACACAAGTAATGTTCTTGGAGCAGCTAATGTGAAATGTGTAAATTCAACACGTAGAGTCAGGCCCCACGGCGTTTCAGGGGACAGCAATAAATTATCCCCTAAATTAACAAGGTAATATCTCACAGTTGAATCTTATCATCCCACGGCTACGCCACAATGAATAATAATAATGAGAGTACCCCTGGAATGACAGATGAACACTACAACGAGGAAATATTATATTAGGTGTAACTCTTAACGCCGATATGTTTACCAACAAACCGCTCCAAATATACATATTCCAGTGTAGATAGATATTGTTTTAAACCCACAAATAAAATTTTTGTTTTTTGTTTTATATTTGCATACATATAAGAATAAAATCATAATTAGCCACAATCCAAGTGTGGTATTACCTATTGATAGTTTCGCGAAAGAGTGGTTGACAGTAGCTTATTATATTGTGTGAAATTATTTAGAATGGTCTTTAAATCACCGAATCAGCTGACAAAATGCATGTTGTTCACATGCATTTCGTGACAAATCTTGGGTTTTTCACTTCCATTCATGTTATGCGGCACTCCCCGCTTTCATCGGATTCCACGATGTGTAGGCCATTTTGAGAGATGTCGAAACACACTATCTTTTTGACGAATCCAATCGCATATTCTGGTGATGGGCACAGCCTCGTCCCATATGCAAATGCAGTAGCACAGTCTCTGCTGAATTCATCACAGCGTAAAGGAGTAAACCTTCCATCTTCATATTGTTTCCTGTGAAAAGCTGATTATCCCTTTTTGTCTTTCGAGGTGCATGTTGTTCACATGAATTTTGTGACAAATCTTGGGTTTTTCACTTCCATTCATATATAAATATATACATTATATAGCATAATATAGACAATACCGAATAAATATTGCAAAATAAAAATGTGGTGAGGCGGGAATATTAATTTGAGATTATAGTTAGGTATTTTGGATAACAAATATAAAATGTTGTTGACCAAATTTGAAATCAAAATCTGGATAGAGACATCGTAATTACCCAGGCGTTTGAAGTATACATATTAGGAAGGAATGTGATATGGAAGTTAATTTGTGACAAAGATGAAAGTCAATAAGATTTTGGGCATGTGGAAAAATGGATGCAAACAGAATGATAAAGAAAAGTATAAGGTTTAAAGGAAAGGTGTAAGAAGGCGTAGATGAACGAGAATGACGTGGATCCAACACATCGATTCCGTCCTCAAGAAAGGGCAGAATAGGAGAGACATGAGAAATGGTAGGTTTACATATTATAGGTATCGGTGGAAGAAGCGACAGAAGATTGCTTGGATAGAAATTAGTGGAGGTCCGTTCTCTCTGCCTACGTGTGATGGGTAAAAAAACTTATTATAAGCGTTCGTTGAATATAGCTCCAATGTGTTGGATAATTTCGATTACATTGTATCGGTCGCTTTATGTTTTTGTCGTTCCAATCGCCGAGATAAGATTTAGTTGACAAAGCAGCTGCATGTGGGGTCGAGATCATGGGAGAGGCACTCCAAAGAGACCACAATGTTCGAGCGAAATTCGGATTAGAGGGGCAATGAAGTCTTCAAGGAAATATTCATCGATGCAAAGCAACGCCGAATACAAACCTCAAAAATTTACAATAAATATTTGACATTTAAAAATACACTAGCTGACCCGTCGAACTTCGTATCGAAATAAATAATATGGGTACTCTAGATTTTATGCAACAGAGCTCAAATTCGTTTTTTAGTTATTTAACACGAATGACTATTTACTTGAATTAGCAAAACCTGCATACCACGCTGCATTCATTGGGTCTGAGCTTATTTTTACATAAAAAACTTATAATCTATGTTAATATGATGTGGGAAGAGGTCATCATTGTGCAAGATCGAGTGCAATAGAGAGCTCTTATTGCCTCACTTTGCTCCTGAGTGGAGTTCAAAGGGAGTTTTAATTTTTATTGATTTGATGTTAATATGTAAAAAAAAGAAATTAGGTAGGTATGTCATTATATTCGATATTTCAATAGTTATCTTGCTCAGTTAAAATAATATTGTTTGATTAATCAAAGTACGATAAGGAACATCTCCGTACCGATTCAAAATACGCATTGAGGTGTCAATTTTCGCCCATCACGCTGATTCCCGAAGGGGGTAGGTAGAGAGTATGGACTTCCATTCTTTTCAATCCAAACTCATTCGCTTCCTCCAAACGCATAACTCTTATATTCCTTTTGCTCCTGACTTGGCCCTCCCGTAAGACGGCACCGATATGGTCGGTCTATGTCATTCGTCGGCCTCGTCTCCGTGAACCTATTCTTCCAGATTTATATATCCCTTTAGTCATTCTCTCTTCGTTCATTTTCTTTACATGCCCAAACCTTCTTTCTTTATTCACTTTATTCTAGTCACTACACTAACATCCACTCCACATTCCTTTCTTATATTATCAATTCTCACGTTCTCAATAAGTCTCTTTCCGCATAACCTACGCAGTGATTTCATTTCCACAGCATTTATTCCAACTTCCAAATTTTTCGTCCATGTCCAAGTTTTACTCCCATAAATCATGGATGGTATCAGGATTGCATTGTGCATCAACTGTCGATTTCAGAGATATCTTCTTAGAGGTCTAAGTGCACCGCCAACCCTTCTCCCAGCCAATTTCCTTTTTTCAATCTCTTCTTCACACCTTGCATCTCTTCTAAGTAAATTACCTAAATAGACATACTTCCAAGTTCTTGACATTCACTTTCACACAACATTGCGTTCTTAAATCTTCTCTTTCAAAACAGTGGAAATAATTAAAAATCTCATTTAATGCAGTATCTGTGATTTTTTTTTAACGTCTTCAATAAAGAAACAAATGCTAGGTCATTAGCAAACAATATCCAGCTTTTTATACATATTAACGATGCAGATTATTATTTACGTTATATGTATGTATGTACTCATCTTCTCTAAAAATCAGCCCATAAACGAAGAATTAATTAAAGAAAAAATAACAACTAATGACTCTAACAATTCATTACTAATGTTCGATTTTTAAATGGAACAAACCACTACGGGCTTACGACCGTCTTCTACTGTTATTTCGAAGGCTGGCTTAGTGTGATCACTTCACGTTAACAACGTTCGCCATTAGGTGGTAATGTTTGTCTCCGAAACTCTTAATCATGAGAATTCTCAACATGTTCAACATGTCGAAAAATCTCATGTATGCAACAAGTAGAAATTTAATAATAAAATGAAAAATAGAGATAAAAGTTGAAGAATTAATTTTCAAACAAACAAAAAAAAATCTACTTGTTCTTCAATATAATCATGTATTCCTTGTGTTAAAACTTATCAAAACTCCTTATAAAATGAACTTCAATTAAGTAGGTACAACTCCTTAATATCAATGTTATATCTACGATTCTATTTGCTGGCGGTTTTAAAAATCTCTGTAAATAAAGAAATTTTTCAAAATCCTTACACTTCAATACAGTAATGTATTCCTTGTATTAAAACTTACCAAAACTCCTTATATTAACTGCAATGAATATTATATGACTTATCCAATCAATCTATTTCATACGATATATTTTACATTCGCATTCTATCAATTGCAACAACAATCAAACCACTGACAGTTCTTTCAAATGTCAATTAATTAAAATTATTCAAAAGTAGAACAAATTTATATTGTAAAAAGTACTATAAAGATTGCCTACTTAGAGTTTTCTTTAATTTTCTAATTATCCACGCAATTTTTATATTTTTTTTGTTCCCATACAACCTTCTCCTGATAAAAGCCTACATGACCATAAAATAATTAGAGAAATCGGTCCAGCCGTTTAAGTGCGATGCGATGACATTGGGAAATAGCTCTCAATTTTTATAGTGTTCTTAAATTTTCTAATTTTCAATGCATTTTTATTAATTTTTTTCTTCTAAATCAACCTTCTCCCAATAAAAGCCTACACGACAAAGAAAGAATTAGAGAAATCGGTCCAGCCGTTTAGGCGTGATGCGATGATATCGGGAAATAAATCTCCATTTTTATAGTGTTCTTAAATTTTCTAATTTTCCACGCATTTTTTTATTTTCTTTCTTCTAAATCAACCTTCTCCCGATAAAAGTCTACACGGCAAAAAAAGAATTAGCGAAATCCGTCCAGCCGTTTAGGCGTGATGCGATGATATCGGGAAATAAATCTCCATTTTTATAGTTTTCTTAAATTTTCTAATTTTCTATGCATTTTTCTTAATTTTTTTGTTCTAAAAGGACATTCTCCTGATAAAAGCCTACACGACAAAAAAAGAATTAGCGAAATCGGTCCAGCCGTTTAGGCGCCATCCGATGACAACGCGAAATAGCTCTCCATTTTTATATATATAAGATTTTTAATATACAAAAAACACGTAACAAAAATATCTTAGGTGACATTTTAGGGGCTGGAACGGATTAATCGAAGTTCAATTGATTTATGTGGGGAAAATTGCTTCGAGATTCGAGTAATTCGAGAAACGAGCAAGATTGCGAAACGAATTAAACTCGTATGTCGAGGTACCGCTATACTTTACGACATATTCTCATATCAACCAAACATACCTACATAAAACAATATAAAAATAGGTGGAACTAGGAGGAGTAGGAACGCTAACAAACACTGTTACACGATTTTTTATATTATTATATTAGACTAGCTTTCCCGACAGACGTTCTCCTGTAGTCCTTACTATGAATATTGATTTCAAATTTGTAATTTATACAAAAATACGTTTAAAATATGTTTGAATGTTAAATTTCTAATAGCTCAAAAGAAATACTATCAAACATTTGCGAACCAATGTTTTAAAAGTCAATGGTTGTCAGGTAGGTAAGTAAATGAAAATAGTGTTGTTATGAGATTTTTCACAGATGATGTCGTTGTTAGGAAGTCCGTTCCATAGTTTCTTTAATATCATGTTTTATATTATTTTCTTTCCATTTTTTTTTTATATTTTATTAGTTATTCTGTTATCCGGAGCGAATAAGAATACAATAAACCAAGCACGATAAAATTCTCTTATGCCGATCTCGAGTTAAAAGTTTTCGCACTAACCCGACTTTCTTTTATATTATAGATAAACATATAAAAGCGAATTATTTCATTTTTAGTTTTCTAGGATTCAAGACGACACTCGAAGAAAAAAAATAAACGTGTGTAAAATGTAGGTTTTAAGGATTCTTTATGATTATGTTTTTCACAGGAGAAATATAACTTTAGTAACACGAATTTCGGTCGTTTACTGACGACCTCGGTTTGAAAAAAAATGTGAATGTCTTGTTTTGTTCAGATCAACTTTTTTACATTTTTAAGAACAAAAAAAAAACAAACAAACACATTACAAAAAAGTGGATCGACAAAACTTTTGTGGTTGTTATGGTGCACAAACAATTTCAATGGAAGAATAAAAAATATGAGTCGAGTTTCTTAAAGTTTCGGCAAACTTGACAATTTGAAAATTGTCCTTTTTATGTTCCATTACCTACGGAACATTGACTAAAAATACTATCGGAAAGAATTTTTTCAAACGACTTCGTATTTTTGTTGTATGATAAATAAATCTAGATATTTTCATCTTTGAAAATGATATTTCAAAATGTATTCCATTTTGTTTGGCCTTTATATATATATATATATATATGACATTTTACCTTTTTTTTTTTCGGTTCTCCGCGTAGTTTTGAGTCGGTGCTCGAGCTTTCGACCAGATCTCACTGGTCCTTTTCAAGAGCTCTTGAAAAGGACCAGTGAGATCTGGTCGAAAGCTCGAGCACCGACTCAAAACTACGCGGAGAACCGAAAAAAAAAAAAGGTAAAATGTCATATAATACTACCCGCGAAAACCTAAAACAAAACATATATATATATATATATATATATATATATATATATATATATATATATATATATAGGTATTTTTCTAATATTTTGTGATGTATTATGTTTCTAATATTTCTGAAAAAAAGTATGTAACAAAATAATCAATTTTGTATTTCATAATTTTGTTATACCTACCTACCCATCACGTTGTATTCATTAATTCCTATCCAGACAAACCTCTTAATAACACTACCTGACAATATGTCTACTTTTTATTAAGGGAAGATGATCAAGAGGAAAATTCTTCTGGAAGTGAGCTGGAAGATTTTTTTAGGGTGATCCCGCTTGCAAAGGAGAGTATTAAAGAAGTGTCTTTTTTGATCTCACAACCGTTAGGTATCTAGTGAAAATGTTCATATTTAAAAAACGACTTTTTTATCTTCACAACCATTTTAAGGGTAGTTTTTCCTGCAAAAAAGGACAATATGAGCCATAGCCCCTCCTCGAAGGAAATAAAAAATAATACTGTTTCGAAAGTAACATAGTCAAAATGATAAAGCTTTGTGACAAAGGGTGTTAAAATAAGGTTTGTGATCTAGGGTTAAATATGAAATAATATGCATAATAGAAATTCAAAGAAACTTAGAATTTAAAGGTGCCTTGTAAAATTGAACGTATTATTAATATATGTGTTTACCTACATGACAATCAATACTAACATCGATCAGAATAAAATTATTTTTATTTTATCGGTGCTACGATTCGCTGGTTTCCACAGAACATAATATCTTAAATGTCTTTCCGATACTCGTTCGTATGTAGGCAAAACCTACTTCATACGAAACAGTCATTAGTGATGTATTGTTATATCAATAAAGAACAATAACATTTTTATGTGGAAGAAATTCACAATAGGAAAGTGATACTTGAAGCTTTCACAATACCTCTATATATATTCAAGAAGAACATTATATTGTTACTTTGGACAGACAAAATCAACAACCCAAAGCTATAATATTGCAGGTAGGTCTGTACTTCTAGCAAAATATGACTATTGAAAATTTTATTTCTGTTATTTGGCGGAGTTGAATAAAGCTTTTAAAGCATCAAGAAGGCACAAAAGTACGATCCACAAAAACCAAGAATGTTGCGGTGGTCAAATTAAATTTTAGAAGCTGTTGGAGGAAACATTCGAAAATGAGTACAGGGCTTAGAAAATCTTTGTTATAACAGTCTCTCGTTTGCAGGGTGGTTGGCAGCCACTAATGGATGAACAAAGGTGTTTAAAGTTCTTGTCAATCTACATAATAATTAAGTTATGTATTTTTATATGTCATAGCATCAGGTCTAAAAATTTTTGATATTTGATATAAACCTAACGTTGAATTTTTTTCATCCCAGAGCCGTGTAAAATATTTCAGGGTGTTTCCAAACACATTTTACTACATTTACTGTAATATTTTTAAAGCAGTTTAAAAAAAACTATTTTTGTAGAATCTTCACAGATATTTTTTTATTTTTTTTTATTCAATACAATATTCCCCCCTTCAAAAATGCATAGGCATTTGTGTGAAGGTGAGGAGATAAACAAATAAATAAATAGATAATATTTTGAAAACAAAATTACTCATGTAAATGTTGCACAGAACCGAAGTATTACTCAAAGAAAATGTATTGAAAAGATAAAAGATTGAATTAAAATAAAAACAAATGTAATTCAAACCATATTAACTTTTTAACCATAGGTACATATTACATTTTATAAACAATTAAATGAAAATATTGAGGAGTGCATTTTCGGAGATTGACGTTTCGTCGTCCGTAAAACAGCTCCACTTATCCAATGGCCCATCCACCCCCCTTGTGGATGAAATGCCAAAAAGAGGAAAAAAATAAAACAGCTCCCTTTATTAATTGATTTCACATAAAGTTTGTACAATTCCACACATAGAGGGTGCTCATGTAGTTAAGTCTCAAACCATACGAGAGTAAAATAGTTCAATAAAACTTGTATATTATTATTAAGGTACATAGGTTCCTACAATATTATTTTTGAAGTTTTTTTCCCTTTTTATGAACAGTGTTAGATGTAACATACACAGACAGTTTTTCCATGTGAGTTTCAGACTATAATTTTTCTTTTTTCTAAACAAACGCTCTCGTACATTAAGCCCTTTAAGCTACATTCTTCTTTTTCTTCTCTCTTTTTTTGTGAATTGTGAAAGTGTGATTTTTCTTTTTCTGTGTATATAACAGTTACATAAAGGTTATAGCTAGACTAGAACCTGTTTAATTATAACTACCAATCAAGCCTGACAATCCGAATCAACAACGTAAAGCAAGACGGGTATTAGCCAACACCACCTATATTGGGTATTAGCTAGTATAAAGAATTGTTATTTTCAAACATTTAGAACTCACGCATAACTATATATACATTGATGTATTTATGTAATTGTGTATGCTGGAAGCAGAACATTCTTCTCTCTCCTAGCGGTACTCAAGTCAATGAGCGTCCACGCCTAGACTAAAATCTTCATAATGTAATATAACAAAGTGTACCCTAAGTATTTTAAAAGCACTAGGACGGCGTGTCATTATGTCGTAAGTGCTCAATATTGTTTACATCATAGAACTTAAAAAAAAAACACTTCTTTACAAATATATTGAAATAATAAGACAAAAGACATCTTAGAGTTCAAAGTGAAAAGCCGTAGAGTAACGATTATTCCTTCTAATGTATTTTGCATCTAGTCCACTTAACCAACGCCAAAGATAATCCGCTTAGCTGCTAATAAACTCTATATAATGTGCGCGAGTACCAACTGAATACAATATAATACCAACAACTACAGACCTACCCACCTTCTCTACAAGTCCTTTACTTACATTTTACACGTCAAGTTCTAGAATAAAACCACCCACCCACAAACCGTAGTCGATCTTTTAAGGTTTCATTATTACCTACCCAATTTAATAAGCACTTTAATTTCGATAAATTCATTTAGTAAAAACCTTTTTTTCATTAACACCCTATTACTTTTGTGTTCTTTTTTAATAAGTTGGGTTGAAATTAAATTTTGACGACTAAACTGTCGTTTTAAAAGCTGGTTAGACTTATCAGCTTTAAGTAAAACCATAACCACCTCTGGTGACCTCGGGGCTGAGCTCCTGATACGTATCGGTATGGCACTTGGCACCTTTAACAACATGACTAAGATTTGGAAAGCGTCGGCGTTTAGTGTCGAGACGAAATGTAAGCTGTTTGATGCGTGTGTGTTGCCATGACTAAGATTTGGAAAGCGTCTGCGTTTAATGTCGAGTCGAAATGTAAGCTGTTTGATGCATGTGTGTTGCCCATAATCCTGTATGGGTGTGAGTCCTGGCACCTGACCAAAGCCCAGGCACAGAAAATCTCTGCATTTTAAATGAAGTGCCTCAGGAGAATTTTGGGTATAAGATGGTACCACCGCATCATGAACGACGCTATACGCCGGCGCACCCAGCGTGAGCCCATCACTTCTGCCATTGTGGGGAGGAGATGGACTTGGCTGGGACATGTGTTAAGGATGCCGAATGACAGTTGGTCGTGGAGAGCGCTGTTCTTCCTCCCATCAGGGTCCCGAGGACGAGGAAGACCCTCTCATACCGTGTTCCGCTCCTTCGAATCAGAGCTGAGGAATCTGGATATGGAAGAGACCATAACAATCATAACAAAGAATCTTTAAAACATGAAATTCACAAAACAATCATTGGAAATATTTTTATCTTTTTCCATTATCAAATTGATAGAGTAAGAATAAATTATTGAAAAAATTAGGGACATATTTACCAACTACAAAAGAAATTAAGATTTTTGATCGTAAAAGATTTGGCAACGCTCAGATCAGAACAATGATAGAACCCATAAATATTAATATGGAGACCTTGTAAAATAACAGATCAGAAAACTTTTTTTTAATAAATGATACACTTTTAACATAATATGTATCACACTTGGCAAATGCTTGTGTCGTAAAAGTTCAAATGGTCGGCACCTAGATTCGAATTTACGACATCCAGTACCACTGGAATACCGACCACCTCCAAAAGGATGGTCCGACAAAGCCGACGAGAGAAAAAGGGGGGGGGGGGAATAGACAGCAATCGACAGACATACATGGAAGAGTCTTGCTAAGTTTATATCCGTAAGAAGAGACAATAATTGCGTAGAAAATGGTCCTAAATCCACAGTAATTTTAATTGAAAATCAATCATTTTAGAAAGAAAAATGGAATGGCAAAAGACGGGATGCCTGTGAAGGAATGGGAATTTCGAAAAAAAGGGAAGGCGTTGCCAAACAAAAGAAATACCAGACGCCCGACGAAATGATGAACATACAGCAAAAAGACAGGAATGGGTGGAAAGCTGTGAAATAATCTATGACCGAGAGTGGAATAAAAAAGGGTGATGAAGAAATGAAAATATAAAGAAATATAATACCTAACAAAAAATATGTTTAGGTCAATCGTAATTAATCCTTTTTTTAGAATAAGAAAGAAAAATTCTCTAATATTTTTATTAAATTTAAAATTTTTTAAGGTTATTCATATCAAAGAATGAAACTTAAAACAACAAGAGAATTCCTCAGAAATTGTTTGCGATTTCGATTTCGAAGTTTTTGTTTTCAAAATTCAAAGGATCAAAAACTTTTCAAAATTGTTTAATTTTATTTTTTCTCTTTTATAATTATGTTATAACAGTAGGTACTTTGGCAATTTCTTTTACATACAAGATGCCTACGACTCGCTAAAAACATACTTTATTATTATATTATGCAGATTCCTATTCTATTGTTTATTTCACAAAATAGCAAATGTTAAAATGTGTTCCTCCTCCTAATTAAAAAACCTTGATAATATGTACATATGACGGGTTTCCGACAAGTATATTCGCTGCAATGATCTGCAACGTAAGGCCTTACATGGCATCAAAAAAGAAAAATGTGGTGAAGTACCTATTTATAATTTGATTGCTCATTGTATGGTACCCCGTTTATGTACCAAAGGTACCTACTCAAAACTAATTATGAAACTAAAAATCAGCGAAGAGTACCTACCTACATACTTATCCAAAGAATTCTTATTTTCAACCAACTATGTACCAATCATGAATAATTATTGTTGCCTCCCTATGCCCCTAATTGGGGTCTCAAAGGGAGAATTGATTGATTAATTATTGGTCATGAATAATAATTTAAGTATGATAATGATTCCTTTTCATTCAAAGTGGCTTATTCAATTTGTTAATTTACTCGTATAATGTAAAGTCGACAGTCGATAGTAATCATTATTTCTTAAAGTCCAGATAAAAACCTATCAGTTTGGAAAATATTGCTTTAAGTCCTTTTTTTTTGTTTAAGTTTAATCATATGTTTGAGTGTTTTTTTAATATTTTTGGAATGATCTTAAAGACACGTGTTATAGATGCTGAATTATAGCCGGCCGAGGAGCGAATCTGTATTTTACACATGAGGTTTCTGATGACAAAAAATGGTCATGGATTAGGTACTTATAAAAATGCTCACTAAAGGACGGATTTTAACACGGTTTAAGAGAAAATCATTAATATGGCACCTCGCATGGCTATTGAAAATCGGTATGGCTGCTTCTCTTGCCTGTCCTCCATATTATATATTTGCTGACAGGAGGCTGAAAGGGCCCTTTACACCTTTTCAGCCTCGCCGATTGATTGTGAATTTGTTCTGTTTTGCTTTTGATTAATTGCTTTGGTCTGTCTTTTGATTTTTTTTTGTGTCTGCTTTGCTTCCTTTTGTATTTTTTTATCATTTTTATGCCCAAACATTGGCGAATCCAAGTGCTCTAAAGAAGCCTAACGACGAGAGTTAAAATAAATAAATAAAATTGCACAAGATTGAGCAATATCACTTATTTTCCCTTTGGTAAAACAAAAAAAAATCGATCGATTTTTTTCAAATTTTAAATTGAATGTTTCTCTTTCCGTTAAGTTACAGAGAGAAAAACATAACTTTGCATATTAGGTAGGTATATTGTCTAAAGCACGTTTATATTTTACTAGCTTTCCCGAGAGACGTTTTCCTGTGGACCCTGTGGTCCTAACCATAGGCGGTCCTTTCATATGTGCATAATGTGCACTGCGCCTCCAGAAACAAAAATAAACTAATAACTTCAAAATATGTATTTCTAAAACGTCCATATTTCATTCGTATTCAAAGCTCAATATATGCGCACAATTTTGTTGACTTCGTATGAAAATTATCTAAAACGCCCGAAACGGTGCAGTAGATAATAATTTTGTTGTTAGATTTTTTATAGATGGCGTCGTAGGACATCCATTCTTTACTAACTGTAATATTATATTTTATATTATAGGTATGTTATTCATTTTTCAACTTTTTATCAGTTATTCTGTTATCCGGAGCGGGGAAGAATTCAATAAATCAAACATCGAAAGAATCTGTCCAGCCAATCTCGAGTTATAAGTGTTCGCACTAACCCGACTTTCATTTACATTATAGATTGATAAATTACAGTGTTGACATCACTGAAATCAAATTTCAATTCGTTGGTTGAATTTATTTATTTCAAAATTGGCATCATTATGCTGGTACCTTCGTTGAATTATATACAAAACCATATACAAAAATTAAAAAAAAATGCCCAATTTTCCAAATTAATGATTTTTTTTTTCACCGGAACAAATATATAATAAGTAAATAGAATTCGATCAACAAAAACGCGAAACAGTCACTTGATTGACGGGTTGATAACATGTTATAAAAATGGAAAAGACGGTAGAAAATTGAACAGTCTATGAAAAATATAAGAAATTGTATCTCGTACATTTTAATCAAAGAATAATATAATATACTCAAACAAATATTTCGGTAAATTAATAAATATTTAAAATACACACCTGTTATTTATTTAATGCTAAAACAAAACCTTACTTCGCCACTAATATGATTTATGTTTTTCAAAATGTGACAGTTCTTAGTGTTTACAATCCTTAAATTGGCAACAATACACTATTCTATAAGCCTTATTATTAAAAGACAAAAATACTAACACGATTTAAATTTTAAAAAATCATCAATTTAATATTAATAATTAAAATATTTGTTTAATTTAAAACACTGTACTAAGATCAAATAACCGAACATCAAATTTTCATAGTGTTATCTATAACGAATTCGCGATAATTTTCAGGCGAAAGTTCGACGCGTCGTAGGCGTAGCACGGGCCTCCGCTCCTGAAGAAAACGCGCGACTGACTGAGGCGTCGTCCGTAGTTCGCGGCGCTGTAGGGATCTATCGGCCGACACTGTCACAAGGGGTGGGTTGGGTCAGCTGTCACGGGGACACAAATCTACCCTCGCACTCAAATTATATTATTGTGTGGAAATTACTTTTGTTTATCTTTCTCAGAGTTATTGGTACAAAGACATGCTTAAGTGTCTAGCTACATAGCACGGGATATTCTTTCAATAAAGGACACGTTCTAACAAATATACTAAGTGTGTTCTTTCTTTAATAAATTTTGAAAACATTCTGACCAACGACGGTCTTATTGTCTAACTCACTCAAAAGTAGTATGGAGTGAAGTGTTTTGATGTTATTTGGTACTTGGGTCGATACATTTTTTTTATTATAAAAACTACTTTCCTCTACCATGTGACGGACAAAGTCTAATTTTTTCAGTGTTTGAACAATTTTATTAACTAATAAAAAAAATGATAAAGGTACATAAGACTTAAATATTTGAGAATGAAGACGGTAGTTTCCGAAAACCCGATCATGTTGGAACAATTAATTTTTTTTTATAACTATACAAGATTATATTTTCAGATGTTTTTTTTTTGCCATACCAGCATTACTTTTTTTCTTTAATTTGATATATCACTCTCACATTAATACCATATCATTGTCTTTCATATAAATAAAACATTTTTACGTTTCTCTTTGATGGCATTCTTTTTTCGATATTTTGATAGTTGAAGAAAACAAGTCCAAATGAAGTTTAAATACCTACAAAGGTGTGGAGAAACCCAGCTTCAGCGAACTGTACAATGATGCCAATAAAGAGCTATTAAAGCGGCGGTTATCTCTGGTTACCTGAGAGTTTGGTAAAACAGACAAATGCCACTAAAGAGCAAAGTCAAATTATAAAAGACATGCGTGCAACCAATTATGACTTATGGGATCGATGATATTTCAGGAGTGGTCAGTTATTATTTATACAAAATGTGCGAGCCTAAAAGTGATGAAACACGACAATGATGATCTAAGGGTATGTCTAGTTGACTAAATCAATGATATTAAATTATAATATTCTCATTATATAAGTTATTATATAAATTCAAAATTCTTTCACTACAAAGCAAATCCCCGCAATACAATGTGCAAGGTGTTAACCATTCTCAGTCTCACCACTCAGCAACTAGCTTATTAAATAATAAGAGGGGGCGCTTTGAATATATACACGTCCCAGAACCCAGCTACTCTTGGGTGTTCCATTTTTACAATTACCCATTCTCTTTGTGAAGAATTTGCGTCATAACAATGTCATAATGATCAAACAAAATGACCAACTCTTATACAATTTCATTTGCTTGCTCTTGGCATTTTTTTTTTTCATTTTTTTATCTCATTTCTGCGCAACATTTTTTCAACCGCGCCGCATCAAGATTATTCAAGAGATTTCATCGCCCAATCTACCATTTTCGGTTGCGTATAAAATTTTGTACGCAGAATATACGGCCCTATAAATGATGGTCAAACTTGGCGCAGAAGATACAACACGGAGCTCTATGATCTCTACCAGGATATCAGCGTAGTCATGTTCATTAAGATTAACAGACTGCGCTGGCTAGGTCATTTGCACCGTATGGAGGATCTGGAGCTCCCAAAAAGGGTGTTGTTTAATAACCCAATCGGTAGAAGAAGCGTTGGAAGACCAAAACTAAGATGGCTGGATGGCGTTGTCGCGAACTGTCGGGCTCTGGGGCAGCAAAACTGGAGGGTGGCAGCCAGTGACAGATCGGGATGGAGAAGATTTTTGGAGGCAACCAAGACCCACCACGGGTTGTAACGCTGAAGATGATGATGATGATAAAATTTGGTAATTTAATGTTCTCACCACTTTTTATCAATTGACTCTAACTAACTACTGTGATTATATACGCGTTTTTACCCCAAGAGTATTATCGTCGGGTCTTGTGGACCAGTTGGTAGCATTCTGCTTTAGATGCGAGTTAGAGTCCGGCAGAATACACGTTGAACATCTAGAATATTCCCATGATTTAGAATTTCGGGGATTAAGATAAATTTAGACAAAGGTGTCCACACAGCCGCCGGAAAATATCGCCCGAGGTCCCGAGTTCGATTCCCGGTCGGTCAGAATTTCTCCACTTGAAATTTCAATCCAGGGTCGACGTGTCTCAGATTGAACGGGACCAGTTGACCGGAAGAGATTTCCTCAGGTAATAAGTTCCGCCGGCTATTATATCTACTGACACCTATGTAGGTATAGAGAAGTGTAAAATAACATAAAATGTTATGAATATTTTGTAACATTTATTGGTATGCATACTGTATATTAACTTCATAATACAATAAAAAAATTGATGTAATTTATTTTTTTAGGATGGACAAAATTTATGATATAATTATCATTGTTAATTAATTGATTTCTAAGCAAAAATTAAGTTACATGTTAAATAATAATAAAGTTGTCATTGGGTATAAAAAAGCTTTTATAAAAACTTTATCTTCTTTTTATACCTATCTCCGTATCTCTGTATATTCCTCACTATTTTAGTAAATTTCAATGTAACGAAACCGCAACTTGATACTTACACCTGAACCATTTCAGTTAGGAGAAAACATAGAATTTACCTTGAAACATAGATAAAACACAAAACAATACACCCACCCATTCACACCTAAACGATAATACGATTTGATTTAAGCCCTCTCAAATTTTCGCAACGTAATTTAAAATCTGAAATATTATTATCATTATTATTATTCAGCTTTCAAAACTTTTGTAAATTCGATTTTGACATATTTAATGTTGAAATCCAACATAATGCTGAAATCCAACAAACTTTCTCATTTCTGTGTCAAATCGCCACACTCGAGCTTAGAAAATTATTGTTATTATTATGTCACCTGCTTGAAATGTGAATTTTCTCGGCGAAACTTTATTTCCTGATAGGTTATTGAAAAAAGAAATAATAATTCTTGATTCCGTGTCAGGTTTTGTGAGAAAGTGAGAAAAAAAAATAAAACTTTTTCCCCTTCAATTGAAAATTATTATATTTTTGTTCTTTAGGTATTTACTCTATAGTATCATAATAGTTCTGTAGCCGTATTCTCGTAGCGCTTGAATTGAAATCTTATCTTAATTGATATCTTAAAGGGCGGCTCGGAAAGGATCGGACCAATCAGAGAGAAAGAGGGAGTGTCTACAATACGATGTAGCAATCGTGGAATGATCATGACACTCCCCCTTTCTCTCTGATTGGTCCGATCCTTTCCGAGCCACCCTTTAAGATTGCAATTCAAGCGCTACAAGAATACGGCTGCTGTTTATTTCTCGGTTGAAGGTTTTTCTTAAGTTTCTATTTATCACGTTTCTAACCCTTTGGTTAAATGCTAACAAGATTTGAATTATTCTCTTTCTTAATACGATCTTATAAGCTTCTAGCTTCGAATCAAGGCTTTTCAATATTGATCTCCCATCATTCAGTATTCAGACATTTAATAATTGATCATTCATATTAGGTAGATTCTTTTTATATTAGGTAGGTACTCTATTATAAAGAAGGTCAAGGACCTCTTGTGTCACTGCGACCAAATAAGATAATTTATTTTGTAACATTCTTCAGAACGCTGTCTCTTATTGTGCCTTTTCTCCAGAGGCCTCTTGCAGAGTGACAGTGCCTCTACCCGGTTCCTATCCTCCAAGAAGTCTCGTTATCGTCTTTTTGATGCCCACAATTTTTTGGAAATTTGACCACTGGTGTGGAAATACCCATCAGATCATCTGAAGAGAGATGCCAGGTACATCCTGCCGTCTTCTTCGTGTGTACATAATATATAATGTTAATAAGACAGATTTATTTTAAAGAGATTTAAATACATCCAATCCAAACTCCCTTTACGTCCCACTTAGGGGCATAGGGAGGCAACAAGAGCTCACCATTGCGCTCGATCTTGCGCAATGTTTATGACTTCCTCCCAGACCATGTCCAGATTCCTTAACTCTGCTTCGAATGAGCGGAACACTCTAATAATTAAACCAACAAAACAGTAACACCCAAAAAAAAAGAGGTAGCTAAGTGTATTTTATGTACGTAGTAAAAGTTTATTTTGATGCGGATGGAGAAAACATAGATTTGTGAAAGGCTTAAAAAAATCAGGAGGTACCTACTTACTTAATATTAAGTTAAAAATATTTTTCATCATTACATTAAAATGTTGGTGTGTAGGTACCTATCTCCAGGTTATTAAAAAAACGGATGAAAAATGTTCAGAAGTCGAACTTTCACACGAACATTTTTCTCTGTCTATGTTTATTTTCATCAAAAAACTTTCCCAATTAGTGCAACGTTTTCGAACTTTTCCGTTCGACAATACATTTTTTTTTGCAACAGAAAAATCTCATATTTTATTGTTCATTACGATTAAGATAGTGACTAATTGCATCTCGTTTGCATGTACATGCACGGCATCTTATAATGAAATTAAATTCAATACTGATAAAGTTTTATCGAACAATAATATGTTTTTTTTTGCAGCGAAAGCAGTCCCCTCTGTGTAACATCAACAGCTCTGTTCTAATAGAACGTTATTCTTCGAATACGCGCAGAATAAGCAAAAGTGCTACAAATTTAAACAGTTGCACCAAGTCCGAGCTGTCAAAGCATCATAAAAGTTACATTATTCCTAGTTATGACATTTTTGTATATAGACTACCTGACAAAATGCTGGTCGGAGCTCTTTACACTGCGACCAGCATTGCTCTTCTATCATGTTCTGTTGACTATTCTCTGCCAGTTTATAAAACATTAATTATTGTTTTCCATCTATATTTTCTATGTCTGTGCTTTTTTTATTGGATAAATGATGTTCAAATGACGATTCCAAGTGTCCGAATGGACCTAAGGATGAAAGAATACAATAAACAATAAACAATGAATTGAAACGGCCTTCGGAAATAGTCGTATCGATTCGTACATAGTCGTGATATTCCGCGCATATACTTTCCCGAGGGTCCAATCGGGTTCGTACGAAATGCTTAGAAACCAACCCCGTAGTATGTAAGAACCACAAACAACATTGAAAAATGCGAGGTTGCCAAAGTATTCTGCGGTATGGTTATGACACGGTATAAGGTTAATTATTAGTAGCGCGTGGTATAAGCAATTTATGCCGATATTATATAATATCGGATAACTTTACTATTCCCGTCATAATGGTGTTATAACGTAGTTTCTATTAGTACCACTGCAAGAGTTCAATCAGAATGTAATAAACTTTAATTATTTAGAAAATCTATGACATGATTACCCATATCATGGGTGTACGGTTTTTCACAGTAAAGGATTAATAATAAGGTTCTTAAATTTTGATGAGACAGATCATTTATTTTATAGTACCAAGAACCTAAGTATTCTTTTTTTTTTTCGATAAAAACGCAGCTACACCGAGATTTCATACATCATGCCCGTCAAATAAAGAACACAACACGATTCTTAAAAAATAAGCAATTGTATATGAATTTATTTTGTTATTAGAAAACTATAGCATTATAAAGTTCAATTTTTCGACCGTTAATTCTTGGTGGAACATACTTTTAAATTATTATAAATAAAAGAATTTTTAGTTTTTTCCATTAATATATTAGTGGAAAACCATATATTAGTGGAAAAAACTAAAAAATCTTTTATTAATAATAACTATAGCATTAGTTGTGATAAACAATCATTACGCTTTCACGACTGTATCACATTCCTTTCGGAAGTCTAGTAACTTTTTGTGCGTTTACACCGAAGAGGCAAATCTATAGAACCAGAGCATGAGTAGATACATAGATTCTTTTTGGTTGAAAATAAAAACCGACAAGAACTAATTAATGGGCTATAACAGATTAGTGTCCATATCAACGATCGAGAAAATTTACTCTACTTCCAGCTCCGGTCCAGGTTCGTTCGACTTAATGAAATGCACCCTAACAATTAATACAGTAACCGCATTGGACAAAGTTATGAATATTCGTATGTGATAAAGAATAAAGATCCAACATTCAGTAAATTTTAACAGTAACAAACCTATACATATTTGTATGTAATTGAATTCTCTAGAATCTTTAGGTATTGATGGACTAATGATACAACGATCAGATATAGCTAGTATCAAAAGCGGATCCAGGAGGGGTCAGGGGGGTCATGACCCCCCTATGACTGGGTCCACGCCTTTACTATGAAGTACAGTACTTACATTTATTAATAAAATACCTACTTTTCTATTATAATTATAAGTTATTGTGGTTCATGACCCCCCCTGGATCATGAAAATGACCTCTTTTTTTAGGAAAAGGGTAGTTTCCAGATACCAAGTTTTGGAATGACCTTTTTTACTTTGTCGTTACCCCCCCCCCCCCCCCCCCCTGGCGCTAATGCTGGATCCGCCCTTGGCTAGTATCCATTTATAATATTAAATAAACAGATACGGACAAACTTTTCAATTATTACAAAGGTATACAGGATGTTTGTCATGTAAGCAATGTCGCCTAGTAACAATAACCGAATTCTCCTGATAGCAACGCCAGATACGATACATTGCATGAGAATTCTATTGTGCTAAGCGCATAACATTCGATATCAATTTGACACTAAGCCTAAACAAGGCCTTATGTTAAATAGAATAATTACCCGTTAGACGGATTAATAGCCATTCAAAATGTGTTCATCCTATTGAATATAATTGTTCATAAATTTCACACCTTATTATAATATCTTGGTTTGCAATAGATCAGTTTAAGTTCGCTACCTATTTTTGCTATCCATCGCTACCATATACCCGACCTACCCTTATAAATTTATTACAAAATGTCGATATTGAATCATCATACAAATTGAAATGTATACAAAGAGTTATGGAAAGAAAAATGTTGGGTACAAGCCTAAAATTTAAATTAAGAAATGAAGAGATTAGACGCGAAACAATAGTCGCAAAACATAAATGGTTGAGCATTTGGCTAGACAATAAAATGACTTATGGGCACAAGAATTTGAAGTGGCTACCATATGAAAATGAGAGGCCAAATGGGAGACCATTATTAAGATGGTTGAAGGTCGTGGAAAAAACTCTTCGACTAAAGCGTAAGATCTAAAAAGATGGAAAACTCAAAAGAATCAACACTCGATAAAGAAGAAAAAGAAAGTTGTCATATCAAGGTACTTTGAAGTATTTTGAAATCTCTAAAGAAATTTTCAAGTTCGAAATTATAAGATTTATGATTTGGTTTTCAAATATTTCCACAAAAAATCTAGACAAAATCTGAAAAGATTTTTTTATACTCAGACTTTAAAAAAGTATTAAGTAAAAACATTAAATCCGATAAAAGAGAGAGAACTCCAACAATTTGCGTACACCTGCTCCGTAGTATGCCGTTTGGGTACTCTCTGTCTTGAAATGTTACACTACATTTAGAAATCCTTGAAATTTAGTACTAATTATATTATTCTGGAGAAGATTTATTTTTCTAACACACTGACTTTATATTATGTAGAGTTCTTCTTATGTACTACAGAGCCTATATAACCGTTACGTACGAAAGATAAATCGGAGAGGTAGGGGCATATAGATGCCTGCCCCTCGCACATCTATCTGCGTTTTTCTCCCTTAAACGTTTTTGTGAAATTAACCACCCTATAAAACATCCTTCGCACCTTTGTTTTAGAGATGATTAATTTTTTTACCGCTTTTTATAATCTACTTACTTTGCATTTGTAAGAAACGTCTCGGGACGCTGTAAAGTCCATTAAAAATGTTATGACCTCAGTTACATCACATATTAAAGAAAGTTCTAATAATAATACCTACCTCCTCGGTCTTCGCGAAGAAATTCGTATCTTTTTATGATTTGACATCAAGAGTTAAATGGGTTAAATCATAAAAGTTGCTCCTTCGTAAAACATGTCCAACTTGTTATTAAATTTCAGATTTGATGGTTGAAAAATACTATGTATAAAAAACACGCATGCTGTGTAAACTGGTTACTACATTTTTTGAGCCTGGCTGATATAAAAAGAGGACGTTTTAAATCCAGATGGCATCATAAGAATTTTAAACATGTCATGAAGGATTTTATAATCTTAGACATTTTGCACATGTCACACCGACAATTAAGTCAAAATATTATAAGGAATAATGTAATGAGTGCAACAATAATTATTTTCGTTTGAAAAATTGGATATGTGATTCCATATTGAATACTGATTAACCAACGTATATTAAGTTAGTTTACTATCACAAGAGATAGAGACATTAGAAAGCGATTAATTATTATTCTCGATCGCAGAAATAATTGCATCGACATAGAAATAAATATTTTGGCTTTGTGAGATTATACAGACTGTTATGAAGAACGTCCGACAAACTGATATGGTACCTATATACAGGGGACTATTTGCAACAACTTTTGGGAACAAAGTAGGTATAACGGTGCTCCATTTCTTTAGGAATTTTTTAATTTTTTTTGGAAAAATCCCAAAATTTTGTCTATCAACCTCTATAACTTTTCTATTTACCACCCAATCAGACTCAATTAAATCTTATTTATATCTCAGATAAATGCTTATTAAGAAAATCTCCTAAAAACTTCTCTTAAATGTTCTCTTTCAAACGGTATACAACAATACAACATGTCGTATGCACACAAAATCTAAGAAAAATAAAAACCCAACGATAGTCGATATTTCAAGTAAACAATTGTTATGTTATAGATATATGGTTTTCTAGGCGTTCGCAGAAAATTAACTACAAAAAGATATTGTGTACAACGTTTTGTGTAGGTTTTTGTTTTCCTTACCCCTCTCTCGTTTGTTTTTTTGATTTAGTAATGCATTTTTTTACATCGAATCTTACTTTAGTTACATTAATTCTTCTTGGTCGCTTTCTACATTCCTGAAGGTCACGACCTTATACCAGTCTGGTCTCCACATCCCTGACGATGTTTCCCCAATCTTCCCTGCATTGCGCCAATCGTAACGCAGCCCTGACTTGGTCCAGCCATCGCATTGTAGCTCTCCCCTGATCTCTCCTCTCCTCGACTTTGCCTACCATTATCAGTTTTTCAAGGATTTTGGGGTCCCGCCTAGCGCCCGAAGAATCCGTCCGACACAGAGAGCCGAGAGTCTCTCAACTACAACAATTTCGTTTAATATCGATAAATAAGTTCTCCTCGCAGTCCAAAATAATCAATATTTTTGATAAAAAATGTGCTATCTGTAAATGAACTAATTTTGTATTACTTACTTGTTTTAAAAATTGTAAACAAACTCCACCTAGATACTTAAACCTGCTAATCTCTAATATAAATGAAAGTCGGGTTAGTGCGAACACTTATTACTCGAGATCGGCTCAACAGATTCGTCCAATGTTTGATTTATTGGATTCTTCTCCGCTCCAGATAACAGAATAACTAATGAAAATTTGAAAAAAAAATGGATAAGAAATAATATAGAATATAATATTAAATTTAGTATAGAACAGATTTACTGCGACGCGCCAACGCCATCTATGAAAAAATCTAAAATTACTGTTTATATTGCACCATGGTAGTTGCCTCTCATTCTCGCATACGTATAATTGCCGCTCTTACAGTAGCCCATCCCATTTACTCCATCGTTTCAAGAAAGGTAAACTCATCGCATTAATTATGTATTTTTGTTTCTGGGGGCGCTGTGCACATCATGTACATATGATCAGGCCGCCTTTGGTTAGTACCACAGGACAAAATCTGTGGCGAAAGCTAGTATTATATACCTAAATGTTAAAAATTCATAGCTTGAAAGCTTGTAATAAAACTGGACTGAATGAAGGCTGTATTTTCAATTGCCGATTGTCTCCTTACGATCCATTCGGAATTGATGGAGTATGATAACTCTAATTTATTTACCATAACGCACACTTACCTTTTTTGCCAAATATTTTCGCGTAGGCACTACCAGAGCAATTTGTATTATTTTTTTGATTGATTGGATTTTTGTAAATAATACTGAGATGGAAGTTTTGAAAACTCAACCAGCCTCAAGACGAGTCCAATATGCGGTAAACATCCCAACAAAATAAATGATTCCTTAATAAACGTTTCGACACGTGAACCGAAACATAATTTAATTTTCCGAAGAAGGAAAAAAACACATCATTCTGTTCAAATAATAATATATCTCTGGTATTTGGTATAACAAAGCTACCAATTTGCCTACTAGACACGTTTTTCATTTTAGATTGACGATTTACGAACGTAAGGTGTAATAATGGAAGACCGTAAGACGGAGTATCGTCGAGGGCGATTTGGGCCCACGTGCAGGGCGAAACTTTCTTGAAAATTGAAATATACATACCTATTAATGGTGTAACATAAAGAACACATCAAATTCTTATCGAGGGGTTTCTAAAACTAATTGTGAAGTAACATCAACCTTCAGATCTTTGATGTTATTTTCTTAGTTACCCAATCAGATCCCATCATTTAATGTAAGCGATCGCTGACGAACTTTTTCCAGTCATGTGCTGATCAGCTCCTTTTCAATTTGTGTGCCGATTCATTGCCTAATTTTATGTATATTCTGCAACCAGAACATATTTTTTTAAGTTATTATAATATTTAGTAGGAGAAATTCATTCACTTTACTCTATATAATAGGCTCAGAAACTGAAGTACCTACCTACCTAGAAAATTTTGAAATCTGTTGTTTATGAGCCAACATTGTTGTAACAACTGATAACGTAAGTTCCATGTTTTTTTTTACCGGAATTTTTTCATGGTTGAAATGAATTCGTATACATAGATGCAGTGGACAAATCGATGCCGGACCGGTCTCCGGTTCATGTAAACTTATACATTACAACTCATAAACCACCACAAATCCAGTAATAAAGATAGTTCGACGATCCAGTACGGTTTACAAGAGCATTATGCCTCTCGCCCACGGCGATGTAACGTAAGCAAATCGTATCTTTTTTTTTTGTGAATCCCAACATTTTATTTCGCTTTTTAGGTGCCTACGTTCAGGGCGTCAAAGCACGTGGGCACAACAATCCTCTTAGTATAAATAATATTTTCCGGGAACAAAGCGTTATTTAAAACATGCCGTAATGTTTCACGTGATGACAGGATGAATATCTTAAGGAACCAACACACACACAAATACAGATGATAAATACGTTCAGTTCTAAGTAACCATTTTCATCTCTTTTTCTTTCACATTATATCCACAATATTATTTTTTCACGAAAAATGTAAGTCACGTGTTAAATTAAGTGCAAACAAAGGTAGACTTATGTACAAGTTTTAGAAGATAGAGACAAACTGTACGAGCACATAAATGTGAACATATCTCATATTTTGTGTGTAACAACAATATTTTTACGCACATCTATCAAACGTGAAATTACACTCACTCACCTGTACATTTCTTTCCATTTAATTTAGTTCAAAGCGCGTTATAATAATAATTTATTGTTTTCTTTAAAAGAAAATATTCTAACAATATATCAAACATGAAAGATTTATGAGAGATACTTATCATTAACATGCGGTAGTGAAATCTCTCTCAATTCCGATCAAATGCATATTAATGTAGGAATATATTTAAGTTTTTATCTCAAATTACTGAAGTATGTGGCATTGTGGATAGTGATATGGTTAATAATTTGTTTAAGCTTTCACAATTTGACACTTATTTAAAAACGCACACGTACCAAATAAATCAAAATTATTCTCAAATATCAATCAATTCTCCCTTTTTACACCCCACTCAGGAACACAGGGAGGCAACAAGATCTCTCCATTGCGCCCGATCTTGCGCAATATATATTTCCAAATATGATACAAGATAATTAAATGAAATGTTTATGTTTTTATTAAAACTTGTACAATGATGATAATTTGTAAAAACTTGTACAATGATGAAAATTAATAATCAATATTATTCCGAGCGATGCAATTTGTTAATGACACAAACTACCTATCATAATTTGACAGATGTCAAATGCCAATTAAAATTACAAAATAGAAAAATGATCTATCTACCTCGGTAGCCTAGTGGCAAAGGCTCCGACTTCAGATCAAGAGGTCCCGGGTTCGATTCCCGGTCGGGTTAGAAATTTTCAATGTGGTTTTTCACTTGAAATTTCTACTCGGGGTCGGAATTCTGTCTCAGATTGGACGGGACCGGTTGACTGGTAGAGAATGCTTGAAGCATTAACAGTTAAGTGTATAAACGACGCCGCTGGAGCATTTCGGAAATTCCCTCCATTGTTTCAATAGGTAAAAGTTGGATTTTTTTTATATAGACTCCAGGTATTCCTGTAATGGGGTGTCTATTTTGCTGTTCTATTTTTATTTTTAAACAATATGCCGTCTATTCATAAATAATACCCATTTTGTAAAATCGTTCGTTATCTGTCTATTGGGTGCCGGCCGGGCTCCCATACTAATTGTATGTAAATCCCATACTAATAATTGTCGTATTTCGTGGAATTTGGACGTGTATACCTGCTTTTACTTTTATTCTATAAACACATTGCAATAAGTTATATTGTATTGTAATTTACGGTTTTTATAGTAAAAATAATATTTAGGAAGTGTGTAGTGTTTTATACCTACAACTAGAATACCTGCAAAATGTTGGTATTAATACAAATTATGTTGTTTGTATTTTATTTGTCATCAAGATACAACTAATAATTTTTATATTCATTAACTTTACTGAGCCTCGTGGTATAGTGATAACTTAAGAAAAAGAGGTTCCAGGCTGCATTACCGGTCGAGTCAGAGTTTTCTTACTATTTTTTCACCGGGGCTGGCTTGTCTCAGATTGGTCGGAATCGGTGGACTAGAAAAACTGCTGGTGAAACCTACTGACATATTTTTAGAAACTGGGAGTGCCATTAACTTGGGAGACATACTCACCTTAACTAATTTTGAAACTAAAATCAATCAATCAATACTCACTCCCTTTTGACCCCAATTTGGGGCATAGAGAGGCAACAAGAGCGCGGCTTCAATTACCTCTTCCTACACTATGCCCAAATCACTCAGTTTTGCTTCGAACGTATGGGACACGGTGTGAAAGGGTCTTCCACGTCTTCCCCCTTTTCTTAGCCAATTATAATTCGGCATCCTAACACATTTCCCAGCCAAGTCCGTCTCCTCTTCATAATGGTAGAAGTGATGGGCCACCGCTGTGAGCGCCGGCAAAATGAAAAAAAAAATATAAATCATTTTTGAAACTAAAATATTCTAGTCTAAATTTGACAGGAACCTAAAAGAAAATACTCATGTGAATTTCCAAGTTAAACGTTCCAAAGATGATAAAGAAATCTTCAGTTTTTGGATTAATCAAAATTATGACATCGGTATAAAATGTACCAAAAAAGTTGTCTACAATGCACTATGACGAACCTGTGGATTTTGAAAAAAAATAAAGAAAAAAAAGATATTTTCAAACATTACAACGAAATTTTTACTATGAACGGACCTATTCAGCAATGTGATTAAATTTCATACTGGTTCAATGTTCACCAAAAATAAGAGTAATAACCATTCCAAATTAATGTGCGATAATTTTCGAATTAAATAGTATAAATTTTTATGTGTATATCTTTTCGCTGGACAAAATATCCATTGTTCTTCTCCAAAATTTATACGCAATATCGAAAGTTCCATACTAATTGTATGGACGCCGGCCGAGCGTTGTATAGACAGATACCTGACATTATGCCTATCGACACTTAACGGTTAAGTTCCGTGGGCTACACTAACACCTATGTATAGAAGAGTGTTATTTATTTAAAAAATGAGTTCCTTTAAGTATATTGCCAAAAGCACTTTACGTTAAATTTTCTTAATTTCTTTTTTTTTTCATAGGAACTTTCTCCTAACAATACCCAACACAACGAAAAAAGAATAAGCGAAAGCAGTCAAGCTGAACAAGCGTGATAGGACTCCATTTTAATTTTTAGAGATATTTTAGAAAATCCATCCTTCATGAGTTTTAATACTTATTATTTGAAGAAAAATTGGCAAGTATGCTATTGCCAAATTTCGATAAACTGAACAAAACTTCTCCCAGAGAATGTCATATCAGTAGCCACCTTATTGACACTAAATTTAATTAAAAAATCAGCATACACTGCTGAATTCAGACAGATGCTCTCACATTGTTTTCCTTTTCTTCGAAGCAAAGTTAAGCAATATAGACATGATGTGGGAGGAGGTCATTGTCACAAGAGCTCTTGATGCCTCCTTATGCCCCTTTGAGCAGTTACTAAGAAAGCCTTTAATGTAATGCAATGTACAATGCTTTACCAAGCATCTGCACGTCTTGTGTCTAAGAACCTCTTCTGTTCGAAGAAGAATTATGAAAGTATCTGTATTGTATAATTTTAATGATTTTCTAATTAAGTCATCTCATAAAAGGTTGTTCAAAAAATGCTGATAAATGACAAAACTAATTAACATATTGATACATATTTAAACCCTTATCATAGGCTGTGACTTTTAATGAGAATTGGTCGAATAAAATTCATAAATTTTTTTTTTTTTTTTTTTACCCATCACGCCGTTTCCCGAAGGGGGTAGACAGAGAGTACGGATTTCCACTCTTTCCTATCCAAACAAACCTCTTTCGCTTCTTCCAAACGCATAACATTCCGCATACATGCTCTTCTATTCCTTTTACTCCTGACTTGGCCCTCCTCTAAGACGGCACCGATATGATCGGACCATGTCATTCGAGGTCGGCCTCGTCTGCGTGCACCCATTCTTTCAGATTTATATATCCTTTTAGTCATTCTATCTTCGTTCATTCTCTCTACATGCCCAAACCACCTTAATTTATTCACTTTCATTCTAGTCACAACACTAACATCCTACGCAGTGATCTCATTTCTACAGCATTTATTCCAACTTCCAGATTTTTCGTCCATGTCCATGCTTCACTCCCATACATCATTGATGGAATCAGGATTGCATTGTGCATCAATTGTTCTCATTAGAGGTCTTAGTGCACCGCCAACCCTTCTACCAGCCAGTTTCCTTCTTTCAATTTCCTTTTCACACCTTCCATCTCTGCTAAATAAACTACCTAAATAGACATACTCATCCACTTGTTCCAAGCTCTCATCATTCACTTTCACACTACATTGCGTTCTTAAATTTTCTCTTTCAAAAACAAGCACCTTTGTCTTATTGACATTCATCTTGAGACCATTCATTTCACAATTTTGATACACACGCGTCACAAGTTCTTGCAAATCACATTCGCTTTCAGCCATCAACACTAGGTCGTCTGCATACATCAGAGCGCACACATTCATTCCATTCAGATCTACACCTTCTGTACTGTTTTTTATATCACGCACGCAAAAATCAAAGAATACATTGAACAGCCAAGGTGACATCACGCATCCCTGCCTCACCTCGTCCCTCTCGTAAGACGGAACTCTCGTGACAGAATATGAGTATTCACCTTGACACAAGCAGAACTATCCGAGTAAAGGGAAGCAACAGCGCGTATCAGTTGCCTATCCACTCCATAAAAAGACAAAACCTCCCACAATTTCTTTCGGTCGACTCTATCATACGCTTTCTCCAGGTCTACGAATGCACAGAAAAGCTTTTGATGTTTGTTCAATAACTTCTCCGTTACCATTCGCAGAGAGAAGATTTGGTCCGCACAACCTCTTCCATTCATACAAGCACCTTGCGCATCCCATACCTTACTCTCAGTCACATTCCTCACTCTATCTATTAAGATCCTGCCATACATTTTCCCTACAGCGCTCAGCAAGCTAATGGCTCGATAACTGCCGCAGTCCAGCCTTGACCCCTTCCCCTTATATAGAGGACGTATAACGGCCTTCCTCCAGTCTTCTGGAGTTCGTCCAGTCCTCCAGCATTGGTTGAAAAGATCCAAGCACCACTGCAGTGTCACCTCACCGCCCAACCTAATGAACTCTGTAGCCACTCTGTCACACCCGGTCGCTTTCCCATTCTTTGCCTTCTTTAGTGCATTCTTCAACTCAGTCATACTTATTTCCTGGCGCTCTTCACTTCCATCGCTCTCCATTTGCACGTCGCTACTACCTCCAATCCCTGTCTCAAACAACTCTTCAAAATACTCATAAAATTCATAAAATCAGTCGGACGTTTTCTTTGTTTTTCATACTAGCTTATATGTACCCGTCTTGCTTTACGTTTTTGATTCCGATTGTCAGGCTTGATCGGTAGGTAATTAAACAGGTTCTAGTCTAGCTTCACATTGCTTTGTAGACCTCTATAACTGACATAAGCACAGAAAAAGAAGAATGACACTTTTAATGTTTATTAATTAAAATTTTGTATGAAGATCCTAAAAAATAGGGTTTTTTAATTAGCTCTAAATATATTAAAGTTAATGCAGCAAATTGTATTAAAGAACCTTCTCCAGCATTTTGCACGGCTCTGTGCAGATTCATATCTGACGTAGCATTTGTATTTTGAGCGTGATGCTATGACATACGGTAAAAAGCAAAATAAAAAAACATTTCTGAATTATTATTTAGATAGAGAAGGAGGGGCTAATGCGAGTTTTATTTAATTTCCCAATTTACCACGCAACTTTCTTAATTTTTTATTTCATAAGAACCTTCTACTGATAAAAGCCAACACGACAAAAAAAGAATTAGTGAAATCGGTTCAGCCGTTTAGGCGTGATGTTCACATATACGATAGAAAGCACACAAACATTTCTCAATTATTATATAGATAGATTATTAAGTAAGTACCTGTTACATTTAAACTCTATGTTTATAGAATAGAAAAACATCGAAATATTATTTTTTTCATCTAAGGTTCATATTCTTTAAGAATCATAATTAATGTTTAAGCATGTATGTTTAACCCAGCTCGGATCTCTATTAAATTAACTCATAATTTTTGCCTATGTAGGTATATACCTATTTCCGTTAAACATTTTCATATCCATCCACTGTTGAAGAAGGCATTTATTTGCTAGAAAAATGAAAGTATTTGTTTGGATTTGAAATAGTTAAATCGAGATGTTGTGAGACAAGAAGGCAAATCTTGTTTATATCCTCATGGATTGAAAACTGGATTTTTCCTAGTAACATAGGTAATCAAAACCAATGTATTGGAAAACAATCTCAACGGAAAATGAGTCTATCAGATCTTGGACAACAGAGCTGAGGGCTTACAACCTCCTAGGCCAGGTTAAAAGCGCTTTATACGATATATCAACTTTAACAATAATTATGAATTATTGAAAATTTAACAAAAAATGTATCGAATTTTCGTTCCATCGCATTCTATAAGTAGTCGTGGATGATGGTTAGGTTCGTTTAATAAATTGCCTTATACTTACCTTTAAGCAAGTGTGTAGTTAACTACTGCAATTTTAAGTGCATATTAGTTTCCTGTTTTTAATAATCTCAGCAGTATAATTAGCATAAAGTCCCTCCCAAAGCGTGAGTAACAAGAGGGAGATGCACTTGATGTGAACTTTTCTCCTGGTATAAAGTTCACCATTCACGAAGTGGAGTGGAATCACTCCAATATTACCGTGAGTAAGGAAAACCAAATAGATTATGTGGGGTGATGAGTTGAATTTCCAATCGCATCAAGTCATTGGTCCATCACTTCAACTGCTCGTCAATGGAAACTCAAGTGGATGGTGTCAGTACTAAAAACTTGGACCAAATTTGTATTATTTTGACACCATCCTTCCACCAGGGTGCACGTCTTGCTGTCCCAAATTTAATAACAGCAAAATGAGTACATAGACTCCTATAAAGAAATATTAAAATCCCTCAGCCATAACCTGGCTCCAGTAAAAGTGCACCTGAGCTTCACAATTAGGGATACTCCAACAACCCCAGCTTCAGTTGTGGCGAGGAGATTCAGACTACCAGCCATATCGTTGGGTCATGTCCGCTGTATGGGTTTCATGGAGCGAAGGGAGATTTACATTATTAATTATTGAAAAAAATAATCTTTAGTTTCACATCACTCTGTCACAATGTATGACATACATGTGGAGTGATAATGAATGGCGGGCATAAGTTCTAATATTGTCACAGAACGCCGCATACTTTAAGCTAAGTAGAATTATTATGCATTGCACTTTAACGATGTCAATATAAACAAGACACCGAGTCGACAGATTTTGCCGATCCGTTAAACGAAGAATATTTGTTTCTGTTATATACGTAGCATACTGTCTAAGAGTTTTATGAAAGTTTTGCTGTCTATTTTCCTAGTTATGCTCCGAAGGTAGTCTCTTTTCCACACTGTGTCACACCAAATAACATCACAACACAGTAAGTATAATCAATAATTCAAATATATCCCTCCAGAGAAATGGTTTATAATTTTCAAGTTCAATACTATCAGGAGAGATTCTCGGCTACGAAAGCTTACTGCAGAGTGCAGATACGTTGGCGTGGCAGTTCGCTACATCTCTACTGAATATTGTTTCAAACAATACTCGTATGTGATGTAAATTATTGTATGCAAACCATGCAGTTACAAAGACCCTTCACCAGGCAACTGATGTAGCATCCCTCTTTCATGGAACATGGGTAGGTAGTTACTTGAGTTCGCTACACGTTCTCATATCAGGTTACAGTGTCGCGCAAGAAGCTTACAAGTCAAAGGATTAAGCGTAGGTACAAGTAGTTGGTCACACATTCAAGTAAAGTGTTCTATGAGATTTGTTACAAAAATATCATTTTTACACATTTTGTATTCTTAGGGAATTTGCTCTTCTTATACTTCTTTTTTATCTTTTTTCGTTTGCGAATGTAATCTAGAAAAAGATAATCTTATTTCATTATTCGATCTCTTACCCATATGTGAGAACTACCAGGCTATCAACGAGACTAAACTCAACAAAGTGTACCGGAATACCTGATCTGCAAATTAAAGTAATAATATGGATAGGTATCAAAAAAGACTAAGATATCATAAAAGTTTTAAAAGTCTAGCATTTCCATACTTGAAAAAGCAATTGAAAACACACTGAATAAAAATTGGTAGGTAGGTATGTAACTTATAGTTGTAAATAACTAATTTGTGAAGTAGATAGGGGCTTAGTTCCAATTTTCAATTGAAAGAGTTCAATATAGATAAAAGATTAATTTTAAACTCCTTGGAATTTATTGTTAATATAAAAAAAATACAGTGATATTTCAGAATTTGTAGTGTTGAATTAATGTTTTTAGAGAAAATCTAAAAGCTGCTTTTGAAAACACCAAATGGATAAAAATATAATATGTAGATTCACTCAAAGTAACTTTATCTGAACATATAAATCAGTGTTAAAATCCTACGTACGTGCCTATCTACTATATTATTATAAAATATAGGCCATGGTTGTAAACTTTGAAACAGATGGTGAACTTCTTCGTGAAACTCAAAATCCGCACCCTTTCAATGCGCAATTTTAGACGGAGAAAAAAAAACAACTTTCGAAAAATCAATGTCATATGAACATGTTCAAGTTATTTACTTACTTGGTAATATTTTTTTAATGAGCCTTTACATTTATATCAAAAGAACTCGTCTTTAATTTGAATAACTTTGAAATACCAAATTTGCTGTTTTGTCGAGCAGTTATTGAGTACATCTATAGATTTAAGGGCTCGGAATTACAATTCCAATTCTCCCTCTTTTGACGCTACTTAAGGGCATAGGGAGGCAACAGGAGCTCTTCACTGTGTTCGACTTTGTGCTGTTTAGATGATTTCACAGCATATTTAGATCCCTCAGATCTGCCTCGAAAGAATGGAACAAGATATGAGATAGTCTTCATCGTCTTCAAGACCCTTATGGGAAGAAGACAATAATGCTGTCCTAGACCAACTTTCACCACTGGTGATCTCGGGGCTGAGCTCCCGATACGTATCGGTACATGGCAAGTGGCGCCTTTAACAACATGACCAAAATATGGCGTTTAGTGTCGAGACGAGATGTAAACTGCGCGTGTGTTGCCCATTCTCCTCTATGATGCGTGAGCCCAGACACAAAAAGTCTCCGCATTCGAAACGAAGTGCCTCAGGAACCACCGCAATACGATCGACACAATACGCTAGCGTAGACCCATCACTTCTACCATTTGGAGAGGAGATATACCTGGCTGGGACATGTGACCGAGGAGAGCGCTGTTCTTCCTCCCATCAGGGTCCCGACGAAGAAGACCCTCTCATACCATGTTCCGCTCCTTCAAAGCAGAGCTGAGGGATTTGGACATGGTGTGAGAGGAGGTCATAAGACGGAGAGCTCTTGTTGCCTTCCTATGCCCCTAAATGGGGCGTAGAGGGAGTTTGGATTGGATTGGATTTAGGAACACACTTTAATATTTGAACAAATCACCGCTGAAAATAATCAAAAACAATTTGTGTCAGTTACTACTTTAAGGTTGTGAATAAAATAAAAACAACATAGCATTATACGTGGCTGGTGAGGGGTTGTTTTTTATTTGGCGCGATAAGGCAACTGTGAGTTACTTCCCCTACATAAACCTTCCATTTGAATATTTGTTTGATGTTTCCACACCGAGAAGAAATCCATCAATGCCACGAATCTTTATTATTTACGAGGCAGTTTATAGATGATGTTTTATTTTAAATATTTTGCCAACAAAGTTAAACACACTCTCACTATACCTTGACACTTTTCCGCGCACAAAATGTAGGCGCTTTTTCTTTGCATTTTTTTTTCAATATTTTATTCTTGAAGCGGTGGGTGAATTAAGTATAAATGAGCGGAGTGTACCTGTTTGAAGCGATGCATTTAAACGCAGATCGGTTGTGCGATTAAGGATATATAGAAATAAAACATAGGAATAAAAAGATGGACTGATGGAATATCTGCCGAAATCTTGAGCTGGCACGATAAAGAAACCTAATACACTAAATATTATGAAGGAAAATACAAAAAATTCTAAATTTGATAATAGTAATAGGTAGTAGTTTATTCATCAAAGCAAGACAACACCAACATTAAAATAGGTGCAAGTTCGGTCATTATACAAATATGGAAAAATTCAAGTAAGCATCCCCACTAGGCAATAGCCTGTATCGGGGAGTGCTTTCAATTTTAAATACATGTTTATAATCATACACATCATATATGTAGTTGAATTATGGCGGCAGTTTTAAAACAATAAATAACTTGAAACAATCAAGGCAAGTCAAAACAATATCAAGATATGCAAAATATCAATCATTAATTAGGTAGATGTCAAAGTTAAAGAACGGACAAATCTCCATTAGAGGATAATGTTCAAATTCCCGAATATTATAAGAAATTTCCATATTTGGAAAATCCCATGCCCCGGGCAGGATTCGAACCTGCGTCCCTCGTCGTACCGTGCCGAGACGGTAACCACTGGGCCAACTGCCCCGAAGCATTCCTTCATTTTACGTGTGTATAACAAGAAGCTGATGTTAATGAGATATAGAGCCATCTTTTGTAATTTTTATAGACAGCTTTACTGCTGTCATTATAATTGGCGCCAGGATATAACTATATCCATTTTTTGTATTTGTCTCATCTTTATTGCCTATTGGCTTGAGTGGTAAACAACGTTCTAAGTTTGTCTTAATTCTTGTGTCCATTTTCCAGGTCTAGATCTTAACGAACACAAGAATCCAAACATAACACTAAACAACACAAAAAAATCATCAATCAATCTCCGCAGCTCAAATAACAGGTATCTCCGGCATGGCTATTGTGCAAAGTTAGGTGTAGGCCTCCTGAGCATTCAAATTAAACCATTATTAATAGGTAGGATTTGAACAATAATTGAACAAAATTATTATGCAACGTGGGTGAAATACGGAATATTACTAAACCTAACTATTGAACTGCTGTCACCTTAGTAAGGGTACCGGGAAGTGACAATTATTATAAGCTGGTAATAATAAGGTCGCGAGGACACTTGAAATTATTGTTAATGATCTACAAAACATCACCTTCTTTCAAATTAGGCATACAATTGTGAATGACTTCCTCCTCAATTGCGTTCACTGTATAACAGTATTTGGAGTCATACGGAAATAATATAACTATGATATACTTTTTTATGTGGGGTTGTCGGATAAGAATAGCACCTCTACTCTTTTTTGCTGCTTTTTCGAGTATCCTGTATGAGGCAGGAAATCGAAAAATCAGATCGGGACGGTGAGGATGACCACCTCACATCCTTAAACGTTAACCGGTCAGAAAAGGCACAATAAGCCTCGGACGCCTTGGAGCTCAATGGAGAACTGTTGATGCCTCACTATGCTCATGAGTGGGGTCAAAGCCTCTCGCATTGTGAGTTGGTATGCGAGAGATCCGCGGCGGGCTTGATTTGTGTGTGGCTGGCTTTTTATTTGGCAATTTCATGCGGATCGGGTATGCTGCGGATTGGTCTCCTCCTGAGACAGTAGGTATTCTTTTATAAGCTAGATGTAACTTTAACACCGTAAAAGCCTCAGTCATTGAAATTTGTCACAATGACATTCAAACGTATTTATTTATATCAATATACGACATTTAGCCTTTTACAAGTTAAATTGATTAAACTTTAATAAGCACAACAAGACACAGGATGAAATATTGATAAATTTAGCACATTAATAATATTATTATTATGAATACGATGATTTAAAATACCAAATAATTGAAAAATTATTTTGATATAAAAACGATACAGCAATGAACAATAAAAGAAGAAAAATTGATGATAAATAATAATTATTGATGAATCTCATACAAAAAAAATATGTCTTACTCCCTTAGTTAAAAATAAAAAAAACGGTCATCTTAACTTCGTGAAACTGTGTCGAAAGCCTTGCTAATATCGTTTACGTTTACCATTATCTCAGAACACTTCCAAAGTTTCCCAACTCTTTCTCAACCTGTTTAAATACTTCGCGTTATTTCACGGAAAGAAATCTTCATTACAAGAATTCTCCAAATAATTGTATTTACCCGTGTTTGATTAATTTGGGAAGCTCTGCGTGCTTGCTCAAATTAATAACTTATCGGTGTTTATATTTATAAGGAACATTTTATAAACATTTCATAAGGATGTTTCAGGTAAAAATAAACGTCTTCATAATACTTAAATACTTTACAACGTATATGTACCTACTTACTTGAATTTGTGTAAATACATCAAAATCGTTTTTGAGAAGTTGGTATTTTTTTGTTGTATATTATGAATTATTTTTCAACCGGTTTGGGCGTGTTGAAATAATACCTACATGATGATAAGATGACAAAAAGATTTATAAAAATCCGAAAAAAAACGTGAGAAAGTGTGGTCGAACAAGAAAAACATCGATCATCGACAAAATTTCGTTTTTGAGGAGGACCAAATCAGAAATAAAAATAAAAGGAGAAGTTGTATGAAAAATATGTCATAAAGCAAAAGAAAAAGTGTATTAAAAATCAAAATTTACAAGTACTTCGTCAAGTAATTAAATAAAATTGTTATTGTGAAATTTCTGATTTTTTTTTGAACAGTTGAAAAATCTGTGCAAGAATCAATATATTCTGAAACACACACATACACACATACACACGTAACGATAAATAACGAAGATGTCAAATAATGTCACTTAATTTACAATAGAGGCGCTTTACCATAAAGAAAGATAATATTGAAAAATTATGCGTTGACGGGACTAAATTATTGGATACACTTTACACATCTACCTACATACTTACATAAAATAGCAATATGGGGTGTTGTTTACGTAAAATATGTATACGTGGCCTATGAACAGTATAAATTAATCATCCTATACTTTATTGACAAAAGCGTTTGTATATTACTAGCTTTCCCGACAGACCTCCTATAAGTAGTCCTTACTATGAATATTGATTTCAAATTTGTAATTTATACAAAAATACGTTTAAAATAGGTATGTTTTAATGTTAAAAAACTTTTTGTGTAAGCTCGAAATAAATTCCATCAAAAATCTGCGTACCTATATTTTAAATGTCAATGGTTGTCAGGTAAACAATAAGTTTGTTAAAGAAAAAATAACAACTAATTACTCTAACAATTCATTACTAATGTTCGATTTTTAAATGGAACAAACCACTACGGGCTTACGACCGTCTTCTACTGTTATTTCGAAGGCTGGCTTAGTGTGATCACTTTACGTTAACAACGTTCGCCATTAGGTGGTAATGTTTGTCTCCGAAACTCCTAATCATGAGAATTCTCAACATGTTCAACATGTCGAAAAATCCCATGTATGCAACAAGTAGAAATTTAATAATAGAATGAAAAATACTATAAAAAATAATATTAAAGTTAGTTTGTTGTTATAGAAATTTTCATAGATGGCGTTGGCTACGCAAAAAATCCGTTCCATACTAACTTTAATATTATTTTTTAACCAATTTTCAACTTTTATATTGTTATTATTTTATCCGGGGCGGAGAAGAATCCAATAAATCAAACGTCGGAAGAATCTGTTTAGCCGATCTCGAGTTATAAAAATGTTCTCACTAGCCCGACATTCTTTTAAATTAGAGATTACACTCAGTTAATTTGGTTTGTAAATAAATTTAACTTCTTACTTCACATTGTTTTACCTCATTTTTGACAAGCTGACATTCATACTTTCCCACAAAGATTTCCTACCACCACACTTTCAATCCGTTCTGCTATATTAAGGGCCGGTCTTATACATAAACATCGGTTAGTTAAAAGTCAAACCAAATAAACCGAAATATGATCCATTTGCTCTTTTTTCCGTCATAAAAAAAATCGTTATACAAATTCCAGTACGACAATTCGTTAGTAAACCATCGATAAACTTACGGATATTTGGTCTCTCGTTTATAAGATCGGCCCTAAGTAGGTATGTGCAGAAAGTAAATTTCTCAAACGAAACGGAGAGTGTTTATTATTATAGCTTAGAATAATATAAAAGATCTTCCCTAAGCGACGCTGCAAAGCTTTTAGTCTGAAGTTTATAAAGTCGAGTACTCATTAGCGAACTGTAACCTGCATGAAAACTACACTAGTGAGTACGCTAGAGAGTCATTTCATATAATGTGGTGGGTATTTTTTATCCGATTAGTTCTGATTTTTGGAGATTTTTTTCTGATTAGTTACATATAGGTATGTTTAAATTTTTTGAATGATTATATGTACGAAGTTTGACCTTATGTGTCACAAATGATATTCCTGTTACTGTTATATCACCTATCAGTTGTTTAAAAGATTAAATGAATAAACAAATTATTTATTACTTTACATATTGTATTAATTTCATGTATCCCTTTCTATGTTTAAGAGGTCCATAATTGGATCCCTGATAGGTTCTGGGTCTTATCGGGCATAGGCGGGGGCCCTCCGATCCATTGTCGTCTTCCCTTTTCCTCTTTCCTTACCTTTCCCAATCCCCATACTAGTATCCATGTTACCTATATACATCATAATGAGGGTACTGCTGCCGGGTGTCGGGAGTCCATCATGGCGAGCGTCGCTGGTGGGTTTTCGGGCCCGGCGGCGAGCCCGTCTAGCTTTAGTGTTTTTATTTTTCTTTACAGTGTGTAGTGTATATCAAGTAAAAAATGAAAAGAAGAAGAGAAAAAGAAACCCCTTCAAAAATTTTTAAATAAGTAATGTCTGCAAACTTTGCTGGTTTTTGTGTTGTATTTTTCATGTGTTTGTTTTTATGTATTAAAAAACTGTACGTTTGCAAAAATTAAAAAAAAATTGTTAAAAAATACGTTGTTTAGTGTTTAACATGAGAGCAAAAACTTTTGCGCCAAACAGTGTAAAACAAAAGATGAGTGGTATGTACCACCATTTTTATAATGCAGATAAAAGAAAAACTTCAGTTATCCATTTAAAACATATACTTAGTGATTTATATTTATGAAATATTTTTCTCAAAACACATCAGCTAGATGAAAAGTTAGTTTTTGAGAAAATCTGATAGTTTGACGAGATAGTGTTAGTGTATAAAAAATCCTGAACATTTATGTCATTTTTAATATACTTAATTATCTTGAATTGTCTTTCAAAGCATAATAACTGCTTTATTAAGTAAACTTTTTGAAAGAAGTGTCAATTACGAGAATAATATTGTCAAAAAATAATTATTGCAAATAAGATTTTTTTTAATTACTGACCATTTTTTAATTAATTTCCACCGCTCAGAAAATTTTTAAAGGTAGGTTCATATTTTATCTTTTTTTAGTAAGTAGGTACTTTTGTCTTCAACACTCAATAATCATTAAAAAAAATTAAATACTCGTACAATGATTGCAACTTGTTTTAAAAATCTTTATAGAAAAAAGGTTCGTGGCTAAAATCGACATCGCATCGCTTCGGAAGTTTGTTAAACGTCAAATTCACATTCTTTTTCAAAAACAAATGGGAACTCAGCTTAAATGGTGGAGGCTTCTCTCGGTGTATACATAACTAACTACCAACTTAAGCATACTAGTTATTCTAATATTGTTAATTGCCCTAAGACGGATGTTTCTTTCTACGTTTAACATAATGGAGGGAGCGTGAAATATTATGATAGCGAGTGGATGGTTCTTTTACTTGTAGTTGTACAAAGTTGTTAATGAAGGCCCTGTTCTCCCCAAGTAGACAGGCGCCAAGAAGATGAGTCGTAGAGAAGAGCCTTTAAAAAGTCTATTTGGCATGCTTAATTGTTTGTCTTAGAATGATTTACATTAACATAATATGACTGGATAAAAATATAAGTTTTTGGTACGCGTACCTAATGTTTCCTTTCCTATAACTTTTTAATTACCTGTAGATTTAATAAATCAATCAACACCCCAGATATAAATCAAACAAATAAATGGTTTTCTAGGAACATAACTTAAAATAAAACAACAATCAAAGAAACTTTTTGTTTAATTAACTATACCTATCACTTTAACAAACAAAAACATACATTTTTATAACTAGTCTGCAACTCAGTAGGTATAATTTTACACATAATGAGATGAAAATAAAAGTAGGTACTATAACTTTACACAATTTTTGGGAAAAAAAATTGTACCTACACATTCACTGATATAAAATAGGTGTGTGGGACCTAGGCAAAATGTTCACACGTTTGGGTCTGTACACATCTGAACACGCGCGGTAACACGTAACCAATGTCACGTTGCATGCAACGGATCAAAATTCCATAGTACCTACGCGGTAAATTGGTGTACAGGCCATTACTTTCACACAAATGAACTTGAATGGCGCGCCATTGCGAAAAGCAAGTGTCTCTTTTCGGAATAGAAGTCTATTAGACCTAGAACAGTGCGTAAGGGTTAAAGAAAAAATATTCCCTTTCAATTATTCATTTTAAATTCATAGAGTATCTACGCAAATTGCGCTTAAAAAACTAAATCTCTACAGGCGCGGTTTGTTTGCTCTACTAAGAGTGAATTTTTCAATGATTATACCGCGAATTCTTGAGAGTTCACCTAACTTTATATTTAGACATCCATAAATACATGTTATTTGTTTGCTCTGAAACTAAACCACACCGCGTATGAATTTTCTTAAAAGTTGCTAAAATATGGACGAACCCCTCTACAAATTAGTTATCAATTTTATCATAAACATTCACTGTTGTTGGATGATGCGGGTTATTAGCATTACAAATTGTTTTTTATCTTATATTCTGTTATGATGTGTTTTTTATTGAGAATGTATTGGATCATTTTCCTTTTGTGGATTTAGAAGGAGGCTGTTTCTACGGACACTACTCGACACAGGCTATGCCTAGTGAGGGTGTCCGAGATCGCACTTTAAGGTGTTTATTTGTCTTGAGTGATTTTTTATTTTGTTTGTATTGTTTTCATGTCATATTTATTTTGATGTAATAAAGTTATTATTATTATTATAGCCACGCTTGCCAAGCGAGTTGGCTAGTACATTCTTCCACGTTGGCCCGTTGGTCAACACTTACCAGGGTGGCTGGTTACCTGGCGTATAATTAATTGCATGGTTTCCAGGATGCACCAATATCGAGGAGGCGGAGAAAGGTTCCAACTTGAGATCAAAGAAATCTTCATGTTCCTCAGAAAGACTTAACTTAGTTGAGTCTGTCTGTCATTGTCCAAAAGTTTTTCGACAGTTATATGGGACTCAATTTAGTAATACCTACAGATAGGCAGCTAACCTAGACGGAAAACTCTCCTTCTGTCTTTCCTGGCTTGGGACGGATTAACACATTGTGGCGGAATTACACATTTTAGATACTTATTGAAATATAATGTAATTTTAAATTGGATATATAGGTATATCAATCATAGGCTCAAGTTGAGTGAGCCTTTATTCTTAAATAAACATCAAGTCGTAGGTAGGTATCTAAAATGGGCTCCGGATAAATCAAATCTGCTTAGTACCCACTTAAGTTATATTTAAACCGACAGCAAAAGTTTATCAAGCTTTTTTTAAAAGAAGTCAAGTTGAAAAAGGATAACGCTTTGTAAAACAAAAAGCTAAAATATTTCCCATGAAACAACAATCAGACTCGAAACTTGTACAACGCAAACAATGGCCGTCTCTTATCTTTATTTTGCGAGGGTAAGGACTTGTTTGAATTTCTTTCGCACCGAATATTAGGGTGGAGCAAATTTTCGTTTGATCGTTCGACAAAACTGTAATAGTGATAATTTATGTATTTTTAGTATTAATAAACTCATGCAAACTATTATTTGATTTGGTTAACAATGATTTGAAATTGGTTAAGGACAAATTCGAATACTTCCATAAGAATTCGCGTTAACGGAAAACTCTCTGCGGATATCCCGACACCAAATGGACTGATGCAGGCAGACAACTTAAGCCAATCCTATTCAATCTAATAATTAATAAATTTATTTATTTATTCATCAACGACCATAAACATAAAAACATACAAATGAAAAGAATATACCTAAGAACATAGAAATAAAATTAAACAAAAAAATCACTAAATAAAATTATTATATAGGTAAATTAAAAATATCACTGGTTGCACGTGAAAGAGTATATTATTATATTAATATTGATAAAGTATTGATTCGAAATTTAAATAGGAAAACATGAAATAGGCAGGTAGGTACTCGTGGTAGCAATATGTAAGTACTAACTCAACGATGATATAGTTACACCAACCACAGGCACAGACCCTGTGTATTTACGCATGCATAGATAGACACTACAATATTCACTGTGGGTGCTGAGCATGTTGCACTGATATTATACATAGATACACACACACCCTCTCACAAACACACATACACACACACACACACACCCTCACACACCCTTGTTTGTTTTTAGAGTAAAATGCGGACCTTTACAAAAATCACCATTGTGGGGACCCACCTTTCTAGTTGATTGAAGAGAGTGTAAACTCATTTTTAGCGTTTCCCTATCTCTTTCCAACATGAACTTCTATTCGACATTTTTAAACACACTCGTGAGACAGAGATATAAGCAATCAAAGTTTTGGACAAAAATACGGCTTATGAGGACATAGCTGATTGTGAGGACCGTCCTCACGTTATTTAAAATACGTACGTGTTTTACACTAAGTCCCCGCTTTACGTATTAATTTGTATATAGTTTTTACACCCCGAGTGACATTGGCAACGTCGCGTCGCGTTGGTTATGCTTCGGACGTGTTGTGGTCGCACCGTTCGTATTATTAGCTACAATAATAATTAATAAATTGTGTTGCTTTTATAGAGTTAAAATGAGTTATTACAAATGAAAACATAATGTAAGTATATTTTTATCTCAGTGGATATAGATGGCCTATATACAATTACATAATCAAAGGAGATCATTAAGTCTTTTTTTTTACCCATCACGCCGTTTCCCGAAGGGGGTAGGCAGAGAGAACGGACTTCCATTCTTTCCTATCCAAACAAACCTCTTTCGCTTCCTCCAAACGCATAACATTCCGCATACCTGCTCTTCTATTTCTTTGCTCCTGACTTGGCCCTCCTGTAAGACTGCACCGATATGGTCGGACCATGTCATTCAAGGTCGACCTCGTCTGCGTGTACCCATTCTTTCAGATTTATAAGTATATCCTTTTAGTCATTCTACATGCCCAAATCACATTAATTTATTCACTTTCATTCTAGTCACTATGATAACATCCACTCCACATTCCTTTCTAATTTTATCATTCCTCACCTTATCAATCAGTCTCTTTCCGCATATCCTACGCAGTGATTTCTCATTTCCACAGCATTTATTCAAACTTCCAGATTTTTCATCCATGTCCAAGTTTCACTACCATACATCATGGATGGAATCAGGATTGCATTATGCATCAATTGTTTTGATTTGGTATCTCTTAAATCCAAACAGTTGATCATTAAGTCTCCATACATTATTTGTTTTATTTTTGTTGACCGGTAGGTACTTTTAGAAATTTGCCCAAAATGAATGATCGCCTCTATGTTGCACAGCGTATTTTAAATATAACTATTATGCACAAACATCTTTTTTATTAAACTACAAGCGATTACATCTGACGTTTGATATATTTTAATATACAATATAATTATCTGCATTGTTTCTATCTGTAAACATATTGTGATGTACATTTGACCATACGATAAATAAATAATAATAATTATTAAAAATTATTAATTTCAGTTCGATAGCTCTAGATCTAACAAAGCAGAGATAGAAACCATGAATATTGATCCATAACCCAAAAACACCAAAATCCAAAGAAATAAAAAATTCTAAAGATTTCCGCGGACACCAGCGGCAAAAGACGCAATGAATAGACAAATGGCTGTGTTCTGGCTTAGAAAAAAAAGGACCGAATAAACAGCTCGGTAGCCTAGTTGTACTAGTGTGAACTTCAGATCCGAGGTCCCGGGTTCGATTCCCGGTCGGGTCAGAGTTTTCTAACTGTTTTTTCACTTGAAATTTCTACCCGGGGTTTCCCTGTCTCAGATTGGACGGGACCGGTTGACTGGAAAAAATTTCCTCAGGCAATAAGTTCCGCCGGCTATACTTTGCTTTGTATAGAAAAGTGTTATATTTTTATTTATTTTTAATGTGAAGAATGTCTCAAAAACTAAAAAGATTTAAGTAGAAGACGCTGGATTGATATAAAAAAAATTACGTTTATATTATAATTTAAAAAAATTCTAAAAAATAACATATATTTTTTAATTATTATATATTTTTTTTTAATTAATAATAAGAGAAAACTAGTTTTATATTTTAATAATACCTATATTATTATTTAGTTTTATTTTATCATGCCTATTTTTAATGTGTCTCAATCAATCAATGACGATCTGTTTTTTTTTATGTTTACAAAATATTGTGTTAGGTATATTCCATCAATGGAAAACTAGAAAAACGGTTTTGTTTAATTTTATATTTAAAAAATACATATATTATCATTTAGTTTTATTTTAACATGCCTATTTTAACCCTTCAAGGACGAGAACAAAAAAAAATCAAGTAATTTATTTTAAATACCTACTATTTTTTATGAACAAATAGACGTGTGACTCGGGAAAAAAAATATTTTGAAAATGTCAATGGTTTTCCCAGGGAAAATTGGTGTGACCATATGGTCACGCTCGGCCTTGGAGGGTACATGTTTTTTTTTCTATGTGCTACATTTTTCTTTTGTTTAAAAACTATTTTTTAAATAGCAACCTAGAAGTGATTACTTTTAAAAGAAGGAAAACATAAAGAATAAAGTAAAAGATATTTATGGATACTGTTTTTTTTTTCAAGAAATATAAAAAATACATATAGGTAATTTTTTAGGTAGGTAGATTCACGTGAGTTTTCTATGAAAATCAGTTATAAATAAAATATTCACGCAGACATTTAGGTGCTAAGCATGCATAACGAGTTTAAAACTTTTTCTGGCACTATTTTTCTTCTTTTTTGCTTCTATTGCTTACACTAGGTGAGAAAGATCATCAAATATGAGGTCATGACAATGTTTTCGAACGAGGTTTTCAAAGTTTTTCTCTAATCGTTTCTTCTATAAACGTAATTCTGCCTCAGGAAATAGTTGATATCTACTGAGGGTTTCTGCAATGCTTTGAGCACAGTTTTCATCAGTTAAAACGTTTGCTTCAGCAGGTGAAAAAAAATGAGTATCGAACATCGTTCAACAGTTAATTTTTCATCAGTTTTCTTTTAAAAAAAATATTATTTGTCTGGCAAACATATGTTTGTTACACAAATTATCAATTCTGAAATACAAATTGTTCAAAAATAGGACAAATTCGGGGTTTACACAAGCAATTAGTGTTACAGAATATTTTAGTTCCATAAAAAATAGCACGTAGCCTGTAAGGACGAACGCGAGTAACGCGACCATATGGTCACACAAACTTTTGTGCATGAAATACTCTAATATGGAAAACGTGAATATGTAAACTAATATAAGTTTTTAATCATCATTTAATTTATAATAAAAATATTACAAAAATATATAAAAAAATATTCGAAAAATATTAGTATTTTGAGCTGGCGATCTTCGAGAAAAAGAAAATGTTGCCTTTTTAAAATATCATAAGTTTTGAAAAAAGACGTTTACATCAGTGTGATTCCTTTCATACTGAAGATCACGGCTTTCTTAACTAGTTTGTGGCCAAAAAATGTACATGTGGCTATAAAAAAGGACCAATAACGCTTATCAAAACAGTGTCGAAAAGTGTTACCACGCGCTCGTCCTTGAAGGGTTAATGTGACTCAATCAATCAATGACGATGTGATTTTTTATATGTTTACAAATTGTGTTATACTCCATTAATTTAATCAAGGGAAAACTAGAAAAACAGTTTTGGCTAATTTTATATTTAAATAATACATTATCATTTATTTTAACATGCCTATTTTTAATGTGCCTCAATCAGTCAATGACGATGTGATTTTTTTATGTTTACAAATTGGTTACCATTAATTACCATTATTTTTATTTTTACAAATTGTTTTATATTCCATTAATTATATATTAAAGGAAAACTAGAAAAATAGTTTTATTAATTTTATATTTTAATAAAATCAATTTTATTATTTAGCTTTATTTATAAAAAAGACATAGAGAAGAGTGGAGAAAAGGAACTAAGCTTATTGCAGACCAATCGAACGAATCGAATCGATGATGATGATGATGGATAATATAGGTCCCCACTTTACTCTAGCTGCGAACAAGGGTGTATAGCCTCTTGCTATCAATTCCGTTTTCTATTTAGTATGACAAAAGAATAGTTGAAATATGCGACGTTGTCAAATCTTATTACATAGTGTAATGATATCGTACCAGTTCCATATAACGTGGGGACTTTGATTTACAGTCCCCACTTTGGAGTAAGTGTGCGTAAGTATACACTAATTGGGCTGGTGGCGCCACGTGGTGGATACACTCCGAACTTCATTTTTGGTTTGTGTAAGTTTTTTTCGACAAAAATACTGATTTTGGGGTCCTCAACAAAATTCGCTGAGATTTTGCCAGCCGACCAATAAGATCATGAGGATTCGATACGTACCTTTGAAGATATGGGTTGTATATTGCGGGGACGTCCCCGTAAACGGATTCGTCCCCACAACCAGTATATTTGTCAAGTTCAGGTCCTCACAATATTAGGAAAACAAACGCACCCTCACACACACACACACACACACACACACACACACTCCTTTTAAGGCTCCCCGCACACCTCAAGCTAGCCAGGATGAGACCAATCCGCAGCAAACCCGACTCGCACGAAACCGACCCCCCAGCTCAATCGAAACAATCAAACCAAAAAGCCGGTCCCAGACAAATCAAGCCCGCTGCGAATCACCCACAAACCAACCCACAATGCGGGGGGCCTTAGCCCCACTCGGGAGCATAGAGAGCTCTCCTTTGCGCTCGAAAGCGTCCGAGGCTCATTGTAGCTTTTCTGACCAGTTGAGATTTAAGGACGTGACGTGGTCAACCTCACGGTCCCGATCTGATTTTTCGATTTCCTGCCTCTTACAGGATGCTCGAAAAACCAGCAGAGGTGGTATTCTTAGCCGGCAACCCTACGGCAAATAGGCAACGGCATAGGTAATAATAATAACAATAATTTTTTACAATGATGTATGCTTTATATGATATATTGTGATTTAATGAATAAATGATTTGAAATAATAATTACTTTGTGTCCACTGTTGAACAAATTTGTAGAGGAAGTTGATGAACTCAGTGTAGGAACATAAAATGAGAGAACGTATGTCGAACATCGTATGATATTCCGACGAACCGAACATCAGGCGCTGAACAGGATCTTCAACTTTTGCTGAACCGATTTCATATAGCTTCTTTGAGATAGATCATTATAATATTATTGTCTAAATCATTTGTGTATTTGCTTGACTTTGGTTAAGGAAAATACGGGATGCAAAGTGACGATTGACGGAACATCATCCGAACAAGTCTCCAAGTTTAAATATATCAGCGTCAGCATGGTATCCAATAACGACTGGAGTAGAAACAAAAAACCGCAGCCATATCAGACAAGCAATATGGAAAAATGAACATATGAATATCCCCAGCAAGGAGAGAATATCCAAAACACGCGCCTATCCAATTATGATCTACGTTGTACAGACAATATGAGGATTCTGAGAAATATATCGAAAAACCCTTCGTGATGGAGTTAGAAACAGTCGAGGACATTTTAAGGTGGGGAAGACAGAGGCGAAGGTTTTGGAAACGACCACTTTTCATGAGTTCTAAGACAAAAGAGCCGCAAAAATCGCCAAATACAACAAACCGCAAGGAATGGACATCCAGGATGACCACATCAACGTTGGTGGGATAGTTGGTTTGTTATCTTCCCAACATAGCAGGAACAACAACCCAGCAGGACTAATCATAATAAGAAGGATTATTGTGACAAATAAACACAACTTTGAATAAGATGTCAAAAAATTACATGATAAGAATAGGTGGGTAATACTTTTATTCAACACTAGAATGATTTGGTTTGAATGAGGTCAATTAAGAGCAGAAGATGTCGCATACAATTATTTTATCGTTCACACCAAGTCCCCTACTATAACAATTTAGAATTCTAATTTTTTTTTCATACAACTGCGCTCCATCCTATTAAATAATATAATATTAGGTACGTATTACGTGAAGTCGAGCCTAAATACTCCCAAAGTTAATTTATGAAAACACACACCTAATCTAATTTAGCTAAGGCCAGATGGAGTTCTTCTTGCTCTTCACCTAAATTATTACGCTTTGTATTCGCTCTTAAGAGTTTTCCTGTTTGTTTATTAGCTGCAGTTAGGCATGGAGGTAGCTACGTATAATTTTGAAACTTTACAATTTTCAAAAACGTACATTTACAAAGGAAATAAATCTTCACATCACAGAATGGAATTCTCCCAACTTTTAAGACAACAACAGTAACTGAGCTTTTCGGTATTTGTAGAGTTTTGTCAAGGTCGTTTTTTTCGTATTTTTTAGCCCATCAAGCCGTGCCCAGATAGGCATAGAAAAGCGACCTCCATTCTTTTTTTTATAGTCGACCGTCCTCAAGACCTGCCGTTTCTTGAGGACGGTCGACTCATCCCCAGTCGATAACACTATCTTTTACCTTTTCTTTCTTCTACTCATTGTGAGCCTTAGCCTCCCCCAAAATTTTCTGCCATGGTCCTTCACCCGTATCCTCCAGTTTTCACCCCCATTGCCCTGAGGTCCACCATCACACCATCCTTTACCTAAGCCATGGTCATTGTACATTACTTTTCCCCTCTGGTCTTGCGTCAAGAACCTTCGTTCTTCTTTACAGTCTCATAAACATGAACGATTAATACTTTTTTAAATCCATTCTCAAATAATAAACGATCGTTTGGAAAAAAAAATATGGAAAAATTTTTTCATGCCATTAAAATAATCCCTGAGAATAGTGGAAAAAAATATTTCATTGTAATAATCAAATAAGTTATAAAATATTTGTTATAATAATAATATGATTGCCTTGGCATAGAACTTGAAGATCGTTCCAAAAAGACACATCGACATTCTTAGGATTGTGGAGAGAAAAAATAACACTAGGAGGTCAGGCAGTCCCAAAAAAACCTTTTGCGTTTTATTTCTAACTAGCTTTCCCACCAGACGTTGTCCTGTGGTCTTAACCAGAGGCGGCCCGTTCATATGTGAATAATGTGCACTGTGCCCCAGAAACAAAAATACATACCTAATTAATTCGATTGTGTTAAACTAATAAAATAATAACATTAAAATATTTCTAAAACATCTAGGTATATTTTTTTCGTATTCTAAGCTCAGGCGGGAACAAAGTGAGAATATAATATGCGCGTGCGCACACATCTTCTATAAAGTATCGATGCTGCGTGTGCACATTGAAAGTACCCGATAATTTTGTTGACTTTGTATGAAAAATTTTTAAAACGCTCAAAGTACATAAGTGGGATGGACTACTATAAGAGCGCTCGGCAATTACGTACCTATACGAAATTGAGAGGGAACTACCATCAGATACAGTTAACAATAATTTTGTTGTCAGAGATTTTTCATAGATGGCGTTGGTGTCGTGGGAAATCCATACCATACTAACTTTCATATCATATTTTATGTTATTTTTTATCAATTTTTCAACTTTTTTTTACTTATTCTATTATCCGGAGCGGAGAAAAATCCAATAAATCAATCATCGAAAGAATCTGTTCAGCCGATCTCGAGTTATAAGTGTGCGCACTAACCCGACTTTCTTTTATAGGTATTATAAGATTTCAAAATCAGATTTTTTTTTCAATATTTGTTTATTGCAAAGATGTTCAATCAAGTAATAAGAGTAGGTAATGTTTGAATTAATAGGTATAATTTTTTTTCTGTACATACATAGTTTCTTTATTTAAAACAGATAATCTATTGATAAAAAAAAAACAAGTCTTTGGGTGTGTTTTTTTTCCCTAAAATAAAACAAACTTCGTCATCCGTCGACTTTTTTTTGGCTTGACAATTATTAATTTATTTAGAGAACTTATCGTTACACCAGCGTTAAATATTCAGAGCACGCGTTCTGTACCATAATAATTAATTAAACGGAAAAAAAGAAAGCATGTAAAGAGAATTTCAACAAAAAAATGTAAATTGGACTAAATTTTAACGTTGTCAAGCGGAACTGTTGACAGAATAGTAATTCATAATTACTCCACTCCACCAATTCACAAGATACCAACCTCCCAAATTAATTATTTATTTACTACTACGATAATAATTTATCTAATGACTTTTTTAGTCTAAAATTCACCGCATGATCTTCGTAAATTTCACAATTCTTCTTGAATTTCTTCAGGACGCTTAAGTCCGATTGGGCCTTACCTTCCTACAACTTTGTCTTGACTATCCGGGCTTAGTGCTAGAAGCGGATCTGACGCTTTCTATCAATTTTGTCCCATGCTTTTCTTTTGATGCGCACTGAGAAATGTTGAAAATCACGTAGACAGATCACAATGTTAAAAATGAACTTCTACGAACTTTACACCGAATCAACAAAAAAACGTGATTTTTAAATACGTTGTAGGTATATTTTTCAAACGACAGTTTTCCAATGTGGTATCGATGAATGGCTTAATATTCTTCACTTGAAAATATTCTCAACTTGAGCTCCTTTATGTGCTCAATTAGTTATTATTACCTATATCCTAATATGCCTCGAAATTCTCATCATAGGAATTTTCGACATGTTCAGCCGCTTAAAAAAAAGTTAAGTCTCGAAAAAATAATAATGTTTTGATAGAACCTAATTAGCATATTTTACATTTGCTCTAATCCAGGAAAACAACACAATAATTATTATTAATAATTGATAAATATGCGTGGGAAAATTATTTTTCACGTCATACTATTTATTTATTTATCGTATGGTCTTACAATGTATGTCACATTTCATGTAGGTTAATATATTTTTTTCAAATAAGTAAGAATACATAAAAACAGCATTAAAATATTAAACAGTTATATCTCCTATTGGATTGTCAAATCAGTAAAATGAAAGTAAATAATTTAAAAAAATAAAATAAATTATAAATAATTATGTTTAATTTAAAAGGTTAAAAACAAACAATGGTATATTGGAATTGTGTCTCCTTGTCAAAAGTTAAAATTGCTGTGGTGTAAGTATTCAATCGCCCTTTCATTAAGATGAATGAAATCCAGGAAGTCGCCATCATAGGCTCTGGCCCTGCATTCGGAAACTATGTGTATATTTTCAACTTGAGCTCCTTTATGTGCTCAATTAGTTATTATTACCTATATCCTCGAAATTCTCATCACGTCATACTACATACCTACATTTTTTTCGGTATTTGTAGAAGATAGCTTCTAATCTACTCGCTGTTAATGTTTACGTACCTATATACTTGGTTGGTATTTTTGTTGTTCATACTATTTGTGTAATTATTTTTTGTACCATCACTGTTAATATATCTGTTTAGTAAAAAAAATATTACTAACGACAAAATATCAAAATAAAAGAGTTGCGTTAAAATGGAGTTGTTTGGACCATTTACTATTTAATAGAGATGATTGTCTTTGCTGTCAGGACCTAGAGGATTGATAGACTAGCAAAAGAGAAAGAGGAATAGAAAAACCTATTGGTTGTTGCCAAATGGAAGGATAGTAAAATGAGTGGTTGGACGACGGTCCGCAATGATAACCCGACGCAAAGAGAAGTGAAGAGGCCCAAATTCACAATTGGAAAACAGCCATGATGATGAATCTGCTTTGGCAATGAATACATTGTGAGAGCTATGGCACGAAGGTGCTGCAGATGGAGAAAAAGGGGAAATCTGCACGTATTCGTGGTCACGTCGAATAAAATAAGGTAAAGGTAAACCCATGCCGCACAATACCTAATAATCATGCAGACAGAGATTTGGTCAAAACTAAAGGAAAAATAATGCAGCATGTACGACAATATGCGGGGAGTTTTGTGATACTAAATGAACAACAGAGGGTAGTATGAATTGTTTACCCGCTAATAATGTCTTATTAGCGTGCAAATACTGTTCTAACAACGACCCATCGAATCGTTCGATCATTTTGTATAGAAATTCTTTCTTAACTCTTTCGATTATCAAAAATATCAAAACGATATTAGGGATAGAGGTAACAAAAATGGATTCTAGTCCTCGCGGAGATTTTTGAGACCATGATCACGCAACATCAAGAGTTCGCAGAAGGCAAATAACTGCAGAAAAAACTATTTTCACCTGTGACAATTTTTCAACAATATATTGAAGAAAACTTGAAGTTCGGACACAATGAGCTAATAGGATATTCACGTTTCCCAATAAAAAGCTGTAAACATGGCTATTAACGTCTTCATAAAAAAACTTTGAACATGTTTTTAATGTTTTAAAATCGATATTATAGCTGTAGGCCCATAACAACCTACATATTTACTATAAAATGGTTAGTTGGTTAATTAGCCATTCTCGTGTTGTGTTTCATTAGACAAAACTAAGTACCTACCCACCTTTCTATTCACCCGATGGGATGGTAATTTAGACCTTTTATACAGCTACTGTTGTTTTGATAAAATAATTCCAAATAGGTATAAACACAATATAATAATAACATTCAAGACTAGCTTGAATCATAGTACTTATTAAACAAAAATACATTTCTTTTGTATTTTAGGTTAAGTCATGAAAAAATACTAATTTCATCTTCTTGTCTGTATACATACATATTTGTTGTGTTCGTATTCTTTGCGGCCGAACCCCTTTCAAAACTGAGCGGATCTTAAAGACGCTTTTTGGGTGTCAATGGTTATCCGAGGATGGGTACGAGGATTTTGGATTTTGGATTCCCTATTTCTATTTATTGATTATTTTATCGTTTCTGAATAAGCACCTTTATCGAAAACATTGAAATGTATCGTGGGTTAAATTCAACGGCCAAAACATCGTGGCGTGGGAAGAGGAGAGGTGTGCAAAAGGTTGGCGGAATGAATCGATCCATCGTCGCTGAGAGGGCTGTGTTGGCTCCTTTTATATTTATTATTTTCATAGGATTCCAATTGAGAAAGTCCATGCAAGAAGCAAGGGGTATACCAATAATACAAAGAGATGGTCTAAGAGACGAAATCTGCAATCAGGAGTACGCGAACGACCTAGATTTCTTCAGTATGACTTCAGGAGGATTGACAGTCTAGGTAGATCGAAATCCAATCCAACTCCCTTAAGGCCCCACTTAGGGTCATAGGGAGGCAACAAGAGCTCTCCATTGCGCTCGATCTTGCGCAACGTTTGTGACCTCCTGCCACATCATGTCCAGATTCCTCAGTTCTGCTTCGAAGGAGTAGAACACAGTATGAGAAGGTCTTTCTCGTCTTCGGGACCCTGATGGGAGGAAGAACAGCGCTCTCCTCGGCCAACTGTCATTCGGCATCCTTAACACATGTCCCAGCCAAGTCCATCTCCTCCACGTAATGGTAGAAGTGATGGGCTGACGCTGGGTGCGACGACGTATATCGTCGTTCGTGATGCGTTGGTACCATCTTGTACCTATTCGAATGCAGATACTTGCCTGGGCTTTGGTCAGGTGGCAGGACTCACACCTATACAGGAGAATGGGCAACACACACGCATCAAACAGTTTACATTTCGTCTCCACATTAAACGCCGACGCCATCCATATTTTGGTCATGTTGTTAAAGGCCCCGCTTGCCAGATAGATATATGTAAATAAATGTTACATTCTTTCAGTACTTTAATATAGTATCGATACAATATTCTTTAAATCGAACACTAGGATAGTCCGGATTAATTAAGAAAAAATAATATGCATTATTTAAATCCGAAGTTAAAATGTCTTTTACTGATGTAATAATATGTCTACTTTTGTAGATAATTTATACAAAAATTTATTCCATTGTCGAAACCATGAAGGTAGATACCTAGTCATTTTGCAAATATATCTACAGACTGTGAAAACAGATTCAGAAACTTCGTGCATATTCAAATAAGATTACTGATAATTCCACTGTCGAATCAAAATAATGTTGATTCCGAATTAAATCTTTTTAGTTTGTACTTTGAATGCGAGAACTTCTAACAGAGAGTTCTAATTTAAATATAGTAAGTTTTTTTTGTGTTTAAACTGATTTTTTTTTACACAAAGAGGTCAAAATAACTATTAAAATAAAAAACAGCACTTTTTCAATGGCACGTCATTCGTTCGAAGTTTCATCTTTGTACTAATTTATATTTAACTTCATTTTGTAAAGATACAAAAATTCGTTAAGTTCGATATAGTTATGATATTATTATTTATCACGAAATCATTGAACCAAATTTGAAACATTTGCCATTGTCTTAAAATATATTTATTGATCTTTGAGGTTTTAAAGGAGTAAAACTACCGCTAGGCTACGCACCGCTTCTTATTTGATAAACTTAATCCGGTTACCTTTCAAAAGCCCAAATCAACATAAATAAAATATCCCAAACTAGAGGACTAGGTAAACGTCGCATCACTTACATCCTAAGCTTATTTAATTTCCACTAAATCACATAAAAAAATAATGCACCTTTTTCGTGACACATCTGACAAGCTGAAAGACTTTGTATGAGAAAAAATAATCCATATTTTCTCACCGTTTAAAAATAAACTGAGTTTCACGAATATTTTAAAACCAAAGTTAGACAAATCGGTTCAGCCGTTCTTGAGTTTTTGCGAGACTTAGGTAAAGCTAATAAATAAACGAAAGTCATAGGACATTCTCCCATGAGGAAACTCCTAGGCGACTTGTGTCTCCTACCCGTATGATACGCGTCGCTCGTTAGTCGCTGCCATACATATTTGATCGGTTTCGCACACGACAAAACGCGTCGACGACGCGTTTGATACTAGTCGCATGCGACTGGTCATTCTGATCGCAAGAGACTGCAACGCGACTGCGACGCTACCTGAATAGTAATAAAATGGGAAGGGCCCATGTCAACATCCACATAAAATTCGCAAATAACACTCTTTTACGAGACAGCAGGCCAAGAATTGTCACCTAATGATTTAAATATTGTTTGTCTCAATAAAACCTTAGCGTTATTAAAATCCTTTCCTCAGCAGACACGCACTCTCTCATTGTTATATTTTTTATGAATATGTGGAGTAAACAACTTTATCAAATTAAAGACTCTTTTGACATTTTATAAAAATGAAGAAACTTATTATCTCTATAGGTCTCTAGTAGCGACAAATGCCCTAAAGTTAACATTTCTTTGGATGTATAGGTGCACCCAAAATCTTTGCACTACTCACCCTGCTACCAGCAACTTTTGTACGTTCGATTTCTCTTTCACACTTTCCATCCCTACTAAATGTAGGTACTTCCTAAATACACATACTCATTCACTTACTGAAGACATTCATTTTCCACGGTTATTGTACAATAATTCATTCTTGCTTTATCACTTTAAAAGACCAAAACATTTATTTTGAATGACGTTCATTTAAGACCATAAAAATGTTCATCATGTTACGAACAATAACTCTTGTATGATACCATTTTCTCATATATTTTTTTTTATTTCATTTAATTTATATTTATAGATGTGGAACATTAGCCCTTGAGTTACAAAAATAATTATTACGTGCGAAGATCAAAATGATACCTTATTATAATTTAAAAAAGAAAGAACTTCTTCCTAAAACATATGTACCTACTTTCTTGTTGAAATGACAACGGGGTTCTGATGTAGCAAAGATTAAGCTAATTAGCATACTATTGTTTATAAATTTTCTTCTACCGTTTGCAGGTAATCAAACTGTTTACTAAAACTTTCCTTCTATATACCTTCTATATTGTAGTTACATACAGACTGTATTCGCATTGGTATAATTAACAAACCCCATTTTCAGGTACGATATTAAGACATAAAGATAAAATCAAGGTAAGGTCATGTAGAGTATAATTTGTAATTTTATACTACGATCGCACACAAAATACTTAAACGTTGTACCTTGGGTTGAAAAATGGTTATTTTTTTATCTGAAAATTTTTAAAGAATATAGATATGCATTACACTTTCAAGAAACAATTCTTCTTCTTCGTCAGTCAGTCCCTCAATGCCGAGGATCGTGACCGCCATGCATCCCCATCAACTCCCTCCATCTATCCCGGTCTTCAGCCATTCTTATTGACCCATGCAGTGTGGTCCCCGTTGCCCGCCTGTCAAGATTTCGTGAGCAATCGTCCTCTTCCCCTCCTGCCCGCGACCATCACCACCATAATCCTTCTCTCCAGGGAGTCCGGCCCTCTTCCTGATGCGCCGCTCGCATTCTGTGGATAATGAGAGAGTAGGTACACCGAGTTCTCTGCGTATTGAATCATTAGTCCTGTGTTCAAACCAATGAACACGGAGCAGTCGTCTCCAGCACGCTGTGCGCATGAAATCCGGCGATCGATACCACTGGACTACCAACCACCGCATTATTTTATTCTTACACATGCCCTGTATCTTTTTTTCGTTTTTATTATTGAGTATTTTTCCAAATTCATAACCTCTACCTACATCCTAAGAACTAAATACCTACCTCTAATCATATTATTTAAACTTAAAATTAAACAGAATTGAAAATTCTCCATTATACCTACCTATCAGGGTAAATTACTTACAATGAAAACTTGTTTTTTTTTCATTACCTACATTTTGTGTTTTCATTTGCTTTTGAAAGTCATTCAAGAAGTTTAATCATTGACAGTTGGTCGAAGAGAGCGCCGTTCTTCCTTCCATCAGGGTGTCGAAGACGAGGAAGATCCTACTGGTTTTCGCTCCTTCGAAGCAGCGGAAGATCATACTGGTTTCCACTCCTTCGAAGCAGAGCCAAGGGAATTGAACATGGCGTAGGAGAAAGTCATTGAAGCCGCGTAACATCGAGCGCGGTGGAGGGCTCTTGTTGCCTGGCTCTTATTGACTGATTTAAAATGATTCAGGTGAACCATTGTTACAAGTCGAGATATGCTGATTTTCTTAAGATGGTGTATGTGTATTATTATTCTAAATAGAACGGCGCCATCTATGCGAGAAAATTGTTACAACTCAAGGTTCCACCCACCTATAATATGTGTAGAGTAGCTTCCTACATATCTACATACGCCGGGAAAACGTCATGTTTGACTCTCCTGGGAAATTAAAGTCATATAGTGGTACAACTATTTAATTCTTTCTTACGGTGTGAATCCTTAAGACGGGAAAATTAACTATGTTGTGTCATAATATTTTCAAACATTTTTAAATTATTTTTTTTTACAATATTATATTGTTAAGAACAAAAAAGTTTGCGCAACAAAAGATAGTGGGTAGATTTTTTAAATATTATTTTAAAGGGGTACCTATTCTAATGGAAGGTCATTTCATAGATACTATTTTCTGACTAGCGGCAAAACTTGTCGAACAACAAACACAGAAACGGGGCATTACTTATAAAGGTAGAAAACGGACGAGATGTTTTTGAAAATATAAATATAAAAAGTGAGCTCGCTTTGTGGGCAGAACACAAAGAAACCAACAAGTGTGTATACCTTTATACAGCAATCTATAATAGGAAGAGAAAGAGATCTACTTGGAAGGGTCAGGAATTAAATCGTGGGGAAAATGAACCGATTCAAATGACAGAAGGAGAATTCTGTAAATGAAAATATAAACAACAGGCGTGCAGCTGTTCCTCTCCAAAATACTTTATTACTTTGTCAAAGGGAAAATAACTCCGGTTTATTTTGGAGAGTATTATTATTCGGCTCAATGGCATTTTGAAATAAGTTGAACTTAATTATTTTTAGACGAAAATATTAATAAGATCTTTGGAAATCCGATTTATTTTTTATTAAAATTCTAAATTTTCCTCTTCAACTAGATTTCAATAATAAATATTATTGTTAGCAATTTCTCAAATGCAAAATAGGTACTCACCTTAAAGTGATGATAATAGTGAATTGATATTTTTAACTCCCTGCGTGCACATGTACAATTCACTGTAGAGATTTAAGAAGAAGAAAATATAAGTCATAGCATGGTACTTTCTAACCAAATCATTGTAAGTTTAAGTAAAAAAGTTTAAAACAAAATGGAAAATAAACTGTTTATTTCTATGGAAATTTGAGTTTACGATTTACATAATCACGTCAAACGTAGCTATTATTATTCCTTTTGCTGTGTTTACAAATTTACTTAATTTGTTACAAAAATGATCGAAAACAAAAAAAATCCCCAATTGGGTTCTAAGAGGATGGAGTAAGAGGATGTAAAGTCGCTATCTTTACTCATTCCCATTAAGGCAATTATGTAAGAGATTATGTAAAATAATATTCATAGAATAGGCCCAACCATCCGAGAGGTTGTCACTCTTAATGACTGTCGTATTTCTGGCTCTACTCTGACTTATGTCTCCTAGATAAGTTTTAACTCTTGCATAGAGCACATTAAGATTAGTATCGGAACCATTTTATGCGGACCCATAACCGAGAGATATCTCTATTAATTGTTCGTAATCCATCGTTCTCATACAAACGGCCCCTGGGTTAGCCGTTATGTGGTGTTTCTTTATGTGGTTCGTTCGTTTTAACAGAACAGATTATTATAATAATATTTTGATTTGAATAAAGATCTTTGTTTTATTATGAATGAATATTCTGTTTAAGATAAGGGTTGTTAGAATTGAAGTCTTTACCAAAATGATGCCCCCGGGACACTTTTAAGTGTTTTTATAATCTTGCTTTTTAGAAATTTAATATCATTTTATTAAAATTCACTCTTTATTTTTAGTCTTAGAACTTTATGAATAGCATGTTTTACTTAGTTACACAATTGTTAATTTCGATCGTGTAATAAATGATGCCAGAAATGCCCAAAGTTCTTCTTCTTCATTTACATACCTACCTATTAATTGTCAATCGCTGTGACGTTGACGATCACTCTGGCAAAGGTTTCTCTATTCTCTGGAACGAGATTGGGGTCCACTCTGTTACATTGAGCAGCCAGGAGATTTCGTCTACCTACTACCCTTTCCCTAGAATACCTCTATTTTACTCTTCAAAATTAAGTATAGGAGGCAAAGCTTCTCCGCCGAACATGGACCAGATAAGAGATTTTGCGAAAATCAAGTATTATTTTACAGTGAGTAATTGTCTAGTCACTTCAGCGCTATGAAGAATTTCATGGTTTGCTACTCTGTCCATCCACGGGACTTTGTACACAATGATTTTATTGAAAAAAATAACCATTGTAACTGCATTTGAAAAAACGCAATCGAAAGTTTCAAACTTGAAAAAAAAAACATAATATAAACTCTAAAATCTTGACTTAAACATTATAATTTTAAGTAATCCTTTAAAAATAAACTCAACATACCTAACAAATAGAATTCTCCGTTGAATATTATATAGGTTACTTAACCTACAGTTAATTGAATTTTTTGTAAGTATACGTCAAAAAATCCATTAACTTATTGTTAATCTTCTAAAATGATCTAGATCCCTATTTGATTTATAACGTAGTTTTATTATGACATTGTAAGATTTTGATATGGAGATTATGAGGGAGCGATACACAGGTTAACTGGAACAACATACATAAAACAGGTTTGCTTTTAATATTTCAATTATGATATTTTGTCGTACAACTTTTTTAGGATTTGGAATGAGCTTGAACAGAAACTGAATATCGCGAATGAAAGATTATTCAAATCATACAAATAGTTGAATGAAATATCAATTTAGATTATTGAATTATCACTGAAAGTACGGCTCATCGTGAGCCTCGGCCTGCTCCTAAGCTCTGCCATTCCCTTCTGTTTATCACCCGCACTCTTCAATTCGTCACAGCAACAACTCCAAGGTATCTTTCTACACTCATGTCATTATGTCCTCCGTAGCTCTTTTTAAATCCGATATTAATTTACGAAAAAATGGTATAAATAAGGGCAATACAAGTAACTTTAGTATAAAAAGTATTGACGCTCGACATTTAATGAATTTCAAGAACAACGCGATTCGAGACAAAGAACAGAGCGATGGATGGTGGCTCAGAATCATTAGATGGAGGCATAAGTGGAATAGCATAAGATGTGATGAGTGTAGAAGATCATAAAATTTCAAAAACTTTAACTAGTAATAGGTATTTTTTATTGTGAATAACCTTCAAAGGAAAACATAATTTTAATATGAGGGTACCATTACCAAACTTGATGTTCCGGTCAAGTCATCAAAATCACAAGGAAACCAAAATAACTGGGGTTTTCAGATTTGATGTACCGGAAACGGAAAGTAAGTAAGTATTACCAAACTAAAAAATAAAAGTAAAATTATAACATATCGCATGTAAACAAGACTCCATTGATTTTCTGAACATATAAAGTCGTGAAAGCACAAGTTTCCTTATCGCTTTTGAAATTAGCTGTAATATATTTTATAACGGTTTAAATGGTCCCTGCCACGCGATAACAGACGGCGGTGAGGTTTCATAATCATTTACTTCAACATATAATATATTTTACGTTTGCTGATACATAACAAAACATTGAAAACAACAACAAAAAAACGGGAAACTTTCAATGCAGGTATACGCCAATGCAATGTGATTTCACCCTTATGTAAGAGTTAACTTCAGAGTAAATGTTTCATAGAATTTAAGAACAATTTAAATAGGTTAACGCTAGAGTAGGAAAAGCCGTTTCAAAAGTAATAAGTAGGGTTAGTAAAACCCTTGAAAACAAACATTCCTATGTAAAAAATAAAGACCGTTCTCATAATATATAAAAAAAAAACAGTGGGAAGCCAAAAAATCCTAGGCAGGTCAAAATGTATGGATTTTGTAAAAATGCTTCTGTTCAGCCTATAGATAGGATAAGAATTAGTCTCACAATATCATCAAACAATATACAATGCAAATGAAAGACGTAAAGAAATATTAGAACGTGCGTAAGTTGTATCTTGGGTTGGCTGGAAGAGATCCTGCGGGATAAGTCCGCCCTTTGACTCTCGTGAATGGATCGTATCAAGACTGCATTTTTTGTAACAATAAAGCATTATTTATTATTATTCTGTATTGGAAGAACAAGCTACATACGCAAAAGCACTTAAGGGTTTGTCTTAAAAATCATAGAGGATCTTTAAATAATCCGAATATTTTCTTAGACACTATTCAACGTAATTTGAACTCAGCTCAGTCGAACATTATTTGAGACAATTCTACCTCTTTCTGGTGACTATCCTAGTATTAGTCTTCATGGGACAGCAATTTGTATGCTGCCTTCAATGGTCCCTTCAAAGACCTAGGTGTCTGATTTTATGGCCTATCCATTAAGCACGTGGGTAACATGTTTTAGAGTTGTTTTGCTTCTCCATCTCTACACAAAATCTCATCATTAACTTCGTAATATTATGATCAGACTAATTCGCCCTAGGTTGCATCTGTAGCAAATTAAAAAAAATCTGGACACCTGGACTCGTTCTAGCTAGATGACCATGTTTCCTTACAATTTCTTTCTCTTGATGTCAATATATTTTATTGTTGGCTGAAAGAGTGATGATTTGTTTTTATCTATCTTATCTAACTTAACCGCTAACAACACTTTCACAGATAATATGTTTGACTAATATGTTTTCGGAGATAATATGTTTGGCTCTTGTTTTTACTATATAGATACCTACTATTTTTTTGTTATTCCTCCCATCGAGAACAATCCCAATAGAGAGCTATTGTTGCATCTTCATGCCCCTAAGTAGGGTTCAAAGGGAGAATTAATGAATTTAACCAAACAACACCAATGATTTTAGAGTTTACATAATTATTGAACACATTTTAGACTCATAGTAATTTACATCAAAGATTTTTAAGATTTCTAAAATGCGATTTTATAATAATATTATTTTTTTGTTTGAGGCCTAATACCCGGAAAACACATAAATTTATAAATTAATGGATTCAAATACTTCATTTTGATCGAAACTTTAAATAAGCGGACATTTAAATAATGTCAACAAAAAAAGAAAAAATAACAACTAATGACTCTAACAATTCATTACTAATATTCGATTTTTAAATGGAACAAACCACTAAAGGCTTACGACCGTCTTCTACTGTTATTTCGAAGGCTGGCTTGGTGTAAAAAAAAACGCTTATTGAAAACGAAACCTGAAAAAACTCCCTATTTTGTGAACAAGTGTTATTTCAATTAAAATTTTCACAAACACCTTTCAAAATGTCACTGGACAAGGGTTTCTAGTTGATAAGCGTTGGACGTTTTCTTCCTATTACACACAACGATAATAGTAATGACATGCAATTATTTACACCATATTTACCATTAACAATGTGGAAGGGTGGCGCTGCTGGACCGGTGTTAAGTTTTTGTACGACAATGTAACTCTTAACAACTATCAAAGGAGAGGTCGGTGCGCACGGGGGTAGCTACATTAATTTTGCAGAACCGCAAGGGAGGAATACAAGGGTTTTATATCTTCCCACATTATAAATTTAACCGTAATATAGGTTGGTAGGTTTATTAAATGCCTCCGTCACTCTGGAAATAATAGACTGAGAAATTTGAATAAACTGATAAGTAGGTATAACAAAAATGTATGAAGTACTTACCTATATTTAATTAATTTGTATTTGGAACAAAACTCAAAATTTTTATGGATATATCAGGGGGACATAACGTTGAACCGATGGAGATCTCTCTCCTTTCTTTGTCCAAGGACCAGGATTATGTTCTTGCAATCCAACTATAACATTATTTTAAATTAATAAATTAATCTTCTTCTTTCTAATGTGGCAATATCTATAGTAAATTAATCTGGAAATGCGACTGTGAGGCTATCAACAACTTTTTAACCAAAAAAAATCGCAGTGAATAATTATTTTATCCTATGAATTTGAAATTTTTAAAAAACTCTTGCTGCCTCACTAAAATAAGAATAAGACAGAATAAGGTTGATGTTTTTTTGGAGAAATAAATCTTTGAATGTAAGTAGATAATATGCTATGTAGGTATGTATGATGTCAAAATGTATTTTACCTAAATGTATTATGATTGTTTTATCCCCGTTTCACACAAGCGTCTTTTCGCTTTAGAAACGGGGTTAATATTGATTTAATAATTATAAAAAAAACACTTGCTTAAAAAAATCGAAATTTATACACATTTCGTTTATTTCGTTGTTTTCTTACCATATTATTCAGTTAGGTACCTAATGTAAAAAAAATATTTTTACTAAAAACTATACAGTTTTTTTTTTAAGTTCTGTACCAAACACGATATTTTTATCTATCGATTGTGCACTCGTTAAGAGTAAAAATATATCGGGTTGATTTTCATAGTTTATTGTTAGCAGGTTTATTCCATGAAATACATTTTCCCAGAACTGCGTTCACTGTTCAACCCACATCTGCTGGTAAATGTAGGTATATCGTTTTTCTGGGTAACATTATACTTTTTTGCCCCACACAGCATCAAAGTTACTCTTACACGCGGCTAAAGTACATCGGAAGGTACCCACACATACATGGGTATCATAACAGAATATAGAGCACATACGGAACTTCTGCATGTTAGAAGTTCCAATTTTCCGGACTATTCGCTCTTAATGGCCTTCCACTACCATTGTCACTCCAACTGTGATTCCATACTTTTCCATTTCAAACACTCCATTCGTTTTTTTTTATTTTTTTTTATACTTGTTGTACTAAAAACTACTAGAATGTAATTAACTTTATCAAGCTAAGTGTATATTATTTTCTTGTTTTTTTTTTACAAATCTCGGAAGTCTGAGCTTTGACAACATTATCAAGTTTGCTGCGGACTAATCTCCTCCAAACTAAATTGCAGTGTGCAGAGAGTCTAAGCCTTCTAAAATTTTGATTTTTTTATGTGGGTCTGTATCTGTATATTTTAAATAGTAGTCTCTTTGTGAAAAAAGTAATTGCAGTGATCTAGTATGCATTGTAATAGATAACAATACATGTTTTTGGTGAGTATATTTTGCAAACATGGTTGTTCAAAGGATATTTAATGATATTTTGATAAGTTAGTAAGTAGGTACATTAAATTTATATAATTAACCCCGAAGATCTACTCATCCAGCATAAAGGCTTTTTGAGAACAATTAATTTTCATTATATTGATTTTTTTCTCATATACATACATATATACATTCTCCCTTTAAGGCCCCCAGCACACCGCAAGCCAGCCCGGAGGAGACAATCCACAGCAAACCCAACCCGCACAAAACCAACCCTCTAGTTCGATCGAAGCAATCAAACCAAAAAGCCGATCCCACACAAATCAAGCCCGCCGCAGATCCCCCCCCAAACCAACCCGCAATGTAGGAGGCCTAAACCCCACATAGGAGCATAGGGAGGCACCAAGAGCTCTCCATTGCGCTCGAAGGAGTCCATTTTCTCATACCCTTTATTCAAAGATCTAACTCACTCAAAATCAGATTTAACAGTTAGCTTCATGGTTTCACCCAATCAGCGAAATCAGCGATATAAAAAATGACGATTTTTTTAATCGAAACTGTTGTACTTTCTTTTACATTTTTACGAATTTTACTTTACGAATATGTAACAACTAATGACTCTATAACAATTCATAACTGATGTTCGATTTTTAAATGGAACAAACCACTACGGGCTTACGACCGTCTTCTACTGTTATTTCGAAGGCTGGTTTAGTGTGATCACTTTACGCCAAGAACGCTCTCCATTAGGCGGTAATATCTCCATAAGTCTCCGAAACTCCTTATCATGAGAATTCTCGACATGTTCAACATGTCAAACAATCCCATGTATACAACAAATAGATAGATATTTAATGAAATAAAGAGATAAAAAATGGAAATTATTGAGAACATGAGAGCAACCAAATTCAAAGACTGCGACTGCTGTCATGTATTTGACACCAAGATATGAATATATCCATTATTTTGTTAATGTCTCATCTTTATTGCCTTTGCTTTGGCTTGTTGGTGCACAACGTTCTAATTATGTCTAGATTCTTGTGACCTTTTTTCAGGACTAGATCTTAACGAATATGTAACAACTGTTTTACTGTACCTTCATTATAATAAGCTCAATGTTTATTCATTAATTGTTTTAAAATAAGTATTCTTATAGTCGAACGCAAGGTTTGAGATTCTCAGCGAGAAACCTCAAACTCGTATATTCCTCCCACCGACCCACGACTCTATGACTAATTCACTCAATTTGATGTCTCGATTACATTTTTCCTTCGCCTACACCCACTTTCTCTCTAACGGTATGTTCACTTCATGGTATCATCGAGAAGGGGACGGGTACAAAAGTGTATTTTTATACTCTAATTCCTATACAAAATCGTTTCCTCGACTTCAACAACTGATACCCGAATGAGTTTCGAATAACTGAACTCTATATTATACAAACACACATAACGTATCCAAATATACTACAATATCGTATGATTAGATTCATTGGAACCATATGGATTGAAGAAATTTCATTAAACTGGAAAACATGCAAATGTACGCTATGAGACGAAGACCTACTTATAATATATATACGTTTGTATTTCTGTAGTAGGTATGTAAGGTGTCCCAGCTCGATTCATTTTATGTGTGTTCGATTTATTTCCTTTCTGGATAAGATGTAGGTATTTTGATTATTATTACTGCGATGATATTTTAAGATGTAGCGAAAAAGAGCTCTCTATAAGAATAGCCCAAGCCAGATCTTCACTCAGTGGTATGAAAAAGATTTGGAGGTCTAATAATTTCTCCACCGAAACCAAAATGTGCCTTTTGAACACATGTCGTATTATCATCATCATCCCCGTCGTTTCCTCGTTGCTGAGGATCGTGATCATTCCAACCAGCTGCCCTCAAATTCCCCGGTCCAACGCCATGTACAGGGCCTCCCACAGTGTCTCCGCTGTGGCCTGTTTGACCTGGTCGCTCCATCTCCTCGGAGCCCGACCCCGAACTCTGGTACCTTCGTTCCTGATATGGATACACACAACAAATTCTCCGGTGCCGGTGGTAGAAAATTGTACATTTGAAAAAAATGGAATTACATAAGAGACTAATCAAGTGTTGATCAAGACTGATTCATACAATAAAAGGTGAGAAATAGGTATTAAATTCTACAAATCATTCTCAAGGGTAGAATTGAAAAAAAAGCAGGAATTTGGCAGAAGACAAGCCTCATAGCTAAGAAATATCCGAAATTGATCGGGCGTAGGAGAACTTATTCAAAACTTGAAATCGCTAGGAGGGGGTATGTAGAATAGCAATTATCGAAATGAACATACCTAGACCCATCATTTACACAAACATCAGCCTTCATACAATGACTCACCTACTCAAGCAAAATTAATTGGACAATGCATTATTTACAAATCCCTGTTGCGTGATACGAACGTTCACGCTTCTACATACAATACGAGTCTATGTCTATGAATAAACAACAAAACCCATTGCATATCCAACTCTTGATAGCGAGCGACATCCATCTACAACCCCATATCACGCATATTATTATGTACGTACACACAATTAATATTATGATTGCAATACGGTTAATTCAAATTAACTGCACATCAACTAGGTAAGTAATAGAGGTGTGCTTGATAACCGAAGGGGGAATAGGTTTGTATTCGAGTAAAAAGGTCATTGCTATAGGAATAAAACGAATGAATTGTCTTAGGGGGGAAAGATAACATGGGGCCGATTTCTGCATTTAATTTAATATGGATAAGAAAATGAAACAACAGGAGCAATCTTAACATTAGCACGGTAATTTAAATAAAGCAATTTATTTGTTACTAGCTTAAGTACCCGTGCGTTGCCCAGGAATAGTGCATTATGACCATGATACTTCAATTTATACCTGTGAAGTTATGTTTGATTAGGGCAACCAAATGCAAAAACGGCGAAGAACTCACAGATGAGCTCCTAGATGGCCAGGGTCTCAAGCAAGGTGACTGACTGGCCCTCACATACATACCACAACAGTACAAATCCTAATATTTATTTCCAAAGTAGCCAAATCGTCAGATATGCTTATGACGTCAACATAGTAGGAAGATTCCTGATAGCCATAAGAGAAGTCTTTGACTCCTTGGAAATAACAGCAAAGGAATTGGGATATATAGAAATCAAGCGAAGGATAGCAACAGAAAACAAAGCATTCTTCTCTACTCTACTGCCCGTGCTCTAGTCAAGAAGTGTCCATAGAAAAACAAAGATCACTCTCTACAAAACTATTATAAGAACAGTTATGACATATGTATAGGAAGAATGAGCAATGACTGCGAAATCCATGGAAATGCTGGACACATTTGAGAGAAGAATGCTTCGTATGATTTTGGAGCCCATGAACGATAGAGAATCCTGGAGAGTATGGTTTAACCATGAGCATTACAATGTTTACAAAGCTCCCAGGATCTATGAATATGCTAAATTGGGCAAGGCATATCGTTGCTTGATTTTATTTGGTTGGTTGGTTTTTAAATAAAACTCTTAATTTCACTTATAAAATTTAATTTTTAATTTTTGGGGTCGCCATATTATACCTACTAATGTCAAATAAAATATAATTGCTATTATTAGGTGAGAACAAAAACAAATTTGAAGGATTCATCAATCACGTAAAGGAAATATGTTCGGCAAACACTTTCAAACTCACCAATGCCAAGGACAAACTGAAGAAATTTTAATGCCGATATTAGATTGACTTCGTTACAACAAATTTTGGTTCAGTACATCTTTAATGGAAGTTTTTCAGGGACAAATTGACGATTCGTTACTGGAAATTTCGTTAGGTACTTCGGTATTTGCTATAAAAAAATTTGATCTGTATTTGAATTTATCATATTTCAATAGTGACGATGCATACCTAAAATACAAAAAATATATGTAGTAGGTTGAAGTAATAATATTCCAAATCATTAGAAAAAGTGCACTTATTTAGTCCTATTTCTTAGCTTAAAATCAAAGACACAAACAAAATACAATAAGACAACAGGGGTGTAAAGAAAATTGAACATAGGACATTTAAAGATACATTGTGGTCCTAGTTACATAACCTCATCATCGCAATATTAAACTAAACTAAATTATGAAGTCTCAGGTTTGTATCCATAAAAGTAATGAAAAAAAAGGTTCCTGTAAGTTGAATAGACGTAAGGTGTGATAGACTATATTATTATATCTATAAAAATAAAGCCTTGTTCTTTTAACATATTTACAATGTAACATACAGGATTGTGAAATACTATAGCTAATTATATGCAATTACACATATTGAAAAGATTTAACGAATAGAATATTTAGCGTACAGTGTGTGCTGTTTATAGTCTATCTAATTATTATATTGTCTATCCTATTGAAAGAAGAGCTGCTGGCCTGTCTTCTGTTTGTGTCGTATCGAGTCTCACGATATTGGCAACCACTACTTCAACACCCCCGCTGTTCAGGGTCCAGTCCAATCTCTCATGTTGGGCATCTAAGATATTTGCCTTCGAACGGGACCACTTTGACCATCCAACATTTTCATCGGCAACAGTTGAAGGACTCATATTGATCCCGATGCACTGTAAAAAAATATTATTCAATTAAAATAAACACAGAATCCATGAGCAACACATATTTTTTGTTGGGTTTTGAAGACTGGTAAATATTTAATGAAATAGTGGAATTATAAAGAAGACAGTGACAGAATTCTCACTTTTTAAATTAATATTTGTTAAATTTTGTGTATGAAAACAAAAAATGCTAATTATTATTAAGTTTGCGGGCTTCTTTTGATATTTGACAAAAAACCTCCTAAATGAATATGTTTTAACCTAACAAAGTGTAGTGTAAAAAGTGTAAAACACTCGAGGAGGTGTCCAGAAACCCCCCTAAAAACTATGTTCCAATCTTAAATTAACCTATTCAAATTGTAGTGTTATTATTCGAAGATGTTATCCAAATGGAATAACCAAATGACAATGGCCAGCAATATCTTCATTTTTTAAACAAAAACACCAAATTGAGAATCAAGAGATTGTATGAGAAAATATGCAACGTTTATATTTGATTTTTATTTAATTAATTGGTTGATAAAATGCTTCAAATGTTATCAAATCACTCCATAACATGCTTGTATAAAATATAACTACCTTTAAATCTTTAGGGGAGGTATTATTTTTCCATTTCATAATTTGCAGTGCAAAATATCCTTGATTTGTGATAATTGGTAAACACTCAAGATTCTGTAAACAATGATAATAAAACATTAGTTTTGAAAACACAATTTATATAATAATTTATTATCCCATGTAATTTTACTTACCAGTTCGTGTGGGTTTTTATTTTAAACATTTTAATAACTGGTATTGCATTTTTTTATTTTGACAGAAGAGATGCGCTCGCTATTCATGGCATCTTCTTTTTCTTCTTTTTGACATATCACTCCTAATAGTCCTAATGTTCCTGCCATAATCACAAATATTCAATCAATAAATGTATTTTCCAAACTTGTTGATGTACAACGAATATATTAAAATAATCCGAAAGATCATTAAAGAGTAGGTGTTTATTTATTTGTATTTCATTCTGTACACGAAATATAAAAATAGGATTTAATAAAACAGAATCATTACGTTTGCGTTTTTTTTGCTGTCCTCTCTTATGGTTGTTCTATTGTCTGTGGTTGTCATCGCCAAACGTCAAACTTTTTATAGACGTCAAACAAAATAGTATGGTAAAACCACAATTCTTTTTTCAAAATTCAATTAATGCATTCTGTTTCCTTTTATTTTTATTAGGTAGGTACTTAACTAATTGCACAACTTTCTTTTTGCTTAAATGTACTTATATTTTGTAACAAAGACTTATTTTATAACAATATACTTATTGCAAACATTATACAGTATACCTTCAGGAAAAATGTTTAATATGAGGTTAAATACTTATAATAATAATTATTATAGTAATTTAAATGAATCATTCATTTCACTTACACATGTGTATATTAACTGTGGTCTTTAATGAAATGATAAATTTCCATTAAAGTAAATAATATTCCCCCCTTAAACATGCATACATAATCATTATAAAAATTGTATTCTGATGTTATTTATTTATTTTAGGTTGAATTATGAAGACCACAAAATGCCACCTAAAAGAATATTCTCCAAGCCATTATCGTCCAAACTTTGACATTTTCATTCTGGTTTCAACGGAGCCCACAGAGATCATTCTACCATTAAAGCGTTGATCTTCTGAGAATTATTCTACTTATCAACAGAATGATAAAGCTATTCCTGCTTAGGAAGAATTGATTTATTACTTATATATTATCTTCTAATTATTATAAATATGAAACGTTGTTGTTATATTCATGCGTTATCACATCACGCTGAAACTACTCAATCATACTCTTTGTAGTTACCTTCTTCAATATTACTACCAATATTACTACCTACATATTAATGCAGACCTCTTTTATTATATTCCACAAGTTTTTTTTACAACGGCAACTCTAAATCTCCCAAAATTTTCACAATATGGAGGAATATGATGACATTTCATAAGTAAAATAAGCTAAATTGTTTTACTTTGTTGCAATATTTTTACTTCTATAGAGGATTTTTTTTTTAAATAAATAGAAAGTTTAAGCATTGTAGATTAAAACAAAACCGTACATAATGACCAACGATACGTCTTAAGGATATTAAAATACAATTTCAAGATACCCGATTCTGACAAAATGGCAGGATGAAAATCTTAATTTGTATGGGAGATTTATGAAAAAATCTAATATTTTTATCGATAAATAACATTTTCCAAATATTCATAGCCTTAAACGTCCACTGGTATTATGACTCGCTATAGAGGGTATTACTTTACTTCTGGTATCCCTAGTTTAGCCGTCTATAAAGGACGTTACATATATACGAACGGACTCTTTTATTTATATTGATTCCACAAATTTAATAACCTGACTAGTTTCGCAGGAACAGGCCCTGCACAGGTCATAGGTGACTTAGAAATACAATTATTATTGGTACACACACAGATAGGCAGACCAATAGGCATGTACCAAAAATAATTATTGTATTCGTTTTAAGCTTTAGTTTTTAAGTCACCTGTGACCATGCAGGACCTGCAGCCCGATTCACGGAAAACTTTAAGTCTAAGTTTAGTTCGAAGTTCGAACGAAGTTCGATTCAAACTTTTCCGTGAATAGGGCTGCTGGTAATAATAATTGTAGGCGGCGACTATCTACAGTCTATGTACCTATTCACGGAAAAGTTTGAATCGAACTTCTTTCGAACTTCGAACTAAACTTAGACTTAAACTTTTCCGTGAATCGGGCTGCTGCGGGCGAAACTAGTCAGGTTATTAAATTTGTGGAATAACAAATAAATTGTTTTATTTAAATTACCGTATTTAAATAATTCCACCAAGAATGCACGATCAATTCTTTAATATTATTAGAATGAGTAGTCATGTGGTAAAAGTTAATAATATGCAGCACAGAATTGATGCATACAACAATTTTTCTCGTGTTGTGTAAGACGAAATGGTCGATATCGGTATTCGAACCCGCGACAAAACCGTCAACCGATGCCGCTGGTCATTTCACCATTTATACTGTTAGAGAACGATGCCGAATATTCTGATCTACCTACACCTGACGGTTCGCAATATTAGTCCACTGTCAACTAAGAAGTTGTTACCTCGAAAATCTTACTAAGAAACACATCATAATGAAAATCCAAAAAATAAAACAACACTATGTTCGACTATTTTAACAAAAAAAAAAAAAATTCAAACATAAAACGGGATGTAATATTTTTAAAATACCCAAAAAATGCTTATTTCGTCTTAAAATACACACACATATTACTGTATGATAACATCGTTTTATTTGTGTGCGTGAACAATGGGTAAGTAGGTAGATACTTTTATACATTCAGGAAAAAAAATGTTGTACATAAGCAAAAAAAAAAACAGCGGAATGAAATATGCATTGTATTAAAATTTATTTAAATGAAAAGAAAAGAAGAGAGAAATAGGTTTGGAGGAATCTTGTTTCTCTCGCCGGCCATTTGTCATCTGCAAGAGAAAAATTGTGCCGTAGTGTGGACCTACTTCCCAAGACATATTTGGTTCAAGGGATTTTTTTGGTAATCGTTTAGTATACTTTTTTGTCTTTTGAATAGGTATTGCTCATTCTTTTTTTTAAATATGCAATCCATTTTACAAGATTTAAGGCCTAATATCCCGGAAAACGATAAGAACAAACCGTTGTTTGTACGCCGGCCATTAAAGCATAAGAAGCTATTTTTGGTCTTAGATTTATTTGTAGATAGGTACTAATTATAAATTTTTGTTTTTGTCTAGAGCTGAGTTTATGTTGTAAGTAAAATCTCTAAAAATACAATCAATCAATACTCCCATTGACACCCCACTCAGGAACATGGGGAGGCAACAACAGCTCTCCATTGCGCTCGATCTTGCGCAATGTTGCTAAAAATACAATAAGGAATTATTTGTACCTAGGATTGCTCAGTTTTCAAGATAAGCTTCAAGATTGGGAATAATACCACTTGTAGACATATATACACACATTCTCCCCTCAAGGTACCCCGCACACCGCAAGCCAGCCCGGTGGAGACACAGAGGAATCCGCAGCAAACCCGATCCGCACAAAACTGACCTCCCAGCACGATCGAAGCAGCGGACAAATCAAGCCCGCCGCGAACTACCCCCAAACCAGCCAGCAATGCGGGGGCCTAAGCCCCACTCGGGAGCATAGGGAGGCATCAAGAGCTCTCCATTGCGCTTGAAGGCGTCCGAAGCTCATTGTGCCTTTTCTGACCAGTTGAGATTTAAGGACGTGAAGTGGTCAACCTCACGGTCCCGATCTGATTTTTCGATTTCCTGCCTCTTACAGGATGCTCGAAATATCAGCAAAAAGAGCAGAGGTGCTATTCTTCGCCGGCAACCTCACGGCAGATATATACATCAGCCACATTTAAAGGGTTATATTTTTCAAGTAATACATTTTAACATCGTTGAACATTATGTTAAGCCACGGCTAGACTATGGGCCATGCTGGCCAAATAGAGGCTCTGGCCCATCATGGGCAAGTAGTGTGACCGCTCCACCAATGACCAATATCGCCAAATATTTGACATTGGCCGTAAAACTACGGCTACACTATGGGCCATGCTGGCCAAATAGAGGCGCTGGCCCATCATGGGCAAGTAGTGTGACCGCTCCACCAATGACCAATATCGCCCAATATTTGACATTGGCCGTTACTTGTATACTTGTCGATCGAGTCCGCAAGTATTCACCAATATTGGGCCAATGTTGACAGCTGTCATGTCTTCCATGTTGTTATTTTCAGAGTTTTGTTCATTATTTTTAAACAATTAGTAATTACAATCGATATCAATTCAAAAGACAACAATATAAATAAAACAGTATACGTAAAAAGACAGTAGGTTTAATATTGTGTTGCCAAATAGTGCGTCCATTGGTTTATGTTGACAAAATAACAAAATAAAACAAGATTTGTCACAGAAGAGCAAAATAACATATAATTTTTAAATAAATCACAAATTTGTTAGAGGCGCTGGCCCATCATGGGCAAGTAGTGTGGCCGCTTCACCAATGACCAATATCGCCCAATATTTGACATTGGCCAGGTACTTGTCGATCGAGTTCGCAAGTATTCACCAATATTGGAACAATGTGACAGCTGTCATGTCTTCCATGTTGTTATTTTCATAGTGTTTTGTAAATTTTTTTTATAATCCTGATAAAATAATGAAAGTTGACAATGATAATATCATATTATGCCATTAATTGCAGCGTCCTATACAGTGATACATGCGGCATCTGCTTTTCTGTTATTAAAAATAATGAAAAACGCAAACGGCAAAGACGGTGGTTGATGCTTTCTTTAAACCACTCGAGTATTTATGTAATGTACCCATGATTCTTGTTTTTTTTTTATCAATATCTTTTATTTTCATTTATGTTATAGTCCAAATCAACCTGTAAGAGCTAGGTAAATATATACCTATTGCAAAACAATAAACATCAATAAAAATTGAAGGTTAGGTTTAATAAAATTATGAATGTTTTTATTGTGTAGGTATATTTGTGAATTGGAAATTATATTAAAATATCGTTTTTGCCCAGGGAGATAAACTCTCTTGAAATTCCCCACTCAGATAGGAGTATACAGCAAATAATTTGAGATTAGAATGTAAAATGATGAATAAAAGCAAGAATTAATCAATAAATCAGTGATAGAAACATTGTGTAACAATCTAGCCTCGTGCCAGCTGTCAGAGTTGGGCCAATAGTGTAGCCAGGTGTACAAGTATATTTGCCAAATGTTGCTACTTGCCAATGCTTGGCCAGTGCCACTATTTGGCCATCCTGGACCAGCATGGGCCATAGTGTAGCCGTAGCTTTAGGGTCTATACAGTCATCTGAACAGGTTCGTTCCATGCAAAGATTTATTGAAAAAATTTGAAAAATGATCCCTCCATTTTGAAGTTTGACACCGGCTTTTATATTCATAGCACAAATCACCCTCTAAAGGTGGAATGCCTAATTAATTATCACACATTAGAGGGTGTAGGGAATGTAGCTAAGATTCAAACCACAGAGCTCTCTCTATGAAAACTTGCAAATTATGTCGGTAGGTTCGTATAATATTATGAGGTCGGTAAAACAAAAATTGTAAAACTGTCATTCTTCTTTTTCTGTGCTTATGTCAGTTATAGAGGTCTAGAGCTAAGCGAAGCTAGACTAGAACCTGTTTAATTACCTACCGATCAAGCCTGACAATCGGAATCAAAAACGTAAAGCAAGACGGGTATAAGCTAGTGAATAATAATTGAGATATGAATCCAACTAAGTATTAGGTTACAGAGGTTGGCGAATCATACCTTGCTGATTCAGTTTTGATTTCAGATTTTGTCTCAATTCTAGAGATGCTCTCGAAAAATTTTGGGTAACGAGGTGCGGGAAAGAGCCTCGTGGTTTAAGAATCGGAGGTGGTGGTTTAGTTTACCGTAGGCTGAAAGACTTGTCCGAGATCGCGAAGTTTTTCGCAGATGGTCGCCATCGACCTGCATTAGGAGCTGCGTTTAAAAAGGAAGAATAAAATAATAAAACGTATAATAATTCAATTATTTAAAGAATCATTAGATATTTATACCAAACTACCTTTGCCGACAGACGTTGTCCTGTGCTCCTAACTATCAATATTGAATTCGAATCTGCATAATGATAATATGCTTATTACATTTAAATCAATGTAATTAATTTAGATCGATGCATCTGTTTCAAACCATGTATTTATCATCGGCATTTTGTCAATCGCACCAACTATCAAACAACTGACAGTTCCTGTCGAACTTTAATTTAATTTTTTCAAATTTGGAATAAAATCTATATTGTTAAACGTACTAAGAAGGTTACCTACTTAGAGTTTTATTTGATTTTCTAATTATTCACGCAACTTTCATATTTTTTTCTAACAAAAGAACCTTCTCTGACAAAAGCGTTTGCTTTTGTGTGTTTACGCAAAAAAAAAATAATTTGCGAAATCGGTCCAGCCGATTAGGCGTGATGCGATGGCTACCCCAAAAGGTCTCCATTTTTATAATAGGTACCTATAGAAGATGAAAACGGATATTCCAGTTGTATTTTTTTAATGGATAATTTTCATATTTTCAAATGTTTTGCCTGTATAATTTTCCAATAAACACAAGCTACGAATTGAATTAAAAGAGTACATAATTAAACCGACATGCAAAGGGTTGTTCAGCATTTTGCCACCAACAAATCGATCGATTCCATGAAAAATGTAATGAATTGAAAAAAATATAAGGTGCATACATAACACACGGCACTATTTATTTTAAATTAGCAGGTATTGTTGGATTTTCCTTATAAACGATTTTAACACATGATTAATTGCTTGGCGTTTGCCCTTTTGTGTACATAAATACGTAAGAGCTTTTAAGAAGGTTCTGAAACAATAATAATTATTGGTCCCTAAAACTAAGACAAAACAATAATTGCTTTCTCTAACTGTTCAGTGAAAAGTTTTATTATCCAATTGGATTGTCCGCGTGAAATGTTTCCAAATGTGAAATAATGAAGAGTACCTAACTATTTCCGTACAATGACATAAAACAGAGAACCAATTTTTTTGTAGGCAATATTCTCGTATGTTTTGTTATTCAAGATTAAAATTTGTTATTTTTTGTTGACTCTTGTCATTTATATTATATGGCATCTTCCATACCTTTTTGTCCTAATAAAACTTTATGGCTAATTTTTCCACCAAAGTTTGTTTAACTATTAAAGTTAACTTTTGGATTCGACCCGAAATTTCGGAAACTCTTTATTCAGTTATGTACCAATAGTTTTACAATGGGTAAAATTCTACCGATCCAGGAATCTATAAGTAGGTAGGTACTTACAAATGTTTCAAGAAATCCGGGATTTTGAAAAACAATCTTGATATCCACTTTTTTTTAAAGTAATATTTGCCTTACTTCTTTTGTAGATAATATAGACCTGAATTAAACAAGATTTCCAACCAATAACTTTGGTCCGCTTTCGCTAGATTTTATAACACGACAAACCAATAGGTAACGTCAGCGGAAAAAATACACTACTTCTTAAAGAAAAAGTAAAATTAGTGCAAACTAGTCCTAGGATTACCAAGGTAGAACCCCATTCCAACAGACTTGGAGATAGTGTGAGACTCAGAAATGAAATAAAAACCTGGGCTCCGATCTTACGAAAGAAATGAGGAACGGATAGAAATAAACAAAAGAATCTCAGCTGCTAACAAGACCTACTGTTCAATGTTGCCTATTTTTAAGTCTAGAGACGTCCATAGAAAGACAAAGATAACGCCGAACGAAATCCTTATTAGGACAGTGCTAGCGTAAGTATGTGAGGCACTAACATTGACTACACGGTCAGTCGAAATACGACACTTTTGAGCGGAAGATGCTTCGTCGGATCTGCAAACCTGTGAGAGATGGCAAAGATTGGCACATAAGCCACAACAACGAACTCAACAGTATCAACCAGGCCACAACGATGAACTGTACCGTATCTACCAAGCCCCTAAGGCCCATCGCGCACTAGGCAGCCAGAACATTCGTAGGAAATCGTGGCTGCCTAGTGCGCGGGCTCCCATACAACGTCATATGTTTTACTGGCTGCGGCAGCCATGGCTGCGCGATGGGCCTAAGTTCTCAACACACATAAATACTACAAATGTTGTGATGAGCTGGGCACATACAGAGAATACCAAACATTCGGGCTCTAAAGAAAATACTCACTTGACACTCAGGGGGAAGAAGAAAGGTGGGATGACCAAGGCTTAGATGAGAGGATGAAATTGGTTAAGATGCGGAGAAACTATCACAGGATGCCAGCATCGGATGACAGAACGTGTTAAAGGTAAAAGTTGGTTGTGGTCAAACCCAATTTTCGGCTATAGCGTCATTGAAGAAGAAGATGCTCTAGGATTGATATTAAACAGAGATATGAATTGAGGATTTTTTTTAAATTTCTCTGGTTATCAAATAATTTTGCCATCAATTTTCTGTTGTAATGTAGGAAAATCGTAGATATTTTATAATTTATCACGTCAGCATAATAATAAGCTGCCCGACTAGCAATCACTTTATAAGCAAAAAATATCTGTAATATTTAAAAGAAAATACAATCCAAGTTGTTTAGTTTCAATGCGCTTCTATTGTAGTACATTTTCATCATGATATCATTTTTCATTTTGTTTTCAATATAAAAATGGAGACAAACAATAAATAGCTCTCTGACTTCCCGTTTCATCCCTTATGTAAATAGTCGAGTAAAGGGTTGATAAAACAATAAAAAACTTTTTGAATATTCTATTTAAAATTAAAATATTCTATTTTATTATATTTTGTTTTTGACTATATTGTAATTGTAAAAGGCCTCGGCCATATATTTATTGAAAATAAAATAAATAAATAAAATAAAATATTTTCAAAATTTTGCCGATTCACAAGTCAAAACTTCGAAATTAGGGGAACGAAAAGGTTTTTGCATTATGGCTACGAAAACATTGTATTTTATTTATGAAATGAATCTAGGCTCACCAAAAAGTGAAAACAAATAGGTACAAATTTGATATTTCACAAAAGAAAAATTTTGAAAGAGACTTGAAGATTTTTAATGTTATCAAAGAAATAGGTAAGTATGTTTTTTTTTTAACCTCCTGAGTGCTGGAATTTTTTTTTTCTATTTTTGCAATTATATTTGGAGAAAAGATTAAGTAGACCTTTAAAATGATAAAAAAAATATTTAAAAAAATCTTGGACGGAAAATGTGGATTTTCCTTAGGTACTTTATAAAGTACCTCGGTACCATATGCATATACAAGTGTTAATTACTATATCCTATACAGAGTACCTTGGGCTTGAATTAGGTAGATAAAATTAAACAAAATTTCTGTAGTAACATGATATAGCAGCTTTATTTGTTTACTTCTCGATTAATATAATGGCATATTATTAATTGAAATAAAATAACCAGCATCTGGCCAAAAACTTTTATGCCAACTGGATTTGGCTTTCCCGGACAATATTGCCAGATAGCACACGATCCACTAAATGGTATAATCATTTCGTCAATGCTTAGATCAATTGATTTATCTCGAAGTCCACATATATTTCTTACTCTTTCAAATAGTGGAAAGATTTTCCAAACTTTGTTTTCTTTTCATCTTTCTTGAGTAACATTATTATAAAAAAACTACCTTCAGCGAGCTTCTGATATTAAAATATCGATTTCTCGTCATCGATTTCTTGATAATGTCGCAACCAAAATCCCTAGACGATTACAAAGATATTTTTGGTAAATTGGTCGCATTCATAATCATATTTATTCCGAAAAATATTTTCAAATCTTTTAGTACTAAGCCAAGTGTTTTTCCTTTTTGTAAAATATAAGTCTGATTAGTTGCCTCAACCAACTCTGTTTTGTCATTTATGTATTCTTCAAAATAATTCTTCAAATTCCATTCCTCTCGGTCTATTTTGAAATAATGAGGTTTGTTGGAAACGTTATTGGACGAAACTCCACCGAATCATTCCAATCGCTTAATTTCCTAGTTGAGGAATCTTGATCGTTTACAGATTCACGAAAACGTCTGACTCCACGGCCGGCTCTGGCTATTCCTCGTCCTCTGCCTGTTCCTCTCCCACAGATAGGTTGACATATAATCGAGTCAGATAAGGTAGATAAAACGGAAGACTCTAAATTACTATCGTCATCTGAGCTACTATAGTATTCTCAAATTCACTCAGTCAGGGTTATTTAGAACAAAGTCTGGATCCATTTCGTCATCTGACAACTCAATATCAGAGTTTTCAGGTGCTTCAATAATTTCTGCATCTTGTAAACCTTAAATAAATACAAATAATTACATAATCATATGATATAACAAAAATATAATTGTGTTGAGAAGAACCAAGGTACTTTTCATAGTACGTAAAATATGAACAAAGTAACACATTGGACTCTGAGGTACTACATGTAGTACTTTGAAATAAACTTTGTAATTTTGTAGAAATTGTACTAATAATTACAAAAATATATATTTACATAGATTATATGTCATTTTATAATCACAATATAACAGTATAAAATAATGTGAACATCAGGATTTAATAAATATAAAATGATTACTTACCTCGTACGCGTGACCTGTCACCATTTGATGCGTCCATGTTGAAATAAACGCAAAACATTTTTTTTTTAAAGAACAGAAATCCATATTATCGACGTATACTCATTCAAAACTATTCGACCTGCGTCACTGTCGAAATATTTTTAGAAACCGTCAACAGATGTCCCAGCTATGATTTTTTGTTTTTTAAGTACTTTGTATAGGACCAAATCACTCAGGAGGTTAAAGAAATTAAAGTACATATAAATCAATAAATTTTGAAAAAAATGACAATATGACATTTTTAATAAATTTGTAAAAAACCAACAGGACTATAGATACAACACAAAAGTAGGTGCCTACTACTTTTCCAGTTCATCGACTTACGCATCCTTTCATAAATATCAACAATATAATAATAATATATGGTTGATATATGGAATGGCAAGTATCTCCACGGTCGATTCTTCGAAACTTTAAATTCATCACATGTAAGTCTTGAAGATTCGACTGGATGGTTGAGGTTTGGTGAACTATTTAGCGAAACAGAAGGTTTTGTCTGTGCAATACAAGACCAGGTCATCGTAACCTATAATTATAAAAAATATATTATTAAAACACCTGACACTATTGATAAATGTCGTGCATGTGGCCAAACGGGAGAAACACTCCAGACATATTTTGTCTGGGTGTTCTCTCCTGTGTGGTTCTGAGTATCTGCACAGACATAACGATGAGGCTAAAATAGTTCATCAAAAACTTGCCTTAAAATAATATGGTTTACTCGATTTTGAAGTACCTTATTATAGGTACACCCCAATTTCGGTAATGCAAAACAATAATACAAAGTTATATTGGGATATACCAATACAGACTGACCGAACGATTAACGCAAATCGTCCGGACATTGTATTGGTTGATCGTAGGAACGGGATAACGTATCTCGTGGATGTCACTGTACCGTATGACGAAAATTTGAAAAAAGCCGAGCAAGACAAGATAATTAAATATCTTGATCTTGCTCACGAAATCAAGGATATGTGGCATACACCAACCAAACACATAATACCTATAGTGATATCGACGAATGGAGTTATTCCTAAGTCTCTTAAAGACAATCTAGGGAAACTTGGCATCTGTTGTGGTCTCAGATATGCCATCCAAAAGGCAGTTCTGTTGTCCTCATGTAGGATGTTAAGAAGGTTCCTTTCTCTGTAGTTCGAAGATTACATTACATCGTGATGTATCATGAGAGATAATACCGATATTTTTATATTTAGTGTATAGCATTGTATTTAATTTAAATTTATTTTTATTAATTTTTTTTTACAATGATGTATACTTCATATGATATATTGTGATTTAATGAATAAATGATTTGAAATAATAATAACTTTAATCAATGAAAACAACACAATAATTAAAAAAATACAATTTGGTGACTCCCTCCACTAGGCAATGCCTGTCTTGGAGAGGAGGTAAAAAAAATAGATTCAACAAACTTATGAACCTTTGCAAAAATTGATAATATTATTTCTTTAGTGTGCTATTGATAAAAATGGTTCCTTTCAAACCAATCCATTTACGTAAGATATCCTGTTTCATAGTTTTCCTTTTAAAAGAAAACTGATATTTCTATATTATCGTGAACTCGCCCTGAGGAAACACCATTGTGTGAAGCTTGGGTACATGAATACCTACTTTTCTAGAAGGTGTCTCACAAATGTGGGTTGGATAGAGTACCTTGTATTTTTTAAGTCAACATCGGCGAACAATGGACTGGACAATTTAATAAAAATATATGAATAAAAAAAACAAACATATTTTACGGTATGTATGGAAATCATACCTATTATTTTTTTCTTTTCAGTTTGATTATTCACACACCAAAAAATATTTTGAATATTCACTATTTAGTCGTTCTTAAAAAAAGCCTAGGTATTCTTTTCCTTTTCTGTAGTTAATCTACATATTATGTTAATCTACAACTATGAAGTGGTTGGTGACCCAGCGGTTACAACGCCGGCTTTCGTACTGCGGACGTCGTGGTTCGATCCCAGGTGCCGACCATCTTCCTCTTTCACGACACAAGCTTTAAGTAGCTTACTGTGAAAGAGTCAAGGAGTGTATTTGTGTTCACTTTGAGTGAGCACAGATTCATTTAAAAAAAAAAAAAAAATCTTACACATGGTCTTCGGCACAGAGAACCATGGAAAAGACAATGTTAGGAATTGCATTGCTAGACCATAAAAGTCCTTATGTCTTAATATGAAGACGACCAGGAGTTGCCGATGATGTTAAAACAGTTGCTTCTTTAAAATATGACGGGCATTACACGTGTGTCGTAAAGAGGATGGTCGCTGGAGCCGCAAGATATTGGAGTGGCAGCTCAGAACTGGAATAAGGGGAGTAAGAAGACTACCAGCCAGATGAAGGGATGATAATATAGTGAGAGCGGCCGGACGAAGATGGATGAAGAGAGCGAGATGCAAGGAGGGTTAAAGGAGATTTGAGTTCAGAAGTGGACCAAAAAGGGCTGATGTTGATAGTCTTCGGCATTCCCCCCGCAATACGAAGAGGGCAGTAATTATTTAACCGTCTCCTTCAACATTGTGTAGAAGAAAAACAGTGAGACGTTAAACCTACCTAGTAAGTGTTACTTTGAATCTCTTACATAAAACGCGAAACTATACGAACATCATACAAGATTTTTTTCACTCTTATGCTTTCTTCAGTTTTTTGGTCTTTTATGTTTCTATCAACTTCCACGCCTTTCTTTGCTAGTTCATCCCATAAATTATGAGCAATGCTGTTTTATGTATTCTATAATCTAGAATCTAGCGCACGTATATAATATTGATGGGTAAAACTATCTCAAACGTAACGTAAACGAACTAAATGTGACCTAAACGAAATACATAATAATATCACCGTGAATTTGTCACGGAAGTGGTACTTAAACTGTGCGAATGTACCTAATGTTGATTAAGGCATTGTGTCCGTCGATAAAATCAAAGCTCTTGAAACAATAGCCTTTAATTATTATAACACTTCCGCGTAATTGTTTACATTGGTAACATATGTCACACGAAATGCCAAATGTATAAAATATTCAAGCACGTGTAACTAAAATGAGTTTTGGTAATCAGATAATTGAACAATATTACTACTTTCATAAATTTGATATGTTAACTAATATATTATAATTATAAACCGTAGGTTTTAAATACTTTTCAAAAAATTCTGGTTTTTATTTTAACAGGCAAGCATAACTGCAAAATCTTCGTTGGTTTCCCAGGAGAAGAAAAAACATTTCTTGGTATAAAACTTTATCGCATTAATTTTATATTTTGACCGTTCGAATTAATTTAAAATCGACTCAGTAGCTTCTTGGTATAAGCGCTCATTTCTGATCATTTATCGATTCCCAGTAGGATCAGATTTAGAGCTTGGCTTGTCTCAGATTTAACGGTTCCGGTCGACTGGAAAAATAGTCTCAAGCAATAAGTTCCGCCTGCTATAAATAATAGTCGCATCTTTGTTGCTGCGTCTATCGATCCAACTATATCAATAACTATCTACGATTATTGTTGCTATGATTTTGAATGGTTTAATTCATTTTCAACCAAAAATAATATTTTTTTAATCATCTGTTGATTTTAATTTAATAATATAAAGGATATAATAGAATTTTCGAGAAATATTAAAATAAATAAAATCCGTTTTAAAATTAGGTAGGTAGGTATATTTTTATAAAAAGACCATTTATTTTAATAAGTTACCCAATTTCCTTATTTTTCAATTATCCTTCTAATTTTTCATGTTTAAAAATAGAATTCGATAAACAAAAGACAATTAAGTTTCATATTGATTGATTTTTTTTTCATTATTTTGTCAGGGAGTTTCCCATTTGGGGCGCTGTCGTACGTAGGCGCGGGTAAAAAATAACTTATCAAGCTTTTTTTTGTACAATTTATATTTAAAAGTCTGAAAAAATCATTATTTTTGCTAAAGCAAATTTTTTAATATTGAATGAAGGTATTAAATGAAATTTTGAATTCTATGGATTCTATGGATTTCCCAACATTGAATGGTGCTTCTTCACCATGTTTTTTAGTGGTCGCCCTAAATTTTCTTTTCAACATTTCGACTAGTAATTAAAGTTTTTTACCATTTAGATATATTTACTATTCCTTCAAAAATTTTCCAGTCATTTAGGTGGTAAATTTCTTCTTCATCTTTCTTTTTTTTAATTATTTTTGTTGCATCCATTCTTTCAACGTATCAAAACCATCTCATGTTATTAAATTTTATAACAACATTAACTTCTTTACCATATTCCATCCAAAATTCTTTTTTTTTACATGTTTTACAGATTCTTTAAAAAAAAACATTTTTCTAAGAACTCTTATCTCTTCTGCATTTATAACAAATTTTCTTTTTTTTTTTCATGTACATAATTCAAAACCGTACACTATTTATGGTAAAAGAATGCCAAAGAAGAATTTTGGGTATTAGATGTTATGTTAAGGGAACCGGAACCGTTCCCAGTGAGCATGGCAGATAGTCGGTGTGTAGTGTTCTTCTTCTCATCGGGATTCCGAACCATAGAAAACAATACACTCTGTGTTTTGTTCCTTCGAAGCAGAGTTGAGGTACATGAAACCGGAGGAGTTTATCGCATTTGCGCAGGATCAAGCAAAGTCTTCCCTCCCTATAACCCTGCATGAGGTCTCAAATTGAAAGTCTTGCATGATTATTTGATTGGCATAAAGGTTGATTTAAATGAGTGAATCTACGAATATGATAACGATCAATATGAGAGTCTTTTGAGCCTTTTGAAGAACATTTTAATGAGAGTGCTAATCATCCGTGAATGTCTGAAGAAACCACTGTGTATGATTATTGATGAAACCACAACCGATTACAAATATCGCAATACTGGTGCAATCGATTGAGTTTGTATTTTCATTGTGTTACCTGGTTCATAGTTAAGACAGCATGGGAGCTATAAAACCACAGGAGGGAATCCTATAGATTGTTGTGTCAGACCAAGTTACATAATGATGTTACTGCTTGGCTCGTACTTTATCTAAATAAACAAAAGAAAGTCGGGTTACTGCAAACACTTATAACTCTGAACATAATTTTATAATTTTTGGTTTATTGGATTCTTCTCCACTCCGGATAACAAAATAACAACCAATAAAAATATAAAAAATGGATAGGTATCAAGTATTATAGAATATGTATAATATTTAAGTTAGCATGGAACGAATTTCGATACAACAACGACTCATACGCTCTCCCTTTAAAACCCCCCGCACACCGCAAAAAAGCCCGGAGACCAATCCACAGCAAACCCGATCTGCATGAAACCGACCCCCCGCCCGGCTCAATCGGAGCAATCAAAATACAACAAATCGATACAACAATAACGAATTCTGTAAAAAATTCTATAGAAATACAATTTTCATTTACCCGACAACCATTGGCATTAAAAATATTGGTACGCAGATTTTTTATGGATACCTAAGTTTTCATTTCATGCAGATTTTATAAACAAAAAAAATAAAAGTTGCATAAAGTAGATAAATAATAGCAAGGTTTCTGATTAAAGTCGGAAGGACTTCTTCTGACACGCCAAGACGAAAAAAAGATCCTTTGGTTCTTATTATTTTTTCCTCTCTATAAAAAAATGATCATTTGGTTCTTATTATTTTTTCCTCTCTATATTCAATACCTTTAAATCAGATCGGGACCGTGAGGTTGACCACCTCACGTCCTTAAACCTCAATCGGTCAGAAAAGGCACAATGAGCCTCGGACGCCTTCGAGCGCAATGAAGAGCTCTTGATGCCTCCTTATGCCCCTGATTGAGGTTTAGGCCCCTTGCATTGCGGTTTGGTTTGGGGGAGAACCGCGGCGGGCTTGATTTGTTAGGGGCCGGCTTTCTGGTTTGATTGCTTTGATCGAACTAGGGGGTTGGTTTTGCGCGGGTCGGGTTTGCTGCGGATTTGTCTCCTCCGGGCTGGCTTGCGGTGTACGGGGGGAGGGGCTTAAAGGGAGAATGTATGTAATGTATGTATATTCAATACATCATCAGCCTTTTCTTGTACATTGCAAAACACTTCTACCCGTCTTCTTGTTGCTGTTCCCTGCCGTTTTGTGTCACTGATCTCTTAATATCGACTACCTCAGATATTATGTCATACCTTGGTTAATATGACTTTTTTGGCTTTTCTCAGTCCACGATTTACCTATCATCCAAGCTGGATATCCCAGCAACGTTCCATATATTCTGGAATATCTCATGGACATCCCGCATAATATTCCGGGATATCCATCCATGGGACGTCGCAGGGATATTGCAGGCATATCTCCGTTTCACACAAGCGATAAGCTAGAAGCAGTGAATAATTTGGGTGATATCGTATCCTATTGTCGTTTTCCTGTGAAACGTTTATCTTTAGATTAGTTTGTTGTCGGTTCATGGAATCGTGTTATTGAGGTTGCTTTACAATGTTTTTCAGGAGTAGAGAGTATCGAAATTCTATTCTACAGTCCGTTTTATTTTCGATTTTCTGATATGTTGCAACAATCTCAAATTCATAATATGTGAAGGGCTTTTGATGATGTAAAGGTGCGCTTGTACTTTCGAAAAAAATCTATTGCTATGGAAGTAAGGATTGTAGGTTGATACCTAATATAGGTATCTATTAATTTGATGAAACCCGCATCACGAATGCCACTTTGAAACAGGCCAGACGTTTTGGTGCGTGTATACGTGCTAGGACTACCCATTCAGTACGTAGTAGTAATCATGAATATTTGATAGACCACGATAGGCGGTTAACGCAGACGGTAAGTATAGTTCCGCTGTGGAGGCTCACCACGCGGCTCCACAATTGATTAAATCTCTATTTAAATAATTTCATTCAATCAAATTTCACGTTTCCGTTACAACCAAATTATTTCAATATAAAATTTTACTATTAAATTAAATTATAATTACTAACCGAATAAAAAAGGAATTCAAATATTTCAATGATTAATAATTCATTTAACACTGTTCGTCATTTAGTCGGAACTTGACACGTATTGCATTTTAATTTTTTTCAGGAATAATAATAATATGTAATTTATACTGCACAATCTATTTTTTTCCAAAGTGAGGGGTATATGGAGGCATCAAGGGACTTTTACTGCGCTCGTTCTTGTGCAATTTCTACTCCTCACATACCATCTCCAAATCCCTCAGTTCTGCTTCCTTAGACCATATTTAGGGACAGGATCTTCCTCGTCTTCGCCAACCTGATGAAAATACAACATCAGCTATAATATTATCAGCGCACTCTTCGGTCAACTGTCATTCGTTATCCTCAACATGAATACCTTATGTCGCCAGCCATTTTTATTTGCTATCAAAACAGCAGAAGTGATGAACCATAGCCAAAGGGGCATCATAATGGTGTCGTTCGTGATGCGCTAGTATCTCACATTACCAATATAGTTCTTTTGAGAAACGTTTTCAAAAGACGTAAATAATTAAGCTTAGGTACACACAAAATTCAAAGATTGCAAATATTCATAACCTCATATTAATACAAATAAATAGATTTGTTTTATCCATTTTAAGTATGTTTATAAATAACGTATGTTACTTTAGAGTTTATACTTTTAAAATCTATATAGTAAATCAGTTATGTTTGTTCCTTTTTTAAGTTAAGTTAATAACTTTAATAATATGTTATTTTATATTATTTTCTATCCCTTTTTCGATGTTTTATTAGTAATTCTGTTATCTGGAGGGGAGAAGAATCCAATAAACCAAGCATCATAAAAATCTGTTCAGCCAATCTCTTGTTATACGTGTTCGTACTAAACCGACTCGTTTTTATAATATCTAAAGATATCAAAATAATAATATTATGTGCTTACCTACTTTTTACATTTACAAACAAGTGGACGAATTTACGTATCTTCTTTCCAGAATGTTTTTCGCCAATATTAATTATCTCAAGAGAAGAGAATCAAGGAGGAATTGAAGCAAATCGTCTCAATCACGGGATTTATACCGAGTCCCTAACTTTAAATGGGACCTACTTGAAGATTGTCCGTTTTGTCTGTTCCTATTCCTCGAGGCACTATCAATGTTACACTAAATTACTCCCGTAAGACCTATAACGATTAAGGCTCTAGCTTCATTTAACAATCATTTATTATCACAGACAATAATAATTATTATTGTTAACTCAAGAATAAATCTTAACGGATATCTCTCAGACTGGTCACCAAACAATGGTTATCAATCTGTTTGTGATTTCCAATAAAATAAAGGTATTTTAAAAGTTATGCAGAGTTTTAAAGAAATGAATAATTGTTGAGTCTACATGAAATTGGCTTTTTTCACGTGCTTTAAAAATAAAAAAAAGCGATTCACTATAATATACCTATTACTGACATTTAATTTTAATAATACGTAACCCTTATTTGTTGCTCTGTTTCTATTGTTAGTAGGAGGTTCTAATGAAAGAAAAAAATCAAGAAAGTCGCTCGGAACCTGCTCGGAACATTATAAAATTTAATAAAACTTTAAGAAAAGTATTTTAAGGATTATTTAAGGAAAGGTATATTAAGGATATTTTACAGTCGAAATGAAATTGGAGTTTGACAGAAACGATTAATAGTTGGTGTGATTGACAGATTGCAGATGCAAAATATATGACCAAAAACATAATAAACATTGGTTGGCATTATATTGGTCAAATACTCGTAGAAAATTAATTTACGTTATAAAAATTTGCCAGCAACAACTCCTCTACACTTTGGATGCCGGTCAAGTCCCTTAGGTTGCCTAGCCAAAAAAATTAGCACCGTCTAGGTCTTCGGCGTCCCTAAATTTTGCCCTTTCATATTATGTAGACGCAAGAGGTGAGGTGAGACATTACCCAAGCATGATATTTTGGGACAGTTCATCTTAGTTTAATCAACCCATTTTTCAAATGCTTCTGGTGTTGACTTACAAAGTCCATGCGCATCCGTTCCACAGAACAGACCACATTTTTTCATTTTTTGTTTTCAGTTTCAAGTTAATAATGTTAAACCAAGTAACACGTTGTGCTCAATATTTAAAAGGATTTTGGAAAGAAAGTCTTGATGTGATTTTTAATATCACATAACTTTTATTTAATAAAAAATGGACTTTATTCAAGCATCGAACTGTGGAAAAATAAGCATTAAAAAACGGGTAGAATATCTGATAGGTTTTTTTTTGTTTCAGTTTCTGTATGAAAGCTTTTATTCAATTTTAGCAACCGTTAGTTATAAAGCAGGAAACATGCAAAAGGTGGATAGCGCTTGTCATTTAAAATACGAGCGAGGTGTGTCACTGTTCCATTCATATAAAATATGCATTGGTTTTTCCTTATCAACAACACAACACGGATTTAATAATTTATTATTAATAAAAAGCAATTAACAGTGAAATACACCCGTGAGACATGCAAGACATTTCAACGGTGAAATGAAAAATCTGCAAAACGTGACTTGTATTTAACACTTCTGTCACTGCACGGATATTGTCTAACACGAATCATGTCATTCGTTTTAGTGCACAATTGAACTCAATACAATTTAAAAAAGTGCTGTCTTATCTCGTATGAGTCAAAATATTAAAAAAAGCAAGTGGTATCAGTCGACGGCTAATGATGATCCACTTAATGGCGAATGTTTTTAACATAAGGTAATAGCACTAGGTCAGCCTTCGAAATAATAGTAGAAGTGGTTGGTCCATTCCATAAAAAATCGAAAAATTAAAGTGAGTTATTATAGTTGTTCTCTATGCTCCCGAGTGGAGCTTAGGCCCCCGCATTGCTGGTTGATTTGGGGGTAGTTCACGGCGGTTTTGATTTGTCTGGGGCCGGCTTTTTGGTTTGATTGCTTCGATCAAGCTAGGAGGTCGGTTTCGTGCGGGTCGGGTTTGCTGCGGATTGGTCTCCACCGCCTGGCTTGCGGACCTTAAAGGGTGAATGTATGTATGTATGTATTATAGTTGTTCATATTTTTGTGGATATTCGTTAAGTCCGTAAAAATGTACACAAGAATCTAGACATACTTGGAATGTAGTGCACCAATCAAGCCAATAGGCAATAAAGATGAGACATAAACAAAAATGGATATAGTCATATCCTGGCGCCAACTACATAAAAAGTTAGTTGCTCTAGTTGTTATCTAACAGATGACTCATTAACATATACTTATTATATACACGTATAATTAAGGTACGGGTCAGTTGGCACAGTGGTTACCATCTCTGCATGGGACGACGAGGGACACAGGTTCGAATCCTGTCCGGGGCATGGGATTGTTGAACATGTTGAAGATTCTCATAATTATTTATTTTGGATTTTCGGGGATTTGATAATTCTCAACATGTTTAACATGTCGAAAAATCTCATGTATGCAACAAGTAGATATTTATAATAATCAATGAAATATAGAGATAAAAGTTGGAAATTATTATTGATAACAAGAAAGCAACCAAACTAAAGACAATCTTAAAGAATATGTCATATTAATAAGTTATTATCTAATAAGCCAAAACTTTGCATAAATGAGATTTTTCAACATGTTGAGAATTCTCATGATTAGAGTTTCGGAGACTTAAACATTATGTACCACTTAATGGCGAACGTTGTTAACGTAGAGTGATTACACTCAGCCAGTACATCTATAGGAACGGGACCATGTCCTAACAAAAAGATGTCCAAAAAGTCATCAAACAAAATTACATAATAAAACATCAGTTAATTTATATACCAACCTACCTAAATAAATTTTGTAAAATAAAAAGTTTTTCGTTTTCATATAGGTACCTACCTAGTTAAAATACGAATATAAATTTTCTTGACATACCTACAATTACGATGTTCCTACTTCGTTGCTTACTTTATGGAAAACATAATGTTCAAATAAATAAACACATTTATTAAGGACACGACTAAGGGATTTTTTTATTACACCCGATATTCAGTTCTTGTATGGCAAGCTCTGCCAGCTTCACTTAGATGAAATAGATTCATAAAACTATCTCAAACAACTTTGTTTACAACATTCACCGGGAATTTATGTTACTGCAATGTGTAATAGAACCAAAACAAGCCCATATTCTTTGTACGCCAAGGTTCTTAAGACTGTAATTTGGTCTAGGTAAGTGAAGCTATCTACAAACCTACGTTTTATATATTGTTTTGATGCAGTGGGTACTAAGTACCTACTCGTATTTGAGAATAATAATAATATCCTACTAGCGGTCGACCAGTGCTCGAAATTCGACGATAAATAATTTAAATTATAAGTTTGAACATTATCAAGGTTCCATTGTCAAAGACTGAGCGAGCGCTATTTCACAATTTTCTTTCAAACACAATGACATGGAATCTTCAAATTTAAAATATTGATTTGTGCAATATTTTTTTCTATTGTTATTAAGTTCAAACAAAATTAATATATTCTCAATTTGACCACAGACAAACAAAATAATATAATATAGGCATCTATGTCATTGTCAAATACGTCAAAGTGTATGTGAATATCAAATACATACATAACATTACAGTAGTGTGCGTAATGTTTTTTTTTTTGATTTAATGTTTTTTTATGGATAAATGAATAAAGAAGTGGTTGATGACCCAGCGGTTACAACGCCGGCTTTCTTACTGCGGACGTCGTGGTTCGATGCCAGGTGCCAACCATCTTCCTCTTTCACGACACAAGCTTTCAGTAGCTCACTGTGAAAGAGTCATGGAGTGTATTTGTGTTCACTTTGAGTGAGCAAAGATTCATTTAAAAAAAAAAAAAAAATTAAAAAAATATTAGCGTTCGCCACTCCTTCTCTATATAAGCTATCTATAAGTGTGCGGAATTTCATACTCCTCCGTCCGCGCAATTATTTTCGCAATGGTCACAATGTTTTTGATTCACGTACCTATTAATATAGATTGTTGACATATTTCTAGTTCATTCGTATTATTTTTTTTCTCTAACCATCAATGCTTTACATAAAACGGCATTGTCTCTTCTCTCAACTTTCATTCAATTGCATTTCGCGCACTTTTTCCTATAATAAAAAGTCATTTATTTTCTCACCAATGATTAAGGCCTCTACTGATTTCATCCTTCTGTTTACCACCTTTTTGTCGAATACTTTCGTAATACATAATAATAAATCAGTAAGGAGTAGATTTTGAAAACTCTTGAGTGTATTTGACTCATCCTCAAGGGGGAAATTGTGAAGGTGTTTTGACCGAAGACAGGCCTCAAAGCTAAGAAAAATACAAGATTGGACGGGCATTAGAGGAGTGGGAGAACTTTTTGACCTTGCAAGAGATAGGGAGAAATTTGTTCAAGTGATCGCCAATGCTGACGGGATCTTGCATGATACGGAAAGAAGAAGATGAGTGTTTTAAGCATGCTAATTTTAGGGTTTGAAATTTGACAATTGTAATATGTCAAAATAATTAATAATAAAAGTCATAGTAATTGTAAAATACTTCGTAAAAGGGGTCTTGGTATATTCGCGAATCAGTACTTCATTGTATAAATTGTCGTATTTCAAGTGTGAATTAAAAGAGTAATGATCTAGATAGTTTCGCGAAGAACTTAAAATCCTTTAAAAGTGCAAGGTCATTGTAAACTCTCGTCCGAAGGATGTGAGTCGCCCTCCCCCCGACCCGTCTTCTCTTGCTTCCTCGACTTCACGCAGCCAGAGGTCCACCTCTCCCCTTTCACCTTTGCACCCCAAGCTTGGACACGTGCACGAAAAGGTAAGTACTTGAACGGCGGTTAGCATACGAGAGAAATCTAAAATCATTCTACCTGGGGACACGGTTAATAGAACATCTTAGTTAGTGGTTGTGGCCCCCTGGCGCCTTTTGGCGCCAGGAGGACTTATTGTAATAATATCGTAAAGTAAATTCAACATTATTATTTATAGAAAGTTATTACAGTTAAATAATTGAGAAATAAAGTCTATGTAAAACATTGTAATTACGAAAATGTGTGCCCGAAAACGTATTAGTGTTGTATTCCGAGTGCATTATAAAATTATGTATCTCAAAAGAATATAAAATTAATTGAACGATAAGTGCCATATAAAGTAATACGAATAATTAAATAATTAAACATTTATGAAAAGTGTGACTCCTGAAATTAACTAAAGATCGTGTAATAATAATCATAAGTAAATTATACTAATTGAATCTGTCTGTAAACCAAAAATAACTTGCATCTTGATTTACCAAAGGAATAAACGTGTGTTGTGTAATTCCGTCTTTGATGTTTAATAATCACTCCGAATCATTACGAATCCCTGTAAAAACTTGAGCGATCTTGCTTTCCGCATAGTTAGCCGGGGCATATGTATTCATGGAAAGCTTGGAGAAGCCATCTCATCACCTGAGATCACGGTTCCAGCCCATCTTCTACTCAATCAGAAGGAAGGAGGTCTCAACAGCCCATGGTTTGATATTTGAGGAAAGGATTGGTGTGGCAGATAAAGGTAGGAGACCGATTTGAGGGGTTAAATAAAACTTTGCAGTATTACGATATTTTTTTTTATCCGAAATATATTTTCGGCCGACTATGCGACCATCTTCAGCGGAGAGTTATTATAAACTGACAATTGATGTTTTAAATCTAACAAATTAATAGAACAAAGAAAATTGAACAGAGTTAAACTTAACAGAACAACTGTCTATAGACAATTGAATTTTTTAAGGGTGACATAATTTATAAAAAAAAATAAAAAAAGGAAGAATATTGAATAAAACAAAACAAAATGCCGAGGGACATACAAAGGGTACGAAAGCTTACAAGTATGTAGGTACCTACATTGTTAACTGACCATATTTAAAACATGAAAAAAAAATAAAAATGATTTTTGAATTTTAGGTACACATAATACATTATTAGTAGTTGGCACATTTCATATAGGTAGGTACCCTTGAGGGGTGGTAGAAAAAGGATGTATAGATATTGACTGCTAATATTTGACGTACATTAATAGACCTTAAAAACTAATAAACAATGGATATAAACTTATTGTCTGGTCCCATTTGATATACCTACTCAAATAAAAATTGAAAATTGGAGAGCAAATTGGAGAGCGATAGACAACAGATGTAAACATGTTGATTGACATTATTTGATATACACTAATACAAAGAAGAAAGCCAAAATAAAATTTAAGAACATATATTGATACCTATACATTAATAAATTAAAAATGATAAAACAAAAGATGTAAACATATTGACTGACAATATTAAATTTGGTATAAGTTGACAAAATTAAACTAATTGGTATGATAATATTTGGTATACGCTAATAAAGGCTTAAGAAATAAAAATTAAATACTTAAAGGAATATAATAAAAACAAAACATCGGAGAAAGGAATAGAAAATATCAGGGGTTTTGTTGTGTAGGTGCTTGTATTGTGTTCGTGGTTCCAGGTGTATGTTTGTTTATAAAGAGTGTGAGTAAGGGCGATAGTGTGGGTATTTGGTTGTTAACTAAATTGTCTTTATTTTTATGGATTTCTAATGCTTCTAAACTGTTCATTTTGTGTCCTTTTTTGTGGTGGATATGCAGGTACTGTATATTATTTGTGTCTATGTGATGTCCAGTTTCTCTGCAATGGTCAGCCATTTCCGAATTGATGGTTATATTTTGAAGTGCTTTGTGGTGTTCATTAATTCTGACGTCAAATTGCCTCGCTGTTTGTCCCACGTAACCCATATTGCATTCTTTACAGTTGATTTTATATATGCCCGATTTCTTATTGGTGTCTATTTTTTGCTTGTAATTAAATAGGTGCTTTTTTAGTGAATTGTTAGTATAAAGTGCTGGTCTGAATGTGTCTTTTGTGTGTCTGGAAGTGATTTCATTTGTTACCTGGTCTACAAAGAGTAATCTTCGCCAGTTGTCTTCGGTTTTGTTTTTATCTAGGATTTTTGGGTAAACGTAATTATGTATTGTTTTGGTTAGAAGTTTTTTGTTCAGGAGTTGTAAAATTGTGTTTTTGTGGTATCCGTTATTTGTGGCTATATTTAGAATTGTGTGGAGTTCGGTGTTGTAATTATTATTTGTGAGGGGTATGGATAGTAGTCTGTGTATCATTGAGTGGAAGCCTGCCATTTTGTGTGAGTGTGGATGATGTGAGTTTGAATGTATTATGGTGTCAGTGTATGTAGGTTTTCGGTAAATTTTAAAGTTAAATTGGTTGTCTATGATTGATATACTAAGGTCTAGGTAGTTAAGTGTTCCTCCTTCTTCTTTTTCCATTGTGAATTGTATGTTTTTATCTATTGTGTTTAAGTAAGTTAAGAACTGATCTAGTTGTCTGTATGTCCCCTCCCAAGTACAAAAAATGTCGTCCACATACCTGTAGTAGTTGTTGATATATTTGAGATATTTATGGTTAGAGTTAAACAGTTTGCTCTCGAAGTTATCCATATAAATGTCTGCGAGAAGGGGGGAGAGAGGTGATCCCATTGGTAATCCATCTATTTGGGTGTATAATTTGCTGTCGAATGTAAAATAATTTTGTTTTATACATGTTGTCGTTATGTCCACAGTCTGAGTTCTAATATTGTCATCTATATTGAAAAAAAAGGACACAAAATGAACAGTTTAGAAGCATTAGAAATCCATAAAAATAAAGACAATTTAGTTAACAACCAAATACCCACACTATCGCCCTTACTCACACTCTTTATAAACAAACATACACCTGGAACCACGAACACAATACAAGCACCTACACAACAAAACCCCTGATATTTTCTATTCCTTTCTCCGATGTTTTGTTTTTATTATATTCCTTTAAGTATTTAATTTTTATTTCTTAAGCCTTTATTAGCGTATACCAAATATTATCATACCAATTAGTTTAATTTTGTCAACTTATACCAAATTTAATATTGTCAGTCAATATGTTTACATCTTTTGTTTTATCATTTTTAATTTATTAATGTATAGGTATCAATATATGTTCTTAAATTTTATTTTGGCTTTCTTCTTTGTATTAGTGTATATCAAATAATGTCAATCAACATGTTTACATCTGTTGTCTATCGCTCTCCAATTTGCTCTCCAATTTTCAATTTTTATTTGAGTAGGTATATCAAATGGGACCAGACAATAAGTTTATATCCATTGTTTATTAGTTTTTAAGGTCTATTAATGTACGTCAAATATTAGCAGTCAATATCTATACATCCTTTTTCTACCACCCCTCAAGGGTACCTACCTATATGAAATGTGCCAACTACTAATAATGTATTATGTGTACCTAAAATTCAAAAATCATTTTTATTTTTTTTTCATGTTTTAAATATGGTCAGTTAACAATGTAGGTACCTACATACTTGTAAGCTTTCGTACCCTTTGTATGTCCCTCGGCATTTTGTTTTGTTTTATTCAATATTCTTCCTTTTTTTATTTTTTTTTATAAATTATGTCACCCTTAAAAAATTCAATTGTCTATAGACAGTTGTTCTGTTAAGTTTAACTCTGTTCAATTTTCTTTGTTCTATTAATTTGTTAGATTTAAAACATCAATTGTCAGTTTATAATAACTCTCCGCTGAAGATGGTCGCATAGTCGGCCGAAAATATATTTCGGATAAAAAAAAATATCGTAATACTGCAAAGTTTTATTTAACCCCTCAAATCGGTATAATGGCTAAGTATTACAAAGTTACAAGTAACGTTTTTGAAGAAAGGTAGGAGAGTATTGTATTAAGATTGAGAAGAATCTACGTTATAATGGCCCTCCAAACTTGTGAGAAGTAGTAGAGGAAGAAATCACCGTTACACAACCCAATGATGAACGTTGCTAAACAAGCCTAAGAAACAGCATTTGAAGGCGGTCGTAAGCCCGTAAACCCTTATTTGTTAGACTAATTTCTTATTTTACAGCACAAACTTAATAAGAACGATTTCAAATGAAAGTGTTTCATTATAATAAACCTACTAAGCAACATCGATTGTTCGTTTCAAATTAATACCAAATTACAGGAACACAAAAGAAAACAGTAGGTACCAACTATAAGTTGAACTTATTCTAAACATATTATATAGGTATTTACAATGCCACGCTAAATAAAAATGAGAAAGAAAAAACAATCACCGACAAATGAAGCAATCTTAATTTGGAGATGCTTAGATTTCATCAGTTATTGTGTGTGTGATAAAAGTTGGAAGCTGGGAGAGCTTTCTACGTTGAAAGTTACTTAAGTCTCTCGTAGGTAGAAGCTTTCTTATCTCCCGTATTCCAGTTCAAGAAGCCAACATATCTAAAGAACATAGCCGACTTCGTAATTAACGAGATTTACTTTATCCTCGGAAGTTCTTCATTTTTGCTCTCAAGCTAGCGCCATTATAATACCGAACCCGCAATCTCACATTACGACGAACGCCACACATGTTTTTAATTGAATCTCGCATTTTTAAAAAGTATAACATATTATTATAAGTCATTAACAAGCTGATGATCTTCAGTTGTATTAATTTAAATGTTGATTAATTCCAAATAAACTTGAACGATTTTAATATAATCTTGAATGCCATTGCATGAGAGTGAAATATGGACGCTGTACAAAAGGTACCTAAATAGGGACATGTAAAGAGTCAATTGTAAAGAATTAAAATAAAATAAACTTCGCAATAATGTCACTTATGTACAAACATAAATAAATACTTAATCAAATTATTATTTTTTATTTAGTTTCCATTCACTATTATTTAAATAATATTTCGTTACCTAAAAGAGATCCTAAGGGATATTTATTTATTTGTTTAAAAGATCATGACTAAAAAATAATAATAAGCTTGAGTGAAAAGAGCAACGATAGAAAAGGCAATAGGTATAATATATTATTATTATATACCTACACCGCTCTCAAAGATAGGACAATATAAGAAATAGGTTGACGGGATCATTGTTCGAAAAACAATATTTCAAAATCACAATTGTTCGAAAATCAATTTTTCCAATTACAATTATTGTTTGAACGTTTACGACTCCATCTTGCTCCGTCATTATCACACATATACTTGTCCCAAACACTAACTTTTCTTACATTTTAATGCATCAATAAAAATAACAAATATTATTCATGAAAATAATTATGTTTTTTATTCAATAACTCTGTAAAAAAATGAAAATTACGCTGTAAAAATTCGAACAATTGTAATTTCTGAAGAATTTGACTTCGAAAAAATGATTTTTGAACAATTGTGCTTTCGAACAATTGTTTTTCGTATGATTTTCATGTAACCAATAGATATCTACGATCTATAAAAAAAACATCGAGAGAAAAGATGAAATATTGACATTGGTAAATATTTTGAAAAAAACAATACGATACAATAGAATATCCTATTGTTGAATTTCATTTTAACATTGAAGGCACTCATATTTTCTATAGTATATTATCATATTCACCCATTCGAATCTAAACGGTTATTTTTATGTATATTGATGAAACAATATTATGTATGGAGAAATTTACGCCACATCAATTTTTATCGACTAAAAATAATATACAAAAGCATTTTTATAACAACTGTATCGAATATACCTACATAAAATAAAAATACATGTACGAGTATCTATATGGAAGAAGAATAATAATGCACAATAAAATAAGAAACGTATGCAAAAATATTCTTACAATATTAACACTCAAACAGAATGGGGTGAGATGAAAAACATATAAGAATAAAACAATATAGTATCTTGGATAAAAACATACAATAATAATACATTTTATATTGTTTTATGATTTAATTTGAGGCACACTGCTGTGTTTGCCATCAATAATTGATGCATTTTTTCTGAATGAAATAAAAATTTTCCCCTTATATTATCCAAAATATCAAAAATGAAAAAAAAATGTAAGTGTATTCAAATTCAACAAGTAGCTGAATATACGCAGGTACGTAGGTATGATTGTAGATACCACCTGGATCTTAGGGTAAATAGCTGCTATGGGCTTTCTAAGTGCCGAGTTTTGAAAACATCCTTAACATTTATTTATTCAATTTTATCTTTCTGATTTACTTTACGTATTCCCTTTGATATCATTTTACTTTATCCCTCAATTTCTTTCGCTCGAATATTTTATAACTCAAGTGTGAAAAAACCTTCTTGAAGAAGTAACTGAATCATCTCAACTCTACTTACCAGTTTATTATTGCTTTTAATGATGGTTATTTTTGAGAAACAGTTTTATATGAACCAAATTTTTCGCTACTTTTTGAATACCTAATATTTTTTTCGATTGATCTACATGTAAGCCAACTGAATATTGATTTTTTCTGGCACTGCTGCATACCCAAGTCGAACATGGGCTTTTTTAAGAATATTCTTATACTTCCACCTAGAGTTTTTGGCTGCCTACCATGCAGGAGATGATGGTTAAATTAAAATCATTGAGTAAAGTACTTAAAAGCGGATAATATTCCAATAGATTTCTCTTTGTTTCGATTCTTCTACTAAGCTCTACCGTAAATTACCTAGCCCCCTCTGTACCGCCGGACGTTTCTGTTCAGAATCCTTTTGACTAAAATCCTTTCTATGTGTTCATCCCAACGTTATATTGGCTAATTTGTGTGTGTACAACTGCAGGTACATACAACCTCTACATACCTACTATTTTTTTTATTTAAATAGATCATTCTTGAGGACGAAATCGATGTGTTCGAACCACGTTGATATCGGTCAAACACGCCTTCCTACACATTTTATTTTCGTCTTATAATTTCATTTTATATTTCTTTATGCATCCATTTTTTCAATAGGTACGCGCAATTCATCTCAGTCTATTTACTATCATATTTGTCTAACATCAACCTCAAAAACACAATATTCCTTCCTAATATTCTCATTGCAATTTGAGTTAACAGGACTTTATTCAAAAGCTATGCAGGAGATACGCGTTATTCGAACACTGAAGATTCTGTGTTTTATTATATTTGTTGCGTTGGTGTATCTAATAAATAGCTCTCATCTTTATTTTGAGATTATTAACATTTATTAGAATCTCAACTGTTTATATACCTTTACACCAAACGATCATAGAGCAGAATCAAGAGCATAAATTCTTTTATGGTTGATAATGGACACCATGGAAACAACACCATGCAAAAACTAATTAATGGGCGATGACAGATTAGTGTTAATATCAAGGACCAAGAAAATATACACTAGGTACTTCCATCTCATATGCTCTAGTCAGTAAATTTAAAACTTTAAAAGAGTTTTTAGCTTACAATGCAAATAGATATCTAATAACGGGCTTTTCGCAATAAACAAAACACAATGATCAACCACTCTTTGGCTACACAGCAAAGAGGGTATTGTCCTTTTTACGTAGACAATGTTAGAAGCTTTGATCATTAGAAAAACAATTTAACAAGCAGTATTAATAAAACAATATAGGAAGTGGAACATCTTTCTTTAGAAAGTGGCTTGTGATATCGGGTGCTATATCGAGTGTGTACATGGGAGCCGGCCTCGTTGCAATCAGCTAATGGAATTTTATTGTTTGACTTTTCACTCAGATAAAATGAAGTTTAGAATCGACTGAATGAATCAGTAGGCGTTACCTATATACCTACCAAACTACATATGTATACAAGATTTATTTTATAGCTATATAAAAATAATAGTATGTAAGTATGAAAATTTTCTAACGCTCGAATCGGTGCGCGGTCGAGTAAGTGAGATGGGCTACTGTAGGAGCGTATGCGAGAATGAGAGGGAACTACCCGCGATGGCGTGGGCGCGTCATAGGTAACCGTTCCATACAAACTTAAATATTGTATTTTACATCATTTCTTATCCAGTTTTTAAACATTTAATAAGGTTATTCTGTTATCCGGTGCGGAGAAGAATCCAATATACATCATAAAAATCATTTCAACCGATCTCAAGTTATAAGTGTTCTCACTAACTCGACTTTCTTTTTTATCTATAGAATGCTGATAGATAACTATTTTCATACACAATAACACACCACAATCCACCATAATAATAATATTATTACTACGTTACTTACTGGTAAAATAAGCCACTGGGAATGACCGGTATGAAAATATTTTGGCAATCAAAATCTAAATCATATTCGAGAAACTTCGTGTGTGAAAATTCTACCCGGGTTGGCCTGTCTTAGGTTTGACGAGTCTGGTAGATGTGAAAACATTGCCTCAGGAAATAAATTCCTCCGGCTAAACTGACAACTTTGTACGTAGAGATGTGTTGATAAATTTATTTATATATAATCCCACTAATATTTATGTGAAGGAAATTAATACGTGAAGGAAAAACTTTGTGACCATTTTTATGAAAATTCCGTGGACGCAGGAGTATGAAATTTCTCACATTTATAATTATAGTTCTGTTTTGATTTAGGTATCTACATAATAAATAATAAAAAAACATAACAAAAAGTACTGTAATGTTATGTATTCAATACATACACACACAAACACACACCGATGTATTTGACATTGACACAGATGCATATACTTTTGTTTATCTGTGGTCAACTTGAGAATAGATCAATATTGTTTGTCTTTAATTATAATTGAAAAAAAAAATTCACACACATCAAAATTTTAAATTTGACGTATACATGTTTTGGAAAGAAAATTTTGAAATAGCGTTCACTCAGTCTTTGACAATCGAATCTTAATAATGTTCAAACTTATAATCTTAATTCGTTTTGATCAAATTTCGACAACTGGTCGACCATTAGTTATCGTAATTCAGCGCGATTCAAAAACTGTCGAGGGAGGGAAATGCACTGGAGGACATTCTTTTCTTCCACTTTGGAATAATTATTGTTCAAGATATAGTTTTTTTTAATTGATGTTTGTTTCCAGTAAGGGGCGCCCACAGGTAGGGGCAGGAGGGGCGGGGAGGGGAGGGATGTAATTCTGGACATAATGTAACCTCTGTAAAATTTTACGGAACCAAAAAGCAGATCTCTCATTTTTTGTGTTGGTTACACAATATACTGTACCGACCTCGGTAGCCTAGTTGTACTAGCGTGGACTTCAGATCCGAGGTCCCGGGTTCACTTGAAAGTGTTTTTCACTTGAAATTTCTACTCGGGGTTGGCCTGTCTCAGATTGGACAGGACCGGTTGCCTGGAAAAAATTGCCTCAGGCAATAAGTTCCGCCGGCCATACTGACACCTTTGTATAGAAAAGTGTTATATTAACTGATAAACTTTTTTCATCACAGTTTTAAGATCTAAAACTTACAGTCTTCGCCACTGGTACCTTCTATATGTAAAGAGATCTTATAATTATCTCTAAAAGGGTAGGCATAATTGGTATTAATGTGAGCATAAGGTATTTGTATATGTAGATATACGAGTATAACGCGTGTCTTATGGCGTCGATATTACTACGGAATGAAATATATAAGACCGTTTAATATAATCTTCTGTTTATTTCGAACCTATATGGGCCCATTACGGCCGCCAAGACAGTAATGAAATTTTATCACTTCTATATTATTATGTATTATGGTCACTTTGGCGAAATTAGCAATGCCGTCTCACCCCTTATATAGGTCCGCCCACATAGACAACAACCCAGTTTTATGCGTGCGAAACACATTTCGCTTTTATTCAGATAAAGACACGAACCAGAAATATATTATGTTCATGAAATGCCGTTAGATAAATTCAATATTACTGTTTTCTTGATAGTTAAATGAGAAACCTATTTCATTCTGGACATTGTTGAGACCACATTTATTTTACAGGCTCAAAATCGCGATGAGTTAGAAATTATGCTCGCTAACCTTTGTTAGAAGAGGCACATCAAGGAACCTGAAATATTGATGATGTTATGAAATAAATAAACTCATAATGATTGTTGTTAAAAAATTTAATAAATTGTAATAATAATAATAATAATAATAATAATAACCACAAAATTATTAAAAATAACATTAAAAATGAATTTATTAAACGATTAAAAAAAGTTTTGAAAAGTTTTCTCTCCGGGAGAAATAAAATTATGGCCATTAATTCATGGGTTGTACCGAAAATTTTGTATTCTTTTGGAATCATTAAGTGGAACCAAACGGAACTAGACAAGATGGATTTAAGGGTACGTGGTTTGCTCACACAATATAGGATGCATCATCCAAGATGTTCCTTGATGAGATTATATTTACCAAGGAAGATTGGTGGTAGAGGCATGTTAAACATCAAAAACATGAATAACAAAGAGATAAACCTCCTCCAATCTTACTTTATCTCATCAAGGAATAAATTGGGTTATGAAGACCTCATTGCGTGTGATTTGAAGTACACGCCCTTAAATTTATCAAATCCTGTTTCACCACCGATAATTGGGGTACAAGATCGGGTTGATATATGGAAAGGTAAGTCTCTCCACGGTCGATTCTTCGAAACTTTAAATTCATCACATGTAAGTCTTGAAGATTCGACTGGATGGTTGAGGTTTGGTGAACTATTTAGCGAAACAGAAGGTTTTGTCTGTGCAATACAAGACCAGGTCATCGTCACTAATAATTATAAAAAATATATTATTAAAGCACCTGATATAATTGATAAATGTCGTGCATGTGGCCAAACAGGAGAAACACTCAGACATATTTTGTCTGGGTGTTCTCTCCTGTGTGGTTCTGAGTATCTGCACAGACATAACGATGTGGCTAAAATAGTTCATCAAAAACTTGCCTTGAAATATGGTTTGCTCGATCTTGAAGTACCTTATTATAGGTACACCCCAATTTCGGTAATGCAAAACAGTAATACAAAGTTGTATTGGGATATACCAATACAAACTGACCGAACGATTAACGCAAATCGTCCGGACATTGTATTGGTTGATCGTAGGAACGGGATAACGTATCTCGTGGATATCACTATTCCGTATGACGAAAATTTGAAAAAAGCCGAGCAAGATAAGATAATTAAATATCTTGATCTTGCTCACGAAATCAAGGATATGTGGCATACACCAACCACGTACATAATACCTATAGTGATATCGACGAATGGAGTTATTCCTAAGTCTCTTAAAGACAATCTAGGGAAACTTGGCATCTGTTGTGGTCTCAGATATGCCATCCAAAAGGCAGTTCTGTTGTCCTCATGTAGGATGTTAAGAAGGTTCCTTTCTCTGTAGTTCGAAGATCTCTCATGATTACATTACATCGTGATGTATCATGAGAGATAATACCAATATTTTTATATTTAGTATATAGCATTGTATTTAATTTTAATTTATTTTTATTATTTTTTTTTTACAATGATGTATACTTCATATGATATATTGTGATTTAATGAATAAATGATTTGAAATAATAATAATAATATAACACTTTTCTATACAAAGGTGTCAGTATAGCCGGCGGAACTTATTGCCTGAGGCAATTTTTTCCAGTCAACCGGTCCCGTCCAATCTGAGACAGGCCAACCCCGGGTAGAAATTTCAAGTGAAAAAACACTTAGAAAAACTCTGACCCGACCGGGAATCGAACCCGGGACCTCGGATCTGAAGTCCACGCCAGTACAACTAGGCTACCGAGGTCGGTAAATTGTAAATTATGATAAAGGATGTTATAATAATAATAATACGAAATTTGAGTGTATTCAGAGCTTTTATTAAAATGCTTGCTTTTCTTTTACGACGAGAAAATTTTATGGTGTTTTAATGCTTACAGTTAGCACACGACCATCACATATACAGCTCTTCATATATCCTGAAACAATATAACAAACATTTTAATGGGATTGTTATAATTTTAACGGGGAAGTTAAAAATTATGACATAAGGCATATTGTTTTATGTTGATACTTCATTAGTAAGTAGTAATAATAACAATTATTCAATAAACAAACTTTTTTCTCTAAAACTTCTGTTGAATTTAATTTTTTTTTCATTTTTTATTATTATCTAACTTAAAAAAATTACCCGAAGTGAAAAAAATTACATTTTGACATCTTCAGCCAACCCTTAGAAAAATGGCATTTGGCGATCGACCAAAAAATAAAATTTTCAAACATTCGATCATAGACAATATATGTGACAAACAGTTCCACAGGTGGCGTTATCACTTGATAGCTAATGCTAGTTTACTTATAGCTTTCTAGGTCGCCTTACAAATGGCGCTATATAATAGTTGACTGATTGGGTGTGCTTGCTGGTGTTCTCTGTTTTCTCTTGTTTTGCTGGATGTTTTTGGCGTGTTCTCTGGTGTTTGTAGTGATGTTGGTGGTATGTTTCCTTTATATTCCTTTTTGTTTCGTTTATTGTTATTTCCAAACATTTATTCATTGAGTCACATTGTAGAGCATACATCACTGTATATGAATTGCTAATTTATTTATTATTGAGTATTGGTTGTTGTTTGATTTTTTTGTTGTTGTTGTCTATTTGTTATTATTATTGATGACCACTGAATTATTTGCCGTGGGGTTGCCGGCTTAGAATAGCACCTCTGCTCTTTTTGCTGGTTTTTCGAGCATCCTGTAAGAGGCAGGAAATCGAAAAATCGGATCGGGACCGTGGGGTTGACCACCTCACGTTCTTAAAACAATCGGTCAGAAAAGGCAACAGAATTAAGCCTCGGACGCCTGGACCCCATCAGGGGGGGGTTCAGGCAGCTGGTGTCCCCCCTGTATTGACCACGGCTCGATTAAGGAACAAGAGCTTAAAAATCGGGACTCTGAATGTCCGCACTCTGAGGGCGGGCGGGGAGCTTGTTGCTGCCAAGTTGGCGGGAGATTATGGACTAGATATCCTGGGGCTGAGTGAGGCACGCATCCCAGGCTCGGGGCAGAGTGACGCTGGCAATTATGTCATGCTTCACTCTGGCCACCGGACTGCACGGATGCGTGGCGTCGCTCTACTTTTAAGTAAATATGCCTTCTCTCGCCTTCTTGGTTGGGAACCTGTTTCTGACCGCCTGATGAGTGCGTCCTTTAAGATGAGTGGCGAAACACTGACGGTCCTTCTATGCTATGCTCCCACTGAGGATGGGGACGCGGCTGCTAAGGACTGTTTCTATGACAGTCTGGATGCAGTTGTGTCCCATGTTCCGAGGCGCCATCGCCTAATAGTTCTGGGGGACTTTAATGCCAAGGTTGGCAACGACCCCCAGAATGGACCAGGCGTCATGGGTAAGCATGGCTTAGGAGTGATGAATGATAACGGAAGCCGTCTCATTGGTTTCGCCACGCTCCATGGACTCTTAATAGGGGGAACTCTCTTCCCCCACAAGGATATCCATAAATACACCTGGACCTCGCCCGACAGAAGAACGAAAAACCAGATAGACCATCTCCTGGTAAGGGCTAGCAGCCGAACTGACCTGCGGGATGTCCGCACCTGCCGGGGAGCAGACATGGACACGGATCACGAACTCCTTGTGGGTTCGTTCAGATTCAAATTTCACCATTTCCAGCCAAGATCGTCTGCTCCTCGCCCGCTGGACATACGCAGGTTAGAGAGTGCTCAGTGTCGCCACACGTACGAGACTGAGTTACGCACAAGGTTTGCCCCCTTGCAGGATTCACCCGGAGCTGCCCCAATTGAGTCAGCCTGGACTAGCTTTCGTGACGCGGTTATGGAATCCGCACGTTCTTCTGTTGGCTACAAGAATAAAAAGAGGCCAATATGGATGTCCGATGGGTCCTGGAGTCTCATCGAAGATCGCCAGAAGGCTAAGACCCTCAGAGACAGCGAAAAAGACCCTCAAAAACTGGCCGCTTTGGTGTCTGAGTACAGGGAGCTGAGCCGCAAGGTGAAGCACTCTGTACGAACAGATAAAAGAAGACACCTGGACTCTCAGATACGGCGAGCACAGTCTGCTGCACTCGGTAATGACTCGAGGACACTCTTCGAAATCACCCGGGAGGTCGGGGGCAGGGGTCAAAAAAGACCCGTGACGGCAATACGAGACTCTCGTGGAGCCACTGTCACTGCCCCCGAACTGATTAAAGGGAGATGGAGGGAGTACTTTGAGTCAATATTGAACCGCCCCGAACCCTCCTCACCTTACAACTTTGAGGAGGAGTTGGCGGGTCTGAATATACCTCAGGCGACTGGGATATGTGAAGATCCGCCGACCCACAGCGAGATGGTGCTGGCCGTGATGAGATTGAAAAACAACAAAGCGCCAGGAGACGATGGAATCCACGCAGAGCTCCTCAAACAAGGCATAGACACCCTTGGCCAACCACTTCTTGATATATTTAAAATGGCGTGGGAAGAGGAGAGGTGCCCAAAAGATTGGCGGAATGGATCCATCGTCGCAATATTTAAAAAGGGGGACCCCCTTGAATGCGGAAACTACCGTGGAATTACTCTACTGAGTGTTCCCGGTAAGGTATTATCTCAGATATTACTACACCGCATTCGGGGGCCTATCATGGCTGTCCTGAGAGAGCAACAATGCGGCTTTGTACCTGGCAAGTCCTGCACGGACCCAATTTTCTGTGCCAGGTGCATCTTTCAGCAGTGCAAAGAGTTTAACTCTCCAGTCGCTTGTTGCTTCATAGATTTTGAAAAGGCCTTCGACAGCCCACATAGACCATCGATATGGAAAATTTTAGCTCTGTACGGTATACCTCCGAAGATAGTAAAAATGGTGCAGTCCCTGTATGAAGACTCCGAGTGTAGCGTCAAAACGCCAGGTGGTCCTACTGAAGCTTTCAGGATCACTACGGGAGTCAGACAGGGCTGCGTACTGGCTCCATTTATATTTATTATTGTCATGGACTTCCTCTTGAGAAAGTCCATGCAAGGAGCAAGAGGTATACCGATAACACAGAGAGATGGTCTAATGGGCGAACTGTGCGATCTGGAGTACGCGGACGACCTAGCGTTGTTCAGTACGACAGTGGAGGAATTACAGCGCAGTGTTTCAAGACTCTGCGACGAAACGGCACGCCTTGGCCTTCGAGTCAATGCCAGTAAGACGGAGCTCATGGCGAGTAATGCCTGCCCCGATAAACAGCTACCGATAACCATCGACGGTCACCAGGTCTCCCGGGTGGATAAATTTAAATACCTGGGAGCAACCATTACCACCTCTGGTGACCTCGGGGCTGAGCTCCCGATACGTATCGGTATGGCAAGTGGCGCCTTTAACAACATGACCAAGATTTGGAAAGCGTCGGCATTTAGTGTCGAGACGAAATGTAAACTGTTTGATGCGTGTGTGTTGCCCATTCTCCTCTATGGGTGTGAGTCCTGGCACCTGACCAAAGCCCAGGCACAAAAAGTCTCAGCTTTTGAAATGAAGTGCCTAAGGAGAATTCTGGGTGTAAGATGGTACCACCGCATCACGAACGACGCTATACGCCGGCGCACCCAGCGTGAGCCCATCACCTCTACCATTGTGGGGAGGAGATGGACTTGGCTGGGACATGTGTTAAGGATGCCGAATGACAGTTGGCCGAGGAGAGCGCTGTTCTTCCTCCCATCAGGGTCCCGAAGACGAGGAAGACCCTCTCACACTGTGTTCCGCTCCTTCGAAGCAGAGCTGAGGGACATGGACATGGTGTGGGAGGAGGTCATAAACATTGCGCAAGATCGAGCGCAATGGAGAGCTCTTGTTGCCTCCCTATGCCCCTGAGTGGGGTGTAAAAGGGAGAATTGAATTGAATTGAATTGACTGAATTATTATTATATTATTGTTTTAACTTTTATATGTAAAAGGCGTTAACGCCGTGTATTAAGTATATAAATAAATAAATAAATAAAATTTTTACTGATAAACTTCAAACCATCGTGCATAGATGGCAGCAGTATATGCATCCGGATGTAATTTTATCCAGGTAGGTATCGTCTCCACCTTTTCAATCAGTCTTTTTCCGCGCATCCTGCGTAAAGATCTCATTTCTACATTTAGGTATTACAGGTATACCAATTTTCCGATTTGTCATTCAAATCAAAGTTTCACTCCCATAAAAAATCAGTATTGCATTGTAATGTACATCAACTAATATGGAGATATTTTAAGGTACAGTATAACTGATTTGTAGGACAGGTTTTGCTGCTAGCATTTTTCTTCTGCGGTTTGGTTTGCAGCAGGCGTGACCATCTCCTCCTACCTGCCTCATGGTTATCCGCTGTTCTCTTTAGTTATATGTATGAACTGCACTCTATATCCTGGCATACCACCTATGTGTTGCAAATATTCCTGACGCGAGCTTCCACAACCAATCAAACCCCCGACCATTCCCTCCAATATTGTACCCAGGAAACTATCCAGTCTAATTACATACCTCAGCCATCTAGCGCGTCGCTCTTATATATGGTGTTCAAAATTTTCATTTCCTCCCGAACTCCAGATATCTGTAACATCATTGTGCGTACCTAACATTTAACGATGTGGTGAGTAATAAAATAATTTTACTATGGAAAAAAAAATTTGAAAAATAATTATCATTGAAACCGACCATTATTTATTTTCACAATGGCCATTTAATTAAAAAGTATTGATTATTTAAATAATTAACAATTTCAAGGTGTTAGTCTCATATAATTTATGATATTGTCCAATACGCATTATTAATAGGCGCGTTTGCCGTCACACGTTAATACATTATTTTTGTAATACGCATTATTGCCAGCGATGTACCTTTTTTTTTAGTTATATAGGTACCCTAGAAAATTATTTATGGGCTTAATGAAATATTACCTACTGTAGGTGGAATATGTTTGGAAATGTATTGCAATATTATGAACTCGTGTCGAACGTAACACATTTTCAAAATATCGGTTATTTTTATACTTTGTTTAATTTTTGATATTGGTTAAAGCATAGTGCAATATCGAGCACAATGGAGAGTTCTTGTTGCCTTCGTATGCTCCTGAGAGGAGTGAAGGATAAATTTATAGGAGAGGTGATTGGTAGCCTGGCGTTCTCTCCTCAAAGTCGTGGGTACGATCCCTGGAGAATCATCTCCTTCATCTTTCATATTTTTCTTGGTGTCAAAGATATTGTCAAAAGTGAATTTGTGTTCTCTTTGTGCGGAGCAAATTATAAAATTACAAAAATACATATTATGTCAATAATTGAACTACTTACTGTAAAAATATCGTAGTTTTTTTCTAATTTTCTAGTTTCTACTGTGTCTTTATTCGCAAGATTTAATAATAAATTTCTCATACCTAATAATAATTATTATAAACCGATCGAATAAAATAATTTATGGACAATAATTTTGATGGACAATGACATGCCTACTTTAATACTAAACTGTTTTCATTTCTGTGCGAAAATATACTTAAATGGCAATATATTATTATGAACGACTTAAAATTCATAAAAAGAGTTGCTTACGATGGGCAGGTTATACTGAGCTTACAAAAGAAATAAAAAAAAACGCATGGAATAGTATTAACTTGGGCGAAAAAATTACCGACTGGGCGAATACAATATTGTGCGTGGTCTAATGTGGTGCGATTTCAGATAAAGAAAACCTTTGGTTCGTTCCTCAAAATGATAATATGAGTCACATCCGTTCAATTATAAATAGCACACATGGAATGAAATATGTAGGTATGTACCAGCAGGTATTGCTGAATATAATGTGAGTCACTATCAAATTCACTTAAAAGTTATTTTACAGATCGTTCTGAATAAACCGTAACTCTAAATCGTATTTTTGACTCGCATTTTTCAATATTTGTGTTCGCTCTTGGCTTTTCGCCCACTCATTATTTCATTACATCATAATAAGTATATTTTGGATACCCGTAGGCTAATTTATATTCGACCGTATAAATCTCATTGTATTCGACTATTGTTTAACTACCCTTTTTAAATCATCAACATCATTCTCCCTTGAAGACCCCCCGCACACCGCAAGTCAACCCGGAGGAGACCAATCCGCAGCAAACCCGACATGCACGAAACCGACCCCCTAGCTCGATCGTCAAAAAGATACCAAAACAAAAAGCCGGCCACACACAAATCAAGCCCGCCGCGGATCCCCCCAAACCAGCCCGCAATGCGGAAGGCCTAAACCCCACTCAGGAGCATAGGGAGGCAACAAGAGCTCTCCATTGTACTCGAAGGCGTCCGAGGTTCATTGTGCCTTTTCTGACCACTTGAAATTTAAGGACGTGAGGTGGTCAACCTCACATCAATAAATTACACATTAAAACATCAATAAATTTTGTCAAACTTTTTACACTTTTTCAATTCTTTGCCATCCAATTTCAAAATAATGTTCATTTTCTCTCTCTCTCTCTCTCTCTCTCTCTCTCTCTCTCTCTCCCTGGCTTGCTCCCAGCTTAACGTTTGTGATGCACTACTTCTCCCACCCCACATCTTTGCATCTGCTCGCGCCTTTGCGTCACCCAGGAATTCTTTGGCCTCCCTCTAGTCACAGAACGTGGAGCATTCAGGTTTATTGCCTGTTGTACGATATGCTCCTGTGGTCGTCGTTCTATGTGTCCATACCATCTCAACTGCCTTTCCTCTAGTTTACTATTGATGTCTGTCACTCCTAGGCTTCCACGAATTTGAGCACTTTTGATCTTATCTCTTAGGAACACACCAGTGGACCATCTCAGCATACGCATTTCTGCTGTCTCTAGTTGTCTATTATAGGTATGAAAGGGTTCAGAACAAATTTTTAAAAAACTTGGATTACAGGTGTCGTTTGGCTTTTGACACTAGGAAACAATCAGCCGAATACCATAAAATCACTACCTTAGAAAATAGGCGGACTATTAAGGACTTGACTTATTTGCATAAAATAATACATGGCGCTGTTGATTCCGAATACCTTGTAGGGCTGATTTCTCTAGATTGTCCCATTCGAACAACAAGAACACATTCAACCTTTAGACTCCCACGGTGTAGAACAAATTATGCACAGAATTCCTTCATACAAAGAACATGCAGTAATTATAATACTTTTTTCAGGTGCGTCGACATATTCCAATCTTCGGCAACAAAATTTAAAAGTCTCGCGGTGGCTGCCCTGTTCAACTCACGGTAGCTGGTCTAACTGCACTGTCTGGTTTGTGACTGCGTTTTCCCCAATTCCCTTCTTCCCTTATTCTCCCTTTTTAGAGCGTTTTTCTAGTTAGTAATAGAGTTATATTTATACGTAGAAAACTGTTTCACAACTTATTATAACTTCATGTATTGTAAGCATATGACATAATTATTGTAATTGTAATATTAGCATACTAGTTGGTCGAATCGATGTACCAAATTTTAAATTTATAATATATGTTACATGACTGTAAGTTTGCTTGAATAAAATAAAATAAAAAAAAAAAAAAAAAAAATAGGTCTTGTACATTGTCCAACATTCGGAGCCATACAGGAGTGCGGGTCTGACAATTGTCTGATAGACTTTCCCTTTCAATTAAAATAATGTTCATTGAATATTTAAATTCTACAGTTTCATTTCAACAAGTTCTTTTGTTTTCCCTCTACATACATGGTTATGATGGGACTATTTATTAGATTCTATTTCAGTTTGGTGCACATTTCAAATAATATTCCAAGTAGAAAACGAATTCATCTAAAGTATGAACCTACCCAGCCAAAGTAGAACAGGTTTAGAATTCCATTTTACCGATTAAAACATATCGCCAGTTTTTTTTTTGTAATTTTAAACCATTAGAACATAATACCACTATGATAGTTATTTATCATGCTACGATCATTTTAACCGAACAAGTTGAATTCTGAAAGTTGAAAGATAGAGTACATATTATATTTCTTTTCCAACAACTCCGAGTGTTTGATCAAAATAGTCCATTGTCAATAGGGAATCTCGTTGTCAATCGACAATTTTATGTCAGATTTTCTCTTTATCTTTTTTTCAGACAATATTCTTTGATAATTATACCTAGTACCTACAATGGATGGAAATCTTTTGTTTTATATTTTTTTGAAATCTTGCGGAGTCTTAATAATTCCTATCTATCTAGATTCAATAACAGCAAAATTATCTTGGTAAGGTGGGAGACCCAATAGCTGACACTGTCCCAATAGCTGACATTTGAACTTTTTTTTTTTTTTTTTTTAAGCCTTCACTCGTTTGAACTTCGACGAACAAAATTAAGGAAATCAAGGATATTATGTGTTGCTTCACTACTGAACATTGTTCCTTTAAAATCTATGAATCACTTTTTCTATAATTTTTGTGTCTATGGTTATTTGAAAATAGTCAGTTTTGAACATTCGTCAGAGGAGGTGCGTGTTGCGTGTTACTGTTGTTACTTTCTTAAAAGTTTTGTTAAGGATTCAACTTTTGCGAATCAGAGGTATGCATCAATGTTTTTAGATTTATCTACATATTTATGTATCTACGATTTTTCATACGTGCATGGTGTGTACTTTTTTCAACGTCCATATTGTTCTGGTAGGGGAGAATACTACCAATTTCCATTATGAATCTTTGGTAAAGGACCTTAGAGTAGCAATGAATTGAGGAAAAGCAGATGCATCTCGCACAATTTTTCCGATAGTCTGCCGCACCTTATTTTCACCTTATAAGGTGCGGCAGGCTATCTTACCTTGTTTACCTGCAAAACAAGCCGTTACTCCTGAGAAATAACATTTTGACAGCAAAATTCTTTTTTCAATATAACACTGGCGAGGATGAGACTAACCGTATGCCAAACTCTAGTATGCTTTGAGTCATAAAATGGCAGTGACTATTCAATTAGGTATACTGACCTCGGTAGCTTAGTTGTACTAGCGTGGACTTCAGATCCGAGGTCCCGGGTTCGATTCCCGGTCGGGACAGAGTTTTTCAAAGTGTTTTTTTTCACTTGAAATTTCTTCCCGGGGTTGGCCTGTCTCAGATTGGACGGGACCGGTTGACTGGAAAAAATTGCCTCAGGCAATAAGTTTCACCGGCTATACTGACACATTTGTATAGAAAAGTGTTATATTATATTATTATTATATTACATATTATTTTAGACAGAAAAACAAACCGTAATGAAATTTGTCTAGGAATATTGGACACATAAAACGAAAACATCTAAGGTGCTTCGATACACCTGAAGAATCACTAGAATTAACAGAGTAAGCAATTTAGCTATCCAGCATCAATATCAGAGATCCCTGGGAATGCGAAGTGGAACCAGATCTGACGTAGGATAGAAATGAAGCTGAAGAAAAAAAAGAAGCGTAAAAAAGGCTTTATCGTCATTGTATTGAAGATTAGTGATTCTGTTGCGCTGTAAAGTAACATCATTTCTTACTAACTTTAATATTATATTTTATATTATTTGTTATCCATTTTTCAATTTTTTAATAGTTTATTCTGTTATCCGGAGTGGAGAAGAATCCAATAAACTAAACATCATAAAAATCTGTTAAGCCGATCTGGATTTATAAGTGTTCGCACTAACCGCGATTTTCTTTTATATTATATGATTAAAATGGAGTACTATTTTCCATGGTCATCGCATGACGTGTGATCGGCTGGATTGACTTCGCTTATTATTTTTTAGCCATGTTTGTTTTTGCCACGAGAAGGATCATAATATGAAAGAAAAACTTAAGAAAGTTACGCGGAATATTAGAAAACTTAACGTAGGTGGCAGCCTCAGTGCATTTAACAGTATAAACTTTACCTACCATTTTAAATAATAATTGGCGTTTGACATATTCTGTCAGTTGTTGGTAAAATCGTCAGAATGAGACCTGTAGGTAAACATCGTTTAAAATAGATGCATTGGTCGGAATTACATTGTATAAATAGGTAAGCAATTTATTTAGGTATCATTACACAAAGTCGAACACAAATTTCATAGCAAAACAGAAGGTCTATCGGAAAAGTCCCGAAGTGTTAAAGTACCTACCTAAATAAAAATTATTGTATTCAAAAATATTCATTCGGAAAATTCTCAAAATATTGAAATGTAATCATGAAACTATGTTTCCAATACACGATGAATAGTCTCGGTGGATGGGCAAACAGAATAAACTGGATCCTAGGTAGGTTGCTCTACGCGGAAGCAGAAAATTCGAATATCGGCCAAGCAGGTACCTGTATGTAGATACGTCAAAATACACAATAAATTGTGTGAAATACTGACAGGGCTCTTTTCTTTTTTCCATATATCGAGAGACATAAAAAAGGTATATTATATAGATAGCTATCAAAATTTTTAGCTGAACAAGTAGTTTTCGAGTGTGCATTTTATTTAGAATCTTGTTTCTAGGTTTAATTTAGGTAAATACTGATTGTTATGTGGTCGTTAATACAAGACTCGTTTCTTGATACATACCTACTTATTCTACTGTCTATGTTTTTTGTAAGCTATTAGAAAAATGGAATGATTTTGCTTTTAACGCCAAAAAATGATTTTGCTTTTAACGCCAGTATTAGAGTAGAATATTGACAATACCTAATCATTATTTTAAAACTACCATGGGACGCACTTTGTAACCCGTTTATATGGTTGCACAATGATCAATCAAATATATCTTTACGCCCCACTTATGGGGCATAGGGAGGAAATAAAAGCTCTCAATTGCACTCGATCTTGGGTAATGTTCATGAACGCCTCCAATATTATGTCCAAATCCCTAAGTTCTGCTTCGAAGGAGCGGATGAGAGGGCCTTACTCATCTTCAGGACCCTGATTTAAGAGGAACAGCGCTCTCCTCGGCCAACTGTCATCCGGCATCCTTAACACATGTCCCAGCCAAGTCCATCTCCTCTCCATAATGGTGGAAGTGATGGGCCTTCCCAGTGCCGACCACTTCCATTTTAACGACACAAGCCTTTTTTTTTGGTGTGAAAGATGTCAAATGTGTACATGTGTTCACTTTGAGTGAGCATAGAATAATCACAAAAAAATATTTAGCGAGAATTTAATGTTTTTTACCACATTTATCCCATAAGATGTGAAATTTGACTGAATGTGTATGTTTGCATCTGATTATAAAACTTAGGGTGTTTTTTTCATTCTGAAAAATAAATCAGGGCTTCACATAATTTTATAGAAGAGAAATAACGATTATTAATAAATCAGAATCCAACAGACTTCGCTATGTAAATAATAACCCTTCCAATAAAGGAGGGAGTTAATGAAAAAAATACCGATATCAAACATTATATAAATATTTGCTTTTAAAACTAAGTAAGTAGATACTTAGGTTCTTATTTTTACATTCCTGGAAATTGTATTTTTGAATTTCAACAAATTGAATTTCGCTCAAGTATTTGCCTAAGCAAAAATCAACAAACGTTTTTTTATTATTATTTAAAATCAAAATTTACAAACGAAGATTTATAATGTTAATGTAAAGATTTTCATATACATTATATAGTCCATATTATTTCGACATATTATCTACATAATAATTCAGAAATGTTTGTTTTTTTATTTGCCTTTGACAATACTTTACCGTATATGTGAACATCACGCTCAAAATACAAATGCTACGTCAGATATGAATCTGCGCAGAGCGGTGAAATTTGCTCGAGAACGTTCTAAGATACAAATTGGCAACGTTAACTTTAATATATTAAGAGCTATTTAAAAAACTTTATTTTTTTAGGATCTTCATACAAATTTTTCAAAAAAGACAGAAAGCCATCTTTTGGAAACAAAATTACTCATGTAAACGTTGAATAGAATCTTGGTATTACGGTATGAAAATGTTATAAAATAATTGGAGATTGATTCGTTATACATATAAAAGTTATTCAAATCTTATTATTCTCAATAAATAAAGATTTAATGAAAAATTTTGGAAAAAAAAATCCTCCATTTTGTAATTTGACACATTTTAAAAAATTTATGGCCACATTTTGTGTAAAACCGTCGTAGCCATTAGATGAGTAATAATTATGTAGCTACCTTTAAAAATCATATTCAAATGCAGATAGGTATAAAATAATTTAGCAATAATTGTTGAATCATTTTATATTCAATATATTTTATATTTAATAAAGTTTCTTAAAATCATTGTTGAAAAAGATTTGCAAGTAAAATAATAAACATTGAAATTGGTATGAACATTCCATAAACAAACTTGCCGGTAAAACAGTGACCGATAAATTAGATCATTAGGTACAGTGAACTTGACAGAATCGTTGGGAGAAAAGAAATAATATCGACAATAATTGAGAATCTTTAAATGGCATTCAGGAATACTGGATTATAATCAGTGTAGTAAAACGTTTGTTTTATCCACAAAATAGTTTAGAAATATAATAGTAAATAAACTCAAAACTATGTTAGCTTATTTATCATATATTATATTATGCAAAAACAGTAATATACAAGGTTCATTTAAAAAAGACTGATGGTATTGTTGCCGTGAAAATTTGTTTAAAAAAACAATATGCATAGAGTTTCATCGTGTCAAAAGAAGTATTCTTGAAGAAAGCAATCAATGAGAGGTATGACTTTCTTAAAACTGTCCAACGTTTGTGACAAATCATTCATCCTAGAACAAACACAAAAGATATAGGTACCTATAATGACGGATAATATCATTTCATGAATTTTTTGGGCTAGGTACACATTAATATGTAATCTAAAGTCATCTACATAATATTTTAGTCTGTTTATATTTTTGTAATGCAAAATGCCGGAGAGCGTTCTTAAATACACTTTGATGTATTTAAGTTAATATTTGTATCGAATTTTGTCACAGACAATGGTGGTAAATATTATATTGAATCTAAATCGTTATGTAGATAAACGCAAAGTATGGTAACTTATTTATCATATGTTATATTCTTTAAACAAAATACAAGAAAGATCATACCTATTGTTGTGGTAAAAAATCTTAATGATGTAGGACGATCATCGTGTTGAATGAAATATATCCTTGAAAGACAGCAAAATGCAGTGATCAGTATGTTTGGAGACATTTTCTTGACGGAACCTCCAAGGTTCCTTCAATCCAAAAGAAAACCAAAAAGACTATGGTCATCCCATCCTAGAATAAAAACAATAAATTATGGTAGATAGTTATTACATGGCCACCATTATAAAATATGAAAACTTGAATCTATAGGTACCTGTAGATATATCTCCATTATACATCCATTCTCAAAGTATGCTCATAGCCTCATGTTGATTTTTTACACCCAACGTAAAATTTATTCCAGGACAAGAACCATTTATCACATCCATTGGGTTGTATAATATGTAAGTAATATAATTTTTGGTTGATGCTGGAAGACAAGGATTTCTATTAAAAAAAGTGTTTATTCTACATAATTTAGTAAATATTACGTAGGTAGGTACATAGGGTAATCTAAATAAATAAATATTACCAGGTACTTACTTAGAAATATATTAACAGCAGCTATCAATTAAAAAAATATTCGAATTTTGAAAATGTTTTGTTGTTTGTCAAAATATCGATGACAGCCAGTACGCCATAGATATCATTACGCCAGTACCATAGATTACCCATAAATTATTTGCGGTATTTTTTTGTGAATGAAAATTAAATCATGATATTTTTATTGAATGTTTTTTTTAATTTTCAGGTTTAGGATGTGTGAATTATAAACATTTTATATGAATTCATTTTATTGATACTTTTCTCCTTTTTAATAAATTCCGATAATAATTTAACACTAACTAAGAATATTTTTTTAGTGTGTTTTGGTTCTATGGTTCATTTGATACGTCATAAAAAATCTATGGATATGTCTAATTTTGTTTCAAACTATAAAAAAATGTAAACATTGAATTTAGATATAAAATCAATTTTTGGGGTTAATAAAACAGGTAAGCAAAGTTAATGAGTAAATATTATTTCAAATAATCGCGTAATTACAATGCAGCTAGCCAATTACATTCATTTATTTTCTGTTACTATATTTTTTTTACAGGATAGATTACAAGATATTTACAACAATATCAAGAATGAATTTCTAAAATGTACAAGTATGCATTTTATTACTGGAATAAGCAAAGCGGTAAGTCCCGTATTATTATTTGATAATTGTACATCATTTCATAATATGTTTGTGTATATAAATTCCATAATGTTTTGTTACAGATTAATTTTACGGCTTTTGTGCGTTTGACTTCTGGTGCCGACCATTTTCAACTTTTACAACACAAGCATCGTTTTGTGTGAAAGATGTCAAAAGTGTAAATTTGTTCACTTTGGGTGAGTCCAGATTCATTTGTATAAAAAAATGTGTTTTGATGAGCTATGACATGCTAGAAGCAACATCGGATTCATACATTTAGTATGATTAGAGACACATTATCGTTGAGCATTGTATTTTTATGAAAAAATAAGCTTTTGGCGTGCCACAACACAATTGTTCACAACACGTCTGTAGGCCTAGACAAAATACATTTGGCGATCGACTACAAACGAATTCTTTCACAATGTAGAGTAGGAAGAAAATTAACTGTCCACTTTTTATAAGTGTCTTTGTTTGGTTTAAATAATTGTTTATATATTCCAGAGGACAGTTAATTTTTTCGTACTATACATTGGCAAAATCTTCGTTTGTAGTCGAACGCCAATTTGAATTTCTATATTCTGTTTTTATTTATTTTTTTCTATTTTTAATCTGCTAGATCTAACAAATTATGTTATTTAATTTTACAAATTGGTAGTTGTGTTTATATTCATTGAAATATATGTAATTGAAATGAAATAAACAGAATGTTTTCATTTATTTATAACCAGAAATAAACTGAAAAAAAATTACATATTATAGTGTTTTAATTTTCTATAAAACATCTAATAATATATTATTCTCCTGAACCACTTCCAAACAATAGATAATTTTATAATGATAAAATAATTTTATATTGATTTTTTTAGTTTTAGTCAAATAATCCATCAACGACAACTTAATATAAAGGATGAGAAGTCATGGATTTAGCAAGTATATTTTCAAATAAGGTTACTGTGTTAAAATATCAAATAATGTGATATTTTAAAACAACTTACTACCTATACTATTATAGGTGATTGTACTAGCAAGTCATTTCATTTACATTTCTTAATTATAAAAGCATTGTAGTTACCTATAACTTACCAAATAATGACTTTATGACGTCAAGAGGAGCATATCAGTTTGTGAGATAGCTACATGTATGTTTGAATCATGCACTTTTCACCATGATTACAGGACATCAGATTTATAAGAAGAACCACCTACGGAGAATTTATAAATGTAAAAGTAGTCACATCTCAATGTGTTGTTATTGCACTTAAACGCAATAGATCTGTTGATGAAAAAGCTTAACGCAGGTTTGAAACTTGACGTGGGCCTTAAATTCTTCAACTGTTGCGTTATGTTTTGATGATTGGGTGCCGACTTCTTAGTTTACTTATATTTATAGACATATTCCATAGTGAGAAGCTTTACTTGAACAATTTTTTATAAGTTTTATCCACAAACAGGTTGTTGGAAGTTCGGTGGTATTAGTCAATGACTTTCGTTTGCACAGCGCACTGAAGGCTGTGGATTCAAGTCCTGGTGGTCCCGTTTGCACTTTCACAACACAACCCTTTGGTTAGTGTGAAAGATGTCAAATGTGTATTTGTGTACTTTAAGTAAGCCAAGATTCATTTTCTTAAAAAAAAATCATAAAAATCTGTACTAAAAAGTCAAAACTTTTATTAATACAGTTATATATTTTTATTTTATTCTATAAAAAATATGATTTTCAAATAAGTATGAATCCACCTTCACAATTTGTTAAATATAAGGAACAAAAAGCTGTGTTGGTACATACTTAATTGCAGAATAATAAAATCAACATTGTGGTGAGAGCCCATAGCTCACCACATATAAATTGAGCACTCTGTCTTTTTAACTATGGGGCAAGCATAGAGAATAAGTCAGCAGTCTATGATTATGACTTTCAGCGCTTTCTTATTGCTGATGAGGTGTGACAAAAAAATTAAGTCCAATTAATTATAAGTACATTATGTAGGTACACCACACTTTTATAAAGCTCTGTATGTAAACTTCCATCGATCAGATTCTATAACTCCCATTATTCTACAACTTTTATTATTATTGTAAACCTGTTTTTTTTTTGTTGAAATTTAGTTGAAGTTTCTATAATCAGACCTCTTTTCCTGTAACATCGAAAAAATTCATATTATTACAGACTGATATATTCAACATTACACCGTTATTTATGGTCAATTTTAAAATGCCATTTTTTTTTTAACATTTGACCAGTACTAACTGGATTATGACTTTCTTCTCTTGCTATTTCGAATGGCTTTGTGTGATGACTTCACGTTAACAACGTTCCTTATTTAGGTGGTCAAATTGAAATCCTTGAGTATTCGACAAATTCAACAATCTGCCAAGATGCTAGCCACCGGGCCAACGGCCCGTTGCATTTATGCCTTCCATAATTCGTCTATGGAGCTGAGATTCCTAGGATTATATCTTATAATGAATGCAATGCCAAAATGTCTACAGAATTTTAAAATGTGTCAAAATTTTCTAGATATTTTCTCACAACAATAACATTTACATGTTTTGTATATCTCTTATTAATTGTCAACTCTTGGTATGACTTATATTAAGCACCTATGAGAGTTCTAATTCTCTAGAAGTACCTAAATATTTATACTCAAAATTATCATTTATTAAAAAGTTTTACCCTGTTAAATGAAGTTTATCAACTGCAAAATACCTTAGTTATTTATTATAAAAGTGTGTTTCTTTACCAATTATTGTATTGATTGTTTTATTAATGTAAGTAAAATTAATTTTTGATATCCAAACTCCCTTTACGCCCCACTTAGGGGCATAGGGATTTAATAAATTGGTGGTATAATTGCCATAGCAACTTGAAATTTTTATTATTACCCTATTCCTGTGTTATATTTTTAATAAGCAATCTACACTGATTTTTCTATTCACACGAAGGCTGGATGTGAGGTGCAGGTTCGAATCCTTGGCCACAAAATTTTTTACTATGCTCAAAATAATTAACACCCACTTCTGGTAAGAAATTTCTGGTTCCAATTCCCAGATGGGTCAGAATATTTATAGGAATTTTTTATGCAATATTTTCTTGCTGGCTATACTGACAATTTTTCATACAAAAGATTTTCAGGTACAAAATCACTGGCTCGGGTAGAGGTCTTAACACTTAAAATAATTATGTACCTACCTGTTAAATTTGATATTAAGAATAAATAAAGCTTTGTAGGTACATAATTATATTTTTGCAGAAGAACAACTAAAGCATTTACAGAAATCAAGTGTTCTATCTAAATGTACTTGAAGGGGAAGGTATAGAAAATAGATAAAAATGCTATGTTTATGACTCACCTTTGCTGCCTCCACAGCAATTCTACAAATTTCTCATACTATCTAATTATATCTACCTATTTACCAATTCAAATCTTACAGGTAATACAAACTCGATCAGTCAATCAATTCTCCATTTTTTGACCCCACTTAGGGACATACTTTATAGGTACCATATTTTATTAATCCATAAATCAGGTTCTGTAATTCACATTTTTCTCAACAAACTTCATCAACAATTTTATGGACGGGTAAAAAGGCTAGTTAGGTATAATTAAGTATATAATATGTCGAAATATGATTATCTAATAATTCTTGAAGTAGGTACAGTTTTGCAACAAATCACATCATCATCTTTCAGGGCTTGTCACAATCGCAATCGTAATCGAAATGTTACACTTGGCTACGACCAATAAGAAAAACAGTGGCAAGAGGCAAACCTGATGAAAAACTCACATCGATGTGCACACTTTTAAGGTGCCGATACACTATAAGAGCTATCTAGCTAGAGTAGGTACAATCTCTTTCACTTTTTCACTCTATAACTGTGTGTTGTTACACTGTAGAGCTGTTTCTCCTAAGCAAGAGCATCTAGCTGTCCATCTAAAAAACTGATCAAGTACCTATACAGAGCACTCTAACGATCGACATAATAAAATTACCGGGTAGGTACTCTGTACAAGTTTGCTTAAACTAGACCTCTCTACCTAGCGTTTGTGCAATTACTGTTAGAGGATTTCAATACTATTGTTTAGTGTTTAAACTTAATATAATATCGCTCTAGTCTTATAAACAAGCTATAAAATAAACATTATATTGGTTCCTTTATAATTATATCTACCTCATTGAAAACGTTGTCTGAAAGAACAGCTTTAATTTCGCATTCTTAAAAATATATTTCTAGAATATTACAATAGTGCGAATAATGCCATTTATTTTTAAAGTGACTTTCCTACAATAAAACAACGGGGACTAATTATCTGTCTTGTCTCCTGAGCAGTTGCACAATACTAGATACTTGAATAGCGCAGTTGAAAATGTATCCAGCAATAAATTCCAAGAACATTGTAATATTAGTATAGAACAAAGTAAATGAGCTTTTAAAATAGAGTTTAATACTAACCTTTTTGCAGCAACTTTCTCTTGTCAGATGTCGGTGTTAATGTCAAGAGGAATGAACGAGCTCTCGTTGTACTGCAAAACGAACAAAATTGTATTCCAGTATCAACATTAATAAAACGACAAAATATAACAAATGAAACAGTTTAGTAGTAGTTGATAGTCCCTAATGTTGATTAATAGTACATATGTACTTACATAATAATTATACTAGATGAAGAGCTTAGGGAGATGACTCTCGTTGCACTCGTTGAGGTGGTTGATAGACCAGCGGTTACGACGCCAGCTTTCGCACTGTTTCGTGCGGAGGTCGTGGGTTCGAATCCCGGCCGTGTCGACCATTTTCCGCTTTCACGACACAAGCATTTGTGTTCACTTCGAGTGAGCACAGATTCATTTTTATAAAAAAAAAAAAAAAGTGAACGAGCTAAGGTGAATGGGTCAAACCATTGGAAGTCAGCTATTTAAAGGGAAAGCGTCGGCGTTTAGTGTTGAGACGAAATGTAAACTGTTTGTTGCGTGTGTGTTGCCCATTCTCCTGTAAGGTCTTAAGGTACATACATAGCTGTCCAAAGGTACAACTTGTCGTTGTACCTTTGGACAGCTATGTATGTACCTTAAGACAGAGAAGCATAGGGTGTGATTCAAAGAATTAATTTAGATTTAACCATTGATATCTGATCTGGGTTGAATCCTTTTAACACCTTTTTTTACTACGTGGCAATACTACGTATGAATTATACACAATTTATAAAATTATAATATCTACATAAATTCATTAAAAATAAGCTGTTCATTAATATTTAATATATTTATACTATTAGACAAAATATTGTTGTACAATCGATGACTATTCAAAAGGTTTTCGTACTTTTTGACGCGTCTAGAACACTGAGTACAAACATTAGTATGTCCAAAGGTACAACAACAGAATTGTCCAAAGGTCAACATGACAAAATATTTGAAATTGACAGGAAATTTGGCGCACAAAAAAAATTGGGCTTATGATAGCGGTAAACCAACAATGTATTCACAAAGGTAAAACTTGTCAGATTTGAGATTCATATTGTTTACGCAACTCACAAATAAAACAACCAGAATAAGAGAAACAATGTAAATGAGTAAAAAATTTACTTTTTGATCAAAAAATCTTCAAAATCTCATCCCAGACGAATCCCTTCACTTATGTCAAAACAAACACGATTAAGTTGGCACATCACAAAAACATTATTTTTTTGTAAATTTACAGATTTTTATATCTATTGCAACCTATTCAAATTGCAACTGTCCAAAGGTACAACAAATGCCCCTACTTATTATTATCTCAATATTGAAAATTTAATTTCATCTCATTTAAAGGCATTTTCTTCCATATAAGCTATCTCAAGGTTTGGCCACTTTTGCGCTGATGGCCTCAATTTTAAATTAAAAATTTTAACGCTGTTTTGGGTTAGCAAGTTCGTTTGGATTATTTATTTGTATCGTAACACAACGGTTAGATCTGAATTACTAGTTCTAATAATAATAATAATTAAGTGTATTGATCTTTGTGTCTATACGGAGCAGAATAATACCTCGTATACAGCAGCTATTGATTTGTGTTGTATAAATTATTCACAATAAATTATTAGTTTTGATAATAATTTATGATATTCACCTCTACCTGTGATACTGAATTATTATTTTAGACAAGGGATATAACCAATTAACTAAAGGTCTACTAAAACGTTTACCTTCATATTTACATAAAATACAGCGGCGCTATTCTTCAAACAAATTAACCAATGCTCGGTGATTTTAAAATAAATTTTATCAATTCAACGGGCCACATCCGCTCATCACTGACACCTGACTAACAGGCGTTTTTATTGGACGAAAGTGCAACTGCCTGCCTTTAAGTACGCAAAAAGTTTCATAGTTGTAGTTTCAAATATGTTTTTGACCATTCTGTCTAGAAGGAGGTAGGCAGAAAGTACGGACTTCCATTCTTTACTTTCCAAACAAACCTCTTTCGCTTCCTCCAAACGCATAGCATTCCGCCTTCTTCTATTTCTTTTGCTCCTATTTCCTTATTTCCCTTACTCTTGAATTTTCGACGCCATCTCTGAGGTCATCATTTTTGGTCGCAATGATATACGCCCTGGACTCGATCCCGTACGTCATGATGAGTCTCACGCAAGTTTTGTAAAAAAAAGTGCTGTTAGATTCCTTCAAATAGAGTTTCGGAGGGAGTATGCAGCAGCCTTGTAAATAATTGAGTCAAATTATTTGACTCAATATTTCAGAATGTAGATCGGTTTGCCCACACAATTCCACGCTAATGTTTTAAAATTTGGTGACCTTTTCCACGGAGACACCTTCCACAGACACGATAAGATCCACCGGGCACCTAGTTACTACCATGATGTTTGTCTTTGCAACAGAGATTCTCATAATATTATTATAAAAAAAATTGTATAGTGGAAATAAAATACGCACTAAACGCCAAAAACTTCATTTTGAGATAATCTAATAAAACTGATTTTTTCCCCCATACAGACATAGTACTATGATTATTTTAGGATCTATTTTTTTACGCCTTTAGATCATCGATATGGACTTAGTGCAATATTAAGGCTATTGACAATGGTTTATAGAACATTTCCTCATACTCAACTCATTTTTTTTTTCATTTTTGGCGTTAAGTGCGTATTTTATTTCCACTATACAATTATAAAAAAAAAAAATTTGACAGGCTTGCAAAAGTAATAATTGCAGGACCTCCTTGGTCTCAGTGAATACGGTTGTAAAGTTGTTTTTTTAAAGACCTTCTTTTAGCGCTGAAGTTAACGAAGTTATCTGTCATTTCAAATCCCATACAAATTTACTAGTTGTTTCCATTACAATGGTTAGCATAAATTCTATTTTTTTTTCCATGATAATTAAATTTTTTGTGAGACTGATTCCATACAAATGTATGGAAGATTAGACCACGATTGTGTCAAATGACGTCACACTTTACACCCGTATATCACCGCGTCGTTAGTGAATACGTGAATTATAATATTGTGATATTGTTTGAAGCTTAATATTAAAATAAATAACATCAAAACGTTGAAGGTTTATAGGTTCTAGCATAAATATTACAATAATCCTTATATTGTTTGGTGTACTTACCTGTGTTGAGGGCTATGTGTATTGCACAGCCCTCTCGATACATCGGCACACAGATAAATTGGTAGGACATCGGGTTTAATCTATACAACAATATGGTCCTTTATTGTAGGCAACGGTTCGGGGGTTTCTTACCCCAAAATATGATTTATTCACGCGGTGGAACACGGGACAGGCAATATGAAGTAGTGACCCTCAGCTTTATTATGCAAACCCTACAAGAGAGACGATATTGCTACTGGCAGGTACAAATTGCTTAAGAATATACTTTCTTGAACTGCGTGCTGGGTTGTGTTTAAAAGTCAACCTTTGTTTATATTATAACATCTACCTTATTTAACTTTATGTTTTTTGATGCAGAAACATCCTGATTTACATACGGAATTTGTGGAACAAAATATTCACGAAGATATTTTTTTCGAATATTCAAATAAGGAAATCATTCGGTTTCGTTCCACTTTATTTGATGGGTTACTTGACAAGTTAAAAGATTACGGTTAATTTTTTAATATTTACCTAATGTTTTTGAAATGATAGATTAACCTCGCTTCTTTGATTGTTATTGTATTTTCCTGACGTTTTTAAAACAATAATATGAGAATATTGTATGAAAAGGTAGGCGAAAAAACAGAGATAGTTTAACCAGGAGAGCTGAAGGGTTTGGATATTTTTCGAATCAAGCGCAGTAGAGAGCTTTTTTTCCTCTTCTAAAGTGGTCATAAAAAGAGAATATCTACATTAAAAAATAGGAATACCTGCCATTACAACATTTCTGGCAGTTCACAACAAAATAAGTTAGCAATAAGGTTTTTCGCGAAAACTTTGCGTGATGTGATGAAATAAAAAACCATATTCGAAGTTTATTGGTGAGACGTGTAAAGTTCCTTTATGCTCCTTCTCTTACCTTTCCTTTTTTTGACGAAACAGACAGGAATTCTTCTTCGAAGGGGAAGTTTTTCCTGTGGTTTGTACGCCAAGTATATTATACTTTTTTGGAGTTCCCTTAGAAATATCGAAATTAAAAATGAAGAAAACTGACTTGTGATTTAAAAACGTTGTATTTCTGAGGATTTTGGAATTTTCTTCTAGACTTTTTACTTCAACCATTCCTTTATTCTTCAAGTATTAGAAAAATGTATTTTTACTTTCCTAAATGGAGTACATTGTTCACAATTTTCAATTTTATGTCGAAAGGTGAATATTTGAAAAAAACTTAAATAACTCGAAAACCACTGGCATTTTACATACACATACATACATCTGCGGCGTTACAACCCTGAGTGGGTCTCGGCCTCCCTCAGCAAACTTCTCCAAGCCACCCGCTCCGCCGCCAGTGCGCGCCAGTCACCAACCCCCAAAAGCCCCAGATCCCTCTCAGCGCCATCCAGCCATCGTAGCTTCAACAAAAAATACCAATGTAACAATATGTATCTGCAGGCTCAGCTGGGGATAATGGGAAGAAGGAAAAGAGTGAGGGATAGGAATAAGGGACAAGGAAGAAGCAGGAAGATAAAAGAATTTATTGCTCTGACGTCAGGTGTGTTCTTGCGTTTTGCCTGAAAAGGATATAAACAAGATACAAAATGTATAGGTAGTTTGATTAATCACAGTGATATTACTTAAAAAGCACTTGAAATTACTACAGCACAAGAAGCAAGCTTTCATTACTGATACAGATTTTAAAATTGTGAGCATTTAAGTGCACCTTGGGTGAGTCCAGACCATTAAAAAAACACCGTCTGTCCAAAAAATTGATGTTGCCAAATATCAAACGATTAATGAAATGTACCTACGTATATTGAATTTTATTACAATTCACAAAAATTGTAGCAAGCATCAAACACGCGCAGTCGTCAACAAAAAACACCTTTCGAAAACGTATTTTAATGCATTCAGACAGTGAAGAATTTACAGAAAATAAAATTTATTTAAAAAAATATTATAATATTTCTTCGTTGGAAAATAATAATATTTTTATTAAATTCCACATCCACACTCTTTTATAACTCGCGTTTTTATTCCATCGTCTGCGATAAGTTTGTTTTTTATTCATTCTCGTTTCAAATTCAGTCTCTACAGAAAAAAAAATACAAATTTATTTTTTCTATAGTGTGTAATTCGATAAAAGTTGTTACTCGCAGAACTCGATAACTTTTATGGAACCTTATCAAAATAAGGTAAACGACAACTTTTAAAGCGAACTCCTAAAGCCTTCCTTCCATTACGAACAAATGAATATAGCGGGCCTTTTATACCTACCTTATATTTTCAATTTGCAATGTTTCAACATATAAGTTACATACATTATTATAAGTTTTCTAAGTAAGCTTATGTTCATGCTTGATTAATTTTTATACATTCGTAAGAAGGAATAACATGAATAAAAGGGGTTGTGGATTCGAATATTCATGCTGAAAATAAAATAATTCTTCAATTATTGTTCACAAAACAAAATTATTGATTACTAAAAATTCATTACTAATGTTCGATTTTTTAATGGAACAAACCACTACGGGCTTACGACCGTCTTCTATATTGTTATTTCGAAAGCTGGCTTAGTGTGATCACTTGACCTCAACAACGTTCGCCATTAGGTAGTAATGTTGGTCTCCAAATTTCTGTCACGAAAATTCTCAACATGTTCAACATGTCGAAAAATCTCATGTATGCAACAAGTATATATTTATAATATTCAATGAAATATAGAGATATTAGTTGAAAATTATTTAGAACAAGAGAGCAACCAAATTTAAAGACTGCGACTGCTGTCATGTATTTGGCGCCAGGATATAACTATATAAATTTTTGTAAATTTCTCATCTTTATTGCCTATTGGCTTTGTTGGTGCACAACGTTCTAATTATGTCTAGATATTTGTGACCTTTTTTCAGGACTAGATCTTAAAGAATATGTAGTGGTGTTCCATTTAAAAATCGAACATCACTAATGAATTGTTAGAGTCATTAGTTGTTACATATTCTTATCCAATATAATATTTTATATTGTTTCTCTGTACAAACTTACATAACTAGATAGGTATTACTTGAGGGTATAATGTATTATTAAAGGTCACCTATCGCCACTTACAGTGGAAAATTTTACATCAAATCTACGTTCCCATTAATGAAGGCGGAAGATGGAGAATCTGGTAAAATAATGAAATGTAGCGATTACATGACGACATTAACATCAGCAAATTCATTAAATTATTATGCCGACTCCACTGGCTAGGGCACATGTTATTTTTTTTTTTTTTTTTTTTTTTAATGAATCTGTGCTCATTCGAAGTGAACACAAATACACTTTTGACATCTTTCACAGTAAGTAAATGCTTGTGTCGTGAAAGCGGAAAATGGTCGACACGGCCGGGATTCGAACCCACGACCTCCGCACCAAACAGTGCGTAAGCCGGCGTCATTTTTCAGGACTAGATCTTAAAGAATATGTAACAACTAATATTATTTTTTAATCAATATATTCGTAATTATAAATATTAAAAAGATTTGTAACGGCAAATAAAAAAATACAATTTAAAAACATTTTTTTACAAAAAAAAAATTATTGATCCTGTTACACCACTACTATTATAAGCCCATATTTGGCAGATTTTGCACATTAGCCAATCTTTTTTACTGTTCGTGTATATTTTATTACATATAGGACATATGCCATTTTCTTTTGATGAATCGTATGTCCACTTCATGGTCCGATTTGCTGTCCGATTCATCGGATTTTGTAAAATTTTAAACAAATGTATATTATATTTTTGCAGATAAGAAGGTTACTTATTCTACTGTTACAATTTTATTAACTTAAATGAGCGAGTTTTTAGAATATATAAAACATGTATGATTTAAATCAAAATCTTACCTTTGACAGATTTGGAAAAATGGAAGAAAAAAATACTTTTATAGTGGTAAAAAAATAAATGCGTGCACTCTACTCAAATACTAACGCCCGACTTAAACGCTCCTGTGGAGTGAGAGCATGCACTGCGTGATCGACAAGGACATATTAACAATGCGCTAGATCCGACACTAACCGAGTTCAAACGTTTGTCCGTTTCATGGGACGTCCGTTTCATGGATACTCTCCCTATTGATTACGTAATTATTAATAAAACGATGTTTTCACCCTCAAGCTTTAAGGAATATTTTGTATGCTTTAACAGCGGGGAGAAAAAATGACTTAAATAGGGTGTAAAACATAGCAAAACGACAGGAACATTATTTTTGCAAATTTCGTTTACTAAATACATAAACAATTATACGAGTAATAAACCAACAACACTAGCGACAAATTAATGTTCTATTGAGAAATTAAATTGACAGATTGACAGAAAATCCGAGAAAAAAGCTATGTTTTCATCATAACATTACCAACTGCTACCAACTTTAAAATATTTTTATGACATTTCAAACTGTAACTACATATAGCAGGCGGGGATTTTTTTTTATAAAACGCCTCAACTTTGAATTTTTGAAGTTTCTACCTGATGGCTAAAGAGTTCTTTAGTTCTTTTTTTAAATCGGCCGTCAATCAATTTAAAAATTATAATAAGGTATAATCAAGGTATTTTATAACGAGTTCAAGTTTATTTTCAAGCCCTGAACTCAATTTCAAATGAGTCACGCAAATGAAAAAGTATTATAACGACAACAGGTTTTACCTGAAATATGAGGATATTTTAAGGTGAAGCAAAAAAAAATATAACGTTAAAAGCCATCCTCTCCGCCTAAAAATAAACCGAAAAACCACTTGCTTTATGGTTAGGAGATATGGCTGGGGAGACATTTTAAGATTATGTCATTCATCCGTGAAAAAATCTTCACCCTTCGGCGGTGTACCTACCTAGGTACTGTGTAGTGTGTTTGATGTTTTTCTAGTATTACTCGTTTGTGAATTTCTTTAAACCGTATTAAGAAAAATACGATTTTCAAAGGATTATTATTTGTATTTCATCCTTGACTTTTTTTTAATCTCATCACCTTGCCATCACCCTGCCATCATTCCCTTTTATCTTTAAATATAATGTGTGTACCTATCTATCTTTTTTGACTGAAATCCTAAACTGTTGTCCTTAATCTCTTGGTCCTAATAGATGTGAAAAATGCATTTAATTCGGCCTCATGGAAAATAATAACAGACAATTTAAAGCGCTTGAGAATAGATAGCTACATCCTTAATATGATAGTCGACTATCTCACAAAAAGGCACATTATCATCGAACGCAGTACTACTAAAGAAATAGGAGGAGGTGTTCCTCAGGGCTCGGGCTTGGGGCCGACATTGTGGAATGTTCTTTACGACAGTGTTATGAGAATTCAAACCCCAGAAGGAGTAGATTTAACGTGCTATGCAGACGACTTAGCTGTGTCTGTACTAGGCTGGGCCGTTCTAGTATGGAAGTTTAAAAAGTGCTTCTAATCTTAATGTAATAGTGATAATTTGTTGCCTTATGATGTATTATAACTATCTACAAAATTTCGTGGCAAAAAAATAAGATCTTCTGTCTCCGAATCGACCTTGAAGTTTTGTATGGGACGAAAATATCCCATACTAACTGATATTTTTATAATAATCATGTAAAATGATTCCGGTCTTGTTTTTTTATTCACTTTTTTTATTATACCACAGATAATTCAAGAACATACTTCTATTTATTTAATAACACAAAAATAATAAATAAAACTTTCAAATTTTTTTATGTAAAGCAAGTATATGAAATTATGTTATTTTGCGGTGATTGTTTTTGATAAATTGGGTTTGATATCTTTTTTACTCGTTGTTTTCTAAGCTTTTACATAATATTTTATTGATAAATTTCTCCGTTAAATTGGTGAGGCTTCTTTAACAATTTCACAGATCGTCAAACTCCTTGGATATGACAAGAAAAATTCAGGAAACTGTATTTATTCATCTTCGCCATTGTATGTAATGAATGCCGTAAGATCTTCGTCGGATACTTGTCGATTGGTGTTTCTGTTACATTTTGCTGTCTGTCTATAACTTAGTTCTTGTAAAAGGATGCTTCAAAATTTACTTTCGGTACTTCAAGGATCAAAAATGCGTTTTTTTGGGTGATTCGAGCTTTCACTATCCAGCGAGCGGTTCATTCTCTTACTTCATAGTGTATTTTGAGCGAGATAGCTTTTTCTTTTAGTAATTACAGTTTATATAACAGATTTGATAATCTGATAAATATATGGATAAGAAATTAAACTTCCAGAGGTAAGTTGATGCACAGACATTAACAATAAAGATAAGTTAAAGTAATCAAACTTTCTGAAAGAAGCGCAGTTGCAGAATCCTATGAGCTTAGTTTAGCGATTATTACATGGACTATTTTTCCTGGAGCTCAGTTGCCTAAATCATTAGAAAATGTTCCTGTTGGTATGACTATACCAATTTGGAATAAAAATATAATTGATCTTTTCGTAGATCTTTAAATTATAAAATAGTAGTTTCTCTTGTAATCACCTGGAACATATCAATTGTTTTTTTCCAGTTGTTTTCCAATTTGGTCAGAATGCGTATGATGACTTGAGAAAGCACTATCAACACATTATTATACAAAAACCTAAATATATTGTTACTTACAGTTTTTTTTCTAGATTATCGGCGACTCATTCAATTGGGATTATTTGTGGTTTGCAATAAGCAAAATATTCATTCTAATGGTTTTATAAGTATTTTCTCCTGCAAACTAATTATTCAATCATGTTTTCCGGTATTTACCAACACTTTTTTTCATTACATCAGACGACAAGTAAAATATCCAATGAAATATTGCTTTTTGAAAAGAAATCTGTAATCGATCTCTCTATCGGTTTCGGTGTTCCAAATTTTCCATCAATTTAGAATAAGTTTCCTTTAACACTCTCTTAATTATTGTTCATCTGTATTTTTGTTCACTTTTTCTAATCACTAGCCTAAAACTTTGGCTTTACGGCCATCAAAATACAAAACTGGTATTTTTAACCCTTTTCTCATTTCATGCGATTTTCTCTTGTTTATTGCGGCGCTTTATATACTTTGCTGCTATCTTAAATTGTATTTTTATGCTTTATATCATACAGAACTAATTATTCCATCATTTTTATGACATACAATCTTAATAAATATTATGTTAAACATATTTTTACTTTCTTTATTGTACCTGCTTCAAAATAGGACAAATTTAACAATTTTTTGAAAATTTGAGCTCAATTCGGAGACAGAAGATATCTTTCGAATTGAAAAATATTTTGCATACGTATTTAAAACAGCATTTAGCACTAAAATATAACTATTACGTTAGCAATAGAGGGAAAAAAGGAAATCGGCCCACACTAGTCTGTACCTGCGATGACTGACAGGGAGCTTGATGCAAAAACAAATGCCGTATTATTTTCAATAAGCTTATGGATGAAAAGAAACGAGCTGGAGATTGCACCTCAAAAGACTGAAGCGGTCGTGCTATACGGATACAAAAGTACAGACAACATCGAATTCTAAATTGATGGCACCAAGATCAGACCCTCAAGAGAAGTCAGATACCTGGAAGTGATAATGGAAAAAAAACTATCCTTCAAAAGGCACATTGGATCCGCTATAGAGAAGGCTCAAAAGACGGCAGGAGCACTTATCAGGCTATTGCCAAATACTAGAGGACCAAAACAAGCCAAAAGAAAAACACTGGCCATGGCGGCTCAATCGACAATAATGTACGCAGCGCCTATATGGGAGCGGACACTTAATACAAAATATTTTAGGGAAACCCTGAGAAGGGGACAAAGAACAATGACCCTCAGAGTATGTTGTGCATACAGGACGATCTCTACAGACGCAGCACGAGTAATAGCGGGCGTAGTTCCCGCGGACTTGCTAGCAGAGGAGCGAGGACGACTCTTCCGACAAGATCCTCCAATTACAGAAGAGTGTAAGCGTCGTGAGAGAGATGAAACTATGAGCAGATGGCAGGTGCAGTAGGACACCTCAAAAAATGGACGATGGACTCATAGGCTTATAAAAAATATTAGAAAATGGGTAAACAGGGAACACGGCGCCGTCAGCTTTCGGATGACGCAGTGCATGTCTGGACACGGGGTCTTTGGGACCTTCCTCCACAAAATACAGAAGGCTCCAAAAGGAGGATGTATGTACTGCGCGTCCGAGACTGATGACGCCGAACATACCCTCTTTGAGTGTGACAGATGGAGAAGAGAGAGAGAGGATCTGTATGAGTCCGTAGACTGCGATCTCAATGCAGAAAACCTAATAGACCAGATGCTGAAAACGCCAGAAACATGGAAGGCCATTGAGGGATTTATGGAAGTGATTATGAAGGAGGAGGATCATCGATGACAAAATTTGCTTCCCGGGAAGACCGAAAGGTAGGTACCGGGCTGCAAAAGAAGAATGAGGGGTTTTTAGGTGGTAGGAGTCCGCCACTACCGCTTAGGTGTCCTTGGAGGATTTCCCCTCATATATATAAAAAAAAAGACACACATCAAACACTTTACATTTCGTCTCGACATTAAACGATATTTTGGTCATGTTGTGAAAGGCACCCTATGCCATACCGATACGTATTGAGAGCTCAGCCCCGAGGTCACCAGTAAAAAAAAATAACACAGAAGAATTTAAAAGAGCGCTCATGAATAATAATAGGATATAGGTATACCTATACAAAAAATCCATCTTCTCTAGTAACGCAATATTCGCAAATTGATCTGATAGAAGTTTTTTTTAGAAGAAGATGTTTTTGAAATTACCTATATCATAAATAGTGAATAATTCCCTAATTCCAGGGCTTTCCCAAAGTGAACACAAATTCACTTTCGAAAATATTTTATGAAAATATAAAAATTATCATTTTTTTTCATAATAGTTGTTGCGACTCAATCAATTTAACGCATCCATCTCTTAATCACACTAATATCCAGTAAAGATTATTATAACCTATGTATAGTAAAACTATCTATATATTTTTTGCAAATCGATTTCCAACGTTTTACCTAATGTCATACCGTTATAATATAACAAAATAATAATTTATATCCAGTGGCGTAAAAACATATATAAGTAGGTACATTTATTTCTCAAGATAATACACAACTACCTCACAATAATGGATAATTTTAATACCTACCACCATCACCCACCTTTGTGATCGACACCAGCAATTAACAGTTGATTTGTGAGACAGCTATTAATTATTTCACAACTGACTTATTTATAATTATTATTCCTCTCATGAATACGCTCTCACCTAGATACGCCTGTGACACTTGTTGCTACGTCAATAGCTAAAATTACGCGCCCTGTTTTGCCTCAATGGCACAGCCTTCCACGCAAACCGCATTCATACGCCTCATCAACCTGATGAAGCTTTTAAAATATTAGATTCTGGCAACCATACGAAAACCTTAGTGTCCATTATTTGATAGATAGAGCCGAGATCTTTAGTCATCTTTCTACATTGCGATGTTGATACCGTTACAATGTTCTCAGGCCCTGTCCTATATAGCTGGTCGCATGATCGATAGTGCGATTGCGATGATCGCATGAACGCGGACGCCCTGTTCTAACATATAACATTGTATGAACGTGTCCTAACTGGGCAAACGGACAGACTTAATCGTCCGATCGATGCTTTGTTTGAAATGATCGCACGTCGCTTGTATTGCCCCGTTGTATCAATAATTAATACGACACCTACTTGTTAAAAGTTCTTACTTACTAACCTTCATATTTATTTGTTTGCGCTGCCAAGGAAAGTAGACGCGCGATCATGCGATGGCAGTTACGACACACGAATATTATGACACTTAGAGAAAAATATAAAAAGTGGACAGTTAATTTTCTTCCTACTCTACATTGTCGAAGAATTCGTTTATAGTCGATCGCCAAATGCATTTTGTCTATGCCTACTGATCCGATATTCGTACCAACATAACAATGCAAAATATATACATATTTATATGGTAATCCATGAGTACAATCCACAGATTATAGAAATTTTGTTTGAAATCATTCAGTTTGTTTTGTGGTGTTCGTTGCGTTTACTTTACTCGCTCTGCAAAATGTTTATATTTTCGAATTCGACTCGTTGTATGGACTTTTTTTTACAAATTCAAATTGTCACATACCTACATGATATTACATTATAAAAGAATATGTTACAAATTGCTTTGAGCATTTCATATCTGTCATTCTGTGGGTTAAATTTTTTAAAAAGTCTGATACTACACACACATAATATCGCTATAACAAAATTACCTACCCATAATTTGGAGATTTCAATATTGATTTTCGATCTAGTTCAGCATACAACATTCGGTTAAAAAACATTATACATAGCCTTGGTTTAAAACAACTTGTAAATGAATATACGAGAATAAGTGAAACTTCAAAAACCCTAATTGACTTGGTAATATCGAATGATTTTAATTTAAATGTGAATGTGTCCGAATATTTTAAAATATCAGATCACGAAACAATAAGAGTGGAAATTAAGGACAATAAAAAAGAACGCCTACACAAAACCTTTACTTGCCGGAACACTAAAGTGTATAGCAAAGAGATATTGTGTAATAACTTAGAAACTATGAATTGGTGTCATGAAGGAGATATAAATAAAGATGGGGAAAAGTTTATATCAAACTTTCAAAAATGTGTCGATATTATAATGCCGTTGAAAACACATACTTATAGAAGTACATCATGTAAATGGTTCAACCCTGATCTAAACACACTCCGCATAAAACGTGATAATCTGTATAAAGCATTTCAAATATCTCAGGATAATGCCATATGGCAACAACACAAACAAATTAGAAACATATATAACAAACAATTAAAAACTGAAAAGAGAAAATATATAATGAAATCAATAGAAACAAATAAAGATGACCCGAGAAAAATGTGGAGTGCAATAAAAAATGTAATTCAAACAAATGAAAAAGCCAACATAAGAACAGTTGAATTTCCCAACAGTGTTGAAGAGAATGAGCTGAATATTGCTCGGAAATTCAATCAAAATTTCTTATCTAGTGTGGAAGATATTCACAACAGCATAATTATTAATCAAAACATGAGCCTAAGCATTGAACAACACACGACTGTATTTAAATTCACATTAATCAACTTGGAATACCTGAAGAAAATAATCAATAAAATTAGAAACAAACCATCACACGATGGTATTACTGTTAAAATCATAAACGATTCGTTAGAAATAACCGGTGAATTTTTAGTTAGTCTAATCAATAACTCCCTGAGACATGGACTATTTCCCAACACTTGGAAAACGTCTACAATCGTCCCGATACCAAAAATCACAGACGCCAAAAGGTTTGATGAATTTCGACCAATAAACTGCTTGCCAAAATATGAGCAAATCCTTGAATGTATTGTAAGAGACCAGTTATGCGAATATGTGGAAAAAAATAAATTATTAACGACCGAACAATCTGGATTTAGAAATAATTTTTCATGTGAAACAGCTCTAAATAGTGTTATTGACATATGGAAAACGAATATTGATAAGAAGAAAGTAATAATTGCTGTGTTCTTGGACTTAAAAAGAGCATTCGAGACAATAGATCGATCTCTTTTAATAACAAAATTACGCAAATACGGAATTAAAGAAAATGAAGAAAAATGGTTCACACAATATCTGAGTGCAAGAACACAAAAAACTAAGGTGGGAAATACAATGTCTGATGAACTAGAAGTTTCATTAGGAGTTCCACAAGGCTCAGTACTGGGACCATTACTTTTTATAATATATATGAATGATATAGTGAAGTGTTTACAAATGTGTGGAATCAAACTATTCGCAGATGATACTTTGATTTATGTGATAAGCGATAACGTTAGTGACGGTTTACGTACAATCCAACGTGAGCTTAATATCGTGGCTGAGTGGTTTAATAATAATAAACTTAAATTAAATACATGTAAGACAAAAGCGATGATAATAGGTAAATATGCAGAGGACACGGTAGTGGCACTAAGTATACATGGAAAAGAAATTGAATTCGTTAATGAAATGAAGTACCTAGGTGTTATTATAGACAATAAATTGGATTTTAAGTCAAATGTTGAACATGTTATAAAAAAAATTAGTAAAAAAACTAGTTTCTTCCTGAGAATAAGAAAAAAATTAGATTTAAGTACCAGAAAACTTGTTGTAAACACTATCATATTGCCTCATATAAATTATTGTTCTACATTGCTGTTTTTAAATAATGAAGCTCATTTAAATAGATTACAAGTAATTTTGAATAGATCGATGCGCGGAATTTTAGGTTATAATAGATATGTAAGGATTAAATTTATGCTAGAAAAATTAAACTTTATGACAGCTAAACAAAAAATATATCTTAATACATTAATTTTTATATATAAAATTGTAAAGGGTATTCTTCCAAGGAACCTGGGACAGAATCTAGCGTATAATCACGAGTATCACAGATACCCTACGAGAAGGGGAGGAGATATCAGAGTACCAAAAGTAAGGTTGACGGGAACGTCGAATAGTTTATTCTATAAAGGAATCAAACTCTATAACGATCTTCCTGTAAACCTGAAGGAAGCTCGAACACTATCCTCTTTTCGTAGGCTTTGTGTGATATATGTAAAAGCTAATTTTTAAATTCTTCAAACTTTGTAATACTTGTAACTTTGTAAGACTTCGTCATTAATTTTTAAATCCTTGAAGTGTAAATAAGTTGTATTAGATAGTAATTATATACCTAGAATTAGTTATAAGAAGTAAGTAAATTAGTTATAAGTTAGTATTATGAAATTCAGATGATATTTATGTTAAATTAAATATTTGATTATTGTAAAAAGTAAAATTAAGTTATAGAATAAAAATTAATTTTATAACTTTATAAAATATATAAAATAAATAAAAATAAAAATAAATTCATTAGTCTTAAGTCCTTACCTTTGTTTTAATATCAACAGAATATGATGTAGAAGATTCAGTCATTAAGGCCCATCGCGCACTAGGCAGCCTGGCTGCGCAGCCATGGCTGCGGCAGCCAGTAAAACATAATGACGTTGTATGGGAGCCCGCGCACTAGGCAGCCACGATCTCCCGGCTGCGGCAGCCAAAACAACGCGTCTGCTTGCACGGCAGCCTGCTGGCTGCGGGCAGCCAGAGCGTGTGTAGGCGAATGTATGTGGCTGCCGTCGGTCTCCGCGCACTAGTTGAAGCAGCCAGGTGTATTTTGAGTTCCGAACTTTTTAAAAAATGACTTTCGATAGAGAGATATTTATTCGGGAAATTGAAAGTCGTATAGCTATTTGGGATATAACATCAGAGCAATACAGAATACATTTAAAAACCGGTCTGGGAATGCAAAAAAAACTTGAGATAGGTTTGGAATAAGCCTTTTGAGTGCATTTCTAGTAAAAGAGGATGAATCCAGTGTCTTTTTTTGTTTTACTATTTTACGAGATAGGTAAACAATAATATTAAATTCTTTCACGTCCATATCGCTCGACGTATGGATCTCAAATAGTCGTCGATTGGCTGCTATAACTGGCTGCGCAAATATTCTGGCTGCCGCAGCCATGGCTGCGCAGCCAGGCTGCCTAGTGCGCGATGGGCCTAAAGACATTACAAATTTCATTAGTCTACGGACTAAATTTTTTTATGAATTGTCTGTCACTCAAATTGAATGCATCATTTCTACTATTTTCTACAAATCGTTCTCCTTTGCGGCCTCTCTTCTCTTTCCAAATTTTCCACTTCTTCTAAGAACATGATTTCTTCAACGCTTATCATCTTAAATTACCAAAAATAATAAATACAATGGACACACGCTGATTACATTGTTGACACAAATAATAAACAAGACGTTGTGTAAGCACTCAGAGTAAACTTATAAACAAAATAGAATTAATAAACACCTTTGTAATATCACGTGTTCGGTAAGAAACCGTATATTTTTTCAAACACCGACATTATTTCTATCATTTTTCTCTGTTATCTACTACAAAAATATCAATATTTGTATTTTATCATATGCGGTTGGATGTTGCTTCGGCTATAATCCCGCCATTGCCACTATTTTTATGCACATTTTTTAATTTGTGGATGAAAAATTAAATAAATAAATAATTATCGATCAAAATGTGATAGATAATTATCGATGACAAATACCAAAATACGATTTTCGACGCAAAAAATCGTAGAAAGTGACATTCCATAGAAAGTGATCGAAAATCCATAGAAATATCGCACGAAGTAAATTATCGTACGATATGAAAAAATAGGCCCCCAGGTAGTTGTAGTTAGCTATCTACCTACCTAGCTCCAATATCGAATGTCTGTCTGTATGGTACTTTGTACTTACCGTAATATATCACTAACTATTGACGTATAATAATACTAGATACGACTTATAATTATTATGTAGTATCAGTTGAAAATGACAATAATTTTCCAAGTTGCTTGTTCCATACAAAGCTTTTGTTGAAGACAATTTATATGAATGGATTTGATGGATGTGTTAAAGATGAATCGATACCTTCATGATTCAAATAAGTGTGGCTTAGGTATTTGTTTGTTTATTATTCTAATAACGTATCATTTACATAATTAAACACTAAGGCTATTTTTATAGCAAGGGAATTCCCAAAAGAAAGTGGCACGGCGTACCTACTTATATTTATGCAGTTTTTTTCTCGCGTTTTTTACAATAAAACGTATTTTTACGTTGAAATAAGTGAAATTTGATAATTTTTAAGTTTCTTTATAAATAATGTTAACATCATTTTTTACGTTCCGTTTTGACTACTGTGCTGTCAAAAATGCCGGCCAAATCGGCTTCACTTTTTTACTATGAAGAGTACCTATAGGAGTACTCCATATAGGTAGTTATATATAAAAATCTATGTGTTACCATGGGAATCTATGTGTTAGTTTATTTTTATGGTGTATGTATTAGTTACCAAAATCTGTAAACAATAACAGGTACTTATTTCCACTTTGCCGTGTTTTCCGACCTATTTTAGTGATTTTTCTCCACAGTATCTGCAGAGAGAGTTGATGAGTACACGGCATTAAATGAAACACTACCACAATTTAGTGTGCGTTTAGTGTGTGTACTAATAATTGGAAAGCGTGTGTGCGTCCACGCGTCGAGCGTCATAATTATTATTATTATACTCAATTAAGAACATTGTATGATCGCTTGACGCTCGGACGCGCGATCACTTTTCAATTAGGACAGGGCCTTACGCGTTCTTATAGATAACAACTACCAATCAAGATTTAAATACAATAACTGTAGTTAGAATATTTATAGTAATCATTTAGGGCTTTTGCGTGTTCAAATCACCTATACCTTTGGAACTAACAATGAATAATTGTTAATTACCTGCGATCGATTCTTTGGTGCAAAAAGCTTTCGTTCAACATATTATATGAGTAAGTAGGAAGTATTTTAAACTTAACCGATCAACGTTGACGACTGATTGATTAGTTACACGGAAAGCAAATCAACTAATGCAGACGAATCATTAGTTATGTATTAGGCAGATCAATTATATTATGTTATAAACCGAATGTATTACGTAAATAATAAATGTAAGTTTATAATGAACTATAAAATTCTTGACTAAAAATAGTTTCCAGAAAATATAATATGAAAGGTATAATGTCGATCAAGAACTTTATTTGTTTATTTACTTATTTAATGGAGACTCCAACAGAACAACACAAACATGAAACAAACACATAGAATCTCCAGTGCTCTAATAACAGGTATCTCCATTAAGAAAGTTGTGTGGAACATTAGAAAATTTAAGAAAACTCCATACAAATTATGATATTAAGATTTTTACGATGTGACCTGTAAAAAGCAGCATCAACATCTGTCGGAAAAATTATCATTTTGCAAATTCTAACTCAATATTTTTATACTTAGAACAGAACAACGTCTGTCGTGAAAGCTTGTTCCCATTTTAAAAAAATCCAACATTTTAATGAAATAATAAAGAAAATTATCAGCAAGCTACGCACACAGAGAAAAAAATATAATTATTTTCATTATCAGATTTTTTTCACGTTTATTGTTTCAATTAATATTTTCACAAGGGGGACGAAATAAGCTGTATGTTTTGTCGCAGTATAATTGGCCATCTGAAATAATCAGGATTCCATGTTGTTAGAGGCTCTGACGCACGTGCTTTCAGTCAAAATTTTTATAAAAAAAAAGCGACGAAAAAATATTTAAAAAAAGTTTAATTTCCGTAAAAACAAACAGTAGGTCATACATAAAGTTTTGATGTCCACATTTTTTTTTTGTTTTCTCAAAAAAAAAAACTTTATATCCTAAATTAAGTTTAGAAAAATTTGTTACATTTTTTGTGTTTTATCAGACCTGATACATTCATTAATTCAGGCATAAAACCTAAGTCTATGATTTGATATTTTTTTTAATTAATTTATTGATTTATCAAATTGAAGCTAAATTTTAGCGAAACGTCTTACAGAATCTAGGTGAACATTAAAATTTTTGTCGCGGTCTTTACACGAAGTAAGTTGGGATTTTCCAATTTTGAACCTACTTAGGTACCTACTATTTTATTGAACCTTTAACATGCGTTACAAAACTAAATAGCTAGTCAGTAATAATTATCCTTAAGTTTTCAATGCTTCTAAGGAGGAGCATCTCAATCATCTTGAATGGGTACACGTTAAGACATTTATTATAACTCTGATGAATTATTCTGTTTATAAGACTACTAGCTGTCCCCGACAGACGTTTTTCTGTTATCTAACTGTGAATATTAAATTTGAATTTAAAAGAATGTAAGAATTCGAGGTGGTTGATAGACCAGCGGTTACGACGCGGGCTTTCACACTGTTTCTTGCGGAGGTCGTGGGTTCGAATCCCGGCCGTGTCAACCATTTGCCGCTTTAACGACACAAGTAAGCAAATGCTTACTGTGAAATATGTCAAAACTGTATTTGTGTTCACTTCGAGTGAGCACAGATTCATTTGAAAAAAAAATGATAAAAATTACATTAATTTGAACAATGTCATTCCGACCAATGCACCTGTTTTAAGCCACACAATATTTTCCATCCGAATTTTGTCAATAGCACCAACTACTATCAAACAACTGACAGTTTGTGTCAAACGACCATTTGATTTCAAAATTAGAATTATTCACTTTTCGCGTTTTTATTTATTATTTTTTTTATATATATTATATGTTATCCATTTTTCGATGTTTTATTACCTAGCTCTTTTATTATCTGGAGCGGAGAAAAATCCAATAAACCAAAAATGATAAAAATCTGTTCAGTCGATTTCGAGTTAGGTATAAGTGTTCGAACTAACCCGACTTTCATTTATATCTTTAGATATAATATGTTCCAATATCCTTAACACTCGGTCACATTGTAGTATCTGTGAATCCTCTACTTTTTTTTTAATTATTTCGTTTATTGTTTTCTGAACGCGTGTGGCCACGTGTTTAAACCAATTATTGAAAATAGAATAATTGATTTTTTTTTGTGAGTGGGAAGGTATGTAATGTTACTAATAAAAAATACAATATTAATAATTTAACAAACCCGTTCCGAAATAACTTTTTGCAAAACATCTGAATAAAATACATAAAAAAAATAATAATATAAGCTATATAGATAGGTAAAATAAATACAAAAGAATAATACAGATGAAATATTGTAGCTTGTAGAATCTAAAATAAGGGTTCTGCCGGGTAGGTAGATACCTACCTCAAACATGAAACTTGATTAATTTTTAATTGTATTTTGTTCTTTAATATTCGGTTCTGTCCGTTTTATATTGTGAGGACCTACGTACCCACGCAAAATTGCGAAGAATTTGTTTTTTTTTATAAATTTGTGAGACTATTTTTTGGATCTCCTTGAATTGAAAATTTACAAGTAGGTACACGGAGAGAAATCGATTTTTGTGCTCTTAATAAATTGACAAGACGTCTCTATATATTATTAATTCAATGCGAAAGTGTTAAGAATTCGTGCGATATCACCATGGAAAAACAATAAAATACCATGCCATACGAAGTTAATATCAGTGTAATGATAGTTATTTCAAATTGTTTTTGTTAAACTATCATGATATTGTCACGATATTTTATATTTTGCAGGAGGAATGATAAATTATCATAACACCTTTCAAAAAAACGCATTACGGACTTATAAACTATCATTACAGTGATGTGAAATTTTTGTGATCATGATATATTTACCTGAGTACTGATATTTTATAAGTACTAATAATTCTTTATAATATTTATCTTGTTATAATATGTGTACACAGTCACAATAATTTTCTTTTTGAGCAGAAGAACGGTTATTTTATAATGAAATTCTAAAAAAACGATTTCGCGGATATAAAATGTGTATACAGGAATGTGAAATTGTCATTATTTATGTAATATTTATAGGTAAACTGATATTTTCTAATAAAATGTAGGTAGGTACCTATACCTATTTATGTTACAAATGTCTGTAATAAAAAAAATAATCATGGCTCGCCCTAAAGTGAAGACAAATACACTTGAAATCTTTCACACTAAGCAAAAGCTTGTGTTGAATGGACAATAGTCGGCATAGGGGATCGAATCCACTACCTTCGGATTGAAAGCCGCCGACTGAACCGCTGATGTAACAATAATTTTAATAAGTACTTAGGTACATATATGTTAAATGTACCTAATATTATATCAATTCGTTATTATAAGCTCTTTAGGGGGCGTTCAAGTATTACGTAACGCAATTTGGGGGGGAGGGGGGTCTTGCAAAACGTTACTGTGTGTTACAAGGGGGGGAGGGGGGGTTCGAACAATGCGTCACGTAACGTTTTTTTTCTTAAATAAAAAAAATTGTGAAATAAATCTTCCAAGTTGGACACCCTTTTCGTTTATATTTTACGGGAAGTCCCTCGATTGTAATGAACATCATTTTTTGTTCTCCGCAGTTAGCAACCCTTTTGGGCAATGTTTTACGGGAAGTCCCTCGATTTTTCGTTTATGTAATGCGGGGAGTCCCTCAATTCTACTGTATGTAATTTTATTGCTCTGCGTAAAAAGCAACCTTTTTCGATTACGTCTTACGGGGAGTCCCTCGACTGCATTGTATGTCGAAATTTTCATTTCGCTCTCCTAAGTTAGCAAACCTTTTCTTTTATTTTTTACGGGGAATCCCTCGACTGTATTATACTTACGTCATTTTTATTTTATTTTCGTTGTTAGTAGTCGTTAGTGCTTTAAACACGCAGTACGCATAAACACAAATTGCTTGTAGTGAGCGTTGTTAAAGTGAGTTTGTAGATAGGTACTATAATGTCCACAAAAGCGGGGGATTTACATAATCAACTGTTCTTGGCCTATAAAGGCTCTCATGCTGACTTTCCAACGCAGCTATGTCAAAAAAATACCAATGAAAATTGAAAAACAGCAAAAGAAAAAATAAAGAAAAAATTATGGAACATAATAAATAGTATTATACGAGAGTTCAGTAAAAAATAGTCACTTCCAGAATGTTACGTAACATTTAGGGGGGGGGTACAGAAAAACGTTACGGCGCGTTACATGGGGGGGAGGGGGGGGTAAAAAATCTTCAAAAATTGCGTTACGTAATACTTGAACGCCCCCTTACATCCATTATCATTTTGCACACGCTACAACAAATTTGACAGATGGTCATGTCAAATTCTCAAGACGGCAGAATAATAATTTTTCTCCTTCAAAAAACTAGCAAAACCAGCTACACAGAAAAAACAACTGGATTTTATTCTCTCAATCCAAGAATTTAAACTGTCTCAGGCAATTCAAGAGTTTATTGTCTTGAGTTAAGAATATTTCCTTGAATTAAGTAAACCACATATCTCCAATCAAACATTTTTTTTTCTCATTTTAATAAACATTGTTTTCTTGCTCTAAGAGATTTTATCTCATTCTAAGTAATTTGAATATCTTGGATTAAGTAAACACACAAAACTTTCATTGAAGAAAACGTTTTGTTGGTTCAAGAAATTATAGTCTCAATTGAAGAGCCGAGCCCCGAGCGTAAATTTATTTTGTCCTCTATCCATATAAACGGGGATTTCCATTATGTTTTGCGACGGCGTCGACGTTCGGCTTTTAACGATACTCCGACCAATCCGACCATTCGGCAATGTATTGTGCATTGTCAACCTCAACTGTCAAGAAAGTATTATGATGGTGTACTATTATTTTTTGTTATAAATCTAGTTTTTTTTGTGTGATTCGGTGTGAAGTTTTGTCAAAATAAGAGTGATAATTTGTTTTATCCGAATGACGAAGTGTTTTATGATAATAAATAATTGAAAGTCTTCAGTGTCGGAAGAGAAAGCACTAACATTTTGTCGGTGATGAATACCAGAGTTCTGTGAATACATTGTTTATGTAAGTATGTTTAAAACTTTTCAATGGTCAATCACAAAAAATATGTTAAATAATCGATTTTTTTTCATTTATAGAATGTATATGAACATATTTATGGTATAATTTATTACTTTGTTTAGTTATTTTACTAACCTAATCTAACCCGACTTTTTAACTACGTACCAACCTTTAACATAACCTATTCATATCGTATATAAAATAAAGAAAAAATAACAACTAATGACTCTAACAATTCATTACTAATGTTCGATTTTTAAATGGAACAAACCACTACGGGCTTACGACCGTCTTCTACTGTTATTTCGAAGGCTGGCTTAGTGTGATCACTTTACGTTAACAACGTTCGCCAATAGGTGGTAATGTTTGTCTCCGAAACTCCTAATCATGAGAATTCTCAACATGTTCAACATGTCGAAAAATCTCATGTATGCAGTAGAAATTTAATAATAAAATGAAAATAACTTCGAAATATATACTTCGTATATAAAATAACTTCGAAATCGTTAGGAGTGACTCAACTAAAGCTTTACCTTTTGCGACTTATTTTAGTGTATATCTATATTATCTGGTCTTATACTGTCAAAAAAGTTCATTCAAGTATGTGTTTACCACCGGTTTTGGACAATCTAACCTAAAATTTGTATGAGCCAATCATTGACATATTGGTTTCTATGTCATAAGACATGTTAAGTTAAATAATTATTTCGTCGTTTCAGCCATATAACAAATGATGAATAGAATACAAAAATCATAGGACTACCCATTAATTTCCAAAAAAAGCAGAGAGGTCATACTTCGCAAGACCAATTAAAGAGGTAATAAGAAGAAAATACATCGCAGTCTAGAGCAAGCTAATAGACAATGTAGGAAACATCTTGTGTGGTGAAGATCGCTGAATCAGACTGCCGAATCCAGAAATAATAATTATCACCTCTCGAAGAAATCAATGGTTAGTAATTATTATTTATTTATTTGCCAATTAACGGCGTTGCTTCTATTTTCTACAAATTATGTACATGTTTTATTATTTTTAGATTCGCACCACGATGAAGATTTAATATGGTTTAAATTTAATAGAGAACCATGGGATGAAGTATTTAGAAAGTGGAAATCAACATTTCAACTTCGAAGAACATAAACTGATAGAACGGAGGCAACGTTGTTGAGTCAATGGGCCCTTCTGGAGGATTCCAGAAGTAGTAATGTGTTGGTAAGTCATTACACTTGACATTTTCTACTTCACAATTTTCTCTTTCTTTGTTACTGACTGCTAATATATTACCTATATTATATAATAACAATAAATGGTATTGTAATTTATAAAAAATTACAATTGTACTACTTGCCACTCTAGTAAAAAATATTATCTCCCATCATTTATCTTCGTGAGCAGGCCGTGATCTTATTGAGATACATAGTAATGGAATATTGTTTTTCAGATAACGAGAATAAGTGAGCCGGCCATCTGCAGAGAATGACATCACCAGGAGGTTCCTCGAGTGTCATCCAAGTGTAAGATTAGTTGGAAGAACTAGGCTCAGATGCGAAGACAATATTAGGAAGGGTACGGCACAGCTTATGCAGGTGACGGATTGGCGGACCGCAGTAGAGGACAGGAGAAGTTATCGTCAGGAGGCGCAGGCTCGATTTGAGCTGTAGCGCCATCGAAGAAGAAGGAATATCTTCTTTGGAAGCTCCATAATTTAAAAAAAAGTTTAATTGTCAAGAAAAAGTTATGTTGAATGGTATTCAGTTAATGGTGTAAAATATAAATATCATAATTACATACTCTTGTATTAACTCAGAGAAGCACACCTATATTTCTGTAAAATTATGGATATTTTTGTAGATGTAATTCAGATGTATTTTTTTAGCATGACTATCATTTAAGAACTGATGGTAGGTACACTGTAGAATCTACAAAAACTTACATTTTATTGAAACTGCAAATGTTGATTTTAATTAATTATAATTAACTTTCTACCTTTATTAATTGAAATAATTTGATAAGGTAAATTATTTTACTTAACTTTAATTACTAACTGACTCACTATTGCTATCATTGTCATTACAGCATTATAATTTATGTTTACTTGACCTGCTTATATTTAGACATTCTTAATTTTTTTATATATCATTATATCTACATGTTAATCGAATTTTTCACTTGATCTGACAAAAATTACTTCACTATTTCCATATAATATATCCATAATGAATTAAATAATTTATTTTTGTGTGAATGTTTAGAATTGGAGGGCTTATTACTGTTGTATAATTGTCTTTAATATTGTTATTTATTTTAAAAAATTGTACAAATGACGATGGATGTAGTAGAATCGCTTTCGACTGGAATACTCATCTGGCGATGCGATTTTACATTCCTGATAACTATTTTACACTTCCATCTGTCTGTCAAAGCTTTGTTGTATAACGAATTGTATAAAAAAAATGTATAAATACATACACGGCTAACGCCTTAAATTGAAAAAATAAATAAATAAAATAAAATTTTATGTTTTTTTTAACAGACTCCTTACAGGCTTGATACACATATTATGTTAATCCAATTAGTATGTTAAATATCTTTATTAAAAATTTCATGTTTCATCGTAATAATAAATAATTTTTTGATGTTCATAAGAATATTATTTTTTATTTCACTTTTAAAGGTGGCTACATGTTAACATCATGTATAGTTGTTGAATTTTTTATTTACCATCTTTAAATATTCACAATATTATCATTATTAGATTGTAAATAATTTTTTTGTCAAATTTGCATGGTGTAAGGATATTGAAGAGCTGCTACGAGATCCACTATCGTGGACCCCCAAATTTTTTAATAGTTGTATCTTTATATTATTTAACATATTAAAAGTTAAACATAATTTAAATGTTTTACTTGCATCCTATATGTTCCTCAAAAGAATTTTCCCATTGTACTTATTAATGGAAGCTATTGATATTTGTATTTTCTGATTTTACAGCTTTCATTTCAAGAAAATGATAATTTATATACTCCTCATCTCTATTTATTACATAAACCTAATATGTACAAATATTTTTTCAGGTTTCGTAACATATTCATAGTATAGACACAGGTATGTATTTGTTCTTGTACAAATATTTTTGCAGTATTCTAAATACCTATATTCACAGTACCTAAAGACACTGGAATTTGTTCTTGTATGAATATTTTTTAAAGCTTTCTGAATAAATATTTTTACACTTTTCTGAATACCATGGTATCTATATATTTTCTTTTGTTTGGATAGTCTTCAAATCTAATTATAATTACAAAACTACTTTCGAACGTGCGCTGGACGTCCATTCTCAGAGGGGTGCAAAGTAAACCCCATTGATGATGGACTTTTTGAGTGTTCAAAACTTGTTAATGAATCATAATTAGATTTGAAGGCAAAACAAATAAAAAAAATGTACTATGGTATTCAGAAAGGTATAAAAATTTATTCAGAAAGCTGCAAAAATATTCGTAGAGAACGAAGAAAATGTCAGTGTGAATATATTCAGAAACCTGCGATATTATTTGTATAAGAACAAATAAATTGCCAGTGTCAATGGTGTGAATATATTCAGAAACCTGCGAAAATATTCGTATAAGAAGGAATAAAATACCAGGTTCAGTGTTGTGAAAATATTCGTTTAAGAACGAATAAAATGCCAGTGTCAATGATGTGAATATATACAGAAACCTGCAAAAGTACTTGTATAAAAAGGGATAAAATATAAGTATCAATGTTGAGGATATATACAAAAACCTGCGAAAATATTCGTATTAGAACGATAAAATGTGAGTATTAATGTTGAGGTTATATACAGAAACTTGCAAAGATATTCGTATAAAAACGAATGTAAAGCAGGTGTGTACTGTAAGTTTAACATGAAAAATGAAGGAGATATATTCAGATATCACGATAAAGCAACGGGAATTCTTAATAATTTTCTTGAGTGTTTATCAAGAATTCTTGTTAATATATTCGTTGACTTGTCATGTTATTTTATTAAGAAAGTCCTGTGTTTTTATTAGGAAGTGCTTCCTGACAATTTAACAGGACGAAAATCCTGTCAAATTAGTCGGTAGGACGCCAGTCACGCTTTTATGCGGAATTCTTAACAAGTTGTTAAGAATCTTAACAATTTCACAAAACGTTTTTTTCTCCGTGTATGAATGATATTTTTTTACTCTCGAAAAGAATTTAAAAATGGAAATTTGTTAAAAACATATGGGAAAATGAATGGAAATGGAGAAAATGAAAGCTTTTCTTGAAATGGCTTGGGCAAATTGAAAGAGTTCTTAAAACAAGATAAATTTCAAGACTTAGAGAAAAAACGCGGTCGACCGAAAAGAATTTGGATTTATCTATAATCCAAGTTGAAGAATCAAAAGGAGAATTTGCGTAAAAAACAGAATTCTCTGAAGAAGTAATGAAACAACGTCTGGTTAGACAAAAATAAAGGTCCCATCTCTCGTAACCGTACCTCTGCCTTCTCTTATTGTAGGTACGTACGCGACAAGTACCCAAAAGCAATCGTAGATGGACAGAGCCTTTCTATTAAAAAATGGTCACTAAACCCCTTCCTGTGTGTTGCATTCCTTCGTTTACGTAACCCACTTCTATTTATATTTCAAGGATAACCCACAAACAAGATAACCGGAGAAAAGATAGGAGGTGTTAGCAATAGAACATGCGGTACTTCAAGCTCTTTCTTAATGCTTAGAATCGATTCACATAAAAATGGATATTAATTAATTTCAGATATAGAGGTCCCGGGTTCGATTCCCAGTCGGGTCAGGAATTTTCAATGTGTTTTTTCCCTTGAATTTTCTACTTGGGGTTGAAATCCTGTCTCAGATTGAACGGAACCGGTTGACTGGTAGAGAATGCTTCAAGCATTAAATTCCGCCGACTATATTGACACCTATGTATAGAAGAGTGATATTTAAAGGTAGGTACCTACTTTTTGCATATTTTTTAAGTAGGTACATATCCCGCTATATAGGTACCTACCTAACTACCAATAAAAACTGATTTATGTAGTTACCTATTTTCTCTGACGTATTTTTTAAGATATCAAGTGTACCTATTGAGAGTTAAGCCAACTTGCTCTTTTAGGAAACAAAATTATGTATTAGTTGGTTTGCCGAATTACTCGAAAACGAGTGCAGCGCAAAAAAAATTGTTGGTTTATTCATTGATTCTCTAAATTTTTACTCATCACGCCGTAACTAGTCTTTTTCTGTTCCTTTACTTCTTCAAAAACATTCCACTACTCATCATCAAAATCTTATCCCGTTTATTCACCTTTAACTTGGTTTTTCTTGCGGAAGGAATAGATGTGATCAATCCATGTTATATTATGTACAAAATCTTTATTCATTTATTTTCTTATTTTTTGACACATATACCTACTCTGTTATTTTGTAAAAATGAACTTTAATTATTGAGGTAAAAAATATTTCATAACGAAGAGAATATTTCAACAAAAAGAAGAGAAGACATTTGAAAAAATAAAGGACTTTATGAGAATACCTACCTTCAATGTAAAAATAACAGTCAGAATAATTGAAAGAAAATTTAATTTCAGTCTTGGTGAAATTGATAAGATTTTTATAACGAAATATAAAACAGGTTTTTTCTTCATTCCCTCGAGAAATATGAAGAAACATTCCTTAAACGGAAATAAGATAAATAAATAAATAATATTATTAAATTAGTTACAACAAGAAAATAAGTTTGTATTCACAAAAAATGAATAGGTATTACACCGACTTCCTTTTCAAAGGCAATTATTTTTAATTGTAAGGTTTTATACAATATTTTTTTTTATAATAATTGAGGCTCAGTCACAAAAATACCTCTATGGTAAATTGTCGTTTGGTTTTTTTTTCACGCCTTTTTAGTTCTTTTTCCCGCTCCTGTCAGTATTGCATACCTTTTGCATCCCTGCCCCACCCGCAAAAGAGAAGGTCTAAGGCGTTTCGTCGATATGCCGATCAGACTCTAAGCAATATAGTTAGCTCAGAGGTCTGAATTTTTAACTGACATACTTTCGACAATATCTAGGGATCCCATTCTAGTCCTGATGGTCTCATTACTTTTTAGTGGAATTGCTTTAATTATAATTTTGTGTTTGACACCTTAAACGAGTTGAGCACTATAGGTAATGTTGCCTTCTTAATTTTAACTTCCTTATATTCATGCTGTTTTATCGTGTTCAAATATTTTTATTTTTTTATTTTCATCAACCTTCTACTTATTCTAGATTAACATAGCGGTTCCGATCCAATTCCAATCTAAAAAAAGGATATCATAGAGACATTCACTGCTTTATTTAAAAACTACGATCAGTGGAAAAAATAGCTCAGCGATAGAAAATATTACGATCAAGCTGTCATCAAGACAGTTTAACGAATATCGCTTGATTGTGGTTGCTCTGTAGATTTTGACTCGCCACATTAGATGCAACTTCAACTGACAGTTGTTTTGAGTATACAAGAACGCTTTTTATAATTAATACACTGTATTTAAGTTTTCTCCCCGTCCAAATATGTGGTCCCTTCATAGTTTGGTCCATTGTATTTGGGTTTATTATTTTAATAACAGGAAATTTAAAGAAATAAAGCAAATATGCATTCTCGTAATCATTCGAGGGCCTACAGCCATGATGTACCAACCAAATTTATTAGAAATATAATGACGTTTTGAAAAAAATACAAAGAAAACTTTTTTAAGTTGGTACAAATATTAAAATTGAAAATGATCAAACATAAATTGACCTGACCCACACGAAGAAGAAGAATTGAACTCAGTCAAAGCGCTCCCTTACAACACTGTTACGAAATTACATTCCCAATTAAGTAAAATTGACAAAAAATGAGTGAAATTCTGCTTAAAAGTAGCTCACAGTAAACAATTTTGAACATTGTGTTTTCATTTTTAATGCCTAGTTAGTTAGTAAAATACGATTAAGTATATTTTTAAGCAAAAGAAAAACCACAATGAAAAAAAAACAGGGATATGAGAAAAATTAATAGACTGAATAATATTATATGAGTACTGTCAATTTGATATGTTATGCGGACGACGCTACTATTATAGCAGAAAATGAGGCTGACCTACAACAGCTACTCTGCAAATTCCACCAGAGTGCAAGCCTACACAACATGACAATCTCTGTGAGTAAAACCAAGTGTATGGTAGTCTCAAAAGAGCCTAGAGTATGCAGATTAAAAATTGCCAACGAGGAAATAGCGCAGGTGACCAGTTTCAGGTACTTGGGGGTGGAGATTTCAAGCCAAAGCGACCTGTATAATGAAGTCCGAGAACAGACAAATAAAGCAGCCGCAGTATCCGGCTGCCTCAGAAATTTCGTGTGGGGAAACAAGCATATGAAGGTGGAGAGCAAAGTGAGGATTTACAAAACATGTGTGAGGCCAATTATGACTTATGGTATTGAATCCAGGGCCGACACAAACAGAACCAAAGCTTTGCTCAGAACATCCGAAATGAAGACTCTTCGTGCTATTCTGGGGAAAACATTAAGAGATAGAATTCGCAACACTACCATCAGAGAGACCTGCAACACAGAAGACATTGTGAGATGGGGCAGGTCACGGAGACGCTTCTGGCGCGACCACGTGGCCAGGATGGACAATACCAGAATCCCTAATGTGGTGGCAAACAACATCCCTTCGGGCAGCCGCCAACCCGGGAGACCTCCAAAAAGATGGAAGGATAGTTGGAGTTCGGCGTCCCAGGAAACTTCATTGTGAAAAAAACAGATCCTCGGATCTATATCGAGAGTAAGAAGAAGAAGAAGAAGAGTACTTACATATTATTTTGTTATCAATTTACCTACTAATTAAAACAGTTTGTAAAAAAGAACGACTTTCATCTTATGAAAACCACAACCGCAGCTCGCTAGAAACCTCGTCTTTTATAATGACATAACTGTTATTATTTTATCCACTGTAATCATATTACGAGATGGCTGTTATAAAGTTTGTCAACTAGGATAACAGCTACAAACTAGATTCATTTTAACTCAACACGAAACATTATAATTGAAATAACAACATTAACACTTTGCAAACAAAAATGCCTGACGTCCACGGGGGTTTATTAAATTCTTGCGGGGAATTCTTTCAAGTTTTCAACAATATACCGGAGTCGTGTCTGGAGCAACGCTCTGTCGATAAGTCTATCAAAACCATTTTTATTACTTGTTTAGTAGCATTATTTGTTTATACATTATTTGATTTATATTTACTTTAGTTTTTGAGTCACTTCCCCTTAGGGGATGTGATCGTAGTTAGTTTTTAGGTTTAATTTTCGTAATAGTATTTCGTATTGTTTTATTATTGTTACAAATAAAAGGCTGCCGCGGTGAACGCGGCCGCTATGTCATAACATTTCTTCTACAGGGTGCGAGCTGAAGATTTGCCCACTGTATATATTTTTTTCTTCTTTTTTTTTATTTACTAATCCTTTTTTCTTCTTAATTAGCTTATACTGCATTTTCTATATATTGTTTTAAACAGTAACTTTACGTTTTATCATGGAACCTCCCGATCCCGGGCTCGTGCCCGGGGATCGGAAGAGATCAGGTAGCGTGGATTTTCCACCGTTACCTCCTTCCAAAATAACACTCCAACCACATCCATCTTTCCTCCCTCCAAACCTTTCCTCTCTTTCTCCTCAACCATCAACCCATTCACAACCACCTTCCCAACTTCTACAATCCCAACCGTTATCCCCTATCCTATCTGATTCTTGTCAACCTGTCACTCCTCTGCCAATTATTCCTGAAAACCAACCTTCTCAAGTATTTACAAGCATAGCACCTTCTCTTTTTTATAAAGAGACTTCCCCTGGGCCTTTCGTTGTTTTCGTTACCGGGAAAAACGATTCCCCTATTCGCCCCATGGCTTTCGGTACTCTTGTTTTTAAAAGTAGGATTCCCAACGTCGTGTCGGGCAGTATTAAATCTGAAGGTAGATTCAAAGTGTCAATTTCTTTTCACTCAGCTTCTTCGGCTAACGATTTCATCTCCTCTGATTTTATAAAAAACAATGACCTCAAAGCTTTTATTCCCAGTTTCAAACTGTCTAAGATTGGAATAGTGAGAGGTATTGACGTAGACATCCCAATCACTGAAATCATGGAGTACGTACAGGTTCCGATGAACATGTGCAAGGTAATTGGAGCGAAACGTCTCAGTTACAAAGACACCACCAATGGCGATATCGTATGGAAGCCTAGTCGATCAGTCCTCTTAACGTTTGAAGGCCAAATTCTGCCGCAGAAAATCAACCTGTTCCATATTTCTATTCCCGTGGAACAATTTATCTCTTCAACAATCCTTTGTTTCAATTGCTCACGTTTTGGGCACTCAAAGAAACAGTGTCGGTCTTCACCGCGCTGTTACCGCTGTTCCGACAACCATCCAGGAGCAGAGTGCACTTTAACGGAATATAAATGCGTTAATTGTAAAGGCAATCATATGTCTAAAAGCTTTAGTTGTCCAGAGTATGGAAGACAGAGATTGATAAAACAAGATATGGCTTACCAAAATATGTCATATAAAGAAGCTTCCGAACTACATCCTCCAAACAGCAGTTATGCAGATAAAGTTTCTCTTGCCCCGAAAAATAGTTCTCAGTCCTCGAAAATAAGTTCAGTTCCAGAGTATTCCAGCCCAAATTTAATTGATTCCAATCCAGCAAAACCCAACAAATCCCAACAAAATTCCAAAATAACAAAATTTAGCCCCAAAAATTTAAGTAAATCAACAGCACATAAATTCCCTCAACGTCCGTATTACCATAATGAACTGCAATCACTTTTATCATACAATAATGACCATCTAATTAATAGTCCCTCTAGCGGTCTTCAAGCCCGCGATTCACAGACTCCCAATCCGGTCATTTCCACGACAACTTCAAGTGAATCCCCAGTCTCCTCTCAAGACAATGAACTAACTATTGGCTATGCTCTACATCTTCTTGCTCTGGTCATAACTGATCGTAACAATAACCTTCCTCCTTCTGTGGTATCTGTAATATCGGCTCTTCTTAATATGATGTCAAGTTCCTCTACAAGTTTTGATGAGTGCTTACAGTCTACGAGTAATTAGCTCGTACATTGTGAGAACCATCTTGTTAAAATACATTAATAATTATAATGTTCTCTAGACCAAAAAATAAACAGCCTTTGAGAATTTTACAATGGAATTGCCGTAGTGTTCACTCAAGTAAGAGTGACCTGATAGATCTTATAAACAAATATCACATAAACTTAATTGCGCTTAATGAGACTTGGCTTTTTCCGGAATGTCCTTTCAACATTCCCTCTTTTCATTGCCTCCGCGATGATCGCCTTGAAGCTAGAGGTGGTGGGGCGGCCCTTCTTATCCACTACTCCCTTGTCTTCAAACCAATCCATTTACCCAAAAATGAAGTATTTCAAGCAGTTGCAGCAAATGTAGCGGACATTACGATCCTATCTTTATATATTCCTCCCCAAAAACCTTTTGTGGAAAACTACTGGAACTCCTTAGTCAAAGATATTCCGAAGCCATATTTATTATTGGGTGACTTCAATGCTCACTCACCGGTATGGGGTAGCTCCTTCTCAGATCGAGCAGGAAATTCTATCCTCTCATTCATAGACTCGAACAATCTCTGTGTTCTAAACGACGGTAGTCCCACCAGATTTTCATTTCCATCACAGAATCCCAGTGCGGTGGATATATCAATTGCCTCAGCTCCACTGGCATCCACTATCAATTGGATGATCACTGATGATCCTCTGTCCAGTGACCATTTCCCAATAATTTTAACAACTTCAGAATCTATTTCATCACATATTGGGTCGGGGCGGAAACGTCTCGCCGGGGGCGTTGATTGGAATGTATGTGCTGAACTATTAAAGGAAAAATTCAAAAACTTATCGACAGAATCCCATTCAGACAGTGCTGCTTCATACAATTCTTTAGTATCTAAAATAAAAAACTCAATTTCGGAAGCATCTCTTCCCAAATCTAATAGTAGTCAGTCCCAGTATCCACCGTCTCCCCCTTGGTGGGACGCAGAGTGTTCCGCCATGATAAGGAAAAGAAAGAATGCTATGCGGAACTATAGAAGGAACGTTACCGAGGAAAACTATTTAAGTTTTAAGCACTTACAGGCACAAACTAAAAGAGTACTAAAGAAGAAAAAGAGAAAAGGTTGGGTGGATTTTTGTAATTCGTTATCACCTGATTCCCCTTTGTCCACTGTTTGGTCTTCTATCCGAAAATTTCGTTCTTCCTCCATTCCTCCAAAATTCAACAGTTTAACGGACTCATGTTTGGAACAGTTTTGCGACAATCTAGCCCCCCCTTACCCCCCCAATTTTTCCGAATTACGTATAATTCCTTCTCTTTCTGCCTCATCACCCAGTCTGTCTGAGTTGGATTCCCCATTCGTTTTGCAAGAACTTTTGACACCATTAAAATATGTTAAAAATACTTCTCCCGGCTTAGATAACCTGTCATACAAGGTTCTAAAACAGCTCCCACCAAACGCACTGTCCCAACTGCTTTCGTTTTATAATTATTGCCTCTCCTCGGGTACAACGCCTGAAGAATGGCACATCCAGAAGATTGTTCCAATCTTAAAAAACGGAAAGGATCCTTCCCTAGGATCATCATACCGTCCCATAGCTTTATCATCATGTGCCTTAAAATTGTTGGAACATATGATAAAGAATCGTTTGGACTGGTATATTGAGAGAAATGGTCTGGCCTCCCCATTCCAATTTGGTTTTCGTAAGGCTCGATCCTGCCTCGACAACTTGAGCATATTGACTACGGACATAAGAACGGCATTCGTAAAGAAAAATTCTCTTATAGCGGCGTTTTTGGATATAAATTCAGCATACGATAATGTAAGATTGGAGCATCTTAAAGAAGCTTTAATGAACATTGGGGTGCCTTCTAGATTGATTTCCCTTATTCACAATATTCTTGCTGAACGACGCATACAGATATCTCAAGGCGATACGATACATACTAGGAACCTGTTTAGAGGCCTCCCACAAGGGTCAGTATTGAGTCCAATTCTTTTCAATATCTACTGCTGCGGTCTTGCAACAGTTATCTCTGGAGGATGTAAATTTTTACAATACGCGGATGATATTGTTATATACTGCTGTGATAAAAACCCGGAAACGGCAAAACGTATTGTTGAACAAAATCTCGCTTCGGTTTATGATTGGTTAGGATCTGTAGGTCTAGGTCTTTCTCCTACTAAATCTCAAACAGTCGTTTTCAGTAAAAAGCGTAAACTTCCTCCCCTCCAGTTGCAAATCAAGGGAACGCCAATTCCTTTAAAAAATGAGGTCAAATTTTTGGGGATGATCCTAGATAAAAAACTATCTTGGAGACACCACATAGACTATATTGTTTCGAAATGTGAAAAAAGTATCAACACCCTGAGAGCAATCACAAGAGTGTGGTGGGGATGCCACCCTTCTACCATGAAACTTATGTATAATGCCTTGGTCCGAAGCCATCTTGACTACGGGAGTTTCCTGCTAGAACCTCTTCCTAAATATTTAAAATTAAAATTGGACAGAATTCAATTCAAATGTCTCCGACTGATATTGGGAGCCATGTCATCCACTCCTACATCTGCACTGCAGGTGGAGACGGGTGAGATGCCTCTCCAGTTTCGGAGACAATTTCTATCATATAATTTTTTACTTAAGCGATTAGTCTTGAGCGGCCACGCTCTGGTGGAGTCGATTACGTCGTTGTCGTCAGCGAGAGCGTCGGGGCCTGCTTCATCCGGGGGGGTCGACGGAGACTGTCCAAATCTATTGAATAGTTTTACTTATCTCTCGAGTTTGCCACATTTTCCAAAAAAATCTGTCTCTGTTCCAATATATGAAATCCCATTGGAAGCGTTCTCTCTGGAGGCATATGTAATAGAAAATATAGGATTAAATAAATCTGTGGCCAACACCAAAATAACACGAATACAGTTTCAAAATTTCCAGTCAGAATATCGCGAATTCACAGAAATTTATACGGACGGTTCAAAGTTTTCACCAGACTTAGATGTGGGTGTAGGAATTTATGTTCCATCTCTCAATATTAATTTAATGTATAAACTGCCACCTTCTACCTCAATTTATACCGCAGAACTGTTTGCAATCAAAGAAGCTTTAATACTAGTTCACTCAAACAAAATTAAAAAAGCCCTAATTTTATCGGACTCATTGAGTTCGATTAAATCAATTACTGGAAACATATGGGGGCAACCAATGAACCGACTTTTAGCTGAAATACTAACTGAGATCCTCGCCATCCGCTCTGCAGGGTGTGAAGTTTGGTTGGCGTGGATTCCATCGCATCACGGTATACATGGAAACGAAAAAGCTGACGATCTGGCAAAAACTGCGGTTTCAGAGGGTGGTGTCCCAGGGTCTTTTGGTTCCTCGGTTGGTGACACTTCTCTTGTGTTAAGGGCTCGAGGAGCCAGGGCTTGGGATCTGCTTTGGGAAAATCCAGAGAAAGGTAAACAATATAAGGCTATTCAACCAAAAATACCTGGGAAACCGTGGTTTTATAAGCATAGATACCATAAAAACACCATATCGGTTATTTGCCGGATGCGTCTGGGACACTGCCTGGTGGCCTCCCATCTTTACAGAATCGGAATAGTCGATGGTCCATACTGCGAATGCGGTCTGGACGTCGAAACGTTGGATCATGTTTTTTTTGGTTGCCCTATCGCTTCTAATACGGATTTTTACAATAGTCTGGTTGGATGTGAACGTCCAATCAACATCTCATATCTTCTTTCATTAAACTCTCAAAAAATATTTAAACAACTGGCGGGTTTTATTAAATTAAATAATTTAAAGATTTAAATGTGCAGTGGTCAGTCTAATCGCGTCGCAGAGTGTAGGGTGGTGGTGGTGGCGATTCGTTGTCGATGTACCCGCGACTGCTCCTGCACTGTGTGTGGATAGGCGCGTAACAATATTTACTTTTTACATTTTTGTTCCTCAATAATTCTACTATTTTTCTTTTAACTTGTGTCACTTGTATATGGATGAATGGCCAAAATCACTCGATATCGGGTGGAAGGCCTCAACAAAAACAAAAAAAAAAAAAAAACAATATACCTACTACGAATATGGTTTAAAATTGCATAATTTCGAACGTGGTTAAAAAACATAGTATGTAACTGGCACCCTTGACCAGTTACTGTCTAATCATCAAATTCTTGATTTTGTTACTGGCCACCCCTCGGTATTATTTTAAAAATCCATTATTTCATCCCTAATTTCTGTGAATATTGTAAGCAAGCCTCTTTTTGAAATAAAATAATAATATCATAAAAAACTACCAAAATTTTACAGTAAACACATTTGATGTATACCACTTCTCCTTAACAAATGGACAACGAATTACTGATTTTTATACAAAAGTAGCTACCTCATGAAAAAATCGCACAAAACTGACACAAATGAATATCTGATTTCAATGAAATTTGAAGAGTGCATGTAGAAATAAACGAGCTATCAGCCTATCGAAGTTACGCAACAGATATTCTCACCCAAGTCTTATTTTTTAAGAAAAATGATCGAGGTGGCCAGTTACTGTTAATGGCCAGTTATTGTACTGCTTACCCTATTATGTCAAATTGATGAACTGTCATGTGTTTGAAAATGTTGCAAAACACGTACTAAACAAATCAAAGGTTATCAAATTAATGTTCTTAAATCCCCGGACATTTCCATCCACAACATTCGATGCATGTCGTTATGGAGGAGGCAGCCTTTAAATGATGGGAAAACTTCTGGGATAGAGAGAGCCTTACCAAGGGATCTCTAATACAAAGCTATCAAAAATAGTATCTCCAAAAAACCCTGGTATCATAATTTGAAGTTGACCCGACCTCAAATCGTTAACATTTGCCGAATGCGTTTTGGTCACCATAGGCTGAACAGTCATTTGTTCAAAATTAATCTAGTCGACAGTCCATATTGCGAGTGCGAGCTGGATCTGGAGAACTTGGACCATGTGTTCTTTGACTGTCCTTTAAGAGACAGATACGAATTGTACAATAGAATGAATATTCAACTCCCTATCAATATGACCCATCTCTTGTCCACTCCTTCGAAGAGCATAATATACAAACATATTTTGGTGTACATAGAGAAAAATATGATTTTATTATAGATAACTATTTTTTTGTTTAGTATTTTTTTTTTCTCTCCGTGTCTATTTTCCGTCTGTGAGTAAGTCTTACTTTGCTGCCAGTTGGCACAAATCGTCCTTTACGTGACGTAATGCCATATTTATATAATAATAATAATTCGATGCATGTGTACACTGTACATCCGGTGCTCTGCTATGGATTCGAGACATCCGCTCTAACGAAAAGAATTAAGCATAAATTCAAGTTACCAAAAGGGTAATGGGGAGAAGGATGACAATATGTTGAATTGTTGAATATTTTACTTAGGGACCGAAAAAGGAATATTTGGGGAAAGACCAAGGTAACAGATATGGCTCAAAGAAGAAGTTAAACTGGGCAGGTAGAAGCGTGTATGTCTGATGGTAGATGGACGAAAATGGTGCGGGACTGGAGACCTTGACCAGGACGCAGAAGCGTTGGTAGTTCTCAAATGAGATGGTCCGACGTAGTTAAAAGGATAGTGAGCCTGCACTGGGAAAGGGAAGCGTCCAATAGTAAGTAAGTAGGTAATGGTTTTTGATTTTGATGTAGGGTAAAAGCAAGAAGTAAAAGTAATAAATAAATATTTGAATATGAATTCCTTAAAGAGTGATGTTGTTTGATTAGGGAGGCTGTTTGATAGGGATGGAAAATGTAAAAAGGCATTAAACGTAAAAAAAAAGTGGCTGGTAATAGGGTAGGCGGTGCATGCACTAAGACCTTTTATGAGAAACAACAACGTCGCACTACAAGCTTAAAAACTCTTGCATAAAGGAATCCTGAAGATGTCATTAATAATAACCTAAGAACACAAAACCTTGACAGGGACAAAAAGTTATAAATTTAGTGGAACAAAATATGATAAAAGTTTATTAAATAGAGATGGTTTGGTCATTTTGAAAAAATGAATGAAAGAATAGGATAACACAAAAAATGGGAAAGGCAAGGAAATATGCAAGAAGTCATGGTCAACCGAGAATGACGTGGATTAAACAAATAATTATTGATTCCATCTTCGAAGAATACTCGATGTGCAGAGAAAACGTTAATTTTTATTACCTACATTTGAGTACAAACACAAAAAAACACAGTGTTCATGGAAATAAACACATTTTCTAATTATTTAGTAAAGCCTTGAGGAGTTCCCATGTTTGGACGCTTCTCCATTAAACTATTCATCCCTAAAACTTAGGCCCCTCGCGCACTAGGCAGCCTGGCTGCGCTGGCTGCGACAGCCAGAATATTTGCGCAGCCAGTTATAGCAGCCAATCGACGACTATTTGAGATCCTTACGTCGAGCGATATGGACGTGGAAAAACTTATTATTGTTTACCTATCCCGTAAAAAAACGCAAAACAAAAAAAGACATTGGATTCATCCTCTTTTTCTAGAAAGACACTCAAAAGGCTTATTCCAAACCTATTTCAAAAATGTTTGCGCATTTCCAGACCGTTTTTTTTTAAATGTATTCTGTAATCTTCTGATGTTATAATATCCCAAATTGCTTTAGGAATTTCAATTTCCCGAATAAATTTCTCTGTATCGAAAGTCATTTTTTGAAAAAGTTCGGAACCCAAAATACATCTGGCTGCTTCAACTAGTGCGCGGGCTCCCATACAACGTCATAATATGTTTTAATGGCTGCGCAGCCAGACTGGCTAGTGCGCGAGGTGCCTTACAGTAGATATCAATTTAATCCTAAAAATATTTTATAGTCAATACAACAAATTCTGTTTTGCCGTTGAAAACGACTCGTGATGTTGTAAAAATAAGGGTTCGGTTTTTTTATCATAGGTATACCTACCCACACAGACCAATTCAAAACGTCCTTCTTTCTGTTATGTACCTATGTAGTGAACCCTTTCAATTATTCCGAATAAATTCAATTAAAAAGAAGGAAAAACACACAATTTGATTCATACAATCCACTTAAATAAACCAAAAATTACATTAGTCTGCGGTCCTTTTTTTCACTTACTTTGATTATATTCTCTTCCGTTTTAATTATTTCAAACAACTGTCCTCTTAAAGCATAAAAGGTTAACAAAATACCCCAAATTAATAGATTTTTGAATATTTTTTTGGAACTCGTCTACAAACATGTAGGTAGGCGCTTGTTATAATAACGTTGGTATGGTTTGAAGGTGAGGGAATTTTTATATCTACCTATTATATTATATGGACCTATAGTACCTACATATTTTTTTACCTATACGACTCTATATTCCACTACTTTTTACAATTTTATTAAGACATGAAATTTCAAACTTCTGCTTGTTGGTAACAGTCCTAGAGTACCTACGTATGCCTAGGTATATGAACTCTGTTTTTTCTAATCCTCCCTGTCACTCCCCAGCCTCTTTATGTCTTGGCAGGTCGTCTGTGGTTTTTACCCTCACATTTCTGCGTCTATGGAAAAGAGCCAGGTGTCTGATTTTATGCCTGAAAAACCTTTTCAACCTTGTTCAATTAAATCAAATCCCCCTTTACATTCCACTCAAGGCCTTAGGATGCAACAAGAGCTTTCCATTGCACTCGATCTCGGCGCAATGTTTATGACCTCCTCCCACACTTTATATTTCCAAACCCTGAGCTCTGCTTTGAGGAGGCGGAACACGGTATGAGAGGGTCTACCTCGTCTTTAGGACTCTGACGAGAGGAAGAACAGAACTCTCCTCGGTCTACTGTCATTCGGCATCCTAGACCCATGTCCCAGCCAAGTCTATCTCCTTTCCACAATGGTAGAAGTGATGGGCCTCCGTTAGGTCTGCCACCTTATAGCGTCGTTCGTGATGCGATTTAGAAACTAAAATTAGCTTAATCGGTCCAGACGTTTTCGAGTTTTAGTGAGACACCCTCTTTATAAGGGTGCGTTTACCCAACGATTTATTTATTTATTTATTTATTTCACAATATACGGCGATAATGCCTTTTACAAAAAAAAAATTACAATTATAGTAGTGACAATAATAAGCAGGTATAAAAATTACACAACATGACAACAACAACAGCAGCAAAAACAGAAGCAACAGAAACAACAACAATACACCTCATGAAACACACCACAACAGAAATAACAACAAAAGTTTTCTGTTTTCAGGTACATACGTTTCCTGAAAAACCGAGAAATAGCATTATAACAATTAATTAATTGTATATTTATTTTGAGAGGAACAAAAATGTCGTTTTAAACTTTCAACGGGGCGAAAAGAGAGAGAGGTCTTTCAAAACGATGGATCCAACACACGAAGATCTATTCTACCCGGGCGAATGCAGATAATACATGAGACTTGAGTGCCTCGTGACTGCAGTCAAATATATCTATGCACTGCAAATATTTATTACCCAGACGATGGATACGCGGCACAACTGTATTTTTCAGGTAGTTAGCGGTAAATTTATTATCGCAGTGGAAAACATCTGCACTTCGCAAATTTCGCGCAGGGACATGATAATGAATGAGCTGGGTCAGATCAGTGTCGTTGAAACAGTCATTGGTTAGTCTGTATAGCAGTGTTAGGTCATGGAGTATGCGTCTATCGGACAGTTTTTCTATATTGAGAAAAGCGCGCAAGTGATTGTAATTTAAATCGCTCTTAGGTATCTTAAGTTTGTAATTTATAAAGCGGAGGAATTTATTTTGTATGCGTTCTATGGCATTTATGTGGACCTGGTATTCAGGAGACCAAATGGGAGAGACATATTCCAGCTTACTGCGAACAAGAGAGACAAAAAGAAGTAAGATAGAATTAATGTTATTAAAATCTCTTACAGTTCGCAGAACAAAACCGAGAGTCTTCATTGCTGAGCTGGTAATTTCTTTAATGTGTGCTATGAATGCCAATTTGTCATCAAAGATCACGCCCAAGTCACTCACCTCTGTGATTATAGATCCAGAGCTGGAAATAAATTCTTTACTTGATCGTTGACATGGATAGTAATTGAATCGGTGATTGTTAAAACAACACAACCAAGATATTTTACAAAATCGTGTATATTGCGTATTTGCGATTACTATATGTCCTTCTTCTTCTTCTTCTCAGCCTATTCCCGTCCACTGGGGGACAAAGACCTCCTTCATCTCCTTCCACACCGCTCTGTTTTGGGCTTTTTGGACCCAGTTGACCCCAGCGTATTTGACGAGGTCGTCTCTCCAACGTAGTGGTGGTCTATAGATTGTATAATAAAATAACATTAATATGGTCCTCCTTCATATAAAAAAAATACTTATTTATATTAGCAAAATACTTCAATGGATGTAAAAACATAAGTTTTGGCAATTGTATAAAAGTATCTATAGAACAATATTAGTCACTTTAAAAGATTTTTGCATTCATATAAGGATGTTTGATTAGTTTTAGTGCTTTCCTGAAAAGTTAAGTTTTTGTTGGTTATGTTGTTTTAACAATCACCGATTCGATTGGATACCAAGCAAACAACAACGAGAAAGAACCAGAACTCTGGCGCGCGTAATCTTTCATCGCCCATTTATGAGTTCTGACTCGTTGTTGTTTCCATGGTGTAACTTCGCCTCCGTAAATAGATGAACGCCTCTAGTCGAACGACGGTGCCGGTCCCAAGCCCGGATAAAGGAGGAGGGAACTTCCCTATCCTATCCTACTCCAGATTTCCCTTCCTTGTTCTCCTCATCCCTGATTCCGCTGCGGTTTGGCCCCGTGGGTTTAGTCACCGGCGGAGGTGGGTCGCTTGTATCCCCCTTTTTGGATTCCTTTTCTCCTCAAGGGCTATTAAGATCTATGGATCGTCCCTGTCGTCTCATTCCATATGTGCCGCAGGTCAAACCGCCATAGCATCATGGCCCAAACTGAGTCGGGTGCGTGACCGACTTAGTATCTCAAACGCAGCATGCACGAATAATAAAGATGAATCGGTCTGATAAGAAAACGATGATACATCTTTGATTTTTGTGCACCTGAAGTATCTACGGGCAAAGGGCTTATTATAAGTTTCCATGGTGTCCGATAGCAACGATAAAAGAAAATAAGATCAATTTCTAGCTCCAACTGTAGGTACGTTTGTATGAAAAGCCCACTAAAAGGAGTCATGACATGGTGTGGCATGAGTTTTTCAAATCTGCTCAAGATTGAGCGCAGCTGATAGCTCTTTTGCCTCCCTGTACGCCTAAGTGGAATACCAAAGGAAGTATATAACTGCTTAATTAGAAAGAATATAGGTTGGTACATATATTTAAAAAAAAACAGATTATCAACATTGAGATAGTTATAAAAAATATACACAACGTTCTAAGTTTATCTAGATTCTTGTGTCCATTTTTCAGGACTAGATCTTAACGAACAGCTGATGACCTACTATTTTAAATGGTATGAACAAACCACTACCGGCTTACGACCGTCTTCTACTATTATTTCGAAGGCTGGCTTAGTGTGATCACTTTATGTTAACAAAATCGGTTAAGTTTGACTTACCTACTATATTATCTTTCTGTCGGCCTTGATTCAAATTCAAATCTCGAAAATTGAGTATCAAAATAAATAAACGCGATATTTTCAATTTGGGTCAATTGAAATTAAAACAGCAGCGTTGGAACGTACCTACATGTACCTAGTCTTGTTTTGAATTTTATTTTTTACTTCTAATATAATTTTAATGAAAGGTTTTAATTAGAAAGGATAATGGTTTGAAGGCGTTTTGCATTTTCGTGTTTTTGCTTTCGAAAGACATTAACACTTCGAAATAGTAGAATACGTTTCATGATAATATTATTTAGCTACCTATTTTGTTATTGTCTTAAATCACTCTATAGCGTGCAATCAAAACTACATTATTGGACAGTAATCTTAAACCCAGAAAGATTTTAAATTCATTTTCTCGTTCGTTTGTTTTCCTTCTGTTATTTTTTTTCAAGTCAGTACCTACTTCATTTACGCTGGTTACTCCAAATCGTCAAAACCGCAAGACTAGAGAAGCAGGAATATTTCAAGTGAAAACCACCTAATGAAACACATATAGGAACAATCAACCATGGTAGTCTGGTTATCTATGGCGCAACCCTCACAATCGAATAGTCCCTGCTTCGATTTCCGGTGGGGTCAGAATTTTCCTTTATGTATGTATAATTAAAAAATAATCCGAGCTCCCCACAGTGAACATGTATACTCTTTCGACGTCTTTCACACGAAGCAAAGCTTGTGTTGTGATAGAAGGAATGGTCGGCACCAGGATTGAAGCCACGCTATACCTACGTACGAAAGCTGTCGTCTAATACCACTGGGCTACCAACCCCTTCTACACCACTCTTTCTACCCCCGATTGCAATGAAAGGGACTCGATAAGTAGAAAAAAATGCTTCAGGCAGAAAATTCTGCAATTCCTACCGACATCTTTGTATACAAAAGTGGATTTAAGATATTTGATGTGCATTTGAGTGACTGGAAGAGATCCTTCGGGATAAGTCCGCCCTTTGACTCTTTTAAATGCTTGTATAATTTTGTTCTAAATTTCACAATAAAGTTTTATTTGTTTATCATTTATTTATATTATATAGTACTGGTATGAATACATTTGCTTTAATTGAAGCTTTCATAACTTACAAAATCATGCGTTAATTTTGTTTTAAAAATGTCAAATGTAAAAAACGTGTTAATCTCCATACATAGTATAGTATAATGAAGTTTTCTCACTATTATGGTAAATTTTATTATAATAACACTAGTTTGAAGTTTGTGTGTTTTTTTAAGTAATAAATATAAGATAATAAATTAAAAAATAAAATTTTAATATATTATTTTTTACGATACGAAATAATGATCCCACTGGCTCTAATTTTCCAGCTCACCAATGTAGTTTCATTCGCAGTAGATCATTAAAAGAATGAACTCGTTATCTGCTTCATAAAGCGCCTTGCTGTGTGGTTTTCCCACGTTATGTTCTAAATAAATGGGATATTATTTTTCCTTGCATATTATTTTTTTACAGAATGCAGCTCATAAAAACATAAATATAAACCTCGGATATTTTTAACTTGAAATTATTTGTAGAAAGATTTCATGAATATTTTACGCTTTGGCACAGCTTTAAAAATTCTCAACCAATCAGGTAACCTATTAGTAGGTATATTGTATTTACTACTAATGATGGGATTTTGAGACTTTTAAACAGTAGGATGATGAGCGGATAGAGGAGCGGGATTCGGGATAAATAGCCGTTTCATCAGTTTCCCGTCACGGCTTGAGTGAGAAAGACGTTTGAGAAGGGTTTTCGCCAGTTTTTATTTTTATTTTAAAGGCCACCTTACACATACCTTACCTTACAAGTCGTCGTCCTTAAATTATGAATTCTCTCTCGAACCATTGCTCTCCAGGATTTTCGGTCCGTCGCCAGATGTACGCAGTACGGCTCTCTGAAGATCCGTCGCACTTATGTTTTGTTTACACCTAACACTGAGTTATCGATAATTCCTTCCACACTTAGTGCGGTTCTACCCGTTTTTGGACTTGCGCCTAAATGCATAATGGGTATAGGTACCTAGACCCAACCGTTTCACTTGCTGCGGGGAATATTTTATATGATGTATAAAGTTAGTATGGATTGGATTACCTGCGAAGTCAACGCCATCTATGAAAATTCTATAACAAAAAAAATATTGTTTACTTGACATCCATTGCCATTTGAAATATTGGCTCGCAGGTTTTTGATAGGACCCATATTCATAGTCAACAAAGACTATAGGACAACGTTTTTCGGGAAAGCTACTATAATATAGATAATTTTACTACACGTTCACGATTCATATCGAATAATAAACCTCTAGGCAAAGTAAGATAAGATCCTCTCAAAAATTTTAATGCACACTGTGCCATTTTTTTACTTCTTCGATTCAGGTTGAAAGCTTATCTTTTTATCTAAAAATAAGGAACAATTATTTTTTATTTTTTGTCTAATTAGTTTGTAGTTATCGAATAAAATGTAGATAAACCTAACTAATTTTAGTTAATGAATTGCAATTTTGTCGACAAACTTGTCAAACACCTCTCTAATCTCGATAGAGTAGATCGGGTACTTCCTATGGAGAATGGATAAAAGAGAGAATTTCTACAAGAGTAACAAGCAAATACCTTTTCAAAATAAGGCTTTAGAAATAAATGGGCACGAACAATAAGGAAGCCATAAATATCCATAGTTCTGGTTTAATTATCTTTATTTTACTAAAGGAAATACGTTTATAAGTACAAAATGCGCCATGGACATTAATTGGACAATTACTACCTACATACACAATAGGTATTTCTACGGTTACACTGAATTTGTTGAATTGCTCAATGAGTGAAATCGCTTGATGAGCGTGTAAAATTTTATTTTTATTTTAGTTCTTGTTTACCTTACCTATGGAAGTTTTGTGGCGCGTGTGCAATGTTAAGGTTGATTTTTAAATTATTGAACCACTTTATATTATGATTTTAATCAGCTATAATATTTATCAAAATCGATATCGGGTGGAAGGCCTCAACAAAAAAAAAATAAATAAAAATAAAACAAAAGTGTATATCTAAGTTTGTATGTATGTACATACCTACTCACAGTTCTGAAGTGGCTGGTAGCCCAGCGCAGCGGTTCAGTCGGCGGCTTTTGTGCGTACAGCTAACTGTGGGACGTGGATTCGAGTCCCGATGCCGAATATTGCAGTGAATGATGTCAAAAGTGTTTTCGTCTCCACTTTAAGGGAGCCCAGATAGGTACATATTGAGACCTATTATGTAACATACTTAAGCATTTACAGGACCTTCAAACAAAACTTTCATTTTATTCTCGCCAGAGTTTGTCTATGATGCTCAAATTGAAAGCTCCGTTGATTTATTTTATTCTTAATACACATCATGTTAGTATTTAAAGATGTGTCTTAAAAGCAGAGGATGGTCGACACCTGGAATCGAGCCCACGAACTTAAGTACGAAAACCACTTGATAACCATCTTTTATCAGTTTTATCACGTGAAACGGCGAGATTATCATTGGTAGATATATGACATAATCTATCCAGAATCATCTTCAGACAAGAAAAAATAACAACAAATGACTCTAACAATTCACTACTAACCACTACGGGCTTACGACCGTCTCCTACTGTTATTTCGAAGGCTGGCTTAGTGTGATCACTTTACGTTAACAACGTTCACCAGGTGGTAATATTTAAGTCTCCGAAACTAATAATCATGAGAATTCTCGACATGTTCAACATGTCGAAAAATCTCATGTATACAACAAGTAGAAATTTAATAATAAATGAAATATAGAGATATACACCATCTTCCTCTTTCACGACACAAGCTTTCAGTAGCTTACTGTGAAAGAGTCAAGGAGTGTATTTTGTGTTCACTTTGAGTGAGCACAGATTCATTTTTATTAAAAAAAAAAAAAAAAAATTGGAAGTTATTGAGAACAAGAGAGCAACCAAATTTAAAGACTGCTGTCATGTATTTGGCGCCAGGATATGACTATATCCATTTTTGTTACTGTCTCTTTTGTACTTCAGACAATCTTAAAAATTAAAAATCAATGCTCATTGTGGTGAAAATCCCACAATGACCATTGATTTTTATAAAAAAAATAAGATGAGTAAAAAAAAATACGTAGTTCACGTAATAGGCGATTCCACAAATTGAGTTACTTGAAGAGAAAATTTAGTGGATAGATAATATTAATTTGTGTCGCTATCTCCCTAGAGTTGAAGCGGTAAGTTCTCCTTATCATTTCGTTTCACACAATTAATACTAAGTTTCTCCACCACTTTCCGTCGGATATCCTGCGATTGTGCCGACTATTAGGTACAATATAATAATAATTTTATTTTGAAGACACTCCCAGATAAGGGTTGGATGGTATCCTGAACTAAACTGTGTCATCAACCTACTACCCCTTCAACTGGCAATATCTGAAACAAAGTTTATGTTGGAAAGATAACGGAGTTTTTATTTTATAATAATCTAATCATTATCATGTTAAAGTTTGAGAATATTCTGCAGCAAAGGATTTGTAAGTTGTACACATTTTAAAACCTCTGTAAAAAAACCTTTAGGTAATATAACTCTTATTAAGGAAGATCATTTAAGGGTAGAATTAACACTACTGAGAGACATGTAGCCCTATTCTAAGTTTTCGACGATCGAATATCGAAACTATCATCGAAAGAGTTTCGAAAAATTTCCATACTAAAATGATCGAATGATTCGACGTACTAGCCCCACTGCAACGCAGAGGAAATTGTTAGACGGGGCTGGTCAAGGAGACACTTCGAATATTTAGGATAGATAACACCAGAGCCCCCAACGTGGTGGCGAACAACATCCCATTGGGCATTCGCCAACCCCAAAGACCTCCAAAAATATGGAAAGAAAGTTCGAATTTGGCATCCCAGGAAACCTCTATGAGAAAAAAAAAACAGATCCTTGGATTATCAAAGGTTGGCAAAAATTTGTTTCCAAATTTTGGTTCACAAAATCGAAGCTCTCTATCGTCTCATACTACGCTTTTCTTCGAAAAGTACATACTACAAATGAACAAACAGTGGTCAGTAACCATGAAATAGTCTACAATACAGGATTCAGTATAAGGGTTGTCACAGGCGGCTGCTACCTTCGATATCGGACGGCTTCGTTGGAAAAATTTAACCATCTAGTTCCACGAAGTATGTTGTTGTTAAATTCCAAAACTCACAGACGAATAACATTAATATTACTGATATGCACAAGCATTAAGTAAGTATATGACATTTGGCTTTTACTAAGAAATTTTATCAACAGAAACTAATATTTAGAAGGATTTAAGGATAACTAATCTGAAACAAAATAGTTTTGGCGTTTGTATACACTCTTTATCAAGCCACTATACACTAAAATAAAATCTGGAAACAGACCCTTCATGCTCCTAAATATCAGTTAAGAGTTTACATTTTACAATATCTTATTTTTTATCGTTATTTAATTGAAAGCAACAAAAATTAACATTTTCCTTCAGTAAATGCACCAACATGGATACACTTTAGAATTCTACGTAAAGAAAATTTTATGAATTTCATTTCTTAACATATTCTTTTATAGGAACTCACGTTTGAATCTTACTCTAACGGGAGTCTAGCCAAGTTTCTCGGAAACCTATAAAATCTAATGTAAACTCCCTTTTTCGCCCCATTTAGTGGCATAGGGAGGCAACAAGAGCTCTCCATTGCGCACGATCTTCAAACTCGGAAACCACTTGAAAAAATACTTAAGTTGAAGTAAGTAAAACGTGTAAAAACGATGCCATTCAAATACACGACGAAGTGAAATTTAATACTGGTACTACACGGAATAATGAAAAATTATTAAAGTCGGCTTCTCTTTGAACAACAGAGCAGTCGTTAATCCTCTCACACAACTTTTGGATAATGTAACATAATTAGGTATTACTCATTAAAAATTATCTACACGTTATAATGGTAAAGGATATAAAACCTTCTGGGAACTCCTGGGATCTACGTCGTTTTTTATCATGGAAATTCTCGCGTCAAAGGGATGTTAGAAAACAAAAATAATAAAAGGTTTTAGTATAAAAATAATGAATGGGGGAAGATAACACAGGCCAATCTATATGATAGTCGTAAAAGCAAAGGGTTACATATGGTTATATAGTTATATAACTATACGATTAAATCTATTAGTGTCAACTATTCTGTTTAGGTGCCGATACTCTGTTTAGCGTTATCTAGCTAGAGTAGATACTTTCTGCCTAGACCAATTTAGAACTAACTGTGTTCCTGTACACTGCAGAGACGTTTTTCTCTAACCTCTAGCTATAGTACATAAAGGTATACCCAGGACTAGACTACACACTACGCTTACATGTCCAGGAAGTGCACTAGCGAGACTAAGAGAAGCACAATAATACGTATCTAGTACTGCTGAGCCCTACCTAGAACTTGAATAGTATTTGCCATTCTCCACATTGCTAGACTATAATAATAATATTTCAGGACTAGATCTTAACGAATATTTAACAATATATCAACAACTTGACTGATGATTGAATAATACTGTTCTATTTTTAAATGGTTGAACAAACCACTACGGGCTTATGACCGTCTTCTACTGTTACTTAATGAAGGCTGGCTTAATGTGATCACTTTACGTTAACAACGTTCGCCATTAGGTGGTAATGTTTAAAATCCCGAATACTATGAAAATTTTTAACATGTGGAAAAATCGTATGCCCCGGGCAGGATTCGAACCTGCGTCCCTTCGCACCGTGCCGAGACGGTAACCACTGGGCCAACTGCCCCGAAGCTAACTCATTCATACGTGTATATAAGAAGTATATAGCTGATGTTAATGAGATATAGAGCCATTGGAATTTTTTTGAGAACAACTAGAGCAATCAACTTTTTATACAGCTACTGCTGTCATATAGTTAGCGCCAGGATATGACTATATCCATTTTTGTACATGTCTCATCTTTATTGCCTATTGGCTTGATTGGTACACAAAGTTCTAAGTTTGTCTAGATTCTTGTGTTCATTTTTCAGGACTAGATTTTAACGATATTATATCAACAACTGGTGACTGAATAATACCGTTCAATTTTTAAATGGTTGAACAGACCAATCAAGCCAATAGGTAATAGAGATGAGACATTACCCAAAATGGATATATTCATATTCTGGAGCCAAATACATGACAGCAGTCGCAGTTTATTGATTAAGTAAACAATCGACCATTTCTGTTTGATCAACTATGTACCAATTATTGTAAGATGCTTTATATATCTTTTAAGTCTTTCTCTCCTCGTTCATTCTCTCTACATGCCCAAATCACCTTAATTTATTCACTTTCATTCTGGTCATTACGCTAACATCCACTCCACATTCCTTTCTAATATTATCATTCCTCACCTTATCAATCAGTCTCTTTCCGCATATCCTACGCAGTGATCTCATTTCCACAGCATTTATTCCAAATTCCAAATTTTTCGTCCATGTCCATGCTTCACTCCCATACATCATGGATGTTATCAGGATTGCATTGTGCATCCACTGTTTGGGTTTACGAGATACGTTCTTATTTCTCATTAGAGGTCTTAGTGCAACGCCAACCCTTCTACCAGCCAGTTTTCCTCTTTTAATCTCCTTTTCACACCTTCAATCTCTCCTTAGTAGTCCTTACTATGAATATTGATTTCGAATTTGTAATTTATACAAAAATACGTTTAAAATATGTTTGAATGTTAAAAAAATATTTCTGAAAGCTTGAAAGAAATTCTATCAAAAATCTGCGTACCACAATTTTGAAACTCAATGGTTGTCAAGAAAATAAAATCGGTTTTATGGATTTTTTTACGGATGGCGTTGTTGTCAGTAAATCCGTTCCATACTTACTTTAATATTATATTTTATACAATTTGCTATCCATTTTTCGATTTTTTAATAACTATTCTGTTATTCGGAGCGGAGAAGACTCCAATAAACCAAGCATCATAAAATTCTGTTAAGTGTTCGCACTAACTCGTCTTTCTTTTATATTATAGAAAAATGTTCTTTTAAGTATTGCTTATTAAGACTAAATTAAAAATTTTCAGTAATGTTATAGGTACTTCACGTTTTCTTCTCAATTTCGTCATCTCAATATAATTTTATTTACCAAACACCTTTATAATCCTGGAAACTCAAATAATTACGTTCACCTTTAGAAATAGTCTACCTGGAAATTACCATGACAATATTTACAAGTGTCCTTAACAGTCATTCAAATTGATTAGAGAGAATAATTCAAAGAAAAAATAATACCCGTTTTGTTTTTAACTAGAACAACATTAGGTAGATAATAATTGGAGCAAGAGGGTGGCGGATCTACACAAATTTAGATTTTGATGATAAAACGGCGTACCTCATAATTAAGACGACACAGCATTATGCCAAGGTAAAATTCGTTGCCTGGTACAGCCATTTTCCCGCTCCTTGATTGACGTGCTTTTGATCCGGCCCTGGGTACGCACCTATATTATCTCTGGCCCTCTAATTGAACCTCGCTTCTCTCAAAATCATTTAAATTCAAAAGTAGAACACTTGACAGATTCTTTATTTTGAAATACAATATCCGATATAACAAAGCCACTTCTTCTTTCATGAATAAATCTCAAAGGAATTAAAAACGTTCAAAGATGAAAAATATAATAATATTTTGGTGTCGTCCACTGGCCTAGCTTACAGAAATCTTCTCTTTCTGCTTCTCCTGTTTCTGACAGAAACACCTACCGTTGTCTTCCTGTTTTATTTGAACATAGGTATTTATTTTTACATTTCCTATTCTAGTGGGTTTTTTTTCCTTTTGAAATACTGTGACAAGGTTACCTACATGTCTTAACATTAAAAAAATACATCGAAGCTACACAAAATATGATTCATGTGTAACTTTACTGCATTCAATATTTTGCACGTAAGTAAATAGGTTAATCTAATTTTGTGCGCCATTAAATTTACAAAACTTGATATTAGGCAAAACTAGATGTGATTTTACAATTCAGTTAGCTATAAAATTTTATTACGCGTTAGTTTAAAAATTCGAGATCGCAAAAATTCTATTTGTTTTTAATGATATGGCAAAACGACATTCTTGAACATCGATTGTTTAAGGCAGGGAAACAAACCTGCACTTGTTTTGCTTCTTTCAGATATCATATCTCATATCTCACTTAGGGTCTGTACACAGTACACTCGCGCGGTATCGTAACCAATGTCACGTTGCATGCAACGGATCAAAAATTCCAAAGTACCACGTACTATGGAATTTCACTGTACCGCACGTTTTCAGATGTGTACAGGCCATTAGCCTCTCCTATTCCATTTACTTCTGATCTGGTTCCTTGAGAACGAAAATATGGAATTTTGATCCACGTGATTCTCGGTCCACCACGTGTTCTCACACAATCATTTCAGTCTTATATTACTAACCTATATTCACTTCGTTATTCCTTAGGATCTGCTTAGCTCTCAATATGTTCAAATAATCTCAACAATTATTACATTTTGACAGAATGCATCAGTTTTAGTGCTTACATCGGTGATATTGTGGATTTCTTAATGCTCAACGAGCAATCAACGAATGCATTTTAAACCTTTGAAAATCAGATTTACTTTAGGCAGCAATTTTTGTTTTTATAGTTCACATTCAATTTTTTTGTTTCTTAAAAGGTTTTTCACTTGAAATTTCTACCCGGGGTTGGCCTGTCTCAGATTGGACGGGACCGGTTGACTGGAAAAAATTGCCTCAGGCAATAAGTTCCGCCGGCTATACCTACTGACACCTTTGTATAGAAAAGTGTTATATTATATTATAAGGTTATCTTATTCCTCTCATCGTAGAATGATTAATCCTATGAACAGCTTTCATCTGTGCTAGAATGAATAATTCTACGAAAATGCACATATTATGTAACTTTGTAAAAAAGGGCCCTAAAACACATCCCTGTGTAACACCAATGGTAGCTTCGAACCAGTGAGTGTGACTGCCTACTTTCAAAAGTTTTGGTATTTTTGTGGAGGCACCTACCTAATTTGAACCGCTTAAGCATTGCACTCAATGCTCTTTTTGTAAAGGGCTGTTTAAGACCAACGGCATACATTTTAGCATTACTTTTGTACTTAAAAGAAAGGTACTCTAATGTTGTATTCTTTTCTCTGTTATTCATCTAGAAAGTGATTTTTCTTTACTAAAGAATATTTATTTCTAAGCAGAGAAACCACAAAAGGGATTAACTTAATAATAGTTAGGATATTGTTTATCAATAAAACGTCGAAGTAAGCTGAAAAGAACGGAAAATTTTCACAATAATAAAAAATGAAGACGGTGTGTGGAATGTGATGGAGGAGGTAGTCACAGATAAGTAGATGGGGCCGTATAGTATGCTCGATAATGATTGAAAATGATGCGTCTGGAAAAGACAATAAAAATATCTCTAGGGCTTTACTAACTGTTATAATACCTACTAGGTTTTGTTACCTTTTGGAAAACAAAATTCTTCTTAAACAGGAGAGTCAGCTGAAAAGACCTCTGTACTTGCAATCATCATCAGTTAAGGATACCAAAGACGAGAAAAAAGTTCCGTTTACCTTCCAGTAAGTAATATTATAACATTAACCTACCCGATTCCGTCCATTCCAAGAAATTTTTAACATGTTAGGGTGCGTCCACACCAAACAAACATAGAGTCAGAGCTACAAATAAAGCATTACATATTTCTTGATCGTATACTATTAATTATAATGACAACAAGCATACAACAACGAGTAAGCAAATCTTTAACTCTGACTCTTGGTCTCAATATCAACCATCAAGAAGGAATATTCTATTTGCAGCTCTGGGTTTTCATTCGTCTGGTGTGAACGTTACCTTATAAGGAGTAATCAAGAGTGCTTTTTTCTTTCCTTTATATGGAAGTTAATCACTAGGACAAGCTTCAGCTGATTCAGTTGATAGAAGATCTTGATCATGTATTCTTGCGACATAAAAATATGATGTTCCTATTGTAAGACCCTCTTGTAGTACACTATATTTGCTTCTTTTCAAGCAGAACTGTCATTTTTTTATTATTTACAAATAAGACAGTATTGAGCGCAGTGGATAGCTGTTCTAACAAGCTCCCTAAGTCCCTATGAAGGATTACACAAAGAACTCATTAGTTGATTGATTGTTTGTTATACCGAAAGGAATTTTTACAATTTTTCTTTCACGTGTTTGGTAGATAAAAAGTAACTGAAAGCTTTTAGTCTGAGAGACAGGAAAAGAAATGAACAGATAAGAGAAAATACCAAATACCGATGTGACTAATAAAAATAGCGTCAGTAAAAAGGAACTGTGCCGGCCATATGCCTAGTAAGAACAACGGGTGACAAACGGACCAAGAAAACCCTGAAGTGGACGTCATAGAAGCACAGGTAGGCCACAGATGGGGTGGTTTGATGATATTAGGTGAGTAGCCATCAATGGCACAGAATGTCAATGGACAGAGAATCGTGGAAGTCGGGAAGGAATGTCTATGTCCAATAATGGAAGAGTGGCTGATTGTGATGATGACAACAGGATGATAAAAACGTTTCTACCACTTCCAAACCAAAATTTAACTACCAATTTTGGTAAAGCACACACTACAGAAGATGTACCTGTAAAAAGAGGAGTGCGGCAAGGGGATACAATATCACTAAAACTGTTCACACTGGCCCTTAAATACATATATTAACGAATTAGATTGGGATGATAAAGGGATATCAATAGATGGAATCCTAAAATCCCCATCAACCTCAAAGGTCTATACCTAATGCTTGTGTCTTACCAGTACTTATTTATGGGTTGGAAACCATCACATTGACCCAAATAAGTGCTGAGAAATTAAGGGTAGCTCAACGAGCAATGCTGGGTATAAGTCTTGGGACATAATTAGAAATACCATAGTAAGAGCTAGAACAGGAGTGTCGGACATTGTCGAATGAGTGGCAGCGTTAAAATGGCGATGGGCCGGTCATGTCGCTCGTTTGAAGGATAAATGGACAAAACGCCTCTTGTGCTGGCGCCCTAGGACTACAATTAGAAACCCTGGCCGTCCACAGCTTCGATGGAGGGACGACATTGTAAGAACCGTTGGCTCGCAATGGATGCAGGTTGCACAAGATCGGAGGATGTGGAAGAGTCTGGAGGATGCCTATGTCCAGGAGTGGACTGATACAGGCTGAGAAGGGAAAGGGACACACTACAGAACATTATTATAATCTATCACAAAACGCGCTCTGGTTAACATTTTCAATTTTGTCTTCAAACCAAACATACGAACACAAAATTGAACTTTTTAAATTATTAAGTTAAAATAAAGGGTAGGTATCTCTCCCAGTTTAAAAGAGTGATGTGGTAAGTGATGGTATAAAGGATGCCGAGTAGACTGGGGTAATATGTAACGGGGTGAACGTGGGGTAGATAATGTAACTAGGATGTCTCTATTGTATCGTACCCTGCTCCCTGGGGCTATCTAATATTTCCATAAAATAACAGCCATAGAAGCCAGCGTGTAGCTCCTACTGGAACTAAATATTATTCGCAATAATTATAATAAGCACACCGACTCTGACAAACCTATTGTTTCAGAATTATTTTCATGACGACCTTTGTCAAAGTTTTTTTTAAGAAAGTACCTATCTAGGTATATCCTGTTTTTTTTTTAATTCGTAATTCGATGAAAACGTTCAATGTTGTAGGTAACTATATACCTACATATTTTTATTTTGATAAATCATTCACTGTATCAATCCAAATTTAATTATTATTAGGAGTAAATAGAAAGCTGATAAAATATCAGTAGTTTTTCATATTAAACGATATTAAAACATTAGTAATATTACTCGTTAATTAGTCAAATGATATTTCAAAACATTATTTATTCATCGTTTGTTAGTAAATTAAACGATTAACCTTATTGCTTCGACATGTTTTTTATTTCTTTTTAAGGTTTTAACTACATTTTTGAATAGGTACTTTCTATCGAAAGTTAAAAAAATAAATAAAAGTAGCTACTATGTATTTAAAGTGTAACTTACCATTTCAAAAACATAAACAAATTATTTTTTAATCCATCACATGTTAATAGGACCATCCTTCTATCCAAGGTGCTTCAACCCATGCATGGGTCTTGGCCTCCTCAAGCAGTCGTCGCCATTCCGCCATTCAGCTACCCGCTGCGACGCCAGTTTCTTATTCCCAGATATTGCATGTCTCTAATCACGCAATCGAACCATCTCAGATTTTTCTTTTCGAGCTATTGCGGAGTTTCTTTAGTGTAGAGTGTTTCTCCATTCTCTACAAAATCGAAATGAATATAACATGTGCCCTAGCCAGTGGAGTCGGCATAATAATTTAATGAATTTGCTGATGTTAATGTCGTCATGTAATCGCTACAAGGGTGTCGCCAAGGGGGGGCAGCTGCCCCTCCATCAGATATTTAAAAATGTAGACAATTAATATTTTCCTCATCCTTCATATAGTAAAAAAATAAAATATCCTATGAATGGGTCAAATTGCCCCCCCCCCCCAGGCCCCGGGCTGGCGACGACCTTGAATCGCTACATTTCATTATTTTATCAGATTCTCCATCTTCCGCCTTCATTAATGGGAACATAGATTTGATGTAAAATTTTCAACTGAAAGTGGCGATAGGTGACCTTTAATAATACATTATACCCTCAAGTAATACCTATCTAGTTATGTAAGTTTGTACAGAGAAACAATATAAAATATTATATTGGATAAGAATATATTGTAACAAATAATGACTCTAACAATTCATTAATGATGTTCGATTTTTAAATGAAACACACCACTACATATTCTTTAAGATCTTGTCCTGAAAAAAGGTCACAAAAATCTAAACATAATTAGAACGTTGTGCACCCACAAAGCCAATAGGCAATGAAGATGAGACATTAACAAAAATGGATATAGTAATATCCTGGCCCCAAATACATGACAGCAGTCGCAGTCTTTAAATCTGGTTGCTTTCTTGTTCTCAATAATTTCCAACTTTTATCTCTATATTTCATTTATTATTAAATTTCTACTTGATACATACATGAGATGAGATGTTGAGAATTCTCATGATTAAGAGTTTCGGAGACAAACATTACCACCTAATGTCGAACGTTGTTAACGTAAAGTGATCACACTAAACCAGCCTTCAAAATAACAGTAGGTGTGTTCCATTTAAAAATCGAAAATCAGTAATGAATAATTGTTAGAGTCATTAGTTGTTACAATGACATATTCTTTAAGATCTAGTCCTGAAAAAAGGTCACAAGAATTATATATTGGATACCTACATTATACAAACGTGCTGAATATATTAACAAATAAAACGGCTTTCGCATTCTCAACCTTTCTTAGAATCTTCGTCAATATCTGACAATATCAACTGAAATAATAAAAATGTATTTTATCTTTATCGAGTTTTTACGAAGTCATTATAAGCAATATCATTTTATGAGTCCGATATACCTCTTACTCTTGGTTATAAGAAACTTACGACTTCCAATCGTGAACAAAGTCATATATACCTACATCTATCTACATGGGTGGAGAGACTGACATATTCACGTAGATATATAAGGTATTTAGGTATTTATTTATTTAGGTAATTATTTATTTATTCAAACAAAATTCTCCAGTCAGCTCTAGGCTGGTATAAGGAGAACAAAATAATCAGGTAAGTATAACAAATTGTTAAAAATCTTTTCACAAAAAGGTAGGTGTTGTATTTTAATACATATTTCATCCGTCTTGAAAATTTTGTACAAATTAGATAAATATAATTCCTGGTTCAGTTTTTGTTATAATAATAGATATATAGGTAGATATTGTTTTATGCCTACCATGAACCTACCTGCACACAGCTCCGTAGATACCAAGAAGTACATTAAAAAAATGTTGCGATACTTAAAATACGCTAAAAGGAAATTATTGCCTAGGTATATATAGGTACCGATATGAATAAATTTTAAACAATTAAAAAATACAACAACTGAATGAGCAAAATGAGTAATTTTTTTAAATAATTAATGAAGCCTTTTATCCGAAATCGAGTGATTTTGGACATTGATGCATTATTTATTACCAATACACTTTAAAAAAAAATTCAGCTAGGTACCTACTTACTTACGAAATTTATAAAAACGGTTCATTCCAATCTCTCTTCATAATATTAAATTTCGTAAAAATCATATAAGAAGTACAGAATCTTGGAGAATCGAATTCTCAAAACTATATAATAATAAATCACCCACAACTCTGTTTTCTATTTTGAAACAAACAATATTTTAGAAATTCAGTCCCCATCAAAAGTGGTATTATTCTATATTTTGTGTTTTGTTTTTAACCAATGGATAACTCATTCCTCCATTAAACTTTCTATCACATATCTATAAGTTCGTAATATTTCACAAACTACAGTATTAGTAATGGATACTTCGAACTGGTGTGATCGAAGCTTGGCTGTCTGAGAACCATCATAAAATATTAGAACGGAAAATATACTCGCCCAGAAGGTGAGAATTATTATGTTATAGATATACTCAGAATATGAGAATGCATCAGATCACACGCGGAGCACCTACCCACATAAGATTGATATAGCTTACCTTACAATTTTACCCACTTAATAAACAAAATTAAGTAATACAGGAAATTTTCCTATTATGTCAATAAAGCAGATAGTTTTTTTTATAGTGATAGTAATTGGTATTCTAAACGTACGACTAATGTAAAGAAGGTATATATTGAAAACACGTTCAATATCTGTTGCAAACATCACATTTGTATGAGTGCTATTTCAATGTTAGTATGTGTACCATTAGGGCTTACGACCTTCATCAATCATGATGGCTGGTTTAGTTGTGATCACCTTTACGTATACAACTTTCACCATTTAAGTACACTGATTCGACTATTTTCTCCCAGTGCCACGCTGGGGATTCGAACCAAGGCCACTCCGACGATGTCCGAGTGTATGCCGTCACTAGCACTGGGCTGCGAGCGGCTCGTCAGGGATCGAGAGAAACCAGGTATTAATGTCTCCCTTGTGACCGTCTACGACATCTAATGATTTGAACGTTGTATACGTAAAGGCACAACTAAACCAGCCATCATGATTGATGAAGGTCGTAAGCCCTAGTGGTACACATACTAACATTGAAATAGCACTCATACAAATGTTATGTTTGCAACAGATATTGAACGTGATTTCATGAGAATCGCGTCCACCATGTGGTCTAAAAAGTTGATAGCATGCGCTAATATTGTTAAGGTATATATTCTTTCTCTCTCTTAATGTTTTGATTTGAAAACAAAAAATTCCAAAGAAAGGGGCCCAACTTTTGTTATAATCTTGTACCAAACACAACCATTATCATTCAGCCGACTCACCTGACTGAATCTTTTACTGAGGAAGCCCAAGGAGAGGTACAACCTAACATTGCCTCAGTTACGTACCATGTAAAAGGCAATAAATGAAGGAGTAGACTAAACTAAACAAATTCAAAAATTTCACGAAGCTGATCTTTGGTTGGCTGGTCAATGAACTTTATTTTGCGACAGCATTATTTTCTATTCTTTTAAAAACACATATTATCATACAATGTATTTTACATGATTTCACAATATTTATCCGTTAATTACACTTTGAAAGTTCTCCCAACATCGTTGTAAGATCGTACTTCATAAAAACGCGGTATTTTAAATAAACAAAATAAATGATGATGAAGCATGAAGATAAACCCGGTAAATACCCAGTTAACAAGCCACAAGAAAATAGAAAAAAGTTCTAGGTGAGAGATCGGTCTTACAAACATACATAATACATATTATACAGTACTAGGTTGCATTATAAACTCAGCTATAGGTATAGGCTCCAACCCCGACGTAGAGATCTGATGGTAAGCATTTAACTAATGTTGGTCGTAATTAACTTTTTACCGTTTTTATCCGCCAGTAACTTAATGTTTTTTGCTCATGCCATCTCGCTGTGCAGGTAACAACCAACCCACCACCTAGTCGACGTTACAACCTAACCTACGCTAATTACTTTCTTAAGGGTTTTGAATATGTACCGACCAACTCACCTATTTCTTAACTCTTGGTTAACATTTTGAAAAACTGAAGTATCAACAATAATGGTTTTTATGATAATAAATTTAGTTATCGATAAACACTACAAACCACCGATTTTTTTAAGAATGAATGCACATGAAATATCCTAAAATAAAATACAGAATATTTGGAATACAGTTTAAAGTTTAAACTACTTTATTTATAAACCCCGATCAATGTAAAATAGCTCAGCAATAGAAAATCATGTAGTTTAACCCATATCGCTTGATTATGCGCTGATCTCTATAGATTTTGACCAGCCATGTTGGATTTTAAGTCAACTGATAGTTGTTTCGAGTGTACAATAACACTACTTTCTGTAAATAATCAATCAATCAAATCAAAACTTTCTTTGAACTCCACTCAGGGGCATAGGGAGGCAACAAGAGCTCTCCACTGTGCTCGAACTAGCTCAATGCTTATGACCTCCTCCCACACCAAGTCCATTTCTCTCAGCTCTGCCTCTAAGGAACATAACACGGTATGAGAGGGTCTTTCACGTTCCAGACCCTGATGGGAGGAAAATAATACGCTGTATTTAAATTTTTTTCCGTCAAATTATTTTTCCCTTCATATTATTTTGGTCCATTGTGTGAAAAATTCCAGGAATAGGTAAGTACTTTTCAAGTAGATACGAATATGAAATTTAGTGCAAAAAACATTATGGAACTCTTCATTTTAAACAAACTTTCCCGACAGTTGTTGTACAAAAATATGTTTGAATGTAAAACATTTATTTCTGAAAGCTCGAAAAAAATCCATCAAAAACTTGCATACAAATATTTTTAATGTAATTATAGAATTTCTCATTGATGGCGTTGACGTCGTAGGAAATCCGTCCCATACTAACTTTTTTTTCAACTTTTTATTAGTTATTCTATTATCCGGAGCGGAAAAGAATCTAATAAATCAAACATCGAAAGAATCTGTTCAGCCGATCTCGAGTTATAAGTGTTCGCAATAACCCGACTTTCTTTTATATTTTAAGATTTTGAGATAAAAACTTACTAGGTATAACTCCCTACTTAGTTATAATATTATTATGAAATTGATACATTTTCGCAGAATCTTAAAGAGCTAACTTTCACCTTGTTGGGCAACACACATTTTCATATTTTTAAAGTTTTATAAATAGCTAGCTATAAAAAAATTTAACCATAATGGGAAACCACAAATTTATCATTCTGGATGATTTAAACAGCTGAAAAGACTAGAATCTGCTTTGATGATAATTAAAATTAAAGTGATCAAACATAATTTAGTTCATTTTGGCTGAAACATAAAGGTTTCGTATGATTTAATGCAACCTTTTATTTTTTCTGAAATAAAAATAAGGACTTATGGATATTTGAGAAATAAATCATTAAAAAATAAGAAGGTAGGTACCTACTTACCTAATCTGCATCAATAACTCGAAATCATTCAAATCTGACAATGACATAGTGCATCTTGATTGTAACCACTCGCGTTGCCCGGCTATTATTTTGTTTGTTTACAAAATTTTGTGCAAAATGTCATCTTCATACATAAAAAAGCGAAACAATTTTTTTTATAAATAAAGTAAAAATTGATTGGTTGATCGGACATTATCGTGAGATCAACGAAATTTTATAAATAAGAATGAAACAGTTTAGGAATTTGCTCATTTTCTCATCTAAAGGATATAAACGTGGATAAAATGCACTGCAACAATCCTAGGAAAAAGATCCAAATAAAAATAAGAAGAAAATCATAATTACAACTCATAATATTAAAACTGCTGTGAGAATCCTTTGGGAGCTCTTCAAGAGAACATCTTCTTTATATTAAGTTTAATAATCATATCGCTCACCGCTTGAGTATAATAAAAACATAATTCAGAGCATGCTTGGTGTGGACTGGTAATCTTAAATACTTTTCTTGTCTTGAAAGTTTCATAGTATGTGAGTTTAATTAAATACGAAGCAATTACGTATTGGAATTTAGCTGTGAAATGAAAGGTTGTTCATGTCAAATTAAGATTTGAAGTTTTATTGGACGTTTTAATCATCATTTTTATCATAGCCAATTCTTTGCCGGAAGAGAAAGGGGGATCATAATATCGACTCTTTGTGTGGAACACAAGTTGCCATTATTTGGTGGCCATTGATTTGATCTCAAGTACCTATCCGCACCTCCTCGACATTGGCCTCTCCTGAAAACCATGCAATATAATATTATACACCGGGTATCAACCCCATTGGATAGTCTAGAACCACGGGCCACGGGCCAACGTGCAAGGACGTCCTCGCCAACCCGCTTGGCAACCGTGGTGTTGTATTGCCAACTCCAATCCAAATCCAAACTCCCTTAAGACCCCACTTAGGAGCATAGGGAGGCAACAAGAGCTCTCCATTGCGCTCTATCTTGCGCAATGTTTATGACCTCCTCCCACACCATGTCCATGTCCCTCAGCTCTGCTTCGAAGGAGCGGAACACAGTGTGAGAGGGTCTTCCTCGTCTTCGGGACCCTGATGGGAGGAAGAACAGCGCTCTCCTCGGCCAACTGTCATTCGGCATCTTTAACACATGTCCCAGCCAAGTCCATCTCCTCCCAACTACCCCTGCCAACTACCCCTCGTATATATCAAGTTCAATTCAGAAATGTCTGGATATAGGTAATATGCGAGGGAGGCCGTCATCCAACAGTGAATGGTTAAGGCTTGATAATAAAAAAAAAGAATACCTTGGCCAAATTCATACCACCATTCAATGAATCCTATTTACGTATTTGGTCCGCGTGGGATCATACTGCGCAATGCTTTCCAAAATATTTAAGTATTAAGGCACTTACCTACCTAAAACCGCTAATTTGACACGTCTGCAGGTACCTTTTAAGTAAGATCTTCGATAAAAACCCACTTCTCTATTTGACAAATTTTCAGTTAATATTTTTTCCATTAATTTAGTTGCTAAAATGGTTGGAATTTCCAAGAGCTGGAGCTTTATCAGAAAGACTGCGACGTAACTCTAGTAGCTAGGTGTTCCAAAGGCTTTCTAACGTTTGGCCACAACAATGAAAAATTCTCGACTCTTAAAGTTCTCGTGGGACAAAGTGAATGTGTCCCGCCGTCCCTGGAATGTGACGTCACCTCCCTAGTGTAGTGATCGCACTCAGAAAGAAAAAATAGTTCCCGCATTTCGCAGCGCTACAAAAATCGACTTAAGTTATAAATAAGGAGGAATAATAAACCTAAACAGAGGCTCTCAACAATTCAGGGAAACAATGGTATAAAATATTATTAGCTCCCTCTTGTTCTCCATAAATGGTTCTACGTGGAAATTCTTATGATGAGCTTGAAGATGTAAATTAGTTTATTATTGTTCTTCTTGTGCTTGTTTTTCTTTTAATTAATAAAATAAATCTATACATTGTAAATGGGATTTATCGTCCCCATAATAAAATATTATAATCTCTCCCCACATTTTATGAATCACGAAGTGGTTACCATAATTATTGTCTTCTGATATAGGTGCTTTTCAAAATCTGTCTTAACGTGATTATTTCTTGATAAACAACGTCCTCTATTAGGTGTTCAAATTTAATATGTCTATATAAAAAAAGTATTAGATATGCATAAACATTCCAAATCAACAACATTCAAAATCAAACAATCCAAAAACCGACTGTCATGTCAATGTGGTAGAGAACAGGCGCAGGTTGAGGCTCTATCTTCTTGATCTTCAAACTCTGGTGGATGGTAAAACCATGCTTTTTTCTCCAATTAGCATGTCTCAGTCATTTGCACCTCGTCTCCATCAAGGTTGAGTTGATAACTTTACTAATTTGCCGAAGCCCTTGAAGAAACATCAAAGGTTTGGGAAGAGCTTCCAGAACGTAATACACTTGGCAACAATGTCGAGTAATAATTTTCCCTTGACTACGTCTTCTGTTATATTCCAGAATAATCTACATCGCAACAGACGTTTTTTCTTTTTCTTGCAGGAAGGCAAATTTCCACGTCGTTACTGCTGTGTCACAGACATACCGTTCCATTAGTACCTCCACTACTCTGCACCAGGAACTAGACACGGTCTAAGATACCCGCAAATGTCTCCTTAGTAAAACAACACCGATCATAAATCTTGGTGCTGTCCTCTATGTATGTAGGTACTTTAAATGCTTTTTATTTAAAAACTTTGTTTTGAAAATACTACATACATTCTCCCTTTCAGGCCCCCGCACACCTCAAGATAGCCCGGAGGAGACAAATCCGCAGCAAACCCGACCCACACGAAACCGACCCCCCAGCTCGATCGAAGCAATTAAACCAAAAAGCTGGCCCCACACAAATCAAGCCCGCCGCGAATTCCTCCCAAACCAACCCGCAATGCGGGGGCCTAAGCCCCACTCGTGAGCATAGGGAGGCTTCAAGAGCTCTCCATTGCGCTAAAAGGCGTCCGAGGCTTATGCCTTTTCTGACCGGTTGAGATTTAACGACGTGAAGTGGTCAACCTCACGGTTCCGATCAGAGCCCCAATTCCGAATCTCCGTGACATTTACGCTAGCGTAAATAACAAAATTTTGTATGGAAATGTGTATAGCGCCACTACAGAATGCTTCGAAAAGCTCCGCAGTCCATACAAAATTTTGTTAATTTACGCCAGCGTAAATGTCATGGAAATTCGGAATAGGGGTACTGATATTTCGATTTCCTGCCTCTTACAGGATGCTCGAAAAACGAGCAAAAAGAGCAGAGGTAGCTGGAAACCCCACGGCCAAAAAAGTGTTGAAAATACTACGATAATTAATTTGTATGTCACATTTATTTGAACAATAAACCAATTATCGCTATACACTTATTATTTAGTCCCGAAAAATACTTCATAATCGGCAGCTTTTAATGGTTCAATATTTATATATTTATTTTTAACATTAGTTAACGGCGTAATGTCTTATTCAGATAAAAACAAACATACGGATTTCATAAGATGACAACATCAAACAATAACAAAGCAAGGAGGCAAAAAAGAAAAAATAAAATAAAAATAATGTATATAAAGGTATACCTACCTTTTTGTGTTCCGCGATGTGCTTATGAACCATCTCTGGTTTTATGGAAACACTGATTACATTAATTTTCAATTTTAAGGACTTAAGACGTAATTTAAATCTGAAACTACATTGGGCTACTTAACTGGAGTAACTCCATTTTTTTGTTTGAAAACCTCACGAGTTGAAGTGATTTTGGAAAAGAAATAACTAGGTAGGTACATATTATGTGATAACTACTTCATCTGTTTTAAAACAAACTAGACAGGTCCGCTTATTTTATGGAACTCTTACAATAACTACTGATGGTAATGAAATTTAAGTACCTAGGTAGATATGGCTGATATAGGTGTATAATAATTATTATAGTTTACATTGTCAATGTTCATCAACCTGGTTTTATAAACCAACAAATTTCATAAAACTTATACTTAGTCATTGAGCCCGCGTACGCAATACTGTAGCAGAAATAGTTTCACCCTTATCTTTATACTTAAACAATTATTACTAGGTAGAAACATATTATACAGAAAATAAATATTAATTAATTTAAGAACAAATATTAGTTAAAAGATATTAATATTAAGAAGTAATAAAATAGTATGCCGAAAATTGTGGAGAATAAAATTTAATATCTATTAAAAAAAAGGAGTAGGTAGGTAATAATAATTATTGTTATTATAGCGCGGAATTATTTTAATAACGCAAAATGTATAAAATAATTATTTTGCCTTAGCTCCTCCGTCGAGAGAGAAAGGACACACCCTTGGATATAAAAAATAATAAATATAATGACCATAAAGCAGCGGGCAGTCTAAAAATGCCTCTTTGATTTATGGCCTAACATGATTATTGTTTAAGTGGGGGCCACTTGGAGGATTTCCGCTTGGGGGCGCCAAAAAAGTCTGTCCAAAAACCCGCAACCGGATTTGTTTCTCATTCTTTCTTCAGGATCAGAAAAAATACAGAGAGGAAGAAGTATTATTATCAAAGGACAAAGAAAATTCATAACAGAGTAGAATAAAATAGCCTTTGGGCTGTATTTGTTGTTTTTTTTTTCAAGTGGTACCTACACTCATGCACCCCGTTTTACAAGTAATTTAGATGGGTATACACAGTGGCGTGTGTTTTTTTTTTCTTTAATATTTATTCAATACAGTAAATGTACCTACTTACCTATAGGTTTGCACATGATCATCTGCCTAACAGGGTTTGACCTAGAGGAAAAGCAGCAGTGATATAACTTGGGCATGGATTCCAGTCCGCTGTGTTATTCAAGGCATATATCTCTGATGGTCCGATTAAAGGGGTCTCCTGGGGCTCTGCCTCAAGACTACCAGCTTACTTCCGTAGACATGAGAGTTCTTGCAAGGCCTCAGGCCCTTGAGGCATGGGAGAAACCTTGTAGAAACAAGACAAGTGTCTCCAAGCCCTCGGTATCATTTGAATGATTTGGTTGTTCGTTTATAAAGCAGTAGGTACGTAGAATTAAAAAAAAACTAATTTGTGTGTTTAAATGACAGTTGGCCGAGGAGAGCGCTGTTCTTCCTCCCATCAGGGTCCCGAGGACGAGGAAGACCCTCTCATACTGTGTTCCACTCCTTCGAAGCAGAGCTGAGGAATCTGGACATGGTGTGGGAGGAGGTCATTAACGTTGCGCAAGATCGAGCGCAATGGAGAGCTCTTGTTGCCTCCCTATGCCCCTAAGTTTGGATTGGATTGGTGTGTTTAAAAAATTAGCTTTTCTATGATGTTTGAACTAAATTAAGAGTAACACAACGGTAGGTAGGTAAATAATATAGGTACCTTTATTTATAAAAAATAAATATATATATACTAACAAAGTTGATTGTTGTTATTTTTTGCGAAAATAAATAAAACATAACTGTTTTTTTTTTTATTTATCAACTGACCTCCATAATAACATTTTGAAAGGCCTTCTTAAAAAAAAGAAACAAATTAATTTTGTTAATTAAAGGCGAACCCTTTTACTTTTATTCTTTTTTTGTTGCTAGGTAGGAATTAATTTCCAAAAGAAATTTTATGCGGTTTTTTTAAAGAAAGAATATTTTGTCATCTACCCATAATAGTACCCAATACAAAAAAAATATAAGAATACTAAATTAGCTAGTTTTGAGTTTTTCAATTCTTTTCGGGTTTTTGTTGTATTCAGTGTTGGCACAATATATTAGTTTTAAAAACGATTTTCTAATTTAAAGTCATGAGCTGACTACCCATTTTGAAGAACTTCAATGACTTCTAGACTACCTGACAAAATGCTGGTCGTAGATCTTTACACTGCAACCAACATTGCTCTTGTATGATGTTCTTTTGACTATTCTCTGCCTCTGTAAAAAAAACTGTTAATTTTTTTCATGTATATTTTTCTATGCTGTGCTGTTTTGTCTTATTTTCTATTTTTTTTTAATTGGATAAATAATGTTCAAATGACGATCTCAAGTGTCCGAATGGACCTAAGGATGATAAAATAAAATAGATGAAAATGATGTCAGAAAAGGATTAAGTGGTACCTATCTATTGAGATATGTGAGAAAATTTCATTCTCAATTTTACGTACCTTCTCAAATTTCTTCACTACTGAGGTATTTTTTTAAGAAACGTATTAAAAAAAATGTAGGCTAATAAAAATTTAAGAAGTAGGTAGGTATGTACCTAATTGAAAAATATTTCTTCAAAATAATTCCATAAAATGTTATCATATAATTTAGTTTGTATAAAAAAATTCAAAAGAACGAATTATGGAAACTAAATTAGATTCCAGATGCTGAATTGTATTTAAGATTATGTACATGTTTAGTCGAAAAATACTGGAATGAATTTATATGAAATATGTTGAAAGGTAGGTAGGTACTAAAAACGTACAAAATAATTATGTTTGCAAATTTAAACAGTACTAATGTAGGTATGTTGTTTAAGTGCAGTAAAATCATCGACTGTTATCTCTTGATGGAATAATTCTTCTTTCGAGTCTAAAATCCATGATTTGTCTTTCTCATATCAAGCCTCCTATCCTGCCGATAAAAGCTACATCGCATCATGCAATCGTCCTTAACACTGTTTTAGGCGCAAACTCTGCAGTAGTTTCTGCTTAATACTTATTCTTCTTTGGGCGATGGTAAAAAGCAGACATTGATGATTAATTGTAGCATATCCAAGTGGATTTTCTTTAACCCTGGATAGCTTACGTTCCTTACCATGAGAAGCTAACCATTCGACTTTTTGACGATCATTTTATAATACATATTTTTTATAAATTTTAATGTGTCTGAATCCAAATTAGTATATTTTGAGGAAGATTGGAGTATACTTAAACGTTATCCTAGAAAAAATCTTTTTTTTTTGTACTCTTTGGTACTTTTTTTTTAAATTAAGATGACGTATAACTTTATGTATAAAAATGGTAAGTTACACTAACAGTGAATAAAAAGATATATTATGTTTTAAGAATATTCACTATTTTCTTTGTCAATATAAACAATTGAACTTAAATAAACAAAATCACCATTATATCACCCAATTATTTTTGGCCCAAGTTGGCCCAAAGTCACCTCAACGTTCCCCATAAATGTGATCTTTACAACTATTGACATTATTGATCCTGGTCGTACTTTTTTTTATTCGAACATTATTAGCTAGATATTTTTGTTTTATTTTAAACTTGACTTTTAGGTGTCTTAGGGCTACCAGAGTCAAATGTCTAGAAAATTTGACCTTGATATTCCGTATCCGACTTGTCCAAGGTCATCTCTTCTCTCATTTTGTCTTTTGCAACTTGAAGCGATGTTAGGGTTCCAAGTACCTACACATTTCGCCCATGCTTTGTAAGTTTTTCGTCCAGAATCCTCATTTCCTGCCTCAGCTGCCAATATCTGGCGATATTTCCATCGAAACTTGCCTTGGAATTGCCATCAGTGAATAATTTAATTTAATTAAAATGAAGCTTCTTGGCAGTCTCTGTGACGTCACATAGCTATATGATAATATTTCATCGCCTACCAATAATATTTCTGTGTTCAAACTGCGTAGTGTGCAGTATGATCAATCGTTCTAGAGATTTATTTCTTCCTGTTCGTTCGTTGTTTCTTACACAAAGGGTTGACCAGTAACCAGTGGCGAAACAATACCATATCAGAGCCATAGCCATGGCAATTATTTTGGATGCCCCTTATTTCTCTTACTTAATTTCATCAATTTCATTACTTTTAATATATTTTTTACTTTTCTTTACCCTGATTGTATCACTTTATATCACATAACAAGCTTTCCCGGCAGACGTCCTGTGATCTAACTATGAATATTAAATTCTAATTTATAAGAATGATAAAAATGTCTTTTAACCAATGTCAATGCATCTGTTTTAAACCGCACATTTTCCACCCGAATTCTGTCAATCGCACCAACTATCAATTATTAATAACTGACAGTTTGTTTCAAATGACAATTTGATTAAAAATTAGATTGATTCACTTTTAGCATTTTTAATTATGAAAAAAATGCGCTTCTATGTAAACAAATTAGAATAAAGCTTGAAAAATCGGCATCTGCGTGCCAATATTTTTAATGTCAATGGTAGTCAGGTAAATCAAAGTTGTGTTTCTATAGAATTTTTCACAGATGGCATTATATTGTATCGAAATTCATTGCATAATAATTATTTTAATATTACATTTTATATTATTCGCTATCCATTTTTCGATGTTTTATTGGTTATTCTGTTATCCGAAGCGGAGATCCAATAAACCAAAAAATGATAAAAATCTGTTCAGCCGATATCGAGTTATAAATCTTCGAACTAACCCGAATTTATTTTATATCTTAAAAGGTGTATTATTTGTAGCAAACGAACAAAATGAAGTATATTAATTTCATAACCGTTGATACTGGAAACCATGAAAACAACAACTGTATAGTGGAAATAAAATACGCACTAAACGCCAGAATATTCATTTTGAGGAAATAAAAAAAAACTGCATAAAAAGTGAAAAAGTGTAAATTTTATTAATTTTTTTGTAAAAATTAAAAATTTAGCTACAATGAGATCACATGGTATATTTAAAAAAAAATAAAATTAACATTTATTAGGAAAAAAAATGGATTTGAAATCCAAAAAAATAGAAACTCTCAAATACCAATACTTCTATCCTATAATAAGCACTAAGTCCTCGTGGGGTACTTTTGTAATGGCACTATACTCCGCGTGATATACTTGCGTTGTAGAATAATAATAATAATAACATACAATGTTTAGTGATGGCAATAATCATTATTATTGGATTTTAATATAAAATAATTTTAATGCCATATAAGCAACGCAATCGGATTTGGGCTATATATTTTTTTTAAATTTGTGTATTCAAAAACTACTGAGTGCAGATGTTAATGTAAAACTGCTTTTCTTCTTCTTCTTTTAAATACTCTACCATTTTCAATAAATCGTTTTTTTTTTCGGTGGATATTTTCGAACGACACTGTAGATGTGGTATTTGCGTCGCCAATAATGAGTTAGGACTGACATTTTTTTTCATTATATTAATATTTTTCCATGGTTTCATTTCATTTAAAGTATATCTTACACTAATTATATGCGGGTTCAGTTTTGAAATTTTAATCCACTGTGCCTTAGAAATACTTATTTTATTTGTGCAGATTGTATCTTTTGCCACTTTTTGGAAATCTAAAAAATCACCAGATTCCATATTGATCACATGAAAAGGATTTCTTCTACTTTCTTTGATAATTCGCTCTAGATGGCGAGGAATCATTGCGGTTGATACCTTTTTTCGCTTCTCAAATAGAGCGAAATCTCGGTCACAGCTGAGGTACGAATGCCCAGAAATAAGAAATTTGTGCTCTATATGGTCAAATATTCCCAATTTAATCAGGTACACCCACATAAGTAAAATCATCTGGTTTTTATTTTGCCCGGCGCAGTTGTCGCTCCACATGATTAGTTTTTTTTTATTGGTTATTTTTTGTTTAAACAGTTTGGACACACACGACGCTATTTCGTTACCACCTCGTCCAGCGATGCCCTCATGCCATAAACACATGAAGGCATCGTTGGATTCTGCAATGTGTATTCCGAGGTTGAAATTCGATAATTGTCTGCTGTAGTACATTTGTGAATGAGTAAGAGTTGGTGTTAAAAGTACCTGTTGCAAATCCATAGATCCTGTACACACTGCACTTCCTGGCATTTGAGACCCTATTATGTCTTGTCTCATTGTATCCAAAGCTTTGTTAGCTTTTGCTTGGTGCAATTTTAGTTTATCTTTCAGATTTTTGTCATTGTGTACTCTGATTTGCACATTGAGAAGTTCACAAGTTCCACAAGTATCCACGCGTTTGTGGCCAAAGCTCAAATTTTTGTAATTTTTTTTAAAAATAGTGGTGTAAAATTTATAGGTTATCTTTGAATCGGAATGCTTTTCTTGAAATGCACGGAAAAGCCTATTTATGTTTAAATCTGGACTTAGGTATTGTTTTTTCGATTGAGATCTCCCATAGTGTGACTCATCCCGTGGAAATGAATCGATGTGTTTTATAACTGCTTCTTCATCCTTAACATCAAACTTTCTGCATTTTTTCTTGTTCCCTCTTTTTTCGTCGTAGACAAAGTCTCCATTTTTTAGCCGTTCAACTAAGCCGTAGATTTTTTTCTGTTTAATATCAAACACAACTTCAAAGGTTTTCCTGCACACGGGCACAATATTACCAGCACCATCTGGTAAGCAATAAGATATTGAGCATTGACGTTTGCTCTTCTTTGGGTCGTCGTGTTTCCTGTTTCATCTTCGTTTTATTTGACAAATATTTATAAGACCCATCAAATAGGAATTTTGTTCTTTGAGTGAATTCATTTTGTAAAATTCTTGAAACAATGTCAACTTATGCTCGTAAGAAATTGACGAACATTTTTTCATTTTCATGCATTTACACCTTACCTTTAACAAAATATGAAACAAAAAATTGAGTTGGTTTTTGTTTTCAGCATCTATCCTGATTGCCTGAGGCAATTTATTCTAGAATATATAACAACAAATGATTCTAAAATTCACTAAATAGTACGATTTTTAAATGGAACAAACCACTACGGGCTTACGACCGTCTTATATTGTCATTTCGAAGGATGGCTTAATGTGATCACTTTACGTATACTACGTTCGCCATTAGGTGGTAATGTTAAAATCTTCGAAATTTCCAATCATTTTATCCTAGACATCCGGTTCCGTCCATTCCAAGACAGACAAACTCGGAGTTAAGTTTCAACTGATTAACTTTTTGAAAATGTCTGAATCGACCGAGAATCGAACCCAGGGCCTTTCAATATTGAGTAATGCGTCTTAAGACTAGATTCAGAAGATTTTGATTTTGAACTTGAAAATTTTCTACCAAGATTGATCTATCTGGGATCGGATGGGACCGAATGAGTAAAACAAATTACCACAGACTAGAAATTCAACAACTTTATATATATATAAACAATACCTATATAAAAAAAACAATAATGCGTCCAATTTGTTGTGTAAAACCTTCTATTTGATTTTAATAAAGTCAAGTTTGAAAAGAAAGATTAGCACGGGCTCTTGCCTAGTGGGGTGATAAATTCCAATAATTTTATTCTCATTCTCATGTACTTCATATTTATTTGTATTATTTTTTTGGAAATAAAATTAAATAAATAAATAAATTTGAAGTTTACACCTGTATTTATTTATAAATTTAATTAATAAATAAATCAATCAAATCAAATCATCATTATAAATAAAAATAAACAAAAAATTAAAAGGAATATAAACGAACATTTTTGTACGATTTCCATCACTAGCGGATCACTAGAGCTACGCGTGATGATTTTGGCGTTCGCGCGAAAAATTGTATGAGAATAATGTATGTAACTTACCTCTTCACCTGGAGGGACTTTCGCCGAAATTATTTTTTTAGATGATGACACATACTCTTGTCCATGTATTTTTTTCATTTTATTTAAGTATTGTTTATTAAAACCCCCTTTTTTCTTCTTTTTTTCGACAGTAGACGTCGCACAACACACTTCGTCGCGAGCCATTTTGCGCTTTGAATGTACTAATAGCCGCGTCAATAAGGATCAAATGAATGAAATACACGCGGTGGTACTTAGTGCCGATTAGATTTTTCAACGCTGAGGACTTAGTCCCTGGACGTTGTTTGAACATGTTTATTATGCCTTAAAATCGAGTTTTTTGAAAAAGTGCATTATTAAGGCTATTGGCAATAGTTTATAGAACATTTCCTCATACTCAACTTTTTTTTTTCATTTTTGGCGTTTAGTGCGTATTTTATTTCCACTATACAACTTATTAGTAGGCGATGACGCCAATGATGATGATGATAGAATGAAAAAGAATCTTTATAATACAATGTGTTCAATGTATATCTTGATATTTCAAGTGCCTACTTTAATAGAACATTCATTGAGTAACAGTAGAGCTACAGGTAGGAGAGTTGGTTTTCAGCTGTGATGAAGTAATTCAAGTTTTGAAAACAATTTACAGGCTGGAGCACATCAATCATCGTTTAAAACACCGAGACTTGATAATCAAAAACTTTCTGACAGATAACTGCGTCGGAGGAAATTCTTAACAAGTTCTTTGTGTTATAAAGAGCTCTGGAGGCGCATCCGTTCGATTGCTTTCAATATCAATTATCAACTTTTCCTATCCAATGACAAATGATTTCAATATTAGCAAAACCTCTCTAGATCCGCCTCTTAATTATTATAATCTCACTCTTAAGACTAACAATATTGTTTAAGCCTTTGAATAGACAGAGTAATAACTACCTTTACAGACCTACAAATAACGTTAAATTATATATAAAAAGGCCTATTCTTATTCTTTTGACTTAAGCCGGGTCATATCAGCCTTCTGTGTTTTGGACTCCCATCAGGGTATGTATAGCTTTGTTCATCTATTTATTTCCATACTTTGGGTGGTCGCCCTGTTAGTCTACCCTTAGTATGGGCTTTTACCTAGTCAAGTATACCTACATATATTGTAATATTATATTAATTTGTGAATAAATATTATTATAACTAGGTATATCGGTGAGATATTTATTCATAAACAATAGGTATTTACATAAAAAAAGCCAATTGTATAAACCAATAATTATTATAATACGATATCGGTCTTGTCTCCCATGATACATTTAGATGAAATGTTATCATGAGAAACCTTCGAACTGTAGAGAAAGGCACTTTCTTTACATCTTACATGAAGACAATAGCACTGCCTTTTGAATACAGATGCTATGTTTATCGAGTTTATTAGATATACCTACATTATTAAGTTAAGTTCTGTTGAATTAGGGAATGCTGTTACTTATCGTTGTATCATGTTCTCTTGTAACCACTATAGATACCTATAATATATGATCATACTTGTTTCATAACCTACTTCTTTGCAGTTTTCATCTTAAAATATCTGCAATATTTCACACCGTTTGTACTTTCTGAAATCTCGTATAACCTGACCCTTGATTTGGATCTTTATATTATGGATTTTGATTGTAATTGAGATATATTGAAATCTAAAAACAACATGTCGACCACTACACCAGAAATAAGCAAAAGTATGTAGTTTCTTCATTGGAAAATTGAATAAGTTGCACTTATATTTACGTTGAAATACGTTGTATGTCATCTTCATGTTCCAACAAAGAGGATATAATAAATTTAATATAAAAATTCAAAGAGTTTTAAAAATTTTATAACAAAGTCAAAAACAGAATAATTTTTCACTGCTCTCAGTATAATGCATCTGCAAGGCGACGGGAAGGGGACTGGAGGGTCCATGCATTGTATTATAACGAGCTTGCTTATTGTCATCAGTGGCGGAACATCCTCATACATCTTTCAGCACTTTTTATTTAAAAAAAATTTATATAAACATTTTTTTTTATATGTTTGTGGTTCATCTATCTATAACTCGACTCTTCGCCTCATCGAGACAGCGTAAGAAACTCCGAAACTCTGAGAGTCCGATGTTGAGAATGTCTTACTTACAGATCGAGTAAGAGGGGTTAAAATATCGGTAGATGAAAAATACAATCAACCAGTGGAGTATCCTCCCTTCCGAAAAGATGGAGGGACAGTTGAACAACCGAATACGAAGAATATCCTGATATGAAGCTGGAAATAAAACCTTTCCGGTTTCGACCTCTTACATGTTATATTTATACTTTCAAAGAACATAACATCCAACTTCAAGTAATCAGTTATATGTTAAGGATAATAATAATATCTTGCTTTTTGTATTAGTTTCTTGACCGTATCTACGAGAGTTAGTCAAAAACGCTCGAGACTCGATCAAATTTTGTGACAGTAGAACTTTGTTTTCAAATTCATGGAAGTTTTTTGGTCTTCTTTATATGCCTGTCGTCACTTGGCAATACACACACATATTATCAATTCTATGGAATTTTCAGCAACGCATAAAGTCATAAGGTACTTTATCTTAACATTTCAATAAGCCAGGTTAAAATATTGATTCAAGTTCACCTACCTACACATTTTGTTTCATTTAAAAATTGTAAAAACACTGCGTTCTTTTTTCGAATTTTTTTTATAGATAATTATGCAATTTTTATCAGTGTCGGAACACCACTGATGTGCACAGTGTTAGACACATATGAGCTAGAAGATCTAATCTTCTTTTTCAGGTGTATCTATCTAAAATGTACGGAGATTTGTATCGTCGAAACAAAGAATGTACATTTAATGGATTCTGTGAACTTACATGAGTATTTTTTATAGGTACAAAAGTATCTTTACAGTATTCTGTCCTCATAAAAACAACATACGTAAGATTAAATAAGTGTGTATATAAAAGTTGTGGCGGTAAATATCACGGCTTTAAAAAGTTATAAGAATATTTTTTAGAATGAACTATGAAATTTATTTTTAAAAAAATGTAAAAAAGTCGACTTTAACGACATTATTTAACCTTGTTTATATCCTCACGGATTGAAAACTGGATTATTCCTAGTAACATAGGTAATCAAAACCAATGTATTGGAATACAAGTTTCAACGAAATGACAATTATTGTCAACAGAGAACAGCGAATGTTTCCTAGGAATAGAAAGCGCTTTTAACCTGGCCTAGGAGGTTGTAAGCCCTCAGCTCTGTTGTCCAAGATCTGATAGACTCATTGTCTGTTGAGATTGTTTTCCAATACATTGACATTATTTAAAATTACAGACCAAAAACCAACAAAAAGAATAATTTTGTTCCACAGATTTCAAGCCAATTACTTATTATTTTTTTCTAAGTAACCGTTTGATCTTAGATAACATACTTTTATTCAATTATTATTCAATCATAAGTGTAGGTAATTTTAAGCTTTCAAATTAGACTTATTTAAAGAAAATGGGTTGCACGATAGAAGACTAATAAAAAGACAGGGTATGAATTTATTAATATCAAAAATTAAAATGCTATATTAATTAAAATAAAAGAAGAAGAATTTTGTCAAAAAAAAAATCGCATTTTCATCCATAAATTTGTGTAGATGGTATATTATTCACACAATTCGTTTGCTCAAGTGTCGAGATAACACATTGTATAGATTCAAATACTGTCATATTAATTCGAATAGATGTTTACACAGATTAGTTAAGTCCAATCTTGAGTTACGACTTGGTATAACAATATCAGTTTAGTATTCTCTGAACATAGGAAAATATTCGTATAAGAGAAAATCCATCTCAATTTTATCGATGTCACACTTAATTCTGGACGTGAGCGCCTGAAATATATTATAGTAGTGTTTAGTTATAGAGAGTAATTCCGTGAAAGTGTCACCTCAGACGTAAAGTAACCAATTTTTAATGACCCGTTCTGGATTTATTACTATCCCTAAAATTTTATGAGCACTTTACATACCCCACGTATACAGGTGAAACCTTCACTACGTACATATAAACCTATCCACGCATATAAATGTTAAAAGTAATAAATGTTTTTCCTAACCAACATTTATTTCCCCAAAACTTTAAAACTCCTTTAAATAAAATTTTCATGAAAAATTTTAAACAAATCTGTACCTATAACTATTATAGAAGTAAGGGTAACATGTCACGATGTGACGGAGTTCTTCGCCTATTTTATGTCACAACACTTTCATTCATTAATACCTATTTTTACTAAATCTATTTTATTTATAAACTCCGATCAGTGGAAAAATAGCTCAGCTATGGTTGATCTAGCGATCAAGCCGTCGTCGAGGTAGTATAACCCATATCGCCTGATAGTGAGCTGATCTCGGTAGAATTTGACTTCCCTTGTCGGATTTTACGTTAGCTAGCACTTGTTTTCAGTGTACAATAACACTTTATGTAATAAATCTACATAATAATTCAGAAATGTTTTTTTATTTGCTTTTTACCGTATGTCATAGCATCACGCTCAAAATACAAATGCTACGTCAGATATGAATCTGCACAGAGCCGTGCAAAATGCCGGAGAAGATTCTTTAAAACAATTTGCTGCATTAACTTTAATATATTTAGAGCTATTTAAAAAACTCTATTTTTTAGAATCTTCATACAAAATTTTAATAAACATTAAAAGTGTTATTCTTTTTATGAATTGTGAAAGTTTCATTCTTCTTTTTCTGTACTTATGTCAGTTATAGAGGTCTGCAAATCAATGGGAAGCTAGACTAGAACATGTTTAATTACCTACCGATCAAGCCTGACATTTGGAATCAAAAACGTAAAGCAAGACGGGTATAAGCTAGTACACTATATTTTAGTTTTTTTGTACAATTATATACCCGCTTCATACTTTGGTTTACCATATACATAATAAAACATTTTAACAAATAAATCAAATTAATCATTCGAGGGCTGTTGAGCTGAGGATTAGGGTAATTTTTTCGGTATTAAATAAAAATACGAGGAGCGTTTACAAACACGTATTATTTCATTACAATATGGCTGAAGAAGGGAAACGGAAATACAAAAATACAAAGATTGACAATTCATAGATAATAGATGCGGCATAGTCATCCGACTCTACGGCGCTACATTCTACATTGCTTGTGTCAACAAGGGCTACAACCACTTCATTAAAAATAAATAACTTATTCTGCGTCAAAAACTCGTAATCATCCAAATCTGAAATAGGTATTGCGTCTTGGCTGTAAGCCCTCGCATTGCCCGGCTACGATTTGGTTTGTTTACAAAATATTGCAAAAGTGTCATCTTCACACATATGTACCTACATAACCGACGCGGATCTAATTTGTTTTTAAATAAAGTAAAAATTGATCGGTGGCTGAACCACTCGGATCACGTGATCGACAGAATTTTATTAATAAGACTGGTGTTTTACCTCAAAAACAAACACACTTATTTTTTTATTAATTTATTTTAGGATACTGAAATCATTACTACTACAATTGTTAAGGAAAGTAGGTACCTATAAATTCAATTTCAGCTTCAGTTTTGAGTCTAGGTCATAGGGTTTTCAGTTCGAGCTTCTCTATGAAAACTAAAAAAATCAATCTTATAAATATAATTCATAACGCATACATACGTATTTAAAAAAACCCTTTCAGTTGGATAATATGCTTCCATATTCTGTAAAAGATCAATTAGGTACTTAGCTATGTTAGAATAAAACCAACAATGGGAAGTTTTCTGGGGAGCTTCCGACAATACACACTAGGTGGCAGAACTTCTAATCAGGTCTATTGTCAAATTATGAAAGCTGTCAAACATACCATCTAGCTAACCAGTGTTGCCAACGCTGTTTCTCAAACGCAAAGAAGCCCAACTGAAAATTTGGTATGCGGTCATTCCGAAAATTTTAATATCCGAAGAGAGGTGGGAGTTCACTAAAAAAAGGTCATTTAGTATCCCGAAAAGGTGAAAACTCGCTAAAAGCGTAAGTAAGTAACTACGTAAGTAAGCAAGTAAGTTCCAAATAGCCCAAACGGCAGTAAATCGCCCCCTTTGGCAACACTGAATTTGACAATAGACCGGATTAGCAAGGGCGCCTCTAGCGGCACAGAAAGGAAGAAAAACATCCCATTATATTGATGTAGAACATGAGTAGATACCTATAATGGAGTTTTTTCAGTTTGTGCACAAACCATTTGCTTTTAGATCTACACAATTGTTTTTATTCAATATAGGAATTCTAGTCTTTTAGAAGTTTGCAATATTTTCTGACGAAAAATAAATATTTGATCGGGAATTGTGTGAAAAATTTCCAATCATTTATGCTACCAGATGGCAATTGATTTATGGATTATTTTAAATGTAAAACGAATACTGGAAATTCAAAGAGTTTTCTCTCTGTGAAGAATCGACAACTTCGATATAAAACCATTTAAGTTTACTCCGAGAAAAAGTAAATATAAATTTTGCTTTTGAATTTCCATAATCTTATTATGAACACAATACTTGATAGAGTTAAAAAACAATTTTTTCTTGAGAAATTATTGTGCCTTACAAATTATTCAAATCATTTAAATTTAAATACCTGGGAGCTTCCATAACCACCTCTGGCTATAAACCTTAGGGCAAATTTCTCGATAAATGACAAATGGCGCCTTTAACAGCACGACCAAGATATGGAAGGCGTTAAGTGTCGAGTCGAAAATATGTCAACTATTGAGTTTTGATGCGTTTCCATTCTTCTTTATGAGTGCTTAAGGCCTGCCACATGACCCAGGCACAAAATGTCTCAACCATTTAAATAATGCGCCATCAGTTCAACCATTATGGAAAGGAGATGGACATGGTGAAGACATGTGTTAAGGATGCTGAATTACAGTTGGCGGAGGAGAGCGCTGTTGTTCCTCCCATCAGGGTATCAAAGACGACGAAGGTCATACCGTGTTCCGTCCTTCTTCAAGGCAGAGCTGAGGGATCTGGATATGGCCGGGAAGGAGGTCATCAAGAGCGCAGTCAAGAGATCTTGTTGCCTCCCTATGTAATAATAGTATGTAATAGTTCAAAGTTTGTTATATTGATTTAAATTGATGTAGTATGTTGCTTTTTCCCAAACTTTTTTTTTTACCCATTACGCCATGTCCCGTATAGGGTAGGCAGAGAGAACGGACCTCCACTCTTTTCTATTCAAAGCATATCTCTTTCGCTTCTATCACCGACATAACATTTCTCATACACCCTCTCCTATTTCTCTTACTTCTTACCTGGCCTTTGTTGTGTTCGATCCACGTAATTCTCGGTCGGCCACGCTTTCTTACACCTTTCCTTTCAGCCTTATAAATTCTCCTTGTCATTTAGTTTGTATCCATTCTTTCCACATGCCCAAACCATCTCAACTTATTGACTTCATCTTTGTCACAACACTTACTTCCATACCACATTTTTTTCTAATATTTTCATTCCTTTCCATATCCCATAAAGTTTTTCCACATATTCATTTCACATAAACTTTTTCGTTAATTTTATAAAATGAAAATTTTTGTCTGAATCAAACCTTATTCTGTTTTGCCTCTAATGTTTGAACAGTTGAATCGTAGCGGAGGTTGCACGCCTTGCAAGTCGTTACGGTGTCAACCATCGGCAAAACTTGGAATGGTAAAAAATCAAATGAACACCAACAAGGAATTGGAAGACGAAAATTCCATCAAGCACTTGCCTACTTATTCCATGTTTGTTTTATAATAGTTTTCAAGGCTTACAAACATCTACGTGCTGTGTTTATAAGAAGTATTTTGAATACAAACTTGTTTTTAAGTAAGAAACCATACCACTTGAAACATGCAAGTTTATTATAGCATAATATTTTGAACCACACCGCTTTTTACTAAGTGACTGAACACTCGATGTTAAGGGGTGAATAATAATTATAGCAGCAGACTACTAGGGCTACTTCGGTCTCACTAGATAGTGTTGTTGATGTCGCGTCTAATACCAAAAATACTTGCCCAACTCCGTATAAGAAGTTTTTTATACCAGGCATAACATTGGTTCAGAGAACTAGGACACAGACTTTGCATTACGAAAACAGGCTGGACGCGTTTAAAGAAAAATTCTACTCAAGATATATCGACCAATGAATTCTGTAATCAGAGGTGGCGAAGATCGAGCTCTATGACTTAAACTAGAATATTAGGTTCATCAAAATTGAAATACTGCGCTGGCTGGGTTACTTGCATTGTGTGCAGGATCTAAAGCTCCCAAAAAGAGTATTGAGTAATGACCCAATCGGTAGAATGTATAGGAAGATCAAAACTAAGATGCTTAGATGGCGTTGTCGCAGACTGTTGGGTTTGGAGCAGCATAACTAAAAATTGCTAAAAGATGATGATAAGAATATTGTCTCCATACTGAGTGAGTATATCGATGTTATCCTTTTTTTTTTAATTTTCTTTTCTGAGCTTTACCATTTTCTGGTTATAGAATCCAATCAATTTTTTTTTTTGTAGATAGAGATTCGAAAAGTGAAAAAAAAAGAATTTGCTACCTATGCCAATAGTTTAATTGCAAAAATGTTGGGAGAACCTACCTTGTGCAGTTGTTTAGCTGATGACAAGGTCTTTTTACGAAAAAATATAAAGATAAAAGAAGAGTTACCTATCGATATAGTATCTTAAAAACCATATAAAGATTGAAATATTTATTTTGTTATATTTATATTACAATATGGGCACACTAAAAATTAAAGCTGTTGTTGTAATTACTAAGTTATCGTTAGCAAATTAAAATAAACAAAAACTTTGTCAGTTTTTCTAATTTTGAGTAACTGTGAACATTGGTTTTAACGTTCATCAACAATAACCTAAACAAAACGTTTTAACCATTGTAGTTAACTACTCAAAATTAGTTAAATTGACAAAGTTTTTGTTTATCAATATTTAAATATTGTTTCATTATTATTTTCTACACATAATTTGCTCACGACAAATATTTTAAGAAAAAAATTATCGTAATTTTAGGCTAAAAGTACTTACTAGTTTAATAAGAGCTTATTGCCCGCTAACAAGCGCTTATTAGTGTGCCAGTAGTGTTGCTTCATCAAACGATTGAATCATTTTTCATCATTCTGTATGGATTTTTTTCGGAAACTCTTTCGATAATCGTTTTGATATTCGATCATCGGAAACTTATACTAACTTATACTTATACATGCACGAATAGGATATCGATTACGATGGAAAAAACACAAACAACAACAGATAAAACAGAAACGCGGCAGGTATTTTTGTAAAATGTCGTAGGTGCTTACAAAGTTGAAACATTTTGTACCTACATTGGAGTTTGCACGAGTCGCTAATCCTAGAATACTTTTTGTCTTGTTCCTGCGCTCGGGAGATATCTCCATGTTAATGCCACCGAATGTGAACTTTGTTTAAGAACATCGTATTTCTTCTTTCAAAGCAAACAAATTTTGTTTTTTCTTTGACTCGTTGGTACCTTGAATGTTACATTTCATTGTGGGTGTGGTAATACTTTTACGTTAGAATGGCCCTAATCGTTTTCTTCGCTTACTTTAAGTGTCAAACTTGCCTTTAGAAACCAATGGTCCGGGTTGTAAGGCCTATCAATCGAGCACTCAAATATTGCTTCTTTTGCATCATTCATCTCCCTGAGAAGATTTCCGCGACACATCTTACAATATGATAATTAATTCAAGTTTTTTATTGATGGTTATGACAGAGGAAACCATGTGAACCCATCATTATTTTTAGTTTCATCATCATCATCATTGCGCTACAGCCCGTTATGAGCCTTGGCTTCCTCAAGAAATCTTTTCCATTCCTCTCCGTCCTCTGCCGATCTCCTCCAGTTCATCATTCCGATCGCTCTGATGTCGTCTACCGTGTCATCCAGCCATCTCAATTTGGGTCTGCCTCTACTCCTACGACCATCTGGACAGGTGTTTAGGACCTTCTTTGGGACACGATCAACACTCATTCGGCTGACGTGACCCAACCGTTCCAATCTGCATACTTTTATAAAGTGTATAAAATATTGGGTTCATCTTTTATTTTTATTTTTTGTATTAATTTCCTCCTGATAATGACTATTATTCTGAAATGAAAAAAGACGATTGAGTTGCGTCGTATCCAATTTTTATTGAGACTTTTGACATTTCTGTATTCTGAAAATGCTTTATCCAATACATTAGTTACGTAACTACTGGCAACCGATTGAGTTCTAAGCAAGATCTTCTTGCGTTGAGTTGGAACGTGAATTGAGAATACCAGTCAATGTCTGCATGAAACGCTTCATATTCGGTTACATTTTGTTCAAACGCAATTAAGTTTTTTTATTTAATTTATAAGTTTTTGAATATGCATCATATTTTTTAGAGCATATTATCATTTTTTTTTTATTATTGTATTATCGATTTGATTTTAATTATTATATATTATTACTGAGCCAATGTTCGTAAAGATCGAAGTGAATTTTTATTCAACTAGACAAAATATAAGATGTAAAAAATGTGGACATAAAATTTTCTCATATTGTATTTTTGTAAGTATGTACCTAATATTGTAATTGGCGTTTTTTACCATATATTTTAAAAAATAAAATAAATGCATTAAGTACCTGGTGGAAGTAATTGAAATAATCAAATCGACTTAAGTAAAAAAAAACACTTTTCAACACTTCCACAAATATAATATTTCCCCTGGCATGTTTCGAAATGATCCGCTCTTCATGGTCACAGGGTAGGTACTTAGAAACTATGTTTCTATTTGAATAAATTTGATTAGGTATTATTTTATGTTTATTTTCTACGTCATTTCATGAAGCTTCGAATACGAAATATTTACATAAAATATACGACGGATGTGCACAAAACTGGTTTCATTAGGAAGGTCACAAAACATTGATATGTTATTATTATTTTAGAAATTTATGACATTGTTATAATCACGTCAGTAAGGTCAAATAATCGTAGTAGCACACGCTGAGTATTGTGGGTATCTACATGTATACTACGATTTCTATTTTCTTTAACAAAATTATTCACCAAACCAAAAGTATCTAGAAAATATTAAAGAATCAATGTTTTGTTGTATATTACTTAGTGTTGTATTTTCACAGGTTTTGTATCCACAACTCTCTTTATCCGTGTTTTAAAATTTCTATTCGCACAGCAGTCACCAAGCATTATTACGCCCCCCTCCCCCCTGGAAACTATTGCGTTCAACCTGCAATCTCAACCTCTTCAGTTCTCTGAGGGAGGCTACCTATCTAGGACTAATACGAGGCCGTAAACCAGTATAGAAATGTGTAATGACAACTGTTAGGTGGGGAATGTACAGCCCTGGGATAAATTATTCTTCCCTTTAAACAAATTATTCACACATGTTAATTGTGCCTACCTACACATAACAAAACATAGGTGTATAACCTTTCCAGCAACCGAAAAACATACGCACTTGCATAAATACTAGAATAGTGAATATTTGAAAAATAGAGTTTGAGACAGTAACACTTTTTAAATAATTACTAACAAAAGTTAAATACTGAAGTATTTTTTTAATAAAAATCAATCTGTGCTCACTCAAAGTGAACACAAATACACTCTTAGACTCTTTCACAGCATGACAGCAATCGCAGTCTTTAAATTTGGTTGCTCTCTTGTTCTCAATAATTTCCAACTTTTATCTCTATATTTCATTAATAATTATTAAATATCTACCTGTTGCATACATGAGATTTTTCGACATGTTGAGAATTCTCATGATTAGGAGTTTCGGAAACATTTCCACCTAATGGCGAACGTTGTTAACGTAAAGTGATCACACAAAGCCAACCTTCGAAATAACAGTAGAAGACGGCGAGCTTACGGCTCGTAGTGGTTTGTTCCATTTAAAAATCGAACATTAGTAATGAATTGTTAGATTCATTAGTTGTTATATATTATTCTTTCACAGTAAGCTACTTAAAACTTGTGTCGTGAAAGAGGAAGATGGTCGACACCTCTGGGATCGAAACAGTACGAAATCCGGCGTCGTAACCGGTAGTCTACCACTTCACCACACTAAAGACAGAAAAAAAATGATCGCATGATTACGACCGTATACTGTATCTACCCGGTGTGAGCCAAATAGATAGTCATTGTATACACATTTGTAAGAATTGTACATGGCGTTATTCATTTCCTGCGCTCACACAACAAAATGTAAATGTGTCCACGAAATAACCTCAAACTTTCTGCAACTGTGAAACATCCTCGATGAAACAGGAATACTTTTATTTCCTTGTTGTTATTATGCAAAAACTTCTTCGACTCGTGTGATTTATTAACAAAAGATAACGGAAACAAATTGCAATAAATACGGTAGTAAGGTAAGGATTAAATTCATAAGTTAAAAGAAACTGGGGCATTCCAACGTATCTATAAGTTATGTGATTTGACTACTTATCACCCCGATTCCCTATCAGATCGGCTAAAGCCTAGAATTCACAAAAAAAAAATATGAAAAAAGTAAATTTGAACTGACTGTTCCACTTAAATTATCATAATTCCTCTAAAATGACCCCATATTCGATCGATTTAAGCGGCACCTTAGAAAGACCCAAAATTTTAGAGGAACCGCTTATGTATCTATATATTTCTTGATAAAGATGAATTTATTTGAAAAATGGAAATTCGGCGGCCATGATGATGATTTTGACACGGGGAAATCTTTCGTTTGAAATCACTTGCAGCTATATTCACTTCGGTCGATCTCTAAGTAATATCGCTTGGATTGGTTGAAATCACTTGACATTGCCCGCGAAATTCAAAATTTTAGTTGATCTGATAGAGAATTGAGGTTGCATGCTAATTTATATTTCGACAGTCTTGTCAGTTTACGCTTACACCAAATAGAGCCGGCCGGTGGTAGAAATAGACTATATAACTTTCTTTTATCGTTGCTATTGGACACCAATGAAATAACAATGAGCAAGAGCTAATTATTAATGGACGATGGCAGTTTACGCGCGCCAGAATTCTTGTTCTTTCTTGTTCCTGTTTGTCCATAACGATCAAAAAAATATTCTCTATTTCCAGCTCTGGCTCTATATTGGTTTGATGTAAGCGCACTCTCAGGTGTATGAATTGATATTTATTAATTTAATGATTGTTGAATAATTCCAGAATAATTTTTTATTCAAAATTTGTAAGTTTATAAATAAGTTTTTGTTCAAAATTTGTAACTCAACTGTTAGGTAAATTCATTATTTACATATTATATTTATTTTGTATAAATTTTCCGATTTTCGTGATAAATCTAAAACATTTATTTTAGGCTTTATTATATTATCATCAATAATAAGTCGACAAAATATTGACACTATGTAAGTCTCCATTTTTATTATCATGACAGTTTTCTACAATGTTTAACGTCGAAAAATATCCCTCCCTCCCGTGTCCATTGTTAAACATAAGCCTTACCCTTGAACTTTCCCAGTTTCTATCATATGCCATCCGCATCCACCTGCCTCCAGTAACCTTTCTTACGTCATCAAACAATCTTTCGCGAAGCGTGCCAAAGCTTCTCCTACCATTTATCAGACGCTATTCGAGAACTTTTTCGGTCCATCTGGTGTCAGCAACTCACACAGCCTCATGCCCATTGCCCAGCCCTGTAACACTTTTCTTGGATATCTTTTGTCCCACATCGGTAATTTCAGTTGTCTCTCATATCCAAGTGTTTATTTTGCTGTCAACTAATCCGTTAACTAGCATCTTCCTCTTCATTTTCTCATTGTGGCATATTTTATAATTATTTCATCTTTTTTTGGTGACCACAAGATTTCACAGCCGCACGATTTGCACACAGGAAGATTTAATTACAACTTGCACAAAAAGGAGGAAGAATTTAATAAAAACGTAATTACTTCATACTGTGAAGATTTTACGTTGAAAAAGAGGTTCAGCGATATTGCATGCGGTAAAAGTTTGAGAAACTGAGATAAGCATCAGTGTTAATATTTGTTTATAGCACACAAAGAGTGTTTGAATGGAGCAAGAAATGAAAAGTTTATATTTCACCTGCAAAGACGGTCGGGGTGAACTGGGTGCTATCAACTATTGTGGGTGGTTTGTGTAGTATAAGGGGCTGTATCTATAAGATCAGAATGCCTTATATTGCTACAACCTACAGGCACTCCAGCCGATACCAACCCTCTTCTGTATTCTTTCATACACACCTACGTACGTTCACGGGTCTACCAATACTTTCGAATCTACATGTAGGTAGATGGCTACAACAATAATATCCTGTACTTCTACCACGCTCCACTTATTCAATAGAAAAGGACAATGATGTTTGAAGATAAAGAGAGACTGAAATAAATTGGAATTTTATCACCACAAGATATATTATTTTTGAGTGTTGCATACAGTTTTTAAGCAGTCCTCAGTTGCGCTGGCAGCATAGGTCAGAGGACTGAAGACATTGAATCTTCGTAGCTGACACCCAAAAAAAATGCGGAACCGCCGATCTGCAGAATATCGAACTGACCTGGGAGGAAGCGGAGCGGCTGGCGCAAGACAGAAGTGCATGGAGGGACCTAGTGACGACCACATGCTCCACCTTGGGAGCGAACGTGGATAGGTAAGGTAAGGTAAAAGGTGAAGAATGTACAACTGTATTTCAATCATCTTGGTTCTTCTATGTTCTACTTGAATAGATGTTGTTCACAAAAGAACTTTGAAAATAGCGCTCTCTATAAGTAAAGAAAACCTTCTACTTTTACTTTGTTAAGAAATGAAGCAAACCCTATTCTTTTTCATTGTGGAAACATTTTATCAAAACCCTCTTACTGATCCAGCCCTCAGCATTTTATCAGTGTTTCTAATATTGTCAAATACACGCAACTCATTGATTGAACCACCTACATTCTACTTTCCGTTACGTAACGCTATGAAGACCAATTTTGTTTCATTGCATTCCTCAGAATCATATGCAGTTCTGTCTTTTTTTGGTGCTGCTATTGGTCCATGATATCAATGATTTAAAAGAAATAAAATAATGATACAATTACATATCCTCAATATAACCGTAATACAGTAACACATCATCAATAAGAAACCTGATACAGTTACAAATCCTCAATAAGAACCCTTATTCAGTTGTACACTCTCAATAAGAACCCTGATACAGTTGTTATACACCTTCAATAAGAACCCTGATACAGTTACACATCCTCAATAATAACCCTAATACAGTTGTACACCCTCAATAAGAACCCTGATACAGTTACACATCCTCAATAAGCCATTGATATCTCTGTCTCATAAACATACATTTATCAGGAGAAACAACAAAACCAATAGCACCTAGCTAGACAGTTCACTTCGTAATAGTTGATATACTTTTCGTGAGATTAGTTACAAAGCGTTCAACTCGAAAGCGTATTAACCCTGTGAGCGTGCACATACATACACGAGACAGTAAAATCACAAGCAGTAAATTCTTAAGCGGATGCACATAAATGTTTCACAATTATCAGAAATTTTCGGAGAGAGTAAGTTTGTGGAAATCTGAACACTTTTATACAGAGTGTGCGATAGGTGAAACTATGGTTTCAACTTCTGTTGTTTAGCAATAGTTTCTAAAAGGTATATATTGTTAACAAATGACGTCGTGTTTTTAGGGGTAGACAGAGAGTCTGGACTTCCACTCTTTTTTATCCAAGCAAACTTCTTTCGCTTCTTCCACTGACGTACTATTTCTCATACAACCTCTCCTATTTCTCTTACTTCTGACGTGGGCTTCCTTGTTCGATCCACGTCATTCTCAGTCGGCCACGCCTTCATACATTTCCTTCCATACCACACACTACATACACATACTCAAGACATTAATATTCTACCGTTATTTTACAATTCTTGCTCATCCATTTCAAAAACTGATATATTTTTTCTTCAGATTATTCTTAAAATTCATCATTGAATGTCAGCGTACTTCATCTACGTAGCCGTGATAGAATACCTATTGATCATAGCAAATGTAGATTTTCTGCTGCGATTGTACGATTATCCTTGCGTATTTTTCCACGTATGTACCTAGTTAATTATTTTCCTGAATACATACATAGGTAGTTTCGTTGACACAGCGATTCTTGTCATATAGTATGTACTTATATAGTAATTTGCAGGACTGATAATAAGTTTTTCATTCACATCAATATAGATTTGCTTGTAAATAAAATACCATATCCATATACAACCCGTTGTTTACAATGACCATTAGCAAAAGAAGTCTTTTTCGTAATTTAATGTGCATGCAGATACACAGTAATACCGGTTAAACAAGCTACAAATACAATGCTTATTATGATGAAGTAACGGCGTTGAATATTGATCAGGAGGTCACTAGAACGTTGCCACTGTGAAATCATCTAAAAATGTCAGTTCATATTTAGATTCAACAGAGCTTGATGTCGGCTCAGATTAATCTTCTATATTATAAAAATGGAGAGCTATATTTTGCGTGGTATCTCATCACGCCTGAACGGCAGGACCGATTTCAATCATTCTTTTTTTGTCGTGTTTGCTTTTATCAGGAGAAGTTTATTTGAAAATTAAAGAAAACTCAAAGTAGGTTAACTTCTTAGTCCTAACGATTTAATTTTTTTCTCACTGGCATTTGACATTTGTCGATTGTTTGTGCGATTATTAGATTGTGCCCTTTAAAATGTTATGGTAATACCTATAACAATATCTAATAATAATTATAAAACAATAGGTTTTCTATAATCTCAAGTGAGATAATGATAAGAAACCACATTTCCTACTAATGGACTCGTACACAGGCTGAAAATATTATTATCAATAAGCCAATAGCGTCTTGCAAAAAGATGATATTGACTTATGGAAACCACTGACCTAAACACACTTCGTAATGTTGTTGACCTTCGTTTTATGTGTCTTGTTACCTAACAAATCATTATAACTAGTATGATAGGTATTATGTATCTCTAACACTTTTCTAACGATTTATTTAATCATCTACAAACGATTCTTTTACTCTTCACGTCGTAAGGGGTTGCCAGAGAGAACGGACCTCCACTCTTTTCTATCCAAGCATTTTTCTTTCGCTTCCTCCACCGACATACCATTTCTTATGCAACCTCTCATATTTATCTTTCTTTTGACCTGGTCTTTCTTAAGGACTGAATCGAAGAGTATGACCCACGTCATTCTCGCTCTGCCACGCATTCTTACACATTTCCTTTCATTTTGTTTCCATCCATTGTTTCCACAAACCCAAACCATCTCAACTTATTAAATTTCATATTTTGTCATAATACTAACTTCCATGCCACATTTCTTCCTAATATTCTCATTCCTTTCCATATACTACAGAGTCTATACGCATAGTCTTCTTAGAGCTCTCACCTCTACTGCATTTATACTACATTCATCTTTTTTGTCCATGTCCACGTTTCACATCCATAAAGCATTAATAATAATAATAATATAAGGACCATTTATAGAGCGCCGTTGAGTGACAACAGTAGTCACCTCAAGGGCGCTTGAAGTTTGCAAAAAAAAAAGAAAACTATACTAAGGCTTACAGCTTAACATTTAAGGGAACTAAAATTAAATTAAAAAGAAAGGTAAATAGAGGTCGACAGCATAACATACCATTTACCTAGATTTAACTTAGTACAAGTTATAATGATTTTAAAGTAAACGGATTAAGATTGGACAAAGATTCGACTTGAATAAAAGAAAATTAAATAGCTAGAGGTCAACAGTATAACATACCATGTACCTAGTTATAGCCTAGTACAAGTTATAATGATGTTGGTAACAGGATTTCATTATGCACCAGTTTTTCAGCTTTTAGTTGAACGTTGTTCTTTTTTCATAATATTATGTTTCAGTACACCGCCCACCCTGCTACCAGACATTATTCTACGTTAGATTTATTTTCATAAAGTCCACCCTACTAAAGATACTTCCTAATTAAATATAGGTACTCATTTATTTGCTCAAGACATTCATTTTCCACGGTTATTTTTTAATTCGTTCTTGCTTCATCCATTTAAAATACCAATAGGTACCTACCTTTATTTTAACAAACAATGTTGTCAGCCTTTTTTTTCAGATTACAATCATCTGTGCTTACATAAGTTATACTAATTAACATTACAAATAACAAGGAAAATGCTACCTCACTAGGTGTAAACCTGTATCGAGGATAGCTAATACAATTCAATGTATAATAGAAAAAATAATCAAAATAATCAATATCAATAACACAATAAGTAAATTAGAAATATAGCAAGTCAAATCATAAAAAAAATTAGAAATAGCCAAGAATATTAAGATTGAAACCATAAGAAAATAAGTATTCAAGATGTAAACGTCAACAATAAAACAAGTAAATTAGAATTATAGCAAGTCAAATAATAAAAATAGAAAAAGTCAAGTTTTATTAATCAAATAATTGTATTACCATATTATTACTGTATAGGGAACAATACAGTGCAGAATAGAACAAGAAAGACAGAAACAAAAATAACATAATACATAAATTTGACAACCTTGAAAATATACTCTATACATAATATGCACAAAAGTCAAAATAAAAAAAAAACTATTCTCACAAAAATATATATATATAATTAACAGTAATTCTTGAACCAACCTAGATCACATTTTTTAAATATATGGATACGTGGACATGGATAAACAAAAGTATTTTTTTTAACATCATGGAGTAAAATCACTTCCATAATGAAAATTATGTGACCAAACATTAATAAGGAAAAAATATAATTGAGAAGTGCACAATCTAAATAATAAATTAGGTAGGTTACGGAATTACGGAAGTGAAAATTAATACTCTGGATTCTTTGAATAGTTTACTTTCTAATTTGTTTGCTGATGAGGAGATAAAAAAATATTAATGTACACATTACTCGGCAACCTGGTGTTTGTCGATGGAACTTGTGTGTTTTCATCTTCGCCTGCAGAAGGATTAAAATCTCTTGGAGAAGGATTTGCGTCATCCGCAAATGGATAAGGTCTAACCGAAAAAGGAAAAGGTTTTTCTCGTTGAGGAAACGAGCCTCCCGGAGAAGGATAAAAACGTCCTGGAGAAGGATAAGAACTTGCAGAGGAAGGATAATACCCTCTCGGGTAAGGTTTAGTGGAAGGAGAATAAGGTTCTTCTGGTGGACCATTTAAACCTCCGGGGTAAGGATAAGAACCTCCCGAAGAAGGATAAGAGCCTCCGGAGGAAGAGGAAGAACCTCCTGAGGAAGGATGATGATAATGAATCGCAGGAGCTCCAAATGCACCTGCGGATGAGTAGAATGTCTCCCGCAGTTTGCTAAGTTGCAGTATTGTAGCGTTTAACTGCATCTGTAATTCATTTTTTTCCCATTTTAGTTGGAGCAACTCGTCATTTAAGTTCATTTCTCCGCCTTCTGCATTCCTAAAAGAAGCTGTTTTGTTGAGTACATTGAATATTTTATCCGTAAAATCCGCAATTGCCGAACTTATTTCTTGTTTAGTATCATCACTAATTGCGCAGGGATCATCGGCTTGTCCTTTGACTTTTATCAATTTCCCTTCTCCGTTAGGTAATTGCAAACCGATGTAAAGGAATTTTTTCTGATGGTTATATGCTATGGTTGTTACATTTTTTAAATCTCTGTAAGAGTCTGCATTTATTTTATCTACTTCTGTATTCAATGAATTTAATGAAACAACATAAAGAGATTCTCTTTTCAAACCAAAATTTTCATCTTCATATTGAGACAAAATAAATAAATTATTATTGAGATCATCTACAGCAATCGTGTTGTAACTTTCCGAAGCATTATGAGTGATCACTTCCACGATTCCACTGTCCTGTATTTTCTGTATGTACACGATGTTGCTTCCTCCTAAATATCTATAACCTTTGCCGTCAAAAAACTCTGTGCGTTGTGGTACAACCATTCGAACTGGTTTGACATCTCCTGGTGATGTACTCTCATCAACTACATAGCTCTGCTTCCCTGCTAGAAGAAGAATGTTATCCGCAAAGAAGTCTATCCTTTTTATCGGATTTTTGAAACTTAATGCTGATTCACATTTGTAAAATATCCCTTTGATATTTATCCTACTTTTTTCGCAAGCAATTGTGTCTACTTCTTTCCCTTCTTCGGAATCAGAGAAGCACTCTGTCTTAAAATTCTCATCTTGACAATGTCCTTTCGTCTGCAGGCAAGAAAACAGCACTAATAATAATAAAACATCAGGATAACGCAGTCTGACCATAGTTTTTTCCAATAAACAAAAAGCAGTTCTTCTGGAAGTTATGATCTGTAAATAAAAACGTTAATTCAACATGTCATTGTGTTTATCTATTTTTCGAATCAAAGAATCATCATATTATGTCTCGCATTCATAAAACTTTACATAATGACTAATTAATTAGTGTGGTACCTTAGAATCCTATGTTCATCTGATGGGTCCACAATTAATAGTGTCAGATGATCATTTCAAATCACTAAGCTTTATAAAATTTTGGTTAAACTTATACCGTTCATTTGTTTGAAAATCAGCCACTACAAAAACATTTTTTTTGTTTTTTTTAAACGTTCTTTATACACATTGTCGTTAAATTTCACCAACAGCAATCAAACGAAATAGGCACACACATAATTGTTGAAACTTTATTATTGAATGAAAATATCCAATACACATTGAGAGACTAGTGCTAGAAGCAATATTGTTATTAATATTATTTGCACTGCGGCTTCGTCAGTAGCGAAACAGGTTTACTTTGATGTAATACTTCGCGTAAACTAAATGAATTCATCTGAGGAAAATATATAACCTCACAATATCATAGTCTCTAGAAATCATGCAATAAAATCATTACTTACATAATTTTATTGTATAAACAAGCTTTCCCGACAGACGTTGTCCTGTCTTCCTATATATTAATATTGAATTCAAATTTGTATGATGGGGAATTAATTATCATCCGATTGCGTTTGTTTTAAACCATGTTTATTCCATCCTCATTCTGTCAATCGCACCAATTGACAATTTCTGTCAAAATTTCAAAATTGGAATAAAAATTATAAGGTTAAAAGTACTAATAAGTTCGTCTACGTAGAGTTTTCTTTAATTTTCTAATTTTCCATGCATTTTTCTTAATTTTTTTCTTCTAAAAGTAAATTCTCCTGATAAAAGCCTACACGACAAAAAAAAGAAATAGTGAAATCGGTCCGTCCGTTTAGGCGTGATGACATCGGGAAATAGCTCTCCATTTTTATATATAAGATTATAGATATATCGTGCATGCAAATTTTTTGGTGATAACATAAAACTTTTTTTAAACACTTTTTTTTATAGCCGGCGTAATTTATTGCCGGAGGCAATTTTTTCCAGTCAACCGGTCCCGTTTTCATGTCCGATATGAATTGCATTATATTAGTATTTAAATTTGAAAAACTGCGAGCTTTCAACGAAAGCTGCTATGTGTCAAATTTCAAATCTCCGGCCCATCATGAGTATATAATATATTATGTATCTTATGCCCCCGGTAGGGTCAAAACTTTAAACGATGTGCAGAAATTTTGTTTTTTTTTTTTATATATTGATTAATTTCTTATGTTTCGTTTGTTATAATTGTGATTTCCACGGCAACCGCAACAAATTTTCTATTCTGCATGTTATTCAGCGTGAAATATATCCAATGACAGTTGTTTCTCCCATTAGGGTCCCGAAAATGAAGAAGAACCTCTCACATCGTGTTCAGTTCCTGTGAAGCAGAGATGAGGGATTTAGATAAAGTGGCTTCCTCAGAAGAATCGGGTGGGAGACTTTATCCAAAGCCTTTGACAGGTCCAGGAACACAGCCAAACTCTTGTTTCCAGCATCCAAGGCTGGGTTACGCCTGTTAAGGTCAATATTGGGAGTATTGAATTAAATTCATCTTGTCTCCCAGCTCGTAAAATTATTATCTAATGCTGTGCGGACCACTTTTTACATGTTATAATGCACTGGGTTCATTGGGAGAGGTCCGTCGTTGGCAGCCTTGTCAATGTTTTTTGTTACTACGGTAATAATATTGACAATGTTCTAAGCCGTAAATTGAATTAATAAACAAAAAAAAATAAACTGACATTCACCGCTACCGCTATAGTAGCAGCACCGTAGTCTTAGGAAAACATACCTTAAACGGATGTTCCGTATCATCCACCATCTCGCACTACATGCACTTCGCATTTTTACTTTTTCTCCAATTATGTACCTACACACATTTATTTCATAAATACCCAGTTCGCCAAGAGGCCTTTCTATCAATGTAATTGGTCCTCGAATCCTTAATTAAACGGTGTGTCATTTTCCTTCAGTTGCCCCATCTCTCGTCCCTTTGGAACCCTACCCTTGGTCTACGAATATCAGCTGGGTAAACGAAATTGACATGTTTTAAGAGTAAAGTCCGGTACTCATTTGCGCCGCGAACATGTAACGTTGCATCAATAAAAAAGTGTATACGTGATTTGCAAATCGATGCAAGCGTCGCAAATGAGTACCGCATCTAAGTAACAAAATAATGTTTGATCATTTACCATCTTCGTACTACATTATAACCTCGTCATCATAAATTATATGACTCTCTCAATACATTCTTTCAATTATTTCATTTAGCAACTAAGCCAATTTTAAAACCAATTTGCAATATAAAATTACAATATTGCTTCGATATTAAAGTAAGAAAATTTATAGCGCAACCTGAAATTGTATTAGGAATAGATTGGATCACGGCAGAAAAAAAAATGGACTCAGTCAGAGAAAAGTTATCGCTTAATAATCTTATTTCCAATTTAAGCACATTGCGGTATTGTACCTACGTTAGTGGCTGTAAGCAGGGAGCCGTAGCTATTCCAAATTGCTCAACTTTTTCAATTAGTTGGAATATTAAGCTGTCTTTAATGGTTAATGGTGTATATTTATTGGGAAAAAAAAAATAATAATAAAGACCGCCGGATGAAATCTCAGAAAATAAAGTCATCTTATTAACCAAATTTTAAACCTCTGTTGTCCGTTATTTTAGCATCCAAACCGCATCACCCTAGTCTTTAATTATTTACAAACTTAAGGCGGTTTCGGAAACCAAAGTTGATTTAAAAAAAAAATACAGGAATATTTTTGGGGGATTATAATTTAAGGAAAATTAAAACATAATGAAATTAGAATTTCTCCTTGGATATTTCAAAGTATGTTTTTGTTTTTTTTTGTTCTTAATTTAATTTAGATGGAATGTAATCGAGTTACAATGTACGAAATTCTTATAAAATATTCAGCACTAGCTCTCCCAACACACGTTCTCTTGTCTCAACTATGAATATTGAATTCATTTTTATTTATTTATTCTTTACTGTACGTTGATAAGTGTAAGAAACAACACATAAAATTTGACATTCATAATACATTACAGAATCAACATACATGCAGAGGGCGAGCTTATAACTAACCCAAATATAAAGAAAAATAAAACAAAAAAAAAGAACAAAGCAAAGAGGATTGTACAAAAAAAACTTTGTACAATGATGAAGTGATAACTATATATTATTATGTATGAGTTTCATTTTGTTATGTAAATGACTGCTTGTTTAAATTGATAAATAAAATAAATAGTTCTGACAATCGCATCGACTATCGAACAACTGACAGATGGCAAACACAAATTGAAATTCAAAAATAATTTTTGGTTTAAATTTGGTTGCTTTCTTGTTCTCAATAATTTCCAACTTTTATCTCTATATTTCATTAATTATTGAATTTCTACTTGTATACATGAGATTTTTCGACATGTTGAACATGTCGAGAATTCTCATGATTATTAGTTTCGGAGACTTAAATATTACCACCTAATGGCGAACGTTGTTAACGTAAAGTGATCACACTAAGCCAGCATTTGAAATAACAGTAGAAGACGGTCGTCAGCCCGTAGTGGTTTGTTCCATTTAAAAATCGTACATCAGTAATGAATTGTTAGTCATTAGTTGTTACATATTCGTTAATAAATACAAATAATTGATGAATGTGCTCAAGTCGTTCATGCGAAATGTGATGTCCAAAGGAAGAGCTCCATTTTTATATCTAAACATAAGGAATTAAAACAAAAAATATTCTTAACAAAGAGGGGTAGCCAGAAAAAAGTGTAGTGATTTTTTACATTAAACAACAGAACTAACATTGCTCAAATTTTACTCTTAATATTGACGAAAATAGGTTTTATTTATATCGAGGAGTGGTTATTTTTACTTTTGTAATATTATAATGCGTTGCCCTAACTACGGTCTTCACATCCAGCTCCGTAGACTAGTTGTCTTAGAAGCGAGACTCGATATCGAAAAGTAACGTATTCAATTCCCGTTCGGGCATTATTTTTCTCTTGAAATTTCTCTTTCTATTCATCACTTTAGAGGTTCCGTTTTTCTTTCTTGGAAAAGTTCTTTTAATCTTTAGATGTCTAAACAATTATGAATATGAATTATTCCATCCTCCCATCTGGTTCCTAAAGACTTAAGGACCCAGGAAGAGCAGCCCTCTCCTCGGCCAAACTGATTCGGGATTCTCAACACATGTCCCAGCCAAAGCCGTCTCCTATCCATATTGGGTGCGCCGGCGTATACCGTCGTTCATCATGCGGTAGTACCATCTATAATACCAAAAGTTCCTTTCAGACAATTAAGTAATTATTGTTTCGAAGGCGGATATTTTTGTTGCTGAGCTTTGGTCAGATACCAAGATTTAGTTGCAAATACCCGATTCATATAATGATTCGATAATGCGAATTATGGAGGTAGTTAGAAGGCTAGCGGTTTGGGTGCCGACTTTCGTAGTGGAGATCGTGAATTCAATCCCAGGTGCAAACCATCCTCCTGTTTCATCACACAAGCTTTAAGTAGCTTACTGTGAAAGAGTCAAATATCGTATTTGTGTTCACTTTGAGTGAGCACAGATTCATTTAAAAAAAATCCATACTTTGCTTTTGCGAGAAATCGTCAACTAAGTAAATAAATTTCTCTTTTTTCTGTAATGATCTTATAAAAAGTTGATTGCAAATTTCCCACAAAGAGAGCCATTTCACTTGCGTTAGCTAGCATTGGTTATTTGTGTGTTGTGTGCTTTATCTGATTTGTATTTCTAATATTGGTTTTTTCTTTGTTCAAGGAAAATAATTAAAACACCTTTGTGTGCTGCGTTGAGTTCTTTGGATAAGGTTTTTATGACTTATTTGATTGAACAAATTATTGTGACAAATTTTAAAATTTGTTTCGATAAACATCTGTCGATGTCGTGTTTGCCGTGAGGTTGCCGGCAAAGAAAAGCACCTCTGCTCTTTTTGCTGATTTTTCGAACATCCTATAAGAGGCAGGAAATCGAAAAATCAGATCGGGACCGTGAGGTTGACCACTTCACGTCCTTAAATCTCAACTGGTCAGAAAAGGCACAATGAGCCTCGGACGCCTTCAAGCGCAATGGAGAGCTCTTGATGCCTCTCTATGCTCCCGAGTGGGGCTTAGGCCCCCGCATTGCTGGATGGTTTGGGGGTAGTTCGCGACGGGCTTGATTTGTTCGGGCCGGCTTTTTGGTTTGATTGCTTCGATCGAGCTAGGAGGTCGGTTTCGTGCGGGTCGGGTTTGCTGCGCATTGGTCTCCACCGGGCTGGCTTGCGGTGTGCGGGTCGCCCTAAAGGGAGAATGTAATGTGTAAACATCTGTCGAAGACATAGGCTCGACTATATAGATACTGCATGTTCTGCTCTGTGTTTATGAAACATGGCACCCCACGTGTGCTCAAAATACACGAATAGTTGGATTTGAGAGCAAGCGCCTTCGAAGAATACTTGGTATCTGTTGATACGACTTCGTGCCAAATTCAGACATATAACGGGTCAACCACTCGTCACCACTACCATCAAAGTTCCGCTAACTGACCTGGTTTGGCCACATGCTGAGCAAGCCTTCTGAAGACATTACTCTCCCAGCCTCGACTACCATACGGAAGGCGGTAGGCCTCTCCAAACAGTCAGAAGATTGTTCGAAGCTGATCTTCGAGGTATTAGAGCGGTTTGTATTAGGCGGTAAGGATCGCGGGAAACAGGTGGCAATGCGAGGACTTAAGCTCAGTCAGATTTAAGCTCAGGTACACAAAATCTTCGCATTTGAAACAAAGTGCCTCAGAAGGATATTGGATATGAGGCGGTAATACTTCATCATAAGGAACACTGTTCATCTTACATACCATCACGATTTCAGATGGGGAAAAGCCTCACATTCCTATGAAGCGGATCTGGGAGTAAGGATACGCTTTGGGAAGACATCACTGGTTATATATTAATATTAAGCGCAGGCAGTGCAGAGCTCTTGCAGTCGCCTCTTTATATGCCCCTCAGAGGGTTTCAATGTAGTGTCGCCATGACTTACCTGACCAGCCTCTCTGCTAAACGGAAACCAGCAGACATCTTAATTTAATCCCACGTGTTCTTCCTCTTTCTAATTCGTTCTTTGATTTTATCCATCTATGATCTTTCAACTTCACAGCATGCCACCACTTTAATATGTAGACAAAGCAAAAACTATCCACTTTGAAAAGAAAAACAAGTCGAGTTTGAAAAAATTGACTAAACTAGTTTAGGTATCTATTTGAAGTTTTGATCCCAGCTTTCAAACTGCATGTATATCAGACTATACATATTATATCCGTAAACATATAATCTTCATAAATAGGTACATACTTAGATATACTCCTCCAATATAAGTACCTACTAAGGAATAATAATGAATTAAAAACACCCGCTTTATGGTCAACTAAATATTTCAAACCTGTTACTTAATCACAATATTTTATTTTGTTGATTAGGTATAATTAAATAACAAAACATGGCTATATAATTTTATACGAAACCTTATGATCAGAGCCCTTTTTTAAACGTTTTATGATTATATTATAATTAGTATACAAAAAAAAACTAAAATGATTATTTAAAATGAATAGCTATCAACATAATCGATATTATTATAATCATTTCATAAAATTATGAACCTTATTAAAAAAAATGTATCTTATTTTAAGGACATTGTAATAATATGAAACAAAATTCTTAAGGACAATACTATAATCGATATTATAATATTGAATCTAGTTTAGGTACAATATAATAAAATGTAAGTACATACCTACACACGGTTGTGAAATAGTAACAGGTACAAGGAAGTTTGAAGGATTGACTGACTATGTGCCTACTTTATATACCATAAATTCTGACATTCAGAAAAGGTCTACAGACGATTGCTGAAAGTAGAAGGTTTGATATTGTTGTTTTTTTTAGATAGGTACTTACTTTTCAACAAAACTGTTCTAAGTCAAGAGATTTTGCCCAATATTTCAGGTTGAGGTTTCTGAAAAAAATACTTTCGTTCAATAATTGATAAGTCTCTTAATTTAGGAATCAACCTGTCAAAATCTTCCATGTTCCCCGTTTTGCCTTCTATCTAGGTACTACCAATAATTATTATTCAGCTTTTTTGTTCTTCTATCTCGCCTTTCAAGATATTCGTAAAAAGCTTCATCTGATATGTAGGAAATAAAATAATCAAACACAAATTAATTGGTATAATGAAAATCTTGGTTTTATTTTTTTTAAATAAGTGTAGTTCCTATCTATTGTATAAAAAAAATAAACATCTACGTTGATAAATGCAGTAGGTAAGTACCTACCTATCTTGAAAAAAAATTAAACATGAATTAAAAGTGATTCCTCGATTTTTTTTCTAAAAATATGTTTTCTTATCCAATTTGTTAATCCAACCCTTCCATTGAAGTGCTGAAGATCTTGAGTTCGAACTCCAGAACCGGCATAGGTACTTATGTCGTGTTGTGTTTGAGAACAACTTCATTTAATAAGATATTTAATAAAATATCAAGTCACAATTCAAAAACAATTTTTTCTACTTTTTAAGGGCAAAAGATAACACATTTAAGCTTTATTCAGAATAAAACATGAATGTAAAAAAAAATCAATTGGCATTATGATAATTTATTTTTTCCCGATAATCAACCCTGTAAGTGTGATTAAAGTGAAAAATATAAATGATAACTTCAAATTTATACCTGGAGGCCATCTTCCCTTAACACTTTTTTGGTGTTTGGTGAAATAAGACAAAATACGCATAAGCCACATATTCCATCCGGGCCAAAAGACGCTGTTAGATTTCAAAACACTATCTTCTTACACGACACATTCATGCTTTAAGAGTGTTTAGAGTCAAAGAGTGTATTTATTTTGTATAAGACATTGATTTTTTGAGTTTATACAAGTCGACTTTCAGATACCTACAGCAATAAAATGATCTTCAAATCAATCAAAATACTCAAATTCAATTACATACGATCGGAAATTCTTAATCCTACCGTTGAAATAAATATTTAAAAAAAACCTTATGGGCTACTCTACATTAAAATGAGTAAAAGAACATTGTTTCACTCCTTTTCATACTATCACAGATAAAAAAGAACTTCACTTAATAGGTACACCTCATATATCGTCGTCAAAATTGTAGTCTGTTGAATTACTATTTGTATCTCTTGGGCTACTGCCAACCGTAGTTGTTGAATTATTTTTGTCATCAAAACTTGCACGCATTGATGGCTGAATCAAACCAGGAGGATTGAAGTTCACGGGTAAATTGTTTCCATTATTTGTTGGGATAATATTAATAGATATAGGGGGATAAAAAAACGGAGTTGGTCCGGATGCACTTGAAGGTAGCTGCACGGGAGGAGATATCAGAATGTTGATAGAATATTCATTATTATTAGGAGTAACTTTAGGCGTGGATGACATTCTTTCTTCTATATCCCCCTGAAAGTTCGATGTCATAAAATTTGGTCCAGCTATTATCGGACGAGTGCTGTAAATCCTTCTCAAAGTTTCAAGTTGTAGGGAGGTAGCATTCAGCTGTCTCTCCAATTCTTCTTTCTCCCAAGTCAAACTAAGAACTTTGTCACTGTCCTTCAAAACTATATCATCGTTACTGTCTCTAGTCTGTATGGAAGTCGCTGACTTATCCAGGACATCAAATAGTTTTTCTCTGAATTCAGAAATGGCATCAGTAATTTCTTGTTTGTAACTCTCACCGACCGAGCAAGGATCAACGAATTGTCCTTTAAGTTTAATCAATTTTCCTTCACCGTTTGATAATTCTAATCCCAAATATAGAAAGTTGTTAAAAGAATTGAATCCAATAGCCGTTACTCCTTTTAAACCAGCGTATTCCTCGGCACTGATTGTATCATTGCTCGTGTTTACAGAAGATATAGGAAGAACATAAAGTGAGTTCTTTATTTGCGACGTACTATCGTCCTCGTAGCGGGACAAAATAAAGAAATTATCAGACATTTCATCAATGGCAATAGCGTTATGGCTGTCTACAGCGTTATGAGTGATAACTTCTAAAAGTCCATTGTCCTGTTGCCTTTGCACATAAACTACATTATTACCTCCGTAATAGATATTACCTTTCCTGTCTAGTAACTGCGATATTAAAGGTGAGATCCTGCGCACTGGTCTCGCTTCAGAGGGCTGTTTGCTCTCGTCAACCACGTAGTTTTGCTTACCGGCCAAAACGAGGATGTCATCTTGTAAAAAACCAATTCTCTTAATAGAAGTCTTAAAACGTACCGCTGATTCGCATTTGTAAAAGGTGCCTTTTATGTTTATTCGACTGTCTTGGCAAACGAAGGCCTCGTTTTCATTCCCTCCTTCCGTTTTTGAGAAACATTCCATCTTGAAACTCTTATCTGAAGCATCTTCACAATTTCCATTTGTCAACAACAAAGAAAAGAGCAATATTGTAGCTGGCGCATATCTCCTTATCATGATTTTCCCTCTGGAAGCGTAGGCTTGTAACGTACCTGGAAAGTGAAACATAATAATATATCAAACACTATTCTCTCCTTTTGAATTTTTCAACACGAGATGGGAACCTACTCATTGCAAACCTTCTCGAAATATGTAAATGCGAGTAGTTTGCACTGTCGTCTTTATCTTTAATGGAAATGTTCACTGTTCAAACACAAACACACTTTCTTACTACTTATACACAACTTCAATAGTAAGAAGGTACTATGCATGAACCAATAAAGAAAGCTTTTAAAATAACAATCTATAAAAAACACTATGATATAATATTATTTTCATATTTTGACTCACTTTGACAAAAGACTAACTTATTTGACAACTCCTAAAAAGACCACGCGACATTTAAACCGACACGTTTTGGTGAAAATCTTCGCGCACACTAAATTTTGTGTCTCGGTTAAAAAAACTACAAGCAAAGCTAGAAACAACACTGCTACTGACGCAGCTTACAAATTATATTCATATCCACTAGTAATCCTTGCACACGAGCGGGATGTAATATACGATTTTCTCATATGTACGAGATGGATAGAGTTATACAAAAGAGCGGTAATAACGTTGAGTGATGGATTAAAGTTATGTGCATAGCTTTATTAAAATATGATGGAAACACAAGGTTAAAACCAGCAATTATCCGCTAAGGGGACGTCAACCTGCGGTTCTTGGAAGTAAGAAGTCATTCATTAAAACTATAAAAATTTAATGATTTTAAATCAATATAATTAATTAATATGACGTTATAGTATCTTTAAAAGGGTAAGTTCGTATGTATGCACCGGATGAAGAAGTCTTATCGCTATGTCTGGCCCGCCGCTGCTAGAACCACTTGAATAATAATTATTACAATGTAATACGTACCTACCAATGTAGTCGAATAAATGTTGCATATCTGGTTTTGCAATTATGCATAATTACAAAAAAAAAAAACAAGTTCACTTGATACATTTGTAGCAGTACTTAGTAGTTAACGAAATATTGATGACGATTTGAACATTTCCTCACTACCTATATACAAAATTATTAATGTCATACGGTATAAAATATTAAATCACCATTTTTGTCAATTCAAACATTTTTATTCAACTTATATAAAAATTATTGCATTTCTTAAAATAAAAAATTTTAATAAAAAAATTATGATAAGAATCAGACAAAACACAATTATTTTACTTTCATAAAATTTTATTGAATCTCGAGCGCTTTCGTCTAACTCATGTCGACATATTGGCTTAAAACTTTCTTGTCGTTATGTACACGAAAGCGTTCGATTTTCAATAAAAATAAATAAAGTGCAACTAAATTTTCTTAAATTCATAAAAATAGACTGGTATACCCAAACCTTTTAAAATAAAAATATCACATGTCGCCTACACGGGCAATTATATATTTTTTATTTACCCCAATATTGCAGCAGTTAAGCAACAAAAAGACTGGCATAAGCTAAAAGTTTATATACTATATCTAATTAATACTAATAAGAACGATTCAGTTCTGCATAAAATACGGGATACTGCGGGAGACACCTACCTATTATTGAAGCACTGGGATTATATGTATTTGTCTTTGTTTGTGTTGTTCAGTGTTCTGTTGGTGTCCCTATTAAATAAATAAATAAAATGAGTATGCAGGTAATATAAATTTACAAAAATAGAAATGAAATCTTATCAATTTATTATGTATTTTATATTTGCGATTTTCTAATGCAAGTTGAAAACTTCATATATGGTTGATGGGTGCATGGTTTCTTTATCTTTTTACATTAAGTAGTATTGCCTCAGCACAGACTCTCGTTTAGTGAGGTAATAAACCCTTTATACAAATTATATTTATATATATATATATATACACACATTATAAAATGTTTATGTTTTTTTGTATTTTTTGGGAATAAAATAAATAAATAAATAAAAATTCTTCTATATTCAGTTTCTCTGTCTCGTAGGGGAAACCGTTTGGCAATAGAATAATAATATGTAGATATCTACCTATTGTTTTTTCAGACTAACGATATTATTCTGACCCAATATCTAATTCAATAAATTTTCATATAAAATGTTTTTAATCCACGAGGGTTCATATATAATAATGGTATGCGGCATTATCCCTTGTCAAAATTAACTACGACGATCTATCTAATACATAGCCCGGTTTGCGCTTTATTAATCGATCATAATATGTGTATTATTAAAACGTTGTAATAAAAATTGACGGCTACTCTCAATTTAATGGGTGTTATAATTAATAATTTAATGGATATTACATATTCAAACATACTATGGTGTTCATGTTATAAAATAAAATCTGTTTGGGTCAAGTACTCGAAGGTACCAACAAAATTGCTCATTACAATGTTAATCCAAGCATTTTGTGATCGCCCTAGGTTGCTTTCAAAATTATGTGCTTAAATTACGAAGTTTATGGAATAGAGACACCAAAATTATAATATGCCTTGAAGTTATGTAAATCAACAACAAGAGAATAGCTACCAAGTATAATTTTTTTTAAGATTTGATAATTTCTGGATCAAAAAATCACTGGAGAAAATTATTCGGTTCTATCAAAACTGCTCTGCGCAAGATTGAGCGAAGTGAAAAGATCTTGCGGCAACTTTTTGTATCACAGTTACAAAGGAAGAATGGGATAGAATGAAATCGAGAGAAAACGTATTAAGTATAAGAAGGAAGCAAATCATTGTCATTGCTTTTCAACATTGTGGACTGACGTCCAGAACATTGGAGAAGTAGTTTAGATTATAGGCTCATAAAGATTTATGATTTGAATAACGCACAGTTGCGCTTTCACAAAATTTGTATTGAATCTCGAGCGCTTTCGTCCAACAAGGGTCTCTTGACAATGTTTGACAAAGAAAAGCTTAGGAGAGGAAAGCTTAGAAAAGCTGATATTGGTCGGGAGAGCACTGGAAATAAGGCACATCACCAATGCTATGAATTTAATAAAACACAGTTGTTGTACTTTCACAAAATTTATATATGTATATTAATCTTGAGCGCTTTCGTCTAACTCACGCAGACATGTCTCTTGAGAATAGTCAATAGTCTCTTGAAAATGTCTGCGTGATTTGGACGAAAGCGCTCGAGATTCAATACAAATTTTGTGAAAGTGCAACCGTGTGTTATATAATTCATAATAATGATCTTTCACTACGTAAATACACAAACTCTCAAAAAAAAAGGTTCATAAAGAAAGTGAAAATCAATCAACAGGACATCATGTAGGTAAGAGAGAACAAGGTGTTGTGAATCACAATCCTCTTCTTACTTTTAAAATAGATCTGAGAATCTGTCTCCAACTTGAAGCCTACTGAGATGTGAACTCCATGTATCTTTTAGTAGGTCTTCCGGGTTGGCGGCTGCCCGATACAATATTGTTCACCCCCAGGTTAGGGATTCTAATATTATAAAACAATTCAATGAAGGCTATTGTGTATTATAAAAGATCTCGTCTCTTGATATCAATAATCAGTGATTTGATAGTTTGTAGACTTTCAGGTGTCATGTAGCTATGCTGATTTTGGAATGACTTTGTCAATACATGGATGTTAAAATCCATCATAGGACAGTTATGAGAAAATGTCTGATGGTAGGTGGGTGAAAAAGGTGTTGCCTTTAACAGGACGAAGAATCGTGGTTAGGCCCCAGACAAGATGGTTCGACGACGTTGAAAGAGTAGCGGGCCGCACTGGAAGAGAGTCGCCTCCAAGAGTAAGTTATACAAGTCCAAGAATGAGTCCCTAGTCCAATACTGGACACAAGAAGAAGGCTGAAGTAAGTTAGTATTAGTGTAAGACGGATCTTAGCTCTGTGATTGAAAACTCCATAGGTTTTGGCAATCTAAAAGTAACATTTTTACTTTAGAGATGTTCTACAAGAACGGCAATTCAACGTTTCTTTTAATTATAAAGGCCCTGTAAACGGGATCAAACTATATCCGTCATGATGACCTTAGTGTACTTACATCAAAATAATGATTAATATTATCACAATTTACATTCATAGCTCGTCATACGCCGAAACAACACGCCCCTTTACGCATGTCCATATTAAACTGGACGTCATTTCCTAGCTAGGTAAACAAGTTGCAACCAGACCTGTATCATTACGCATGTAGTGATAATCGTGTATAACGCGCGCCCTCCTCAACGTGTTAATTCGTTTCGTAATACAATACCTAATATAAATATTTTTTAGTAATGTAGAATTATTGTGCTTATTTGAACAGTCTGTTAATTTTTGTGTGACTTTACGGACAATGATACTCGTAAGATTTCTAGCTTATGAGCTTATAAACTGTCACTACCAATCTCAGCGTTCGGCACACTTTAACTAGGTACATATTTCGGCGTATGCACTCTTTCTTTTTCTTTTTTCTTCACTTTTTGTTAGGAGGTAGACAAAGTGGTAGGTCATAAACGTCACGCAGGATCGAGCGCAATGGAGAGCTCTTGTTGCCTCCCTATGCCCCTAAGTGGGGCCTTAAGGGAGTTTTGATTGGAGACAAAGTGGGATTATTGTTAATATGACAAAAAATGACAATTATTGGCCGAATGGATAATGATTTTACCTCTCTTGTTTGTTTGTTTGTTTTTATTTTTATTTATTTATTTATTTAGTTTATGAAGTTACAAAAATTACATATTTTATAACTTAAAAATAACAATATTATTCCACTTATATTATACAGATTTAGACGTCACATTTCTACAACATTCACATTACTAATCTATGCTTATCACTACTCTTTAGATATTCACGACATTTCACACGAAAGATCGCAAGCGTAGCCGCGCTCTTGAGTTCCGCCGGCAGGTCGTTGAACAGCCTAAACCCCTTGTAGAAGAGACTGTTCTCAGTACCTGCGAGCCTAGCACCCCGAAGCCTAAACGCATCGCGACCCCTCGTGGGATAGTCGTGTATCTCATAATTATATCTAACATTATTCGATAAATAGCATGGCATCATTCCATTCTTAATTTTATACACAAAAACGAAAACATTTAAGTATATCTGCTGCTTTACATCCAAAAAATCTAACCTGTCCAACATTTTCCTAATCCGAGCGTACCTACCCCATCCCAAGACAGCCCTCATGGCCCTATTCTGAATTATTTGGAGACTTTTTAATTCTCCCTCTGTGGCCAAAAACAAGATGGTAGAGCAGTAGTTGAGATGGGGCAACACAATCGAATTATAAACCAACTTTCTTGTGTCGATATCTAGATTATTCCTAATACGATACAAAAAACCAACTTTTTTACTTATCTTTTTTAAAATGTAATCAAAATTATCTTTAAACTTTAGCCTATTGTCCAGAATTATGCCTAAATACTTATTTTTTTCCACAATTTCAATCGATTCATTATTTAACGTTAGATTACAAACACCATCCACAGGAACCTTACCGATTATTAAACACTTGGTCTTGTTCACGTTCAATTTCAACAAATTACAATTTAGCCAATCCGAAACACTATTCAATTCATCTTGTAATACTTTTACACCTTCATTAAAATTTCTACATTTCACATATATAAGAGTGTCATCCGCAAACAATTTAACCTCACACTTTTTTACTGCGTTCATTATGTCATTCATATACAATATAAATAAGATAGGTCCCAATACTGATCCCTGAGGAACACCGGTTGGAACCTCCAACTCCTCCGAATGAACTCCATCAAATTTAGTTTTTTGTTTCCTGTCACTCAGATAATTTTCAAACCATATCCTTGCCGTTCCATTTATACCAATTTTTTCCAATTTCCTGATCAACCTTTTTCTGTCAATTGTTTCAAACGCGCGTTTCAGGTCCAAGAACACTGCAATTATTGTCATTCTTGAGTCCATACACTCTTTCCACTCGTTAATTATAAAGTTCATTGCAGTCTCGCATGAATAATCTGTTCTGAAACCAGACTGCTGAGGAACAAGAATGTTTTTTGTTTCTATATATTCCAAGATTTGTTGCTTAACAACGTGTTCCAAGATCTGTTCATATTTTGGCAAACAGTTTATGGGTCGATATTCCTCACAAGACCTGGCATGAAGACTAGATGTTTTTAAGACTAGATGTTTTTCGAATATTATTGATATCCTTCATTACTAAAATTAAGACAAAAATCTAAAACTTCTAATGGCCTTCAACATTATTTTGTGTCTTTGAATAGACATTTTGTTTTTAAGTAATATGATAAGGATAAAATTATAAAAAAAAATTAGTAAACTCTCCTGACACGTTTGGAATAACTCACAAGTTCTCGTGTCCTCGTCTCTACAAAATATTTTAAAACGATCGGTAAGTACCTATATAAAATTGTGATAAATACTTCGATACCACACGTCTATGGTAAATTCCGTAGAATTTATTGTTCAAATTATCGGTAACGATTATCTCGGTCAAATCCTTATCCAGACCAATAAATCAAAATTGATATTATATTTTATGAGAATTTTTCAAACCTGTAATTAAATATTTTTTTGCGATGATTATAATATTTTTATCTTTGATCTGGATCTTTTAAAGTAAATACCCGGTATCTACATAAATTCCAAGTCAAAGTAATTAAAGTAATTTCACATTTGCAAGGTCAAAATAAGTACAGAATTATTATTTTCTTTGAATCGTTCTGTTTTTGTGCAGGTAATTAAAGATGTAGGTAGTTAGTTAATACGAAATTTATCAGAAAGAGCAATTAACCAGACGAGATTAATAAGTCAATTCGTGCCTAAGTAAGTAATGAAAGTTAAAAATAGATAGGTTAGACTTAAAAAAAAAAGCTTTGGTTTAACATTTTATACGTAAGCCGAAAGAAAGCCGCACTTGGTTCGAGTCTTTAAAAAAGTCTACAGCCCTTTGTGACTATAAGTATTCTGACAGCCCTACAATTTCAAACACAATCGGTCGACATTGAATATCCAGAGTAGTCCTCTTTAAAAAAGCCAGGTGTTTTAAACAAAGCGTCTTAAAATGGTACCACAGCATCACCCTTGACCAACGACGCTATACGCCGCATCCCTTCTTCCATACTTACTTTACTTTTCGTATGGCTTTGGTGATATTACTCTGCCAGTCCAGGCTGCTTCAATTTCATCTTAAGCACTTTAGAGTCTTGGGTTCAGCGTCGCAAGCCAGGTCACTGCCGCCGAACTTGCCTCGTGGATGTCATGGAGGTTTCTTTCAAAAAATTTTCTTCCATTCCAGAAAGGAGGGGGACATGGCTGGGATATAACGACGCCGAATAACAGTTGGCTGAGAAGAGCGCTGTTTAGGGGCCGAAGACGAGGAACTCTGTCACTTCGTGCTCCGTTCCTTTGAAGCAGACTTGAGGGGTTTTGGCATGGAGCTGTAGTAGATCACAATTGCCCAGAATCGAGCGCAATGGAGAACTTTAGTAGCATCGCTATGATTCTAAAGGGCGGGTTAAAGGAAGTATAGACAGATGAATGGAAATTTTAGGTCATCCTCGCCTTCTCAAACTTAATACTTACAGCTAGTACGATTTTTTTCGAAAGCTGATTGCACGCTAATACGCGCTTATGAAGTTTATAGTATTAATAAAATTGTTCTTACATCAGTTACACTTACATCTAGGGGTAGGTACTTTAAACCACAATATTACATTAGCATGCATAACATGCCAATCTATTTAGCACATGACGTAAGCTATCAAACACTCTAATACTTATCATTATCCCCATGGAAATGACAAGGCAAAGGAAAATAATGAAAAAAAATTATCGTAGTTGTATGTTTTACTACAAATAAAAAAAATCTTTTATATTTCCGCCTGCCTAAAAAAGGAAAAAACATAACCTAAAAAAATCCTAATCAAATAAAAACCCTTTTTAGTTTTTGCTTAGTTTAGTGAAATTTTAATTATTTTACCAACCAGCCCGGAATTAAAAAATACCACTAACAATTGTTACACGAGAAAAAAGTAGAATTACAACGGACGTGCAGAAATTTAAAAAATGTCTTGACTTTTATAATAGGTAGGTACACCGAGTTGAAACAGGCGCTATGTCGGAAAGTAATTAAAAGTTTATAAACACGAAAATACTGACTTGGTGAATAATGTTCCGAGTGTTGGATTAATAACATTCACGTCTCCTTTGTGACTTAATAAAAATCGCTACATCCCTCTACCAACCCTATATTCTAACCGAGGTCATTCTCATTTGGAAAATATGTAGTTAGGCATTTTTGCATTAAGCACAGAAGTTAATTTTTTCAAGTGCTTAACTGTGATTGTGGGATGTTTTACAAGTAGGCACAAGTTATTTTGTTTGTAGTCATATTCGTTCATATAAATAAAGAATACCTACTTGATATTATTCGTTTTGTATTAATGCAAACATAAAATTTGTATAATGTATCTTCTTTCAAAATGGGTAGTAAGGTGATAAGATTTTAAAACATCATTTCTAACCGGAACTAACGCTCCTGAGGAAGCCCGCCATAGCGATGGGCGAAATATCGAGAAGAAGCAACAACACACCACAGCCCTACTACAGCCCGGATAACTTTGATAATATTGAAGCCGTCTGTGAAAGCCTATCTTAGTATTTTAAGGTAATTTTAAAGATGATTGGATGGATAGTCAAATAAATTAAATATACGTAAAATGTGCATATAGTTACTCTTACAAAACATTTTGCATCCTTCCACTTTTCCTTCTTCTTTTTCTGTCTCTTCTTCTCTCTCTTGATTTCTGTTCTATACTCTATACACGTGTGGGTGTCTATGTATTTAATGACTTATACTTTATTATTATGAAAACACTGTAATTGGCCTTATTTCTCTTATAATTTAAATTTATTGTCATGTTATAATATGTATTTGCTGTTGTGTTTTTTTATGAAATAAATAAATAAATAAAACACATTGTTATGTAGGTAGGTACATCTTACTCTATAAAAATCTAGCCGTTTTCTTTGTTACCTAACTCCTCCTTTATTACTGGACGGATTTCGATGAAAAAAATTGAAGATGTCGAGGGTTACCCAAGGATGGTTTAGATGAAAACAGGGGCTTTCTATATACTATATTTCTGTTTTAATTAATGTTTTTAGTTTTTGAGTTTTTTGCTCCCATTTCAACTTTTATGTCAAAACACCTTCGAAACAACTACGTTCGTAAAAAGGGTGATTTTATTTCTAAAGAGCGTACATAAGACCTAAGAATCGTTTGTGTTTTTTTTTAAAACATCTTAAAATTGTTTGTTCGTTTTCTAAGCAGGAATTATGTTAAGGTATGTACTATCTGTTGAATACTCAATAAACTGAATGCAATTTAGCTAATAAATAAAAAATATTCATGGGTTCAGAGGAGGGACGAAGTTCGTCGGGACATCTAGTATATATAGAAAAATAAACAAGACTTGATTACGATAATAATTATTAATGGCTTCTTATAAAACCACGTTTTGACAAATTACCAATGACTTTAACTTTAACGCCTCATTTAGAAATTTCTATGCATTAAAATTTTTTTTTTCATTAAAATTCAGCGACGTTCGTATTAACGATTCAAGCACTGTTTGCAATCGATATTGGTCACCCATCATAGTCTTGGCAGTTTAAAGAATTTGTTCACGGATCTTATTGACTGATGGTATTCTCAAATTCACGTTCCAACTCAACGCAAGAAGCTCTTGCTTAGAACTTAATCGGTTGCCAGTAGTTACGCATCTAATGTATTGGATAAAATATTTTCAGAATATTATTATTATTATTATATTTATGGCATCCCATCCCTAGAGGGACGATTTGTGCCAGTTTCAAATATTTGATGATTTGCAAAACAAAGATATTATGCTTTAATTTATTATTTTTCTTTTATTTTATATTAAAGACTTAAGTACTATTTTTACATTCACACACGGCCTTACATACTTACAATCACGCCGTTACATACAATGAGATATTATACTGGAGATGCAATTCCATACAATTTTTAGTTTGAAAGTAGCATTATGAGTAAATTTGAAGTTGAACTTAAATAAAAATATGCAATCAAGCATTACTGACGAATATGTTTGTCTTTGTCACACATAATACGCCAAACGGCTAAGTGCTGTCACCTTCTACCGGTACACATTAATAGAAATTTCTTTTTGTGCGTGAGATTTGAATGCATTTGTCAGAATTGTCTAAGAACCTTTTGAAAAAGATCTCTCGTCTTTATTAATGCGAGGCGTACAACGAACAGTTTAAAAGCACATTTATAAAAATATTTTTCGACAATGGAAAAAATGATTTATTTATTCGAATCAAAATGACCCTTTTTATAAAAACACTAGTTATAGTGTACTTGCTTCTAAATGTCGTCCGGCTAGGTAAGGGCTCATACACACAGCTTAAACGAGAACCGTCAGAAATCCGGCACTGTGGGAAAAACCGCTGGCGATTTCTCAGTTGTATGATGGATTTCGTAAAAAAATTCATTGAAAGTGGAAAACCTCTGTTTGCAGAACATCCTTAAATTCCATATATAATTTTAATTAAGGAGCACTCTGTTTAAATATAAGTTGTATTCTTTTTTCTAAATAAATTGATAAAAAAAAATCTAGAAATATATACCTATTCACTGTTGCATACGCCGCGTACGGGTGTATCTTTTTAAATGAATTTGGGCTAATTAAAAGTGAACACAAATACATTTGGAAACTTGCACACACTATGGAAGAGTTGTGTTGTGAAAGTGGAAATAGTCGGCACAGGGATTCGAGCCCAAGACGTATGCTGTAGTAAGAAAGCCGTCGACTGAACAGCTGGGTTACAAATTCAAATAAAAATGTATCTATGCGTTTCATACAGACGCGTTTTTTTTACCCCGCTCGGTATGCACCCGTAGTGTGATGTGGGCCTAACTAATAAAACAAAAATAATTGTCAAATATATTTTTATATTTTAAACATTTTATCACAATAATATGCACTCAAAATATATAAAATACGTCCTTTTTTATAAAAGGATTTTCCTATATTGATTTCTGTTGAGGAACGACTTTTATTCACCACAAAATCCACCATTTTCAAGAACGCCGTATTACCGCGGACACAACTGTCAAGCTCGAGCTGTTGTCAACGACTAAAACACGAGCGTGGCACATTTTCGGTGGTGGCACACTTTTTCACATGCCATTTTTTAGACTCGATTGCATCTCTAGTATAATATCTCATTGGTTACATACATACATTCTCGCATTTATATAAAAATAATTTTCAGAATACAGAAATGTCAAAAGTCTCAATAAAAATTGGATGCGACGCAACTCAATCGTCTGTTTTCCATTTCAGAATAATAGTCATTATGTTTTAGTGAGTAGGAACAACGACGCATTACGGCATTACAATATTTCTCTTACCAATCCTCCTACAACGCATAGGTACCCTTCGTAAAACCTGAAAAAAAAACATGTTCTGACAATAATGCTAAAGTGTCTTTAGCAACCATTAAGGTGTATGTACATATATTTTCATGAAAAAATTCTTACAAAAACATGCCGTGACAGAATGTCTGAACGCTGCCCTATCCCCAACCCTCAGGCTTATTACAACACAACCCTACCTAAATACATACGTATCAAGGTACTTAAAAGTAAAAATTATTCCTAACACTAAGGAAATCCGTTTTATTTATGTTAACGGGCTGTTCTATGGTACTCGCTGTCTCTTGGATTCCGTGTTTAAATAACTACATTATGTCTCACTATACTTTTACACAAATAAAATTTCCAACTTAATACCTAATATCAAAAACATTCCTATGACGACCACAATAGTTAATTAAGGTATGATTGTAAAATCGTAGAGATGGTCGTTTCTCTTTCGAAAAAGAGAAAGATCGTTCGTACATGAAAATTTTACCACTATTTTTAGATAAAAAAACGTAGAACTATGTACCTATTTTAAAAATGAACTGTCATAAAGTAAACCCAAAGACAATAATTATTGAAAAAAAAATACTGCTATATTTGAATTACCTGTATTAGCTTTATATCAAAGGGCCGTCATATCCTATTCTGCGTGAGCTGATTTTTAATATTCTCGAAAATCATTCAGATTATAGGTAGGTACGTACCTAATATCTTTTTATTATTTTATTATGAAAAATGAATACGTGCTCACTTAGATAAAACAAAAAGTTACTTTTGACATATTTCACACTAATTAAAGTTTTTATCGGGAAAGAAAATGTTTAGTAGTTTGGCAATGGGGATTGAACTTACGACCTTCAAGTTGAAAGTTGGCTAATTAACCGCTAGGCTGCCAACCACTAGGTATCATTAAAAATTTTAAGTATCTAGTTTCATAAAATTTTGATTTTGAATTAACCTATAACTATTTTTGTATGAGATACATACAGTACTTACCTTAGTTTATTCTTAAAACCAAAACCTTGATTAATATTTAATATGAAGTGATGATGATGTAGACCAGCATTAGATATATACCTAGTATGTTTTTTAAAATTAAGCTATCCAAAATGGGTATCTTCATTTTATGGCGGCACCACATTTCGCTATGCGTTATTCGGCAGCGTACGACGAAGTGTGGAGAACTTATTCGGCAATATTTATTATATTCGCACGCATAAGTACGAATAGCAAATACGCCTATCCATCCTACTTAGTATGTTCGGCACGCCAGCCGAATTGTGGATGGCACGTTGTTTGTTGTTCGATCACATCACGAATATTTTGGGCGAACACAGCGTAGTCGCATAACGCATACGACGAAGTGTGGAGAACTTATTCGGCAATATTTATTATATTCGCACGCATAAGGGCGAATAGCAAATACGCCTATCCGTCCTACTATGATCGGCACGCCAGCCGAATTGTGGATGACACGTTTGTTGTTCGATCACATAACGAATATTTGGGCGAATACAGCGTAGTCGCATAACGAATAACGCAAAGCGAAGTGTTTGCCGCCATTATATTGTTGTTTCTGTCAAAAGTTGGCAGTTTTTTTTATCCTAAGCTTCAGTTATAAGCTCAACAACATCAGACACATCGAACCACTCTACTTTTTAGGCAATAACCTTTTCACATCACGCATCTGTCTCGATGTGGCCGAAGTTCTCTTCTTTAGACAGTGGCCTACAGTTAAGTTGCTACTAAATTTGTAGTGACAGGAAAACTGTTTTTCGAACAGTTGTGCTTTCGGACAATTCTTTTTCGAATAATTTTCATGTAATCTAAATTTGTTGCACGTAACCTAGCAAACGGGCTCTCCTGTAAAATAGACTGCACATTAACAGGTAGATACCTACCTATACTCACCATGCGACTCAATCTTCTAAAGTCTAAAAAAACACATAAACTCGAAAGATGATAGGTAATATTATCATTGTTATTGCTGAATTTATTCTGCCTAAAAAGTGTAATTAAATTCGCATTTTATGATTATTTCTCTTGAAATCTCGTTCTTTTTCGTAGGTACCTATTCCTAATTAATTATCACCCTCTGTATTGGGTATATTCGTAGATGGCAGTGGCGTAACAGTCGTGCGGTAGGGCTGTCAAAATGCCACGGGACTCTGATGCGAGAAGCCCTGAAATTCAAATTCAAATATTTTTATTAAGAAATAAAAGAACATTAAAAACACATATACACAATAATAAATTTGTACATATTTTTTTATATATATTTTACCCCCAAAATTGAGCAGAGCTCGTGCTTTGGGGGAAATAACTTCACATTTTTAATAACATTTTATACCCAAGTATGTATGTACTTAAAATATATTTTTTGTTTATTTTTAGTTGTAACATGTTTCTACATTGTACGTACTTAAAAACATTTAATGTGAGACATAAAAATATCAAAACAATACGTATACAAACAAAAAGGTATGGTAGTCCAGTGGTATCAACGTTTTGAACGTACAGCGTATTGAAGGTCGTGGGTCCGGTGCTGACCATGAAAGATGTTAAAAGTATATTTGTGTTCATTTTGAGTGATCCCAGATTAATTTTTTAGAAAAAAAAAAGATGTCGATTCATTTTTAGAACGCATCCAATGGTTGTTTAATTTTTGTCTCACTACATTGGTAGCCCGAGCGATCTAGTGACTCTCGTGAAATTTCCTCATTTTTTAACCAAAAAGTTTTTTTTTTCGTGGCGTTTTGGGAGAGCTTTCTCAACGTTCTCATTGCCAAAGGAATCCTAGATTTCTCTATATACCTACGTATTTTTTTTTTACAGAGGGTTCTTATGCGCATTTTATGTTTTATTGTTATAACAGTTAGTAACTAGGTACCTACTTAAGAAGTTTATTAAAACACAACAACATCTTGACAATTTTTATTGGGAGGGCAGCCCCTACCAAAGAGTTAGCCGCAGGACTCGGATGGTATTATAGTAACGCCACTGATAGGTGGGTAGGAGCTATGGTCTTCATGTAATTAGATAAAATAAGGGTAAGTACATACCTCCCTACTAATTGTTTAGTAATTATTGTAGGTATAAAATGTACGGCAGCAACACAGGACGGAATTAATTTGATATTTCGAGAAATATCCAGTGACATCCGCTTCTAACGGTTCTCGTAAATTCACCCTTGAAATATTTCAACAACTTAACTTCCGAGATCATTATTGTTATTCTAAAGGGAAGCTTAACGGATAAATAAAATGCCGCGACTGTAGTTTTATCTTTTAAAATGTAAATAATACCTATTTCATCTACAAAATTTATATCTGTATCTTTTTTTAAGGTACCTACTAGTATTCACATTATTTTCAATATATTTCTATCATACAAAAATCAAAACTCCCTTTGAACTCCACTCAGGAGCACAGGGAGGCAACAAGAGCTCTCCACTGCGCTCGATCTTGGGCAATGCTTATGACCTCCTCCCACACTAAGTCCATTTCCCTCAGCTCTGCCTCGAAGGAACGGAACACGGTTTGAGAGAGTCTTCCACGTCTTCGTATAGATAATTAGAAGGAAAAAAATGTAAAGCTTATTAAAAAAATGTATAACTTTTCCACAAATTTTTATTATCCTGACTAGTTTCGTAGGCTCACGTCCTACATGCTCACAGGAGACTTAGAAACTGCGCGAAACATAAAATAACGCAGGTTACGTTATAAGTACTTTTGACAATATAAACTTTTCTGTTTTGGGTTTGAAAGATGCTTGACGATTTTATTTTTTTTTTTTTTATTTATTCATTCTCGTCCGTAGGCCTTTTCAGGCACTTGGAGTCGTCATGGTTTTACAATTTTACAAAAGAAATAAGCATCATAATTTTTATACAGACAATAACAAATGAATAAATAAATAGGCGAGGCTGAAAAGGTGTAAAGGGCCGTTTCAGCCTCCTGTCTTATAATCATAATCATGCGCGGTGCATCAACATTAGTCGGAGCATCAGGCCAAGATAGTTCACCATTACAACACGGATAACATAGGAAAACAAAATTAAAACAATAAAAAAAGCATTTAAACAATACTGATTCGGTGCTGAGTGAGATAGTCTCATTCAGCATGTCGTCAGCAGAATAAAAGGATTTTCCAACGAGATACTCTCTTATCATCCTCTTAAATGTGAGATCGTTCAATGATCTCACTTCGTTCGGGAGTTTATTGAAATATCTTATTGGTTTGATTGATTGGTGCGATTGTCACAATGGGCGCTGTAAACATAGTTTAAAACGGATGCATCAGACGGAATAGATTGGCTAAATTTTTTGCAATCATTGGAAAAATTCAATTTCAATTTTCATAGATAAGACATGACAATGTCCGTCAGGAAACCTAGTTGAGAATAAAATAAAAGGCACTAAAAAAGTTTTCCTTTACCTACTAACAAAGTGATCTTGGTAAATTTCTTTATGTCAAAGTCGTTTTTCTTCATAAACCTTTGTACTGTTTTTATAGGCTTAGTATGTAGAGGAAAATTAAAAAAAATATTATTATTGTCTAATATTCTACACTATTTTATTTCTATCTTTTATACTCGAGATTATGGAAACGTAGATATTGGACAAGTATGTATTCTTAAATGATAAGTATGTCGCTTTATATTTAAGTTATACAGAGTATGATATCAGTAGTTGAGAATTATTGAGAGGAAGGTTCTGCAGGCATGAATAGGTGAACTGAATTATAAAATGCCTTTAAAAAGCTACAAATACCTCTTCAATATTGTTGTAAATTCTTACAATTTTTATTTTAATCTACAGTGTTATCGATGCTTTTTCGTTTTAGCTCTGAAATAATTTGTCTTGAAAAATGGATAAGGAATAATACAAAATATAATATTAAAGTTAGTACGGAATGTCTTTCATACGACGCCATCTTTGAAAAAATCTAACAACAAAATTATTGTCTTCTGCACCTGCACCCTCTCATTCTCGCATACGTACCTAATTGCTACTCTTACAGTAGCCCATTTCACTTACTCCACCGTTTCGGGCGTTTTAAAAAATTTTCATACAAAGTCAACCAAATTGCGCGCATATATTTTCGCGTTGATCCCGTCTGAGCTTTGAATACGAATGAAATATAGAATTTTTAGAATTAATATTTTAATGTTATTATTTTAATTACTTTATTTTTGTTTCTGGAGGCGCAGTGCACAGTGAACGGGCCGCCTCTGGTTAGGATCAAAGGGTGCAAAGGACAACGTCTGTCGGGATAGCTAGTAGGTATTAATATAAAACTTGTGTACGAATCATTACGACTTTAGTGAAAGAGTCAGAGTAAGATTAAGTAAGTAAGCGAATAAGTAAGATACAGACCAAGATAAGTAAGAACTCCAAAAATCAATAGATTTCTCGTCATTTAACTAACTAAAAAAATAATGATTTTATTATCTACTTGACAGTTCTTACTTCCAGCAAGGTGGCATTGTAGAGCTAGGGTTTTATATAGGTTCGAATCTTTCAAAAGTTTGACATGTTGAAAACACTCATAATGGGTTTCGATATGAAATTTGCCCACCTAATGGCGAACGTTGATGATGTAAATAAATCACGCTTAGCCAGCCGTCGAAACGAGAGCAGTAGACACTTATAAGCCCATAGTGGTATAAATTTAACATTAAAAATTCGAAGATTATTAGTGTAAAATAAGCATCAAGTTGTTTTTTTTAGGATTTACTGTTCAAGTGAGTTCATTCTTGACCGTTGATATTGACACTAACTGCTTTATTTAAAAACTACGATCAATGGAAAAAATAGCTCAGCGATAGAAAATATTACGATCAAGCTGTCATCGAGATAGTTTAACGCATATCGCTTGATTATGAGCTGTACCACTAGTATAAGTTTTCGATGATCGAATATCGAAACTATCATCGAAAGCGTTTCGAAAAATTTCCATACAAAAATGATCGAACGATTCGATCGTTTGACTATTTGCACGCTAATAAGCGCTTATTAGCGTGCAATTGGCTTTCGATTAAACTCGCACTAGCCCCGCTGATCTCTGTAGATTTTGACCCGCCATATTGGATTACGGGTAGGTATACAAGAACGCTTTTTGTAATCAATACACTGTATTTAAGTTTTTCCCCCATCCAAATATGTACTCCCTTCATATTTTGGTCCATTGTATTTTGGTTTATCATTTTAATAAAAGGACATTTAAAGAAATAAAGCAAATTCATTCGAGGGCTTACAACCAACTAAATTTATAAGAAATATAATGACGTTTTGAAGAAAATATTCAAAAAATAATTTTTAAGTAGGATCAAATATTAAAATTGAAGTGATCAACCATAAATTAGTACCTACATTTTGGCTGAAACATAAAGGTGTCGTATGATTTAATAAAGATTTAACTATATTTTAATAAAATAAATAATAAAAAAAATAAGGTACCTATTCTTCATCAATAACTCGAAATCATTCAAATCTGACATAGCACATCTTAGTTGTAAACACTCGCGTTGCCCGGCTGCTGTTTTGTTTGTTTACAACGTTGTTTTGCTTGGCGTTAATATCAGCGATCAAGAAAGAATGCTCTATTATTTGAAGCTCCGGTTCTATGTTCGTTTCGTGTAAACGTACTCTAAGCAAGCTGTGAGACAGGAAGCGAAATAAAATGATTTAAAAAAGACCCATTGGTAAAACGCGTATAAATAAATCGTACAGAACGAATAGGGGGGCCGTTGTTGGTAGGTACAGTACGGCACAAAAACATGTTTTCTTTATAATTTAAGCACTAATTTATTTAAATCATTTATCTTGTCACGCACGACAGTTTTGGAATATATTTGAGCGTCGCTAAATGCTTTGTAGGAAACACATCTACCTCCCTCCCCGCTTCATATAGCGAATAATAATACAACCTATTTTATTTACATCATAATATTTTCGTCTACCTTTGCTGTTTATATTAAATTTCTACCGACAAAGATGTTTGAGAATAACTTTTATTTTATACTTACCTACTTATGATCAGTTTCATTATTACGCATTATGTAGGTATTTAAATTATAACGTTTAATACCGTTATTAAAATTTTATACCCACAAATTATTATTAACTTGGGGAAGATCAGCTAGACGATAATAATTAATCACAAGTGAAATCAGATATAAAAAAAAATTCAATTACACGGACATCTTTCCAGGTTCGGGGTAGAAAGGTCCACAAAGCATCTAGAAGACGTACCTATTCTTCTTCTTTGGGTGCCATGTCAGGCAGTCCCATCCAACGTCTGCAATCACTTCGGCGAATCCTTTTCTGTCCTGGGCAGATTGACAACAGTCCCGCAGTAGGTACATAAACCCGTCCATTCTCGTATATTACGCATCCATGACATCTGCCAGCCTTCTTCCAGCTCCTCCGCGAGCCACGACCTTTCCCATCAATATCAGATGAATCAGCCCATACTTCTCACTTTGAAACGATAGATAGCGACTGAACCACTAGACTACCAAGCAATTCATCAAAGGGAATGTTTATCAGTAATACCTATATTCAGTATAAGATACAAGAAGTACCTACTTATTTAAATGCAAATAACGACATCTGTTGGGATAATAATTTCTGAGACAATTATTTGTGTTACTAAAATAAATACCTACGTCTTATTACACATGGATATTATTTCATGTGAACGTTAAATTGCGCAACATATTGCAACAAAGCCGAGAACTTTGGAAGCTTCCAGAAGTCATCTGAGGTGTTCCACGTGCGGTGAGGCTCTGCTGCATTACGTAACCTGTTATGAAGAAAATATAATATAATAACTGCAATATAATGCATAAAGGTTAAGTTACACAATTTACATGTATTATTATTGCTGAAATTCCACTTGTTTATTAGTTATATTATTAGAAAATGTAACATATTGTAAACTGTTCCTTTATCCAAACTCGAAGTACCTATTCCTTCTCGTATAATAATATGGAGTTGCGAACTGTAATTTGAGACACAAACTTTCTCACTGCATTTCGTCACATATCAGGGTTGAGAGTATTTTGTCACATATTATAATTATTTTACATAATAGATAAATTCACATTTATACAAGTTCTTTTTGAAAATGAAAAATGTTACACTTTCATGATCTTCATTTTGAGACCGACCGACCTTTTTTCATCATCAACTTTAAAGTTTAGGTAACTGAAAGCGCGGTAGGCACTTTTAAACGATCAGAAAACTATGAGGTCGTGGGGTGCCGGAATCGACTGACGGGATGAGGCGGTGAGTAGGTACTGCAAGGACTTGTGGAGTCCATATTATGCTCCAACTAGGGAGCGGACAAGAAGTTATCTGCAAATTAGATAAGTACATATGTACGGGGCAAATTACATAGGTATGTAGGTACAGGTCATCATGTAGGTATCTAAAATATAAAATGATATTTTGAGTAGGTACCTCAGAATGTTTTTTTTTATTATTTACAGTTTCCGGTACAAAATGACGGAAGATGTTTTATTAATTAATTAATTTAATTATTCATACAAAATATTCTCCAGACAGCTCTAAGCTGGTATAAGGAGAGCAAATAACTGGCCTTACGTAGAAATTCAAGTGAATTCAACACAAATTCAAGTAAATTTAACACAAGTAGGTAAATCAGACCCCATGTACCTACGGAAAACCGAACCCTGAGAAGAAATCTAAATAGGTATGTATCATAATTAAATTGGAGGGTTGGAAAATGGAACACATTATTGTAGGCTCACATTATAGGCAAATGTATGTGTTCAAATTGTTATTTTAATTCAGTTAAGTGTTATAGGTATGTTTATTTGAAATTATCGAATTGAACGTGCATTCTTGGTGGAATTATTTAAATTACCGTATATTATGTTTATTTATTATTTTATTTATAGGCTGGATTTACTAGGTATAGCTAAAGAAAACAAGATTTATTGAGTACATTTTTTTAATGAAAAATAAATTTGAAATAAAGTTTTGACAAAATTTCAACCCTGATAAAGAAGAAGAAAGTACTTAGATAGGCAATGGCGGTTTTAAGTTAGTAAAGCCGCGGCCCTGCCTCAACGAAGTACGAAAGAGAATGAAACGAGCAGATGGAGAAAGAAGTCATACTTAACAGTCAGGGAGAAATTTATAAATGGTAAACGCTTGTGCATTCGCAGAGTGAAGATTTATGAAATTGGAGTTGCACTTTTACAGCTGGTTTTATTGGCAGCCGAAATGCATGGAAGCTCCTTGAACATATAGCAAGTAAATCCTCATAGTGTGATGTTAATGGATTCGAATGGCGAGAAAAGCTCCCAGCCGTTGTTTTCAAGATATTTAACTTCCGCCACACTAAGCTTACATCTGTTTTTAAAGCCTTTATAATATTGGCCGCATATCGTTACAAATTTCCATAGATGACAATATTAATGCTTCTACAACTACTTTATTTTATGTCATATTTCCAATGAACTCCGTCAGCGCATATTAGGATATTGTCCTATGATTCTATGTGTTAAGTATGAATATTGGTATCAAATTAAATCGTCTATTAGTACTGCCATTTACACCGTTAATTGTCTAACATTTTACTCTTTCTATTCCTTAGTTGTCTCTTGTTTGTTTATATTTATGTTATTCATTACATAGTAGGATCAACAAAATCATTTGAGTAGGTTGAATGCCAGTAAAATTTTAATTGCTGCCTTATTTAGATAGCATTTACTTTTGATACTCCAGGGCTACCTACTTAATTAGTATAAATTGCCATTCCGCTGAAAGCCTGCTCTTTATTTATTAATCTGTGCTCACTCGAAGTGAATACAAAAACACCTTTGGTATCTTTTATGTGATGTGATGTCGTGAAAGATGAAATGGTCGGCACCGGGATTTGATTCCATGCACGACCTCCAATACAGTGTACGTACGAAAGCCGCCGACTGATACCACTAGAATACAAACCACTCTTTTTTTTATTAATTTATTTACATTCTAAAAATAAAATTACAATATAATATCATCTACAATATAAAAGAAAGTCGGGTTTAGTGCGAACACTTTTGACTCAAGATCGGCTGAACAAATTCTTCCGATGTTTGATTTATTAGATTCTTCTCCGTCTTTTGTTCCCGAATTCAATTAGGTATGTAGAAAGGTATGTATTTATGAACGTCAAAACGTAAATCTAAAATTATTATTTAAAAAAAAGGAATGATTGTTTAAATATCCCATCACACATATGCTTGGAATAAATAGGTACGGTGTCCATAACTCTACCCGCAACAAACTCAAAACCAAAATGATGATTTTTTTATTTGGTTTTGAAAAAAAAAACTCAATCCTTTCAACAGCAGATGTTACCAACCGTTTCCATGCCTGACGCTGTCATATTTGAATTTTTAATACAATTCGAAAATGAACTTTAAAGTATGTCCCAAATACCTCGTTAAAAGATAGGTATTTAATAAAATAGCAACTTTGTTAAAAAATAAATCCAATATTCAAATTTGAATTGTTAAAAATTGTCACACCTATATTCATGTGTTTCAAAACTATTAACCTAGAATAATATTATATTGTTTGTTCCAATATGTAAACTAATTGTTTTAATTTAAAAGCAGAAGGGATGTTGATTGTACCTACCTAAGTCTATATAAACAATAGCTATATTGGAGAATACATGTTATTGGAGCACTGGAGATTCTATGTTTATGTTTCATGATTTGTTTTGATTGTAGTGTTTAGTGTTCTGTTGATGGCTTTAATTAATAAAATAAATAAAACCTTTGAGACAGGTAAGGCAAGTTGAATTACTAACATAAGTTACTGGAGTGGCAAATAGGGGTAATAAATAACATCTTGAGATAGGTAAGGCAACTTGACTTACTAACAAAAATAACTAGAGTGGCAAAAGAGGGGTAATAAATAATATCTTGAGACAGGTAAGGCAACTTGTGGTGGCATATGAGGTGGCATATTTTAATTAAGTAGGTATAACAAGTTGAGGTGGTTGATAGACCAGTGGTTACGACGCCGGCTTTCGCACTGTTTCGTGCGGAGGTCGTGGGTTCGAATCCCGGCCGTGTCGACCATTTTCCGCTTTCACGACACAAGCATTTGCTTACTGTGAAATATGTCATAAAGTGTATTTGTGTTCACTTCAAGTGAGCACAGATTCATTTATATAAAAAAAAGGAAAAAAAAAAACTTGACTTAGGTACTAACAAAAATACGTAGAGTGGCAAAAGAGGGGTAATAAATAAAATCTTGAAGACAGGTAAGGCAACTTGAGTTACTAACAAAAGTTAATAGAGTGGCAAAAGAGAGGTAGCCTGGCAATTCTACGTCTTAAGGCCAAAAGTATTTTACAAAATCCATTCCAATCCTATTCTGACCATGGTAGAAAAAACAAGGTTTTTCTATCGAATAACCACCCCATCAAACGAAATATTGGATTTATGCCTAATACAAACCTACCTATTTCGTAAAAAGATAGAAAACTAATGTTTGAAAGCCTCATAGCTACCTCGACTGAAGTCGAGGAGGTGTTTCCTGGAGACGACACCCCCTGTGAATGAACTGACCGACGGCCGACACTGTGGAGAGAGACCTGCAATCCCACGTATCTTCCTCCAGCTGAGGAGATATCTGTGGGACACAACTTGCCCTACACATCTTGAAGAGCACTCAACAGGCTAAGAACAGGTGTCACCCGTTGCTACAGTAACCTCAAAAAGTGGGGTTACAGAGAAGAAGACACTTTCTTGTGAGTGCGGCTCCGTGCAAGAATACTCTCACCTGTTCTCGTGCCCTCTGATTGGTGAAACATGCATGCACACACGAGGACACCGTGATGGCGAGGGATAGCGGCATTCGGGTGGCCAGTTACTGGGGGTTTCAGTTTTTATGTACCGGAAACGGAAAGTAAGTAAGTAGGTAGCTAGTTTTTTTTAAGTTTCATAAAATAAATTGCATAATGTAGATAGTGCTTCTATGAAAGTGTCAATATACATGAACCAATAATACTTCCATTCTAAAAAAAAAGTAATACTTTGTCTAACTTCAAATACATTCGAAATGAAAGCTTACAATTTCCTGAAGAAAATACAATCACACAGCTTTGTTTGCCTGGGTGTTTTTTCTTTCTTTCTTTTTTATAACGTGTCTACTGTCCACTCTATCTCTTTGAGTCTGGTTTTGAAATAAGCCAAACACGTCAAAGATATGAGAATGCAGTACGTATATAAACCAAAAGGTTACAGTTGTTGTATTAAGTTGGAAAGTTTTTTAATATACCTACTTACCAAAAGATAAATGAAGCAAAGTGATCACGTTTGCAGTGTGAAACTCATAAATAACAAAGCCAGTGTGCAAAATGTGTATTGATTTATTTTTAATTTTAGACACCAAAATGTGATGGAGTTTCTTTTTATTTTATTTATTTATTTATTATCACATATAAAAATCAATCATTTTTGTACAAAAAAATCTCAACTAGGACAAGCCTGTCTTTGAGAAAATGAGTTGTAATACTTTTATATAGCTTATGCATAACTTAAGTTATTAAAAATACTTAATCTAGTTACGTTATTAAAAATACTTAATCTAGTTACATTTTATTGCTTTTTTTATATCTACATAGTTACAAATGAGGTGACATATTTTAATTAAGTAGGTATATCTCTTCTACTTAGTTCCTTCTATACTTATTGGCATTTTCTTTTACTTTATTTTTTACATAATGTGGATAATTAAAATGGCATTCGTATCTATTATAGTAACATGAATCAATAGGTATCGACTTTACACACTAAACAATTTTTTATAAAATAAGTAGGTACACAATTTAATGAGATTAACGGAAATTTATGTTACATTTTCTATAGTCATATTTTATTCTTACCAAATTAGAGGCATATTAATTAAAGTATTTATATTAATATAAAATATTAAAATATATTGGCATATTCTTTTGTGATTCTCTTCTATTTAGCTAACATAGTTGATTGGTAGCTTCCATACTAAAGATCGTGAGTTAGATATCCGGTGCCGGAACATGCTATACCTAAATAGTGTGAAAGATGTCAAAGTTTATTTCGTTTTCGATTTGGTTGCGCCCCAGATTTATTCTATAAAAAATGTTACTGGTGACTGCAAATAAAGATAGGGAGATAATTGTTTTTTATAATATAAAAAAAACTGTCACATTTCACTTATCAAACAATTTTGTCCAATTATGAACTTGCCAGTTTCGCACTCCAAGCCGGTTGCTTGGATGTTTGAACTTCGGCACAGGTCGGTTGGATCGAATCCTACCAGGGTCCTGTACCCCTAGTACAAGTTTTCGATGATCGAATATCGAAACGATCATCGAAATAGTTTCGAAAATATTCCATACAAAAATTATCGAATGATTCGATCTTTTGATTTTCGCACACTATTTGCACGCTAATAAGCGCTTATTATCGTGCAATTAGCTTTCGATTAAACTCGTACTAGCCCCACTGGGATCTTGATCATGAGACCTATACTTACATCATTAAAAAGATAGCACAAAAATATGCCAAAGTCCAATAATAAATGAAAGAGTTAAAATGGCAGACTAAATTAAATGTGTACCGAAATTTTATTTAAAAAGGTTTATTTTCATTTTCGTCATCGGTTGAATTAATTTGAGGTTTGACTTTAACACCTGGTGGATTCACCCTCAAGTCAACCTGTACGTATGTACCTATATTATAAAGGTAGGCACCTACTTCTCATATTATGGACAGGGTAGATTAGCGAGATGGAACTTTGACGTTGGTTTTCACTTGGGAAATGATGGTCAGGACAAAAATAATACTACCGCAATATAACGAAATATGGAAAGGGCGTGCACTCACATTTACAAAGAGTGGACGTCAAAGCGTCCAAGCAAAAGAAACTCCCTACCGCAATATGTATAATGTAGTTAGGTACCTCCCGACTTTTATAAAATGTAAATTCATAAAAATCAATTTATCTTTAGAGGGTGGTCGAGAATAATTTTTATTTTCTCATGATGTTTTTATTATATTAGACGGAGAGCTCTTGTGTATCCATGTGCCCCTAAATGGGGACTCAACGTGCGGCATTCGGATAGATTTCTTGTTCGCCCGCGCAGGCTGCGTCATCAACTCATCACAAGCACCTATAATCTCGGCTCCAGCGCTGCAAGCCAAGCCACCGCCTCCGGTTTACCGCCATTACAATCTGTATATAATAAACATTACAAAATCGAGGAGTGGACATTACAAAGTGGATTTAACATAAAACAGAGAAAAGGGGAAACTATTAAGCGCACCCATAGAACCAAGTGAAAGGGTGATAATTTCTTCAGAATTAAATTTGATTTACTTTAATGTAATTCAATAACTTTGTTTGAATATAGGTTTTTATATTTCAAAAGATTTTTTCATAAAATGTTGCTTAACACCTTTGTAGTTTCCAATCCTCAATAATAGAACAATAATATTTTACTCACGTTTTCATACAATATGTACCTACCTAAAACTTGAAATATTATTCTATGGTGCGAGTATTCTACATACTTTTCAAGAAATATTAAATACTTTATGATGACTTGGTTGTCAGGTGTGAGAGGAGAACTGATGACATCTTACATGAATGTAAAAGGTTTCTGAAAACTTGATGCCCAATGATGGTAGTTTATGTTTCAAAACTTCTTATCTTCTCATCAACCAACTCATTGTCCAAGGTGTTATAACTTGAGATGAAAACTTTCTGCATATTTCCTGTGTTTCATGGCTTGGTGAAAGTTTTAGTGATAGCCACAATGTTTCTTTTGGTCTTGATGGGAGGTTTGTCCATTCATTGTACAAATTTCAATGAATAGAAGTTGAGCAAAAAAATATTTTGTTTTTTTTTTTATTAATCAGATATATAAACAGATTTCTGAAGAACTCATGACACAAAAACCTACACTTATAATAACGGGTACCTATTGTTGGTAGTTCAATTGTCTAATAGACGTTGACTTCAATAAAGAGGTCCCGGATTCGATTCCCGGTCGGATCAGAGTTATTAAATGAATCAATCAATCAATAATTCTCCCTTTTTCACCCCACTCAGGAGCATAGGGAGGCAACAAGAGCTCTTCATTGCGCTCGATCTTGCGCAATGTTTATAACCTCCTTCCACACCATGTCCAAATCCCTCAGCTCTACTTCGAAGGAGCGGAACACAGTGTAGGGTCTTCGGGACCCTGATGGGAGGAAGAACAGCGCTCTCCTCGGCCAACTCTCATTCGGCATCCTTAACACATGCCCCAGCCAAGTCCATCTCCTCCCCACAATGGTAGAGGTGATGGGCTCACGCTGGGTGCACTGCCGTATAACGTCGTTCGTGATGCGGTGGTACCATCTTATTGAAGTGGTTGGTAGACTAGCGGTTACAACGCCGGCTTTCGTACTGTTTGGTGCGGACTTCGTGGTTCGATCCCAGGTGCCGACCATATCTTCCTCTTTCACGACACAAGATTTAAGTAGCTTACTGTGAAAGAGTCTAGGAGTGTATTTGTGTTCACTTTGAGTGAGCACGAATTCATTAAAAAAAAATCTCCTGAGTCACTTCATTTCAAATGCAGATATTTTTGTGCCTGGGTTTTGGTCAGGTGCCAGAACTCAGTTATGAAAACATGCATAAAATAATTTTGACCAATTTTTTAGAGTTTTTACTCCATAGTGAGGCGAACTTCCAAATCCATAGGAACCAATATTTGGTCGGTCGTTTATAAAACCAGCCCTTAGGTGATCTCGAAAGTTTTAAAAATTTAAAGTTTTTCGAAAACTCATTCAACTTGACACATTTAACGTCTTTATAGCAATATACCTACTTTTTTACGTTATACTGTCAGTAGGCATACCTACCATATTTTCTGAATCGAAAAAAAATTGTTTATATGACCGAGCTGAAGAGAATTATAAATTCGCATTTTATATTATATGGAGTCTCATTATCAGGATAAAGCAAAGTCGACAACTATTCAAATTTCATTAGCTTAATGGATTGACTGAAAGTTTAACACGGAAATAAAGTTCATGCATTGAGATTTGTTATATAGATTTAAAATTAAAATACAGGGAATCGGGTTCATTATATTTGAGTGTATTTTCCAAAATAACAAACCATTTCGCGTGCATTATACTTACATATAGTAAGTTTTTGGGTATGTCATTGTTAAAATGCCCGTAAAATTTTCGTCAACCGCTTCTGTCCATTCTTCTTCTTTTTCTGGTGTCCTATCGGGTCCCCCTCGACGTCGACGACCACTTGAGAGAAATCCTCCCTATCTCCAGCTGTTGTGCCCTCTCTTCATAGTGATAACCTGTGGAAGGGTTTAACCGAAGTGTTTTCCCGTTGCTTTCTGTAGTGGTTACCTAACCTTAGCTGGGGGGAGTACCAGTTTTGTGGCGCCGGACACTCGCCATCCATTCTCTTTCTATGGGCTATGGTACTGGTGTTGGTGCCAGCGACCACATTGTCCGAGGTTCCGCGGGGCCTATGGTCACTCGTGGACGCTAGAAAGTAGGACTATTACCTTTTGGTAGTTTAGCTGATGACATATTTTCCAGCAAAAATATTCACCACCGTGACCCTACCAATCTTTGAACCCCTTCTGTCCATTATGAAACCTGATTTCAGTTCTGTCTAATTCTAATTATTTCAAGTGAAAACTGATAAATTCGACCCCGGCGGTCTAGAGAAGAGATTCTCAAAAAAAATTCTCTCGTAGAATCCATTTTTTCGATTATGAGGAGAGTTTCAGTGATTAAAGCTAACGCAATTCAACCATCGTTGTTATGATCTTCAAATACGGCTCATTTTATAACAGCCTTTTTGGAAGCTCAAAATCCTCCACAAGTAACCCAGCCAGCGCAGTATGTTAAAATGGACCTGACTATGGTTATAAGTATAGTGGAAATAAAATACGCACTAAGTGCCAAATAAATCATTTTGAGATAATCTAATAAAACCGATTTTTTCCCCCATATAGACATAGTACTATGATGATTATTTTGGAACTTTTTTTTACGCCTTTAGATCATTGATATGGACTAAGTGCAATATTTAGGCTATCGGCAATGGTTTATAGAAAATATTTCCTCATACAATATATTATTCTGGTAGAGATCTTAGAGCTCAGTGTTTTCTGACCTCCATTGAAATTGTATATTCCGCACTTTTCTTTCAAACGCGTCCAGCCGGTTTTTCTCATGCTTAGTCTGCGCCCAGTACTTTGAGGAGGACGATAAAATTGATTTTATTGGATTAAGTAGATTCAACTATCCATCAGTGAGACCGAAGAAGCCCTGGTTAGGTCAAACAATTCTTCGGGTGTTAGAAAAATTAGAAACCTACCGGTATCTTTTGATATGATATAGGTACCTTTTATATCCGAAGTTATGAGGCACCTATTGATCACTCGCAAAAAAAACCAAAACAAATTGTATACAAAACATTCTTACTAAGTATTAATTTGTAGATATTATATAAAAAACATACGACTCTCGATTGTTCAGAAAACCCTGTATGACGCTGAAATAAATATTAAGTAGGTATGTAGGTGTGTATACTCATAGGATTTTGTCTGTTATCAGTCATCTCAGTCCTCACTATGCCATAGCAAATATTAAAATGAAATGCTTTAAAACAAACAACGCAAAGTAATTAAATGTTCGAAAGTAGCTACTTTCTGTGTTGAAGAAAATTAGGGATTAAGTAAGAAGGTACCTACAAAGGTACAATGCTAGAGATCCGAAGAATCAGCCAAGTCATGGATATTTGGAATGTCTCAAGAATGGGTGATACAATAACAGCCACAAAAATTTACAAGATAGGTACTTCAGGATAACAGGCCCCAGGAAGACCAACTAAACGCTCAAAGGATAGCTGGTAAACAACAGATTTATCCATCAACACAATAGGCACACCAAACCAGCAAGCCTCATCAAAGACAAAGAATTATGTATTATATATTTTTAATGTAAAAGCAACAATTGTTGCGTAGAGAGAAATAAAATAAAAAAATAAATATACATAACTTTTAAAATACAACTATTATAGTTGTATTTTAAAAGTCAATCATGATCTATACGTATCTACTTATTACAAGACATTTAGGCACTTTTTCTTCTTGATTTATGTATGTCACCTTGACGCTCAACAACGCTGAAAAGTCGAGAATGAGTCTGGGAAAATTCATCGCGAACAATTCATCGTCAGTACAATTCATCGTGGGTGCAATTCATCGCGATCACAATTGTCAAATTGTTTATGACCTAAAAATAAGGTAAAGCTTCAGTTTATTCACTCTTATGTCCGGATGCCTGAAGCCCACACCAGTGCACAAACTCTATCCAATTATTGGCATAGCTCCACCCAATATCAGAAGAAGGGCTGCTGCGGACGCGGAGAGGCATAGGCAGGTCCACGATACAAGACACCCCCTTTTCGGCCATGAGATGGCGGCCCAGAGACTGACATCGAGGAAGAGTTTCCTTAAAACAACCACCAGTATGGATGCCTCAACGTCAATGAAACAACACAGAGAGGATCAATGGAAGCTCGAACTTGGTGACAGACTTTGGATGGCGCCTTTGGAGGGAAATAATACCGCGCACAGCCTTGACTTTCCTATCTGGAAAACTTTGAATAGGCTCAGAGTGGGGGTAACCAGATGCAGGGCCAACCAGCGAAGATGGGGATTCCTTGAGGGTGAGGAGGTGAGCTGTGACTGTGGGGAGCTGCAGGACGACCTGCACTTGTTGACGTGCCCGTCGATGCAGGTGACTTGTGGGGTGGAGGACCTTGTGAGGGCAAATGACAAGGCGATATCCGTCGCTGCATACTGGAGTGGCAAAGTCTGAAGTCCGGACTCGAAAAGTAAGTATTCACTCTTATAAATTAAAGATGGCGGCGATTTTGACATACGCTGGAGTATTACCGTGTTATCACTCGGGGAGGTGTCCAAAAAGGTATGGCGGGTTCCACCATTTTTTAACTACGTTCCAACCTTAACCTAACCCATTCAAATCGTATATAAAATAACATCGAAATCATTAAAAAAAAAAATTGACAGCTGACAGTTGCTTGACAGCTGTTAATTTGCAGTGCAAATTGTTTTTATTTATTTTGCTGTATTTTTCTGGTTTCATATGCTTTTTAATGGTTTGTGATACTGGTTTGTGTTCTGTGCGATATTTGGAATTGTTTGATTCTCTGTTGTGGATGTGTTTTGTGTAGGAATGGTTCCACAAAGTTTCTTGTATTTCGATGTTGTGACAATAACATTTTCATCTATCAAATTATGCAAAAGTATTCTAAAGTGTTCTTCTTAACGTACTGGACTATTCTGAAACATCTTAAAGAACATTGTTTGTCTCGACTCATTACTGAATGAAATCTAAATAAGTACGCCTGTGTAAACGCCCTTAAGTCACCTAATAACGATTTTGACATGTCGAATATGAAAAACTGCACCGGCTGCGGTAAGAAGACGAATGCTGACGACTCTGTGTCCTGCTCCATTTGTCATGCCAGATTTCACTGCTTATGTGTCAATATTTCGCGCGGAGGTCTAACACGTCTGCGCTCTACATCGTGGAGGTGTTCCGGCTGTGTTGTTGTTGATGAAAGCGTCCACGAAGTGTCATCTAAACCTGCTGCTTCTCCGGCTGCAGCATCAATGTGTAAATCACCATCACAACTTGACATTTTGCAAACCAAAAATGGTAAACCGTATTCAGGCGATTCCACCGCAGACAAATTAAATAATGTGTCGAAAGATTTGTCGATGCCACCAAATTCAAATAAGAATGTGGCACTTAATGTTGATCTTACTTCTTACATTGATAACAGATTAGAGTCATTTTTTCATAGTATATCATTGAAATTCGACGATGTACTTAGCAAAATGGACGAAAAACATGATAATTTGGTAAAGTCGATTAATCTATATACAAAAAAGGTAGAAGAACTTGAACTTGTTTCTAAGAAGTTTGATGATATTATTGTGGACTATGATGACTTAAAGAAAGAACACAATGATGTTCTGCTCCGACTAAACGAGCTTGAGCGTCGTAATGCGCAGCTGGAGCATTACACAAATGATGTGGAGCAGCGATCCAGAAGGGCCAATGTCGAGATTCAAAATGTAACAGAACGTAAAGGTGAAAACCTGCAGAACATAGTAACATCTCTGGCTAATAAGATTGGCGTTCCAGTATTGCCTTCTGACATCACCGCAGTGCATCGAGTCTCTCATGGATCTGCCACCAACAACAGACCAAAGAATATTATTTTAAAGTTTTCTAAAACTAGTTTGCGTGATGCTTTTTTAGACTGTGCAAAGCTGAAACGTGGGCTAACAACCGAGGACATAGGTATACAGGACAAGGGGAGAAGGATATACATATCAGAGCACTTGACCTTGAAAAACAAACTACTCTTCAGAGATGCACGCATTATGGCAAAGGCAAAGTCTTGGAAGTTCACCTGGACAAAAAACTCAAGGATTTATGTGAGAAAAGACACAAACGAGCCTGTCCTGCGCATTACTACGGGAGAAGATTTACAGCAGATTTTATAAACTTATCTTTTATTTCTTTGACTACGTATATTTTTCTAAAAAGATTTTATCGCTATATTTGTTCCTCTTTTTCCATTGTTCTTCCCATTTCCCCACCTTTTTGTACTCCCTGCTCAACCGTTTGCTTTTTTGGCGTTTTCTGCTCCTGTACTGCTGTGAACGTTTATCGACCATACTCCATACTTAACCAAATCATTGTAACATAGGTACTCTTAAGTTATACTACCAGAATAGCAGAGGATTGAAGAGCAAGACTTGCGAGTTTCGTGCTAACCTTATCATAAACAACTTTGACATCGTAGTTCTGACGGAGACCTGGCTTAGGACTGGTGTCTCGGATTCTGAATTGTTCGATGACCGTTATGTGGTATTCCGCAGAGACAGAGATTTTGATCTCACAAATAAGAGGGATGGTGGCGGTGTTCTGATAGCGGTTCAGAGGTCCTTGAAGTGTTCGCGTGCTCCCATGTGGGAAACCCTGGGTGAGAACTTGTTTATCTCGCTTTTTCTGTCTTCTAATGCAAATATAAACCTGTCCAGACCAAATCTCATCCTAGGTGTTGTCTACATTCCGCCGTCATCCCCTATCTCCGAATATGAAACACATCTCAATAGTCTTTCTGCCAATATTTTAAAACATGACCAAAACACTCATATATGTATTTTAGGCGATTACAATGTCCCTGGAATTAGGTGGATGACTGGTGGGATTAACCCGGAAGCCACTGTTGAGTCGAGCCCAGGCGATACGGCCAGATTACTACTTGAATCAATCTCCTTCTTAAATGTTAAGCAATACAATCATATTCCCAACAAAAATAATAAAATCTTGGATTTGGTTCTGTCTGATGTTGCTTGTACTGTGATTCGAGGAGATTTTCCTCTAGTGCCTGAGGATGGTCATCATCCTTCTCTGTTGATTGATATTCCCCTTGAACCGAATGTGCAGTTGGACACCCAAGGTGTACCCAAATATAATTTTTTCAAAGCCAATTTTAATGAAATAAATCATATGCTCAGCCTAATTGATTGGAATGCTCTATTGGATAACAAAAATACTGATCGTGCTGTGGAAATTTTCTACGATACGCTGGTTAATATAATTGACTTACATACACCTAAGAAACTAGCCAAAAAGTCCAAGTACCCATTTTGGTATAGAAGTTCTACAGTTGCGTTGGTTCGAGACAAGAATAAATACTGGGACCGATGGAGAAAATATAATAATCAATTTGACTACGCTGCCTATTCTAACTTTAGATCTCAACTCAAAATTGCACACAGAAATGATCATAGACACTATATTGCTAGCATTGAAAAATCTATCAAAACTAACATAAAGCCGTTTTTCTCCTATATTAACAACTTAAAGGTGTCTGACTCATATCCCAAAAACATGCATTACAAGGATATTGTATCTGATGATCCTGAACGTATATGCGAACTTTTCTGTCAATACTTTAAGTCTGTTTTCTCTGCGGAAACCATGACTGGCACAGATCACGATTCGTCTAGTCCTAATGCATCATCACTTTCATCGATTAACATCTTAAGCTCCGAAATCTATAACAAACTTATCAACCTCAACACTAATAAGGGCGCTGGACCTGACTTGATTTCCCCCATTGTTCTGAGTAAATGTGCGTCTCACCTGACCAAACCTCTGCATATTCTCTTCAACAAGAGTATCAGGGAGGGCTGCTTTCCAACCATTTGGAAAACAGCTCACGTTACCCCTATTCATAAGGCAGGTAATAAGGATGATATTACGAACTATCGCCCAATATCAATACTCTCCTCTGTATCCAAGGTTTTTGAAATGATAATCAAGGATCACATTTATAATTTTCTCAAACCTCAACTCTTGGAGGAGCAACATGGTTTCATGGCTAATAGATCGACCACCTCAAACCTTCTCGTATATGCGGATTTTCTTTTCAGGGCGATGGATCAACGCATACAAATCGACGCAATTTATACAGACTTTCGGAAGGCATTTGATAAGGTTGATCATGGACTACTGGTTCAAAAGCTTTCATATTATGGTATCCACGGTGACCTATTGAGGTGGATTAGTTCATATTTAAGTAATAGACTTATGACAGTAACTCTTAATGGTTTCAAGTCAGAGTGCGTGTGTGTTACATCGGGTGTACCCCAGGGTTCTGTCCTGGGCCCTCTGCTGTTTCTGGCTTTCATCAATGACATAGGAAATTGCTTCGTTCATTCGGATTTTTTACTATTTTTATTTTTTTTATTTATTCGTTTATTAAGTTGCAAATATCAGTTATACATTACATTGAATCAACCCACTAGGACAAGCCTGTCTTGGGTAGATAAAAATACATATACATTTAAATACAGTAAACAAAAGAATAGAAAGCATAAAACATACAAAGAATAACCCTATAAAAATAAACAAAATTCGTAGTCCAAAATAGAAGTAATTAATTATCACTATAAGCAGTCACAATAATAAGAAAACAAGTATGTAGTTCAGGCAATAGACAATCATATAAAATGACAAATAGGTAGACACAACAAATAATTAAATGAACAAAATGTCCAAAATGATCTTAAAATAAAAAAATAAAAAATCACAGCAATATAAATAATGTATTGATGAAATAAATACTACACACACATACCCTCACACCCTAGAACACTCCTTCTCACACACACACACAGACACCCTCTCTCTCTCTCACACATTTACACACACCCTCTCACACACATATTAACATACCTTCTTTCGTACTCATTTACACACGGGGAATACACTAATATGGAATTTCGCCGATTTGCTCTCTAACCCAACCGTCAACAAACCTCCTGAACATACCCTCACTTTTAGCATTCCTAATGTTTGGGCTTAAAGAGTTAAAAATTCTCGGAGCTATTGCAAAATACTGGCGCCTACCAAAAGTTGTTCGACAAAATGGGACCCAGCAACTCATTCCCACTGCCGTTCTCGTTTCACGGCTCTGCTGAGACCTCGACCTAGACACAGAAGTAAAGTATCTTCGTAGTGTGAGTCTAACAAATAATTGATCCACAGTGAGTACCTTAAACTGTTTGTAAATTTCAACAGTGGGAAATTTCATGGGTTTCTTTAGGATCACTTTTATGAGACACCTCTGTGCCACCCTCAGTCCCTGCAGAACCGTAGTTCCACAGCTGCCGAATGCAATTAAGCCGTAGATAGGCCGAGACTGTGCTAATGCGAAATAAACTGCTCTCAGGGTTAGAGGATCCAAGACGTTTCGCAAGTTTTTAAATATGTAAATGAGTTTTCTTAGTGTTTTACTAAGTTCCTCAACGTGTCCGTGCCATCCAAGTCCATCATCTATCTTGAGTCCTAAATATTTAATTTCTCTCTTCTTTTGAATAATGGGACACTGACATTTACCGTGACCAGTACAATTATTTTATTTTATTTTTTTTTATTTTAACAATATATACGGCACAAAGTGCCTTTGACAACAATATAATATAACAAAAAGCAGAAACAGGAAAATAAACAATATACACATAGAATACAAACACATTTTAAGACAGAAAGAATAAAACAATAGGCAAGAGAGTTACATAATAGCAAATATTAAGGAAATATTCATGCAAGACTATTTAAAGCCTACAAAATTGCAGTAATACATAGATAATGTTGAATATCGTGTAAGTATGCATCTTTATACTTGGGTAGACACAATATGTTTATTATATAGAGTATTTGTTATAAAGAATAGTTTATATTACAGAAATAAAACCATAAATACAGCTAAAATGCATAGGACTACAATATGTGCACACATACCTAGCTTATATAAATAAAATAAAAAACAATAACAACAACAATAAAGAAGTATGTAAATTTTCTTAAGTTAAATAATACCAAATCTACTTCCACAAAAAGTCATTTCACTTAACAAAGGCTCTTCCAGAAGAAAAACTCAACACCATAGTAAGATGTAAACAGTGCATAAAAATACAATGTGTTACAGGTACATTCAATTATAAAATAAAAATATATGAGTAGAAGAAAATAAAAAATTGCAATGTGTGGTGTAGACATATAATTTAAAAAAAAGAGAGAGAAATAATTAATAAATCCAATAATTATTACCAGACAGATATCATTATCATAGCTTAGACAATACATGGAGATGAGATTTAAATTGGGAAAGGGTTAAATTGAAAATATCGATATTTGCGTCAGATAGAATGTTGCCCTGCCGATGCAGTCTTGGAATAATCGTGTTCCTCATGTATAAAGTGTTGTAGTGGTTATTGTTACAATAAAAAGTAATGCTCGTGTAATCTCAAAGATTCATTCATGTTAGGTTGACTCACTTCCCTCAGGCTGAAGGAGAGATACAGGGTTTTATTTAAGTTTAAAGTCAATAAGTTGCAGTCCAGCCATTTCTTTACCTTCTTGAGTCCCATCTCAGCACGATGGTATGCCTCTGTCCATGTTTCAGCTGTGAACAATAGGGTTGTATCGTCTGCAAACGCTATAATTTTACCGCCAATATCAAGGTTGCATAATTCATTTATGTACAGTAAAAATAATACGGGACCCAGGACACTTCCCTGTGGAACACCATATTCGACAGTCTCAAATGTACCACAAATCTCCCCCACCTTAGTCGCCTGTCTTCTATTAGTGAGGTAGCTTGAGAACCATCGATGTGCAGGGCCCACGATTCCCACCCTAGTAAGCTTTTCCAACAAGAAACGATGTGACACAGTGTCAAAAGCCTTCTTAAGGTCCAGGAATATTCCCAAGGTTTTCTTTTTATCATCCAAACCCCCCGAGACGTGTTGAGTCAGATCCAGTATGGCATCGACTGTGCTCTGCCCCTCTCTAAACCCATACTGAGAACAAGATAATATAGAGTTAGTTTTCATATATCTAGTCAAACGGATTTTTATGATAGTTTCAATAATCTTCGAAAGAACATTCAATATGGAAATGGGTCTATAGTTTGATGCGTCGCTTCTGTCACCATTTTTGAAAATAGGAATTATAACGGCCTCCTTGCAGACGATCTCAAAATTTATCGTCCCATAAGATCTAATGATGATGCTGCTTTACTGGAGGAGGATCTCGGTAGGGTCCACGACTACTGTGTTCGTAATAGATTGGAACTAAATCTGAAAAAATGCTTTTCCATATCCTTTACTAAAAACAGAAATATTATTTCTCATAATTATGCGATTGACGATACTATTCTGCAGCGACTCGACTCGGTGAGGGATCTTGGTGTTACCTTCGACTCCAAGTTGCATTTCGACGTTCACGTTGAAAACATTCTGACACAATGCAACAAAATGCTCGGTTTTATCCTAAGAGTGACTAAGGAATTCAGGGATCCTACGTCTCTTATGACCCTGTATGTCTCACTTGTACGCTCTCGAGCTGAGTATTGCTCCCCTGTGTGGAATCCCTTATATGACAAATATAATATTGCATTAGAAAAAATCCAACATAAATTAGTACGAATTGGAAATCGCAGATTGGGGACATCACGCTTTAATGATTTAACGGACCTCTCGTCGAGGCGTGAACTTGCTGACGCCTGTTTGCTACGTAGAATTTGCATGTCCACACTGGACACACCCCAATTATTGAAATTGATTAACTTCGCGGTTCCAACAGTTAGACGATCATTTTGGCCCTTTCACATTAATCGTCACTTAACTAATGCAGGTTTGCGAAATCCTCTGCTAAGAATGACTAAAAACTACAATAATAAATTTAAAGATGTCGATATGTTTCACGGTAGCTCCTATACATTCAGGAGATCAATATTATCTATACTTGAGCAGTGAGTATCCCTCCCCCTTCCTTTCTTCCCCACTACTTTTTGAACTCTTTTATTATTTTTAAATTCCAAATATTAATCTATTTTCAATTTTTCTTCTTTTTCTAACCTTAGTATATAAGTTGACATTATTTAAGTTTGTTAATTTTTGTATAATATGTATGTTGATGAACTCGGGCCGTCTTCCCCTTGGTTTTCCTTGTCTGCTTTGGCTCCCTATTGCGGCTATGGGACCTCCGGGGCTTTAGGATCTGGGGGTTTGGTGGGCGCTTTGGTGTGCCGGGGTGGGCATTGGGTTCGGGGGTGGATGGCCTGAGTCATAATATGTTTACACCTGTAATGGGGTGCAGCATGATCTGTTTATTGATGTTTGTTCATGTGTTACTATTTTTATGTTGTACCTGTTGGTGTATGGTTGGGAATAAATAAATAAATAAATAAAATTAGGAGTGACTAAACTGAAGTTTTACCAAAAATAATTACAGAGTTATATACAAAAACCCAGAACCCGGAATCGAATTCCATTCTAAAAGTACTCGCGATGAATAATTGTTCTCGATGAATTATTCTTCTTCTTCTTCAATGGCGCTACAGCCCAAATCGAGCCTTGGCCTCCTGCAACTTTCGCCTCCACAGCTCCCTTTCTCGATGAATTATACCCACGATGAATTTTACTGACGATGAATTGTTTGCGATGAATTTACCGGCTACCGTCGAGAATATAGGTATCTAAGTACAAGTTCAAAATACTATAGTTTTATTGTAAATCATTAAAAAAATATTGTAAATATTAAGGGGACAAGTAATCAAATCCATCTCAACAACGAATTCTCTATAGTATTTAAACGTGAAACTTAAAAACCTGCCGATGCGGTGAAGCGAAAACGTCTATTTGATTTGATACAAACTGAAACGAAAAAAAAAAGGAAGAACAAAATTATTATTGACACTTTTTATGGAACTGAGCGTGTGATTCTGAATTCATAAATTGGAATATTAGTATTCAGTGAGATGTGAAAAATTATAATCCTTTTGTTCGTACAATTATTATTGTCGTTCACTTTGTACGCGGCTCGGTGGCCATTCTTTTCCAGGACCGTAATACCTACGCGGTCCTATACTCGGGAACAATAAAACGATGCTCAATTGTTCATATCCTGTAAGCTCACTCGTGATTGTTAGGGAAAACTCAGGTGCTAACAAGCGTTGTACGCCTCCGCCACGGTGCCTAGATATGGACAAAAGCGACCCAACAATAGGCCTGTGGGTATTGTTTAACAACTAACTGATAAGTATACACTGTGCGAGATTCTTATGTAACCACTGTTTATATTGTGTGAAAAGGTTTCCAGCTTCTGCTCCTGAAAATATCTTCCGACTCAAATATATATATATACATATCCGCTAACAACCAACTGGCTTTTTAGAGTTTCTTCTTCATCCACTTTTAAAGTTTTTGGATGTCACAGATTCCCTGTCTATATCATCCCTAATCCTTATCGCTCATCACTCAACAATAGTAGAACAAAGCGTTCTCGGAATCAGAGTTCTACGTGTTTTCACACATAGTTTGACATTCCATTTGGGTCGCTGTTGTGGTAGATTTGCTTATTCCTCCCTTATTCAAGGAATAGCATTCTATAATATTAGTATGGCTTTTTTAAAAGTTAAGGCTACATATAAAATGGGTTAAAAATTAAACAAAAAAAAAATCATTTGTGTTTCGATATTTTGGACAGAATGTGCTCGGTGATAGTCCATTTCAAAATAAAAATGAAAAAGTCTTGTATCTATCTATCTATTGTTGGCTTCCACACATTTTTTGGGTGATGCACCCACTTAGCTAAAATATAAAAAATAAATAAAAATCAAGCAAACAAGCAACGAGATGCCTCCATAAAAGAATAATCAAGTGATAATAATAAAAAATAAGTTTTGTATAGCACTATTACAAAATTGATGAAATTATTCAAACATGAACAATGTTTAAGAAGTCTTAATCATTTTGATAATGGACATATTTTAATAGTTTATTTTTATTTTAAAATTTATTTGTGATTTCACGCAAGGGCACAAAAATTGCGAAATTATTTCTTGCTTTTCCTCGCGTCCTCTCTGTAAAACCATTTTGTTACCAATTTCTTTTTCTTCTGACCTATGTAGGTATCATCTGGGAAGGTTTTCCATGATTTTTTTTCAATTCTTCTGCAACGACAAGAATTAATACCGAAGTAAAAAATAATTTTAACTTCCAAACTTACAGTGAATAGCCATTAAAATAAGGCCATAAAACTTACAGTGAATAGCCATTAAAATAAGGCCATCAAACTTACAGTGAATAGCCATTAAAATAAGGCCATCATACTTACAGTGAATAGCCATTAAAATAAGGCCATAAAACTTATAATGAATAGCCATTAAAATAAGGCCATCATACTTACAGTGAATAGCCATTAAAATAAGGCCATAAAACTTACAGTGAATAGCCATTAAAATAAGGCCTTCAAAATTTTGTCTTTATCATGTTGTACTTTGAATGCATTCTGCCGATTCTTATTGATACGGACCATTCTTGAGATTTCTGGTTGATAGTGTAATTATTTTGTTTTTCCAATTAATTATCAAAAATCGATGATACTTACATTAGAAATGACGAAAGGCTACTAGTCTATAGTCAACGATACTTCAAAATCCTTTAGGCCATTTTCAATCAAATTGAAACACTTACCTTTCCTTTATTCTTTAAAAATAATAGATTTCTAATTGTTTGAAATATCCGGCTTAAAGGGAATCTACAGCAATATAAAACTTTACTTGAATTAACTGACACGGCGTCTATAAAAGGTTCGACGTTTACATACGATTAATTAAAAAACAGTTTTTTATACTTAATTAAAAAAAAGACGCATTTCCATTGAACATTAAATATAAAGGAAAAAAACTCTCCATGCAACGATAGAAGTAAATTACTTCGATTGTCCTGAGATTACCACATACAGTTTCAATGCACAATTTCAACAATGGATTTCCACTTAAAATCTACTTGACAAGTTGTTTTTTTTTGCTGAATCAAGTAGGCAGGAACCCTTTATTAAAACCACACTAAACCAAGCTTTAGGTATATCATAATAGCCTTCGAAACAGCAGTAGAAGATATTCGTTAGCCCGTAGTGGCTCAAAATTGTAAAAAATTGCCTCTTTAAATCGAACACTAGGTAATTGATTTAATGATTAAATCAAATATTTGCTTCTATATTCATTAAAATCACCCTGTTTATAGGACCAGCAGCCCTATTCACGAAAAAGTTTGAATCGAACTTCGAACTAAACTTAGACTTAAACTTTTCTAAATATTTAGTCATATAAGTAGTCTGTGATCTGTCAGATTTACTACCTGTCAGATTTACTCCGACTTTTCCAACTTATTGAGCTGTCAAAAATTCTGTCTGTTAGATATGTACATTTCGCCCATCTAAATTTCTTTTTCAGCCTTTATAATTGATTTATTCCGTATTTACAAGCCACATATGCGTGTTTATTTGTAATAATATTATTTTAATATGAATAAAGTTGGAAAAGTCGGAGTAAATCTGACAGGTAGTAAATCTGACAGATCACAGACTATTATATGACTAGATATTTAGAAAAGTTTAAGTCTAAGTTTAGTTCGAAGTTCGATTCAAACTTTTTCGTGAATAGGGCTGCAGATCTTCATGATAATATCATTTCACGCAAACCTGCCCAAATTAAACGACAGTTTGTTTGACTTTGAAACGTCGTGAATCGCCATGTACGTACTTATATACCTCTATTTTTCATTTAAATTTGGGCACAAAAACATATCTCGCACCATCTCTATTGAAATTTTTGTTCGATGAGAACAAACAAAGTAAAAACTGGTGAAACAAAAGCATCAATACCGCATCCATCGCCTCTATTCTACATATATTTTGCTTATCTGAATTGTTTGCAACTAGCCGGCCATGATATTTCAAAATTTAGATAGGTAGGTACTCTGTAGCTATATCAATTCCGTTTTCTCCATAACGACATTCACCAACGAAATAGTTTATCACATTCTCTGCCGGAATTGGAGAACATCAAAACTCCGCTTAGGTTTAGGCATACCTAATTAATTGTTATCTTTGACGAAGTTTTCCATAGACATCTCGTTTTGTCAAAATGTCGTGGTCGTTGTTTTTTAATTTTTATTTTGTGGTTGTGTACAGTATTGACCTGCTTGTCTGTCATCTTTCGAAAATCGAACGTATTTTTTTTATTTATTAGCCTACCACTCATTATTGAGTGATTTAGGCAAATCGAACGTTATTGAACGGAATCGAAAGGTAATAATATGGTTCTTACAGCAACCGCATAGTAACGTTGAGATATTCTAGGTAATACTAACTTCAAGGCAATAATTTATTTATTTAATTCTCTATACACATATTATAAAATAGTGTATAAAAATAGTGGGCAATGGCGGGATTATACCCGAAGCAATCTGTAACATCCAACCACTATAATCTACACAGTGGTTTTTGATAGAATACATTTGAAAATGGTCCAACAATGTGATTCTCAATAGTTTGACATTTTCCTCGACTACTTCTGGTACTTGTCTACGTTTTGTATATTATCAAAATATGCTTAGTAATAAAATTATATGCATATCATCTTAATTAAAAAAGAAATCCATTTTTATGAAAAGCGTTGAATGGAAAGACTTCTTCTTTTAGTCTCCAGAGACATAAATTTCGTCTTATATACAATGACATGTCAGAATATACCAGTCAATCTATCTCGTAAAATCTGAAACAGGAATCCATAATAATATGTTATGTTATTTTAATGAATATGCAGCAAGCAGGCTAAACAGTCTTGTATTATGATTAAGATAACTTATTTGATAACCTGACTGGCAGATGATTGAGATTCGTGACAAGATAATAGACAGTGCAATGTTCTATCTCACAAAGATCTCTTCAACTACAACGCGTGATACACAATTTTCCCTCGACACGAAACTGGAACGGTATCGCTGCATCCTTTCCCGCCGTCTGTTTAAGTTAACTCAATCTCGTGACGTATACTCTGGCGTATTAACAATTCATCTAAGTGAGTAGAAATATGATCCGGGAGTATCAGAACCCCTATTCTGTAGCAAGTGTAGGGTAGTCACTTGAAAAATGTGACTATTAGGCGATACATTTTGTATGAAAAACGTCTATACCTACGTATCGAATGCGAGAATCGCATTTCGAATTTTACTCACTAACGTAAGAGAGAAACTCACTGAATACAAATAATATTATTAGAGAACTTTTTTGGATGCGCAGAACCGAAGATTGGTTCCTTCATTCATCAGTCACGTGACTGAAGATAAATTATTATTAATAATAACTCATTTTACTTTCATCCACAAGCACAAGATAACGCAACAAAGCCCATAGGTAGGTACTTCCTTTAACTAATAATTATATGATTAAAACACAAAATTCCTATGTGTTAACGCTAAAATATTAAAAATAAAAAATCGAATTCACACACCGCTACCGACAAACGTCACAGTTTGTATGAGTTTAACAGCAGTCACGTGGTGCTTGTTGGAACCATGCGCAGTAGCACATTATTTCTCTAGTGTTATTACTTCTCAAAGGAGAAACTCACGGGAATTTTGTATGGGCTGCGGAGCTTTTCGACATATTCTGTAGGGGCGCTATACATACACGTTTCCATACAAACTTTTGTTACTTCACGCTAGCGTAAATGTCACGGAAACTTAGAATAGGGCTACAGCTAAGGCGGGGTGTCTGCAACATCAGATATAATAATATGACGTGCTACTAACAGTTTGTACATCAAAATTTATTAAGATGTTTGCTTTTACTAGGTAACATCGATAGGTCATGTTATCCATTGTCTCAGGTAATTTAATTGAAATCCGTCTCACCACCCTTGCCAACCCAACATGAAACCACCAGTGCGAAAAGGCACCCCATTCTTCTTACCCAGCATTTTTAAGTTGACAGCTGATTATACGTATTTTATAATCAGTAGGTATCTATAAAAGATAAAAAAAATATATACACGTTGTAACAAAGATAGTGGATAACCCGAAGCAGGGAGGTAGAGGACCTCAATATCTATCGATTTCACCCCTCATATTATATTATGTTCAGCGATTTTGGGTGTTTCAAAAGTTATTAACGTTTTTGTGAATTTTGAACTAATTCCGGATTTCACACTAAAATACAGAACTGTGGCCAAACCATTGATTTTACGATCTGGATTTTTTCTGAGAATGGTCCGATAGTGGCACAAATGTCATTGTAAATCAGCACCCGATACCTATTTGTTGTTTTAAAAAATCTTTTCTTTGATTTTTCTTTCAAGCGAAATTTTTTCACCAACTTTCAAGGGCTCTAAGTGCAAATTTTCACATAAAGTACAACAATTTTAATTATAGTTTTAAGAGTGTATTATAACAATATTTTTTATCTTTATTTCAATTAACAAATTATTTAATTTAAATACCTATAACATCAAATCATGCAGTTAGGTACCACAATAATTAAAAAACTGGCATTCATCACCCATATAACAGCTGTGTCTTAAATGAAAAAATGTTGAATATTGTTACTTGCACAAGTTATGAGAGTGTTTTAAGATGATCCCATTCCCATTACCAGCCAATTAAATTTTCAGGGGTATTTGTCCATTAATAATAGCAGGTTTTAAGATAAGTCATAGAAAAAAAAGTTATGTGAAAATTTTCCAAAACTGTAGTAAAGTGGAAAACATTAGAAAACAAAATATAAAAACCTATACCTTTTTGAAAAGCTTAGTAATTGGGGAAGTTTTTCCTGTAGTTTGTACGCCTAGTATATTATACTTTTTTGGAGTAACTCCCTTAGAAAATCGAAATTAAAAATGAAAATAACTGACTTGTGATTTTATAACTTTGTATTTATGAGGTTTTTGAAATTTTCTTCTTGATTTTTACTTCAACCATTCCTTTATTCTTCAGCTATTGGAAAAATGTATTTTTGGTTTCCAAAATGGAGTAGTTTGTTTACAATTTTTAGTATAGCCAAGGGCGGATCCAGGATATTAAATTTAGGAAATGACCTTTTTTTTTAGTAAATGTTTAGTTTCTAGATACCAAATTTTGGAAATTACCTTTTTTACTATCTGACCCTCCCCCCCTGGCGACAAAGCTGGATCCACCCTTGAGTATAACCCCTTTCAAGGAATGTATAGAATTACCAGTCACCCTGTATATCAGTTATGGACTCTATCCAACCGATGCAAGTCCATAGCCGAAAAATAACTTCTGAGAGGGTTTAGCTTAGTTGTACTTTTCACAATTTTTCTGTATTTTTCATTGAAAATTTCTACCCGGGATGGGTCTGTCCACGATAATAATCGACCGGTTGGATTGAAAAACCCATCAATTACACCATTATGTAGAGGAACACTTGGCTAGGACATGTGTGAAAGATGCCGAATGGCAGCTGTCCGAGAAGAGCGCTGTTCTTCCTCCCATCATCGTCCCAAAGACGAGAAAACCCTCTCATACCGTGTTCAGCTCCTTCGAAGCACAGCTGAGGGATTTGGACATCAATCGTGTGGGAGGAGATCATAAGCATTGCGCAAGATCGAGAGCTCTTGTTGTCTCCCTATGCCCCTAAGTGGGGAGTAAAGGGAGTTTGGATTGTATTGGATTATAAAAGATACATTTTTTGTTCGACAATATTCCTGAAAATTATTATAAAAAAGAATTTTAAATGATAAAACATCGATTTGTATTTACAAGATTCTGATTCTGACTTGTATCAAAAGTTCCATACAAAGGATAAAAATATGAATAGATTCCTTTCTGAGAAGGTTTGAGTTGTAATTTCTGGTCGTGTCCTCTTCCGGCAACACTCGAGTTGAAATATTTTATTGAAACGAAGACCCCACTTGAGGAAATTCTCAAATAAAGATACACACATTGAGGGCTTTGTCCTTGTAATACAAAACATGTCCAAGACACACAATCCATTATAGCTTCATTCATACCATCACTACCATATCATCCGTCTATAAAAGAAGGTAAATAATGTATTTTATTTTCATATCGAAGAAATACAGGGTTAAAAAATTGGATGATTGCTTAAAATTATATTATGCCAGACATATTGAGGGCTTTGTATCGGTAGAATCTGTCGAACCACCTTAGTACATATTTATAGTCCCTAAATAAGTATTAATGTTCAGAGTTTAAAATCTAGTCTAGATCAGAATAAAATACAATCAAGGAGGTGCGCAGGTTGGCCACTAGTAGTCGAGATTGATAATATTTTTATTTTAGTTTTAGAGCAATAATCTACTACCACATAACGTCATATATCAATTATTAATTTGAGTTTTATTTAAATGTTCAGACGTTGATTTTACCCACCTAACTATGTACAATAGCTATGCGGGAGATACCTGTTATTGGAGCGCTGGATATTCTATGTGTTTGTTTCATGTTTTTATATTGTTTGTATTCTTCAGTGTTCTGTTGGTGTCTCTATGAAATAAATGAATAAATATCTCACATTTTTACATGCTAGCGTCTGATGCTATTACAGGTCGACAACTTAACAAAAGGATAAAGGAGCGGGTAGAAGGGGCATTTAAATTAAAATCAGTTTTCCGCCACAGCTTGGGCGAGAAAGATGTTTGAGTAGGTATGGTTTTCGCGATTTCTTTTTTTTTTTTAATTTTTAAGGCCAACTCACTCTAAGCTGTAGACAATTCTTTTTGTTTTAATAAACCGTTAAACATCTTCTTAAAAGGCGAGAAATTATCTTTTTATCCAAAGCAACGTTATCGCTCGTGATAAGGAGTCCTTAACACCAGCTCGTCCCGCACCTCATCCTACCGTTCAAAACTCGCTGAATCCAATCCCCAGTAGTCGAACCATACCTAATAGTGTGTATATATTCGTTCAGTCATAAACAAGGAAGAGACGACGAGATGAAAGGTTTTTAAGAGTCGCCACCCCTGGGTACCTGATGTCTGCTATTTCCGAGAGCTGGCGTAAGGTTTCACGACAATCCCTAGAGAACAAATATATTGATATTTTTAGTAGTATCATGATAGTGGGCTAAAGTATATGTAGGTATTACTGTTTGAACTACTATGTACGTTGGAAGGTACATAGGAGGTACGTATGTTTTTTGTATTTTTTTAGGTACCTATAGGTACCTAATATGCCTTTTAAAAACCCGTTGGTTAATTTTTGTCCATGAAACCACAATGAAGAGAAAAATATGACTTTTGCAGTGATGATCGCCAATTTCAGGGTGAGTTAATAAGGTACTTACTCCGAGAAGAATATGATTTGACTTCTGGAACAAGTTTTCCTGGTTTTGATTAGGAACTATGTGATTAGAAAAGCAAAAGCATTTACATAAGTTATTTTGGCTATATAATAGGTGCTTACATGTTTTATATGTGTATGTTGCTTTTTCGTTAGGTAGGTATAACAAATAGATAATAATAGTAGGTACTTAGGTTGAACTTAGTCTGAAGTAGGTACCTAGGTACACACATATTAGTATTTAGGACCTTATATGTAGAGGCTTAACACGCCCTAAGCCTGATACTGTTGTTATGGTAATATTGTTTTATAATGCGGAATATTCGGCGTTTTCAACTACAAAATGTCAGAGGCGGAGTAGGAATAATTATAATTTTAGCAAATTTATAGGTAGGTACTTCACATCAAACAAACCAACGAAAATAAGTTGCAATAATTAATTTCTATCGAATTACTATTGTAGGGCGCGGAGAATACTTAACAATATTTTATTTAAGTTATAGGTACATACCTACTACAAACGTCATTTTTTCCTCAATTTCTAGTAGATAAGTACCTACATAATAAGTTATTCATATACCTGGTGTAACACCCGACACTAACTTCTAGAATTAGCTATAGATGCATGTGATTACTAATTATGTAAAGCATTACACCTTATGTGATTGTTTAATTTTTTTATGGGAGATCAACGGCTTAGTTGAATTTCTTTTGTTGCAAACTTCATGTGCATTCCCTTAATGAGAAATAAAATCAGATTAATCGAGTAGCTTTGGAGATACATAAATAATTTCCACTATATATTTTTGCGGTTCTCGTTTCCGTACAAAATAACACGTTGGACCACAGCACACAGCTATCACGGTTAGAGGTGCTTAATAAAGCGCATAGTGTTATTACTATACCGACTATTTTAATATAGCGTAGGTACATCGCGTGCTATTTATGAGGACGTCAATGGCGCTATGAATTCGTAGGGTTTGACAACAAAACAGCAGCGCTATCAATCATCACGTGAGCGCTGTTCTTCGGACACGTTATATTAATTCTTTGATAAATAGCGTGCTATAATATATGATATACGTATTTAATAGTATATAGTCTGTGTCTTAATTTATAGTCATTTCGAGCAATACTAACCACGGTGACATTTTAACGGTCCCATTTCACTTCAATTTGTAGAATGATTCGTAAAACGTAGTTAATGTTATTGATTTTTTGCACATACAACGTTGTTTCAAGGAGGCGTCAGATAATGTAGGACGCCACTGGAGAAAATTATGGAAATATGATTAACAAGCAAAATTCATGGCTTAGTTCTGGTTGGCTTTCCATGGATTAGAAAACTGTTCATTATAACACAAAGCTGGTGTGTCAAACTTCGTCAAACCAACACACAATGCGGTGTCTTCTAATCTGACTAGAGATTAAACAATGACATATCTACCTAAATTCATAGTCCTTGCAGTATTTACATAACAGAGATCCAAACTATCAGAGACCTTCCGAGGGGATCTTTAACTCCTGGATTGCAATCACTTTCTTCTTTTCACATCTCCGTCAGTTGAAAGTGGTTCAGAAGGTTAGCCATTTACATAGATTATTTTCTTTATATAAAGAACCATTATTCCCCTTGTGTTACCGCGACCAAATTAGATCTATTGTGACATCCTTCAATTCATTCATAGAGCGCTGCCTCTTAATTGTTCCTGGTCTCCAGAGGCGTCTTGCAGAGCGATAGTGCCTCTTCCTGGCTCCTGCCCTCTGCAAGAAGTCTTCTTAATAACAATAAAATATAAAAAAGAAGTTTTTTTGACTCCCATCTCCGAATTGCAACAATTGCTTTTGATCATGTGACCTTATGTTCCCTTTGACCACTGATGCAGAAGTACCCATTAAACCCACATCAGGTCGCCTCTACAAAGGTGCCAGGTACGACGCAGATACTCAATATGCAGAACTAGGGAAATAAAAGTCTGCCCCTACAGATCCCTGTGTGTAGGGGTAAGGCAAAAAACTACCCTGAGGTTGCCCAGTATCAGGGAGCCTCCGTTAGTTACTAACCTACCCATTAGTCACTCATCCTTCGACACAGGTCGAACCTCACCTTGGATTGGGGATTTTTGAGCAAAAGGTTTACTCCTCCTGGAATGATAGGACTAGATGAGTATGGATGGGAGGGCTCATAGAAGGCAAGAGGATAGGATTCAGGTATAGGATATGCCCTGCATGTTGGACAGCCATGCAAGGCACCCCATACTCTCTTCGCCTTGTTGACCCTAAATAATTTTGTAACCGCAGTTTCAGCCTGGGCCAAGGTTACAGGGTCCACCGTTTGTAGGTTGAGAGTAGAGTTGATTGCTGTGGCTAAGAGGCATTAAAATGCTCTTATATTGCGCGTTACATTTCGTTGGACTTGGACCTACATAGATTCTACATAATACACTAAACTTGATCTTCGTTTGCTAACAATTTTTTTTTAATGAATCTGTGCTCACTCGAAGTAAACACAAATACACTTTTTGACATCTTTCACACTAAGCAAAGGCTTGTGTCGTGAAAGCGGAAATGGTGGGCACGGCCGGGATTCAAACCTACGACCTCCGATACGCTGTACATACAAAAGCCGCCGATTAATACCACTGGACTACCAACCACCTCACCACATTATTGTCTCACAATCTCTTTTGAGGTCTTTCAGGATAGCGTTCAATATTAAGTCAAGCATGCAGTTACCCTGGTGTGGACTCCAACTTTAAAGTAAACTTTTAGTCAGTAATTCCCTTTCAATACAAACTGTATAAAGAACATTTCTATTAACCATGTCTGTCTTAGAAATGCGTAGCATTCGTTAGTGTATCCACACGGTTGATAGTAGACACTTTGAGAGTTCATGTTTCCACACCGTATAATAGCACTAACCAAACATAGCATTTGACCATCCTTTGTCGAAATTTTAAATTAATTTTTTCCATCAAAGAAACTTTAATTTCGATAAGACATTTGAAAAACAACCCAAGATTAAAATTTGACCAGCTGACATTATTATACAGGAGAGGGTTAATGTATATTTCATCCGCAAAGATTTTTTTTTGTTTGTCTGCTATTACTGAGTAATTGCTTGACGGGCAATTGTGTAAATAAAAAACTTTTCAGTAAAATTCAACAGATAAGCAGATTTAACCAATACTATACAATATGTAAAGAAAGAATAAATAATAATATTATTTCATTGACTTCGCACAATATCTTTAAGATGGGCTGAAATTGCGGCCGTCATGGCAGCATCGGGCAGTGACAATGAGGCTTCAGGCTGAAATTCAGGTCTCCTGGAAACATGCATCCACACTCTTTCAGCAGTCAATGACAGAGGAGTATTGAGTAAATTTGTCCAGTCAAAAACCCATGATCCATGTAAAAACTAAAAGAATAATAATATGAAAATCATAGATTTTAAGATCTTATAGAGTACATATGAAGCTACCGGTTTCTATTGAATGAATATGACAAGAAAATGAACAAGCAAGAAAATAAAAAAGTAATTAATTCATTTGTTGTCGCAATATTTCCCTTCTTACTCGTAAGTAATAAATTCATTCTGGACTCTGAAAGTGAACTCAAATACTCTTTCGACATCACTTGCAATAAACAAAATGACAAAGTAGTTGGTAGACTAGTGGTATCAGTCTAAGGCTTTCGTACGTACAGCGTATTGTCGTGGCTTCAAATCCCAGTGCTGACCATTTCCACAATCACAACACAAACATTGCTCTATGTGAAAGATTAGTATTTGTGTTTCCTTTTGGTGAGTTCAATGAAGTCAATGACATTGGGCAAAATAAGAGTAACAGCATCATAAAGAGTTTCCATATGTGCCATTGCTATTAAAATTTTAGAAATACATGCCTGATCAAAAGGCCTTCTTCCCACATAGAACATGGTATATAAGAGTGATACTGAAGATACGGGTACAGTTTTATCTCCAATCAGTGGGAGATGATCAGCAGCTCCAAGTTCTCCTAACAACCAATCAGCATGCTTCAACAAATAACGGTGCATAACCTGAAGGAACAGAAACATCATTACTTTAAATAATTTTCTGCTTTCCAAACGTCGATATATAAGGTCAAATCCGAAAAATAAAAATCGGAAAAATATTTCATGAAGTGTACCTAAAATATTGAATACTTTTGTTTTGATAAAAATTATTGATAGTGTCATCAAATGTCATCAGAATAGAAGCCTTGTGTATAAAACATACCTGCAGACTGTTCCTTCCAGCTGGTGTCATCAAAAGCTGACTGACCATAGCCTCGGACGCTTCAAATGTTTCCACAGACTCTATAACTGGATTCACCTGAAATGAATCCATGAAAAAATATTAATACTGAAACACTATTAATTAATTTCACTCAAACCTTCAACAGCTGAGATTTTACCACTACAAGCCTATAACCATCTTAGAAGAGGTTTTTGAAGCATCAATCGGGTTGTACTGATGTGTAAGATTACTCGAAGCAAACATTCTAATCCCTCTGTAGACCTGAGATTTTACATAAGGCATCTTGAAGTTTCTCATGAAGATCTTAGGCCAGAAAAGGATAAATGTCACCGATTGAAGATTTTAACTTTTAAACACAGCATCCTATACATTTATTTGTTAGTACATCCGTTACTCTATTATTTCATTGAAACATTCTAATGCACTGGGTTCCTAGGGAGTTGTGCATCATCTGACAAGACACTGCACCAATTTATCTTTGAAATGTACACAGGACAATATTTTCTGTTACTTCAGCTACACTGACACATTCACCGCTCTTTATAGCAGTACAGTATTCCTAGGAAAACAGACCATTACCCCATGCAAAATATTTTCCATACATATTATATTATTCCTCTGTAAGTCGATATTCATTGCTATGGAAACATTATATAGATGACGTATCACATATATTGTGATATAGGGATCCTAGATTCTACTGATAGTTCGGGAAGAAATTTCAAATTACCCAACATGTTAAAGAAAATTAGGGTCCCTAAATGGACGATATAACTAATTTATAGGAAAGTGACAGCGAGTAACAGTGGTATACATACATGGATATATCCAGACAACTAACGGAGCAGTTTTTCACATCTTTTGTTTTGCTCATCATGCGAATTGCTTATTGTACCTATTATGAGAGATTCCACTGTACTAAACAAGAGCAGTATGATAATAAATTCATTAATTGACATAACATTTAAAAAGACTAAACTTACCTGATAGCATTTAGCAATTAGCTCAGTGATGCCCTCAAGAGAAAAGTCATCATTGTTCTCAACAGCTTTCTGAGTTTGTTTTATGAATTTTTTAATCTGTTCTGTGTGCTTGTTGTCTTCGTCTATTGAGCAGAGAGCCTCGGCCAAAGATGTTGCAACCGAAGACACGCTGCTCAGGCTTCCATCAAAACTCACAGAGTAGGAATATGTGACATCTAGGAGAGGAACAAATTAGATAATCTCTATATCATTATGTCAAGTAGCCTTATTGTCTAGTAACCTTATTCACATACTTTCTACAAAGTTTTATGCATTGTAGATATAATAATTAAAAAGGGTAGTTGTTTATTTAAAGTTAATAGAATTGCACATGTCACGGATGCCAACAAGTTAGCTGAGGAGAGCGCTGCTCTTCCTCCCATCAGGGCCTCGAAGATGAGGAAGGCTCTCAAACTCTATTATGTTCCTTCAAAGCAGAGCTGAGGGATTTGGACATGGTCACAGTGTTGCCACCTTTGGAAATTATTGACCCGGACACCAGTGTTGGCAACCAAAATTTTAATAAACTGCCAAAAAGTGGTGGAAATTTGTATGAAGGAGCAAAACAAGTCATTCTGATAACTTGGTATCCTGAAAGGTCGAAGTTTGCTAAAAAAGGTCATTCCAATAATTTAAAACAAGCTGAACATTCTAGGTTTTGCCCAGACGCACCGACAAAACCTGGATGGGTGGCAATACTAGGAGGTCATCCAAGCTGCGCAGGATCAATCACAGTGGAGACCTCTTGTTACCTCCCTATGCTCCTACGTAGGGTTTAAAAAAAAAGTGATTTTTTACGAAAATATAGAGTAGGCACTTACTTGGCTTAGCCACCAATGCAGTATTTTCTTTTTTCTTGGTACTAGATTTTTTGTCCAATAACGAACCTCGTTTTTTGGAATTTTTTGTGGAAACTTCGGGTTCTGGAGTCAAAGCTATAAATTCAAATTCAACATAGATAAATATGGGTAAGTAATTGCTTTTTTAAAACATCAAGACATATCCTATATTATAATTGGTCAAGTGTGCATAGCTCGGTCTATTCATTGATACACTCAAAGCCTAGGGGAAATATTTTTCATACTAAGTATATTATTTGACTGTAAATCGATATTGTTAAATTAATAAGTACAGTGTCCGCGGATATATTGGGGAAATCTGGACACGGGATCTTCGGGACCTTCTTCCAAATGGAGGATGTATGTATTGTGTCCAAGACTGAAGACGTAGATTATAGACAGGTGTAGAAGAGAAAGAGTAGTCTGCTATCATACATACATACCTACTCCCTTTAAGCCGCCCCGCACATCGCAAGCCAGCCTGGAGACCAATCCGCAGCAAACTCGACCCGCACGAAACCGACCCCCTAGCACGATTGAAGCAATCAAACCGAAAAGCCGCCCCCCCCCCCCCAAACCAACCCACAATGCGGGAGGCCTAAGCCCCACTCAGGAGCATAGGGAGGCACCAAGAGCTCTCCATTGCGCTCGAAGGCGTCCGAGGCTCATTGTGCCTTTTCTGACCGATTAGGGTTTAAGGACGCGAGGTGGTCAACCTCACGGTCCCGATCAGATTTTTCGATTTCCTGCCTCATACAGGATGCTCGAAAAACCAGCAAAAAGAGCAGAGGTGCTATTCTTAGCCGGCAACCCCACGGCATGACTGCTATCATAATACAGAAAATTTGGTAGACCACATGCTAAAATCATCAGAAACATGGAAGGCCATTGAGGGATTTATGGAAGTGATTATGAAGGAGGAGGATCATCGATGACAAAATTTGCTTCCCGGGAAGACCGAAAGGTAGGTACCGGACTGCAAAAGAAGAATGAGGGGTTTTTAGGTGGTAGGAGTCCGCCACTACCGCTTAGGTGTCCTTGGAGGATCAGAGGTTCTTACATACAACAGTAGATACAGGAAGAAATGTCATGTACGGGATAATTGTCCGCAGTCCCCATGTAACTAAAATAGGGAATAATATAACCGATCAAAAACTTAATTACCCTTTTGTATGAAAATCGTTCGAAAGGTTTTGTTGTTAGTTTAATCGACACAAAAGATAATTCTGTTTATAACATCTATTAGCTCACTTTGAAAGGGTATGTTAACATCAAAAATCGTTTGGTTTTTTTTTTTCAAGAATTGAAACAAACCTTTAGCTTCTTTCAAGGCAGCAGCTTCAGCAAATTCAACCATCTCCTCATACAGACCCATCACAAGAAACTGCAACAAAACAGATCCTCCAACGGGAGTTGAAGTAGCAGGGAGTACATCTGATATCAACTTGGAAATCACCAACAAACACTGAGGGAGGCAGTCCCACAATTGTGAAAAGCACGTCAAACACAGTGACATGGCCTAAAATAAAAAATAAATAAACAATTTTTATACCTATTTAAAGATACTGCATTACACTGTCTATACAAGTAAATTTTAATAATTTTCGAAAATAATCAATAATCATCAAAGATCATTCCATGTCATATTTCAATCAGATCTTCTTTTGTCAAAAGCACTGTTGTTGAATGCTACGTTTGTGCAAGGATCTCATGGGCAAATATTCATTCTAAACTTATTTTTTTGGCATTTTTTATACAGCAAATGTATTCTTAATTATAGAATTTTAAGCTGGCTTTCAACACAAAATCCCTAGCACCGCTGTATTATATTTATTTAGTGAAGTACTTCAAATCACCCAAAAAGGTAATAAGTCCAAATATACAAAGTATAGGATTTTTATCCTAAGAGATAGGAATGACAGAGAAGAATATTCTAGAATGATCAACAGACTGTCAGAGACTGTCAGAGAACTAGAAACACAGGAACTACCATAAAATCCTAGAAGAAAAGCTGGCCATTCTACCTCGGACATGGTAGTAAGAACAACAGATTGACAGGCATGGCATGATCAGTAGAGGAATGACTCTTACTTATTAAGCATTAGTTATAAAAAATCTAGCTCTACTTACTTGATAAATAGATGCACCAGTTTGTATAGCACCAATAGTTGTTTCAACTATAGGAGGCAAGATAGGTTTTACCAAGGCTAAAATAGCTGAGAGCCATGGAGGATGTTTCAAAACCCACAACTGAAATAAAAAGAAAAGTTCAATTTCAATATTACAAAATTACTATAAAATATTCCAGAAATGACTGCGTAAAATGCAATGCATTGTCAAAAGCGAGAATTATAATGGCTTTATCAGCATCCAAATCTAGCCCATTGAATTTAACACAAGGCTGGTGCTTGAACAGTCGATTACTTTGGTCAAACAGATTAGATTGGTCTTTTGGAGTTTTGGTTTGAGTCTGCACTACGGGAAATATAAAATAATGATCCATAAATCCTTCATCAAAAATAAATGATCCCTAGATAAAGAAATCTGTTGTAAAAAAATCAGTGTAGATCAATAATTTCAGACATGAAATATCTGGATAATCGATAATATTTAGATTGAATATCAAGGGTACCAGGACTGTGCCCTGGAATAGGCCGTATTGAATTTTATTGTAAAATATGTGAACTGTTACAATAGTAAATGAGTTTAAAATCTTACATGTTAAGAGTTATATAAACATTGCTAATCCCAAAAGTTGGAGTATTACTTGAGCAAAGTTGGTAAGATGAAAGAAATAAATCTTATAATAGGTCTACAAAATAATTTAAGTCGACGGAAAAAGACCACTGTTGAAATTTTAAATAATTATTACCTGTCTCCTATCCAAGCTAGCAGCCCAATTTGTTCCTGTTGATTCTAAAGCCGAAATTATAGCACCTTTCATATCAGACTCTGAACAAACTGAGAGAACAATGTGGGCCAAAGCTGACACCACTTCAGCATTCAGTTTAGCCGATGGAGTGGTTGACGAACCATTTAAGGCACCTAAAAATTAAACCAAGATAATATTTAAAAAATCCGCTATCGATAAAAAAACAATTAGTATTTAAAAGGGGTGGTTTTCGTTCTGTACCTTCGGCGAATGTGACAGTTTTGTCATTACTACATGATCCATCTTTGGGGCATAGGAAACCTTCACACACAGATTTTTCAGCATTTTCCTTTGAGATGGTGACATCGTCCATATTTTTAATGCAATGTTTCAAAAGCTTTGATGCCGCGAAACAGTCCCTCATCAATAATATCTGAAACATACGACACGAAAAAAATTTCAGCATAATTTAAATGCATAATTTTAGATCTGGATAATTTTCTAACAATTTGTTTTGAAACGTTCAAGATGTTTCCAGGTTCTTGAATCGAGATGTGTCTTTGGCAATTACACTGTACACTCCTTACAACCCTTTCTAGGTACTCTCTCAATAAAATCTTACCTTAGTGATAAATAAAGCGATCATAATGGATGTTTTTATTTTTTTATGAGTCAATGTGAGGTTTTCTGACACCATGAGAATAATTTGATAGGAAAAATAAGTGATTCAGATCTTCTACTATTATTTGATTTAGGAGCTTGATGGTTTATTTATTTGTTACTGAGTTGTAAACAATTTGTGTGTTAGTTATAAAGGAAAAAGTAAAGTTACCTTAAGTAACAATGGCCAGAGTGGTTGAGGTTGTGAAATAAAAACATACAGCTCCAAAGCGATGGCTGTTCTTGTGGACAGATCCTGGCAAGATAGGGCATTACAGTCGGGAGAGTTTGATGGGAAGAGATGAGGCATAGAGAGTATGTACCAAAGAGATGGGCAACCATGGCGGGTTTCAAACAAGTGCACACCAGTAGGCTGTTTAAAAACCTGCAAATAAGGTTTTTTTAATTATATTATGAGTAACATTTCCAGATCTTGGGTTAACACGTCCCATGCCTACTACACGGATCCGTGATCATGCACATCAACATACAAACGCGCCAGTCTATCGTAGGCACTCCTAGCGAGCGTTGTTTTTGCACTTGGTTCCAAATTTTGGTAATAAAGACACCTATTACTACAAGAAACAAGAAAAAAAATATCCCGCATTTTTTAAAGAAATCGCATTTTTTTAAGGCAATGAAAGTGTTAATAGTCTAAAGCAGTCTAAGAAAAAATAATACAAGCAAGAAGTGTTTTAAGTTAAATTTATTGTTTCAATTTCACTATCCTGTATCGTTGTGAGATTTTTATTTGTTGGCTAAAATTGTATTGTGCTTGGAGCTCAATTCTGATTCTTGTTCATTTTTCATGCATTCTAATTATTATAATTTATTATCTTACATAATTTAATATTATTTATTTTATCTGTGAGCAACTTTTTATGTGTTAATTTCTGTTATTGTGATTCTTAGGAATTGAATTTAAATTTGTTTTATATAATATCTTGATTATGTCTGTCATATTTTATACTACACATATACCTGTATTATTTTTAATTTTAAATGGCCTTGCCGTATATGAAATGAATAAATAAATAAACACTATTTTTATAATATCTATAAATTATTTTACAATGTCTATTCTTAAATTTTTTTAAATGAATCTGTGCTCATCTATAATGAACACAAATACACTCCTGACTTCTTTCACAGAAGCTTGTGTTGTGAAAGTGGAAGATGGTTGTCAGCGATCAAATCCCGCTACCTTCAGAATGAAAGTCAGGTACTTAATGGCAAGGCTACCAAATTAGTGGATACCTCTAAAATAACCCATGTCCATTTTACAGGGAAAAGACCATAGCGGCACCCGAAATCATGACATTTTAAGCGTACCTAAGCAATATAGAGGATTAATTGAAAATAAGTACTGTTTTTTGTATTATGTTGACTTTTTGCTGGAAGTCCAAGCAACATAGATCAAGGATATCTTTATAACAGATTTCTACAAAATTCGGTTTACTTTAAAGACTACTATGCTAATAAGAATACTTGCCTTATACAGGTAGTGAAGTGGAGATCCTCTAAGCAGAAGACAAACTAGTAATTTGTGGCATTTAGCATGAATATCCCTCACTACCTTCCCAAGAGATGTCAGATTCAGCCCCACCAGCTCCTCAGCTTTGGTGCATATGGCGGGTAGTAGTTGAGAAACGCAGAGGAGTATGTTCAGTATGTCGTTCATCATCACGCTATTACGATTATCAGTCGGTAATTCCTGTAGTGAGAAACATTTCTTGAGATAGATATCATTGCTGAGAGAAGTTGAAACGTTATATGAAAATATAACCATTCAAGATATCACAAAGAAAGCACAGGTTAGATAGTGTGACAGTTATATGCGAACATAATTTTATTGCTACTGGTTTGAACATGTTATTGCCGCATTTTGCTGATTGTTGATAATATTTCATTGTACTCAGATCACTAAGGATGTTACTTTCATTAAAGTTTTCTTAAATATCATAATGTTCAACACACTTTTCTTTCATAAGAACCTTCTCCTGACAATAGCAAACAAAACCAAAAAGGAATTGTACATGCATTTAAGTATCTACAACTTCAACTAAGGCAAATGCAAAACATTTTTTACCTGTGTGTATCTAACAGCGAGAATTGTCAATGTTTCATTAAGCATTCCAGCAAAAACTCTTTGAGCCATTTTCGGTGGAACAGTATCCCACAAATCTTGTCTAGTTCCTAAAAATAAATTGAAATAGTCAGCAAAACAACAAACACAATTGCTTGGAAAAGTTGATCTGTACGTCAACAATGTTTCGGTCTGAGCAGATTAAATACAAGATTGCTTCAACACTCTTCAATTCATAAAAGAAAAATGTCTTTAACCTTGCATATATAACCACCACAGCCTTATAGAGTGCGAACCTTCCTCACTCTGTTCTCCTTGCAGGACGTACAGTGCCAAAAGTCTGCCATGGAGATCGAGCAATCTTTCAGCAAGTGCCTCAGCCATTTCCGAATATTGTTTTTGAGATTTCTGCAAATCAAAAATAATGTAGGTTCTTTTATTTTCTTAAATATTTTACTCATCAACATGTTTTAATATCTTTTCAAAATTTATAAATTTTATACCGATTATTAATATTGTATGAATAATTGGAAACAGTAGACCTACTAATAATTATTCAAAACATGTAGGTTTGTAGGTAATATAACATTGCAAGGCATGAAGAAGTAATAAGTGAATACTTCCTATTATCACTAATTTTAATGAATTGTATTAGTGTCGGGTCAGATGGCTCAATGGCTCAATGGCCTGAGGTTAGGACAGCTAGGAATGCATGTTTGAGTCTCGCCGTGGCCACGGGAAGATTAACTTGATTGGAAATTTGGAGATTCAACGAATTTGACCATCTTAATAGCAAACGTTATTAACTCAAATAATGACACTAAGCCAGCTTTCAAAACAACAATAGAAGATGGTTCAGATTAGAAAAAAATTTAACATCCATTGATTTACTGACAGCTTTAAAATATAACAAGTACCTAATGAATTGTGTGAAGAATTTGGAATATTAATTGATTCTAATTGAACGAAAATTAGATTTATAAAAGATATGATTCATATGTCATATGGATTCCAAAAATACATAGAAAATATTATTTCAATGCCAATATTAAAATTGATAATACCTGAAGCAATTCTATTCTTCCCCCAGTACCAGTATGCTGAGAAGCTTGCACATAACAGTGAAGGCTATTTTTAATCAGAGCTGCGGCGCCTAGTGTGGCCGTCAAAACAGGCAGATCAGCGTGATCCAATGCCTCTTGACTCAACACGTGGAGATGTTCTGGAAATAATAATAACAAAAAACAATTTTTGGTGTTAAAAAAGGTCAAATACTGAGGAATGGAGGGTTCACTATGCTTCCAAACAGCCTCTCTTTTGGAAATTAGCATGGGAGCAATACATCAGATTTCGTACCAAACAATATCATTAAAGACCTGAAGTTCTAACTGGGCCAGGTGATAAGGGAGCCAACACAGAAACAAACTGTCTTTGACCAATAAAAGCAGCAGAACATTTGAATCATAAAATATGGAAGTCATCAGACTGAAAATCATTTCAGTGGTGATTTGGTTAAGTAAGTGAGGGATATGGAGCACTAGACCGCATGGCATTAGTCTATGTGCTCCTAGGTCCGTTAGTCTATCTTGTATATAAAAATGATTAGCTGTGCGTGTGTCTTGCTAAAACTCGAGAATGGCTGGACCGATTCAGCTAATTATAGTTTTGAAATATTTTTATAAGTTCAGGGTTAAAAAGTGAGAAAATATGTAATAATGGCAAGAAAAATAGAAAAAAAAACAAACATTATTACAAAGTGTTACAACAAACCGTGTTTTTGGTTTTAAGTGACTAGAAATACTTAGGATGTACATAGGTGATACAAAGTTCACCAGGACATCTAGTATGACTGTAAAAAAAGGTTGGTATAAAAAAGAAAGAAAAGGGTTTTACAACCATATTTGATTACCTAAGAGTAAATCTGCAGATTTGACAACCATCGCCACAAATTTGTCCGGATCTGAGTTTTTCACAATGCCTCCACAGCCAGCGCCAGATTCTTCTTCACTGTCCAGGGTGTTGAACAAGCCAGATGACATCCTGAAGGCGGCCACATACTCCTCCTCCCACCACATGACCAACTTTACAGAAGCAAATGAAGCGTTTCTAGGAAAGTCAAGTCTTCCTCCGACAATACCACTGCATATACTTTCTTGCAAAACAGTTTGATTTTTCTGAAAAAATATCAAATTTTTTACTTTCATATTTTCACCACTGACCAGCAAAATTTTAATTTCCATATTGAAAAAAATATCATTTCACTTTTTTTTTAAATATAAAAACAAAATTGAAAATTGAATAATTAATTAATTAATTGCTCACTCAAATTGAACACAAATACACTGTTTGACTCTTTCATTGTAAGCTACTTAAAGCTTATGTCGTGAAAGAGGAAGATGGTCGGCACCTGGGAACGATCCCACGACCTCCAATACGAAACAGCACGAAAACCGGCGTCATAACTGCTACACTACCAACCACTTTGAACATTATATAGCCAATTTTTGATGCAGGCATAATATTCATTATGTTGGACTTTTAATGGTTAAATTTCACTTAAAACCACTACCTACAGTCTTACGGCAATCCTCTCTTACTGCTTCTAAAGATAGCACACTGTGTTAATTTTTATGCCAATAGCACTCGTTTTTATGCGTTCAAATTAATAATTCACAAACCCCCATTGGGAGAAACTTTATTATTAATAAAGGCAATCCACCCGATGCCGAGTGAATTAGGAGAAACATCAACATGTCAAAATATCCCCCAGCAGGATTTCAACCTACGAATCTAGCTGTCCCATGACAAGATGTTGACAATGTAAGTGAACCACCTGATATTTTCAACTTCATTATTGGTATGTAGTAAAAAATATACCATTTGCATTATAATCGCTATATGTGAGTTTTGAATCTAGGGCTCATACAAACACAACCACAATTTCCGTTTTTTTTTTTTTTTTGAGAAAAATGTGAAGTACTTATTAGAAATGAAAATGAAGAAAACTATCTTACCTGATAATATTGAAGATCTCTTTGCAATAAAATTGGAACCCTGTCCATCAAATTGCCTTCTTCCATAACCTCCATGATTCAATATTTTATAGTATGATTATTTTATAAAATATATTATAAGGAATTGATAAATAACAATTGGATAAAAGCACTTAAAAAACAAAAGAAATCTTAAACTATATAAATAACTAAATAATGTGCTAAACTTTACAGTAAGAACATTTGGAAAAATCCACTTTATTTGATAAAATACTGTTGATTTCCTCTTCTAAAAGTTTGTGCAAGCTCATTCCATCGTGTTTATAAATCCAATAACCATTTTCATCACTTTCTTTGACAAAATCATACCGTTTTGGACCTGATATTGGAGAACTGAGCCAGATTTGTTTGTTAGGAGTTTGCCGATTAATAACATACGTCCCATATGGTCCGAGCTCTACTTTCAATATACCACCCTGTAAAAGTAAAATACTCAATTAAATTAACAAATTAAAATAGTTGGAACTCCGACTTAAACTATAAATTCATTATTTTTTGTACAACTTAAGCTTACTGCAAAGCATATAAATTTTCACAGATAATTTATTTAACCAACCAAATGACAGATACATAATTACAACTGTTTTGATTTATTCTTTTTTTCCTTTGCTTTTTTAACCTTTTATGGCTAGACTTTATTTATTTGTTTCGTTTGATAAAGCAGTACCCGTATTCTAAGTTTTATCGGAAGGTAGTCACGAAAGTAAAGTGAGTATTACACGATACATTTTGTATGGAAAATTAGAATAGCACCCCTACAGGATATTAGAAACAAAAGTGATTCTCACATTCAATACATATACAGTGGAATTCGGATAGAAACACTTGAATTATAACGGCCACCTGTTTTTAGCGACGTAATTGCAATCACAAGTTAGGTTTCATTGAGACGTCGCATGAAAGGATATCCGTATATTACGACTCCTGTTTAAGCGACATAATTTTATAATAAATCGTCCGATTAGAAAGGCGCGCACTGTTTCATCACATCCTTGGCCTTGCGCAAAAACAATTAATACCTGCCGCCCTGTCCCACATTGTCCCGTTTTCTCCCTCGATCCTCTGACTAGCATCACCCCTATTGGTGCGCAAAAATCACTCTCAGTTTTATTCTTCTGTTGGTTAGGGTTGTGCGCTACAGTGACTTCCGGGATGCAAAAATCTTTTACGATCGTATGCATGCGTTTACGTATCAATAAAGTAATTGAAATTTTAATACGTTTTTGTTTTATTTTCATTGATACTGGAGAATTTTGTTTGATTAAATAAATAAATATTAAAAAAGTAAAATAAAAAAACACGTCAAATTATGCAGTCGCTTTGTACGTCGTCCGTTTAGTATGACGAAATCTTGTCGGTCCCTTGAGGGTCACTCTATCCGGATTCTACTGTACATATTTTCCATACAAATTTTATTGTGTTACTCACTTTACTTCCGTGACTACTTTCCAATAAAACTTAGAATACAGGTACAGTTGTGATAGAAAAATACATATATGAGCACATAGTATGACATGACAAAAAGAAGAACGGTAATAAACCTTCAGTATGGTAAAAATTAACTCTAAATAATATTATGAAATAACTTAAAATGATATATTATTTGAGATTTTTCTAAAAAAAAATGTTTCGTCAAATTTGTAATAATCGATTGACGTGCTTTGACACTACCGCTCAGCTACGAGTGGTGCCCAGTGATTGGGAAAAACTCAGGTAGATAAGTGTTCTCGAGTGGACATCTGCGACATCTATTGAATTTTAGAGATAGGTATTACCAGAGCAACCATCTTTTTTCAGTGAGATTTCCTTTTGCCAACAAGATTACCTCGTTATATCGAGGAAATCCACTAGATACACTGTAAATTTGGACATATTATGTCCATAGCATATAATATTTTACAATATAAGCGCATGGTATTGATTGGACCACATGTTGTGGACAACTATTGACTCACTAAGATTACAGAGAAGAGGGCTATTTATTCAATCTGATTTGATCTCACGTCCCGGAAAGATTAATCAAAATTGCATTTAGATGCAATAGTGCGACTCTTCACAATATTTTGAGTACTGAGAAAGCTTTGGTTAGACAAAAACTTTTAATACATTTTATATGAAGAAGCTTTGAACATTTTTGAGTTGAAAATATCATTACTTCAATATTCGTTATCATTGTTATCAGGAAGTAACAACATCACGAAGAAACAACCCTGTCATCAATAAATGCATGAAAAATTCAAGTAAGACTTACCTCATACATAACATCCACGTCTTTAAGATGAGAGAGATGTTTTTCCACAATGTCTTCAAAACATTCGTAAAGAGAATGTAGAGTTACTTCACAGATATTGATGAACTGCGATTCAGTTAATTCATTTCTGTTTTCGCAATAATTTCTTTGAGCAGACCATGGGAAGATACTTTTCTTTTCACTAAAAATCGTTGTATTTTGTTGAGCTCCGATACAACTGCACAATCTCACAACAGATGCATTACGATTTCGTGAATAAATTGCCCTACTGAAATGGTTGATTCTTGTTAACTGTTTTCGAGCATTAGCAAACATTTTATTGATCAAACATTCGAGTACAAAATATATATGGAAGTATAAACACACTGTCGTAGCAGCAGGAAACTTTAGTCTAAAGGTAAAAGGTAAACGACGTAACAAAAACAATGTAATAGGTTATGTTCGTATGTCATCAATCTGTCAAAAACATCCGTCATCTTGGGGTTGCATACACTAAAAACATGGACTTACGTGCATACTTCACTACAGAGTTCTTCTTCTTTCCGTGATCTATTTGGATCTTCTACGTTTGTGACGTCATTTGACAGCTTCGCGCTCCAATCTTCCATACATTTTGTATGGAATCAGTTCCAGAAAAAAAAATGTTTTTTAGAGAAACCAAAAAATAGGATTAATGCTAAGCATTGTACTGGAAACAAACAGGGGCAAAAAAACATTTTAAAAACGTCGTTTGTGGTTAAGAAAAAAATAATAAAAAAACCCAATTTCATTTGTATTTGATTTGAAATGTCAGATAGCTTTAATGCAGCGCAGCGGTAGAGGTCTCTAAACATTAACTTTACACCCGTATTATAATTATACTAGTTGCATGTATACTAGGCTGGGCCGTTCTAGTATGGAAGTTTAAAAAGTGCTTCTAATCTTAATGTAATAGTGATAATTTGTTGCCTTTTGATGTATTATAACTATCTACGAAATTTCATGACAAAAAAATAAGATCTTCTGTCTCCGAATCGACCTTGAAGTTCGATGCCGTTCGGGCCGTTCTAGTATGGAAGTTTAAAAAGTGCTTCTAATCTTAATGTAATAGTGATAATTTGTTGCCTTTTGATGTATTATAACTATCTACGAAATTTCATGACAAAAAAATAAGATCTTCTGTCTCCGAATCGACCTTGAAGTTTTGTATGGGACGAAAATATCCCATACTAACTGACATTTTTATAATAATCATGTAAAATGATTCCGGTCTTGTTTTTTTATTCATTTCTTTTATTATACCACAGATAATTCAAGTAAACACTTCTATTTATTTAATTACACAAAAATAATAACTTTTAAATTTTTTATGTAAAGCGAGTATAAGAAATTATGTTATTTTGCAGTGATTGTTTTTGATAAATTGGGTTTGATATCTTTTTTACTCGTTGCTTTCTAAGCTTTTACATAATCTTTTCTTGATAAGTTTCTCCATAAAGTTGGTGAGGTTTCTTTGACAATTTCACAGATCGTCAAATTCCTTGGATACGACAAAGAAAATTCAGGAAACTGTATTTATTCATCTTCGCCATTGTATGTAATGAATGCCGTAAGATCTTCGTCGGATACTTGTCGATTGGTGTTTTTGTTGTCTGTCTATAACATAGTTCTTGTAAAAGGATGCTTCAAAATTTACTTTCGGTACTTCAAGGATCAAAAATGCGTGTTTTCGGGTGATTCGAGCTTTCACTATCCGGCGAGCGGTTCATTCTCTTACTATATAGTGTATTTTGAGCGAGATAGCTTTTTTTTAGATAGCGAGGTAAGTTGGTGCACAAACATTAACAATAAAGATAAGTTAAAGTCATCAAACTTTCTGAAAGAAACGCAGTCGCAGAATCCTATTAGCTTAGTTTAGCGATTATTACATGGATAATTTTTCCTGGAGCTCAGTTGCCTAAATCATTAGAAAATGTTCCTGATGGTATGACTGTGCCAATTTGGAAAAAATATAATTGATCTTTTCGTAGATCTTCAAATGATAAAATAGTAGGTTCTCTTGTAATCACCTGGAACATATCAATTGTTTTTTATTTTATTTTTCCAGTTGTTTTCCAATTTGGTCAAAATGCGTATGATGATTTGAGAAAGCACTATCAACATATTATACAAAAACCTAAATAATTGTTACTTGTCGTTTTTTCTAGATTACCGGCGACTCATTCAATTGGGATTACTTATAATAATAATAATACTTGGACAACTTTTATGGCGCCGTTTCGTGAAATATCTTCACCTCAACTTATGGTTTGCAATAAGCAAAAAAATCATTCTAATGGTTTTATTAGTCTTTTCTCCAGCAAAATAATTATTCAATCATGTTTTCCGGTATTAACCTACACTTTTTTTCATCACATCAGACGACAAGTAAAAGATCAAATGAAATATTGCTTTTTGAAAAGAAAACTGTAATCGATCTCTCTATCGGTTTTGGTTTTCCAAATTTTCCATCAATTTAGAATCAGATTCCTTTAAAACTCTCTTAATTATTATTGTTCTGTCTTAATGGTTATTTCATACAAATTGATTCTGTGTACTTGTTTCTCAAAATATGTTATCCAGGCGATACGTCAACTGTCTATCAATATTTGGCCAATCAGGGAGGCTAATACCTATAGAAGTTCAATTCCGATTTCACTGTCGACCGCCAATCTTTTTGATACCAAAAATATTTGTTTAAATCCCCTATTTATACCATTTTTTTCGTAAAGAAATAATGGATTCAAAATAGACTAAGGTACATGAGACTATTTTTTGCTTGCTATGTCCACAGACACTTATTATGAGATTGAAAATTTACTTAAATCAAACGAGCGAGCAATGAGCATTCTTAAAAAAAATCCATAGAATCTTGAACGAACAAAGGAAGAGCAACGAATGAATGAATCTACCCAATCCATCTTGACATTTGACATTTAAATCATCATTGCAAAATAATTTTTCATTCTATTCGAAAGTTATCACGATTCACGAGTTTAAAAATGTGAGTATTGGAAAAAAAAGCATAGTCTATTATCATCTCAACTTATCCGATGCAGAGTGCGTACGGGAGCGGGGAGGGGACTGAGGGGAGTCATGTCAAGTTTAGTAGAAATACCGCGCAAAGTAGTCACGGTGGTAAAGTGACGTGACACGATACATTGCAATGCATTTCATACAGATTAACATATGCTAACTATTAACTAATAAAATATTTTGAAAAAGTTAGGGATCTGTATGAAAACTAAATTATTTTTAAGTATCTATATCTACCCGTGCGAAGCTGGGGCGGACCTCTAGTACTCAATATAAAACAATCTTTATTAGGTAAGTATAAATAGTCGGTAGCTATAGGTATAACCTACTAAAGACCTTGATGGAAGCCTAAACAACATTTTCTTCTGCGACTTTTTCTTGTAAGTTATTATTTAAAAAAAAGAGTAGGTAGTAACACTAATAACACTACCTACTTGTCTTTTCTGTAAGTAGGTACACACAGGTGTCAGTTAGTAGATACCTATAACTGGCGGAACTAAATGCTTGAAGCATTCTCTACCAGTCGACCATTCCCATCCAATCAGATAATAGGATTCCAACTCCAACCCCAAGTAGAAATTTCAGGTGAAAAAACACATACATAGATAATAATAATAGGTAGGTATAATACCTACCTTTTCTTCAAGCTTTCGCACTTTTGATGGTCTTATTATGTTAGGAATATAAAATAACAACAAAAAATAGCTCTTTTCATTTATTTCCGAAATTATTTAGACATTAGCACAAGAAATTATTTTTGTACAGTTTGCATGCCTAATCATATTATAATTACATCCATACATTATCTTCTTATCAAAAACAGTATTGTAGTTTGAAAATAAACGATATAGGTTCCTATAAGTAGGTACCTACTTAACAAACATTGAAGAAGAAAAATATTCATCTTTGTATTTGTAGGTGTAAAAATTAAACATTATTACCTACCTACAATTCAACACATTTATAATATACTAGAGGTCCGCCCAGCTTCGCATGGGTAGATAGATACTTAAAAATAATTTAGTTTTCATACAGATCCCTAACTTTTTCAAAATATTTTATAGCATATGTTAATCTGGAATAATTGCATTGCAATGTATCGTGTCACGTCACTTTACCACCGTGACTACTTTGCGCAGTATTTCTACTAAACTTGACATGACTCCCCTCAGTCCCCTCCCCGCTCCCTTACGCACTCTGCATCGGATAAGTTGAGATGATAAGAGACTATGCTTTTTTTTCCAATACTCACATTTTTAAACTCGTGATAACTTTCGAATGGAATGTCCGAATTGAATAATTCAAAAAGTTATACAAACATATTGAAGCAGACTTGAATATGAACTAATTTATATTAATAAGGAGTAATACCAAGATACCAATAAAGAACCTTTTCTAGAGGTGACATTTTATTGATTTTTTTAAAATAAAAAAATACTTATTGTGGCATAACTATAATAGTAAGACATATGCTGTCGGAATACTTTTTGTAAATAATGATGTATTCTACAAAATTGTAGTACATTGTTTTATTCTATCATCATTAGTTTTCACAGCGTTCGCGATAAAAAGAATATTTTAGGTAAATTTTTTACACCTTGGGTTACATTATTGAAGTTTTCGTAGGTTACCCAATTTTTTTTGGAAATTAAATATAGCCTATGTTCACCGCCGATATTGTAGCTTCCCAAAAGTGAAAGAATTTTTCAAATCGGTTCAGTAGTTTTGGAGCCTATTCGATGCAAACAAACAAACAAACAAACAAAAATCAAATCTTTCCTCTTTATATATTAGTATAGACTAGTTGTCTGTCCCAGCTTCGCACGGGTACATAGGTATTTTAATTCATTACATGACAATCGAAGAATATTTTTTGAAATTTGAAATAAAATAATATGTTTTTTCTTGTTAGATACAGTTAAGTACTCAAATAATTATGAAATGGCGTTTCAATTAATTTTTTAAAGTAAATAAACACTTATTGTGGCATAACTATAATAGTTAGACATATGCTGTCGCGACATTTTTTGTAAATAATGATCTCATCTACAAAATTGTAACACATTATTTTACTCTATCTTCAATAGTTTTTGCAGCGTACGCGATGTAAAGAATATTTTAGGTAAATTTTTTGCACCTTGGGTTACATTATTGGAGTTTTAGTAACCCCTGTATTCACCAAGAAAAACTGAGTGTAAGATCAGCTAAGCGAAAGATTAGCCTAATGTCTCCCTCAGCCTCCCTCAACGCTTATAGCTATTCATCAACGAAAACTTACAAAACTTAGCTGAGCCTAGACTGATCGTGTGTATCCATAGATAAAACTGTCATTTATTTACGGAAGCAGTAAAAAAAGTAACTAAAATGTATATTTTTGATTATTTATATAAATACAAATAATGTTTATCTATTAAAAAAAATATATTTAATATAATTATGATTTCTTGTTTAGTTTAATTCAATGATAAAAATATTTTTTATAAATAATAAAATCTCAACGCGTTCTTTTCAGACGCCATTTTAGCGCAGTCTTGATCCAACGCCATCTATCGATTATAGGCCAAAGCTAAATGAAGTAGATAGTACTTTCTATTGTCAAAAAGTTAAAATACTTATATGTATATAAGCATTTTAACATGGAGAAAAAAAGGCAGCAGAACTTTTTGGTTATTGATAAGTGTCGATTTGTCGAGCTGATTAATTAACACATAAAATTATTACATGCCTGCTTACAAATATTGAATAAATTACGAAAAAAACGCAAAAAAATTGGAAGGAGGCGGCAACAAGTATGGCGGGCGCTATAGAATAATTTTGACAGATGGACGCTTAGCGTAATGTAAGCCAGCTCTATAGCCGATTAGAATTTGAGGGAAAGGTTCACTCAAATCACGCTGAGGGAGTGTATAATATTTTGGTGAATACCAATTTTGACATTGATCGTAATTTGAGCTGATAGTACGCTCAGTTTCTCTTGGTGAATACAGGCGTAAGGAACATAGGCTATATGAAAATAAAATATATTAGCCTATGTTCAGCGGGGAGAGTGTAGCTTCCCAATAGTGAAAGAATTTTTCAAATCGGTTCAGTAGTTTCGGAGCCTATTCCCGTCAAACAAACAATCAAAACTTTCCTCTTTATAATAGTAGTGTAGAAATCTTTTTTTTTTCTGTAGGTGGGTACCTACTCTACAGGCATCAATAATAGATAAGTAAGTATCTTAAAATTAGGAATTTCAAAATGTATTAATTTAGCACGATTGTGAAAGAAATGAATTTTACTGAAAAAAAAAACAAAATGTCTATGATCTGTGTATCAATCGTTGCATTGCGCTTGAAAAATATCTACATACCTAAATAGCTAACCATATTGATGCCACTATGCTTACAAATAGTTGAAAATCAGAAGAGTAGGTAAATTATTATACACTTATTAAAATTTTAGTCATGATTATAGTAGGTACCTATTATTACATAAACTACTTTGGTTTTAGATTATTTGGAGTTTATCTAGTTCTAGTAAAATAATTCATTATGAACATTTGCTATAGCTACTTTCTTAAATAATAGATATTATGTTTCTATATATTAACGCTAAGTGGTTGAAGAAGTTTAATAATTTTTAGACTTAAATGAAGTAGGTACTTAGTTACACTTTTCAGAATAACTTATCTTGATGATAAGTTATTCTGAAAAGTGTTAGGGAACAATATTCTAATCCAAATGAATATGAACCTACTATGTCGTCTTTAAAGTTATCTACCGCGTTAAAAGAGCTGAGTATATCCATACCTTCTTCCCTTACATACTGGCAAAGTTTGTTAATAGGTATAAATATATTTTGTGCCTTATTTAAAGTACGATTTTTTTGATTTGTCAAATATTATGTTTTACAAACTAAAATACATGATTTGCGATGCGCTTATAGCTCCAAAAAATGCCAAACAACTGGCAGTTATGACAACAGCAGTGGTGGTTCCCGAAACACTGACAATGGTCCCCATGCACATAGATAAAACAAATTGAGCCAAAAACACCATGCTGCTAACTATCGCCACATCTGTCCCAAGTCCCCTGAGTTGGCTCCCATGTTTTCCTTCACCTTCGGGAGTGATTTCAAACTGAAACAAATAAAATTGTCATTACTGGTTCTCTTCTTCTTAATTCATTTTATCGGACAAAGCCCACATAATTGTGTTTATGAAATATGCGTGGTTTTTTAACGTTAGTTCAAAAAGGTAAAGAAGACGATTCTAGTATCATATATACTACAAAAATTGCATACGGAGATTGCATTGCAAATAGGCTCCCTTAAAGGCAGACCACTATAGAGGACAGCTGGAGCTCAACCTCACAACCCGGCCAATCAGTAACCTCACCTCCTAAATTAAAAAGAAGAAAACTAAGAGAGGGTGGTTCCAATAAAATAGTCTGATATAATCAAAGTTTTGTTAAAGGTTGTGGGAAGAACGTTTAATCAGGCAATGGGACTGGTTAAAACCAGTTTTTGGCACTGTCTGAATGAAACTGTCCATATTGTTTTCGATCTTAAGAACTAAAGAAATAATTGAAAACAACATTTGATAGAATTTTGCCCTACATAGGTGTAATTTTATAGATTTTCTTTGGGCAAAGTCAGACCAGGTTAACAATGGATTAAAACTCGAAACTCGATTCAAAGAAAATTTTGCTCTGACCTAAATTTGGGATTCTGGCATTCAGGTATCAGCTAACTTCAGATAAGTGTAGCTATCAATTTTGTAAATTGGTTAAAAAAAAAAAACAAAGGAAATATGTGAAGACAAGTTAATATAAAATCTCATATCCAGCCATGAAAGGTTTCCAAAGGGGAAAAAGATGTTATCAAATGACAACATTTTGACTTACCGTTCCATGCGCATGGTAATGAGCCACAAGCAAATAAGGCATAGTGAACATCGTGGAATACATCACTCCCGCAGTCCAACTGAATATGATTACACCAGCTCTATGTTTGGTCAGACCCATCAACATTAGACCAACACTGTTTGACAAAAGGCCACATATGTATACTTTCCTTGCACTGGAAACAAAAGTTGTTGATATAGTTATTTCGGATCGATAGTTATTGATTATTACACAAGTGACATAGATAATGTCTTAGCCGTGAATCAAGGCAGTGATAACGTCATGCAACACGTGCATTCAGAAGCCATAGAGCTTATTTACAATGTTCTTCCTTGGTATTATAAACAATAACGGTAAGATTGCATATACAAGGTCTAGATCATCGACTATTGACTGTACTTATCTATTTGTACCAGAAAATACAAATAATTTAATTTTTGAATTACCCGAAGCGTTTGATCAATTTTTCAATGACGAGCGAATAACAGGCACATGATAAGGAGTACATGGACATGCCCCAACAACCAAACCTGACACCTTCTTCATAAAGATCCCTTTCGATTGATCCTTCAGGTGCCTAAAAATATAACAAAAGTTCATCCAAATCCATCAGGACACTTGAAAATTTTCAGCAAAAATATTAAATATAGATGTGGAAGAAGGACATGGTCAAATGGAGTAAAGCAGAGAATGAAAAAGTCAAAGAGACCTTACATTGAACAATGCAAAAAATTCAAGAAAATAAATAAAAGTTTCACTTATTAGTTTACTTTTTTAAGTTGTTTAACTAAGCAAACCAGGTGAAAACATAAAAAAAGAATATCAACTTACCGCTGGATTTCCTAAGAAAACCGCTTCCCCAACAAAATCAGTGAAATACAAAGAATAGCAAACATGAGCCATCCATGAAAATAAGTTGGTAATGCACACAATTCTTAATGAAAACGGCATGACGATGATGGACTTCAGATATGTTTGTAAAGACACTTCACCATGTTCAACTTCTACATTGATATGTTCATATTCTAATTTCTTTTCATCAACTGCTTGTTCCGATTCCACGGCTTCTACAGCGGCATTGTTCTCGGATTGAAACGGATTTGTCTAAAAATTTGAAAAAAAAAACATTAGTCAAGGTTAAGTTAGTATGAGTAAGTTTGGTGATAGATTTGGTTTGGCCTGAGTAACAGGCTCTGTCTTCTCAAACAGGTCTTATGGATTTTGATTCTGGTCAACAATCTCATAAAAATAGAAGTGTTTTCTGTTGAATTAAGTACTTAATTTCATGATACTACTCTTTCCAATATGCTTAAATTGAAATTCAAGAATATTAAAATGTCTACTTACGTTTTCTGCTACGGGTTCATCGGTTGACGGATGATTGGTCCCATAACTTTTCTCTTCGTCATTCTTTATTGATAAATTTTCGTTATTTACATTAGACATATGGATTATTTCTTTTATTCGTATATCATCCTCCAAAATATAAAGGGGAATCTCAGCAAAAGCCGTCACTGTATAAGCCACACACACTACAAAGATGATAGTAATTAGGGAAAACACCGCTCGAACATGGCCTCCAAAAAGGGCACCTAGAATTAAAGATCATATTGTCAATAAAATATCGAGGAAAATATTCCTATAAGAGTAATGCATCTTTTGTTAGCTTACCGATAGCGGTTACATCCCAGTTTATACCCCCCAGTCCATAGCCAAAAAATCCTCCAAGTCCAGCCATTATGGTAAATGTACTAAGTCCTTTTGCATGGTCATCTGGAAAGGAGAAGAGAATTTAGGAGATCGCCTCGCATTTGATTACAGTTTTATCATTCAGTTCAGATTAAGTTACACCGATAGGTAGAAGTACAAAGATTTAGTAATTGACAATGCATGACGTGGGAGAAATCCAGGATCAAGCACAACAGTGATCCAGCAGTCTTCTAAAGGGATGAGTGTCTTCATTAAATATCCTGTAAAATATTATGTACAGGGTGTGATTTTATGATATAGTTAAATTATATTTTTACCCGGGACTGTGACATCTAACAAATACGCCCTTGAAGGACTCTGGCAGGCATCCGCATCAAAATCTAATAAAACTGTCCCTAGAATTGTGAAGAAAACGCCCCAAGGATGAGGAGAAATTTCTGGCATTTCGTATTCTTGAATAGAGTTTGTAGTGTTTGTATCTTCAATGGCATACTTGTTGGCTGAAATTCGATGTGGCAGTATAGGATGATTGGAAGATGTAAAATTTGAGAACTCCAAAGGATCTGGATCACCCATAGCGTAGCCAAGATCTTCTCCATTTGGAACGAGAAGTAAACCTGGAAAAGTACAGTTTATTTGAGAAAACTGAACATTCTAAAAATCTTTCATAGGTCTGTATATTTTAACAAGACTTACCCAAAAATATTCCTATTGATAGTAAAATTATAAAGGGTCGCCTTTTTCCAAAAGGTGACCGACACCTATCACTCAAAGATCCTAGCACTGGTGTGACAAAAAATCCAACAAGTGGTGACAACGCCCAGACTAGGGTCATATGCTGATGAATGACGCCTATTTTGAGCAGAGTTGGTGAAACAAAAGCGGTTTCTCCAGCGTAAGAGAATTCTATTCCCATAACAGCGGCAGAAATTCTAATCAACTCTTTTCTCGTTTTTCTCCTGTAATCAGAAAATTTATTGATATTTTAGAAAGATGTGACAGATGCTTAAATTTATCTGATAGTCACAAATAAATAAGACTTCATTGATGTTTTCTATTATTACTTAACAGTCTTTTGTAGTTCTACCACATATTTTATTAAACCATGTATCAGTTTTTGCAGACGCCCATCGGGGTTTGATAATAATATTAAGTAGTAATTCAAGAGAAGGATGGCTGAAAGATTTTTTCCAAAGATCTATCTCATGAGAAGAAAATGTTCACTGTCTAACTTATTTTTGTAATCAATGTCAATAAATTAAATACGGATGGAACAATAATAGTGCTATAAGATCCACCTGATAATGTAAGGAAAGATTTCGAAGAAGGCTGCGGAATATAGGAGAATGGACGGATTTCCATACTGTAGAACTAAAATTATTGTTTCAAAACGAAAAACATAAGAAGAAAAAAGTTAATTATTACTCTATTCAATGGATAAGTTTTAGAACAAAATCACGCCAACAATAAAGTGACTCACCTGTAGACATGTGAAAAGTCTTGTTCTCCTGTGTCGATCCCTCCCTCATTCACACTTTGCGGATGTTCCCTTCCTAGAAGTTTATCCCTGACCACTTCAACGGGACTTCTAAAGCTATTTTGACTCTTCCATACGTTGAACTTTTCACGGATATTCTCCCTGAAGGCATGAGCTCGTCCAGTCCAGCCTTCATATTCATGTAACTTATCCACCATTGTCACAATTTTTTTTAACACACACAACAACTACTAGTTTTAAAAATCTAAGTTTTCATTGTTTATGAAACATTTTTTAAGCACTCTATGTTCATAAAAGTAAATCACAGTAGGTAGGTACTTACTTATTAATTAATTAACTTCGCGTACCTAGATTGATATTTAATTAGTAAAATAAATTTATATAGTGTTGCATAACGATACCTAATTTGAAGGATATCAAAGACCGTAGCCGGAAAATAATTTCGGAGAAGGTTTAGCTTGGTCGCGTAGTGAAACGCTAGAAATACATTAATTGCAGTTACTGCAGTCGCATTTGTACTTACTAAAGAAATATTTTCATTTCCTGGGTGCGGATTTGGTTACGAAAGAAGAAGACAGGCAAAACTGATTACCTACTTCGCTGAATATAGTTATTGATCCGATGGACAATATGTGATTTTACTCAATTTGAGATCTTGGCTATGATCCTGCATAATCACCCTTTAAACATTATTAGGTACCTATCACTTCTTGTAAGTAATAGGTATTTCAATTAGGAAATTTACTTTAAAAAAATATATTCGTACCGCTTAAGCTATGCACGTATATGCACACACTAGCCATTTTTTTAGCACTGAAATCGTTTTCAAGTGATTAGGCATTATCTGTGACTGATTTAAATAAATCCGGATCTCGTGTGTAAAATACAGGTAAATTTGGATGCATGGCGGTTAACTACTATGAATTCAATTTTTAATACAAAATTAAAGTAGGTACCTGGTGTACTAAAAAATAAGACAGAAGAAACGTTTTGTTTTGAAGACCCAACAAATAACATGTATGCTGGACATGTACCTAACCTAAATATGAGGAAAGACTCTTTGGGACAGAGAATTAAAGGAATGAGAATGGAATTAGGAAGAAATGTAGTATGGAAATTAGTGTTATTTATTACAAAGATGAAAGTTAAGTCAAATGGATGATGTTGAAAGAATGGATGCAAATGGGATTACAAAAACGTTCATGAAGCTGAAAGAAAAGGTTCAAGAAGGCACGGTCGACCAAGAATCACATAGATCGAACACATTGTCAGAAGCACAAGAAACATGAGAGTGATTGTATGTCAAACGAAATTTAAGTGGAAAAAAGTAGGTATGTTGTATATTAAAGGACATTATTCAACCACTGAGAATTTTAATAATTTGTGAGTCACAAAGGCTAAAGTAAAACAGTTGTAAAAAAAAACTATAAATCAAAGCATGCTTTGTGCCTGAAAATTGCTGTCCTTATTTAAGGGTAATGGCCCATAAATTTTTTTGCAAAACCCAGGTAAAAACTTTATTGCCTTAGATTTGGGAAAGTAATGTCGGATACTAAAATAAGGACAATGATCGTTAATGGGTTAACATATTCATGAGAATTACTAAGTACCTAGGTATAGTTGTTATATAATGATGTGTCAGTCTATTTTTACACATAATAATTAATAGAGAAATAAATTCACACTAGATTAAATGAAGTAATAGGTGAGGTAAAAGCTAATCGGATGAATTCCAGTAAGAGATGGTACTACGTAGGTATACGTGGGCCGGTATAGGTGCGTCACAGTGGTCGCCCTACGTAATCGCTGCCAGTAGTGGACCCTTCTAACCCACATACAAACTGTACCAACCTTTACGTAACATTGTCTAGCTAGACGGAGGGCTCTACCTCTCAAATAATTAGCGCATCTGAGTATTGGCACATTTTCACCAAACTAGATACGAAGAGTTAAGTATACTTAAGTATTGTGTTATGCTAAGTATTTTTTTCACTGAATAATTCAGTACCAGAAGGTACCTACTCATTTTCGTACCCTTCATCTACATATCACTTTCTCCTTATTACAGACGTCTAAACTAGGGATGTTGCTAATATTAGCATCAGCATCAGCTGATTATCCGACCGACGCGTCGACGGACCGACCTCAGTAACTGTAACTCAGTAAAATGTAGCTGTAATGGCGTGGACATCAGACCACGAGGTCCCATAAGTATAAATATTAATGCGTGAAAGAAAAACTTTGTGACCATTTTTTGAGAAAATTACGCGGACGGAGGATTAAATGAAATTTCGCACGCTGATAGTTCATATAGAGGAGTGGTGAATGGTTATATTATTATATTTTTAAATTATGCATAAAAAAGATTAAATCAATAAAAAATACAATACAAACACTATTGTTAAGTTAGTTATGTATTTGATACTCGCACACACTTCGAATTATTTAACATTGATAGAGGCGCATATATTTTTTTGATTTTCTGTGGTCATATTGAGAACAGATTAATATTATTGTTTGTCTGTGATAATAATAGAAAAAACTTTTGTACATACTTGTATCAACATTTTAAATTTGACGTATCCATGTCATTGTTTTTGAAAGAAAATTGTGAAGTAGCGCTCGTTCTTTCTCTGATATTGGAACCTTAATAACGTTTACCTAAACTTATAATTTAAATTAGTTATGGTCGAATTTCGAGCATTGGTCAACCACTAGTGTTTCTCTTATTTACTTAGCACTCTTTTCTCACACTAGTCCCAGCTTATTCTGTGGAAGTATTGATTAGTTGGCGATATAAAACCGTTAAATTTTTTGTACAAACTGATGAAGCCCTAAAGAATCAACCTGCTCGGTTTTATCGGAGATTAAACCGATATACATAATAGGATTTGATCAAACGTAATTCGAATACGTATCCAACTCAAATACCATAGTATACTAGAAAAGGTTGTCAAGAGGTTTTTTAGCCTACTATTACCAATATAGAACCATTCTAGAACCTTAAGTGTTCTTGGGGATTAGGTATAATATCTCTTTTCAGCTGACAGTCCGCAAACAAAGAGAGTATTCAAACATTCTAGCGTCAATTTAATATTATATTTTATGGAGTAAAATTTAAAAAAAATTAGTAGGTAGGTACTTGAAAAAATATTGGTAAAGTAATTTGGACTAGTAAAGTACCAATCAAAAGAAACTCATTATTTAAAAAAATAGTCTATAAAATTTTATTAAGTACCTAATTATGATTATCTTCCAAGTAGGTACCTACTTACTTTGTAAAAAAAATATTATCACATTTTTGTATCTGTTATCAAGTAAGTTAATTTCAAATATAGGTTATGTCAAAATTTTGATAAAAATAGGTATTATTTGAGTTAATTACGTTCTCTGACGAGTATTATTTTGTATTTTGAAACGACTTAAATCCAGAAATCTTCTTCTTCTTCCTTACAAGAAGAAGAATCGAAACTTGGTAACTATTTTTCAGTAGTAAGTGTGTAAATTTATTCGTGTTACGGAAATCTATACCTATAGAGAATATTAGAAATACTATGACAAAATGTCAAACATTCAAAAGTCAGAAATTCTTACTGAATGGAGTGATCTATTAAGTACCTAAGTAAATAAATAAATAAGTAGATCATCACATAAATCTTTAAATTATTCGTATAATTTGAGTTTTCTTACTTACTGACACGTTGAATAAAAATATAATGTCAACACAATAAAATTTAGAATTTATTAAGGCTATTTATTTGCAAAAAGAAATATCGACTGCGAATTTGTAAAAACATTATTTTGACACTTTTTTCAAACTCACATACATAACAGAATTAAACAAGACTAAAAAATTGGCGCACACAAACATCCCTCAGCGTATCTGGCAACAGACTGGGGTTGAATTGTCTCAGCACTGTTATAAAAACCTGTTGAACGCTGCAAGATATTATTTTACAACCCTGAGTCTTAGTACTTAGTTATAGGTATATTATATTACATACCTTGTACCTAACCTACCTAACCACATATATCTACCTATTAAAATTTCAGTAGGTAGTTGTTTTTTCCTTTTCAAACCTTGATAGGTATAACATAGATCTGTGGATTTTTATCCTTACCTACTAGTGGTCGACCAGTGCTCGAAATTCGACCCCAACAACTAATTTAGATTATAAGTCTGAACATTAGACTGAGCGAGTGCTATTTTACAATTTTCTTTCCAAAACAATGACATGGATACGTCAAATTTTAAATGTTGATATTATAAAAAAAAATTATTGATGTTTTTGGCGGAAACTTTGCGAAATCCCATGTTGAATAGGTAAATATGTATATATATGTATATTATGTTGTTGATATTATGTATAAAGTTTTTTCTATTATTATTAAAAAAACAAACAATAATTTTAATCTATTCTCAATTTGAAGCAATGAGTTTGAATATCCCGATATTTTCAGATCCACCTTCCATTTAAATATACCGCCTTCAAAAAGCTTTCTGTGCCCATTATGAGGCGCTTTACATTTTTTTCTATGAAGTTGACCTTCTTTATAAGTAGTGTGTGTGAGTATCAAATACATAACATTACAGTAGTTTTTTTTATTGATTTAATCTATTTTACGCATAATTTTAAGAAAATATTAGCATTCGCCACCCCTCCTCTATATAAACTATAAGTGTGCGAAATGTCATACTCCTCCGTCTGCGCATTTTCCATAAAAATAGTCACAAAGTTTTTCCTTCACGTATTAATAATATATAGATATGGTCTTGGCATCTTTCTCCAAGCCGACCCAGCAGGGTTATTCACGAAAAAGTTCAAGTTTCAAATCCACTAACATTTTAGACTTAAAGGAACTTAGCACCAAAATGCCCGTTTTTGTCACTTCAACTCATCCTTTACCACTTGGTCACAGGAAGTGTCTGTGAATCTCAGACTTTTTTTATTATTGTTTTTTATTCAATATTTTTAGTACACTAATATTTTATTCCAATTTGTAGTTTAAAATGTCTTCTTCAAAATAATATTAAACAATTTAGTTTACAAATCTGTTCTTCACTGATATTACAACCCATTTGTGTAACAAATCATCAGGCTTCTGCCGTGTTGTGTACCATGCATGATGACACAATTCTAGTCTATGTATATGGGCCCCCTCGCGGGTATTTAAGAAATTGTCATAAAAACAATCCAAATTTTCCCAAAAATAAAAACTTTTTCTATAATATGTTGCGATTGACTGTTGAAAAAGATATCATGAAATGTAGGGAAGACATACGTACTTTAAATATTTATAAACATAATATAAAAAAATAGTCCCACCCAAGATTAATAACTGAAGAAAAGGATATAATAATTTTGCCGACAAATCATAGAAAATGTTATACTTTTACCTAATTTCCCTAAGGTAACATTCAGCATAATAATTTATTTCTTCGCTCAGCCATAATAATTATATTCATTATACATTTCTTCATAAGGACCAACGCCTACAACTCCTTTTTTATTTATTTTACTTTTACTTAGAAACAGAAACGGTAAACGAACGATCATAGACACCAATTTGTCTTTTGATTATTATCACTTTGCTAGGTCCATGATGGTATTGATGGTTCTTGTTGCTGTGAAAAGCCTCTTACGGGACGAGTAATTTTTATCCTTATTATCTTTAATTTTTTTTATTAGCGGATTTATTGCGCTCCGACCTGTAGTAAGAACTCATGGGTGTTTCCCAATTAGAGCTTCCACACTAATACCAGACGCTTCAAGGTGTTCAGTATTAGGAGGCAAGGGCGTCGCCAAGGGGGGTAGGGGGGGGAGGGGCAACTAGACATTTAAAAATATAGGCAATTCATATCTTCCTCATCCTCCATATAGAAAATAGCCTATGAATGGGTCAAATTGCCCCCCCCCCCCCCCCAGTCCCCGGGCTGGCGACGACCTTGTTAGGAGGGGATCCAAGGCGGAGAAGTCCTCCACCTCTATCCTGTGTTTACTAAAACTTCTTGCTCTCGCATAAACTACTGCATCGCAGTCTGTAAGGAGAAATTGATTTGTTACTGAACATTAATAAAATACCCTGGGAAGGGTATAATAATTAAAACTTTTCTATACAAAGGTGTCAGTATAGCCGGCGGAATTTCCTAGGGTAATTTTTTCCAGTCAATGGGACTCGTCCAATCTAGTTAAATAATTGATCACCCAAAGTGGACAATAATAATATACTGAACATCTTTCACAGAAAGTAAAGTTTGTGTTGTAAAAAGGAAGATGGTGATCGAACCTGCGATCTTCTTACGAAAGTCAGCGACTGAACACTAGCAAGGTTCTTTCTCTCAAAGTAACTCAGGCCCTTCGTTTAACATCATGTTGTCACAGTTACCATCCACTGTTAATGTTCCTTATAATGAATATCCTATTACAACTCACTCTCCCTACAGTCCATTTTTTTTTTGTTTTTTGTGTAGTAGGTAGGTTTATATATTTTATTTCTTTTCTATTTCGTATCTGATAACCTTTCTATAAAAATAAATAAACCTTCACATAGAGGAAGGGCTTGAAAGCATACAGAGGTTGTAATAACATACAAGTACAATGCAATCTTACTGCCTTCGTCCAGGGGCAAGTTCATTTCAGTAATCCTGCCGAGTACCTATTGTTCATTGTCTCTAGCCGCTGTCTACATGTTTAAACCAATCAGTGCAATGTGTTCTTTTTAACTCTGAGGTTAGGTAATGACAGATTTCAATATGTTTAACTCTGAGGTTAAGTAATGTCAGATTTCAATATTTTTAACTCTGTAGTTAGGTGTCGTGTCAATAAATAGGGATGCTTTTAGTATAAGAGGTTGACTGGTTGATTGAAAATCTGGGTTGATTAAGATTTTGACGCCTAATTTATACAGCACCCATTCATTTTTACCCATATCTTTTTTTTACCCATCACGCCGTGTCTCATACGAGGTTGGCAGAGAGAACGGACCACCTCTCTTTTCTATCCAAGCACACTTCTTTCGCTTCTTTCACTAACAACATTCTCATACAACTTCTCCTATTTCTCTTACTTCTTACCTGGCTTTCCTCGAGGATGAAATCGATGTGTTCTTTCCACGTCATTCTCGGTCGGACACGCTTTCTTTCCTTTCAGCCTTGTAATTTTCTTTGTTCTAAATTTTCTTTCCATATTATCAGCTATGGCTAGCTAGGTTAGCATCTTGTCTATTTTTTGTGTGCATGCTGGTCGTCACCGTACTCATCCTTCAAAACTGAACGGATTTTAATGTAAAAAATCGGCGTGTTAATGGTTAGTCGAGAATGATTTAGAATAATTAAATTCTGATCTTCTGAAGGTAGCCACACAATATCTGTTTTAATTTTTTACTTTATTACAGCTAGGTATTATATTGGAAGCAGTTAAAAGTATGAAATCTCAATTGTGTACTTTATGACATTTCAAATAGAGAAATTGCTTGAAAGTGTAAAGTTTGCAATATAAAAAAATACGATTCAATTTTATCTTTAGAGACATTAGCAATTAATTATGATTGTTAAAAAGTGAATTGTTTTAGAATTGATTATATCTATGTGTATAAAATATTATTATTATCTAAAAAAAATACTTTGACTAAAAACTCCTGATTGTATGCAATATTACACTTCTGTTATAACGGTTACATACATACAGGCAATTTTAGAATAAAAAGCACCATTCGTTCCAACAAAAAACACCGTTTTATCTTAGTTTGGATACCGAATCAACCCTTTCTCCATCTCCACCCAATCTTCATCTACGAGTAAATAATAATAATTTAGCTAAGCCTTTCGGAGCTGTCACGTTTCATTCTGACGGTAAACAGATTTAGACGATAGAGTTTCTTCCTCGTGTTCGTAAAGATATTTTGTTTTCTCATTCTTCTTGCTTTTTTACAAAAACCATAGATTAAGAAAATTCTGTAAAGATAAAAAAAATATTTTTTAATCTTTCGAAGTAGGGTCCTCTGGTCAATTACCAGACATCCATTATTATTTTTTTATCTACTTGACACTTATTCTAGCCGAGGCCGGAGTTCACTCAAAGATTGAACAAGACTGGTTAACTGTGAGAGATAGCTTCAAGTTATAATGTACGTTCTGCCTGCTACTCGTATTTTTATAGGAAATTCTTTATTAATTCCGATGTTGAAGCTTACCATCCATTCAGAGAACAGCTGAATTCAATCTTCATAAAAACGGGGACATTATTCACGGCTCTTACACTTCTTGGTAGAACGTTTTAAAACTTTTGAGGCTCCAATCGGAAATATAATGAGCCAACACGATCCCGCTATTTTTTTTTTAAATGATTTGTGCTCACTCAAAGTGAACACAAATACCTACATTCTTTGACTCTTGAAAGAGGAAGATGGTCGGCACCTGGAGAGCCGGCGTTGTAACCACCATCAGTCTACCAACCACTTTTATTACATTGGTGTTGTGCAATTAGGGATAGCAATCCGGCTGAATTGAACTAACCTGAATAAATATTTTTTTTAACCTTTAATTAAGGCTAATATTAAAACAATAAGTAAGTACCTACCTACTTACGTTACGTAATGTAGTAGTGCAGATCCGGTCACCGGATCCGTTATGGTTGATATGGATCCAATAAGTTTATAAATTATTGATCCCGTATCCACTGGATTACGCGATTATGAGGTGCTGTGTAAAATTTTCGAATAAAGATCAAAAATTACGAAACCAAACCAGACATAAAATATAAGTATGTTTAAACAATAAATCATTGATTACGGCATCTTTAAAAAGATATCATCTCCAGAAGCTTTCCTTGTGATGTAGCAATGCGCATTGCACAATATAGAAAAAAGTGCACAATTTAGGTAACGTTAGATCTTTTGTCTGTTGTATTTAAATCTATACGGCCGTGTACTATAGGGTTTTTCGTATACTGTATTCCGTCCCCATATCTGGACATTCGTAACATCTATGGGATGCTGAATCTAAATCCAGATAGCGTCACCGGCTTAGAGTAAATTGCCAATATAGACTGATCGTCAATTTATGACCTTCTGTGATCGGTATTTAAGCTGTCGATACGGATGTCATGCCCTGGGAGTATACGACTTTGTTTACGAATCCAACATGGTAGAATGTTTATCAATATTATCTTCTTTGTGAATAAATTTACTTTCGTTCCACTATGAGTAGAAAAGTAAGCTAATTAATCGTAAATTTATAATGATTAAGTTTTATTGGTAGCATATTGTTGATTAGATTCATTAATAGATAAGTAGGTACCGCAGTGGAGAGCTCATTCTGAATCCTTATACTCCAAAGTAGAGTTGGGCGTTATAATGATAGCTGATGAAAATATTAGATGAAATAAAATAACGCATCTAACGTTATTAATATTTAACTATATTTATAAATAATAGTTGAATAAAAATATTTATAAATATCGTCAGGTAAATAATAGCCTACCCCTATTATTTATATTTTTTTTTTAGGAAAAAGTTAACTTTCTAGATACAAAATTTTGGAAATGACCTTTTTTTTAGGAAAAGTTATGTTTCAAGATACCAAATGTTCATTTAGGCTTGTAAAATAAAATAGCTTTAAGCTTTTAATATTAACGTTATTTTCAATTAACGAAATTGCTATAACGAATTTAAGCCGTTAGTCCCATCTCTACTCCTAAGTGAGGCCATAAAAGGAGTATGTATCTACTAGCTGACCCACCCGTCGAACTTCGACCTAATCCAAAATAAAAAAATATTATTTTACCAATTACATGAATTAAATACAGTTGTTTATGATATAAAAACTTAATGAAATTTAGCTAATAATTTATTTCATTATGTATGTAATAATTATTTTTGTTGATTCGGATGCGGGTTGAAGTTCGACGGGTCATAAGTTTGTAATAAAAACAATAAATTCCTTTATAGATGTGTAATTTTTTAAAAAATCTAAGAGATGGCGGTGTAGTATAAAATAAATCACATGTGATACACTTTACGATAGTTTATATTATGTTGTTGAAAGAATAGACGTCCATCAAAACCAAATTTCACCGACTTATTATGGTGAGATAACATAGCAAACAAGCCACGTAAAATACGCCTTGCTCACAGCGTTACAGTGCCAATTACATTCCTTACTTACTTATTACAACATAAAAATTGATACAGAAAAATACCTAGTTACCTTTCTATCTTGTTGGATCGAAAATATTTTAACTTGCATATTATTGTCAACGTATAATAATTGTAGTTACACACTGTCCACCAACCATCCACAGATGATGTATGATCTGTTCTATGTAATTTTCTGGGCTAATTCTTGCAGTTTCCATCCTGAATCATTCTTTTAACGATGCTGAAAACCAGACACCGATTCTGTGACCGATCCAAGTATATTTTGTTATGAAGTTTGTTTCGTGCCTATAACATAACATAACTTAACTTAACACTGTCTTAAGATCAACACAGCCAGCTGAAGAAAAGGGGCATTTGGCGTGGAGAGATAGTAAGAATCCCCAGCTTTTCTGTCATAAAAATGTGGGTAGTGCTTGATGATGAAATTTAGCATGTAATACATTACAATAGTGGCATCATGCAGTTTAATCGAGATGCGACACTTTTATCGTGATGCAATGCATATTCAATACTGGATTTTTGTGATATTTTTATATTTTTGATTTTTATCAAAATCAAACGTCGAGATTTTGAACGTTTCTACGTCACGATACATATAATCATGACACCCGTGTTACATTGAAAATGACGAGTTTTGTCATTGACACGGGCAGACAAGAGACGTTGTCTACTGAACGACAACAAAGTATGTTCGGTAGGCAACAGAAATGACGATGACAAGGATCGAAATATTATTTTATATCCCCAAAAATAAATCAAAATGTTCTTTATGTGTTGTAATTTAGCATTTTTTTTTTTTTAATTTTATGAGATATGTACAGCTGGAGACATACCTATATATATCTAACATTTGGGGCCCATGGGAAATTTTTAGATGATTCCATTCGACTTTTTTACATAAAATTATTATTTATAAGATAGTGAGCTTTTGGTCTGCGGCCCTCTCGGGTCGGGGCTCGTCGCGAATTTTGACGATAAAATATTCTGAATAATGTTAAATAACAATAAGCAAAGAATAATTACAAGCAAATAAACTAGTGTATAACGATCTAAACTAGTGTATAATGCAATACCATCGATAATGTATGGTTGTGAAACGTGGACATGGACGAAAAAAGAAAAATGTAGTATATGCAGTAGAGATGAAACCTCTACGAGGAATATGTAGAAAAACTTTATGGGATATAGAAAGGAATGAAAATATTAGTAAAGAATGTGGTATGGAAGTACTTCAGTGTTGTGACACAGATGATTGGGCATGTGGAAATAATGGATGCAAACAGAATGACAATGAGAATTCATAAGGTTGAAAGGAAAGGTAGCCGACCGAGAATGACGTGGATCGAACACATCGATTCCGCCCTCAAGGAAGGCCAGGTAAGAAGTAAGAGAAATATGAGAGGTTGTATGAGAAATGTTATGTCAGTGGAAGAAGCGAAAGAAGTATGCTTGGATAGAAAAGAAAGGAGGTCCGTTCTCTCTGCCTACCCCTTACGGGACCTACCCCTTCTGTCGTCTCTAAGATATGCAATCTCCCTAGATTTTAATAGGTATGTCCTAGCTATTATTTCATATCTTGAATGGTCAGCCTGGTCATCTTCTGCCTGCGTAATTCTTTGAACTCGCTATATTATAGATTAGGAAATAATTTACTTATTTGAAATCAGTTACAGTGAATTGGGTCATTGGAATTGGGACTTGAAAAGGATAAAGAACTAGTGACAGAAATCTTAAGACAATTAAAGGACTACTCAGAAAGTATTGGCCTAAAAATAAATATCACCAAGACCAAAAACATGCAAAATGATTTCTGCCTAAGCCAGGGAGCCATAACTTTGGGTAGTGACGATGTCGAAGATATCGACAGTTTCATATACCTGGGAGTCTATTTGACACCAAACGGCGTGGTAGATAAGGAGCTCTCCATAAGAATTGCAATGGCGAGCTCGTCCATTAACAGCATGAGATAACTATGGAAATCCACCAACTTCTCCACCAAGACTAAGTGTCGCCTGTTTAATGCGTGCATTATGCCAGTGTTGTTATATAGTTGTGAATCCTGGCATCTGACGAGGGCTCAACAGAGGAAGATCCTTAGTGTTGAGAATAGATTTTTGCGACAGATTTTGGGGATAAGGTTGTACCACTATGTCTCAAATGAGACCGTACGCGCCAGAACAGCACAACGGCCAATCACCTCAGTAATCCAGAATCGCAGATTGAGTTGGCTTGGCCATGTTCTCCGCATGTCCCCCGAGAGACTTGAATATGCAAGTCTTCTCTACAATCCGGATGGGACAAGAGGGCGAGGCAGGCCGAAATTAACAATCAAGCGGGCATTCACTGCGGATCTACAATGGACTAAGCTGGGATGAAGCTGTGCATCTGGCGCAAGATCGAGAGGCTTGGAGGAACTTCGTGGCGTCCACATGCTCCACACTGGGAGCGAACGTGGATTAAGTAAGTAAAGAATTGGGTCAAATAGTGAAGAAATATACTTTTACAGTGGTGACTGAGATAAAAAATACAAAATAAATAAAAAAAACTCTCCAGAATGAAACTTTTCCCCTTTTTGTGTTATTACATCGGCTTAAGAACGGTCCTGCTCAGCATCCCTAGTATCCAATTAGGAGGAATTGTCTTTTCCGGGAATTGTCCCCAGAGACCAATAACGGAACAAGCCAGAAGTTCGAGTATGTAGGGCTTAGGCACTATAGAAAATGTAGGCGGATAATGATTTGCTTGGGATTTGTGTGTTTCACCAACAAGCAAACAAGACATTTCCAATTAATTTTATACGATTATAGATGGTTCTTAAGAAGCGATGCCATTTTTCAATACTTTTTTTCATAACAAATCAATATTTTTTATTTTATAAAACACAAAAAATGTTTCAATGTCGGTTGTAGACTCGGTAACCATTCAACCGGTGTTGTCCAAATCGGTTTCATTAGAAAGTTTGACACCACTGTCCATTTATATAAAACACAAAAAATCTTTCTACGTTTACCTCGTTTTTTTTCTCTATCCAATACAATTGTTTACTTATTATTGACATATAATTGGGAAGGTTTAAGACCATTAGAATTTAATTACGTTACAGTATGCTTGTTTTTGGTAATTCTGCGATGGGATTCTATATTTTCAATTTGAAATGGTGTTGTTGTCTTTATGCTCACTTTATTCAAGTATACTTATGTTCACATTGACTGATGAAATGTCTTTTTGTTCACTTTGTTGTAGTACTTATCTTTATGTTTACTTCGATGATGTTTCTATCTGATGCACAATGCAATTCCAGCTGATGCACAATGCAATCCTGATACCATCCATGATGTATGGGAGTGAAACATGGACATGGACGAAAAATCTGGAAGTTGGAATAAATGCTGTAGAAATGAGATCACTGCGTAGGATATGCGGAAAGAAACTGATTGATAAGGTGAGGAATGAGAATATTAGAAAGGAATGTGGAGTTGATGTTAGCGTATTGACTAGAATGAAAGTTAATAAATTAAGGTGGTTTGGGCATGTAGAGAGAATGAACGAGGAGAGAATGACAAAAAGGATATATAAATCTGAAAAAATGGGTGCACGCAGACGAGGCCGACCTCGAATGACATGGTCCGATCATATCGGTTCAGTCTTAGAGGAGGGCCAAGTCAGGAGCAAAAGGAATAGAAGAGCATGCATGATGCGGAATGTTATGCGTTTGGAAGAAGCGAAAGAGGTGTGTTTGGATAGGACAGAATGGAAATCCGTACTCTCTGCCTACCCCCTTCGGGAAACGGCGTGATGGGTGAAAAAAAAAAAGTTTCTATATGCTCACCTTTATGAAGTGTATTTATTTATGTTCACTTTGTACAATACCAAATCGTCATCCCCAAGCATTTTTTTCTGTAGCACTGTGCTCGTTTTTGAGTTATTTGGTATCCCTATGCATTAGTAAGTGTAAGTATACAGATTTATTAGCGTGATTTTTTGTTTTCAATGGCTAAATTTTTGGTCCTGCTTTGAACAATACCGATTGAGAAAATGACCAGTATGCAAACACGGAAATGAAAATGGAATATACAGGGTGTCCCAAAAAGTATGGATAATCGGTAAACCAGGTATAGATGACCCCTAGGGCTATCCAAAAACCTCAATGTATGTTCTACGATTTTTTGTCGTTTCCAAGTTATAATTTTTTTTCGAATTTTTTCGTAAAACTCCGACTGTTACGACATAATTGGTCACAGAAACGCAATTTATTGAGATGCACCCTTCATTATTTTTTTCAAAATTGTTGAATAGAGTAAGTTTTAGATGTAATAATTTATTTTATCAAATTTGATACCATAGCTTAAAAAATAAATGTTGTATCTCAAAAATAGTCAAATCAGAAAATTATCAAAAATGTTTGAGGGTGATTTAAAAATAGAAAGTAGAAAATGATAAGATTCCGAAGTAATCCCATTATGAGCATTATGAAAATCTTACAAAACAATTAATTTGCCGTTGATGTTTTCACGGTGTATTCTATTAACTTCATATTGACACAGTGAGTAGCCGTGGAATGACGGCGCTACTAACTATTGTCATATTATTCCCTTATTTGTATATTCTTATCATGAAATAATGTAGAGCCAGTGTCAAAAGGACGCACCGGCCGCTGTGTTCAATGCTTCACCTTGTCACTTGTACAGATAGAATAAGTACTTTGTATTGGATGTCGCGGCGGTTTTATTCTTTCATTATGAATCTGGGCTACTAGTAGCAAGGTTACTATCACGGTATTGCTCCAGACAGATTTATTACTGATTATTTATTTATGCAGATAAGTTCCTTTTGGAAAGGTTCCAAAACATGTTATGTTTCTAGGTACGAATCAATTTTTATCTAATGGACGAAGTCGTTCCTTAGTTTCTCATAGCAAAAATGTGTATTGCTCAAGTGTAAATGATGTTCCTCCACTGTTAGCATCACATACCAAGGGGTCATCCGTCAATCATGTAAGGTCGTAAGGGAGCAATACCACAAAGTATGAACCCTTAGTATTTATTAATACGATTACATAATATGTGTTAATTGGGTGTAGTCGTCTTCCTTCCGGTTAGAGGAAATATAAAACTCGGATCAGTTGTTCAAAGTTTACTAGTTGGCTTACAGAAAAGAAATATCTCCACTCTCCAGCCCATACACAAAACAAAATGGCTACTTTTGCAGGTGTTTATGTAAAGAAAACTGGAGGTACCACAGACCAAAAAATGGTAATCGCCACCTACAAATGACAACGTGAAGCACTATGATTCAGTTGATCCCAGTGTCTCGCACCATCATCACTCTTTGACTCTTTTACAATAAGCTACTTAAAGTGCACAAGAATACACTCTTTGACTCTTTCACAGTAAGCTACTCAAAGCTTGTGTCGTGAAAGAGGGAGATACTTAGTCAGCAGCTGGGATCGAAACCATGACCTCTAGTACGAAATAGTACGACAGCCGGTGTCGTAATCGCCATCAGGCTCCAAAGTTTTACCAGGGTGGATAAAAAAAAGTCTTGTAGATGTATTCTTTTTTTGCTTTACTTATTTTTCCAGATTGTTCTATTCCTGTGACTGAAAATATCTACTTCCGTCACATCCGCGATTAACATTTTGATTCGGGATCAAATTATCACAAAACAATAACGCCATAAATCCATTGGCTTACATAGCGGTGACATTGATGTCACACTCTCAATTATAAAAGAAATATTTAATATGTCAAAATCAATCAAATTTAATAAGCAATAATGCACGGATCAAGATTAGATAGACATTATTCAACAAGTTAATTACTAAGATGGATATTATCTCTATATCGTCGAGATTAAGAGTATAATGATTCTTTGACCATATTTTTAGCTGAATTATATCTTATCTAACCATGACTTTTAAAAAAAAATGTACCTATATGGTGTCATTTAATGTAATATTTTATAAGAAACCTCTTCTATTGTTGAGATTTAAAACGACATAATTTTTGTAGCTGAATTCAGGATAATATGGTTATTAACTAAGTACTAATTCCAAATGCCATGTGTTTGAGCCCCAGCCCAACTACAGTCCATCCCATTTTTGAAAACCTTTGGAAATTAAATTACTAAAAATTATAATAATATTGATATTGGTTTTTTATAGATTACGATGCATATAAATATCTCAATACTATTTTTCAATTTTTAGTACTTTTTAGTACTAAACTCCCTTAAGACCCCACTTAGGGGCATAGGGAGGCAACAAGAGCTCTCCATTGCGCTCGATCTTGCGCAACGTTAATGAGCTCCGCCCACACCTTGTCCAAATTCCTCAGCTCTGCTTCGAAGGAGCGGAACACAGTATGAGAGGGTCTTCCTCGTTCTCGGGACTCTGAACACAATATAGAGTCAATAACAATGCAAGCTATATTAAATAAAAAGATATACACATGTGTACCAAAAGAAAAAAAACTATCATATTATAAAGTAGGTATGCCATATATATGTACTATTTTATATATTATATATGCACCTGGTTGAACATTTTAATCATTTATACGTGTTTTTTAAAATAATCAATTAATAAAACATAATAATATTAAAAAATTGTAGCTGAAATACAAAAATATATTATATGTCCTTCACTATTTCTGAATCACTCGATTTACCAATGATGACAATTGGAATCATAAAATTTTCCAAAAAACTGAAAATATTTTTTTGAAAAAATATATTGAAATCTCCTTATATTCACATTTTATGCCCATTTTTCCATAAAAATATTTTTATTTTCGATGCTTTCATAATTCGGTTAAGAAAGGGTTAAACAATCCATCCACTCGTCATTGATATGTATAACTTTATACACCAGCCTAGGCTTGCCTTTAATAAAAGGTCTAAAAATAATAGAATCGAATTATATTGACCTGAAACTGAGAATACTCCTCATCAAGACCTATGTATGGAGTATCTTGATGTACGGCTGCGAGACATGGTGCCTATCTGAAAGAGACAAACTCTAAGAGTCTAAAGGCTTTTGAAATGTGGTCCTACAGAAGACTTTTGGGAATTTCCTGGAGAGACCACATTACAAACGAGGAGGTTCTCCAAAGAATCGAAGGAGGAAGGCACCTGCTCAGGACCTTGTCCGAAAGGCGTGCAAGATGGATCGGCCATATAATAAGACAAGAAGGCCTCTTGCATGGCATGATGGAGGGTATGACGAGGAGACAAACTCCAGGAGACGCCCACGCCGAGAGTACCTTGAGGACCTGTTGGTGGACGTGCGATGCCAGTCGTATGTGGATCTTAAAAGAGCCGCACAAGACAGGGAAGAATAGAAGAGAAGAATTGAGGGAATTGCTGCAAATCAATCTTAGAATTGAAACCAGAGAAGAAGAAGAAATAGGTATAAGGAATTGATTCCTAAGCAATTTGTAACATTTGAAAATTTATCTACTTACAGACAGTTTGTGTGTAATATACCTAAAGCCCGCCATTTACGAAAACACCAAATTGATGTAACTCCAATGGATGTGATGCAATTTTTTTCAAAAGTTAGGTAGGTATAATGAAATTTCACTACGTCAGTACCTACATGCATTTTGCCATTATTAAATTGAAAACAGCACCAGGATGGATGAAGATAAAATGAGATAATTTTGGACCAAGTTTTTAACATCGAACACTTTAATGACGGGACGATTTGGACCACGCCCACTCGAGTTTCCCCGTTGAAGATCCGTTTGGAGTGATGGACGAATGGCTTGACGTGATTGGATTTTGGACTGATGGATAACAAACTCACCCCATCATCACTTACTAAAACGGTACTCTTTTGGAGTGACATCGCTGCATTCGGACGGATGGAGTGATCGTGAATGGCGGGCTTAAAACACGCTCTGTAGATTCGGTGAAACTTAAACTAGAACATCAACATCAGATCAGATGAATCCAGTTTCAGGTTACGCAATGTTCTCTTCCTTATCAGGGCATTTGATTTGATCAACGATGACGTCTGTACTTGTTTACTTTGGCTTTGTTTATTTTCATTCCTATAGAGCCTTAGCTGCACGTTGTAAAATTGAAATCCAACTCTATAAATGAATTAAGCAGATAACTAAATAGATATGTACTTACTTTAAGGAAGCTTTAAAAAATACTACACCTTTACTGTTTCATTTAGTTATAAGAAATTTAAAGGGTAAAAGTAAAGCTTAATGAAAGTTCAAGTCCATCTGACCAAGATACAAGGAAATCCTGACTTTCTAAACTATATACATAGGTAGATATATTTGCTTGATAAGTATAGATCATATCGAATTTCCAATTGATTTTTCAGTTTGAATCCTGCCTCAAATTGAACGTGACCAGTTCCCCTATTCTATGTTTCCGTGACATTAACACTGGCGTGAAGTAACAAAATTTTGTCTGGAAACATGTGCAGCTCCCCTACAGAACACTTCGGAGAGCTCCGTAGCCCACAAAGTTCCCGTGAGTTTTTCACTTTAGTTAGTGTCAATCGGAATAATATGCAGGGGTACGGTTGACTTATGCGTAAAGTTCCACCGGTTGTACCGACAGCTATGTAAAGAAGAGCTTATTAATTTATCACAAGCGGATAGGTACTCGGCTGTGCTACTACAAGTGTTTGATATAATCGACGCAATGATCACAAATGATAATATAACTTCTACTTGCTATGAAAAGCGGGTAGACGCTCTGGGCTCCGGGACAAACAACCAATGAGCTAAGGCTTGGAATATTTTATGGAATTGATTTTTATTTTATTTATCTTTGCTTTGAAAAGCATTGAAATGAAAATAAATTTCTTCGACAAATTCTGGGGGTAAGATAGTTCGACTTTGTAATAAATGAAACCGTCCCATCACGAACGATGCAACCTCCAGTGACAACAGTTATCCTGAGCCCATAGACTATGGAAGCTTATTTTACACACCTTGTGGTACAAAAAGACGTGTCAGACCAAGACTCACCATCAAGAGAGCTTATAATGAAGACCTTCGGGATACCGTCTTAAATTGGAATGACGCCCTGGATCCAGCCCAGGATAAAGATGCTTGGTGAGGCTTTGTGGCGACCACATGCTTCACCTAGGGAGCGAACGTGCATTAAGTAGGTAAGCATTTTTGCTAAATTGAATAATGATTGATATAAAGTAAGTACAATCATTAAATGTCTTTTTGAAATGAATTCAGCTTACCTGCAGCTTAAATTAAAGATATTAATCTTTTTTTCTTTTACATAATACCTACTTAAAATGATATATCTGTAATGACGCATAGTTTTATTTACATAACGGGCTTCTGATTATTTTCGTAAGAATTTAGTTGTAGATATGTACAAAGCTTTTTTCTATTATTATTAAAGACAAACAATATTAATCCATTCTCAATTTGACCACAGAAAAATAAAAGAATATATGCGTCTCTGTCAATGTCACAAATACATAACATTACAGTAGTGTTTGTAATGTTTGTTTAATTGATTTAATTCATACTCCTTCTCTATAAAAACTATAAGTGTGCGAAATTTTCGTACTCCCCCGTCCGCGCGATTTCCGTAAAAATGGTCACAAAGTTTTTCCTTCAAGTATTAATCTCCAATATAAATTAAAGTCGGGTTAGTGCGAACACTTATAACTCGAGATTGGCTCATTGGCTATAGTAAAATGGAGAAGAATAGGGACAAAAAATCAAAGACCTGATACACTTAAGTAAAATTTTCAAAAGATAAATTCTTTTTTAAACATGTATTATAACAAACTTGTATTAATGAAAAAGCTCAATGTTTTTTCTCCCAAACAGCACATATTATGGCTCTAGAAAGTTTGTCAATAGTTGGAGAAGCTTACAAAAAAAAATGAAACTAACTACTAAGCACGTCCAAATAGATACCTAGTATGTCCGGACGATTTGTTTAAACTGTCGCATATTTCAAGGTTTCTATGTTACCAAATGAATATTTGTTGATGTTAAACTATATTTAAGTAAGTTAAATTTTCTGTTCAAATAATTATATACACCGCAATAATACCAAACGTGACATGTCTTATCTAATCGCAGTATCGCTCTTGTCAAAAAATATAATTAAAACAGTGAAAAGTAAATTTCATATAAATTATCAGTGTTGACAGAATAGTGTTTGGCTATTTCGCTTTTTACTGTTTTAACTCTAGATTTTTTTTCAGATTTTAATGGATTTTTTAATGAAACTAACATAATTTATTCAGACGACAGGCATCAAATCAAATCATTTCGCTCGATATTTCCATGGACACCTATTAGGTATTGCTATTATTGTCACAGCAACGGATACCGACATACAGAACAATAATTAACCAAGTATGAAAAATGTTTCGCGTGTATTGAAAGTGTTTCACAGAAAATACCAGCCTTCGGACAAATTAAACAAATTTTAATACAGGCCAATATAGGTGTTTTTAAAGGGAACACAGGAAAATTTACATAATTTACGGTAAAAAAAATGATTATTTCGAAACGAATATATAACAACTAAAAACTGAATCATTACTGATGTTCGATTTTCAAATGAAACAAACCACTACGGGCTAACGACCGTCTTCTACTGTTATTTCGTTAGATTATATTTCAAAGCAAATTTACATATTTCATGGAACAAGTATTCATGTAAGGTGAGAATGAAATATCTCAAAATACATACAAACGTTTGATATAACAGTAAATTATACCTAAATCTTGGCTCATATATCTATCGCTTTAATATCAAGGCAAGTACTTAATTCTAACCATAAATAATTACTTTGATAACCGAGATTTTTCGTAGCTAAGTATTGTATCAAACGTAGGTGTACCTCTACATAGATTTCTTACTCTTATTATTTATAAAAAAAAAAACATAAAGTATATAAGTAGGTATCGGCCTCCAATGCGCACAGCGTATTGGAGGTCGTAGGTTCGAATCCCGGTCGTGCCGACCATTTCCGCTTTCACGACGCAATCCTTTGGTTGAAAGCTGTCAAAAGTGTGTTTGTGTTCATTTCGAGTGAGCACAGATTCATAAGCAAAGGCTAAGCAAAGGCTTGTGTCGTGAAATTGGAAATGGTAAACAGCGTCTTACAATCGCAATCGAATGTTTGGTAGAATTTAAGTTAGGCTGGTATGTTAGGTAGGTACATAGCTGGGATCATTTGGAACATATTGGTACCTACTTTTTTTAGGAATTCAATAAAAAAAAATAGGGAAATCCCAAAATTTAACCCGTTGGCTTAACTTTTTTTTTATTTACCAATCAATCAGATCCCAGTAATACATTTTTTTTTTATTTCAAATGTTTACCTATCTAAGATTAAAGAAATGGATAGTAAAAATTAGAACGTTTAGGTATCCCTATATATTGATTCTTCAGCAAACTATTGTAATTTGTAATGAGAAAGTAACATTTCAAAGTGTTAATTTTCACATAGGTATTTAAAATATAACCTCGATTCGTAGTGATATAAATATTTAAATAATTTAACATTCATTAAAATATCGAGTACCCACCTACCTACTATTTAAGGTATAATTTCAGCATGGGAATGAACACGTGTTTTTTTACTTTGTTAAAACACGGGGAGACATTTCGAAAATTCTACGTGTAGGTACCTATACTTACCTGATGACGTAACTAACTAAACTATAGATATAAGTACCTACTTAGAATTCAATTTCAAACTTATACGATCGAAATTCTCCGACATCCTCGCAGTTGTCAAATAACTTTCACGACTGCTGACATAATACATATTCGCGGATTAAAAAAGTCACGTTTGTAAAATTAGTTGACAAAAATAATTAACCTTTCGTCAATATAATAATTCATTTGTAAGTGTTTGAGTTAAATTATTGTAATTTTAATCCTAACGCAAATGTAGACTAATGAAGTGCCATAATGGAAGATCATGGTAATACTCTTATCAAAAGTGTTGCCTGTTCGAATCAGGGGTAAGTCTACAAATATTGTTTCTTGAAATGAGTTTGCGGATTCATAAAAATTTGAGTACCTACTTACTTTTTATCCAACTTTCGTAGTGTCCCTTAATGAGTGATATGTTTTGTCAGCGTATGTATCGCAATATTGAGAATGTGAATTATTTTGTTATCCTCTGAACAGAATTGACAGACTGAGGGTATGTTTCCGCAGACCGCAGTAATCAGTCAATAAGATTCTTGTTTTTTTTTCAAAAGTTTGAGAGTTTCGGTGGTGAACTTGGTTAATCCAATAGTACCTGAAAACTAGTTACTAAACTTCTGACTAGTTTCAGAAGACATTTTGTTGGAGGCTCTTTTTCTAGTTTGTTCATCTCGTTGTTTCTTCTTTTACGGCTTATTTCCTGTCTACGCCTGTAAGGAAAACATTATCCACTTAGGTATATTTTTCTATTTCGATTATAGCGTGTGCAATCTGTGCATATCCAAACAATTATCCACTACTTCTAAATTCCAATACTATTGCATTTAAAAAAAAAAACAAAAGTATTGGATTTTTTTTTGATGGCAAAAAACGCGCGCGGCGTTTGATGCCATCCAGTGTTTTTTTTTGCAACCTGGTGGGGCTAGTACGAGTTTAATCGAAAGCTGATTGTACGCTAATAAGCGCATATTGGCGTGCAAAAAGTGTTCGAAAATCAAACGATCGAATCATTCGACAATTTTTGTATGGAAATTTTTTGAAACTCTTTCGATGATCGTTTCGATATTCGATCATCGAAAACTTATACTAGGGGTACAGCCTCCCTAGATAATTTGAAATTTGCTAACGAATTTTTCGTCAATGTAGAGTGTGAAAAAAATGAAGTGTCCACTTGAACATATAAAAAAATATTTAAAACAAACAAAGACACTTTTATAAAAATAAAAAAAATGGACAGTTATTTTCTTCCTTCTCTACATTCTCGAAAAATTCGTTCGCAAAATTCAAATTGTCTAGGGCCAAAGACTTGACAAAGATCTATAAGCTTCTTTACAAGGATAAGAAGGGCTTTAGTGACTTTTCTAGACTTTTCCCATACTTACTCTCAAATGACAAAATTTGCAATTTCATTGACAATCAACAAAATCAGAGAATTTTAAGAAATAAATGAATACCCCACGATTAAAATCTTAATTTTGCCCCCTTTTTGTAAATTTACGCCTAATAAAGTATACTAAGTATTTTGTGGTTCTTCGTTCCACTGTCATGTTTGTAATATAAGATCATACCTTCAAGTTGATTATTTGCCCGATTTGTCGTAAATAAGATGTACAAAGGATTATGCGAACCGTGTATGGCGCCAGTAGTGAAATGTAGGAAGATATTCAAGCACAAGTCGCCACGGATTGCAATGCTCGTAATGAGATAAAATTTTATGCTGTTATAGAGCCAAACGAACAAAATTAGGACTTATGCATTTTAAAATAAAAACTTTGAAAAATAAGGGACACTTTACCCCTCGTTATATTCCGCCCCAGACGATGATTGGTGAAATCCTTACGCTTACCTACGCTTTTTATCAATCAACTGTTAAGATTTACCTACCGTAGGTACCATAAAATTGGGAAGGTTCATGCGACAGTCATACCACCTGAAAGTAGACATTTTAACATCTGATGCCCTTGCTATTACCGTTCTGGAAAGTATAATAATACCTATCTTTGTTTATTATATCCACTATCAAATAATTCATATAAATTAGCTTTAAGTTATTGTTATCTTTTGATTGTTTAAGAAAGCTCATTTTTAAGCAGTTGGAAGTTATCACGGAGGAATTATATAACATGCACCAATATAAATATTTGATTTTTATTTAATCGGTTTTTAAAAATACTTAAATAAGGTTCATTTATATTTTTCATTAGTAAAATGGAAAATATTCAATAAAAAAATATCTAGGTATAAAATTTCCAGTAAAGCTATGATTATTAGATTTATCAGGTGAACTTTTTTGAATAATTTAAGACATATTCATTGCTACCTGGAGTCTTGAATGCCACCGATCCCACAAAAATATACACATAGTATTACTTTCCCTATTTTTATTAGGTACTTACTTAATTGATTGAGATCAAAATGTCTTCACGAGAAAGAAAGGTTACAAAAAGAAGAATCAGAAAAAAGTTATTTAAATATATTTTAATTGCAACAAGTCTATAAGGCCCTGTCCTAATTGAAAAGTGATCGCGCGTCCGAGCTTCGAGCGATCATACAATGTTTTCAATTTCAACACACTAACGGTTCAAAATAAACTTGAAATATTCTTGAGTAAGACGTAAATTTTACATAAAACTTTCACTAAATACTTCATGTTCTTACTTTTAGTTTCAAATGAATTACCTACTAATTTATATGTTTTTTTGATACAAAGATATGAAGTAGTGTTATAAAACATTGGCACGCAGATTTTCGATAGAGTTTCTTTCGAGCTTTCAATAAATTACAAATTCGAAATCAATATTCATTTTAAGGACTACAGAACAACGTCTTTTGGGAAAGCTAGATAAAATATAAAGAAAATGTTGAGCCACTATATTTCTCTTACTTTTAGAAATACGGTAACTTAAAAAAACTATGAAGAAATTGTTGAGCACACTTTATTTTTCTGACTTTAAGAAATATAACCTACCTAACCTAGATACACAGAAATACAGTAACATGGAAGAAAGCATTGATCCGTCCTTGAAAATGAAAACTCCAGGAAATATTAGTTTATATAACAATCAATATTATTAACCCCGAAACATATTAATCCTCGCATTCAAGTGAAAGTCCTTTGAAGTAGGAAGGTAATCATATAATGATGAAATATTAATTTCAACAGCCTGCGCACCTGTGTTCCCAATAATGTTTCCGTATTTTTAGATTCACCTCTAATAATGTATGGTCTCAGAGACTTATTTCATGGGTTTGTTTTCATTGTATGTTTTATTTTTCAACAATTTCAAGCAAATGTCGTAAACCTGTAACTTTAAGAACATTGATGAACAGAAAGACAACGAAAATTTCAATGATGCCTCTCCATATAAACATATATTTTGGATATAAAAAACAGCGTTTTTATCGATCGGTTCGGCATCGTTGAAATATTTTCCATCCATATTCACAATCTCTTTCTTGATGGAAGAGAAAATAAACCTGAGCCAGTGTACGTATGTAGGTACAATGTGTTCACTGTGCAGTGCAATAGTAGCTTTTTCTCTTCCTTTAACTTATATGTTTAAAAAAACCGGGATTGTTAAAGATGAATCAGTATTCTCAATTTATGGAAACAATTGGAAACAAATGTACGTTGAAACATTGTTGCACAATTTAATGCTTGTCATGGCACATTCATCCACGATTGTTAGTCAGATTATAAGCGAGTGTGACCCGCCTTTTAATCATTCACATAAAAATATAATTTTCCTTCTCTTCGGAAATAAAGTAGGCAGTTGTTTTTGCAGTACGGATGAGTTGGGAATATTTTCAGATTAATGAAGAATTATTCGGAACTGATAGGCTATCTAACACTTTTATTGAACACCGATCACTCGATCTTTGCAAAGGCGTTGATAATAGACGTTCAAAGACAAGAAAAACGGAAATCCATCACAATCGTGCAACATCCATAAAAATATGATTGTTGTAAATATTTTTCAATCCACGAATACATACTGCAACATTCATTTTAGAGAAAGATTAAACATCCTCTCTCTTGCTCCAGAAAGCTATAGTATCTCACCCCATTGATTAGCCTTCCGTGAACTATGGTTTTTTATTGAATAAGACCTTCCACCACCCGATTTTGGAGACTCCTTTTAACTCGCATTATATAAAGCCAAGACTCGGACATGGTTTAAAATAGTATCTTCTCTAACATTCGCTTAATCTATCTTTCACCACAGTGGGGCTAGTACGAGTTTCATCGAAAGATAATTGCACGCAAATAAGCGCTTATTAGCGTGCAAATAGTGTTCTTAAATCAAACGATCGAATCATTCGATCATTTTTGTATGGAAATTTTTCAAAACTCTTTCGATGATCGTTTCGATATTCGATCATCGAAAACTTATACTAGGGCTACTGCTCTCCAATAGGGACTTGCGCTTCCTCTATGACATCCGCCTCTATAAAAGTAGTAAAATGAAGGACTGAAATGGTGAACTTTTTATCAGCTCTCTTTTAAAGAGTCGTATTTAGTCAAAGAGTAAGGAATATCTTGGGCCATATTGTTGAACCGTATGATACCTCCACAATCGGCAATCATGTCTACCTGTCTCGGTATTGCCAGTGTACCTACTACACCTTATTAAAAATCATAAGAGTAGTTTCATAGATACCAACACACCGAGGAACTCCGATAGAGACACACACACGTACAGAGATATGGAGCAGACATTGATACTATCAACAAACCACTCGTAAGAATGATGACCACGTGGTCACACGAGGTAAAAAGTTTGCAAGAAACCTACTCGGTTCATCATTTGTCATCAAATCGTCTCTCTGTGATCTGCATACCTCGCCACTATACACACATGCATATGTGACATTGTTAACAGTTCAGTGGAAATTAAATTAAATTAATAATAATAGAAATGTAATTTTTTCAATTTATTTACAAATTTACAAAAGTCACAAAACCATTTAATTTTTTTTTTCGAAAAGTTTATGGACTCGAATTTTCGTGATGATGGGTCGTTCTTAGCGCGTACCTACTTAAAAATCATTGAATTTCTCGGCGAAGTGAGTTTGTCTGTATTGAAAAAATAAACTGTTTTTCTTTTTATTTTGTAAGAAAAGTATATTCCTGCTTCAACAATGGGTAACTATTATTTATATATATATATTACTTTTATTTTAAGAATTATCAACAAAAAAGACACCTTTATAGTATGTATTTTCCAAATATCTCTTTATTAAACGAAATATTGGTACCTAATTTAATACCTGAAAACTTAGGTGCTTACTAACTTTTCAAACGGCTTTGGTGTTTTTTCGCTGCCAGTCTAAACTGCGTCAATTTCAGTATTAAATAAACCTTAAACCTTGCATTGATTTATTACATACCCCTGGATGTTTCAGGAACCTTAGTTCTTATTTCATCCAGACTTTTTAAACCAGAACATCATCATCATCAGTTCAATTCGTTATGATCCTGGGCCTTCTCAAGAAATATTTTGCGCTCCTGTCTGTCCAATTCCTACGACCATTTGGACAGGTGCTTAGGATCTTTTTTGAGATACGATCATCAGTCATTCGGCTGACCTTACCCAACCATTCCAATCTGCCGTATTTTATGAATTGTACGGTATTGGTTTCGTCATATAGTGCCTGAAGTTCGTGATTATAGCATATCCTGCAGTATCCATTGTCGTTTACTTTTCCAAAGATCTTTCTCAGTACTTCTCTTTCAAATATTAGTAGGTTATTTTCTTCACTGCTTGTTAAGACTCAACATTCAGCTACGTACACAACGACAAATCTCAGGAGAGTTTTATATATTAAGACCTTTGTCTTTCGAGTAGTAATTTTGACCTTATGTGCCTTAAAATAACAAAAAAGCATATACATATTGCCAGCAGCGAGTCTTGCCCTAATTTTTGTGTTGCAGTTATTTTTTTCATGATGGGTAATGGAAGTGCCAAGGTAGCAGAAAGAGTCTACCATTTCCATGGTATATGACTATAAACCAAAACAAAAAAGTTATAAGTAGATAAAAATAGTGCAAGGTTTCAGAAAGAAATTTGAAGGCCTTCAGGACTTTCAGCAGGACACAAGTCAGATTACTGCTTCTGGTTTTCCTTCGAAATTTCTTGTCCGGCACTCCGCAATCAAATAATAATAATAAATTTAATTAAACATAACAGTTTAAAGTACATAATATAATAATAATTACACTATTTTGTTCTTGTAAAAGCCTAAAAATACCTCACTGGGTTTGCACCCGTATCGAGGTATTTTTTTTTGTCTCACCTTCTGTCTTCTGCACTGCTCCACATTTACACTAAAGTCCGGAAAATATCGATACAGTCGATTCTAAGAATATTAAGGATATTGCCGAAGTACTTAGTCAAAACGGTTAAATCCGGTTATTTCTTGAAACGTTTACAACATCTTGAAACTCCGATATACTAAGCTCCTACAAAAAGTAAAAATATAAAAGAGTTCAAGACATCCCTTTTGAGTTTTTTGCACAAAGTCAATAATTGAATCCAGAGTCCTGATAATAGAATGGTGGGCTGTGAAGTAAATATTACTTTATTCGTGTTATTAGTGAAGAAATCATCAAAAGACATCTTTTAAGTTTGTTAGTTTCATCGCTCATTCCAGTTGTACCAACCGCCTTTAGTTTCTGTTGTATTTATTCGTACCCGACTTGTGATCAAAATGCCGGGTTCAATTCCTGCTCTAATCTGATTGATTATTTTCATTAAAGCCCTTTAGAGTTTAATTTTTTTCCGTATATTAGTCTTTACTTAAGAATTAATTCATTCCACCAAAAATTTTGTCGTTGCTCATAAATTAAACCATTTTAGAATATTTTTTTTTGTTTGATGATGTCTGGTACCTGAAACTGATAACCAATTAATAATTAAAAAAAAAACAAGTGAAACGGTGTTTCTTTGAAATAAAATTGTTAGGGGCCACTCAAATATCACATAAAGCAATTGGGTAGGGGGTCTTGCATATAACGTTAATGTGTACTACTGGGGCGGGAAGAGAGAAATTGATGTGTGCATGATTTTGCTGTACCTAGCCCACATTACATAATAATAATTTTCATTTAGTCACATGGGTGTTACGCAAAGGGAAGGGATGGAAAAATATAGAAAAAATGTTTTGTTACAGAGTTTTTGCAACTAGACAGATGATGAGAAGATTTTTTTAGTTTTTGATTCTGTTGCTAATATCATGCACAAATAATTGAGTTTTAGTGGAGTTTGCAATACCCACTGTAAAAAAAACTTGACATACCTACTTCATATTAGGCGACTTATTTTCTACTACTTCTCTCTCTCCCTGGTTTGCTCCCAGCTTAACGTCTATGAAGACTGCTAGGGTCAGGCTGTAGACTCTCCTCTGCTGCACTACTTCCCCCACCCCACATCTTTGCATCTGCTCGCGCCTTTGCGTCACCCAGGAATTCTTTGGCCTCCCTCTAGTCACAGAACGTGGAACATTCAGGTTTATTGCCTGTTGTACGATATGCTCCTGTGGTCGTCGTTCTATGTGTCCATACCATCTCAACTGCCTTTCCTCTAGTTTGCTATTGATGTCTGTCACTCCTAGGCTTCCACGAATTTGAGCACTTTTGATCTTATCTCTTAGGGACACACCAGTGGACCATCTCAGCACACGCATTTCTGCTGTCTCTAATTGTCTATTATAGGTCTTGTACAATGTCCAACATTCGGAGCCATACAGGAGTGCGGGTCTGACAATTGTCTGATAGACTTTCCCTTTCAATTTGATTGGCATTTTTGGATCACATAGAACTCCCGACACTGATCTAAACTGCATCATCCTATTTATTATGTGTGTTACGTCTGCCGCAGAGCTTCCGTCATTTTGGATGAGTGATCCTGGAGTCACTATTTGGCAGCGTTACCCCATCCATTATCATTGTGGGCATCCTAGGCACGGTCAAACTTTCTGGCTCAAACGGTAAATAAAGGTATACCGTTTTCTTCCTGCTTAGTCTCAGTCCGTTGTCTTCTAATATTTTCCTCCACCTTTCCAGTTCAATTTGCAGGTCTACGTGTTTATCCCTAATCAAAACTATGTCATAAAACTATGTTATTTTCTACTACTTATTTTTTTTAATAGCTAATAATATGCAATTTATTGATTCATGGGTTTATAAAACACGTCATAACATTGATTCACATTTTACGCCTAGATAATTGATTACTTACCTACATATTAACAATTTGCGGTAAAGACACGTTCACACATCTGATATTAATTTCTTTCACATATTATCATAACCGTTGATAATTTTTAATGTAAGTAGGTATAAAATGTACCTGAAACGTTTTATTTCCTGGTTTCCATGTGATTAAATATTAAATCTTAAAACAATATCTGCATGTAATTTTATCACACATTGAGTTTTTGAAAATCTAATAAAAAAAATTCCTATATAAAAATCCTGTGAAGCGATTTTTTTTTTTTTTAAATGAATCTGTGCTCACTCAAAGTGAACACAAAAATACACTCCTTGACTCTTTCACAGTAAGCTACTGAAAGCTTCTGTTATACGTGAATTCGGAAGTCAAGAACAAAGGCCGCAAGGATACTTATCAATGGTATCAAATCATTAAACATCACTATTTTCCACATTATAATATATTTTAATAACTCAGCAATCTTCTTCAAATTTATATTTATGTACTTACTAGCTTTCCCGACAGACGTTGTCCTGTGGTCCTAACCAGAGGCGGCCCGTTCATTGTGCACTGCGCCTCCAGAAACAAAAATAAATTAATTAAAATTAATATTAATTCCAAAACGTCCATATTTCATTCGTATTCAAAGCTTAGACGGGATCAACGCGAGAATATATTTATAGGAGCGCAATTTGGTTGACTTTGTATGAAAAATTTCTAAAATCCCCGAAACGGTGGAGCAAGTGAAATGGGCTACTGTAAGAGTGGCAATTACGTATGCGAGAATGAGAAGGTGCATGTGCAGAAGACAATAATGTTGTTGTTAGATTTTTTCAAAGACGGCGTCGCGTGAAATTCGTTCCATACTAACTTTAATATTACGTATATTTTATGTTATTTCTTATCCATTTTTCAACTTTTTATTAGTTATTATGTTATCTGGAGCAGAGAAAAATCCAATAAATCATACATCGGAAGAATCTGTTGAGCCAATCTCGAGTTATAAGTGTTATATTAGAGATTAATAATAAGTAGGTAATACATAGTTCATAATATCACAATATTATGTAGATTTTTGTCTTAGAATTTAGCTGTAGGTTTTTCTTTTTTTACAAGTCCATTGTTCCAAGACCTTCAGATAACTTTGTTTTGACGTCCAGCTATTTACAAACAATAAAATAGTAAAGATTCGTCTACCTTCGTTTTTTTGGGAATCATTCAATGAGACAAAGTTTGTCAACCGTTTATAATATTGAGATAATCTGAATAAATTTGTACGAGATTTTTTGACAAAGCACAACGTTTTAAAAACGTTAAGCCCTCTGGGTAGTAATATATGCTATAAAGGGTTTTCTAACTCTTCTGAAATTTTAATTCACGCATTTCTTGATCAATCAGATTGATGGTTAATTTAATGGATCATGCATAATTCTTCTTCTTTAGGTAGGTACCTTTTTTTCGTTCGAATTTCGCCATTGGTATTCAAATGTCACAACTTTCATTGCAAAAGGATCCTCCAAGATTTACGTTTTCCAGATCTCTCTTTATTTATTTTCTCAACCTGATTCTACCATTAATTTTCCATGAGTGATTTTCTGATCTTCAGTGTGACCTTTATCAGCTTAGTCCAGAGTTTGAGTGATTCGGAAGAGGGTTTTGATTCTGGTAGTACATTTTTAGCTTCGTTTGTAAATTTAGTACCTATGGTTATTTTTGATGGGGAGAGAATAAGGGATCCTATTAACTCTTTATGGTGCGGTGCATACGATACCGTTATTCGGTGTGTAAGCAGGGATCAATTTGATCTGAAGTTCCAATCCACACATCCTCGACAATGACCTCCCCTGAACACCATACAATTTATTATTAAACCTACGTCAGCCTCTCTGGATTGTGTTGAACCATCATGTAAGAGAGTCCTTGCCACCCTGCGTGCCAAGCGCAATGCCAATTTCCCCTCGCATATTATATCACATCCAGTTCAGAATGGCAAGAAGGGATGCTACGATCCAGCAGTGGATGGTAATTGCTGTCAGAGATAGACGAAAGATAGAAAAGATATTCAGTATATTTTTGTTAATCCATATGCAGTAGCCCTAGTATAAGTTTTAGATGATCGAATATCGTAACGATCATCGAAAGAGTTTCGAAAAATTTCCATACAAAAATGATCGAACGATTCGATCGTTTGATTTTAGAACACTATATGCACGTTTATAAGCGCTTATTAGCGTGCAATAAGCTCTCGATGAAACTCGTACTAGCCTCACATTGTCTCTAAGAAACTTTACATAATATAGTTTTTTTTTTATCATTCACTCTTCTCCACTGGCCAAAAAATGTAGAGAATTTCAGAAGATCTAATTGTTGCGTGGTGACATTTTTGGAAACTTATAAGTAATTTTTTTACAAATCGAAATTAATATTATTATTACATATTCGTAATACTTACCTATGTGATATAGTAGTAGGTATGTATATTGTTAGAGTAAGTACAGGAAGTGAACTTCGTATAGGTACACAATACATTACATTGCATTCTTCTAATATTGTATTGTAATCTTTTGTACTAATTACTCCATTGTACTGACCACATTATTATAATGTGCATACCCGCCTAGAATATTCCTATATATATTCGCCATTATTTATTGAATATTTTTCAGTCATGTGATCTTAAGTTTTATTAATTATAGGTTTACCTTTATTGATTGACTTTGATAAGATCGCTCTGGGTGTACTTACAGTAATGGGTTGATTGAATTGAAAGAGATCCTTCGGGATAAGTCCGGCCTTTGATTATTTTGAATTAGTTTTTTTTTTTAATTCAGGAAATTGTTATTCTTTACTAGCTTTCCCGACAGACGTTGTCCTATAGTCCTTACTATGAATATTGATTTCAAATTTGTAATTTATACAAAAAATACGCTTAAAATCATTTGAATGAAAAAATTATTTCTGAAAGCAAAAATTTCCGGACCAATATTTTTTTTATGTCAATGGTTGTCAGGTAAACAATATTTTTATTGCTTTATAATTTTTCTTAGATGGCGTTGGCGTCGCAGGAAATCCGTTCCATACTAACTTTCATATTATTTATAATGTTTTTTTCAACTTTTTAATAGTTATTCTGTTATCCGGAGTGGAGAAGAATCCATTCAGCCGATCTCGAGTTATAAGTGTTCGCACTAACACGACATTCTTTTATAGATTTACGAGTTGAAAAGAATAGAAAGATATCATGTAAGAGTCTTGTTTTGTTTAAATAATGAATAAAACTGATTGACTAGATGAAGAAAACCCATGAACCTGTAACCCTAGTATAAGATTTCGATGATCGAATATCGAAACGATCATCGAAAGAGTTTCGAAAAGTTTTCATACTAAAATGATCGAATGATTCGATCGTTTGATTTTAGAACACAAATTGCACGCTAATAAGCGTTTGTTTGCATGCAATTAGCTTTCGATAAAACTCGTACTAGCCCCACTGCCTTTTTGCAATCCTGTGTATGATGGCCAAAGCTAAAATTTTGTAACACCTACAATTAATAATTTAAATACTTACCAATAGGTAGGTAGGTACTTAATTTAGCTACAGGTAATCTAAATCATTCAAACTCGGGTAGAGGTCTATAAACTATAAAATAAATAGAAAAAACTAGCATGAAATAAAATATAATTTAACGTAAAATTTCTTAAACGCTCGAAACGGTGGAGTGTGGAATGGGCTTCTGTAAGAGTGGCAATTAAGGTATGCGAGAATGAGAGGATGCAGGTGCAGAAGACAATAATTTTGTTGTTAGATTTTTTTCAAGGATGGCGTCGCATGAAATTCGTTCCATACTTACTTTAATATTATATTTGATATAATTTCTTATCCAATTTTCAACTTTTTTATTAGTTATTCTGTTATCCTGGGTTGGCTGGCATAGATCTTTGAGATAAGTCCGCCCTTTGAATTGTACAAGCCATTTTCCTAATTGTAATAGATAGCAATAAAGTTTTATTTATTATTTTTTTATCTGGAGCGGAGAAGAATCCAATAAATCACACATCGGAAGAATCTGTTGAGCCGATCTCGAGTTATAAGTGTTCGCACTAACCCGACTTTCATTTATATTAGAGATTTATTTTTTCTTCGTACTGAATTTCTCAAAAAAAAAAAAAATTTTTTTAAACTCACTTTAGTAATTATGTAACGAAGCAATATTAGCTTATCCTCAACATTGAATTTAATAATCGCTGACATGTCGAACCGCGGTTTTGTGCATTTAGACAAAAATAGTAATGTGGAATATTAACATAATTGTCATATTTAGTGTGTGTGCGTTCTCAGTCAAGCGTGATTCTAATAATAATATATTGTCTCAAACATTTTGTATGAATTAATGACAGAATTGCCACTGTAAGAAATTCGTATTGTGAAGCATAATATCTCTGCTAATGTTTTCATTTTGTTCCAATATTGTTATAATATGCTAATTTCGTATGTAGAAGATTTTGCCTAGGTGTTAACTGCACGGTTTTTACGTGTAAAGTAGTGTTACTGGTATTTTGTTAAAAAAATACTGTTTTGTGTCGATGAGATACACAAAAAAAAAACTCAGTATAATATTGTTTTTATATATATTGAAAATCCGTATAGTAGTTTTTTTTTGTGCTGTAGAATGGTGTGTTTTGAATTTAAACATTAGGTATGTTTAATAATTGTGATGGCTTTATAACCTTCTGTTCTCTGAAAAATTCTGTGGATTTGAGCTAAAAATCATCGTTGACAAAATTTACCCCCTTTAAAAAATGACCAACTTGTCTATCGGTTGTTGGGCTCGGATTTTCCCATCCTATGGTTTTGGGTAACTTTTTCCTTTATGCTGTTCTTCTCTATCCTCCTGTCAAATCGCATTACCTATCAAGGTTTTTTGGTCATCTTCTAAATGAATGACGTCCACTGATCCAATGATATTGCTTGATTCTCACCCTGATTTGAAAGTCTACGTTTTTTAAAATTAAGTAGTAATTACTGCTAAAAGAATATTAAATTCGAAGTGAATATACCTAATATTATTATGGCTTTTAGAAAAGGTGTGAAAAGGCTTGATCAATCTATGAATTATTATCAGGTCAGAAGTAAACTTGACGATGTATTGTTATTCAGACAAGCCCGCTTTTCATACTTCAAATTAGGCGCCACTGCAGGCGCTCGGCTTTATCGTATAAGGCCGTCATTAGAGCAACTTTTGAAATAATATCGTCTAACTTTTTAAAGGTAAAAATCAAATAAATCTCACTAATATGATTATTTTCATTGACTTTCAGGTCTAGATTTTGTTGAACATGGAGCAGACTTCGAAAACGCTATCACGGCTACAGGTGAGTGAATTTTTTATAATTAAGTACCTACATGATTTTTTATAATTACATGGTTTTTTATAATTACATGATTTTTTATAATTACATGATTTTTTATAATTACATAATTTTAGCCACATTACTTTTCATATATAAGTGCATTCAATAGCTTTGAATATTAATTTCCACGCTTTGCAGAAGAAATTAATACTTATCTTTTAGGGCCAAAAGAAATTTGATAAAAAAAATTGCTTTGTCTATGCCTTTTCCTTATTTTCGACACAAAAAGTAAAAATAATTGAAAAAAAAATCTGATTCGATAGGTATGTGGAGAGATTTTTATAAAATGTCAATAAAATTAATTCTTGCTTATATGTACATATTTAAAATAATAAAATTCAAAATGATAGGAAAATCTGGGTTGGCTGGCAAAGATCCTTCGCGATAAGTCCGTACTCTAGACTCAAAATTACTGTCGCCACACTGTACTTTTGAACAATAAAGTTATATTATTTATTTATCTTAAACTTATAATTTAATATAAACCCTCTTTGCCGACAATATAAACTTGCTAATTAGACAATGTGTTTTCGAAATAGGTACTTGATCAAACGAATAGTGCTAATACATCGATGAAAATGCGATTTTTTTTCTATTAAAAGGGCACTTATACTATTCCCGTTTTAGGAAGTCTGTTGAGGTGATTTGCTCTTTCACACTCGGCAAAATAATGGCAACCGGAAACCGGTAACCAAAGAAATAAATATATAAATAAAAAACAGTTAAAAATAGTTAATTTTTCCAAAACATAAAAAAAATAGTGTAAAAAAGGTTTACTGTTTACCTGAATTAGGTGGATACCAGGGGTTCATAACATTTTTGTAATTTGTCTTGATGATTTTGAGTAATTTTAAAAAGTAAATAATCAACACAATGACAACGATATTTTGTCTAAGAAAAACCTTTAACTAAAACAGTAGATTCTAGGGAAAAGTCTTTAAATACATATTTTAATGGCATTGGTTGGGCTTGGATAACAGGTAGGAACTTAAATAATAACTTGTAATAACACACGGCGGCGATTGTTTTGATTTGTCTGTGGTGTGCTTACTATTGTTTGCTATTTTATTGACCTGGATTTCGCATAGGTACATCAATGGGCTTTCGCTTGAAGTACATATTAAAATATACAATGTTATTATACGAGTAGGTATATTACCTACACATGTTAATCTTTACCTTAGGTCTAAGAATATTATTAGGTTTAATGATAATAAAATAGTATCATTTAAATTATTATTATGAACTGTAGATAATAATATGAATTGAAAATAAATAATAATGAAGTAAAACCACAAGGTTCAATATCTCTGCAAAGTTATAATGAGATATTCATACCTCAACGGACTTCATAAAACGGGCATACGTCGAATTTTTTATCTCACTATTTTTTTTATTTTGAAAGTTTTATTAAAAAAAAATTATTTCCCACTCTCCCATCAGTAAGAAAGTTTACTGGTAGTAGGAGAGTGGAATAGAAATCAAAAAGTAAATAATTTTATTGCACAATTTTAATATAACATTTTGTACTATGTTGCCGCTTGGTATTGTCACTTTTATTTATTTTCATAAACAGTTAAAAAAATTGGCTTTCAAATGAGACTAACTTGAAAAAGAACAGCTTACTTGGAGAGAAAATAAATAAAACACAGTAAAAAATTTTCTAAAAAAAATTAGCAAATTTTTGGTGATAATAAACACAACTCGTTTGATCAAGTGTCGAGAAAACACATTGTATAAAAATAGCAACATTGACCCTCGATATAAAAACTAGTTGCAATATTGACTAGCTATACACTTCGCAGAATTTAATATTTCGATACAGGTATTCAAAAGAATACTTTCACCTTTATAATATTTTCATTGTATTGTTATATTAAATCAACATGTTCAATGTTGAGTTAATATAGTGTTGTATTATTGTTTGCCATTATTCTTTTACTGATTATCTAACAACAGAAGCTTACCTGATAAGGCGTTGTGTAATTTGTTAAAATGTTGAATATTTGATGTTGTCACATTTTTTTATTTATTCAATCAAACCAACTTGAGATATTTGTTTTAGATTATGGTGCGAAGGTCATGCTCTTATTAACAATTTAAATTGGATGTCGTAAATTTCTAACAAGATTTAGCACTTTTTGTATTTGATCGTTAATAGCTTTTACACTTCTTCTTCAACGGATTCAATCCTGTGGATTGACTTACAGGGCGAATATGTCCTTCTCAACTCTCGGTTCTCCGCTGTGCTCTTCAGTTCAATGCATGAATTGCACTCCATGTCCTGGCATATATATTCCTAACGTGGGCGTCCTCTACCAATCGAACTTTCGAGCATTATCTCAAATATTGTAGGCAGTAAATGTTCATGTCTCAAAATGCCCCAGCCATCTCGCGCATTTCTCTATATGGTTTTCAATATTATTTCCCTTTCCTCCTGCTCTTTCCTTTCCTCTTCGTTCCCTCCATGATATTTTTAACATTCGCCTATAAATTATATGTCCACATATCGAAGGCTTCCAGTATTTTCCGTTCTCTTTATATAGTTATTAAACGGCCCAGCCTAATATACATACATACTTATGTGAAATATAAGTAATTAAATCTTAGAGAAAATCATGATGAAAATGCAACGTTCTTTTATCGAACACCGGACGTGTTACTTTTCATACCAAACGGACAGGTGATAAGGCCCAACGCATCAATTAGTAGATAGATAAATTTATCTTACAGAGAAACCTTTCTTTGAGATATTTGCCGCATCAATGTGTAGATATCGCTTATGTTTAGGATATCCGGTGTCATTTTTAACATTGAGAAGTTTCTACTGTTGGATAACGATTTGGATGGAGGATGGCTGTCAAAATAGCGTTCACTGACGTTTATAAACTCCCGTAACGCCGTGAATGTGAAGAACTTTCGACTTGTTTTTCGATGAAACAAAATGATATCTAAGTATGTACATCTTCATTAAACATAACGAGAAAATATATTTTTGGGTATACCTAATCTAAATATCTGATTCAATACGCATTAATTGTCAAAACAAGACTTCATCTGACATCAAATCTGGCGCGAAAAAGCAAATCCGTAGAAATTTCCGTAGAATCCATAGAAATCAATATATTTCAGCATAGCAACACTGTAATCTTCTTGGTATCCGTCTATTAGATAGATTTCAATTGATGCGGCTATCAGATTTTTCCATCATTTGATCCACTACAGATGGCTACTAAGAACATTTATCTACACATTGATGCGTTGGGCCTAAAACAGCTTCCTTTTCATAGAGAAGAATATATCGCTTCTAGCTAGAATGATAAACTACAGGTCTGTTCTAGTCGTCGAACAGTATGTTGTCATCTTGTGTTGATGCATAACAGGATACCAATCCTATACCATACATTCTAACAGGCTTTTTTTATTTAAATTTCAATTTTATCACCAGTTAATCCACAATCATGAAATATATATAAACATAATAAACAAAGAATGTCAAACTGAGAAATTTATAGATGACTTCCAAAATATTGTTCATTGTTTCTTCGGCTTCTCAACTTTCAAGCTCGAAATCTAAAAACTATCTGGGGGCTACTCTTGAAACTCAATCCCGTCTCAATGTTGACCGTCAATACGTACTATACAAACACTTGTATACCTACTCAAATCCATATTTCTGCCATTTTTTTGTAAAGTAGTACATACCGGATTTAATACGGACCTCCGTGAAACTACTTTTGAACTACGGTTGACTGGTATAGAGAATGCTTCAAGCATTAAGTTCCGCAGGCAATACTGACACCTATGTATATAAGAATGTTATTTATTTATTTATTATTTTTATGCATATCGACCAAAATCCTAGTGTGATAATGATTGGCTCGGTATTAATTGTGATTGAAATGCAGAGAACCCCCCCCCCCCGAGCAGATCCAGAAAATGCACTAAAATCTAGAAGATTTATCTAGAATCTTCTAGATTAACTAAAACGAATACCTAATAGATAGCATTATTCTGTAAACAGAATAAGCCTCACAATACACGATTATTTATTAACTTTGTCATACGTTTTATTGAAACACAATGAAATTATTTGACATTGTAGTATTACCAACTATTATATTAATTATTACAATTAAAGTATTCTTTAGGTAACTTCTACCTGAGTTAGTGGTTATATAATATATCATATTATACCCTTGGAATAATTATTTTTCTTGTTGTATGGATGTATCACATTATATATTATGTTACCCGCCATTATTCTTTCTATATTTACTCTTGTTCGCCATTCGTGACAGCTTGACAATTATTTAGCAGACAATAATATTTCCAAAGGTATATTATGTAGATGTTATACTGACATTTTAATATACATGCATTCTTACTTCTGAAGAATTGTTCAAATATCAAATATTTGTATGAGATATAAATAGTTAAGTTACATGCGCCGCATAAAGAAACAACAAAGTATGCAATAGCTTATATTTTTGGAGGGTGTTTGTCAATCTAGAAAATCAAAACAGACTTTGTTAAATAAGATAAATACAAACGTGTTATTAATATATTATTAAAAAATAGAAGATAATACGTATGGCTTGTATTCATCAGGAATTGGCTCCAAAACAATGCTATCTTCCGTCTCAGCCTCGCTATCCCTGTATTTATATAAAGTATGTTGTTTTGCGTCTATTGACAGCACCTGCGGATTGATGATTCCATACAAAAATAAATAAATAGAAACTCTCTGTATTTCTCTCATACAAATAATTAAAGTACACAAACATTAATAACATAAAGAAAAAATAACTAATGACTATAACAATTCATTACTAATGTTCGATTTTTAAATGGAACAAACCACTATGGGCTTACGATCGTCTTCTGCTGTTATTTCGAAGGCTGGCTTAGTGTGATTACTTTACGTTAACAACGTTCGCCATCAGGTGGTAATGTTTGTCTCCGAAACTCCCAATCATGAGAATTCTCAACATGTTCAACATGTCGAAAAATCTCATGTATGCAACAAGTAGAAATTTAATAATAAAATGAAAAATAGAGATAAAAGTTGGAAATTATTGAGAACAAGAGAGCAACCAAATTTAAAGACTGCGACTGCTGTCATGTATTTGGCGCCAGGATATGACTATATCCATTTTTGTTAATGTCTCATATTTATTGCCTATTGCCTATTGGCTAAAATAATGTTATTTTAGCCAATAGGCAATAATAACATACCTACAAATAGATAATTTAATAAAAACTCATATAGGTAGGTACATAATAGAAAGCAATCAATAAAAAAAAATCCCACAAGGTAGTGCTCCTTTCTGGGTAGACAAAAATCCGTGATTTATTTATTTATTTATTAGAATCATTATTTTAGGTCGTTAATGTTGCGCAATGGAGAGCTGTTGTTGCCTCCCTATGCCCCTAAGTGAGGTCTTAAGGGAGTTTGGATTGGATTGGATATTTTAGGTATACAGCCAACTTTCAAAAAATGCCTCAATCTTGATCATAACTGAGATTTCAAGGATCAAAAAATATCCATTACATAATATTGCTTTAGGGTAACATATTTTTATAAAAACCAGTAATAATACCTATTCCGATATTGTATTCAGATATAATTATGCATATACACGGTGTTAAGTTGGTAGTGGATAAGCCGAAGCAAGGAGATAGAGGACCTCAATACCTATCGATTTGACCCCCATGTATGTTCAGCGATATAGGGTGGTTCAAAAGTTATTAACGTTTATGTGAAATTTGAATAAAAACCGGTTTTCTGACTAAAACTACGTAACTGTGGCTAAACTATTTAGATTACGGTCGTGATTTTTTTTCTGAAAATAGTCAGATAGTGACCCTTGCGCAAGGTATTATTGCTATGAGTCAGCACTCGATAGCTTTTCTTCAAAAAAATTTTTTCAATTCAATTTTAAACATTTTTTCATTAAAACACAGTGTTTGCGTTGGTTGCTGGATTTGCGGTAAATTTTAATTGGAAAGGAAAAATAGGAAACCTACCTCAATGTTGATCTCCTGCTTTGACCTTCCCGCGTTGATTTTAATCCTCGTCTATATTGACACTTGTGAATTCACAATATTTTATATGGTTTGGTATAAGGTTTATTTTGATTTGAGATAATTTGGTTATTTTTACAGCGAATTTTGCGTAAGAGTACTTGTTGCGCGGGTAGCGATTCTATTTGAACTGTAGGTTGTAGGTAGGATAAATTTTTGATAAAATATTTTTGGGATTGTGTTGCCAGGACAAAGAAACAATACAGGAATAGGGAAAAAGGGCGCAAACACACAGCCTTGTTATGTGGGTGGTAAAAGCCAGTTTTTTTTAATTATTTGTGGTCTCTAAATGCATAGTTTGATATGATATTAAAATAAAACAAATTATTTAGTGAAATAAAGATAAAAAATATTGTTATACACTCTTTAAACTATAATTAAAATTGTGGTACTTTAGAATAAACAGATGGTTCCTTTGTTTAGCCTGAAACCAATATTCCCCGTTATTGTTCAATAATATCAGATATTTATTTTTATAAAATAGCTTTTAATGAGAACTTTTAAAGGCGAAATTCCATCGGCTTTAAACTGGGGACCTAAGGGGCAAGCTTTTGGACTCCCATGGCCACTTCATCGGCATGGGTAAATTATGTCGAAAAATGTTCTCACTTAATAATACTTAATGTGGTCCCTTTGAATCATTAGGGGACTCTAAAATCATTCAAGGGGTCCATTGAAAATGAAAATCCATTTTAGGGTTCCTGAAAAACGTCAGGGGTTCATGAAGGGGTACATTCCTAGTCATAGTAAAAACATGCACATGATAATTTGTTGGCCCTTTTTTTGGACCCTCTACGTTGTTAAGGAACCCGAAAAATGATTTTCATTTTCTATGGACCCCTTGAATGATTTTAGAGCCCCCCTAATGATTCAAAGGGACCACTTTGAGAAATATTAAGTGAGAACAGTTTTCGACATAATTTACCCATGCCGATGGAGTAGCCATGGGGGTCCAAAAACTGGCCCCTGAGGTCCCCAGCCTAAAACGATGGACTTTCGCCTTGGAAGTTCTTAATAAAAGCTTTTTTATAAAAATAAATATCTGATATTATTGTACAATAACGGGAAATATTGGTTTCCGGCTAAACAAATGAACCATCTGTTTATTCTAAAGTAGGTACTACAAGTTTAATTATAGTTTAAAGAGTTTATATCAATATTTTTTATCTTTATTTCACTAAATAATTTGTTTCATTTTAATATCACATCAAATTATGCATTTGGGTATCACAAATAATTAAAAAAACTGGCTTTTACCACCCATGTAACAAGGCTGTGTTTTAATGAAAAAATGTTGAATATTGATACTTGCACAAGTTATGAGAGCGTTTTAGCATGATACCCTTGTACCAGCCAAATGAAATTTGCAGGGATGATTTTCCATGAACAGTAAAAGTTTTTAAGATAGTTTATAGAAAAAAAATGTTCCGTAAGTTTTTTTGTCTAGAGCCTTTGAAAGATTTTAGAAAATTTTTGCTTGGAAAAAAAAACAAGAAAAAAATTTTTTTGAACAAAAGCTATCGGGTGCCTACTCATAGTAATAATACCTTGTGTAAGGATCAATATCGAACTATTTCCAGAAAAAAAACCATAATCGTAATCTAAATAGTTTAGCCACAGTTACGTAGTTTAGTCAGAAATCCGGTTTTTATTCAAATTTCACAAAAACGTTAATAACTTTTGAACCACCCAATATCGCTGAACATACATGGGGGTAAAATCGATAGGTATTGAGGTCCTCTACCTTCCTGCTTCGGTTTATCCACTACCAACTTAACACCGTGTATATATTACAAAAATGATCTTATATTATTATTACTAAATCACACATGAATAATTCAATAATGAAACCAAGCCAAAAAAGAAAATATTACTTAAGTTAAATCAAGATTTCAAGTTTAAAACCATCAGTTTATAAATAAATTAATCAATTAAAATGTGTATGTATGTAGGTACCTAATTGAATCGACGTTAGCGGAAAGAGAAAAGTCACAATGAAACAATCCTTTGAACTAATCTCTCAAGAAGAAAACATCGTTAAAATGTCAAATAGTATTTTATTGTGTTCTCAAACCATAAACTTTATATTCTTGTGTCTTTATAAAATAAATAGTAAGTACGTAAATCACTACGTATCAGTGCCAGTAAATATTTGTAAAGAGATTAGAATGAGTTGTGTTGCCACCGATAAACAGACTGCTCTTGGGAGTTGCAGACACTAATAATAAAGATTGTTTGAACAATGGAGTACGAAAAAAAGAACCATATTCTACATCATAACCAATCATAACAGCAACGTTTTTGAGAAATGAGCAGATTTGTAATCGGAAGACCAGTAAGGGAATAATTATTAATTCCATTCCTAATTAGTAGGGACCTGAACTTTTCGCGGAAGTTTTATGGATTTTAAACCTAGCTCAGTTATAATTCTGTAAAAGTGTGCATTTCAGATGCTGGTGCATTGTTTTACCTGCTCCATGTGAAAGCAAATACTAAGTCTATATCTAATTTTCTTCATTGTAGATTGGTTCTAACCATACTTCTCCCATGCGGCGGGACAGAATTGAATAATAAAATGTGTGTGTTAAGGGTTATTCAAGGATGGATTAGTATTATTTTATTGGTTATTAGGTGGGACGAAGTTTGGCGATCAGCTATAGCATTCAATAGTTTTGGTTAAGTCATACACCTACCTACCAAACACCCATTTCCTTTTCATCACTTCCGTATCAGATTGTTTCCTTTTGAATGGTAATTATTATATTTACTCGCGATATATTCGTAAATACATAATTATAGTATACTTAGTTAGGTTTTTATATGCCTGTTAAAAAAATAATAACACACTCCAAAAAATTTGTGATAAGTATTATATTGTAGAAAATGATTCTAATATCATTGATCTAACTCATCTGCAAAATCATCGGAATCGCACACTTGTTTAAACATTACTCACTTGCTTCATACCTACTATTTACTAAGTTATAGATTCATACATTCCTAAAACGTACCAAATAGCAAAGCAAGTAGTATCACTAAAAGGCGTGTAAATTTCCAGCCAAATGTGGCCACAATGTAGCGAATCTCCGCGTCTTGCCAGATGCGATAACGCGACGTAACGAGCAGCTAATGTGGACAATTTTGAACGGTGAGCGATTATTGTTTGTATGGCTCTTATGGAAATCATTGCGGAATTATTATATTTAGTCGTATGTGTCATACTTTAAGCACAATGTATAGGGAGAAAAATCTTCCGCATTTGCTTGTAAAATGAGCTTTTGAAAAGGCCAAAAGATGTGTTTTGTTTATAGTGGTTAAAAAATTCGAATAATTTATACACTTTTTGAGTAGGTTTAACTTTACTGGTATAAAAATGATATCTGTCTATTCGCCCTACCCCACTCAGCGTCATAGGGAGGCAACCAGAGTTCTCCATTGCGCTCAAACTTACGCAATGTTTATGCATGGTCACGACAGGGAGGACACCAGCTGAACACCCCTGATATTAATTAATGCCTAATATTTGAGAAATGATTGAAAATACTTGTTCAGGTTTGATATTATTTTTTTCCGATTTTTTATTGTTTCGTTTGACTGATTGCGTTGGTATAATTTTTAATAGTTATGAACAAAGTAATAATGTACCTACCTATTGTATAAAGGTACCTACTATGTTTATTGTGAGATAAATTATTTTCAAATTTAATTCTTTGTTTTTTTTTTCGTTTTATTGAAATAGTGAATGTTTATTTTTTTTAAATATATCTATAAATTTCTTATGTTTTATTGCTAAATTACGATATTTATCCAAATGTTTCCTTTATGGACGAGTTAATTGATAATAATACTCTATTTGTCTTGTTTGTTGGCTTTTTATTGTTGTTCGTTGTGGTATTGTTTTAATTTCTAATCATATTTTATTAACCTATTGTTATTGTATAATCCATTGGTTTATTTATTGTTTGAAGGAAAGTTTTTCAAGTTTGTATTGTTTTGTTTGAACTTGAATTAATCCCTACTAGAAAAAACACACTTAAACTCGAAAAGTCTTACTAAGAATGATTTTTACCACAACTTTAAAACAGCTGTAAATTGTGCGGACTGAGACCCTAATTCTCGAATGTCAATCGATATGTTTCCTAATAGAATTTTTATGACTTTCGTATGTTTTATTAAAGAACTCATACGAAAGTCATAAAAATTCTATTAGAAAAGCCATCGTTCGACATTCGTCGATTCATAGAAGCAAATTTACTCCATCGGTGTTTATCTGACTATGAATTTAAGAATAATACGAATCACCTCTATCCCATCTTTTGGATTTATGCCTTCTATAACAACTTATTAATCAGATCGGGACCGTGAGGTTGACCACCCCACGTCCTTAAACCTCAACTGGTCAGAACAGGCACAAGAGCCTCGAGCGCAATGGAGAGCTCTTGATGCCTCCCTATGCTCCTGAGTGGGGCTTAGGCCTCCCGCATTGTGGGTTGGTTTGGGGGGGATCCGCGGCGGGCTTGATTTGTGTGGGGCCGGCTTTTCGGTTTGGTTGCTTTGATCGAGCTGGGGGGTCGGTTCGTGCGGGTCGGGTTCGCTGCGGATTAATCTTCTCCGAACTGGCTTGCGTAGAGTGGGGGACCTTAACGGGAGTATGTATGTATGTATGTATAACAACTTATTATTGAATTCATCTCTATTTGTAGTCGATATTGGTAAAAATATTCCTAATACAATAGTGGCCAATGTAGGCAAAAATAATATGTTCACTTGCAAATACCAACAGTATGACTTGTTGACATGAGAGAGACAAAATTGGAGAAAATAAATTACAATATTGTTTTTGCTTTTAGTTGTGCCTTACTTTGTGAAAACTTAATAAGCAGTTAGCATTGTCGTTGCGCTAAAATATGGATTCTCACACACACGCAATATTTACTCAATACGGAGTCATTTTTCATGATCGCTCTAATGTTCTCTGTAGGTATAAGTCGTTTTCCGTGTAACCTAAAAAATACAAAACGAGCCAACTCAGTTCTTAGCATAATATTATAAGATAAAAAATATCTGGTTTAAACTAAATATAACTAAAACAATTTAAACCTCTGTTTTATAAATACATCCATATGGCCTCTACAACTTGTAAACATTTTACACCAAACGGAATCACGCGTCCCATGTATAAAAATTGTGTAATCATGGTGTATCTATGTAATAAGATAATACGAAACTATACCAAGGAGAGGGATGAAATCTTTATAGCCTAAGCAAGCAATTTGGGCTGTTCGTATTCGGAGCAGAAAAAAATATTTTTTAAAAGACTAGGTCATATTGATATAATGATAATAGTTGGTACTTACATAGTTGCAAGATTATTAAATATGTCTAGAAGCTTTACGTATTGCAGGAAGATGGTGCAAGATTTGTTGTGATGCTATTTTTATACATTATTTACTAGCGTACCTACCCTGATTTTTGTCTACTCATTGTTTTGTTTAGATATGAATTTGAAGGTTTCTTTAAATAGTAATGATATTATGACATGTACCTACTACAATACTGATTAAAATATAAACATTATTAAGTCTACTGTCTCGTATTAGGTATTTCAAATAACTAATTTATAAGTAGGTACAATTTATTTGTAGAATTCATTTAGAATTTCCGTTATTGAAATTTTTTTCTTCTTCTTGTGCCCTATCAGGTTTTCCCGACGTTGGCAATCACTTCTTTAAAGGCCTCTCTATCTCTTGCCACTCGGAACAGCTCCTGCACTCTATTACTATTCCGGTCCAATCACACACGCGTATTGTGCATTGTGCAACCAAGAGATCTGCCTTCTACCAGGTCCACGGTGTCCGTCTATCTTGCCCAGCAAAATAAGTTGGAGGATTTCATACTTATCCCCACGCATGATAGGTATGCCCCAGATATGAAACCTTGCGGACTTTAATATTTTTCAGCAACTCTATGTTGCAGTCAGCTCTCCTCAGTACCTACGTTGTATGTAATTACTTAGGTACTAAATTTGTCCACGGTATACGAAGCATTATTCTGTGGAGCCACATCTCGAATGCTTCCTTCCAACCGGTTCATTTTACATACTTCAGGGTCCAGGTTTCCGAGCAATAAATCAGCATAGACCAAGATTATCAGCCTTGATTTGATATCTCTGGTCGAAACTGTCTCTCTAACTGCAAATATCCTAGATCCTTGATATCGGAAATCTTGCCTTAAAATACTTTTATTCTCTTTAAAATATTCTGACGTGTATGAGCACTCTTAGCTACCAGAGGACATTCAAACCAGTGTTCAAATCTAGTGTTTTTTGTTTATATGAGGAAGGAAAAATCGTGTGTAAATCAGATTAGCTCACGAACGTACAAAAATTCCGCTCACACCTAGTTTATTATCATATTGTGCGTTATATTGGCCATCAATTTTTGACCATGACACACAAAACCTGACGTGCATTTTATTTCTGCACTTGTATACGTAATTTCACTTCTAATTGCGTATTCTCCCTGGGTGATGGCCGATTGCGTTTCGCACTCACATGACCATTATTATTGCTATGCACCAAAGTCTCGACGCGAAGTCCGTGAGATTTTTAACATGTCCACTTTGTATATTATTTAACTATGGCTTTGTCAGCACTTTTTTCCAATCCCAAAAATTGTCGTCTACAGCATCAATATAAGCATGACACATTTAGAAATAAGCATGATGAAATATACCTATAGGGACACTCAAATTTCAGTTGAAGTTGCCAATCCTCATCTACCTAGCTTAAAAAAGGAAGTTTTAAAAGAGTCACTTAATTTCTCTTGTTATTTGATGTGGAAGCTTGAACTATCGTCAAAAACAAAGAAATGCCTAGGTACTCAGAACATCCAAAATCATGACATTGATAATAATTCTCCGTTAATACTGTAATGAACCGTGCCCAGGAATATGAGAGCACAAGAGGTGTACAAAGCCCAAGATTTTGTCAGGCAAATAAATCTGCTATACAGGTTAGTTGTATGCGGGAACAAATCTGCGAAACGGACCAGAAACTCCAATATTAGTAAAACCTAATGACTTAGAGGAAGTTGTACACTGAAAGACGTAAAGTTCTGTACTACGTAAAATATGCAGATCTCGATTGGCTGATAAAATAGTATGTAGCATCAGATTGACCAAAAAGATAGTTGGACATACGCATCCTAGGAACAGGAAACTCTGAGCAAAGACACAACTAAGTTCTAACAGATGAAGTAGATGGTATAGAAAGCAAAGACAGTAATGGGTAATACCACACTCCTTTCAGAAGGAGTATCATCATAAAGGAGGAACTATCCAAAAACAGTTCATCAAGGCTTTAAATTAGAGAAATGAAGTAAAAGAATTTGGAATAACTAATGCGGATTGTGTGGGAAATCATCATCGGAGAAAATACCGAAGAAATAGTTAGATGTCAAAGGTATAACGTCCACAGGCTTCATATTGAGGATCACTTCGAAGTGTTCGTTCAGCATAACCTGATGCAGCTGGACCTTCTCAACATCTGTGGTGCATGTTCTTCGTATTTTCATGCTTGCAATTATCGGTGTTGTAGTTAAACAATTTCAGCGCGTTGGCTTTCCACAAATTTCTGTTCGAAGTCATCGGTATGGGGTTCGTTGATGTCTGGTATAATTTGTATCACACACTACTTGCTTTTAGCCGCATGAACTAAAAAGTATTAAAATATTAGGTATGCGTAAGTACTTGTGTTATTATTTCGTCAATAAAATATAATAGAGTTCAACCTTCGAATCAACATACGAATGCTGATCGTTGCGGACGCCTGGCTCACAATGAGACCTGGCAGCTTGTTTACAGAGTATCTGGTGTACCTACTGCTGAAGTACGTGTCTCCGTTCGACTGTCTTTGATTGATTAGTACACCAGTCAACAGGTATTGTGGATCGATGTTTTAAATTAAAATGAAATTCACGAGTATGTCGTGTGCCCTTGTTTATTTATTGGAACGATGTTTACTTCCGAGTATAAGTACCTACTAACTTAGTGTACATTTTTGGTAACATCAAAATATTGTTTTTTTAGCAGTTGGATAATTCGTAAGAATCGTATGTACCTATTCTTTTTGAATTGGTGAAAATTTTGTTTCCTAAAAATTAATAATTATTTCAACCCTTTATTTATTTATGTTCTCGTACATAATTGAAGTGCTCTTATAAAATTTTTGAAATATATTTATAGTAAGATATTATTTCTACCATCTCACGTCCTTAGACCCCAACAGGTCAGTTAAGGCGCAAGAAATAAGCTTCAGACGCCTGGGGATGTTCAGGCAGCAGTAGCCCTAGTATAAGCTTTCGATGATCGAATATCGAAACGATCATCGAAAGAGTTTCGAAAAATGTTCATACTAAAATGATCGAATGATTCGATCGTTTGATTTTAGAACACTACATGCACGCTAATAAGCGCTTATTTGCGTGCAATCAGCTTTCGATAAAACTCGTACTAGCCCCAGGTGTTCCCCCTGTCATAAGAGTTGCGCAGTCTTGGGCGCGGTGGAGGGTTCTTGTTGCCTCCTTTTGTTCCTAAATGGGTTCAAAAAGGGGGGTGTTGTTGTTGCAATTCTTGTTAATTATTGTAATCCTCGATCTCTCTTTTTTATCAACTGGGATTGTGAGTTAGTATGCCATTTACAACTAAAGATATTATTTTTTTCTGCTGCAAAATGTTCGTAAATGTATACATATAGGGCTAACACTTAAATAAATAGTGTTTAGGTACTATAAACCTACTTTGAAAACATGTGTTGCACTCACAATAGAAGGTACACACGAATGACTAATGCCTACCTCATAACAACATAATTTATAGGAATAATAATTTTAATTACAATCTTTTTTTGATGTTCTCAAAGGGGTTCTTCACCCTGAATTTATTTATTGAATTGATGTTAGAGTGAAAACGTAATTTACCAGCTAAGGGTTAAACACCTCAAGTTAAAATAAATTTAATAATATATTGGTATATTTGAGGTGGTTGGTAGTCCAGTAGTATCAATCGGTGGCTTTCGTACGTAGGTACAGCGTATTGGAGGTCGTAGGTTTGAATCCCGTGTAATGTCTACTGCTCTGGAGAAAGAGGGAGAGAATTACTGAGTCCTCCCAGACTCTCTAATAAGTTGGGAGACTCCTTTCTGTGACCATCAGAAAGACTCAAAGATAAAAAATTCTATTTACTAATATGTGTGCCACGGCTATTGAGACTCTCTTCAGGGGGGTTATAAATTAACTGGGCTTGGTTCTTTCTCTATAAATGTGGAATGTTCAATTTAAACTCGAAATATTTGACTTTAAGATAATTTAATAAAAAGTCTTTCATTAACATGAATAATTTCAGATAATTTCTCTAAGTAACATACATTATGGTTTAAAGAAATAACCATAGGAATCAAAATTCCTAATTCTACTTTAACACAAACAATTTACCAGATATTGTAACAAAATGACAAAATATAGAAGATTCTTCATAATCTTCCACATCAGAACTAATATTCTTTAGTTTCTCAAATGTGATATCTCAACTGAATATCTTTCACATAAATAATTATTAACACAAAACTGAATATACAACTTGATAAAATAAATTCTTACTTGTGAAAGAAAATTAGTGTTTCATTATCTCCCTAAATAATAACCCTGAGCGTACCAAACATTGAAATTGTAAAAATAGAGTTATAAAAATTTACTCAGCTTAATAGACTCAGATACTGCCATCTAGACATCCTTTGTCGCAGAAGAAATTATGAATGAGGAACATTCAGACTTCAATATTCCATTCAACACATGGAGTGATGATAATACTCCTCAGATGAATGCATGCCATCTGCCCTCTCACATGTGGATGTCAAGAACATTATATTTCGCCACCCTCATAATCAGTCTTGTCTTCCCCAATACTAAATTAAAGATGTCTCTCTCGAAAAATTGAATTTGTCATATCTCCCTGTATAAGGGTCTGGCACCTCCCCGGGTACTACTAGGACCGCATTTCTAAAATGTAAATTTTAGAAATACTTTCAATACATTCAAATAAAATTAATAAACTTTTAACAATCTCATTTTAAAAATTTTCAAAAGTACAATAAAAGAAAGATTTAAAACTACGGCAGTAACACAAAGTGCGCTGCAGAACATATTCTCGTCTTCCGGCGATTAATAACCCCACCAGTTCCCCTCTCTTTCTCGCGTATCGCGCTCTCCCTTTCTAACACTACTACGTATGTCAAGTTAACTCTGCCACTGCGTGAGTCAAAAGACAAATTCTCGTTACACCCGGCAGTGCCGACCATTTCCACTTTCACAACTCAAGTCTTTGCTTAGTGTGAAAAATATCAAAAGTGTATTTGTGTTCACTTCGGGTGAGCACAGATTAATTAAAAATAATAATAATAAAAAAAAATTAGGTACTTGCATAACAATTATTCGTCGTACTTACTAATAGAACTCTATTCATAGAATAAGCGCGGAATAAGCAAATTTCCCACATGTCAAACTATCATAGTACTTACTTCAACTTCTTCTACCTAGGTTTGACATTCCATTTGAGACGCCATTGTGAAAGATTTGCTTATTCCACGATTATTCGAGGAATAGCGTTCTATTAGTGCGGCTGTTATGTGTAATATAATCTTCTTCTTCCTCAAGTGACAGAAGCCCTAGTATAAGTTTTCGATGATCGAATACCGAAACGATCATCGAAAAATTTTCATACTAAAATGATCGAATGATTCGATCATTTGATTTTAGAACACTAAGTGCACGCTAATAAGCGCTTATTTGCGTAGAATAAGCTTTCGATAAAATTCATACTAGCCCCACTGGGACCCTAGACAAATTGCATTTGGCGATCGACTACAAACGAATTTTTCCACGTAGAGTAGGAAGAAACTTAACTGTCCACTTTTTACATTTCTATATAAGTTTCTTTGTTTGGTTTATAATTGTTTATATGTTTAGGGGACAGTGCATTATTTTCGTACTCTACATTGACGAAATCTTCGTTTGTAGTCGAACGCCAATTTCTAATTGTCTCGCGGGCCTGTTGGGTCTCCCCAACTTTGGCGATCACTTCGGCCAATCGCTCTCCATCCTTCCCCGCTCGGCTCATTTCCTTTAAAATTTGGATGCCGGTCCAGTCCTACTAAATATGCAGCCATTAAATCTTTGCCAGTCCTCGGCAGCTCTCAATTTGGCCCTTATAATATTTGTAGGAGGTGCTACTGACCACATAATAATAACAATAATATCCATGATAAAATTACAAAAATACGGTTAAATTGAAAAAAAAAGGAGCTGTTTAATTTATCGAAAATCTCTGGTTGTCAACTATTTCGTTTATTTAGTACCTACCTCAGTCAATCAATCAATACTCCCTTTTACACCCCACTCAGGGGCATAGGGAGGCAACAAGAGCTCTCCATTGCGCTCGATCTTGCGCAATGTTTATGACCTCCTCCCACACCATGTCTAAATCCCTCAGCTCTGCTTCGAAGGAGCGGAACACAGTGTGAGAGGGTCTTCCTCGTCTTCGGGAACCTGATGGGAGGAAGAACAGCGCTCTCCTCGGCGAACTGTCATTCGGCATCCTTAATACATGTCCCAGCCAAGTCCATCTCCTCCCCACAATGGTAGAGGTGATGGGCTCACGCTGGGTGCGCCGGCGTATAGCGTCGTTCGTGATGCGGTGGTACCATCTTACTCCCAGAATTCTCCTACCTATCATTATTTAAAAAGAAGTTATTTAGTTGTTAAATAAAATGATCACAAGCATGCGTTTAGTCAGTTTTTGTATGAAAATTATCAAAGTTTTACATTTTTCTACCCCATAACAAGAAATCGTCGGTAGGTACAACAAATCTTTCTATGGTTAGCACCTACCTACTATTAACAACTGTGTTCCTTTTTTACTCCAGCAAATAGGTACCTGCCTACGTCCTTACAGCATCAAATTTGAATTTAAGTAGGAATTTATTCTACATTTCATTTTTGAAGAACTTAAATATCAAAATAAAATGTACCTTTAATGTATGTAAGTACCTACCTATTACTAGTTGCATGTAAACATGAGATCCAACTGTCGATGGACTAAGTCGGTATGTTTATTGTATGAAACGATGACGTCAATAAATCAAATTCTTACAAAAATTGTTAAGAAAAGTTTGAGATGTACTGATATAATGTAAGCATTTTTTATAGAAAAATTAATTATCTAGTTGGGGTGTTTCGGTGTTTTTCGATATTTTTATAAAATTCTGAAATATAGGCGCTGAAACTCGTAAATTTGTCATAAAAAAAATATTTTTCTTTTTAAAAAAAGTTTGAGAAATCCTGGAACTTTTTCATTAAATTTAATTTGAGATATTATATTTTTCTATATACATACAAAATTTTACGGTTCTAGCTTTTATAGTTTTCGAGATATATGCAAAAATTAAGTAAAAATTCAAAGGTTGATTACCCCTGACTGAAAGAAAATTTAAAAATTCTGAGTATACAAGTTTTGTAGACTTAAAGAATTAAATATTTTCTGAAATTTTAGGATATGTGCATCAAGCGAATCAAAAGTTATAAGGGGGGGACGGACACACACACACACACAGACACACACACAGACACACCCTCACACACCCTCACACACAGACACACACACAGACACACTAAATGTTCTCCTCCGAATCCTGAGTAAATCCATATATGGAACATATATGCTGCGAAGCCTCTAAGTTGGTGTTTTTTGTTGTCAAAGTTTGAAAAACCGTTTAAAATGTAGACCTGGCCATACAAATCTCACGTATCTTGGCTTGATACTGCCGATCTGTCTCGAGAAATAATTTCTCTTCAACAAATCGACAGTTGGATAATATGAATTTGTCTTGTTTTTTCAGGTTTTGGTAAATTCCACTACCTCCTGCTGGCGATCTGCGGCCTCATCTACGCCAACACGGCCATTGGTATAACAATAGTGTCGTTCGTGCTCCCTTCAGCGCAATGTGACTTCCAAATGACGTCTGAAGACAAAGGCCTTTTGTCAGCGACGCCAATGTTAGGTACGTACCTACATACTTACATATTTATCTTATTTATTACAGTCGTTCATACTTAACCTTTTTTTTAAATAAGTAAATAAATCATTTCACAACTTATAATCTCTAATATAAATGAAAGTCGGGTAAGTGCGAACACTTATTACTCGATATCGGCTGAACAGATTCATCCGATGTTTGATTTATTGGAATCTTCTCCGCTCCGGATAACAGAATAACTATTAAAACATTGAAATGCATGCGGGTCGGGTTTGCTGCGGATTGGTCTCCTCCGAGCTGGCTTGCGGTGTGCGGGGGGCCTTAAAGGGAGAATGTATGTATGTATGTATATTATATATTATCTACTAGTTGGGTATAATAATAAGGAATCCACTTTCACAGAAAATAAAATAAATAGATAATAACTACTACAATATTCTGCTAGGTAGGTAGGTACTCGCACATTCTGTTTTGACACTTTTTCAAGACATCTCGTTTTTCTTGAATTTTAAGATTTTTTTAGAGAAGCTAGAATTACGAATTTACAACCGATTTTGCAAGTAGGTAGGTACATATGTTCTTCAGCTCAATAGGCCTTTAATACATACCTAGAAGTAATGTCAATTTAATAGAGGAAGTAGAGGGTTCAGTGCCGGGTATCAACCATTTACTTTTAAAGCTAATTAAAAAAAAAATAAACATAAATCCTAAAAAATGAATCAAAATACATTAATAAAAATAAGAAACACGTTGGATAATTAGGTGTTTAACCAATTGGCGGGCTTATTGCCTTTGATAATTTGTTCCAATTAATGTATCTAGATTTTAACTCAGCGATCTGTTATTTTTATTTTTTTTTACTGGTTTTAATTTAATTAAATCTAATTTTAATTTAGTATTAGACTAAGTATATTTTTTTTGCATGTACCTACATAGAAAGAGAATACGCCGACAAATCTTTAAGATTTGGCGTAGATATTCTTTTTTGTAAATACCTACTTATTTGTTCTATATTTGTTTTGTAAATACTTATTTGTTCTTATCCTTTTTTTGTAAATACTTATTTGTTCTATATATTTTGTTTTGTAAATACTTATTGTAGAGTATTTTCTTTAAAAAAGATATAATACAACTACTGAAATAAAGGACTGTTAAGGACGCTGGTGTACTCACCTGAGTTTTCACTTTCTTCACGACACAACTGATGATGGATTTGTTTAAATTTAAGGTTGAAATGTGTACACTTATTATTTGATGAAATTTTGGAAGAATGAACAGAACTTCACTTATTTAAATGAACCTTGGATGAATTTTATGTGGTTGATTAACTGAACTTCACTTTACGTGTTGTCACAATGACAGTTCACAGCAGAAGAGAGTGTAGTCTGTTACAACTTTGATGAGCACAGGATGGGGAAGGGAGGGGGAAGGAAACAAGAAGATCTGAATATTTCTGTGATACCCTTCTCAAATAATTAGATATTTTTGAATATCTAACATCCTCACCACCCGGAAATGAAAAATGTAAAAATATGTATATAGGTACAGGAGTATCTCCCACCAAAACACTTGCAATTGCTTCAACAGTTTACTACTATACTATGATTATGTATGCTGAATCAAACTTATGTCCTTAAAATTAAGGTGAATTAAAATAATAAAACTATGTGGACGTATGCACATATATACGTATCCTAGAACTTATCTCTAGATGTTGGTCCATCCCAACAATGAAAAAAACGTTATATATAGGATACATAAATGAAGAAACTCTTAAATGTATGATTAGCTGCTAACTTATAACGATCCTATATCTAAAATTGCAATAATGAAGGCTTTATTCCAATGGTAAGGGACATATTTTGACAACTGGCCTTGTCATATAGCCCTTTGAAGTACGAAGTTCCACTACTCTAACTACACCGTCGTTACCTGGATGTAACTTAACTATTCTTGCTAATTTCCACTGAAGTGGAGGTAAATTATCATCTTTTATTAAAACTATATCATTTATCTTAACATTAATACGATCGGTAGTCCACTTAGATCGTAGATGTAACGTGTGTAAATATTCGATATGCCAACGTTTCCAGATTTGTTGACTGAATTTATTAATTAGTTCCCATCTTCCCAATAAATTTAAATTTGTTTTTTCTAAACAATTTTCAGGAATACTCAATAAAGGTTGGCCTACGATGAAATGTCCTGGTGTCAAGACATCAAAATCTTCAGGATTGTCGGACATTTCACAGATTGGTCTAGAATTAAGAACTGCTTCTACCTTTGTCGCTAAGGTGTAGAGTTCTTCAAATGTAAATTTAGTTTCCCCAATTGTTTTCCTCATGTGGGACTTGATAGATGAAATTGTACGTTCCCACAGGCCCCCAAAATGTGCAGCGGAACCTGGGTTTCTGTGGAAGGTTATATGTCTTTCCGTTAAATAAGCTGATATATTCTCCACTGTTGAATTATTTTGTAGAAAAGCATGAACCTCTTTCAAATAGTTTTTTACCCCAACGAAATTCATTCCTCCGTCAGAATAGAAATCTGAACAGAGTCCTCTTCGTGAAACGAACCTATCCAATGCAGCTAAAAACGCTAATGTGGACAAATCCGAAACGATTTCAATATGTACGGCCTTTGTTACCATACAAATGAATAAACATATATAAGCCTTTTGTATTTTAGCATTACGCAACGTAGATGACTTAATATAGAAAGGACCAGCAAAATCACAACCGGTCTTTGAAAATACTCTTGCTTGTTGTACTCTGACTTGTGGTAACGTAGCCATCAATGGCTCTATACCTTTGGGTTTTGCTCGAAAACATCTCATGCACTGATGGATTGTTTTACGAACTATGCTTCGTCCAGAGATTATCCAATATCTCTGACGTAGATTGGACAATGTTAATGATGGCCCTGCATGTAAATAGAGGGTATGATAATATTTGACTATCAACAAAGTAAGACTATGAGATTTCGGCAAAATTATTGGATGTTTTGCCTCATAACACAATGAAGATTTATGCAATCTTCCATCTATTCGTATGATACCATTTGAATCAAGGAAAGGCCTTAACTTATAAAATGTTGTACGATGGCTCATATTATTCTTTATTAATTTAATATCTTTTGAAAATTCTACTGATTGTACGTTCTTAATGAGTTTTAACAAAGCATTATCCCATTCAACGACAGTAATGGATCCCAAATGTTTATTATTCTTGTTACGTATGTTATGAATAAATCTCATACAATAGGTAGTCACCCTTACAAGTTTGGAAAATGAGCTATATTTCTCTATAATATCCCAACTGGTATGATTTTCTACGACGTGAGCTAATCCTACATCTGTTACAATATCTTCCACTGCTCTATTATGCTCTGACGCAACACTATCAACCGGCCATTCAGAAGCCGATTTGAATAACAATGGTGGCTTCCACCAAAGTTTATGATTCACTAGCTGATTAGGTAGTACACCCCTAGACGCACAGTCTGAAGGATTTGAAGATGAAGGTATGTACCTCCAAATGTTTATATCACAGTTAGAATGAATTTGTGATACCCTATTGGCCTCAAATGATTTTAATTTATGAAGTGGTGTACGAATCCATGAAAGTGCGACCTTTGAGTCACACCATGCATATACAGATGAAATGTGAATAGAATCTAAAATGTTTTGAATGTACTTTAATGATTTTGAAAGTAAGTGAACACCGCAGAGTTCCATTCGTGGAATAGATAATTTTTGTTTCACAGGTGCTAACTTGGACTTCCCCATAAGTAAATGAACATCTATATTACCTAATTTATCTTCTGAACGTAAATATATCGCAATCGCGAAACCCTTCTCGGATGCGTCTGAAAATCCATGTAACTGATAGTCAACACCCTTGTCTAATGAAACTACGCACCTGTTGATTTGAATCTTCTGAATTTCATGTAACTGAGAAATGAATTGATTCCATTTATCTGAAATATGATTAGAAATTATGTCGTCCCAACCTAGCTTTAAGAGCCAGATCTCTTGTAATATTGACTTAGCAAAAAATGTAACAGGCGTCAACCATCCACAGGGATCATAAATTCTAGCAATGTTGGATAAAATTGCGCGTTTGGTTATAGTAGTATTCTGAATATTCACATTATACCTAAAATAATCGCCTGATGGTATCCATTGAATACCTAATACTTTTATTCCCATATTAGATTTTGAATCAAATGATTGAATCTCTTCACAACATTCACTGGGAATGCTGGACAGAAACTCCCTACTATTGCTAGCCCACTTACGAAGTTCGAAGCCGGCTTGAGCTAAAAGATCGATTAACTCTGATTTAAATTCGAGAGCTTGCTGAACGCTATCAGCACCGCAAACGAAATCATCAACATAAATTTCATTTTGAATAATCTTGCTTGCGTTTGGATGAGACAACTGACCAACTTTGGCTAACTCTGCCAAACATCTCATAGCGAGATAAGGTGATGAAGTGATACCGAAAGTGACGGTTGTAAGTCGAAACACTTCTAATGGTTTATCTGGGGAGTCTCTCCAGAAGATTCCATGATAATTACGATCCTCATGATGCAGATCTATTTGTCTAAACATCATACGTGCATCGCAAATAAATGCTACAGAATGTAAACGAAATCTCAATAAAACATCTGATATATTCTTTTGTAATTTGGGCCCTGCCATAATAACATCATTAAGTGACAAGCCATTTGTACTACGCATTGACGCATCAAACACAACACGTACGCGAGTTGTAGTAGAAGAATGTTTTACAACACAGTGATGTGGAAGAAAATATTTAATATCTGAAATCTTGGCCTTTTCCATGTGATGCAACTTCATGTACTCATTCATTACATTTGAATATTCTATTTTAAGAGTGGGGTCCTTTTCAAGTCTATTTTCTAATGAATAAAATCTTCTAAGCGCTAAATTTTTAGATTCTCCTAATGTAGGAGGAATCTCCTTAAAAGGCAGTCGTGCTATGAAACGACCTTCTTTTGTTCTTGATATTGTTCGTGTAAAATGTTGCTCACACTTTTCATCTTCTGGGTTGACCTTTGAGGTCTCTGGAACCTGCTCCAGCTCCCAAAAGTTTTGAATTAAATTGTCTAATGTAACTGCATGTGTTACAAGTTGACTATGGTTTGTTGAAGAAATGTCAGGAATTTTTCCTATAACTATCCAACCAAATATAGTGGAATATGCTGATGGTAGCGTGGAGTCAAATGTGAGTTTTCCTCCATCCATGATTTCATTAAAAACATCTCCTCCTAACAAAATGTCTATAGGACGTGAGATATGAAAATGTTTGTCTGCAAGATTGAGACCTGAGAATTTTTTGTAAACCTCTGAACTAATGTTTTGTAATGGCAAATCTTTTGTAATCTTTTTCATACTGCATGTAATAATGTCAAGTTGTGGTTCTTGACCTTGAATTGGTTTGATTGTACACCTGATATGAGAATTAGGATAGTGAGAATTCTCTCCTCCTACCCCTGCTATGGAGACTGCTGCACGTTGTCTCTTTAATTTAAGGCGTTGCACACACGCCTCTGTAATAAGAGAACAAGTGCTTCCAGGGTCCACTAAACCCCGAATTTCGTGAAAATTACCATGTTCATCTTTTATATGTAGCATGGTGGTACCCAAAACAACCCTACCTAATTGATCCGTAGGTTGAAGGTTCGCTTGCAAACAAGTACTTGTCACTGCATGAGTTATCGGTTCTACACATGAAAAAGAAGGAGTGCTACTGCCCGTTGCAGTCACCTGCTGTAAATGTGCAGAAGAAGACGTATCATTGTTCGGCGCAAGGACTCGCCCCACATGCAGTAGACTGTTGTGTTTGCCACCGCACACCCTACATCTCTTGCTGGACGTACATTGCTGCACTCGATGAGGGTGCAAACAATTCCAGCACAAATTAGAATTTTTGATTAGTTTGTTTCTTTCGTGAACTTGCATGTTCCTGAATGTGGTACATGCAAATATGTAATGCTCTCCGTTGCAACAAATACATTTACTAGGTGTTTTAGATATAACTGTTATTTGCTGTTTTGAAAATGTATTCTGTCTACGCTCATTGTACTGATTACAACACGCTTCATTTGCCCTACACTGTGCCTCTAAAAATTCTATCAATTGAGAAAACTTTGGCAATTCCTCATCAATTGAGTATTGTAACTCAAATTTATTACGCAATTCAATGGGTAACTTCTTTAATGTTAAATGTAATAAAATAAAAGACCATTCATCCACTTTAAACTTCATAGCCTTCAACGCTAAAATGTTTTCATTGATAATATCCAAAAAATTACGCAATGATGTTTTTGTATTAAGCTGTACCAGTAATAATGCATCTAAATGCTTTTCGGCAATAATGCGTGTATTGTAATACCGCTTTTCTAAAATAGCATACGCTACAGAATAATTTTCATCACTTAATGTTAAATGTTTTATTAACTGTAAGGCGTCACCTTTAAGACAACTCACTAAATAATGCAATTTATGTATTGGTTTTAATGTATGATCATCATGAATTATACTTTTGAAAATGTTTCTGAAATTTATATACTCTGTAATTTTACCTGAAAAACTAGGAATTTGAATATTTGGAATATGAAATTTACTATGCGAACTAATGACTTCCGTTTTTATATCGCTTTTGATATTTTGTGCTGGTTTTGGTTTATAAAATGTACTATACACCGATTTTATTGAATATATTTTTTCTTCATATTCATTATAAATATCTAAATGTTCCTCTTTATCAAAACCTACTTTCTTAGCAGCTTCGATTGAAATGTAACACTTAAGAAAATCCTCATAAAATGTATCAACATATTCGTAGCGTGTTAAAAATTCCGATTTAATAGTTGATTCCTCGTAATTTGTAATATTAATAGTCTTAGATAATTCCAAAAGCTTATCAATAGGTCTTTTGGATAAATTAAATTTGATTTCAGCAGACATTTTGAAGTATGATTGAACAAACAAAGTTATGTCAATGTGACATACAAAAGTAAACAAACAAAATGGCCGCCGCACTAATTGCCAGCTGATCGCAAAAACTATCTGTCTATATGAATGTTGTCTATGGTTTAACTGTTGAAACAAATTACAATATCTGAAAATTACACTACCCACAATACTTTGTTGCAAGTTATGATCTTACAAAAATGAATTTATGTATGAAGCGTATATCAATGATATGATATAAATGATATGAACATGAAATACTCAGATCGCTTTGAAAATAACAGAAAATATAGGAATGAATAAATCCGGTGAGATGGATCAGAAAAGATGTAGAGTATTTTCTTTAAAAAAGATATAATACAACTACTGAAATAAAGGACTGTTAAGGACGCTGGTGTACTCACCTGAGTTTTCACTTTCTTCACGACACAACTGATGATGGATTTGTTTAAATTTAAGGTTGAAATGTGTACACTTATTATTTGATGAAATTTTGGAAGAATGAACAGAACTTCACTTATTTAAATGAACCTTGGATGAATTTTATGTGGTTGATTAACTGAACTTCACTTTACGTGTTGTCACAATGACAGTTCACAGCAGAAGAGAGTGTAGTCTGTTACAACTTTGATGAGCACAGGATGGGGAAGGGAGGGGGAAGGAAACAAGAAGATCTGAATATTTCTGTGATACCCTTCTCAAATAATTAGATATTTTTGAATATCTAACACTTATTTATTTTGTTCTTATCCTTTTTTTGTAAATACTTATTTGTTCTATATTTGTTTTGTAAATACTTATTTGTTCTATACCTATCAATAAAAAAGGTACATTTAAAAAAAATATTTTACTGTAAACAGCAAAATCAAACAATTATAAAAAAAAAGTTAACCAATACCTATGATTAAAATTATAATGAATTTCATAATCTTGATAATTTGATAAATATCTACCTACGTAGGTGTTAGAATATAATAATACCTACCTATGCTGTATTATTTTGACAGCTGGAATCGTGCATTAGTTTTGGTCATTCAATTCCAGTTGGAATTTCCAACAATTCAGTGGACTTTCCAGCTAGATTTTGTTGGATAAAATGTTTGTCTTGTTAAAAAAAATTTGCGATCGCAATATACATGACACATGACATCACATTTCGGATAAAACAAAATCTGTCGTTGAGCGATTAAGATGTCTTTGATTTAAATCAAGTAAATCCTATCTTTATCTGGCGTAATTCTGACAGCTTCAATCATTTAAGGCGTAGTACCTACGCCTATAACATAGTATCAAATTATTTTAAAAAATCTGTGACTCTGACTCTGTATATAATAGGTATACAATACTAGCTTTGCCGACCGACGTTGTTGTCCTGATGTAGTCCTAATTATGAATATTGATTTCTAATTAGTAATTTATACAAAAAAAAATAATTTTTAAATATGTTTTATTGTAAAAAAAAATATTTCTGAAAGCTTGAAAGAAATTCTATCAAAAATCTGCGTACCAAAGTTTAAAAACTCAATGGTTGTTGTTGTGGAATTTGTTGCAGCAATAAAAATTGTGTTTTATGGCATTTTTCACAGATGGCGTTGTTGTCAGTAAATCCGTTCCATTCTAATGTTAATATTATATTTATGTTATTTGCTATCCATTTTTCCCATTTTTAATAATTATTTTGTGGAGCTGAGAAGAATCCAATAAAATCAAACATCGGAAGAATCTCTTCAGCCGATCTCGAGTTTTGGGTGTGCGCACTATCCCGACTTTCTTTTATATTATAGATTATGAACCATGCATCATAGTTATATGTATTTCTTCAACTTTCATTCTTTCTCAGAAAGAGCTCCCTAAAGAGACCCTCAGTAGGCTGTGAGTAGGGCTATTCTCGTAAACAATCGCTTTTAAAAATCACTTAACGATAAGATTAAGACACGATCGCAAGCAGTCGTATTCACAAAACTATCGGAATCTAATGTTAATCCTATCTTGAACTGGATCATTTTCTTACCTACTGATATTTAAAACAACGAATTTTTAAGATATCTACTAGATATCTTGTTTTGTGAATACCAATCCGCCATTTTATGATTGTCAATCAAGATAAGAACGTATTAAGACCACTACGAGAATAAGGGCACAGGTTTGGCACTAAAAGCCGTGGGATTGTAGTAAATACTTATTTAGTCAACTTATCCACGGATCAGTGGAGACATTCTGATATGCAATCGTACTTTTATTTAATCCATAGTTTCCTTCTAAATCAAAATTGTGTTTCCGACAAATTAGTTGTATTCAGCTCTATCATCAAGTCAATAGAAGAATCAGTCAGAATGGTAGAAACACTCTAGTTGATATACCAGCCTTGGTCTTTATCGTATTCCTGTGCCTTGTAGAAATTTTAATAATATGCCGAACCCATAAAAGTCTGTGAATGAATATTATTCTCCTGGTTACTGGAGGTTGCATAGTTCGGAAATACACATAGAGTAATAAAAAAGCTGCTAACCTAGGGTAGCCCAGAACTCATAGTATATTATAACAGCCAGAAGACAATAATTATTATCTGCTTTAGAACTACATATTCAAAATTAATCGGTACTTTAAGGGGGACCCACTGAAGTTACGGACCTCAAATTTTACGTGCTTGTGTAGGAGCATAAGACCAACCCGTATACCAAATTTTATGAAAATCGAAGACATTTTTTTTTCTTTTTTAGCCCTTTTTCTAGAACAGGTGAAATTTTCTTTGTATACTTTAAGAGGGTTCCCCTGAAGGTACTGATCTCAACATTTTACTGACTCATCTACATCGAGGGGCTAACCGTTCTACTAATCTTTTTTTTTTTGAAATTCGATCACAAGACTCATGTATATTTCATATAGGTACCTACTATGAGTAAAAATTCTTATATACAGTATTGAACGTAAAAAATATAGTAGGTACTTTCAACGCATAAAAAATATTCGATAAGCAATAATTGTTCGAAAATCAATTTTTAGAAAAGGTACATAACAATTTGTTCGACTCACAATTGTTCGAAAAACATTTGTACGAAGGCATATTTTTGTCAAAAAACATAATTTTTCGAATTTTTACAACGTCATTGTTACTCCGTCGTTTCTACACGACATATTTTTCCCTTAGTCCCTACTTGCTTTCATTTACGTTTATTGAAAAAAAAACCATTAGGTACTTACTTATTCACAAAATACTATACTTAATTTATTTTTTCAATGAGTTAATTTATTTTTTATGCAAAAAACCCACAAAAACTCTCAATTCGACAGAATGACAATTGTTTCAATTTTTTCGAGTCGTTAGGTATCAGGATTCACAGCAATAACACGTGTAATAAAGACGGCATTTAGTCTTCTTTATAGTTGTTATTATATTGCGATCATATAAGAAAATGACATCTGACATCTTAAGTGGAAATCAGAGATTTAAAAATCTGCGTTAAATCCATCAAAAATCATTTAAAAATCTCAGGTAGGTACTGCATGTCATATTTGAGTACCTATTATCACTCTTCGGCTAATATTACTATCTATAAGTATAACTACTGCGTGAATCATTCATTTGTATCGGATATGTTCGGTTAATCACCTTTTAATTATTATATATGCGAGATTATTAATAATTAACGCATAGATAAGGTTCAGGTGTGAGAATGTCAAAGAGATAGTATAATGATTTGTTCTGATCAGATCTGACAGAAACATGACAATACAGAGGTGTGGATCTACTTTACTAGAATAAGATATTTATATGCGAGCAATTATTCTAGATTGTGCTCGAAATCAAATTCTTGGAATTATTATGAATGACAAAAATACGTAGCTACCAATGAATTAACCGATAAACAATTTCATTAATAATTTTTACTGTCGCCAACAATTGTTAGCCCTCCAGAAACCTAAACTATTTTGGCTGATCGCATTATCCTGTAGGTAAATGTTTGAAAAAACAAGCCTATTATTGCTTTGAAGAAGTTTCCAGTACGTGGGTCCCTTTCCTAAGTCCTTCAGTCCCTGATTACGTGCATGAGGTACTCGTTAACATTATGGTTGATAGTTTATGTTATCTCAACGCATGTTAGAGGGTCCATTAGTCCAATTCCCATTTATCTAAAATATTAGCGTAAAGCAGAAATTACGTTTTAATAAGTTAATTTTGCATCATCTTCCTGGACTGTGTAGATACAGGCAGTTCTTTTCACCAATTCCTTACATTTTAAATTCTTATTAGTACAATTTTTTTTTTTACCATACAATAATATTTTTGAGATGTCAAAGAGAAAAAAATGGAATATTTTTTGATGGGTGTAATGGTTAGATTTTTAATGGCAGTAATGGCGGAAAATTAGAAAAAATGGTGTATCTTAATGCTTTATTTTTTTTTTTACAGGAATGGTGTTGGGGTCTTACTTTTGGGGGTGTCTAGCCGATACGAAAGGAAGGAAAATTGTTCTAATAGCGACACTTCTTCTCGATGCCGTATGTGGATTTGCGTCATCCATTTCGCAATATTTTGAACTGTTTATGGCATTTAGGTTTTTCAATGGATTTGCGTAAGTATTCTAATAAAATATTCTACATTACCCTGTCCTTTTGTCCCGGCTTAATCAGGATCGGGCCTCCTTGTACAGACGCGCCAGGATCTTCTGTCCTGGGTTGTCGATTAAGGGATATTCTATGCTGCCAACTCCCTCTCAATTGTAAAGCACCAAGTTACCGGAGGTCTTACTCTCCCTTTCGGTTTTGGGGGAATACTCAGCGCTATTTTTTACGGAATAGTCGGCATCACGTCTCATGACATGACCATATACCACCTCGGTATAGGAGCCAACTTAAATGATCCTCTGATATGCTCATTTCTGACCCAGTCCAGACGTGTCACACTATCTGCCCAGCGCAGCATCTTCATTTCATTCGTGCGCAACTGTTGTTCAACATTCTGCTCCATAGAACACTGCAGGTCTTACCACGGTTTTGTATTTTACCTTTAGTTCGTAAAAGCATTCTTTCACTACATCAACCATGCAGTACTGATTCGGTGGTTGACACCAGTCTCAACATGATCATTGCTCGTCAGCTAATAAATTATTAAAAACAAAAAAACAAAAACAAAACTATATTGTATATTATAAAGTAGATTGCTGGACTAAAAACCCTACCTTTAAAAATACAGCGGCAAATTTAATCTGCAAAAACCCAGATCATTAAGATTGCTACGTTTTCCACCACTAAAGCATACCTATTAGAAAGATTCAATATTGAAACGTATTCAGAACTTCATATACCTACCTAAGTAGCTAACTTTATTTTTTTTCAAAATAGGTAGGTATACAGAATATATTATCACTTGTATCATTTTGCAGAGTTGCTGGAGCAATGGGAATCTGCTTCCCATACCTTGGAGAATTCCAGCCTACAAAATACAGAGAGAAGATTCTTTGCTGGATGGAAATGTTCTGGACTTTAGGAATCATAGTTCTACCCTGTGGGTACCTTTTCCTAAACCATTATTTTTCCTAATACAATACCTAAAAAAGATTTTTCGTTTTTCAATTTCAATTCCATTTGTTTTCAGTAATTGCGTGGGGTGTCATCCCAATTTCCAACATCCGTTACGACTCGCCGTACTTCAGATTTGACTCGTGGAACCTGTTCGTCTTTGTCTGCGCCATTCCAAGTTTGCTTCTTGGCCTGTGGCTGTTCGCATTCCCAGAAAGCCCCAAGTTCATGATTGAATGCGGAGATTACGACGATGCTCTGCAAGTTCTCAAAGAAATTTATCATCAGAACACCGGTGACTCTGAAGACAACTATCCCGTAAGTTATTTGAAATTCCTATACACGTCTGGAGTTATGCTAATAACATAATTTGTCTGATGCATAAAGTAACACATTGTTTAAAAATAACGGGTTTCGCATATTTTAATCCGATATAATTAGTGCATCAAAGTGTTAGAAACCTTGTTTCTTGTGCGAAAATGTAGCACTAAATATAGGGATAATACGGAATAGGGATTCGTCTTCGTCCTCCTAACATGTTACGACTGTTAGCTTTTTGGTTTTGATGAAACGAAAAGTTTTCTAGATGGGAATGTTTAAAGTCAGAAGTTTCTACCAAAAATCCCGCAAATAAGTGCTCACTGAAAAGGAATTCAAAACTCAATCAACGGAAATTAGATTATTATGCAAAATTTTACGGAAAATGTTATCAAAAACTGCTCATATACAGTAATATCCAAAATCCAATCCAAACTCAGGCAACAAGAGCTCTCCATTGCGCTCGATATTGCGCAACGTTAATGACCTCCTCCCACACCATGTCCAGATTCCTCATCTCTGCTTCGAAGGAGCTGAACACAGTATGAGAGGGTCTTCCTCGTATCCGGGACCCTGATGAGAGGAAGAACAGCGCTCTCCTCGGCCAACTGTCATTCGGCATCCTTAACACATGTCCCAGCCATATACAGTACCTAATATACACGTCAGAAAAGTAGTGGAGGCTATTTTCCTTGTGTGATATGAAGAAAAAATGGTTGTTTTTATATACGATTTAATCATGCATTAATTTTGGGACAACCTTAATAAAAGAAGCCGACTTATTGTCTTATTTAAGGCTTCTGATTATTGATAGAGCTATTTTATGATTCTGACATACTAACGGCTTATTTTGGTCAACAGCTTCTACCGTCTGAGTTTTTCCAATCGTATATTACGTAAAAAAAAACAACTTCTATGAATCATAATAATATGCAAAATGTTCTTTTCAGATCAAAAGTCTTCAAGAGAAACCGAGATCTATCGCAGCCATATCCCACCAACAAAAATCCGTCCGAAGTCTGAGTATGAGAAAGCCTAAAGACTTAAAACGACTATTTTCTGAAATTTGGGAACAAACCAAGGCTCTCTGCAAACCGCCACACAGAAAGTATACGATTTTGACTTGTCTCATCCAATTTGGACTCACTACAAGGTATGTGTAAATAAAAATATCAAATACTAGCTTTCCCAGCACACGTTGTCCTGTGATCCTAACTATGAATATTGAATTCGAGTTAAAAAAAAAAGATAGATTAAATAACCCCGACATTGTTTTAAAACATATATTTTCGATCCTCATTTTTCAAATGGCATCAACATCAAACTCATTTATCTATCAAGCTGACAGTTTCCGCACCAATTTAATTTCGAAATTGGAAAAAATATAGTGTTAACATGGTGACCAACTTTGAATTTTCTAATAATCGGCGCAATTTCATAATTTTCTCTTTCACAAGAACCTTCTCCTGGCAAAAACAAACACGACAAAAAAGTATTCAGCGAAATCAGTCCAGCCGTTTAGGCGTGATGCGATTACCACGCAAAATCGGTCTCCATTTTTATAAAATAGATTAATTATAGCTCAGAGCAATGATTGATCGACTAACACCGATCACTGAACAGGTCTGTAACATGGTGACGGGTGATCCCTAGTAAAGGCAGAGTCTTGTCCTTCATTGTCTAGACATGGGCCTGGTCAATAACCTCCTCCAACTCTGCTTCGAAGAAACGGAACACAGTATAAGATAATGTTTAGGTATTTTTTATTTTTTTATACAATTATCTTTGCTGTTCAAGTTACAGAAAGTTGTTAAATAATTTTCTGGGCTTAATCATATCATTCGTTATCTATGTAGATTCGTTAGTTTCTTAATCTGGAATCGGTTTATCTATTTTTATTTTCCATCTAATGTTCATTAGAACGATCCAAGAAGGAATTATAGTTATCTCTCATCCATATAAGGAACTTCCATGCAATAAAGCGAGTAAGAACTCATTTAGTAAGACACTAAATGTTCCAACAATGACGCCTGTTCATGATCTGCATATAAAATAATATTATGTCATTGGACAGCCGTTTTCAATATCACGGTGGTCACTATAACAGCTATCAATAATAATTATTATTTATTCACACGTGATTAAAACGAGAATATCAGCTGTTGCTTTGAAAACTAAAAAAATTAAGAACTATAATAATTAATAACTTTTCCAAGTAGTAGACTTCAGCCTACCCATTACTCTGGTGATATGTCCTCACTACTGGATCTCATTTTAACTTCAAACCTCAACAAAATTATACAAAGTGGACAATTTCCAGCTCCCTCTTTCTCACATCATGATCTCATTTACACTTCCTATAAAGTGAAGTGTCCCAAATTCAAAACTAAGCTAATTCCATTGCGAAGCTTCCGAGGCATTATCATGGATGACCTTCTCGCGGACGCTGGACGAATCAGATGGGCGGATGTGCTCGAGGCGCCAAACATGGACAGCAAGGTGCTATCTTTTAATTCATTTGTTGAAAGTCTGTTTGACAAGCACGTGGCAGTCAAATTGACTAGAGTCAGACGGCCTCCGGCCGAATGGTTGTCTCGGGGGATCCGATCGCTGATGAAGAAACGCGACCGCGCTAGGGTTAAATTCATGAGACTTGCCACGGACTCCAATCGGGCTTATCGGTCCCTCCGTAATAAGTGTAACCGCTTGTGCAGGGATGCTAAACGTGCACATTTCAGAAGCATATTTACAAATCGTTCTTCAGCAGATATCTGGAAGAGCCTTAATGCAATGGATTTTCGATCACGCGATGACAGTCACGATGCACTCATGATGCCTGATCTTGATAAGTTGAATCAACATTTTGCTACGCCACCCTTTGAAATGAATGAGTCTGTGAGAAGCTCAGCCCTAAGTCATATTAACGATCAGCCGCCTAGTGGTTTGCCTGTTCTAAATTTTATCCCTGTTACTGAGACCGCTGTGTTAAATCTATTAAAATCCATCAAATCAACTTCTGTCGGAGCAGACAATATCAATCTATCATTCATAAAACTAATTACAGAATACACAATTCCATCAATTACTCACCTAATCAATTATTCACTAACTTCAGGATCTTTTCCCTCCATCTGGAAGAATGCATATGTCATCCCTCTCCCAAAGAAACCGAACCCGAGTGCTGAGAGCGACTACCGACCAATTTCTATTCTACCAGTACTTTCAAAAATAATTGAGAAGGTGGTACACTCTCAGCTTTCTAGTTTCTTGGAAAATCACAATATTCTCTCTCAATACCAATCTGGTTTTCGTTCAGGCCACAGCACAACAACAGCTTTGGTAAAAATCACTGAAGACATTCGAAATGCAATGGAGGACAGAAAAATCACTCTCCTCGTATTATTAGATTTTAGTAGCGCCTTCAATACGGTTGATTTTGATATATTGTTAGGAAAGCTCAAATATCTTAATCTATCCAGTACTGCTATTGAATGGTTCGAATCATATCTGAGAGATCGAACACAGTGTGTTAAGGTTAAATGCAATGCTTCGGATTGGTTACCACTAAGTGCGGGAGTCCCTCAGGGTGGAATTCTTTCCCCACTTCTCTTTTCGGTATTCATCAACCCAGTGGTTCACTGCCTTAATGTCCCACATCACCTTTATGCTGATGACTTACAAATTTATTCTCATTTTAACTATCAACAGGCAGCGGGTGCTATTTATCACATGAATTCTGAGCTGGATCGCATATCACAATGGGCTCAGCAGAATGGACTGATGCTTAATCCTAGTAAAACACAAGCAATTTTAATTGGCAGTTCACGTTTACTTTCCAAAATCGAGACATCCACTCTCCCTACTTTGCGTCTGAATGGATCTGAAGTCAAACTAAGTTCCCAAGTGAAAAATCTCGGCATCGTGTTGGATAAACACCTTGCTTGGCACCCACAGATCAGTGAAGTCAGCCGCAAACTCTTCTATCAATTTCACGTTTTGAGAAAGCATCAAAACCTTCTACCCATATCCACTAAAATTCTTCTATGTCAATCTCTCTTACATCCAATATTGGATTATGCCGACGTTGTTTACTTGGATATTACACAAGAGCAACTACTAAGGTTGGAACGTCTGCAGAATGTCTGTATTCGTTTCATCTTTGGCCTCAGAAAATTTGACAGAGTATCTCAGTTCAGAACGGAACTTAAATGGCTAACTATGTCACAACGACGAGACTTACACATTCTCACATTACTTTTCTCGGTACTCTCTAACCCCAACGCTCCTAACTATCTGAGGTCTCTATTCACTCCATTAGCATCTCATGGCCTTCCTCTGCGGTCTGCTGCACGTGGCATCCTGCAAATCCCTACACATCGTTCTTCATTTTTCACTTCATCTTTCACTGCACAGGCGGCCAGGTTATGGAACCAACTACCTGATGACATCAGACTCGCTCCAACGTTATTCTCTTTCAAAAACAGATTGAAGCGTCATTTCCTTTCTGCTACTCCTGCTCCTATCTCCTGATCCTTTCCTTTCTCGCTATGCTTGACTTTGTATTGAATTATAATATGTTTACTTTTTTTTTTCATGTATGTATATATTTTGTTTGTATGTGTATATATGATATATTTATATATTTGATTGTTGATGTATTTTTTGTATATATAGAAAAAGCAACTTCAATTAAAATGTTATTTGTAATAGGTTGGTTGGAAGAAATTGCCCCAGGCAATAAGCCCGCCAATTTTGGTTTGTTATTTTTGTATATTCATGCCAATAAAGTGTTTATTATTATTATTATTATTATTAGATTTGGCTGAAAAGGGTTTTCAAGAACTCATCTAGTATTTATTCATCTAGTATGACCTTGACCTTCTGAGCAGGTTAGTTGCCAATTGTAGTTAAAGTTAGTTTTAAGTTTGAGGTATGACGAATGTTTTTAGTTTGTAATTAGTTTCTAAGTAAACCCCGATTTGACAATCCCACCATCGGTGAGGCTCGCCACCCATCATGTCGTGTCAAATAGGGGAGGCGCAAATAGGAGAGCGGACGAGTGTAGGTTTGGTGTGTGGAATATCAGGGGATGCATGGATGCTAAAATTAATGAAGTTATTGATATTATGAATGATAAAGGTCTGGATATTGTATGTCTGAATGAAACAAAGAAGAAAGGCTGTGGTATGATTGATAAAAATGGGTTGAATGTTATGTGGTCTGGTGTGCCTGAGTCGGAGCATGCGAAACAAGGTGTTGGGGCTATTTTATCAAAAAGAATGAGTGAATGTATGAAAGATTTTAAATTTGTTAGTCCCAGGCTTATTTGGATCCGTTTCAGAATAGGCATTACGAGGATTTTCTTAGTAATAGGATATGCTCCTTGTGATGGCGTCTCTGATGCTGAAAAGGATGAGTTTTGGGAAAACGTTAGTGATATTGCAGAAAACCGAGGGGATAACGAAAGATTAATTTTAGCGGGTGATTTAAATGGGTGGGTTGGTGTTAGAAGACAGGGTTATGAAAGGGTTCTGGGTGCATATGGGGATGAACGGGTTAACGACAATGGAAATAGGATACTGGATTTATGTTTAGAAATGGATCTCTTTGTTGCAAACACGTTTTTTGCACACAAAAAGATCCACAGATACACGTGGCAAAGAAAGGATGAAAAAAGTATGATTGATTTAGTGTGCGTGGATTCTAGACTGAGGGGTTTGACCACGGATACTCGGGTTTTTCGAGGTGCGGAACTAGGGACGGACCATTTCCTTGTAGTTGCAAGAATTGATCTGTTCCGTGGTTGGCGATCGAGACCGAGAGAAGTGGAAAGCTCCAAAAGGATACGAATCGAAAAGTTAAATGAGGATAATTGTAAGGATGAATATGTAAGATTAATTGAAAGCACGTTGAACAACTTAGAATCAATCAATTATAGCTTAGAGGAACAATGGGAAATTATAAAACAATCTTTAGTAAATAGTGCGATTAAAGTATGTGGGGAATCTAAAACGGGTAGGAAAAAAGGTGATGCATGGTGGGACAAAGAAGTGAAAGCGGCTGTGGATAAAAAACAGAATGCGTGGAAGAATGTAGTTTGTGCGAAGAATGACTCCGACAAAACAGTTATGTATGATAATTATAAGAAAGAGAAGAATGCAGTTAAGAAACTTGTGAGCTTGAAAAAGAAAAAATTAGAGGATAATGAATGTAAAAAATTAAGTGCGAATGTGAATGGCAATTTAAAGCTTTTTTGGAAGGAAGTGAAAAGGAAAAGGTCTGGGAAGGATGAGAAAGTGATTTGTTTGAAAGATAAAAATGGATGTATGCTGACACAGGAAAAGGATATAGGTCTGAGATGGAAAGAGTATTTTGAAGAGTTGTTTGAAACCAAGGATGGATGCGGCAGTTTGTGCCAAGTAAGTATAAATGGACAGGGTGATGAGAGTCAGCAAATCAGTATGAATGAACTTATGAATGCGCTTAAAAAAGCAAAAAATGGGAAAGCGTCAGGTTGCGATAGGGTAGCAACGGAGCTTATCAGGTATGGCGGCCGAGTGACGCTGCAGTGGTGCCTGGAGCTTTTCAACTTGTGCTGGACGGAAGGCCGTACCCCAGGTGACTGGAGGAAAGCCATTATCTGCCCTCTGTACAAGGGGAAGGGCTCCCGGTTGGACTGTGGCAACTATCGTGCAATCAGCTTGTTGAGCAACGTGGGTAAATTATATAGTAGAATTTTAGTAGAAAGGGTTAGAACAATAACTGAAAATAAAGTTTGGGATGCACAAGGGGCTTTTATGAATGGGAGGGGGTGTGCCGATCAGATCTTCGCTCTGCGGATGATTACGGAGAAGCTTTTGAGTAAACATCAGAAGCTTTTCTGTGCATTCGTAGATTTGGAAAAGGCATATGATAGGGTAGACAGGGGTAAATTATGGGAAGTGTTATCAATTTATGGAGTGAATAACCGGTTGATTCGTGCCATTGCTTCGCTATATTCGGAAAGTACTGCGTGTGTGAAGGTGAACAGTCACCTTTCACCGGAGTTCTATCTTACGAAAGGTGTGAAGCAAGGGTGCGTCATGTCACCCTGGTTGTTTAATTTGTTCTTTGATTTTTGCGTCAGTGGGTTAAAAGATATAAATATAGGGGTTGAACTAAATGGAATAAAGGTATGTGCGCTTATGTATGCAGATGATTTAGTACTTATGGCTGAGTGTGAAAATGATTTGCAAGAACTTGTGTCAAGTGTGTTTGAAAATTGTGCAAAAAATGGTCTAAAAATGAATGTAAGCAAAACAAAGGTTTTGGTATTTGAAAGGGATGAAGCAAGAACGAATTGCAAAGTAACCGTAGAAAATGAATGTCTTGAGCAAGTGAATGAGTATGTGTATTTAGGAAGCATGTTTAGTCGTGATGGAAAGTGTGAAAAAGAAATCGAACGTAGGAAAGTTGCTGGTTGCAGGGTGGGCGGTGCACTAAGACCTATAATGAGAAACAACAACGTCTCACTACAAGCAAAGAAACTAGTGCATAACGCAATCCTGCTACCATCGATGATGTATGGTTGTGAAACGTGGACATGGACGAAAAAAGAAGAATGTAGTATAAATGCAGTAGAGATGAAATCTCTACGAAGAATATGTGGAAAAACTTTATGGGATATGGAAAGGAATGAAAATATTAGGAAAGAATGTGGTATGGAAGTAAGTGTTGTGACAAAGATGAAAGTTAATAAGTTGAGATGGTTTGGGCATGTGGAAAGAATGGATGCAAACAGAATGACAAAGATAATTCATAAGGCTGAAAGGAAAGGTGTAAGAAAGCGTGGGCGACCGAGAATGACGTGGATCGAACACATCGATTCCGTCCTCAAGGAAGGCCAGGTAAGAAGTATGAGAAATAGGAGAAGCTGTATGAGAAATAGTATGTCGGTGGAAGAAGCGAAAGAAGTATGCTTGGATAGAAAAGAGTGGAGGTCCGTTCTCTCTGCCTACCCCTTACGGGACACGGCGTGATGGGTAAAAAAAAAAAAAAAAAAAAAAAAAAAAAAAAAAAAAAAAAAAAAAAAAAAAAAAAAATCTAGTATTTTCTATAACATTGTTACAATCTTTCAAGAACCTGTTCTTGAGCTATGTAAGATATACCACTGCCGTGATAATGTTTCTTTATTATGGATATCGAACTCATTGGCATGGTAAATCCTTGCCTTGGTTGAAATTTTGCGTGCTACAATGTATCGTATCTAAGGTTTAAAAGAATTGTTTCCTTAGTAACTGTTTTCATCGTAACAGCTTATAATTCCATACTTTTTATAAGTAAACAATATCATTCCTAGTTTGAATAAGAACAAATTTTAGCCTGGTTTCACTTGGTAGAACAGGAGTTCTCCTTTCTGGAACTCTCCCAACTTATCGCTGGCTGTTGGGGTCGGCTCTTCTCGTCCTAAGGTTGAATTTTCTACGATTCTGAATTAGCTCATTTCTCTGCAGAACATTGTGGCATTGCATCATCCAGTTTTTTTTTGGTCTCACTCTACCTATATTGGGGTTCATGTAATTTAATTAACCTTCGTCTGCAGTTTCAATCCTGTGGATTAGTTTGCAGCAAGTGCGAACATCCTCTTCTCCACTCCTATCGGTTCCCGCTGTTCTCCTCTCTTCGATATATGAACTCCATGTCCTGGCATATCTGTTGCACATATTCCTGACGCGGGCGTCCTCTACCAATTGAACCCTTGACTATTCCCTCCAATATTGTACCCAGTAAATGTTCGTGTCTCATTACGTGCTTCAGCCATCTCGCGCGTCTCTCTGATATGGTGTGCCTTATTTGTCTTTCCTCCCGATCTCTTGCAACTTATTCCTTCGTGATTATTTCCTTCAAGATATTCTTAAAATTCGCCTAGTCCAAATTTCGAAAGCCTCCATACTTTTTCGTTCTCTTTCAACGATACACCATATTTCACATCCATTTAGTAAAATGTCCATACAGTTTTTTGTTTTTTTGTTTAAGGCGAGTATCTCTCAGTGGATGCGTCTGTCTATTTCTGATTTTGCATGCATACCCATCCCATGTGATGCTGTTTCCGATCTAAAGTAATTTACTTAGTAGTGGTATTAATATTATTTCTTCATTGTTTCAGTTACTATACATTGATGGTGTGGTTCCCTGAATTATTCAACCGTTTCGAAGAGTACGAAGAAATGTACCCAGGACAAACAGCATCAGTTTGTGACGTGTCTAACATCGTCATTGATTCAGAAGGAGAGGACATCTTCTGTGGAGAACCCATAAAAGACTCGGTGTATCTTCACACGTTGATCATTGGATTAGCCTGTATTCCAACGAGTTTATGGCTGCCACTTTGTGTCCATAAGCTTGGAGCTAAATTTTTCCTTAGTAAGTTATTTGATTACCTATATCTCTTCATGCAGACCTTTAAAATGCCTGGAATATTCTTCTGTATTAAATGGACATGTTTTTTTTAATATAAAAATGGATTTTTTACTCATTTCAAACCGCGTATGTCGCTATAAGCGAAAATTCGTTAATTGAATAATATCTTCTTCTTCGTCACGCTTTTCAAAAGCGATGGGGAGGAAGTTATTCCTGAATTTGCCCTTGCGTCAATATTTTCTGAAGAGATTGTTTAATTGATTCTTAATATTATACCGCATGGATTACGAAATTCTCAGGCTCCGCATTGGTCTAAGCACGTTAATAAACGCGTAACGTATATCAGTATCACTGATATACTTTACGCATTGACCATTATTATTTTTATGTATGCTACCCCTTTAGATTTCTATGTTAAATTTACAAAAATATTTATCTAATAAATGTAGGTACATTATATGCTTATTTAAATGATGTCATTAAAACTCTTACTAACTAAAATGCATGTGGAGCCCTAGAAAATTATATGAATACCAATTCCCAATTTTGGTACAAATTTTCACATGGCTTGTATTCATTGCAGTTTTCAGTTTGGTGATTGCCGGCGCTGTAACTGTAGGTCTCTACTTCGTGCAGACCTCAGACCAGAACCTCATCCTATCCTGCGTGTTTGAAGCTCTCACATCTTTAGCCATCAGTTTGGTCTATTGTGTACTAGTGGACCTATTCCCTACTAATCTCAGGTAAATACTTTTACTCTTTTTTCAAAGAACAAAAATTATCATCACATAGGTACCTACTTATTTAACATTTTTTTTTTTGGTATTAAAAAAAAATGGGCGCATTTCAAGTTATGAAAGATCTGAATATTCTTGGGAATCACACCACAGACACCTTCTAAAGAGACACCAAGAAAATATGCACAAGTTTTGCACCATATCGGAAAGGTAATCAAGATGGATGAGCCGTGTATTTAGGCGTGAAAACCTCTTCTAAGCGATATAGACGAATGATAAAAGGTGCATATTCGGCTATTAAAAAAACAAAAACATTAGGGAGAATTAGAACATTAGAAGAATAATGTCAAAGAAAAGATTATTGGGTTGAACCTGACTATGAGAAAACCTTTTTGACGATTTTGCTTCACATAAAAGATCCTTTGTAATTTTCCAGGGTGATGGCAGCAGCCTTGTCGCTGACTGCTGGACGAGGTGGAGGCCTCATAGGGAACCTGGTATTTGGCTACCTCGTAGATCTCAACTGTGTTATTCCTATTGTGCTATTCTCCGCGATGTTGTTTGGTAAGTATTATAACATTCATTATATCGCCCTCAGTTAGTAGCTTAATGGTACAGCCATTGACTTCAGATCAAGAGGTTCCGGGATCGATACCCGGTCGGGTCAGAGTTTTTCTTTGTGTTTTTTCACTTGAAATTTCTGCCCGGGGTTGGCCTGTCTCAGATTGGACGGAAGCGGTTAACTGGAAAAAATGCCTCGCAGACAGTTACGCCGGCTATAAGATTTTTTTATAGAAGAGTGTTCATTTACCTTTGTATTGAGAAATGTTCATTTATTTATTATTATCTTAAATCTAATGATGATGTACCAATTAATTAATGTGAAATCTCTTTGAAATTATTATTCTCTTCAGAAGTTCTTCAAAGATATAAATTTTGAGTTGAGTACCAGCTGCTCTCATATCGTAAAGGGGAGTTTCGTTAACACATATTTACTGACTTTTAATTTTATTTATATCCATAATAAGTTTATAGTTTACGTAGTTCTATTAAGATTATTGCAAGTTTGATAAATGATTTTTTAGCTGTTAACTCAAGTTATCGATAAGTAAACTTTTGTCTATTTTGTAGTGAATACTCGTAAAATAGGTAGGTACTTTTATTTAATTAATTATAGGTATAAACTGATTATTTCTTTCTTATTTTTCAGTAAGCGGACTGTTATGTTTCTTTCTTCCAAAGACTGGTGGAGAAGCTCTGGACTAGAGGCTTTCCTATTCATATTTTTATAAAATGTGAAGCATTCTTCAATAATATTTTAGTGGAGCGAATCTACGGGATAGATCGATTCGGATTATAGCAATATTTTAATCGACGCGGATAAACCTAGGAAGCGGCTTAAAATTATTCATTATTAATTTATTGGAAAAATTAATAATTATTGTGGAAGTTATCGAATAAATTAGTTTATAATGATTCCCTTTTAAAAAATATATAGAGCGCATGGAGTGATAAAAACCACGCGCTCCTAAAGATGCATTACTATAAGACAAAAAAATAATATTATTATTTTACGATTATGAAATTTCTCAATTACTCTAGATGCCTTTCTATTATTTCAGGACTGCATCTAGCCCTCCTATTATTTCAGAATTTAGAATTATTAGTCAAATAATATTGATAGTACAAACTACATAATTATTATTATAATTATTTATTGGGGAAGAATAAAGTATGTAGATACTAAAATACTCAGCGTTACTAAAGTAAAACTACTTCCATTTTCAAACACATATGATTTTTGAGCGTGTAGCTTTGTAAGTCTTCTTATAACGAAATAAGAAACTATATAATATGTTGAACGAAATAATATGCAGTTTAACAAAACTCAATACAGTAATTGCTCTTCAGACTTAAAATAAGCAATGCATATTATTTGGTTTAAATAATTTAATTAGTAGATGAAAATATTGTCGTTCAACTAAATTTCAAATAACGGAACCGCATGGGAAAGTCTATTTTGGTTCTACTTGCAGCTCAAAACGAACCTTAGTAGTCCTTTTTCATTCTTGAGTGAGGCTATTTTAAGATTAGACTTAAGGGACAGTGTTTAGAGAAAAGATCGCTTTTGATCATTGAATTAGGCATAAAAATAAAGTGTGGATTAATTCCTGATGTATCAAAATATTGTGCCTGATTCAAAATAATTTTAACATTGTTTTAACATTAAAATTATTTATTTTATGGCAAGTCATTATAAGTACTTGTAATTATTTATAGTAGCGAATGAAAATATAAGTATATACTTAATTATTCTATGAATAATTTTATCTTCAATTATGTTTTTTTTGTTATTGTTATGATTTTTTTAGAGTATACCTACCTACGTAGAATTAGTTGAACATAAATGCCACTTTTAATGTTAATAAGATAATTAATAATATAGATGAAAACCTTTATGTACTTACCTATTGTAAATAAAATATTAATGTAAATATCTACCTACATTAAAAAATAAATTATATTTGAACAATTTTGTGTTAAATTTTTCATTTAGCTGTGACATATTTTAAAGACTATAATATGGATGAAAAGGTATTATAATATTATAGCCCTCTCTCTCTCTCTCTTCTCTGTTTATCATATTACCTATATGTATATCCTATATATTGTCGATTTCAGCTACTGGATCCAAAAAACTCATCAAAGTATCTGATAAGCGTTTTAAAATTGAAACCTGTTTTGAAAAGCTAAGCCAGCAGGATGAGTATTCACGAAAAAATTAAGCCAAAACTAGGTATGTCTTGGATGTAATTCCTGGTAGGGTCAGAATAATTTTTCCCAATATTTTTCACTTGGAATTTCTACCCGGGGTTGGCCGGTCTCAGATTGCAGGGGACCGATTTAGAAAAAAAAAACACTTTAGACAATAAGTTCCACTCACTAACCTGTCACCTTTGTATATAAAAGTGTTTATTTTTTTATTTGAGATTTGCATTCTTCCGTGAGTAGGTACCATAGTGTTAGAACATAAAAATAATATTTAGGTTAGTAATGTTTTGATAAATAATTTATATAGGTTTATCGTTTAATTTTTGAATAATAGGTACCTACTTATTTTCCTAGACTAGGTAAGTAATCATTGTAAGGTGTAATAAAATAACGTACCTATTATTTTATAATATCTAATTACCGCCATCTATAGGAGTGTATTCAAAGCAATTTACAATATCTTCTACATGGGCACTGGGCAGGTACCTACTTTTATTAGATTACAATATTACCTGTTATGTACCTAGCTAGGTTCTATTTTTTAAACTATAATAAATTAATGCTTAATTATGTATTATTTGCTATATTTTTATGCAATAGTAGATACTTCAATAATTCATTCTTCTTCGACACCAGTGATTGCTTTATCCATAAGAACAGGTGATGCGACAGTAGGTGTTTGTGGTGCAGGCCCGCCATCTATCGGAGATCCCCCGAACATACAACCCAAGGGGCTAACGTAGTAGGGTGCGAATAGGGTGGAGTATGGTTGGCTTCCATGATTGAAGTAATGGGCGGGAAACAGTCCTTGGCGCTGCGCCATTTTCAATCTAGATGTCAGCTGTTTCTTCCATTTTGTTCTACGGTTCTGGAACCACGTTTTGATTTGCACTTCTGTCAAATTGAGAGCCTTCGAAAGTTCCATTCTCTTCGAAACGCTCAGATATTTATCGACTTTGAACTCTGTTTCTAATCTCTCCAACTGCTTGGCGCTGTAGGCTTGCCGTGGTTTTCTGTCTAGGCCTGGTTTTCGAGAGCGTCGGCATGATGGTTTTGGAGCTGAAAAGAAAGGAAGAAAATTTTATTGGGGTTCGTCAAGAAAACCTTCTTCGTAGCGAGTTATCTTTTCAAATTACCTTTATAATTTCATATCAGCAACCTTTTAGCTGGACTACAAAATTTTACGATATGGGTAGATAGTTTTCAATAAGTAAGTAACTTATTATATAGGTACCAATTAATTGTTTTTATATAGGTATCAATTGTTTCTTTCTACCCTTTCCAGAAAAATATTAAGAAGTATCTACACATATAGGTACATATAGATTGATACTAAATTTATGTTTTATATACACATATACCTAATACCTACCTTATTTATATAGGTAGGTACGCTTAGCTTCTTAAAGTTTTTAAAAGTGAATAAAATATTTAAAAAAATATATCTTGCGGTGCCTAAAGTGACTATAGGATGTATCCGCTTAACTGGATAGTAAAAATATGTGAAAAAAAAAAACTTGATAATGTCAACGCTAGTTTGACGAAAGCGCTCGAGTTCAGAACCCCTATTCTGTTGTAAATGTAGGGTAGTCACTTGAAAAAAAGTGACAATTAGGCGATACATTTTGTATGAAAAACGTCTATACGTATCGAATGCATATAGACGTTTTTCATACAAAATGTATCGCCTAATAGTCACTTTTTTCAAGTGACTACCCTACACTTGCTACAGAATAGGGGTTCAGATGATTTTTAGTGAAAGTGCAACTACCTACGTCGTTTTGATCTGTGAAAAAAAAACTGTTTATGACTAAATATCTGATACCTTTATTTCTGTTGATTCTGATGGCTACACTTGAGCAATAGCTTATTGAACAACTTGAAGATTATAAAAAGTTAAAAGAAATGTTTCTAACATTTTTACAATTGAATGGAAGTGAAAACCCAAGATTTGTCACGAAATGTGAAATCTTTTTGACGAATCCAATCGCATATTATGGTGATGGGCACAGCCTCGTCCCATATACAAGTGCAGTAGCATTGTCTCTGCCGAATTCATCACAGTGAAAAGGAGTAAACCTTCCATCTTCATATTGTTTCCTGTGAAAAGCTGACTATCCCTTTTTGTCTTTCGAGGTGCATGTTGTTCACATGCATTTCGTGACAAATCTTGGGTTTTCACTTCCATTCATATTGTTATGCGGCACTCCCCGCTTTCATCGGATTCCACGATGTGTAGGCCATTTTGAGAGATGGTCCTGATGAGACACATGCGCACAATGTCGAAACACTTCATCTTTTTGACGAATCCAATCGCATATTCTGGTGATGGGCACAGCCTCGTCCCATATGCAAGTGCAGTAGCATAGTCTCTGCCGAATTCCTCACAGTGAAAAGGAGTAAACCTTCCATCTTCATTTGTACAATTATTACAATGGGGAAAGATCAGCGATGGATAAAATCGAACGTAGGTAAAGTCTGCGGTTCAGCCGTGATATTCCAACATAACATAAGAAAGTATAGGAACATACCTAATTAGTAATTACCTACTTAATTGAGTTTATGTGAATATATTGAATTACCTTATACCATCAATTTTATGAAATGTGATCACAAAAAATAAAATTTGACACGGAACGTGGATAACTTCCGTTTTTATTTTATTTTATTTTTTACCGTTGTTCTTATTTTTATAGTTGAAAAGTTTAACAAAACTCAGACTTTAGTAGGAAGGTACCTTCTATTTTAAATATTTGTGTTGGAGGCTCCTGTGGAATACTTTATGTAAACTAAACGTTTCAAAGAAGCAACAAAACTGTTTCTTTCGTTCGTCTATTCCAATAAGCGGTTCCGAGAACAGAATGGATACTGCGTATTTACTTTGAAATATTGTTTACCTAAAACGATGAATAAAGCTTGCTCAATAATGTTCGGTAAACAATTAAATAACCTTTAGTTAAAATAAATATTTGGACAAATTCCATTTTAATTCTGCCTCAATATTGTAATATATTTTCTTCTTGGGCTGTTTCTACCATGTGTGACTAAAATATATAAATAAGGCATATTGTATTCAAATGAGGTGACAATTTTAAGACGCAGATAACAGTTTAATGCGCAGGAATCAACAAACATACTGATTTCAAAACTATCGATTTTGTAACCCTAAGGGTTAATAAAACAGTGCTTAATGCAATCCTATTACGACACCGTGAAACGTGGATGAACAAAAAATAAGAATCTGATATAGATGCAGTAGGGTTGAGAGATCCTACATAATATAACATCTACAAGGCTCCCAGGCGCTCTGTACATGCCAGGCTGAGCTGGCTGAGATGGGCCGGGCATCTGCAGAGAATGCCATCCTCACGGATGCGGCACAGCTTCTGCAGGTGACGGATTGGCGGACCGCAGCGGAGGACAAGAGAAGTTGGAGGCGTTGTCTACAGGAGGCCAAGGCTCGATTTGAGGTGTAGCACCATCGAAGAAGGGTTGAGAGATCTACGAAGAATATTAATGAGAATAATGATTAAAAATTAATGAGAACATTAAGAAGAAATCTGGTATGGAATTAAATGCTAATACAAAGATGGAAGTTAATAAGCGGATAGTTTGGGTATGTTGAAAGAATGGATGATAATAGGATTACAAAAAGAACTTACAGGGTTAAAAGGAATTGTGTAAAAATGATGTGGATCGAACACATTGATTTCGTCTATTCCGAAAAAGATAGAAGATGCGAAGGAAGTTTTGTGCTCTTGGATAAAAAATATTGGAAGACCGTTCTCTATACATACCCCTTAAGGGACACGGCTATATGGAATAAAAAAGGTAAAAGCATCAAGCATTATCCGAATTGATGATAAAATAACATTCTAGCATTCAAGCAATTATATGGGACACTTTGTTTAAAAAAAAGGTCATTAAAAAGAGTAGGGTAAAATAGGCGTATAAAAGAGTTTTGGCTAAAAATTCTTCGACAGATGCTGCAAAATTGAGGAGGTTGTACAACTACAACTATGAGTTGTTAAAAACTCTTGAAAACTTCTATTGAAAAAAAATTCTATAGAAGTTTTTTTTATAATGTCCTCTGTACCTACCTAGTTTTTAGCAATTGATATAGAATTGAGCAACAGATTGCTATTATATGCCTATTATAGAATTTTCACACCGAATATTGAGTATTGTCGCCTAAAAAATAAAATATTATCTACGTTATAATTTCAATACAAAGTTATTTGCGTGCTAAGTTTGTTTTTATATTTTCACATTCTTGTTGGAAGATTACTTAAAAATATCATTTCTACTCGTTGTTTGCACATAAATTTTGTAATGATAATAACCAATGGGAATAATTTTTCGTCGGCTAAATATTGTATTATGTTAAAATATTTTTTTTTTTGCATATCGGTGGATATTTTTTTCAAAATTTACCTGCTATTCCTATTCCTATTATTTGTACCAAGGAAACAAGAACGGGTCATAGAATCCTAGCCCAATGTTGAGATAGTCTGACTTAAGAAAATGCCTGGAGATCCGCGGGCAGAGAATCTTGGATATCGGGAAGCCAAGTTTTGCCCCATACTTGACGGATGAGTGTTTGTATGATGATGCTGATATTCTATGAGTTTCATAAAAACGAAAATAAAAAAATTGGTAAGTAGAACAACTGGATAACTATTCGATCTTTCAAGATGACATAATATCTTCTCAATAACCTATTTTGTTGTCATATGCATGGACAAAGATATCTTAGCATTCTTCTCTCCATCACTCGATGTGTCACAGCTAATACACATACACATTCAGTGAACACAAAGGTGAGCACAGAAGAACACATGCGTGAATTAAAGAGTTTTTTTTAATTATTTGAAGTAATTTGGGGACTTTATAAGAATGTTTACCAATCGCTGCTCATGCCTGTTCATGCTGACTATTTTTTTCGGTTTCCGGATTCCCTCTTTACTAGCTTGATGGTGTTGGCATCATCAGGTTTTATCAGAATAACATACCTACAAAAATGCGAACCATTTTCACATGTTCACACAAATTTCATTCTACCATTCCAATTAAAGCAATTTGCTACTGCATATCTTATCAAAGCGAAGTAAAGAATTTTAGTTACAACTTTTTGCGTAGGTATCATTATTCTATCGAAAAATTAAAATCTGCTGCCAGATACAGAGAAAACGTTAATTAAATATAATTTACTTATCTGTGTACTTAAATGTTAAGAAAATATCTGTATATTATGCCAAGAAAAAAAAAGGTATTTTTTGAGAGTCGTATGTTAGTTCTAAAAAGTGTCACCATCAATTAGAACCTCGTTAAAGCCGCATAAATTATCCACATTTTATACGAAAACACGTTAAATCAACACCACCAAACAGACTGTGGGTAAAAAAATATATTACTGTCATCGACGTGTTAATTTCTAGAGCAAACATTTAACACATGTTAAATATCTGTTGTAACCGTCAGGTCGGACACGGTAATCCGTGGATTTAAAAAAAGCAGATTAGGTATCTACACCCAAGTTAAATAATAATAAAAATTACGTATCGTTCAAGGCTCAAAAATTAAAAATAAAAACTCAAATAACATCAAAAGATTGCAAGATTTTTTTGACAATAATTTTATTCGAGCAAACAAGCAAATAAAAACATTGACTGAAAATGTAGTAATCAGTTAAGTTCTCCACCAAAACAAAGTGTCGCCTCTTTAATGCGCGAATTCTTCCAGAGTTATTATATTATTTATATTGATGTGAATCCTGGCACATGACGAAGGCCCAACAGAAGAAGATCCTTAGGCCCTGTCCTAACTGAATAGTCATCGCGCGACCGTACGATGAGGGATCAAACAACGTTCTCAATTTGAACGATCCGTCCGCGTTTGAATATATTATGATACTCGATGCGTGAACGCTTTCCAGTAAGGACACACGGTTAGTATTGAAAACAGATTTTAGCGACAGATTTTGGGGATAAGGTGGTACCACCATGTCTCAAATGCGACCGTACACGCCAGAACAGCACAACAGCCAATCACCTCAGTAATCCAGAATCGCAGATTGAGATGGCTTGGCCATGTTCTCCGCATGTCCTCCGAGAATCTTGAATACGCAAGTCTTTTCTACAATTCGGATGGGATAACAAGGTGGGGCTGGTCAAAATTAACGATCAAGCGACCACTCACTGCAGTTCTAGAGGCTGGGCTAAACAGGAATGATTAAGCTGTGCAACTGGTGAAGTTTGGAGGAATTTTGTGGCGTCCACGTGCTCCACACTGGGAACGAACGTGGATTTAGAAGTAGAAGAATAAGAAATATTAAGGTTAAACTACACTTTAAGTTTAGAAATGTAACGAAACCTACTCGTAAATAAAATACCTACCTACTCTTTTTATATACTGTCTATTTTTGGCATTTATGTCCATTTCAATAGTTTGGAAGGACTTTGGCATTTAAACTTCACTGTGAGTCTTGAATTTCACCCGTATATATATATGACTTGGCAAACAGATTATGCTCTTTGCATCAGCCCTGAAAGGCCCTTAACCATAACAAACAATAATGGTGCGTTGTATGTATGAAAATCCTTGTGAAAATCATAACCTATGTGTGATTCAAAATCTCATTGATAATTTGTAAAGACTGACAATGTGTTTATATTACAAATTAGCAAGTTGTTTAAAACAATATTCCAAATTAGATCGCCATTTTCTCGACGATGAAACTGTTTGCATGTAGTATTTTCCTAACAAACATTCGTTATTTTGTATTCTCGAACCTTCAATGAACTTTACAGACTTCTAAGACTTTTCAGGGTTCTACAGATATGAGCTTTTTATCGCAAAATTTTTCAAAATACAATTCGACATTAAAAGACCATAAAGTATATTTTTCAACAAGAAAGGTTAAAAATATTATACCTTGTAAATACCTACATATATATTATTATTTGCATACATTTGTTTATAAGTACTTAGGTACTTATTTATTTTATTTATTTATTGTTAAAAAAATGCCACTGTTTAGCATGACGGTAAAAACTTTTGCGCCAAACAGTGTTTATAATACAGAAAGAACTAAACTAAACTTTTTTCTCATTATTTATAATGAGAAAAGAGTTTTCTTTTTTTTTAAACAAAAGGGGCATTTTCACTATTTATATTTATTTTTTATACCTACTTACACATTGGCGGTTGAAAAACTAAGGTCTCAGAGCCGTAAATAATTAAATCTGAGAATACTTTGTCACAATAAATACATAGGTTTAACAAATATCTAGGTAACTATCTAAATTTGAGACAGCTTAAGTCATAGTCCTTGCCTATCCTTAATCCGCATTTTTTATATCACAATGATTCTTTGTGTATTTCTGTACCTACCTTCCTATTTTCGGTAAAAAAATACTGAATAAACACAACTTTATTTGAAAGTAGAAATCTCATAGGGTGGTAAAACGCATTTTAAAACATCTGAACCGACGGGGAATAGACCCTGAGACCTCATGTTTAGGGCTTTAGGGTCAAATATTTTGGATTAGGTATTGGGTTTTAAATACACAAAACTGGTAGGTATCAATAATTGTAATAAAACGGTTATTCAAGATACCTAACAAATCAAATTCTCATGTGTACTAATTTCTAGTTTTGTTAATTAATATTAGATAATGCAAGTGGTATGTTTGATGGATATCACTGAGTGTTGCAACAATGAAGCGAATATATCGTAGCATAGCAACGCTCTCCTGGGCAAGGGGTGGTTGCGATTGCATCTCACCACTGATCATTATTCACACATCCGACACGCAAACCCTCTATTATATTGACTAATAGCATCACACCGTCTTCCAACATTATTTTCCAACACGAAATCCTATTAAGTATACACTCTATTACGAATTAGTTTTTTGGCACTCAATACCTAGAGGTACCTACACCATTATAATAATATTTATAATGACACTGTTTATGAATCACCGATTTAGTTGGTTCAGAAAAGTTTTCTTGATTAGGTATACTATTCAATTCAAATGAAATTTGTTGAAAAGTAACTCGTATGTTGGTATGCACATTCTTCTTTCTTTATCCATGTCCGCTCCCTAGTTGGATCATAATATTATGGACTCCACAAGTCCTCGCCATGCGGTCCTGTCTCCTGCGATTCCAGCAGCCGCACCCCAGTCAACACAGTTTTAATTGTTTGGATGGGCCTACCGCGTCTCCGACTGCCTTCTGGATGATAGTTGAGGCTAAGACGGGCTATGTCCTCTGTAGGCTTCCTGAGTACGTGACCTAGCCAGGTCAGTCGGCGGAATCTTATAGTGGTAGTGACCAGTGGTTGGCCTGTTAGGTCTCTGACAACTGTGTTCGGCACTAAATCGTTCCAACGTATGCCCAGCATTCTTGACTCTCGATCCTGCTATGCGAGTGTTTTGAGCGCAGGTTTGGTGCCAAGATTCACAGCCATAGAGAAGGACCGGTAGGATACATGCATTGTATAGTCGGACCTTAGTTTTGATGCTGAAGGCATTAGACCTCCAGACCTTCCCAAGCTTGATGCTGAACGCCGCTCCAGACAGTATACACATTATAAAAAATAATATAAATTAACACATAAAGACCATATACTCGGCCAGACATCATTCAGAGGACTTAGATGATTGGAGGGCTTTTGTTTCTCAGAGCCAGCAACACAATGTGGACCATGTGCTGAACCTTCCTAGTCTTCCCCCCACTGGGCAATTCTACGGGCAACTCTAATGCCTGGTTTAAATCTGTCCATCAGACGTCAAAAGGTGGCACTTAAAAGGATCTGGGCGGATTCCGGCCGATGTGGTTAGATGCTCCACAGATGCGAGAATCCCCGGCTGCGCTGAGGAAAAACTGTACAGAGCATCAAATAGGTATAATGCCACTTCTAATGTCTTGCAATCGGTTAATTACTTGGATGTTGTTCTTTGGTGTGTTTCCTGGATGAAGCAGCGTTTCTTGTCATTAGTGCTTGGTGGCTGATCCCAAAGGATAAAAATATAAAGGAAACGAAGATCATAATTTGATTGTCAATGTAATTGAAATTTTCGTCTTTCGAGTGTATATTATATTTTGGGCAGCGGCTAGAATACCCCTATAAAGCCCCTCCCATCCTTGTAAAGAAGCTTTACAAATCTTTATCAAGCCTCAAGAGAGTTTAGAAGTCGAGTCGAGAAAACACAGGATGTTAAAAAACGCTCGAGAGTTAAAATTTCAGTAAGTATTTGTATAATATAGTTGAAATCTCACCTTCTAAACTCTCGTCAGGCATGATAAAGATCTACAATCTTCGTTACAAGGAGGGGGGGTTAATTGGGTATTCTAGCCTTTGCCTAAAATATAACATACTCTCGAAAGACAAATTTTTTAATTTTATTGACGATCAACTTAAATTAGAGAATATTGAATAATAAGCAAGAGCCCGACGATTAGATGGCTATTTTTGCACCCTTATTTGTAAATTAACCTCTTTGAAAGTATAATTTTTAGTGATTTTTAGTTCCACAACTTATTTATTTATCGTATGGTCATATTATGTATGTCACATCTCACGTAAGTTAGTTTTAGCTTTGATGTGACAAACGCCAGGAGATTAGAATTGATGTAAGCAATTGTCTGGCGACCTATGTGCTAGCTCATTTTTAGTTCCACTGCCATGTTTGCAAGAAAAAACATAATCGTTAAGTAATAATTGGCCGATATGTCGTAAATATGTGAAAAATAGTGGAAGCGCGCAAACCGTGTATGGCGCCAGTAGTGAAAATGTATGGAAATATTCAAGCTCAAGTCGGCACGGGATAATATTGTCATCGTAGAATGTTAAAATTTTGCACAGAAGTAAGGCTTAATATAATAAAAAAACTGAGAGGGTATGCGTTTTAATATCTTCAAAATTTTTTTTGTTTCATATAAGGGACACCGTAACCTAGGTATCTCCTGTTTAAATCGTCTAAGCTAAGCAATAAGAAATTATTTTTTTTGCTCCCATGTACGTTATAAAAATTATTGTGTAAGTGCATATTTTGTCTCGTAACATTCAGATGATAGGTTATCTAACGAGAGAGTCCTAGGCATGATGCAAAAGGAAAGAGAGCTCCTGACCACTGTCAAAGACGTAAGTAATGATACGTGACGTAAAAATGATGCAGCTTCGTTGTTAAGGCTTGTGCAATACTGTGAGGGGTTCAAAGTGACGATCGAGAGGCACGTGAAGAAGAAGAAGAACATTCAGATAATGCGATACCTATCTAATGAAACGGTAAATAAAATAACCCCCATCGTATGATGCTCAGATAAGCTACGATTTTTTACTTGATTAACATTATTTCACAAATGTCATCAACCCAAATAGATTAACATTATAGTGTGATTTTTATTCACATGTGGCCATGTTTTTGCAACCACAACCTGAGATAAATTCCAGCACATATTGTTGGAATCTTCTTCCCAATAAAATGGCCAGTAAAGCCTCCCGCTGTTTCATATTTTGGCCCACTTATTGAGAATTTATCAAAACCCTGTCGGGGACCTGAAACACCCTCTTTAGAAAGTATCTCGTAGCAGATAATCGATATCTATCTGATTTTTATTATATCGAACATAATAATATTTTACAACCTTTATTGTGTACATTTTTGTCTAGAATAGGTACCCTTTTCAAATTTTGTTCACAAAAATGTACAAATACCTATATCATGATTATTTTATTCAATTTTAGGAGATCGGACTTTTTTCGCATTTTTTATTCACTTAAATCGGGTGTTGATTCTTCCGTTATTCTTGGCTTGGGTATGACTTTGCTGACACCTTTGTAGGTGACACCTATTTAGTGTTTCTTCTTTCTCTTGAGAAGTTTTACTGTGAAGGCTCTTGGGATACGGAACTCCGAATATTTTGCCGAGTCATTCCAAGAACCCAAAGTTTTTCGAGTCTTCCGGAATGGCGATTTCTCATTGGTATGTTTATTGTTGACTATTATCTCTAGGAGAATAATACTACCTATCCTTCACTTCTAAGTGGTCGAGCCAAAAGCGTCGTCTTGTCCTGCCCTCGAATGTCTTCAATGTCGCAGTGTTTTTTGTTCTGGCTCTCGGTGTCTTGTCCAGAAAAGCACGCAGGGTCTTCATGTCCGCACGTCTACGCACTAAGCACAGCTTAAGTTTAGCTAAAAGTCTTTTTTATTAACTATAGTAAATCTATTAGTAGTTGTCTAAGCTTCTATGAGTTGAGTGCAATACCCTCATATTGTTCATAGATACTAAAAGAATGGTTATGTTCAATGCAGTGTTCTGCCATCTCAGAGTATAACCAGATAGACCTCTAAACGCTCTATGTTGTTCCTTTTTTTAAAAAGTGAAATAAACTGTTTCAACATTATAACCGTTATTTCTAGCAATAGTTTTTATTATTTTAAGTTATTTATCAAATTCTAGTGGGGCAGTAAATTCCAATAATTATATATGTAAACTGTATGTTAAGTGTAATTGATAATGGAAAATAAATAAATAAATAAAATAAATTCGTTGTTGTCTAATGGGATGTGCAACAAGCGATGTATCATGGAGTAGAAGAATCCGAGTTTGTGAACGCGGACTATTTGAAGAATCCTGGATGATTGCGTCTGTGTATGATGCTTTTCTATAATAATTGCTAAATTAAAATTTTGAGTCTATGATGCTGATACAAAAGTCTAAAAAGTTCAATTGTTTATTCTTTTCTATTTCTAGGGTGACATGGATGTTTTTTTTTGATTGAATTCATCAAATTAAAGAATAATTCTAGTTGTCTTTTCGTACCATTCCATACGCAGAATATATCATCTACCTATCGATGATGCTTAGAGACACAATTTAATAGGCTATTGTTGGAGATAAATAGGGTGTGATGAAAATTGTATTGGACTCAACATAGCTAAAAAATCTTTTTTATTAACCATAGTAAATCTATTAGTTGTCTAAGCTTTTAGAGTAAAGCTTCTTCAAGTATAAAAATTAAAGAAATCTCAACTAGAGACAGAAAAGTATAACTAAGTAGTAAGACTTTCACCAACGGTTCGTAACTTTTAGGTAGCTCTAAGAGTTCAACATTAAACGTAGGAGGGTAGTTACAAATATAAAAAGTTAAAATGTAACAAACATTGACTAAACCTTTTTTATTCTGGGTTAGGTCGAAGTTCGACGGGAGGGTCAGCTAGTTAACTATAAAAATAATTGTAAACGGAAAATTGAGAGCAGATCATAGCAAGAAAGTGATTTTTATGATAAGAATTCCTTCTCCAGTCACTGTACTTTTCGTATAGGAATTGCAAAAATTTGGATATATTTTGTAAATAATTATTTATTGATGTATAATTTTGGCTCACCTTGAAGATCCAGTATAGGCGAACTCCCCTTTCCAGATGCAAACCAGTTCCCGTAAAATAGCGATGAACTGGAATTTCCAACCAAGGATGAAGATCCGAATCGGGATAATGGCGAATTCGTCCTCCAATCGACAGAATCTGAACTTGCAAGAGCTGACACTGGTGTTCTGTAGTGAAGAATCTCAAGTAATGAGGGTGGTGAATGGAATGACGACGGTGGAGTTCGAAAAACGGATTCTTGTTGAACATTCGGAGATGATCGTTCTGGAAAAATGTCAAAGATATTCAATGTATGCCACAAAGTTCATATTTTTTTTTAATAAAATTAATCGTACTCACTCAGAGTGAACACAAATACACTCTTTGACTCTTTCACGGTAAGCTACTTAAAGCTTGTCAAGACCTGAGATCCAATATTATCTAAATATTATTTCAAATAAGCACCAAGAAGAATTTGGGATCAATTATCTGGGGGTAGAAGACGGGGTCTTATACCCAGACTGCGATGGGAGGAGCGTAGACGAAATAAAGAAGGACGCTTAAGAACTTCAAAACTGAGGATCGAGGCGGAAGACAGAGCTGTTTGGATGTGAAGGTTTATGGCGCTCGAAGTTTGCATTGTGTTATAGCACTGTCAGAAGAAATCTGTGGGGCTAGTACGAGTTTTATCGAAACCTTATTGCACGCTAATAAGCGCTTATAAGCCTGCAAATAGTGTTCTAAAATCAAACGATCGAATCGTTCGATCATTTTTGTATGGAAAATTTTCGAAACTCTTTCGATGATCGTTTCGATATTCGATCATCGAAAACTTATAGGTACTAGGGGCGCTGATGAGGCATGACTTCCATCATAACATGGTATCATTTAGGAAGGAAGATACTTATTAACATTTTTATATGAAACGGAACATTTAAACAATCATCAAATACGATAGAATGCTTTTAAGAACAACTAACAATTAATTTCCTTGCTTCAACGACCAACGTATAGCCGACGGACCTCGGTAGCCTAGTTGTAGTAGCGTGGACTTCAGATCCGAGGTCCCGGGTTCGATTCCCGGTCGGGTCAGAGTTTTTCAATGTGTATTTTCACTTGAAATTTCTACCCGGGGTTGGCCTGTCTCAGATCGGGCGGGACCGGTTGACTGGAAAAAATTGCCTCAGGCAATAAGTTCCGCCGGCTATACTGACACCTTTGTATAGAAAACTATTATATTATTATTATAGCAATTCAGAGTTTTATTAGTGACATCAACACAACACTGAACAACACAAACAAAAAATAATCATGAAATAAAATCATTGTACATATCTCCAGTGTTCCAATAACAGTAATGTAGGTAGAATCGACGTCTCCTGAGCCGTTTTTAGATAATAATTAGGTTATTAATTAAAAACTATAGGTAAGACTGATTTAATTAAAGAAAATTTGTGAAAGAAGGGCTGCACCGGGAATCAAACCCCTTCTGAATGAATTTAATTATTTTAAAATATTTTTGTTACTGTTTTGTTAAGTGGCATGCTGTTAATTCTAATTCTTATAAAGTAAGTACTTGGGTACATGGCAGTTTACCTTCTTATGAAATTATTGTATGAGTAGGTTTTATTTTTTAACCTCTGATGGCTGCCATAAATGGCTGCTTCAATGTTTCACTATTATTTATAAAATAAACCTATCATGAATTATCCCATGGATGGTCAAGAAATTTAAACAAACTTTTTGAATAAAAAAAAAAGAAAATCGTACCTATACCTCATCAGAGAATAATAATGTTGGTAGGTGCCTACCTTCTATTGTTCCTCTAAATTTATTTTTTTGGTCATTAAAATCTAGGACTCCTGGATGCGATGGTGACCACTGTTCCACATCGCTTGAAGGACTTCTCGATTTGTTTATTCCCAGGATATTATCAATTGAAAATTTTTTATTCGAACAAATACGGTCCAGGGTATTGGTAGTATAATCAGCCACATTACACTTAGAACTGAATGTTTTTATTGCACTATCTGTTTTGAATTTCTCCACATCCAACCCTCGAATCACTGGATTTTGTGGAGAGAGTCTATCATTTTTTTTATTATCATTTATAATGTCTATACTATCACTATTTTCGTAATCACTGTCATAGTTTTCTTGTCCATCAGCACTTATGTGACTTTCAGAATCGTCTCCAACTACTGGGGATTCAGCATAATAAAGTCTATGATCGTCACTATCTTGTTTATGCTCCATTTTTTTTTCAAAACTATTCAAAAGCTTAACAAAAATAATTTATACCACATATTTCGACGAAAATAAAAATCGAATTCAAAGTCATTTTTTAACAGTAATTTCCGTTAATTAAATCGTACGTGAAAATATTTGATAATTATTCTTTTTTTAAAAATCGGCGCGTTTACGAATCCGTTAGTCCGTCGTTTAACGGGATGAGATGGGCGTTGAAACAGGTAGTTTGTGGCGCGAAACTGTTGAAGGATCATGGTGGGAAGGTATTTTTCGAGGGGCGGAGTCAAGCCCCCTCCAAGCGGCTATTCGAGGTGTGAAAATCTGTTAAGACATTCGATTCAATGAAAATAATATTAGGTAGGTACCCATTACCATCAGTCGTTGTTGCAATGATTTGTTGAATAATTTAGGGATTTGTATAAGATGATTAAAAAATATGAAGCAAAGATATTATGTATTTCAATGTAAAACGTGTCAACAACGATTATATAAACCGTAATTTCTTATCAATCGAAGGCATCAAGGAAATGACATTTGGGCAAATTATTATGTGCATGTCTTGTTTAAAGTATCTTTCTTCCATGTAGGCGGTGGTAAGTTAGTACCGAGACTTTTGTATTATGAATCAAAATTGTTATTTTTATTCATTCCTCGCAATTTTTCCATGTTTTGAAAAACAATATGAGCTTATCCGTATATTTTGAAATCAAAGTTCTTGTGTTTTGATGGGGCACACGCACAGTTGTTCAATTTTTTTTTTGTATTTTATTCTCGTAAGAGATTATATAAATGTGGCCAAAACGGTTTGTATGAAAAATGGTAGTGTTGCAGACGCAGACACGCGGCTTTCATTGAACAACCGACCCATAGAGGATGTTCAGTACTTCAAGTACCTTGGTGCCCACATAGAAGAAAATGGTACCATGCAAAGAGAACTCTCTGTGCGTTTAGCACTGGCTGGAGCGGCGTTCAGCAAGCTTGGGAAGGTCTGGAGGTCTAATACATTCAGCATCAGAACTAAGGTCCGACTGTACAATGCCTGTGTCCTACCGGTCCTTCTCTATGGCTGTGAATCTTGGCACCCAACATGCGCTCAAAACACCCGCATAGCAGGATTCGAGAGCAAGTGCCTCAGAAGAATGCTGGGCATACGTTGGAATGACTTTGTGCCGAACACAGTTGTCAGGGACCTAACAGGTCAACCACTGGTCACTACCACTGTAAGATTCCGCCGACTGACCTGGCTGGGTCACGTACTCAGGAAGCCTACAGAGGACATAACCCGTCTTAGTCTCAACTACCATCCAGAAAGCAATCGAAGACGCGGTAGGCCCCTCCAAACAATTAAAAGGCTCTACGAAGCTGACCTTCAGGCCGTTGGTGTTGACTGGGATGCGACTGCTGAAATCGCAGGGGACAGGACCGCATGGCGAGGACTTGTGGAGTCCATATGCTCCAACTAGGGAGCGGACATGGATGAAGAAGAAGAAGAAGATAAAGTCAGGTAACATTATGAGGTAAACAGTGTGAACACAGATTTATCCGTTTCAGCCATGTACATAACGTTGTTTTATAATAATAAATGTAAATTAGGTAATAAGTATCTACAGTCCTAATACTTTTTATAGATAATTTTTAAGGTTTTTTTTTTTCAAAATATCTAGAGGGCAGACTGTGTTTTTTTTTAAGAATTAGGTCGATTTGTGTTTTGACCTATTTAATTGATGTTGTTAAAGACTAAAGATTGCTGCGTGTTTTAGCAGTATTTTAGCACTAGGATCTTAATAATCAAACCTTGATCCACCGTCCCCCTTTGATAAATTTACCTACTGTTTTTCAGTATCTTGTTTTTTTTTTGTAAAAGAATATCTACTGATATTTGGAGACACATACCCTTTTTTCTATGTGAACGGCGTACTATTATTATTGATGTATTCATCCGTAGATATGCTTTACATATGAGGTAGTCACAATGCTTGATTTTTTGACGTTCAATTAGGATATTATTTCTATACTTCTTTTGTTATGTTTATCTAAATAAATAAATGATCTTTAAAACTTATCTCACAAACAACTCTCTGTCTTTTAATAGTGCAACATATTTTAACGCGGATAGTTTATTTTTTTATTATTTATTTATTTAATTTTTTTTTTTATTTATTTATTTCAATTATCGTCCATTGACCCTCTCCAGGCACTCAGACACGTCAGAGGCAGAACAACAAAAAAGCACATTCATGAAAATACAAATTGGGGCAAGTATTACAAAATAGGACATGTGGGCATAATGGCACATATACCTTCTTATATCCGTGTTAATGCCCGCGAATGGTCATTAACACTTCGTCATATTAGTGATCAAGCGTGACAACAGCTACGGGCCCAACTTTAACATCTCTAAAAGTCAAAAAACAATTGGAACAAGTCAATAAAAGAGTTAATCCGTGATGATTGGGAACTTACATCTCAGTCATCATTTCGTCAATTGTATAAAATGCCTTATCCAACAAATACAATTTCACCTCTCTCCGAAAATTCACCGAATTTAAGGCCCTTAAGTTATCTGGCAACTTATTAAACAGGCGAATGCTGAGACACAGGAAGCTTTTATCAAGCTTGGCGAGTCTGTGCTCAATTGGTCTAATTTTTTCCTTTTCACGTGTATCATATCCATGGAAATCTACGCAACAAAAGTTGCATTTACATTTCAAAGTACAATTTATAAGACATTTCATAAAACAAAACGCTTTGGTAAGCAGAGAAATCAAACAAAGAAATAAAAACTACATACATAAATAAACCAGGATCAATCAATTCTCGCTTAATCGAACACTTTGACATTTATATAATAGAATGGTTCATCTCGAGCAGATTTTCATTTGGAAATAATTAATTGATGATTTAGTGTATAAAGTGTTAAGGGAACCCTAAATGGGCGCTTTAACAGTGTAAGCTTTGTGTTCTCGCAGACTGGCGGACCTGGGCGAGGGGTGAAGAGACGTGATTGATGGTTGCTTGGCTCCACCCTCCGAGGGGGTTATACCATCTCGACGCTTCACGGAAGATTCAAACGCAGATTTTCAACATTTCAGGAAATACACCAATGAAAATATTCCTATTAGTTGATCTTTTGACAAAATAATTCAGGGATGCGTTTTACTTGGCATCTTTCGCTTATTCATGGACCGTAAATTGAAATATATCTATCACTTCGTCTTCTATTATTTTTTCATCGAAATATATATTCCTAGCGAAATATTCCTTCCTGTATCTATTCCAAAGCTATCAGATAAATTTAACAAAGCCTTCATCCCAAAAATTATCCAATTTAAATGAATGCTTAAAGTAATGATTACAGTCAGAAGCAGAACCACGCCAAAATTAAAAGAAAAAGAAACTGCTGTGCGTTTACACCACATGAGCATTGATCCAGACCTATAGAAGTAGAGTAGACATTCTTTATCGTTGACACTTTGTTTAGATTGACACCAAAAATTAACGGGAAAAAACCAAAACTTTAGAAGTGATCTTTCATCGTCCCCTGCTCATCATTGTATCCTTGTGTCAATATACCGACGATAAAGAGAGTACCTACTTAGGTATGCTCTAGTTCTCTGTTTGTTTGTTGTAAACATACACTAAGGAAAATCTTAATTATTTAGAACATAAATTATAAATAAATTAATTAATCAAAACATTTCTATACAAAAGTGTCAGTATAGCCGGCGGAACTTATTGCCTGAGGCATTTTTTTCCAGTGAATCCGTACGGTACAATCTGAGACAGGCCAACCCCGGGAAGAAATTTCAAGCGAAAAAAACACTTAAACTCTGACACGAACGGGAATCGAACCCAAGAGCTCGTGATATGAAGTCCACGACTATACCACTTGGCAATAAATTGCTGGAATAAAGATTGAAAATACCTAGCTGAATAAGGGAATTATCGGTGTTTGAATTATCAAGTAGGTATCTCCTACAAAACCTTGTAATATAAAAAAAATAATCGCATGAATATCAAACACTTTGAGAAGGATGGGTCGATATAAAAGATTGCGTGTCCAGAAGCTGTGAAGAGATTCTCGTTTCTTAAAAGCTCCAAACAACCTGGAAACAGGCATTAAAGTGTATAAAGAATAATACCTATCATCCAGAGGTAAAGGTTTTACAGATTCAATCTTTCATTTCGTATTATATTACATTTTTCATCTCATTTCCAAGTATTTGGTTAGTATTAATGTAAAATAAATTATCCCAAACTCCGTGTTTATACCCGAAAGATTTTGAGTCATATTTTTTTAAATTAAGAAATTTCTTTCTTCAAATCGATAGGTATAGGTTTAAAAAAAAACATGAATGACAATAACGGGGGAAGATTTTAAGTAAAAATGTGCATTAATGAAAACTCACATGCATTCTTGATAAACCTGAGAATGTATTTTAAAAAGTTCGTAACGAAATGTGTGACTGCCAGATTCTGTGTTCGTTGAGATTGTACCCGATACTTCTGTAGTAATAGTTTAAGTACCTGTCTATTTACTCCCTTTTTGACCCCACATGGAGAGTTCTTGTTTCACAGGAAGGGATCAGAAGTCTCCATTGTGCTCAATCTCGCACACCTTTGTTAGCCTCCTTTCACACCATTTATCCAGAGCCCTCAGCTCTGCCTCAAAGGAATGGAACACACCATGAGAGGTTCTTCCTCGTCTTCAAGACCATGATGGGAAGTAGAGCAGCCCTCCCCTCGGCCAACTTTGAGGCAGGGTACACCGGCGTAAAGCACCTTGAAACAGAGTGCCTATGAAGAATATTATTATATTGGGTATAAAGTGGAAACACCTCATCACAGACGACGCTATGTACCTAATTAAGAAAATCCTGTCTCCAAAATAATCCAAAAGAACTTATAACCTCTTAGATCGCTGTGAATAAATGTCTTAATCAATCAATGAACTCTCCCTTTTACACGCACCACTCATAGCATGGGGATGCAACAAGAGCTCTCCATTGCGCTCGATCTTGCGCAATGTTTATGTCTTAACTTTGTAACATTATTTATACGTAGGTACATTTAGTTCAAATACTTTTTAGCCCTTTATCATCAATGTTTCTAAACACTTGGTGGGTAGATACATCGAATCGCTCGAAAACGAGTGTTGTGCTAAAAAAAATACTTGGTAAGCTGTAAAGCTAAGTTATCTTAAAAACAATGTGTTGTTTATCCTAAACAATGATTAGGTACATCAAAACATACTGTACTTTTCTCATATTTTCACAAATTGCCTGACATAAGAAGAAGAAGAATTAACAGTCAATATTTACCTAAATAGCTAATGACAAAAATAAATTTACGCGTGTTTAACATACTTACATAAGTGTCAAATAACCAAAAGTTAATAAGGGTTCTAGTTAAAACAGAATAAAAATATTATTAAACCTATTAGATAGTACCAAGTTGTAAACTAAGTGATATAGGTATTATAATCTGCATAGGTGTAAAACTATATAGGGCTAACACACTCTTCCCTTATTTTTACCAAACACTTTGCGTGTTTACACTTTAATAGAGGGTAGGTGAGAGGGATAACACCGTCAGATAAAATATAATAACCACTTATAATATCTTCTCACCACCGCCCTAACTACCAGTGGCGTAACACAAACGTGTTTTTTTTTTTAACTAGTTTTTAGGAACACAAAGGTCACTATAATAGTCTTAAAATGGTAGCGTAGTTTTATTTGCATTATTGCTAGATATCAAAACTGATTTAAGTACCTACATGATGTTAAAAAATTTAAATCATTATGGCTAAAGACTCTTCAATGTTTAAATTCAAAAATTTTATTTTTAACCGTACTTTACCAGTCGTCCTCACTAATAAACAAGTCTTGTCCATCAAATATGATTCTACTGAGAACCATTTCTCTTCAGGATGTCCTGTATGCAGCCAGATAAATTTAGTTATTCGGGAGAATCTTTGCTTAGAATATGGCAGAAGGAAATTATTTATTTTATTTTATTCAGTGAAACAGACTTAACGGCTTCAATAAGCATCATTTGCATCCATCATACGTACAAGAAAACATAAAAAAAAAAAAAATACAATACAAGTTACTTTCATAATATTAAAGCAGATCATCAATATTTCTACACCAAATACTCAATTCGCTTGCGGAAAAGTTCGTATGTGATATTGAAAATATCAATCTCATCAGACAGCTGATTCATCAAGAGCATCGCTCGAATAATTATTGGTGAATGCTTTATAACGTTTGTACGTCCTGTTCCTCTACGAACATATAACAAAACACGGGAGCGAGATCTCATGTAATCGTCAGGGACGTAGAGTTCAGCTCAATTAATTAGTACCTGCGGGTTATTAATTATGCCAGTTATAAGTTTGAAGAAGTGCCTACAAAGTTTATCTTCTTCTCCGCCTCTCCAATATATCTAAGTATGCATTTACACCAAACAACCATAAAGCCAGAGCCGGAAAATAGAGTATATTTTCTTGATCTTTGATATGTACATTAATCTTGCATCGCCCATTTTTTTTATCGTATTGCTTTTTTTTACAACACATCTTAAAATCGCCCATTAAAAATAGTTCTTGATTGTTATTGTTTCCATGGTGTCCTATATTGGAAAATCCTATTCAAAGGTTTGTTTTAAGAATTCTTAAGAAAATATACTCTTTTTTCAGCTCTGGTTCAATGTTCGCTTGGTTTAAACGCACCCGTACAATTTGTACGAGTAGGTATGTATAGAAAAGTTTAAAATAAAATATTAATGAATACGTCACTGTGCAGTATGAAACCTCATCTTATTTTATTCACCGCAACTCGATTAAGTTCAATTACCTCATTGTGGAAACATTCCCTTTTACACAAACAACATCCACCACCCTTCATCCATTTGCAAATAATGGAACAATAGGACACCCGTCCGGGAACTTCTCTCTGCCTACCCACTACCCACCTTATTAAGTGTGGCGAGCTAGACAGATATAAGTATATACCTAGTTGGTTACCCAAATTGAATTTAAGGTGGTCTTTCAATAAGCGAATTTCAACTGTATATTATTTGAACACCTTTTCGAGAGGTTAGTACCTACATCATACCTGTTTGTCTAAATTCCATTAATTATTATCTCCAACCAAACTTCATGGATTCGAAACAGCACTTTGATAGCCCTATATCATTTGAAATGTGGCTTCATCGTCGAATGCTCAGAATTCCCTGGACAGATATGGCAACTAATAATAAAGTCCTGAGGCGAGCAAGGGTTGATAGAGAGCTTTTATCAATTATCAAAGCCCGGAAAATATCATATCTGGGCCATGTACTGCGAGGAGAAAAGTACCACCTTCTTCATCTTATACTGAAGGGAAAAATAGAGGGACGCCGAGGGTCTGGCGGGAGACAGACGTACTGTCTGCGCAATATAAGGGAGTGGACAGGCATCCGAATTGTGGAGGAGCTGTTCCAGGCAGCACAGGACAGGGACAAGTTCGCCGAAGTGATCGCCAACGTTGGTGGGACCCGACAAGGCACATAAAGAAGAAGATAGGCGCAAGGAGAAAACAAGAGCTCTCGATTGCGCTCAATCTCGCGCAGTTTCGATGACCTGCTATATACCATATTCAGATCCCTCAGCTCTACCTCGAAGGAATGGAACACGGTATGAGAGCGTCTTCGTCGACTTCGAGACCTTCATCACCAGAAGTAGGTAGTCATGTTTTCTCCCAGGTAATACAATATTTTTCCACCACCAGTGGTCATGCAGTAATGTTAGATATACTAAATATTCAATTTTCTCGAATTTGTTTAACAAAATTTCTAAAATGTTGGGATATGTATAAGTAAAAGGGATTCGTGAGGGAGATTGAAAAGGAAGACGGAATCAGCTAGTATGATTTCATTTGAACCGTATGCTATACACGCATCTTGAAAATTTTATTCTTCTAATCTTTATATTATGACATCAAAATAATTTTAATTTGTTTTGTAAAGATACTATATTTGGAAGGCAATAGTAGAAATTACTAATTGTATGCATCTATGCAGTGTTATAGAGTTATGTTTTTTCAGACAAAAAGAACATTTCTCCTGTCAAAAATGCATTAAGGTACCTATGCAAAAGGCAGGATTTAACACCTAACTTTACTCGGTAAACGAAAAATATGGTACACACCTTAATATAATATTACAGGTTGTAGAATGGCTGATAAGTTGGTACTGAATTATCTTTTAAACGAACTGTGATTACATCTCATCCACATTGGGTGGTTGGTGAGATGAGACAGGTGATGAAAACATGGTGGAGTGGGTGGTTAGGAGGTGGCAGAAGGGAATGGATGTAGTGTGAGGTGAGAGATGATGGTTGGGAATGGCATAAAGAGAGCTGCAAGCCCCGTATAAAAGTTGTTATAGCAGATATTACCAGCGATCGCAAACTTCAATTCGATTACTATTCACTTACTTTTCTTTTCGCCTTGGGGTTGCCGGCTAAGAATAGCATCTCTGTTCTTTTTTTCTGGTTTTTTGAGCATCCTGTAAGAGGCAGGAAATCGACAAATCAGATCGGGACCGTGAAGTTGACCACCTCACGTCCTTAAACCTCAACCGGTCAGAAAAGGCACAATGAGCCTCGGACGCCTTCGAGCGCAATGGAGAGCTCTTGATGCCTCCCTATGCTCCTGAGTGGGGTTCAGGCATCCCGCATTGTTGGTTTGGGGGGTATCCGCGGCGGGCTTGATTTGTGTGGGGCCGGCTTTTCCGTTTGATTGATTTGATCGAGCTAGGGGTCGGTTTAGTGTGTGTCGGGTTTGCTGCGGATTGGTCTCCTCCGAGCTGGCTTGCGTTGTCCGGGGGGCCATAAAAGGAGTATGTGTGTATGTATGTGTACTTTTCTTTTATTAAAATGAATCTGGGCTCACCCAATGTGAACACAAATACACTTTCGACATCTTTCACATAAAGCAAAGCTTGTGTTGTGAAAGTGGAAATGGTTGGCACCGGGATTCGAACCCACGACCTCCAATACGCTGTACGTACGAATGTTCACGATTTGTTATGGCCGCCTTTTTTAGATACTCGATAGAATGTTTGGTTCGCGCATAGGGGACGCCAATCATCACTCTGGATTTTTTTTAGACAGTTCTGTTCTGTTGATCTAACGACATATTTTAAGCCAGGGTGTGTAAACAGCAGTTAGAATGCTCTTGGAAAAAGACCCTCAATCTCTAAAATTTTATTTATAAACTCCAATCAGTCGAAAAATAGCTGAGCGATGGTTGATCATGTGATCAAGCCGTCCGTCGTCGTCGAGGTATTTTCACTTGTCGTGAGCTGTGGGCCCAGTCGGGCGGCGTTCTGCGAAACGACTAGTCGTTGGAAATCCACAGACAACTCTAATTTGTATTAAAATGACTACGAAACCGCTATTTTGTTGATACAGTAGTCATAGAATGCAAAAAATCTCTATCTCTGTATAATTTGACCCGCCATGTTGGATGAATAACTAATAAAAATTTGAAAAATGGATAAGAAATAATACAAAAAATAATATTAAAGTTAGTATGGAACGAATTTCATACGACGCCATCTTTGAAAAAAAAACTAACAACAAAATTATTGTCTTATGCACCTGCACCCTCTCATTCTCGCATACGTAATTGGCACTCTAACAGTAGCCCATTTCACTTACTCCACCGTTTCGGGCGTTTTAAACATTTTTCATACAAAGTCAACCAAATTGCGTGCAAATATTCTCGCGTTGATCCCGTCTGAGCTTTGAATACGAATGCAATATGGACGTTTTAGAATTAATAATTTAATGATTTTGTTTCTGGAGGCGCAGTGCACAATGAACGGGCCGCCTCTGGTAAGGAGCAAAGGGTTCACAGGACAACGTCTGTCGGGATAGCAATTAATTAATATAATCAAACATGACTTAGTTCATTTTGGCTGAAACGTAGAGGTTACGTATGATTTAATGCAACTTTTTATTTTCCGAAATAAAAATGAGGACTCAACTATCTTTTGTTAGAAAATAAATCTTTAAAAATAATCAAGCAGAAGTAGAAAAAGATTTTGAAACCGATTGTTCACAAAATTTTATTTTTTATTTATCATCATTGATCTGAGGGTGCATTACCCCTGCGACCCTCAGAGGGCTATAAGAGGGAAGGTGTGAGATGGAGCTGTGTGCAGGTGCTGAAGACGTGAGCAGTCTCACGCCGATAAAAGTGCTTTTACACACAACCATTCAGGCAGCTAAAGTGTTACAGCCGAAGAAATGAAAAATATTTATATGATTTCTTTTGCTGTGCTTATCATAATACCCCTAATGTGTTATTGAAGCTCGTCGGCTAGATTTTTCAGATATTTTTTCAAGATTAAGTCAGGTTTTAAATCTAATTTAATATTGGATAGGACGGTAGGTAGGTATATACTTACTAATTTAATTAGACTATGTAGGTACGGTTTTATCGGAATGTCCTGCTCTTAACTATTGGTAAATGGTTCTCTTTCTCTTTCTAATCTCTAATATAAATTAAAGTCGGGTTAGTGCGAACACTTATAACTCGAGATTGGCTGAACAGAATTTTTCAATGTTTGACGTATTGGATTCTTCTCCGCTCCGGATAACAGAATAACTAATAAAAAGTTGAAAAAAAAATGGGTAAAAAATGATATAAAATATAATATTTAAGTTAGTATGGAAAGATCACCTGCGACGCGCCAACGCCATCGCGGGTAGTTCCCTCTCATTCTCGCATACGTGATTGCCGCTCTTACAGTAGCCTATCCCACTTACTCCACTATACCGTTTCGAGCGTTTTAGAAAATTTTCATACAAAGTCTACAAAATTATCGGGCACATTCTTATCGGTATTTCAAGGGTGAGGTAGAATGTGTGCGCGCGCATTTATTCTCATGTTGTTCTCGCCTGGGCTTTGAATACGAATGAAATATGGATGTTTTAGAAATATTCATTATTATTTTATTAGTAACTTAATCCGATTAATTATGTATATTTGTTTTGGGGGCGCAGTGCACATATGAACGGGCCGCCTCTGGTTAGGACTACAGGACAACGTCTGTCGGGAAAGCTAGTAGTTAATAGAAAAAGTTTAAGTATCCGAGGCGTATTACCATGGTGTAAGAGGTTCCAGATAACACTTCATCTATAAATCCTCACTTTCTCTACCTCAAGCTAGGACATTCTTAGAACGCGCAAAGTCTAATAAGTTAAACAGGCGTATTAAATAATATTCTTTAGATAAGAACAGCTATTTTTTTTTAATAAAATGAATCTGTGCTCACTCGAAGTGAACACAAATACACAAATAATATGTATACTCGTGTTTAAAAACTCACCTATAAGTAGGTACTTACTTACCTATATTATTTAAGTAAAACGGTCTTCCAAATCGGCAATCATATTTTTTTGTTTTGTTTTATGAGTTCGTGATCGGTAGTCGGTAGACATCTGTCGGAAATTGAGAGAAATTCAATGCAATTGGTGAGCAATTTCGAACAGAATATAGTGCCAGGATATTTATCTTAGCCATTAGAGAGACCGAATAATTATTGTAGAGATGTATATTTGAAGAACTGTTTTGTACATCTTGATGAATGGTGATTCATTAAATAAAATGCACTTTCTTTATTTTATTCCTCGTTTATAATCGGACCACAAAATCGTACGTATTTCACTGTACAGAGAACGAACAGGAAGAACTAACATAGACTAGAATGTTACCATAGCAAAGATAAAGGTACAAACCAACAAGAACCAATGCGTCAATTTTCGGATTCGGAGTAGAAGCGGATTCTCCAGTTCTTCGGACTCATGTCCAGGCGAGATGAAGAGGGTCTGGAAAAAAATGTGGTCCTCGGTGCTGCTGAAGAATCTAGATGCAGAGGAAGAGCACCCACTAGATGGACAGACCAAATTAGGGCTGCTACGGGCACAATTGTTGAAGCAGTGTGGATGGCAATGTTTCGGGAGACGTGAACGACAATTTTACTATACGTCATGATGTTGTTACGGCGAAGAGAGTGCCAGGTCGAAATCCTTAGTAATTAGGAAAAATGATGATGATATTTATGAAAAAGGTAGACATCTATACAGACTACACATCTATACAGATTTACACCTAGGTATACACCTTTGAGAAATTTTGAATGTGATATATATTGTATGTGTAGATACCTACCTATCTACATTTTTGTTCTTATACCTAAGAGTTAATTTTAAGTATTTTTTAAAAAAATCACTTGAGCTCGGACGTAGGACTTTTTTTATTAGCCTTCTACTCATCATTGATTGATTTCGGGACGTAAGTCTTAAAACTAAATAAAAATAATTTAATTAATAATAGGTACCTACTCGAGGTAGGTTATATGGCTCTCTTTCATACCTGAAGAATCCTGCGAAGATTCGATAGATGGAACCCAATAAAGAAAACCTCGTTTATCTAGGTAGATACATAAGTATTTTGAGAAAATAAGGGGGAATTTAAAATAAGAAGGGTTTGTTAAATCTTAGTCACGCGATTGGTCGAATGTACGCATGCGCATCTTGTAGATCATCCAACCCCTTGCAATTTAAATTGGCCTGCTGGAAACTTCTATTGCTTGTAAATTTTCTTACATTTACACAATGACATAATATTGGCTTTTTCTAACTTATATACCAATGAGCGTATACATAGGTATACAAAAGATCTTGGAGGTTACATATAACAAACCTAAGTCACATTTTTTGTTGATGTGGTATCTACCCTAGACTCTATGACATACGTTTGACAATATGACATTTTGTATATCTAACTGCTGGAGACCGAATGTGGAACACCAGGTTCCGGGTGCTTATGATATAAAAGTGAAATGAATCAGACAGCAATATGAAGCGACTGGTATGGTCAATGGTCATTGGTCATGTCCAAAGAATGAACAATACCAAACACCGTTTTATCACACTGAACAACAAGCCTCACAGTAGTCACCTTAGATAGAAGAAGAGCAGCTTTAATAAAACATATACCAAGACACGACATAAAAAAGAAGATGGTTCAATCCAGTCATTCTCAAATTGTAATCCATAAACGAGAAGTTTATAAAAAAACCTCTAAGTGCTCTTCCATTTTCAAGATGTTTTTATTGATTGCAAAAATTGCATGACGTTGTGTACCTACCTATAGAGAACACGCTCCATAGTTTTCTTCTTGCGAATGTTCACGAGGTGACATCAAACCAGTGTACCATAGCGAAGAAATTATGGTGCCCTCACAAGCAATAGGTACCTAATAATAATATGAACCAAGGTCGGAGTCACGTATAGAACACGCATGTATTCGAATTAAAAAAAGATTCCATGTAATACAAGAATATTCGCTCTATAATACGTGTACTTACCCATTGTCTATTATTATTATTTAATAAGAAGTCATATCGGTTTGATTTACATACAAGGAGACTTATAATTCGACCTATTCCTTAAAATGGGTACTAGAGCATACCTATTTGCAATAATTTTGTTAAGTACCATAATTCAAATTCTTTATTATCCATAGACCCCATAGAGCACTCGGAATTGTCAACAATACACATAATACAATAATACAACATTTTATAGGTTCACACTAAGTAGGTATAAAATAAAACAAAAAATAAGAAAATATTGAATTGCGTATTGATCTGAAACTGAAAATTACGATAAAAGTGCTTTACTTTGGGAACTAAAAAAATGATTTTTAGTACAAGGTTTTTATTGTCAAAAGCCACACTAAAACGGAAAAGTGTACTAGTTCGCGATTGCACGACATTTACAAACACCATCGGGCGACGTTGAAATCGGGATTGCGATGTAGAAACAAAGAATCTATAATAATAAAGGAAAGTGCCTGACTGACTGACTGACATACCCACTCATCAACGCACAACCCAAACGGCTAATCGTAGAGAACTGAATTTTGGAAAGCAGGTAGGTTTTAATACAAAACCTTCCACTAAGAAAGGATTTTTGGAAATTCCACCCCTAAGGGGGTGAAAAATAGGGTTGAATGTTTTTCAAAGTATGCGAACATCTCGGAAACTAGACATGGTACGAACTTGGGATTTGGCATATGAATTGTCCTATAGAAATGAGTAGTAGCATATTTGGCAATAATATATGTATATTTGGAGTAACATGCAGATAACAAAAACCATAGTTTATAAAATATCTTTAATGATTGTATCTTCTTCATCAAGATGAGTTGAATCAGTTCTGTTAAATTACTTTGAGATATTCTTTACAATAATATTGTCACAGAGAGTATACCTAACTGTTAACAATGATTTACTTAATCTGATAACTCATCTTACATACTCGGGTATAGCATGTTCATCCAAACGTCAAGTTCAAAGACTTCAAGTCGAAATAATTTGAGTATTATTCAGTCTATATTCTTTCTCAAGACAGTTTGACGTAGAATCAAAGTGGTTTATGTGATACCTACATAATTTTAAACCTTTTTAATATTATTTTACTAAAACAACTCGTAAAGTAAACATTTCAAATTCAAAGTATATTAACGATAAAAGTAGATAAACTCCAAACGTTTCATGCAAAAACCAAACAAAATAATTATTATTGCCTTTTGAATTGTCCAATTCGAATTTGAACCAACAAGACGGACTTACAACCCTCTTCTATCGTGGATTAAAGATTGCTAAAAATTCGTAAAATTAAGTGGTCAATATTTTAAAATAATGAAATACTCTAGATAAAAACAATTAGGTATCAGACCTTTCCCAAAATCGTTTGTTGACATATATTTTCATATTATTAATTATATCTAAGTACAAAAATATTAAATCAATATTTATGTTTCAAAAAAAAAGTGGCGGTATATCTACATTATAATAATTCAGTTATTTATTTCCCTACCAATATAATATTTTCATATATCATCACATCACGTATAACTCGCAGAATCTACGTTAGATCTTATTTCTCACTATTCCTTGAATGTGTCATTGTGGTAATGTTCCATAGATATTAATTACATATCTACTAATTTGAATATATTATGTAAATATTGAAGTTATTTTTTTGCGTTTACAATATTTACATTTACAAAATAAAAGGTTCTTCTAAAACGTAAAGCAAGACGGGTGTCTGCGAGTTTAAAATAGATAAAAAAAAAACACGCTTGTGACAACAATGTATTTATTCCTAACAATGATCATACTGTGTATTCACAATGCAATGTTGACTATGTTCCACGAAGAGATCAATCCAGATTTTATACTCAGATCCGATTTGATGCCAAGTTCTCTGCTGGTTATTGATAGCGAAGATAAGGAAGATGAGAGTGTAATATTTACGAACATAACTTCTCAACACAAAGGTGCAAATGGCCTAAATAGTCTCGAAGCCAATTTTGGATACAACGGTTCATGGTTCGACGCTTACAACACCATGAGTTTTCATAGGTATAATGTTTTTTTTTTTTTTATTAATTCTATTTTTGAATATTCCATAAACTACAGAAATAATTTAACGTACCTAACTAACTTGTTTCAGAAAAATGCTCAATGAATATTTATGTAGAAATTTCGTGGTCAAAGAAATTATTTCTGAAATGCGAACACCAATATTATCTAGAAGGGCTGGCAGACCTTTTGTAAAGTACACTGAGAAAGACAAAGGCAATCATAAAACATCCAATAAGAGAAAGTCACGACTTGAGCACAACGAAGTTGCGGAAGAACTTCTATCAGATCCAGGATCCTCCAATTACAGGAATTGGCTATCCAAGTAAGCAAAATATACCTAATAATATAATGGTTTTTCAGTAAGAATTCTTACTGGTATTCATGAATTTATAAATTTTCTTAGAACAACAACCCTGGAAGATGTTTATCGCCATTATGACATGGCTGTATCGAAAGAGTCTGATCTGGAAAAAGACAAGGATGATGAGGTAGACTATGAGGCTGGAGAATTCACTGGATATGCCGTTCCTAATCCTTCATATACTGCTTCTGGAAAAAACGGTAATTGCCTTTTTTCTCAATTTTTGACATTTAACAAAAAACAGCTAAAAACAATAATAATATTTTTCATGGACGATTTTGTAATAAAGAACTCATTATTTGAAGATTACCACCAAGAGAACAGCGATTATTTCCAGCCATTTTCTCCTTCCCCATCATATCCACCGTTGGATCTCCAACATACAGACATGGAAAAACACGGACGTAAGCATAAACAATATTTTTTCGGAAGTCTTGCATCCAACTTATGTATTATTTAAAAGCAAAAAAATACAATAGCAAGAAAATTGTCTTCGCAAAAAGACGTCCTATCATGAGAACAAAAATATCTCATATTTTTTTGTGTTTTGCACTCCTATCTGTATTATTGGTCTATAAGTGCTTTCCCTCCTTGCTTATGGTGTATCTCAATTAGAGTTTCCCCACTTTTCCCAGACGCTTCAGGAAGTCCAGAATTAGAAGGGGATCCAAGGCGGCGAAGTCCTCTGCCTATATATTGTGTTCACCAAAACTTCTTCTTCTCGCACAAACTACTGCAACGCAATCCGTAAGGAGGTGTTGAGGTGATTTTACCCCCATTTCGCAGAATCTACAGATTCAATCTTCGAGTTTCAGCTTCCCCAGATGTTCCCCAAGTATACAGTAACGCGTTAAGAAACCTGATTTTAAGACCTGTTTTACTTAGGATCAAACATATTTTGGTTCTTCTGGAGTTAAAAACACCTAGTTATTCCTTGGATTGCCTAAGTCCGGGAAGGTTGTTCCACTGTTCTTCTATTTCCTCCCTTCCCTTCCTTCTTATCTCTTCTTTATTTATTATGCTTTTTTAACGGTACTTATAAATGAATAATATTATATTTTTGTATACTTACTTACAGATGATTTTGATTACGCCCCTCACCATGTCCACTTTCACGCCTCAGAGAGTGAGAAGTCCAGCCATGGACTAGCGTTAAATGACATATTTGATATAGCCCTCACCACCATAGCTTTTCTGTCGTTCGGGCTATTTGTTCTGCAAGTACTCATGTGTATTACAATGGTAAGTGCATTTCGAAATTAGAATTTTACAATACATTGAAGCAGTGCCGTAGCCAGCGCCGAAATATCTTTTACCCACCATTTTATACACATTACCCACCGTTTTATACCTACTAAATTGTTAAAAAATCTACTATTTTATACAGAAGTAGGTACCTACCTACTTCTGTATAAAATCAACGTCGTATGTTCGATTCTCGATCCTTCGGAAACCTTCCACAAAATTTTGCTCTCTGTGGAAGAACGATATCAAGTGTATTTTTGTGTTTAGGTACTCTTTGTGATTCCAAATACCTACATTTAATAAAAAAACGTAATATAGCATTGTTTTCTTAGTGCTAGACTCATGATAAGTCACATATTCGATTTCGGTCTGGTCAGAATTTTTCTATTTTCCTCTTGAGATTTTTTTTTCTCGGGGTGAAAACACAAAGAATTAATTCTGAATCTGACTGATGAAAATCGGTCGATTTGAAATTTGTCGCTTTTTTTAACATGTGGATCATTCCAGAATAAGCCAATGATGGCCATGATGACAATGCCTGAAGTAGTTGATCCCGTTGATGAAATGAGACTCAGGCGGGATGTCAGTATGACGCCTCACCCCTTTGAAGAGTTGGCTAAGAGAATTCTGATTTCCATCGAGGCTGGTCTGTTAGCAGATGAAGATAAAGGAGCATGTCTTCGCTGGTCTTTATGCGAGAACAACAGATATTCCAGATCTTTGGAGAATAAACAGAAATTTTGGATTCCTGTTTGGGGGTAAGAACCTACCTAGGTATACCTACAAACTGTTTTAATTTTAATGATAATAAAAAACACAACTTTGCAAAGTATCACTTTTATTTTTTATAAAAACCAAAATATTTTCAACCACAATGTGGCCATCTTCAGTGGTGATTTAAATTAAAACATTGTGGTTGAAAATATTTTGGTTTTTATAAAAAAATAAAAGTGATACTTTGCAAAGTTGTGTTTTTTATTATCATTATGGAAAAGTACCACAAAGTTGAAAAAAATACTTTAAATAAAAAAAATAAAAATGTTTTAATTTTCTATACAATACATAATATATTACTAATGACAGCAGCCTTTCTTTAATTATTATTGTCCTTGCTTGCAGATTAGGAATGAGCTGGCTATCAAGCCGTTTTATTAAAGAATCTCCAATGACATCAATAATTTTGGAATCGCTGAGAGCATGTGCTCTTGGATTGGCAAAAACGGACTGTTCATCAATTTATTCTGCTTGTAATTTACGCCATCTATTCATGATAAGAAAAAACAAAATGAAATAAGGAATGTAAAAACTAAAAGCTTTAATGTTGGTAAACTAAATTTGGTAAAAATAAGACATCTTCTGAAAAACAAATATACAGTTTAAATTTTGAAATAAAGACTCATAAAATGCCATCTATTGAATACCTAACAAAACTTTTCGAAATTCTTGAGACTTCTATTACGAAACAGTTGTGTTGTTAACAACGCTGTTTCCGTTTAAATTGTATAGATGGTGTTTGCTAATTATTATTAGTAATTTTCTCTAGGTTCAATTACCTACTTATTATTTTGTTCTGTATTATAATATTTTTAAAATTGATGATATAATATGTATTTATTTTTTTCAATTTCACTTTTATTTGCATAACAATTGAAAATAGCTTTATACAGCAATATTTTGAAAAACAATTTAAAACAGGTAATGACCTACAAGTGCTTTAAATTTCGAACAGCGTTCAGAATAGAGATAGGTATGAGATCTCGTGAATGACAAATAGGTATATGTATTTCGTGGAGAAACATTGTAATGACATCTGTTGAATGCTTAGAAAAACTTTTTGAATTTAGAACGGCATTTGGACATCTGTTGTAAAACATTTGAAACTTAATGTTAAGTTAAGTTGTATTTTTGTTTATATTTATATTCGATAGATGACGAGGTATAATATTATTTTTGAGAAAAGTAGGTATTAATTTGTTAGGTAAGTACTTATTAAAAAAATGTTTCCTTTTTCGAAAAGTTTGAATATTTTTATTTCATTGAGCGTTATAAAAATATACCTACCTAATCTCAATAATTATTGTTTGCAGTAAATATTATGGTAATCGCACTATCGCACAACTGGCAGTGAAGTCAAAATGCCAATCAGGTAAAATTATAAAAGAGAAAAAGTTATAATATTGTCAAAAGCACTGCAGCCTATATGAAAATAATCATGCATGTAGGTAAGTTAGATGTCTTGAAATAACACTTGGTAAATTAGTAGGTTGTGGATGATATGCCAAAAAGAAAAAAAAATAGTAGGTATATAATATAGTCACATTGAGAAGAATAGAATGTTGCAGACATAGTACAACTCGGGTAGGAATTGTCAAGAAAATTGTGTGATTAATCAAAGAAAGTTAGATAGAAACTCGGATGTTCCTTCTGTGATTTATTGTCTTGTTCTTCATACAAAAGTTAGTCGGAGTTAGAACGTCATAATTATTGTAATCCTCCATAAGACGTATTATTCAACACCCTGCCAAATTAACTTCATAATAACATTACATATTATAATTAGGGGATTGTAACAATTATTATGTCTCGAATAACAGCGCGCACACAATGACATAGTACTAAAGGTCGATCGTGGGTTCGAATCCTGGTGCCGACCACTTCCACTTTCAGAATTTTTACAAGCTTTGCTTTTTCGTGAAAGATATCGAAAGTGTGCCACGATAGCCGAATCACTCGAAAACGAGTGCAGAGCTAAAAAAAAAAAAAAAAAAAAGCATCCAAAACGTATCTTTATAATAATATAGTTTCGTAATGTATGTATCCGTAATACCTATCGCTATAATACCTATGCCTCGCACCGACACATTGAGAGATTTTGAGTTCGAATTCCTGCTAAACTAATTTTGGAAAAACCAATTATTATCAATCGCGGATGATTGCCGTTTATTTGATACCAGCAGCAAAACCTGAGGAATAATAGTCTTAAAAAGGGTAATAAATTGTTCGAATCCCCTATAAATCAGTTATAATCGTCCCTTATAGGGTGCTAATACTACTAATTTCATCAGAAACCTCCTTATCTAGTGTCGAAAAAACATATTGTAGGTATATCATAACACATCTCACAATTAATTGAGGAAGCTATAGGATTATTATTAAAATATAAAAAAAAACATTTAATTATAATTGTATAGTGGAAATAAAATACGCACTAAACGCCAAAAATGAAAAAAATGAGTTGAGTATGAGGAAATGTTCTATAAACCATTATCAATAGCCTAAATATTGAACTAAGTCCATATCGATGATCTAAAGGCGTAAAAAACAGATCAAAAAATCATCACACTGTATGGGGGAAAAATCAGTTTTATTAGATTATCTCAAAATGAAGTTTTTGGCGTTTAGTGCGTATTTTATTTCCACTATACAATTAATAAAATAAATAAATGTGTCTATCTATACAACACACAGACAGTTAATAAAAAAAAAACATTTTAATTAAGTACAAAAAATTGTTTGATGCAAAACAAAAAACAATCGTAAATCAGGATAAATAAATTTATTTAGAGGGTTGATAATTATTTTCACCTGAATGTCCTAAGTTTTAGAAATTGGTTAAATTTTTGTGGGAGACGAAGGAGATAATAAAACCTCGCGGCGAAGACAGGCAAGACGGCGATCTAACCTAGCGATAATCCACATTACACTCGCGCTATCAGAGACTTAATGGCTCTTCTTGTAATGAGAATTAATTAAAGGCGTTCATCAAAATACCACAGTGAGGAAACAAAATACTTAGTCGTTTTACCTACCTTCCACCGAATATACCAAAGAGCCAGATATAAGAGCCTGTGTAAAAAAGAGCCACATAGTAGAGCCCCCTAATTTAATATTATAATTCTGCCAAATATTTGAAATCAATCATCAATTATCATTCAAATGTGTAGGATTACCTTATAAATGATCTTGTCTTTTTTGGATTGTATTCATACAAAAACTGTTTTATAGGATTACCCTAGAACAGGTCTCACCTAGTTGGGTAATCAGATATGCTGTTTAAAAATATTGTATTTCTTTATATGAATAAATAAAATAAAAAATAAAAAAATAAAATGAGATAGGTACCGCCGCGACGGATACCACCAGAAGAAGCATATACTCAGAACACCCGAAACGAAGACGCTGAGACCTTTCGCCGGCAAAACTCACTCAAAGTGAACACAAATACACTCCTTGACTCTTTCACAGTAAGCTACTGTGTGTAATAATTGTTTATAATAAATGTTATAAATTCGTATGCTTTTTTGTTAGTAGGGCTTGAGCGGCTTACGTTCAAGTTCCTACTGTCATCGCTTGTAGATTTGAAATAGATCACTCTAGCTAAAAAAATCTGTAATGTAATTTATTTATTATTATTATTTATTAATTTGTTATTATTACAATTAACTGGTACCAAACTGAAATTTTATAATATCTTTCACTGTTCCATTTCTCCAGATTGAGAGAAAACTTACTTGTAAGTTCGGAATGGCGCTTACTGATGGCTCAATTGTCTTAGCGCTTTTACAGCTGGCTCATTTGAAGTCTGGGAAATGTTTTAATTACACGCAATAAGTGTTAAACGTACACGTATGAAGGCAGCTCACCTTCAAATAGACTTATCAGCGTTTAACTAAATCGTCCAACATTATTAAAGGTGGTGTACTTCGGGTTAAAGTGTTAAGAAAGCTACATTAAAATAAATCTATGTAATTATTATTATCTACATATTATTATCCTATATTTAAGGGGTTTATTTCATAAAAGTGATGTTGGCTTTTCATATCAGTTGGTCTTCATAGAAGAAAATTGTCTTTCAATGCAATATCAGAGAATACAATCCATTCTCTTCACAATTCAAATGCTCAATTATCCTGTAAAATACTTAAATCTGAACCATTTCTATCAAAGGTCTTTCAGTGGCATGGCCTTAGAATTTTATTAATAGGTGATTTTTTCCATATTCCCTACTAGCAGTTCATCTTCGTCCAATTTGACGGCGAATGGCAAGAACGCCTAAAGAACTTGAGAAGCAAGAAAATTGACCGTGTGCTGTGGGAGCGTTCAAGTATTACGTAACGCAAAAGGGGGGGGGAGGGGGGGTATTCTTGTAAAACGTTACTACTCTATTACCGGCGCCACAATAAAGGTATTTAGTTACTTTCCAGTAATAATCGTGATTTGAGGCATATCTACATAGTTGTAATATGTGCGTTAGGCAACGTTTAGAGAATGGGAAGAAGGGCAACAATGAGCGTTACGGTGCATCTCGGGGGGGGGGGGGGGGGTCAATAATGTTAAAAAAAAATGCGTTACGTAATACTTGAATGGTCCCTGTACGCTTTTAATTTTCTTTCTTGCGTTTGACGCATCCTCCCATACTTACAGCATTGAAAAAGGGCATCAGACACGGTAAAAACAAAAAGCATGGTATGAACGGCTGAGAAGAGAACGCTGCGGGCAATATAGCTGGAAAGACCCTGCGAAATCACAATATGGGAAAACTGAGTGGTTTATAACTTGGTCAGATAGGAGTAAGAGCGGGGCCGATATTGATACCAGCCTGTCCAAAGAATGGCAGATTCAAGAATGTCATATTTGGCATTGCAAGGTGTTCCTAATGGACAGCGACAGCCGAGAAGGTCCCAGAAACGGTGGAGGGAGAGCTGGAGTTCGGCATCCCAAGAGGCTACTCCTTAAACGAACAGACTTTTGAGTCTACGAAAACAAAAGAAGAAGAAACCTTTCCTGTAAAATTTGTGAAATAAATAGCGGTGCAATGAGAGTACCAAATGAAGGACTACTCCGACCTTATAGGTATATTTATTAGAGAAACTGACAGAGTAGATACTGAAGAATACTAACAAAAAAAATCCATAATCATAGTTTTCTCCAGTGCTCCAATAACAGGTGTGTGTCGGATAGCCAGTCGTATTCGTTCAATATTGTTGAACTGCTCATTGCTCAACCCTTTGTCTAGTTATTGTCATGACCTGTCTCTAATTTTTCAGCCATCTGTATAACTTTTTTTTAGATAGGTAGGTACATAATATTATAATTTCTCTTTCAAGTAACCCACCCAATCAAGTATTCACACATTTGCTGCGAGTGGATGATATCAAATAAAATAATTTATGGTTTCAAAGCAATTATAACAAAGTGCTTTGGATGATATTCATACAATGGTTGTAATGCTAAATTACCACAGACCGTGGTTGAAGCCACGAAGCAGTTTAAGCTAGCAGTTGGATAATCTACCGTAATCAAGGGGGATTCTTTCCTTGATATATGACTTGTTCCTTTATTACCTCTTACCTACTACTAACCTCCTTCAGGCTTCAAGGGAGAGAACGGCAAAGTTCTATTATCTAATAGTTCATACTAAACTTAATCTTGTGGCTTAAATCGATGTACAGTACCGTGCAACCACGGCATACTATGTATAGTTGATTTGAAATGCCCAAATTTGCTTCAGAGTAGATGATATGGGTGCTGATTAAAATAAATTTCATTACCTTTCAAATGATTCAATTGAATCAAACCGTATTTCTTCGATAATGTATTATTTTTGAGTTATGAAACCATGCACATGTTTTCAATAATGACATAGGTGTGTACCTACTCGTATTTTTATATTATACTATTTTTGTGTTATAAAATCATGACTCTTCGAAAATGCGCTTTCGCTAAAAATGTAAGAGATCATTATAAACAATCCTTTATAATAATTTTAAAGCATATAAAAGTTAAACATTTTTTTATAACTGGATACCTGTTTTATATTACAAGGCTTTCTCTATTCTGTGAGATGAGTGTCTTTTTATATAGCATGTACCTACCTAGGTTGTTAGTTGGAATGGCATAACAATGTACAAAAAATAGACAATACCAGATTATCAGACCAGAATTTTACATTTCAGGAATCTTATTTTGAGATTTACATTTTTGTTGTAACGATGCTATCAGCTTGACTTATAAAATATATTTTTGAGTCTGCTGGTATTCAGCTATTTCAGAAAAAAAAAATATGTAGGTAGGTAACTCAAAAAATGGTGTCTCTGTAACCATTAATATCCTGTAACTTACTTACAATACAATAATACCCTTAGGTTAACAAACAGACATTGAGATAAATTATTTGTTTAGCCCCAAGATGTTCTATCTGGACTTCCGCTTAGTCGTTCTTAATGGGACAACCTGTGCCTATTAAGAATTAAAATGTTATAGGTATATATTTTTACTGCAACAAACTAGAAAACAAACTCAGGTACCTATTACTTAACTTAAGACTAGAAGTGGCATCTCCTTACGTTTGATATGGAGAATTTTTCCGATCGTATCATCAAGATTGTTTCCAAATTGGTAGTTGCCAAGTAAACGTACGAGGACATAAGTATATTGTCACCCCATCTATCACAGGGTATGGCTGGTATGCGCTGTGCTTCACTGAAGATACCCAGCATAACCTTAAATGCCGTTATATTCAGTCGCGCTAAAGCCTTCGTCGGGGTGGCACGCGTCAATCGTAGCGCCATGGCGTCGCAGTGCTTTCGAAGTTTCATTTTGCATTCGAACTTCGCTACACTTCCCCCAGATGGCGCATGTGTCGTTTCGTTTATATTACGAAAATAAAAATGTGAGAAGTTCTGTTATGATAACTTTTAATAAAAAAAAAAACAAACAAACTTTTGTTGACAAGTCGAAAATAATAATTTCAAAGGTTTTATTTTTCGAGTGTGTATGTGTGTAAAAATAATTAAAGTGAGTTTTTAAAGTAGATTAAAATATAAAAAAAAACGGTATTTAATCATTCATTCCAATATGATATTTAAAATAAAATATATTTTTTTATAAAAATTATCGAAAACTGCAGTGGCGTATATGAAAATTCTATTAAGGACAAAAGTTTGGTATGTAAATATAAATGGTTCGACAAAAACAAAAAAAAACAGTTTTTAAATTTAGAATCTTAGTTGAATGTAATAAATTATAATATATCGAAACTATGGAACGAGGTCAGTCGCTAGTGGAACCGCTGCTAAGAGATTGTGACGCACCCAAAGCTCAAATTCCCACAGCAGTTACATAACATTGAAGAACCTTTTGAAATTCCCAAACTGAATACTAAATAAAACGAATGACAAAACTTCGAAAATACTTTTCAAACATGTAAATTATTCATTAATTTCACCAGAAAACTGCTCAAAAAATTGTTAAACTCAAAAGAGCTCATATAAACTTAAAATTCTGTAAAAAATATTGAAATAAACAAAAATATAAAAATATATAAGAGTGCTCAATTAGATTTTATTGTAATTAGTTGTTAGAGTAGAAATTTATATAAATAATATAACCATAGAGGCTTATGATAGTTTATAAAAATAAATATTATATTATCTGTATCGTTATAGATACTTACTAATTATTTCTTTATGAATATTTTGTGTTTCTATGTTATCGCCTCAATGGCAGTCAACGACAAAAATAAAGCTATATTCTAAATTTTGTACATAAAACCCGTATATAATATATTTAAAAAAAAATTACATACAATTATTAAAATATTAAAATAAAACTAACATAAAATATCCACAACAAACAACACAATATTAATAGTAGAAAAATTATAATATTAATGAAAAAAATATTAGCAATACAAATTCAGTTTTTTTTTAATTTAACGGTTACATAATACACTCTAACTTTTAACACCAATTTCAAACTAAATAGTGTATCTTAAAATCGTTTGAATTCGATATGAAAGACTGACTGAAAAAATACAATATTATCGTTGTTAATATTTTTGATCGGTTAAAAACTAACTGAAGCTAAAAATCATTATAATAAAACATGTATTCAGCTAGTGTGTCATCTATTGTGTCAAAATCATCCACACAACGTAATTGCAAGGTCAAGACCAATAGTATGTCATCATTCGCTATGGGTCTACGAATGTGGTTGGTTTTTGCTGTGCTCATTCAAGCTGCTAGTGCCGGAAATCCTGATGCAAAGAGGCTCTACGATGATTTGCTCAGCAACTACAACAAGCTAGTGAGACCTGTCGTCAACGTCACAGATGTGCTGAGAGTATGCATCAAACTCAAGCTTTCACAGCTTATTGATGTGGTAAGTATCATATTTCTATTTCGAAGCTATCCATTTTTTTTTCTCCTTGTGACCTATGTAAGGAATACATGAGACTTTTTTTTATTAAGAAGGTCAAGGGACCATAATATTATGTTTTTTGTGTCACCGCGACCAAACTAGATTTATTGTGACATTATTAATTGTGATCCTTCAATTCATTCATGGAGAATTTCATTTTATTAACTTATTGTGATACCCCCGAAAGACAGGTCCCAAAAGAGTTCCCATCTCCCGATTGTATCTAACAATTGCTTTTGATCGTGTGATCTTCTGTCCCCCTTTGACTGACCACGGTTGCGGGAATACCCATTATTATCAACCATATCAATTCTAATTCTAATCAAAGGCGCCATTTACATACATCCTCCATGTCTCTCATTGCTCAGCGCAAAGGGTTTGTACCTGTTATGCTGAGTAATAATTTTTTTGATTGTATAAAATAAACAAAAATAAAATAACCAGAATTAGGGAAATAAAAGTCTTCTCCTACAGATCCCTGCATGTAAGGGTAAGGCAAAAAGTTACTCATGACCTTACCTGAAAATTAACTTTAAAAAGAGAAGATATTTTCTTATGTAGGAGTATTTAAAGCTTTTACACATAGAACCGAAATATGCTTTGTTTGATGCGATCAATTAATAAATAAGTGGTCGATTTTAAGAGCTTTTTTTGTAATTATGAACCAAAACGTTGTTAACGGACTCGCTTGCTAACAAAACTTGCCATTTACTATGAAGGTTTAAAATTCTCTGAAATCCCTGAAATTCTAAATCATGGATATCTTCAAAATGTTCAACATATCGAACAATTTTGTGCCGAACATTGTTAACGTAAAATGATCCAACTAATCCAGCCTTCAAAACAGCAGTAGAAGAAGATTGTAAGCCCGAAGTGGTTCGAATTTGAAGAAAAATTACCATTTTAAATCGAAGACTAATTGAATTAATGATTACATCAAATAAATAGCAATCTCTATATTATGTAAGATCTAGTTCTGAAAAACAGAAATATTAGAATGTTGTCTTCAACATTTTATATTCGTTTGAAATTTGCTGTACCTACATAATAATATATAAAATTATTTTGAGAATTGATGAGGTTAAAAAGCAAATGACATAATAGGTACTGGTGTATAAAAATGTTAAAATAACTAACATGAGGATTCAAGACAAAAAAATTGTTTTTTTTTTGTTAATAAAAAAATGTTTAATTATAAACTTTAAGAAAACATGTCCTCGTATGTCGTGTACTTTAAAAATAATGACATTTACCTACCTAGTAAAGAAAAACAGTAAAACTCTTCACGTAGGTATGTAGTAAAAACAGAACTAACAAGTAAACCAATGTTCAGATTATTATGAGGAAGGAATATGTAAAACTGTTGCGTATCTGTTCAAAATGGTATTAACGTTACTTCAAAAGGACTTTTTACTACCTACCGTATAAGCTTTAGAGCCTAAAGCTTTAGCGTCTTGATATTTCCAAAACTTTAAATCCTTGACATGGTTATAAAACATTTTGTTGGAACAACGGTTTATGTTTTTGATTTTCAAAGGTAAGGTTTCTTGATATTCAAGTTTAATTTTATTTTTCGATTATGATAAGGGTAGCGACTATAGGTAGGTACTTCAAAAGTAAAACGCATGTTAATTAAGTATCAAGTCTGTGTTTGGGTTAGCTTTCCTATCTATTTGGTGATGTGCATGGAATTCCCCTTAAAAGTGGTTATCCATGCAATAAACCAACATTGTGGTTTGATGAGTCCATTCTCAAAACAAAGCTTATTCATTTTAACGGTACTTATCAACATGGATCAATTACCTACCATCATTTTCCTTATTTGTAGGTATAATAATATTATAGGTCGATTACTAAGGAAATCAGCTAGTTTTGAACGGTAGGATGAGGAGCGGGATGAGGTAGCGATAAGGACCTTTGAGAAGAAATAATGTGTGACATTCGATTTTTTGTTTTTAATAATATTTTAGCGTTAACACAGAGGAATTTTATGTTTTAATCATAAAATTAGTAGTTAAAGGAAGTACCTATGGACTTTTTAAAAAAACCCAGCTTCTGAGAATATATTATCTATATGTATAGGACATGGTGTGTGAGGAGGTCATAAACATTGCGCAAGATCGAGCGCAATGGAGAGCTCTTGTTGCCTCCCTGTGCCCCTGAGTGGGGTGTGAAAGGGAGAATTGTATTGTTGTATTGTATATGTATAAAGTAATGAAAAAATGACACTAAATTGTATTAATATTTTTTATTACAATTCTACAAAAATCCAAAAGAAAGTAGGAATATCTCACTTACAGGAACAAACCAATAGTTAGGTTAGGTTGTGAGTTATTTTTTATTCTTATAAAAGTCTAAGTGACTAAATAGAAATTTATCAGAAAGTTTTTACAGATAGCATTATTTATAAGGATGGCTAAGATTACGAGAAGAAGAAGATAATTATTAGAGATCTAGTCATTGACTTTATTACGCGGTTTGTAGGTGTTCTAGAATGCATTTCGTATGTAAATTTCACCGATAGATGTCGATATTATTGTTGCATTTTTTATCATTAAATAATATTTGTTTTTCGTCTTATTTATCGAAATATAATATCTATGTTTACGGTAAAGGCGCTTTATGTACTTCAAAACTATTTTCTTAGCGTTTTAGGTGTCTCAAATTTTTCAAAAATAGTTTTTTGTATAACACTAAAGGGATAACAGCGATGAAAAAAAACGACATTTTTAAACTAAAAAATATTAAAATTTTGGGCGTCTCGGCTAGGTGTAAAATGGTAATACACCGGTCTGTTTGTTTTGGCAGATTTTTTTCGATTCGTTAGCGTTCGCTCGATGGTAAATATTGCACGGAATCAATGAACACTTCAATCCCCATGCACACAAGTTTCCTCTGTTTGTATTTGGACAGGCTGATAGCTGCAATTTCAACTGTGGACTTGACTGTGTGTGAATACAAATAGCACTGTACTGTAATGGATATAACATAAATAAAACCTTTATAAAATGTTTTTACCCTCAATTTTTTTCGAGATAATTAAAAAGTCATCGATAGCTATATTCTTTGGTTGATTTGTAATAACAGCGTCTTATTGAATCGAGGTACAATCCCTTTTATATAATATATTGCTATATAATATAACGCTTGCTTACAATATTAAACTTAGGAACACTTGAAAGTAGAAGAGTCATAAATGATCTTATATTTTTATATAAAATTGTAAACAATCTTTTTGACAGCCCTGAGCTGGTGCAGCATATTATGTTTAGGGTACCTACTCGATGTACAAGAAATCAAGAGTCTTTCTACATAGTAAACCATAATACAAACTACATATAATAAGACACACAGTGGTGCCTCGTATACATTATATGGGAAACAAATATCTAACTAATATAGATATATTCTGTGTGGCTTTTGATGAATTCAAATCCATTTTTAAAGAGATGTTCACACATAGAATCTAGACCCTTTTATTGTCTTGCACTTGTTTCTCCATTAACCTCTGAGTTTAAGCTTTGATACTTATGATTAACATTTTATAAATTGTTTTTTTTTTTTTTTATAATTTTTATATTGTATCATGATGAGAAGTATATGTGCATATGTTTTTTAGCAACTATTGTACTCCTTTATATTAATTGTATACACTCACATTTAATTTATAATAATGTAAAAGGCATAATGCCGTAAATTGATGAAATAAATAAAATAAATAAATATTATTTTGTAGGTATATCTTTTTTATGACCTTATTTACTTGTTAATGTGAATACATTACATTTTGATTCCTCCCCTGTTTGTCACTTTAACTGCGTTTATTTTTTGATATGAAGGAAATGTAGATATTTCCCTTATGTAGGTATGCACCTATGCACCAATAGGTATTTTCTTAATGATTTTTTAAGTCTATGCATTTTGATCTTGTTTTGTTTTTTATTCTAGGTATTTCTTTTTTTTTAACCATTGTTATCATCCGCAGGCTATTTTGTTTCTGCTTTCTTATATTTTTGTGTTATTTGTGTCGTTATCAAATTCACTTACTACCGTTGTTACCCATATTTTATTAAAGTAAAACAAAACTGAAATATAAAAACATACATTAATGCTTAAATTTATTCTCTTATGTAAATTTAAGCTAGGAGAAACATTACAAGACATTGTTCGAATATGAAGCTGTTCGTGATAATATTTATTTTCCCAGAATCAATACCAATAACACTTGACCTCTTATTGATTAATAAACTACCCCTATTCTAAAATCTCGTTGATAACACGCTCCCAATGTTAGGTATTTCTCAAGTAATGTGTCAACCAACATGATACGTAAGGACTTTCTTCAAAAGAATCCTGAAACGGGAATATCATAAGAATATTGCAGATTAGCAGTAAAAAAGAAAAATATTTCATTCGCAAATTTGGGATATTATGAAGAATGTGAGTTGTGCAAAAAATATAATTTGCATGGGCACAATAAAGAGAATCTACAGAGAATGTGAAACATGCAACCATGTGAGGCTCATGTTAAAAAAGTAGAGGATGCACGAAAGATGCGAAAATTAATTATAGAAGAATTTTCTCAGTCGACCTACAAAAGGTTATAATGATGCCACGCTTGGATATGGATAGCTTCAAAAATTTACTTAAGTATTGTGGTAAACAACGAAAGCTTTGTGCCAGCCAAAATGAAAATTGGTGATTTGTTTAAATATAGGTAATATTAAAGTTAGATACAACAACGTCATCTGTGAAAAATTCTATAGAAACACAATTTTTATTTACCTGACAACCATTGGCATCAAAAAAATTAGCACGCAGATTTGAGATGGAATTTTTACAAGATTTTTTCTAATTTGTTAACATTGAAGCGTTTTTTTATAAATTAAAACGCGAAAAGTTAATAAATCTTCCAATTGTTGCCTAAAACTGACAGTTGTTTGATAGGTTGTGCGATAGACAGAATTCGTATGGAAAGTATCTGGTTAAAACCAAATGCATCGGTTGCAATGAGATTTTGTTACAAGACATTTTTATCATTCTTTAAAAGTCGAATTATTTAATTTATAGCTAGATCACAGGAGCACGTCTGTCGCGAAAGCTTGTTATTATTAAGACCTCACATACAGAGGAACTACACAAAAAGTTGGTCTTCCTCTGTAAGAAAGGGATGACCAAAAAAGTTTCCAAACCTTTGCCTAATTGAACTGGTTAGCCCACAACCTTCATAACGAAAACCATGGACTGAACAGCTATGTTTGTTGTTGTTGCTGTAGCTGGGCCCCGGAATCAAACATCCTCTTCACACACTGAGTGATATATTTTTTATTGTCAATATCGCTGGACTACCACAAGAGTCTGAAAATGCAGTGGATGTAAAGTCTAATTATTTATTGTACCTTAATATCAATGCAAAGTCAAAAGAGTTGAGGTCTGGACATATCTTGTGATAGTATGGCTTCTTATAACCGAGTCCGTTGATTTGAAATTAAAGCCGCCTTTGCTGATTATTATACAATTATATAAAATACTTAAGTTAAGTTAGTGTAGAGCTTCTGCAAGTCTAGAAGCCAAAGAACATTATTAATTATTCCTAACTAAATTGCTCTTTTTCGTTCGTTTGAACGAGTACCTAATTTAAGACGTCGCTAACGGACAGACATTAATTTCTGGTTTCGTGAAAGAAACCCTCATTCCCGCGCTTCTCCCCCTTCCATTAAGATTAATAATCCTTTTTTTTTCCAGGCACGCAATCTTTCAGAACATCCTTATTATCCGAGTACTTGTATCTATATTATACTTCAGGTATTACGCTTCAAGGGTGAACAATTTCAAAATAATATCAGCCGTGATCCTGAAATCATGAAACAGGATGCTACGGCTGACGGGCTGAATCATTTTTTTTTTAACAAAATACACCCTTATAATAATTTCGTCTTAAAATGATATCATTATTTAAAATAACTAACATACTTCATATGTGACCCTTTTTCTACTATACCGCCATCTCTTGTCCAACCCATCTCCTTATTCTGAGGGTCTTCCTACGTTTACACCTGCCCTTATGTCAAGACGAATTTTGACGAAAGTTCATTGACAATCTTTGTCAACTTCGTAGGGTGTGTAATGATTTTGGTAATATTTCGGTTGAGGATATTATTGTCGATGCTATTTCATATGTATATTTTTAATCTCCTCAGCAAGAGGGATAATTTTTTTGGGATATTTTCGTTGTGTTTCTTCTATGGTTTATCTGTGTTGGGTTAATAGATACAATGAAATTTGACAGTAAAATATTGAAATATTTTTAGTTACAGCTCTTATAGAAAAATCGGTAGGTGCGTACGTAATGAAGATTGACTTGAGCCATTAAAATGTCCGAATTACTTCTCAGAACTTGGGGTATTAATAATAGTAATACCGGCGCCTTAAAAACGTTGAAAAAAAGTTTAAAAAAAAATGTAATATGAAAATAGTCAGTCTAGCATGAAATTAACTTCATAAATTCTTTTCATTCATAGGACGTAATGAACCCTGTCAACTTTGTCTGTTCCAGTACTTACTCTATACCGTAGGAGCTGATAAATAAGAGCCACTCTGATGCATATCTAGACAGAATGGCAGTGACAAGCAACCTTAAAAATATTTATGAAAGCCATTGTTCAAAATATAGCTTAAAATCTATGAAAACTCTGAGGAGAGGAGATCCAGATATATTTCGAAGTTTGACGTGGAACTGTTCTTCGCCAACTTTTTTCAACGTTCTTTTTCTTTGTCAGCCGTCACTTAACTTTTTATTTATTGTCATCGCGATTTCTATATAGGTATTTCTAGATTATAATAGATTTATAGACTTTTTTCTTGTGGCCTAACCAACCGTCAACAAATCTTTACAGAGGTGAAAGTATTGTACATACGTACAAAAAATATCCGAAATTCTTCGGGTGTATCTCTGCTCAAATCGTCTGTTCGATGCCCATTTTCATACCGTTAAAATCTGTCCCTCATTTTATTTCCCACGTCTGTGACTAGTTGGTATGTGTAGACCACCCCTTACGTATAACTTATTTCAACTTTTAGCGCTGAATTCTTCCTGTATAATATGTATTGCAGGGGTAGTTACGTACACGGTTCATTATAGCCGTAAGTGTCGAACGTCCCGCGTCACCTGGGATTACAAACCCCACTCATCATCCACAACCTTCCTTATTACAGTAGATATATTCTCAACTGCACCATTAGCATCACAGGCGCCCGTTTACTTACAAGAAATGAAACACTGTCAGTGTGAAAACTTAGTTACGACATGCACTACCTTATGTAACAAATGGCATATTAAGTAACCTCGACATTTTTAATATACCTCAAACTATTTTGATAAACATAGTTTACATGTACCTATACCTTCTTCGATTAAGTTAAGTATGCTGTTGAGATGAATGTGCTTAGTTGGACTGGATGAGTAAAAAATGTCTGCGTGTTCAAGATCACACACATAGGTATATAAAATAAAATAAAAGCCAAAAAAAAAAAAACAAATGACCACACGTCACATGGTGGCTTAATGCATATGATAAGTATATTATACCTGATAGGCAAGTTTCTTAGCCATTGCATTCTTAGCAATTTACACTAACAGAACTGGTAGGTATTTTTGATGATTTTTACTCTTATTTTTGGGTCGATTTTCGAGGCAACAAGTCATATATGGTTTTCTGCAAGCGAATTTAGTATTTGGTAAAGAAATATTGATTAAATCAGATCTGTTTTAATGTGAAAGTAACTTAAGTGTGAGTATACAATAAATATTGTTGAATTAATTGATGTTTTATTTTACACTTGTTTTTGTAAGATTTTCTTTTTTGTTTTTTTTTTTAACTTTTTTATGTTTTCTTGTAAGTTTGATATACGCAAAGGCTTTCTGAAGCTGTTAAGTCTGTTTCACTGATATTTAACTGAATAAATAAATAAAATTAATAAGATTTGTACCTATTATTCAATATCTACGTAGTTTGTAAGAATATACAGTAATACAGTGTAGAGATAATAATTATTGTCGAAATCTTAGGTTTTTAGTTCCGGTAAAGATTAGTTCATGAAAAGCCTTCATAATACGCACCTGCTTCCTGTTTATTATATTATGTAACTACTGTACCTACTTGTGTATGAATTGTTTGAACTCGGGAAACATCGGTAAAATAATAATCATTATTATTATAATTATAAGCATTATCTACTCTCTTTATACCATAGCGGCGGTGTGTTCAACTTTGTGTGACGCCTTGTATATCTTATATAGCGGGGAAGCCAGCGAGGGATTATCCGGTAAATGTATTGTGCACTATTGATTTAATCTTCTTCTTTCGTTTGCACGCGACCATGGTATCTTGGGGTCAAAGCTCCGAGTCAATATTTCTCTAATAGTACTCTATTGCCCTAGATCTGGATCATCGTTCAATTTTTCAATGGGATAGTTCAGCGCTAATATGTGTCTCAAAGTCTCAATCTGGCCACATTCATTATAGAGATTTTCTCTTTTACCCCACTAGAAAAAAAAATTCCGCATCTACCGTGACCTGTCCGAATCCTATTTAGGATGGTCCATTGGCTGCAGGGCAGTTCAAACTGTGGGATCCAGGACAAGCTGTCCATCGTCAGAACTTTGGGGTTTGCCACACCTATTCAACATCATAGCCCCGATCAACCTAGTTGCCAGGAAGGAAACCTGAATTTCAAGCATTATACTATCTCAAATCGAGTAAGTACATAGCTACTTATTAGCAAAAAAGACGAACATTTTTTGACTGCTAACTCAATATTTGTATTAAGAACTTAGAACTGTCAAATGGTATTCTTACTTAGATGCATTCCTTGATTCAGCCATTTTTGGAATAAACTATGTTCTTTGATATTAAATTGATGGTCTATACCACTCCTTTTTTTTTAATAAATCACTCAAAGTGAACACAAATACACTCTTTCACAGTAAGCTACTACTTAAAGCTTTATTAGTGATCTTCGAGTATTAGTCCAATTGTCTACAGATACATGGACACAGGAATGAATAATTATTATTCCAAATTAGTTTCCAATAACTGGCTTTAAAAAGGTTTGTTGCCTTCAAAAACCTACTATTAATTGTTGAAATAAAATCTGTGTCAAACTCCAATATTTGTATGTTTCAGGGTATAAAAAAATATCAGACACCAAGTAACGGAAAAGGGTAGTCTATCTTAAAAAAACGTGGCTTAAATGTATAACTTGGTCGTTATTTCCTGGCAAAACAGCGTATGATTGGCGTTTATGTAAGCATCAAGGGTTAACCTTATGTGTGCTCGAAAAACTCGTTGTTTTCCTTCGAAATTGCATATTCATTGCGTAACGGTGATAAAATAAGGATATTGTAAGTGGCGTGTAACGACGTGCGACTGGCGTCAGTAATATTTAATGAACAAACTTAGCCGCAGCCGAGAGAGAACACAACTCCCTTCCATTGTTCCTGCTACTATATTATATTCAAGGTTTTTCCTTCATTTCCGTTTGCTCTTTCAGGTAAGTAAATTCGCTGGTTTCAGTGGAAGACTAATTGTGGGTATTATTATCTCCCATCGTACCGAGTCCTTTCTTTACGTTTTAACTTCTTTAGCAGTGTTTATAACCTTGATTATTACTATTTATGTAACGTGGCTGAATCCTCAATAAATCTTGGAAAAAACATTTAGATTTTTGACAATTAATTTGTAACCAAAAGATGATGTTGTACGTAGGCCTTTTCATACTTTGATTCCTAATTCCAAAAATCCACACGATTTTTTGTTCGATCCAACACACGACAAGGGAATCTGTTAATTTTGACACACTTTTTAAGATAAGCTAAACGCAAAACTATGAGTTATTATTGCAAAACTTTTAACCTTGCATATACCTATTGTTACGCCTGTGGATGAGAAAATCCGGTGTATATTGTCAAATTCATCAGTGTTGCCAAAGGGGGCGATTTACTGCCGTTTGGGCTATTTGGAACTTACTTGCTTACTTACTTAGTTACTTACTTACCCTTTTAGCGAGTTTTCACCTTTCCGGATACTAAATGACCTTTTTTAATGAACTCCCACCTCTCTTCAGATACTAAAATTTTCGGAATGACCGCATACCAAATTTTCAGTTGGGCTTCTTTGTGTTTGAAAAACAGCGTTGGCAACACTGGTTAAATTAACGTTTATAACCTCAACGGTCCGTTTTGTCTTTCGTAAATAAATACTTTAATTTTTTTATTTATACTTTGTGTTACAGTGTAAATGGAAAAAAAAACAATTTATCATTCTAGTTTATTTCAAATTAAACAACTTATGTATTATTATAATAAGATAACAATACGTTTAGAATAATCATTGTACATTTATTTTTACATACGATTACAAATAAAATTGTTTATCTTATTTTATTTTTTATATATCTACCTAAATACAACCTAACATACCGTAACATAATACAAGAATATATACAGAACAGCAGCACTGAGATTTTTTTTCAAAGAACGAGACTGAAAATTCACAATTGAAGACAAATACATACCTAGTGATTTTGTTTGTATCTAGTGTAAAAGGACATACTATGGTTTACCTCCTAGAAAAGCCACTTTTGCAATCATCAATAATTAAAACGTTAAATTGTTGAATTGAGAAAACAAAAAAGAGAGGAAATATATTAGTATAATATTTACAGTCAATGCTAGATGGTATGTTTTAGGCTTGTGTAGTACATGTACTAAGTACTATTAGGAACTAGTTCACAGTACTGAACTAGAACGAACTATTCCCTCTCTTATTCGTTCTTTAGTACTATTAGTACATTAATTATTCCCATTCCCTTCTTCTTCTTCGTGTGCCGTATCAGGTCACCCCGACGTTGGCGATCACTTCGGCGAAAGCTTCCCTGTCTTGCGCTACCCGGAACAACTCTTCCACGCTTCTTATTCCGGTCCAGTCTCGAACATTTCGCAGCCAAGACATCTGCCTTCTCCCAACCCCTCTGCTCCCCTCAATCTTCCCCTTCATAATTAGCTGGAGTAAGGTGTATTTATCACCCCTCAGCACATGACCCAGATATGAGATCTTACGCGTTTTAATTGTCATGAGTAGCTCACGGTCAACTCAGGCTCTGCGCAGCACCTCCGAGTTTGTAACTCTCTCGGTCCACGATATGTCTAGCATTCGCCTGTGTATCCACATTTCGAAGGCTTCTAATCTATTCATCGTGTTGACCTTTAGGGTCCACGCTTCGGAGCTATATATCAATATTGACCAGACATAACATTGTATCATCCTTTGTCTTAGTTTTAAATTCAAATTATCGTTACAAAAGAATGATCTCATCTTGTTAAATGCATTTCTAGCACACTCAATCCTGCATTTAACCTCTATATCCGGGTCCAGAGACGATGTAATTATGCTGCCAAGGTATTTAAAACGATCCACTTTCTCAACACATTTCCCCTTGAGCATCAGAGATGGTCCAGAGTAATTCAACCTGCCAAAGTACATCCATTTTGTTTTTCCAATGTTAATTGATAGACCCAAATCCTCTCCGGCAACATTGATACCATGCAGGAGTTCTTGAAGATCGTCGAGACTTTCCGCGAGGATAACGGTGTCATCTGCGTATTTAATATTGGATATCAACTCGCCATTTATCTTCACTCCTTTGGTAGAGTTTGCTAGGGCTCTTTGGAAAACCTTGTTGGAGTACAGATTGAACAGTAAGGGTGACAAGATGCAGCCCTGACGGACTCCACGCTGAATGTCTACGGCTTCTGAACATTGTCCATCAAACCGAATCTCAGCTGTTTGGAACCAGTAAAGATTCCGAATGAAGTTTATATCTTTCCCGTCAATGCTGCATTCCTCCAGCATTCTGATAAGCTCGTGGTGTTTCACTCTGTCAAATGCTTTCTCATAGTCGATGAAACATGCAAACACATCCCTTCGTTGATCCCGGCACTTTTGAAGTAATACATTCATTGAGAAAAGAGCCTCTCTGGTTCCAAAAGCATTTCTGAAACCAAATTGTGAAGCATCAAGGTCAAGTTCGCATTTGTTTCTTATTCTTGCATGTATTATTTTCAGAAATAATTTTAATACATGGCTCATCAGACTTATGAGGCGGTAGTCACTACATCTTTTGGGACGTTGCTTTTTTGGTAGAGTGATAAATGTTGATTTCAACCAGTCCTGGGGTATTATTCCGGTGTCGTATATCTGATTAAACAACCTTAGCAGGTGGTCAATGTTGTCTTCATTGACGAGCTTGACAATCTCAATAGGAATTTCATCTGGGCCACAAGCTTTATTATTATCAGATGTTTGGATGGCGTGCATAATCTCGGTCTTAAGTATACATGGACCTTCTAGTTCTGAAGCAAGTGAGTTTGTTGGTCTTGTGTCTTTAAAAAGTTCCGCAATATATTTTTCCCATGTTCTAAGGATTTCCATTTCATCGGAAATTATTTGGTTATTGTTGTCTATTAGACATGTGGATTGTACACTAGAACTTGTGTTAAATAAAGACTTAATTTTTCTATGTAGACCGCATAAATCATGACGGCGGTTTAGCCCTTCAAGCTCCTCGCACTCTCTACGCATCCAATTTTCTTTAGCCTTCTTGATTTCCCTCTTGATGATCCTTTGGAAGTGTTTGTATTTGTTGTTATCATTTTTAACCTTCCTTCGCTCCTCCATGAGACCCAGTATGTGATCCGTCATCCAATTCTGCTTCTTTACTGTATTATTGGTTCTCAATCTGGAATCACACACATCGCTTAGCACAGACTTAAAATTGCTCCATTGTGCTTCAACTGATGTACCTGAATTACCCGTTGTTATAACATTACTGAGTTTGCTGTTTATCTCAGCGGCGATAGAGTTTCTAACCACATTGGATTCCAGTTGTCTAAGATCAATCCTTCTTTTATTTTTGGAAATGCGAATGCATTTTAACTTCAATGATATGTCCGCCACTAGAGGATTATGATCTGATCCAATGTCCGCACCCGGGTATGTGGTGACTCGTTTTATTGAGTTCCTAAATCTATTATTCACCAGTATGTAGTCGATTTGGTTTCTAACTGTTCCCAGAGCGCCATCCTGTGGTGATTTCCATGTGTATAGTCTCCTCTTAGGGAGCTTAAACCATGTATTTGAGATAACTAGGTTATTATCCAGACAGAATTCAAACAGTCTGTCACCTCTAGAATTGCTCTGCCCCAAACTAAATTCGCCAACAATGTTTTCGCGACGTCCTTCACCAAGCTTTGCGTTGAAGTCACCAATAATCATATTAACATCCCCAGATTTTAGCCCCCTGATGGTGTGAGTGAGGGACTCATAAAATTCTTCCACATCATCATCGTAACGTGTCTCAGCAGTTGGTGCGTAAATTTGCACGATATTTATGTTGAGTGGTTGACCATGAAATTGAAGCAACATAATTCTATCAGACACCGGAACAAAGTTCTTCACATATCTTACATACTCTTTTAGGACCAGTATGGCAACACCATTTCTACGATATCTATCATTTGGGTCACTTCCTGAGTAGTATAAGTTCCCACTGTCATGATGATGTATTCCTGCACCCATCCACCTGAGTTCGCTTATACCCAAAATATTAATGCCCAGTCTCTTTGCCTCCTGTGCTGTGTTGTCCAGCTTGCCGGCAGCATAAAGGCTTCTAACGTTCCACGTGCCTATTCTTATCTCAGAATTCACCATTTTGAGCTGGGAGATTCTTCGCACCCCCTGCCCATCAAAGGGCTGCCCGGGACTAGGGGCCGTGGTTTTTGGTTTTCTCGCAATAGTGATTTGCTGGGAAAAGATAACCAGAGTGGTATCCCGTTGCCTTCTCTGGTGGATTTTCTGTTAGGGTTACCTTCCCTTAGCTGGGTGGACCTGGTTTTGAGGCGCCAGGCACTCGCCTTGCATCCTCTCTCTATCTGCTACGACCTTTTCAAGGCCGCATTGCCCGGGGTTCGCGGCAAGGACGCTAGAGAGTAGGACTAATCAGTAGTACTGCTGATGACATGCAGTTTGGCGTTACACAGTATTTTGTAAGTCTGTATCTTCCAGCTAGTTGGAGACCACTGTGACCCTACTGAAAATTTGAACCCCAACCCCATTCCCTTAATCGGACGGAATGACAGAAATGATGTGCGACGTTCGGCGTCACTCGGTTTTCGTCGGAACTGGAGACGAGTGCGAGTGAGATAGCTGACGTGATGATTGTATGGAGAATAATATAGTGCCTTCTCTTTTGCTTCTTATTAGTTCTATTAGTTCCTTTAGCTCTTTTAGTACAGTACTATCCGTGAGGTATTAGGTATATTCTTTTAGTTCCATGGATTCATGCTTTGGATGTTGCTCTCTACTACGAAAGTTATTTTTTTCGTTCTCTACGAAAAATTCATTGTCTAGGGCCCGTGTAATGAAGTTGGTTGAAACATAATATGTACCTATAATAATTTCGATAGCAAAATCAATTTAATTGATTGAAATGAAAAGTCTTTTGAGCTATCAAAATAATAAACTTTCTGAATTCTCTCTGTTAATTATTATCAAGTATTGATTTTCATAATCACAAAATATTAATTTATTAAATGTGCATTTCATATGTATGTACCCTGCATAGTGTACAGGTCGTAATCCTATATATTCTTATTAGTACATGTACCTACTACATTCATGACGGAATCATTTGGTACGGAAATATTCAGTGTACTAATAGTACTAGATGAACGAACTAGTACAGTAGGACCAATGTACTAGATCAGATCGCTCCCAAAATTGTCCGAGCAAGAACAAGCCTAGTATGTTTGACAGAGCTGTCATAATTTGACAATAGACCTGATTATAAGTTCTGCCACCTAGTGTGTATTGCCGGAAGCTCCCCAGAAAACTTCCCATTGATTTGACTTTTTGAAATCAATGAACAATGTGAAAAGAACTCGTTGTTTAAACATAGGTAGGTACAAAAACGAACACAAACGAATCATACTCGTATATACCTAATTTCTTTGTTCTTTTTTTTTCATTTTTTTTATTACATACTTTTAATCTTTTGTTTTTTTGTAGCTCGGTGCTTACACCTATGTATCTATCTGTATGAATTATTTGGTTTCCCTCTGAATCGTGTTTTGAAAATGAAAATAAAAATCTTTGTACCTATGCTGTTTGGTATTCCACGATGTCGTCGACTCTAATATGAGAACATCCCTTTCTCTGCGTCTGTATTAATTCCAAACAACGCAAATTAAATCCTGTTATATTTGGCTTCATTATTATTTTTATCATTCGGAGCCACCTCGCATTTCGTATTCCCGTGTTGTATTTTTTCGTCTTATCGCTGAAGATACTGGAATATTTCGATACTTTTAAATGTTGCTCGCATCCCCATGTGACACACTATATATTATAAGAAACATACATGTAGAAACGAGATTTTATCTTATACCACGTACAGAGCTAATCAAAGATGTGTAGATTTTGTAATTTGAATCGCGAATTGAATATAAAATATTACTAGCAGACTCGACGCACGTCGTTTGCCGTGTGTCGCAATGAAACGTCAGATAATCTTAAAACCTCATTAAAAGATTACGCAATCAAACCATCTTTATTTATTTCCACTAAATTTTCATTAATTTTATTGTTGGTTACTTTGGCTTTGGACAGTACACCGCACTATGGAGTAAAAGCTCTTAAAATTGTGAAAAATCATTTTATACGTGTTTTCGCAATTATCGCAACATTTCACTTGTATTTTTCTGCAAATATACCATAGTGAAGCGCATCGCCCGCCAGGTGTGAAGTAGGTATGCTCCGTGATTCGTTTTTTGTGTGCAAAAAGGCATTCGATGACTGCAACTCATTCTCAACAGTCAAAAGTGTATGGAAAAACTGATGGTTGGCATGAGCGTTCAAATGGTGCGATAGTAGTGCAAAATGCATGAGTGTTCAAACAGCGATGCGATCGGGAGCTCCATCCTGTACGGCTGCCAAACCAACACCGAGAGTTACAGCGAGTTCGGCCGTGCAGGGGTATAAAGAGCAATGACCAATGTACGAACCAGTATTATTGCTGGATCGCAGGTAAAAGCGAACAGGGAAACTTATTTTACAGACAACCCTCGTATATTGCACATATTATGCATTACTACTTCAGCAATTTTACATATCTACTTCAGCAATAAAATATTATATAATATTATATTAGCATTAAAAACATTTTCTTAACCAATAAACAGTGAATATTAAGCATCCCGGAATAAGTAGGTACCTTTATGTTAAATTAATTAGAATCAGTCAATTCCGTTTGGAGTATTTCAATTATATTACCTTTATCTACAAACATGCACAGGTAGGTAGGTACATAAGAAATTTATATATAAAGATCATGACTTTCTTAACATGTTGCCGCTGCGTGGAGTTGGTTATTTTGAAGTCGTCGCTGTCTTTCGAGATGAAACTTAAATCCTTTGACACGGAGTGAGAACTATGAAGCGCTGGTATTACCAACACATCACGACAGAGCATTAAGGCCTGCTCGAGTATTCACAAGGAAAGTTGGAGATAGCGTCAGATTAAGGGATTTGAGTGAAATGCTTTTCGGGGCTGTAGCTTGAAATGTTTCAGAGGCTTTTTATTCATGAGCCATCCTTTTTTTCAATTAACGGGAAAACCGATTAATCCAGCGTTCATACAAAAAATTAACTGCTACTACAGTTTTGTATGTCAAGGTAAAATGGTATCATATTATACAGAACGTAGGTTAAATTTTATAGTTGATGTGTGATTCTGCATGCAATTGCATTGAAAGTTCCTATAAAAATAAGTAAATAAATTTTATATGAGTAGGAATTGTATATCGTTATTTTTATTGTTGGCCACAAAAACTGTCGAACAACAGTCATAAAAAAAGAAGAAAAAAAGTTGACAAATTGACACTTCCCGTTCCAACTGTATGTTCTTGCATGTAGGAACCTCTGATCACGTATCCCATATTTCCTCGATATAATATTTATCGTTACTATTGTTATGGCAAAGATTATCGACTACAAATAATACAAGTATGAAAATAATAAGTAAAAAAATATTAAAGGGTATTTGTGTTCACTTCGGGTGTGTTATTTTATTTGAAAAAAAATTCCGTAGTTTAATTCATTTAGTATTGTATATGTATAAAAATTAAAAAAAAACGCATAATGTCTGATTATGAAAATACGTTTGAAAGAGTTAAATGAATTGTAAAGGCAACTTTAATATAATAGGTAGATAAATAAATACTTGAATAAAGAAATGCACAATAGGTATGTAAGTATCGTGTTTTGTATTTTGAATGTCGAATGTCAAAGATATCCTATCATGGACATTCATTAAAAGTATCAGTAATGTATCAAAACTGACACTTCATAGACAATATTATGATGAATATAGCAGAATATCTCATTATTAATTACACGAAGTTCTAGAGACGCGTGTGTACCGCAGTGGAGCAGTATCTAGCAGTTTAGATTAACTCAGAATATAAGTTTCCTTATATTTCCACCGGCGTCGGTGCACGTATGAGCTACGTGATGGATGATGTCGAATGAAGGAGATGTAGTGTATGTAGTAAGTATGCGAAGAAACCTCCACTGTTGTAGATAGATATATAAACCTTTTAATGAACCCCATACGACGTCTACGTATCTTCCTTTTTTATTATGCATTAACACTGTCTATACTCACCTACACCATGCGTGACCTTTCTCGCGTTTTGAACAATTAAGTAGCAGAAGGTTTATTGAAAAAAAAAATGAACAGTTTTATGACTTTTTTACGAGTCTGTCTTTGGTGAACTGAACTAGAATCGATCGTAGTCTGGTAAGAAAAATGTTACATAATTTTACAAAGACCCTGTGAATGGATCCCTAGAACCCACAATTCATGTCTGAAAAGTATTTTATTGAACATATTATAAATATTGCTTTTATAACATCTGATGACAACTTTAAAATTTAACAGGAAACCATACTAAAAAATAAGGTTTCACAGAGATATTTTTTTAAAACCGTTATTATCACAAACATCCTTGTTATAAAGTATTTAAATTAGGTACCTTCTTTTTCTTCGTTTGCCGTATCAGTGGGGCTAGTACGAGTTTTATCGAGAGCTAATTGCACGCAAATAAGCGCTTATTAGCGTGCAATTAATGTTCTAAAATCAAACGATCAAATCATTCGATCATTTCAGTATGAAAATTTTTCGAATCTCTTTCGATGATCGAATATCGAAACGAACTTATACTAGGGCTACAGGTCACCCCGACATTGGCGATCACTTCGGCGAAAGCTTCTCTGTCTTGCGCTACCCGGAACAACTCCTCCGCGCTTCTTATTCCGGTCCAGTATCGAACATTTGCATATATAGGTACCATCTGCTGAAAATACAAAATATTTGCCATAAAACAAAAGTAAGAAAAAAAAAGAAGGTAAATTTTATGTATAAGATAAAAATTATCGGTTTATAAAATATCCTTAGGGAAATGAACACATTATATTATATTATTTTAATTTACTATCGAATATTATTTTTTGTAGTTCTTTTATTAAATATAACAAGGTTTATAAAATAAATATTAGATCAGAGAACACAAAGTGGTTCTTTCACATTGTTTGAAAAAAAAAATGACTGCATGTCAATAAATAATGCAAGACATTCATTTTGTTCGCAACACAATATGAGAATTCGACATTATTATTTCATAGAATGGATAGAATTTATTGATTTCGTGAAATATTTAACGATCACATTCCCTATGGCCCTTCGCTCACTTCGTCGTAACGTAAGCGTATCTTAATGCGCATATAGAACGTGAACGTACTTGTTAAGAAAAGATTTCAGACGAAGCGTATCGTACTTCAAACCGTTTGCGGACTGGTACTCGTATTACTCTCGTCTTCCCTACGTTTACGTTACGTTAAGTGAAGAACCTTTCAAATTCACCTCTTTGGAAAACTATTTTCTACAAAGTTTTGATATGAACGATCGGAAAAAGTTTTCGGATTATCCACTTCTCCAAATTCTGTGGATAAACAGTGCAAAAACCAAACGATGGAAAGAAGTATAATTAGGCATTCGTTTTTAATGGAAGATATTAAAAATTATTAACACATTTAACAACTTTTTCATTTATAGGTAATTTCTTACATTTTTTCATAAATTTCGGCTCACTCAAAGAAAGCTAAGTTTGTGCTGGGATTTGTGAAAGAGGATGATGGTCAGCACCGGAGATCGAACCCACAATATTTAATGGAATAAAAGTTGATGACTGAACCGCTAGCACATCAATAAAATACTGCAAAATGTCTTTAAAAATATGAAATTTGTGTTAAAAGCTAAAGCATAAAAATACAAACAACATGATAAAATAAGTACATAGTAAGCAGTAAGCACCAATAATAATATACTTTGTATTATATAATATGTAAGTGTGTTTACATACGAGTAATTATGATTTAGTCGGAAAAATACAGTAATTATTTAAAAACTTCTCTATCTTTTGATAAATAATAAAATTGATTGGTATAAAAAATGAAAATATAATAATTTGAAGGTTTTGTTTGAATTATAATCTTTGATAGGGTAGAGTATCAATTATAAAACTATCCTACCAACGACTGTAATCTGTTAAAAATGTAACCTGATTTTTTTATCCTTTAAACATAATCCAATGTGGTATCACATACTGTAGTAGTAGGTAATCACTGATCTAAACATTTTAATACAAACTCGTAGTCTGGAGCTCGATCACACATCTGCCGTTAGGAAAATGGTTACTTCGACATTACTGACATTACCTATTGGCATTAGTCCATATAATGCCAAAGCACGTACACAATAATCTCATGTTAAAACACATAGGAACAAAACTAAGTCTGTCATAACACTCATAACCATTATTTCTAAAAACCAAACTAATCCTAAAATTAACCATACCCTCTTTCAATGGCTGACAAAATTGACTTATCTGCCTTTTAATATAGTATACTGTATTACTGTCCGTTTCCACTATGTTCAGTGCCTCTGTTAAGTAAGTGATATATTTTACATTATCGCTAAATATATATTTTAATGATGTAGCGGTCATGTTTCGTATGACGACATTATCCACCAATAGCGTTGCTGCATAATGTCGCACAACTGTCAGCTACCAACAAGTCTTCATAGAGTTAACACAGAAAACGCATCATCCGTCTCAACGCGCATCGCGGTACGCCACTCGGCCTCCGCGCATTGATATCTTCTTCAGTATTTTTGTAACATTTTATTTATTTTATTTATTTTCGGTTTTTTCTTTCATCAGCCGGCATTACAGTATTCACCTATGCACCGGCAGTGTCATACCTATCATAAAAAAAAAACAGAATATATCTCCAAAACCTCTCACTCTAACAATCACGAACTACAAGTGGTGACCCCGACGTGATTGCAAACCTCCATGAACTTAATCCCAAAATGACATTATAATTTATTCCTCACTCTTGTGTATGATTTTTTTAACTGTTTTATTTTGTTATCAGGCAAAAAGAACCTGTGAGTTTTTAAAATTTAAAATATATAATATTATGTGCCTAATATATTTTTTTTTAATTGAAGGGGATATCATCATGGACAGCCAGTCAGTCAAGACTGGGTAGGACTGGTCTTGAACCAGGTTAAAACCTCTCCTTCACCTGTCATATCCCGGTTTCTGCCTTTCGGCCTACCCAGGGACGTGATTTGGTCCTAAAATGCTCCCCTCTGTTGTTTTTCGTCTGCTTCATGAAAAAAAGAAAAAAGTTTCTTCATGATATTTTCAAAGAATTGCTGCGCAAGCCTCCAGTTCTCCTTTAGTGCCTAATACTGCGATTAAATGTTGGTCAAAATCAATAACTATCTACAAAACCTACATTCTTACACAAATTAAAAATAAATTTCTGATTAAAAATATACATTCTGTTTCAATCAAATTTATAATCCACAACTGGTTGTTTCCGAATTTAATTAATTGTTTTAACATTGAGGTTTATCTTTAATCCTTCGAACCACTCGGAACTCGGATGGTTTCTAACTAAAATAGATTCTCGGATTAAGAATCTTAATCCTTCATCTTATTCCGCACAAATCCCCAAAAATCGTAATCGCAACTCTCACAATCCAGTTTCCGAGTCACTGACTCTTTTCGTCAACTTTTAATTAATTCTACCCTTTGTTGACTTACATTCTGTTTTATTATGCAAACATTATATCTATAACCCGCAAACAAACAAAACAATTCTGTGGTGGCATGGTAAAAGGCATTAAGTCGCGTTTTTCAGCATTTTGAGTTATAAGCGCTACATCATACATTATCACAAACAGAACAAAGTTCAAAAACATAAGTTTAAAAAAATCCACTTATAAAGGATTTAAAAGCATTTTTTCATTCCGGCATAACTCAATATTAATTTTATTTGGCAAGGTAAAACGACGCGCGTCGAATTTTGTCTACCACGAAGTAAAACGGTGTTGTCTATGATAGAGCTGCCGTGAGAAGCCGTTCTTTTAAGTGAACCTTTTTAAAATGTGTTTAAATAATGTATTTTGTGAACTTTGTGACAGGTATCTTCCTTATCTGTCGACCAATCTGTTTACAACTTTCGTTGTTTTTATTGTTAAGCTATAGACAATAGATCGGTAATACTATCTGCATATTATTTTTTTTTTAAATATTTTTTCATTGCTATTTTAATACTATTATTAATATAATCGTGCTAGTGCGAACTATTATATCAACAACTGATGACTGATTATACAGTTCGATTTAAAAATAATATGAACAAACCACTACGGGCTTACGACCATCTTCTAATGTTATTTCGAAAGTTGGATTAGTGTGATCACTTTACGTTAGCAACGTTCGCCATTAGGTCGTAATTTAAGGTCGTTCAAATTTCCGAATATTCATCTGGTTTGCTGTTGGAATCTCCACTGCGCATGATTTTGTGCAGCTTGTATGTATGACCTCTTCCCAAACCGTGTATAAATTCCTCAGCTCTGTTTTGAAGGATCGGTACATTGTGACATGGGTTATCTTAACAAAGGTAATAATACCTATAATTAACTAATTTCATTTTATTATTCAAAGAATATTCTTCATTTATTACTTAACAATATCACGTTCTGAGCAAAAAAAATATACCTACTGATATTCTGGGAATGCTATGCTAGAAAATAATAATAGGTAAGCTAAAAAATAGCTAATATTTATGAAGAATAAAATGTAAATGTTGAAAAATAATAAATTGGCATGTGATAGAGAGTAACTGGGTATATTTCCTTGTAAAATTTGACATAAGTACAAAATTTTTCAACCTATGAGCCAAAATTGTCAAGGTAAAAAGACACGCATTATAAATAAAGCATATAAACAAAGAAATATTGAAGAAATAAATATGAGTTATCGTATAGTGAACCCTTTTTAACGAAGTAAATGCATCAAAGTTGATCTATTTTATTTGTATTAAATAATATTTGACAAAAATGAAACCTCTTAAAATACTGACAAGTAAATCCGCCATACTGAGAAATGTCATCCCACTGACTTAATGCCTTTTACCATGCCACCACAGAATTAAAGTGTTTCTTTCATAGATAATACTTTTAGCTGCTAGGTTCATTAGAATAACAATATAATTTTTAATTGTAAATGCCACAAATTAAGAGTCAAACGAAACCACCAAAAGCAAGAATATTTGCTTGTCAAATTTAAAGAAAAAGAAAGAAAATAATTTGTCATAAACATTGCGCAAGATCGAGCACAATGGAGAGCTCTAGTTGCCTCCCTATGCCCCTAAGTAGGGTGTATAGGAAGTTTTGAAACGATTTATGTGGAGTATGTCGAAATGTGTAATATGGCCTGTACACATCTGAACACGCGCGGTAACGTACAACCAACGCCAACGGAAATTAATTGATACGTTGCATTGGTTACCCTTAGTTTTGTGTACACTTTGGATGAGTCCAGATTAATTTTTACCAAAAAGAAATATTAGATTTGAACCTGTGCCTGTTATTTTGGAGTCAGCGATTTGACAATACCTGTAGTAGGTAAAAATAATAATTGACGAATCGTGCATGCATTCGTGGTTGAAATTGAATTAAAGCAATTTATTTGTTTTTCCACAAATTTAATATCCTGCCTATTTTCGTAAGCTAATGTCCCATGCTATCACAGCAGACTAGGAAACTAGTGAAAAAAATGTATGATTCCAATTCCACTCACATACTTTGAATGTTAAATTGCAATATTATTTTAATGAATCACGTTTGCTTTCAGGTTTATTTTATTAAAAAAATATATACGCGTGTGGAAGAAATATCAAACGAAATGTAGGCACTAAGCCATACAAAAAATCTAAAGCCTTAAAAGGCCGGCCGGTGTGTATTGTAAACATAATTTTCATAAAATTATAACGGGTCTTGCTATTTTTAATAACATTTCATCGTTTACGCTTTTTTGTTAGATTTTATAACAGAAAATAACAACAATGATGGTATTTACACTTTATTACTCGTGTGTGTGTGCTTTTATTATTATTTAGCTATATTCTTTGTTAGTTTCGTTAGCATTGCGCTTTTGTTCAGTATTGTTTTCATTATTATGATGAAATATATACGACTCGGTGTACTTGCAAATAACCCTACATTATCTACACGAATATTTCTGTTTGGATAACGAAACTTCATCTTAGGGATTTCAAAGGTTGGCGTAAAACATCGAACATATTAACAATCATCAAAAATAACATTCTTTATGATAGGTTTCAAATTTAATCACAACAATAGATAGACTGTTATTTCTTCTGTGTGTTTTGCGCTCCGACCTGTTGTGGCCTATTGATCTTCCCCTTCTTGCTCATGGTGTCTCCCAATTAGAGCTTCCCTACTAATCTCAGACGCTTCAAGAAGTCCAGCACTAGGAGGGAATCCAAGGTGGCAAGACCTCCACCTCTATCCTTTGTTTACAGAAACTTCTTTTCGAGCATAAACTACTGCATCGTAGTCAGTGAGAAAGTGGTGAGGCGTTTCTGCCCCTTCTTCGCAGAATCTAGAGGTTCCATCATCTTCGAGTCCTAGCTTCCACGGGTGTTCCCAAAGTCTACAGTGACCCGTTAATAAAGAACCTGTTAGGGGTTTATGACCTATTTTACTTAGGTTCAAACATGTTTTGGTCTACCTTAAAATTCACCCACATTATTGTGAACAAAAAAAAATTATTTCGAAGAAATGATTGAAAATTAAGCTGTGTTAAAAGTTTACACTTAAAAATGTAAAAGAAGTAACCAAATTTAATAATCGACTAAAGACCTGTCAAAGTTATACTACCAAAACAAGAATTTATATTCGGGGGGACCTGGCATGGTACAGGTAGAAGATGGTGGCCACGGACATTTTCAACAGGATGAAGAACCTCATAATAATTTGGAGATCAAAACTTTTGCAGTTTTGTTAAATTTAAGTCAGGATGATGGTTTTAATAAAATTCTTGTTTTGATTGGATACACACACACTTTGTTTTCTAAAAAAAAACAAATGAAGGTTACAGCAAATACCTATAATAATTTAAATCATGACATGATATTGTTTTCGATGTTTTTAGAAGGGGTTGAACTCCCTATTCTCATCCCTCGCTTTGTTTATACTCTGAGAGGAAAGATTAAAACTTACCTCTAAATTTAATATCAAAATTTGCAAGAGAGACCGAGTCTCGCTGTGACGGGACGGCTTCATTAGCATCCATGCGCCACGATGCCTCTATGTCTCTCATTACATTACAACCTACGGTACGGAGATAAAGCCTTCTCTATATCTACACCTCTATACAGACATCTCTTAATTAATTGTTTGTGCAAAATCTCGTTTCATGGTCGTTGCTTTGTTTGATGACTCAAATTGAAACGTATTACAAACTATCATTTTCAAGCAATCAAAATATTCATATTAGTTTTCCTTCTTTTAACGAATCTAGGCTCACTCAAAGTGAGAATACAAATACACTACTTCGACATCATTCACAAAGCGTAATGCTTTTGTTGTGAAAGTGGAAATGGTCAACACCATGATTCGAGCCCCCGACCTTTCAGCGTACGAAAGACGTCAACTTTTAACACTGGTCTACCAACCACTTTGGGTACCTACCTACACCAACTATTATGCACGAGTACACATTTACAAACATAAAATCAATAATTTCTAGAATTCAAAACGTTCCTATCCCTTTTTTTAATGATAGGAGCAAATAAAATAAAACACTATAAGTTTCACAAAAAAAGTTAAATGGCAAGTAAAACTTTTTAATTTAAAAAACTTTATACATAATAATAAGTAAGTAAGAGAAATAGGAGAAGTTGTATGAGAAATGTTATGTCGATGGAAGAAGCGAAAGAAATATGCTTGGATAGAAAAGAGTGGAGGTCCGCTCTCTCTGCCTAACCCTTACGGGACACGGCGTGATGGGTGGTTATACATAATCAATGATTATTTGATAAAACTTTGTCAAATTTTGGAAAGGTTCTTGGGGGTTGTCTATTTAATCCATTTTCAAAGCAGTCTTAGTTGTAAATATAATAATAAGTATGGTAAAACTAAATAGTCTGCCATTTATTTAAATCAGATCCAACTCGCTTAACTTTAAACGTAGGTATGTAATATCACTGCTTAGTAGGGTTGCGTTTTAACCTAAAACCTGGAACAATTCAGTGGAGAACAAAGTTTTCTGACACTTTGATGTGTCTCTAACAGATTTGTACATAAAGTAGTTTTGTTTCAGAAATAATGAACATATCGCAAGCTTTCATACTGTCATAGATTGTAAGTTCATTCACTCAATTCAGTTTTGTTGTGTTAAGTACATAATAATGTTGTTGGTTAAAACGTTTTATGTGAATATCTTCCATTGTGTGCCGCATCAGTCAAGCGTAGGTTATCAACGAGCAAAGATCTTTATACCGAATATATTGAATGACGAAATAAAGATTGTTATATTAACAGCATCAAAACATTGATGCAGTCAAATATTAACACATGCACCTTCATTAATGATAGAAAATCCATTAGAAACACCTAAAACCAACAAACATCTTAAGTTACAGAACAGTAGGCCTAGACAAATTGCACTTTTTATATTTTTATATACTTAAGTGTCTTTGTTTGGTTTAAATAATTGTTTATGATAATATATTCCAGTGGACCGTTCATTTTTTTCGCACTATACATTGACGAAATCTTCGTTTGTAGTCGAACGCCAATTTGAATTTGTCTAGACTACTCTAGACCGAAAGGGCGTAAAAACCACCATGTAGGACCAACACTGTAGGTTCTTATATAGTTACACTGTGCATTCGCTCGTGCGTGTTTTTAAAAACCGCTTTTTAAGTCATCAGAAATTATTACAAATGTTTGGTAAAAATTCGACATTGTAACTATTTTAACAATAATTATAAAAACGCTTCAAGAGGTGCCTAAATACGATAATTTAGTTGTTAACTTATTCAAGTCCTAGCCCTTGCTAATTTCTTTTTTGGTAGTGTTTGGTTTTGTCAGAAAAAGAAAAAAAATAAGAAAGTTACTCGCCACATTAGAAAATTTAAGGAAATTAAATGTAGGTAACATTGTTAGAGTTTTATTTTTCAAAATAATTTAACTCTAATTATGAAATGAAATTTGTGTTTGGAAGAAACTGACAGTTTTTCGATAGTTGGTGCGATCGACAGAATTCTGATGCAAAAAAAAATGGTTTAAAACAGATGTCTCGGTCGGAATTGCATTGGTGAAATAGGCAATTAGTTTATCATTATCGAATTCATTACTCATAGTTTGAACCAGTCTGTCGAAAAAGCCAGTAAGTATTGTAGTGATGAAATCAATGTGTTGAGATGCTGCCTAGAAAACAAGGCTGCCGATATCAGTGTACAAAATTTGATAGACAATTTTCAATATTTATTGATAAAACAATAATTTTCAAATCAATATTTCGAATTGCTCGCTATAGTGGAAGAAAATAATTTTATTAAAAATAAATTAATTTCGTTTAGAGAATAAGAAAAACCATCTTGTTTCAACGTTCAAAAGCAATTACTCTAAAGCTTTGATAAAAATTAATTCTATCAGAAGGTTTCAGACGAGCGTAAGGTATTAATTTCCTGAACGAAGACGAGTGGAGACGAGCACGAAGTACACACGTTTTGAGGTCGATCTTTAGTGAACATTGTAAAATGTTCAACTTTCAACAAGTTTGGTAAACTCAATCCCAAAAATCATTGATGCTTCGAACATTTTGATATGATTGAAACAAATAGTATCGACTGGAAATTATGTAGGTAATGAGGTTTTTATGAAAAATTGACTACTACCTACCGTAGTTTGCATCGTATCGAAATATCCATTATTATTTATTGTCGAAAGAGCGCTCTCAAAACGTCAAACACACTTTATATTATACTTTCTCAATGTACTTGTAATTCAACATAACACCTTTTGAAGAAACCAAAGCAGGGTGATTTCCGCGTATTTATCGCGAAGAATGTTGATTTGGTAACCAAAGCGTCTCTACCTATTTCTAAGTATTTCTTCTTCTTACTCCTTTTTTTGTAGACTTGGGAGTCTGTTATATCAGGATTTTCCTCATGATACGTTAAATCCCAGCTTCATTCCCATCATTTTGTGGGTCTACCTGGTCAGCGCTACCAATAATATTGGTTAATTTAATTGGTTAATTAATCATATTATGATTCTCCATGCAGGGTTAAATGGGTATGATGTCCTTGGCGTGTCCATCCTTTCTACGTGTTGGTTCGAATATCGCCGCTTTCGACGTCCCTATTTGACCAAATCTAAAATTCCCGTATTTCTTATTCTATCTAGAGTCTTTTGACAGCTTTTACGACACAGAGCGTTTTTATTTCTGTTATTCTTATAGCATGTTCTTTGTTTTGAGGTTGCACTTATGCACCTAATTTGCAACCCTGGAAACCTGGAACTCTCCACAACTATTCTGTATTGCAATCAGCTATATTGGAATGTTATCTGAATAGCTGATTAAATCCTGTTCTCGAAACATTCTCCCATACTGGTTAAGCCACGTTTCGCGTTACCTTTAAAAAAATATCAATGTTTTAATATATTTTATACGAGTCTATAATATAGGAGGATGGTATATTTGAATACTGAACCACAGAACTGCCATATTAATGGTTGTAGGTTTTGTAAATTTTGTACTTTATTCCACACAATGGTCGTGTATTTGATTGTTGGCGCGTACTTCCTTCCCTCTATTTGGGGAATTATTTATCGACGCCACTTTCCCCGTTACATGTTTTATGACGATGTTAGGAAAATCGCAAAATACAACCAAATACATTTTTATTCTCATTCTTTCTCGTCAAAATACATTACACAACATTTGAGGCTCTTCTATTGATATACATACAAATGTACTTATGATTTTTAAAATAATAGGTACTTACCTACTTTAAAATTGATAAAATCGAAAACAATATTATTGGAATAACAGCCACAAGTATTTATAGGCAGAAAGTATGTGTTTATGTTAACGTAATATAATGTATAGTGAAATTATGTTGGAGCGTTGTGATCAAAGGTTTATTTCTGGGTGCCCGTTTGGAATTTGAGAACACTTAAAGTGTAAAGACTTAACCTTAATCTCTCTCTTGGTGCCTTATCGAGCTAACTCCATGACAAAGATCTCCTAGAAAAAATCTTTCCTGGCTTGCGCTGCCCTAAAAAGACTTTGTGTATTTCTTTTGTTTTGGGGCTAGGAAAGCCGTATCGTTTCGACTCTCTGCGGGCGTATATTTTGTTCCATGCTACTGAGCAATAATAAAAATTCTATATTTTATACGTCTACATATTTTAATTGCAATATTCCGTTGATGTGAATAAAACATTACATTTTTGAAATTCCACTCTATCTGATCATTAAAGCCAAGAAAAAGAGCAATACATAATATCTAACTACTTACTTGATTGAATATGACTTTGTAGCGCTGAAGAGTAGATATTGAGCAATTATTAGAATAGAGCGATGACACCAAATCGGCCAATCCTTCCACCTTCGCAGAGATAAGCTGGACTCATAAAGTCGTACATCAAGATGGAGTATACGTAGGTATTTATCAGGAGTAGTCTAAGTTTTATATTATACTAGCTAATACCCGTCTTGCTTTACGTTTTTAATTCCGAATGTCAAGCTTGATTGGTAGGTAATTAAACAGGTTCTATTGTTCTAGTCTAGCTTCCCATTGCTTAACTGACCTCTATAACTGACATAAGCACAGAAAAAGAAGAATTACACTTTCACAATTCATAAAAAGAGAGAAGAATGACAATTTTAATGTTTATAAAAAAGAAAGAAGAAAAATTATAGTCTGCCACATACCTAGGTACATGGAAAAAACTGCATGTATCATAATATGTTACATCTTACACTTGATTCAATTCCACTGCTCAATAGAAGGGTAAAAAATTCCTTTAATAGTAATATAATACAAACCTACCTAAATAATATGAAAGTTTTACTCTCAATATGGTTTGAGTCTTGACTACATTCCCTACAACCTCTATGTGTGGAATGGTACAAATTTTATGCGATTGGCTAATGATAAAGGCAGCTGTTATACCGACCTCAAACGTTAGTCGAAAAGTAATCTGAAAATGTACTTTCATTTTAATGTTGATAAAATGTGTTTTATATGGTTTGAATTACATTTATTTTTATTTCAAAACAACCTTGAATCTTTTAAATACATTTTTATTCTGTCAAACTTTGGTTCCATGCAACATTTACATGAGTAATTTTGTTTTCAAAAGATGGCCATCTGTGTTTACGCAGATTTTACTATGAACATTTTGTAATTTTAGAAATTTATTAATCACATTAAATATATATGAGAAATTGTAAAAATTTGTATCTATGATTACCATAAATTTCTTTTCCATGTCTGGATACATCAAACTCAAAATAATCGCCACAAATTGTTGAAGAGTTTTGCATCTAACTTGACATCAATGGTTGATGTGTTATAACTTCAAGATGCAAGTAACAACATCTGGTAGATTATTACTGAGCGAATAAAAATCAACTTGATTATGCAAATAAACTCACCTACATAGATTAACAATACTCTCTATTTTGGTGGTTCAACTTATAAATCTGCAATCCCCAGACTCGTCACAGGAAATTGAAGAATTAATTGCCCATAGTAGGATTCGAAACCTACCGAGATGCTCACTTTACGTCAATAGATGTTGTATTATTATTATGTTATAGGTGAAAAATTCTATGGCAATTAGGCAAAACTATTTAATGTCATTTTGAGAAAGGCATTGGAATCAAAACAAAACTACACCACTACAATATAATTTAAAAAAATATGTGAAGTTACCTATAAGGAAATTTTCAATGAATCAATGCAGGTATATCAATATCCAATTTAGGTATTTCTTCTTCTCCTTATTGATAAATGCCATTATCTATTAAAATTAAACAAAATTTGAACCAATATGTACATAGGAAACAAATTCAAATTTAAGTTATTGGCTTCTGAAAAATTCAAGGTAGAACCATTTTAGTAGTAGTATTATTTATGAGTATGAATGAATGAATGAAAGAATTTTTATTTATTTTTTTTCCAATCATTATTTAATTCATAAAACATAAAATCAACAATTGAAAAGCTATATAAAAAAAATAAAATATGTATAATCTCAAAGTTTTATTGTTAAATCAGCAGAGTAAAAAAAATATTCTCCCAAACAAATGGAAACCAGAAAAGATATTCCGACCCACCGTTATATTAGTTATTCACTTCTTAACCCAACATTATATCATTTTTATTCCATAACCGAAATCAAAAATTTAAAGTTTAAATAAATCTGATGCTAGAACACAGAATTCTATACAATAAATAACGTAGAATCCCGATTCGCATTCAAAAATGAAGCCGAAATATTGCAACTTTTGACAGTTTGGTTCCCAAAAGAACGTGGTACGGTGTATATTTATTCAGTCGATTTTGTCGTGTTTTTTACAATAAAACATATTTTTACATTGAAATACCTAAGTGAAATTAGATCATTTTTAAGTATCTTTATAAATGTCAACATCATTTCTTACGTTTCGTTTTGACTACTGTACTGTCAAAATTGCCGGCCAAATCGGATTCACTTATTTACTATGAAGAGCTATTGGAGTACTCCATCTCGGTAGTTATATATAAAAATCTATTTGCTAGAAACACACTAATTGTATCAGCTTGTGTTGTGTCGAGCCAGAAGCATTATTGTTTTTATATAATATGGTTTAAGATACATTTAGACTCTGTATGAAGCTGATAATATGCTTTTAGCGGGCCACAACACAAAAGAAGAAAGAGAACTTATTTATAATGATATGTAGTAAAAATTGATAAAATCACTGGCACCCGCAAGAGTCTGTTATTGATTATGGTCAATCTTCTTTACATCCCATAAGCTGCCATTGAATATTTTTTCAATACAATTATTTCCCTTCTCAACTAAATGGGAAATTTTAAGGAACTCTCTAAAATTATTCATCTGCAAAATAATGTTTCTGAATTAAAATACACATAAAGAAATTCAAGAAACATAATTAATGAAATTTTTACATAGCTTACCATTTTGTTAAATAATGTTGTCTTGCAAAAATAAAAATTTTGAGTTTGTTTAAATAGAAATGCACTTTATCAATCAATTTGATCATTAGAAGTATGTACTTAATTGCTATGTCAAAAAGGTGGGATGAAAGCAATTAGTCTTGTTGAAAACACGTTTGCCAGAGGAACCTGAAAAAATATAAACAAAATTAATTACTTTAATTACTATTAAGATCCTGTAATTTCGGTACTTTCCGCCTTATAACATAACTATTCTGCAATTTGCAACGCATAAATGTTTGAAGTTATGGCTTAAGCTTACAAATATTTTAATCAATTAATGACTTACCAGTTTTATTTTCATTAAACTCAATTGGGAAGTTTTTCTTCCCTTGTGTGCCGCTAGGGGCGCCCTAGCTAATCCGGTCTATTGTCAAATTCAGTGTGGCCAACGGGGCCGATTTACTGCCATTTGGTAGGTAGCAGCATAGATAATATAATAATATACTGGGTAGCAGCGCTTCTCATCTAAATATTATAATAATATGACAGCTGGTTATTAAAACATAAATACGTTCGGAGATTTGTCAGTTTGAGACTGTATTTTTGTTATTTTTACCATTGCGTTTAGAAATAATTTTAAAATGAATAGAAATTACGGAGAATGGTCTATAAATCAGTTAAAAAAAGAATTAAAAAGACGTAATGCGAAGGTTTGTGGGAAAAAGGCCGTATTAGTAGGAAGGTTAGTATGATTTTTATAATAAGATTTTTCTAAATATTCATAATACACATTATACTTACAATTCAAAGTTTCCTTGAAATAGTCATTTGATTGAAAATGATCCTTGCAAACAACTGAGCTAAGTGACGGTTTCCAATTTTCATGTTTAATAGCATGTAACCACTTTGACATCAAGGTTTTATCCTTTGGAAAAAGATGTGTTCCTTTGTTTTTGCAAAACGGCACGCAACAGTATGTTGAAGGCATATTTAAAAATATTTTTTTTTTTTTTTCAAACTTTTTCCTTCACGTATTAATATTATATATTATGTAGATATTGAGATTATAAACGTTAATTTGACATTTACCATAGACCGGGTTAGCGAGGGCGCCTCTAGTGGTAGAAAAAGGAATAAAAACATCTCTACGTTGGCAGCACTGAATTTGACAATAGACCTGATTAGAAGTTCTGCCATCTAGTGTGTATTATCGGAAGCTCCCCAGAAAACTTCCCATTGAAAATAATTATTTTCAAAATCGAACCGTAACTTTCGTTTGACAACAAAATACGATTTATTGTGAAGTGTCATCCTGTCATCGTGGTGTGATCCATGGATAACAAAAGATAATATTACAATTCAACATTAGTTAGAATATAGGTATAAGTACTATAAAATTATTTTATGATATAATAATATTTTGATTTACTTTTATAATGGCCTCTTAAAATACTTAATTCATTCAAAAAAATATTTTTTACACATAAACCACCTTAAATGTGAAAAAAAAAATATAAAACATTCAATAAATTATATTTTTTCTCGAATTACTTATATAATGGCCTCTTTAAATACTTGATTCATTTAAAAAAATATTTTTCACACAAAAACTACATTATTGTGTAAAAAAAAAATTATTTAAAAACATTCAATAAATTATTATAAAAAATTTCTTCATTCTTTTTTGTTTTCTCGCTCACTATCTATGGCGACCGCGGACCGATTGTCATTAGATTCAGATTCTGACAGCTCATACAAACAAAACGAAACAGCGATTGAATTCCAAATTCAAAAACATTGTAAGCTTTTAATATATTGAAATATATTTTTCTAAGTAGGTACCTAAGCTATATATAATTACTAAGATTAGGCTATTCATGAATTGTAAAGATATAGGGGGCATAATATGTGATACTTTTTGAATTTGCTGTCCCTGTAACTAAAATATGACAGGTTTTGAAGGTTATTTTGTATACTATGTTCTAGACATGGAGTAGCAGCTTTGAAATAATAATACCTGGTACATTATGCAGTCTAAATAGATTTTATGAAGATCTTTAAAAGGTATAAATGCTACACTTTCAAACAAATAATGAAAGATTCCAAATGAAGGTTTTATGCAGAGCATATATCAAATATGGTTCATTATGCAGTCTAAATGGATTTTATGAAGATCTTTAAAAGGTATAAATACTACACTTTAATATAATATGAAGTTCTTAAAAGTTTGATATACTTTCTAAATCCTTAATATTGATTCTAATCAAATTCTCACAATGTGTATTTTTAAAACAAATCCCTGAAAAATGCAAAATTTTCTAATCTTGAACCATGGCCATGTAATCACTTTATTTTGCTTTCATATATTAAATGAATTATGTTTTTTTCTAGGTCAGAACCTTGCAAGGATTTTGGATATGTCAAGAAACGCTGCCAAATTTTACCGGATGCTTCAACATTCAACAACATGCTATGTTTATTAAAAATATTACCCACCTTGTTTTGTGATGAATGTAACATTAAATAAAATAAGTAAAAGGTAAGAGAATATAAGTTTGCATTTATCTACATAAGAATTTTGAGCTCGATACAGTTTCGTGAATTCATATTCTAATAATGTTTTGAGATTTAGATGTGGGTAAGTACACACTACGCAAACTGTTTTACCATCCAATTCTTGCTATTATGGATGTTCATACAAATTTCAAATTAAATCTTCATTAATATATTTTATTACCTTAGCTTTATTATATTTTCTTTAATATTTAATATGATTTTATCTGGTACCCACATAATTACTCATCTATCTGGCTACGACAGTTTGAAAAAAAACTGTGGCCATAAATTTTTTAAAATGTGTCAATATTCAAAATGGAGGAAATATTTTTCCAAAATCTTTCATTAAATCTTTATTTATTGAGAATAATAAGATTTGAATAACATTTATATGTATAACAAATCAATCTCCAATTATTTTATTACATTTTCATACAGTAATACCAAGATTCCATTCTACGTTTACATGAGTAATTTTGTTTCCAAAAGATGGCTTACTGTCTTTTGTGAAAAATTTGTATGAAGATCTTAAAAAAATAAAGTTTTTTAAATAGCTCTAAATATATTAAAGTTAATTTATCAAAGAGTATTTAAGAACGCTCTCTGGAATTTTGCACGGCTTTTCGCATATTAATATCTGACCTTTACGTTTATTTTCTATGATTGATGCTCTTACAAAAATATATATATATATAAACGGACTAAAATATTATGTAGATTTGTTGTTAGACCCCAATATTTTTTATTTTCTATATGGTGCAACTATTTATTGGTGGATGCGGCTGTGGACTTCGCTTTTAGACTTGTGAATTTGAGATCCCACGAGTAACAGAAAATGTGATGACTATCTATCTTTACCCCCAAAAAAGCATGTCCGAAAACTTGCTTACTACATAGAAGCCGCAATGTATTTTTGATACTTAGAAACAGGTCCCTTACATCGCATCTCACAGGTATACCTCACGAAATCATTTTAATGCTAAAATATAGCAAAATGACATCACTGCGAAAAACTATGGGAAAGAAAAGCTATGTTACTTTACCTATAATTTAAAAGAAGCGATTTTCAAAACAGAATATCAATAGATTCTATTTTCCAGGCACGGTTCCTTATGTTTTCGTAATAAAAATAACAGTAGAACCCGATAAACAGATAGGCGCTAAAACGCAAAGTTTAGAAATTATTACTTTTCCCGCTAGTTGGCGAGAATTCATCATCTTGACAGACCCTCACGAATAAGATCCGGCGCCTTGAACAATGTGAGAAGGAAGACCGAGTCAGTGTAATGAAAAAAGTTCTGTTTTATTTTACATCTCACGTTGAATGTTGACAAATCATTCATACCAACGTCGAAGTCTCATCCCGGTGATAAAAAACTTTCTCCGGAACAAGTCTACAAACTGTGATTACTAACCTACCTTAGGTTTATATTTTATACCTGTTTCCCTATTCAAAAAAAAATATTTAAAGGAATAGTAAGTCTCTATGTACATATTCCTAATTTTCATAAAATTCTTTGTGAATTCACGAACCCTACTTTTGGTATTTTTTTACCAGAAATATTTGATATTCTTAGTTTCTTTTTCAAACTTACATTAGGAGAGGTACCTACCTAATATTTTTATCCTTATATGGTCAGTTATTGGCTTCATATTTGTGCTTCTGACGATTAATCTTACCTCCAAATATTTATTTTTCTTGCGTTCATACTGATCTGTGGGTTTTGGCAAAGGCTGCTTTTGTCCACTTTTATCAAATTGCTTCCTATCACATTGGTGTTGGAGATCCTTATGATAAACATCAAATAGTGAGATTCAGTATTAATAAAAAAAAATATGAAAAATTATTATTTAACGACCAATGTCGATTGATGATAGGTTTTTTATTTCAAACAAATACAACAGATTTTTCAAATCAAATACAACGGATTTTTTCACAAAATAATTGGACGCAGATTTTTATTTCTTAGTAAAAATTGCGTAGCCCTAGTATAAGTTTTCGATGATCGAATATCGAAACGATCATCGAAAGAGTTTCATACTAAAATGATCGAACGATTCGATCGTTTGATTTAAGAACACTAAATTATAAGAACACTTAATAAGCGCTTATTTGCGTGCAATTAGCTTTCGATAAAACTCGTACTAGCCCCACAGAATTTATTACATTTCATCATAATTTCATTAACACATCCGGTATTGACTCAAACATTGGATCTTTGAGGAAATTTTCTTCAATGAAATATTAGAAATATTTTATACTTATGCGAATATGCAATAAAGCAATAATATTCTAGAATATGTACTTTTAGAATCATACCTTCTGCTAACAGAACAATAAATAACCATTAGATATTTGAAAAGGACCTTTTATAAAAACTCAAACATTTTATAGTGTTTATTTTCATCAAATTTTCATAGACTCATCTGCCTATCATAATTTCTTTAGACTCATATATCTTTGGGAATATATTTTTGTCAAAAAGCTCTGATATATTTATCGATTTCTGTTGTTCATAAACTGTACGAGCAATAATCTTTATAGTCCCGACGATTTGCTTCCCATATAATTGCTTATCGCTAGAAGCTTGTTTGTTTATCCTCGCCCTTTATCATTGTGATGTATATACATAAGTAAAATATTTGTCTACCCTCTTCTCGGGGGTAATTCAATCAAGGAGAAAAGCCGTAACATAGAGTCTTTGTTTGTCAAAATATTTTAGCAAATTCTTTCCTCAGCATTTTTACGTTGTCATTGGTGCTGAAATGTTACGACCATAAAAATAAAATGACGGAAAAACAAATGCGTAAGACTGTTTGCTTTCATTTCAGGCAATCTCATATTGCTCGTCTAACGTTTTCCATCCTTCCTTTCCATTCCATCTCTCTCGCTTTCTTTCATTTCGTGTTTCTTTAATGTTTACACTGTGAAATTAGACGCGAACATATTTTCATGTGAAATATGTTTCATTACACACTCCTGGTATTGGTTAACAAACATATTATTATACCTAACTATGCTGGGAGAATTAAAAAAAAAGGTATTGTTTACCTTAACATATCAAAATAAATATTCGTTAAGTAAAATGTTGAGCGAATTTGAATCAGAAATAAAAACACCTTAGTTTGCGTCTACTGATGAATTTTCAAATACAACTCATTTTTTTGTAGATTTTTTGAAATATGCAAACTAACATCGAACTTAAATGTTCAGTTGAATAGCTTAAATTAGACCAATGCCTACACAAACTTAATTTCAAAGTCATATAATATAAATAAAGTTTTTAAAGTAGTAAATAGCAGAACCTTCTTTGGTAAAGATATCGTCAATACATAATTATTATACCTTAAAGTTTTCAGAAGTTTATTTATTTATTTTCTTTATTAGATAACTAGCTTTCCCGACAGACGTTGCCCCGTAAGTAGTCTTTACTATGCATATTGGCTTCAATTTGTAATTTATACATAAATACGTTTAAAATATATTTTAATGTTAAAAAAATATTACTTATTTCTGAAAGTTTAAAAAACATTCCATCAAAAATCTGCATACCTATATTTTTAATATCAATGGTTGTCAGGTGAACAATAATTGTGCTGTTATAGAATTTTTCATAGTAGGCGTTGGCGTAGCAGAAAACCCGTTTCATACTAACTTTAATATCATATTTTATATTATTTCTTATGCATTTTTCAACTTTTTAATAGTTATTCTGTTAATAAAATTCACTAAATGATGAACATGCATTTCTTGGTGGAATTTATTTTAAAATAAAGTTCAGATAAAAGATTTTATAACTTTTCCACATTTTTTTATTATCCTGACTAGTTTCGTAGGCACACGTCCTACATGGTCACAGGACTGTTTCTTAGTATCCTGTGACCATGTAGGACGTGTGCCTATGAAACTAGTCTAGATAATAAAAAATTGTGGAATAGTTATAAAATCTTTTATTTGAAGTTATTCTGTTATACAGAGCATAGAAGAATCCAATAAATCATACATCGGAAGAATCTGTTCAGCCGATCTCGAGTTATAAGTGTTCGCACTAACCCGACTTTCTTTTATATTATAGCTGATAATATTCCCGTTTTTTTTTTATTTCTCAAAATGGCTCACTGGAGTATTTACGAGTTTGGAAGACCCACCCCTGCCAATATTGTAAGAAAAGTATCTAAGAGGAGATACAAAAAAAAACATTCATTAAGAATCTCCCTTTATCTCCGGAGATGGAGGCTAGGAACCGGAACGCAGATTATATTTAATGATTCCTAATGTATCATCCCAGTCGGCTTAGCTGAATTCATTAACTGAGGAACTGCGATTAAAATATTAAACGGGAAATTCCCAATTCCGTGATTCTCACTAACTTCACAGTTCACACGTACATTTTCTTCCAAGATATTATTATTTTAATCATATTCTCAAAATTTTGTTCTCGGCTTTTTCAATTTTCTCAGGTTAGTTTTAATTAATTTATTAAAAGACTAGCGGTTGATATTAAAATTAATTACGGGCTTTTGGTTACTTTTCCCAGTTTATTACATTTTGTTTGTTCCAGTAGGATTTTTTTATTTTGTATGCAGAGTCATATGCTGTTATTTCTTTCCAAAAACGAGATTGAGTGAAATGTAAGTATACCTGATTATACATTTTCATAATTTCACTCAACATTAGTACAGACGTTGTTCCATCTTAAGTGTTGTGGGTGATAGAATGTTACGTAGTTGTATTTCAAAGCATTGTGCAATATTACATCTTGTAACGTGATGAGAGGTTATACATAATGGAACGTGACATTATAATATTACTTAAAGAGATGGTACATAAGAGTGTGTGTCATAACTCAACGTAATGTAATGCAACATAACAGGTTGTGATAAACGCTACTTAATGCTGAGTTACAATAACGGTGGGTTATATAATGTTATCAAATGTGGTGACATAAAGAAATAAAGTTGTGTAATATTACGTAACCTTATGTTATGTATATAGCATAACATTGTGTAATTTGAATTATGTTATATTATAATACATAACATCTTGTTATTCAATGTAACGCAATGCGATTTTACAAAATGGTACGTTATATAATGTTACGTAAAGGGATGTTACATAACAGTGTGTGATATAATGTAAAGGAATGTTATTTAACATAACAGGGTGTGATAAACGATATGTCATGTTACATAACAGTGGGTTATATAATGTTACCAAATATGGTGACATAACAACATAAAGTTGTTTAATATTACGTAACCTTATTATATATATATATAGCATAATATTGTGTAATATATATTTCCATAATGTTATATCATAATGCATAACATTTTGTTAAACAATGTAAGGTTACATAATGGTACGTGATATAAAGTTACGTAAAGGGATGGTACATAACAATGTGTGATATAACTAAACTTAATGTAATGTAACATAACAGGTGTGATAAACGCTACGTAATGTTAAGTTACATAACGGTGGGTGTTATATTGTAACTTAAAGTTGTTTGACGGTACATAATGTTGTTACATAACAACATAAAGTTGTGAAATATTACGTTTACTTATGTTATATAGCATAACATTGTGTAACATATATTTGCATAATGTTATATCATAATTCATATAATTAAAAAAAAAAAATTGTATCGTTCAGATACACGAAACCATGGGAAATTTTTCATTCTTTTTTTTATAGAGATTATAATAAATAAACTTTTTGAATCGGAACTCTTTCTAGCTGTAATTTTTGTAAACGATGGATCCCCACTAGAAAAAGGCGTGTTTATACTCTTTACACGACACACTGTAGTCGATGAAACATGGAAAAAAATGGAAATGTGCTTTCAAGTTTTTTAATCAAAATATCGTTATCAATTTTGTAGCCGTGGAATAAACAAAATCACTATTCACCTAATGCAATATGCACCTATACTCTAATGATTATATAGCAAATTTACAATAAAACATTCTTAAAGCACGTCGTTGAAATCTCACCGTCTCATTTATGTTTGATCGCTTCAATTTTAATATTTGTACCTACTTAAAAAGTATTCTTTGAGTATTTTCTTCAAAACGTCATTATATTTCTTATTAATTTAGTTGATGCATCATGGTTGTAAGACCTCGATGATTTTTTTATTTTTTTATTACTGAAATCGAGTGATGCAGCGACCTCGATGATTACGGGAATGCAATATTTGCTTTATTTGTTTAAAATTTCTATTATCAAAATGATAAACCAAAACAAAATGGGCCAAAATATGAAGGGAGCACCTAATTGGACGGGATAAAAACTTAAAAACAGCATATTTATTATAGAAAGCGTTATCGTACACTCGAAACAACTGTCAGTTGACGTTAAATCCAATATGGCGGGACAAAATCTACAGAGATCAGCTCACAATCAAGCGATACGCGTTAAACTATCTCGATGACGATAAACTATCTTGATCGTAATATTTTCTTTCGCTGAGCCATTTTTTCCACTGATCGTAGTTTTTAAATAAAGCAGTAAGTGTTTTGAAATGCCGATATCGTGCACTTTGCCATACTTATAAAAATATCATCATGTTATTGGTTTGAAGGAAGCTCTTGGCCGGCTTCGGATGTTACGCCACAAAATAAGGCTCTGATCAATCACGTCTCACAAATGGAAGACTCAAGAATACCCCACAGCACGAACAACAGGCCAGCGACTATTATGCTTGTTTATTGAATTTTTTGAAAAAATGTTTAGAGACTGACTTAATCAAAAGACCCCCAAAATCGCTGTGATATCATAGCGACTATCAAGATACGATTTTACGCTGACTTTCAAATTTGGAAAATTTCCAAAAACGAATTTGAATAGAATAAGGGAGAAATAAAATTATATCTTCTCAAACGTATGTAAACATCGCAATAAATAATTTGGTTGTGAAATAAATGGGGGCAAAAAGTAAGGTGGAAAAAATATGTCAACTGTCAATGTTCCTACTCGTAGGTAGGTAGGTAGGTCATTATACAACCTAAGTGCACTTTTAATTGTTCTGGGACTAAACACAGGGGACAGTGAGTACTTTGTACCTACATAACAAGTCATTAATATCTTTCAAGTAAAGAATCGTTATTTCCGGCTTCTTCTGTGCTTCTCTCTCTTTCTTTTATGTTTAACATTTTTTTTATTATTTCTGAGAACATTTTTGCTTTACCATTTTCAAAATATACTTAAGTACCTATCTTCTTATAAAATCCAATTAGATACATTACAAGAAGGTGCCTAATTAAAGTATTTCACAGTCAATAATGAATGATAGGATTATTGCAATAATTGTATGCAATAATTGATAATCCTAGTGTGAAACCTGTTATTGGAGCACTGAAGATACTGTTATCCTGCTACCAGCCACTTTCTTTATCTTTCCATATTATAAGATCTATATATAAGTATATTCCTGTATAAGTGTTTTTTACTGTGTACCTTAATTTTAACTGTTCTCTTATCTACTCACTTTTATGTATTTGTACCCTTGTGTTAAAATTCCAAATTTGTACTATGTCTAACTCCATCTGAGGAAGAAAGCAGTCGCTTTCGAAAACCAGTGAATGGTAATTAAAATAACACATATTATAAAATGTGTATCTTGTACAAACAAACCAATGATTAGTAGGTAAGTAGATGATCTTTTCGAGCAAATAACTTTACTAATCGGATTGGAATTTCATTACACGGATGAGTTTTCAATAAATGATGTAATTTCGAGTTTCGAGCCGCGTTGAATCGGGCGATTGTAAGGATTCGTTTGATTGAGATATCGGGTTAGACTGAAACTAGCGGCACAGTTTTGAACCTATAAATAATAACTTTTACAAATTCGCAATATTTGACTATTATTATAGAGCATTCTCCAAATCTGTCTGGATTTTTTAGACTTCTGCTGTGAGAAGGAATTCTACTAATGTTTTTATATATATTTTTTTTATAAAGGAGATCAAATTGGCTGATGGTATCAGGTAGCCTCTGTATAGCTACTAACCTATAACCATTAATCACACATCCTTTGGCATGACTCCAAGGACAACTTGGATTGTTGATCTTTGGGTAGAAAAGCATGTTCCTTCCGAAATGATAGGGCTAGGTGAATAAATATGGGACGGCTCATAGAAGGCAGAATAGGATATCCTCTGCTTGTTGGGCAATCATGCAAGGCACCCCATATACTCTCTTCTACTAGTTGGCCCTAGCATCCATAAGGATAGGATGTACCACGGTTTCTGCCGAGGCCAACCAAACAAGGTCCATTACTTGAGTGAGAGGGTGAGAGTAGAGTTGAAATGCAGTGTCTATAGAGGCATTGCATGCTCTTTTATTATTACCTTGGACCCCAAAACGTATTGGTATTATACGTTCTACAAAAAATAGGTATGAATGCTAACTTTAAGAGCTGAAATTGCAATAAATCAATCAATCAATGCTCCCTTTTAAACCCCACTCAGGAGCATAGGGAGGCAATAAGATCTCTCCATTGCGCTCGATCTTGCGTAATGTTTATGACCTCCTCCCACACCATATCCGAATCCCTCAGTTCTGCTTCGAAGGAGCGGAAGAACAGTGCTCTCCTCGGCCAACTGTTATTCGGCATCCTTAACACATGTCCCAGCCAAGTCCATCTCCTCTCCACAATGGTAGAGGTGACGGGCCCTTGCTGGGTGCGCCAGTGTATAGCGCCGTTCGTGATACGATGGTACCATCTTTTACCCAAAATTCTCCTGAGGAACTTCATTTCAAATGCAGAGATTTTTTGTGCCTGGCCTTTTTTGGTCAGGTGCCAGGACTCACACCCATACAGGAGAATGGGCAACACACACGCATCAAACAGTTAACATTTTCGTCTCGACACTAAACGCCGACGCTTTCCAAATCTGCAATAACTACAAAAAATGAAAGAGATAGAATGAAAACAAAACACGCCCATATAAATAGTTTAACTACTGCTATTATATCGTGTATTATTGACCCTTGTGATAAACATTCTAGACTGCAATGCGTATATCGTTACGAAAAAGAGATGAGTATCTAGATACTCAGTTCCTTTATAAAAAGGAATAATATCAAAACAAAAGAAAGAAAGTAGGAACATGGGTTCATGAGTAAAACAAAAACCAATAATGATGTTTAGGAGAAATGTTTTAATGATGGTGATTTTGATTCTCGGATACTCTTTATACCTACGTTCATAATTACGATACGATAATTAATTAATTCATTGGAACTGATTCTTTCAAGATGGAATTCAATACTTGGAACCATTCCTTATTTGAAAAGTACCTACGTATTGAAGTTGTTGGTAGCCTGGCTTTTTCGTCGCCGACTTTCGTGTTGGAAGTCGTGGTTATGATTCCGATCGCCGAACATTCGACACAAGCTTTTAGTAGCTTACTGTGTAAAAGTCGAATTTGTATTCACTTTGAGTGGCCATCATAGATTCATTAAAAAATGAGACTCACAACACAACTCATTTAAGGATGCAATGGAATATTATAAAATTGGTACGAAATTAAATGATTTTTGATTTTAAATTTTTTAAAACCATCTTCCTACTAAAGTACGAAGAGTAAAATTTTCGTACGACAACATTGTCTAATCCAACTTTTTTATTGGTAAAGTCGTCTGTGGCTCGATATTATAGTTGAAATACTATACTACCCTACTCGAAATATTATTTTCAACTACAAGGACTATTTTTTATACTAACTGTTCTTCATGAGTTTACTATAACGATAATCTTGTCGACGAAATATTATGTGATTCTCAATCAGCGTTCTAACCTACAACAACTGTTGTCCTAGCAGAAAAGTCAAATTGTCCGCACTTCTCAACGCAGTTAAGAAAAATTGAATTTATTGACAATCAAACAATCGAGTCTTGTGAACGGATTTAAAAAAAAATAGATTTCGCTGAAATTAATTTTCTCGACGTTTTCGAGGGTGTAGATTCCAAAAATGCAAAAAAAAATTTCCGCGTACCCGTACCCGTAAGCGTAGGTACGCCAAAAATGTGTGCGCACCCATAACTCATAGTAATTCTTATCCGATTTGATTGAAATTTGGTAGAACGGTTAGCCTCTCGATGTAGATGAGTCAGTAAAATGTTGAGATCTGTACCTTCAGAGGAGCCCTCTTAAAGTATCCAAAGAAAATTTCACTTGTTCTAGAAAAAGGGCTAAAAAAGAAAAAAAATCTTCGATTTTCATAAAATTTGGTATAAGGGTTGGTCTTATGCTCCTACACAAGCACGTAAAATATGTAGTTCTAGAGCAGATAATAAAAAACTCCAATAGTCGATAGCATTTTAAAGTTTCTATAATAATTCCAAGGATAAATTCATTTATTTATTTATTTATTTAGATTATGAAGTTACAAAAATTACATATTTTATAACTTAAAAATAACAATATTATTCCACTTATATTATACAGATTTAGACGTCACATTTTAATCGTAAAATTATGAATTTTTATATGTTTTACACGAAAAGGCTGTTATAATATACTATGAGTTCTGGGCTACCCTAGGTTAGCAGCTTTTTTTTTTATTTATTTTTGATTATTTGAATAATTACTTCCACGACCGAAAAAATGCATGTTCGACAAAAGTGTACTATATTTTAATTCTAGGAATTATTCGCTCGCGTATGTTTGCCTTCTTACTCATCACAACAAAGTAAACTACAAACGGAAATCTTGCAACAAAAACAAACAATCATGCAACAATAATCGTTTGCTTTTGTTCGCAATACAAAAAAAAAAAAAGAAAATCACTAGGTTGATTCAAACAAACATATATACCTACCTGCGTACTCACAAGTAATATATCAAACCCTTTGTTAAAAACACTGTAATTATCTAGACTACATGCTTTTAACTAGAGTGTGAATATTTGTTTGAAAATTCACGGTATCTACACCTTTTTATATCGTAACTAGCTGATATCCGGCGAGTTGCTACCCCGAAAGAAACTGGATAATTTTATAGAATTATTGCATTTTAGAAAAAAATATATTAACCGCTTTGTTTTCTGTTAACCTTTTTCATTGTTCTGCTTGCTCGTTTTATAAGCAAGATCAAACAACAAGTCGATATTATAGTGAAAGGTTTGGCAGCTTGAGCATTATATATACAATACATATTATGTATAGTTGCAGCATTAAAACTTAACTATTTAGGTACTTACTTAACAACCCTGTATTCCTCAGTCGTCACCGCCTCATTCCAATTAAAACCAGCATCCTTAAGATTTACCTCGTGTAACATTTGATTGGACTGTTAGTGCGTGTTCTAATTGGAAAGCGAACAGGGCCTTTGGATAGTTGAGGCTTCTGGTATTGATACAGAGCATTGAGCTTCTACTAGATCTCTTTAATTCGTGTTAAAATTTCTATATGTAGTTAAATTAATTGCTCTACCTATAGATTAACTCAGGTTTACTCTAGCTTATAATAAATGACGCATCCCATGGAAAACGTTGAATTTTCCATGCCTGTGGGCTTTCTCATTGCATATGCGCTGCAGCCAGGCCAGTCTATTTAATGCATAAAATCTATTGCATCAAGATAATTTTAGTTAGGTAATGATTCTGTCAACATTAAATTAGCAGTTGTTTTTTGTAATGGAATGAAGCTTAGTCTTCGATTTTTATCGAATAGTTTGGATATTAATATCTAAATACCTATTTATTTATTTTAACAAAACACATTACAGAGGACAACTATACATTAAAAGTAGAAACAGTATAAATTTATGGCCATAATCTAAGTTGACCTCCATCGAGATGTGTCACATGTTACATAGTATATTATTGATTGAAACAGTTACAACATGTTCCAGAGAGAAAAAAATGTTAAACATATTATTATATTTCGAATGCATAGTTTCTACGTCGATGTTTTGGGAAGAAGGCGCTTGGTGATGGTCCACTGGAAATAAAAAACGAAACGAGTCTTGTATAGCTCAATCACAATAATGTTTATATAGAAATTTGATAATGGATCGTAATGAAGAGTTCGTGTTGCCTCCCTTTACCCCTGAGTAGGGTTCAAAGGAAGATTGTTTCGTTGGAGACGGTTGTATCCACTATCATATTTTGTTAAAATTTTTGTGATAGAACCACACAAGACTTGTTTAATTTTTTTTATTTTAAGTGTATAAAACCAACTAAACTCTTCAATTTTGTATATTAGTATAGATGTACATAATATGTGAGTATGCATGTAAAAAAAAGTCAATGGTTGTAAATGAAAAAACATCCCCTTTTTGGGATATAATAAAAATAATTAAACGGACATTCTCAACACGGATAACACTTTGAACCACGAATTTTCATTCCTTGAAATCCGCAGTAAAGCGCTCCCGTAGGGCTGGTAATATAACACTCTGGAATAAAAGGATTTTGGAGAGGCCTTGCGGCCACCCCATTGTTGGCTCAGCCTATAGAGGATTCCGTTTTTTTTTTTGTCTTTAACATAACCTAAATGATGATTAATGTTCGCTTTGTGTTTTTATTCTTTTCTCGTCCATTTTATATCGTTGTCTCTTCCAAGAAAAGAATTGGAGAGTTTGAAAAAAAAAACCTAGAATGGGGACACAGCATTTGAAGTGACGTTCTAGAAATAATTACTCATGTTTTTTTTTTTGTAGAAAGATACCAATGGAAGAATAAAAATGTTGTTTTTCAATTGAGTTATATTTTTTTATTCATAAAGACCGGGGCCCTATATTCAATTACATAATATATACACCTTCGTTTTCTAAATTTAGATTTATTTTCATCCAACAAAAAAAAAATTATATCACAACTTACATAATTTTGTATTTACTTTTTCGGTCAATTCGTCATTATGGTTCCTTTTTGACTAAAATGAGATTAAGATGTGCTTCAATACATTCTTATATATGTCTTTGTGTTCACTTTCGGTGAGCCCAAATTTATTTTAAAAATCAGGATATAAGCCTCGAGTACAAACTACCCGCAAACCACACGTTTCGTCGGCATCTACACTTCTGAAATCCTACCCATTTATTACTTTAAAAAATAACTTCAGTTTTTAACACAAGTATACTCCATGTACCTACCTACATAAGACAGCTGTCAAGCTTAGCCATATTCTGATTTAACCTTACATACAGTATTATTATACTATTTTAAAATGCACTGAGCACCTGAGTTTTGGCATAACTTCGCCTATATTTTGCGCTTTGTATGTACTTTGCTTTGTTTTCACGAGTTTACTTGACTTTTCACTTACCGCCGTAAGAGCGTGTTGAGCTTTCTAAACCAATATTAAAAGAAGAAATCCAACCTCTAGATAAACTTTAGATTTATAATAAAAGAAACTTTGAAATCTCTCCTTAGTTTTGGCTTGCGATCATTGATGGATGATACTGCCAAGTTTAAGCCATTTATGCATTCGCGATTATATGGCGAAATTTATACTCGGGACTTTGTTAAATAAAGCTAGAATGACTTTCAATATTCAATGTGCAGTAAAATACTCATTCCTCAATTTCTTTTATTCATTTATATGTCAAACAGAAAGCTTTAAAGTAATCAATTATTGAAAAAAATAACAAAGCACGTCAAATCTTACTCGTTTTAGGTATTATTCGATACGATATGTATTTAAATCCGTAAAATATGAATAGAAAGACAGTGACCTCCCGTACAGAAGGTCAACAATTCCAACACTGGTTCATTAACTTATGCTACAGCTATGTATGTTAATGTGAATGTAGATATTGATTTTGTTAAAATGTTGTTTTCATTATGCTACACCCACAAACAGGCTATGCCTTGTGGGATTTTTCGAAATGTTTAATTGTTAAGTTAATTTTAAGAATGTATTTTTTTATTTGAAAAATAAACATTTTTATATTATTATTACTTTCCGCCCGTTTCATACAAAAGAACTCACGCAACACTACATAGTTTTGTGTTTGTATATTGTATAGCACGCGGACAATGTTTCGGGTAGGCGGCGTTGGTCGATGATCACTAATAAGTCAGTCACTGTTCTTGGGTTATTTATTTATTACAATTATAAACGGCAATAGCCTTTAAAAACAAATACAATAATGTAATAATACAGAAATGGCATGCAACATGTGTCAAACATCGTTAAAAAAACAAATCAGTTGATGCAACAACAACGATATATAAAATCAAGTAAGACAAAAAAGGTCAATGTGCCAAATATAGAATCTAACAAAATTTTACAGAATACAAGCAGTAAAATAGACAAGTGCAAATAAAAGTATGCAGCTTTTGAAATTTGAAAAAGGCACTACACATAGGAACAATTATTATTACTTAAATTTTATTAAGACAGTCAAACAGGAACAGATAAAAACAAAAAATGTCAATGTGTTAATCATCTATGTATAAAATAAGATAGTTGAAGTTATTCTAATATGATATAGTACTTACACCAAATTATACAAATACATTTGTAAGAACACTTTTACACAAAAATGTAAGAATGTTAAGTTAAATGTCACTTGACGTAGCTTAACGATTTGCTTTTTTCATCCTGCGTTCAATTGCCTATATATTATTTCGACTCTTTGTTTACAATCAATCTACATTTTGTTTAATAAAGAAGGCAAACGGTTTAACTGACAGAGATTGCCTCAGCTAATAATTTCAGCTTTTATACCTAAGTACTATTCGTTCAGTTATAGCGTGTACTCACCCTTTCGTATTTATATATGAGAGAAGGTTTGAAAAGGATTCAGTTACTCAAGCTTTTTACGCTTGACAATTTAAATGTTACATTGTTTCATATTCCATATTCTTTATATAGGTATAAGTCGTAGTTGTAAACAAAAATAATTGACTTAGGTTGAACGGAGTGGAAAGTCCAGTAAGAAAGATTAACGCTCTTGCATTCCTACGATTCCAAAGATTTAGCAGAGGCCATTAAAGGAATACCGAACGAAATTAAATGGAAACCGTGCAAATGGTCTATAAAAAGACAATAAATAATTGCTCGTGCTTTCCCCTATTAACTTCTTCGTAGCCATGGAGCGCCTAAACGAGCAGAATACATTTTTCTCTCAGACAACATTAACTTCTCGTAATATATTCTGATTTTAAAAAAAGAATTAGATGGGTACGTATTTCTTTACGAGAATTATTGACACCGCTACAAGAATGATTCAAAACTTTATAAAAATATTAAATAATATAACTAAGATAATACTATTCTATACAAAATCTGTCAGTTTAGCCTTGGAAACTTATTGCCTGAGACATTTTTCTAAATTTTTTTTTTTTTTTTTTTTTTCTTTCTAACTTATCGCTAGTCAAGCAGTCACGTCCAATCTGAGACTGAAATTTCAAGCGAAAAACACCTGAAAAATTATGGCCTAACCGGAAATGGAACGCAGGACCTCTTGAACTGTGAACATCGTGTAAAATAGATAAATTTACTATTGTACAAATTAGAATTCAAAGAAGAATTGGTTCGACCGAGAGTGACGTAGAATGCAACGTTACATTGATTACGTTATCGCGCGTGTTCAGATGTGTACAGACCTTAAGAGAAATAGGAGAGGTTGCATGAGAAATGGTACCTATGTCGATGGAAGCAGTGAAAAAAGTGTGCTCGGATACAAAAGAGTGGAGCTCTGTTCTCTCCGCCTATCCCTTACAGGACAAGGCATGAAGGATAAAAAAAATCTAAGTTAAAACAGAGCAACGTAGTAGATATGTCGGGTAAGCTAATCTACAAACAGGGTGACTGGTAATTCGATACATTCCTTGAAATGGGTTATACTAGAGGAAGTTTGCAACAATTTTGTTCCCATTACCCAGGGGTCAAATGCCAATGGTTTTCGAGTAATTTAACTGTTTAGAGTTTTTTTTGTGAACAAAATACTCCTTTTTGGAAACTAAAAATACATTTTTCCAATAGCTGAAGAATAATGGAATGGTTTAAGTAAAAAATCGAGAAGAAAATTTTAAAAACCTCAGAAAAAAGCTCTAAAAAGTTAAATAATTTAAAAACCATTGGCATTTGACCCCTGGTTAATGGGAACAAAAGTGTTGCAAATTTGTTCTAGTATAGCCCCTTTCAAGGAATGTATCAAATTACCGGTCATCCTGTATGTATATAGGTCATAGAACGGATAGAAAGAATCAACATCGATTTATCTCGTTTGATGTTTTTTCGTTGGGATAATAATATTTTTAATAAAATACAAAAACTTTGTGAATACGAAGGGGAATATTTAAATAATAATAGGCATCGACTCGATGTACATATGAGGATATTATGACCGCCCGTATTTTGTATATGAACATGGGTTAAAAAGATATTTTGTCGGGTATTTTTTTTACTATCATACATAGAATAATGCTTTTATCATACTTACATTTTAATGTAAGTATCTCTGTTTGTTTACATATTTTTTATAGGTGAATAATCATCTTCTTTTATAGTCGTACTAGCGGACACTTTAATTAAAAGGCGTGAGCTACTTAGAGGTGGGAAGATCAGCTTAATTTTTTTAACGTCATAGATGTTTCTTCTTCTTCTTCTTCCTCTCTTCATAGATCCTGCCGATCTGTTTGTGCCGTCGTTTCAGCCTCTTGGGAGGTCGACTGCCAACTATCTCTCCATCGCTTTGGTGGTCTTCCTGTGGGTCTTCTTCCTTCAGGGTTGCCTTGAAGGGCGACACGAGGAGTTATGTCGTCTGACATTCTATTAACGTGCTCGTTCCAGTGTCGCCTTCGTTGCCTTCCCCATTTGACGATGTCCTCCGTGTTACACATGCTGCGGATGGTATTATTCCTTATGCGATCACGCAGTGTGTTTCCGGTAATACATCTCAGTGTTTTCATTTCGGAGCTTCTCAGTCGGGACTTTGTTCTAGCAGTGTCTGCTCTGGCCTCTATTCCGTATGTGGCTATGGGTCGTACACAGGTCTTATATATACGAACCTTACTATCTAGTCGCATATGTTTGTTTCTCCATACGGTGTTCCTCAGGCATCCAGACACCGCTGCAGCCTTGTTTATTTGTGCCATGGTCTCCTCATAGAGGTTTCCTCTGCTGCTGATAGATGTTTCGTTAATTTTAAATAACTACATACTTGTACTTTAAAAGGCTTAAAAATCTTAAAAGATTGTATTTTCTACTGCAGTGTTTCCAACTCAAAAGTAATTGGTGGATTGGTTTTTTGGTATCTGGTAGGGTACTTCTTCTTCTTCGTCAGGCTGTCTCCGTCCATTGATGAACATAGGCCTCCCCCCTCTCCTTCCAATCATTCCTGTAGGGTACAATTTCCCTAAAAAAACTCATTCCGAAAATTTCGTATCTATAATATTAATACACAAACAATATTAAAACATTCTGAAGAGAATGACAGATTTGTATTTTTGTAGCGATAGGTAGTCATTGTTTTGCATCAGCTTCACACCGATGCGGTCAAATTAAAAAAAAGGCGTGATAGGATAATTACAAAAATTATCTTTTTAATGCGAGTAGGTATCAGAGTCGAGTAAACACTCGATTCCCGGTTAAAAAAAATTAAGGTGTTTTTGTTGTTTTTTTTTTAATTTTTTAAGTGATATAAAACTAACTTTGCATCAAGGACAAATTTGTTTCATAGTCTATAAACGGCATACCTATACATTTGTATATAGAAAGATTATTTTGCTGTGTTGTGAGTTCTAGATTGTAGTAAAAATAATATCGATGGATCAATCAAATCTAAATCAAAACTCCCTTTGAACTCCACTTAGGAGCATAGGCAGGCAAAAGAGCTCTCCGTTACGCTCGGTCTTGCGCAATGCTTATGCATTAATCTCGATGGATATCAGCTAGTTGTCCTTTTTTCAGTTAAAAACTGGTTTATCTTACATAATAATATAGAGTTACAAAACGACACATAAAATGATTGTATTGATCGATTGCTGAAAATTGAGAAGTATCTACCTATTTTTCTTTGACATTTTTTAACTTATTATAATTTCGACTTCAAAGCTTGAACTTAAAATTGATATTACCAAGTTTATCGCCAGAAGTTAATTTGTTCTTCTATAAATGAATAGATCGCACAAGATTAGATAGTACCTAGATTCCAACGCAATATCCGAAAACTTTGATGTGTAAAAGCTTTTTAAAATTAATAAATAACACTCTTCTATACATAGGTGTCAGTATAGCCGGCGGAACTTAATGCTTGAAGCATTGTCTACCAGTCAACCGGTCCCGTCCAATCTGAGACAGGATTCCAACCCCGAGTAGAAATTTCAAGTGGAAAAACACATTGAATATATTTCTGACCCGACCGGGAATCGTACCCGGGACCTCTTGATAGATGAGGTCGGTACATACACTTTAACATACATTTTTAGCTAGTAGGTAGCTAGTAGGTAGTTTATATAGAGCAGTGGCGAATGCTAATACTTATTTTTTTTTCAATCTTATAAAATAAATGAAAGTCGGGTTAGTGCGAACATTATAACTCGAGATCGGCTGAACAGATTTTTGTGATACTTGATTTATTGAATAATTCTTCTCCGCTCCGGATAACAGAATAATTTACTAAAAGTTCGAAAAATGGATAGCAAATATTATAAAATGAGATATCAAAGTTAGTATAGATTTCTTTCAAGCTTTCAGAAATATTTTTTTTCACATTCACACATAATTTTTCAAATGTATTTTGCATAAATCAATATTAAAAGTAAGAAGCACAGCATAATGTCTATTGGGAAAGCTGGTTTTAAATATAACTATCAAGTAATATTGCAGAAGTTTTGGATGTTGACTTTTTTACTCGGTTCATACATTTTATTTCAGTGGACTTCATGTACCTGTGAAACGAAGTGCCTTAGGAGAATTTTGGGTATAAGATGGTACCACCGCATAACGAACGACGCTATACGTCGGCGCACCCAGCGCAGGCCCATCACTTCCACCATTACTGAGAGGAGATGGGCATGGCTGAGACATGTGTTGAGGATGCCGAATGACAGTTGGCCGAGGAGAGCGCTGTTTTTACTCCCATCAGGGTCTCGAAGACGTGGAAGACCTTCTCATACCGTGTTCCGTTCCTTCGAGGCAGAGCTGAGGGACATGGACATGGTGTGGGAGGAGGTCATAAACATTGCGCAAGATCGAGCGCAATTGAGAGCTCTTGTTGCCTCCCTATGCCCCTAAGTGTGGTGTAAAAGGGAGAATTGAATTGAATTGATTGATAAAGTAATGGAAAAAATGACACTAAATTGTATTAATATTTTTTATTACAATTCTATAAAAATCCAAAAAAAGTAGGAATATCTCAATTACAGGAACAAACCAATAGTTAGGTTAGGTTGTGAGTTATTTTTTATTGTTATAAAAGTCTAAGTGACTAAATAGAAATTCATCAGAAAGTTATGCTCTATGCTCCTAAGTGGAGTTCAAAGGGAGATTTGGTTTGATTGATTTGGGCTTCATGTTTATTATAGTATCCAAAATACGCTTTTTGACACTAGACGTCAAGCTTAAACTGTCTCTTTCGCGCTTTTATTATTTTACTGCATGCGGTGAAATAGACACATAGGTATAGAATGCTTTGTATTTTCTCAAAGAATACTCCATTTGTAGTATAACGGCCGCCTTTCTTTTCTACGAAAATAAAGCATTACTTGCAACAGTGAACTTCATCGATACCTATGTTGTTTTCAATGTTCAAATATGCTGTCAAGTGGTGGAATGGGCTGATGTACAGATGTCAAGAAGAGGAGAGGTGATGTACACATGTAGATGTGGACCTCACAGATCTGAATCACCCCACAGGTGATTGTAATTGTTACGTAGAATCTTCTTACTTAATATCGTGGAGACACTTCCTACCTTGATGGAATGGATGACGATGAAGACCTCTCTGCCAATGCTCACCTGAGCCAGAAGATTGTGAGTTGCAGGCTTCCTCTATGGTCATCACTGGCTCCAACAAGATTCACCATCTGGGTACACTACGGCTAGCTTTACGATGACAAACAGAATTGTCCTCGTATGGTTCTTAACACAGAGCATGAGACACAATGGTTCATTGAGAAAGTTCTTAGATATTATTCTCAGATAAAGTTCTCAATTAAAATTCTCAAATAAGATTCTCAGGGGTCGTGTAAGTTCGTAAGTAAGCAAGAATAAGGCTCTTATGAACACTGAGTTAATTATAAAAGTCACTTTCACAGTTTCAAGTTTTATTTCCAAAACACACGCACAAAGGTTTACAATGTTCAAGAAAGAGGATTATATTTTAACAGGAAAAACTTATTGTTAACTTGTAATATTATTTTTGGAGTTCGTAAAATTACATACAACTCTATAAATTACTTATTTTTATCAAACAGTTCTATATTCGCTAATACACTTAATGTTCGTATCAACAATCTTTAAATTGCCACTTTGATGATTTTAAATATAACCTAAAATGATTTACAAGGATAAATTACGTATTATCCATCGAACGGAATCAATACGAAAAATCGATAGAACAGGTGGATACCACACACGTCTTATCCGAGACTGTTGGTGGCGCCGACTGATTACGTGACGCGCATACAGGTCAATGCGCGGGTATCCACTGGGGTAGAGGAGAGGGGAAAGAGTCCTTTCTATGCAAAGCGAAGTGGGTATAATGAAGTTAGGTACATACATTCTCAGAATCTATACTTAACAGTATTGGAAATTATCAATTATATTTGCAATACGACACTCTCCTCCAAGTTACTCAAAGCAGAAAAAAAATCAATAAAAAAAAGAAGGCCTGAAGCAGTATACAGCATTAACCATAATGGTTCAATCAGGACTTACCAAAAAAAAATTAAAAGAAGAATATTCAAGTGTTTATAAGACTGCGGGTAGTAAACTAGTATGCAACGTCATCAGGGCATTGTTGTTAAAAAAATATACATAAGTAACAACATTCTTAAAAAAAAAAATTATCAAATTAAATTTTTACAAATAAATTAGTTGACCCGCCCTAATAAGGAATACCATAAGTTTTTTTGTTATGAAGAATTGGTTACCTAAGCGAAAACAATCAAAACGTCAAAAGAAAATTCTAATCTCTGACGCGGACTGATGCTAACATCGTACAGTACATGCCATTATTGATATATGGAAATCAGTGATGCTATATAATACAACAAATTTTCTAGAGGAAAATTTTACTCAACAGCTGGTATAATAAATTAGTACTCAGACCTTGCTATATTTTAATTCAACAATAAGTCAATTCGTCCTTAGTCACAGGAATTATGGAACAATTCTTGATTGACTTCAAGGCAGCCCTTTATAGAATATAATTATAAAATTGAGGCCTCCAATTAGATCTTTTCAAACTTGAGAAGTTACCAATCTGGTTGTGCTACAACAATCATAACTCACTTATTAGCAACAATACCAGCAATTCAAGACCAAAGGCAACTCTTGGTTCACCTTTCCTGCACAATAGGTACCAATAATATTTTACTCCAAGGTAACACAATTAAATTTACAATACGAGTACTATTTTTCTTTGAGACCAGTCGGCATAGTCCAACTTTTGGTTTTAAAAATTAGTTTTAAAGAGGCGGATATGGTCAACAGGCACAGAAATGCAAGAATGAAATTTCAAAGCAAAATTAAATAAATACAAGAATTTTAGAACATAGTACACTATATCTATTATGATACGTATAGAAAATTAGAACAAGATTGATGCTTGTGTCATGAACCTAACCTTGACCCGTGAATACAATAATTATTTTATTAGTACAATGAAACATAAAAATTTACAGACAGTTTATACAAGTTTGAGCAACACACACATACTAATCTAACGCTTTCTATTCATTCATCTACTTACATATCCTTCTTATATAACAACAAAATTTGTGCACTATTATTTACCTCTTTCATTCTTCTTGTGCTGCAACCCTGTAGTCCGTCAAAGAATACAATTATTACCCTATTATCAACGAGAATTTATACTCACAAGCAAGTCAAGCCAAGGACACATCATCAACTGCAAGTACATGGTTAATATATATAATATATCTTATCATAACAGGTACATAGATATTTTTCTTAAGACTAGTAGACCCTAATTGCGTCTTTCAGATATTTTTAAGTTGAATTTAAAATGGCCTTGCCAGGATTCAGAATGTAATCCTGGTTATCACTGTTTATTTTCACTTTTAACACTGGTTTTCACAATTTTATGTTTAGGACGCTGCCTAACTGAACATTTATAGATACCTAATTTAAATTTTGACAGGAAAACTGTTTTATTGTGCAATCAACCGAGTCCACCAGACCTATAGAAGTACTTATACCAAAGTTTCTGTTTGCCCAAAGTATTACAGAATAACGAGGATGAATTTCTCGTGCTAGCAGAATTCGTAGGTGTTCTAGAATTCTATAACCGTAGGACGCCATTCAAATTTTATTTATAGAGACAAAATTGAAAAAATTCTCTAGACTTAACTATACATTTACTATTAAGACTCTAAGTGACAAATAGGCGTCCCTTTTGTCACGTCATTATACTATATACCGATCGGTGCTTATTTTTATATATTAGATACGACGAATTTACGCTTACAGAATATACCGTGTATTCAAGGTGAGGCTTCAACGAGAGTTGACTCTTTCTTTATTCTAGGTACGGTTTTTATGACTACGGACTTATTTTTATTATTTTATATACATACCAGACTCACGTAACTCTACACACAGGTGTATGAGATAATTGATTTGTCTGCTAATTGACTAATACATGGAACCTATTGTAAGTTGGCCGAACTATAGTGTGATAATTATTGAAATTAATTTCAATCAGAATAACACAATTATTGGAAAATAATTCTTTAACCATACCATATTCATAGGTATGTTAGTATCATACAAAATTTAACATAAAACACCTGGTCTAAGAGTGACCACTCTACTACCAACGGATTAACGGATTTGACGCTTTTGCGTAAAATAATTTGTTAGTTAATCAGGCTTAATTAAACAATGGAGTCTATTCTAAGCCGAACACCTGGCTGTGGCGCTAAATCTCTGAATTTCTTCATTCAGGAGGTACACCAATTTTTAAAAAAAAACTAACCCAAACAGGTCTTCCTAGACGAACAGGATCACTGTTGCCAAGGGGAACTAAGATATTCTCGAGGTTGAGTTCATGTTCACAGAATAATCAAACCTAGTAGAGAATATTATAATAAATAAACTATTGTTTCATTCTAAACATGATCACAGTTTAGAATAATAGTTCAAAGTTCACTAGCTTGAGTTCATGATCACAGAGACACAAGACTTCTACGGAACTTTCTATAACTAAATTACCGGTTATTTTCAAGACCAATAATTCTTTCCTTCATACCTTTGACACAAGTACACAAGGAGAACACAAACGATCAGAGTGCATATTAGACTTTCTGTCATGCATCTAATCTCTTTATACTAATATCTTATACTATATAAGGCTCAAGACTTTTAGTCTTAAACAACTCTAAGGGTAAATAAACATAATCTAGGCCTTATTTTACAGTCTAAAGACTGAAGAAATTGGCATACTGCTAATTTTTTACATAACAAGACTTTATTTTATATGAAACAAAAAAAATAATAACAAGGGAAAGATGCTTCATTCCGATATGGTTTTCTTTAAAACGTAGGTTACTCCTTTAGCACACATCTGAAGCATCAAGTCAATTAAGTGCAAAGGGCCTACAAGGTTGATTGCTGGTACTATAGGACAGCTGTAGACCAGGTCAACCGATTTCACTCCTTTGGATAGTCGACTGAAGGTCGAGTCCTCGAGTACACATGGGGTATATCAGTTGGGTATGTATTTCCTAGGAAGGATAATACTTAAGAATTTGAATTGTTATTCAACAATAAAAAATTTTAACTCCTACTCGCAGTTTACATAACAGGGTGTCACCGTAAAAATGTAAAACTACTTGTTCTTGGCCAGCTCTTATGGCTTGGCACAAAAACTGTCACGTTCAAGGGGTATATCTATCATTAAGTCTTGACAATATCTTTTATGTGGAATTTTCCTATATACGGGCCGTCGGCGTCCTGTAATTCGAAAACTGTGTAAGATAATTTGTTCACAACAATACACTTAATGAACCGGGGTGCAAGCTTTTTAGAAAAGTATTGGCCAGCATTTGATTGTTGGAAACTCCTTCTCCAGACGACCTGACCAACATTAAGGGATAAGTCTTTTCTACGAAGATTGTAACGAGCAGCACTTTGATGAAAAGCCTTTACTAACGAACGGGAGACAGATTCATAAAATTTTTCTAGGTGCGAGATGTCAGTAAGGCGTTGTTCTATAGGGTCTGTTGTGTCTGACGGAAAAGGTTGGTTGACTTGAAGGGGCCTATAAAAAGAGGCGTGAGGGACACTTTCGAATCCAAACATTAAGAGGTGGGGGGTGTGTCCGGTAGCGATATTCATTGTAGAGTTAAGACAAGAACATATCTTAGGCAAATAAGTACACCAGTCGCGTTGACTTTCTCCTACCATCATTGCGAGTAACGTGACTACTGTTTGATTGTATCTTTCCGATACATTGTGCTGGGGATGGAAAAAGGCGTTATAACGGAGATCTTTAATACCATAGGATGCAAGAAAGGAACGGAATTCTTGCGAGACAAATTGCTTTCCGTTGTCCATAATCAATATCTTGGGAACAGAGAAGGGAAGAAAGATGTGATTTTCCAAAAGTTGGATTACGTTACGGGAGGTAGCCGATCTTAATGCAAAAGTCCACAAAAATTTTGAAAAGTTATCGACGACTGTAAGGATAAAAAGATTTTTCTTAAGGCTGAGGGGGAAGGGACCTATAAAATCTAAACTGATTGACTCAAGAGGTCTTGTCAAATTTTTCGGAAATGTGGAAATACCTTGGGGGCCTTTATTGCTGTGTTTATAAGCTTTGCAACGTTCGCAGTTGGAAACAACCTGTTTAATGAGTGATAATAGACCCTTGGCATAATAAGTACGAGAAACGAATTCAAAAGTTTTCTGAACGCCAGGGTGACAATGTTCGTTATGATTTTCGTTTATAAGCTTTAATATATGACATCGGGGAACTACTAACTTCCATAAGTGAGGTGAACTATTTGAAATGGGATCCTTTTTGTACTTGCAGTATCTATACAGGTGACCATCGTTTATCATGTAATTTGGGAAACTCTGGGGTTGTTTTTCACAAGAAGAAAATAATTTATTATAACTAGAATCTGTAACGTTATTGAAAGGTTCGGGAATAGAAATTGCTGCAATTGGGAGCCTACTCAAGCCATCAGCGAGATGATTCTCACAGCCACGCTTGAATACAAAATCAAAATCATATTGGGATAATCTGCAGGCCCAGCGGGCAAGGCGGCCGCTTGGTGATGAAATTGAATTTAGATACTTCAGGCAACCATGGTCACTCATGACTGTAAAACGTGTCCCTTCTAAATAACTCCTAAAATGATGAATCGAGTCGACTATCGCTAACAACTCGCGTTCTGTGGTACTGTAATTCTTCTCTGGGGGGGAGAGTTTCCTGGAATGATAAGCTATGATATGTTCCACGCCGTTAGCATCCTTTTGAGAAAGATAGCTTCCCAAGCTGACAGCGCTCGCGTCGGTGGTAAGGATATAAGCTAAATTGTAATCTGGGGGCTTCAAAATCGGTGCTGACGTCATTAATTCTTTTAAAGTGTTAAAAGAAATTTCAGCCTCTTCTGACCATACGAACTTACGACCGTCATATTTGTTACTGGTTAATTTAGTGAGGGGGGAGGCTATTCTAGAGAAATCTTTAATAAAGCGACGATAATAGGCCATTAAGCCAATAAATGCTCTTACTTGTTTGCTGGATGTTGGACGCGGATATTTTAACATTACCGATACCTTGTCTGGGTCTGTTTGTATCCCATTACGGTCTATTACATGCCCTAAATACTTTAAGGTGGACTTACAAAATTCTGACTTACTTAGTTTTATAGTTAAGTTGGCTTCCTTCAATCTTGACAGGACAATACGCAGGGTTTTTAAATGGGACTCGAAATCTCTAGAGCAAATCAAAATATCGTCTAAATAGCACAGTACTTAATTCCCCAAATCAGGAAATAGGGTGTCCATTAGTCGTTGCATTTCGGCGGGTATGTTGCGCAATCCGAACGGTGTCACTTTGAAATGGAAGAGCCCGCGGTTCTCTACAAAGAAGGCCGTTTTTTCCTTACTAGATTGTTCAAGCGGCATTTGCCAAAAGCCTAAGCTAAGATCTAGAGCTGTCAGGTATTTGGTATCACGCAAGTTATCCAATATGTGATTGATGTTCGGTAGTCGGTAACTGTCGGCTTTTGTCACCTCGTTAAGCTTTCTGGGATCGAGAACCAGTCGACCGCTGCCGTCCTTTTTTGGAACTATGAATACATTATTTAAATAGGGTGACCGTGAGGGTTCGATTACATCCATTTGTAGCATGGAGTCTACCTCTCTGCAAAGTTGTTCTCTACGGACGTGGGAGGCCGGGTATGTACGTTGTCTCACTGGCGCACAATTTCCTGTATCAATCTTATGGCTAACTAAATGGGTACGCCCGAGACCTACCTTCTCAAATGCTATTTGGTCGAACTCGGTTATAACTGATTCTAAAATTAATTTTTGATTAGCAGAAAGGTCTTCTATTGAATTTAAACATCGAGGCACGCTTGTAACGGAGCTAATGTGACACGACGGTTCAGCATTTGATTTACTGTTTGGAAAAAGAGGAGGTACTAACTGTGATTTTTCTAAAAACGGTGTGCCCAAAATGAACTGTTCGGCCAAGGAAGGAGCTATTATGAATTCTGTCATTAATACTTTCTCATTGAAACACAAGGGAAGTGTAATTTTGCCGATAGTATGTATTGGTGAGTTGTCGACACTGCTGATATTCGTGGGAGAATACGTGGGAATGAAACCGACTTCTGCAAATGATTGATATAGGTTTCCCCCGAGAAGATTGACTGCTGCTCCGCTATCGAGTAACCCACGGTATTGTAAATGAAAAATTTTAAAATGTAAAAATGGTCGACGATCACTGGCATTGGAAATTTTTACCGAATTTACCTGCAAAGTATTATAGAATAATTTGACACAGGCAATCCATGCTTTTCTCTCTTTTACGCAGGTTGTATTATCCGGAGAGATTCTAGCAGGACCGCCTACACGTTTTTTTGTTTACTAAATGACGGGGGTGGACGAGAGAAATCCGGCACAGAAGTATTAGAAGAATTTTTGGATCGATTGAAAACTGAACGATTGATTGGAGCAACCGTAGGTCTTCGTGGGGTTCTACAATTTCGTGCATAATGTCCCATTTTACCACACTGGTAACACTTCACCGCAGGAGAAAGAGGTTTTCTAAATTGAACAGGGTTTGGTGGTCTAATATTTATACGAGGAGGACTCTTCACCGAACGCTGTGGGAGGGCTACCGTAATGGTTTCTAATTCTGTACATAATTGTTCTATCTCTTGAAGAGTCGAGGGTCTTCCCGCCACCAAAGCACTCGCATAACGTGAGTCCAATCCACGCTTTATGGATTTAACCAATTCTGCACCTCTGAAGGGGGATTCCAAAGATTGGTTCAGTATGACTATTCTAGAAATGAAATCTCCTGCGCTCTCTAGAGGTAGTTGAACAGCTGTTAAAACTTTTACTCTTCTCAAGCTATTTGCGTCAGGAGTATCAAACCTTTTGATGTATGCTTGCTTGATCTCTGACCATGGCCGATTTGTAAAATTGGAAGCTCTATGGAAAGTGAGAGCTCGTTCAGCAATGAACTCAGGCAAGGAACTGCCCAATGCCTCTATAGGGTAATTTCTTGAGATGGCTACTTCTTGTAAACGTGTGAAAAATTCGCGAACGTCCGATTTTCCTGAGAAATGTTCAACGGGCCATGATGAAAAGTTAGTTGAATGAGGCACTGTCCTAACATGGCGTGTTTCAGCAGGTAGTTCAGTAAAAGAACTAGGTTTGGCTGATAATGTATTAGGCAATGGTTCCTTTTCTGCGGAAGATTCCGAACGTAATAGATTTGTGACGGGGTCATATTCTGAACAGGAGGCGGCTGTCTCTATGCCGGAAGAAGAAGAGGAAGAGTTGGTATTCAATCCAGCATTGTATTCCAAACATTGTCTTCTAAGAGACAATAAACCCGCGGTAGGTTCTATTCCTCTTTGTCTCAACGCTTTTGACAATGTCCTAGAGTTAGACTTGTCCACTCTAGGTATCAAGATGTCAACGGGTTCCATTGCAGCAAAAAAAAATCCAACGAAAGAAAGAAAAGGAAGAACAAAATTTATTTAATAATCGCGTATATTGTGGAGGAGGACTTTCTCTTCAAATATATTTAAAACGAAACTTATCAATTACGGCAACGTAGGTATTTAATTGTATAACAATTGATGAATTGTTTCTATAAGCTTTCAAATGCATATTATTCATAGGCAAATTTCTAAACAATCAGCTGTTGTGCGCACGACGAAACAGAATTCTAATATACGAAGAAAGTATGTATACTGAATACACACACAGGTAAGTAGGTAGCTATAAATTTCAAAGTCGCAAAATGGTTAGGCCTTGACAACACACAATGCACCACGGTATAAGTAAGTAGGTAGGTATAGATTTTAAACCCGTGCAGTGAAGGACCTTGGCTAATATACGATACACTGAGGTATAAGTAAGTATGTGAAACTGCCTCGTGTCATTCCTACACCGTATGAATTTGGGAGCGCGCTCACCAAGTTTTTCGCGAAATCGGGAATCCTTTTCTACAGCCGGTAATATGTACATACAAAAAAAATCGTGGTAGGTTGGTCGTTGACCTCGGCTAGTTTCCTGTGGCAACAGGTATATTAACTTCGCAACAGTTTATTCACACACACACACAAACATGTTTCGGAGCGGAATATTTGACAAAACAAAAAAATAGTCCAGGGCTGGTTTCGTTTGTTGACTAATGAAATGTTACCAAAATTTTCTCGAAAACTAAACTTAGAAAAATTATTGCTCGTCTAATTCTTTGATCATCGACCTTCGTTAGAGAAACAACAAGAAGATTTCTCAAAAAAAAAAAGGAGAGAGAGAAAAAAGAAAAAAAAATAATTTTTTGATCAATATGTGGACAACAATTCTCGCTCTAATTTTCTACCACGTATGTGAATTGAGAGAAGAAAAGGAAGATGTATGTAAAGTACTTATCTGAAAATATCTCTTCCGAGAATATTTATTTATATAGGGCAGTATTATTTTTGACAATTCACTTCGTGACATGCAACACTTGCAGTATACACAAAAGCAAACTTCTATATAGTGCGTTTCAAAAAATTTATAACTTGAGACGCCTCAATATAGGTCGAAAGCAGAGAAAAAGAATACCGACGTTGAGAAAAAAAAATAGGTCACCTAAGCAATCTTTGTTAAGAGAGTATAATGAACGAGAGAAGAAAAATTTATAAACTTGGGACGTCCCTGGCAGATTCCGGCAAAAGACATTTACTGCGACGGAGCGCGGTTTGGGAGAGGGGGGCCAGCGCGTCGCTGTAAGTTCCCGCCCATAAATTCGTTAAAAAATGCTACCGAGGTACTTTATGGACAACGGTTTTTTGGCGGCATTTTTAGAGAACAAAGGAATGCATCGAAATATCAATTCTTGAACAAAATATGGACAGTGGACTGCACAAAAACATTACATATGACAATAATTAATATTCAACAGTCAGTTTTTCCTGTCAAAAGGATACCTTAAAAGGGTTTATTTTTAGTGTTCATTTATTCTTGATGCTATTATTGATTGGAGATGGATTGACTTACTTGATGCCATCACGGACGGGCGCCAATGTCAGTGGTGGAATGGGCTGATGTACAGATGTCAAGAAGAGGAGAGGTGATGTACACATGTAGATGTGGACCTCACAGATCTGAATCACCCCACAGGTGATTGTAATTGTTACGTAGAATCTTCTTACTTAATATCGTGGAGACACTTCCTACCTTGATGGAATGGATGACGATGAAGACCTCTCTGCCAATGCTCACCTGAGCCAGAAGATTGTGAGTTGCAGGCTTCCTCTATGGTCATCACTGGCTCCAACAAGATTCACCATCTGGGTACACTACGGCTAGCTTTACGATGACAAACAGAATTGTCCTCGTATGGTTCTTAACACAGAGCATGAGACACAATGGTTCATTGAGAAAGTTCTTAGATATTATTCTCAGATAAAGTTCTCAATTAAAATTCTCAAATAAGATTCTCAGGGGTCGTGTAAGTTCGTAAGTAAGCAAGAATAAGGCTCTTATGAACACTGAGTTAATTATAAAAGTCACTTTCACAGTTTCAAGTTTTATTTCCAAAACACACGCACAAAGGTTTACAATGTTCAAGAAAGAGGATTATATTTTAACAGGAAAAACTTATTGTTAACTTGTAATATTATTTTTGGAGTTCGTAAAATTACATACAACTCTATAAATTACTTATTTTTATCAAACAGTTCTATATTCGCTAATACACTTAATGTTCGTATCAACAATCTTTAAATTGCCACTTTGATGATTTTAAATATAACCTAAAATGATTTACAAGGATAAATTACGTATTATCCATCGAACGGAATCAATACGAAAAATCGATAGAACAGGTGGATACCACACACGTCTTATCCGAGACTGTTGGTGGCGCCGACTGATTACGTGACGCGCATACAGGTCAATGCGCGGGTATCCACTGGGGTAGAGGAGAGGGGAAAGAGTCCTTTCTATGCAAAGCGAAGTGGGTATAATGAAGTTAGGTACATACATTCTCAGAATCTATACTTAACAGTATTGGAAATTATCAATTATATTTGCAATACGACAATGCAGGTACTAAAAATATTAGAATAATTTGAGTTAATGTAATGTATTTATAACCCGCTCACAAAATATGTAACAACATATAATAACGTATTAAAATAAATGACTACGTAGAAACTAAATAAAATAATCCCAAACATATGAATTATTCTTGTAAACCTTTTCCGTCCACATATCTCCGAATATTTTGTTTTCGTATTTATTGGCGTCTGTGAATATAATATCCATGTGGAAAATGTCCAATTGTCGTCGGTTTGAAACAAATAACGTCAATAAATTCCAGTTTTAGGATGGAGATATTCAGATAAATGTACGGACAAGGTCTGTTCCGAATGTATATTATTTTGTCGATACAATTTTCAATAAGTTTCTGTATTTATAGGCTATTCTAGTATCCGTTGACCTATCGCATTCCAAAATCACATATTATTAAAATAACTTTGGGAACCTAAATAAGGGTCTCTTTTTGGCAAGTAAGTATAGAAAAATCTCAACAATTTTCAATATGGTTCCTAAAAACGTTAGACCTTTTGTACGTATATTATTATCTTCTGGCTGATTTAACATTCTCTCTTGTAACCCCACTTAGGGGTATATAGAAACTAGACAGGCAACAAGAAAAGTACTTTAATACAATGACAAGGTTTTCCTTCATAAATAAATAAATAAATAAAAGTCTTCTACACATAGGTGTCAGTATAGCCGGCGGAACTTAATGCTTGAAGCATTCTCTACCAGTCAACCGGTCTCCTCCAATCTGAGACAGGATGCCAGACCCGAGTATAAATTTCACAGTTTAAGCAATCTCCAATATCCATGATCGGGTACTAATGTCAAACGGGCCATTTCGTTGCATTTGTCTACTTTATTATTTATTCTACCTACCTATTAGTAGGTATCTTAATTATTTTTAAGCATTTATTGTTTGTATAATTTTTGCTTGCAAGAAATAAATAACTTTTTTTGGTGGCCTGGAGTTGAGCGCCTCGTCACGGTTTAAGTCATAGGTTCGAATCCAATGGGATTTTCCAAGATTGTGTACTCAAATTACATCGGCTATCCCAGCGCAGGCCCATCAAATCTACCATTGTGGAGAGGAGATGAACATGGTTGGGATATGTCTTAAGCATCGTACTCACTTGCGCCGCGAAAGTGTGACATTGCATCAATTTAATCGAAAAGTTAAGTGTATACGTGATTCGAAAAAGCGAACGTGAACGGAACTCACGCATCTTTTTGATAAAATGTATATAACTATACACGTTCGCGGCGCAAGTAAGTACTAAGCTTTAAGGATGCCGAATGACAGTTGGCTGAGGAGAGACTATTCTTCCTCTCATCAGGGTCTCAAAAACGAGGAAGGCTATTTCATACTGCGTTTTGTTTCTTTGAGGCTGAGCTCAAAGATCTGGATATGGTGTTGGATGATGCCATCGAAGCTAGGTGAGATCGAGCGCAGCGGAGTACCTACTCTCGTTGCCTCCCTAGGCCTAAAATGGGTTAAAAAAAGGAAGTATGCGTGTATGAAAACATTCACAATAATGAGTATATGACATTTGAAATAAGGCCACCTTTTTGTGAACGTTCGAAAGTCAACCTCTGAAATAACAGTAGAAGACGTGGTCTAAATTGGTTGGCAGTCTAGCAGCTACGATGCCGGCTTTCGTACTGTTTCGTTCGGAGGTCCTGAGTTCGATCACAGGTGCCGACCATCTTCCTCTTTCACGACACAAGCTTAAAGTAGCTTACTGTGAAAGAGTCAGCACAAATTCTGTATTTTTTTATATTTATTTTTTTATTTTATTCCCAAAAATACAAAAAAACATAAGCATTTTGCAATGTGTATATATATATATATATATATATATATATATATATATATATATATATATATATATATATATATATATATATATAATTAGTATAAAGGGTGTATTACCTCACTAGACGAGAGTCTGTGCTGAGGCAATACTACTTGATGTAAAAAGGAAAGAAAAAGAAACCATGCACCCATCAACCATATATGAAGTTATTAACTTGCATAATATCCAATAAACGATTTAATTATTTTATTTTTTATTCATTTTATAAAAAAAAAAAAACTAACAACACATTTTTCAGACACTAGGTATATGGTGTAAGGCTAGAATCAATAAGCCGGTAACCTAACCTGTCAATGTTTAAACTATCGTTGGTATACTGTTATATGTAGTAAGTGCACGACAAATACGTTTGGTGATTTTTTATTAGTAGGTATTCCATTTATGCGCGATTTCCAATCGTGATTTTATAGGAATTTTATTTCTAAATCTCTCCCCCGCATCTTTTAATACGGGACATCAAGGCGTAGAGGTTTTATGGTATAAACCTACCCATTTTCCATCTAGCTCACTGTTACTGCGAATCTTTCGCATTAACGTCACAAAACTACCCTATGTACAAGTACAACACAAACTTAATTTATCCGTACGAACAAAATATTTCCTGAAATAAGGTATAAAATTACTTTTTTTATTTTAGAGCTCAGTTTTATATTTTACAAATTACTAAATGGAAGCAATTGAAGAAGGTATATTATTTTTATTTTCGTCACACAAAAAAAGCTGCAGTATAACTTCATCAGTTATGATATTTTCGATAGTTTAATTTTAAATAGTATTCTGAAATTTTAGTTTGAATCGTCGAGAAAACTTCATTTCTAGAAGCGTCATTTTAGAAATCTTAAAGTTTTTTTTTTTAATTTTTGGAGGGTTTGTGTATTTATTTACGTAGAGAAAGTAGGTACAATATTATGAATTAAATAACACACAGTTGCACTTCACAAAATTTATATTGAATCTCGAGCGTTTTCGTCCAACTCACGCAGACATTGTCAAGAGACTAAAATACAATAACAAAAAATCAAAGAGAAGACAATTATTATGGTACCACAGTTGTGGGAGAGGACACTTACAGATAACAAACATCATTATTTTTATAGATATACATATTATTGTTAAGTAGGATCATTAGAAAGTAAGCATTGGAAATGTGTGGCCGAAATCTTATGAATTTTAAAGTTGATTAATTATAGGGTTAACATAAATTGATTAAACTTAACTATAAACATATTATTTCTAAGATAATAGAGGAGATGGTGTAGGGACTTGAATGTTAACAATAGTGTCGCGATTTTTATGTATTTCGAGGGTTTCAAGGCCTAATCTACAGTACTTGTGTTCCTCCGAGTGTAGTACCTTGACATTGTTCATACTAAATTTACTTTAGGAAAAGTAAATTAGTTTGTTTAACATTTGTCATTTAATGAAGAGAAAGATCCGCGCATAATAGTTAGGTAAATATGACATGGAGAGCTCTTAGTTCCTCCCCATGCCCATAGGTGGGGAACAGTGTGTCTTCTATTATATTGACATATTATTTTTCTACGTCTCTTCCACCTTTATTGTAGTCATAAACGTTTCTTCAGCAGATCTTAAAACCATCGTAACAATTTTATTATAGATTTTATGGAAATATAAAGCTACCTTATTCTATAAAACCTTTTGCTTTTGTAATATTTTCCTAGAAACAAAATGACAATTTTTATTTGGTTCTTATATGAATAGTTATAAAATCACTATAATATATTTCTCATATTTATTCAAAATTTTCGTATCAGCATCATAAAAATAATTGCATACTATATACACATCGCAAAATAATTGCGGCGCAAAATCAAGCACAATGGAGAGCTCTTGTTGCCTCCCAATGCTTCTAAATGGAGAATGATTATGAGAATTTTAAACAAAATATGCAGTAGGCAGTTTAGACACCTACAATGTTAAACTTACACGGTATAGTAAGGTGTATGTACACAAAATACTTATTAACTTTTTCTCTGGAAGGCTGAGGTTTATTATTATTAGAATGGTGACCATAAAATAAAACCAAAATAAAATGGGCCCTCACGATATATTGGCTTAATAAATGTGTACATATATAGCCACGCCAGTCCAATGATAGACAAACAAAACAGAAGGCAGAGGGGTGGTCATTGTCATGTATTATTCAACAAACTGTGGTTGGAAAGCATCCGAAGTTTACGACTTTTGATCGATACCTACACATGGCTGGGTAGCGAATATATTATTGTATTTTTCACTGTGAAACTGTGTTTCTATAATATATAACCGTTGGATAAGTTAGAAGTTTTCGTAAGAAAAAACCCTTTGATTGAATCTCCGAACTAAATTTTGACAAGAACAACTTAAAACTCGTCATAATAAAACCAAATTACGATCATATTCCCCTGAATAGGTAGATAAATAGGAACGTACCTATATGTTACTTATATTTATTTCATTACCTTCGCTCGTGTACTTATTTGAAAAGTGTAAAAAATAGAATTATTTTCATAAAAAAAAACTCCTTTAAACCTTTAAAAACCTCAATAAGTATGCAGAAAAATGGGTAAAGACCTTGTTTTTTTTTACGTCCCATCTAATACAATTTTTCAAAGAAACGTGATATATCTTTCCTTTTGTGGTACCTACATCTATGGTGTTTTGTGTAGGAAGTGACAACTCGGTACCATCACTCCAATTGCGAACATTTTCAATTTCCTGACTAGGGAGGCTTCTATTCAAGGTTCTTTTGAACAGATAAATTCTATTGGTATCTACTGTCATGAGAACACAACATAGGAAGGAGGCACACTTATATTATAAAGGTAATGTCTTGTTTATGTGGTTCCAACATTAACTTGATTAATTTCAATTTATTTATTGAGTTTTTGGCTCTTCAGTGCAAGTAACAAATATATACCAAAATCGAAAACTATAACTTGGTCATTGCTTACACAATGACAGTCTTTCACGCGACGCAACAACATTTGGGTGATCATGAAGATAGCTCAGCGGTTACGACGCTGGCTTTCGTACGGTTTTATTCGGTGGTCGTGGGTTCGATCCCAGGTGCAGACCATCTTTTCCTTTGACGACACACGCTTTAAGTAGCTTAATGTGAAAGAGTCAAAGAGTGTATTTGTGTTCACTTTGAGTGAGCATAAATTCATTTAAAAAAATGATCTTAAATGGTGGTTGGTAGTAAAAGTAAATAATTATAAATAAATAACACTTAAAAAACAAAACAAAAAATTCTTTATTCTTCTTTTAGATTCTCACATTTTTTCTAGAAATCTAAGCAATTGGATATGAAGGTGTGTGTGTCATATTTTCCCTCATGGAATGTTTAATTGAGACACTTGTTTAGTTTTTTTTAACATCCCTTAGGCGGGTCTATCAAAGGACACTTATGTAACAAAATTAACGAATTGAACAAAAATTTGTGTAAGTTTGACGCTGTTCGCATCACTTTTTTATTCCATTTTATAGTTACGACGCCGGTTTCGTACAGGAGTTTGTGGTTTCGATCCCCTGTGCCGATCATTTTCCTCTATTAGCACAAAAGTTTAAATTAGCTTACTGTGAAAGAGTCAAAGGGTGTATGTGTGTTCACTTTGAGTCAGCACAAATTCATTTGAAAAAATATATCGGGATTTCATACAGCTTTATTTTCATCATATTATATGTAGGTAAAGGTACGCAGTAGTTTTCTTAATTAATATTCCTAGTGGAAATAAGAGTAAATAAATGCTGAAGTACCTGAAGATGAAACCAACTTTTTTTTTATAATATAACTAGCTTTCCCGACAGACGTTGTCCCGTGTTCCTAACTCTGAATATTGAATTCGAATTTGTATGGTAATTAATTCATTATCATTTGACCAATATGATTCCGAACGATGCGTCTGTCTTAAACCATGTATATTTCATCCGCATTCTGTCAATCACACCAATTGACAATTATTGCTGTCAAAATTTCAAAATTGGAATAAAAATTATAAGGTAAAAAGTACTAATAAGGTTGTCTTCGTAGAGTTTTCTTTAATTTTCCATGCATTTTTCTTAATTTTTTTCTTCTAAAAGGACATTTTCCTGATAAAAGTCTACACGACGATAAAAGAATTAGCGAAATCGGTCCATCCGTTTAGGCGTGATGCGATGACATCGGGAAATAGCTCTCCATTTTTATATATAAGGTTACTCTATTGTGAAATTTTCACTTTTCCAAAAAATATGATAAGTAAAAATTCACGTTTAGGTTTAATCGAGTTAAAAAAAGTAAGTACTTAATGTCAGCCCTTATCAAGTACTTTACTTCCACAATCACATTTAACTTTTAAAAATTAATTTGTCCGAATACCCTTATTTTAAACTCATTAACAAAAGGAAACTTCAAGAAGCATCTAAAATTTAACTTTTCGCTTTTTACCTCTGAAAAGTTTAGCGCTAAATTACCGTTTTATAGAAAAATTTCCTTCATAAAACTCTCATTAACTACATCTGTAGGCGAACGTACGATAGGAGACTCATTTTTATGGTCTGAATGTATGTAAAGATGCAAGAAAACTTTTATCGGTTTTTCTACATAAGAGATACGGTTAGGTCCTTTTTATTATTAAAAAATAACTTTGAAGTTATGAATTTTGGGCCCTTTTTTGGAAACATTTATCACATAAAATTTATATTTACATCCTATTTGATACAAACAATATTCGCTCTTTATGGGACAGCTATACCAGCTCGAGACATCGTACCTTGCCTAAGGCACCAAATTTTACAACGTTTGAAAATGTTATAAGTAGATCCTCATGTTTATTTTCGTATAGGTATTTGACCACTCAAAGTAGATTTTGGATTTTTATAAACCTACTTGTACGAAAGCATATAACAGAAAAATCTATTTTTTTTCAGAAATGTAATTTTGAATTAATATTTTAGTGTAGAACAAAACTAAATAAATAAATATAAGTGTCTGTACACATCTGAACACGCGCGGTGACGTAACAAATGCAACGTTGCATGCAACGTACTATGAAATTTCCATTTTACTCTGTGGTTCGCGGTGGATTGTCACGAACCGCGCGCGCAGGTACTATGGAAATGTGATACGTTGCAATGTGTTACGTCACCGCGCGTGTTCTGATGTGTACCTATATGTCAAAATAAGGGGACTTTCCACCAAAACACTCGTTTTTGGCACTGTGACTTAATGGATATCCTTTATAATACAGGGTTTGCAATTAATGGAAGTACTATTAGTTCGCACCTGATTTAATGATGGTGTGATAAGTCTTATTTTTGTAGACTTAAAAACATATGTTTTTTTTTAGTAAGTAGCTTCTTGGGATGCTGTACTCCAGCTCAGCTTGACCGTCGGAATAACACCACGAAATGTTAAATGTGGCATTCTTGAATAATAATTTTTATACTTTGTACAAGATAGTAGGTACCAATATCAATGTTATCCGTGTTGTGCATTCAGCTATCAGTGTTCTCTTCTCAGCCGTTGTTAGTATATTCTCTTTGCTTTTAATGTTGCTGCTTTTGTTTCGATTCCGTATGTAGAGATGATGCTATCACCGGTTAACTCGTAATTAAATTCTTTCAGTCTCCATCCATATCTTTGTTTGTCCATACGGCGTCTCTCAGACATACTGACTTAGCTGCAGCCTTATCTATTTGTGGTTTCAACTGTCTAGTAGGATCATAACATCGAAGTACCTGCTTCTCTGCCAATTTACCACCGAAACTGGATAACTTTAAATAAGTACCCGATTAAATTTACATCAACATTTACAAATCCAGGGAAATTGCTGAACCTTTAAAAGTTGTCAATATATTCTTATCAGGTTTTGTTTGCAAAGTTGTTGTCCATTTTACTGGCATTTACTCAAAGACCAATCCGAATCGTTTGACGGTGTCTGACTGTCTATATTAATCACATGTGATACAAGAAAATAAAACTACTTTTTGGTATACAGGAAGCAATAAAAGTAGACAACTGAAAACAAAATATATTTTCGATGATATTTCTTTTTATTTTACCAAAATTACTTCTGATTACTTCCTGTTTGAAACGGAGAGTGCATTAATGCGTACAACTCCTAAATTACGGGCATGAATAATAAACATAAATTCTCAAAAATAAATTTCTGTAAAAAAAAGGGCGCTGTCTTTGAAAGCTACGCAACCTTAATAACAGCGATATTTTACTTATTCATTATGGAATACCAAAAAAGGTGGGTAGCTACTGAAATAAAACTTGAAAACGTTGCTACTAAGTGCCCCTTTTCCTTCTTTACACACAAAAGTAATAATGTTTCTTACAATCCGCCCACCCAATGAACGATCTTTTTTCTTTTTAAAGTCATTTTTGTAATTCCAAATTTGAAATTTCCTTTTTTTTTTGTATCGCGATCGTGTTGCTAGAAGTTAAATATGGCATTCTTATTCACTTCACCTGTTTTACGTCCGTTTTTGAACAAGCCTCATACTATTACCATCCGTCAAAGAATCATCTTGGCATATCTTTTTTTTTGCCTGTCCTTTTTTGTAATTCTAAAGATATCATTGGGTCAACTCAGGTCTATTTCTTTTTTGTAATAATTTATGTACATATTCTCTCTTTCAACCATCTCTCAAGGCAAAGGGAGGCAACACAAGCTCTCCTTTGCGCCCGATATATCTCATTTTGAACCCAATTAGGAACATTAATAATAAGTTTTTGTTAAAAACTGTTACGCTTTTAACACTATAAATAAAATAGCTCATATTTTGATCATATGTACTTTCAAAATCTGACAGCAGTCGCCGTCTTTAAATTTGGTTGCTCTTCCTTATCAATAATTTCCAACTTTTTCACATGACAATGGATGACAGTTGAAATAACTCTTCATTAAACTAATATTTCCAAACAGGCGATAATTTGCATACAACATAAACTATAAGCTGGAATTACTGTGCTACTATGACAACCAAAATTATTACTATCAAATTGTGAGACAAAAATCAATGAAACAAAAAATACGCTGAATTACGAAAACAGTTTTGCATTAAGCTCCAACAATCGATACCTATATTATATTATTGTATTGAAGTTTTGATTCAACTTTACTCTTCGAAACATTTCAAGAAAGATCTTTAAATATTTCGAAGTTGAATATTTGATACAAGCACGCTAAAGTTGCAAGGACGAAGAAAAAACAGGGGAAGGAAGGAGGAAATTGTATTTGTTTAACTGTGAAATTAAATCAATTTGTTTTTATTTGGCTTTGTGTAATAATTTACGTATAAGGTTTGTTTTCAAAGTTTTTCTTGTTCTTTTTTTTTTTGTTTTCAAAAGAAAAACTTTACAATGACCCAAGTTTTTTTTTAATCTCCGTTGTATAAATATTTTTCTTAAGAATTTTTTGATATTCTAGAAGTATGTTTCTTATAGGTACAATATTATATTATAATTATTGGCTTCCTAAAAAATAGTGTTTAATTTGTTTGCTTGTAAGTATAGCATGACATAATAAAATTCGTAAATTTTATATGCAGGATTAGACACGTACCAATGGAGTCCGATGTATTTATCCAATATCAAAATATTTCGTAGGGTTTGAGGGTCTTATATAGGTCAAAGTATGTAAATGAATAATATCAACCTTATATGGTAGTGTGTGTCTGTATAGAGTGTGAGAGAAGAAGGAGAGGAGGTACACACGAGAGAGTCACAAGAGGAAATATGAAGAAATATTGTCGTCATTTATCTTTTGTAAATGTACATGAGACAAAAAGTCTATGTACCTACTTCCAAAAAAAAAAGAATAAAATTGGTATCACAAAAGCGGTTGATATTTTTACAAAAAAAAAAAAAAAACATAACAATCTCCATTCCAATGTACTAAATAATAATTAATAATGATGCTGTGTCACTGTGTGGGAAAAAATATTTAACATTTATGTACCTTGTTTAAATTTATTACCCTTTGATCTGTAAAAAACCTAGTTGGATACCACAAATGTTTTGTTTTACAGGAAAATAAAAACTGCCGTAACACTATAAACGCTGTATTCTTTGAGGCAAGACGTACAAATCATTATATTTATATTTTTCATTGCCGGCAGTAATATAATGAAAGCATACCACTAGTATAAGTTTTCGATGATCGATTATCGAAACGATCATCGAAAGAGATTCGAAAAATTTCCATACAAAAATGATCGAACGATTCGATCGTTTGATTTTGGAACACTATTTGCACGGTAATAAGCGCTCATTAGCGTGCAAATAGTGTTCGATCAAACTCATACTAGCCCCACAGGAAAGAGACAATGTAACCATGGTCTCAGAAAAATATTATTTATAATCCAGGTAAAGCACAGATCTATGGTACAAACCATGGAATAAACTTATAACATCCACGTTATACCACGGTTTTAGAGATTTTACCAGGCTTAGTAATTCTATGGTTTATACCAGTAATAAGGTTTTTTTTTAATATCACTGTAGGTGAATAAGGAATAACATGGTGAATATAAAGTTGCAGTAGTTTCAATGATTTCTTTGCGTCGTTAGATGTTAGAAAAACAAAATAAATAATGAAAAAGGTTATGATTACATTGATTTTGAATTTATTTATTTAATTTCAAGTGTTCTCCTATACAACAACAACATTTCAAGAAATTATCTTTTTCAAAATTCTTCAACATATATCCGCTTCCTTAGCGGATATTGCTCGGAGGCCAGCGATAGAAAAAAAGTATCATATATATATATAATATGTGTCTGAGGTATCTCCCTCGGTTCTTCTTAAGCGTATGCTTGTTTATATTCATACTAGGGATATTATTCATTTCTTTAAATGCCCGTTAAACTCACGATTGGAAACATTGTCTAAAAATCACATGCCATAATAGAAAAAATATTATTGATATGGATTTTAACGGTTCAAAATACTGCTTGTTTCTATAAAAACAAGTTTCGTGCTACACATCTTTAGGCTTAGTACTTGGAAACATATTTTTATTATTATTTTAACAAGGTCTCAAATATTCAAGTAAAGTCCAAATTTGGTTGCTTAAACATGTATGTTGTCACGTTTTCCGACAGTCCTCATGTTTCCTAGCCTAGAGATGCCGACTTTTTTCTGTTTTGTACTGGAGGTCGTGGGTTCGATACAGATTTAAGTAGCTTACAGTGAGAGATCTAGTCCTGGAAAACCAAAGACAAAAAAAAAACACAAAATTTATAATGTTGTGAATAAAACATTGTTTTTAAAGTATGAACTGATGAATATTATAAAACTGCACCCGCATACTTTATTAAGCAAGTTGTAGTAAACTGTAGGAATACAGGTTGCGAGAACAATGTGCATTTATACGAGTATAACAGATAGCACTTAAAAAAGCAAGTAGTAGAAGAAAGAAAACATACAAAGCAAGTACCCAGGAACGAAAGAGCAAGGTGAAGAAGATTTTATACGAGGAAGGTGTGAGAGGAGAAAGTGGGACAAGAGATAGAAAGAAGCTCGCCGTTATTTAATAGGAAAATATCTGTTGCAATTTTTTTCCTCAACACCCTCTTGGAGTTTCAAGAAACCTTCCAATAATAATATTCAATTTCATCCCTCTTAATCTACCTTCTTATGTATGTAAGTATCTACGTAAGAAATACAGTTTTAAGGCTTTGTTTGTATTATAAAAATGCTCATGGATTTTTCATTTTTTTTAGCTCTCTCACTTAGATTGTTGAACAAAGACCACGCCTTAAGACTTTTGTTTCTTTACAATCTTCCCTAGCAAACATTAGGCCAAGTCCGCAGTGACAGTTTAGAGCAGGGATGCACAGACTTATAGGTAACAGGGTCCACTGGGGAAAATTATGAGCCAAGGACGGGCCGCTACAAGGAAAATTAACACTTCTTCTTCTTCTCCCGGGAAATTATAATTCCCACATGATGGTGGGGACTGCCTTTTATACTTATGTCTTGTGCATCCTCGGGGGTAGCTCCACAACTCCTCATATTTTGACTTACAACTTCACGCCATCTTCGTTGAGAAATTAACTCTAAAAGTTTTAATTTGTACAAATTACAATACTTATGATTAATGATTAAACACTGTTATCAGATTTATTTATTTATTATCACGGCAGTATGTCCCTGTAGGGACGATGTGCCATTAATACCAAGTTAAAAAAAAAAAAAAAGAAACAACAATCAATGGCATTTTACAAATTACTTACTTAATACTTTTGGAAGAGCAGTATAAGCTATGCATTTTGTACATGATGATTGGACAAAAACATAAAACAATATTGTTTAGGAAAATAGAAAATATTATTGTCAGAAATCTTGTGGAATCATTTTTACATACAATACACTTATAACGGATAATTAAAATAGTTTCAAATGTCGCACAGAACATCAATTAACACCACAAACAATCCAAAAACACATGACAGACTCCGGCTTCTTTCCGACGCGGCTTGGTAAACATACAAATTTGTCTACTCAAGTATTTTTTTAATTTTCTTTTGATTTTCCAATATTTTAATTCGTCGGCGGGCCGCGGTTTGTGCATCGCTGGTTTAGAGTCTATTATGCACAATGCACATGTTTGTTTCCTTGGATACACAAGATACCAAGTGCTGGACCTGCGGACTTATTTAAAGGTGCATTTATACCAAACGAAAAAACACCCAGTAGGCCTAGACAAATTCAAATTGGCGATCGGCTACAAACGAATTCTTCGAGAATGTAGAGTAGGAAGAAAATTTACCGTCCTCTTTTTATAAGTGTCATTGTTTGGTTTAAATAATTGTTTATGTTCCAGTGGACAGTTATTTTTTTCGCACTATACATTGGCGAAATCTTCGTTTGTAGTCGAATGCCAATTTGAATTTGTCTACGGGGGCAGAACTTGAAAATGGAGTATATTATTTTCCTAATCGTTGATATGGTCAGTGCTCAGTGGCCACCAAGGAAATAATAACCAGAAATAATAACTGTCATCGCCTACTAATAAGTTAATGTTACCATGGTGTCCAGTATCAACGATTAGGAAAATATACTCTATTTTCAAGTTCCGGATCTTTGTTCGTTGGATATATGTACCTTTAGAACGTTTGTTTTAGTCCTCATAGAATGGTCGCAAGTCCGTACAAGGTAAAAATTTTTTTTTTAAAAAGCACTAAGAAGGTTAACTACGTATTACAATAAGTTTTCAACTTTCTTAATATTTTTTCATAATAACATTCTACTGACAATAGCAAACACAAAAAACAATTAACGAAATTGGTTCAGCCATTCACGTTTGTTGCGATGATAAGGGATAGTTTAAAACGAACAAAGAACAGGATGTATTTGAATAATTGCAATACAGTAGTTGGTTATTAGATTGTTGATCGATTCACATCGGAAGGAAACGATGTGGGCGTACAATGAACATAAAAGGCAAATTAAACGTACAGCTAAAACAGGTGATATAACTCATGTAGACAATTAAGTCCAAAGGGTGATAAAGAAAAATTGTATTCACTCAAAGAATGGAATATAAATAATGCATGTATTAACATAGGATTAGCGAGCATTTTAATATTTCTCTACCCTTAAACGTGACTAAGGGGTGTTTCGTAACATACAGCCAATGCCTGAATTTCTGGCCTACTTTTTATATGCGATATTGAAAGTATTATTATCATCCATAGGTATGTGTAGGACAGAAAATATTCTGGGTTTCGGACAACTAAACAGCATGTAATATCGCAGATGTGTTAAGAATCGTTCGCAATGTTTCACTAAGCGGGTTGAATATGTAATATGAATATGTAACAGTGTTAAAGACAACAATCCACATACAAATCCAAGCAGAATGAGCAGAGTAAGAAAATTAGGGTTCTAATTTAAGTACCTGGGAGCAACCATTACCACCACTGGTGACCTCGGGGCTGAGCTCCCGATACGTATCGGTATGGCAAGTGGCGCCTTCAACAACATGACCAAAATATGGAAGGCGTCGGCGTTTAGTGTCGAGACGAAATGTAAACTGTTTGATGCGTGTGTGTTGCCCATTCTCCTTTATGGGTGTGAGTCCTGGCACCTGACCAAGGCCCAGGCACAAAAAATCTCATCCTTTGAAATGAAGTGCCTAAGGAGAATTCTGGGCATAAGATGGTACCACTGCATCACGAACGACGCTATACGCCGGCGCACCCAGCGTGAGCCCATCACCTCTACCATTGGGGGAGGAGATGGACTTGGCTGGGGCTGGAACATGTGTTAAGGATGCCGAATGACAGTTGGCCGAGGAGAGCGCTGTTCTTCCTCCCATCAGGGTCCCGAAGACGAGGAAGAGGGACATGGACATGGTGTGGGAAGGAGGTCATAAACATTGCGCAAGATCGAGCGCAATGGAGAGCTCTTGTTGCCTCCCTATGCCCCTGAGTGGGGTGAAAAAGGGAGAATTGATTGATTGATTAGGTAATAGTCCTCATTCATAAATGTAAACCAGCAATCAGCACTCATCAGTCTTTAGTTAGTGCTGTCATTACATACCTACACCCTTTATGACCCTACTTTTTCAATTCACCCCACTCCCGTTCAATTTGAACTATTTTTTTCCTCTTTTTTGGCATTTCAAATTAATATTTACGATAGTCTTTCAACACCTAAGGAAGTGAGCACAAATCATCCCCATAGATCACTTTTGAAAATTGAACTTTTGATTCTGTTGTACTGGGCCAGCTTTTTTCGGAAAAGTTTAAGTACATAATAATATGTAGAATTTATGTCGAAAATTAAAAATAAATTCTTGATTCATTTTTTTAACTTTGCGAGGATCTACAGTGAAACACGGTTGTCTATAATATGCACTCTTACAAAAGCAGTGTATTAAAACTGCAAGTGAAAAAGTAAGCATGGATGAAGGCATGAAATTAGCGCTGAAAAAGGTAAGTTTTTTTTAAGAATGAAGAAATATCAGAAATTTATCACAACAGTTAACTTAATACTTAAGTACCAATATACTTATTTTAACAAAGAAACTAGTTGCATGTAAACATGAGATCCAACTGTCGATGGCCTGAGTCGGTATGTTTATTGTATGAAACGATGACGTCAATAAATCAAATTCTTACAAAAATTGTTAAGAAAAGTTTGAGATGTACTGCTTTTTTTTTTTTGTATTTTACTAGTTTGAGATATATTTTGAGATATATTACTAGTTTGAGATATATTTTTTAAAGAAAATTAAATTATCTAGTTGATGTGTTTCAGCGTTTTTCGATATTTTTTATAAAATTCTGAAATATATAGGCATTGAAACTCGTAAATTAGTCATAAAAAAATATTTTTCTTCATAAAAAATAGTTTGAGAAACACTGGAACTTTTTCATTAAATTTGATTTGAGATATTGTATTTTTCTATATAGATACACATTTTTAGGGTTCTAGCTTTTATAGTTTTCGAGATATATGAAAAAATTAAGTAAAAATTCAAAGGTTGATAACCCCTGACTGAAAGAAAATTTCAAAATTCTGAGTATACAAGTTTTGTAGACTTAAAGTATATAATACTTTCTGAAATTTTAGGATCTGTGCATCAAGCGAATCAAAAGTTATAAGGGGGGGGGGGACACACACACACACACAGACACACACACAGACACACTAAATGTTCTCCTCCAAATCCTGAGTAAATCCATATATGGAACATATATGCTGCGAAGCCTCTAAGTTGGTGTTTTTTGTCGTCAAAGATTGAAAAACCGTTTAAAATCTAGACCTGGCAATACAAATCTCACGTATCTTGGCTTGATACTGCCGATCTGTCTCGAGAAATAATTTCTCTTCAACAAATCGACAGTTGGATAATTAATACTTATGTACCAATATACTTATTTTAACAAAGAAATAATTAATACTTAAGTACCAATATACTTATTTTAACAAAGAAATAATTAATACTTAAGTACCAATATACTTATTTTAACAAAGAAATAACAATTACATATATGCAGGCATAGAAAAGTTTAGTATAAATTTTAATTTAAAAACAAGCACAAATAATTTCTTCCATTATCGCTAGATTATAGATAACAAAGACAGATCTAGCTTTGTTCTACGTAGAACGGTTTTGAAGTTAACTATTAAAATGCGAATTAGTACTCAAATTACGACAGTTGGCAAAGTGTTTTATAGCGAGTGAGTCTTTAGTTGTTAATCAACGGTTAAAGCGTTAGCTACTAACTATTGCAACGAACAATGAGCAGTTTTCCAAATTGTAACGAAACCGCAAAATTCTATTTAAAGTTAACCGAAGGCTTCTGTTCCACAGGCGTTATCGCCTCAATTTATATAATTTTTATTTAATAACTAGTTTTCCCAACAGACTTTGTCCTGTGGTCCTAACCAGAGGCGGCCCGTTCATATTTGCACAATGTGCACCGCGCCACTAGAAACAAAAATACATAATTAATTCGATTGAGTTTAACTAATAAAAAAATAATAACATTAAAATATTTCTAAAATATCCATATTTCATTTGTATTCAAAGCTCAGGCGGGAACAACGCGATATTATATGCGCGCGCAGACCTTCTATCTCGCCTAAGTAGTAGCTAGCTACCGATGCTGCGTGTGCTCATTTGAATGTTCCAATAATTTTGTTGACTTTGTATGAAAATTTTATAAAACACTCAAAACGGTGGAGTAAGTGATATAGGCTACTGTAAATAAGAGCGGCAATTACATACGTACGCGAGAATGAGAGGGAACTAGCATCAGGTGCAGTAAACAATGGTTGGCGTCGCAGGAAATCCGTTCCATACTAACTTTAATAGGTATTATATTTTATATTATTTTTAATCCATTTTTCAAATTAGTTATCCTGTTATTCGGAGCTAGAAAAATCCAATAAATCAAAATTGGAAAAATCTGTTCAGCCGATCTGAGTTACAAGTGTTCGCACTATCCCGACTTTCATGTATATTATAAGATTCTGCCCGTATTATAAATAATGTATTGAGTATTAACTGTTGTAAATTGTTCCCGTATTGAACAGGGCCATTTCCCCAACTAGGGTTATCCAACCTACTTTAGCTATTATTATTGGTTAACATTCTTCTCTATTATACTGGATATTATTATTACATATTACCTACTTGAATCTACTGAAAATTGCTTCGCTAGGAAATAAGGTAGGTAGTATAAAAATACCATTATCATGTACCCAGTGTAGTATGAGTCCATTCGGAATGGAACATCTGGTTGGAATCTATTTATTCTGTTCCCGTAACCATACGTCGAGAGTATGGTGTTCTGCTTTATCAAGCGTTATTCGATTAGTATTATGACAAATTTAAGTAGTAAATCTGAGCTTTTGTTAGCTTTATCAGGAACTCTTTTTATCCTTTCTTTATTCGAGAATGTTTTAATATCTACTTTATTATTAAAGATTTTCGCCCTAGGTCGGCACGTAATATCTATGTATAGGTACTTTGTTTTATTATTATCATTGACGAGAATCGATATTTTTGTAAAAAAAAGACAATATAAAATAAATAGAAAGAGAAAGAAAACACATTGTTTTATTTTAATTCAAGTAAATATGTTTTATTGAAGACACATAAAGCTATAGGTGCTTTTTGTGTATTTAAAAATGACTTTTAATTTTCAAAAGTATGTCAATAATAAGATAATTTATGCATCGAAACATATATTCTAAGGGGAAAATAGGAATGCAATTAATGTTCTGAACGACGAAATCAGAAGACGATGAAACGTTAATGAAATCGTCTGATTGGGTAGAGAGAGAGCGTTTTTAGAAGAATCGAGTGAAAATAATAGGAGACGAAAGAATCCTCAAAACTCTCTTCGACGTCCCAAGAGAAAAAACCATCGCATAGCGTACAACATGAGAAAGAAGTCAAGACATTTAAAAAAAAAATTCAGTTGTACCTTGATACATTTATTTTCTTTTAAAAAATTTGACGTACGATTAGGTTTACCAAACAGTGATAGGATCGACTGACGATTTTTCGGGAATGATCACAATAGATTGAAGGTCCATGGTCATGGTACCTACGTTCTGAAAGTCTCTGAAATTCACGCATACATTACACTTCTAATAAAAAGCGGACATAGTCTGTAATATAAAAGAGTCGGGTTATTGTGAATACTTATAATTCGAGATCGGCTGAACAGATTCTTCCGATGTTTGATTTATTGGATTTTTCGTAGGTCCGGATAACAGAATAATTATTAAAAAGTTGAAAAATGGATAAAAAATAAAATATAATATTAAAGTTAGTATGGAACTGATTTCCTGCATCGCTAACGCCATCTATGAACAATTTTATAACCACAAAATGATTGTTTACCTGACATTCCTGACAACCATTGACATTAAAATATTGGTACGCGTATATGTTTGATTGATGTTTTTTTCCAGCTTTCAGAAATATTTTTTTTTTTAAATTCTAACATAATATTTTAAGCGTATTTTTTTATAAACTACAATTTTGAAATCAATACTCCTAGTAAAGACTTCGGGACAACATCTATCGGGAAAGGAAGTAGGTATAACTTCAAAATGAATAAATTAATAATCTGCACACAAAATAAAAACAATGAGAATATAAAAAAAAACTTTTTTCCAGAGATATCTTTAGAAGCTATTAAAAAAATGTACGTAGGTAGATACTGAATTTTATTCTGTACAACATGATAGCTATTTGCGAATAAAAATGTTTTGCTATATACACCAGTGTTCAATGTCTTTCCTACAAGGAAGTGTGATTTTCCCCTTCGCCGGATTTGTTTTCCGTCAAAAAATATTCGTCAGCGATATTAAACACTCCACTGCCTAACATCGATCGATAATATGTTACATTTTATACATAAAAAAGTGTATATCTAAAAAGCAAGTACCACCCCATCTTTTATTTTTTGTCTATGATTTATTTTGTCACATGAAAAAATAATAATTCTTCTTTTATGGGGAACTTATCCATTGGAATGAAAACTAGAAGATTTATTTTATTCTTGAAATATATGTCGCTGAATATCACCTTTTGCGTAAACCTACATATTCCTTATTTTATTTTTTATTATACATAAATTATAATTACCAAAAAGCCTAAAACAGTCCGGTTTTATTGTATCTGTTTTAAAATCGTCTTCGAGACGCTGGAGTGTAGAAACCCAGCGCTCTCCTCGGCCAACAATCAATCGGTATCCATACATAACGCATGTCCTAAGTCATGTTCAAATCCTCTCCATAAGGGGGTGTTCATTAATCATGTGAGCCCAAAAGGGGGAGAGGGGGGGGGGTCGGGAAAAAAATCACGAAAGATCACGTAGGTGGAGGGGGGGGGGGGTCTATTGAGAAAATCACGTGCATTTTTTTTTTGATGAATTTCAAGAAACACACAACTTGACAACTTTCAAAATTTTTAAAAATTTACGAAAATTGAAATCGTACACGTGATTTTTGGAGGAAGGGGGGGGGGGAGTATTCTGAAACATCATCAAATATCACCATGGGGGAGGGGGGGTCTAAAAAGTTGATTTGTTTTGTCAATTATAAATAGAAAAAAAAATATTTTCAGAATATTTCCTTTTTGGTACTGTTTTGCAAAGGCTCGTTTACCAAGATCAACAATAAATAACGCAAAACGACAAAAATAATATTTATCTGTGATAAAGTTTTAAATGGGGTGTTTAAATCCGTTTGCGATGGACCTAATAAGGAATCAATTTTTTTATGACAACTCGGATCACACTTACTTAGTTAAAAAAATTTAGATCACCTTTTCAAATTTAACAAAACGGGTTATAACTGTATGCTTACCAAATTGAGAACGAAATAATTTAGGTACATACTTACTTTGATTTTTGAATCCAGGTACAGAACCGGTTGTGGTAACAAAATTTGTGGCAACAAATTTTACATAATTTATTAAATCAATTATTGATAACTAACAATTCACTTATGATGATCCATTTTAAATGGATAGAACAAACTACTACGGGCTTAAAGCCGTGTTCTAGTGTTATTTGAAGTGGTTGGTAGTCTAGCAGCTACGTCGCTGGCTTTCGTACTGTTTTGTATCGGAGGTCATGGGTTCGATCCAAGGTGCCGACCATCTTCCTCTTTCACGAGACAAGCTTTTTCAGTAGCGTACTGTGAAAGAGTCAAAGAGTGTATTTGTGTTCACTTTGAGTGAGCACAGATTCATTTTTTATAAAAAAAATCGAAGGTTGGCATAGTGTGATCGCTTTACGTTAACAACATTCGCCGTAATGTGGTAATGTTCAAATCCCCGAAACTCCTAATAATCATAAGAATTTTTGAGAGTCCAGCTGGATTCAAACCTGTGTCCCTAGATGCCTATGCAGAGACGGTAGATGCTAGGCCAACTAACCCAACGCTTATTCCATGATACGTGTAGGTATATATATATTTTCTTTAATTTAGAAATATTCCTAAATGTTTTATATATTAAAAGTTATTCTTGTTTTAAGTAATAGAGGTTCAACTTCAAAAACACTGCTGTTTCGGAATAAACTAATCAAAACTGTGGTTTTGGCTTGAATCTGTGGCAGAAATTCATCATTAAAATACGATATTAAGCTTTGAAATAAACAAAACCAATTTTCAAGAAATACCTACACCAAAATTTTACCAAGCTACATATACAGACGGCAGAACCAAGCATAGCCTTGTACAATATATTTTGGTTTTAATTACAGAGTCTAATATTGTAAATCTCCATACAATACGGTACATACGATGCTTTTGGCGTTCGCATACGTGGTTACAACACAATTTAATATTTAGAAACTGCGAGTACACCCACGTGGCACCGCGAGCCGGCATTTTGATTCTGTTAATATAATAACGTATAACTGATTATACCTTTGTTCTATTTGCTTTTGACAGGAGACCTGTGATAAGGATTCCTATTGTTCAATTTGGCACTTTATTTTGTGATTTTGCAATAATTCCGTAGTAAGTTGATACTGTGTAAATTAACATAGCTTCTACTGCCCTCCCAATAGTAGATAAAGTTCATGAAAGGTTGTAGAAATCTACAGAACCTTTTGATACCTTTTTCCTATTCCATTGCGCTACTTGGACTTTTTGCGTGTCTAGATCATGCCACAATTTTTATGTAAATGTTCGATTATAGAATTGAACTGCAATGGGCTTACGACCATACATTCGACGTTAAAGACTACTGTAACCGTTTGACTAAAACAATTAAAATAAAATTAATTTTAATTAGGTACAATATTTCCTAAATTTTGAAAAAACTTTAAAAGCACCTGAAAATCTTCTGATATGCCAAGAATATGAATATTTTTTTTATAGTCTGAATGTGATTCCGATCTCGCCAGCCTAGTGGCATAGATGCTAACTTCTGATCAAGAGGTCCCTGGTTCGATTCACGGTCGTTTAAGAATATTTCAATGTTTTTATTTGAAATTTCAACCCCGTGTTGGCCTGTCTCAAATAAGACATGACCGGCTAGCTAGAAAAAAATGCATCAGGCAATAAGTACAATCGGTTATACTGAAACCTTTGTAAAGACAAGTAATTTAGGTATTCGATTAAAATTATTAATAAGTAAGTATTACAAATTTTATTTGGTATCTACAGGTTAAATTTGTGTCTTAAAATTGTCAAATATTACTTCTTCTTTTTACATAATATACAAGTTCGAAGAAGGTTTAAGGCATAACATACAACAAAAAATATTATTATTACTTTGAGTATCTTCTTTGAAAAATCAATAAGAAACGTCTTGGGATTAAAATCATTCAGCTGTCTGATATTGCTTTTAAAAGCAAACTTATTGAATTTTACAGCGCAAGTTGTTTTGATGAAATTTCCTTCAGCACCCAATGTATCTACATAGAAACCATAAATCAAAACAATAAAGCACCAACACACGCCATGCGATAGATACATCACTCTGTGTTATGAATAAAATAGATTGATGTGAAAAATATATTTCACACAGGAATAACAGTTGAGTTATTATTGTGAAATATGTGATGTTAAGTTACCCTGTTTATTGGCGTCGGTTCACTATGCGGAAACATGAAGACCTAAAAGTATAAAGCTATTGTTTTAATTTACGTCATATTTTGTTTAAAAAAATATTGATTATATAAATTCTCTTCCATAAGCTTAACTTTCTGTTTTAAAGAACTGAAGGAAAGCTATTTACATTCACATTTTACGAGTACCTACATATCTTCGAATGTCTTCGAAAATGTATGAGAAACTGTATTTGAATTGTACTCCTTATATTGGAAATTGTTATCTAGATTGACTGTCAAGTGCTAAGTATAAAATTTTAGAATAACCCATCAAAACAGTGATTGCGTCACATTGTGACGGATACCCACTTGTTTTCCAATATCTTAAGTGTTTTGAAACAATGAAGGTTGCATAATATTAGGCGTTTTTACCCTAATCTTATAAGATCGTAGCTTTAAATAGATGACGCGAAGGCTTAAACAAATAAATGACGGATTTGGTAGGTTCTCTTAATCTAATAATAAGGTTTAAAGGTTTAAGAATAATTTTAATTGGGCCTTATAAGAATTTTAGGATAAGGCAGATACTACTTATTCAACATATTTCTCAGTGCTGACGGATGTTCTTCTTCTTCTTTCTTTCAACGTGGCAATCCACTCTCGAGAGAGTGATCTATGTTGACGGATGTTTCATTGTACAATAAAATGAGAATTAATAAAGAACAATTTCAAGACTAATTAATTTTACAGGTTTATTTATAAACACATATTTTTTATAAGACGTCAAAAATCACACTACATTCTTAATCCCTTCTTTTTTTACATAAATTGAGAACGTCGTATATATAGCCTGTATAATATTTAAAAAGTAAAACAACAAGGTTTTTCTTTTACTGAAAAAAGTTACGTAAAATAAAGCGAGAGTTTTGTATCTCAAATTCTTTTGCAAATTACTTAAAGAAATTCGTTAAAAAGTCGCTTAGTTTAATTTTATTTTGTGAAGGATGGAACACACTTGAAAATAACTTTGGTTTCAAATTTAATAAGTATGTTGTTAGGGAAGTATTTTAATTCTTCTCGTCTTTCATATTATTTTTATGTATTAATTTAACTTTATTCAACTTATTCTTCTTAAATAGTTTTTTCGTGTTTTTTTTTTTTATTATAATAATGTACATTTCTTTCAGTTATGGAATTTTAGGTTACTTCTGATCTATAAATAATTTCTTTCTTTGTGTATTTTACTCAAAGTATATGGAATATATTTCAAAAAAATTCTTGTGATCATATTTCAAAAAAAAAATAGATTTCGCTGAAATTAATTTTCTCGACGTTTTTGAGGGTGTAGATTCCAAAAATGCAAAAAAAATATTTTTTCTAATTTCCGCGTATATACCCGTACCCGTACGCGTATCTACGCCAAAAATGTGTGCGCACCCATAACTCATAGTAATTCTTGTTCGATCTGATTGAAATTTGGTACAACGGTTAGCCTCTCGATGTAGATGAGTCAGTAAAATGTTGAGATCTGTACCTTCAGGGGAACCCTCTTAAAGTATCCAAAGAAAATTTCACTTGTTCTAGAAAAAGGGCTAAAAAAGAAAAAAAATCTTCGATTTTCATGAAATTTGGTATACGGGTTGGTCTTATGCTCCTACACAAGCACGTAAAATTTGAGGTCCGTAACTTCAGTGGGTCCCCCTTAAAGTACCGATTAATATTGAATATGTAGTTCTAAAGCAGATAATAAAAAGCTCCAATAGTCGATATCATTTTAAAGTTTCTATAATAATTCCAAAGATAAATTCATTTTAATCGTAAAATTATGAATTTTTATGCAAAGATATGTTTTACACGAAAAGGCTAATATACTATGAGTTCTGAGGGCCTAGACAAAATACAGTTGGCGATCGACTACAAACGAATTCTTCGACAATGTAGAGTAGGAAGAAAATTAGCTGGCCACTTTTTATATTTTTATATAAGTGTCATTGCTTGGTTTAAATAATTGTTTATACGTTCCAGTGGACAGATAATTTTTTCACACTATACATTGGCGAAATCTTCGTTTGTAGTCGAACGCCAGTTTGAATTTTGTCTACGGGGGCTGGGCTACCCTAGGTTAGCAGCTTTTTTTTTTTATTTTATTGAGTCACAATAAATACCTAGTAGCATAACAGCTTGCACCTTTTCACCACTAGATCTTTATTTCCGTTTAACGGGATATGGGCTTGATGTTGATGTTTTATACATTTTAATTTTAGGCCTTTGCTGAAATCGAGTAGCATGGTAGCAATAGGTTTTTTTCCAAGAATATTTATTTGAATGAATCTGTGCAAATACAAAACATGCTTTGACTCTTTCAAAGTAAGCTACTAAAAGCTTGTGTCGTGAAAGTGGAAAATGCGCGGTATTTGAAATCAAACTCATGAGTTCTTCTACGAAACAGCACGAAAGTTGGTCTCGTGACCGTGACCTACCAACCACTTAAACAATTGCGTACATACATATTTTTCTTAAATAACATTTCTGTGAAATAAAAACATTAGGTTTCAGTTTAAAAGATAAAGTGTTCCAAACAACAACAATTTAAGAGATGATTCCACCAAAAGTATAAGAAATTCCAATGATCTGGATGAGGTTCTTCCTCGTCTTTGTGACCTTGATGGGAGGAAGAAACACGCTCTCCTCGGTCAATAATTATTGTCATTCGGCATCCTTAATAGAAATACAGTGCAGCAAATATGACAGCAGTCGCAGTCTTTAAATTTGGTTGCTCTCTTGTTCTCAATAATTTCCAACTTTTATCTCTATATCTCATCAATTATTAAATATCTCCTTGTTGTATACATGAGATTTTTTGACATGTTGAACATGTCGAGAATTCTCATGATTGTTAGTTTCGGAGACTTAAACATTACCACCTAATAATGGTGAAGGTTGTAACGTGAAGTGATCACACTAAGCCAGCCTTCGAAATAACAGTAGAAGACGGTCGTAAGCCCGTAGTGGTTTGTTCCATTTAAAAATCGAACATCAGTAATGAATTGTTGAAGTCATTAGTTGTAACATATCCTTAATAGCGTTGGTACCACTTGTTTGAAGTTTATATTATATTTTTTGTCTTTTCGAATCGTGAAATTCAATTGCCAGAGTCTTCTCAAAGTGTGAACAAAAAACATCGCATTATTTTTATGTCTACTTAAATTTGTTGTTGAGAGTAACACCACTCAGTTACTTTTGGACATAAATCAAATTACGAATGAATGATTTGAATCTCTACTCAAGATGGACGCGTAATATTTTTAATATCTAAAATCTGAAACGTTGTTGAAGGAAGTAGCTAGTAGGTTGGCAGAAGGAGTTTAATACCGATGCCCTGAAAAGTGTAAGTGGCAGCCCCTAAAGATGATTGATAGTGAAAATTAGGTTCTGAGGAGTGCCTACACAAGCATCACTGGCATGGCAGATGTGTCAAAATTAATATTTAGAAAATATATCTTGAGAGTCTTTCATTTTATTCTACGCTACTTAAAATCAGAAATCATTTTGTTTTGATATTTGCCTCTGTATTTATTTTCTTATCCAAATTGCCTCTACGACAAAATTGATTTTTCAATGTTAATTTAAGCAATAATGGGACTATTATGTGTTATTTTATAATAACTTTGAGATAACATAATATTGGGTTTTTCCAAATCTGTAGGGTTCCTTCATCGAACCAAATGTCAAATCTAGTTTCACTAGTTTGTTATACCTGATGGATTTTCACCCTCTTGGGTTCGGCGAAGGTAATCAAATCAAAGTGTTTGCCCTTTAAAATACTTGGAATGGAAATATCTAGTTTTTATGGAGTCAATGAAAAGATGTTGATTTTCACAACCGTCTATGTAATTTTCAAAATCGACAAAAATTGTCTAGTTAATCAAATTTTAAGTACTTAGATGTTTATGAAAAACTATTTCAAAATAAAAATGAATTACCTAATTCATTACCCTACCAAAAAATCAATTAGCCGGTTAAATTTATTTTTTATTTATTTAAAATAAAGTTACAGACAACAATAGGATTTTTTTTACAATAGGTAATTATATGACAATCAACCGGAAAATAAATACAATATCAATCCATAAAATCACTATATACCTACTCAACTACCATATTATTTTTTTTCCTTCTTTGTTTAGACTTTGTGACCTTCAAGAGACACACACATTGATCTCTTGATTGGTCCACTTCCTGCTAACCCTTCTTTCATAATCTCTCTGGGACCCGTCCTTACGAGGGCTGACCTTAAAGCGTAATGCTAGGGAGTTTGAACGGAACTCCTTCATCCTCTTGTTATAAGTCATGAGCAGCTGTTTTTTTTTTCTCGACGGTTTCCGCCCCTTTAGATCTCCTTCTCAGGAATTTTTTTCTTCTGTATCTTCCCCGTTTAACTATAGGTACTCTGGATCCGCATTCTCTTTTCACTCCAACCTAATTTTATTAAAACAAAATGAACGTGGACGTATTCGTGTGTATGACAGCAATATCTTACACTTTTACCTCGTATTTTATTTAAGAGACAACGAAATTATACGTGCGCTCTATAAAGTTAGATACACACATAACACAGGAACACGTTCACTATCTGCATATAAAGATGTAACATGGGGCTGGCGTTGTTGGAATCGTAAAATATTGGAATAATGTGATAGTAGGATGGCGAGATGCAGACTATAAATCAAGAGACAGCAGTGGAACTTGACGGCTCGAATGGAATGGCACGCTGGTAGGCCAACACTACTGCAAAACACTCAGACCTCCCCTACCTACACACTACACATCCCATATTAAATTTCAGCGTTTGGGTATAGAGAATTATTATATCGCGTGTCTGGAAGTATAAGACTATTGCAGTTTGGTGTTTGATTGCACCGCTTGATGAACGTTTCAAGAAATCCCCTTAGATACCTCACGCTTGCGAAACTATGAATATTTTTTTTTAATTTGACGGCTTTCGTACGTATAGCGTACAACTGAAGGACGTGGGTTCGAATGGTCGTAGGTATCTGTGCAACTTGTAATTTTTTATTATATGGGATTAATACTTTCACCTACTTTCCTTTTAAAGGTAGTTTAATATTGATTAATTTTCGCCGGTGTAGTCGCCGACTTTCGTTCTGGAGATCATGGATTTGATCCCCGGTGCCGCTCATGCTTCTTCTTTGCCGACACAAGCGTAACTGATGTTTGTGAAAAATTGCAACAGTTTTTTTCCACACACAATCCACTTCACTTTATTTTCAAATTTCCATGAACCTGTTTTTATCTTTTTCTCGTCAGTTCTACGTTCTAATCGATTCATCTTTACACTTTGTTTATTTTATCAGAAGTTGACAACTTGAGAGGTTTTTCAGGTCAAATGAATAAGGGATAAAACCATCCCCCCTGTGGATGAAACGCCAACAAAGTAAAAAAAAAACGATATTTTTTTATTATGTAACTGTCTCCTTTGAACGTTCTACAAAATAATACTCGTATAATATGAGCTGTGGAACGGTTAGCGTTTATTCTCTCACCACACGTTCGATTAAAGGGGAATGTAATGATTGAAACAACGAGCAGTCCAATGCAGGAGACATTCGAGTGGTCAACTTATGTAATACGATGCTTGTATGAATCAAACAAATCATTCTCTACGACCCATAAACCAGACGGTTCTGATTAAAATTTATCATAGTAAACTACAAGTATGTACCTATACATAATTATTGGCTAATTAATCGGTTTGATTTTTACTGAAGTAAATTCGCTTGCATTACGTATTATTCATTATTTTCTTAAAATTTTATATTTTATCGAAACATTTTGGAGTTTGTGTGGAGAAAAATTAAAAAACTTTCTGTTTTGCACAACAACGAATTTTTAAGAAGATTTTAACTTTTTTGTAATTTTTACAACATATTATGACGGATACTTAATATTGGTTCCGACTTGAGGAATGATCAGGTTAAACGCAATAGAAACAAATGGTTAATGAAGCGTTTAAAAGTATGTTTGGATAGAAGATTGGAGGTTTAATCTCTTCGCCTTTGCCTTTCGAGACATGGCATAGTGAGAAAGAAAATAACTTAAGGATGTCTTAATCCACACACACACACACACACACATTCTCAAGAAATTACAAAGTTTCATTCAGATAATATGCGCATCCATTCAATTTTATTTTGATCATAATATTTTACTGATTGTCTAACAATTTGGGAGAAAACAATGACATAATGTATGGGATTGGGTTCACATGAAAATACTAAAACATCAATATAATATTATTATTAGAGCCTTGCAGTTCGAATCGATTGGAGCTTTGGCCTCCCAACGATTTTCTATTGGAAACAGATACCCTTGCCATCGTGTTGTGTTAATTTTAAAGAACTTGACCACGCTTACATCCTGGTAGACCCAATGTTGTATCGTTTTCGTCAAACATCGCTATGTTTATCAGGTCCATATAGACATTCGGCGAAGGTGGACAGTTCATTCTTACCCTGCTTAATTAGAGATATTTTTTTTATATTTAGAAATTAAACTTAACAAAGAATCTAAAAATAAAACTTATAAAAAACAATAATGATATTAGGTAGGTACATGAATTTGTTTAGAAAATCAGAAATTTGAAAAGGTAATTCAAATGAACCAAATTATACGAAAGATCTGATAATAATAATTCAAGACGGTGCGTGGTGTATTTGGTTGGAACCAAAAGTGCTTGCTAATGATTTCATCCATATAAATTAACTACAGTTGTCAGATATTCAAGCGATAGTATGATGAATGATCCAACTTTCTTTACAACTTAGGGGGGAGGACTCGCTCCTAACTAGATGCTGGTTCACCGCGGGACCAATTTTATTCCTTCTAGATATTGTTTTGGTTGCGAATCCCTATAAATAGAACTCGTTGACTGCCGTCGTTGAACACGGAAACTTTTAAGCCTTGTGTTATTTATATAACTCAACACTTTATATACCTACATAATACTTAAAGCAGTTGGTATAACGAAAGTTCTGCATAAGTAATAACAGGAATGTATTAGCAAAAACCCTGATATTAAGGAAAATATTTAAAACAAGCTGACCCATCGAACTTCATCTCGCCTTAAAGTCAATAAAATATCGCTGGGTAACATAAGATAGCTAACATACCTACATGACTACTACAAACACGATAAAAATCTGTTCAACCGATCTCGAGTTATAAGTGTTCGCACTAACCCTATTTTCTTTTATATTATAGCTAGGTACATGTTAACAAATTGTAAAAAAGCTTGAAATAAGTACCATAAAAAAATGTTCGTACGTATAAATATTTTTAATTTCAATGGTGGTCACACTTGTTACATTACCGCCATCTGTGGAAATATAGAGAAAACATTGATCTATAGAATCTTTCTGCCAGACATCTCCCTATTTATTTATTACAAATATAAACGGCAATAGCCTTTGAAACAAATACAACAATGTAAAAATACAGAAATGGCATGCAAACACGTGTCAAACATCCCCAACAGATGGCGGTAATATCCACAATAGAAAAGCCATTCCATACTAACTTTAATATTATTTTTTTATATCATGTTTAGCAATTTATTCAACTTTTTATTAGTTATTCTGTTATCCGGAGCGGTGAAGAATCCAATAAATCAATCATCGGAAGAATCTGTTCAGCCGATCTTGAGTTATAAGTGTTCGCACTAACCCGACTTTCATTTATATTAGAGATAGTTACTTACTGGGTTTTCTTTTAAAAGATAGAAAACATAGTAAAACATTTATTCTATGAAAGATTCATAATAAGGATCTCATTCCAATCTATATCCAAAATCCAAGTCTCCATAATGATATGAAAAATTATTTAGTTTTTTTTTTTCAATATTCAATGCGGCCGTCCACCTGAGATTGAGTAATTTTGAAGTTATGTAAACTTGAGACCAACAATAGTAATTGCTCTCAATGTCAAGTACCTAAGTAAAACTAAAATATTCATAATCGTCATGGTCTTAACACATACGCATATCATAGAAAAATATTAGTCATAAACAATGCGCAAGATCGAGCGCAATGGAGAGCTCTTGTTTCCTTCCTATGCCCCTAAGTGAGGTGTAAACGGAGTTAAGATTGGATTGGGTGTAGAATTTTGTTATGGATTAGATACAAAATTATTCGGATCCATACAAATCCATTTAACAGCCCAAAATACAATTTTCAGAAGGTTTCTTGGAAGAATACGTTAGAAGGAAACAATGGCAAAGAAGCACATGTTAGATTGAGTTTAATGTTGTTGAAAAGGCTTTCTTAGTACTTAACAATGACAATGTTCATAATGACTTCCTTGGATTTTCCATCTTGAGTAAGCAATACCATTCAGTGTACCATCTGCGCAAACACTTAAACGATACACATCAGACATCCAGTTCCTAGAACCGTAACGGCTATATTTATTACTAGCTTATACCCGTCTTGCTTTACGTTTTTGATTCCGATTGTCAGGCTTGATCGGTAGGTAATTAAACAGGTTCTAGTCTAGCTTCCCATTGCTTAACAGACCTCTATAACTGACATAAGCACAAAAAAAGAAGAATGACACTTACAATTATTTCTGTTTTACCGACCTCATAATATTAAACGAACCTACCGACATAATTTGCAGTTTTCATAGAGAGAGAGAGAGAGCTCTGTGGTTTGAATATTAGCTACATTCCCTAATGTGTGATAATTAATTAGGCTTTCCACCCATAGAGGGTGATTTGCGCTATCTGTCAAACTTCAAAATGGAGGAATCATTTTGCAATTTTTTTCATTAAATCTTTATATATTGAGAATAATAAGATTTGAACAACATTTATATGTATAACAAATCAGTCTATAATTATTTTATTACATTTTCATACCGTAATACCAAGATTCCATTCAACGTTTACATGAGTAATTTTGTTTCCAAAAGATAGCTTACTGTCTTTTTGAGAAATTTGTATGAAGATCCTAAAAAAATAGAGTTTTTTAAATAGCTCTAAATATATTAAAGTCAACGTTGCCAATTGTATTTAAGAACCTTCTCAAGGAAATTGCACCGCTCTGCGCAGATTCATATCTGACGTAGCATTTGTATTTTGAGCGTGATGTTCACATATACGATAGAAAGCACACAAACATTTCTGAATTATTATGTAGATTTTAATACCAACAGAACATATCGACATAGCGAGATTGTATTTGAAATGCTTCTTAAAAGAGAATTTTACATTATAATGTCTCGGAGGATTAGCGAGTTAATTTGTTTATTTAGGGGATGGCGTTAAACTCGTGAATAATCCTTTAATCTTATTAAATTCCCGATTTTGGAAATTTTTCAATATTTATAAGTACTTACTTAATAAAGCCCTAAGGATTATCACTGTGATAAATATGTATATTATCGTTTTATTGCTAGAAGATTATCGCTTGAGAAGGATCAAAGTATTAATACTGAACCCTTTTTTTGGTATTCTATTTGAAAAGATTTTCGTATCATATTCACACATCTATTCAAATAATTTTGATTTTTCTATTCGAACAATCTATTTTTAAATCAGTGACACTATGCTTAGGTTTTTATTTTTAGCCAGGGGTCCTGGTTTAAGGGAGTGTTCTGAATATTCTTGTGAGCGTAAAGAAGATACTCATAGATAAAGAGTCCGCTGAACGTGAGAATACCATGCTTTCAAAATGCATCCCTAAATGAATAACGAATCTTTAATCCGTCTAAAGCTCATTTAACTAAATTCTGGATAATACATAAAAAAAACACGATGTATCTCTGCGCTTCTGTCTCCGAATAGTATGCTATGTGCCAAAATACTCTGAATGTACACAGATCTTGCTGTACTTGTTCCACACATATATCTTTTTATTTATTGCATTTACCGCTGAACACAACTTTATTTGTGGTGAGTCTATCTTTAACAATAAAGAAGTGTCATCAACGAACATTACAATCGTGTCACTTTAGTTTAAGGACAACGGCAAATCATTAACATATATTAAGAAAATAATGGGCCTAGGATGGAGCCTTGAGGGACACCAAATTTTACCACTAATATCTTTCTTTTTCTATCGTTTTAATCCAGCTTTCTAAACAGAATATTATAATAACGCAGTCAAAAGCATTTGAAAGGTCACAAAAATACACACTTACATTAACAATTTCTATCACTCCTTAACTAATAAATAAATCTTATATTCGTTACAGAATTTGAAGAATCAAATCATGACAACGAATCTATGGGTGGAGCAGTCCTGGTACGACTACAAGTTGAGGTGGGAGCCCAAGGAGTATGGGGGGGTCCATATGCTGCACGTGCCTTCCGATCACATCTGGAGACCTGACATTGTACTCTACAATAAGTGAGTTTTTTTATATATCTGCTTTATGATAAATCAGTGTTTTTATGCGTCCCAAGAATCTTACTTGAGATTGGTCATTATCATTTGTAAAACAAATTTAAAAGAAAAAAATCCCATTTTTTATTGTTGGTAACGAAAATACCTCAAAATAGTACGGTACATTTGACTCATACAGTTCTGTTTTATACAGCTAAGTTTTGAACCTAAAATTAAAATCAGTTCTTTATTCGTTTTTTTTTAAGTTTTCTTATGGGTCAAATTATTCGTACAGTAACGGTAATATTATTTGCCTCTATTAAATATGACAAATCCCGAATTCATTGCCTGAAATTATTAAACTGCTGACATGATTTTTTTTACTTAAAGGTTAAAAAAAAAGCGCCAACAATGTTTTTCATAGATAATTTGAAAAGTATAGGTATAATAATACCCATACATTTTTTTATCAAAAATGTGTGACAAATTTTCATTTTCAGAGGTCTATATTATTCCAAGAATCTTTTTATTGATATTTACCTAATTGTATTTTAAAAATCTCTGAAAATAAGAATGTATATGAAAATAAAATATACAATATGAATGTAGGAGGGTCCTACTTGGGCGTTAGATTAAGTAAATATGTATTATGAACCTATGTAAACTTCAAACCAAATATTATATCGTATCTATTTTTGGTTTTTCCTTGCCGAAGGCTTTGTGTGCAAAGGAAGCTTGGTCGAGTTGAATTTGCACGTCGCTATGAGCATTATAGAGACGAGGCATCACGGTGAATGATTGCAATAGATTTCCTCTCTTTGGTAACTTTCCACATTAAAAGATTTTCTTTTTTAAGGACATTGGGCTCCAGTTCTTTCTCTTTCTAGGGAGGTCATTCGGGAAACTTTTTTTTTCTGACCTCCATTCGTAGCAAGCTATAAATCATCATTTTTCTTCCTTCATCTAATTTTCTTTCTTCGTCTAATCTAGTTTAACTGAAGGGCATTGGAAATAACATCAGTATCTAATCCAATAGGTAATAAAGGTGAGACAGTAACAAAAATGGATATATTCATATCCTGGCGCCAAATACATGACAGCAGTCGCAGTCTTTAAATTTGGTTGCTCTCTTGTTCTCAATAATTTCCAACTTTTTTCTCTATATTTCATTTATTAGTTGTTATTTTTTCTTTAAAAAAATGTTTTTTAATGTTCTCCGACATGTTTCTATATTCGCAAACAGTACCACTAGTATGAGTTTTCGATGATCGAATATCGAAACGATCATTTATTTATTTATTTTATTCTTTATGCATATTAAAAGTAGTGTACGAAAAATAGTGTATAAACAAGTGGCAATGGCGGGATTATAGCCGAAGCAATCTCTAACATCCAACCACATCGAAAGGGTTTCGAAAAATTTCCATACAAAATTTGATCGAATGATTCGATAGTTTGATTTTTGAACACTATTGCACGCTAATAAGCGCTTATTAGCGTACAATTAGATTCGATTAAACTCGTATACTTACCCCACAGGGCACCTATTCTTGTCATCTTAACTCAAAGTATAATCAGCGCACCTACGTAGGTACAATTGCCAATTATTCATATCTATACACTTGGACCAATCTAGAACTTTTTTAGATCCATTTAAACTAGTTGGCTAACTGTTATGATCTGGGTTCCTGCTTTAAACATCGGTGAATGTGTCCGTGTAGAACATTGCCAATTTTGTGACTGTAGTTACAAAAACAAACTCATAATTTTGAAAGCTAGCCGTCTTGTCAGACGACAGACCGCTCCCTAGGAACCCAGTGCGTTTTAGTTAATAAATAAAAATATAAATTTATTGCTGATTTGTAGAATAATATTAAGAAAAACATTTGAAACATATTGAAAGAGCGAACTTATCTTTGAAAAATCTAGTACTTTCTTCTTTACGACTAAAAAATCTATGCTTTCAGTATAAATAGTTTGTTTGCTATTTACCTACATGAAAAAATGTGTAAGGCTGTTGACAAATGAAAAAAATAATCAACGTAAACAACTAATAAAAATGATTAAAATAGGAAGTACCTAATAATTTATTACCTTGGAAGATTTTCAAATATGTAAGTAAGACGATGTTTGTTTATATTCAAAGACTATCACGTATTTGCGTTTTAATGTTTCCTCCCAACATCTTATTTTAAAGTAGGTAATATTTTATTATTTTTCAGTACCTATACCAATGCATACAATTATCTGCAATTCTACAAAAATATCGGCTAATTGTTTCATAGATATTATTAATTTGTTTATAAAAAACGTTCTAAGAACGAAATTATCATAATATGCAAATGATTCACTTGAACAAATAAACAAAAATGTTTCTATGAAAAATTCTCCGCAAAATGAATCTATAAAAGTTTCACTCGTTTACTGTTTAAGCCAGTTTCTAAAATTCCCAAGTAAGATAAACAATTCGCAAAAATGAGAATATTTTTACTAAACGTATTGGTTTTGGTGTCAATTCAGGTATTTAACATAATCTTGTATTATATTTAACATAATCTTGTTGTATTATGTTTTTATTAGTTTAATAATTAGTACTTACATTGATATAGTTGCATTCATGATTTAATTTAAAGTATTACTGCCCCAGATCGGACGTTGTCTAGTGGGGCAGTGAATTCCAATAATAATATTACGTATATGGAGGTTCTTATTGTTGTGCTTGCTTGTATTAATGATGGAAATAAATAAAAAAAGTAAGTATGTAGGTACATTCAGGACGTTTGCGCCAGATTTCTTTTCAAGAAGTCCCAGGTTTGATTCTAGTTTTTAATGGGCTTTTCTCTTGAAATTTCTATCCAGATTGAATGATAAACTGCCTCTGACAATAAGTAAATACTGATTGAAAAAACGTTTTACGAACTTATCATATCACATATATATTATTAAAGTACATTTTTGCATTACAAACTATGAAAAAATAAACAATTACTTCTGAAGAATATGGAAACATTTGTTTTTTTTTACCTATTTTAGGATATGTGACTTATGGGGTAGATTTTTCCGCATAATTAATCTTTGTATCGCCTATAAGCTTGTTGAATTATATTTGTCTTTTTGAGTTTGGTTTAAACATTTTTTTTTAATCATTCAGGCAAGCTACGGCCAAGACGATAAATTCGCCAATCCATACCTTAAGCCATTTTACGATGCTGCAACGGCTGCTTCAGATACTGCCAAAGAATTTCCTAACATCATTCAATCGCAGCTGGATTCAATAGCCAATGAAGTCTCAAATATCACCTCAGCCGTGAGCGACTTAGATCCATCATTATCGAAAACTGTGGATGTCGCTGTCGTCAACTTAAACGAAAGTATTATAAACTTCATAACTGTACAATTAAAGGAAGCTGCCAAAAATACTTCAGAAGAGGTTTTGGGTTTTATTGATAGATCTGTTGAGATTTTGTATGAGACGGATGACCGCATCAACAATTTGTACAAAGTTGTAAGTCAAAATTATGTTTCTTTTTACTTAAATTTTATCCAGTTAATTTATTACATGTCCGCTTTGGACTTCGAGCTAATGCTAGTAAGTAAGGCGGAATTCATGGTAAATAATGCCGGCGTTTAGTGTAGAGCAGCTGACCAAAGTCCAGGCACAAATAGTCTCTGCGTTTGAAACGAAGTGCCTGAAGTGAAACAGGAGTATTTTGGGTATACAATAATTGTACCATTACATCCCTAACAACACACGTAGGCGCACCCAGCGTGATCCCATCACTTCTACCGTTATGGAGAGGAGATGGACTTCGCTGGGACATTAAGGATGCCGAACAATAGTTGGCCGAGCGCTGTTCTTCCTCACATCAGGCTCCCGAAGACGAGGAAGAACATCTCATACCGTGTTCCACTCCATCGAAATAGAGCTGAGGGATTTGGATATGGTGTGAGAGAGGAGGGTATAGCCATTGCGCAAGTTCAAAACGCAATGGAGAGCTCTTTTTACCACCCTATGCCCCTAAAGGAGCTGTAAAGGGACTTTTGATTTGATTGATTTGATAACATTTTGAATTTCTTCAGTTTAGCGAATACGTCAACACAGAATTGACGAACTCATCCGATCAACAATGCTACATTGACATATTTAAAGTGTTGAACGGAACCAGGAAAGATGCCTTTAAAGCCATCTTCACATGTTCGTCCGAAAAGGCTGAACAAGTGTTCAAACTGATATCTAGTTTCAAAGCACACCTGACTTCAACCGACGAACAGATAAAGGCTTCTTTGAACCAAGTAAAAGCTTGTTTCGAAGGATTAAATTCGTCTTCAAGTATTTTGGATCAACTAGGCGTTGTGGGATGCGTTGTTCCTGTAAGTTTTGTTTTTCTTTTATTTCATTAAGTAATACACATATTTTTTTTTAAATATCTAATAAGCTTTATACAGTTTTAAATTAAATATAGGTATATGGGCTTGATATTAGATCCTCTAAATTACCCATGCGATCTGAATGAATACTGGCAAAAATTAAAATATGTCAAAAAAGAAGTGCGTATCTTTTGAAAAATCATTTTGTTTATTTTGTATTTGTTTTCAACAGCTCACTACGTCTGTCATCGAGTCTAACAATGCCCTCAGCAATACAACTAGAGAGGAAGCTTCATTGATCATTACAAATGTGACAAATATTACCGAATTCGATTTTCCTGCCTGCAATGGACTAACCAATACTGTCAATAAGTTTGACGTATTCGAAATTAAGAACTTAGTTGAAGCATGTAAAAGCACATAGTTTTGGACAAAATAATTCGATATCCATCACAAATTTCAAATCTTTCTTTTTTTCTTTCATCTTTCAAACAATACCCTCTGTCTGAGTTCAGTCTTTTCAATTTTTCATTCCTCTTATGGGGTCAAAATTGTTTCTAACATCTGTAAAATTTATTTATTAATTTTATTTTTTGCTTAAATAATCTTATTTTTCTGTTAGTCGTTTTCTAATTTACATTAAAATTTTACAACTAAAGCTCGGTACTCACTTGCGCCGCGAACGTGTATCGTTATATCAATTTTATCAAAAGGATGCATGTGTTCCGCTCGCGATCGCTTTTTCGAATCACGTATACACTTAACCTTTCGATTAAATTGATGCAATGTCATACGTTCGCGGCGCAAGTGAGTACGATGCTTTAGATTTTTTCGAACATGCTGATTATCTTATTTATAAAAAGGAATAATGTTCCTATTCATTATTGTTTTATTTATTTATTTTTATTTAATTTATTTATTTATTTATTATCTACGTAGATTATAAGAATCGTATTAAGTTTTACTTTATTGAAACTTTAGTACACGTATGACAGTATTTTAGAATTTACTATCATACAAAATAACGGAATGTTTTTTTTTATGATTTTTCTGATTTGTCAATAAATTTGTATTTTCAATTTTAATTTATTTATTATTTTTTCCCTTTCCCTTGGTATCAACTTAAGATGGTGCGGTATTCGTCTATTCCGACAGAATTGTTGATCTATCAATGAATCTCCTACGTGCTTATTCCATGAAATTCCTATAACCACGCGGCACGCCTGGAATACTTAAAAATCTGATTAGATTACTAACATAAAAACTTTATTTTCTTTTAATTTCTTATCAATACAAAAAAAACTAGTTACGCTCACGTTTTTACCTGCAGGGAGAAAAATATGCCAATCATAACACAAAAGCACATAAAGAAAAGCTTCAATAGAAAATATCTGGATTAGGTGCTCACTTAGACGATTTTCGTTGAATATTTCTAATTATATGGATAAGTAGATATTTGAAGTGATTGGTATTTGAACTCCTTGTTAACACGATCCTCAGTAGTGGACAAACTAAGAGGAGTTCCATGCCGAGAAGACGAAGATTAAGTTACAGAAAATACTAACTAATGATTACCAGTGTATATTTAGTAAGTTATTTTTCTAAACAATAAATGGCTATCCATTATTAAGCACAACCTTCTGAGATGACAGTTTATCCAAGTTAATTTTATCTGAAGTTGATCTATCTTACTATCAAATCACTATTCAAAGAATTTCCAGTCCCTTTTCAACTTTGTAAGTGTTCTTGATTGTGTAAGTGTTCTTTTGAAGGCATTGGCAAATCTATCTATAGGTACAAACTCGAATTAAATATCACTATAAGTTTGAAGACGTAGCTTAAAAGGGATACTGTTTTTTTTTTATTATAAACACCAAATAAAAAATCATAATATCAGATTTAATGTCACCGTCTTTAAAATCTTACCCTTACTCGTTTTGCAGGCAAGAAAAATAGTTTCTTTGTTACCTGTAACCAAGCGAAACTTTTGCCTGCGAAACTAGTAGGTATACCTAAGGCTGGAGTTAAAGAGACTCCAAGCTCAAAAATCAGATGGAAACCCAAGCTACATTTAGGATTCAACGGTTTCCTTGTAATGTCCCCACAGAGATTCCCGAGGATCAGCGAACAAAAGGTAGACCACACGAGCGCTGAAGCGATAGCTGGTCATCGAGGTCCGAAGAGCCCAAAAACATCTAGAAAAAACACGCCATGGCCTATAACGAAAGCAAGAAGAAGAATGATATCAAACAAATTTTGTCTAATCAGACGTCTCTCATATTTTTGTAGAGCTTAACATTGAAAGAATATTATACCTATTGATATTGAATTAAATATTCATTAAGTCATCTTTAAAACATCGTTCTCGACTTTCGAAACTTTTGGGAGTATTATTTGTAGATATCGTGATGGCATTAGTTAAATAAGGCTAAACTGTCCAGGTTGTGTTAATGGACCATCTCCCAAGAAAACTCGTCACCACCAAGGCAGAGAAAAAAAACTAAATAATAATAAGAGGCATAATACAGCAAGGGTATAACGACCGACCTCGTTCTAAAAGTTCAAACATGAGCCAAATTATGGGGGGAAATGAGGGAGAGATTCCTCAGATAAAAGGGAATTTATTGAGATAAAGGCGAAGAAGGAATATAATGAAAGGATGTTAAGACAAAACAATACCCCATATCACAATGAATCTTATTTCTCTCTATTGACCTTCGATTTGTAATAAAATTTCACCAACTCATATTTTTTCTCTCGGATCGTAATGGAATCTCAGTTTTCCCAATTTTTGCAAAATCGTTTTGTAAGTAGTAGATTTTTTTATGCAAATGTTTTTTTTTAATCCGCCCAAAGTGAATACAAATAATACACTTTCGGCATCTTTCACATAAAGCAAAGCTTGTGTTGTGAAAGTGGAAGTTGTCGGCACCGGAATTCGAGCCCACGACATTCAATACGTTGTACGTACGAAAGCAGACGACTGATCCACTGGTCTACCAACCACGTCAATGACAAGTTACCATTATTTTAATGCTACATATGGTGCTTGACTTTTTATGGTTTATTTGGAATGCAATGAAAGTAGGAATATGCTGGCAACGTTTTTTTGCACAATACATGAGCTTCAAATTATTTAAAATAAAATCTACTCAAAATAGCATCTGGACCATTTACACAAAAGGTTATAACCGTGGTATTACTGTCTTTTGAAATTTATTTCAGCTTGTCGTATGCATCCACTACAGGACATAGGACTGGTCATATTCACGCACACCTCCCTATGTCTGATCACTCTCATCCATCCAACACGAACGGTCAGCACAATATTTTAATTTCAATACGTTTTTCTTCTTCTTCTTCTTAATTCAGGCCTTGTGACCTGTAATTCAAGAGGTGGGGCTGGACTCTTGCAAGGTCGATTCCTAGCTATCCTTACACCTTGTTGGTGGTCTGCCCGGAAGGCGTTTTCCGTGGTGTTGGCCGTGCGATGCCATGTGAGGGAGTCTAGTTGAAACCATTCTCCTCACATGTGCATACCAGAACCTTCTTCGTTGCCTTCCCCATCTCACTATGTCCTCAACCTCGCATATTTCCCGTACCCTCGTATTCCTCACTCTATCTCTGAGGGTCTTCCCGACTACGCTCCTGAGTACTTCATTTCTGAAACTCTCAGCACACTTTTAGTCACAATGGTATCGGCCCTGGACTCGATCCTGTATGTCATGATGGGTCTAATACAAGTTTTATTAATTTTTATCTTGCTGTTAATTCGCATATCAGGGTTTTTCCATACGGAGTTTCCAAGGCATCCTGATATTGAAGCAGCCTTGTTGATTTGACCCAATATTTTGTTCCAATGTACGTTTTTAAATTTATTGATTTATTTCTGCTGACAAAAAATATGAGTAGGTATGCATCAATGCTTATTATTATTAATTCTTGTAAACATAAACAGACTTAAAAATATCATTCATTGATATTTTTTGGCCTTGATAAATGAATAAGCTAATGACAATGAAAACAAAAATATTTACCCACTCAATTTGTTCATCCATCTGTCATCGAACGATTTCCCCAAAAATTATTTATCTTCTATTTTCAACAAATGATTTTTTATGTTATGTACCTAGAAACATACCTTTGTGTTTACTCAAATGTTTTCATTAAATTCCGTCAAAGGGACCATCTTCTGTATTTCGGCTATTAGAATACATAATAATATTATGTACCTAGGTATCGAATATTTCTTCAGAGATCGCTTCCTATTATCAGTTAGAACGGCTATAAATACAAGTCGAATGAACTGTTTTGTGTTTATTTTATCGGAAATAAAAATATAAAATTAACAGTGATCACAAAGTATTCGTTGACGAAAGTAACAATGGAGTTGTTAATTGTAGTATTTATATCGACGTTTGTACCATTTGTAAGTGTTTCATCTATAATTTTATAAACCAAATTCAAATTTAGATTTTTTTTCAACTGTTTTCTTTTTTCCAAAACTTTCGAGATATGCATATATTATGTTAAAATAGTTTAATATTTTTTAAGCCAACTATGGGGTATCCAGTTGATGACATTGATTATGAAAAGGAATATTTAGTTCCAAACGTACCTGTTGATGATCCAAAAATGTACGATGAAAATGTATACCTTATTCCAAATACAGTCGGAGAAGATAAAAATACCAACACTGCGGGAGAAATTGGTGACAGAAACCTGGAATATGTTGTGTCTAAAGGTAGTAATGTAGCAGGAAAATCTGAGGAGTTTACTATTGCCAAAGGTAGTAATATACCTGAGGATTCTAAAAACGATATTGTAGAAGCAGTTATTCCAGAAGGGAGTAACGTAGCAGGTAAAGCAATGGAGATTCCGTTGGAGTTTACGAATGCTGAAGGAAGTAATATAGCTGACAAATCAATAGACAAGACATTAGAGTTTACGAATGCTGAAGGAAGTAATATAGCTGACAAATCAGTAGACAAGACATTAGAGTTTACGAATGCTGAAGGAAGTAATATAGCTGACAAATCAATAGACAAGACATTACAGTTTACTAATGCTGAAGGAAGTAACATAGCAAAGGGGATAAATGAAATTTCATCAGAATTTACAAATGCTGGTGGGAGTAATGTAGCTGGAAAAACTAAGAATATTCAGTTCGAATTTATGAATTCTGAAGGAAGTAATGTAGCTGGAAATGTTATGGACATTTCATTAGAGTTTATGTATGCTGAAGGAAGTAACGTTGCGGGACGAGCAGGTGATATGGCTAAGGAATTTACCATTTTAGATGGGAGTAATACTGCCCAAAGGGAAGAATTACAAGATATTGACATGAATGTTCCTAATAACATCAAAAGTGAAGAAAGAAGCAAAAGCAAATGTAACGGTAACATATTGAAGCCTGCATCAGAGAGTGATCCTTTTAATATTTTACTTGCAGAAATTAAACGTTTGCAAGTTTAATACATCCCTGTTTTATTCTATAAACTCTGAATTGAACGATTTCTGCTTTGCAATGGAAAAACATGTATCCGTATTATTCGTTGGTTTACCCCAAATAAAATGAAGAAATAAACATTCTTGAGTCTTCATCCAATAATGGTTACTTACCTTCTTCGTTGACTGCAAGCAAATAAACCTCTGAAACACTAGCAAGATAGAAAAATGGCGAAAGAATGGCAGAAAAAAATACATGATTTTTCAAAGCCTTCCAAAGTATTTTTTACTCTGGATGTTTGAAATGTGTTCCACCAAGTAGTGAGAGTCGAAAAGATAAATAATATTGGATAAATAAACGTTACATATTTGAAGGTAATCCCTATCGGAACCCATATTGTCAAGTGTGTCCCGGTTAATGTTTTAAGTATACAATAATTACAGCCCTTATATTGGGGATGAGGGTTAAATGTGAGAGCTCCAAATGTTTATTTAGCGTGTCGTTGGAATGATTAAGTGCCTACTTAACGTGTTAGCCTCCGCTCTAGAAGAATAATAATTTGCCTTTAGGGTAGCTAAGTAGTTGCTCTTTCTTCATACTTGGATACACTCTCGGGAATTTTAATATTACTAGGCGCGCTAACCTTCTTAACCAAATTTATTCAAAACAATTCGTCAAATTGAACATCTTGTAATGTATGAATTAAGTAATTGATAATGAACTTTCTGATGGATAACATCCAGCATTTATTTGCAACGCTTTAATCATTTTTGTTCATGTGTTTGTGTGTATCTGGTATATATCTTATTTACAATAGCGTATTTAATTTAAATGCAGCTTTTGTAAAATATGTCTAACGTCTTATGGGTGTTCGGTCGGTACAAACCGGAGTATTTGAATTTACTTACCTATGTCTCTTTAGAGTTTAAATGACAATTTATATCAAGGCATTTTTTATCCTCATTCATAAATGAAGGATCCGTTCTTTTTCATACGGCCACCTATAAGGAGCTTACCAAAGTTCCTTCATGATCGAACTTTGCAAATTTGTTGCAGGGAAATTAGGTAACTTGCATAGACTCCCTGATAACATTCCGGTTTACAATGTTAAATTTTATTTTTTTTCGACATTCCGTAAGGTTAAAGCCTCATCAATCTACTAAATTATCAAACAGACGAAGCCACTGTTATATTAAACCCTCACGCACACCTACATAATATTAAGCAAATTTCATACCTTTTTTTACACGAAAAAGAATATCTTCTACTAATATTTTTATAACGTACTCCAAAGTACCCTCTTTATGGGTTGAATAGAACGTGACCAAAGGATGAGAACTCCAAGTTATTAGCCGGGTAAATAAAATGTAGCTTTTTCAGCCATTTGTCAGAAATATCACTTAATATCTTAATTTATTGAGGGAATTAGTAAGTGTTTTTTCTGAAACATCTACCTTTTTCTTTTTAATCTCTCCGTATGACTTTTTCATTAAATAATGAAAGTATCGAAATTATATTTTTATTTATCTTGGAGAAAGGTCTCTATGGTAGTATTTTAAATTCAAATGAGCAAATAAAACCTCATTTTGTTGAATGAGAAATGATAAAATGTGATAAGGTGCATTATATTAGGTACGTAATAGAACAAAAATGATACAAGGCTGTAAAAAATGAGGTCTAGTACTGTATTGTCTTACATCGGTAATAAGTAGAATTAAAAAACGCAACAAACAAAACGATGAGTTGGCTGAGATTCGATTTAGAAACGTAATAAACTTAAATGTTTGGTGTAAAAATATTTTAAATTTTTAAATTACAACATCGGACATTGTGACATCACGAATTATTCGTGAAGTTGGAAAGTTTTTTTGTGTTTTCATGGTTGTAAAAATGGACCTTCATAAAGATACCGCCGACAAAATATCACCATAAACAACATCGGCTTTATAATTCGATAGAATATATTAAAATAAATTAATGCAAAATAGTATTGCTTTACGCAACCTTAAAATATTATATTTAAAGTCAATCACTGTTTACCCTTGGCATAGAAGGGTTATAAACCCCTTGAACTAATATTTGTAACAAAAACTTTAATTTCAGTAAAAGGCTTTGGGACTTTGTTACACCCTTGTAAAGAACCTTTGAAATCCCTCGGGTTAACGAAATTAAAATATTCAATTTATGTAGATGTAGTAAGAAAATGTTTATTTTGCCTGCAGTACGGAGAGTATTGGAATTATTAAAACTGTCTCGTTCGCTGTTCTTTGAAACTAAAAAGTCAAAAGCAATTAAGAAATTTTAACTTAAATAAATTTACTCAATCCAAATACTTAGGTAGCCATAGTATTTTGTTCCTTTGAAAAATGACTTTTAACCGTAACCCTGTAAAGTGAAAGTGCCACTCAAATTTTGAGATATAGGTACTGAATAAAATAACCTATTGAAGTGCCGCAAAGATTCAAATTAAACCAAAAAAGTGTTGGACTTCTTCAGTGGTATAGTTCTAACCTTTTGTGTTCAGTTTTGTTTCCGTTCTGTTAATAAATGACAACTTGTCGTTTTGTACTATTGTTTCGAAGGCTGGATTGGTTCGATTACTTTACATAAGATGCTCAAAATTTCAAACCCCAAGCTCATCATGAGTGTTTGAAAAAACATATTGAAAAATCCAAGTGTAGATAGCAATACAAAGAGTCACAGAATAGCTTCAACTCTAATGGAATCTCCAAAGAATCTTAAAAACGGACTTTCAATAAGATCCCTCCCATTCCCGTTCCCCATTTTTTTAAAAAAAAAAAAGACCTTTAATTTTCGTAAGCCCGTAGTGGTTTGTTCCACTTAAAAATCGAACATCAGTAAAAAAATTATTGTTAGAGTCATTACTTGTTACATATTCTTTAAGATCTAGTCCTGAAAAATGGTAACAATAATCTAGACATTGTAATTAGAAAGTTGTGCACCAACAAAGCCAAAAGGCAATAAAGATGAGACGTTAACAAAAATGTATATATTCATATCCTGGCGCCAAATACATGACAGCAGTCGTAGCCTTTAAATTTTGTTGCTCTCTTGTTCTCAATAATTTCCAACTTCTATCTATTGATTTTCGTCGCGAGCAGTAATTATTTAAGTCAGATTTTGTAGAGGTTTCGTAACAAGCCAAACTATTCGTTGAATGTGTACAATCTCCATTCATTTTATATTTTTTCTTCTTCGTCCGACCAGTACAATGACATACATTAGCATTGCAAATATCTCTCTTCCTTCATAAATAAGACTATGGAAATGGAAGATTTACTTTATTTTTTTAAAGTAAGAATCGACTTTTTAGTTAATTTTTCCAAAAAATTTCTGCTTTAATCCTGTCTCAAAATTTCTCTTTTTTTAACTATTCATTACTTTGTGTTTTATGACTTTGGAACTACATATTATTATAATGCGTTTTTTTTTTATCCTAACTGAATATTTTAGTAAGGACCCTTGAAAAAAAAAATTAAAAAGATGAAACAAGAAAAACCGTCTCGCATCTTTGTCATAAATATAATATATCATAATGCACAAGGTTCTTTGAGTTTTAACTGGGTCGCCATGTGTTTTGCAACAAACCATTTGCATAAGATTTTTTAACACAATACGCAGACATATCAAACAAGGTTTCCAGCGTCAGTGAACGTTTACTTCTCTTTTTAATTATTATTTTTACAGTTCAAACTGAAAAGTTTGTTGAAAATATTCTCGTTTATGTACACACGTATAATAAAAGTAGGTAGGTACGAATAAATGTTTTATTTTTATATGTATACTAAGGAGGTGAACCGCGGAAGATTAAATAAAAAATAAAAATAATAATAGCCCAGAATACTGACTCACTTAGTGATCAACAAACACGTCAAAAGGGGAATAAGCGAAAATGTTCCAGCCTTTCATGCGCGATGCGCGATGCAATGATCAACTACAATAAGGCTCTATTTTATATATAGAGATAAACTTATACGAACAGATAGAATAATAAGAATAATAATAATAACAGATAAGTAATAAAGTGTCGTCCTCAAAATACCTTCAACTCTAAAAAAAAAGTACATCTTTTAAAATAAATGTACACAGAATGGAGTAGATTTTTCAAATGCATTAATACTAGTGGTAATATCATTATGCAATGAGCAACCCCATCCATAATATCCTTCCGGAAGACTCGCATTTTATTATCGCACTACTGTTATTTTGTACAGTTGCATTTCACAATGACTTTTATCTGCAAACTTTTATGCTTTCTGCTATATTTTATTTTCAGGACTGTCTCTTTACTTGCCATGTTTATTTCTGTCCATTAAAGTTTGTGGTTATGGATTTTTTATTATATTATTTATTTGAGTTGCACAGTCAAATATCCAAATAAAAGTTATAAAATAAAAATTTTGTGTTCCAAAAATTAAAGCGCCGGCGCCGTTACACTTCTAACTCTCTCTCTCTCTCATCGCAACAGCATCATTAATAATTTCATTTAATGGCGCTACAACCCATTGTAGGTGTTGACCTCAAGCAGTCATCGCCATTCCACCCAGTCATCTACCCTGTGAAATCAGTTTCTTATTCCCAGAGACTGCAGATCTCTACTAAACCATCTCAGCCTCGGTCTGCCAAAACTTCTTATACAAGTCGGGCTTTCGGTGTGGAGTTTTTTTTAGCGTAGAGTGTTCGTCCATTCTCTTCATGTGTCCAACAATTTTCTGATGTTAATGTCATCATATCATAGATTCGACTTAAGATTTTCCTCACCAACACATCAGCTGGGGTATTCTCGTAGCGTTCTTAATTCGAACTTGACTGAAATTTGTTCTTAAAATGACGGATTGGACTAGACCGCGTTCTTAAATTAGTTTGTATTCATACAATTTTTTTGAAATTCGAACGCATTTAGGTCCGTGACTGCAATTTTTAAACTTAAACTGATACTGATTGATTACGAGAATAGCCACTCTGATCGCTCCTCATCACTTTTTGTCAACGTCCCTGACAGATAAAGAAAACCTGACTGCACTCGAAATATGGACTGTTGACTAAATGACTAGACGCGCTGGCAGATGCTAACGATTTGAAGACGAGTCAGCTTCAAATTATGATACCAGGGTTTTTTGAGTTTCTTTTTTTTTAAGGATTTGAAGAAGAATCCCTTAGTAAGACTTTCTCTACCCCATCGTCTCTCGTTATCCATAAAAAATGGGTCTGAGAAAGAGAGAGATTGAACCGATGAGAGGAAGAAGTCGAATTGAACACTTTCCTACTTGTATGCTGAATTTGGCGCAGAGGTGCAACATTAATGTGGTAATTTTGGCTGTTTTAAGTATCTAACTACTTGCTGGTTGCATTTCAAGGAACAAAATTTAACGTGCGTTAGTTCAAACTATCCAACAAAAAAGTACTGAAATATTAAAGGAGAAATAAAGTGTACCTAATGACCAAAATTTATTAAATTTTTCATAATGACGCATATTTTTTACCCTCCGCATACTCTAACCTTCTGGTAGGGTATAATTGTAACATACGAGTTGAACAGCTAAATTAATGACTTTCAGCGTTCATATTATTATAAGCCTTGCTTTTTCAAATTAACGATCAAATTTAAACGAATTATATGGTTGGTATTATTTTGTAGTTGGTTTCAAATAAAAATGAAACATTTTAAATGGTACGTCTTTCCAAAAATTTTATTTTATTATAACCTTCAAAATTTTTCTCTCAAAAAAAATATTAAACACCGAATCACGAACGACGTTTTTTCTGGACGCACCAGGAATAGGCACATCACTATTGTGGAGAAGAGATGGACATGGCTGGGACATGACAATATGTTAAGGATGCTGAATGTCAGCTGGTCGGGGAGGGCGTTTTTCTCCCATCAGGGTCCCAAAGACAAGGAAGACCTCTTATACCGTGATCCGTTCCTTCGAAAAGTCGCTGAGGAATTTGGACATGGCGTGGTAGAAGTCATAGAAACTGCGCGAGATCTAGCGCAGTAGAAACGTTTGTTGCTAAGTGGGGTCATAACGGGAGTATTGATTGATTGATTGAGGTGATAGAATGAAACAAGGGTACTCACATTAAATTTGTTAACGTGTTTTAGTGGACTTAAAAAAGGACAATTGAATTGAATACATACGCATATTAATCTAATATCTTGTCCATGAATATGAATAGAACTTGTTTATCAGGAATAACAATTTTAATATATTATTCTTCCTGTGTGATGTCTGGTCCCACTGACGTCTCACATGTTTGGATGTTATTCAACCGCGAAACCTGATTTCTCTCGAATTTCAACTTTTCTTTCATTAGGTATCAGATATTAATGTATAAGTACATTTTCTTCAAAATATTAAAATTAATGACTTGCATTGATCGATGTCGGATGCTATGGAAATTGGTTAAAGACTGGATACACGAGATAGCTAAAAACAAATATAGGAGCTTTTACTAGGGAGTCTTCAGGAAAATTAATACCGACCCATCTGTTATCCCATCTCCCCGTAGGAGTGAATAATGGACCACATAACACAACATCATGTATGTGGGGATACACCTTCAAAACATATAACTCCGGTTAAAACCACAGTTCGCGATACATTATTAGTTGTTTGCTTCATACGCGCGTCTGTAGAGGTGAACCAGGGAAATACACAGAAGGTAACTGCGTGAGGCCTTTTGTTGATAAACTTTCTGAAATTTAAAATGTTTGAATTGACAAGACCTCGCTAATTCCTATGAGTTGGTGAAATAAAATGTCACGTTATATTATTTGCCCACCCAAACACACTTTATCTTTTGATATTGGCGTTCAAAATCAAGTACGAGATCGCAGGTTATTAGATTGTACTGACTCTTATAAGACAGTCGATAGGAACGGTCAAGTTTGTTTGGCCGACTTTCTCAAGTAAATACGTACATACGAGTGAATCAACTTTTTTTTAATCGTAGGATTCAGCAGTTTTTAGGTATATAGTTGACGGAACTTATTTCCTGAAGAATGCTTTTTTCTAGACAACCCATCCTCGATTTTGAGACCTTTCGATAATGAGTCTGATGGCAAGGCAATCGAGGTAAATATCAAAATAGGTGTGCATTGATTCAAAAAATAAAGTAAGTCTGATTGATGTGTTTCTGTAGAAATATACAAAATTTGAAAAAAAAAGTTGAATCGTCCATATTTTATTCTGTTGGCCTTTTCTATTCTCCTTGGATTATACCACATAAGAACTGCTCTTTGAGGGTTTAATATTATAGGTACGTATTATTTTAATCCGCTGTGCAATTTACGGTTAACCTGCACCTTTACAGTATAACTTACATACTTCCGATAGTCGTACAATCCTGCTGAGTTTTGGCTTCCTGATAAAATGTTTCTCTAAGCCGTTCTCTTCTGCGCAAATGACTAATTGATCTCCCACACCCAGCACGTTCAGATACGAGCGAGATTAGCCATCATACGCTATCTTAGACTTCCTCTGGCGGCCTTCTGCCGATGGACTTATCTACTATTCAGAAGACTCTTTCTGAGTCTTTCTACCCCGGACCTGGCAACATTCCTAATCCATGACAATGTTCTTGAACTGATGTCACCGGTGATTAATTGTTGTCCTGTGAGTGAGCGTGCGTATCTCCGCATATTTATAAGCTTCCCTCCAGGAGCCAGCCGCAATGCCCGACCTAGGTTATTTCCTGCGCTTGTTTAATTCATAAAAAACATAACCTGGTTTATCGGGATAATATAGCATCTCCATTTTCTATACCTAAATCAAACTAATTTAGTGAACGGTACCCTTAACGTAAGTTTTCGATGATTGAATATCGTAACGATGAGTTTCGAAAAAAATCCATATAAAATGAATCGAACAATTCGACCGTTTGATTTTAGAACACTATTTTCACGCTTATAAGCGCTGATTAGCGTGCAATAAACTTTCGATAAAAATTCGTACTAGCCTTGCAGTGAATTCAAAATGTATTTAAGAGAATTTTTAGCGTTGTTCGGACACACATACACGGAATAAAACGAGGTTCATAATAGTACTAATGTGTATTATGGTAACATTTAGCAGAGTGTTGCTGGAATACAAGGGGAATAATTTCATACATCGCATGCAAACCCTTCGTAATCACCGGCGTATTAATAATGTAATAGACGAGCTCCTTTCTCTACCCGTCACTTACCTTTTGTTCAACTCATTAGGACACTATTAGGACTGTGAGGCCACATCGCCACTCGCCGTTCATCGACTATTTATCAAGAAACATCACAAACAAACGGCAATACATAATAAACAACGTAAGGGATGCTTCAACACTCTACTGGGAAGATATGCAAATTACAATCAGCCCCCGTAGACAAATTCAAATTGGCGTTCGAATACAAACGAAGATTTCGCCAATGTATAGTACGAAAAAATTAGCTGTCCACTGGAACTAGGGATTGCAATCCCGCAATGCGGGATCCGCAATCCCGCGGGATCCGCGCGTTTTTAGGGCCTGCGGGATCCCGCAACAGCGCAAGTGCGGATCCGCAAGCATCCAATTGCGTAAATTCATTAAAAGAAATGAAAAAAAAATTAACATCGAGTCATAAAGAAGACTCTCAAAATGTTCAACTTATAGTTCCAGACGATGTTAATGCAGAAAACAATTTATTAACTATCAAATCAACAAAATATGGAGTCAGAAAGTGCCTTTTCGGTCGTTGGCTACATATTAGTTCCATAGGAAGTAGGTTGGGAAATAACACCGATGATGCTATTTGTTTTTTACGATCATATTTTCAGAAGGAGAAGTGACTTTTTATTTGTTCTTTTAAAATTTGATACTTTATACTTGATTGATTATTTATTTATTTAGCGTATGACCATTTCATCACAGTTTATATAATTCAATTAATAAGCACATTTTTGTTTATCTTGATAAATTGTCAATATAATAAAAATGATTAGAGCTTGATTGATTAATTGGTAAGAAAAAAAGACCATTTGCATAGTAGGTAATATGATAAAGAATACTGATCTGTAGCCCTAGTATAAGTTTTCGATGATCGAATATCGAAACGATCATCGAAAGAGTTTCGAAAAATTTCCATACAAAAATGATCGAACGATTCGATCGTTTGAATTAAGAACACTATTTGCACGCTAATAAGCGCTTATTTGCGTGCAATTTGCTTTCGATAAAACTCGTACTAGCCCCACTGGTTATAATTACCTAAAATAAAGATTACAAATAATATTTTTAGTTAATTAACTATAGGTGATAAAAATTGGTGTTATATGCGCTGACTTCTAACCAAGAGGTCACGGGTTTAATTTCTGGTTGGGTGTTTGTTCTATCAAATGTTTAAAATCTTTGTGTGTTTTTAATCGTTTTTCACGTGAAAAAAACCAAGGCTAGCCTGTTTCAGATTGGACGGAACCAGTTGACTAAAAAAATTTCCTCGGGCAATATACCTACCTACTCTACCGTAAATAATACTGACACCTTTGTACATATATACAATTTATTTCAAAGAACTCACTATCAAATATTTATCAAAGAACCTACTACCAAATATATTCATATTGCTATTGTTTTTGGATTTTTTTTATTAAATAAGTAGACGAGAAGTCAAGTTTTATAATATTTATTCAATTATGTACATTGAGGTGTTTTAAATTTATTCAATTTTTGCAATTTTCAATAAATATTCGCTTATTACATACCATAGAAAAGGTTTTTTTTTCAATTCTATCTAACCGTGCGGGATCCCGCGGGAATTTTGCGGGATTGGCAGCAATTGAAAATGGTGCGGGATTGCAATCCCTAACTGGAACATATGAACAATTATTTAAAGCAAACAACTACACTTAATAAAACTACACTTAATTAAAAATATAAAGTATAAGTGGACAGTTAATTTTCTTCCTACTCTACATTGTCGAATTCGTTTGTTGTCGATCGCCAAATGTATTTTGTGTAGGTTTACAGAACTCGCCAATAATAATTTATTCTTTGTCTAACTTTCAGTCATTTTGTTCGATGCCAGCTTTCCCAATGTACGTTGTTTTGTCTTTACTAATAATTAAATTGAATTTGTATTAGTAATGATAAATTCCTGTATAACCGATAAAATTCGATGCGTCTGTTTTGAATGACGATTCTGACAATCGCACCAACTATCAATCAACCGACAGTTTATCAAACCACAATTTAAAATTCAAAAATAGAAATGTTTGTACTCTCAAAATTACTATATATGATACAAAATTACTAGGATATGACACAAAATTACTAGGATATGATACAAAATTACTAAAAAGGTAACTTACGTTAAGTTTTATTAAATTTTTTTATGTTCCGCCCAACTTTATTTTTTTCTTTCAGAAGAATTTTCTTCTTACAATAGTAACACAACAAAAAAAGAATTAACGAAATTGGTCCAGTCGTTCATGCGTACGCGATGACCATGGGAAATGGGGCTCCATTTTTACTATCCGATTCTTTTTCTGAGATAACTTCGGTTTTAAATAATTTTTTATCTATCTCACTCGGTCCTTACGGACGGACGTAAGTTGTAATTACTACCTACGTCTGTTCATTAGGATCGTAAGTGCAAGAGAGATAGTCCGAGTGAGATGATTTACAACCGAAGTTATCTCAGAAAAAGAATCGGATGATAATAATATAAACATTGGAATAATCTTCTACTAGTATTAAGAAGAAGAAGACTTTTACGATATATTATTAGAATGGATATCTTCTTTAGTTTATAAGTCTTCAGCAAATATTTACGCTTTCAGCTTTCATTCTTTTTCCGAGTCCCCTCTGAACTGAGCCCTTATTCTCGTAGCGGTCTTAATACGCTCTTATCTTGATTGACAATCATAAAATGGCGGATTGGTATTAACAAAACAAGATATCTAGTAGATATCTTAAAAATTCGTTATTTTGAAATATCAGTATGAAAATGATCCAGTTCAAGATAGGATTAACATTAGATTCCGATAGTTTTATGAATACGACTGCTTGCGATCGTGTCTTAATCGTATCGTTAAGTGATTTTTAAAAGCGATTGATTACGAGAATAGCCCTACAGAATGGTGTTTCACGGCAGTTTGTCCCCTGTATCACGTGACTCATCCACTTTACCCGCTTTTTTTACAGCTTTTTGAGCAGATGACTTCCTCCTTCAATTCTGTGGAAAACCTATTTGTTCATGGTCCCTTCAGGATATTCCTAGATGTCTTCTGTAGGGCCGCATCTCATAAGTTTGCACTCTTTTTTTTTTTCAACTTTTGCGGATACGTTTGGACAGTTCAATTTAAAAAAAAATGTCTTTTAAAATCTCTCAACTGATATTTTTATTTGACCGATCTCGGTAGCCTCGTTATACTGGCGTGGATTTCAGATCACGAGGTCCCGGGTTCGATTCCCAGTCGGGTCAGAGATTTTCTAAGTGTTTTTTCACTTAAAATTTCTACCAGGGGTTGGCCTGTCTCAGATTGGACGGGACCGGAAGACTGGAAAAAATTGCCTCAGGCAATAGGTTACGACGGCTATACTGACACCTTTGTATAGAAAGTGTTATATTATTTTTATTATATTATGTGAAAAGAAAAATCGGATTTTCATCAAAAACATCGTATCAGAATTTTAGAAGATATTTTAAAAGATTTTTTAATGAATTTTCCACTTTAATTGAGTTAGGATTGAAGATTCTTCTGGGATTAAGTTTGAAATTAACATTCTCGCCGTGGAAGTAAATGGAATAATTCACCTCAAAATTAAGCAGTAGTAATCAAGATATCAGAATCTTTGCGCTGGATTTTATAGTTATACAAACTCGCGAGGCAGCCTGTTAAAATAGGGCGCCTCGCCGAACGGGAAGAGTTAAAATTACTTAATCTTGTAATAATAATGTTCAGATATTTCATATTATTATTAATTCTCCCCATTTGAAGGCTCCTTGCATTCCGTTTTCAAACAATTCAAACGAGATTCTGTAAATGGTACCTACAAGTTCGTCCTTGTACAAAAAAATTACAGATACACGAAAAATAAACAGATTAATAAAAAGGAAAATGCTTAGAGATATATCATAAGAATCTACGGGAAATTTTATAATTATTGAATTCAGCATTGGTTAAAAAATTTTTGTATAGTATGAATTTCCCGACAAGAAATCTTTTCATTTCTTTTTGCATATTCCAGCACATATACATCAATTATTATTATCGAAAACAGAATCTTTTTTTTTTTTAATAAAAATTTACATTTATTTATTTATAAATACTAACGGCCATTGGTCATTAAAATATATTCGCAAAACATGTTAATGTCAAAACATCATAATATGATGTTTTGACATTAACCTCCGTTCGAGGGTCTATGACGATGAATACATTATTATTGTATTCAAATCGTCATAAAAAATGATGATTTAAATAGATATCTAGTACCGACGTTTATTCTACTAAAATCAGCACTAAAGTCAATAATTGTTAATGACATGATTGTTTGAAAATGGCTTTTACGATTACACATACATTCATACATACATACTCCCTTTAAGCCCCCCCCCCCACACACACACCGCAAGCCAGCCCGGAGGGGACCAATCAGCAGCATACCCGACCCGCACGAAACCGACCTCCTAGCTCGATCGAAGCAATTAAACCAAACAGCCGGCCCGGAAAAATCTAAGCTCCACACGGGAGCATAGGGAGCCATCAAGAGCTCTCCATTGCGCTCAAAGGCTTCCGAGGCTCATTGTTCCTTTTTTGACTGGTTGAGATTTAAGGACGTGAAGTGGTCAACCTCACGGTCCCGATCTGATTTTTCGATTGCCTGCCTCTTATAGGCTCGAAAAAACAGCAAAGGTGCTATTATTCGCCAGCAACCTCACGATTACACAAGCATAGGAAAAATAAAACAAAGTTTGCAGGTGTAAAAAATGGTTAAAAAGAATAAATCATGCGGATCATTCCAATCCAAACTCCCTTTACGCCCCACTTAGGGGCATAGGGAGGCAACAAGAGCTCTCCATTGCGCTCGATCTTGCGCAATGTTTATGACCTCCTTCCACACCATGTCCATATTCCTCAACTCCGCTTCGAAGGAGCGGAACACTGTATGAGAGGGTCTTCCTCGTCCTCGCTCAAAATCCCACAGTATTATTAACCATTGTCTAAAACTACAAGTAGGTATGTGGCTACATGGTTTAGTGAACGTTCTTTGAAATAAAAAAATCCAACATATTTTTTTTTTTTTTTTTAATATTTCACAGTTGAAATGTGATTATGAAAAACATTGTTTTTCTATCAAGAATAATGTTGCGGTAAACAAAATATTTTGAAATCAAATATTCTCATATACTTTACTTTAGTACTCTTTCACAAACTAAATTGGCACCTTCAAAATTATTCAAACTATCTCATATCGTGTGCCAACTATTGAACTCTGAATAATTATGATTTCTCGAAACGTAGGCAATAACACATCCGCCCAACATCTCGGTTGCCTTCCAAATGCGATTTCGCTCTAATATGTCTGTGATATTATAACATATCGTCATTGTATACATAATATGAGACATGTGTGAATTTCAGAGACCGAAAATAGGTGAAATCTAATAATTGAAAATTCTTTCCGCAAAATGTTTTAACCCGTAGGTACTTAACTCTAATTTCAGCCAGCATCGGTTTAGTCTACTCGGTTGCAGAATCCTGCGCTCCGGTCTGGTTTCAAAGCGCACAATGACATACCAATCTCATAGACACTCAATTAATTGCAAAATGAGAGTCATTAGTGGCACACTTAAACCAACTCCTGTGCCGTGGCTATGTGTGCATTCTAATATAGCACCTCCACACCTTAGACGAGAGGAAGCTTTTCTTCAAGAAGTAAGAAAAGTGGAGTCCAACCATAATCTACTAATCCATCTTGATGTAGATAACCCACCTACAAGCGGTCTGAAATCCTGAAACCCGTATTGGCTAGCTGCTGCTACAACTACGAATTACTCGATTGAAGACAAATGGAGACAATGACATGTATGTAACGCATTGTCAGTAAGGACCAGAACTAAGTAGCTGACCCGACAAAAGAACTGCCTGGCTCAACGAAACCCAGAAGTAATAAGATATGGTGTAGGCTGCACCGCTTCGAACTTACATAAATGGGGATGGATACACTCAACAGCATGGGATGACACAAACAATCGATCATCTGATAAACGAGTGCCCCATGTACGCATTTAAAGAGGGACTGCAGGACTTGCACGCACTAACGGATGACGCGATTTAATGGCTTCGGTCTCTGGAGGTCAGATTGTGAGCGACCATAAGAAGAAGACTCTAATTTAAAATTCACATGACTCATAAAAACGATAATAATATGTGCTCAGTGCATACATGCACGTGACTCATAAAAATGGTGTGTATCCACCTCAGCACACACACATGTGAATACAATGGAACATTCCACACTATGTAACCCATTAACCTATTTTCCGTGCAGTATCAAGGCGAGCAAACTTCGCAGCTACGAGGAACATTCGTTACTAGTACAAAAGTTGCATTTTGATTAATCTACTTCTACTACACTGGATTTTGTACTAGCAGGGATGCTTATCTATAAAAAGGGAAAACTGTTTAAATACAATGGTATTGTTACAATGTTCAGCTTCTTTCAAATTCATTCAGATATTTTTCTGATCTATTCTTTTCTCTTAACAATGGAAGTTTTGTAGTTTCTTTTATAAGTCATATTATGCAAACCTTTGTAATATTTAATTTCAATTCGTTACACCGAACTATTGAAACATCAGCATATAACATAATCTTCTTCTTCAATACCTTGATCGTAAAATTAATGTCAATTGTATATACTTGACACTGAGTCTTTAAATTTGTGTTCTCAGTTTGCTGATAAGCACATTGCCAATAATTATTTGTGACAGCGTATTTGCAATTTCTTATATTCTTTCGAAATTTAATGACAAAACTTCATAAGATCATTACCGATTTTTTCACCATCAAAATCTTGTGATTAATAGGCTGTCAAGATAATTCTAATTTTCATATTACTACTATTGATGACATTAACAATTTAGTGTCCCATTAGGATATTGTGAAAGAATTTACAAGCACACATATCTTCACAGTGAAAGTTGATGCATTTTTCTTCTTTCTGAGACCGATCGTACCTACCTATCATGGCCAGGTAACAAGAAAACGAATATGTAAAAGAAAAACTTTTTTTTGTGACTAGATGTGTAGAGTTTCTAAATGTTTTCTTAGTAAAATAGTTTTAAGCTACATAGATCACTCTCTCGAGAGTGGATTGCCACGTTGAAAGGAAGAAGAAGAAGAAAATAGTTTTAAACGTCTTCAAATAGAGCCCTTTAAATCTTACAGTTATATTTTTTTCAGTTGTACCCACTTTTCAGTCGTGCATAATGCCCATAATTTTCAATACTTGGGTTTATTTGATGAAGTGGTTGGTAGACTAGCGGTTACAACGCCGGCTTTCGTACTGTTTCGTGCGGAGGTCGTGGGTTCGATCCCAGGTGGCGACCATCATCTACCACTTTCACGACACAAGCTTTAAGTAGCTTACTGTGAAAGAGTCAAAGAGTGTATTCATTTGTGTTCACTTTGAGTGAGCACAGATTAATTTTATAAAAAAAAAAAATTGTTAAATAAATAATTAATATTTCAATACCCTAAGATGAACTTTATTTTAGCAAACCTGTAATTTTCCTCCTCCATTTCAAAGTTCCAAGCCACCATTTATTTTGAATAATAGTATGTATCTACTAAAGAGAAAATCTGTGAAATGTCATTTTGCTACCAAAAACTGCTGGTGGTGGATTGTTTACATGATTCGAAACTTTTTCTCGCTGTTACATAAAATAACATGAGTTTTTTTCGGCTCACCCTACCATGTTACATCAATTCAATGCTGTGCGATCTAGCTCTTGGTACATACATACATATCTTGCAAAGCTGCATACGTTTCTTTTGTATTTCTGTGAATACACTACTTTCTCTTATACTCTCTCTTCATTCATTAGCAATTTTTTCATGTCTTACTGACGATCTCGCGGCTCTTTAGAAACGATTCGCAATTCTAATGAAATACTAACTATTCAAACGAAAAAAAAAAACATGATAGCGCATATCGCACCCCTAGACGTAAACTCCGGTAACTCAAGAAAAAACATTTTTCAGAAATTACAAAAAAAACTGATTGAATACATTTAGAAGAGATATAAAAGAAATCTTGGCTTTATATATAAAAGAAATCTTGGTTTTCTTCTCTAAAAACAAAAGTGTTTTTATTAGCAGTGAGATACTTTTTGAGTACTATTTAGCTTTTAGATATAAATATTGTGATTTAACATCAATTAATACCTCACAAATCAAAATGATCTATTATTATTTTTATCATAAACTTTCATCTAAACTCAATCATCTTGAAATAAAAGAAAACTAATTAGATTAATTTCACATAAAGTCTTGGGCGGCTTTCGACCGGCTAAGCAATGTGTTCAAATCAGCGATGCCTCAAAACATGAAAACCAAAGTCTTTGAGCAATGCGTTCTCCCCACATTGACGTATGGATGCGAAACATGGACTCTTACAAAGAATACCATGCGTAAGATGAGAGTCGCACAGCGCGCTATGGAAAGATCAATGTTGGGTATCTCAATACGCGATCGCATCAAGAATACTGAAATTCGAAGGCGCACTCGAGTCACAGATGTGGGAGATAAAATTGCAAGGCTCAAATGGAGGTGGGCTGGTCATGTGTCCCGCAGGGACGACGGAAGGTGGAGTAGGATAGTGACAGACTGGAGACCAGAGACTGGCCGAAGGAGTGTGGGAAGACAGCCGATGAGGTGGAGCGACGACATCGTTGGGACAGAGTGGATGGGGATGACCAGGGACAGAGAGGAGTGGCGTGAGCGTGAGGAGGCCTATGTCCTGCAGTGGATAATTACGGGCTAATATGAAAGTCTTGGAACTCAAAATCAGTTAATATAAAATTTGAGAACGGTTGTACACTGGGGTCCTACAACACCTACTATACAATACTAGTAGATGTTGGTTCCTAGGGAGTGGTCCGTTGGCTGACAAGACGGCAGTCTAAAAATATATGACAATAATAGTAACAATATTGACAATGTTCTAAACAGACACCTTCACCGTTGTTTATAACGGCATCGTATTCTAAGGAAAAGAGACCATTGAATATACTATGGTTACTCGGGTTTTACCTCCGTGTAGGTAATCGAACCACGAATTTGAAATTATCGAGTTAGTGGAGTTTTCATCTAGGGGTGCGATATCAAGTATGGAATATTTTGCGGGAATATAGTTGATATAATTCCCGGTATAGCGTCTATAAACCCGGCAAGATTTCCAATGCATTACGTTAGGTATATTATTATCTTTTTAATGTTACAGTTTGGCCGGGATCCAACTTGATAGGTAGGCCGGTATAGGCCGGTAGATAGGCTTCGTAACATTTCCAATAAATTATTATTTACGATACGAAAATATAAAATATATAGGTAGGTACTATTATTTGGAGAGTGTGCATAGGTCCAAAATATTGTAAATAATTTCCAATAATATTTATTCAATTGACACCCCCAATTTATTAAATAAATATTATGGAATAAAGTGTTCTTATCGATATAAAAAATACTAAATTGATAAATAAATACTATATCGCGAATATTTTATTATCGTTTTTCATGCAAATTTCGATCATTTCAATCACATTCGCGATAAAATATTGAAACGTGTATAGGTACTCACACTAAAATATATTATAACTCATCGTTTTTTTTCGTGTTTGATATTCAAAGATTTATTTTGGTTTCACATTAACATTTAGGCAAACGCATCACATTTATATTTTTTTGCAAGGATTTCTAATATAATCTTATCAATATTATATTTTGATCTATATAAGTGAAATAAAAACTTTATACTTTTTTATGAAAATTGCGCGGACGAGGAGTATGAAAATTCGCACACATACCTACAGTTTATAATATAAAGAAGGAGTGACGAATTTTAATATTTTTTTATTAATTATTCATGAAAATACATTAAATCATTAAAAAAACATTCCAGAAACAACTGTTATTTGTTATGTATTTGACACTCACACACACTCTGATGTATTTCACATTGACACAGACGCATATACTCTTTTGTTTATTTGTGGTCAAATTGAGAATAAATTAACATTGTTTGTCTTTAATAATAATAGAAAAAACATTGTAAGTAGATATTATCAACATTTCAAATTTGACGTTATCCGTTTCATTGTTTTTGAAAGAAAATTGTGAAATAGCGCTTGCACATTATATCCAATATCACTTAGTTATGGTCAAATTTCGACCTCTGGGCGACTGTTAGTATTAGTTTTAGCCAAGTAGCAAATTGTTCTTGTTAACTTAGCACAACTCTTACATATATGTACAAAGATCTCTTTCACATTCATCCAAATGATAATACTTAAGTAGGTACCTACATTTAAACGCCAGATTTTATAAACTGTTTGGCAAAAACGCGCCCTTCTCTTTTCGACCATATGTCAATATTTGCCAACGAGATGGCTGACGCAATCTCTTATATATAGCCAAAGTTGCTTGGGGAGATTAATACTCAGAAGTTGTATGTGGTGGAATTTGATATGAGATCAATTTTCGATAACAGCATTCTTGTTGTTTTAACAAGAGAGATGCACCACATTGAGAGGGAAAACGACCCCTGTTTTATCCTCAATATTAAGTCGATGAAGTGGTAATTTAATCATTTTTCTTAGTCTGACTCAGTTTTCAGTACTCTTAACTAACGACTTAAGATCAGCTTTTTACTACTAAATAACTCACAAACTCTCCCTTTTACACCCCACTCAGGGGCATAGGGAGGCAACAACAGCTCTCTATTGCGCTCGATCTTGCGCAATGTTTATGACCTCCTCCCACACCATGTCCAAATCACTCAGTTCTGCTTCGAAAGAACGGAAAACGGTATGAGAGGGTCGTACTGGTCTTCGGGACCCTGATGGGAGGAAGAACAGCGCTCTCCTCGGCCAATTGTCATTCAGCATCATGCAGCCAAGTCCACCTCCTCTCCACAATGCTAGAGGTGATGTCAGCGCATGCGGTGGTACCATTTTATACCCAAAATTCTCCTGAGGCACTTTGTTTCAAATGCGGAGATTTTTTGTGCCTGGGCTTTGGTCAGGTGCCAGGACTCACACCCATACAAGATTTTACTACATAATAATATTATAAACTATAGATAGAGTACCTACACTATACCTAAGTAGTATATTATACTTTAACGATTTCTATCCTATTCTAATCCCCTGGAGTTGAACAGGAACAGAATAACCATACCGTTCATCTTTGTAAGGGAAAGTATGATTAATAAAAATAAGTGATTGGTAGCCTTGAGGTTCAATCGCCAACATTCATTCTGAAGATTGTGGGTTCGATTCTTGGTGCCAACCACCTTCCTTTTTCAAAACACAAGCTTTGTTTTGTGTAAAATATGCCTATAGAATGTATTTATTCTGCATTCAGTTTGGGTGAGCCCAGATTAATAAAAAAGTGAATATAAAAGAACTTATATTATCTTATTAAATACCCAGGAATTATATAAATAAATATTACGTTGGTTTACCACAGACGTTTATGTTTTATTTTTTTTTTTTTGTAGATAAACCTAAACCATGAAATGAAAATCATAAAACACATTACGCAACCGAGTTATCCCTTTTTGTAAAATTAGCTACTACCTAGCTCTCTTGTCATACTTGTAGATAGATATTCAAAATTTTCAATGATTTACAAACGGCTTTTCATTTTCATAGTGTTGCGTAAAATATCAATTTTTAACTAGGTAGGTACATACGATTTTATTATTTTTTTTTTTTACTGGCAAACAATATTTTCAAAGATTGTTCTTTTAATGTGGAAATAATATTTTCTATTAAAAAGGTATTTTGTAGACGATTCTTGAATATGAAGACTTTGTGTTTTCGCTTCGCTTTATATTTTCTTCAAACGTTTGAATGTAAACCTTCTAAAGCCTTCCAAGCTGAGTTCTTTGTACCGAGGCACGATAATAGTAAAATAAGATATCTCTTTGTTTACAAGACAACTATCCCATGGGATGTGTTTGCGAAGTTTCGATATCATAGAGATGGGAATTGACATTTTGTTTGATCTAAAACCTACTTCGCTGATATAACGCATTATGTTTTCCTTATATTTTGTGAACAATTGGAGACCCTCGCTACGAAGCCTTTTCAAATATTTTTTTCGGGTTTTACGTAGCATAATAAGCTTTGCGAAACATATTGAAGTATTCAAAGAGAGATTAATCGTCTCTTTATTGTGTTTTTTTTTTCCTTAAAATAAAGACCGATATCATACGAAATAAAACTTTTTCAGGTCAGTTTGTTGACGACTTGCCAAAATACGTAATACGTATGGCAAATGATGTTGACTTCCATCTTAAAACTTCATTATTTTGATTTTTTTATGTTCCTGTACTCACTCGTTCATTCATTCATTCTCCTTTAAGGCCCTCCGCACACCGCAAGGCAGCCCGTAGGAGACAAATCCGAAGCAAACCCGTCCCGCACTTAACCGACCCCCTAGTCAGATCGATGTAATCAAACCGAAAAGTCGGCCCCACACAAATCAGGTCCGCCGCGGATCCCCCCCAAACCAACCCGCAATGCGAGGGGCCTAAAACCCACTAGGAGCATAGGGAGGCATCAAGAGCTCTCCATTGCGCTCGAAGGCGTCCGAGGCTTATTATGCATTTTCTTACCGGTTGAGGTTTAAGGACGGCCCCGATCTGATTTTTCGATTTCCTACCTATTACAGGATGCTCGAAAAACCAGCAAAAATAGCAGAGGTGCTATTCTTAGCCGGCAACCCCACGGCGAGTACGTACTCACTCAAGGTGAACATAAAATAATACTCTCTTTCACAGTGGACAAAAAAGCTTCTGTCGAGTACTTACAGTACGAAAATCGGCGACGGAACCGCCAGGCAACCAAGGGTCTTCGACACTTTCTTAGATCTTCAACGCTTTCTTAAATCTTAAGACCAGATCATCGCAGAAATAATTATATCATTGGTCCGAAAATAATGTAGCCCGTGCTCTCTTTAAGCAAATATTTACATTCTCTATATTTACTTGATGATCTTTCAAAAATACCTTCCTTATCTGTTTTATCTCACTCAAACTTACTATACTGTTTTGAAACTAGGTAGGAATATTTATTTTCAAATTTGCTCCCTTACGGGCTTACACCCGTTCTCTTCTTCTGTTCCGAAGGATGGTTTAGTGTGCTAACCATATTCTTTTGCTTTAACCACATTCCCTTCGTTCAAATTTAAATTATGTAACTCTTGAGAGAACCGTTGAAAATAACTTAAAGATGGAAGAAAAATGAGGGGTATGGACTTGCCGTGGGGTTACCGGCTAAGAAAAGCACCTCTGCTCTTTTTACTAGTTTTTCGAGCATCCTGTTAGGGGGCAGGAAATCAAAAAAGCAGATCGGGACCGGGAGGTTGACCACCTCATGTCCATAAAACTCAAGCGGTCAAAAAAGGCATATGAGCCTCAGACACCTTCGAGCGTAATGTAGGGCTCTTGGTGCCTCCCTATGCTCCTGAGTGAGGCTTAGGGCCTCCGCATTGCGGGTTGGTTTGGGGGGTCCGCGGCGGACTTGATGTGTGTGAGGGGGCTTAAAGGAAGAATGTGTATGTGTGTGTATGGAGTGTATCGGTTTCATCTCCATCGATTATAGTTCAAAGGTACAAAAAGGAGAAAATTCATGAGAAAATATAATTCGCTAGAAGAAGGAAAAAAACATGCTGTAAGTAGGTATAGAAAAAATGTAGATATTTTACCCTTGAATTCTTGGTAATGGATAAAGAAAAATCTGTTACTGGTATTCATAAATAGACCAGGGACAGTATATTGAGCTAGTAGCCAACTCTGTCAGAGCCAACTGAATCACCAACCCCGAACTTATTTTTTCTCAAATGTCCCACGTGATATGATTCGATCGATGTTACCAAATTCGTTTTATTATTTCGTAACGCTTGCGTCTTCGATCTTCAATATCTAGTAGATTTGGTCACATTGTTTTTATCTTGATGAAAAGACAAAAAAAAAACAATGTTTACCCAGAAAAATATAATAATAATCCTAGGGGAGATTTTCTTGCAAGATTTTTCATATACTCGTAAGAATTATTATTTTCTCTTAGTACCTATACAATCAAAATCATAACCTAGGCCACATTTTCTCAGAGCAAGAGGAATAAAACAGAATATTTCTTTCACGCATTTACTTGCTACTTTCCAAATAATGTTTCTTTTCTGTTTTTTCCTAATGTTTTATCCAATCAATCAATTTCATTATCCAGATACTTATTAATTAACTCACTGAAGTCTGCAACAGATCGGTTTGTTTTAAATATCTATTTTCAATTTTTCTACAAATGTGTATTATGATTTGAATAGAACACACCGATTTTATATTGAAGGTTTCTCGCATTCGCTGATAGAAAAAAGTAGTTACAGATATTTCTGCCTAAAGCCTTTTGAACATTGCGTGATTGGTATTTATAATGGTGCTTTTATCACTATGAAAATAGTATGCAATTTTCAACAATTGAAATACTACAGAGTGCTGACTGCGTACCTACCTGCATTTAGGATGTATGTTTAGTAGGGATGGAAACTGTGAAAAAGAAATCGAATGTAGGAAAGTGGCTGGTGGCAGGATGGGCGGTGCACTAAGACCTATTTTGAAAAAAAAACAAAAGTCTCACTACAAGCTAAAAAAAACTAGTGCATAACGCAATACTTTTACCGTCAGTGATGTATGGCAGTGAAATGTGGAGATTGACAAAAAATAGAATGTAGTAGAGATGAGAGCTCTACGAAGAATATAGGGGAAAACTCCGTGGGATATGAAAGGGATGAGAATATAAGGAAGGAATGTGGTATGGAAGTTGGAGTTGTGACAAAAATGAAAGTAAATAAGTTGAGATGGTTTAGGCATGTGGAAAGAATGGATGCAAACGTATTGACACAGAATAATTTATAAGGCTGAAATCAAAGGTGTAAGAATACGTGGTTGACCGAGAATGATGTGGATTGAACACATCGATTCCGTCTTTAAGGATGGCAGGTCAGAAGTAAGATAAATAAGAGAATTTGTATGAGAAATGTTCGTGAAAAAAGCGAAATAATGTGTTATTGTGCCATGGATAGAAAAGAGTGGAGGTCCGTTTTCTCTGCCTACCCCTTACGTGACACGCGGCGTGATGGGTAAAAAAGAATAAAAATGCAATAAATTAGGAAAGAACATTATATGGAATTATGATCTCCATAAAATTGTACCTCAAAAAAATTGCACTTCTACAAACTGATTCGAAAACACTATCATTTACAGCCGATAATATAGAACGAGAGAGTGTTTCGTTAAAAACTCTTTTAAAGACTTTTAAAAGTAAGAACAATTGTTTGAGCCAGTAGCATGGACATTAGCAATAATTGAATTGAAAAACTGATTTATGGGATTGCGTTGAAGTGGGATTTAATAAATAGAGTCTATCTCTGTCACCCATCCATATTTCCTATAGTCCAAAATTATTGCCATCTCTCTCTCCTTAACCTTGAACCTGCAATAAATGCAACGCAACGCTATCTTCAGTAATTAATTACGATTATTCCGGAACACACGCAGTGCGCGTCTCCTTCGCTTATTGTCGCATATTTTTATCGCTTTCGCTAATTTAATCATACGCATAAAATTACTTTTTCTTAACCATCTAAACCCGCTTACTTTTGTATGCACATAATAAATATTGCATTTTGTGTTGTGTAATAAATCAGTGGAGTCATCGAAGACATCAGGGGGTCCATCCATGCAGAGTTCCATAACCAAAGGTAGGAATTTATATTCATTAATTCTCACCATATGTGCAAACCTTTGATGAGTTTTTTGATCCCATTAAACCGCATCCCGCATATACAGTCCGCTAATCCGCTCAAACATTGAATGGTCCATTACGAACCGGATTAAATTAGCTTTCTCAAAATAAATTTATTGCAAATTTATTTAATTTCGAAAAAATATTGCATTTTTTCGGAACACAAAACCGCAGTTTGAACAAGCATTGTCGATAAATTACAGATTAATTTTGTTCATTCGTAGTATTAAATTATTATTAATTAATATTTTCGCCGCATTTAAAATAAATTTAATTCATACTAAATTTAGAATAATTGTTGTAACGCATTCACAAGTATTGTTAAAATTGATTGCTGTTCGCTAAACGCATAGCAGCGCTAGGTACTTGCTTGTACTTGTGAATTGATACTTACATACAAAAAATTAACGCACCTTAAGTTATTTATATTAAACATAATGATCCAATCGAACTGGATAGAAAAATTAGATTTCTCAAAATAAATATAGTGCATATTTATTTAATTTTCGAAAGATATTGCATTTTTCGAAATACGAAATCGTTTGAACAGGCTTTAATAATAATAAGGTTAATTAATTGTTCTTTCATATTCTTCAAGTATATTATTTAAATATATTTCCGCTTATAATAATAATATACTACAGTTCAGATATCAAATTTGGTATTATTGTCATAGAATTATTCACATCGCCTATCATAAGTACATTCGTTGACTGATACGAGTTTGGAAATAATATTATCTCGCAAGTAAATTTATTTAATATTTATTTAAGCATAGAAAAAATATTACATTTTTTCTGAATACCTAAAACGCATTTTGAACATTCTTAATATTATCTAGCAAATAAATATATTAAATATTTATTTTAGTATCGAAAAAATATTGCATTTTTTCCGAATACTTAGAACGCATTTGAACAGACATAGTGTAGTGTTATATTGTTCATTTATAAAGTAAAATATTAATTTACCGCAACGATTGAAATATTGTATTTTTATTAGAAACTCTGTGAAGAATAATTATTATTTGGTAAAAATTCGCTCTTCACGGCGTTTCATCGCATCGCTTAGGTTCATACTTACATATCTATTAGCTGTGGTACCTTTCTGTTGAATACAAAGCGAGTAAAAATACGTTCATTGAGAACTTAAATCGCTACAAATTATAATTAATAGTATTGATTTATTGAGAAGTCGTTTTATATTGTCATTAATTGCATAATAATAATTAGTGATAACTTCTCACTGTAAATTTATTAAAATTCGCTCACGTTTGTTTATAGAGAAATATTTTTCGCTATATAGTAAATAGTAGATACATTGTTATTTATAGTTAACTTACAATAACATAATGGTGGACCGACTTAGTATGTTGGAGGCCTTAAAGGACAGCATAGAGGAGAGAATCAAGTCTCTTTACGCAAAGATCGCAACACTGGTTTCGAATACCAGATCGGCCTCGCAATTTTTGGTTGATTCCTCGACATTAGAGGAAGATTACAAACAATTTAATGATACAATGGAAACTATTGTCTTGTTAAAAATTAAACATGTCGAAGATTATATACCGTCTTTTGAAGGTCTAAATGTTTTCAAAGATATGGTTTGTTCAATTAAATGTAAACGGGATGAATTGCTAACAGAAAAACAAAAACTTGTTTCACCATCTGTGTCTGTTACTGAGAGTACGAACTCAAAAAATCGCATAAAACTACCAGTTTTGGACATACCTAGTTTTGATGGAAATATTCAAAATTGGTCTATATTTTACGAGTCATTTAAAACAAACATTCATTTAAATACTTCGCTTGACAATTCCCAAAGAATGCAGTATCTCATTGGGAAGTTGACTCAATCTGCTCTAAATGTCGTTGTCGGAATAATACCTACAGGTGAAAATTATAATAATATTTGGAATAGTCTGGTTAAAAAATATCAAGATGATCGCACTTTAGGATCGTTTTATATAAATAATATTCTAGACATATCTCACTCACGTCATGATTCAAAAAGTTTAAATCTCTTCATTGATAAATTGTCTGCAGGTGTAGCTGCATTCAAGCAATTAGCCATTAAAGATAATTTGGATTTTGTTTTGTTATGCTTCGCTCTAAGAAAATTAGATTCTCAAACTGTAAACGAATTTGAAATGTCAGTTAGAGAGAAGGAAATGCCCTTGCTAAGTGACTTAGTAAATTTTGTAAAAGATAAAATAAAAATAATGGAGCGTACTTCAAACAATAATAATTTGAAGAATTATAATAATAATGATTATGGAAATTATAAACAGAAAATTAATCATCGCAATGTTTCAAAGTCTTTTATGACCAATACCAAAAAAAATACTTGTTCATTATGTAAAAATTCCCATACTCATTTTTATCAGTGTTCTGAGTTTAAAAAACTCAAACCAATAGAAAAGTTTAATTTTATAAAGTCGAATAATGGGTGCATAAATTGTTTAAGTTTAGCCCATAAAATAACACACTGTAGTTCTACAAATTATTGTAAACATTGTAATAAAAAGCATCATACGTTGTTGCATTTTGGTAATGAAAATGTAACTCATAGTAATAATAATAATACTGAATCTGTGATGATTGCCAGTACGTCAACATCATTGCTCGCTAGTAATAATAATAAATTACATACAAAGGTAATTCTTTCTACCGCACAAGTATACGCATATTTGAATGAAAATAATAAGAGATTGATTAGATGTCTTATTGACAATTGTTCGCAAAATAATTTAATAACGCTCGCCTGTTGTAAAAAATTAAACTTACGAATTATCCCTTTACACAATTCGGTCATCAAGGGTGTGGGAGTCAGTTCTAAACCAATTTATGGTTATACATCGTTGAAAATACAATCTCGCATTAATCAGCACTCATATGAGATTCAATGTTTAATATTGGATCAAATTACTGAGGATATGCCTTCTGAATTTATCGATACTGGAAATTTTCCCAAATTAATGTCAGTACCTTTAGCTGACAATACATGGAACGTACCGGGAAATATAGATGTCATTTTGGGAGCTCAAATCTTCCCTCACATATTATTGGGAGGACGAATCAATGTAAATAATTTATCTCCTTTAATTGAAACTACATTAGGATATTTAATAATGGGAAATTTACCTAACACATCTAATAATAATAAAATTAACAGTGGCGTCTCGCATACAATGTCGATGATTTCTCTTATCGATCAACAAGATTTAGAGACATTGTCATATTGTACATATTCTAACAATGAGTTGGAACAATCTTTACATAAGTTTTGGCAATTAGATGAATTACCTAATGTACAGCATTTGAGCCCAGAGGATGAGGAGTGTGAAAATAACTATTGTTCTACGGCCATTAGAGATGGTCAAGGGCGATTTATAGTATCTCTTCCATTTTCTAAAGAACCAAATTTATTGGGTAATTCGTACGCCACTGCTCAGCGACGTCTAATGTCTCTTGAGAAAAAATTCAGAATAGATCCCACATTACGCAATCAATACAATGATGTCATTAATGACTACATAAAAAATGGTTATTTAATTGAAAGTCCCTCTCAACATGACAAAGGATATTTTATACCACATCACGGTGTCATTCGACAGGATAAATTAACTTCAAAGTTGAGAATTGTTCTCGACGCAAGTGCAAAGACGCACAACGGTGTGTCGCTAAATGACATTTTACACACTGGAAATAATTTACAAGCAGATTTATTTTTACTTTTACTTAACTTTCGCTTATTTGCTGTAGCCATTACCGCAGATATTAAACAAATGTATTTACGAATTGGTGTAACCGAAGAACATCAAAAATACCTAAAGATTTTATACCGCTTCAATGATGAAGAAAATGTTCGCATTTTTCAATTTAAATGTGTTCCATTTGGATTAAAGGCAAGTCCTTACTTAGCTATGCGTACAATACGCAAGCTTGCAGAAGCTGAGGTACAATCCTTTCCAAATGCCGCTAAAACCGCAACTTCGGATTTCTACATGGACGATTTAGTCAAATCAGTTCACGCCAGCCCCGGGGATCGAGAGGCTGCGAAGCTGATTAATGAGTTGATATCTTTTTTCGCTTCAGGAAACTTCGAGCTAGTAAAGTTCGCCAGTAACTCAAAAGATCTACTCGCTAAATTACCGCCGCAAAACTGTGCTTCTGTAGAGTTTTGTGATAATATGAATTTTAAGATACTGGGACTGCAATGGTCTCCAGAATCTGATATATTCTCATTTAAAATATCTCCATGCACTGACAAATGTACAAAACGAATCATGCTGTCCGTGATAGCAGGATTGTTTGACGTTTTGGGACTGGTTTCACCAGTTATCTTAACGGCTAAATTACTTATTAAAGCTTTATGGAGCGCTAAAATTGGTTGGGACGAACTGCCTCCTAGTAATATAATCAGTGCTTATCAAAGTTTGATTAATGAATTGCCATTATTATCGAACTTAAAAATTCATCGTTACCTGAACGTAGCTCCTGGATGTAAGGTTAACATTGTGGCATTTTGTGATGCGAGTCTTCAAGGTTATGGATGCGCAATTTACCTGCATGTTACGGACGCTCAGGGTAACATAACTACTAATTTAGTATGTTCTAAATCTAAAGTCGCACCAGTTAAGGTTGTATCACTCGCACGCTTAGAGCTTTGCTCTGCGTTATTGCTTTCTAAATTAGTTCGAATCGTCTATGATTCTTTCAATCCTCGATATCCTATTGAGGAAATATACGCATTTTCTGATTCCACTATCGCTTTGTCGTGGATTCATTCATCCCCGCACCGCTGGTCTATATTCGTAGCTAATCGAGTAGCCAAAATTCATGAAAATTTAGATTGCAAACATTTTTACCATATAGCTGGAATAGAAAATCCAAGTGATTGTTTATCTCGTGGATTGATGCCTTCGCAAATATTGAGGCATGAGTTGTGGTGGAACGCACCTAAATGGGTCTCGACTGCGCCTGACTCTTGGCCTGTCAAACCATTTATACCCACTACTTCAACAGACATACCTGAATTTAATTCAAAGACTTTAAATGTCATTTTACCAGAACCGCCTATATTATACCCGCTGATCACTCGAATATCATCATGGAATAGATTACTTCGGGCCGTCATATATGTTCTGCGATTTACTCGCAAACTAGCATCTGTAAAAAACATTCAAGTTGATCATTTAAATCTTGCCGAAAGATATGTGTTGCTAACCATACAGCAGGTGCATTTTGGCAAAGAATATGCAGCTATTTCGCAGGGTAAAGAGCTGCCTTTACCTTTCAAAAGACTTGATCTTTTCATAGACAAGGAGGGTATCATTCGCATTGGAGGAAGATTGTCTAATGCAGACTTACATTATGAAAGTAAACATCCCGCGCTACTTCCAAAATTTGATCCCGCTGTGGATCTATTGGTAGATTATTACCATACTTTGCAAACCAGACAGAAATGGTGCATTAAAGATAAACCCATTGAAGTGGGTACTATCGTTATTATACATCTCGATGATGTTCCACCCCTTCGGTGGCCCGTAGGAGGAATCGAAGAGGTTTTTCCTGGCTCTGATGGAGTCAATCGTGTGGCGTTGGTTAGGACCAATAATGGAACGTTTAAACGTCCAGTTGTAAAATTATGTCCTTTGCCAACCCAGTAATTTATCTTACAAGTATTCTTAGTTGTAAGTTTAGTTAATAACAATAATTCTAAATTTATTAAATATTGGTTGCTAATATAGTAACTTGTTTTTCTTTCTTTTCTTTTTTTTGACGGCTTGTTCAAGCGCTTTTTTGTTCATGTTCACTTTGTCATTATTTGTTGAAAGCTTCGTACGCTTTAAGCTTTCAAGGTGGGGAGAATGTTTGAGCCAGTAGCATGGACATTAGCAATAATTGAATTGAAAAACTGATTTATGGGATTGCGTTGAAGTGGGATTTAATAAATAGAGTCTATCTCTGTCACCCATCCATATTTCCTATAGTCCAAAATTATTGCCATCTCTCTCTCCTTAACCTTGAACCTGCAATAAATGCAACGCAACGCTATCTTCAGTAATTAATTACGATTATTCCGGAACACACGCAGTGCGCGTCTCCTTCGCTTATTGTCGCATATTTTTATCGCTTTCGCTAATTTAATCATACGCATAAAATTACTTTTTCTTAACCATCTAAACCCGCTTACTTTTGTATGCACATAATAAATATTGCATTTTGTGTTGTGTAATAAATCAGTGGAGTCATCGAAGACATCAGGGGGTCCATCCATGCAGAGTTCCATAACCAAAGGTAGGAATTTATATTCATTAATTCTCACCATATGTGCAAACCTTTGATGAGTTTTTTGATCCCATTAAACCGCATCCCGCATATACAGTCCGCTAATCCGCTCAAATAACAATCTTTAAATTTCGAAATTATTGGTTTGACACATAAAGATCTAGGCATTGTTTTTTTATTAGTCGTTTTTATAATATTTGAAAAGTTAAGAAGAAAAATGTTGTTGTTAAAATAGATTTCATAATAGTAAGTATTATGTGAGGGGATTTTTTTTTTCATCTTACGCCCGCATTTCTCTTGTACGAATATGAAAACGTTGCAAAGGAAAATGATTGTTGATAAAAAAGAATTTTTATTCTTCTCCAACATATTTTCTGACTAAACTCTAATTCATTCGGGTTTAAAATAGGTACATTAATTATTTTTGTAGAGAAAGGCATGTGGGTGGTGATTATAATTTGTAACATTTCCTCAATCGCATTTTGTGATAATTTCCGGACGACTTTCTATGGTACTGGGAACTGAATTACGAGCAGCTTAAGCCTAATAGTCTGTAAAGAGAATGTTTAAATTTATCATGATCTAAATGAATTTGTGAAATTAATGGCGTTTTCACATTAGTTTGTCGTTAACTGCCATACAATATTTTAACGACTAGCAGCCTGTTTTCTGAACGATAAGTGATATGTTTATTTCACAAAATATTTCAATTTTGTTTGACAACTCATCAAATGCCTACCTAATTAGTTTTTCTAGAAAATGAAAGTTTCATAAAACCGTGTTATTTATTGTTGTCTTCTTCTTCTTCTTCTTTCTTTCAACGCGGCAATCCACTCTCGAGAGAGTGATCTATGTATTTATTGTTGTCCTTTAAAAATCATTTGAGACAATAATATATTTACAATGGTAATCTTGTCTTCTTTATATATAAAATGGAGAGATATTTTCCGTGGTTAACGCATCACGCCTAAACGGCTGCAACGATTTCACTAATTCTTTTTTTGTCGTGTTGGCTTTTATCAAAAGAAGGTTTTTATGAAAGAAAAAATTAAGAAAATTGCGTGGAAAATTAAAAAAAAAAAAAAAAAAAAAAACTCTACGTAGGCAACCTTATTAGTACTTTGTCCATATAATTATTATTCCAATTTTGAAATTTTGACAGAAATTGTCAATTGTTAGATAGTTGGTGAGATTGACAGAATGCGGATGGAATATACATGGTTTAAAACAGACGCATCGGTCAGAATAACATTGGTCAAATGATAATAATTAATTCATCACAACAGGTACATATTCTAATTCAATATTCATATAGTTAGGAACACAGGACAAGGTCTGTCGGGAAAGCTAGTAATAAATAAATTTTGTACGTCTGAACTTGTTTTATTTGATAACCATTTTTTACACAAAAAAATCACATTTGTGCGTTTTTTTTTCATTACAATGTCCTGTTACCTAATGGGTTGATATTTTTTTCCTCAAAACTTGAAGAATAGCTCTTTTAAAATAATTATGTAACGCACAATTATTGTCTCCCTTTTGTGTTGAACATCTTCTTAGCAGAGCATCTTCTTCACATACCTCGTTAATGCGGAACATAAAAAAAATCAAAAAATTTTGAAAGATTCGCTAAAAGTAAACATTAGATGGCCGTACTGCCAAAATCCAATTAACCAGACCAGAAAAAAGATTTAAGAACTTGAACAGGGGCTCTGAATTGGTCTAAGAAGTTTCGGCTGACTCCAAGCTCCTAGACGTAAAAAGGGTACCTATTTGTTTTTTAATTACATTTGCTGACAGTAGTTTAGAGGGCCATTTACACCTTTCCAGCCTCGCCTACCTATTCATATTCATCTATTCCGTTATGTACTTGAATTCTGAAGATTGTTTCCTAGACCTACGATTTTTGTTTTTTTTTTGTGTAATGCTGTTTTGTTGTAATTCAGTGATGTATTGTTTTGAATAATTTTGACGACTCCAAGGCATAGGGATGAGAACGATAAACAAAAAAATAAAAGTATGAGGCCATAAGTGACACGATTGACGAAGAGTCATAGGTTAAATCACAAACAGTATTCGCCTATAAAAAAGAGTTTCTTATAGAAGTAGGTATTAAGTTAGGTAAGACACTTTATGGTACCTATATGTACATATAAAATCCATCTACAAAGCTTTCGAGTACTTACCTCCAGACAGAGAATTTCTTTCTAAAGCGTTTTTCAATGAAACTTTTCAGTTGCCAGGAGTACGCCACTAAAACCTATGTGGGTACTTCTTGGCGCTTCTCTTTTGAATATTAGTTTTTCAACAGATTCTTTGGTTGAATTTACCGAAAGTACACCTCAACGAGTGAGTATCTACAGACCTACCAGCCTTAGAATATTAATAGCTGGGTACACACGTAGCGATTTCTCTTTAAGATTTGAACGATAATCGTTCAATCGCTCAAATCTTAGCGATAAATCGGCACGTTAGTGGTGTCTGAAAGATCAACGATAAATTGGTCAAATCGTTCACCGATAAATTGGTACAATTTATCTGCTGTGCAACACACACGAGAAGATTGATTCAAAAGTTAATACAAATATTAACGATAATCGTTCCAAATTATCGGCCGATAATTTGGAACGATTATCGTTAAGATATTTTCTGAGCGATTTCTCATAACAAAATAATCGTTCAGTTAATTTGGTACGTGTGTGCTGGACGAACGATTTATTTTTCCAATTCAAAAGATTATCGTTCGATCGCTGATCTTTCGGAAATTCATAAAATTTGAGCGATAATGATGACGTATATTTTTTCAGTTGGATATAAACATCATCATAGTTCTCATTATATTCACTCCACCTGAACTTACGTTAAATTAACGTACCTATGTAACGGTAAACTTGTCTCCCTCTTCTTTGGGACCCTGATGGGAGGAATAACTGCGGTCTCCTCGGTCAACTGTCATTCGGCATCCTTAACACATGTCCCAGACAAGTCCATCTCCTCCCCACAATGGGCTCACCCTGGGCGCGCCAGCGTATAGCGTCGTTCGTGATGCGGTGTTACCATCCTACGCCTAGAAGTCTCCTGAGGCACTTCATTTCAAAAGCTGGGGTTTATCGTTATTTATTCCAGCTAAATCTTTTACACCACACAGTTGAGCCGTGTATATACAATATACATACATCGGAAACCACTTGACCTGGGGCCTATATGCATTTTTAGATCGCCAGGCATATTCAATAGACCATTAAAGATGTCAGTTGTCATTTTGCTGGCTCTCATGTTATGGTGTGTTTTCCTCGGAATACGGTACAGCGATAAATGTGTCAGTTTAGAACATTGTCAATATCAACGAAGTGCCTCAGGAGAATCTTGGGTATAAGATGGTACTACCGCATCACAAACGACGCTATACGCCAGCGCACTCAGCGCAGGCCCATCACTTCCACCATTACGGAGAGGAGATGGACTTGGCTGGGACATGTGTTAAGGATGCCGAATGACAGTTGGCCGAGGAGAGTGCTGATCTTCCTCCCATCAGGGTCCCGAAAACGAGGAAGATCCTCTCATACTGTGTTCCGCTCCTTCGAAGCAGAGCTGAAAGGGTTGGACATGGTGTGGGAGGAGGTCATAAGCATTGCGCAAGATCGAGCGCAATGGAGAGCTCCTGTTGCCTCCCTATGCTCCTGAGTGGAGTTCAAAGGGAGTTTGATTGATTAATTGAAAAATCAAGATTTATAAAAGTACTTCTCTTATGAGCCTTGTCGGGTCCCACCAACGCTGGATGTCACTTTGGAGAATTTTCCCCTGTCCAGCGCTGCCCGGGACAGCTCCTTTATAGTTCGGATGCGGATCCACTCCCTTACAGGAACATGAAAATGAAGTCAGAGTAGGTATTTTATTTTACCGATATGAAGATCTTGCCCACTTTAAGTAGGTACCTATTAACGTATAGTTTATTTTTGTCTATTTAAAAAAATATTCTATAATAATGTGATGACTTCTGTTTAATTCTTATCTGTCATTCTAGAAAATATATGAATTAGTTTCGTCGGGCTAGATAAGGGCTCATACACACGGCTTAAACAAGAACCGTCTGAAATTCGGCACTGTGGGAAAAACCGCTGGCGATTTCTCAGTGGTATCATGGATTTCGTCAAAATTTTCATGGAAAGTGGAAAACCTCAGTTTGTAGAAATTCCTAAAATTTCATATATAATTTTGATTAGGGAGCACTCTGTTTAAATATAAGTTGTTTTCTTTTTTCTTAATAAATTGATAAAAAAAAACTTTGATAAAATAAAAATTTCTCTAGGAAATATACGCACTATTGCATACGCCACGTACGGGTGTATGTTTTTAAATGAATTTGGGCTAATTAAAAGTGAACGCAAATACATTTGGAAACATTCACACACACTATCATCATCATCATCATTAAGGGTTGCGCCCTCCCTTACCCCTGGATGTTTCAGGAACCTAAGTTCTCATTTCATCCAGACTTTATAAGCCAAAAAAAAAGTAGACAAAAAGTGCAAGGTTTCAGAATAAAGTCGGAAGGACTTCATCTGACGCGCAAAGAAGAAAACAAAGAAAAAGATCCTTGCAACAAATAATTCATTTAAGTGTAAATTAAAGAAAAACTTCAGATTGAGTTGACAATTATAATTCAATTAAATTGCGGAAATTTTTAGTTTAATTTGAATTTTAACAACCGTTAATGATTCCTCCCAACAACTACACCATAACCAAATCCCACCAAATAATAAAAAGAAACAAGCTACAACATATACTCAAACCAAAAATAAACCCATCACCGTTTTTTACTAGATTAAGCCCATACCGCAAAAAAAAAATGCACCCACAATAAAAGTTACAGTGGTAATGAATTTTGAAACACGCATCTCAACGAGACTACGTGAGTGGTGCCTCGCTGACGGGCTGCATCAGGTTATCCCATTGCTCTCTCCAGTCCTCCGCGAAGGCGCAAAAACAAAACACACACACTAAGAAAGAGTTGTGTTGTGAAAGTGGAAATGCACAGGGATTCGAACCCACGACGTATGTTGTAGTAAGAAAGCCGCCGACTGAACCGCTGGGTTTCCTCTTCAAATAAAAATGTACCTACGCGTTTCAAACAGACGCGGTTTTTTTAACCGCGCTAGGTCTGCACCCGTAGTGTGATGTGGCCCTAAGTAATAAAACAAAATCAATTGTCAATTTTTTTTTGATATTTTCAACATTTTATATCACAAAAATATGCACTTATAATAATATATAAAAAACATCCTTTTTGATAAAAGGATTTTCCTTTGAGTTCTGTTGAGGAACGACTATTTTACACAGCACAAGTCACCATTTTCAATAACACCGTATTACTTGACGCTCTTCTGGTGGAATAGCTTTTCTCATCACAGTGTCCTTTTTGGTCAAGGCAACCTTTACTAAAGACAATAAAAAGTTAAAAGTATTTTCATCCATGCGCAAATAGTTCTTAAAATCATCAGGATCATCTTCTTGTATCACTTTCAAAAGCTGCATGTGATGCAGATCTTTCTTCAATAACCACGTTTTCACCCACTTTGTTCTACTTTTACTTCTTCTGAGCCGTTTATGATGGTGTAACCCATCATCCCAAGGGAAAGCAGGTAACCAAGATCACTGTTATGTACGTATAAGTTCATAATAAAATTAACGTCAAAAGTTCAGGAGTAGTAAAAACGGTGAGAACTATGATGATGTTTACATCGAACTGTCATATCGAAGTGATACATACGTCATCATTATCGTTCAAATTTTATAAAACTCCGAAAGAATAGCGATCGTACGATAATCGTTTGAATTTGAAAGATATATCGTTCATAATTTTGATACGAGAAATCGCTCAGAAAATATGCACGTTAGTGTCAAACGACCGATATATCTTAACGATAAATCGTACGAAATTATCGGCCGATAATTTGGAACGATTATCGTAAAGATTTATCTTTACGTGTGTGCCCAGCTAATACTCCGTGAAATATCAAATTTTCATGAAATTGAATCTCTAACTTCTGTCGATCGATTTACTGTATTATCAGCTATGTTTCTATGTATACCCATTTGCCGTATCGTCTAAAGGGTACACGTTTCACTTATTGGTTTAACGAAAATTTCTTTAAGTAAATGTAATGCATTCGATGAAAAAACGTTTTTAAATTTTTGAACAATTATGCGATCAAAAAGTTTTTAATATATTTATTAATTTATGGTCAGACAGAATTACCTTATCGAATTATACGGTATTTCGTTTCATTTAAACATTAATGAAGTCCTCCATATGTGGGCTTAATATATTTATTAATTTATGGTCAGACAGAATTACCTTATCGAATTATACGGTATTTCGTTTCATTTAAACATTAATGAAGTCCTCCATATGTGGGCTAACCATAAAATATAACAGTGTCTATCAATGCCAGAAATCAGTTATCCTGCCTTTAGAAATAATACAACTTTTACAAAATGATAATAACCTTGGTAAACTTTTGGTCAAAAGGTCCTGGGTCAAAGTATACAAAAGCGTAAAGTATTTGTAAAGATTCTAGTTACGGCTGGTTCCAAGCCTCAACACTGGGCGCTGTCGGTGCGTATGCGTATTTTGCTTATAGATCTTTGGCTTCTATCTCTCCTTTGGATCTGGGGCTCTCTCTCTCTCTCTTGCGTGACGCCGACTGAAGCGGATGGAACATTTATAATTTGTATACGAGACAATAAACGAATTCAACACAACAAATCCACAATTATTAACAGTATTCTTATTCGGATAACCTGCATAGCGCCGTTTTGTAGAGAAATGTCCACCTTAAGGGCGCTGTCTGCAGACTCAGGCTTATTATGGTTACGTGTGAATTATGTATGATTTTTTGAAATGAAAAGTTTTTTGAACCGGGACATGTCGTGCGTTTTTCTGATCATCTGTGGAAGCCTGTTCCAGACGATAAGGTATTGCAAAAGCTCGCTGAAAAAGTAGTGAGTAATTATTACTGATAACGGATGCATACACATTGCAATTTCTATTTTAATGAATAAAACTTTGAATCGAAAAGTACCTATCTAAATTATTATATTTTTATCAATATGATTTATTTTTTTATTTTTGCGATATTAAAAATAGTAAAGTAGGTAGGTAAGTAAGTACTTCAATTTAACTTTGAGGTGAAAAAATTCATTTAATACGTTTAAATGTAAAGTAATTTGGTGTTGATAACGAATATCCGTATTTCTACAAACACAGATTCTATATGATAAACTATCTTAAAAATAATCTAGTTAAGGTTTTAAGTCAGATTCTTTCCAACAACAATGTCATTTACCCTCCTTTTTGCATAAAATATTTTCTATTCCAATTATCTTCAGTTGAAATAGAGTTATTGAATGAACGAACCAATGTGCTTTTTCCAACTCAAAAAACTTTTTATTAACTCTCAATCGATCCCGTGAAAGAATTTCCTTTCAATTGTTTACGGGTTTCATCTTCTTCTGTTATGCTTTTGAAAAGTTTTCACAAAAAATATGATGAGAATTTTGTAGAAGTCTTATTATCATCATCTTCAGCGTTACAACCCGTGGTGGATCTAAGCTACGCCCATAAAGCTTCTCCATCCCGATCTGTCACTGGCTGCCACCCTCCAGTTATGCTGCCCCAGGGCCCGACAGTCTGCGACAACGCCATCCAGCCATCTTAGTTTTGGTCTTCCGACGCTTCTTCTGCCGATTGGGTTATTAAACAACACCCTTTTTGGGAGCTCCAGATCCTCCATACGGAGCAAGTGATCCAGCCAGCGCAGTCTGTTAATCTTAATGAACCTGACTACGCTGATATCCTGGTAGAGATCATAGAGCTCCGTGTTGTATCTTCTCTGAGGCATTTAGGACTGGTCTAATTAATGTCTTATATAGAGCGGCAAGGAGATAATATGTATATTGTTTACTCGTAAAATACCTACACTTTTTTACTGATGTGCAGCAAACGAAAGATTTTCTACCGCGTATGTTTTCTTATTCTTCCTCTTTTTACCAGGTCTTTAAACCTGTTTTAGCGGGAACTTATCTTAGGACGCAAGGCCCAAGAACGGATCCCGTCTATAAAAGTCCAGTATTGAACAAAAGCCGCCATCTTGGATTTCCATATATCTCTATCGGACGCGACTCACACTTCTGCGTCCTGTTCTAGGTCTCAGACCTCTTGAATGTATTTATCTTAAAATTCGAATGAGACTTGTCCATCATTATAGGTCCAATTATTGTACGAAACATGGCCATCCACACTGCTCAAAGTTTCGGTAGGATAATATAAACCTACCTTTAGGTTAAATGTATCATATTTTTCAATAAATGAATCTGTGTTCATTCAACGTGAACACAAATAGACGCTTAGGCTCTTTTTCAAGCTTATATTAAGCTACTTAAAGCTTATTTCGTGTAACAGGAGGATGGTCGGCATCAGGGGCACCAGAGGCTTAAGCCAAATGTAATAAAATGGCCGCCAACCGTGTCAGTCGGTCGGTGTTCCTATAGTAACAACATAAAAAGCTGTCGTTTGTACTTTGTTACTATTGACGACACCGTTGGCGACATTTTATTACATTTGGTTTAGACCCGGGATCGAACCCACGACTCTAATACGGAATAATACGAAAACCGACATCTTTACCGCCTGTTCTCACCATGCCGCCCTTTCTCACTGCTTCATCCAAGTCGACATCAGTTCCCCAAAGATCCGCATGTACCTATACTTAATATTCTTATTGTATTCTTTGTATGTTCTTTAGTGTAGTCATATCTTCCGTGAGCTTTCTCAAAACAAAGTTTTACTTTGATAACTAACTTTCTTCACTTCTTAACGAGTCCGAACTTCAAATTTTGTCTCTTTAGTATGCAGAAATGGATATTACCTTGACAAACGCCGATAAGACAACTCATATAGCACAAACGTAAGTAGGTACCGAAAATTTAAACAGAAAAGACTCGTAGTAGAGTGTTATACTTGAAATTTCACAACACGCCACTGATCATAATAATATCATCGTTCAAATAATGGATTTAACTAGAAAATGAATACTCATGTTATGTATGTACATAAACAGAATAAATAATAATCAAAACGGCCCATTTCCATTTCATGACTGTTTTATCATGTTCAACCTATGATAGTGGTAGAAGGTACTTCGTTTCGGAATAATACGATTTGAATATTAATGGATGTGCTGAACTCCAAGACATGATATCATATTATTATACAGGATTCCACCAAATAACAGCTCTTTTAACTACGAAACACCTTGCCTATTTGGGAAAGTTTTTTTATGAAAGATTTTCTGATGTGTTTTGAAAGAATTAGCTTAGAAAAATTAACATACCAACGTTTATGATTGAAAACATAATCTAGACGATATCGATAATTTTTGAAAATCGAACACTTTAAAAATGTGAAAATTTTTTCACAAATTTAACTTTATTCTTTTAAAGAAATGTCACCAGTTTAGGTGACATTGGGAATTAAAGGGTTAAACCGAAACAATAATTCTTGAGCTTATAATTTTAACATATCCTTAATAAAGATCTTCTTCTCCATGATGAATTTATCTTTTCAGGAAATATACAATATACCCATGACCTTAGGCTGACTGTGGAGTAATAGGTTATAGAAAAGTTGTTAATAATCGCCTGTAAAAGGTCATTCACCAAGATTTCCTTTATTATTCGTAAATGCAATAAATACATATAATACAAAACTCTCTAATTTTATTTTTGATACAAACAAATCAGTATTCATGCATTAAACATGGAAGAGAAAAGAAAATACGCTACGTATATATCATATATTTATACAAATTTGTATGTAAATAAAATAGAATTTAGTTAGAAGCTCAAAGCAGACAAACCATTTACATGGAGTAATGAAAGGTTCGTGCTGAGAGAGAATCACCGATACATCGACCTTTCTCCTATTTATACAATATGTATAGTGTGAGGATGGAGAAAACATTTTACAATCAGATTGTCCAATCCAGACAACTATACTATGTAGAATGAAAGAGATATTTTCTTCTCGGTGACATACGGGGAATTTATTGGACGGAATATGTCCCAAAGCATGTAATTTGAATGGAATAAGATTTTAACGATGTTTATAATGGAGATATTTTGAAGTCAAACGTTGATACGTTTGGGAATTGAATGTTTGTAGGGTCTCTACTCTCTGGTATCACTGAACTCCCCCTAAACTTTGTTCAAATCCCTCGGTTCTGCATGTCCCATCTATACAAAATATCTTTCTAAAACAGTTGAGACAGGTATGTGTGAAAATTCATTTGAGATCATTGATTAAGATTTGATCAATGTTGTTGCACTTCAAAATTAGCATTTTTGCAAAATTTTGGCTAAAAAAAATGAGTCGCAGTCATCTCATGGTCCACTAGACTGTGTCAAGTCCTTTGCGATCTCTCTCGCATTGACAAGCCGGATGGCAGGCCTATAAACAGAACTCCGATATAAGTATACGGCCTGTATTTTCGAAAGAGAGACAGCAATCACAAAGTCCTCGACAGAATCTGGCTGTAGATCGATTTTGCTCAAATAAACTTCTTCTTCTTCTCAGCCTATGCCCATCCTCTATTGGACAAAGGCCTCCTCCATCTCCTTCCACGTCGATATGTTTTGGGCTTTTTGGACCAAAATAACCTAATATACCTATTTATATATATTTTTTTTAATTTCGAAGCAATACGATCCTGGTCACTGGCAATGTTTCATAGCAACATAAAATACATGTTAGGGCAAATCAACGACAGTTGGCATGGTAGCGTATTACTTAAACTCGTTCAACGCGCGCATTACGATAGGACCACGCCATTTGCGAGGGCCTTGCTTTTCTCAGCCCTTATGTGAGTCAGGTTCAAAATACACTTTTTCTAAGTTGCGTCATTATTCGTGGAGGGCGCCTACGCTACGCACATAATTTGATTAATAACCTTTGCACGTTCTATGTCTTGTCACCTTTGTCACGTTTTTCACACGCGCCTTCATCTCCACAATACGTGCCTGTCTTACATCTGATTGATTTGATTCAACCAAATCCTAAAGCCTCTTCCATTCATCAAATCTTAAGGCTGTTTCATTATTGCCTTGTCCGAAATGTCAGCTTTTTTCTTATAAATTACAGCGACGGAATCTTTGAAACTATACCCGAAAATAGAATTTATTATTTCTAAGCCGTATTCATTAGTTACTGTTTTTTTTTTTCATTCATTCTCGTCTCTTTACTTTTTCAGGCCTATGTAGTCGTTACAGTTAACGCACAATATACATATTAACTTACTTAATCCATGTTCGCTTTTGGTGTGGATGCGGACGCTACCAAGTTCTTCGTCAGGTATCATTCCTAATGAACCAGACCAAATGTGGGCACCAGTTCCAGATCGAAAAAGCATGAAGATAGCCATAAATATGATTATGGATGAATGAAGAAACTATCCGTTCGGATGGCAGCATCTCTCCAATATCGTCTCGTAAACAGTCTTGATTTCGCTTTATCACTTTGAAAACTCCAAACAATTTGAATTTGCTTCCCGTACCAACAGTTTTATGTAGGAACATTTGATCAAGAATCACAATAATTTCCTTGATATACCTAATATTTTCCGTGAAACTCTGTCATTGTTAAATATCATATCAATAATCGACTTGAACGAAGAACATTGTAAGTAGGTAGGTATGAAAAATATTTCGCGTTGGGTAAATTACATCGATGATAGCGAATTGACAATGAACATAATGATTATTATTCTGAAATGGAAAACAGACGATTAAGTTGCGTCGTATTCAATTTTAATTGAAACTTTTGACATTTCTGTATTCTGAAAATATTTTATCCAATACATTAGTTACGTAACTACTGGCAACCGATTAAGTTCTAAGCAAGAGCTTCTTGCGTTGAGTTGGAACGTGAATTTGAGAATACCAGTAAAAATGAATCATTTTATATTTGATGAGGATGTGTCAAAGTAATTCTGAAATGCGCTACGTCCATTTTTCTGTTTCTTTTTAATTACAAAACAACAACTGCTCAATTGAAAAGGTGTGTTTTTTTTTATAATGGTTGTTTTCCAAAGGATATCCACGAGATAGAATAACAATATTTCAGGAGACATTTTAACCGCACATCGTTAATCATCCAGATAAAAACATTCATTAGAAGCATCGCGTTCAGGTTTAGTTATCTATCTCTTACTGCGCTATTCTTCCGGACCTGATGACAACTGTAAAGTATGTATGTATATACATTTCAATCTTGTTCATAGATAGTAGAGCATTATCCTTTCTTCTTGAGTTAGAGCAGGTATACCTTGATTATTTTCCACTAAAAGAAGTTTCTACATTTTTATCTTGTACCTCAAGCTTAACAGTTACCTCAGCATTTGTTTGACTATTGCATTGTTTTAGGCTCATTTATTATTTTCCCTTTCAGAAAATTTTCTTCCCCTATCTACTTTTTGCTGTTTAACACATCGATGAAAAATTGATACATTTTTCTTTCGACTTCTTCAGGCTTATCTATTCCGTGAAATTCATTGAAATAAGGCGATACGCGGAATCATTATAATCTACTATATAAATTAAAGTCGGGTTAGTGCGAACACTTATAACTCGAGATTGGCACAACAGATTCTTCTGATGTTTGATTTATTGGATTCTTCTCCGCTCCGGATAACAGAATAACTAATAAAAAGTTAAAAAACGGATAACAAATTATGTAAAAATACAATAATTAAGTTTGTATGGAAAGGTTACTGGGACGCGCCCACGACATCGCGGGTAGTTCCCTCTCATTCTCGCATACGCTCTTACAGTAGCCCATCCCACTTACTCCACCGCACCGTTTCGATAGTTTTAGAAAATGTTCATACAATGTCAACAATATTCGGGTTGGTAATAGGCGAGGTAGGGTGTGTGCGCGAGCGCATTTTTCTCAAGTTGTTCCCGCCAAAGCTTTGAATAGGAATGAAATAGGGATGTTTCAAATTCAGATTTCAATGTTATTTTTTATTAGCTTATCTCAATCGAATTAATTTTGTATTGTTTAACGGGGGCGCAGTGCACATCATGTACATATTAACGGGCCACTTCGGGCTAGAACCACAGGACAACGGGCTAGAACCACAGGACAACGTCTGTCATAGCTAGTTGTTAATATTTCTACATGGAAAGTATTAAATTTAGTTTAAAATGTGTGTACCATTAGGTATATATTGTTTTAGTAAGTAGGTATATTGTATAAATTGTAAAAGCAACAACAAGTTGCGTGGATTAATTAAAAAAAAAAAAGTAGTGCTTTTATTTAAAACATTCTTTCGTACATCAGCTAATAGAAAAATGTATTAATAGTTCCTAAAATGAAGTGAATTAGAATATTTAATTAAACAAAAATACTATATAGATAATCAAACAACTTGAAAACCACTGGCATTAGACACTTGGTTAATGGGAACCAAAATTATTGCAAATAAGCTCTACTATGACTCCTTTCAAGGAGAAGGTCGACTAACAAGTCGCCCGGTGTAATTTTCAAAACTATTTGGGTTTTTGGTAAAAAAAGGCAATATCCTACATTACATTAATTAGTAATTCGTCTGTATATCGGTATTTTCATAGATACACTCCAACGCCACGTGAATTATTTTTCATAAAGTCGTCCGTATTTCGATAGTTGCTCTACCAATAATTAACACTTTTCCGCAAGTAATATTGTATCGGATAAATGATATGGGGTAGTTGATCACACAGATTTCTACATACAAATGTTTGCTACGGGAATAAGTGTCAAATTGGCTGCGATTCTCAACGTGTTAAAGTAAAATTTGTATCCTTTAAGAGGCTATATACATTAAACAATGTAACTGATTTATAGACCAGTAAAACAATAATTATTGATGACTCTCTGACCATTTTCTACACATGCCGTCAGATTTTGCCACTAGCGCAACGTTTCAAAATTCACGACGATTTGATTTGAACCACCACGATTTGTTCGCGGTAGTTCGTCACAACAAATCGTGGTGGTTCGTCACGAACCGCGTAGGTACTATGGAATTTTGATACGTTGCATGCAACGTGACATTGGTTACGTTACCGCGCGTATTCAGATATGTTCAGACCCTTAAAAATTACATAAAAAATGGACTTAGGTAGTAGGTACCTACCGTTTAGGTTGATGACTCAAAACAATGGGTCGGTGTCTCGTTAAAAGCAAAGAAAACAACTGGTGTAATTTAATAATATTATTCCGAATAATTCGCTGTAGTCGGCACAAATGAATCGTAGTTTTTCATACGCCATGTATGTATAAAGAGGCTACTTAATAATAATTATTGAAAATTAGCTCCATCCATTGTCTTATTATTATCATAACATAATACGCCGTATGTGTCGATAAAATATGGCATATATCCAACAGTCTGGTAAATCCCGAGTACCGATCCGAGACAGATTTTGAAACCACGAAATTCGCAGTAAATAATGGGCTGAATTGAAAAAAAAACACTAAATGTAAATGACAAATGACAATAAAAGGATATTTTACTGCCAATAGAAGGCAGATCATTAAATGGCTGGTAGTTATAAGGCCAGCACGCAGGTTCTCCATACTTCAACAACAGAGTTGCCATGAAATGACGGGACGGAGCCCTAGTCGTAGAGTTAAAAACTGTCGGTTCTACATTATCACCATGGAAACCCCGAAATGACGTTACCGTTGGCGGCCATTTTATTTCATTTGACTCGAGCCCCAGGTTGTTGTTTCCATGGTTTTTTTATGTTTGTTTTAAAATTAGTTGGATAGAAGAAAATGCTGCTGCAATAATCTTTCCGAAGCATTTTTTTTTCCGAACGGAACTATTGTTAAGTGATTATTACATGTTTCTTTGTGTTTAATTTAAAAAGTAAAGCACAATTGTAAAAAAAGGCGTTTAAATCTTTATAACATAAGAAGTATAACATTGTTATTCTTAAATTATGAAATATGAATTATGTTAATTGTAACTTTATAAACTAAATAAATGAATTGCGGAAATCCAAGAAAAAGAATCAAATAAACTACCTAATACTGAAATATGTTTAGTTCTCGTCGAATTACAGAAACCTTCCATCTTAATTCTTTCTTACTTTTATTTTAATATTAGTAACTTATTCGCCTCTTACTGTGAAAAACTACTCTTTATGAGATTCCAACTCTACATGTGATAGAAATTATCTTAGTGTTCTTGCCAGGAAATTTTTTCCCAATACTGCGATTTCATACCGAATAATATCAATGTTTTATCCGATAAGATACAAACAAGAATTGAAATAAGTAATAAAAATTCGTATACATATTTGGCAATGCTTTGAAAATCTGTCACAGCCCTGGTCCAACTCAATAATAATAGCACATTAGATCATGAACAGCTTGGTGCTCTCTCAATTGAATATTTAGGTACGGTGTGGAATCATCAATCCACGGCGAATTGTATCACCGAACCGATTCAATTCACTCGAATTGTTTCGAATAGAGCGAACACTATCACATTATTTCAATTTCACGTTGCCTCTAAATACAAATTATATTGATGAACCTCTACTCTGCAGACTGTAATCATCGTTTATTAAGTTTCTTCGGTCACACTGCCAGAAGGTAATCCGGCTTATTGAGAAAGAACTATATTCACAAGAAGCCGAGGAAAGGCACCTGCGAGATGGTGTGACTTGATTTAAGAAAGCCACATCAGGCTTATTATTTAACTCTGAGAAGACATGACGACTCACACCGGGATGGATTGTGAGCTATCTGGCAGATATCAGCCTTAAAAGCGAGCTGTAACATCGAAGGACGTCAGAATAGACCTGTTACGCTGGTCGCGGTGAAACAAGGAGCATAGGCACCTTGACATTCTTTCAAAAAAAACCAATGGCTTAGCCTATTTGGACATTTTTATTCTGTATTTAAGTGTTATATAATAAATTAAATGAATAAATAAATAAATGTAGACATATTCTCGGCAATGAGGGCTGCAAAAGACAGATAGGATTGGTGGCGTTTGATTCCAGGCAACACGTGATGAAAAATCAAAAGTTTAAATTTAGTCCGCTTGATGATGAAGTTTACTAACGCTTACCACTTGATGTATTTTAGTCTCTGGAGAAAAATAATATTAGAAGTTAGTCGAGGATACTTTTCAAGGTAGGTACCGTCATCTATCCCAGAATGTCAGAAAATGATTGAATTGTTCATTTTATACTTTTTTCGGGGTTGTCATTCTGTCACAGATTCGGACACAGGGTCGGTTAAGCAAATGTAAGAACTGTTTTGCCTAATGAGTAAAACCAAAAGGTAGTTTGTGTACCTACCTAACTTATGTAATACCAAAACCTAAAGAGGTACGAAACAATTTTCAGCAATCCACACCTCCCCCAAGATGCGTTCAAAAACTTTTTTTTATATATAGGTATAATGAATCTGTGCTCACTCAAAGTAAACACAAATATACTTTTTCACTCTTTCACAGTAAGCTACTGTGTCATGAAAGAGGAAGATGGTCGACACCTGGGATCGAACCCACGACCTCCGAACGAAACCGTTTAATTTGTCCCAGTATCTTACTCTATAAAAATCTAACCGTTTTCTTTGTTACCTAACTCCTCCTTTATTACTGGACGGATTTCGATGAAAAAAATTGGAGATGTCGAGGGTTATCCAAGGATGGTTTAGATGAAAACAGGGGCTTTCTAGATACTATATTTCTGTTTTAATTAATGTTTTTAGTTTTTGCGTTTTTTGCTCCCATTTCAACTTTTATATGTCAAAAAAGATCGAGTAAAACAACTACGTTCGTAAAAAGGGTGGTTTTATTTCTAAAGAGCTTACATAAGACCTTGTGACGGGCTGTCCTCTCTCAGTGGGTGATTGTACAATAAAAAACTTGTATTGCGATTAAATTGTATAATATGGTAGGTACTTTCATTTATAGGTTCACAGGTAAAGTGGAAATATCAAACCAAATTTTCTTATGTAAAAAATTAGATGTAAAATTGTATAAAACTCAGCTTAAAGATTCAGCGGTCTCTTGTCTTTGAGGTCTTGGGTCCACCAGTCACGCCGACTGCAGGGTGGCGAGGAGACCGCCCCGGTAGATGCGCCCAGCAACGGTTGGCTCTTAGCCGGTGGCCAGAAGTGTTGACTGGTCTGGTCGCTCATCCAGAGCCCAAAAGGTGACGTCAACCTATTACTCCTCTACGAGGACTATACGGCCCAGAAAGCGGCGTCAGCTGGGACCCTTTGCACGGCCCAGAAAGTGGCGTAGATGGGACCCTTGCACGCCCCAGAAAGTGGCGTCAGCTAGGAGCCGCGTTCTGAAAATTTAATTTTCGGAACGCTTAATATATTGGCTTACGTGTGAAGCACGTTTTGATGTTTAATTTATCTTTTAAAAGTTATTTCGATAAGTATCAAGGGACATACCTTTTTAACTGCGGCTCGTCGTTTGATATGACGCCACTCAACACTATAAAACTGTTATTATATTTTTAAATTATTTGACTTGTAAGACTGAACTTATGTAACTCACATTAGAGAGATCATTCTCGATTTAACTTCTTTCGATTAAAAACCCTTTTTAACCCTCAAATAGATCTTACACCGCAAATTAGCGCGTGTCTCGTCGACTGAAAAATTGTGGCAATGGCCGCCTGTCTTCAGTATTGTTACCCCTCACCTCGCACCGTGACTCGACACAAAACCTGAAGCGGCTGTGTTGCCCACTCAAAAAAATTCTGTTACAAATATCCGCCCCACCCACGAAAAATGTTGGAAGCGCCTGGCTTTCAACCATTTTTTCAAGAGGAACCCAGAAAGGAGAAGAAGAAGAAATAAAAGGTGACATCACCCTGCGCAAGCTTTCATTACGACATCCCAATACATGACCAGACAGAGACGGGTGAACCTTCGACAAAGTGAAGCTCCAAGTCTGATGGATGCTTCCCTGCGACAAGCATCGATCTGATGGTCCGATCGCGGTTTGGCCTCAGTCCAGCCTCATGTTAAAAATTAATAAAATTTGCACAAGCGTTTTATTGCAACGGTTGTGCAAAGCCCGGCGCCACTATTTGCTTAGTTTTTTTTTATCCCCTTCATTGGACTGGCAAAAAAAACAAGACAAATAGAGAAGAAAAAATGAAACAGTCCAGGGAAGAGCTGCTGACTGGGCATCACTCATAATGCGTTGACCACCACATCGATACCAATTCACATACCTAGCTAGTTCATAATAAACAACTTAAAGTAATTTTCATGAGAAATATTTTCCGTGTTACAAAAAATATATTGGTTTAAAAATTGTTTCAAATCAACTAAGTTCTAGATCACTTAAATACTAATATTAATACATTACTTATTAGTCTATGAACTAAAGGTTTACTTCTCAATGTAAAAAATTACCAGGCAGATCTGCTCGCAACACAGATTGCTCAACACAATAGGACACAAGTCCCGTTAATTTGAATAATTCAAAAAATACAAAAAAATAATTTGTTTGAGAAACTAGCTTGCTCATTGCAAAGTCACACCTCAAAGTGATTTGCCAATATTCATCACATATGTGCATGAACTACTCTCTGGACCTTGTTCACAATAAGGTAATCAGAACAAAAAATGCCAAACTCGATGCATAAATCTAAAACTAATAAAATACATGAAATATATTTAAATACTTAATCTAACAAATTATTGCATGTTGCAGTCATGTGCATCTGTACATAGTCTAGAGAAGACATATTATTTTATATTATCAATCTAGAATTGTTTACTTGAGTAAAATCATTATAAATATCGATTTTCTATCATCGCATCTATCATTTTATGCTATGCAGCATTCAATAAAAGAACATAAAGGTTTTCAATAGACTTAATTCTTACAGCTTAAATTACATACATATTATAATATATGCATGACAGGCACTGAGATTATTATTATTATTACTTATTTATTACGAGTTATTTTAAAGCTAAATTGAGTCCAAATCTTACGACTTAACTTACATACTAGTAGTATCCAACACATCATATAAAGTTCAATAAAATTAACACATTTAACTTTTGTTATAATGAAAAATTATAGCATAGATTGTTATATATTTTATTTACATGTTTTTTTTTTATTTTTATGCACGACGCATCGTCGCCAGGAACGCGCAGGTTAATCTAGTAACAACGTCATCCTGAGAGCATGCTGGACGCATAGAAATATGTGCTTTTATAATATAAGATTAATAAAACAGAATAAAATTATCATGTCATTCGCAGATACACCGCCCACCACGGTCATTTACACAACACGCGTTTCCTTAGATTTTTCCTAGCTCTACAACGTTACTACCTAGGTAATGAGTCATTTTAGCATCCATTCAAAACCAATCTTACCAAGTTATCATTCACCTGTCATACTTCACGCATGCGCTGGCCCTCGCAATTCTCATAAAGGTATTCATTCATAGATCATTCATACCAGACCTCACCCTATTAATGAACATTTTTCTCATCTCTTTCGATCTCCTACACAAAACATGAGTGCGCTCTTCACACTACCTATGTCGTACGAAACTGTTACGACCTCCTAAAAAAAACGTATGTGTGCTCATCACACTACCTAAATCGTACCGTGACCCTCACGATCTCCTAAATAAAAGACCAATACCTCCTGCCGATCTTAAAATTCGACTAGGTCATTTTAATTCTTCGTTACATGGAAGGCTTACCATAAGTAACTCGAAAATGAGTTAAAATTTCTGTTTACCTCCAACCAAAAGAAATGTCCCACACGCTAGTGTCAGCTCAAGCGAGTGTCACACTACAGCGCGTCTAACCGCTGAGTACCTTTTGACGCCAGCTCATTGCTGTGCGAAGCTAAACACAACCTAATAGAAAACATTTGCTAAAATCGACTCGTTAAAGAGAGCTGCGACTAAGTTTAGCCCTTATGTTTGCACCAGGTTTAAACATTATGTACATTCATTGAACTCGTTAAGATAAAGAGATTCAATATTGTCATAATAATTGTAGCTCACTACAATGTTGCGGACATATATATGACTTGTTCGCAAAAAAAGGAATTTCTAGAACACTGTTATGAAACTATTGTTTTCACATAAATACCTACATGACTATCACCAATATACCTAAACTATTATTATTAAGCTCTAATACCTAAATTATATGCATTTTTCTCGGGAAAAATATCAACTATTTTAACTAAATTTCTGACGTATCTTACAAGCAGTACTTACAAGTATTTAGAGGTGGAATTGTATTTCGAGGATTTTGTGGGAAGGAATTTTAGAGACAAAAGGATGGGATGATGAAGGATTGGGTTTGTTTGGAGGGGGAGGCACTGTTAGGGTAAGGACAAGGGTTTTAACAGTGACCTAACTAAGGTACCTCGGGTGCGTCATACCCGTAACTCTGTGGAGTAAGAGTTCCTTGAGGGAAGACGAGGATCTCTGCCTCAGCCAGTCGTCCGACCGAGCGAATGGTCGTCCGACTCCCATTTTAAGATGTCCTTCACGTGAAAACGGTTCCGTTGTCCCGAAATCACGTCTTCCAGTTGATAAACTATGTCACTTATTTTTTTAACGACTTTGCATTTTACGAATCTAGGCGCCAGCTTCGAAGAGTAATACTCGCCCGCCTTGGATTGCGCAAAATTTTTTCTCCAAACTACGTCGCCTTCTTCGTGTTTACGGTCCGTTCTACCTTTATTGTAATAGAGAGCGTTCCTTCTATATGCCGTCCACAGATTCTCTGAAACTATGTTAAATAGAGTGTTGAGATCCTTCAACCTTTCCCTGTACAGGCGCCTGTCCTCTTCTAACCTATTTCCACCGAGGGAGTCGGAGTCCGTGTACTCACCGTAGGCACCTCCGTCTAACACAAGCTCTCTGCCTTTCATCAGCAAGGACGGAGTGTAACCTGTCGATAAGCATACTGAATTGTTTATTATCGACTGAACCCTGTCCAAGAATTGGTCCCATTTCCTCTGTTCGTTGTTCACGAAGATTGCCAAAGTGTAACCTATAGTTTTATTGTAGGCTTCTACTGTGTTGTTTTGAGGAGTGTACAGGGTGTTGTAGAAAATCTTTTGTACTCCGTGACTCTTCATCGATTCCTGAAAGTGATTCGAAATAAATGGCTTCCCATTGTCTGATACCATCACTTGAGGCACGCCTTCGTGTAAGAATATCTTATTGACTATCCACTTGACAATTTCCTGAGACGTTGCCCTCCGCATTGGAAAAATCCAGCAGTACTTGGAAAATACGTCGACAGCTGATAGGATATACACGAACCCTGAGGACGACTTCGGCAGTGGCCCAAGGACATCGACGCTGATCATTCGCATGGGCCTATTCACCTTCTTCCTGTTCTGCATGATGCCAGCAGGTGGGACGTTCGACGGCTTGTATTGTTTGCATGTATCGCAGGCCTTAACCAGCCCTTTGACATCGTTAAACATACGGGGCCAATAGAAGTATTTCTCCAGTGCTTTGAAGGTCTTGAAGGCACCCGTGTGCCCATTATTATGAATGGCTCGTATCAGTTCCTGTCGTGCGTTGCATCTGGGAACCTCTTTCCAAGAGAATTCTTGGTAGAAAGGATTGTCATCCTTCGACAGTCGGAACAACTTGTCGTCTTCAATTCGATAGTTTATAAACTTTGCAGGATTATCCACACACCCACTATAGATTCTATCGTACCAGGGATCTTGCCCTGAGGGAATGTCACCATTTGACAAAGCTTCAATAACTTGTGGAATCCTGGACAGAGCATCTGGGACGTGGTGCAGTTTCCCTTTTCTATGCTCCACATCAAAGTCAAATTGAGAGATTCGAACGCTCCATCGAGCTAATCTTCCCGAGGGGTTGGAAATGTTTGTAAGAAACTTGAGGGCAGCGTGATCAGTTATGACAGTGAATTTCATTCCCTCAATGTATGGCCGAAAGAACTCTATAGAGTCCAAAATTGCCAATAACTCCTTCTCTGTGACTCCGTAGTTCCTCTCGTTCTTCGTCAACGATCTAGAGAAATAGCCTAATGGTTTTTCCACACCTTCTATTACTTGATGCAATGCGCCTCCTATTTGGTTTTGGCTTGCGTCAGTGTGTAGCAAGAACGGTTTGCTGAAATCAGGACAAGTGAGCACTGGCGCGGTGGTCAAAGCTCTCTTCAGCTTGATGAAAGCCTCCTCAGCTTCGTTGTTCCAGGCGAAGTTGTTTTCTCCCCGTTTTACTCGCAGAAGCTTATTTAGAGGTGCTGAAAGCTCACTACAGTTCCTAATGGACTTTCTATAGAAGCCAACCATACCTAAAAACGTTCTCAACTCCTTTAAGTTCTTAGGAGAAGGGTATTCTTCAATGCACCTTACTTTGTCTGGGTCAGGTCTGAGTCCTTCCTGATCAATGAGGAAACCCAGGTATTTCAGCTGACTCCTGCAAAATTCACATTTCGAAAATTTCACTGTAAGCCCCGCCTCCTTCAGTTTCTCTTTTACTTTCCGAAGCAGTTCTAGATGAGAGTCGAAGTCGGAACTCACCACTATTAGATCGTCTACGTAACAGAACACATTCTGGTCAAATTTTGGTCCGAAAAGTCGATCGGCAAGTCTTTGCAGCTCGCTGGACGCATTGACGAGACCAAATGGCATCTTGACGAATTCGTACAAACCCAAACCTGGCAGTGCAAAGGCCGTCTTCTGACATGAGGACTTCTCCAAGGGAATCTGCCAAAAGGCCTTGGAAAGATCCACCGAGCTTATATATTTCGCATTTCTAAGATTGGATAAAGTTCTGCTCAAGTTCGGCAGAGGGTAATTGTCTCTTTTTGTCACGGCGTTGAGTTTCCTGGAGTCAAGACAGAACCTAGCGGATCCATCCTTTTTATTGACGATCAGGCTAGGGTTACACCAAGCAGAGTTTGACGGCCTCACCACTCCCAATGACAGCATGAGTTCTAGTTCCCTTTCTACAATTTTCTGCTTAGCGGGTGACAGTGGGTAATATCTTTGCTTAATCGGCTCGCCCACCGTCTCTATTTTATGCTCAATCAAGTTCGTGCAGCCCAATCCCATACATTCGAACGATATTTCCCTGAACTCTTCCTCGATTTTCTTTAGCTCAGTCCTTTGATATTCGTTGAGATGGTGCTTATTCTCCAACTTGCCCAGTTCACTTACGATCTTCTCCTTGGAGTATCTGACATGACTTAGTACAGAGGGAGCGATGTCGAATTTCATCCAAAAATCCATTCCTAATATTAGGTCTTGACTCAGTTTACTCAGGATGACGAAATTCACCTCATTTCTGCTATTCCCGCACTCGACACTCAGGGTGATACTTCCAAGACTGTCGACAAGCTTCCCGTCTGCCAAAGTTACGTCCCAGGAGGCCCTCTTCCAGCTATACCCCTTCGCCACGAAATACTCCGCAAGTTCCCTGCTCATTGCGCTAATTGATGCCCCCGAATCTAATAACCCCACGTATATCTCATCTTCTATCATCACCTCCAGATAAGGCCGGTTGTCTCCACTCTTGGCGCAAATGAGGGGAGCGACGTTTTGCGTTTTATTGAAGATTTCAACGTATTGGAGCCAGTCACGCCATTCGGCTTCCCTTATTTCAACGGACGGCTGGCTCCTTAGTCGTTTTTTGGAGCATGACTATTTCCGCTGTCACGATCCCAGTGAGCGTTGGCACCATTTGAGTTAGCATCCTTACTGTGTTTAATACCCAGTTCTCTCTTCCTTTTGTAGCACTCTTTTTGGATGTGTCCTGGTCTTGAGCAATAAAAGCATGTCTGGACGCGCTTTTTATTGGAGCGCGCTTCTGCATGTGTGCTTGCGTCCCTTTCGTCTTTGCTTTGGCCTATTTCCAACACTGAGCCCTTTGTTTTGCCCTTCATGCTTTGTCCCCTTCCCGACAAAGACTCGTACTTGGCACATAGCGACATCAACTCAACTGAGTTTCGAATCACGGACGACGCCAACACGGAGGAATAGTCTTCCGACAATCCATGTTTAGCAATTTCTAGAAATTCTTGATCTTCGAAGGGAGCGTCGAGTTGTCTATTCTTCGAAATCAGTTTTAATATAAATTCTGAGGCAGATTCGAGCGGGGACTGCTTGGCCGACATAATTTCGGATTTCATGGCTCTCTGTTCTCCATGTCCTTCGAATTGTTCCAGGAATTTTTTTTTAAACACGCTCCACTTAGTCTCCACTTCAGTCGCCCTGAACCATGTTAATGCGAAGTCGGAGAGCAAGATTGGCATATGTTTCACAACGGAATCCAGTGCCACTTCATAGACCTCCGCCAATTCCGTGACTCTGGTTACGAATTCTCTCGCATCACCGGTGCCTGAGAAGTTGATTCCCCATTTTCAAGGATGCACCATGTGCGTTGTGGCCTGCATCTGCCTTAAGGGATTAGGTGAAGTGCAGCCTTTAGAGCTGGGGCCAGCTTTTTCTGACTTTGCTTTACTGCGCCAATATCCTTGGACATAAGTGTATTTGTTCCCGTCTTCGATTTCTTGCTCGATGTCAGATCCCGCAGGACTCTCGGCTTTATCGGGCTTGGGAACCTCCAATGAAGTCACCTTGTCGTCTTCCATGTCGCTGAGTATTTACGAAATGAATGAATAACACCTGAGTTTAAACTTAAATTTCGCGCAGTCGCTGTAAAATTATGCGCTTGCAGATAATTTTTACATATATTTATAATTAGTTCGATAAAATACAATGTATCTATGGTGTTGAGTTTAGTTCTTTCTACGGCGTACCTGATTCTAAAAGTTATCTAACGACAGACAACACACGCTGTAAATATTCTATGCTCGTTTTAAATAAAAACATTCATAATAAAACACTACGATAATTCAATAAAATTTACCTACTATAATAATAATTAATATCGGCAAATTCCCCAATACGCCGCGCCGGTCTACAGATTTAAAGTGTGTAATCTCTTTCCAACCGTGCAAACAACGGGTTGCAGTGATGGCGCGCGCCCCTCACCTTATAGGAGAGAGATGTGTGCCAGGCCAGCCGTCGATCGCCTCGCGCCACTATAGCCGTCCGCAAGGGAGCCTACTCAACGAATCGTGTCGCCCGCGCGTAACGCAACAGAGTTCACCCTTTTTATGAAATTGCGCTGTGTGTGGGCCCGCCGCACACCTTACATTGGTTCACGTAATTGACACACAAAATTTCTTGCTATATACGAATGTGTTTTCTGTGTTGACGCTGACCTATGAAACAAAGATTAAGTGCAAGAACGTATCTATTCGTTATGGGCGCTGCATCTGAATACAAATGACATGATTTGCTGATGTCGAGCAATAAAATTCATAATGTGAAATGAAATCATTACAACAAACAAAATAACCTCACTTGCATCCGAGGGTGAAATAGTCGTTCCTCGATTGTGCTTTGCTGAGTTGAAAACATTCTGCACAAATAAAAGCTCGCTCTCAGGATATCGTCCAAATCCTCTGCAGCATGTGGCCTGCGCGCTCGTGACGTTCTGATGCTCGTGCCGGTTTCACTGGACAAGGCTGAAAACACCCAATATACAGTTATGTATGGCGTTCGTAACAAGATTTTAATGCAATGAACAGCTATGAATGTAATTTATACATTTAATAAAACTGAGCAGTTATGAGTGGGTTTTAAAATAATTAAAAAAATTTAATTTGTGGAATTATTTAAATAAAGTTCATTTCACTGTTAGGACAATTGATTTTGCAATAAAAATTTCTAGGTATAGATTGGATTGTTTAATAGTTACCCATCGACACGTACAAGATTGTAAGCACCTCTCTAGGGTACTTACTCTGAAAAATTGATTGTCACAAGACTCACAAGACAAAATAAATGCAATTTAATAGTCAATGTTTAGAAATAAAATGAGTGCGATACATTGAAATGATAATCACATTAACCTAAATGATTGCCACAAGTTTTCAGCCAACCACACAACTCCCCTCTAAGAAAGAACAACGTCACAAGCAGGAAGATTCGTGGGTTCGAATCCTGGGGTTTCTCAACTACTGAGATGATACTCCAGGCCCCAAAGCTGGGCTGCCAATAATGTGACGGGCTGTCCTCTCTCAGTGGGTGATTGTACAATAAAAAACTTGTATTGCGATTAAATTGTATAATATGGTAGGTACTTTCATTTATAGGTTCACAGGTAAAGTGGAAATATCAAACCAAATTTTCTTATGTAAAAAATTAGATGTAAAATTGTATAAAACTCAGCTTAAAGATTCAGCGGTCTCTTGTCTTTGAGGTCTTGGGTCCACCAGTCACGCCGACTGCAGGGTGGCGAGGAGACCGCCCCGGTAGATGCGCCCAGCAACGGTTGGCTCTTAGCCGGTGGCCAGAAGTGTTGACTGGTCTGGTCGCTCATCCAGAGCCCAAAAGGTGACGTCAACCTATTACTCCTCTACGAGGACTATACGGCCCAGAAAGCGGCGTCAGCTGGGACCCTTTGCACGGCCCAGAAAGTGGCGTAGATGGGACCCTTGCACGCCCCAGAAAGTGGCGTCAGCTAGGAGCCGCGTTCTGAAAATTTAATTTTCGGAACGCTTAATATATTGGCTTACGTGTGAAGCACGTTTTGATGTTTAATTTATCTTTTAAAAGTTATTTCGATAAGTATCAAGGGACATACCTTTTTAACTGCGGCTCGTCGTTTGATATGACGCCACTCAACACTATAAAACTGTTATTATATTTTTAAATTATTTGACTTGTAAGACTGAACTTATGTAACTCACATTAGAGAGATCATTCTCGATTTAACTTCTTTCGATTAAAAACCCTTTTTAACCCTCAAATAGATCTTACACCGCAAATTAGCGCGTGTCTCGTCGACTGAAAAATTGTGGCAATGGCCGCCTGTCTTCAGTATTGTTACCCCTCACCTCGCACCGTGACTCGACACAAAACCTGAAGCGGCTGTGTTGCCCACTCAAAAAAATTCTGTTACAACCTAAAAATCGTTTGTGTTTTTTTTAAACGTCATAAAATTGACGTTCGTTTTCTAAGCAGTATGTTAAGGTTTTTTCTTAATAAAGTTTTTTCTAAAGATATTATACGTAGGTATGTACAAGAAACGGGCATCGCGTAAAGAACGGTTGGTTATTTGGATAAGTAATACATCGATGCGCGTTGCATTGAAACTATAGATCAATGTTATCCGATGCATCTGATAGAAACATCGATGTTTTCTCAAAATCGATTGTTTACAGGAGAGGGGGGGGGGGGGGCGCTCTTATTTTCATATATATAAAAATGGAGAGCTATTTCCGGATGTCATGGCATCACGCCTAAACGGCTGGACCGATTTCGCTACTTCTTTTTTTGTCGTGTAGGCGTTTATCAGGAAAATGTCCTTTCAGAAGAAAAAATGCATGGAAAATTAGAAAATTAAAGAAAAATCTACGTAGACGACTTTATTAGTACTTTTTTATCTTATAATTTTTATTCCAATTTTGATATTTTGACAGAAATTGTCAATTGGTGCGATTGACAGAATGCGGATGGAATATACATGGTTTAAAACAGACGTATCGTTCGGAATCACATTGGTCAAATGAAAATTAATTCATCACCATACAAATTCGAATTCAACAGAACAAAACGAAATTCAACAATTAGTTAGGAACACAGGGCAACGTCTGTCGGTAAAGCTAGTAATATATATAATAGCAACACCTAATAAGCTGCTTATTCGCAGACACAAGAACATCATGTGGTTTGTTAGGATTTTGTTTTCTTGCTGTTTATTATCAAAGAGTTTTAATTTACTTTGTGCATACAGGGCCGTTTACACATTGTTAAGTAGCACTTGTATGTGCGAGTTCGAGTTGCGGGTTAAAAATATCAGGTCAAAAGCGAGTGTCCACTGTGAAGTGCGAGTTGCTCTGCCCATTTCAGTGTTTTGTACAAAATCACTCGAGTTCGGGTGGAGTTTTTAAAATTTTAAAAATATGTCGTTTATTTTTCTTTTTTCACCACCAGGGGCAGCACTGTCAAACAGGGTACGCGTACCTTCATTTGCGATAGGCTGCGCATGTGGAAAATGGGCGGGGCCAGGCTACTCGCAAAACGTGGAACCCACTTCTTTAAATTAGTGTTAAGGTCATTCGCAATTTGCAGTTCTGTCCACAAGTGTTTACTACTTGTTACTTCGCACCCGCACTCACACAATATACACTTGCTACTTAACAATGTGTAAACGACCCTTACTTCACTCTCGACAATTTGTAATAAGTAAAAGTAGAATAAGTAAAATTATTATTATTACTAAGCGAGTGAGTCAGTAGGTACCTACACAAGTATGTACACACACTTAGCTTCCATCATGCATAACTTGTTCAACACATATCAACGATTTATAAGAAAAGTGCTGACTAACTACACAAACATTGACTACCTTCGCAGCACAAGAAGACAATACAAACTTTTCACAATCTACAATATCTGGATGGAAAACTAGGATCACTCTAAAAAAGGAATTTATTGATACTTAAGGGCCCTTTGTTAATATCTGATTGATTTCACAAAAACCATTGCTAATCATCGTTAAATTAGCTGCATTGGTCATCGAAATACATTAAGATCTACTTGCGTAATGTTTTTTATTTCTAGAAAAAAAAATCAACAATTTACTGATGATGTGTCTATTATTTGGAGCTGACTATAAAATAAATAAAGCTGCACCGGTGTCTGGGTGCTCTATCTAAAGGCACGCATGCAAATTGACAGTAAAATAGGTCTTAAAACCCTAACAGGCTTCTTAATGGGTCACTAAACTTAGGGAACACTTTAGGAAGCTGGAGCTCGAAGATGACGTCACCTATAGATTCTGCGAAGAGGTGGTAAAAACACCTCACCACCTCCTTACAGACTGCGATGCAGTAGTTTATGCGAGAGCAAGAAGCATAGGTTAACACCAGGATAGAGGTAGAAGACTTCGTCGCCTTGGGTTCCCTCTTAATGCTGGACTTCTTGAAGCGCCTGGGATTAGTGAGGAAGCTCTCATGAGCAAGCAAGGGAAGCAGAATTTACCACTACTACAGGTCGGAGCGCAAAACAACCCCCAGAAAAAAAAGTCCGAATGCGTACCATAAAACCTGCGTACACTAAAACAAAGTCATGACAGGTGTTGCGAAATCAAAACTTTAAGATGTAGATATATGAAGGCAACAATGGAGACACTGGAATGAGTGGAAACTTTTCATGCAACTCTGAATCAAGAAGATCGCTAAGAAATCCCAAAGAGACGAAGAGAAAGTTTCCAGTCGATCACAAGATGGTGGCACAAACAGATTAACAGGATCTACAAAAAAGAACAATCTCTTCTTTGAACGAGTAAACAAATAACCCAGGCAATGTCCTCACTATCAAGATAAGATATAAACAAACTTCGGAGTTTGGAGATGTTCCATATTTTACGACCCCTTCTATCTCTCTTTCTGGCTGTCGCTGGCTCGCTCAGCAGCTCAGCTCACTCATAACGTTTTACTTCCCTCACGACAGAAATAAACTTTAATAAGAATCGTCACTCGGGCTTATTATCAAAATATACACCGCCAGCCCGTCTTCTGTTCTCTTCATAAAATGCTGAATCTCATAACGTGCATTTCTCACGAACAGAACTTTATCAACGCTATCTTTATATCGTCATCTTTATTATGGGAAGAAAATGATTTATTTTAAACAAATCACGAAAGATATTCACGACTAACTAAAAAATAGGATTTCGTTGCAATTTTATTCATATCATACCGCCATTTAAACACTTTTTGTAAAATATTTTTTTGAGAATCACTTCTGGCTAATCTCACAGAAATTTTGTATGGGCTGCGGAGCTTTTTGAAGTATTCTGTAGCTTTTCGAAATATTCGAGCAATCCGCCAAAATTATAGCTCCTGGAGAAGCCCGCCATAGAGATGGGCGAAATATTTAGTTTATCCGCCACGGCCATACAGCCCGGATATAATCAACAATATTTTTTGTAAAGTTTGTAAATTTACTTCGAGAATGTTCATTATTATGAATTAATTTACTTCACGCAAGCGTAAATGACAGGGAATTTTAAGAGAGGGGTATAGAAAAAATTCCTTAATTATTATTTCATATTAAGTATCTAATTCTTCATCACTTTACTCAGAAATTTTCAGCTATTCATCAATTGTCCCACTTTAGTTTTGATCTTAGTTGATATAAAATAGTTGGATTTTATCAGTAATTTTACTAATATTAAAAGAGTTAATAAAGTTATAAATTACGCACAAAGGTGTTGGATAAAAATAGATTATGGATTAATATTAATAATTTTGAAGCGTAAATTTCATAGCTCAGTGAGATTAATTTCGGTAATAAATTTACAAAACTCGTTGTAGCAGTGATCAGATAATTAATAAAAAGCTTTCAACAGAAGTGGTAATGGAGATTTTGAAATACAAAGCCAGGTACCTACCGATATTAATAACAAACTGTGATTCAAAATATTGTTAATGACATACTATGTATAAAATTAATAATCACGTCATCCACGACAGTTTTAGAGTCTTTGATAAAAAGGTTGCTGTCAAAATAGCATTTTTATTTATTTATTTATTTATTTATTTATTTTCAACACACGGCGTAAAGCCATTTACATGTTAATACAGTATTGATTTCGTACATATAAATTTAACAACAACAAAATTTGAACAGATCAAAGGGGATTTTATACATTATGATGATAATCAGGAGTATAAAATCGCATCGCCAGTCATTTGGGTCTAATGCGATTCTATATCCATCGTCGATTAAGATAAAATTTGTAACACATAAAAACAATAACGATATAACAAATAATAAATATATAGTATCCAGTCTTAATTATCACAGTTAAGTAAATGAAACAAATAGAAAATTAATTAAACAATTTTAAGTCAACGTTGTGAAATTTTTGTCAGATCAAGTGAGAAATAAAATGAGAACAATCAGTCAGAGTTAAAATCTATATTGATGAGTCAGAGGGAATATGGTAAATGTAGATAATTATTATACAATTAAATAAAGTTTGTCCATTTTAAGCGATTTCGCAAAAAAAAAAAAAAAATTCTTGCAAAAAGCATTGTTAAAATATGTCCATATTATCATAAGTCAAAAATAATTATGATTAAAAACTATGACATAAGACTCAGTATATTATTCATTCTCTTGCAATATTGTTACCAACGTACCTATCTTATTGTTACTGGTGGTATGAAAAAAAAACTTGAATTTGCAGACAAATACACAAACAAATGTGACCGTCGCAACCATCGATTGGTAAAATTAAAAAAGAAATTTTTTAACCTCAAAATCTATGAAAGTATTGAATATTCAAAAATGATTTAACTATAACTCCACTGCAGATGTCATGTTGAAAATAATTCCGAAAGCCCCCGCGTGAAGTAGGTACCTGCTACTCAGTCCATACAGCCAATATAAAATATTCATATTTATTCCGGTGCTGATTTATAAGCAATCAATGATGTAAATGAAATGGAATTATATTTTCAAAATGTTCGTGCTATTTATACGAATACAAGAGTTCAATGTATTTTGCTATACAGAGAAGCAGCTTGGTGATAATTGATAAGAGAGGCTTTTGGCCAAATTTTTTAGTTCCATGACTTTTTAAGATATCTTCGTCTCAAGGTTGGTTAAGACTAAATTTTCTCAGTTTTTGGGAGGTCTTCCTCGAGGGCGTGTACCGTGTAACTGGTTTTGCATTCTCCGGACATGAATTCATCAGTGCCCTCTTCGATATTTACACAATATACATCCTCAGCGTCACAACCCTTGGTGGTTCTTAGCTGCCTCCAAGAAACGTCTCCAAACCTCCCTGTCGCCTGCTGCCACCTTCCAGTTCCTTTGCCCCAGAGCCCTGCAGTCTGCAACAACATCATCCAACCATCGCCTTTGGCCTTCCAACGCTTCTTCTCCCAACTGGATAATTGAATAATACTCTTTTTGGGAGCTCCTGGTCATCCATACGGAACAGATGTCCTAGCCAGCGCAGTCTGTTAATCTTAATGAACTTGACTACGCTGACATCCTGGTATAGACCATAGAGCTCGGCGTTGTATCGCTTTCGTCATACTTCACCATCTTTAATAGGTCCATATATTCGGCGAAGGATCTTTCTTTCGAAGGCATCCAGTTTATTTTCATATTTGCTCCATCTAATTTTATGTATCTCGTGGATTCTGGTGTGTATCATTCAGTATCTGAAATGTTTGCAAGCAATTATATTGTTCTTGATGTTTTCATCGCGGAAGTTCTCAGCGGCTGCTTTCTCCTGACTGCGACCACTCTATTTCTGACATGGAATATCATAACGGGTCTTCTATCTGTTTTATAATATTCTCATTTTAATTTCTGTGGCCAAATCTTCATCCTCAGCTTACTATGGACATGCACACTGAATGCATTGTTGGAAAAACTCAAATACCAGTTGTTTTTGTTTCTGGTACTGTCCATTTGTAAAAATAACTCGTAAAAGCCTGAACACTTCATTGGAAGTATTATGCCACGATGCCATGCCTAGATTTGTTTTTTGGAAACAAAAAGTACACAAAATTATCAGATCAGTCCAATCTCAGCAGATTTGTGAATTTATCGGCAAGTTTTGTTTGTCGAAAGAGCACAAAATAATAATGGTGAATGAGATGTTTTCTCCCTATGCTAGGAGGGGGGTTAAAAAGGGACTATTGATTGGATTGGAGAGATATGAACTTTTGGTGGGATTTCGGCATAAGATTCCTTGCATAAATTTGCCCTTTCATAATTAATTGTAGGTTGGATATCCTTATTGGATACCTACGTGAGAGAAATGGAGCAGGTTTAGGCAGGTTTCAAACGCCTCAATTTTGTTCATGATTTAGATTTTGATAGTCCAACCCTGCACTCCAAACAGCAGCACTGCCTATATTAAGTATTTCAATTTATAATTTACGGCTAACATCACACTTTGTAGAAAAAAAAACAGTTAAAATAAACAAATGGTGCGATTTGAAAGAAAGTTGATAAGACAATCTCAATCGTGAAGAACTTCGACGTTCTTCTCTTCTTATTTAAGGTTATCTGCTGCACTCGTACCTTCCAAATTTAGTATAAGTTCTGTCGAAGCAAGAGAAATATCTGGAAAAAGATTAAAATCTATACTAAATACTATCAATTTGAAATAGGTATTGATAGAAATTAATTTTGTGTTTTCGCATATGATAATATGTTTCCAAACCTTATTATATGATTGCTGACCGCCATTGACGTGTATCAAATTGAAACAGCGCTTTCAGTGAAACGTACAATGTTTGAACAAACTCGTCACCCTACTAAGCCAATATTAATAGAAATTCGAATTATTGATTGTTCAGAATGAATACAAAATCGTCGAATATTCCTTTAATATTGGAAACATTACATTTGAAATGTAATCTGGTAATTTGCTTGCTCACAAAGAAAACTAATTTGGGAATGTTTAGACTTTAGACTGACTATTAGAATTTATGTTTAAAAAAAGTTATTGAGAAGTGTCGCTGACCCTGAATGACGTGGGTCGGTTTCATCTCCACAAGAACCAATTCAGAAGGATAAAAACGAAAGAAAATGCATGTTAAATGGTGTATGTACTGTCTGTAAAAGGAATTAGGTGAGTAGAAAGAAAGGAGTAGGTACTTCTCCATTCTCAGGGTATCATTTTAGAATAAGATATGCTTGTCTTTTCGGTGCCATGTATGCAAGGAATCTCAAGCGTAAGCGATCATTTGAGCAAATACCTTCTTGTTTCTGACAATTCCAAAAAGTTTTACCATCTCTCTGATATCATACTTCCTTCAATTTAGTTTATGTAGGTACTTTATTTTCTCATATCTTATAATATGGCTGTTTAATAATAAACAGCAATTCCCAGTCTACTCTGACTCAGACAAGATCCTCGGTGTCGTTTGCCATATGTTTCCAGGGGATAAGAAGCATTCTTCTATTAATGCACGTTAGCAATACCTCTAGGCGATTCATATTAATGCTAAAGAACCAGATATTTGATGGTTTAATAATTAAACCTGGTGGAATCCGGTTTTGAGAGGTTTTATTATTATTTTTTTTTCAAATTGTACCTGCTGCGGGCGAAACCCGTCTTCTATTGCTGTTTCGAAGGCTGGATTAGTGCGATTACTTTATGTTAACAAAGTTTGCCATTTAAGTGGTCAAATTCTGCGAGATGTTGAGCATGTAGAAAAGTCCCATGACTCAAACCCGCATCGCTGTCGCCTCAAGCAGAGACGCTAGCCACTGGGCCAATCGACCCGACGATAATACTTTCGCAATACGTGTATGTGAGCACTATATACATATATAGGTTGTTAGGTGTTGTATAAATTCAATGCAGATACATCTATTGGAATGTGTTGAAAACATTTTTAGCCACCAAATTTAACTAGCAAGTATTTACTATTTGTTTTTATGTCTGTCAACTACTGTATGTTTTCAAAATTTGCATACTTATGTGGTATAACTACATGGAATACAACTTACGAAAACGAATCTAAAGTAGGTATATGCGGCTGGGTAAATAGGAGTAAAGCGGCTGCAAACATAGTATCATCTAATCTAATATATAATGATTAGTCAAGTTCGTCCGTAATTCGATATTCTCGTTGAAAAACGCACAAGATTTTAACACATTTTTGTAAAACTAACGCCTAAACAAATCCAGCTATTAGAAACATTTTTCATAATTTCATAATTTTCGTCGGTAATTTATTCTTCTTTTTCTTTTTGATATAGGACTGAGTTCTGATTTTTCTCGAATAAATTTCATTCCTGGGACGCAGACGTCCAACCGTCCCTTCATGTTTTTGGTGGGCGTCCATAGTGTCTGCTGGTTTATGAAATTCCTCCTGCCGCTATTTTGACCATTTTCACCGGATCCGTTCTGTTGACGTGGTCTCTCCAGTAGTGTCTTCTGTTTCTTCTCCATGTCTTCATTCCTTCTCAGTAGACTCATTCTTTCTCGTGGTGCCGACTCTGGTTTATAAATATTTGTCATAGCAAATTGATTGTACCTACCTATAGCTATTACAAATATTCACTACATATACTTGATCAGTGGTTCCTACATGCAACTCTTGCATCAGGAAGAAAATTCTAATTGTGCGCAATTATCAACATGCATGGTAATGTAAAAATGAGACCTTTCAAAAAGTGATGTAATATTAAGGACAAACAAACAAGTACTGACCCTTTTCCATGTCTGTTATCTGACAAGTTTTGCTGCTAGTTTGGCAATAAATATATTATAGGTATTTACGTAGATGATACATTGTGTAGGAAAATACATCAATTCTGAGTTATTATCATAACGATGGGAATGGTAAATGGTGACATCTACACAGAAATCGATTATTCGTGTTTCACAATTATTATTATTGAACACGCTCCAAGTAAACAGAAAATTCGGTCCAATGTGACGTGTTTTAATACGATTTGTATCAGTCGGTGATGATTTCTGGCGAAAACACGAGGGAGATTAATTCTGTTATATTATGAAACAACAAATCGTTAAAAAAATACGTAATTAGTGTAGGGTACTTATTATATTATTTACTAGCGGTCTGTCCCAGCTTCGCACGGGTACATAGGTATTTAAAAAAAATAATTCAGTTTTTTTGTGATCTTTATAGATCCCTAACCTTATCAAAATATTCTATAGGCTATGTTAATCTGGAATAATGTAGCATTCTAATGGTCCCCTCCCGTCCGGCTAGTACCCAATGACGCCTTATATCTTTGACGCATTTCAATTAAATGTTTTAAATAAATGAACCCTTATTGTGACATAATTATCATAATAGTTAGACGTATGCTGTCGCGACACTTTTTGAAAATAATTACTTCTTCTACAAAGTCGTAGTACATTATTTTATTCTATAATCAATAGTTTTCACAGCGTACGCGATGTAAATAATATTTTATAAAATAATTTAAATGAAACAATTGATTTGTTATTCCACTATATTTATTTACCTGACTAGTTTCGCAGGAACAGGTCCTGCATGGTCACAGGTGACTTAGAAACTGTTTCTAAGTCACCTGTGACCATGCAGGACCTGTTCCTGCGAAACTAGTCAGGTAAATAAATATAGTGGAATAACAAATCAATTGTTTCATTTAAATTATTTTATTTAAATAATTCCACCAAGAATGCACGTTCAATTCGTTAATTTTAATAATATTTTAGGTATTTTTTTACACCTTGGGTTACATTATTGGAGTTTTATTGAGGATTCCAAATATTTTTGAAAATTCAATATAGCCTATGTTCACCGGGGATAGTGTAGCTTCCCAAAAGTGAAAGAATTTTTTAAATCGGTTCAGTAGTTTCGGAGCTTTTTCAATGCAAACGAACAAACAATCAAATCTTTCCTCTTTATATATTAGTATAGATATAGACTAGCTTTCTCGGCTTCTCTTGCCTACAGGTCATAATTTGACAATTCGCCAACTATCAAACAACGGCCAGGCGTCAAACGACAATTTCAAATTAAATTCAATACTAGAAAAGTGTCTATTTTCCAAGGCACTGGGTACCTGCGTTAAGTTTTCTTAAATTTTCTGATGTTTAGCGCAACTTTCTATTTTTTTCCTTCCTAAGAACCTGGCAATAGCAAACACAACACTGAAAGAATTGAAGAATTTGGTCCAGCAGATCACGCGTGATTCGAAGAAGGGAAATAATGGTTAAGATGGATAAGTCTACAGACTAAAGTGTTAAAGATTGAAAGGATATGATTTTCTCTATCCTTGAATGATTAGATACGGTAGGTAATGCTGAAATAACACATTTACACAATACGGCGGTATGTATATAGGTTTATTTATTAATTTGTCTCTTACTGAGAAAGAAATCGTATTAAAATAATAAAGTAGGTATTTATTTTTTTAATCTGTTTAGTACTTACAATAACAGACCGTTTTAGCATTTTTCAATCAAAGTCTGATATTCGCTAGAGGTCAAAAAAAAAAACTTTGACCAAATCAAAAATAAAGTAACGACGATCTAACTAAAAAATAACATTTTTTGGGGAATTTAGTTTTTTCATCTAGCTCTTACTCGATATACCGAACTGAAAAAATTTAATGAATATAATATTATCAACGAATTATGAAGTAGGTAGATTCCCTCCATATCGTAGCGTTTATATTTTTTGCTAGAGTTATATGTCATATCGCATGGGTGATCTTTTTAATTACAAAAATTTTATAAAACACATTTTTTGATATTTTGAAAAAGCGTTAAAATTTTGAAGGTAAATAGTATAACATTTTATTATGTAGATCCTTTAAAAAACTCAAAGGATTAGGTACATAAAAAAATCGCTCTACACAATTTTATGAAATTAAACTCCACGTTTTTGGAAGTGATCAAATACTCGGAGGTACCTACCTACATACCAAGGTCAGCTCATAAAGGTTATAATTTCAAAAGAAAATAAATATGTAGATAAATAAAAATGAACAGTTTTTTGTTTACCGTTTAACAAAATAGCGTTAATACAACGGATGAAAAGTTTTCGAAAGATCAACCTCCCTTTTAAAATGAGTAAAATAAAAAGGGTACCTATAGTTATTTAATTATTTGTTCAATTGTACATTGTATAAAATTACTTGCGATAATGTTAATTATTTTAGTATCATAAAAATTTTAATATTTGTTGCGCTAATATCATATTTCAAATACAAACAGCATTGAACTGACTAAAGGCAATACAAAAAAAAAGTCTTCCACTTGCGTGTAAATTGGTTGAATTTTTTAAAATATAAATGTTTCATTTGACATGTTCAATGCCACATATGAGGAATTTGTTAAGTTTCTTGATGACAACCTCTGATATATTGTTCTTATTGTATTTTGTTTGTGCCATATTTGTGTTTTTGGTACTGATTTCTATTGAAAATATAATGTCTCGTAAATATTTGTTTGTGGTATTGATTATCGCACTGCCCATCACTATCGGCGAATGACTGCTATGGGTATCATGATGGCTGACAATATTTTTGTCTATGACTCGGTGTAATGTCAACACTTGAAAAGGCGTACTTGTCATGTATGCGTTGTTTGTATTATTTTCAGTTGAACCTATTCTGTTTTGTAATGTTTCAGTTATGTGTTTGTCTTCTTAATGGTAAATTAATTTGTTGGATTTGTAATAATATTTGAACACCATCAGCGCAAAGGCGAAAGCTGCCATGCTGATGGTGTTATATTGTAATTTTGTAAAAAAAAAAAATTATTTGAAATAGAGACTGCCGTAAAAGCTACATAAAACATCGAAAATCTATTTTTTTTTAACAATTATGTTGAGTACATTTATACGTAGGTCCTTGAAAACATTTAATTAACAGTATTTAATTAAAATTTAGCACCATTTACACAATAATTTATCTCCCTTCGTGATTTATTATACTCATAAGTATTAAATACTTAACATCAGATGCCTCATGTAGTGAAGTTTGGTCGTATAAGCGATGTATGTAGGTTTAAACCTATACATATTATAGGAACAAGTTTTCCATACAAAAAGTATTTCGTAAAACACCACCATTTTAATATTTAAAACTATATTTATATGAAGTAGTTGGAAGACTAGCGATATCGTTCGAGTTTAGGTTTCGTTAGTCCAAATCCAGGTGCGCGAATGTTTCCGCACTCACAACACAAGCGTTGATTTATTTAAAAAGATATTTAGGTATATTATGTCGATAGTTTATTAGTGTTCACTTTAAGTCGATAAATACTATGAAAATAATCAAGCGTCCGCGGGTAATAAAATATCTACGAAATGTGTGATATACATATACTTATTCCTACGTACAACTGTTGCAACGAGAAGAAATTTCGAATCGTATGCAGTCTACAACATGGAAACGTAAATTTGGAACCCTTCAATTGATTTGTAGGACCATCAAAACAATTAATGGTCCTTTTTGCTAGTTTAAATATAATATTTAATTTTTTTCACTCGTCTTCCGAAGAATAACGAAGAAGAAAAATAGACTTTATATGAAAAGGGTGTGACTCTCTTATACAGATTGCTTACTGGTTGCATTCCTTCATTCCTGCTCCTGTGATAATATATTGTTCTTCCTGTGCACAACACTTTGGAATCGAAAGCCGCCGACCGGATTTATCGTAGACTTTATTTACCGAGGGTATTTACCGATTTTGACGCTTTATAATGCGAGTGAGTCAAAGAGAAGAAAATGTAAGTGTAAAAGGCGATCGCTTTTTGTTGAACTCAGTACGTATAGACTGTTTTTTAAAAATAATCAATAAATTCATTTCGAACCGACCTCGGTGGCCTAGTTGTACTAGTGTGGACTTCAGATCTGAGGTCCCTGGTTCGATTCCCGGTCGGGTCAGAGTTTTTCTAAGTGATTTTTCACTTGAAATTTCTACCCGGGGTTGGCCTGTCTCAGATTGGACGGGACCGGTTGACTGGAAAAAATTGCCTCAGGCAATAAGTTCCGCCGGCTATACTGACACCTTTGTATAGAAAAGTGTTATATTATTATTATTATAATATGGACATACCCAGCGCCTACCCATGTTGTATAACGAACAAGCATCAAAATCGATTGCATTTTACCTAGATAAAACAACAATTGCTAGTTGCTAAGATGAATGCTTATTGCTTAGGTAACTCGAATTTCTCATAACAGAGTATTATCTACGAACGAAAGTATTGATAAAAATGTCTTTTTTACGCTATTTATTATGAAACTTTTTTGAAAGATAAAAGCAGCGGCACTTTTTCCATAAATAAATACCGATAACCTAAAAAGATAGCTTGAAGTTTATCCCTACAAAGAATACGTGTTATTATTTTATGCTTCATTCTATCAATGTACAGCGAAGAGGCGATAGAAAATTCTTGTTAATCCGTCCACCATCGTTCATAATAATTAATCTATGGAAGCGGAGATCATTAATTTTCGTAATAATGGAAGGAATTTTATGAAAAAAAAATCTCATTAATTATTGTCAATTTCAGTAAATTTTTATCTGCTGTATTGTACATTTTAAGAGATCACTTCCTAAATGCATATTTTTTTTATTATAATTTACTGGAACTAATATTCAAAACCAGCCAATGTTTATACATTTAAGTTTGGTATATATAGAAAGGCTTTTAATACACCGTTCCGTTTTAATCATACATCAGTCAATCATTTGATTTGGATTGTCTCAACTTTCTGTTATTTACTTTCGTAGATAGGAAGATCTTCTGACTATGAATAATTTTTTAAAGAAAATATTCCAATTACCAAGAGAATCTTCTCTAATATAAATTAAAGTCGGGTTAGTGCGAACACTTATAACTCGAGATCGGCTCAACAGATTCTTTCAATGTTTGATTTATTGGATTCTTCTCCGCTCCGGATAATAGGATAACAAAAAAAAGTTGAAAAAAATTGGTAAGAAATTATATAAAATATAATATTTAAGTTAGTATGGAACGGATCACTTGCGACGCACCAACGCCATAGCGGGTAGTTCCGTATCATTCTCGCATACGTGATTGCCGCTCTTACAGTAGCCCTTTCCGCTTACTCCACGGCACCGTATATTGTGTGCGCGCGCATATATTCTCACGTTGTTCCCACCTGAGCTTTGAATACAAATGAAATATGTATGGATGTTATTGAAGTATTTTAACATTATTATTTTATTAGTTAAACCTCAACCGGTCAGAAAAGGCACCATAGGCCTCAGTCGCCTTCGAGCGCAATAGAGAGCTCTTGATGCCTCCCTATGCCCCTAAGTGGGGTTCAGGCCCCCCGCATTGCTGATTGGTTTTGGGGGGAGGGATCTGCGGCGGGCTTGATTTGTGTGGAGCTGGCTTTTGGATTTGATTGCTTCGATCAGGCTAGAGGGTTGGTTTCGTGCAGGTCGGGTATGCTGCGGATTTTTCTCGTTTATTCGTTTGATCAAGTACCTACTTAGTGTCGAAATATTACATTGTATAGTGGTATCGACAAAATATGGTGTTTTTCCTACGTCTTTTAAGACAATTTATTTAAAAACATGGAAAACTAGTCGTTTCTAGACTAGAGATCTCAGATATGCCATTCAAAGGCAATCCTTCTTGTCCTCATGTAGAATGTCTAGAAGGTTCCTTTTCTTTAGTTTGAAGGTGTGTCATAATAACACTTCATCGTGACGTATCGTAAGACACAAGACCGATATTGTTTTAGTAATTTATAATATAAATTAATGTCGGGTTAGTGCGAACACTTATAACTCGAGATCGCCTCAACAGATTCTTTCGTTGTGTGATTTATTGGATTCTTCTTCATTCCGGATAACAGAATAACAAATAAAAAGTTGAAAAATGGATAAGAAATAACATAAAATATAATATTAAAGTAAGTATGGAATGGATTTCATGTGACGCCATCTTTGAAAAAATCTAACAACAAAATTATTTTCTTCTGCACCTGCGCCCTCTCATTCTCGCATATGTAATTGCCACTCTTACAGTAGCTAATTTCACTTAGTCCACCGTTTCGAGCGCTTTAGAAATTTTTCATACAAAGTTAACAAAATTACGCGCATGTAATTATATTCTCGCGTTGATCCCGTCTGAGCTTTGGAATAAGAATGAAATATGGACGTTTTAGAATTAATATTATGATGGTATTATTTACCTAATTAGTTTATTTTTGTTTCTGGAGGCGCAGTGCATAATGAACGGGCCGCCTGTGGTTAGGAGCAAAGGGTCCACACTTCACGGGACAACGTCTGTCTGGAAAGCTAGTTTGTTACTAGTTGTTAATTTTTTTTTTTTTTTTTTCAATATTGGCAATCCAACCCCTGTGGGCTGATTTATGCCTTATGACTAATCAGTTAAATCTTCAGTAATATAATATAAAAATACTCAAAGACGCGAGGTCTGTCATCATTACAAATTTACTACACTTTGAATTCGAACTTTCTAATAAATTCTATTAACGTTTTCATACCTATTTTCGATGTAAAAAGTGAAAGAAAGCAGATTGGTTTCTCCAAGGGACTCTCCGTAAAAAGACCGCCACTACACAACCGCGAAGAGGGCAAGCAAACAAAGCGTGATCTATAGACTCCTCCTCGTCTCCACATGGGCACTGAGGGCTGTCCAGAACCTTTATTTTAAATAGATGTTTAGCCACCAAACAGTGGCCGATTCTCAAACGTGATATGATGGATGTTTCCCATTTAGGTAATCTGTAAAATTTAAACCAAGGTTTGGAGGGAATCACGGGTTGGATCTGTTTGTATCTAGAACCCCTCGAGTCATGGGGATCATTCCACAATAATGACCATTGGTTGTAAGCTTCTAATCTTATTATATTGTTAAGGTCCCATAATGGGGTGGCAAATGATGAATGAAATGATATATCGCCCTGGGAACAAGCGTGGCGGGCTAGGGAGTCCACCTTTTCGTTACCTACTATACCTTTATGGGATGGAATCCAACAAATAACTACTTCCACATTCTTGCGATTCAGATTGTATAATATATTTTTTGAGGTTAGTATGAGTTCGTTACAGACATTGGAGAATATATTACCAACCAAAGCAGAAGTTGCACTAAGTGAATCGGTAAATATAACAAATTTGTTGTGATTCAGAGAATCACATAGTTGGATTGCCTCTCTCAAGGCTAGGCACTCGGCTGTAAACACTGATGCTGAAGGATGTAGCTGGAGTAAAACTTATTTATTATGTGATGGCACATACACGGCGGCCCCACAAGATGGAGGGTGCTCCATCTTCGAGCCGTCCGTGTATATATGGATAAAATTTGGAAATTTTGAGGCTACTATTCCATTGAAAAAGTTGTTTATCAAAGAATGTGATAAAATAGAGTCTTTATTGATATCTATGTTGTTTATAACATGAGGGGTGAAAGTTATGGCCTCAAATGGGGTGTCAAATAAGGGAAATATCTTAGATTTTGGATTATTAGAAACCAATGGAGTCAGGAAGTTTAAGCTATTACATAGGATTGGTAACCTCGAGGAATACCTAGAACGGCGTGAGAGGAGGTTGAGAAGGGTAATCGCTTTTTGTACAAGAGGATGATCAATAATGTTTATTCTTTTAGCAAGGAATTTTCTGCCCAGCATATGTCTTCTAATCACTAGAGGCATTTCTACCGCTTCCACCTGCATGACGTTGATCGGTGAAGACCTCATCGCTCCAAGAATCAAACGTAAACACTTAGACTGAACCTTATTAAGCTTTGTCTCAAGGTATTGTGGGATGGGATCCCAGAGGAAACTGCCGTAGTCGATCTTGCTTCGTACAAACGCATTATAGAAGATTTTAAGGGTAAATGGATGTGCTCCCCACCAAACTCTCGACACTGCTCTAAGTGGGTTGATATTTTTTTCACATGCCGTTGTTACTTGTTCTATATGCGAATTCCAGCTCAATTTTCTGTTTAAAGTAATGCCAAGAAATTTGATCTCTTGGCAAACAGGTATATATGTATTTTTAATGTTTATTTGTATGTCGGGTGTATTATGTTTTGTACTGAAAACTATTATTTTGCTTTTCGTCGGTGACATTTCTAAACCGTTGTTACTAAGCCATTTATCCAAGTTATTCAAAGAGGTTTTGAGATATTCAGTTAAAGCGCTTGTGTTTTTCCCCGAGGCGTAAATTACCAAATCGTCTGCGTATTGTAAAATTTGGCAATGTGGTTCTATGCACGTTTCAATATCGCAGCAATATAGATTAAATAAAATGGGACTGAGCACTGAGCCCTGAGGAATACCCTTCCACAGACCTCTCGTGATTTCCTCACCCTGTCTACCAACAGAGATTTTGCGCTCAGACATTATATTGCATATTACATTGACTAATTTGGTTGGAATCATTTTTGCGAGTTTTTGTTTAAGAATTGGAATAATTACGTTATCGTATGCTCCGGAAATATCTACAAATGCGGCAACGGTGTAGTCTCCTCTAGAATTCGCCAATCGAATGTCGGTAGTGAATATTGACAAGTTATCTAAACATGATTTGTTCTTTCGAAACCCAAATTGGAAATGCGGAATAAGTTCCTTTTGTTCCACAAACCATTCAAGACGATTTTTCAGTAATCGTTCGAACAATTTGAGATAACAAGATGAAAGTGCAATAGGTCTATAGGAGTTGACTTCTAAAGGATTTTTATTTTGTTTAAGTATGGGGACAACTCTTTGAACCTTCCACTCCTCTGGTATAACTCCATTGTCAAAAATTTTATTAAATATTTTAATGAGGACTTCTAAAAGATCTCCCGGTAAATGCTTTATGCACTTATAGGAAATTCCATCTGGACCAGGAGCAGAATTTTTAAGAGAGTGGAGGAATATTGTCAATTCTTCAATTCTAAATGGAGAGTCCACCCAATTATTGCTGAGGTAGTGTTCATGATATGAGGGAGGTATACAGAGTTCTTCCGCTGAAGGGACGTAAGGAGGAGCAAGCTTGTTGGCAAATTCATTTAAAAATGGATTATCAAAACAAATTGATTTTTTTGAATATCTGTTTCTAAAGGAGTTGATTGTGGACCATACATACGTCAGAGGTGAGGAATGGGAGAGTGAGGAACAGAAAGAGCGCCACCCAGCTCTTTTCTTTCTTCTTAATATTTTTTTTGTTTTGGCTTGGATAGCTTTCACTTCCAGAAAGTTTTCTCGGGAAATATTGTTCTTATATTTTTTCATACTTTGTTTTCTACTATTAACTAATTGAATACACTCCTCATCAAACCACGGAGGATTTAGACGAGGCTGCTTAGTCTTTTGAGTGGATTTAGTATTTTCTTTTACTATTTTGTTTATGCTGTCCTGGAGGAGTGTGAGAACACTACCAACTTGAAAGTCATTTGTTGGACAAATTGAAATGGATTGGATTATTTTAAGATCTTTAGACACCTTCGACCAATTAATCTGAGTTGTAATAATTTTTTCTTTAATTTTAATTTTTGGTAGAGGAATTGCATCCTGGGGGATGTAAATTTCAATGGGAAAGTGGTCACTTGAGTGAGCATCATGAAGGATATTCCAGGTGAGCAAGGGAGCAATATTAGATGTGCATATAGTAAGATCCACCGCGCTAGGTCTATCAGATAAATGGTTTAATCTTGTGGGAGATCCGTCATTGAGGATGCACAAACTATGCTCCTCGGTGAAATCAATAATACTACGACCTGAGGAATCCTGTGTAGGGCTTCCCCAAGAGAGAGAATGCGAGTTGAAATCCCCGCATATAATAAATGTCGATGGAAGACGGGAAATAACGTCATTCCAAAAATCACGATTGAAAGGTGTAGAAGGGGCAATATACACAGACACAAAACCAATGTTGTTGATTTGGATAGCTGAAATTTGGATAGATGTGCATGAAGGTAGATCTATTTTCTTATAAGGAATGGATGAACGTACGTACAAGGCTGCTCCTCCTTTACCGTCAGAGCGATCATCGCGTAAACAATCATAATATGGGATATCTGAGTAGATGTAGTTTGGGGGGAACCAAGTTTCAGACAAAGCAACTACTATTGGTCGCGATTCAGTGATCAGATGTTCAAGGTCAATTTTATTGGAGACTGCGCTGCGGCAGTTCCATTGAATGATCGAATGTATTGTAGATTTATTTATGGTTTGGGACATTGTTAGGCTCATTATTTAATATCGATATATTTTCGTCAGAAACAACCTGACCTCCTTTAGAAAGATGGTGCAATAACTCTGTTATTTGTTTAAGAATTAACGTCACATCAAAATTAGAATGAGAAAAGCTTGTAAAATCATTTTGTATCTGGTCGATTGAGTTATCAATTTCGTTCAACACGTCATTCGATTTCCGTAGAGCGCACCCCGGGGTGAACTGGGATGGCTGACCATTTGTGTAGTACAGATTTTTATCATGTGCTTTTTGGTCGAGGAACTTAGGAGGTAAATTGATTCTTTTATTTTCTAAATGTTGAGAAGCCTCTACGGTCTTTTTTGGTGTCGATAAGGAACTACTATAAGAAAGACTCATTTTCGGAAAGGATTTTTGCGCCTCAGAAAACGATTTGTTTTCTTTGGCCATTATGAGTTTAATATTCCTCTGTCTTAAAAGTTCGGGGCATGAGTTATCCGTTGCTTCGTGTTGTCCCTTGCAATTAGGACATAAGATCGTTGTTTCTTTCGGACATTGGTCTTTTGAATGTGAAGATGAGCTGCATCTAGCACATCTTGGATTTGATTTACAAGATGTCTTGGTATGTCCAAATCTTGCACAATTATGACAAATAACTGTTGGTCTGGCATAGTAATCGACTGGGAGCGAATTATAGAACAAGAATACCCTAGGAGGGATGGACTGACCTTCAAATGTCAGTACGCAAGTCATAATAGGTTTGAATACCACATTGTCATCCTCCGTTACTTTACGTTTAAGTCTGCGTACTCCAATTATCTTGCCATATCCGTCTGGCACGGAAATCGCCTCCAATATTTCTTCTTCAGTTAGTTCCAATGGGACACGTCTCACAATGCCATATTTAATGAATCTGTGAGCGGGAGCCATTGCAATAAGCTCATTTTCCGAAATAATTTTAGAGTTTATAAATTCGTTGGCGGCTATGAAGTTACTGAAAGTAACTGTAAGTTTACTTTTATTTTCGGCTCTAATGCCGTCTTGAACAATGTTGGTAATGTTGTTTTTAAATAGGAGACCACCAAATTTCAGAGCATGAAGGGGCTTTCTGTCTTTGCTCATTACCACGACTTCGTAAGGTCCTTGATGATTCCTAGTATAAAAAAACGGCTTACGCTTCGTGTCAGTAATTTTTAAAATCTTATTGTCAACCACAACGCCACTCTCCGACAGAGTTCCATTTGAAGGAGGAGACTCCGTTCTTAACCGCTTGTTTGGATTTGGGGGGTCATCCCAGTCTGGGGGCCGCTCTGCGGCCATCATCCTAAATGTAACCTATTCTACAATCTTATCTTACAAAAAAAAAGAAAAACAAATAACAAAAAATAATTCCTCTAGGAATAAAAAATAAGCGAAAAGACAAAAAATAATAATAATGGAAAGATCTCACCAAGTAAATGTTATGAATTTAAATACGAAACGGTGTGGTGCAGCTGTATAATGATTCCCTCGCGCGACAGACGTCCACCAGCACTGAGAACTAAAACGCAACTGTAGTTGTTAATTACTTTATATGCATTTATGTACTTAATATCAAATCAATATAGTGAGATTGTGATTCCGTAAATGTATATCCTAAAAATACATTTATAATAATCATAATCGAATTCGATTTGGATTTCTTTTCAACAGAAAAAAGACATGAAGCAACACACGAAAGCATTTATTTATTCGGTCTCGTAAAAGCTATTTTGTTCTTCTGCCATAACTGCTGTTCATTTTTCTTCAAAATAACACTTCCGGTATTTTTAATTTCCCCTTTTTTTATAATAATGAACTCGTTTTTACAATATTAAAACATAAAAGCAAAACGAAAAACGGAAAAATAAGAGTGATTCTTCCGTTTCGACCGAGTGGTCTTAAAATTAATAATAATTACAATGAAGGTTTTTCTGTGTTTGCATTATTAAAAATAAAAAGAATGTTCTCCTAATACTATATGACAATTACATTTTTACATTTTCCGGAGATGGTAACGTTTTTTTTTCGGTTTTCGTGATAAGGATCTACGAAACCACAAAAAGGTTTCAAACGGAAGTTGAAAAAACCTTATCTTTCATATTGAAATCATAACGGTCTCCCCTTTCTCACATCTTCCTCGAAATTTAGGCGGGCAGACGCAACCTTTTCATTACCTTAGCGTACTTACGATTTTTCCTTATCAGCACAATTTTCGGGAGAGAGGTGTGTACTTAAGTTTCGATAAAAAAAACATATTACCCAGACAGTGTGCTTGGTTACCCTCTTAAATTAGATTTTTAACGATATTTAAAGTGTCCTTGTTATGGCGTTAATATTTTTTCAGGAAAAGGGCATGTAGTTTGTTTTAAAAAATTCTTCTATTCTAGAAGTACCTATCTCGTCAATTGTTTTTTTTTTTCGTGTTGAAAGCTTGATCGATACTTTTAATCTGAGGTAAGTATATACATAAGTGATAAGTTGTGCGTGTTTCTAGCTTAAAGTCAAGAACGGCTGGACCGATTTTGCTTTCGAAATAATATTATTATAAGTTCAGCGTAGTTTTAAACGATGTAAAAATATGGATTTATTGCGAGAAAAAAAAATATAATTTGGTCCTTTTTAAGGAATAAGTATGCATGGTTCTTGGGATGCGGATGACAGCTCTCCCTCACTTTATTTGTTTCCCAGTAATCCAAGTTCCTCTGCTAGTTCCTCCGTTACAATCTTAGAAAGTGTCTCTGAGCCCATTTGCCAACATGGTCTCTTCACTGACATAATATCTATTTCTTACTTCACCTCAGAGCATCTTTAATGGACTTTTTTTCATTGGGGATTCTTACTTCATGCTTTTTTTTATAAAAATGAATACTCTTTGACTCTTTCACAGTAACCTACTTAAAGATTGTGTCGTGAAAGAGGAAGATGGTCGGCACCTGGAATAGAACCCACGACCTCCGCAATTTTCGCCTAAGATAGTTCTTGAGATTTTTAATACCGCTTTCCGAGATGTTGCTTCGTTCTTACTGGGTCCTTCCTCGCCCCGACTCTATATTTTTTTTATTAAAATGAATCTGTGCTTACTCAAAATGAACATGATAAGATTTTTATAGATTTGGCTTCATTTCACTAAATACTATTTATGGATTCTCGTACCTTTTTAAAAGGACTACATAGATTTCAAATCCATAGGAGAGATTATTTCATCTTCAATGAAATTATCGCTGTAATAACAATTAACACTCAAATGATAAGACTCCTCGTCCGTGTCTCCATCAGAAATATAATATTTTACATCTCACTAATTTCCTCATCATTTTAAATTTTGTGAACCATTTTTTATTTAACAAAATCACACGGTCAAACTCCGTTGAGTTCATACTGGGCCTCTGAGGCGTTTAGGAGAGTTTGACTGACATTTTCAATGAACATGCAGATGTTCGGCACTTGTGATCGAACCCATAACGTTCAGTACGAAATAGTACGAAAACCGGCGTCATATTATAGCCACTAGACTACCACCTACTAGGTACTTCAAACACTAATCTTCGATATAAAAATTATTGATTTTGTTTGGTCTGTGAATTATTTCAACGCAAGATTGGCAAGAGATTTCGAACTAATAACAATGTAATATATATATATATATATATATATAGTCGTATGGTTAAAAGGCGCAAGTCAAAATTATAAAAACAATTTAAAATCCCTCAGCCAATTCTTGGGATTGGATGAAAATGTTATTATTTTACTGCAACTCGTCAGTAAAATAATAACATTAAATTTGCTTGTTTATGCTGTTGAAGATTCTAAGGTGTTAATTGAAACATTATTTACCCAACTTCCGATACAACTTTTCTCCGCTCCGTCTATAAACTCAGATTTATTATGCAAAGGTTCTATTCCCGAGATAGTAATTGTCATAAAATTAATATCGTCTAAAACTCGTTCTCCGATGCATAATTTTTGAATTAGAGAGCCGCGAAAATTATCTCTCCCTTCGCCATTTGTATTTTCTCAGAGAGGAATAAATTTATGCCAAGTTTGAAAGCTCCCGTTTTAAAACTTTGAAATCCAAAAACTCAAACCATTAAAATTTCAGCTTTATTACAAGGCGAGCGCACCTTTGTTTTATTTTTATAAGTTTTTTTTTTATAATTAACACTTATTTTAAATTTTAATTATTTCTTTCTCAATTTTTTTTTAAATATTTTTTAACAATTCTGTAGGTTCAGTAAATAATATTTACTTATGTACCTAGGTTTATTTTTATTTCAATAAATCCATCCAACTCCTATCCTATAATCGACGTCTGCGGCGCAGCTTCCGTCTTTTTTAATTGACGCCGACCTCAAGCATAAAAGTATCGATCAATCAATCAATACTCCCTGTCTGACCCTAATCAGGGGCATAGAGAGGCAACAAGACCCCTCCACCGCTGTTGATTTTGCGCGGCTTCAATGACCTAAAAGTAGATATAAAATTCATGGGTGTATCAATGTTAAAATAAAAACTCAATCCATTTTCTTTTTCTGCGGTTCCAATGCTGTGGAATGATTGGCAGCAAACGTAAACATCTCCTCCTCCACATCTTCGGTTCTCCGCTGTTCTCTTCAGTTACTATATATAAACTGCATTGCATGTCCTGTCATATCTGTTGTCAATCCACATTATGTATATCCAAATACTTTGTTTTTGAATTCAATGTATTTACTATATATCCCCAATTTAAAAAGATTATATCAAAACTTTATAAGCTGGTGTGATAACTTTTCTTTTTTTATTGTCCCTCTATATATATAAAAAAGTGGAACCCTATTTTCTTTGGTCATCGCATCATGCGCGAACAGTTGGAGCAATTTTGCTAATTCTATTTTTGTTATATTTTCTGTTGAAGAAAACCTGATGTAGGTAACCTACTGCTAAGTGCTTTTTACAATAGGTATATTATAATTTTCCCAAAAATGAAATTTAATTGGCGTTTAACATAAACTGACAGGTATTCAATAGTTGGCGCGATTGACAGAAAGCGAATGCAAAATATATGGTTTGTAACAGACCCATCGGTCGGAATATTAATTAAATAGGTAATTAATGTATATACAAAATCGAACACAATATTCATAGTTAGGACCACACAGGGCAACGTCTGTTGGGAAAACTAGTTTAAAATAATAATCTTTCATCGTCAAGTCATATATATTATTTTTTACAGTAAAAATAGGGAGGTTGGTACATGATAAAACAAAATAATATTCAAAATATGTAACAACTAATGACTCTAACAATTCATTACTTATGTAAAAATAAATAAGGAGTCTTCAGTTTGTGCTACTACGAATTACTTTATTTCACTACGAATTACTGTAATTCATTACTGATGTTCGATTTTTAAATGGAACAAACCACTACGGGCTTACGACCGTCTTATACTGTTATTTCGAAGGCTGGCTTAGTGTGATCACTTTACGTTAACAACGTTCGCCATTAGGTGGTAATGTTTAAGTCTCCGAAACTCCTAATCATGAGAATTATCTCATTATTTAAAATAATATTCTTTAAACTGCATACTTTATCGATAAAAATGGTTCAATTCGGAAATATTTTTCAACAAAGGTAAGTGTATTCATAGTTGTATGTCTGTGACGTGGATTTTAGTTCCTTGAAAATGAACCAATTCAATGCCTGGAGCAGATTGGTAGCTATGTAGATAGCAATGCCTCTCGAGAATATCTTTCCTGTTCGTTTATTACAATTTACAAGATACCACCGGTATTGTTTGAAACTCTCAAAAGGTTCCTTTTCAGGTTTTTTCCCAATGAAATATTATTTTGTACTATGAGATATCAACATAGAAACTAGACTCGTTCTATTGGTTTAAGCCTTTTGGTTTAAGCGAATTTCGACTCGTAGGTACGTTCTGAATTCATTATGAACGCAATGGTGGGGTATGGTTTGTTGAGAATCTCTGATCAATAATGATGGTTTATATAATAAACTTTGAGGCAATCAAACTTCAACATAGATACAACGTTCTTGTGTACTATTTCAGGACTAGATCTGAACATATTAGTGTAACGAATATGTAACATCTAATGACTAACAATTCATTACTGATTTTCGATTTTTAAAATGGAACAAAGCACTACCACTACGGGCTTACGACCGTCTTCTACTCTTATTTCGAAGGCTGACTTAGTGTGATCACTTTACGTTAACAACGTTCGCCGTTAAGTGGTAATGTTTAAGTCTCCGAAACTCCTAATCATGAGAATTCTCGACATGTTCAACATGTCGAAAAATCCCATGTATACAAGTAGATATTATTTAATAATTAATGAAAAATAGAGATAAAAGCTGGAAATAATTGAGAACAAGAAAGCAACCAAATTTAAAGACTGCGACTGCTGTCATGTATTTGGCGCCAGGATATGAATATATCCATTTTTGTTAATATTTCATCTTTAATGTCTGTTGGATTTGTTGGTGGACAACGTTCTAATTATGTCTAGATTCTTGTGACCATTTTTCAGGACTAGATCTTAACGAATATGTAACAACTAATGACTAATAATTCATTACTGTTAATGTTAGAGTCATGACTTGTTACGAATTCGTTAGGTATGATCTACTGCTGAAAAATAGTTACAAGAATCTAGACATAATTATAACGTTTTATATTAGTGTGAGTTTTTATCAAACAAACATAGAGCCAAATCTAGAACAAATCATACTTTATATAATATAACACTTTTCTATACAAAGGTGTCAGTATAGCCGGCGGAACTTATTGCCTGAGGCAATTTTTTCCAGTCAACCGGTCCCGTCCAATCTGAGACAGGCCAACCCCGGGTAGAAATTTCAAGTGAAAAAACACGTAGAAAAACTCTGACCCGACCGGGAATCGAACCCGGGACCTCGGATCTGAAGTCCACGCTAGTACAACAGCCTAGTTACTAGGCTACCGAGGTCGGTTAACTTAACTTACTTTCTTTTATCGTTGAAAAAAACTATCTGACCTCGAGCGCTTTCGTCAAACTCGCGTTGACATTATTGAGACTATCCCAAGAAGTATATAGGTTACAAGAAAATAAACTCTTATTTTACAGTTCTGGCTCTATGTTCATTTGGTATGAATGCAACCTTAGAGTCAATTTAAACTATTACAACAACTTCAGTATGGAAACATCTGTTACTGTTACTAGAATCAAAAATACAAAAAGGAGAAAAGGTATATTATTATTATGAAATATGAAAAAAGATACGGTTTTATTAAATGTTTCGCAAAACCGCGTAGGTTGTGTGAGGGATATTTAACGATATTGTTCTAGGGCTGCGTTATCACTATGTGGACAGTTGTTTTTATTTTCCTGTCTGAACCAATATTGTATAAATTTTAGGTTTCCTGCCCATATTTTCATTCATATTATGTAAAAGAAGGGCTTAATCTGTTAACTTTATTCGTACGTAATATTATAATGTTGCCTATACTGTTGTCACACCAGTGTCAAACTTACATTCAACATTCAAATTATAGGACTCTCAAAATTTTCACAAAAATAATCCAAAATTTTTTTTTTTCTATAAATTGTTTTGATTGAATGTTGTGAAGGATATTATAATGGAAGGTGGAGTAGTTATCTATTATATTAATACGTGAAAAATAACTTTTTACCCCTTTTTACGAAAATCGCGCGGACGGAGGATTATGAAATTTCGCACACTTATAGTTTATATAAAGTAGTGACGAATGCTAATATTTTCTTTAATTATGCATATAAAATACATTAAATCAATAAAAAAAACATTATATACACTACTGTAATGTTATGTATTTGACCCTCACACACACTTCGGTGTATTTGACTTTGACACAGACGGATATAATGTTTGTCTTTAATAATAATAGAAAAAACTATGAAACATATATCACATTTCAAATTGGACGAGAGATTATTATAAAATAGCGGTCGCTCGATACGAAACCTCCGTGGGCGACCACTAGTTTTGATAAATGCACCTCAAGCAGAATTTCACTGTCCTGCATGTAACCGAGTGTTAATAGTCCAAGTCTAATATAATCATGATCAAGGAATTCAATACTGGTCATATTGCAAAATGTATGTAGAATAATAAATCAATAGGTATGCAGGCTCACCTTCATGTATGTTATTAGGTACACTTACGGTACAAAGGCAACTGCGTATACATGACATGCGATAGGCAAACTTGTATTACACAGCATGCAGACAGCGCCTGTACGGTGTCCCAAGTATTAAATGTGTGGTTAGCGAGTTATGCTAAACCCTCCTTCAAAAGAGGCGTGGGTTCCGATCAAAGTGTAGAGTGACCAAACGTACTAACGAAACTGGAACGCTTGTGTATTCTCTTTGACAAATTGTGGGATATTTATCATAAAAATAAACCCGTTTTATAATAACGGGCAGAAACAAGTTTAAAAAAATGTATTAATCAAACAGATGAGACATTTTTGCGCACTTCTTATATATTAGGTATTATATTTATATAATAGTTAGGATGAAATGCAAAATTTTTTTGAAATATTTTTTGGCTTATTTTATTACTATCGAATCAAATAATGCTACCTTAATAATGTATAAAGCATCAGACTATCAAAGATAAGGTTTTTATGGGTTTATGTATGTTTGTTTTAGAACATGTAGATGTTTACCTACTAAACTAACAAAAATCGAACACCAGTAATGAATTGTTAGAGTCATTACTTAGTTGTTACATATTCGTTAACAAATATATATTTAAATGAATATTTTTTTTTATAAAAATGAATCTGGGCCAACAACTGTCCACACGCGCAATATTTTCATTCTTATCATTCAAATTTAAGCCAATATTCGTTGCTGATGACAACATTTGTCAATATTATTTAATATTTTTTGTTCTCCTAGTAAGGAAATAAAAAAATAAATATTAAAGGCGTTAACGCCGTGGATAATTTAAATTAATAAATAACGATCACATGTGACACTTGATCAGAGGTACCTACATACAACTGTTTCTAAGGGACGAAATACTGTCCGAGGTAAAGTAAAATTGAGATTCTTTATGCGACGATAATAATATAACCGTCATCAAACAATTGATTTACCTTTTGTATGCCTTTCGTCAGACAGGTTTTGCTGCTAGTCACTCCATAAGCATTTATGTGAAAGTTAATGACGAAATAGGAGCATCACTGAAGCAAATAAATGATCTGATAATTTAGTGAAAGAAAATCTTCATTTTTTTTAAATGTGTTGAAATTTCTTTCTCTATAATCACTTGGCCACACTACTTACACATAATTTTAAATAGAACTACCGTGTGATTTTCATGATTGTAAATCTTCCCATCGACCTATGTATGGGGTGAAGGCCCGGTATCAACCCATCGATTCAAAAATTATTATTATTAGAACCAATTTCCATCACACCTGAACGAGTATTTTCAAGGAGAAATGATTATTCTTACATATTATTATTTTTATTGAAAGGAATTTCTTCTTCAGTTTCAATATTTTCATTTTTTATTTGAGTAGAGTATTGAAATATTCTTTCGGGGCAACGTTCTAAGGTTTATAGAGTACAGAACTCTTATTTTAAATGTCAATACTCCTTCTTTCTTCTTTTTCTTCAGAATTTTGGTGTCTTTTTCTGAATAAGAGGCCTCGCATGGTTGGTGCAATCTCTCTATATTTTGTGCCTTTCGAATCCATTCGAAATACCTAGCTCCAGACTAAAAAATCAACTTACTTAGCGTACCTACTTTCGTCAAAACTGGTCCATCTGACAAAAAACTTCACAATCCCCGACAGTGTGAAGCTTAAGGCTCTTAAAATCTTTTGTACCATTAATGTCTTATTCCTCTATAAAGGCCTTTTGGCCTGTAAATCAAGAGATGGGATTAGTCTCCTCCGAAGTTCACAGCTGTTGCCTGGTCTGCCTGGGAGCTGAATTCCATGGGTGCAAAGCCATGTGATGAAGTGTAGATGAGTTCGTTCTTCTCACATGTGTGTGTATATTAGAACCTTCTTCATTGTCTTCCCCATTCTACCATGTCTTCGATCTCTCTTATTTTCCTTACACGTGGGTTTCTTATCTGAGAGATTTTATTTTATTTATTTAGGTAAACAGACAGTCATTAACAATACATAAATATATAGATTTTTTTTTGCTATTCTCCTGAGAGTTTTCATTTCTGAAATTCCCATCGCATCTGTGGTCGCAGTTAGATCAGCCCTGGACCCATGATGGATTTTACACAATGTTTGTAAATTAATCTATTTTTTTTAATTAATTCATATATCCAGGACACTAAATTTACCTTATGAAATGCAAAAACTTTTGTCTATTAATCTTTATGTTTAAGAAATTATTTGATTGGAATTTTGAGGTTTTTGTTATTCCATTTTTTACTGATGGAATATCTAGTGATTATCTAGTAGGTATACTGCTTAAATAAATAAATAATTTTACAATGTGGCGCTCGCTATCGCAAAATCACATATGTAATTTAGTCACAAAACATCGCAAACTCAATGAAGCAAAATTAAAATATCAGAGAGTGGTAATTAGAAGAAGGAAAAAAATCAAGCCACGCAACAAAGCGAGAGATTCGCCGACACGAAAATAACGTGGAAAAAATCAACACCTCAATTTAAACTGAAACTGATTTTTCACTTCTGTAAGCTTAGTGAAATGGAAAAGAATGGAATTCTGGTCAATATGAAATACAAAATATTTGTTTTTATGTTGGTACTTGAGTTTTTACAGAACATCTATCAAACGAAGGAATCGTATATTGTGTGTACCGTGTAGCATCCCTCATTTAGTCAAACCTCAGTGGAGTAAAACTTAACAACCCTAGCACCCCCGAGATATTAATCACAAGGGCCAACAAACCTATTAAAGTGGGTCCTCATTCCGCACGAAATATAGATATCAGGATGCAAATAATAAAGCTGTTATTATCTTGGAAGGGTAGATTTATATCAATGTCTAAATATTACAGTTTCAATCCTGAAATAATCCGTATTACGTCTTTTAAGCATGTTCTACCAGAAATTGGATTCTATTATGAGATTGTATCAAAACTGAACTTCCACATTTTTGAAGTATATTTCTTAAAGTACTAGCTTTCCCGACAGACGTTGTCCTGTAGTCTCAATCAATATATATATATTGTTTTCAAATTTGTAATTTATACAAAAATATTGTTGAATGTCAAAAAAATGTTTATGAAAGCACGAAAAAAATTCCGTCATAAATCTGCCTCCCAATATGTTTTATGTCAATGGTTGTCAGGTAAACAATAATGTACATAGATGGCGGTGGCGTCGCGGAAAATCCGTTCCATACTAACTTTAATATCATATCATTTCTTGTGCATTTTCAACCTTTTATTAGGTAATCTGTTATCCGGAGCGGGGAAGAGTCCAATTAATCAAAATCGGAAGAATCAGTTCAACCGTTCTCGAGCTATAAGTGTTTGCACTACCCTGACTTTCTTTTATATTGTAGATACTCTTATATTATATTTTTCATATTTTGTAACGTAACCAATACAACGTTACATTGGTTACGCTGCCGCGCATATTTGTTTGTGTACAGACGCTTATATTATGTTCCTGCTGTGTTTGTCTCTTGACGATGATTACCAACTATTCTTCCATATTTTGGATGGTGGTTCTGGAAACCTGCCAGATTGTGGAATGCTATTTTTATCTGCTTCATCAGATATCGTGTCCTCATCCTGGACACATGTTGGTTCCAGACCCTTCTTCTCTGCCGTCCCCATCTGACAATATCTTGAACTTCGCATGCTTTTCGGATTTCCGTATTCTGTCTCCATTATTTCTGAGTACTTTCATTTCGCTGGTGCGAAGGAGATTTTTGGTTCTGACAGTATCGGTTCTGGACTCAATGCCGTATGTCATGATTAGGCAATAGGTAGGTAATTCACTTTATTGCTTTTTACAATATTTACAATGACGGACGTAAATAACATATGTAAGTAGGTACATAGAGTCTTCTTGTCTATACACATAATATGATGAGAATTTATGAGCCACCGGGGTACCTATTGTGTATGTCCGCCCGCTTCAAACAACGGATAAAATGCACTACCTGTCGAATACCTAGGATGTTTGTAAGTGTGGATCGCGGTTATGACGTCAGAGCGTTAGTTGGTCAGTGTTCTAGACTACTTTTATAAAGATGCGTATGGATTCATTTGAAAGAATTCAACAAATGTGTGTGAATAGATTGAAAACTAGTTCAATTATAGGTAGGGATTGCAATCCGGTCTCATTTTGAATCCGGCCGGATCCAACCGGATTTAACCTGTAACCGGATAACCTTGATTAATTGAAATTTTTAACAAGAATGAAGGCTAAAAATAAAACAGCACATACACGAAATTAATTTAATTAGGGTATGGCTACTTTTAAATGGTAAAAACTATAAAAAAAGTAGTTTCAAAAGAAATAAAATTACAAATTAGATTACGGATTATAAAAGTCAAATTTAAATTTAACGAAAATATTTATCTTGACCTGCTTGATTGATCATGATTCGAAAAGAATGATTCTCAGAGAACCGACAACACGAATAAGAAAGATGTTCGAAAAATCTCCAACCTATTCTGGAATAAACCATTCGAGGCAGAGTTAGAAACTCCGGATTCGGAGCTTCTGCGATATCCACAACGCCAGACAATGGGGTAGCAATAGAAGACATTACTAGAATGATCACGTCAACAGAACGGATCCGGTGATTCTGGTAATTATAAGAGGATGAGATCACATCAACCAGCAGACCATTGGACGAGCACTAAATAGATGGATGTGCAGATGATAAATTTAGTGTTGCAGAGCTCTTGTTGCCTCCCTATGCCCCCAAGTGGGTCTTAAGGGAGTTTGAATTTGGATTGGAATTTTATTACTTAATGCTCTCACCATTTTTCTAAGAGATATCTTTTCATTCGACAGTCAATACTATCAATACGGTCAGTCAACACTACCTAACACCACCTTGGGCACTGCGCTTAGTGTGACGAATTTGCCTCATCTTCTCTTCGTATCTTTATGGGTACTTACAATGACCCTGTGGAATTGCTAGGGATACGGATTCGAGTCCGGTCCGTGTTGAGTATGTCGAAAAATCCCTTAATATTATAAACCGGATCCGATCTCCGGATCCGTAAAATTTTGCCGGATCCGATATGAGCATTTGGATGCCGGATCCGCCGGAAAACCGGATCCGGTTTTCCGGATTGCAATCCCTAATTATAGGTAACAGGATTAGACTAAAAAAATCCTCAACATGCTCGGAGGCCTTCTCCAGCCTTTAATAACCTCTTGCGCTGGAAGGAAGACTGCATCGCGACAGTACCATAATCTTATTTATGTATACTTAATCCCATCATTCCATAATAAATATTCAGTTCCTACAAAAGTACTTTCGTAATAAATAATTTCCTTTATTAAAAATCCCATAGTTACAATACTCTGAAAAATTTCTCCCAGCTTTGGTAGTAAAATATCTTCTGGCATTACGCTTCATATTTTAAAGCAATTTGTAGGGAACTAATGCATTTTTAATTCATTCTAATGGAAATACCGTTTCTATAAAGGACATTAGTGTAGCATCTTTTATAGAAGACTTGAAGTGCAATTGAGAGAGCTTTTTTATGATTTATTTTATTTCTATTAAAGTAATTACTTAGTAGGTATTAACGAAGAGTGGATCTCTCAAATGACTTTTTAATTTCTTTAAAAAAGTTTATATCTTTAAATGAGTTGGAAAACTTAAAATCACAGAGGTGTTGTTTAAACAAGAAAATATCTATCAAATTGTAGGCAGTGAGATTTTACCGGTCGAGTTATTTGGGTATAAAAAGCCAAAAAAATTTAACCTTATGCGATTTAAATCTAGGCCCACCAGTAAAATACCTGGAGAATTCTCATTAATAATTGTATAACCAAAATTATTCTCTTACTTTTAAAATCAGACATTTAGTTACACTATTTACTTGACTTTACTTTTTATTGCGTCAGTTGACCGACTTGAGGTTATTAAAATGTGCAAACACGGAGTGATAGTGCATTTTTTAAAGATCGAAACAGGTTATGTAGTTGCACTTTCACGACAACGCAGTTGTACCTACTTTCACCTCTTGAAATTTCGTTTGAAATCATTGAAACAGATCAGTTACACTTACTTTTACCTTATGAAAGCGCAGCAACCGCGTTGTTCAAATGGGTATATTTAAGCAATATTCAATTCCGCTAGCCACGTTGAAACAATTAATTGTATTGAAAAGCTTTATAACAAGTTTACGATTTGTCTTTGTACTTATAATATTTAATATTAACTACGAATGAATGGATTAATTTATCCAATAAATAGCAAGGTTTCAATATGATTAAAATTGAAATTCTGCGGCTTATGCGTGATTCGTGAAGAAAAAAAATCATTATATATCTAGATCTATAAAAAGATTTAAGAGTGGAAAAAGGTGACCGAAAATGGCATCACTAAAAATAAGCTGGGAGTAAGAACAACAGGTCGAACAAAAGAACTTTGGAGAGGCAACCGACCACCGAGAACTGGTAGCAGAAACCCATGGAGAACTCAATTGTCCCTTTGAAAGTGATCGGACAACATGGAACCGAGTGGCTGAAGACAGGAAGCTGTGGATGTCGGAAAGGAAGGAATTTGACCAATCCTGGACTGGAGAGGGCTGATGAAAAATAAAGTCACGAATTTCGGCACACATTTATTTGAAACAAACAAGACGATACTGACTTTTCACTAGTTTTAATATATCAATCAAAATGCTTTGATAAACGTTGAAGTTTGTGTTATTATAATCATTATTGATATAGTCCAATATCGTATTATTAATGTTTGATCAGCATCGTGCCTTTTACCTATGTATATTATGTTTAGATAGCAGGAATTCGCAGAGGTATTTGCTATCCCTAGACTGCATCTGTTAGAGTCAATAAACAATTCATAATTACGTATTCCGTATTAAGTAAACATAACCATTTACATACGTACTTACTTATTATAGAATGACAAACAGATCATAATAATTATTCCATTAGTAGTTGTAATCTGGAGTGTTTATTTTATACTATGGGCTAACACAGTGTCTAATGAAGATACCTATATAAAATTTTGAATTCTTCGTAGGATATATTGTGGAAAGACTGTGTGGGGTATGTATGCCGCAATGAAAGTTTTAATTGTGAAATTTTAAGCATTTTATTTTTATGATGTTTTGAGTTTAACCTATTTGCATAATAGAAATTATGCAAAAAAGATAAAACAATTTAAGGTTGAAAGATAAGGTGTAAGAAGGCTTGTTGATGAAGATCAAATCCATCGATTTCTTTCTCAAGAAAGATTTGAGTTCCATTCTCTTTGCCTACTTATTAAAGGACACGGCTTCATGTGTTAAAAAATATGAATTGTATAGTTAAACAAAATGCGGTGCAACAATGATATCTTTATATCTCATCAAGTCTGCCTTTTTTTAATAAGGCAACTGATAGGGTATGGAAATAAACAAACAAAAAATCATTAAAGTAGGTATCTTGCATATAAATATAATTTGTTTTTAAAAAATCACACAATTTTTGTCAATATTAATCACCAAAGTATTTTTTTTTAATATAAGTTAATAGTTATATTCACAATTTCATTAATTAAACTAATCTTTGAATTACAATCCATTTCATCTTTCAGAATGAGAAAGTTGTGAAAATTTTAATACAACTTTTGTTTGTAAACCTAATGAACAATATTTATTTCAGAGTATTCTGACAACTGGATTCATATTAAAACAACCAGGTATTTTAGTAATAATAATTGGAATTTCCATTTATTTGTTTCGGGTTAACCTTTTCAAAGAAAATAATATCATTTCTAATAATTTATTTGGATTACAACAGTCTGATTTAATTACTTTGTATACAGCTTGAAAATATTGTCAACAATTCTTGTTATCTTTTGTCTGATTATTTCTCAACAATTAAGAATTAATATTCCTTTTAAAATTATTATAATTTTCATACTGTAAAGTCTTAATTCTAAATTGCAAGCTAATAAATTTTGGCAAAGGACATTTTAATTGCCATACTATCTATATTCACCTGACGATACGAAAATCAGTTTAAATTTAAAAATCATTAGGTATAATTTTTTTTTTAAATTAAGTACGAGCTTACGAAATAAGAGTCCTAATGTTAATGATACATCGCATAAATGCCCAAAATTTCAAACCCTCGCTCCCTGGGTAGGTAGGTAAGGCTATGTCGAAAAGTGATCGTGCGAACATGCGATGAGCGATCATACAATGTTCTCTATTTGAATGCTCAGACGTTGATTGTACCCACCTAACTATGCGCAATAGCTAAGCGGGAGATACCTGTTATTGGTGCACTGGAGATTCTATGTGTTTGTTTCATGATTTTTTTCGTTTGTTTTGTTCAGTGTTCTGTTGGTGTCTCTATTTAACAAATAGTTTTTGACGATCCGTCCACGTTAGAGTATATAAAGATCATCTGATGAGTCTGTTTATTAATTTTAATGTCAAACGCCAACTCATATTCAAAAATAGAATAGTAGTAGGTACACAAATGAACTAAGAAGGCTATCTACATTATTTTTTCTTAAATTTTGATAAATAAAAAAAACTGATACCACCAAACTACCAATCAACTCATCTTTCATAAGAACCTTTTCCTCACATTAAAAAATACCTCAAAAAAAGTTTTCCAGCCGTTAACGCATGATATGATTACCAAGGGATTAGTAGTCTACTTTGATATTAATAGTATGCCGTTAATAATATCTCCATATTATCCTCCATCGACGGATCAGATATTGAGAAAAGTGAATTCATGCAAAGTTTTAGAACAGCCATTAATGAATGTTACAGTCTTACTTACGTATAAAAAATTGTTAACCGTAAGATTACGTAGGTATAACTCACTGATCAGTTTTTACTTTATATATAAAAAAATATTCGATCCGCATAAGATACAAAATTTTGTAAAAAAAAAACAAAATAGTACTTACCCGGGAAACGCGAGTGTTTACAACCAAGATGCGCTATGTCAGATTTGAATGATTTCGAGTTATTGATGCAGAATAGGTAGGTACCTTATTTATTAATTATTTATTTTATATCAAAATATAGTTAATGCCTTTTTAAATCATACGAAACCTTTATGTTTCAGCCAAAATAAACTAATTCATGTTTGATCACTTCAATTTTAATATTCGTAAGTACCTACTTAAAAAGTATCTATTCTTTGAATATTTTCTTCAAAACATCATTATATTTCTTATAAATTTGGTTGGTGCATCATGGTTGTAAGCCCTCGAATGATTACGGAAATGCATATTTGATTTATTTGTTTAAATTTCCTATTATTAAAATGATAAACCAAAATACAATGGACGAAAATATGAAGGGAGCACATATTTGGACGGTGAAAAAACTTATATACAGTGTATTTATTACAAAAAAAAACGTTCTTGTATGCTCGTAACAACTGTCAGTTGTCGTTAAATCCATTATGGCGGGCAAAATGTACAGAGATCAACTCACAATCAAGCAATATGCGTTAAACTATCTCGACGACAGCTTGATCGTAATATTTGCTATCGCTGAGCTATTCGTTCTACTGATCGGAGTTTATAAATAAAGCAGTTAGTCATCAACATCAAATCATCGAGCAGGCAAACTAAAATATCTACATCAAAAACCAGCTAAGCCAGAAATTTCAACAGACACACAACACAATACGAAGGAAATTTTGAAGGTTAAGAATGTTCAGGAATCATAATATTGACCAAACAAATACAATTTCAAGACTGAACAAGAAGTTATAAAAACAATGTTTAAAAAAGATGCTTCCGAATCTTTCAGCACACCATTCTCTCCAGCGTTCTTATCTCTGGAGAGCTGGTTTAAGTGTTGCCACTAATTGGACATTCATTAAAAAAAAATAAAGTGTTTTCTCAAATATCAAAAAAAACACTTTTAAAGAATCGTGTTTTAATACATACCTTTACCTATTCGCGCTGTAACACGAGGAAAATTATTATGTGATACTTTTTGACTGACCTAAAGATAGATTTTTGTCATGAGACCAAAAATAAATTTAATCGAATCAATTCGATTCTATTTAACAGTTTGGCATAGAAGCGCCTATATATTATGTCAGTGCATTTCGAGAAAGTAAGTAGGTATGATAATAATAATAATAATAATAACAACACTTTTCTATACAAAGGTGTCAGTATAGCCGGCGGAACTTATTGCCTGAGGCAATTTTTTCCAGTCAACCGGTCCCGTCCAATCTGAGACAGGCCAACCCCGGGTAGAAATTTCAAGTGAAAAAACACTTAGAAAAACTCTGACCCGACCGGGAATCGAACCCGGGACCCCGGATCTGAAGTCCACGCTAGTACAACTAGGCTACCGAGGTCGGTGTACTATTTTACTGTATAATTATTCTTAAACTGGCAGCAAAACCTGTCTGATAATAGGCATAGCAAAGGGCCATTCATTGTTTGGTTTTCCTATAGAAATATTGTATCTTCCCTTAAAGAATTCCAATTTAACTTTACCACGTTAAAAACTGTGGATGATTTTACATTTTTTCTCGTAACCACATTTGTATGTAGGACCTTATTCTCATGAACGCATCACATATTTCTTCGATAGAATAATTCCCGAGGCCACCTGTTTTATTTATTGTCATAGCAAATATCACTATTTATTTAATTACGTACAGACGAATATTTTTTTAATGTTCTCGGGTTCACTCAAAAAGAACGCAAATACACCCGACATCTTTCACATGCATAAAGCAAAGAAACGAAAGTGTTAATGATCGGCACCAGGAACCCACGACCTAGTACGCTGTACGTACAAAATCCGTCGATTTATACCGCTGGTATACCAACCACAAATGTAATATAAGTATGAAAATATATCCTGTAGCTGTATTGGCTTTGTCATACCTATATGAATATTGTTTTTTTGTGAAGGTACGAAAATAACAGAACTGTAGTAACGAACGATCACAACCAATTTAAATATAATATTAGCTGATACTTTTTTAACGCACTTGCGAACTTTCTCTTACATCATAATATTCTTAGTCCTTTGATATAGTTCAACAAAAAAAAATACGTACCTATCTTATACTTAAGTATGGTGTATTGTATGAGAATTTCATTATATATCTGAAATCCCCAAAAGTTCAATGGTTTTAGAGAGGTCGCATAGGGGCTGAAAAAGTGGATACTTAGGCCCATCGCGCACTAGGCAGCCTGGCTGCGCAGCCATGGCTGCGGCAGCCAGAATATTCGTAGGAAATCGTGGCTGCATAGTGCGCGGGCTCCCATACAACGTCATATGTTTTACTGGCTGCCGCAGCCAGGCTGCCTAGTGCGCGATGGGCCTAAAAAACATAAAAGTTTAAAAATGCTATTCATAATGATATTTCCAAAACAAAATTCATACGAAAATGAGGTCGCGTCGGCGTTCACCCAGCAACGGGCGGATATGAAAAATCGCTTTATGAATTCATAAATCACTCCTTAAACCTAGGGGGTTGTTAGTAAGAATAGTAAGTAGCTACAGACATGTCTCTGATAATACGCTATTTAATTTTCAGTTCACGGATATGGATTTATTGTAACCGACATGATACTATACAAAATAAATAAAATAGCGACTTTTTTTAAACATTTTTCACTTTTTTCAAAATTTAAGAGAAGATATTCGTTGGCAACACTGCAAGCTGTTGAATGTGAAAAAAGTTTAAAGCGAAAGATACCCGTGACGGTTTTCGTCGCTCGTTTTAGTATGTAGTTGCACAATTGAAGGTTATCTATTCTCAAATCAAAAGTCTTACGAATAGCTGCGCTTTATACAAATCAAGCTACACTTTTGACAATTAAGTTTTTAACGCTTAAATAATTTTAAGACAGTAATCGCGAAAGCTTCGGGCGTTGGAAGGAATCACAAGTGCATACAAAATTTAGGCTCATTTTATTCTTTTTTAACTTCTTCGAGATTATTTGTTTTTTTTATTGTAGATATTTTTTCATACATCATTTTGTTGTGTATTTTATATGTGAATCTAATAGTAAGTAAAAAAAAACAGTAAAAAATATTATCCAGAGTAATCAACAAAGCAGAAGAAGACGGCTTATATACATATATATTAGATTTAAATCAAAATACTTCATTATTATTAAGTAAGTAATAATATTCCTTAACAGAACGACTATACCGCCTATCTGCGTGTGCATTTTTGGCCCTACATTCCGTTCTTCAATACAAAAGAGAGACAGGAATCAAGACGCAAAAAGGGAAAACAATATCATGCATCTTTTCTTATAAATGCTTAGTCTTATAAGAACATTGCAGAATCCAAACAGAATCGAATGAAGGCTTATATGAAAATGTTGCCTAAGGGTCTGTACAGACCTGAACACGCGCGGTAACGTAACCAGTGAAACGTTACATGTAACGCACCAAAATTTCATAGTACGCGTCACGAACCACAGCGTACTATGTAAATTTGATACGTTGCATGCTACGTTACATTGGTTACGTTACCGCGCGTGCTCAGACCCTTAGAATATTGCAATAAATAAATGGAAATGTATAAAATAATCTCGTTTCTTTATATATATATATATATATATATATATATATATATATATATATATATATATTATGGAGCCAAGTTTTCTAGTTTAACTTGTATTGATTTGATTATCCTCTCAAACCAAAGTTTGGACAGAAAGTTTTTTCTTCCTAAGATATCCTAAACTTCGCCAAAACTTTTAACAATACATTGGATTTTGCGAATTTATCAGATTTCATACGTGATGTGTTTATCTAATCGCGTCAAAATACTACGAAATTTCCAAATGCGTTTAAAATCCATAGGGTTTATCATTAAGTTATAAAACTATCACATGACTGAATTATTCAATTTGAAGAGTTTGCTCTCTTAAGGGTGTTGTAGTGGCAAAATTTACGACTTTTTATTTAAGAGATTTCAAAACCGAACCCGTGGTTACATTCTGAAACTACTAACAAAGCAATATTTCATCCCAAGATAGTTGTTAACTATTTTTCCATGCCAACTGAATGTTATTTATTCATTCTTATCCCTAGGCCCCTTCGGGCACTTGGAGTCGTCAAAAATATACAAAACCAGACATAATTAAACATTATTAATTTAAGCATATCAATAACAGATACAGAATAACAATTTTAAAATCCATGAAATAGGATAAATAAATGAAAGTGTGAGCGAGGCTGAAAGGGTGTAAATGGCCCATTCAGTCTCCTGTCAGTGCATGTAAAAGAATAAGTAAATTATGCAAGATGATAAAAGAAAAATACAAAAAAAATTTCTTGCAGATGAATAAACGCTTGGGCGAGTCTGAAAAACGTCTAAAGGGCCTTTCAGTCTCTGTCAGTAAATTGCATAAAAAACAAACAGAATAAATAGAGCATATTATAAACAGCATGGAGAGTCACAAAAATAAACAGGTTTGTCATGCTAACAACAAAGAGAGCACTCCACCAATGGGCCAACCTAACGAGCGTACAATGTGGACTGGAAAAGAAAGAAGAAAGAGTAAGAAAAAAAAATAACAATGTCTACGTTTGATTTAGCATCTCGTCAATAGTGTAAAAGCATTGTTCAACCAGATGCTCCTTGATCTCTCTCCGAAAGGTATCGTCATGCATGGATTTAAAGGGCTTAACAGGGATAGATAGAAGATTAAATCAATTTTACTTTACTGCGGACAATTTGACCTTTCATCCCATAAAAACAATGTATGGAAATATGTGAAACATGTGATCAAATATTACCTATCTATTATATTAACTTCGATATGATGTTTCCCACGGACACCTTTTATTATTAATTCTCATAGCAACTTTCGACTAACAGACGAATAAAACAAGTTTGAACAATGTTTCCTGTAGTTGGGATTCATTTTTTTTATAATATAATGTATGAAATATAACTAGTTGCATGTAAACATGAGATCCAACTGTCGATGGACTAAGTCGGTATGTTTATTGTATGAAACGATGTCAATAAATTAAATTTTTACAAAAATTGTTAAGAAAAGTTTGAGATGTACTGATATAATGTATACATTTTTTATAGAAAAATTAATTATCTAGTTGGGGTGTTTCGGCGTTTTTCGATATTTTTATAAAATTCTGAAATATAGGCACTGAAACTCGTAAATTTGTCATAAAAAAAATATTTTTCTATATAAAAAAAGTTTGAGAAACCCTGGAACTTTTTCATTAAATTTAATTTGAGATATTGTATTTTTCTATATACATACACATTTTTAGGGTTCTATCTTTTATAGTTTTCGAGATATATGCAAAAACTAAGTAAAAATTTAAAGGTTGATTACCCCTGACTGAAAGAAAATTTAAAAATTCTGAGTATACAAGTTTTGTAGACTTAAAGTATTAAATATTTTCTGAAATTTTAGGATCTGTGCATCAAGCGAATCAAAAGTTATAAGGGGGGGACGGACACACACACACACAGACACACACACGCACAGACACACACACACACAGACACACACACACACAGACACACTAAATGTTCTCCTCCGAATTCTGAGTAAATCCATATATAGAACATATATGCTGCGAAGCCTCTAAGTTGGTGTTTTTTGTCGTCAAAGTTTGAAAAACCGTTTAAAATGTAGACCTGGCCATACAAATCTCACGTATCTTGGCTTGATACTGCCGATCTGTCTCGAGAAATAATTTCTCTTCAACAAATCGACAGTTGGAATATGACAAATATGCGTGAAGGTTTAAATATTTAAACGAAAATAACAAACTACGGACAAACTCGTATCAATATTTGTATAGGAAGTCTTAATTATCACATCATGTTTTTTAATATTAAAAATTGATTATGTCTGAGATTGTTAATGTTAAAGTAATAGCTGCAATATTTCTTTGAGGAACTGAAATGGTTGAAAGGAAACAAATTGATAGATAGACAGAGAAGACCCAATACACATTTTAATGTAAAGGTATTTATTTATCAAAAATCGTTAGGAAATACTGTTTAATTCGGAAATCAACTAATTTATAAAAGCGTCATGTAGGTAGGTACGTACTTGGAATCGGCAATAGAGTTTTTTTTACGATGTGATTAAAGTCCTAAGCAATCATATGTAAAATAGTAAGAATTGCAATATTAATAAATAAACCCTAGAATAAATCAGGTTCTATGAAAACATCATCAAGACAAGACCTTCTATGAAAAACATTGTTGACATCATCAAACCAAAAATGAGGTTGTCGTAAATGAATTTCCCCAAAATTTGAATATAAGGATATTACTTATAATATGTTTCGTTTTTGGAAAAAAAAAATTGAAATTACTTTTTACATAAATTATTTTTATTCAATATGTCACCTACCCAATATTGATGTTGTGTAAATGTTTATTTTAATTATTTACATTTTTTTATATTTCTAATAATTATTATAATCTTTATTATATTATATGTTGTCACTTTAATAATATATTTTTATATTTTGTGTACATTTTTTAATTGGATGTTTGAGTATGTGCGATGCAATTGTGAACACTTAGTTTTTATACATACACATCTACATATTTTATTATATTATATAGGTATTTGTCGTTTGTACTGGCTTCATATATTATTTCTTCTTAATTTTTTTTAAATGTATATCGATACCATTTATACTGTTTATTTGTAAGCATTTAATGAATTTTAAAATACCTTTTATTAAATTTGAAATAATATATGAATCCAGGACAACATATTAATGTCATGAATTAATTATGTGTTTAACATTTTCGATATACATATTTATCATTAGGTTTCAGTAAAATATTAAAAATTATCAGTAAACGACTATGGTTGACTGTTTTATTGAGTTGTCAAAGAAGTTTCGTATACATATTAAGTATGATTGAGAATTAAATAAAATACAACATATAATACCATACAAAACTTTTTGACCTTTACATATTGGTACCAATTTTTTTCATAACAGACATTTTTAATAAGGATCTTTTCAAAATAAAAACACATTACTCATATTATTTGGAAGAGAAACATTTTTTTTTAAATAATAACATAAAATTTTTTTTTTAATTAATTGAAATTTCATTTAAAATTTCATTCGAGTATAAAATTTCAGCAATTTTATTCATATTTTAATTCATATCATGAAACTTTATTTTTATTTTTAAAAATTAAAACAGGTTTCTTTATTCAAAAATAGTACCTACATGTTATATAAAAATTTATTCCAAATTTGAAATTTTTACAATAGTAGAAAAAAAATTCTCCAAGTTCATAATCATGACAATAGCAGACAAAGGTATATTCCAAATTCAAAATCACTTTAATGCCAGAAGATAAAGAGTTTTTCGAAATTCAAAATCATGAAAATAGGTTATAGAAAACAAAGAGATAATATCGACGGTCAAAAGGTAATAGGGGATAAGCGACAAAAACCTAATTGTTCAGGAGAGCAGTTTAAAGTTTGAAATTTCATAAAAATGCACATAACTTTTTTATTTATTGACATATTTTGAAAATTGAAACAGTTATCGAATGAAAAAAAATAAATGTAATTATTTTTAATTTCATTATTTTGATTCGAAGTTGCTTTTTGTGGTTTTATGTCGCTTAGATCAATTGATCTTATTTTTCTTTAGAGGTAATTCGGCATAAGTTACCTCTTCACAGAAAATAACTAAGGGTAAAGAAGACTTAGCTACATTCGACATCCTCATACCAAAAGGTAATAGGTCATAAGCGACATGACTGTAGAATAGCTTAAACGGGTAAAGAAGGATAAAAGACGATTAACATCATTGTGCCAATTGGTAATGGAGCATAAGAAACAGTGCTTATAAAAAACATCGAGAGGATGTTAGAGATTAGCGACACTGTAAGTGGATTGACCAAAGGGTAAAGAGGAACATCCGCACATCAAGATTTTTATACCAAATGGAAAATGGAAACATCCAACGCTCTGCATTATCTGGAAAATTGGTAATGTGGATTGAACGCCACATCTTTAAAATTATAAAATCACAACCACCATGTTTTTTCTTTAAAATAAGAGTTACCGCCTGCCTGAATTTAAAGAGTCATACAAAATCGTAAACGGATTATTTTATAAGAAGGTAATCTGATTTTTTTTAGTTTCATTTTAATTTTCAAATCTTTGCAAACACACAGTCATTTTTTTACATTTTTTTTTTACCTGAGAAATATACTTATTATTATTATTACACAGTTTTTTAATACATAAAAACCAATAGCCATAAAACCAGCAAATTATGCCAACATTATTTTTTTTACTTGAAATACACTACCTACACAAAGAAAAAGAAAAACACTTAAAAGCTAGACGGGCATGTCTCCGAAAACCCACCAGCGCATACATCGACTCTTGCCATGACGGGTTCCAGACACCCGGCATCAGTATCCTCATCATAATGTATACAACATGGACACTAGTATGGGGATTGGGGAAGATAAGGAAAGAGGAAAAGGGAAGATGAAAATAGATCGGAGGGCCCCCGCCTATGCCCGATGAGACCCAGAACCTATCAGGGATCCAATTATGGACCTCTTAAACATAGAAAGGGATATACAAAAAATGCGTTAGAATTATCCGATGAAAGAGTAATGAAAAAAATTTGCAGGTAATAAGTGCTGCACCTCGATTGTTTAAAAGTGTCGTCCTGGTCAATCTGATTGGGAAGTTGAAAAAAAAAACTTGTTAGATGTTACTGTCGATTATATTATGGGTTATTTTATATAAGAAAGAAGGCAACGTGCGCCTGTTCTCTAAGGTCATTATTTTATGGTGACGTGCAGAGAAACGAGAGCTCTTGAATGATAAGAAGCATCTAAAATCTTAAACATAATAAATATTTATTCTGTACTTTCTCCAACCTGTCAATATACGTGATGTATTGGGGACTCCAGATCACAGTAGCAAAGTCGAGATAACTTCGCACATACGTAAAGTATTTTTAGTTTTTCTATTGCCCTAAATGGCTTAGATACTCTCATAACAAATCCCAGTTGTTAAAATGCCTTGTTCGTGATCATATCAATGAGAGTTCTTAGTGTCATTTTGCTGTCCATCAGTGCCCCGAGATCCCTGATAACGAGACATCTCCTCAAGGAAATTTCATTACTTTTGTAGTCCTATGGAGGGGCTCCTTTCGTCTTGTGAAGGATATCGCGTTGCATTCATTAACTTTGAGGAACAGTTGGTTTTCTAGAACAGTTTTGAAAGAGATCGACCTGAAAAGATTTCGCTCCTTGAAAGAAGATTTCCTTGAAATTACGTGTCCTTTGGTAGACCTTTGTGTTAAGAAAATCAGAAGACCTCTAGCACTGCTGGATAATAATTATCATTAATGTACAAGATGAAGAGAATTGGGCCCAGGTGAGAACCCTGCGGTACACCGGACACGTAACGTCTAAGCGTCTGAATAATCTAATCCAATCTATTAAAAACTCCTTTTACGCCCCACTTAAAGGCACATGGAGGCAACAAGAGCTCTCCAATGCGCTCGATCTTGCGCAATGATTATGACCTCAGCTATATCCATAGACCTATATCCAAATCCCTCAGCTCTGCTTCAAAGTAGCGGATCACGATATGAATGGCTCTTTCTCATCTCATTGGCTTACTGTTATTCGGCATCCTAAACACATGTCCCAGCCATGTCCATCTCCTCTTCATAATGGTAGTAGTGATGAGCTCACGCTGGGTTCGCCGGCTGCTGATGCGGTGGTACCACCTTACACCCACAGTTCTTCTGATAATTTAATCAAATAATTATTTGTATAATTAAATAAAACTTTTATCTCTATATTTCATTAAATATCTACTTGTTGTATACATGGGATTTTTCGACATTCTCATGATTAGGAGTTTCGGAGACTTAATCATTACCACCTAATGGTGACCGTTGTTAACGTCAAGTGATCACATTAAGTCAGCCTTCAAAATAACAGTAGAACACGGTCGTAAGTCCGTAATGTTTTGTTCCATATAAAAATCTAAAATCAGTAACGAATTGTTATTTATTAGTTGTAATTTGTAACATATTCATATATTATTATAATTCTTTGTATAGCTCTGATAAGTCCATACATAATAATATGTACATAGATACGTAAATAAAGGTTTTTTCACACTTTTCTTTGTTAGGTAGGTATGCGGTATCTTTATTATCTATGTTAGCTAGACTCCAGTGTTAAAAATGTACTTTTCAGACAAAAACTAAATATTTAGAGTAGGATGTAGGCAGTAGGTAATGGAGGTGATGACCTGCCCTTGTGGTTTAGTCGGTAGGTACCATAGGCCTATTATGTCTAAATTGATAATGATATGAGTGCGGAAATTGGGAGAATAATTTTTTCAGCTAACCGTAGCTATTTCGGTCTCACTGGACAGTAGTTAAAGTCACGCCTTATATCCAGGAAGACTAAAGCCACTCTAAATACGACACTAATTAGACCAGTCCTTACATATGGCTCAGAGATCTGGACATTGTCTAAGCATGACGAAAACAGGCTGAACGCGTTTGAAAAGAAATTCCTACGCAGCGTACTTTGCCCTATAAATTATGGTCAAACTTGGTGCAAAGGTACAACATGGAGCTCTACAAGGATATCTGCGTAGTCAGGTTCATTAAGATTAACAAACTGCGCTGGCTGGGTCATTTGCACCGTATGGAGGATCTGGAGCTCCCAAAAGGGTATTTTTAAATAATCCAATCGGTAGAAGAAGCGTCGGAAGACTAAAACTAAGATGGCTGGATGACGTTGTCGCGGACTGCCGGGTTCTGGGGCAGCAAAACTAGAGGGTGGCAGCCAGTGACAGATCGGGATGGAGAAGCTTTTTGGATGCAGCTTAGACCCACCACGGATTGTAACGCTGAAGATGATGATGATTATGTCTTAATTACTGGATTACCTACTAACCTACATAAGAGTTTTTATGCTCTGTCTAAGGTTAGTTGTTGATGTAATTTATTGGATACAAAAATACGTTTTATCACTTTATATTAGAAAAAAATATATATGTAGTTGTTAAAAAAACTAAAGCAGGAACTTATTGAAATAACACAATGCACCTTTGTATAAAGCAGGTTTCATTATTTTAAATATTGTAAATGATAGGTACCTTCTTACAAAAATAGAGATTTTTTCAAATTTAGTAAAATATGCGCTATGTGGTACTAAAGTAACTAAGCAATTAGAATCTTTGGATAAAAAAACAACAGTCTTCAAGGCAACTACTCCTGTAATTAAAGACTTTCAAAATATTTTTACTCGCACCTAAGCACTATGCTGTTTCATGCGCGGTGACCATTCATTCATTCACCATGTACTTATTTAGCTTCTATGGCGATTTTTTTTAAGTAAGTAAATAAAAAAATTATAATCAGTCACAAAGTGTGGTAGGAAGGTTATTAGAACTTTTACTTCGGGGTAAAGGAACTAGGTCTTATATTATTACTAAGCAGTCTTTAAAACGATTTAGCTTATCATAGAAGCTAAGCAATTGAAACATATCGAGGATATAATGGCCTGTACAAGTGTACACATCTGAATACGCGCTGTAACGTAAGCAATGCAAAGTTGCATGCAACGCATCAAAATTCCATAGTACGCGGTGAGTAGTGTAGTTCTATGAAATAAGCGCCTCGATAAATATCTAATTGAGTACAAAAATGTGATAAAAATTGCTGTAAGCACCAATTAATAAATTATCAATATAAAGTAATACGGCGTAAGCGACAGGTGTGTATTAAAATTGTAAATGATAGTACGATTTAAGTGACATATCAATATCAATTTTGATTTTAGTAATTGGGTATAAGCGACAGCTCTATTGTAAACTTGTAAACGAAAGTAAGATATAACCGACAGTTTAACATCAAATAAGAATAAGTAATTGGGTATAAGGGACAACTATAGAGTAAATTTGTTGGTGGTAGTAAGGTATAACCGACGCATCATGTTTTTGCCGACACAGGTAAAGACGCATAAGTTCCAGCTTTCAAAACAGGTGGAAATGGTAAAGAGTCATAAGTGCCCGGAGTATCTATGCCAAGGAGAAGTAAACAGACATTACCGACTATAAACCAAAAATAATGCCATTTTTACACAGATACAAGCGCCCTAAGGGTAAAAAAGACTTAAAAATCGGTCGGTTACACCAAAATGACACTTATATTTTGCTGGGGCATAAGCGACAAAAAAGTCATCGTAGAGCCGTGGGAGTGAGCGCATTCGAAAGAGCGGAAAATTTTAAATAAGATGGCATTCATAACTCATTTTTGACCAAAGTGTCGCTTATCCCCTATTACCTTTTAACCGTCGATATTCAATTTGAAGACAATAGAAGACGAAAACCTATTCCAAATTCAAAATCATGACAATAGGAGACAAATGGAAATGAAAACAAATCAAATTATTCGGCACTCTTTTCATAAATAGTTCAGTTTCAACAATATGTATCACATAATATCTCACAATGCATACTACACGGCTATCACTTTGACTGTTGTACTAAATTTAACAAATAGGTACACAGACACGCATTTCAACTAATAATAAAAATTCTGGATCAGACCACGTTGTATCTATATACTTCAGCACTGATGACCATTTATAAATCATTTTGAAATTATATACATTTTGTACAAAAAGAGAGAGAGAGACAGAGAGCAAAAGAAAGAATGATGTTAGTGTTGTCGTATGTATATATAAATGTACATAGAGCAAAGTAGAATCGTGTTATATTCCAGTGCTGACGGAAACTTCGAAGTAACCCTCGCTACGAAGGCTACTATCTACCATCAAGGCCTTGTCGAATGGAAGCCACCGGCTATCTACAAATCCTCTTGCGAGATTGACGTGGAGTATTTCCCATTCGACGAACAAACGTGCGTGCTAAAGTTCGGTAGTTGGACATACGACGGGTTTAAGGTAAGAACCGCTGAGGATGTTGAAGAATGCTTCAGTCACCATCCTCTTTAGACAAAGAAGTCGACCTGTAAATATTACATTACCTCTATATTATTATTATTATTATGTACTACATCTTTATAATATTATTCAGTATCATTATTCTGTCTCTTACAAAACATACAACCTATTATTATTGTAAATATTTTATCTTGTAAATATTATTATTGACCACGTTAATTTTAAGTAATTTTGTACATATTAATGTTATTAACTTTTATCCTAGATACGCCCTCGACGTACGAGATTTATACCAAAACGCTGAAACAAAGCGTAAACAGTCCCTATTTAGTTCTAATGGTTATATTCGGAGTTACTTTTGTTTAAAGAGCCTTCCTTGAAAATGAATTTGGGTCCATAAAAACGTGAATTTTTTTTTAAATAGCTGCACTTACATATGTATTTTGATCTTCTATATTATAAATCTCGTACGTTGTTTTCCATATTAATTTTATGAAAGACTTGATCGCACGGTAGCTAGGAAGTTATTCGCCTTAAATCATTATTTTTATTGATTTTACTTTTCCCTTAAATCACCTTCAAGCCAAATTATCACAACCCTTTTTTTGACTTGAGAGTGATTTTTAACTGTACATACGTATTTTTATATTTTTTTTTGCTTTTAAAATTTTATTTACGATTGCGTATTTTTTTATTATTAATTTTTTTTTATTTTCTTTTCAAATGAAACCGTTTTTCTTACAGGTTTTTCACCGACATGTAACACTTAGGTCCAAACTTTCGAAACTATCTAATTTGTATTCTCAAAAATTGCTTTATTTTTATCAACTTTCTTAATTTTTGGATAATAAATCAACCCTTTAGCAGTTATCTTTTTTATAAAAAAAGTTACTAAAAACTTTTCTTCCACTGATAGTTTATAAATCGCTGATATTTTTTTATAAATCGCTGATATTTTTTATAAATCGCTGATATTTTTTTCCAAAACGTCCATACTTTAAAATATCACGTGTAAAATTCATAAATCACTAATTTTATTTAAAAAGTTTTCCGGTTTATAAAAAAAAATGCCAGAGATTCGTTATTGTAATAATTATACTAATAGTTTATTTAAACCTTAATTTAAAGGTTTCGTCTTATCTATTATTGACTATTATTGACGGATTTGTTAACAAGTCGCGCTAAATTAGTACTAATCATACAGACTTAAGATCCAAAATAATCCTACAGATTCGTCTAGTAGCCATCGGCAGAATAAAATGTTTTGGTCCATATTTGATGGCCCTTTTCTAGGGAGGGTTTTTTTGTAAATATGTAAAAAGGAATAGTTGAGTTAAATGAAACCACCACGTTCTGATTGTCCGATGCACTGTGATAAATGCAATAGATACATAGCTGATTGGACCATAATGATAGTAATAATAATATGTTGTGAGCATCTGAATTGTTTGTGTGACTTTGTGGAGTAGGCAAGGAGACAGCATCCCAACTATTGTGATATCTGCTTGCAGTGCCGATGGGAACTACGAAGTGACTCTGATGACCAAGGCCACCGTCTACTACACGGGCATGGTCGTCTGGCAACCCCCGGCTGTTTATAAGTCATCCTGCTCGATCGACGTCGAATTCTTTCCATACGATGTCCAAACCTGTGTTTTGAAGCTAGGCAGCTGGACTTACGACGGCTTCAAGGTGAAGGAAGATAGGGAAATGACATCTTATGCAACCGCTTTTTGGCTCGATATAATTATATCGAACACAGATTAATTATTACTCATATTACATAATATTATGTATTGTCTAAACCATTATTAATTATTAATACTATATTTTGGATTGTGTCACTGTTTGTCCATGATACGTGTATTTTTATTGACTGATGATCGATGGTTTTCTTTTCGTTGTATTATTATGAGTTTTTTTTTATTCTATCTTTTGTTTTTTTTTGTCAATTTTTTGGACTAAAAATAGTGTTGAAATACAAAACAGCTTTTAAAATTCAATTAAAAAAAATATAGATTTATAAAACAAACAACATTATTTTTAGAATTTCTCTCATAATCTACGTACTGAACGTCAAGTTTCTAAATAAACCAACAATGTACGTCATATTTTTATCTTTAATTCAAATTTATTATTATTTTATTTATTCGTTACTTTTTTTAGTTATATTTGTATTTATTATTGACTGGTGCATTGTTATGTTTATTGTTCTTAGACTTCGTGTATCAGATATGCCAAAATAGTCTTTTTACATTACCTACATAATGTTGTGATTGAAATGAAAATTATTTAGTTCAAGTTTTACACTAATACATATTTTTGATCGATGTTTATGATTTCTTTGGAAAAGGTATAAAATTGGTTCATTATCATTTTATTTTTAATGATTTTTTGCACATTACATTTTTGTCAAAATATCATTCTGTTATTATTTTGTTAAGACTTATTTTAAGTTAACTGCATGTGTGGTTTTTAGTTTAATTATACACATTCTTAGTATCCGTGTGTGCTTTCAGTGTATAAAAACTCAAACTAACTAGTTAGTTTTTTAAAACTCCCATAAATCGAAAACTTCTAAAAAAAACATCAGTTAGTATAATATAAGAAAATACCTATAAGCCAACGTATTTTCTTAGACAAAAAATGCACCTCACAATAAGAAAAACCATTTTTTTAACCATACAGTAATGAATGTAATTTTTACCTTTTCCACTAACTTTTATTTACAAGTCACGTTTTTATATATTTTAAAATTAGTTTTTGACAGTAACTAAAGCAAACAATATATTAAGTACCTATATGAATTTTGTGATAGAAAAAATTGTCTTTGTTGTGAAAAATATATATAGAATCGCTTGGTATGTGAATGCAAAAAAGAATATGTGTTAGACAATGTTTTTAGATTTTGTATAAGTATCAGAAAAAGTCTAAATCAACCAATCAATGCAATATTTTATCCATTCATCAAAAATATTATTTTATCGGTTTTTATGTTCGTTTCGTTGAGCAGAACTTGAAAACTATAACGGGTACTTACACACTGATTTTTTTATAAAATTCACATTTTTTGGCTACCTTCTGTAATTTATATTTTTCTAAGCATTTAAAATATCAAATAACCTACCTTGTATAACCATTTCTTCAATGAAATTTGCAAACTTCGCACAAACTTAGTAAGTTAATTTCTTTAAAAAAAATATTTTCTTATTCTATTATCATCTTCAAAATAATCACGTTTATATAGTTTAAAAAAAAAAAAACATATAAATTTCACTACTTGTTTGAATGTATACCTACTTACAAATTATTGTAGCTGCATGATTGTTCTTTTTTGTTTGAAATTTATTTAATAAAAAAATATTTATTTAAGTTAAGTTTATTGCATGGCACATTTTAAATTCTTATTCTTGTTTATTTTATATTTTCTGATAAATAATAATGAAGAATTAACTATGCATTATAAACATACAACAATTAAATATCATTCATTAAAAAAACACCCCTACTATCATTTATTATTTTCAGATTAGATTTCATTTCTATTTATAAAAAAAAAAAACACGAAATTTTCTTCATCATAAGATTTGGTAAATTTACAAAGTAAAGTAATTAAAGTGAAACAATAATTTGTAATTCCATAAATGATTTAATACCCTAACCTGTTTCGCACAGGTCCTGCATGGTCACAGATGACTAAGAAACTTATGAAGTTAAATGCAGGACCTGTGCCTGCGAAACTAGTCAGGATATTAAATAATTTGTGAAATAACAAATCAATTATTTCATTTAAATTAGGTACTTTATTTGAATAATTCCATCAAGAATGCACCTTCAATTTACAAAGTATCCCAACAGAAAAAAATATATCACCAAGCTTATGATTCTGAAATAGGTATTGCGCATTCATCGAATATTGTAATGTTATATGTAAAGGCAAGCTTATTATTGCCGTAACAAAGAGGCATTTTATAAGAACATACTAATGAATATCCCACACGTTTACAATAAAACAAGGAGGGATATTTTATCAAAACCCACCTAGACATAACCCAGAAGGATAGAACGTGAAAGGGTTCAAAGGATGGCAAAATTCATAAAACTTAATTTAACAACATACATCTATCAAGATTTCCTCCTTCTTAACAAGAATCATTAAGTACAATGTTCTATTGCTTCTATAAGAGACATGCATCTCCCAAATTAACACTTAGGTCTTATATTTAATCTTATAACCACAAAAGTTCCTTACTCAACCATATCTATATACATAAGTCTAAGAGCAATATTTGTTTTATTTCTCTTTAATATTTATTTGTAATAATTTCATTCAGTACGTCGAATTTAGAGATGTTTTTTGTTGTAGGTTAACGAAAATACTTCGAAAATAATTTACTACCCACTCTCGTTTATCTGTCATCTCAATGTTTGTGTTTGAATATTATTCAATATACCTACCTACCTACTACAGAGATGTGATAGATTTTCTAATGATTCTTCTTGGATTTTGTGTTATTTGTTTGTTTTCGATAAAAACATTATAACCCAAACAAAATAAAATAATATAGAATAAATAAAATAAAAATATAAAACTTAATATTATTATTATTTACGTGTTATTTATTATTATGATTATTATAAAACAATAAATCAAGGATTTTACTTTATTTTAATAGAATGTTTTATGTTTTCAGATATGGAATGATACCCATTATGTACCACATTGAATATAATATTGTATTTTTTTTAAACATTTGTACGTTATTTTTCTTCATTATTATAAATAATAAAATTATATTCAGTTTTTTTTATTCTATTAATGCTTTTGATAAACAATGGATGTTTTCATTCTTTTTTCCGCTTTTTTATGTAGGTAATAAATCTTAGAAGATTTTAGATAATATCTATAACAATATGTTTGCGATATTAGTTTTGCTATCTAATAGAAAGTATAAAGCTACTTTTATATTATACCTAGATAGGCGTCATTGTGTACACTTTTTTCTATTTAATTCAACACTTTGTATTGATGCTTGAATATTTTTAACACTTTATAAGACCAATGATTTGTCTTTAATTCTTAATACTTCTTAAAGCTATTTTTTCAAACTGTGATTATATGACTAAAATTCAATATTTTTTTCATAATATGTTTGTTAAATTTCTCACGTTTGTTTAAAATTAAAACTATTTTTAATGATCTTTACTTTCAAGTAATGAGTAATTTTGAATAATTATTTATATCATTAATGGTAACAATAACTTATTACTTGGTAGTTATTGGTACAACTGTAAGATAAATGTTATAAAAATGAAATTTATCTATTCCAATTTTTCATCTGGTTTCTTTTTTTTAAAGAAATATTTTTCTTTAAACTTTGGTTGATGTCTTTCATAATTAAAAAATTGACTTGTAAAATTTTATCGCAATTATAAAAAAATAATTGCTTTTGAAGTAAAATTATAGTAAAAATAGATATCATCTCGTAGATTAGTAATGATTGACTAGCATAATAATCATTTTTCTAGACTAATTATTATTATTATTATAGATTACCCTTTTTTATAAAACTTACCTTCAAAACATAAATCAAAGTTCTTATCTGTATTTTTCTCTCCATTTCACACGAAGTTGCATTTGTTTGCAATACAAAAGCCGTTATTGCAAAGTTACCATTCATTCAACATTTTACACCCAGCCTTCTATTATTAATACTTCAATGCACAATTACTCCTTCTATTTTATAACAGAATATTTTTGATAAACTCTTTCATTTTTTTTTTTTGATAACTTTGAACTCTTTAAACTAATGAAATACTCCAAATAACAAGACTGAAAATAGTAAACTAATCGGTTTTTTTCTGTTCATAAAGGTTGATCTGAGGCATATGGACGAACAAGCTGGCAGTAACGTTGTGTCCGTCGGAGTAGACCTATCAGAATTCTACATGTCAGTAGAATGGGATATACTAGAAGTGCCTGCTGTAAGGTGAGTCAAATTTATCACAAAACATATCTATCAATTTATATTTAAATAGTAATTTTGCAGTCCCACACAAGTTCATTGTATGTGACTGGATTTTTATTAATTACCAGTGAATCAAACAAAATTATTGGAAAAAACCGTATGTCAGATGTCGGACCGTGTGTAGGCCAGGGGCTGAAATCAAGTAGAATTAAACAGTCGCCAGTCGGTGTTACCATGTTAACAACGTACATTTGTACGTCGTTTCTATGGGAACAACGTACTGTTGGTAGCCATTTTATTACACTTTACTTTTGCCCCAGAGGCTGATAACCTTTATTGGTAGCTCCTTTCGGTTATTATGTCGATTTCATTTTGACCAAGTGCTTAGAAAATACCGCGGTCATTGTGAATCTGTGAAACGTTTGACTTTTAACATAAGTTGAAATTGTTTTCCGTCACCACGCTTAATAAAAAGCTACACATGCCTGTAGCTGGCATGCAAGTGTGCCAGCTACAGGCATGTGTATTCCCAGCTTAAGTAGCTCTTTATTGAACTTGTCAATAACTAATCACGCCCGTAATTTCTTTTAAATCTTGTTTTATTAACTTCTTAACTAGGTACTATTTTAATAAAAAATCTACACTTAGCCCTCGACTCGCCTAAGTTTTACTAGTAAGAATGGAATACTTTAAGAAAAAACAGAACTTTTAACTGCGACATGATTGTGTAAATATATAATTTTATGTAAAAAAAATATTTGTATAAATATTATTTCCTTTCGTAAGAAACATAATAAAAATAATCATTATTACAAACCGCTTTTTCCTAGAGAGTTTTTTTAGAAATCCTTAAAAGTTGTATTATATTTCTAAACCCACCCATGACTTATGTCAAATATCATATCCCTGGTATTGAAAATTAACATGCAATATGTCCACATATAATTATTTCAGCATCAAAAAATATAGGCGATAAAATAAATATCAACCAGCACTTGCCTGCCAAAAATATTTCAAAGACAATCAAAAACAATAATTTCAGTACCTTCATACTATTTCCTGGAATAATTATGATAAATATTAATCAGAATTCAGATATAAACAAAATTAATATCAATATCAGAGTTTCTCCCACGTTTGCGGTTAAGGTAACAATTCCAAACAAGCTCAAACTGTTTGAAATGGGTATCGACCCTATTGATCTTCTGAGTCCGTAAAGAGGCTTCGCTTCTGGTTGGAGTCAAAAGTAAATAGACGGAGTTAGCTCACAAACAATCCCTCTCGCCTCTTTGATGGTCCGCAGATATTAGAAGGTCATGGTTTAATTATTTCTTATGGATCAGAGTTTTGTTGGAATTCGTGCAATTTTCACCAAAATATTAATTAATTCATATTCACGTATAGTTGTATGCAAATATGATGTACTAGCTTATACCCGTTTTGCTTTACGTTTTTGTTTCCGATTGTCAGGCTTGATCGGTAGGTAATTAAACAGGTTCTAGTCTAGCTTCCCATTGCTTAACAGACCTCTATAACTGACATAAGCACAGAAAAAGAAGAATGACTTTTTAACCGACCTCATAATATTATACGAACCTACCGACATAATATGCAAGTTTTCATAGAGAGCTCTGTGGTTTGAATCTTAGCTACATTCCCTACTTTGATAATTAATTGGGCATTCCACCCATAGAGGGTGATTTGTACCTGTCAAAATTCAAAACCAAACTGCATTTTTTTTCATTAAATCTTTATTTATTGAGAATAATAAGATTTGAATAACATTTATATGTATAACAAATCAATCTACAATTATTTTATTACATTTTCATACCGTAATACCAAGATTCCATTCAACGTTTACATGAGTAATTTTGTTTCCAAAAAATGACTTACCTACTGTCTTTTTGAGAAATTTGTATGAAGATCCTAAAAAAATAGATTTTTTTAAATAGCTCTAAATATATTAAAGTTAATGCAGCAAATTGTATTTAAGAACCTTCTCCAGCATTTTTTACGGCTCTGGGCATATTAATATCTGACGTAGCATTTGTATTTTGAGCGTGATGTTCACATATAAAGTAAAAGTATTGTCAAAGGCACATAAAAAAACAAACATTTCTGAAATATTATGTAGATTAATTATTGTACCTAGAGTTGTGATTGCTTGGAAATATTTCATAATTTTTTTTGTCTTAATGATAAACTTGTAGCAAAACCTTTCACACAATAGGCATGGAGAAGGATCATTAATTGCTCAATCGTGCAATAAGTCAGTTAACCGTCCCAAAGGGTATATTTTACTTAACCACGTTGAAAAATATAGTTTTCCATACAAAATGTATCGTTTTAATCACTTCACTTCCGATAAAACTTAGAATACGGGTACTGTACATTTAATTGGCTAAATGATGACTGACGACGATTGCCAGATAGATGATTAGACATTTCAATTCAAAATTCAGTTTATTGTCGTAAGTATAGGTAATAATAAAAAAAGAATAAAATTTAGCAGTAGTTTTATATTTATTGTAAGATTAATCGTTTTGCTTCATTCGGAACATCTTCATTATAATTTTAAAATAATATAATTTCAATAATAAATTAATCTCCATAAAAAATACGCTTGATAGAACTTGGTTATTTTAATGATTAAAACATTTTAATAACTTGGCAGAAAGCTTTGAAAACAATATTAAAATTTTCTTAAATCATAGAAACTACGCGATATTATAACAATTTTATGTCAATCAAAACTTTATCCTTTTCACACCCTTTCAAATTTCTTCTTCTTGTCAGATTCTTTAGTATTATCTTTTGTTCATTTTTATTATTTCTCATTCTTTTGATGTCCGAATTCTTTGACTCTTTTCTACTGGTTGAAGGATATAAATGAATCTAACGAAATTAGATTACACATACCCACTCTTTGGATTCAAAGAAAGACGTTTTTAAGCATAGAAAGAAACGGTAGGTTTTATTACAATTTTGTTTCCTGGTCGTAAAATTAGTCTCACCATTATTACTTTCGCATAACAAAAATAATATGTGCTATGTTTGTCATTACTTAGTATGTAGAAAGAAAAAAACAAACGTATGTTTCGTATATATCTTGTTCATTATCTTCCGACAAAAATATTTGTGTTTATATTTTTGGATACGGTTGACCATGTTGAAAGTGTGTGTACGAAACCAACTTATTAAGCCACGTACTAAAGTAAGTCGCGAGCGTTGCATTGCATCATAATGACTATTATTCTGAAATGACGAACAGACGATTGAGTTGCGTCGTATCCAATTTTTATTGAGACTTTTGACATTTCTGTATTCTGAAAATATTTTATCCAATACATTAGTTTCGTAACTACTGGCTACCGATTAAGTTCTAAGCAAGAGCTTCTTGCGTTGAGATGGAACATGAATTTGAGAATATCAGTCAATAACCTGCAGAAGTACACACGCATTCCGCTCGCATTCGATTTTCAAACCACGTACATACTTGACCTTTTGATAATATTGATGCAACAGCTATTTCTTTGCGGCTCAGCGCAGTCTGTGACTTTAGGATATTAGTCAACCTTGCGCTAAAACGTAAAAAAAAATATTCTTAGTTTAGGCCTCAAGGCATGAAATTTAAGAGTTGGGACTATCGTTCTATGAGGTCGATTCCCAGCTGTCCCTCGACCTCCTGCTATTCCACCGAGGAGCTGAAAAAAATATAGAACAAAACATTATTCGAATGAAGAAAGAGTGAAAATCAACCACAATTGCATTTAAAAATACGTTTTTTATTTCAACGCTATTGAAAGAAACGTGGAACGAACCCCAGGTAGATACCAGAGCTATCTGCTATGTTTTTGTGTAAAATCCTTATAAGTGCCCTCGCTGTTGAGTGTTGAGTGTACATCCTGGGGTGAAATTACTTAGGGGATAATGTGCGGTTGTATTTATTACGTTGAACATGAAAAAGAATTTAAGTGAATGTATCGGCACAATGATACAAGCAAATCACAATGATGTTTACACCTTGTTTTCTTCAATGGATTTTTCAGATAAAATCTAACAATACAATTTTATAAAAAAGGACCATTTACAACATAAGAGCTTTTTTATGTTTATCCTAAACGAATTGAGAATAATAAATTCATAAGCTCATTTTTTTATCAAATATTATTTAGTTTTATAGTAAATAATTTCAATTTCTAATGTTAATCATCTTGTTCAGTTCTGTTATTGACTTATTATGTCACTATTAGACTAAAAACTGTACAACTCTATTTTGAATATTTTCTTTTTCCCACAATTGAATATAGCAATATTTTTGGCATATTTTGTCTGTGGCCGTCTGATGTTTCATTTTTAGTCCATGGTCTCGGTTTTAGGATCATGTATGTCCATCTGCCATCCGAATGCCAAATCCTTTCGCTTTTACCGGATATTGATAGTTTCTTTTTTCCATTGATTTGGTTAGGTAATCTCTCATGGTCTAGGAATTGTTGCAGAACTCAAATTTGGCCTATTTTGGAAATTATTATATTTTACTTACCATTCCACACGAACCAGCACATTCTTTTAAAAACATTAAAATTATTTCAGAAGGATTGTGGGAATAGCCTTATTGCTGCTTCGTCCCCCTCCAGATAGATAGACTTACTCCTTAATTCTTCTGCAAGTACTGCATCAAAGTAAAAAAAATTAACAAGATTAAGGAAAGTTTTGATTGAAAATTTGAACATGTTAACATTACAATTAAAATTCATCCAATTTGAGAGAGAAAACTATTAAAAGCAAAACTGAAGAAAAGAATACGTTTTCTATTAAGGCTGGTTAAAAATAGAGGGACTCACCTATTGTAGATAGTTATTACCTCACATTTATTTTTATTCTTCACAAAATAGAATGGTAAAATTGTGGATATTCTCCGAAAACGATATTCCATTCACAAAACAATATATCGACCACTTACTCTTTTCATACATATTTCCATTCTCCTTCGCCATCATCTTCACGGAGCACCCCTCCCCCCTGTCCTCTTGTCCACCCCCCATTGCCACCCATGCCATGCTTCTCGGGGTGATACTTCTGAGACGTAGCGGAGATAAGAGAATCATTTATAAACGTCTCAATGCATATTATTATTTGCGTTCGACAGAGAATAGTAGATTCCTTCTTCATTATAAATATTATAACCGTAAGTATTTCACACTCATTCTCTAATATTATGCGTGGTTTCTAGTCAGGATAAGATTTTGAGAGAAACATTTGAGCGTTTTAAACTTCGTTTCGTCTACTTTATTTGACTACTCAATCAATCGATTTGCAAGAGCAGTATATACTCTTGTTCCACCAATCACCTAGCTAGAGAGTATACCTACTTAATACGAGTACCTATACCTACAGGAAGAGCCAACAATTCTATCCATCTTAAAAATAAATGTGTTTTACAAATTGGAACCACCGCGGGCTGACGAGCGTCTTCATCTAGTTTGATCACTTAACGTTTACAATGTTCACCATTTTGGTGGTCCAACTCGTCGAAATCCACGCAATTCTAAATCATGGGAAATTTAGACATGTTTAACATATCGAAAAATTCCACGCCCCCCTTTAAGACTCGAACCCTCATTCTTAGAAAACTCAAGCAGAGACGCTAGCCACAGAGCCTACCGATCCGACGACAGTTAATACTTTCATAATTATTCGTGTCCACAGCATATAAGCACACGAGGTAGTATCAATTATATTGTTTATTAAGAGATATCTGTTGAAGACTGAGGGTGAACACAAAAATATTGAAAACGGTGTTTTGAAAATAAGATTTTGAGTTACGGGATACTCGGAACGATCCGTAAAATAATTCGTGAGCGAATAAATTGCAGCTCACATTACATTCAACATCTGCCATATATTTTATTTCAAGTGTACTGCGTTATAACTCAATCGAAGTGATTCAAAAATATCATATTTAGCAGAGCAATGAATCTCAGGCTCATGACAATTCAAAACGGTTTTATAGGTTATTCATTCGCCCAGTAAGTATGTTTTTTGCCCATGCTATTATTTTATTCGCCCATGCTACTAGTATTAATGTTGAGTAATGTGTCCGGTAACTATTTTATTCGGATATTTTGAAGTCGAGTGTTGTGTTGTATTCGTCCAGTATTTTTTTCATCCATACAAGTATTTTATTTGGACATTTTTAATGTTAGTTGTTCAGCTTAAAATAACTGTTTCACACTGAAAATAGCTTATTTTATGAATTACTAGCTTTCTCGACAGACGTTGTCCTGTAGTCCTTACAATGAATATTGATTTCAAATTTATTTGTATTTATACAAAAATACGTTTATTGTATTGAAAACTCGAAAAACAATAACTCATCAAAAATCAGCGTACCTACCAATATTTTTTATATCAATGGTTGTCAGGTAAAAAATAATTTTGTTGTTATAGAATATTTCACAGATGGAAATCGACAGGAAATCCGTTCCATACTAACTTAAATATTAAATTATTTCTTATGCATTTTTCAACTTTTAAATAGTTATTCTGTTATCCGGAGAAGCATCCAATAAATCAAACATCGGCAGAATCTCTTCAGCCTATCTCGAGTTATAAGTGTTCGCACTAACCCGACTTTCTTTTATATTAAAGATTAGTCAATCATAATATATCTTAAGTAGGTATGTATTTCGCACAGATTTTAAAACCCCACTTGATTTACCATTAAATTATCTCATTAACAAGCGTCCATAAATTATTTTCTTCGCCTGGTTAAATATTTCCCAAAAAAAAAAAAAACACTTTACATCCTCCAAACAGCTTAAATATATTTAAATATTCAAAAATGCAAATAAATTAATAAAATCGGAGCTATTAACATAATATTTCTCCGAACATTCAAACAAATTACATCATTACCCATCAATCAATCTTTGTTTCAATATAAACAATCCACTTTGATTATTTGCTAATGCAGGATCGTAATTAATTGATCCCAAAAATGACTAATGGCTCCTTATCCTTATACATCCTAATAGCATTACTTCGTCCCTAATGTTATACGTACCACTATATACACACAGGACTAATGAAAGGCGATTGAATTATTTATTTGAGAAGGCATTAGGGTTTAATAGGCACCCGCTGCGTTCTGAAGGAGGTTCAACCTTTATTCTCTCAACAACGAAATTTGCTGCCTGTTTTATAAAATACTTTTTTTATGTTTCTGTACCTTAGAGCCAACCTGTCCTACCTCCACTATTTTAGGTGAAATGTCTTCAATCTTCGCTGCGGTCTCAATCCTACAGATTGGTTTGTAGCAAAGATTTGCATCTAATTTTCCATCTCGTCCGGTCCTCCGCAGAATGTCTATACATATTCAAAACTAGCCGTCCCGCCCGTCGACCTTCGGCCTAGCCCAATTAAAAAATCTGGTTTTGACTTATTACATGAATAAAATGCAATTTACGACATAAAAACTTAATTAAATTTAGCTAATAATTTATTCCATTACGTAATAGTTATCGTTAATTCGGATGCGGGATGAAGTTCCATGGGTCATAAGTTTGAAATCAAAACAATTCCTCTATAATTGCTTTATAATTAAAAAATCCAAGAGATGGCGGAGTTGTAGGAAATACATTACATGTGATGTATGTTTACTTATTGTATAAATTGTTGAAAGAATAGACCCTCCAGTCCGCGAAATACTCCAAAATTCAAGAAACACACACAAGTAAACTCTACAGCACTGTCGCACAAACTTCGCACGCTACGCGCGCTCTAATACCTGCACTACACTACTCGCGAAGTTCCTCGACAAAGTATTCGGGAAAGTTGACCGAAGTACGTCGCCACACACTCGTTCTTCTTCGCGAGGAACTCAGTTGTCCGTGAGCGCTCGTACGATAATGCTCAAGTGGCAGCAAAAACCGAAACCAAACGGAGGTCGCCCGAGGCAGGCCGAGGTTGTACGAAGTAAGGCGAAATGCCTCTCCACACTATCGTATTCGTCTATCTTCGATCAACTTCGCGAGAAGTGTAGTGCAGCTATAAGCGCTTTTCTTCTTCTTCCCATTTAAACCAAATTTTACTGAATTATTATGGTAAGATATACGCCGCATACTCTAACCACTAACCAGGACAAAAAGACTCCGAAAAAAAACTTTTGTTTGGAGTTAAGATAATTTGGCTCTCAGAGGGGCTATTCATGAAACGGTCTAGTTGCGATCTTATTTTTTTTTTTTTTTTTTTTTTTTATAATTGCCTTCACCTTGAAGGTGTTCCTGGCCATTCTCAAGTAACTATGGGACACATAAATAAATCAATATTGATTCTCCAGCATTATTAATTTCACAATACCATCACAGTCTATAAGTGGACATTATTGTTGTTCAAAAATGTGAATAAAATTTTCGCCGTTTCAACTGATGGATCATATAAAAGGCTCGGTAGACCTGTAGGCAGAGCAATTTTACTTTTTAAAAGGTCTTGAAAGAATTGGTTTCTATATTTCATTAAGTTACACTCGAACACAATATGATTAATATCTGCTACATATTCTCCGCAAGCACATTGTGGGGATTCCAATATTTTAATCTTGTACAAATGGGCAGGAGCAGCAGTATGTCCAGATCTCAATCTGCAGATCGAAGAAATTTCACTGCGGGACAGGCGGGCTCCAGCATACCAAGGTTTTCTCGGGATGCACTTTTGAACTTCTGCATACCATCTTCCTCGTTCTTTAGAAGTCTGCGATCTTATTTGAATCCCAGACCTATCAGACACCATTTAATTTTAACTTATTATTTTGTTGAGAATCACTTCTTGCTGCCTGGTATAAAATTAAGACAAAATTACGTTGAATGACATGTATTTTTTATCTGTTTGCTTAATGATTATTTAAGTAATTTTGTACATGTAGTTTTTTTAATAATGTAGTATTTTTATGCAACACTCCGGTGTTTGAAGAACCGTCATGAAATTCACAACCGATATAAATTTAGTTGACATGATTCTCTATGATGATTTGGCGTTCATTAATTTACCTTCTGCCATTAAAACGGGTTACAAAAAGTGAGAGGGGAAAATAACGTTTTTCAGAAAGTTACGTAAGTTTTAATGGTCTCTAAAGAGAAATGTTTTATGTACACTTCTTTTTACTTTTTTTGCATAATTATTATAATGATTATTATGCTAGTTAGTCGGATATTTGTCAAGATTTGCATGCATTTAACTTTTGTTCTAGCTCAAGTATAATGCTTGGTCCACACTGAGCAACACATTTTTGATAAAACGCTGCCGACATGTTACTTAAAACAAGCAACATGTTGATGGATTCTCGTCAATATTTGACTGCCTACATCAAAAGCCTCCCATTAACGATCACTCCACTCGTCCAAATGGAGCATTTTCACTCCAAAAAATGACAGTGAGTAGGGAAAACCAAATGGATGATGTGGAATGATAAGGCGAGACGGATATCCATTGATCCAAAAATCAATCGCAACAAGCCGTTTGTTCATCACTTCAAACGGTTCGTCAATCTAGAAATTCGAGTGGACGTGGTCCAAGTAATCACTTCACTTGATCATCAGTGTTAAAAACTAAGTTCAAATTTTACATAATTCTTCCACCAGGGAACACCTTTTGCTGTTTTCAATCGAATTATAATAGCATAAAACGGGTATTCTCGTTATAATGATTGAAAAAAAAACTTAAGTTGCACATGTCACAGTTGAATGACATCCGTTTATGTAAAATGAATGGTAGTAATTTGACAACCGTTTGGAATGATCATGAATGGGGGCCAAAGAGATTATACGTTGCTTATTGCTTTTATATGTGTATCCTGTTGGCAAACATCGCCCAGTGTGGTAAGTATTATTCATTTAATTTCCTTACTCTTAATTCAGTTTTGATTATATACGGAAGAAAAATGAAATTTTGACACGAATTACCATAATTGAATATTTGTTCAGATATTGCCACGATCCATTTTTTTTGACAACCAGAAGCTATAAGAACAAAAGCACCAACAGCTCTCATATTAATTTTAAACACCAAATTAGTGTGGGCGCACAATATCACTGTCAACATAATGTATCCAGATACAATTTCTGAAGCATCTTTATTATTTGTTGCCCAGTGTGGACACAGCGTAAGGTGGTTCAAAAACGGACGGTATTACCTACAGTCATTTTTCAAAAAAAGCTTCTCGTTCGTGTTGGTTTAACGGTTGAGCAATAAAAAAAAAGTTTGGAGGAAAGTCGAATGAAGCCTCCGTTCAGCTTTCTAACGAGCTAAAAACAGGTTTGACGGCGCTACAAACGCTAGGCCCCTAATGAAGAAAATGAAATGGTGTGAATTTTTACGGTACGTTGCTTCGAAGTCTTCAATTTATTTCTTTTGAAAAAATAAACTAAGTGCCTACATCGGGAGTTCCTTTTTATATTTGTTCCTAATGAATGAATATCTTTAATCTTAAGTAGTACCTATCTCTGAAGTTTTATGATTTGTGTTCAACGCTTTGAACTAAAATGACATATTCTCTATCATTTAATATAAAAAAAGTTTTATTTTTTGATAATTCAAACGTGTTGGAAACCATTCTATTTAATTCAATTAAAATTATTCATTTGTTTTTCCAACGTTTGAATATCCTGTAAGTACCCCTTTTCTAGTTTACATGAAATTTACGCTGACTTAATAACAAAATGTTGTATATAAATGTATATAGCGCTCCTACATAATACTTCGGATAACTCCTCAGCCCATACAAAGTTTCCGTGAGTTTCTCACTTACTTCTTCTTTTTCAGCCGTCCCTCCACTGCTGGATGTAGACCTCTTCCAAAGTTTTCCACCTTTTCTGTTTTGTGCAGTTTTTGACCAGTTTTTTGCCGCGACAAGAACCACATTATCCACCCATCTCTTTTGAGGTCTCCAATTGGTCCCTTATTTTCATAGGGGTGCCATTTTGCAATTATGGGTGCCCATCTTTCATTTCCCTGTCTCGCCATATGTCCTTCTCGTTACCATTTCTGTTTTGCCACACGGTCAACTATGTCTGCGACTTTGGTTCGTCGTCTTATCTCTTCGTTTCTTATTTTGTCTCTGAGACTTAATCCTAACATCTGTCGCTCTATATCTCTTTGTGCGCGCATCTTAATTTATGTATTGTGTTGGCTGTGAGTGACATTGTTTCCATTCCATATGTCATTACCGGGAGGATGCATGTTTCGAAGACTTTTCTTTTTCAGGTTTATTGGGATGTCTTTGTCTTTAAAGATATGGTCCGGTTCGCCGAAGGCTGCCCAGCCCAATCCGATTCTTCTAGGTATTTCTCCTGTTTGGTTATATATTCTTCAACAGTTTCAACTGTCTTATTGCTTATTTTCAAGTTACTGTTGTTTGGACTCCATATTTTAGTTTTGGAGATATTCATTTCTAGACCCACTTTTAGGGAAGCGTCATGCAGTTCTTTTATCATATATCTTCCAGGTCTCCGCTAATGAGAACAATATCATCTGCAAAACGAAGGTGACTCAGGAACTTACGTAAGTGAGTAATATTCTAAGACTATTATAGACTCTTATTAGATTTATCAGTGATATATCAACAACTGATGACTCATACTGTTCGATTTTAAATGGTATGAATTAAAAAACCACTACGGGCTTACGACCGTCTTCTACTGTTTTTATATTTATCAGGTTTTTTTGAATATGCATTATGATTTTAATTTCAGTGTTTAAAATCTTAAATAAAGGATTTAGCTAAGTGAGCGAAAATGCAAATTTTGTTTTAGGTAAGTATTTGTTACCACATATTTAGAATATGCGGTAATTTGTTGAGATAGTTAATATAGATTCATCTTAAATACATTAAGTACCAACTCCACGTCAAACTTCGTCCCGCTCCTGAGAATCAATAAAATAAGCGGTGTTGTTTAGAAGATCAAACTGTGAATCTATACCATCATGGGCTAACCCTTAACACCCCCAACGTTTTTTATTCAAATCCTTCCAGGCGTATAGAAGAAACATGGTAACAACAATTTTTCACAGAAGAAATATACCTCAATATCGATTTATTTTATAAAAATAGAAATTAAACAGCTTTTTGTGTAAATTTGTGTCGTAGGTATGGAAATTTTTATAACAATTCAACCGGTTAGGGCTAAGTAAATATCCTAGATTTTAATTTATTGGATTGAAACGTAAAAACAAAATTATTTGATCTGTCCGAAGCAACTTCCTTTAGAAGAATAATCCGATGGGTGAAAAACGAAAAAAGTACCTAATCTAAAATAGGTATAATATTTTCGATTGGATCACTCCATTATTTATTTAAAGGACATGTCGTTATCAGGAATCGTTCTCCTGCGATAGGACCCAACCATGTCAAGGAACGTCTCTATAATATGAATGATCTGTTATGGATATGATATTTATTCCATTTTGATGGAAATCCAGGGAGTGGATCCCTATTTTATTCCACAATCAATCATTTCCGCTTTACTTCTATCAGGTAGGCAGTACACGATCATATTTTTTTCTTCTCCTTAATCTAAATTTCCTACCCCCGTATTACACCACGTCGAGTTGTTTTTTATATTTTACTAACTGAACCGTCGAACTTCGTCCCGCCTCAGAACCAATAATCGTCGTTGTACGTCAATTTTTAAGCTGAATTACATTATTAATTAAGTCAGCATAGTACCTACCTCACCACCTACGGCATTTCATGTAGTAGAGAAGAAAGGAAAATTTAGGGAATCAAATAGATTTTTTGAGTCAAATAAAAGAAAATTACAACAAAATTGTCAAAAAAAAATAGAAAAGATTCTGACACCTTTCACCTAGTGATATGAAAAAATATACTTTAAATGTTATCGTACCTACAAATAATATATACATATAAAAATCATAAAAATCGGTCAAACCTTTTCGGGGACCTATACGATAACAAAAAACCGTGACAATGATATAAAACCAAATTTTTAAAAAGATTTAAATTAGCGGATACCCGGCATGTGCTATGGTCTGTATTTGACATGTTCGACACGATAACCACAAATAAAAAAACTTTCTATTGAGAATCAATATTTTTGCCTAAGTCTCTTTTATGCTCCAAATTCTCACCAATATGGTCAAAATGCGTTAAGACTTTGGGAGGCTAGGCTCGTCTCGTTAATAGTGTGAAACATGTCAGAAAGAAAGATTTCATAAAGTGTGCTTTTTGATACTGTGTTTATACGAGTAAACTATTTTCGAATCAACTTAATTATTACAGAAAGAAACTTGTTTTTCTCATAATTAGCAGGCTTATCATTCAGGAGAAGTTCAATCACATACACACAGACGGAAATAATTTATATACTGAGATAACCGACGAATGAAGAGCTTGAGGTGGAATGAATAATTTTGTACGAATCCTTTGAGACTTAAGTGATACTATTATACAGTTCGTCATTACGTAAGTTTCTTGCAGTAAGAAGACATCAACCTTACTTTCTTGCTTCAACTTTTAACTTTTCGAGTTATTTCATAGTCATTGTACGAAGTGTATGATTGTATTAGCAATTGTTTTTCGTTTGTACTGAGCGCGACAAAATAAACATTTTACTTAAAATCAAATATTTTATCCAATTGTAAATAAAAAAAAAAATAGTACCCACATATTATTTTGTTAAAATAAAATTCACTAACTGATGAACATGCATTTCTTGGTGGAGTTTATTTGAAAATAAATATCAAATGAAAAAAATGTGACCATGTAGGACGTGTGCCTACGAAACTAGTCGGGAAATAAAGATTTGTGGAAAAGTTAAACAATTTTTTATTTGATACATATTTATATTTTTTTGTATTAATTTAACGATGTTTATGTCCTTGGTTTCAGTCGCCAGATTATGGTACCATCAATAACACGACAATATCAGACTTGCTCCAACGCTCTTTCAGAACAGAATTAAACGTCATTTTTTACTTTCTTCTACTCCTAAACACCTGTCTCCTGATCTTTGCCTTTTTCTCCTTTAACTATCCTCAATCAGTCTATCATAATAATTAAAAAAATAAATGTTTAACAACATTAATAAACGAAGGCATACCTTTACGTTTTCTAAAAATATTATTCAAATAGTTTTAGAAGGAATGTCGGGTAAGTAACTGAATTTACAACTTGTAAATGACTGAACCTATTTTTATGGCGTTCGGTTTGTTGGATTCGTCTCCCACCCGCATAGCTGAATAACTATTAAAAATCAAAAAATGATAACGAATAAAGTAAAATATAATTACAAAATTAGTATGGAATGGATAATCTGTGAAAAACTCCTTAACAAAAAAGGAAAAAGTTCGACGGGTCAGCTATTATATTGAGTAGGTACATCTTTGATCTCTGAAACCATTTCTATTTTAAAATTATTCAGTGACTGTTATCTCAATCTTGTTAAATTCATTCAATTTAAAATTTTGTGAATTGTCAAAATTGACATTGTTTTGACAATAAATAAATGTGTTGAGTTTAAAAATTGAATATCATTAATTATTATCTCAAAATCAGTATCCGAAAACAACCTCTCTAAGATGATAGTGAAAAGATTACTCAACACATTTATATAGAAAGGTTGAAATAATCAAGTTAATCTCTAAGTAGATCTTTATTCTGTGTGTCTCTTTCTTGCTTTATAAATGATGTATAAAACATCACACACTTTTCTCGCTATTATTGTTAGCCGAAGTTTACACAGACAAAGATGAAAGCCAAAGTTTCCCTACACTCTTTCCAATATAACTGAAAGGTACGCCAGGAAAATAAAGGCTATAGATACTACTTTTCATTCCTTCACCTTTGGCACCGTTCCAAGTTGTATTGATTTATTAACAAAAACAAGCGAAATCTCCATAATAAATCTATTTTTTATCCCGAAGCGAAGACGTAAAATTTTAGTGTCATCAGTATTGAGTTACATAAATTTTGTGTCCCAGCTCTGCACAGTTCCACCCGTGAGTAATTGCCGTTAATCCAATTTCCCGCAATGTCACACTGAGTGATTGTATTCTGCTTTACCTACTGAAAATATTTTCCATATGATATACTTACTGGTTTTTCGGGGGTGACTTTACCTACTTCTCTCATTGATGAAAACGAGTCTAAACTTTGATCCAAATCGGTGCCATAATAACTTACTTTAATACTTAAACCCTTAACCACCTTACAGGAACAGCTTTGGTATCACATCAAACATATTACCTAGGCATTAAAGAAGACGAGAAAGGACGTATCATACTGCGTTCCTTTCCTTCTTTAAATAGCTGAGGGATTTGGATATTGTGTGGGAGGAGGTCATAAGCAAGATCGAGCGCAATTGAGAGCTCTTGTTGTGTTTCCTCCCTATGCCCCCATGTGGGGTATGGAGGTTGTCATGTTTGTGTATTAGATAGGTAACTAGCAGCAAAACCTGTCGGTTACAAAGGGCTTAGAAAAGCGTCATTCATTAAATGATTGTCTTATAAACAGCTAGAACGTCTCTCAAATGGTTTTTCTTTACCACATTCAGAACCGCGGACAATTCAATATTTCCTCCTATTGCAGCAGTTTTTAGTAAGAATCTCTGATACAGTATCACATCTTCGATAAAACTTTTGCCTCGGATACCTGTTATTATTCATTATTATTGTAATAGCAACTATTGTCTTTCCCACGAAATTTATTATAAATATGAAAAATATTTTCCGTACCTAGTTGAGTTGGTTTTGACATTTGTATGGTTAGTATTTTTACTTGGGGTTCAGTGTTTTAACGAAAATAACGGGTTGCGGACAAACTAAAGCAATTGATCCGTCATTCGATGGCATCCAAGAAAGAAAGCGGTTGCTTCTGAAAACCGGTGAATAGTTTCAAAGCGTTTTTTGAACCTTTTTCAAATTTATGGTCTACTTTTCATCTTTAATAATATGTATAATGAATAAAAATTGTAATTTAATCAGCTTTAATTAATAAAAATCATAATAACAGATATCTACCTTAATAATTAATCAAAAAACACAATTTTATATACAAACAAACATTGTTATAAAAGATTGACATCTATATTAATACGTGAAGGGAAAACTTTGTGCCTCTTTTTACGAAAATTGAGCGGACGGAGGAGTATGAAATTTCGCACACTTACAGTTTATATAGAGAAGGGTAGCGAATGCTAATATTTTTTTGAAAAATTGCATAAAAACTACATTAAATCGATAAAAAAAAACATTAACAACACTACTGTAATGTTCTGTATTTGATACACACACACTTCAATGTATTTCACATTGACACAGACTTTGTTTATATATGTGGTCAAGGTTATCTTTATTAATAAAAATAGAAAAATCTTTGTACACAACATTTCAAATTTGACGTGTCATTGTCATTTATTTAAAAAAAAAAATTGATATTCCGCTCGCTCAATATATTATAGTTTAAATTAATTATGGTCAAATTTCGACCAATGAACTGGACCACTAGCATCGATAATTATGCAAGTAACCTCCTCATTAATACTTATCTTGTTTCGATTGAAGAATTGCGTGATTTATTCATTTTTATAAAAAGCAAGATTAGTTAAAAAAAAATCGTTTTAAATTCTAAACATAATAATAATACATATTCCGAGCTAATATTATAACTCTTTGAATGGAACTTTGATGTTACATGAACCCACACACCTATAAAACGTTGAATGCTGTGAATATTTTATATTTTAATTGACAAATTTCGTTTGCAAAACATAATTAGATTGAAAAAAAAACCGCTGTTCAACTTTGTCAGCAACCTTATCGATTTACGAGAATATATTATTTACCTTGTTAAAATTTATCGTCGATATATCAAGCCACATTTTTCATTAAACTAACATACTTTGTAAGCCTTCTAACTCTGTGCATATTTTTTTACAAATGTGTTACTGAAAAAATCAATTGTCTATTAATTTACGGTTCATCTGTAACTTTTAACCCTTTGTTCAATTTCCTTTTGTTTTTCTTATTTAGGTAGTTAGATTTAAAAAATTTAATCAAACGTCACTTTTCAAAAACACTCCATTGAAGATGGTTGCTTAGTCGGCCATATATATTATTTAAAAAAAAAATTGCAATATGTACTGCAAAGTTCGTTTTATTTATTATTATAATAATAATAATATAACACTTTATTGGATAAAAATATACATAATTAACCAAAATTGGCGGGCTTATTGCCTAGGGCAATTTCTTCCAACCAACCTATTATAGATATAACATTTAATCTGTTGCATATGTTATATAAAAAAAAAAAAAAAAAATTATACTTAGTCATTATTTATTTTATTTAACATATTCCACCAAACAGCGACGTTGCTTTTACAAAACAAATTATTACATAGTAAGAATGAGACACAAAAATCAATAAGCAGATTACAAAGTAAAATATATTAAGTACTAGTATGGTATAAACAAATCATAAAAACAATTATTATACAGAATAAATATTGATGACTACGTATTGATAAATGCGACTATTTTTTTTACGGCCATCACTTTGATTTAAATAAAATTTTATTAAATTTGCAAATTGTATTACTTATTCGTGTGATGCATTTCAAATATTTTTATTAACTCGCAGCTTAACAAAACATACATGTTAACGCGTGTGCAGTATATTTACAATTCATATCCCCTTTTTTGTTGTTATGACATAATTATGTATGTCATTCTTAACTTTGATTTTTAGCATTCTTCTTCTTCTTCTTTGTCTTTCCCTCAGTGCTAAGGGTCGTGATAATCAACATTAATATCACACGCCAGTTCCCTCCATTCACTCCGGTTCTCCGCCAACCGCAGAGCCCCACAAAAGGTCTCCCCAGTCGCCTCCCTCACTTGGCCACTCCATCTCATAGGTGAGCGCCCTCTACCTCTGCTGCCCTCCACACTCCCACTCATAATTATTCTCTCTAAAATTACGGCTCCTCTTCGCGAAAAGTGTCCATAAAATTATAAGACTCGACGCATGCAGACAGTGGAGAGTCGACCTATAACTTTTAACTCTGTCAGAATCGATATATTAGTTCTATGAGCTGTCCGTGGGATTCGAAGCAGGCGTCTCCAGCACCACAATTCTAGCTCTCATCCGAGACTTTATCGTCCAAGTTTCGGCTCCGTATAGAAATACAGAGAAGACCAGAGACTTAACCATTCTAATTTTTTGCGGGCCGTCTGATGCTCCAACTCTACCAAATCTTATTCAAGGATGTCATGGCGCCCTTTGCCATTTGGATTCCGGATCCGGCATATTTCCTTTTCGCATGTGCCGTCGTCGCTGGTGAGGGATCCCAGGTACCATTTAAAAAGCATGAACATGAAAATCATAAAAATAATATAGGTAGGTATGTAGGAAATCTGGACAGTGACCTCGCTAGCAAAAATTGCAAAGGTTTCCATAACAGACACAGCAAAAACTTCTGCAAGGAGAAATATAACTATGCATTTAAATTATGGCAAATGGCGCCTTTAAAATAAGACCAAGATATGGAAGGCGTCGGCGTTTAGTGTCGAGACGAAATGTCAACTGTTTGATGCGTGTGTGTTGCCCATTCTCCTGTATGGGAATGAGTCCTGGTACCTAACCAAAGCACTGGTTCAAAAAGTATCTGCATTTCAAACGAAGTGCCTCCTGAGAATAGATATAAGTGAATACTAAAAGCATTAACTTTATGTAAGGTAGGTATACAATATACAAGTATAAAGATTATATAAAAGATAATGAAGCTGATTTTTTTTTTTGAGAAAACAAATACTAATTTAATTTCTATCTACGAATAAAGAAACAAAATAACAGATACATAAATCAGAATAAATTTCATTAAATCTTTAACAGAGGCTAAGTGCCTGTTTGGATTGGTACACATTGAAGATATCCAATCATTTCGAGAAAAAAAGTTAATTTCGACGGATTATTAAAGAGAGATCTGTCTTCGTAAATTAAAATAAAATAAAAAAAAAAAACAAAAAAGAAAAATCATTTGTCATCTCATTGACTTTTGAAAATATTACTCAATAAAGCCTGACGACGACGCTTAGAGCTATACAGCCTGTTCCGTTTTCTATATGAAATTGAACATTCTTCAATACAGAAAAATTTACTTACTAAAGTGGTCGGTTGAAATTTTGTGTAAGTATATAAATGTAGTTCTATAGAACCATTTTCAAACATGATTTATTGCAAAACTTTAACAATATTGGCATAAAGTTTCTTCCGCTTGCTTATGCTGAATTTGGGATGCAATACTTTTTTTCAAAAATTCTTTTTCTTTTTAGACGATCAATGTGACTGTTTGAGAATTGTTTTCTTACGGAGAAGTTAACGTAACCACAGAAACAGGAATAATGCTAAAAGCATTCACATTTAAAAAAAAATGAGAATGCATTTTTGTAGTCAGCGGTTCAGTCGACGGCTTTCATACGAACAGCGGTTCAGTCGACGGCTTTCATACGAACAGCGGTTCAGTCGACGGCTTTCATACGAACAACGGTTCAGTCGACGGCTTTCATACGAACAGCGGTTCAGTCGACGGCTTTCACACCAACAGCGTTCTGAAGGTCGTGTTTTATAGCCCCGGTGACGATCATTTCCACTTTCAAAACACAGGCCGTGAAAATTATCGGAAATGTTTATGTGTTCAACTGAGTGAACTCAGAATCGTTTAAAAAATATACAAGTTATTGTTTCTTGAAATTACAATAATATCAAAGATATTCACTTATGTAGGTTCATTAAATTCAAATGCTTAAAAATGGATTTATAATGATTAAGTCTTCTGAAATCACCCTGTTTTTTAAGGCAGTTACACAAGACAGGGGAGATATTGGTGTGAATTGTTAGGGACGGTCTAGAAAGAAGATATTATTAAGACGAGAATCGAAGGAATAAACGTGGGGAGGAAAAGATGTATTCGAGAAGAAAACAATTTAAAATACACCAACCAATGGGAAGTGTTCTCGGGAGCAGGTTTATACCTATAGGTCGGCGCACTTAAAATAAGACTCAAGTGTAAAATTTAACAAAATTGAGTGTGATACATCAAAATGTGTGTTTCTGGATGAAGCAATTATTGGTGTATTTGATCAGCAGAATATCCCAAGACGGACGTTCAACAGCAGACATCAAAAGCAGAATCCATCAGGCAAAATACGACCACGTTTCAAAGTTTCGCCAACGTTTGGGATGAAAAACAATCCCACGGCGGAGGAATGACCATGTTCTCTGTCTTCTGTATAATATGATTCTTTTTTGCCTCTCCCGTCCTCTGTACCTTGAGGAAAGATTCAGATTCTTCCCGCGTGATTATTGCCGGCAGTTAGTCTTCTAACAGTTTTCCAACATGTAAAAACCAGGCCCAAATCTGCAATTCTTCAATTCAAGATGAGAAGCGTCCCCACCTTCCTCCCTATTCCTCTGAACATCGAGTCCATCCTACCCCTGTGTGTATCTCCTTTTATGTATGTATTTTTAGATAAAGGGTAAGCGGTCCAATATCTGATGGCCATTAACAGTAACCGGCCTACTTTTCTTTAAGAATAAGACCTGGGTGAGAATACAATACATGTTATATTATATCGATACGCTGATAGCTCGTTCATTTCTACACGCACTCTCCAAATTTTATTGACATAAGTCATTTATTTTTTGTGTCAGTTTAGTGCGCTCTCACTAACGGATGACGCGATCCAATGGCTTCGGTCTCTGGAGGTCAGATTGTGAGCGACCATAAGAAGAAGAAGAAGTTTAGTGAGATTTTCTCATGAGGTAGCTACTTTTATGTACGTAAAGTATCAGTAATCCGTTGTCCATTTGTTAAGGAAATGTGTTATACCTACATCAGATGTGTTTACTGTTAATTTATTTTGGTGGTATTATTATTTCATTTCGTAGAAAAGGCTTGCTTCTACAATATTCATAGAAATTAGGGATGAAAAAATGGATTTTTTTTAATTATACCGAGGGGTGGTCACTAACAGAATCAGGAATTTGATAATTAGACAGTAACTGGTCAAGGGGGCCAGTTAATATATTTTTTAATCGCGAAACATCGAGCATGTATCTTTTGAAATGTATCGCTACATACGCCGGTCGAATAATTATACGTCAAAGCAACTTTTCAAAAGACGTGCTCGACAAAGTGCTAAATGATAGCCCATAGCATCATAGAACCATAAGAACTGAAGAGACACTCCGGTGACAAGGTAGAATTGGTGAATGGAGTTATCATGGTTGATGCAGACCATTTCTAGGATTTTAACAAGAAAAATGAGACATCCAATATAAAAATCTGAATAAAAACACTTGTGTCTAATTTTTGCGTAAACTTAAAATACCTGTATACCTACATGACTCAAATTTTGCGTGCAACTTCTTTTTATTGTTATAGGTCGCCTAGGTACGTCCAATGACAGTTCACGTAGGGAGTTTATCGGTAAAAGACATATAAATTCTTCGACAATTCCGTTAAATCACGATATATAAAATTATTTACGTCTTCGAAAGAGAATTTAATCAGATTTCAATGTTATAAAAACGAGATTATTTATGTATCGTATGTTGTAAAAACACGTTTACTATATAAAATAATGACTTCCGTTTTATTTTGCAAAAGCGTTTTTATTTGATCTATATTCTCAAGGACAAAGTCTGTCAGGAAAACTAGTAACATATAAAATTGTAGATTAAGTACTGATAGAGCATAAGATCTAACGTAATATTCGGCTCTCGTTGCCACTTCATGCTCTTAAAACACCAAAATAAAGCAATTATCTTCTTTACACAAACGACATATTTCCCATCCAGTAACAGAGTAGGTATGCCTTCTCATAATAACTGTCTGTAATAGATCACTCATGCCGCATCTCTCGTCAAATTTCGAATTTCAAGTAGGTATCTATGGTTCACACTGATGCTTGACCATTTTGAAAGCACTCACTTTACCGACCTTGGTAGCTTATGTCTAGACACCGACTTCTAACATAAAGGTCCTGGGTACGTATTGAGGTATTTTCAAATATAAATTATGTATATCGGTTGGGTTTAATGCCATATTAGAAAGAAAATTGTAATATTTTTATACTTAGTTTGGGATAATGGTTTACCAGAATTTAGATTTAGAGAAAATGTCGTTGGTTTTTAACTAGAAACATTTCATTCACTTAAATAGCACAACACGCCAATACAGCAAGTAGGTATTATTGATGATAAATTTGTAATTGAGGCAGAAGGAGACACAATCCTTAACCAACCGCACTATTTTTTGTCTAGCATTCATATGGAATATTTAAGGCAAATTTAAACTTTAATCTCTAACAAAATTTTATAAGTTGTAAACAAACGATTGGATGAATTTTGCACAATGCTTTCACTTAACGTGCAACGAATAAACGAGAAGCAAACATGAACTCTTCAAGAAAAGAAAGGTTAAAAAAGCTGTGAAGGAAAAAATCCTTTTAAGCACATCCATTGAGAGCTTCACCAAGAGAGGGACAGCAATAAAGAAAAAAATGAGAAGTTTGTGGATGTTAAAAGAATTTTAATCCAGAAACGAATAAGAAAGGACGAGATAAGTGTTGTTGATGGAAGAACTTGTGGGGTTGATTGAAATTTTCATCGAATTTTTGTCATTTTTACGGTGAACGCTCAGACAAGGTTGATTCGAGCTAAAAAAAATACAAAGCTTGAAGATAAAAAATATAGAACAAGGTGTTTTATCTACAGCCCTATATCTTTTGAACTAAAGGGCTTTTGAGCACGAAACTTAACAACTTGTCAGTAAAAAGGGATTTTTCAGAATGAACGTGTTCTTCATAAATTGTCACACCAGTAAGTACCCTTATTCTCGTAGCGGTCTTAATACGCTCTTATCTTGATTGACAATCATAAAATGGCGGATTGGTATTCACAAAACAAGATTTCTAGTAGATATTGTCGCGGAGCCCTTTTTTAAGGAGGTCCAGCAGACTTAGGAAAGTCACGTAGACTGCTTCGTCTATTGTGTTTTCCTGAGGATTGGCTGAAAGAAAGAACACCTGGGGTCTTTTCCCCTTCTGCCCGGCTAGAGGCTCTCTGAAACAGACTCGTTATCCCTCTGGATTAACTTTGCACAATCTCAAGGGTGGATTAAAATAGTTTTGGCTCAAGAAGACTCTGGAAATGGTCATAGGCTCTAATAAAAGAATTTGTTTATAGATACAAAGGAATTTCACAGTTTATTCAAAACATATTTTTCATTGATTATTGCTTTCAACTTAATTTCATTCTAATATGGAATTTTTCAAATAATAATTCGTTTAATCAAACCTATAATTAATTTAACATACAATTCACTATAGGTGGAACTCAAAACCCAAAATTTGCATTGTCATCGCAGTTTATAAAAAAAAAATGTAAAAAACAAATTATGACCCAAGGTCAAACAAGAAAATTACAATTCTACATATATCAAAACTTAACGTTCGAATTATCCACCTTCTCAATCATTAATCTATGTAAATTTATATTTTACCCTGGTTATACCAGTCCACAATAAATAGCACAAGTAAAATACTACACTCTTATATGACTTCAGTAAAAAGAATTTGAAAGAAAGAAATTGAAATAAAATTCGTGTACTGTTTGCATGCTTATGGAAAGAAATCGCGGTTATATACTTAACTCAGGTCCGTAGACTTCTTCTAAAGTAAATTCTGGCTGACTACAATCACTCCTCCGATCCTCTCAACTACTAGGCATTCCCTCAAATATTTGGCATCCGCAACCCTCCAATTTATAGATTATCTCCCCAATAATACTGTTGAGCAGCTACTTTGCTTGGTTCTCGTCTCCAATCCACATCGTTCCAAAATAAAAAATAGGAGCCCGCATCGACAAATGTGAATATAAGTTTTACCCGCGATAAGGGTTAAACTGTTTTACGCACTGCCCAATACGTTCCATCCAACCTTTAGTCCAAACGATTGATTTCAATTATTAAAACTCCGGGTTATTTGCCCATGACTAGGAGTTTCTTTTCTCCCCCAATACTACGATATTTTCTCCATATACTAAGACATTTTCTCCCCAAGACTAGGAGTTTGTCTCCCCCAGACTAGGACATTTTCTCCCCAAGACTAGGACCCGCTTTTCTGTAAATAAAATTTACAAAAAAGTGTCACTAATAAGAAAATTATATGATTGTCACAAAGGCTACATTGCAAAGACATTACTGTATAAATTTCACGACCAAATTTAACTCTTATTTAAACATTACGTACCTCTTTATACTGCGGGTTGAATTTAGCACATTATAATTTACACCACACAAAATTAAACTTAGTTAAATAAAATAAAAATCTATATTTCTATTCATCTCGCGCGATGCAAAAATGCACCGTCACGGCCTGTATCCCCCGCTGTGATTTTTACAAATGCCGTCGCATAGCAGTGCGCTTCGGGTTACCTCGCTAATCTTCGTAACACCTAAGACCCTTCGGCCGTCGCCGAAACGACACTGCCCTACCACTCAAAATATCTGTTACAAATACCCCTCGACCACCGAGAGATTTTCCGGCCTAATGTTCGGAAAATTTCGACTCCACGACCTCTCCCGCATGCAAACAATTCCACGAACCCCACCCCAACGTTACATCAAGTACAGTATACTTAATTATTTTAATAATGATCAATACATTTCAAACTTAAACTATCTTATATTACTCTAGTCATCAGAAAACATAGGAAGAATTTTGCCAACCAGCTCAAGTCGCTAATACAATACAAAATAAAAAATAGGAGCCCGCATCGACAAATGTGAATATAAGTTTTACCCGCGATAAGGGTTAAACTGTTTTACGCACTGCCCAATACGTTCCATCCAACCTTTAGTCCAAACGATTGATTTCAATTATTAAAACTCCGGGTTATTTGCCCATGACTAGGAGTTTCTTTTCTCCCCCAATACTACGATATTTTCTCCATATACTAAGACATTTTCTCCCCAAGACTAGGAGTTTGTCTCCCCCAGACTAGGAGTTTGTCTCCCCCAGACTAGGACATTTTCTCCCCAAGACTAGGACCCGCTTTTCTGTAAATAAAATTTACAAAAAAGTGTCACTAATAAGAAAATTATATGATTGTCACAAAGGCTACATTGCAAAGACATTACTGTATAAATTTCACGACCAAATTTAACTCTTATTTAAACATTACGTACCTCTTTATACTGCGGGTTGAATTTAGCACATTATAATTTACACCACACAAAATTAAACTTAGTTAAATAAAATAAAAATCTATATTTCTATTCATCTCGCGCGATGCAAAAATGCACCGTCACGGCCTGTATCCCCCGCTGTGATTTTTACAAATGCCGTCGCATAGCAGTGCGCTTCGGGTTACCTCGCTAATCTTCGTAACACCTAAGACCCTTCGGCCGTCGCCGAAACGACACTGCCCTACCACTCAAAATATCTGTTACAATATCTTAAAAATTCGTTATGTTTGAAATATCAGTATGAAAATGATTCAGTTCAAATAGGAGTAACATTAGATTCCGATAGTTTTGTGAATACGACTGCTTGCGATCGTGTCTTAATCTTATCGTTAAGTGATTTTTAAAAGCGATTGATTACGAGAATAGCCCTGTATTGGACACATCACTCCAGCATCGAATCATATTTATTAATGAGCAACTGTATGAATTGTGACCCATATTTATACCTTTGTCCTACGCCGAAGAAATCTTTGTGTGATGGCTGAGTAGATACTCACGATATGTACTATACTATTATAGGAGGACAAGGCACACATACACTCACAATTTTAATAAATATGTATTCACTCACACATACACAAAATCACTGTCATACCAATTTTTGACGAGGGCTGAGTGTACACTTCACAATATCGATGTGTTGTGGTACTTGATTTATTATCAGCACTGTTGTATTGATATTGAGTTTTCCTTGCTGTTTTGAATGTTTTTCCATTTTTTCTTTTGCTAATATGTAGTGATTAGTGTTCTCTAAATGTATCAATAAGAATATGTGTTATATCTTGGAAAATAAGGTCAAGATTAATTAAGGCACTAGATAAGACTACATTTTAGAGGGATTTATTACCACTGCTAATCATTTTTAGGTACATAAATATATTCGTATGGGGATTATTTTTATACTAGTTTGTGGGTAATTAAGTCTTACATAAGTTGGTGAAAATTGCAACTTGATACATTGAATGTAACTGGAGATATTCAAGTTTTCATATCTAGGAAAACGTGAAAACCTACATATCTATAAGCAAAGTACACATATGATGTAAGTATATTTCGTTCTGGAGACTGCTGTCTGCTGGTAAACATGAGAAGCGTTTGATGTCAAATCGAACAGGAATAATCAACTTGGTTAATTAGTCCAGAGTTTATTGGAATTAATTTTTGTATTAAAAATGATCATATTACCATACACAGAAATATTACATTTCTATATTGTTTTTAGGTTGCTTTTCCTAATACATATTAGAGTCATTACTTTTAGAATCTTTTGAAGTAACTATAAACACTTTTAATGGGTTAATTATGGATTTATATTTTTTTATTGTAATAATGTATAAGATAGTATGTACTACTAAGAGTATCATACACTACGTGCAGAGGGACGCCTAAATGTCAATTTATAAATGTAACATTTGTAAAAGTACTAAAACTTTTGGAATGGCCAGGGTTTTTGAATTGACAAAGCCTGGCGAATTATGACCAAAACCTGTGGCTGCGTCCGAGAGCCTCGGCTTCAAACATCAATTCGATGGGAGCTGGTGAGATTCACGTAAAAGGGAACTTATGTACTTTTGGTACTTTATTTGAAATATCATGCCAGCCAGACATGTCTCGTACCTCTTTGATTGTTAGTTTTCATTGCCTGTTACATATGAATGATTTAATTATTATTTAATTAATATAAAACCTGTAATTAAAAAGATATGATGAAAAATGTCACAAATTGATAGTGAAAAATGTTGACCATTTTTCCTAAAATAGAGACCGTTGATTGGTTAATTTAAACCAGTCCTGTGATTGGTTTTCTTTGTTCTCGATTTTTGTATAAATAAAATCGCAAAATGTACGGCGAGTTGAGTCGACTACTGGAATCTACTTGAGATACTCCACTATTCACTGGGACCACTTCTAGAAGACCAACTCGCCGGACGTCTGCCTTCAAGATTGAAAGCTGGTTTCATTTCTACAACCTCTCACAACCCCTGGTGATCGGAGCTTCAACAATGATGGAACCGCTGCTGTCTCCCGATCTATCGACATCTGGTGCGTAAGCGTGTCGGTGATACTGAGGGCCTTCGTAGCTGCATGAGCTACTGGTTGGACCCTGCCCAGCTGACACATGCTAGCTTACAAGCCCTACTGTTCCAACCAAGCATCAAGCAAATTCGTTATCAAATTTTGTTTGGAGATTTTGAACCAGAAAAGGTAAAAAATGTTTTAAAAGGTTGGTACATATATTAAATCAATATGAATTTGTAACATGGAATAGCATGCTTGAGGAAGATTCCTCTTTACACACGGGGTATTATAAAAGTTGAAATAATAGCACTACGCCAATCTCCGAATCAACAGTACATAGACGACCGCCCTAAGGCCCAATGTTCAACAAATAGTGTACATTTGAAAGCATTAACAATAATCTGCACTTTTTAGGCTTTTTAATAGGTTTTTTTTGTAAATGTATCTGGGCTTACCCAAAGTGAACACATATACACTTTCGACATCTTTCACATAAAGCAAAGCTTGTGTTGTGAAAGTGGAAATGTTCAGCGCCGGGATTTGAACCTACGACCTCCAATACGCTGTACGCATGAAAATCGCCGATTGATACCATTGGTCTACCAACCACTTCCTAATTAAGCCCAACAAAGCACAAAATGAAATATTGCTATGGAGTTATTCACCGATGAAAACGCTTTTTGTCATCTTATGCCTCCGATCAGGTCACTTACAAGTACACAACAGATTTAAGTTACCGTTGGATACCCTATTTTGACAGGAATAACATTATAATATAGCATTTTTCGCGCCCTAATATGATATTTAAACTTTCAACATGAAATTCGTTAAAAAGTATAGCAGATCTCCTGTAATATAAAGACAGTTTGATTTCCCGAAACCATCGGTCAAAAACCCTGCTAAAATTTTTGCACAAATAAGACAATCGTAGAAAGTACTTGCTTAATTATCCACGTTAGTTTCCAGCATGGAGCATATAGATTCCATCAAAATTCTCCCACCCTATATCTTGCGACAGTTGCTCAACTTCATCCGATAGTAATTTTGGCATACCTCACCTTCTTGTCCCATATTGTGTATTAAAATACTCTTGGGGGACATGAGGAATATAATAATACTAGAGGTCCGCCCCAGCTTCGCACGGGTAGATAGGTACTTAAAAATAATTTAGTTTTCATACAGATCCCTAACTTTTTCAAAATATTTTATAGCATATTATACGGTATTTCGTTCACTACAAAATAAATTTAATTAAATTTATAGCGTCAACAACACGTGGTAATTATGCTGTTAAAATGTAGCTTATATGACACGTTCGTAGATTTACCATAGCAGCGCCATCTATTGATTACTTACTCAACCCAGTCGAAAGGTATCGACATCTGTTAGAATCATTTGGAGTTAACAGATAATTGTGACTGTCAAATAATAACAGACAAATAATTAGCAATAAATTAAAATAGCGACTATAATTTGAGATTTAAACTATCCTATCTCTCAAGTTGGATCGAACTGCACATGGTGTGCGAATTTTATTATAATCGGTTAAGTGGTTTAGGAGTCCATTGAGGACAAACATTGTGACACGAGATTTATATATATTAAGAAGATGGTCAAACCAACTCAATCTACCTTTCTGGATGATTATGTTGTTGATTGTTTGCTGTGTTGTACTGGCACGTACCATTATATTTGTGATGAAATGGTACCACATTGTTAGATTTAAACAAATCTAGATCTAGTTAAAAAATGATTTTGGTATCTCTGTGATGATTTTAATTAAAACGAATTTTGATAAACCTGTCTTGAATAATTACAAAAGTAAACAACGTTACGGTCGGAAAAGGGGTAATTTTCGTTTCAAAATTTTAATCTTGTTAGTGAATTTCTGACAACCGAAACCCTGACGAAGTAATGGAAATATTCGGAAAAAGGGAGGGAGGTCATCCGAGTCGGAACGAAGAGGAATCTGCGAAATAATTCGAGGGGAGGTTTATGTCGCAATAAGAAAAACTTAACCCTTTCAAAATATAAAACAGAAAGTGAAATAGTAGTACTTACCTATGTATTTTCTTTTTTTTATTAATAATGGCAATCCACCCGATGCCGAGTGATAACCTTCTTGAAATACAACCCTGTATGAAAATATTCTAAAGGAAGTTTTCTGATATTTATACCTATTTTTAAAAAGTCAGGAAATTGAAATCCTCCTTCGAGCCAAGACACATAATAATGCATGCACTGGCCATTCATACAAAATGTGTTGTAGCGTCTGTCATTTCCATCGGGGACTCCCAATGTAACCCCCTCTACTATGTTCAACCGCACTTCTTAAACAGTCCGCTGTCCGTCATGCACACCCAGTCAGTCAAGACTGGGTAGTGTCGGAATTTAACCAGGCTGAAACCCGGTTCCTGATGCCTTTCGGTCTACTCCGATACGTTACTTGGTTCTATAGTGCTCTCCTTTGCAGTCTTTCGTCTGCTTCCTTTCTTTGATAATAGTGCCGTCTACGACGGTCTATCCACCTCGAAGTCGGCAACCTTTTTGATGGATCCGAGACCGACAACAAAGTTACCGTTCTTGGTATCCGCGCTGTTCCACATCATTGTCAAGGGCGGATCCAGGGGGGGTTATGACCCATATTGTTATTACTCTATTTTTAAGTAATACCTACGTTGTTATTAATTGGAAATGACTTTTTTTAAGGAAAGCGTAGTTTCCAGATACCAAATTTTGGAAATGAGCTTTTTTTACTATGTGACCCCCCCCCCCCTGGCGTCAAAGCTGGATCCGCCCTTGATCGTTGCCCTAGTCTGATTCACCGAGCCCAAAGCATTTCCTAATACAGTAAGGCCTTCTTATTAAAAAGGAATACATCATGCATTCTTATTCTTGATTTCAATCATTCATAAAACAGACCTTATAATTTTACGTTCATAAATATTTTGTTTCTTACCCACGTGTTGTGTAAAAGTTAGTTAAACTTTAGTGGCTGACGGCAAACATTCTACATTTTTTGTGCGTTCGTTCATAGTCCATTTTACCTAATATTAACTAGTTTTTCAGCCATACAGCCCTTTTTGCTCTAACATACATTTGTTTTTTTATACCTATGTATTTTAGAAACTAAGTTTCCGTAAATCTTTAAAAAACATAATAATATGTATAAACATCACATACTATCCTGCGATCATAATAATATGTATAAACATCACATACTATCCTGCGATCATAAAAATATGTGTGGATAATATTATGAACAACAAAAAAATCCTTTTGTTCAAATTATATCGCTTACATAAGTGAAGCAAGAATGCACGTTTAATTAAATTAAACTAATTAGTTTTCGATACAGATGAATCTCTTCAGAAACATCTATCGAAGTTGGTATATAGAACAAGCAAACTAAGCAAGTATCCCTATAATATTATAGGAACATCCACTCCAAGTCTCGTTCAATTTATCGCCAGACTGCATTTGTACTCTAATTATATTGAAGTTTGACAATTTGTAGGTTCTGCTTGCTCTTCCAAATCATCAATTCCAAATCACAGGCTACTCAACCATGACTTTGGTCTCAGATTGGGGTTCCTTAGTCAGACCGAGTCAGCCTTCATTGAAAATGGTATACTTGAGGTTAGAAAGATATTTGTTTTGAGGGTGTTATGTAGACTACATAAGGGAATTGGCCAACTGACGAGAGTGACAGGGGAAAGAACTCGATCTGCTGTGCAGGGTTTCCTTGCGGTACCATCAGTACACAGTGCTCTGGGATTCAGATCCGGCCACTTTTTAGCTCCCAGATTGTTCAATGGGTTGGACCCTACTTTGAGAAGTATACAGAGTGTAAACGAGTTTAAAAAGTGTATAAGAGTATGGTTGCTTACTGTGAGCAGGGACGTTGTATTTGATATGATTTTCAGAAGGATTGTATAGGTTGTCGATGGGGTTTGTTTGGGTGGTTTCATGATGGCGTTGGTGTGGGCTGAGGGTTTTCTTTGACTGTGGAGGCTGTGGCTGTGCTCTGTGGGTGCTGTTAATATGAGAGTACATTGTATGTTTCTGTTCTGTGTTGGTTCTAAGCTTGTTTGTGTTATGCCTTTGACCATTTATTTTATGTCTTTATTTTTTAATTTTTTTTTTTGTAAATTTAATTGTTTTTTTTATTTTTTTTTTATTTGATATATATATATATATATATACATATATATACTTTGAATTGCCTTTTTATTGTTGCTGTGCATTTTGTTTTACTTCAACTGCTGCTGTTATTGTTGTTTTCGTTTTTTTTTTCTTGTGTTCTGACATTTTATATTTTGACATTATTATTAATATTATTTTATTTATTATTAATTTTTGACAGCCCGCGGCTCTATTATTAATTTTGTTCTTGTATACTTTAAATATTCTTTTGGATTTCTTTGTATGCTTAATAATTGTGCAACTGTCCCGTTTTAATTTATTATTATTGTTGTATTTTATTATTATTGTTTTTTGTAATTTATTAAGGTTATTGCAATTTATTTATATTGTTGTAATTTGTTATTGCTATTGTATTTAATTTATATTGTTGAAACATATTATTGTTATTGTAAATTATAACTGTTATTGCATTTTAATACTATTATTGTAATTTGTTATCATTGTTAATATCATCTTGTTCTTTAATTTTATTTTCCAAAGATTTGTTGTGTCTTAATGTGCCTAGTCGTATATGCACGCTAGCCTCAACACAGGTTCACACCTAGTGAGGCGGCAATTTTTTTCTTTTTTATTTGTATCTGATGTGTATTATTGTTTTGAACTGTATAATATGTATGAATTTGATGTGACAATGATTAAATAAAATAAAAAAAATAAGATTCCGACAATCATTACAACTGGATTTGACTAAGATTGATTCTCAAAATAAAATAGTTAATCTAAGTACAATAATTATTAATCATGAACATAGCGTCAAGTCAACACCTACAATTTGGGTTAACCAATGAAATTAAAGCATACAATTTTTTAATACGTGTCGGGTCGCTTCAAAATAATTGTCGATCACTTTTGCAGAAATTGTACGATGCTCTTCGAATACCGGTTCACTCCCATATTGCTCCCATTGCTCAGCCAGGATATTTTCAGTTTAAATTCCATACATCGTCTATACAATTTTTCAACAGCTATAGTAGTGACCCCTTAACTATGTTTTAAAATTCTGAAAAAATTGGTGTTCCATTTTTACTTTGTAGAACTGAATTACAAGGTGTCCCTTTAACATTTCAAAGTTCAAATTTTAAGAAACAAAATAAACAAATGTACACTTCTCTACCTATACAAAGGCGTCAATATAGCCGGTTGAACTTATTGCCTGAGGCATTTATTTCCAAACAACCGGTCCCGTGAAATTTGACACGGACCAACCCCGGGTAGAAGTTTCAAGTGAAAAAACATATTGAAAAACTCTGACCCGATCGGTAATCGAACCCGGGACTTTTTGATCTGAAGTCCACGCCTGTACGCCGAAAAGGAAGATTTACTCGGTGTAAAATATATCAATAACTGTGTTTGTGTACATTGAAGTAAGCCCAAATTCATATTTTATGAAAATTATTCAGACTCCCCTAGAAAATAATTTCGGCAACTTTTCTTCAAAAATATTATGATACCTACTCTAAATAAATGAAATATAAACTACAGTTCTAGCTTTCCCGTCAGATGTTGTCCTGTGATATAACAAACTATGAAGTATGAATATTGCATTCGAATTTAAAAGAATGATAAAAATGACTTTTAACCAATGTTCCAAATCACATATTTTCCATACGAATTCTGTCAATCGCACCAACTATCAAACACCTGGCAGTTTGTGTCAAACGACAATGTGATTTCAAACTTAGAATTATTCACTTTTCGCGTTTAAATTTATAAAAAAAATCGCTTCAATGTTAATAAATTAGAAAAAAGCTTGAAAAAAATCCTTCAAAAATCTGCCAATGTCAATGGTGGTGAGGTAGGTAAATAAAAAATGTGTTTCTATTGAATTTTTCACAGATTGCGTTGTTGTATCGGTATTCGTTCCATACTTACTTTGATATTTAATTTTATATTATTTGCTATCAATTTTTCGATTTATTATTAGTTATTCTGTTGTCCGGAACAGGGAAGAATCCAATAAACCAAAAATGATAAAAATCTGTTCAGCGGATCTTGAGTTATAAGTGTTCGCACTAACCCAACTTTCATTTATGTCAGAGATTATCTATGGCTCGCTTGGACCATACCAAAGAGAATGTAGCAAAATATCGCGAACTCCAGCTTAGTAGGTCAAACTACATAACTAGAAGTAGGTAGATAGGTACCTATATACATTACAGTACTAGCTTTCCCGACAGACGTTGTCCTGTGGACCCTTTGGTCCTAACCAGAGGCGGCCCGTTCATTGTGCACTGCGCCTCCAGAAACAGAAATAAACTAACTAAATAATAACATTAAAATATTAATTCTAAAACGTCCATATTTCATTCGTATTCAAAGCTCAGACGGGATTAACCTCAGAATATAATTATATGCGCGCAATTTGGTTGACTTTGTATGAAAAATGTCTAAAACGCCAGAAACGGTGGAGTAAGTGAAATGGGCTACTGTAAGAGTAACAATTACGTATGCGAGAATGAGGGTGCAGCTGCAGGTGTAGAAGATAATTTTGTTGTTAGATTATTTCAAAGATGGCGTCGCAACATATTCGTTCCATACAAATTTTAGTATCATATTTTGTATTATTTCTTATCCATTTTTCAACTTTTTATTAGTTATTCTGTTATCTGGAGTGGAGAAGAATCCAATAAATCACACATCGGAAGAATCTTTTGAGCCAATCTCGAGTTATAAGTGTTCGCACTAACCCGACTTTAATTTATATTAGAGATTAGAAATCGAGGTAAAAAAAAAACGAATTTAGGCGTTGAGATGAACAGAATGATATTGTGGACATGAAATAAAAACTTTTATTGAAATATAAAAGTATTTCTAAAGAACGCTTAATGAAACAATGCTCAAGAGCAGAATATTGTGTAAAACGTAGAAATTGAATATGTAAACTAGGTATAGAATGACTCTGAAAAGGCCGGCAAGTGTAATGATAATAATTGAATGAGTAGTGTTAAATGCTCACACTGCGAGGAATAAAAGTTCCGAGTATTTGACTAAAGTAGGAATCAACATTCCATACATCCATTCAATCCCTTTCATGTCTGGAGTGTCTGCTGAGGGCCATCATCTCGCCTCTTTCACCGTCAAATAATAAGCTCTTCAACTTTCATAATAACGACAAACTTATACTAAAAGCATTTCCCTACACACCGTATCATGACGTATTATCCTATGGACTGTATTTATGCGGCGGCTTTAGATAAAAGACCTACGTGGTTTTGTAAAAAAGACAAATAAAAAAAACTTTCGAGTCGATAAAATAAAACATAGGTATATTTGAACAGAAAGTTTTTGTGATATTTCTCACTTCTTTTCATGAGTATTTTAAGAATTATTATCTCTAAATTCGAAATTTAAAAAAATAAATTGAAATCGTTTCCAATGATTCCAATCTAATCCGTTACTCAAATTTCGGTTACATTTTACTGACGGAACTTACCGACTGTATGCATATCATGCAGTTAGCCATTCGTCAACTGATAATTTGTGATTTGATGTGTTTGACAGTTCTCAATTTTTATTGAGCAATTTCTTCTTCTAGGGATTAAAGTAATGATTTTTCTTTTAACTTATCGTTACACCATGTTTTCCACAATTTTCTTTCCTGAATTTCAGCTCTTTTAAAATTTGATTTTCAACCAATCCACAAATTACCTCTTTACATAATTTCATAGATTATTAATATCACAAACCAAAAATCATTGTAGCTTGACCCGTTATACTAGAAGAAATTCTGATTGGGACACTGCTTGTGGTTTGTTATTGTTATGTGTAGTGAAATGTTTGTATATTATTTAAGTCATCTGTTATACCTACCCTGAATTAAAACGAATTAAAAAAAAACTACTTATTATTAATTTCACGATTTAAAAACAGAAAAGTTTTAACAGATCAGTTCTGTTTCCCTGTGAATTGAATTACACCGAGTACCCTGTTAGCTCCCTTACGGCTAGGGGCATGCCCTAGATCTTGTTTCAGTAAGATATTCCCTGAAATTGCCCCAGTTGAACTTTACACAATGGATAGCGCCTCAGAGGTATACAGACCTTCTATAAATCAAGGTGATCTCGCTTAACCACAGACCAGCAGTGCGATAAAGGTCTACGTGTAATAAGCGTAGATTCCTGTATTATAATCGAGGTCAAATTCATTGAAAACCCTATAGGGACCGCTACCCGTGAACCCTTAACTCACAGAACTCTTTTAACTTTTCACTTAAGAGGGAACAAATACCGGAAGAAATCTTCCGGAAGGGCAGTTTACTTCGACCGAAATTCTTACTTATTCCTTTTTTAAGGGGAGTTCTCGAACCCCGATACGATGTGAGTTGTGAGTATATTAGTAAGGGTGGGATCGAAGCTTTTATATAACTTTGTTTATATCACTAATTTCCATGAAACTTGCATAAAAAAGCTTTCGTTTGTTGTGAAACATTCATTCAATACAACCCGGCAATATATATTATGTATTTTCGATACACTATTATTGATGATACTTACTTAATCCACGTTCGCTCCCAGTTGGAGCATGTGGACGCCACGAAGTTCCTCCAAGCCTCTCTATCTTGCGCCAGTTGCACAGCTTCATCCCAGCTTAGGCCAGCATCTTGTAGAACCGCACTGAATGCCCACTTGATTGTTAATTTCGGCCTGCCTCGTCTTGATGATACATATAAGTAAAAATGTTGTTTTATATCAAACCACTTTTTTGTGTGTTTTTACTGAATTTCAAAATGTTGAATTGCTGGTTCATCCTTTAATACAGGCTTTGCCTCGTGGAATTTTCCTAAAACGGTTGAGTTTGTTTTACTCGTGTTAAGCTAAAGTGCATTATGTACTTGTTTTTTGCAATTTATTTTGACGTAACATTGCTGTGGATCGAGCTAGGGGATCGGTTTCGTGCGGGTCGGGTTTGTTGCGGATTGGTCTCCTCCGGGATAGCTTGCGGTGTGTGGGGGGGGGGGACTAAAACAGAAATGTATGTACATATGTATTTGAGAAATAAACATGATATTATTTGGGCATAAAAGTTATAATATATATAGGTACCTATATAAAGAAAATTCTCGAAGAGTCGGAAGAGTGTATTTTTCAGCATAAATACAAATCCCTATAAATGGTGCGTGGTGAAAACGTTAAATAAACGAAAAAAAGTTCAGAATAATTCATGTTATTTTTGTAGTAAATCCTTTTTAAATTTACACTAAGGGACAATCAAAGAACAATGTCAATCTATCAAAAAGTCTACATTCTACTTCTCTTTACCAACCTTTTGTGTAAACAATGTAAGATGGGGAATATGATACGATAAGAATAGTGGAGTAGAGAAACGTTTGGTATTGTGGCGATGTCAAAAAAGGAATGTAACTGAAAACAGAAGGAAATGACATTAGGAAGGCTTTGTTTTACTGTGAACGGCTCGCGTGCCTTCCATTGTGCGGATAATGTGATTGACGCTTTCACACCAACATCGCTAGAATTCTAGGATAGAAAGGTATATTTCATTAGACAAAATAACATGTTCACAAATAACATGGTCATGATAACACACAACATTATAACATAAAATCAATTTCTAATTTTAAATTTCTAAGACAATAACTGCGGTTATTTTGTAAGAAAAATATAAATTTGGTTGCTCTAGTTGTTCTCAAAAAAATCCAATAGATGGCTTCATATTATAAATCGTTCGGTTAACATACATATTATTTTTTACATAATTTACGAAAGAATAACCATCGGACCAGTTGCCTTAGTGGCTAGCGTCACTTCAAAGGACAAGAATGGAAACAAAAAAAATCTCATAATAATTGGGAGTTTCGGGGATTTGACATTGTTAACGTAAATTTCTCACACCGAGCCAGCCTTCGAATAACAGTGGGTAATACGTTCGTAAGCCCGTATTCGTTTGTTCATACTATTTGAAAATCGAACATCATTAGTAAGTTGTCAATAGAGAAGTTGTTTTGTATTCACTAAAAGTAAGGTCGTTATTATACAAGAAGAATTGATTATTGATCGAAGTATTTGAATTGAAGCATACATTATTTAATCGAAATGTACCTCGTATATTAATTGGGAATATCTACTTATTTCATCGATTCGTACATATTTTCTGTTTTCCGTGTCATTTTGTCGGTCGGTCTTAAATGGCATGTCCTTCAACATTAGTAGAATAATAACACTCCTTATTCAACATGAAATAATAACTCCACATAAGACTAGCTTATCCCAACATTATTATCCATTATAAAATAATGATATCATTTCGTCTTAATTTACCGACAAAACAACATATGAACATAAAACATTATTCTAAGGAACTATAATAACGCTTGGCTTTATATTCATTTCTCTATTGTTTTAATCATTATTTACTTATATTACGAAATTAAATAGTAAACACGCTTTACGAACAAAAATATTAACGAATTTTTTATGTAGTTAGAGTTACCAGTTACCACGGTTAAAATTGTCTGTGCATCCCTCATGTTTAGAACTATTTAAATTTGGTTGATCTCTTGTTCTCAATAATTTCCAACTTTTATCTCTAATATTTCATTAATTATTAAATATCTGCTTGTTGTTTTTCGACATGTTGAACACGTCGAGAATTCTCATGATAAGAAGTTTCGAAGACTATTGGAAAAAATAAAAGATTCTTGTAATAATAACACTAATCACAAGGAAAAATCAAAACTGTGCAATAATAATACGAGATCAAACAAAGAATTACTGATAAGGTACATAGAATTTATCTATGTCTTGCCAATATCTTTACCGTGAGCCTCAAGTTTTGGACGAGATGAAATGTGTTTATCTCTCTTTTATTTTTTGTATTATTTTCTTACTAAAAGTATTCCGTACATATTACAGTATCACGAACGTTCAATCTTGTTGTTGATTCAATTAGGAACTCCACTTATTTAGAAAAGTTTTTACGTAAGATTCTTTGTTTGGATTCTTTCAGAAACGAGAAGTTCTACACGTGCTGCGACGAGCCGTACTTGGACATCACCTTCAACATCACCATGCGCAGGAAGACTCTCTTCTATACAGTCAACATCATCATCCCATGCATGGGAATTTCCTTCCTCACCGTCCTCACCTTTTATCTGCCTTCGGATAGCGGGGAAAAGGTGAGTAGCTGTCTGATATTTCTTACTATCACACTTATTTAAATATTTGTATTTCATATGCAACAAAATTTTGTGTTTATTTATTTGCACTTTAAGTAAGTGGCCTTTTATCTTCAAATGAATCTTATTATTTCTAAGTCGGAAAGTCTATACATTATTTACGTAAATAAATAAAAGTAACGGAAATTAACGTCTAAGTTAATGAAATAATTAATGGCCTGTAATACAGGCCCTGTATACATCTGAACACGCGCCGTAACGTAATCAATGCTACGTTTCAATGCAATGTTTCGCGTGGTTCGTACGTACTTTCGAAATTTGCTAAGTAGCGTGCGACGTTACATTGGTTACGTTATGCAGTGGGTTCCTAGGGAACGGTCAGTCACATGACAAGACGGTGTCTTTCAAAATTATATGACAATGTTTTTCGTTACTACGGAAACAATATTGACAACGTTCTCAACTGACATATTCACCGCTTTTAAAAGTAGCGACGTATCCGTAGGAAAACAAACCATTACCGCGCGTGTTCAGATGTGTACTGTACAGACCCTAAGATGGCAAAACAACGATTGACGGATCAGAAAACGATCGATCAGTTTAATTGAAAAAAAAACTAATTCCCTTCTTTTAAATCGATTATAACAGAGAACTAGATATTTTAAAGAAGTCAAGTGTATTATTTTATAGTTTTTCTTAGTTAAATTTAGTCTTCAACTTAAAAAGACATTTTATATTTACCGTTTGTTTTAGCAATTAAATAATATATCTTTTCGAACAAGAATCTATTCATTTCATTTCAGTCAATTCAAACTAATACGATTTTATTGATAGTCAAATTTAGCTGATAAGAAATATTGCAAACCAATATAAAAAATATATATATATATATATATATATATATATATATATATATATATATATATATATATATATATATATATATATATATATATATATATATATATATATATATATATATATATAATATTAAGGAATTTTGAACAATCCAAAATAAAATGAGTTGTATAATCATCTGACCGTTTTACCCACCTCTACCTACATGCTTTAAATAAAGTTTCATATTGTCATTTCCTGTTATGTCTACTCATTTCCGCTCTATATTTCTTCCATTCATACAAAGGACCTGAATTATAACTTCTAACTTCTAATGTGTGAGTTCAGTTTGTTCCCAACAGTACCCCTATTCAGAATTTCTGCGAAATTTACGCTAGCGTGAATCATCAAAATTTTGTATGGAAACGTGTACAGCATCGCCCCTAAAGAACACTTCTGCAACCCATGCAAATTTTCTCGAACGTTTCTCACTAACGCTGGTGAATAGTTTTTGGAATAGGGGTACAGTTTTAGTGATATATTACGAAATATTATTGTAGGGAAGTGGTCCATAATATTAATATACCAAAGCAACCCTTTTCTGCTCCTACTAACCCCGAGGTACAAAGAATTAGAACTACTTAATGATGTTATTGTGTTATCTCAACTTTGCTGAATTTCCTGAACACTAAATCTTTGTTCTGCTATCTTTGTTTATTTTACTTGACATTATCGACTGAAGGTTATTTATTGCACTTTTCACCAGTCAAACTTGTATATTATACTAATGGAAAATTTATCAATTTGTAAAAATTGATAAATTTATATAACTATCATGGAAACTTGGAACGGTTACAAATTAAACTGAGAACAATGGCAAGCAGTATTCTGAAAAAAAACCTTGATACACGAAATAAATCAGTGTGGAAACAGATAGAGAAGGGATTTATCAGAAATGGATGGGCAAGACTTTAACCCCAATTCCCTATCAGATCCGCTAAAATTTGGCATTAACTTAATTTTTATTTTCGCGGGCAATGTCAAGTGATTTCAAACATATAAGCGATATTGCTTAAGAAATCTATCGAAGTGAATATGAAAGTAAAACGTGTACCTACGAAACTAGTCGGGAAAATAAAAATTTGTGGATAAGTTAAACATTGTTTTATTTGAACATTATTTTGAATACGAAAGATTTGATTTTGATTTTATTTCAAATGAAAGATTTCCCCCATGTCAAAATTATCATCATGGCCGCCAAATTTCCTTTTTCTCAAACAAATTTATCTTGTCAACAAATTAATATAACCACTATTAACATATATTTTTATGACGAAAACAAGAGCAAAATAATATTTTAACTGAAAATAATAAATTATTCTATTTTGATTGTTGTTTTTAAGAGAGGTCTCTGAAAAAAATTACTCGATTTTGACATAATATAATCGGTAAAATTTCGGCGGGTCTTTCTACGGTGCCGCTTAAATTGATCGAATATGGGGTCATTTTAGAGTTATGATAATTTAAGTGGAAAGTTCAGTTCAAATTTACTTTTTTCATATATTTTTTGGCGGATCTAGCGGATAGGGAATCGGGGTTATAATATTCTGAATTTAAGACTACGTGAGATTCCTCACTGTTTTGCAAGCATCCGTATTATCTTTTGGTGACTCTTTTTTTTCTCGTTCTAAAGTATGGTTTTCAAAGAAAATAATATGGATGAGGCGTAAACGGGTAAACTGCTAGGTATCTAATCGCGTTAAATTCGGAGTTCATCTATTTAGCGCGAATCGATGCTGTAGTATGGCAAGGTATCAAGTGCACCTATGTTTCTGCAAGTTTATATTTCTTGCGCGATGTGTTTTTTGTTTAATTGCGTGAGATGAATTATTTGAATTCTTTAAAGAATTTTTATTTTTTCAAAAATAATTTTTAAAATTTCCAAGTCGCGTTGAATTCGGGGTCGATTTATAATATTCGGGCTAAAACCGTAAAATATTTACAACTTCAGTAGTGACTTTTTTAATATTGCTGATGTTGTTAAAACCTTAATCGTATATATGGACAATTTTTTGGTATGTAATATTCTGCTTACCGCTAGTGTTTAGTACCTGTGATTAAGTACCTACGTGTAGACACGATTATTTATTACCATTAAGTACCTACGTGAAGACACGATTATTTATTACCATTAAGTACCTACGTGAAGACACGATTATTTATTACCATTAAGTACCTACGTGAAGACACGATTATTTATTACCATTAAGTACCTACGTGAAGACACGATTATTTATTACCATTAAGTACCTACGTGAAGACACGATTATTTATTACCATTAAGGTTGGAATAATAATTACATTTTTGACTCCAGGGAATCCCAGAGATGGCTATCTTAATGAGAAAATCTACGGATTTAAGATCTTGACAATTAGCCAATTACCACTATTCCCACATGAATTGTATAATTTCATTAAATCTTATATTAATAATCGTATATTATATTTTTTTTTTCATTTAAATCTACACCCAAAACCTCATAATTTTTCTGCCTAGATTATTTGAAAATGCGTCGTTATGAATACTTATTTCATGAGAACCTAGAAAATTAAAATAGTGTTTATAGTCCTAGATATTATAAAATAAAAAAAACTGTTAATCCTTAACCCGTTTTATACCGTGGGCCCCATTTGGGGGTCGTTTCTTTAAATCCTGCCAGCAACACCATCTAGGAGTTTTTAATATATTTTAAAGGTAGATATCATCGAGAAAGAGTGCTTCTTTACATAGGAATACATTTTATAACTTTTTGTTAGTATTTTTAGTAAAAAAAATAATCATCGAAGCTTAATTTTATGGATAATTTTTTCGATATATCATTGAACCAATTCACATCTGATTTTGAAAGGTTAAATAAATTAAATTTTTAATTTTTTCGATTAAAAGTGATAGAAACATGTATTTTAAGTAGAATATTCATATTTTTAATTTAAAACAATATGTGAGACTTTTTATGTACAAAAAATAGAACGATACCCAAATGGGGCTCACGGTAAATAGCGTGTACTAAAATCAGTATGGGTAATGGTAACAAAATTTTCGTTTTGATTTTATTGCTATTTTGGGCAGCATTGCACTTTTTATTGAAGAATCTTGAGAATTATATGGATAAAAGTTATTTTTATGATATTGAAGAGTTATGAGAAGGTGTGCACTTGGTTTGTTGCCGCCTGGTGATGTGGATGGTTTGTTTGTTTGAAAAAGTTTTGACGAAGCAATAATGGAAAATATTTTCCCAATGGCGCAAGGGCTTTTGAAAAACAAAGGTACCTAAATGAGCGTACATATGGAGAGGGGGATCTGAGGTCCACCCCTCCCCCCCCCTTCTAAGTATCCGATGCAATCAAAACTCGCACATAATTTGGAGCAAATGATTTTTCAAGTGAGTATGGCAAAATCATTTGGGACAAGTATTGTTATGTTGAGGGGGGGGGTGACAGACACCATTCTTCCATGCGATAGCTTTTGCTACGTGTGTAGGTACATGCCACTCCATCGAACGATGTTAAAAAAAATAAACAGTATCAATTATTTATTATCTTCAAGTCCTGAAAAAGATTTTAGGTAGGTATTGTTTTGCAGATAGGATACCATTCTCTGCCACTTTCAAATGTACCTACCGGTCAGAACAGAAAAATCTGTCTGTAAAATTGTAAAGAACTGTATACCGATGATAAAAATATGGAAAAAAACGGAATTTACATTTCCCAGATAATGCTAATAGGAATACCTACCCATTAGATAAGAAATCAAAGAGATAAACATTTCAAAGTTCGGCTTGCAAAATTGATGCACTAAATACCGATTTTATGCAGTTTGGTGTCTTCTTTATAGCACCAGTGCAGAAAAGCATATTGTTTCTGATGCTCTGAGAAAATATCAAACGGGGAAATGCGTATTTAGAAAGGACAAAAGCAATGAAAATGTGTGATTCGTAAAAAAAATCTCAGATATTTTTTTTAAATTTTAAATATTTGAAGGGTTACATTTTGAATGTGTAAAAGATGACATACCTAGTATGTAAATTGCATTTATTTAACAAATAATTCTTAAATTTTGTTTGAATATGAACACAAGAAATATTGCAATAATAATTGTATGGAGTAAATTATAACACGCCATTAGCCGTCGGCCCCATATGGGGATCATGAAAATTTTCGATAAAATGCTGGTTTTTCTTTTTGGATTCGAAAAATTTCTGGTTAACTTTTTATTTTCGTCCTAAAACCTAACAGAATATGGCAGAAAAAATGAAAAATAAAATTTGGTAAAAAACGGGTTTATCAATAATAAAATTAAAAATATGTAGATTATAGGTACCTGCTAAAGGTTGACTAACTTCTTGTGCATGGTAAAGATCCTCATGATTATGTAGTTTAATTGTTTTTATTTTAAATCTCTGTTGAACCACCACTTTGGCAAAATCTTTTAAGGTGAAGTGATCACAATAACTTAGCATTTAAAACAATTATTGCATAAAATTGACGTACATTATATTATATATATGACGATTCTAACAAGTAGGGCTATTCTCGTAATCAATCGCTTTTAAAAATCACTTAACGATAAGATTAAGACACGATCGCAAGCAGTTGTTTTCGCAAAACTATCGGAATCTAATCTTAAATCCTATCTTGAACTGGATCATTTTCATACTGATATTTCAAACATAACGAATTTTTAAGATATCTACTAGATTTCTTGTTTTCTGAATACCAATCCGCCATTTTATGATTGTCAATCAAGATAAGAGCGTATTAAGACCGCTACGAGAATAAGGGCAAAGGTTAAGTATATAAATGAAAAAATCATAAATGTACTGGCTGACCCGCCCGTCGTACTTCAATCTAACCCAGAATAAAAAATTATTTTGATTTATGATTTAGCATGAATTATGTACAGTAGCCCTAGTATAAGCCCTAGAATATCGAAACGATCATCGAAAGAGTTTCGAAAAATTTTCATACTAAAATGATCGAATGATTCGATCGTTTGATTTTATAACACTAAATGCACGCTAATAAGCGGTTATTTGCGTGTAATTAGCTTTCGATAAAACTCGTACTAGCCCCACAGTTTATGACATAAAAACTTAATTCAATTTAGCTTATAATTTATTGCATTTTGTAATATTTATTGTTGATTCGGATGTGGGGTGAAGTTCGACGGGTCATAAGTTTGTAAGGTAATTAAAATAATTCCCGTATAATTGCGTAACTTTTAAAAAAAACAAAAGACGGCGGTGTAGGTTACGTTATTGTATATCTTGTTGGATGAATAGAATCCACTAAACCCAAATTTTACCGAATTATTATGGTAAGATTCCTCAGACCTCTTGAGGAGGCCATCGCATCTGTTACACGGTGAAAAGCTCTTGTTGCATCCCTATTCCTTTCCATAAAGGCCATATTGATTGATTGTATTTCTCGTGGATGACACGTTTACTCTCATAAGTTTAATTGACATATTCTTTTTGGTTATAACATAATTAAGGTAGGTAAGGTCGAAAATTGATGACATAGTTAAAATAGATAAAAAATTATATCGGTGAAAAATATTTTAATGAACTGCCATTGAGCATTAGGGAGATAGAAAATTATTATGGACAATTGTTGCGATCAATAAAACATTATTACAAAGAAAAATATATTTATAATGAATGAATGAGGGAAGACGTGAATGCATTTTTGTTTTCAATTCTTTTCTTTTTTTTGTGTTTTCTGTTTCTGTTTTGTTTAAGCGGGAGTTGATCAGGTCCTCTGGTTGGGTATGTTGGAGACACATGTAAAGGGAATGTGATTGTTGTTTTGAATTGTTGTCCTCGTCTGTGTTTTTGTTGTGTTCTTTATTATTTGAATTTTATCTTTATGAATACCAAGGCGCAACCTCTCTCTACACAAACTCTCTAGAGTTTTATGAGAGAGGAAGAAATTGTTAATACCTATAAGAATATATAAAAATGAATATAATGTAAATTATAATTATTGCAAGAATTTGATAAAAAAAAAGGGAGGCAACAAGAGCTCTCCATTGCGCTCGATCTTGCGCAACATTTATGACCTCCTCCCACACCATGTCCAGGGGGCCTAGACAAAATACATTTGGCGATCGACTACAAACGAATTTTTCGACAATGTAGAGTAGGAAGAAAATTAGCTGTCCACTTTTTATATTTTTTATATAAGTGTCATTGTTTGGATTAAATAATTGTTTACATGTTCCAGTGGACAGATATTTTTTTCGCACTATACATTGGCGAAATCTTCGTTTGTAGTCGAACGCCAGTTTGAATTTGTCTACGGGGGCAGATTCCTCAGCTCTTCTTCGAAGGACCGAAATTACCTGCATTATTATAAACCTTTATACCACCTTTATAATATAGAAAAATAGTATTTATTTAATGACTATTTCTCTTGATACCTCATAACATATAACTTTATCCACAACTTCACCAAGCATATTATCGTTAAGTTAGTAAACTTGCAGATTCAAGTTTTAGTATAATATTTTTATCATATTGAACCTACTCTTACCCTGTTGATAAAAGTTTTCGTACCCCTACTAAGTACATTGGAAACGATCCGATATTATAGAATATCTATTGCGTTGTTTTTCGTGTAAAGTACAGTAAGTATAAAAATAATAAAAGTGTATTTATTTGTTAGAAATGTATGTATGGATGTATGTCTGCGACACTCTGCGACTAAATGATAATGTATGGCTCTCGTTACCATTTGCGACTCTTTTCCCCCGAACATTATACATTCACGACTGTCACATTACATTACCAAATAGATTCAGAATTGAAAATAAATGTCGCTTACTAGAACTTTACCCGTGCCAAGATTATGTTGTTTAAATAATGTGAAGAAACAAAGAGAGAACTCTTGTTGCCTCCCTATGCCCCTACCACACGCTCCGTCTTACCTGTGGTCTTGCCTGCGCAGGCAAGACCACAGGTAAGACACGACGACACACGATCTTGCGCAATGTTTATGGCCTCCTCCCACACCATATCCATGTCCCTCAGATCTGCTTCGAAGGAGCGGAACACAGTGTGAGAGGGTCTTCCTCGTCTTCGGGACCCTGATGGGAGGAAGAACAGCGCTCTCCTCAGCCAACTGTCATTCGGCATCCTTAACACATGTCCCAGCCAAGTCCATCTCCTCCCCACAATGGTAGAGGTGATGGGCTCACGCTGGGTGCGCCGGCGTATAGCATCGTTCGTGATGCGGTGGTACCATCTTACGCCCAGAATTCTCCTAAGGCACTTCATTTCAAAAGCTGAGACTTTTTGTGCCTGGGCTTAAGTCAGGTGCCAGGACTCACACCCATAGAGGAGAATGGGCAACACACACGCATCAAACAGTTTACATTTCGTCTCGACACTAAACGCCGACGCTTTCCAAATCTTGGTTATGTTGTTAAAGGCGCCACTTGCCATACCGTGACCATTGCGACGTGTCATGTTCATTTTGAATACTCTTAATCACAAAAGAGCTTATTGATTCTTGTAGCAATCTATTGATAATGCCTAGCGGTTGAGTCACCCACTTTTATTCTGAAAGTTGTGGGTTTCGAATATCTTCTTCTACCACAGAACATGTTTTGTTTTCCGTAAAGGTTTCAAAAGTGAACTTGTGTTCTCTTTGAGTATTCCCAGATTCATTAAAAAAAATCTGAAAAATGTTTTATAATAATGCACGTAATTTTTATTTTTTTCTGTAGGACTGTATACCTGTAGGCCTAGACAAATTGCATTTGGCAATCTCCTACAAACGAATTTTTCGACAATGTAGAGTAGGAAGATAATCAACTGTCCACTTTTTATATTTTTATACAAGTGTCTTTGTTTGGTTTAAATAATTGTTTATATTATGTTCCAGTGGACAGTTAATTTTTTCGCACTATACCTACATTGGCGAAATATTTGTTTGTAGTCGAACGCCTACGACAGGACTTTAAATCCAAAAGATTTTTTCATTACATAAGTAAGCCATAATAATATTCCGATTTCTAGACAAACTCAGAATTTTGTTGTCTACACGGACATAATTAAGGTTCCTAGTTTCTCAAAGTGTAGTATGTATGATACCGCCGATAACAGTTAAAACATACTCTAATTAGAATGTAAATGCATTTCAAATGGATGGATGATGATAACTAAACATTTATATAGGACAGCCTCGCACACATTCTCAGAGTCGACTTCCCAAATTGTTTCTCGACTTTACCAAACTTAACTAAACTTTATTATTTTGTTACTCCAAAAACTTTTAACTCAGGCACGTCTCTGCACGACATATATAGTTTGATACGTTTCAAACTATGTAGATGGGTTGCTTAATCAACAATGTTTTGAATAAATTAACCCAAATGGTTTTGATTCTGAAAACTTATTAGGTATATTGGAAATAGATTATTTTTAAACCAAAGTATTAGCAAGTGAGCTCAATTTTGAAAGTAAACTCTCCACCACGCAAATATTACAGGAATTATAAATTCCTTATTCAACAAAACACGCGAATTGGCAGTCTCCATATCAGATAAAGAAACAATCAAATCTCTGACTAAAGTTCTCATGACTGACAACCTTCTTGGCTTAACGGAAGGATCAATTCAGACAGCTAATATTTTTAGAAATTTGAATTGAACATTATTTTTTAGAAGATCACACACATTTTAAAAAATAATGTTCAAATAGCTTTTATATATTAAAATGTTTAATTTAAACATTGTTCATAGTTCTTTATGACGAAAATAGATGGGAACGATGGCATAGAAAAATTCAACAAATAATCTAGTAAAGGTGCGTTTTCATCAAACGAGCATATAGCCAGAACTATAGAAATAGAGCATTCTTTCTTAATCGTTGATATTGATAGCGGTCAAACAACAGTGAGCAAGAGCTTGGGCGCGTGTAATCTATCATCGCCCATGAATTATCTAGTTCTAGGTGTTAGCTCTTATCCCGTGATTTTGATAGCGGTCAAACAAAAGTGAGCAAGAGCTTGGGCGCGTGTAATCTATCATCGCCCATGAATTATCTAGTTCTAGGTGTTAGCTCTTATCCCGTGATTTTGATAGCGGTCAAACAAAAGTGAGCAAGAACTTGAGCGCGTGTAATCTATCATCGCCCATGAATTATCTAGTTCTAGGTGTTAGCTCTTATTCGTTGATTTTGATACCGGTCAAACAACAGTGAACAAGGACTTGGGCGCGTGTAATCTATCATCGCCCATGAATTATCTAATTCTAGGTGTTAGCTCTTATTCGTTGATTGCTTGGTGTCATAATTAGAGATGAAACGGATAGCAGTTTAGCCGGATACCGGATATTCGGCCAACTAAGCAGCCGAATTCCGGATAATAAGCTGCCGGATATCCGGCGTATGTTTCTGGTTGGTTGGTGCATCCATATGGGATCATTGGGAATTGTCGAAATTGTCGAAAAACCCATCAACCGTATTAGTTAGTCTGGATTAGTGTCGTGTGATAATATTTCTTCCTATGATTAGAGCGTTTAGATTTTTAACTTTTACCCTCGGAACCAAGGTCGTAGCCAGGATAGTATTAGTGCAGAGGTTCCCAATCCAATCCAAACTCCCTTTACGCTCCACTTAGGGGCATAGGGAGGCAACAAGACCTCTCCATTGCGCTCGACCTTGCGCAATTTTTATGACCTCCTCACACACTATGTCCAGATTCCTCAGTTCCGCTTCGAAGGAGCGGGACACGGGACTCTGATGGGAGGAAGAACTGCGCTTCCCTTAAAATATGTGTGTTTTTTTTTTCAAAATTAATAAAATTCACTGAGTGCTATATCTAGAAGAAGTCTTTATTAGAGCCCGGGCAGTGCGTGAATTGCGCTTACGTAGGCGGCATATACCAATTGGACTGACTCTGTTGCCGGAACGTCATTGTTCCAAAAATCGCAGAATCTTATGCATATTCCAGTAGGATGATAATATATGATGAAACGTATTTTTACTAAACTCTCCTTATTTCCGGAGATAGGGACAACGCTTGCTACCTCTATATAAAGAAATAAGTATTCATTCTCCATAATTTTCTAAGTTGTAGAATTTTTCTTGTGATGACAATGTGTATTTCTTAAGTGATACTTTGCTAAATAAATCAATTAGTTATCCAAAAATATATTTTTTACTATCCGGCCTGATAGGTGCTAGTTTACCGGTATTCGGCCGGATAGCATTTACGCCGCCGGATAGGTCGGATACCGGATAGGTGCCGAATATCCGTTTCATCTCTAGTCATAATACACATTCATGCGGGAACACTCTATTACTGGATCTGGTTCTATGTTCGTTTGGTGTAAACACTTATGTATATGAATGAAGGCAACTGTTTTATTTTTTTAATCAACCGACAAAACTACAAAACAACGATGGTGGAATGACATTGTCGCAGACTGTTGTAGCAGCCAGTTATGGATCAGGTTGTAGAAGCTCATTAAATGCACCAAGACGAACCACTTGTTTTAATTCTGAATATTACATTAAATAGAGGGAAGTACCTTTAATAAATAGACACACCTAAACGACAAAAAAAGTCGTAGGTACACAACTTGCCTTAAGTGCCTTCCTTTTTTTACATCCGACATGGCCTTCCTTAAACAAAGTACTTCTACAGAAATTTTGTTTAGATAGGTATGTAAAGAAAACAAGTAAATGATCGATCATTCGTTAATGCGAAATGACACCAACCTCGAAATAAAATCAAATTTCTCACTTGTAGTGTAAAACAAAAGATACCAGGGGACTTCTCCTATTCGAACCCATTTTTCACATAAAAAAGCTTTTTGTTTACAAGAATCTCTCCCGTTCTGGAGTAAAAATCCTGGTAAATGATGTTACACCGCTTGCTTTAAATATGGATAGAGGTACACTCACACATTACTACACTTAGGAGCACTGCGGTGGCTAAATATAAAATATATAAGGACGTGAGCTAACTTAACATAAATCCACGATTTATCGAGATTAGAATTCATAGTCTCACCTCTGCGACTCATCAAAACATTTATTCCAACGGCTTGGGGAAATGAAGTTGTTACGCCTATAGGGCTCGGGAGACAAAAACATGAAAATATTATGCAATACCTATAAGCGAAACAAACAGAAAAATTTCAAACTACTTCGGTTAGTATACTAAAACCCGTGGGAGGTATTGTGTGAGGAATGCCCTCCCTGATCCCCTCTAAGGATGGTACATTTAGAGGCTCTTCTAGTGAATTTAATTTAATTGTCACACGACTGTGTAACTAGTAAAACAAAACAAGCAAAATTTAAATCCTCATACAATACGAACTTGGGTATGAACAAATACTATGGTTAGCAAACTAGATACTCTCAAACCTCTACTGCAACCAGCCAATTAATCCAATTAGGTATCACTACACAACAACTATTATTTATTTAAACACTACTAGCAAATAAACTCAATCACTAGATGTAACTATGAATCTCTACTTGTTTATTTTAATCCGTCACTACGCGATTACAGTATACCCGACACCACTCTACGCTTATTTCCAAATATAAACCGAAATTACACTTTCACCAATCACTAATTATTTTACAATTACGGATACGCTTGAAATAACACTAAATACGTCAAAACTCTACTCAGGCAACAGATTAGTAGCGTAAGTATATATGCGTGCAGCTACGTGTATTAGCGTGTTATGAGGGCTCGCCGTGCCATACAGCTATTTTTAAGAAAGCTTCCGAGAGGCGGAGTCAGGACAAGGAAGGGGGAAAAATGGATGATCTTATTGGTGGAGGCGCCTGTGATGTAGTGTGCGAGGGAGACAGGGTAATTGTTTTTATAACTGCTACAAATTGTCTACGCGCGAACAACTTATAATGAAATAATTATACATAGTTTTTTTTTTTTTATGAATCTTTCATATACCTAGTAATTAATAAATCTTTTCTTTATACATCATTTTTTCTTAACCGATATGTTAGTCTTATCTACATTGAACATAAACCTAACTTTAATACATCTCTTAGTAATAATCTTTTGAAAGCTTAATTCAATCTTCTAATCATGTTATGCTAATTTATCTCTTAAAATTAATTACAACCTTGTGAATCTTATATACTAGAAATCTTATATACTAGACATGTTCAATAATTGTCTTAATATTAATTATTATTAATCTTATTACTAATGTTGGCCATTAATCAATTCTATCTTAGGTAATTCTTAACCTACACATAGGTATATTCCTTCTTAATTAAGATGCTTATCAGTAATTAAACTAACGTGCCTTAATCAATAATTAATCTAATAGTCTTATAATATCTTATATTACTCCTTAAGCATATGTGTTATAATTTATCATTTCAAAACAACATTATAATCTCTACACATTATTTATTCAGTATTTAAGTCTTGTTTAAACCATAGTCTATTATAGAACAACAACATACCTACTTCTGTTAATTTACAGTTACAACTACATAGGTACATAATTTGATAATCAAAATACAATGCCATCTAAACAATTATATTTGCCATACCAACCCCTTGTTATATTCTATATTTTATTATTACAAGGGTTTTTTCATTCTGCAAAACAATAACATGCACTCAAGAGCTACCCTTATCTACGGTGTTTCGAAGCATCCAAAAAAAACCCGTTTCACTAGAATATTGTGAATTAAACAAAAGCCTATGTTAGGGACAAACTGTCGCCGTGTTATTGTTTTCTTATCGCTCGGAACCCACAATGGGATCTACCCACATCCCCTACTTTCATGATTTCTCAGAACAGATTTTGAACGCATCAATCGATCATAACATCCGCCCCCTCTTAAACGTTCAAAATCTGTTATTTAAGTAACTTTAAACTAACTTAATATAACCTTCTAGGGCGCCAATACATTCAATGGTAATATCTAGGATAGCTGTGAATGTATAAGCCAGTTATCCTAGTTTAAAATAAAAAAACATCCAACACCAACATTAACTACAATTCTATATATGTTTTAAACGTATTTACCACTACCAACTATATACTTCTAAGTTCTACCCACAACCTCTTTTTTTTTTTTTTTTTGTATTTTTTTTTTTTTTTTGTTTTTTTTTATAATATATAATTTCTAACTATGTCCTATATTTCTAATATAACTTATTTTACTTCACTACTTAGCCTATATTCCGATCGATAAGAAACTCAAACTTTAATTTAAGGTTCAGTTTCCTGGACCTCTTCCTGTTGAACAGGGGCTAAATTTAATTCGTCTGAATGTACTTTAATAGGTTTTCCTTTACGATCTATCCAGTAAACGTTTCCCCGTCCTACTGGTAATAGAACCGTATAAGGACCGGAGTATTTTGGTGCAAACCCAGCATGAAAACCCGCTACGCGTTTTGAGAGTGGATGTTCTCTCAACATAACCTTCTGTCCAGTGACATAACCAGGGACCTTTCCGTTGGTCTGGGCGTATTTACTTCTATACCGGTCCTGGTTTTGACGAATATTTTTATTTATATCTAATCTATTTGATCTTTCCGGCTTAGTATTTGGGGCTACCGACGACCATTCGCCAGGTCGTTTAATTTCGTAGCCAAATAGAGCTTGGCTTGGAGTCATTCCCGACGCGTCGTTACGTCTTCCCCTAATTGACTCTAAAATTGAGCTTAAGTGCTCATCCCAACGCTTGTGTTCACGCCCTAATAGGTGAACACGGAGCAATTTTTTTAATTCTTGATTTCGGCGTTCTGTTATGTTAGCACGGGGTAGGTAAATCGCTGTGGTCCAATGCTGGCATTGCCACCTATCTATTGCCGAGTTCCAAGACTCGTGACTAAACTGTGGTCCGTTGTCTGAGAGAATAGCCCTAGGATACCCATACCGTGAAAAAATCTCTTTCTCTAACAAGCCTACAATCTGTGGTGCTCTCCCCGATCGCATAGGAAATGCTTCTACCCATTTTGTGAACATATCTGTAACTACTAATAAAACCGTATTCCCCTTAGCTGATCTAGGGTATGGGCCCATCAAGTCAATAGCTAAAATCTCAAAAGGATTTTGTGCTACCGATGATCCTAAAGGCGCGCGTGGACGACTTGGTAACGCTCTCGCTCGAGCACAAGTCATACATCTCTTGACAAACCTTTTCGCATCTCTATTTATGCCTGGCCAGATAAAATATCTCCGAGTCGCTCTAAGCGTTTCCCTTTCACCAGGGTGGCCAGCATGCCTACTGTTATGATAAAAATTTAAAACGTGAGGGATCATAAATTTCGGTACGATCAGTTTCGGAACTGATTGTCCGCTAACCTGTCTATATAAGTAACCATCAATTAATTTGTATATCTCCAACCAATGCCTATCACGGGCATTTGTTGGTGGACTGTTGGCAGAAAGTAAGCTTTCCAAATGGTTTATCATTCGAGACAACCGTAGATCGGTGCGTTGTGCACCACGCACACGATCTGCCAGTTTTCCAGACTGCTGATCTTCAGCGTCCCGAAGACCCAGACCGTTCTCAATGAGCGTCACCTGAGGTAGACCTCTATCTGCTTTCCAGCCCTCCTGGCTAACATTGGGGTACATTCCCCTATCTAACGAATCAATATCCTCAGTGATATTAGATTCGGCCGGATTTCTTGACAAGAAATCAGGTAACTCATTTTTCCTACCTGGGCAGTGTTCTAACGTAAAATTAAACTCCTGTAATAACAATGCCCACCTAGTTAACTTAGCTCTTTCATCTTTAACCCGTTCTAGCCATGTCAACGCCTTGTTATCTGTACGTAGGATGAAATGTGTACCTTCCAAATACTGACGATATTTCTTTATCGCCCAAACAGCCGCGAATGCTTCCTGTTCATTTGAATGCCAGCGTTTTTCTGCATCAGAAAAACGAGCACTAGCGTAAGAGACAATATCACGACGTGATAGAGAACGGCAGCGACGCCGAACTTGCTGGCATCTGTTTGCAATACGAATTGCCTCTCGAAATCTGGCCTGCATAGGGAGAGTGGCCTACTTATAGCAATTTTAATGCTATCCATTGCATTTTGTGCTGAGGCATTCCATTTGAATGGCCTCTTCGTGCTCAACAAATCAGTTAATGGAGCTGCTATCTCTGCAAAACGATAAAGATACTCGCGCAACCAATTCGATAAGCCGAGGAAGGACCTCAACTTCTTTCTTGAAGTAGGCACTGGGAAGTTGGCAATAGAGATTGCATGTAACTTCTGGGGATGGTTACCACTAGACGAAACTACGTGACCTAAAAATTCTAATTCTGTGGTACCGATCCTGCACTTATCTGAAGCGCACCGCAAATTATATTGCTGTAACCGTTCTAAAACTAATCTCAAATGATACATATGTGAAGCCCAATCTTTAGAATAAACGATCACATCATCGAGATAAACAAGGCAAAAATCGCGTAGATATCCAGCCAAGACCTCTTGACTCATTATCCGTTGAAATGTTCCTGGGGAACCTTTCAAACCAAAGGGCATAACTCGAAATTGATAGCAAGCTCCGTCAGGGGTTGAAAAAGCGGTTAAATGTTTACAATCTTCAGACATTGGGATCTGCCAATATCCTTTCTGTAAATCAAATGACGAGAAATATTTCGCGTTACCTAAATCTTTTAACGTTTCATGAATAATGGGTAAATGTGATGGCTCGTCCTCAGTGACAACGTTGAGTTTACGATAATCTACACAAAAGCGATATTCATCCTTCCCTCGCTTGGGGACCATAACTACCGGAAAACTATAACATGATCTACTGCTTTCGATCACGCCATCAGCCAGCATGCCTTCCAGCTGGGCCAAGAGATGCTTCTTTTTCTCATCAGAGAGCCTATACGGAGGTAAACGAATCGGGCGTGCATCTTTCAGCTTAATCTCGTGAGGTTGTAGCGGAGCAGGGCCAGAATATGGAAGAAACACCTCTTTAAAATCATTTAAAATACCTATAAGACTCTCTCGGTGTCCGCGAGGTATATCGGATTGCAACTCTGGCAATTCGACATCACACTTCATTTCCCCACGTACCGGTATCAAATGCGTCGTCACTCTTTCTACTCTACCGAAATGAAGGCAACCCCTATGTAAATCTATAACGCACTTTTGTGACGTCATCCACGGCACTCCGAGAATAACATCATCCCTAAGCTTATCTACGACTAAAAACTCACAAATAACCTCTATACCCTGAACTAAAATATTTGTCTCAAGTCTAGCCGTTACCTCCATGTAAGCACCTTGTTCTGCTAAATATAATCTGTCAATATGGGTCTGTTGCTTACGCAAATTTCTAGTTAATCGGCTACATACAATATTATACGAAGACGCAGAGTCCACCAAAGCTGTACACTCTATATTATTAAACGACATTCTAATTCGCGGGAGTAATGGCGTTCCCGAATCTACAATAGCTACACACTGCGGTTCTTCAGAAAATTCTATCGCATCTAAATCTACATCTGATAACCTTTGTCTATCTCTATCGCGTTGTGGACTCTGTACCTCTTCGGAACTTGAACCCAAAAGTCTAAAATTATCGCGCTCAACATCTTTACCCTTACCTTCACGATGTAACCACGCTTGAACCTCGACTGGCCCATCACTACTTTCGCCCGTATCTTCCCATATTAGCACCTCATCTAACGTTTCATTATTATTTATAGAAATTGGTTTAGAAACTATGTTTCTAGACCTAAGCTTCACATCATTATCAAGGACCTTTGCTACAGGTTGAATAGTCGGTCGTAACTCTGATTCAACCTCCCTATGTTCTAATCCGTTTTCTAGTGATTGCCCTGAGACGGCTTTGATCCGGCGTTCCGTCCAGGGCCTTGAGCGTTTAAATTAGCGTTCTGGTTTCCGTTTTGCCTACCCCTGTTTTGATTCCAATTATTTCTATCCTGTCCTTGCCCATTTCTATTCCAGTTATTATTATTCCTATTTTGACCCTGTCTATTATCAAAGTTATTCCTTTCCTGTCTATTATCAAAGTTATTCCTTGCCTGATTATTGTAAAAATTATTACTATCCTGTCTATTATTGTTCCTTGTATTTCTGTTCCTGTTCTGATCATGATTCCTATTGTCAATTCTAAAGTTATTTCTATTTTGATTACCCCTATTTTCAAAATTATTCGACTGATTGAAATTATTATTATTAGAGTTTCTAAAGCTACCCGACTGATAATTATTATACCCTTGCCTAACTGTCTGCAAATTTCCCCTGTTATTATTATTTCCCTGCCTATGGAACTGTCCGTCGCTATTCCTGTTATTAAAAGCCCTATCGTTCCTATTCCTAGTCAATGGACAATTCCTCTGAACATGCTGCCCGTTGCAGTTATAACACGAAATGCTAGATGTTTGCCTTTGAGGCTGATGCAAAGCTGGTGCCGGTTCGTTATTTATTACTGGATATACTAATTCTGTCGGGAAATCAATTTCAGAGACGCGGTTCTCCAAACTGTCAAACGTGATGTCATCTTTGGTGAATTCTCTACGCAGAACATTGGTGTAACGTGGGAGCATCAAATTTAATAGATGGAAAGCGAACTCGGCTGAATAAGCAACATCGTTTCCATAAACCCGGTCATAAACTTTCGTCTTTCTACTTAAAAATGAAGATCCCGACTCATTCTCTTGTTGTTTGTGGGAGAGTAAATGACCAGTCAATGCCAGTCTATTATTGTCGATCCCATACCTTTGTAATAAAAGAGCGCTGAAGGCCGACCATCTCAGCAACCCATTTCCACGGCTGGTCCACCAGGTCTTGACGTCACCGCGAAGTTTCAGAGCAGCCAACCTGACTTTCTCCGATTCCCTAATGTTCCGAAGAGCAAAGTACTCTTGGCAATCCGCAATAAATGCCTTCGGACATTCTTGAGGTAACCCGCTAAAAAAGAAGTTCTCATTGAGTACTTCATCTCTCACATAAACGATCTGCGGTCTTATATCAAAATTCCTATCCCTCGTTTCGAATGTGTCAGCTGGTGGCACATTATGGTCATCATCATCATCATGTGACGAAATGGGTGGCGTTTCGTCAACGCCTAACGAACCTGCCGATGCAGCCCCATTTCTCGTGACCACCGCGAAAATAAAAAGTTTGCAAACGCGTAGCAACAACTCGAACCAATTGAAAATAATCATTTTACTTTTCGATATAAAATAGGATTTAAACTAATGAAATTGACGGATAGAGAGAAAAATCTTAGTGGATTCTAGTATAAACCGCGTGGTCTACACGTGTTCAAATATTCGAAATTTCTATAAAATTCACTATAAAAATAATAAAAATTGAAGACTCGTCTCAGGGTGAATTCGTCAATGCTTAATATATAACTAAACACACGTTGGGCGCCAAGTTGTTACGCCTATAGGGCTCGGGAGACAAAAACATGAAAATATTATGCAATACCTATAAGCGAAACAAACAGAAAAATTTCAAACTACTTCGGTTAGTATACTAAAACCCGTGGGAGGTATTGTGTGAGGAATGCCCTCCCTGATCCCCTCTAAGGATGGTACATTTAGAGGCTCTTCTAGTGAATTTAATTTAATTGTCACACGACTGTGTAACTAGTAAAACAAAACAAGCAAAATTTAAATCCTCATACAATACGAACTTGGGTATGAACAAATACTATGGTTAGCAAACTAGATACTCTCAAACCTCTACTGCAACCAGCCAATTAATCCAATTAGGTATCACTACACAACAACTATTATTTATTTAAACACTACTAGCAAATAAACTCAATCACTAGATGTAACTATGAATCTCTACTTGTTTATTTTAATCCGTCACTACGCGATTACAGTATACCCGACACCACTCTACGCTTATTTCCAAATATAAACCGAAATTACACTTTCACCAATCACTAATTATTTTACAATTACGGATACGCTTGAAATAACACTAAATACGTCAAAACTCTACTCAGGCAACAGATTAGTAGCGTAAGTATATATGCGTGCAGCTACGTGTATTAGCGTGTTATGAGGGCTCGCCGTGCCATACAGCTATTTTTAAGAAAGCTTCCGAGAGGCGGAGTCAGGACAAGGAAGGGGGAAAAATGGATGATCTTATTGGTGGAGGCGCCTGTGATGTAGTGTGCGAGGGAGACAGGGTAATTGTTTTTATAACTGCTACAAATTGTCTACGCGCGAACAACTTATAATGAAATAATTATACATAGTTTTTTTTTTTTTTATGAATCTTTCATATACCTAGTAATTAATAAATCTTTTCTTTATACATCATTTTTTCTTAACCGATATGTTAGTCTTATCTACATTGAACATAAACCTAACTTTAATACATCTCTTAGTAATAATCTTTTGAAAGCTTAATTCAATCTTCTAATCATGTTATGCTAATTTATCTCTTAAAATTAATTACAACCTTGTGAATCTTATATACTAGAAATCTTATATACTAGACATGTTCAATAATTGTCTTAATATTAATTATTATTAATCTTATTACTAATGTTGGCCATTAATCAATTATATCTTAGGTAATTCTTAACCTACACATAGGTATATTCCATCTTAATTAAGATGCTTATCAGTAATTAAACTAACGTGCCTTAATCAATAATTAATCTAATAGTCTTATAATATCTTATATTACTCCTTAAGCATATGTGTTATAATTTATCATTTCAAAACAACATTATAATCTCTACACATTATTTATTCAGTATTTAAGTCTTGTTTAAACCATAGTCTATTATAGAACAACAACATACCTACTTCTGTTAATTTACAGTTACAACTACATAGGTACATAATTTGATAATCAAAATACAATGCCATCTAAACAATTATATTTGCCATACCAACCCCTTGTTATATTCTATATTTTATTATTACAAGGGTTTTTTAATTCTGCAAAACAATAACATGCACTCAAGAGCTACCCTTATCTACGGTGTTTCGAAGCATCCAAAAAAAACCCGTTTCACTAGAATATTGTGAATTAAACAAAAGCCTATGTTAGGGACAAACTGTCGCCGTGTTATTGTTTTCTTATCGCTCGGAACCCACAATGGGATCTACCCACATCCCCTACTTTCATGATTTCTCAGAACAGATTTTGAACGCATCAATCGATCATAACAAAGTTTATCGACTTATCGAGATTTTTTAAAAACAGAATTTGAAGAGTTGTAATATCACAATAATTGCCCTTTATGATCGACTAACGCACACCACTTACTCAAAGCATTCCCCGCGGTCTACACATACACACACATCTACGTAGTGATGTGTGAGTTCTCCTGTTATTTGAAACGGGCGGATACACACATATACCTCATCCCATTAGTGTCTACTGTTGTCAAATTTGTGTTGACAAGAGCTTGTAGACCTACAGCCATCATTTACGGTTCGAATCGAAATTATAGCTATTGCGTCACATGATGACCCTTCATTCAAATTAAAAAAGACTATCTACCAATATCGATATGACAGTGAACGTATTAAGAATTCGATACAACAATATTATTTTTACATTATATTAAATTCATGACAGCAGTCGCAGTCTTTAAATTTGGTTGCTCTCTTGTTCTCAATAATTTCCAACTTTTTTCTCTATATTTCATTTATTATTGAATTTCTACTTGTTGCATACATGAGATTTTTCGACATGTTGAACATGTTGAGAATTCTCATGATCAGGATTTTTGGAGACAAACATTACCACCTAATGGCGAGCGTTGTTAACGTTAAGTGATCACACTACTAAGCCAGCTTTCGAATTAACAGTAGAAGACGGTCGTTAGCCCGTAGTGGTTTGTTCCATTTAAAAATAGAATATTAGTAATGAATTGTTATAGTCGTTAGTTGTTACATATTATTTTTTAATGCAATCATTCTTATTTCAAAATAGTTCGTCATTACGTAGACTCTCGAAGAATTCGAACTCTTTTTGAAAATCTTCAGCATACTGGCCATTGACATCTTCTCCATGAAGCTCTTCTCGACTTATTGAAATAGCTTCAAAATGTCCATATTATGTTTGGAATGAAACACGATAGAGAATAAGGCTGAAACTTGCGGTAAAGGATATACTCATAGAATTTTAATTTGATATTGTTATAACGATATTTTTATCTATGAATTTACAATTTATCAATTGAATTTCTATAGGTAAAATTTAACTCAAAACATAAGTTTTTCTATTTTGGTTCTACTTCTCGAATTTCTCTAGTTGTCGAACCGATTCTGAAATTCCTATTCTTTACCATGTACAATTGTACAAACACTTTCAGAATAAAAGTGTATACAATAATAATAATATGCTGTACATTATACGAAAACGTGTATTCACCATTCTAAGTACATCCTCTTTACGTTAGAGAATCAGAGTACCTATGTAAACCAACATCCACTTGAAGCATAAACAACATTAGCTTGTGAATGGATGAGAACACAATACGTTACAATTAATGAGGAAACACAAGAAGAACAACGTAAGATATGGTGGCAACTCTTTCCATTGATCCAAACAAATCAAGTGAAAAATGTGATTCTTGCGTTTTTGTGTTTCTCACCATCATGAAAATGTCAATATAAGGTTTTTTTGTATTTCTAACCATCGAACTTTTATTTTTCTTCCAATTTATCTACATAAATTCACACATAGGCGACATGTAATTTTTTATAATAAAATACGTTATATTATATATTATGTGAGTTTGAAATATAATATTTAGTTGTACTGAAGACATATTTTTTCTATTATTATGATGCGTTTAAAAAACCTTGCAAAACTACAAGCATCTCCATGCGACAGCCGCGTCACTTGAATTTCATAATTTTCAAATGTATCTAAGTTTTAAATTATTCAATAGATAAAGTTTTTTATCGTCTTCTACATTCGTATAATAATGTATATAGGGGGTCAGGGTTGTGATGATCATTTTACGTTACGTTTACGACATAGAGGTGGTCTTAGACCAAACAAACAAAGAGGTCATTTTCAATCTTAACAAATTCTTTTTTCAGAATTAACACCAGACAAATTTCAAAGAGCAAGAATGAAAAGTAAGAAGTAAAATAATCTGGGGCAGATGTTCCGAATCAAAAGTGGCAATTATTGTTCATTAATCATATATGTCGCCGGTAATACTTACCTACAATTTCCCTTTATTTATTTATCGTATGGTCTTACAATGTATGTCACATTTCATGTAGGTTAATATTTCTTTTTCTTTCAAACAAGTAAGAATACATAAAGACAGCAATTAAAATATTAAACAGTTATATCTCCTATTGGATTGTCAAATCGGTAAAAAGAAAGTAAATAATTTAAAAAAGATAAAATAAATTATACATAATTATGGTTAATTTAAAAGGTTAAAAACAAACAATGGTATATTGGAATTGTGTCTCCTTGTCAAAAGTTAAAATTGCTGTGGTGTAAGTATTCAATCGCCCTTTCGTTAAGATGAATGAAATCGAGGAAGTCGCCATCATAGGCTCTGGCCCTGCATTCGGAAACTATGTGTCGCACCGTCTGCCTTTCCGCTCCACAGTCGCACTCAGCGGAGTCTAGCCATCCGCATTTGAAGAAGAAGTCGGCACATCTGCCGTGACCAGTGCGGATTCTGTTCAGTGCTGTCCAGTCTCTTCTAGGCAGGTTGAAACCGGGTGGTCTGTTAGTTATGCACGGCATACCACTAGTCTCTCGGCTCGAGGCCTCATCCCATCTAGCCCGCCAACTCTCCACGCTATTAAAATTATTATCGTAGAGACTCTTTCCTGTTACAAGTGGAGGCTTTCTTGATTTTAGTCTGCTGGTCGACAAGAGGTAGTCAAGGTCCTGGTTGGCTGGGAGTGCTGGGTACTCCATAAGTTTTCTGTACTCCCTAATCAGAGCGCTCTGTCTTCGGAGGTCTTGCGGTTGTATGTGGCTTAAGACAGGCAGCCAGTGTACCGGTGTAGATCTAAGTGTGCCTGAGATGATACGCTGGGTGTTGTTAAGCTGCACATCTACTAATGAAGTGTGTGAGCTGTTAAGCCACACGGATGAGGCATATTCCGCTGCAGAATAGACTAGGCTGAGTGCCGATATTCTTAGCGTTTCTGCTGTAGAGCCCCATGTAGTACCAGTCAGCTTCTGTATTACGTTGTTACGTGTTTTCAATTTTGATGACAGCTTATTCAGGTGTTCTCTGTAGGTTAGTGTTCTATCAAGAGTTACTCCCAGGTATTTTGGGAATTTGCTGTGTTTTAAAACTACCCCTTCGAAGGTCACGCTAAGTTCCTTGTTTGCTTCCCTGTTGTTTAAGTGGAAACATGTAACTTCTGTTTTGCTCGCGTTCGGGAGAAGTCTCCATTTTCGCAAGTACTGGCCAAGCCTTTCCAAGTCAGAGGTCAGTGCTGATTCTCCCACTTCAAATTTCTTGTGCTGAAACGCAAGGGTCCAGTCATCAGCATAACCAAACTTGCGAGAGACAGTCTCTGGAAGATCCGATATATATAAGTTGAACAGGAGTGGAGCTAATACGGAGCCTTGGGGAAGACCGTTACTAAGCTTTTTAACGCCGCTCTTTTCCTTTCCGATAATTACCTGATAAGTCCGATCAGTTAGCATGTTGCTTATCAGTGATATCAGCTGTTGGGATGGAATTTTGCGGGCGAGTTTATAAATCAGGCCCTCTCTCCAAACCGTATCGTATGCCGCTGAGAGGTCTATGAATGCAGCACAGGTTTTTAGGTTCTTTTCGAAACCTGACTCGACAAAAGTAGTAAGTGCGAGGATCTGGTCACTACAGCTACGGTTTGGGCGGAAACCCGCTTGCTCTATGGGGATAGCATCCAGAATTTTAGGAGATATTCTATTATGTATAAGTCTCTCCAAGAGCTTGAATATGACACTCAGAAGGGCTATTGGGCGATAGCTTTTTGGTTGGTCAGGTGGTTTCCCTGGTTTCAGTATTGCAATGATTTTGGCTCGTTTCATTCTATCGGGAATGTTTCCTGTTGACAGGATGTGTGAGAAAAATGTTGTCATCCACTTGATTGCGTATTTACCACAGTGAATCAAGAACTCGGGGTGTATTCCGTCAAAACCGGGAGATTTGCCGTTTTTTAGTTCATTTATGGCTTTTATTGTTTCCTCTATGGTGAATGAGTTGGAAACTACGTGGTCTTTTATGAATGACTTTTTGAGCGATTTTAGGTCTTTTTTCACTATTCTCGTGTGTTCTTTAACACTTGGAGCCTTAGATGTTTGGGCTATGTGATTTGCTACACTATTAGGTGATATTGGCTGTTTGGAGTTGCCAATTTTACTACCATCGCTAAGCTTTCGCAACAGGGACCATGCCTTACGACTAGATGTTTTAAAATCAAGGGTTTCCATGGTTTCCATCCATTTTTGCCGACGAGCGGCATCTAGACTAGCAACAAGCTCATCTGCAATTTCTCTGTCGCCACTTTGTTTAAACTCTTTGTATAGATCCTCGCTTCTCTCGCTCCAGCCCGGGATGTATTCTATTCTGAAACCTCTTGGTATGTATTTTTTTGCTGTGCTTATGACAGCACCGACAAATCGCGTGTAGTTTTCGCCCTTCGGAGGAATCCATCCAAGGCACCTGTCCAAGTCTCTCGCAAAGGCCGACCAGTTAGCTTTTTGGAAGTTCCACCTTGGTCTAGGAAAGGATGTGATCAGTGGAATTTTAACACCAATCTCGATGATTGCGGGACGGTGTTGACTATGTGGGAAATCTGGAAGGATCTTACGGTTACAGGGCACCCACTTGTTGTTCTCAGAGGAGACAAAACAAAGGTCTGGGTTTGAATCTCGTTTCCACGCGGCTGATCTGAAGGAACCCCTATCTTTGGCATCAAACACCAAATGTATATTATGATCTTCCGCCCAGTTTACCAGCCTCTCGCCATCTTCATTGTTTTTTCTGTACTTCCACTGGGTATGGTGGCTATTAAAATCTCCCACATAGATGGCAGGGTGGGTATTTGTTGGTAGGGTGCCAGTGGGCCATGAACAGGAGGGCGGCTTGTAGATATTTGAGATAATGTTTTCTCCCAACTTGATGGTCACATTGTGTATGTTGTGTTTGTCAGACACTGAGTGTATTTGGACGTTTTCTATATCGGATCGAACATAAGTGGCCACTCCGTAGGCATGATGGAATGTGGCACCTGCAAGGTCATAACCGGGAATATTCCCCCTGCGGATAAGCTGTTCTTCATTATCTGTGTGCGTTTCCTGTAGGGCCACTACGTCAATCTTATTTTCGGAGAGCACTCTTCCCAACAGTTGGCATTTAGTATTGCTTATGCCTTCTATATTTAATTGAAAGATTCGGATGGAAGTGCCGAGATCTCTGGTCAGTTGGCCCTGAAGAGGGCCTTTGGTGTCGTTATTGGTTTGTATCATTTTAATTCAGTAGGCTTTGGAAGTTGTTTCTTTTTTCTTTCTTTTCTGATGATTTGCTTTATAGCTTTGATGTGACATACGCCAGGAGATTAGATGTAGGCAATTATCTGGCGACCTATGTGCTAGCTCATTTAGCGTTATCCAGGGTGCACCACGAGGAGGCGAACTAGCTTTACACCCCACAATTTCCCTAATTCTGATACTGAAAAATGTAATTTCAAGTTCTATAATTATTGTGAGCGAACCTTTATTCGTACCTAACGAAATAATTTTCTATGTAGGTACTTCTTTTTATACAAGAAAAAAGAACGGTAGAATCTAATAGAATGAGAAATCGTTCGTTTGGTCTAAGCCCACCTATTGACGGTTATAGAGGTAAAGAGGCGTTTCTTACTCAACCATATAGTAAGGTAGCATTTGCTACTAGGAAATTCATCAAATCAAGAAAATCACAAAAAAATTAGTGCTGTCATTTTGTGACCAAGCAGTTGTTCCCTAAACTGGTTTCTATGGTAGTAAATAAAAATATTAATATAAAACTAGTGGTCGACCAGTGCTCGAAATTCGACCATAACTAATTTAAATTATAAGTTGTACATTATTGAGGTTTCATTGTCAAAGACTGAGCGAGCGCTATTTCACAATTTTCTTTCCAAAACAATGACATGATATATACAAAGTTTTTTCTATTATTATTAAAAAACAAAGAATATTAATCCATTCTCAATATATGCGTCTGTGTCAATGTCGAGAGAGAGAGAGAGATAGTGTGTGTGTGAGGGTGTGTGTGTGTGTGTGAGTAGCAGATACATAACATTTCAGTAGTGATTTAATGTTTTTTTTATTGATTTGATGTATTTTTTATGAATAATTTTAAATAAATATTAGCATTCGCCATTCCTCTATATAAACTATAAGTGTGCGAAATTTCATACTCCTCCGTCTGCGCATTGTCGTATAAATGTTCACATTTTTTCCTTCACGTATTAATATTTAAATAAAGACTTGTGTGAAAAATGGACTACTGCTACCAAGCCACTTCGGCCATAAATTTTAATATTATATTTTTCTATGAATATAAATAAAAAATATTGAATATAAAGAATGATGTATGAATAATTTCTTATTAAACATCTTCAGACACCTTTCCTTTTTAATAAAAGTTTGATGGAGGAAAGCAGAAAGGATTTCTTGGAAGTGTTGAATAGTTAAACAAGAGAAAAATATGAAATGCTAACGGGAAAAGATAGGAATATTATGAAATTTTGGGCTGCAAGATAACGACTGACAGTTGATTGACTTAAAAAGGGTTCTGTTTCATGGTCAGCGCTGTGAGAGGATAGTAAAAACAGGGATAACGAGAAAATTATGCTTCTTTTACATTTTATAGGTTTGGGAGTGAGTGTTGGTTACGCCATTATTCGTATCTTTGTAACAGGGCTGAATAAAAACTATTATAAAACTTCTTTCTATGTGCCTTTAATATTATTTTTTTAACATCATAACAACACTTTTATTCATTTCTCCAGAGTTGGTGATTGTCGCTGGTTCTTTAGGAAAAAAATGAGCAATCGATACGGTTTAAGGTTTATTTGAAACATGTATCGTAACTTTTCATAGAAGAAATGAGAACCTAGGTTCCTACATCATCAAGGGCTATATATATTATTAGGATGGTGCAACCACTTAATTATTATTGGGCCATTGATGTCAATTTTTTCTGTTCCTTTTCAAATCCTCTGCGATTGACGCTCCAACTTTGGAGATTGATTGACCGTACCCAGAACAATAGGATGCCCTATATTCAGCCTAGGTCAAAGTGTTCAATGGGTGGTTCTTTATGCGACTTAAAATCTTTGCAACATTTTTATATTTCATTTTCTGACATACCTATTTTGATTAGGTTTTTTGCACATTATTTATTTTTCATGCTTATCAAAGTCCATTGCTTATTATTGTTGATTGTTTGTCCTTTTTGATTTTAATGTTCATTGCATAGTGATTTTTTCAAGAGGTTTTTTTAATGAAAAATGCCAAACAATTTAATATTCTCACTTAACTCGTATTGTCACTAGGACCGTATATTGTGTAATAAATAAATATTCAATTTGATACAGTAAAAATCAATCTCGATCTTGCGCAATGCTTTTGAACTACTCCCACACTATGGCCAACTCCCTCACCTCTGCATCGTAGGAACAGAGCAGGTATGAGAGGGTTTTCCACGTCTTCGAGACCCTGATGGAGGCATAAACAGCGCTCTCGTCATAAATATATATCCCAGCCATAACCATCTCCTCTTTAAAATGGTGGAAGTGGTGGGCCTGCGCTCCTGTAGTTTCGTTCGTAATGCGGTGGTACCATCTTAAACCCAAGTACCAATCAATCAACAATACCATATATTTTAAATTACTAGATAAACATCATTTCTTGGTGGAATTTATTTGAAAATAAAGTTCAAATAAAAGATTTTATAACTTTTCCACAATTTTTTACTATGCTGACTTGTTTCGTAGGCACACGTCCTACATTGTCACAGGAGACTAAGAAACTTTCTTTCTTTTCTTTCATAGTATCCTGTGACCAAATAGGACGTGTGCCTACGAATCTCAAATTTCTAATTGAATTTATACATACCTAAATCAGGTTTAAACCGTTCAAAGATATCATAAAAACTGATGTAGGTATCGTTTGAAATAATCCACAATCTGCCATTCATAATTTTCTAATTGTGTAAAATAATGTTTGTTCACTAGGGTATCCCTGTCAGGGTAGACTAATAGTCATAATCTGGAGTTGTAAATAATTGCTGGTTTCACAATATGTTAGAAATTGTGGGTATACCTCTGTATGGAGGGTGCCTTCAACATTATATGAATCGACAGTCTGTAATTTATTGAGGTCCCTTTCAGGCCCTCCCCTTGTCCCTCTCCCTTCTTCTCCCGACACGTCCGTCTAATTTATTCTTCATTCATCCACAGAATGACAATAAGTTGTGGAAATAAATTCACGTTTCAACTTAAAAAACTGTATTTTTTTTATTTAAGTACAGTCAAACATTATTAGTTTTCTAGGTAAACCATTTATCAAAATTATTACAAGTAAATCGTATTATACAATACAATAATTACTTTTTAAAACAATGATAGTGAGTTCTTAGTACGTTTAAAGGATTTCCGAATATATAAAGGAAAACTGAGTAGAAGAATAACAGTGGTCTTATGTATTATTCGTATTTTCTAATCCCTAAGGCTATTTCCTTGTTGAAAAGCGTTCGCGAGACCAAGACCATTCAAACTGAGAACATTGTATAAATTTGTTCTGATTGGGTTAAGCGGACAAACGCAGGTACGAAAGACAAAAATTTGTTAACGCGTTCATGGATTGACGCTCGGACGCTTTCAATTAGGACAGGGCTTAATGGATTGGACCAGCCCCGGAGAGTGTGGACTGCATTGAATAGATTCCGTCCCAGCAATGGCAGATACGCAGGCTTCTTTTTTTAAATGCGGTTGGCTCAATACCCCGGAGTATGACTGTGGAGCGGAGGGACAAACTGCTTCTAGTATTGCAGCCTCAAAGCATACGAGTGAAACCCCTCTGATTTCATTTTCCTGATCGAATACCTGACAACCTCTGACTTTAAATTTTAAATTTTGACAAACACTAATATACTTGTGAAATCTATAATATACTTAATGTAAAATATTTCACAATATGACGATATGACAAATAAATAATGTCTAATCATCATGTTTAGATAGATGTTTCGGTCTTTACTTTTATATAAGCTTACCGTAAGATTGAACATTACATAATGACATATACAATAAAGACCTCAAAAAGGTGGGTGGACGAAGTTATTCCAACAGTTGGGGGCTTGCGAACAACTTCTAATATTTTTGCGATGCCTATCCATTTTTTAAGCCCTACATTCATTTCCAAGTTATTCGGTGACATAATATTTAGATTAGCGCGATCATATTAAAGCTGAGGAATCTGGACATGGTGTGGGAGGAGGTCATAAACGTTGCGCAAAATCGAGCGCAATGGAGAGCTCTTGTTGCCTCCCTATGCCCCTAAGCAGGGCCTTAAGGGAGTTTGGATTTGGATCATATTAAAGAGGATTATTATTCCTCTTCTACTATGAAGAGACTAATGAAACTATCTAATCCTATGATAATGATTTGGTTTAAGGTTGGTTTTAGAGTCTCTCTGACCGCACACTGGCAGCCGAATCTTCATGAACCTCTAAGAAGCGTTTTAGAATATCTCTTACTAAGAAGCGTTTTAGAATAACAAGGGTCAGCGTAACTCTAAAACCTGCATGATAATGGGGGAAAAAACGAAATAAGGGGTAGGTACAATCATCCTACCCATTTCAACAATTTTTAATATACCTACATCAACACCTGATGAAATTGCATAACATAATTTGTTTACAAAATTGTCTTTCATTAGACATTCTTTTCAAAATGAAAATTAATATCATTTTATCTAATTCATACTTGAATACTGTATAATATTATCAAAAGAATATACTCACGCATATTATGTGAAATTACCTCATACATTTTTTATATGCGTTGTAAAAAAGTTCCTATTTTGTATCACATTTCTGCATGTTATGTCGTGGTATATAATAAATATTTAAACACACCCATATAGGATGAAAACTTGGCACGGATCCTTTGGATTTCTGCTAAATTTCTTTCATTCTCTTCGTATTCCTCTCGCAAAAACTTATTTGATTTTCGTTTATATTTCACTAAAGTTTTCTCATCCCCTACACTCAGTTCTATCCTATTTCCCTCCCTCAATCCTCCGTGGAAACAAAAAAAGGTAGGATTATACCATCATTAGTCTAATGAAATGATAATCGTACTATATAACCCGGACTCGTTTCGAAGCAAAAAAAAACTGATGAATATTTTGAATAAAAACACAATGAAGAAATGATGGAAAAAAATGTCTCATAAATTCTACTACAGAAATGAATTGCGGTAATTTAGACAAAAGGTTTTTTTTCTAAAATAGAATAGAACGATGAAATTTTTTTCCATAGCTGTTTGTATCATTATTTTTCTATTCAAAATGATCGACATCTACTCAAGTCATTTTTGATTCCTTTGAAATGCTGGTAAAAAAATTACTTTCTTATTATTAAGAATTTTTAATTGAATCGTTGATTTGTTTTATTTTGTGAAAATATTTAAACGATTTTTAATTTTATCAATTTTAATCTGAATAATCATCATTAATTTCTCGTATGGAGTTTCTTTTCGTTAGCTACCTCATTTTTTTGCTTTGGTAAAAATTTTAGGTACGATACCGTAATGATGAAATTTACAGGTCATATACAGGGAAATTGACAACTTTTTCAAATTGCCTTATTTTGAAAATCACCTTTTTCTATGCCCCTTCTTCTTCTGCAGTCTCAATCCTATGGATTGGCAAAGATCTGCATCTATCTTTCCATCTCCTCCGGTCCTCCGCAGCCCTCTTCAGCTCCATGTAAGATGCGCAGCCCATATCCTCAAATAATTGTTTAAGGTACCTACTCTCGACGCGGACGCTCACCAGCATTCGTACCCTCAGTCATGCCCTCCATTATGGTGTGCAGGAGATTGTCGTGGCATAGTATGTGGCATATCCATCTGGCCCGCCTCTCTGATAATGTTTTAACAAGGTGCCTCCCTTCTTCGATTCTGTCTAGGACCTCCTCATTCGTGATGTGGTCCGTCCAGGAAATTCCTAGAATTCTTCTATACGTCCACAACTCGAAGGCCTCTAGTCTCTTTTTCTCTCTTTCAATTAAGCACCATGTCTCACACCCATACATCCTTATGCCATCCTTAGTGGGGATTAAAGGGCGAATAGAATAGAATAGACCTCTCAAGAGGTTGAGACGGCGACACAAACAGATCCGCAGGATCTATGAAGAGAAGAAGAGGAATATACTTAAAAAAATTTCTCCGAATCTATGGACGGCTGTCCACGGGAGCGTATCTTCATATACGCCCGCTGTATGCCTGCATTGCCTGCTCGTAGCTTACAATCACAACGTTTAGTTTTCGTTTATAGGTATTTTTACAGAAAAACAGGCTACGAAGTCTGTCACGCAGTGACGGGTGTAAAGTTTTACTTAGAAACTATATTTCATAGATATGGATAGGTACCTATTTATTATTGAAAACTCAGAGGTTCTATACAATTGAAAAGTTTTACGCGTTTCATTTGATTTATCTTACACGGAACTTTCAGTAAGTGGAAAAACACAAAAGTTCTAGCAGAGAGCGTGAGATTTTCATCCATATCCATATCTCTCCAAACATCGAACACCGTTTCTATAATGGATTTGATTTCTTCGTCGCTATTCAAATGTAAACAAATAAGACATTTTATATTTAAACCCTTTTGTTATAATATATGTAATACCGTTGATTCAAATTGTTGATATAAAAAAATTGATAGACACTTTTAACATCATCGTCGCTGAATCTTTAATAATTGAAACTGCAGGTTCATAATTCAAAAGTAGTTCCCTTGGTAGATTTATATTTATTTTAAACGTTTTGTGAATTTCCCTTATAGCCTAGCTAGATATTTGCATATTATTTATAAATATCACTTTTTAAAACTAGTGTTTTCTAAATGAATTACACTGAGAGTTTTTTTTTGAAGGATTATTGTATCTTTAGGCTTATATATGTCATGATCCTTTTTGGTTCAGATAAACAGACCTTTTCATATCTCACTATAGTCAAACCATTTTTCTCAAAATATAAAAGGTTTATGTATTTTTATATAAAATAAATCGCAATATAAAATCCTACACAAAGAATCGACATAAGTCCATTAGATATTCAGCTCTTGATATTTACCACATCATAGCGCTCTTCTAAGAATCGGAAAAAGAAAACCCACTGGGTTGTGAATGACCATTTCGTTACTTCGGATAAAAAGGTTTACAGATAAAAATATATAGTATCTACGTATTTAAATTACTTCCGCATCAACAGCTTGAATATTATGATTATGTACGTATATATTTCTTCTACTGTTTGCCTTCCGAGACCTTTTGTTACTTACAAGCTTAAGCTTTTAAATTCTCGTGTCTCTTTATTTACCCTCAACTTAAAGGTTTGTTTCAAGCGAAATCGCTTAGCTTAAGAGTTTTGGAAAATTGATCCAATCTTCAGGATTTTTCCCTTGAATTTCCTTCAAATAAAATGCAGGCCTTCAATATGTAGCATAATTATTTGCCTCTGTCTTTAAATTCACAGAATAATTTGTGGATGATGCAGCACATATTTTAGCAGTTAACTATTGTAATTCAAATATTTTACTCGTACTTTTTTGTTACCGAGACATCCAATTTTCTGATTTTTCGGATGTTGTAGTTGGCATTAAAAGTGAATACCCACTCATTCGAATTCATATACTCTTTAATTATATGTTTTATTTTAAATATATAGGTTTCTATCCCTGTCCTGAGCCTCCCTTACCCATTCGCAGCCCGCAATCTTGTCGATTTCATCCCTCCCATCCGGCCTGGGGCCTATCGACATTTCTTCTCCCTTGTCTAGGATGCCGCTCCACCACTCCCTTTATCCCTCATCGAATGACATCGACCCTGATTGAGGGCAGTCGCAAAGCGTATGGCTTGTCGTATGGATCAAAACTTATTGGGATACCTATCGCATGCGCGCTATAAGAAATTACCAGCATTTGTATGGACACTAACGGTCTCTCTTGTAATGGATGGGAAGTTTCAATAACGCACACGTTATCAGGAACCTCACTCTGCATTTTCATCGAGATTCCGATCCAATTGCAAATCAGTATTCATACATTTATGAAGACTTTTTCACCAACAGTACCTAACTTTTAGATAGCTCTTGGCGTTCATTATACCATGTAAAACACTACGCAAAGGCCTACCTAAAAATTAGGAACGGCTGGTAAAAGTCACCATTAGTCTTTAGTTGCTAAGCATGAATATAGTTCCACGATTGGTATATTTTTAACCCGATGTTGCTTTGCGAAAAGATGGTACAAATAAGTGCTTTATAAATCACTCAATTATGAATGGAATTAAAGAAAATTTAAAAAGAAAGTGCTTTTCCTATATTTCTAAGAAGATATGTATTTTATTTATATTCATTCATAAATCTGAGTATAAAAATATACCTACTCAACATGAGAAAACATAATTTATTACCAAATTTAATAAGTCAATAAGTTAAGTCTTTGTCACTCACTTCATTAACGCGTTTAGTTCCTGCGTTTACCAGAAGGTGGCGCTACTCGCAAGTAAAAAGAAATTTTGTTCTTCGAATGTGGCTGACAGTAACATGTAACTGCTCGAGCACTTTTTTTAAAGGTTTTTGTTGGTTAGTGGGACAACAAAGGAAAACGCTCTACTTGCAATACCAAGCACCTATCCAGGTTAACGCGCCATTTATTAACCAGAGAGAATAATAACAATATACATAGGTCACCAACTGTCATAGACTAACAGTTTTGATGTGTAGAAAAACAATTTTATATACTTAGGTTATTTAATTAAAGACTCACATGCGAATTCATGGCTGAGAAAAGCCAAACGAATGCAATAATTGTGATAAAAAGTTTAATTAATCAAATAATTTAAACAACCACAATGACATACTAAAAGCCATTGTAATGTTAAGTTTTAATAAAAGTATTAGTTGTATTTTAGGTTTGCATAAAGAGTTCAATCAACCGTGTGCTTAGAAGACTCACATGCGAATTCAGCCATACGAAAGCAAAGTTTGCAAAAAAAACATAAGTGGGCGCCTTTCAAAAGTCTACTAAACTAGTATGTAATATTCTTTGTAACGTTATGGACAATTTGTTTAGTTTTAAAAATATTCAAATATCTTTGAGTTTTCTTTTTTCTACAAACGCTAATACTTACAAAATTTATTAATTAGCGGTTGAGTATTCTGACAGCACAATAATATCCAATTAATAAGTCGACATTGAAATTGCGTTTGAATTTCAAGAGTAACACCCCAGATCAAACCATTTTATTTTATGGCAAACACACAAAATATTGTGTAACTCTAAATTTTGCTGAAATAATGCATGAACGTGTACCGTAGCCACGTATTCATATCAATAATAATATTCTTCTACATACAACGGAACTACGCTTCGAACAAGTACTAACACACTTTTTCAATTGAATTTTTTGTCCCCGTACAATACAATATAACGCCCCGCTCGCGTTTCGTCTTTTTTTTTTGTATAATAAAATCACAATCAAAATATCCCTAATCCGGGCCCGCTTTGTTTGTATTTTATTAACAGAAATAAGCGAAATTTCATTAACATATGTTTTATATATTTTTATCTTTTCATTTTACGACTGGTTTTTTTGCGCTTTAATTTTACTGTTGTGCTTTTTTGAGTTATGATCTTTACGTTGTTATCCTCACATAAATTATAAAATACGTAATCTAATCTCATGCTGTATAATAATAACTTATGCTATGGGTATTTTGATATTAGATATATATCTAGATTAAAAAAAATATTCGACGTATACCAAGATAAAATTTATTATATAGGAAGGTATTGTAAATTTTGACTTATTACATCATTGGCACATTTTGACTAATATTTTGCCATAGTTGATTTAAGAATTGTTCTACCTCCCTTGCTCTATTCGATGTATACCTACAATATAGTACTTTAGTGACCTGAGACATTTTTGTAAATATTATATCATACCTTTTTAATCGTCTTGTTTAATCACTTATAGTATTCCTAATACCTCTCCTCTTGTGTGTCATAGTAAATTGAAATTTCTATAGTATAATAAATCATCTTTCTGGCAATCGTCGGCAGTCATCCATTAACCAATTAAATGTAGGTATTCTCATTTTTATTACACTGTACAAGTGTCAGATGCGTGCTTTTTATTTCTGTTATGCTTATGTCGATTGTTTGTGTGTATTATTATTGTATTGAAATTTATTATTTTCTGTTTTATCGTTTTCTTTGAAAGGAAATTTGCCGTTGATGAATAAATAAATAACTAAATAAGCATTGAAACGATTTAAAAAGTTCTTGAATATATATTTTTGTCTCTGAGGGTCTTAGTCTTATGACGATCTTTAATGATGCTCCAGGACCCATCGTACATCCATATTATTTATTTTTACCCATCACGCCGTTTCCCGAACGGGGTAGGTGGAAAGTACGGACTTCCATTCTTTCCTATCCAAACAAACCTCTTTCGCTTACTCCAAACGCATAATATTCCACATACATGCTCTTCTATTCCTTTTGCTCCTGACTTGGCCTTCCTGTAAGACGGCACTGATATGGTCGGTCCATGTCATTCGATGTAGGCCTTGTCCGCGTGCACCCATTCTTTCATATTTATAATCCTTTTAAACATTCTCTCTTCGTTCCTTCTCTCTACATGCCCAAACCATCTCAATTTATTCACATTCATTATACCTAGTCACTACGCTAACATCCACTTCACATTCCTTTCTAATATTATCATTCCTCGACTTATCAATCAGTTTCTTTCCGTCAATCGTTCGCAATAATCTCATTTCGACAGGATTTATTCCAACTTCCAGTTTTTTCGTCTATATCCAAGTTTCACTCCCATACATCATGGATGGTATCAGGATTGCATTGTGCATCAAATTAGAGGTTTAAGTGCACCGCCAAACCTTCTACCATCCAGTTTTCTTTTTTCAATCTCCTTTTCACACCTTCTGTAATGATGTTATACTTAGGATTCATTATTAAGTGAATACCTACATTATCTACCTGATATTTTGAATTGTTTTATTAATTATACCAGCGGTCAACATCTTCAGAGTGGTGTACTCATTGCGTTACGTTAATATCCTTTTGTCAAGGGAAAGAAAACTTTGTTTGTCAACACCTTCCATCTCTGCTATATAGACATACTTCCAAGTTCTCGTCATTTACTTTTACACAACATTGTGTTCTTAAATCTTCTCTTTCAAAAACAAGCACCTTTGGCTTATTGATATTCATCTTAAGAACATTCATTTCACAATTTTGATAAACATGCGTCACAAGTTCTTGCAAATCGCATCCATATTATTGGCCTCTTTTTGTTCATAGCCTATACAGCAGAACGAGCATATTCCATAACTTCGTCACGTAAGCTAGTCCAAGCTGTCTAAATCGGGACAGTTCTAGGTGAATCCTGTAAGGAAGCAAACCTGGCGCATAATTCTGTGCCAATACTGAGCACTTTCAACCTCTATATGTCCAGCGGGCGAAAAACACTGATGAACTTTGATGGAAATTGTTGAATTTAAGTCTCACCAAATCCACAAGAAGTTCGTGATCGATGTCCGAGCTCAAAATCAATAAAATAAATACCGTAGAAAATGCATAGAAGTTTGAATATCTCCCAAAAACTGAATTCGTCTATCAAATCTGATAAAGTTCGACCTTTGAGTGAAGCTCTCTCGTCCAGAAAATTACATGGACACATCGATTAATTACATAATCTTAAGTAAAAGTGGATTCCTACCTACAACTATATACACAGAAGGGAGCGATAATTAGTCAGCCTTGAAGAAGCAGCAAGGGACCCGATAATTCACTTAAATAATTTGGAACTTTAATCACGAAAAACATTTTATTCAATTTTCAGAAGCCAATAATTATGTTGGCTTTTATACTCCTATATATAAAGCTTTTTTATTGATATTAAATGGATTTTTATAAAAGCTGAAATAAAAAAAAATCAGTAGGGGCAAGTGGTGTACCATCGAACGCGTGTACCTTCGAACAGTTTCAAAAAATCTTATTTAGAGATGTTTAAAAAATACAAAACTATTGAATTTACGTACGTTTTTCGATTATGGTAACACTCAGTGTAGTTTGGTATGTTCAACTGATAGCGCGCAGTTCAAATCTATTTTTAAAGTTTTTTTATACCAAAAGTAAATATTTTATCAATGTTTATAAGATTTTTTAAAGAAAAAATCGTACCATTTCAATCAACAATATTATTTTATTTGGTACACTAATTATTTATCTTGCTTGTTACTTGATATTAATTTTGGTTAATATGACCTCAAAATTATTTATTTTTGACATTTTATTATTTTTATGCTCAGAGTGTACCTTCGAACATTATTTTGAGTGTACCTTCGAACTGTTCGAAGGTACACTGCGAGCATATAAATCTTCATTGACTTTTTTTTTACTTTTCCAATGCCAAGAAACAAAACAAATATTACGGCTGTTGGAGAATGTCGAAAGGGCGTTCCAGTTGGGAAAGCCACAGAAAATTCAACTTAAGGTCTAAAACGTTGTTTAAATATTTAAAATTATTTAAAAGTGAATAGGAATGTCATATGATGCCCCCTAACTATGCTGTTAATTATGAAGAAGAGAAAAATTCTCTACGAATATATTAAATAATCTCCATATTTACACTACAGCCTAACAATAATAGATGTTATTGTAGGCTTAACTCGGTGCATTAAAAAATAAATTACAACTATGGATACGCGACAAAAGGCCGGGAAAGATTGGTTGAGTTCAGCTACTGGAAAAGTTTTCATGACCTAAGTAGGCCGAGCCACAAGTTTTAATCAAAGTAATGTTGCATCATTTTGCAATCACCTGAAAAAAAATGCAATACAATTTTGATTTGAGGTATTTGGTAGTCCAGTGGTATCAGTCAGCTGCTTTCGTACGTTCAGGATCCTTGAAGTCGTGGGTCCAAATTCTGGTGCTGAGTGAGCACAGATTCTTTATATATTAAAAAAAAAATCTCAAGATTTTGACTGTTATTGAGAAATCAAATCGGGATCGTCCTAAACCACTACAGGTCAGAAAAAAGCACAATAAATAAGCTTTGGGACACCTGGATCCCATCAGGGGGGAGGAGGAGTGTGCAGGCAGCTGGTGAAACATTCCGCATATTCGAGTGCAATGGAGAGCTCTAGTTGCCTCCCTATGCCCCTAAATGGGGTTCAAATGGAGAATGAATCAATGTTTGTACATTAATTTTTATTTTATGTAACGTTTTAACGACAACAAATTATTTTGTTTCAATTTTTGCCTTAAGTTACCTTATGTTCAAAGGTACACATCAAGGTGTTCGAAGGTATACTCGCTAGTGTACCTTCGAACAAAATTCTAGTGTTTTGTAAAAAATCATTTGGAGGGGACTTATTTAAGATTAAAATAGAAGTTCGAAGGTACACTACTTGCCCCTAAATAATAAAATAATTTAATCATTTTATTTTACAATCCAATAAAATTTTTATTTTATTTTTATTTTATTTTATTTACAACACACGGCGTAAAGCCATATTTTACATGTTAATACAGTTTGGTACCTACATATAAATTATTAACAACTACAAAATTTGAACAGATCAAAGTGGGTGATACCCATTATGATCAGGAATCAGGAGTATAAAATCGCATCGCCAGTCATTTTGGTCTAATGCGATTGTATATACATCGTTAATTAGGATAAGATTTTTTTTATAAAAATAAATCTGTGCTCACTCAAATTGAACACAAATACACTCCTTGACTCTTTCACAGTAAGTTATTTAAAGCTTGTGTCGTGAAAGAGGAAGATGGTCGGCACCTGGGATCGAACCACGACGTCCGCAGTACGAAAGCCGGCGTTGTAAACGCTGGGTCACCAACCACTTCTAACACGTAAAAACAAAAACGATATAATCAGCAACAAATACATAGTCTCCAGTTTTAATTATCTCAGATAAAGAAATGGAATAAATAGAAAGTTAATAATATGTATGTCAACGTGGTGAAGTTTTGGTCAGATCAAGTGAGAAATAAAATGAGAACAGTCAGTCAGAGTTAAATTTATAATGATGAGTCAGAGGCAATATGGTAAGATAATTTTTATACAATTATATAAAGTTTGTCTATTTTAAGCGATTTCGCAAAAAAAAAATACTAAATAAATTTAGGCATGTGTCAATAAAAACAAATGGGATAAAGAGCGTTGAAGCGGGTTATCGATTTGCCCATTGTCAATTATACAAGGAGTGGAAGAAGATAATTATGTCAGATTTGAATTTGAGGAAACTGTCGGCAACGATGTCCGCACAACCATCCACCAGATTTCCATGTCTATGAATATGGATCATAGGAGAGTGGATCATATAATTATTTCTAGTTGTCTGCTCCCGAAACAGAGACGTCTGTCGAGTAGATCTAGCTGTGATGCGGAAATGAATAACTGCGAGAAGCTCCGGGGAGTTTATGGCACCATTAATCAGCTTATGAACGAAACAGAGGTCTGATATTTCTCTGCGATTTCGCAGTCTGAGCAATCCAAGTTCATTCATAAGGGCAGAATAATCTATTTTATCTAATAGGATGCCTTTTTTGAAGTTGACCAGCCCCAAGTACTTCCTCTGCAGCCTCTCCAAACTATTTACATGAATGGTATAGTTCGGAGACCACACCGTAGAGTTGTATTCAAGCAGTGGCCTACCAGGTAAACAAATACAAGCCTGTAGGACTGAATCAATTGCAAGTCAGCTGACAGTCTGAATACAAAGCCCGAAATTCTCATCGCTTTGCCAACAGTTTCCTCTATATGTGCATTTAAAGTCAGATTTTCAGAGAAGGTGATACCGAGGTCTTTTATTTCAGTTACACACTCAAGTATGACATTGTCAATAGAGTAATTAAATATAAGAGGAGATTTCGTTCGATGGAATCTGATGACCTGACACTTTGAAACATTGTGATAAATACTGTTTTCTATACACCAGTTACTTAGGTTATTTAAATTATTCTGGATAATGGTATAGTCCTCTATGTTGTGTACAGCTTTAAACAGTTTCAAATCATCTGCAAAGAGTAAGACTTCTATGTCACTGAAAATCGTGACTATGTCATTTACAAATATATTGAATAGTAATGGTCCCAAGTGCGATCCCTGCGGTACCCCGCTTTATGCATTAATGGGGTCAGAAGTGCAGTTCCCAATTCTCACTATCAATGTTCTTTCTTTCAGGTAACTTTCAAAACATCGGTGAAAGGCTCCGTCGACTCCATAATTTATATTAAAGTTTATTTGTGTGATAATATTATGTTTGTTATTTTGAGATTGATAGCCGATTGATAGCGTTCAAAAATATCCTTGGTACCTAGTAGTTTATGGCTAAATTTTTATCAAGAGTCATCCATAAGTCACATTACGTTTTTTTATCAAATTTTTAGACCCCCTTCTCGAAAATTAAGTAGGTATATAAAAAAAACCACTTGATATTCTTATTTTTTAGGGAGGTAGAGGTTGTCTGAAATTACCCCAAATATCACCAGGAAAGAGGGGAGTCCTAAAACGTTGTTAAAAAACATCACGTGATTGATGGACGAGCTCTTCAATATCAGCTGTTTTTTTTACTGCATATTTTTTACTGATGATACCCAATTATAACCATTTTCTGACCCATAACTTTCTTTAATTAATAATGATAACAGAACTGCGTTAAAAGTGTTAAAGTAAATATTATTTTCCGAGAAAAGTGTTTTAGCATTTTGTTAGTAAATTATTCGTGTTATTTGATTGTAACCCCTCTCGCCCACGACGGGACATAATAACACGCCGGCCGGCCGCCCACCCACTGCTAATTAAACCGGACGGACGCCACCTTCGACGTGCGAACACCGACCACTAACTGCCGACCCGTATACTCCTGCACCATGACCGTATTCCATACAATCATAATATAATAGGGACCCGTCTGCTTATAGGAACAATATGTACCTACCTACCCAAACACGTGCATACATGAAGTTTGAGTTTTAATATAGGTAATGACATTTTAAACCATCGGTAATACATTAAACTTTATCCTACTGTATGTGCAATGTGCATCAAGACTTTCCCAAACTTTTGGCTTTCGACTCCACTCTAAAAGACTATTCACACTACACTGCTATCTACTTGGTGGGTCAGTCTTCAATGATCTTTTCCAGTGAAGAATGTTTATTGGAAACTCGGGGCTTGATGTCAGGGGCAGGATCTCTGATGTCTGGTTTTAATGTACTGAGAAACACACCGCTCATGGATGCTGTGACCAAATTTTCTACAGATGGTTAATACGACTGTTGAGAACCAATGCAAACTATGCAATATATTGTCGAAGAAGAACTATCCATGTCATTTGTGGAAATACAACAGGCTCTGGGGAAGCTCTAAAATTTTATAGTTTTATGACGTCCTGAAATTGATATATTATGTATATAAATTATCACTTTATTGCATTTGAATTGATGGAAAACTTTTAAAACACTTTTGTGCATCTAAATTGGAACTGATATCTTAATTTTCATCGAAATTTTACCTTAATTGAGTTTAAATTTTGCACTTTTAATAGGTAATTCTTATCTTTTCATGTCGCTGTTGACTAGCAGTTGATAATTTTGCCATGATATCATAATAATAATAATAACAAAGCACAGAAAGCCCAATTCAAAAATAAACCTGTAATAACTCCGATATGAAAATGGTTCTGACTGTTGATATTGTCTGACAATTTTCTTCTGAGAGTGTCCAGTCAGGTCCCCCCAGCATTGAGGATCACCACAGCAAAAGACAGCATCCTCGCTATGGTGATTACCTAGGAAGATTTTCCGTTGCCTTCTCTGGTGAATTTTCTTTCTAATGGGGTTGTGCTTGACACAGTTTAACAGTAACACGTTGGACTACGTACAATACGAGGATATGCAATTTAGTGTTTTACAGTATTTAAAAGGCCCACACTAAAATAAAATAATTAGAAACAAAATGCAATATCTTTAATCTTTTTTCATATATTTGCTCCCTAAAACATTTGCTGCCAAATTCTTTAATAAAATTTGTACGGCCTAGTTATCTGCACCATTAAGTCCGTAATATAGTAAATTACAAAATAACCGCATACAGGTGACGAGGACATTTTGAACCTTCATTACAAAAGATAAAACGGAAGACCGGGACAGCAAACGTAACAACCAAAGTTATCTGAGGGCACCATCATATTTTAATTACAAGACAATTCATAAAACTTAATTACACAATGTATATTTTGAAGGTATTAATTATTGCTGTAGCATATTTTAATCTTGACAATAATAATTAATATGATTGGAAATCTAAAGATATAAAAAAGTTGAGCTACTGATAACACTTATAACTCGAAATTGGCTGAACAGTTTTTATCATTATTGGTTTATTGGATCACCGCTCCGGTAACAGAATAACTAATAAAACATCGAAAAATGTATAAAAAAATAATATAAAATATAATTTTAAAGTAAGTATGGATCGATTTTCCATACAACAATGCCATTAGTGAAAATTTCTAATGAAACATAATAGATATTTATTAACCTCACAACCATTGACACAAAAAGTATTTGCACGCAGATTTTTTCGAGTTTTTTTCTCATTGAAGCGCATTTTTCATTCTTTTAAATTCTCATTCAATATTCATAGTTAAACCACAGGACAACATCTGTCGGGAAAGCCAATTTAGTATAAAATACAAGTATTGTGCGATTCCGATATATAACAGTATATAACTGTTATTCTTTTCGGGTTTTCGCAGATATAGTAAGTTAGATAATCAAACATTAAATTTCTTGTCATTTTAAAGCCTTCTATAAGTATGTGCCAAATTAAAATATTGGTATGGGGTGTAAAAAATTGATGTTGAGATGTAGCGTTCAAGACTATTATTTCTTTGAATGCTTTGGACATCGAGAAAAAAAAAACAATATTATCGATTTTGAAAGATGTTCACTTTATCTTCATTAGAATGACCTAAAACAGTGATTGATTGATTGATTTAATGGTCGACTAAAGCGAGAATGGACATTGGACAATCGGTCAATCGCGATCGCCAGGTTAATCCGGAAGGAAATTTTGACAGACTCCGATAATTATTGGAAACGTTAACGTTGTGAGAAAAAAGGGCCAATGAGGAAAACATAGTTTGATTCATCATCAACCATTGATGTAACATGATCTACCTAGTTTATTAGAATGTTGATTGATTTCTTTATCGAAGATCGCTTAGACGATGATCGTAAAATATATAACGTAGCTTGCATCTCATGATGTTTCATATTATTTGCTAATTTAATAAATTAAATTGTTTTTAATTTAATTTACTCTTTCGTAACATGATGAGGATGAACAAAATTAGTCCTGACATGACTCGAGATGGGTGAAGCGCGGCTTAAAAGTACCCACCGCTTAGACCCGATTCCAAAATAGTAACATCGTGAGAAGCTTGTTCGTATAATTATAAAATTCTTCACTTTTGTTTTAAAAATCTTAAATTAAATTTGCATCAACGCTGAAGATTTTATGAAATTACCAAGACTTGGGGGATGGAAAATATAAACATTCATTAATAATAACAAATTCTATTCTATAACACCTATGTGCTTTGCAAAACAGAGTTGGTGCAGAAGTTGTGTTATATTATAACGTGTTATGGAAAATTAACAAACCTTTTAATATAAAAGAAAGTCGGGTTAGTGCGAACACATAACTCGAGATCAACTGAACAGATTTTTGTGATTCTTGGTTTATTGGATTCTTCTCCGCTCCGGATAAAAGAATAACCAATAAAACATCGAAAAAGGGAAAGAAAATAATATTAAAGTAAGTATGGAACGGATTTATTAAGAACGACGCCATCCATGAAAAATTCTATAAAAACAATTTTTTTTATTAACCATTGAGTTTCAAAACATTGGTACGCAGATTTACTGGGCCTGGATTCTATTTCGTACGATTGGGCGGAAATGAGCCTTTTGTATGCAAAATCCACGTCGAAAGGTATAAACTACTTACATAAATTATGATAATTTCAAAATGTAAGTATTTTATGTGAAATCCAACCGACTACTTAGCTTCGAAAGTTGGGTACACAATTTCAATACTGCACGAACAACAATATGAAGAGTCGTGGAAGAAGTTGTCGAGATGTTGAACCATGGCTATTATTAATAATACCAACAACAATACAACAACGACAGGAGAGTTGAAATTTGCATAACCCACTTTGTGTTCAAACCCTTGTCGTCTGTACAGTTGTCACTGAGCGACGGAGGGCCTCTTGGGAACGTTACGAACACCTAAAGCGATGTCTACGCGAACAATAATAATATCTTACCCACAATTTATATAGGTATAATTAATTTTATTAGTCCAAAACACTCTCCGACTAACGCTATGCCTTCATATCCGCGAGCTGAACATACACTCATATGTGTAGTGGTAAGTATTTTCTGTTGTTTAAAGCGGGCGGATACGGCGGTGGCAGAAACGAGAACCAATGCAGGAAATTTGAATAAAGAATTCTACATATCTAAATATAAAATAGAACCTTATTTCTCTTGGTCATCGTATCACGCGTGAACATCAGCTAGACCAATAATATTTTTTTTTGTGTTCGCTATTGTCAGGAGAAAACTTTTTGTGAAAGAAATAGTTTGAAAAATACGCAAAACTTAGCGTAGGTAGCATACTGAGTGCTTTTATTACTAGAAATTTTCTTATTTTTTTAATTTATTGGCGTTTGACATAAATCTCAGATTGTTTGACAGTTGGTGCGATTGACAGAGTGTCCCCCGCAAACATCTTTTGAACAAATGCATCGATTGTAATTCCGTTGGTTAAATAGCATCTACATAATGTATCATTTTACAAATTTGAATTCAATATTCATCATAGTCAGTGAAGCTAATCTATTATGTATATAAAAACGGAACTATTTTACGTTGTCATCGCAACACGCCTAAACGACTGGACCGATTTCGCTAATTCTATTTTTGTCGTGCCGGCTTTTATCAGGAGAAGGTTCTTATGAATAAAAAAATGAAGAAAGTAGCGTGGAAAATTAGAAAATTAAAAGAAAACTCTGAGTAGGTAACCTTCTAAGTATTTTAACAATGTAATTGTTATTCCAAATTTGAAAAATTGAAATTAAATTAAAGTTTGACAGGAAATGTCAGTTGTTTGATAGTTGGTGCGATTGACAGAATATCGATGGAAAACATATAGTTTGAAACACATGCATCGATCTAAATTACATTGGTTAAAAGGTAATTAATAAGCTTATCATTAAACAAATTCGAATTCAATATCCATAGTTAGGAACGCAGAGCAACGTCTGTCGGGAAAGCTAGTAGTAGGTATTATAAATTTTCACCATATTTGTGTAGACTAGAACCTACATACATTAATCATTTTTTATTCCTCGAATTGAAAATCAACCGACGCACATTATGTATTTACTCAAATTTACCGTCCTTGTGCAACCTTAAAAACGGGCGACGCCGTCACATGATGACGGGTCGGCCCTAATAATATTATAATATCATCAAACAAGATACTTGATAAGAAAAGCCAACTTCACAATAAAGGGAGACAATCAGTGTCAAAGGCGTTTGGAGTGAAACCTACTGGATTGAGAAAGAAAGTATGGATCCTGGCTGTTATACCAGGGAGATAATGCCTCAAAGACAAACATTTGTGTCAACGTGTAAACAGGACCTAATGGCTTTTAATAGGATAAAATTAAATTATAATTAATATCATATTGTAACAAACTTTAAGTAATGAGTTCATATTCATTTGTGTTTTGTAACATACCTATAAAAAATGCGGGTGTAACGCTACAAACGCTGTGTTCTTTGAGACAAATACAAAGCATTCTATATTTTATCTCTATCACTGCCGGGAGTAAAATCATGAGAGCGAAAAAAGAGATCTTGACGTTGAGTGTCAATGAGGGTAGCTTAGATACCTCAGTTAACAAGATTCCTACTGAAATTTGAGGTAGTAGGTAGTCCAGTGGTGTCAGTCGGCGACTGTCGTTCGTACAGCGTATTGGCGGTCGTGGGTTCGAATATCGGTGTCGATCATTTCCACTTTCACGAAACAAGCCTTTGTTTAGTGTGAGAGATGTCAAATATGTATGTGTGTTCTCTTCAAGTGAGCACAGATTCATTTATATAAAAAAGAAATGTATGAAATCATTAAAAATATTCAGTTCAAAAACTTTTCCAAAATTGGTAAGGTAGTAATATTGAAAATTTAGATTTTTCTTCGTATAACGGCCGTTTAATCGGGGGTCTGCTTAGCGAGAAAACCATAGCATACGATAAACCGGCTAAGTACTGACTCCTACGATAAACCGGCTAAACCGACTTAGGGTGAGAACACGTAAAAAGCCAATTCCGACCCGCGCTGACTGGCGCAATGAATGTTGTCTATGGTTTCAATGCATATTATTTGCGCAGATCGACGCGGGTCGGAATCGGCTTTCTACGTGTTCTTACCCTTATACGATAAACCGGCTAAACTTTTAAATACAAACATCAAGGAAAATTTATGAAATTAAACCGCGCGATTGCTTAATATTAATGTAAACAACTCATTGTTATGAGGTTCGAAATGAAGTAATCGAGGAGAAAATTAGAACAATGGGCTCTAGTCGGGTAGTTTTAAACTTTATCCTAACAAACAACGTTAGCTCACCAATGTGAAATAATGGAAAATACAATAAAGTTTTACAGCAACACAATCAAAATAATTTTCTACATTACGTTCTACCTGAAAATTTAATTTAGTACCTACTATTGTTTTGAGGTTATACCTACCTACTAAATCCTGAATGAGTTGTTTGAATCCATGAACTAATAAATCTGATTATTCAGCACAACACTTTGATGACGTTATGTAACACTATGACTATGCTATAATAAAAAATATAAAACGCATTTTTTACAGTGTAACATTGAACACATTTTACAGTGCCATATCTACATACTAGTTCAGTTATGTATATTTATTCATATTTTCGTATGTTGGCATATCACGCATAAACCGCAGACTCTAGGTTTGATTTTCATCGTCGTTGATCCTTGCAGATATATTTATGGTAACGATACATACATTTTTTTTAATTACTCAAATATAAGTATGTTATTTACAAATTTCTAAAAATTCTAAATCTTCATACAAAAATTTCTATAAATGAGACAGACATCTTTTAAAAGTAAAGTTTCATGTAGAACTGTAGCATTACGGTACGAAAATATATAAAAAAAACTAGCTTTCTCGACAGACGTTGTCCTGTGTTCCTAAATAATATGAATATTGAATTCGAATTTGTATGGTGATGAATTAATTATCATTTGACCAATGTGATTCCGAACGATGCGTCTATAATTATTTAAACTATGTATAGGTATTCCATCCGCATTCTGTCAATCGCACCAGTTGACAATTTCTGTCAAAATTTCAAAAATGGAATAAAAATTATAAGGTAAAAAGTACTAATAAGGTTGTCTTCGTAGAGTTTTCATTAATTTTCTAATTTTCCATGCATTTTTCTTAATTTTTTCTTCTAAAAGGACATTCTCCTGATAAAAACCTACACGACAAAAAAAGAATAAGCGAAATAGGTCCAGCCGTTTAGGCGTGATGCGATGACATCGGGAAATGGCTCTTCATTTTTATATATAAGATATTGAAGGTTGATTTACTGTTCAAGTCTGACTATCCGAATCAACAACGTAAAGCAAGACGGGTATCAGCTCGTTATGTAATATTTCAATATGTGACGCAATTATAATTTCGATTCATCGCGTAAAAATGATGCATTTACATCCTTTAAGTTCTTGTCTATACAGATATATTGTATAGGACACTTAATTTTAATTTCCTGTATTAGTTGACGTTTCTACCACAGGGGCGCAAGTTGTATATACCATGCGTTGTTCATTCTCTCATTGTCAGGATGGTTGTCACTTGTCAGCCATTTATGTTTAGTTTTTAATTGAAAAAGAACATCATTCGCTCTTAGTGTTGCCACACGCGCATATATTTTTATAGAATTGAATAAATATTGAACTTTTATAATCAGTAGGTAGGTTCCTAAAAATAACAAACAAATGCGACTATAATGCAATAAGCATGAATTTCGAATCAAAATACATTACATATATGTAAATATTACCTATCTTTTTATCGAATGTTAAAATTGTGGGGTTTTTTTTAATAGAATTTTTCTAGACGCCTAAAGTTCTTGATTCTTTTAAAGACAGTTTAATGAGTAGTTGTATATACCTACACACGATTAGATTAAAGAGGGTATGACCTTTCGTCTTCAGAGCTATTAAAGCTGATTATTTGATATAACACCTAACTAAGGCATTATCTTAAAATAGGAAAGTTGCCTGTACTAAGAATTTCTTTATTTCAGAATCGTGACAATGATATTCGGCTAAAACACTCTTGGCTAGTTGATAGAAACCGCCACTTAGTTGCCGTCAGTTCTTCCCCTTTAGGCATGCTGATAATATCCATATTGTACTGTTTTATTGTATCTTGTAATTCATTATAATAAATATTAGAATGTAGGTTATAAATAAAATAACACTATTTACACCATCAGTTAAATTTAAAATAGTATGAGAAATATATTATATACGGATATTTTGGAAATTGTACATAAAATAAAATATATATATAGGTATGCAATTGTATAAAAATCTTATTGACGATGTAGGTATCTATTGAAATTTAAACTAAACAATAATCCTGCTAAACTTACCATATTATTTAAAAATAAATATTTAATCTTATTCAAATTAAACCATTTTGTGGGGTTGGGAACTACAATTTCAAATTATTAATTTGTATCTAAAATCTATTATTTAAATTTCTGCACAATTAATTAATTTACCCGTATGAAATAAATAGGTTTAACTGGAGAATAAGTATATATTGTAGGGTTATTCACAAAATAATTTCAGTTTAGAAAAAATTGAAAAATATTTTAAAGTTAAGGGTGATTATTTGCACTTAAATGCTCTTTTTAGCACTCTTACTTAATTATTAGACGAGTCCTTAATATACGAATTATGTTTTATTGTACAATGAATTTCTATTAAATATTAGCTGACCCATCGAACTTCGTCCCGCCTTAAAGTCAATAAAATATTGCTGGGTAACATAACATAGCTATCATACCTACATGATTACTCATTGTGAAAAAAACAAGTTATGTGGTTATAATATACAATTACAATGTCGGTAACATTGTCGCCATTTGTGGAAACAAATGGATAACATTGATCTATAGAATCTTTCTACCAAAATATCAATCTACCAGACATCTCCCTATTTCCCCAACAGATGGCGATGGCAGTACAGGTTAAAAAATCCGATCCATACTAACTTTAATATTATATTTTATATCATTTCTTTTCCATTTTCGACGTTATAATGCCCTTTTAGAAAATTATTACGTTTAATTCGAGCTAAACTTATTCGTTAATACCCCTGCTGTACCTACCTACATTATTCAACCTATGTGCAATAATTTATTATACCCCCTACTCAATATATGGGGTTAAATGCTTACTCGCCTACATAACCAATGATGAATATCTACAAATCATGTATTTAGTGATACATTATATTGCATACTATGTCTACCTACGTGAATGATTTATGTTTCTGGTATGACACAATTATTCGGTTGTTCAGTTTCTTGGCTGTTTCAATTAATTATTAATTGTTGTATTTATTAGTAGCATGTACGTAGGTATTCCAATTCTATAACAATTATTACTAGCACAACACGTCACGTATACATACACTTTAAAATTATTTAAATTAATTAGGCATATTTATGTTATAATTCATTAAAGTTTGAAATGTAAACTGTTTTAAGTATAATTAATGTTTTTATTCAGAAACAAATTATTATAATTATCTTATACAAATGTTTATAAATAAAAATAGCTTTGCAGTATTACATATATGTAATACTGCAAAGTTAGTTTTATTTATAAACATTTATAATGACTAAGTATTACAAAGTTGAAAATAATGTGTTTGAAGAATTATCTTATACAATCTTTTGAAGCACATCTGAACAAATTAAAAAAAATGGATGGGATTTTATTGCCTACCTATGTTTTCAAGCGGTTTTTTTAAGAATGAATAATAAAATAATTTTTATAACGATTTCATTTGTAATTCCATTTCTTTGTTTATTGAAACACAACAATACAACAATACTCCCCTTTCGACCCCACCTAGAGGCATAGGTAGGCAATAAGAGCCCTCCACCGCAATATATCTTGTACGGCTTCAATGACCTCCTTCCACACCTAGCCAAATTCCTCAGCTCTGCTTCGAAGGAGCGGATTTCGTTGTAAGAGGTTCTTCCTCGTCTTTGCAACTCTGGTAGGAGGAAGAACAGCGCTGTCCCCGACATCCTTACCACATCCCAGCCAAGTCCATCTCTTCTCCATTAAGTTGGAAATGATGGGCCTCCACCGGGTGCACATGCGTATAGCGTCGTTCGTGATGCGTACCATCTTATACCCAACATTCACCTGAGATACTACATTTCCAACGCAGAGTTCTTGTTTCTGGGCTTTAGTTTAGTTCCAGGACTCACCCATATAGGAGAATGGGCAACACACACTCATCAAACATTTTGTCTCGATACTAAAGACCGACGTGGGACGCTTTCCATATTTTTGTCATGTTATAAAAGGCGCCACTTGCCATACTGATACGTATCGGGAGCTCAGCCGCGAAGTCACCAGTGGTGGTAATGGTTGCTCCCAAATACTTACATTCATCCACCCGGGAGACCTGGTGACCATCGATGGTTAACTATATCTGTTAATTGCCATGAGCTCCGTCTTACTGTCATTGACTAGTAGGCTTAGGCGTGGTAGTTCGTCAGAGAGTCTCGAAACACAGAGCTATAATTCCTCCACTGTCGTACTGTCGATATAGCTCTGTTATAACAAGGAATAAATCAGGCAAAATAAGTTGGTTTCCCACGAAGAATTAATACAATTAAAGTAAAGTAAGCAATACAATTCAATCTTTTATATAAATTGCTGATGTCTAATTATTGTTATGCTTTATGGTTTCAGGTGACGCTCTCAATCTCCATCCTCATTAGCCTCCACGTGTTCTTCCTGCTGGTCGTGGAGATCATTCCTCCAACATCACTGGTTGTGCCTCTCCTAGGAAAATATCTCATCTTTGCTATGATTCTTGTTTCCATTAGGTAAGTACCACATACATTATAACTACATTTTATTTATGTATGTCAAAGTTTGGTACTTCTTTCTTGTGATTTTGAAAAACAGCATCATTTTAATTCTATATGATGAACATTATTATCTATGCTGAGTTTGATGGCGTTAAATTGACGGTTTTCAAATTTCGTATAAAGATCGCGATTCGTTGCAAAGCATGATATGAATCGGGCATTGCTTGGAAAAAAAATGGTACGAGTACGGATTTATACGAATCATTTTTCTACAATTTGCGTATTTTATTAAGGCATATTCTTTCATAAATAGTATTAAAAATTCACTCGAAATGAAAAAACAAAAGTACGGTCTTATTTATATTTTGATAATTTCAAACACAATTGATCGACATGGAAATCGGGATTGAATTTCAAGAGTAACCCTCCAGAACCGGATAGGGAAACGTATTCATCAGGTTTCGCGTCATGGTGTTTTCGGTCAATTTTTACCGAAAGCGTTTCCCATTACAATCTTCGTTTTTTGTCGATGTTTTGATGCTGATTAGTGCTTTACTTAATAAGAAAATAAATAGTCTATTGACTATGAAGGTCCTACAACTACCAACTGAACTCTATAACATATCCCATAAATTTGTCCTAACAAATGGTATATTTTTTTGTTTATGAATTATCTAACATGACTTTACACATCTTAAAGCAAGCTCTAAATATGTATTTAAAACGTTGTCATTTTTAACATCCAGAAAATATATTCGCACTTATGAGAAATTTTGGTCCAATGAATCATAACAAGTTTGAAAATCTTGGAAATAAAAATATAGGCAAACTGAGGCTTTGCAACTTGATCGATCGACTAGCATATAAATTGATGATTTCAAATGATAATTATTATATTCTGAACATTGAGTTTTGCTAACGAAAAGACAAAAATAATCGTAATAATTTCAGAGACCTTTCAGAACGTGAAACATTTATAATTCCTCTAGACAAAACTTATAAGTAGCCTATTTTTACCTAAATGTCATAATAATCCTTCCAAAGCAAACGGATATTTTCTTCCTGCAAATTCAATAAGAATAATTATTATCATTTCCTCATACTCTTTAAAAGACAGAACTTTTTCACCATAAACAACAGAAAAGTAACACGTATGTGAAGCAATACATTTTGGTCATAATATATACCTAATAGGTAACTTTTCATATATCTCTATACCGACTTCCGTACATTGAGTATAAAATATAATTGAATTCCGTGTTTCCCATTAAAATATTTCATTTTGTCAGCGTTTTATTCCGATCATAATAATGAAATTCGACTGCGTTAATTTAAAGACAACGTTTCATGCGTAGGTAGGTAGATACGTTCGCTTTCCAATTCTGTTTTATTACCGAAAATGTAACCGGCTAAAATCCGAGTGCAAAATCTAATCCGGATAAGAATAACTCTTTGTTTCCGTGTCAACTTAAGCTGATATTTGAGATTAAACCGTATATGAATAAGGTCTCGGAATTCAAATGTTATCAAGATAACACCCCTAAATTCAAATTATTAGGGTGAATCACTCATCAGTTTGTGAAACAACCCTCATATAACCAAATTGAGAAATCAAAGCTCTCTAATAGTAGAGAAATCAAAGTCCTAGGGGTATCGCAATTTCAGAATGTCCAGCATACTCTCTCTCTCTCTCTCTGACTTTCTGTAAGTACACAATGTTTTTTTTTCATTAAATGAATCTGAGCTCCTCAAAATTAACACAAATAAACTTTCTACATATTTCACATAAAGCAAAGCTCGTGTTGTGAACGTGGAAATAGACTGCACCGGGTCTCCAACGGGAAACCAGGACCCTCAGTAGGTACGATGTACGTACGAAAGCCGTAAACTTATACCACTGGACTACCAACCACTTCGTTTTATTGTGCAATTACTTTATTGGTTTATCCATACTTCTTTCTATTAGGCAAGAAAATTCTTAGAGTTATTTTTTATATAGTTTCGCGAGTACGCCCTTAAGAAACAAATGTTTATTCACAGGGGCATGATTAGGGATTGCAATCCGGTCTCATTTTGAATCCGGCCGGATGCAACCGGATTTTCGTCAATCCGGCCGGATCCGATCGGATCCGACCGGATTGAGCTAACCTTGATGAATTAACATTTTTAACAATAATAAAGGCTTAAAATAAAACGGTACGTATACGAAATTAATTTTATTAGGGTATGACTTCTTTTAAATAATAAAAACTATAAAAAATATAGTTTTTTTGAAAATAATTAAACAATTAGATAACGTTTTATAAAATTCAAATTGAAATTCATCGAAAATAAGTAACATATTTATATAACCTGCTTGATTGATCATGATTAACGATGTGCAAAATGAAACCGACACCACGAAAAAGAAAGATTCACCAACCCATAGTGAAATAAACCATTTGAGGCTGAGTAAGAAACTCCAGATTCGGAGCTTCTGCGATATCGAGAACGTCAGGCAATGGGGTAGAAATAGAAGGCCTTATTGGAAAGACCACGTCAACAGAACTGTAGCCCTGGTAAAAGTTTTCGATGATCGAATATCGAAACGATCATCGAAAGAGTTTCGAAAAATTTTCATAATAAAATGATCAAATGATTCGATCGTTTGATTTTAGAACACTAATTGCACACTAATAAGCGCTTATTTGCGTGCAATTAGCTTTCGATAAAACTCGTACTAGCCCCACTGATCCGGTGATTCTGGTAATTATAAGAGGATGAAATCACATCAACCAGCAGACCCTTGTGCGAGCACCAGAGAGATGGATGAGCAGTTGGACATGCGCGTCCCAGGAGTAATACCTATAACCGGGAATAATCAGATACACTCCTATATATTATCAAGAATAAGTCTTTGAGAAATCATTACAGTTTTATCCTTGAATATAACTGCACACACATTGTGACAGACTACCGAACTAATCTAATAAAAAGCAGACAATTATCACAATTATTATTTTGCTTTTAAAAAGGGTAATATATATTTTATTGGCTAAATAATTGTTTAATATTCTCACCATTTTTCTAACAGGTGTCTTTTCATTCGATAGTCAATACTTTCAATACGATCAGTAAACACTAGCTTTAAAATCCTACTTTGGGTACAAGGAGGCAAAAGCAGCATTCCACTGCGCTCAGTGTTACGCATTTGCCTCATTTTCATCTTTATGGGTACCCACAATTTTACCTAAAATGACCCTGTGAAATTGCTAGGGATACGGGTTCGAGTTCTGTCCATGTTGAGTTTGTTGAAAAATCCTTTGATATGATAAACCGGATCCGATCTCCGGATCCGTCAATTTGCGCCGGATCCGATATGAGCATTTTGATGCCGGATCCGCCGGAATACCGGATCCGGTTTTCCGGATTGTATTCCCTAGGCATGATTGAAAGTTAATCTCAAACAAATCTATCTTTTTTGCCTTCTCCGTTTGTGATCACACAAAGGGCAAAGTAGGCCATGAGAGTTCTTCACGGCGCTCAATCTTACGAAGTTCCAGTGACTTCCTCTCATTTCATGACCCTGATGATGGTAAGAAGAAAAGCGCCGAATTAGTCAACTGTACAAACAATTCGTTGAGGAAACGACTGTGCAACTATAAACAGAAAATAGACATCAACAAAAAATCGGGAATATACAAAATTAACTGTAAAAACTGCAATTTAGGACACATAGGACAGACTGGAAGACAATTTGAAACAAGACTTAACGAACACCACAGAGCTTTGAAAAACTTCGGAATAAACTCGGAAATAGCAGACCATTGTAGGGAAACGGGACATACCATTGACATTAACAACACACAATTCCTTCACATACAAAATCACAAAACACAAAAAATGAACACACTCGAGGCACTAGAAATACATAGACACAAAAATACGATTGTCAATAACCAAATTCCAAGCATATCCCCACTATTGACTTTGTTTATTAATAACTAGTTTTTTAAAGGCGCCCGTGGCGCCCACCTATGGCCTTTTTTATGCAAACTTTACTTTCTCATAGCATAGCTGTGAGCATTCACATGTGAGACTTCAAAATACTTGGTTGATTCAACTCTTTATGAAAACTCAAATACCTACAACTTAAACTTTTAATTACAAACTGTACATTCAAATAGCTTTTGGCATGTGGGTATTTACCGATTTGATTGATTAAACTTTTTCATATAAACTTTGCATTCGTAATGCCGAATTCTTATATGAGACTTTAAAACACTTGATTAATTGAATTCTTCATGAAAACTCAAAAAACAACGTGAACTTTTTATAACAAACTTTACATATGTTTGGCTTTTCAACGTTATGAATTCACATGAAAATCTTTAAAAAATTACTTAGGTGTGTAAACTTTTTATTGAAAACATGGCATTCGTATGGTTTTTCTCCGTTATGATCTCGTGTGTGTGGATTAAAGATTCGTGATTTGGTAAACTTTTTCATGGAAACTTTGTTTTCTTATAGCCGAATTCATTTGTGTGACTGTAAAGCACTTGATATTTTTTTTATATAACAAATTTTGAACCTTTTCTAACAAAATATGCATTTAAATGGCTTTTATCATGATTTATCATTTGATTGATTCAATTTTTTATCGCAATGGTTGCATTCGTATGGCTTTTCTGCGCTAGTGTGCAATATTTTTATTTCAAACATTGCATTAGTAAGGCTTTTTCTCTGCTATGATATCGTGTCTATGGGATAAATTTATGATTTAGTAAAATTTTCATGCAAAGTTTGCTTTCTTATGGCCGAATTCATATGTCAGACTTTAAACCACTTGATAATAGAACTCAATGAAAATTTAAAAAAAAACTTGTACTTTTTATAACAAACGTTGCATATGAATGGCTTTTCAACGCTACAAATTCACATGAATATCTTTAAAAAGTTACTCTAGGTGTGTAAACTTTTTATTGAAAACATGGCATTCGTATGGTTTTTCTCCGGTATGATCTCGTGTGTGTGGATTAAAGATTCGTGATTTGGTAAACTTTTTCATGGAAACTTTGTTTTCTTATGGCCGAATTCATTTGTCAGACTTTAAACAAATTTTGAACTTTTTCTAACAAAATATGCATTTAAATGGCTTTTATCATGATTAATTTATCATTTGATTGATTAAGCTTTTTATCGCAATGGTTGCATTCGTATGGCTTTTCTCCGCTATGAGTTCACAAACTTTTTATTGCACACATTGCATTAGTAAAGCGAAGTCCGGCTGTGCGTAAAACTTTCCTGATTTGTCAATTTTTTGGCCGAATTCGCAAGTGATACTTTACAGCACACGGTTGATTGAACTATTTATGCAAACTTAAAAATGAAATTAAACTTTTTATTGCAAACTTACCATTCAAATAGCTTTTAGCATGTCATTGGTTGTTTAAATTATTTGATTGATTGAACTTTTTATTGCAATTATTGCATTCGTATGGCTTTTCTCCGCTATGAGTTCGCATGTGACTCTTTAAATTACTTGAAACCGCAAACTTTTTACTGCACTCATGGCATTAGTAAGGCTTTTCTTCACTATAAAGTCCCGCTGTGCGTAAAAGTTTCCTAATTTGGTACACTTTGCTTTCTTATCGCTGACTTCGCATGTGAGTTTTTAATAACCCAAAAAATCGTTTTTCTCTACGTCAAGACCTTTAAAAAAAGTGCTCAGCCACCAGGCATAATAATATCATTATGTTACTGTCAGTTGTCACTGCTGTCAGCCATATTGTATTAGAAGAACAATATTATTATTTGTCTTTAGTTGCGAGTGGCGCGCCATCTAGCGGCGTTAATGACATCAGTCAGTCAGTCAGTCAGTCAGTGAGTCAGTGTTCAAGACAAATATTATATAGATAACTCGCAGACTAACACATACATAGACACACCTCAAATCACCACACTAGCGCCACTACATCAGTCAGTATTCACTCAGACAGCCACTAAAGATGACCGCATTGCGGTAGAAAATATTTTGGCAATAAAAAATAAAAAATTAAGTGATATTTGCAAAGATCTTTCATTAAAATACCTTATATTAGTCAACTGTCATTCGACGTCTTTTATACATGTCCCAGCCATATACATTTTCGGAAGAGAAGAGTGAAGGGCTTGTTTAAGATGAAAAAAAGAAACATATCGATGTTGGTATATTTTCCAATAAAATACTAAATATTAGATACATACAAATACTTTATAGGAATACACACAAGAGACATAATACTTTTACCCATTGTATTCATAAGAATAAAATATTCAACGAAGATGTACCTTCAAAGGAAAAGAATATTGAATTACATCCATTCTTATCAATGCGTTCACCCTTTCTGAGAATGTATAAGATTGCTTCTATATACACCACACAAACTCTCAGAATACCTATCCATAAAACAAAAATCAAAATTTGTTAGTTCGTATTTCATGCTCTTGAAAGAATTAATTTGGGATTATTTTGGACAAAGCAATAAACTTTATATTATTATACTGGGTCTTATTTTAGACTAGGAAGATGTCCATACGAGAACGCCGATGAATTGGCAAAAAGGACATGTGTGTGAAGTTGGTTCCGATCCTGACGGTTTCGCTCCAAAAGAGGATGATATGCTGGGTGAAATAATACGGTTGCGTCACTCCAAGTAGACGGCATACTGGAATCTCCAATCTAAAGGCCTCGAGCACAGAAACATACAACAAACAATTTCTACAAAACCCTGGTAGGTATCATTCGGAAAAATTAACTCGCAATCAGATTAAAAATATGTAGATTAAAATTTGGACACCACAGATTGAATAAACACCTGTTACGAATGGATTGGCGGACTCTCCATATTGCGAGTGTGGTATGGATGAAGAGTCCGCGGAACACGCTCTTTATGCATGTTCGATAAGGGAAGGCGATTGCCAGGAGTAGGTACTTCTCACTCGAGGACGTTGAGTACTAAATTGTGTTATGCTCAATATCTGTTATTTATGAAATCATCGACAGTTAATAAAACTATAATTGGAGTAATACGAGTTAACAAAAAAATTTGCAAAGTTTGTTGAATGAAATAATTGTTAAGTGTTTAAGCGTTGAATGAAAAAATTAAAATTAAATAAAAAGTGTTTCTAGCACAAAGCATCCTGATGGATAAATGGCCGAAAAAGTAAAAAAAAAAAAAAGATGGCCATATTATAGCATGATCAACTCAACGATGTTTGAGAATCCTTGCGAAGAAAGTCATCATTAATTATGGATAAAGCTATGAAATAAAGCACGTTACTTGGCAACTCTCTATCGGAAGAAGAAGAAAACAATTTGATTATCTTTTTAATTCCTTTTTAAACAAGGCGTTTTTTCAAAAAAATAATTCCTTAACCTTCAAAGAATAGGGTAGCAGCTAGTTTGTAATACTTAAGTACCTACTAATAATTCAGTTCAACGCCAACGTTCCAAACACACACGAGAATCTAAATTGACGAAGTGCTTTTTATTTTAGAATTTATTTTTCGTTATAAAGTTCCTTGGGACTCTTTTCTATTATTTTTTTCTTAACACAATTATGAATGCTTTTAGTGATTCTAACTAAAAACAAAGGATGATGAAATTTTGTACTTAGTAAAAAAAATAAAGTGATTTTTTTGTACGAGAATACGGAACGCATCCATTTGTCTTCGATGCGATTTCATCGATTGGAATTATAACTCAAGAAATGTTTGATTTCAAAATGTTAATTTGACAAAACAATTGATTTGTTATTCCACAAATTATTTAATTTTGGGTTTGCGGAGGTGAGATAAAAAAAATTGTTGGGAAATTATGAATCCTACCATACTTTGTGAATAAGCCTTCTCTCCTTCCTTCTTCTATCACTTGGCGTGGTTGGCGATGGTTATTATTGCGGTCCAAAGATGAATAATTGCGGAGATGCGATTTTTAATCATGCTATGACGCGGCGAGTTTGACACAAGAGGTGAAGTAGGAAAACAAAAGCGGTTGTTTGGAATATAATTTGAAAAGAGTGTTGCGAAAATATTATTATAAGTAGGAATGCGGTAAACACCCTGACTGAATGTACATTTTTGGTGAAACTTTTTAAATGAATTCTTGGTGGTTTTTTTTTTTTTTACAATAAAATACCTATACGTGAACGAATCTCTGAAATTCCAAATCATGTCAATTTTATACATGTTTAATATGTCGAAAAATCCCATAATCCCTACGGGACATTAACCCGCATCCCTAGTCGTCCTAGTTGAAACGCTAACCACTGAATCAACTTACTTTTCGAGTCCGTGTAAAAGCTAAGCCTTTCCCATCCAATATGGAACAGCAGCAATCGCCTTGTCATTCGCTTCATATAAAATGTTGCCCAGGTCACACCTTTGTTCCAAATTTTGGCATACCAACATCATCATTCTGGACAGTCATTTGACACAGTCACATCTTACATCCTCGTCCAAACTAATACCCCACCTGTACAGGTTCAACTGGATCAACTGCACAAACAGAAAAAGAAAGTAGTGAAAACGAGAAGCTACAAAATTTTATTAGCAACTGCTAACGATAGATGATGCCAGTACGTACTCAGACTAAACTTGATTGTATTGAAGAGCTTAAATATAATCTAGAATATAATATTCACAAATTAATATAATAATTATTTCTTAAAGATAAAGATGAGTCCCCACACCGCAGCCAGCATCTGTTATCTTAGTGGGGTAGGTACACCCCTAATGATATTAGGTGGAAGCTGGGAATGGTTTCTAATGCTCGGATGATGTACACAGCGCATTCTCAGAATTCTCAGCACGTACCTTGTTTTACTGTTAGTTCGCGGGACGGTACAGGAATAACGAAAACACACTCAGCTAACTCCTGTACATCTCCGTAATGTTCGTGTAAGACTCGATATTTTTATGTGAATCTTTTTCTTTTTGATAGATAACTGTCAATAAATTCACTGTCTTTGTTTTGCCTCACACTTTAAAGAAACAGAAAACAAGGTACCTAGGTAATAAATATATTAACCCAATACATCAAAAAGCTTCTTTATTGTCGACTCAAGAGTCAGTTTCACAAAGTCAACAAATATAGATTTTGGTAGGCACTCACTCTTCAATAAGGGCACATGCGATAGTACGAAAATTGGTAAAATTATTGCAACGAAAGGCCCTACTGTCCGAGATTCAACAGATTCGGTAGCTCTGCTGTTGAAATAATTTCCAATACCTTCTATGGTTTTATTTACCCTAGTACCTATTATAATAATCCAAAATAATATATAAAAATCTAGTCTACAGTCCAAAAAGATTATAAACTTGTGAATAAAATGTAAATTAGGGTGGAATGTTTAGTTAATAAGTTTGAGATGGTTTGGGCATGTAGAAAGAATGGATGCAAAGAGAATGACAAGGAGAATAATTTATAAGGTTGAAATAAAAGACGGCGTGTCCGATCGAGAATGACATGGATCGAACAGGTCGATTCCTTCCTCAAGAAAGTTCAGGTCGGAATTAAGAGAAATAAGAGAGGTTGTATGAGAAATGGTAGGTATGTCGGTGGAAGAACTTTGCTTTGATGAAGGAGCGGAGGTCCGTTCTCTCTGCCTACCTCTTACGGAACACGGCGTGATGGCTTGATATTATTTGCCATTTTATTTTTTATTGTTTTTCAATGGGTAATACGTAAACCAAAATATTGATTTTTAATGGTAGAATTGACTTCAAACCACAACGAACATACGACCCTCTTCTACAGTATGACTCCTGGATCAAACTTTAACAGATTGTAGGTATAATTAAAAATAATTGAATTAAAATATATTATATTCATCGCTAAAATGGTCTAAATTGGCACGAAATATTTTGTAGGTACCTATTCTTTTTTGTTTCCGTACTGTTGCTTTGTCTGGCAACAATATTTTGGAATATTTTCCAAATTTTATAAGGAAACTAAGTGTAGATGTCCTAAGAGTTGTTATTTCCATTAATGTATCCATATAGATACTGATTTTTTCTCACAAACAACTCTGGTAATCGAGCCATCCACGCTGCAAACGCTCATTTTTTCCATGACAATTAGGTCATATTACCCCGTAATCATCCACTGCAGGAAATAGGCCTCCTCACGCTCACGCCACTCCTCTCTGTCCCTGGTCATCCCCATCCACTCTGCCTCAACGGCACGCACGATGTCGTCGCTCCACCTCATTGGCTGTCTTCCCACACTCCTTCGGCCAGTCTCTCGAAGCAATCTCTAACATCCAACCACAATTTCGATTTTATTATTTTCATTTTGATTCAAAAAGTTATTTAACTTTTATAATATTTACTTGAACGGATAGACTTAATCTGAAAATAGCAAGGTGTTGAGGAAAACAAGAAAAAAATACTTCACATTGCGAAACACAGATTGATTAAAAATATATATTGATATCAACCTGAAGGCAATCCAATAAGATAAGAGTATATGAAAAATATAGAAAGAAGAACAAAACAAGATAAGAAAAAGTGAGAATTGGATATTCTTACTTCACCAGCTACTCCAGCTAGGTTGGTACCTATAATCATGAATAAAAAATACCATTTTGATAATCCTTTTCTTTTCTAGCTCTTGGCTAATTTTTAAATGCTAAACAATTTATGTGTTACCGTTTAAATAACACCAGTTAAAGTTTATCGAAAATAGCAAGATGTTTGAATTTGAGAACCCAATCTCACTGCAATGTTTTGAATTTTTTATTCGACAGTCGATCACTTTACAACTCAAGAAAAGAACTCAGAAGTTTGAATATAATCGGAGGTTCTGACTAGAGATGTGCAATATAACGATAGCTTATAAAAATATTACATAAATAAAAATAACGCATTTTATCACGTTATTAATATTTGACGATATTTAAGTACAAATAATAGTTAGAACAATAATAATAGTCAGGAAATATTAAGCAAAAATAAAAGCCTATCCCTATTATTATTATGCAATAGCATGGCAATATTAGGTGAATGAAAATAATATACTAACAGAAGTTGGAAAACGACCTTTTTTTGGGAAAAGTTATTTTTCTAGATACCAAATATTCATAAATAATAATAAAAAAATAAAATAGCTTTAAGCTTTTAATATTAACGTTATTTTCAGTTAACGAAATTGCTATAACTTTTTTTGAATTTGAGCCGTCAGTCCCATCTCTAGTTCTGACATACTTCATAACATATTAAAAAGATTTTTTGTATTCTTAGATGCTTCAACAATAAATTGCCCCATTTTATGAGAAGATACCTTCTCTTGTAACTGCATAATAATGCAATGTGTTTATAAGTCATCATAAAAAAGGTTAGTAGAAATATAATATAACTTTTTCTCAAAGCTAATAAACTGATTCAGTTGATAACTAGTACGACTATAAAATCGTATAGATACAAGGAACAAACTTGTCGCAAGGAATTTTATACTCATATTGAAAACCGTAGTAATTTCTTGGAATCGAATGATTTTTTCCCAATACTCAAAGACCGTGGGGCTGTCGGCTTAGAATAGCACCTCTGTTCTTTTTGCTGGTTTTTCGAGCATCCTGTAAGAGGCAGGTAATCGAAAAATCAGATCGGGGTCGTGGGGTTGACCACCTCACACCCTTAAACTCCAGCGGTCAGAAAAGGCAACAAAATTAAGCCTCGGACGCCTCGGGGGGGTCCAGGCAGCTAGTGTCCCCCCTGTGTTGACCACGGCTCGGAACAAGAGCTTGAAAATCGGGACCCTGAATGTCCGCACTCTGAGGGCGGGCGGGGAGCTTGTTGCTGCCAAGTTGGCGGGAGATTATGGACTGGATATCCTGGGGCTGAGCGAGGCACGCATCCCAGGGACGGGGCAGAGTGACGCTGGCAACTATGTCATGCTGCACTCTGGTCACCGAACTGCACGGATGCGTGGCGTCGCTCTACTTTTAAGTAAATATGCCTTCTCTCGCCTTCTTGGTTGGGAACCTGTTTCTGACCGCCTGATGAGTGCGTCCTTCAAGATGACAGGCGAAACACTGACGGTCCTCCTATGCTATGCTCCCACTGAGGATGGGGATGCGGCTGCCAAGGACTGTTTTTATGACAGTCTGGATGCAGTTGTGTCCCATGTCCCAAGGCGCCACCGCTTAATTGTACTGGGGGATTTTAATGCCAAGGTTGGCAGTGACCCCCAGTATGGACCAGGCGTCATGGGTAGGCATGGCATGGGAGTGATAAATGATAATGGAAGCCGTCTGATTGGTTTCGCCACACTCCACGGACTCTTAATAGGGGGAACTCTGTTCCCCCACAAGGATATCCATAAATATACTTGGACCTCGCCTGACAGGAGAACAAAAAACCAGATTGACCATCTTCTGGTAAGGGCCAGCAACCGAACTGACCTGCGAGATGTCCGCACCTACCGAGGGGCAGACATGGACACTGATCACGAACTCCTTGTGGGTTCGTTGAAATTCAGATTTACCCATTTCCAGCAGGGACCGTCTGCCTCTCGCCCGCTGGACATACGCAGGTTAGAGAGTGCTCAGTGTCGTCATTCGTACGAGGCTGAGTTACGCACCAGGTTTGCCCCCTTGCAGGATTCACACGGAGCTGTTCCAATTGAGACAGCTTGGAATAGCTTCCGTGACGCCGTTATGGAATCCGCACGTTCTTCTGTCGGCTATAAGAGCAAAAAGAGGCCAATATGGATGTCCGATGGGTCCTGGAGCCTCATCGAAGATCGCCAGAAGGCTAAGACCCTCAGAGACAGCGAAAAAGACCCTCAAAAACTGGCTGCTTTGGTGTCTGAGTACAGGGAGCTGAGCCGCAAGGTGAAGCACTCTGTACGAACAGATAAAAGAAGACACCTGGACTCTCAGATACGGCGAGCGCAATCTGCTGCACTCGGAAATGACTCAAGGACACTTTTCGAAATCACCCGGGAGGTCGGGGGCAGGGGTCAAAAAAGACCCGTGACGGCAATACGAGACTCTCGTGGAGCCACTGTCACTGCCCCCGAACTGATTAAAGGGAGATGGAGGGAGTACTTTGAGTCAATATTAAACCGTCCCGAGCCCTCCTCACCTTACAACTTTGAGGAGGAGTTGGCTGGTCTGAATATACCTCAGGCAACTGGGATATGTGAGGAACCGCCGACATACAGTGAGATGGTGCTTGCCGTGATGAGACTTAAGAACAACAAAGCGCCAGGAGACGATGGAATTCACGCAGAGCTCCTCAAACAAGGCATAGACACCCTTGGCCAACCACTATTAGATATATTTAAAATGGCGTGGGAAGAGGAGAGGTGCCCAAAAGATTGGCGGAATGGATCCATCGTCGCAATATTTAAAAAGGGGGACCCCCTTGAATGCGGAAACTACCGTGGAATTACTCTACTGAGTGTTCCCGGTAAGGTATTATCTCAGATATTACTACACCGCATTCGGGGGCCTGTCATGGCTGTCCTGAGAGAGCAACAATGCGGCTTTGTACCTGGAAGGTCCTGCACGGATCCAATTTTCTGTGCCAGGTGCATCTTTCAGCAGTGCAAGGAGTTTAACTCTCCAGTCGCTTGTTGCTTTATAGATTTTGAAAAGGCCTTCGACAGCCCACATAGACCATCAATATGGAAAATACTTGCTCTGTATGGTATACCTCCGAAAATAGTTAAAATGGTGCAGTCCCTGTATGAAGACTCTGAGTGTAGCGTGAAAACGCCAGGTGGTCCTACTGAAGCTTTTAGGATCACCACGGGAGTCAGACAGGGCTGCGTACTAGCTCCCTTTATATTTATAATAGTTATGGATTTCCTGTTGAGAAAGTCCATGCAAGGAGCAAGAGGTATACCGATAACACAGAGAGATGGTCTAATGGGCGAACTGTGCGATCTGGAGTACGCGGACGACCTAGCGTTGTTCAGTACTACAGTGGAGGAATTACAGCGCAGTGTTTCAAGACTCTGCAACGAAACAGCACGCCTCGGCCTTCGAGTCAATGCCAGTAAGACGGAGCTCATGGCGAATAATGCCTGCCCCGATAAACAGCAACCGATAACCATCGATGGTCACCAGGTCTCCCGGGTGGATAAATTTAAGTACCTGGGAGCAACCATTACCACCGCTGGTGACCTCGGGGCTGAGCTCCCGATTCGTATCGGTATGGCAAGTGGCGCCTTCAACAACATGACCAAGATATGGAAAGCGTCGGCGTTTAGCGTCGAGACGAAATGTAAACTGTTTGATGCGTGTGTGTTGCCCATTCTCCTTTATGGGTGTGAGTCCTGGCACCTGACTCTGGCCCAGGTACAAAAAGTCTCAGCCTTTGAGATGAAGTGCCTAAGGAGAATTCTGGGCGTAAGATGGTACCACCGCATCACGAACGACGCTATACGCCGGCGCACCCAGCGTGAGCCCATCACCTCCACCATTGTGGGGAGGAGATGGACTTGGCTGGGACATGTGTTAAGGATGCCGAATGACAGTTGGCCGAGGAGAGCGCTGTTCTTCCTCCCATCAGGGTCCCGAAGACGAGGAAGACCCTCTCACACTGTGTTCCGCTCCTTCGAAGCAGAGCTGAGGGACATGGACATGGTGTGGGAGGAGGTCATCACCGTTGCGCAAGATCGAGCGCAATGGAGAGCTCTTGTTGCCTCCCTATGCCCCTAAGTGGGGTCTAAAGGAAGTTTGGATTGTTTGGACTCAAAGACACGCTCGGGCAAGGTTAAAGAGTAAGAGAAAGGCTTTTTTATTTGTGTTTCATTATCCTCTCTTATCATACGTTATTACATTAGGACATACCATTATCTAGCGTACAGTGGGCGGAACTATCTGTATTACGACGGATTATAAAAGCCCTTTAGTCTTGTTCTCAATCTCTCTCAGGGCTTTATTGGACGAAATGGACTTTTTATGTACCAATCTATCTCCTCGTGTTTTGTACATTCTTCACTAAACTAATCTCTAGAGTCTGTAGCAGATTGCCTTTACATCTATTCCAAACACACATTTGAAATTGTTTGTAATAAAATAGTCACAATATAATGAATCAGATTTTTTTAACGAATCCGAAACACTATTTCATGGGTGTTTTAGGGTTGGAAGACAAAAAAGAAGCTCCAGAAACATCCATATCTCAGGAATGGAAGACAAGTTAGACTGGCAAAGATCTGCCGGAAAATAAAACATACCTCCAAGATGACTATCTGAACGCTGGTGGAATTTTTGGCAGTCAGCTTCTCAAGGCGTCCACTCAGGAAAAGTGTTTTTAAATGAATCTGAGTTCACTCATATAGAAGCAAATAAACCAACCAAGTCGTGTTGTAACTTGAGCTTTAACCCGGCAGCACATATTTATAACTAGCTTTCCCGACAGACGTTGTCCTGTGGTCCTAACTATGAATATTGAATTCGAATTTAAAAGAATGATAGATTAAATAACCCAGACATCTGTTTTAAAACATATATTTTTCATCCAAATTTTTTCATTCGCACCAACTATCAAACTCGACTATCTATCAAGCTGACAGTTTTCGTTAAACAACATTTTAATTTCAAAATTGGAAAAAATATAGTGTTAAAAGCAACAATTGCCTGTTTATAATTTCCTAATAATCGGCGCAACTTTCTTATTTTTTTCTTTCATAAGAACCTTCTCCTGGCAAAAGCAAACACGACAAAAAAAAGAATCAGCGAAATAGGTCCAGCAGTTTAGGCGTGACGCGATGACCATGCAAAATCGGTCTCCATTTGTATAATATACCTTTACTTGCAGCAGAAGCTTTTGGATTTAAGGCATTAAAAAAAAAGAAAAAAACACGCAAATGTTTCAAATTGAAGAAAAGTTCAAGTACCTACTTGCAAAATTTTATAAAGCCCTTAAAATACCATCCGCTTCCTCTATCAACCGTTCTTGTCACAAATTATTTTTAGACACTTCCCTTGATGTGACGCTAGGAGTGGATGACGATAGAAAGAAAATCGACGCTCTTTTATTTATTTCTCAACGGCACGGCGTATTCAAGAAACCACTATCAAGTTAAGGACAAACCATATTAGGCTATTGGTGTATTGGATAAGGTTCAGGAATCTTAAAAAAAATGTGATTATACTCTAAATCAGGCGTGATTGATATTTTGGCATTTTTAACACTAAATATTTATTTATTTACTAAATCATCCACGGCGTTAACGCCCTTTACATCTAATGTATTTATTTACAAGGAGAACAAACAAAAATAGGAACAATATCACACCAATCGAAAACAATCATACAATACAGTTAAAACAATAATAAAGATGATACAGACATTAAAATTTATGATAAAAAGCATTATTCAATTTTAAATTTATTTAAAACAAAAGTATAAGGAAAACATTGCCTACGTATATAAAAATATTCAGGACAATATAAATAAAAATTAGAAAATGTACTAAAATGCAAAAATTTCTATCAGACCAAAACAATTCGAAACGAACGTCAACAAACCCTTGATCAAAAACAACAAAGAGGGCAATGTCACTGTTTAAAAATACTTAAAAAATCAAAAGATACAAGACGACAACACGAGAATAGCAACCAATAGACTGATCAATTATTGGGAATTCGTTAATACGAAAAATTGAAATAAAGATATACATGATTATCTAAATAAGTTGAAATATTAAGAGTAATAAGAGTGACCTGAGATAATAATATATTTAATAATTCTCTGAGTGATGATTCCGCAAATCCGCTTACATTCGCTAATCTGAAGCAATGGTCAAGAAAATAGCAGAAATTCTACGAGTTATCTGTAATAATGCGGCCATAAGTAATTTATAAATTATCAAAACGTGAAGGAACTCGCAGATTCCATAAAAATACGTGACTAGTCTTATTATATATAAAAGGCGACGTTCGCATGATTGAAAAATCTTAGTATTTATTACATGTGTGATCTCACTTACGAGAGGAGACATCAAGAGCTCTCCACTGTGTTCGACCTTCCAGAGTCTCCCACCCCATATCAAAATACTTCTCAATAATACTCCTCCGCAAACGCTCATTCGGCGTCCTTAACTTATCCTTGCTAAGCCCTCAATAATCGAAGTGATAGTCCTGCACAAGATGTCAATCTTATTTTCTAAGGGCTAAGATTTTTGTAATTCAGAAAAATTGTCTAAAAAACTACTCAATCAAATTGAACGTACCTGCATTATCAGAGGTAGAAATACAATAGGAACTGGCCTCCCCTAGAAATGTATAGGGCTCAGTTGTAATTTTGCCTTTAATATGCCACATGGTCGAAGAGTCTCGATAAAATAGATATTTTGATCTGCATAGGGCGTTATTAAAAAATATGTAGAGCAAATTTTGCTTTCAAAGCAATGAGTATACTCAAATTCACTGAAATGGAGTAGGTACGCTGTTTTCGTGCGTTATAAACTATAGTTGGAATAATAAATAAGAAATGCGTTATTATAAACTATAGTTGGAATAATAAATAAGAAATGCGTTATTATAAATTATAGTTGGAATAATAAATAAGAAATGCGTTATTATAAACTATAGTTGGAATAATAAATAAGAAATGCGTTATTATAAACTATAGTTGGAATAATAAATAAGAAATGCGTTATTATAAACTATAGTTGGAATAATAAATAAGAAATGCGTTATTATAAACTATAGTTGGAATAATAAATAAGAAATGCGTTATTATAAACTATAGTTGGAATAATAAATAAGAAATGCGTTATTATAAATTATAGTTGGAATAATAAATTATAATTTTGTCATTTTGTAAAGATTTTTTAATTAAATTGTTAAGTGTTTAAGGGTTGAATTAAAAATTAAAATTAAATAAATGGTGTTTTTGGCACAATGAATCCTGATGGATTAATTGCCGATAAAGTAAAAAAAAACTACATTTCGTAAGATAAACAAGATCAATAGCATTGAAATTGCATACCAACTGTCACTTTTATAAAAAAAATCTTCTTTTTACCCTTTTCTTGGGCTTCCTGTGGGTGTATATTCCTGCTATGTGGACTCCCAACTATTATTCCACCTTATAAGACGTCGCACAGAAGATCTGATGAGGGAAACGCTTACATTCTCTAGCCGCCTAATAACTCTCGTGTCCGCCATTCTACATTATGTTTCATAATCTTCTCTGTCGCACGTCCTTATCACATTCAAATTTTTGCCTATTATATTTCCGAACACCTTCTTTGATTTCGTTAGTTCGACTTTTGGACATACAAATGCGTCTTTTCCATATAGTGTGTTTTAAGGATCCAAAAAATAGATAAGGACTTTTGAGATTGCTGTAAAATGTCCTTGTTGCATGATCAGCAGGCCCAACGTGGATTTCAACACCCCAAGACAACCACTGGTAAATCCGAGTGTTTATGACTAGAAGAAGAACCGACAGAGGGTAACAAAAATCTTTTGAGAACTTCAATATAATCTATAACTCTCAGTGTTGTAACGGCTAGTACGTGTTATGTAATAATAATAATAATAATAGATATTATTATATTTTGGGGGACGTTGTTGGTTCTTGGCTGTCCTACGAACAAAACCTGGATCGTTGCCAAGTCTGTTCTCCTCTACTCTCCCGCTTCCATCCCTTAACTTAAGTTTGAATCCGAAAACTACCAACCAACCCTTTCGATTCAGCATGTGGATTAAAGCTAAGATATTATATTGTTTTACACAAAGTTCGATTTTAATTAAAGGGGGTATCTTTAATAGCGTTGATATTGGTTTACTTATTCCATATAAAACTTTTATTTTTTAATGAAATAACTTGATTTTCTTTGTTTTCCGCTACTGTTAAAACCTTTTAAATAGATTGCAATTTATCTCATCCCTTCGCCTCTGTAACACCTAATTCTTCCACCAATATGAGCAAATAACATTGCCGACAAATCATTTCTTCGACTGACCGCTTTCTTTATATAGATATTGGCTTAGGCAAATTTTAATATTCGCTGAGAGTTTCGAATATGAATATCCTCAGCAATAGAGTAAGAAATACGAGGGTACGGGAAATATGCGAGATTGAGGACATAGTAATATGGAGAAGGAAACGATTCTGGTTGGCATTTATGAGGAGAACGGACTCAATCAGACCCCCTCACATTGCGTTGTACGGTCAACCCAATGGAAGACGCCTCGCAGGTAGACCACCAAAAAGCAAGAAGGATAGCTGGGATTCTTGATTTTAACTAGGAATTTTAATCCAAATCAGAAACCTGTTAAACAATAAACAGAAATATTTCATGATAGCCTGTTTTTTGTCGTAGATAAAATAAATGATTGCTTTCTTAAAATAACTGAGAAGCCATAAATTTGAATGTTCTGAGAGCTAAGATAAGAAATAGTGAATGCAATTGCTGGTCAATGCTCTCCTACGTCCTAGGTCCTAGAGTCTAAAGACCGTACAAAATAAGCCGAATGCAAGTGGGCGTTAGGCAAATGGGTGACAGATGGGCAGCATGGACATTTGAAACAAACATTTCCTGAACTTGGCTCTTTTAAAGAAACAAAAGCTTGTAAAATCACGGTTTTTTTGGCAAATTTCTTACCAGAATAAGTATCTTGTCTGTTCACAAACCAATGACAAATAAATATAGGTATTTTATATAAAAAAATCATGATTAACTGACTTCGGAATCCATGTTGTCTATAGAAAAACGGGAATTTTACTACATTTTTTCTGTTGGCATCGTTCTTTATTTTTACGGTCTCGGTAAACATGAAAAAATTGTTTCGCTTACTGTTTTACAGATTTTATTCCAAATAACAAATATTAAATATTTGATATAAAAGAAAGTCGGGCTAGTGCGAACACTTATAACTCGAGATCGGCTGAAAAGATTATTATCATTATAGGGTTAATTGGATTCTTCTCCGCTCCGGATAACAGAATAATTATTAAAAATTCGATAAATGGATAGCAAATAATATGAATTATAATATTAAAATTAGTATGGAACAGATTTACTGACAACCACGCCATCTGTGAAAAATTCCATTATAACACAATTTTGATTGACAACCGTTGAGTTTCAAAACATTGATACGCAGATTTTTTATAGATATTTCTTTCGAGCTTTTGGAAATAATTTTTCAACATTCAAACACATTTGAAACGTGTTTTTTTATAAATTAATTACAAATTTGAAATCAATATTCATAGTAAGGACTACAGGACAACGTCTGTCGGAAAAGCTAGTTTTGTTTAAAAATATGAATCGCGAATACTTTTTTTTATAACGGGATTATTTCCTAGTATCTGATGTAACATCGTTGCTTCTGGGTACGGACGTCACTCTCAAGTTCGGGATTTTAATTCGTGATAGGTAGATACAGAATTTTTCTAAAAAGTCTGACACAATATTTATGGTGAATTATACCCGTGGTACCTTGGCTATGAAATCCAGACGACTGACATTTCCAACTTCACTTTAATTTTTCATTTCGAAAATTCCCCAAAATGTTAGATAAAAAAAACATTATTACATTTCTATGTTAAGTAAGCTCTTCTAAAAAATCATAATATCGAGTTTGTCAAACATTTCTTTACCTTTTCGAATGTACAACAACTAATGACTAATAATTCACAAATAATGATGTTCGATTTTTATATGATGTGGGCAAACCACTACGGGCTAACGACCTCCTTCTGCTGTTGTTTCAAAGTCTGGCTTTTTGTGATCAATATGCGTTAACAACGTTCGCCTTTAGGTGTTGATGCTCAAATCCCCGAAACTCCCAATCGTAAGATTTTCAAAATGTTCTTCTTGAATTGCCCAGCAATTTCCCCCGTTGGCTATTACTTGGGCAAAGCTCTCCATATGTCTCGCTGCATTACCTAATCAGTTTTTCAAAGATTCCAGTTCACACTTAATAATACATACGTATAAATTACATTGAGCCAATGTGTGCGTTGCGTTGCTCCCCTTTTAAAGCCATAACGAACGTTCGATTAGTTTAACCACAACACATTGATCATTTGCACCAGTCACCCAAAATTATGTGCACAAAATTGACATGACTGTACATGACTGCAGTCCTACGCATATGAAAGTATAGTAACGCAGAAACTGAAATAAACGAATTATTTATTCCCTCAAATGTTATTCGTAGGATTGTCTCTTTCCTTGTTTAAATCTTGAATTTTTCACAAAGTTCACATTTAGTTATAAAAACCAAGCGAATTATTATTAGAGTTTTTCGCAATCTTTTTATTGGAGCAGTAAATTATTATTTCTAATAGCAGAGCCGAGTGCAGCTGCAGTTTCCTATCACAAGACTCTTTTCTTTTTCAATTTTCTCTTCACACCTTTCATTTCTACCACGTCGACTACGTAAACACTACTACTTGTTCAATGCATTCATTCTTCTCTTTACCGTAAAATGTGTTTTTGTCTCCTCTTTTGAAAACGCGGAAATCTACAATAATTATTTTCACATAATCCAAGGATTTATAAAAACGTTTAAAACTTCATTAAAAAAAACTTAAAATAATCACTATCCGTTAAAAGCTTTTTCCTCCTTGTACGCCGTCTTTATGATATTCTAAGAGTTGAGGATGTTGAAGGCATAAATGTTTAGAAACCAGCTATGAACAAGAAGAATCTAGCTTTATATACCGTGGTTTTAGGCTGTTTAACGACTTGCCGCCTCATGTGAAATGCGCACCCACTTTGCCGACTTTTCGTTGGAGGTACCTTAAATTTTTTAACACAAAAAATGTTGATAGTTGGATCTAGTTTTTAATATAAGGATGAATGTAGGTAGTGAGTGAGGACCGAGTGAGTGATGAAGATCTATAATAAGATTAATATTAAGAAATCATAGTTATAAGTAAACTGCATGTACATAATAAATGTTATAAGATTTATAGATAAAAAGATTTTTATATAACTTTATAAAATTAATAAAATAAATAAATAAAATAACCATAGAAAAAACTTATCAACATTTCTAATTTGACGTATCCATGTCATTATTTTTGAAAAAAAAAATGAAATAGCGCTCGCTCAGTCTTTGACAAAGGAATTTTAATAATGTTCAAACATATAATCTAAATTAGTTATGGTCGAATTTCGAGCACCGGCCGACCACTAATTAAAAAAATAACGTGAAGAAGTATCCATTTATTTTCATTTCATTGGATTTTTTACACAATTATTAATTAGATCACCTCTTACCATCCAAAACGCATAACGAATGTTAATATTTTCTGTAGAGATATATCAATAGGATAGATTAGATTTCTTGAGATTTAAAATAATATTGAAAAATTTCTTGGTGTTCGAACAAACAACATCTCAATACAAAGTAATATCTTAGGCACGAGCATTATAAGAACTTCTCATACAACGTACATGAAATGAAATGTCTATAAAACGACACGGAAGGAGAAAATTCTCGGTGCCTTTAATCGGAAAATTCTTCGTAACATTTTAAATTTTCCAGCAAAAGCTTTACTTTTGCCTTACTTTATCAGCAAACGTCATGCTTTGGACAGGATGACATGTGTGTAGGTGTGGTTTGTACTTTAATAAGATAAGAGTCTTACACGATGAATGATGCACTAAACGATAACAGGAATAAAATACGCCACACATGAAACGTTAAAAAGCCATTTTGTTGACACGACAATTATTTACTGAAATATCTAACTACCATTTTTAAAAAGATAGTACCCCTTATTCGGGTTTTAGAACGTTCTTATTAAGAACGTTCCAAATGATTTAGAATTAAGTTCACTCGAACTAAAATTCGTATTCGGAATTATGCCGTGTTCTAAAAACCAATATTAGTTCACCATAAATATTTTTTTTGAATTATAATTGTCTATGGATCGAGCATGCGCCTTATTGGTTGATGCTGACAAGCGGACAGCCAATCGGAGAAGACAAATTCAAACGAGCTCCATGTTCCAAGTAACATGGTCGCCGGAAACTGCCGAACCAATCCGAATTGTAACGAAGACGACTGTATGATTGCATTGGTGTTCAATGATAATAATTTTTGATGATATTATTTGTATTACTTATAATAAATTCGGGGGAAATGCTTAATATTTTTAATAAAAATAAACTTGTTTTATGATTATTTGGTTAAAAAAAAACTTTTATCATAAAAATATCATCAGATATCTTTTTAGACGCATACAATTAGGTGTTAACTAAGATTAGAAACGTTTTGACAGATAAACGCACTAAAATTGACTTAAATACGAAATCCGAATACCAAAATGAACTAATTTCAAACTAAAGTCTAATTAGGAACAAATAGAAACGTTCTAAAATTTCTCGAATACCAATCCGGCTAACTAAAATAGGAACGTTCTTATTTTAGTTTAGTGCGCACTTAATTTGAATTGGTTCGCAAATGAATGAGTCGCCGGTAATCTAGAAAAAAAAAAAAAAAAAATTTGAATTGGAATAGGGGGTACTATAGTTTTGATATGACGTCTAGATAATAATAAATATAAAAAATCTTTTTCTTTCTGTGACCATCGCTCTGGTATTCATCCAAATAAAGGTTATGTGCATAGATCCAAACCAAGATGATTTTTAAGTTTTATTTTGAAATTTTTTTTAATGCCTAATTCAATGGCATTTTACATAATATGATTATGGAAAGCATGGAAATATGTCGGCTTTTCGTCATCAAAACAAAATAATGTGGATTATATGAATGCACATGTTGCATATTTTTTCTCATATAAACTAATATAACATATCATTAGCATTTGACCCTAGTTCGGGAACAAATAATAATTGTAACCAAACCATTCGCTCATTTTACAGAACGGATAAAGTTAATGCTTAAACCAGCCATCCGATGACTTTTTTCCATTTCATCAGAGTTCCAAAGTATACAAAACCCTCATATACCTATTTTGTTTCGTTACTTCAAACAGAACAATTTGGACATTGTGTAAGAATTTGTTATAGACATAGTCCTAAACATCGTGAAGTAGAGCGCTTTATTTATAGATACAAGTTGCAAAATTTAGACTTTTAAGGGTATCGCATGATCCCCTATTTTTTATTAAGTTTAGTCGAAGAGATCCTGGCCGAAAGCAAATATCTTGGATGCGCAACGTGAGAGAATGGACCGGAATAGGAACAGTGGAGGAGCTGTTGTTGTGGAGAAGTCTGATCGAGAAGCCTTCGCAGAAGTGGTTGCTAACGTCGGGGAGACCAGCCCCCGTAGACAAATTCAAATTGGCGTTCGAATACAAATGAAGATTTCTTCAATGTATAGTGCGAAAAAATTGATGGTCCACTGGAACATATAAACAATTATATAAACCAAACAAAGATACTTGTATAAAAATATAAAAACTGGACAATTAATTTTTTTCTACTCTACATTGTCGAAGAATTCGTTTGTAGTCGATCGCCAAATGCAATTTGTCTAGGCCCACTGATATGGAACAAGTACAAGAAAGAAGTTTTTTTTGGTTTTATGCACTTTTATTTTTTCAAAACCTGCTTTTTCATGTTTGTTTTTCACCTAAAATTTTCAATTAGCCCTAAGCCTAAACAATAAAAAATAATAAAGGTGTAACATACGAGATAGCCAAGTCCCTATCTTTCGAGTAAGCACCTTCTAGTTATTTACTCTGCTAATAAATCTAGAAATAAGTATCCAGCGAATTTCTTTCAATTTCACCGCAGTGCTCCCAGATAATTCAGGAGGCTGTAACAGTCACTTCCCCTAGCTACCTCGGCCTGTGTCACTGGGCCATACGCTGTGAGATAGAGGGGAGAGATAGGTGACAAGTTTAATTTACCGTGGAACTGTTTTCATTAGCAGAATTTATCTCTGATTTTCCTTGTTGTACTCACGCTACCTGTAGTACATAGTTGAGAGAACAGATTACTCACTTTGAAAAGTTTTTTTTACATTGTACCTACATGAAAAACTCGCTAATTGTTCTGTTCTTTTCCTAGCCAAACAACAAATGGACTTCATTCCCTTCTAAAATTGAAAATTCTAAAAAAAAGAGTCAGTTTTGAGTTACTCTGCATCCCAATCACAATCATATATAATATCACAATCCGATCCAATTTCAATTCTAATAAAGATGTACATATTTATAACAATTAGATTTTGGTTGCTAAGCATTAAAATAGTTCCACGTACTTACATAGATCTATTTTAAACCCGATATCGGTTTACGTGGCCGTGGGGTTGCCGGCTAAGAATAGCACCTCTGCCCTTTTTGCTGGTTTTTCGAACATCCTGTAAGAGGCAGGAAATCGAAAAATCAGATCGGGACCGTGAGGTTGACCACCTCACGTCCTTAAACCTCAACCGGTTAGAAAAGGCACCATAGACCTCAGTCGCCTTCGAGCGCAATAGAGTGCTCTTGATGCCTCCCTATGCCCCTAAGTGGGGTTCAGGCCCCCCGCATTGCGGGTTGGTTTGGGGGGGATCTGCGGCGGGCTTGATTTGTGTGGAGCCGGCTTTTGGATTTGATTGCTTCGATCAGGCTAGAGGGTTGGTTTCGTGCAGGTCGGGTATGCTGCGGATTTGTCTCCACCGGATTGGCTTGCGGTGTGCGGGGAGCCTTAAAGGGAGAATTTATGTGTATGTATGTATGTATTGTTTTACGAAAAAATTGTATAAATAGGAATTTAAAGATAATATATTTATTAAAAGTATTCTGTCTACATTCAGGGGATTGTTATCGGTATTGAGTTTCAAGCGTTAAACCTTCTAATGTGGGAAATAACATCCAACTGCTAATTTGCTCGTTTCGTCGTCTAATGGTTTTATACTAGAATTTTAATATCCCCTATGTACCCACACCCACCTAGATATTTTTTATATATTATAAACGTAGGTTGGTACCTTATTGACCTAGAAGTCAAATATAAAAAAATGGTTGACGTTTCAACGTGACGAACTGTCAATTTTATTGGATTTTGAAACATTGATCACATCCTATCTGAGACAAGTTTATGACGTCTAAAAAAATCAGACACGACCTATTTCATTTAATAATATTTTGAAGAAAACTTAGTAAAGTATATTAAAAAAAACTTTTTAATTGAAAACAAAAAACAATTATTTCGTTGTTCTTTTCTCTGGATACAGAAAAAAGGGACATTAATATAATTTTCCGTCCAACTTGAAATAACTTCTGACAGTCGTTTGAACTTTTGACGTGGATCCACTGTGACTTTTGTCTTTTCTCTTTCACAAAATACACATGCTTTGTATTTTTTCCCTACATACAATATAGTAGATACAAACATTCTAATTTAAATAATATAATTGACTTCACCACAAGGTACATACATTGTGGGATTACGTAGTAAAATTCGTTCAACCCTTACGAGGGAAATTTTCGTTTTCATCCCCCAAGTGTATAGAGGGTAGGTTTGTATAATATTATGTACCACCCCACGTATATTGTGCAGAATGCTGGAATGTGTTGCCCTGCGACCCTGTTTTGTATTCACGGCGGTTGATGCGTCCACGTCAACTGGAGTCCAATCTGACAAAATGATCCCACGAACAGAACGTTGATAAAAATCTCTTCAAAAATCTGATATTTGTGTTTTTTTTTTGTAATAATTGTAGCAGTATGGTGTATTACCTGCCTTCCAAAACTGTTTCTTTTGTTTCACAAAACCCAGCTTCTTATGTTCACACATCTTTCAGAAACTCTTTTTTGTGGAATGCGATATAGAAGATTAACAACTTCGTCAGTTTTTGACAATTTAGCATTTGGTTAAAAAAAATCCGTGCCGTCCCTTCTTTATCTATTTCCAGTCTGTCCAGGATATTATTGACTCTAGAGCAAGGCTGCTCAACCATAGACGCATTTTGAATGGCCCGCGCAGGCAAGATTCAGAAATTTCGGCCAAGTTAAAAATCCCTTTGTAATCAGTGTAACTGAAATAATTAGTTACCCTGCCAATATTCAGCTGGAACTCAGCGAACTGCAAAATCATTGTGCGTTAAAAAAAACCTTTTGTGGAAAAATATCTTCGAAAGCACAAAATTCGTCAGAAGAGTTTGCAGATTTCTGGAAATTGGTGCCAATAGAAAGCTTTCCTGTAATAACGGACCTAGCCTTACAGTTCTTATGTTATTTCGGATCAACATATGTGTTTGAAAAGGTTTTCTCGGATCTAAATTACGTACATTAAAAATAAATACCGCACTTCACTTACGGAACAACATATTTCTGACTGTCAACTGTGTTACTGTCAACATCTAATTTAAATCCTAATATAAGAAAATTAGTACAATAGAAACATTGTCAGAAATCTTATTAATTTAAGACATAAGTTTTATTTTTTATTGAGTTAGCAAAAGAGGCTCCTTGTTTTATATTTAAAAAAAAAACACCATATTTTAAGTCTTAAAAGTATTAATTTTTGTCGGTACACAATACACAATAAGTCTTTAGTGGCCCGCCAATAATTTCCGAATCATCCGACTTGCCCCAACTGAAAAAAAAACTTGAGCAGCTAGTAGTAGGTGTACCTTGAACACAAAAAAATTGCGGAACACTGCTCTAATATATCTTTTGAGAGAGGTAACGATTGCTTGTTTTTTATACTTCGTTGTGTATAGGTATATATGTTTTTTTCTTTGTTGTGTATAGGTATATATGTTTTTTTTTTAATATATTTAATATATTGTGTAATTTACCTTTTTGATAAATAGATAAAAAAAACCTATTGCTATGCTTTTCCATACGACCCAATCCACGTAATTGCATGCATTGTTAAGATTGAAAACAATATTAAAATGAAAATTTATTAGTGTATTGAACTTGAATATATTATTATTATATTCTGTATAGTTTGAGATTAATTTGGTCTTATAGGAGTCATGTCCTTTATAACTACCTACGTCTAGAATAAATTAAAGAAGTTCAATGTTCTCATAAAGTTCTATAAGACTCATAGATGTTTGTCGAACAACCTTCATATATGATGTTTTAATGTATTGAAGTAATGGGACGTAAAACCACTGCATTTGCAATAATTTGTCCTTTGACAATTTGATGACTATAGGTACTTTGAATCGATCAAAACTTATTAATTTAAAAAGAAACTTCACCTCTATAAAGTGCTAACCTTGAGACGTCTCTCTTTTTCTAGATTTTTAAGGTATTTTTTTATTAAGTTAGTTATGTATTTATGTTTTATTAATTTGACTTGAAAAATTGCTTGATTTGTTAGAAAGCTGTTTTTTCTATACATTACATTTCTTATACTTTTTAATACAGATGTGATTTTATTCAATAAAACTTCAAAGATTTAGAAAATTTATTTCCAACGCCAATTGCTCGAAATATTTACTTAAATTTTTCTATGTCAATGAGTCTTATTGTTTTCCAGTCTATTTTTTTAGTCACACACGTTTCCGCCAATCTTTGACCAGGCAATCCCAAGTAGAAATTTCAAAATGAAAACACAGAAAATTTTGGAATCGAACCCGGAAATTCTGGATGAGAATTCCTCATTATATACCACAAGGTTACCGACGTAGCATTTCATAAGATGGATGTAAACAAGAATAAAAATATTAATGTAGCTAAACTGTACCAAGCACTTGTAAAATATCGAAGTAGGTGATTGATTTTAAAATATAATATTATAAGTAACCACATTTTATGGTTAAAATATTATGTCTGAATGATGAAAGCTAATAAGCAAAAATCTGAAAATGCGATTTAAAAATAGCCAATATCGTCTGTATAAAAGAAATACCGAATACAAAATATAAAAAAAAAACCTTTTAAAAGGAAACCAGCCAGCATATTATGAGAACTAGCAGGTGTTTACTCACCCGTACACGATATTACAAATGTATGCAACTCGTATAAGATTCAAAATTGTACTGAAAAATCTCACAGGGAAAATTTTTACGCCGAGACGAGTGTACTAATATACCAACACTTTTAGTAAAACGTTCGTTCGGAGAGAACTATATTTAATGTGCTAAGTAGAATATTCCATTATTAGGGCTGTATCTAGAATGATGGAACTGCTATTTCTGACGATTTTCTCATCGATGAACGATAACGTATTAGATTATTGAGGAACGTATTGTTATTTTGATGCGCTTACCTTATGAAACCGTATGCGGAGGGTTTTTGTTTATAACAATTGAAAGATTTTCTTTAAAATTATAAGGATCCCAAAAAGACGAGCACATAATGATGATAAGAACACATAGATAAATTAAAGTTTAAATGGAAATGGAATGGAATGGAAGATTTATCTTAGATACATACATACATTCTCCCTTTAAGGCCCCCCGCACACCGCAAGCCAGCCCGGAAACCAACCCTCTAGTTCGATCGAAGCAATCAAACCAAAAAGCCGGCCCCACACAAATCAAGCCCGCCGCAGATCCCCCCCCCCCCCCAAATCAACCCGCATATAATTGATTCTGTCAAACGGATATTCTGTTTTTATTTTTAATGTAGAATCGTTACGGAACTGTTAATTCAAAGGATCTTCTTTTTCAATGTGACAATCCACTTGTATTAAAGTTATTTATGCCTTTTAGTGTTCGTTTTCACAGTGGTTCCCGGTTTATTAGAATCGTATTAAAAGTAGGTATTCGTGTTTTAAATAATTGCTTCTGCTATTTTAATACAGTTTCCTTTACAACGCTATAAACTGATAAACTTCTTGTGTATGTGTGAACAATAACAAATAGGGGTGTGTTATGGTCCATGTAAATATCTGCTCACACCTTTCAGTGATTACAATGTTTGGGAGCAATAATGTAAAATAATAATCTAATGCCAAGGCTTTATTAAATACGCACCCACAAGGACCAATACAAGTCCTAAAACAGTGTTTAATCCTTTATTCGTAAAACATAAATACGTTTCGCAATTATTCTGCTATCAACTTACTTTTCTACCAACGGATTTTGTAACACCTTAACTGTTTTATCAAATTTAGACATTTTTTTATATAGGTATAGTCTTCCACCCGTACTGGAATGATTTTGAGAGTATTTAGACAAATAGAATAACTTTAACCACTTCTTCAAGCATTTTGAACCGTATTAAAACATTTTTATTTACTACTAGCTGACCCATCGAACTTCGTCCCGCCTTAAGTCAATAAAATATTGCTGGGTAACATAAGATAGCTAACATACATGACTACTACAAACACCATCAAAAATCAGTTCAACCGATCTCGAGTTATAAGTGTTCGCACTAACCCTATTTTCTTTTATATTGTAGCTAGATGTTAACAAATTGTAAAAAAGCTTGAAAAAAGTACCATAAAAAATGTTCGTACGTATAAATATTTTTAATTTCAATGGTGGTCACACTGGTCACATTACCGGCATCTGTGGAAACAGTGAAAACATTGATCTATAGAATATTTCTACCAAAATAACAATCTACCAGACATCTCCCTATTTCCCCAACAAATGGCGGTAATATCCCCAACAGAAAAGCCGTTCCATACAAACTTTAATATTATATTACATATCATAATTTTTAGCCGTTTATTCAACTTTTTATTAGTTATTCTGTTATCCGGAGCGTAGAAGAAACTAATGAATCAAACATCGGAAGAATCTGTTCAGCCGAACTCGAGTTATAAGTGTTCGCACTAGCCCGACTTTAATTTATATTAGAGATAATGTTCTTCGCGGGATTCGGCCATATTATTGTCCGACGTTTTGATTCGTTTTTCACTTCTCTCTTAGCTATGTTTGCTTCGTGGTGGAGAAAAGTGGTGTCACTTTGGTGTGGCTTCTGGAGAATCCAAACGATAAATGAAGTCATGAGTGGAGCAGATTGAATTTAAATTTGAACTGTGTACTATAAGCTTACGGTCAACTACTCCCCGACCCATACCATTGGTGTCCTTAACATGTTAAAAATATTGGGAAATTCCATGCACTTAAGTCAAACAGATTCAAATTAAATTTTCAAAAACTCAAAAATTGGTTGACGAATATCTGACTTTACAAAAGCTTTTGACAGAATGAGATACTCATGTCGAGTAAGCAAGTTTGTATATTAAAATTCATCATGTCATTGGTACTAATATATATTAATCTGATGGACACCCCTGTTCGTCGTTCTATCGATTAAGAACCTCTCTAAATACTACCTCCATGAAATAGATAATAAGCGCAGTAATATTGCTGGTACTTGTCGACTCGCGAGGAACAACATTTCCTTTTGCCTGAGGAGCGTTAAGATAAGTCTTAACGATTGATTGCTGAACAGATAGACCCTCCTTCCCTATATTTACATACGCCGGGTACGCTACTGTATCAGAAAGTACTTAGAAATCGGCATTCTCAGTGTTTACCCAAATACACGCATGTGCGAACTTAGGACTACATAAGTACGCTCTTCTGGTACTGTGACGCATGTAACATCAATCTTGGTTACTTGGTGCGTTCTCAAATAGAAATACGAGAGCGTATGTGTTCACATTACCAAAATCACTCGAGTCCGGTTGGAGGTCTGTAATAAAAAAAAAAAAAATGTGTTCACATTCTGCCCTCGAATTGTGATACGCTTGCGTTAAAGCACTGTTGTGTGAAGATAATAAATGTGTAACAGTTGATGATTTGGAAAGAAATACAATATTGTGCGCACAACCAAATTTAGTATTAATAATTTGAATAATTACAATAGTATTATTGTCTCTGATCTAAATGCGTCACTCAAAGAGCTACGTTAGCGCCATGGCACCTACCATGTTTATTTCTTACCATTCTAACATCTTTCATACACGGCATCGTATTGTTATACGCACTCGGAACGAAAGGAGTAGGTACTTGCTCGTACTGCTATCGTTCTACGCGCGTTTTACGATACTCTAACGGTACGATGCCGTACAAATTTATTAAATTCTTTGTCGTTCCCTCAGTACTGGCGACCGCTTTTTTCACTAGCTAGATTCCTCGATTCACTCGAAATAGATTTCTCTGCCCTACACAGTACCCCATGTAAAAAATCCCCAGTCGTTTCTCTCACTTAGTCACTCCAGCTCATGGGTTAACAATGAACACCCTAGCCTTAGCCTACTTTTGTACAAAAATATTTTACAATACTTTTTTCCATTCAATTTATAAAATATTTCAGGTTAATCGGAGCTCCATTCATATGACTGTTGTCCTGGACACAGGAAGTTTGTATCATGTTTAGGACCCTTATTATCTTCGGTGACTTAAATTTCATGCATGATGATTGCAAAAAAATTGAGTAGACTTCAATAAGCTTTTAACATTTTCCGAAAACCCTTGAAATCATTCTTTCCCTTCCCTTCATCCCTTTATTTTTTCAAATATATTCTCACATTTTTTCAAACTATTTTTGGCCCGATTTTCTAAAGTAATTAGATTGTTACAACATCGAAAATAATTATTTTCGATGTTGGAATCCCATTGCTATATTTCAACTTTAAGAAGAGTGTTCAATTACAAATAATCCACATTCATTCTAAATATTTAGAATTTTAAATGGACGACGCAAAACCAAGTTATTTTCTCAAAGAACTTTTTGATTCTAAAGATTTTACTGCAAAATAAAATTATTTGAAAGATTAAGCCAAAAGTCCTAAGGTTTTAAATAAATGTTTTTCATTCAAAAACTTGGACTGCCTGAAAACTTTCCCTATTACGCAGTTTTCAAAATTTGAATACACAGTAATGCTATGCTAATCCGCTTTTATAAGTCTAAATATGATGAAAATAGGGATTGCTTTTCGTGCTTTCGTAAGTTTTTGGTTCGCAAAATTGACAATTAAACTGACGCGGTACATGTATAAATGTGTGAAAGTTCCTATGGACTGCGGGGAACGCTTCGAATATGTCAAAAAGCAGTATTTTAAGCTATTCTAATATATAAATATATAGATACAACATGTATCCTATTCTAAAAGGAGCATTAAAAGCTATCTTTTTGAGAAGGCTGCTAGGGCGCTATTGAAAAATGAAGAACAAATTCTAAGAAACGCGTCCATCAGGATAGTTTACTGTGAAAGTTTGACGTACATACGAGTATATCTCAAACACCTACAATTAGCATATCATTAAACATCCAAGGCTTTCGTAAGGTTTATTTATTTATTAGACACACCAACGAAACACTGAACAACACAAACAACAAAAAACATAAAATCTCCAGTGTTCCAATAAAAGGTATGCCCCGCATAGGTTATAAACATAAAGCAATTGTCTCCTTTTTTAAGGCATTAGAAAGTGTATACACAGTCGTATGAAGTTTAGAAGCTAAGATTAGTTTAGAAAAAAAATAACATCTTAATCTTCGATGGCGCTACAGCTCAAATCGAGCCTTGGCCTCCTGTAGGCAACGCCTACAACTCCTCCTGTCCTCCGCTGCGGTCCACCAATCCGTCACCTGCAGAAGTTGTGTCGCATCCTCCCTCACTTTGTCTTCCCATCTGGGCCTAGGTCTTCCGCCTGGGTGACCCGAGAAAAGAAAAACATCACAACAATAGAAATGATAGGTTATTTAAGAGAGGGGTGTTAAAAACGTGTATTATGACAATCACATTTTTTCCCACCACGTACTTATTTCTCAAGAAACACAATATGGTGACGTTGTATATTTATGCAGTAAGGGGTTAATATTTAAAAAACCTGCAACCGATGTGTGGCTGCATAGAAGAATGCAATTTTATTTATAAATATCTAATGCGGAGAATGACGCAAAATTAAAACAAATAATGCAAACGTTTTGTCACATAAATAAAATGTTACAAATGGTGGGAGTTTTATAAAATGTACTAAAACTCACGTACTTACACGCGTGCCTACATACAAATACTTGAAACTTTCGTGTGTGATTTACAAACTGTGCTGGTCCATCATAAAAGTGTGAAATGCATCGCTAAGTAGCTAAAATTTTGAACGCATTCTTAAATATAACACCTTCTTTTTGTTGATAATCCATTAGAATACTTTCCAATCAATTAACTGTAGGTATTCGTCTCTATAAAACTAGCCCACCTAGCAACTTTATATTAAAAAAGTGACAAGATCGATGGAACCGAAATTTTCAGTGTTAAAAATGATTATTCTGCTGTATCAAATGATTATTTTCTAAATGTAGAATGCTAGATTTCTTAGGGCAATTCTCTTACCATGAATATAGGCTAGCTTAGATTTTCTCATTAGACAAAACATTTATATTACTTGCCATAAAAATAAACTTATATTACTACACTGCTCTGTGTATTATTAAACTTAGCAGTAAAACGGATCAATTCATACATAGAACCTTTCTCAGTTAATAATAAGGTTTCTTAAAAGGACTCTTGCGACAAGATACAATCCCCGCTATTTTCTCTTAATGAAAATAGGAAGATCCTGCCAGTTAATATTACCATTAGCCGTTAAGAATTCAACACTTATATAAACGGTTATTATTAACAGCTTATCTTGGATAATCTCTAGTTTTTATTGAATATCCAAGTTAATGAAACGACAAAAACGTGATTAGAATAAGATTATCTTATTAATTTCTTTATTATATCGCGAGTCCTTTTAACTCGCCTCGTAAATTTTACGAAGTAAAACTACTCTCTAGACTCGTTTTGCATTTTGCTTGAACAGTTATAGAATTATGTACTTTGAAATAATATGTCTAATAAATTTACACTTTTCAATACAAAGATGTCTTGAAAAATCTGTCCCGACCGGCAATCGAACTCGCGGGACCTTAATATGATCTTAAGTCCACGCAAATACCGCTAGGGTACCGAGTTTGGTAAAAAAATATGTCAGTTATACGTAAAAGTTATCCGAAGATGAATGTTCTGTGTGGGAAATATGGGAGACATAGTCTTAATAATATGAACTAGCTTTCCCGACAGACATTCTGTAGTCCTCAGGTACTATGAATATTGATTTCGAATTCGTTATTTATACAAAAATACGTTTAAAATATGTTTGTTTATTTAAAAGTATTTCTGAAAGCTTCAAATCTATCAAAAATCTGCGTACCAATAATGGTCAAGTAAATAAAAATTGTGTTGTTATGAAATTTTTCACAGATTGCGTTTATGTCAATAAATACGTTCCATACTAATTTTAATATTATTTCATATTATTTTCTATCCATTTTTTTTATTTTTAAATAATTATTCTGTCATCCGGAGCGTAAAAGCATCATAAAAATCTGTTCAGCCGATCTCGAGTCATAGACGTTCGCACTAACGCGACTTTCTTTTATATTAAACATGCAATGAATAAAAAATATACCATAATAAATAGTTTATATAATTTTCATTTTTATATTTAACAAACGTTAAAATATATACCATCAGTCGGCATTTTCAATTCGAGGCGTGAAGATGTGTCCAGTATTGTCGAATTTTTCGTTGAATATTGGACTATCCAACCAATTGTCGTAGTATTTTTTTTTTTGATGATTAATATCAATTTTCCTGTCTCTAATGCTACCAAAATCTTTCGGATACCCGAACAGTCATTGAAGAAATCGTCCTGTTATTGTTTAAGCAACAGAAATTAAGTAAATGTCTTTTCAACCCGTGAAATAAAAATACTTGGTGTCGTTATCTTGAAACTACAGCCATTCTAAGACAGAGGAGCTATCAAGTAATCAAGTATATCACAACAATCCCACGGGATAGGAACGGACAGTTGGCATTTATTTTTGCAATAAAAGACCAAGAATTATTTTTCCACATCATAAGATGAAGTTTTCGTTTAAGCTGTTTATATTTTCCATGAACTCTTCTTCTTCTCTCTGCACAATCCTACTATTGGTTGGCAGAAATTTTCCGCACTCTTTCTCTATCTGAAGCAGTTCTCTAAAGTTCCCCATAGGAGGAACAGGACATGTCTGAGTATACGTCTTGTAGATGCTCTTGACGTGTCTGCCCCAAGAGTTTGTCAGTCATCCCCTCAATTATGGTATGTAGGAGACCTTCATTCCGTATTACGTGACCTATCTTGCACGCCTTAAGGATAGGGATTTGCGCAGTCATGTCTGATCATGGTAAGTCTCACAGCCCTACATCAAGATCCTCCATACGGAGGAGGAGTCTGATTTTTATATCGAAAAAATTTGAACTCATTTCAATGGCGAACGTTGTTAACGTAAAGTGATCACACTAAGCCAGCCTTCGAAACAACAGTAAAAGACGGTCGTAAGCCCGTGGTGGTTTGTTCCATTCAAAAATCGAACATCAGTAATGAATTATTAGAGTCATTAGTTGTTAGATAATTCTTTAAGATCTATGAAATGACTTTTTGAAAAGTTGATGATTAGTAAATCGGTTTTTGGAAACCAATGGACTCCCTTTAAGAGCGTAAATTTTTAATATCTTGATTATTATTGAATGAGCTCGAGCGCTTTCGCCAATATCGCGTTGACATTGTCAATTTTAAAAACTTAGATTATAATAAGACTTCGACTTACAAAACTTTTGGTTACATACATCTGTTAATGTGGGCCTGAGAATAAGAAATATTTGCTTTTCATTTGTTATCTAGTACTATGGTTTCATTTTGATGGTGCTGGTATATACTGGTCGTTAACTATATTCAATTGAATTACTCTACCCCTTAATGGGACATGGCGTGAAGGTTAAAAATAAAAATTCTTTAAAAAGTATTAATTTAAATCGTTTTGTATGTATGCAAGTCTTGTAATTCTCATAGAAAAGTTTGCGAAACCCTTTCAACCAGAAACGGACGTGATGGGGTTAACAAGACATCCCGGATAAATTTATGTTTGCCAAGAGAATAACCAAATATTCTCAAACTGTTTTCTTTCTTATTATTATTATCGGTGAATCTTTTTGATAAAAAAAATTGTCAGGATTCTGATCACGTAAAAAATAAATCATCTCGATGTGTTGTACCGGTAAAGAATGTCATAAATAGCTAAGAGGCTATCAACATTTTCCTCGCGTTTTATCCCATGCTTTTCTTTATACGATAACATGATAAACATCACAGGTGTCTGTCAGGTATCTTGTATAAAAACAAAAATAGTTTACGTCCCAAGAAGCTTTCGTTCGATGTTTTTGCCGAATATTTAAAAGTTTGTTATCCACAGTAAACATGAATAAAATGCTGCTGATAAAGGTGCATTTAAACCGAACGAACATAGTGCCAGAGCTGTAAGTAGAGTAGGTATACTTTCTCTTATCATTAGGTATATTGGACACCATAGTAACAAAAACTTATTGATAGGCGAAGACAGTTCTTTCTCATTGTTATTTCCTTGTTAACCATATCAACGATCAAGAAAATATTCTCTATGTACCTACCTTAACAAAATTTCATATTTCTTATGTCGGAAGTTTTCCTTTCTCAAAAAGAAATGCTTATAGGAAAACCTGAGGCTTAAAAAAAGGTTTGGCTTAAAACACAATGAAATAAGTATTTATAGTAAAATTGAGGGTATCTAGCGGCAGCTAAAGAAATAATTTAGGAACTGGATGATGAATGCTCTGTTGCGTTGCTAGAAGAAGAAGCAAACTAGGGAACTTCAAGTAGGAAGACTCATTGACCGCCAGTTTTAAGCCTACTGTTAATGTTATGTGCTGTACTAAATATTATGAAAATTTGAATTATGTTTTATGAATTAATTCAAATAATAACATGGTTAATTGTGCGGCCTCAAACTGTTCCGAAAAGATATTTTTATACTGTTTAAGACTAGGGGAGGGGGAGGCACCTTTGAACATTTTTTTAATAAATTCAGTATAACTTTCACATCTTTTATCAGATTTATGTCATTGAACAACTGGTTTAAAACTACATCTTTATACTATCTATCTGTATGCAATTTATTTACGAGAAACACAGTTTTCGATTTAATATTAGGGTTTGAAATATAGAAGTCGAAGTGTTCAAATGTGCCCCTCCAGGGGGGCAGTTTTGAACTTAGCTGGGGAACATTTGAACATGATATGTAAATACACAATTCAGTTAATAAAATTAATGTTTTATTTTATAAAATATGTTATTTATTATAAAATAATATGATGAGAGTTTACAGTCTCTTATTTTTTAGCCAATATGAACTACTCTTCAGAGTTTACAGTCTCTTATTTTTTAGCCAATATAAACTACTCTTCAGAGTTTACAGACTCTTATTTTTTAGCCAATATAAACTACTCTTCAGAGATTACAGACTCTTATTTTTTAGCCAATATAAACTACTCTTCAGAGTTTACAGTCTCTTATTTTTTAGCCAATATAAACTACTCTTCAGAGTTTACAGTCTCTTATTTTTTAGCCAATATAAACTACTCTTCAGAGTTTACAGTCTCTTATTTTTTAGCCAATATAAACTACTCTTCAGAGTTTACAGTCTCTTATTTTTAGCCAATATAAACTACTCTTCAGAGTTTACAGTCTCTTATTTTTTAGCCAATATAAACTACTCTTCAGAGTTTACAGTCTCTTATTTTTTAGCCAATATAAACAACTCTTCAGAATCTACGCTATCATCTGAATTTGACCTTACTTTATAACAATCTTCACACAAATAACTGTCGTCAAAATTACTGTCGTCTAAATGGGTATTAATAATTTTTTTGTGTGATTTAGTCACACAATTTAAGTGCAAATATTTTTTGCAACTGCTGCAGCAATGCAACTTGGTTTTGTCTCCAAACATCTTACATTTGAACATGTTCAAATGTGCCCCATAAAATTTGTTCAAATGTACCCCAATAGCACTTTTTGACAATAAACCATTTTTATTTGGTAAAGAAACGTAAAATATCAACGGTTTTTTATGAAATAATACAGATAATCTAATAAATATATATAAACATTATTGATTACTCACCTGTTTTACAACAGAGAATTCTTAAATCCTTACAAAATTTTTTGAAATTATTTACTTTTGTTGACGAAAAACGACACACGGCTGTGATACCTCTGTGACACAAATTATGGCGGGGATTTAAAGTGACAGATGTCAAGTAGTGTGTTGCCATTATGAAAAAAAAATCATAAATAAAATATCCTAATGCGTTCATTAAATAAGTCTAATGTTCAAAAGTGCCCCCCGTTCAAATCTGCCTCCTTCTCCCCTACCACTAATAAAAATGCCCCCCATCCTTATATCGAGTCTTGCCAAATTTATATCTAGGTACCTTAAAGCAAAGGACTGGGCACTTGAAAATATAATTTTATTCGGTAATCTCGACATGCATAGGTACGTACCCTTTGCAGAACATCGCATGCTGAGAAAAAAAACATCATTTTCGAAGACGCGCAATGTCTGGCTCTTTCATCCGTGAGGTTTGAATCAGTTATGGACCATGACCATCCCAAGACTTCGCTTTTTCATCCTTTCAGCCATTTTCACGACGATAGTAGTTAACAACTAGAAAAGTTTCAGTAGTCTTTCTGTTATCTTAAGTTTTCCAATACTGTTTCTTTTAAATATTTCCCCCTTCTCTTTTTTAAGTCGTCTACCGTACATTGATGGACAAAAGTTTCCTCTTAAGATCGCCATCAGCCATTCAGCAACCTTTATTACTACAACACTTGAAGACTATAGGTCTAATAACCATGTGTTTTTTAACTCTTTTCTCTGTTGTAAAAAGGTTTAAAGAGATTAGAAGTCATACGCTGAAAGTGACTGAGCGCCATACTGGATCAAATTTTCGTTAGTTAATTTCAAAGTAACGAACGAACGGCAACTCGCGAAAGTAAAGTTTACCATTATTAAACGGACTTCAATAATTTCGGCTCTGATCTATGATTTGTCTGAATTTGAATGTATTTCAAAGTATCATTACAGCTTCAGATTTTTATATTTAAACAAAAATAGTACAAAACCAACATCGATAACAAAGGTCTATTTTGTATTCCAAAATAAATGAATCGTAACATTCAAGATTGTTTCTTCTTCACAAAGGTTAAGTTGCTCTATACAACGGCAAAGGTATTCACTATTCAGCTCTTATTATTATTAGTAGTAGAAGAAAGATTTATGTTACCACTTTTGTGTGAGAAAAATAAAAGAAAAAAAACCTCTTGCTTTCTATTGCTGATTGTTTTGTATTGGTGAGGCAATGACTACTCTAGCCACAAGTAGTAGAACAAACCACTATTTTTCAAACGTAAAACGCTATTTTTTATTATTCTAGTATATTATGTATCAGGGTTCCAAACTTACAAAGTATCGATTATTTCATTTATTTATTAATACTTCAATAATTAATTGAGAAATTACTTTTGCGTATCCATTCATAGTATCGATAGAATAAAGTCGAGCCGACGGAACTAAATAATTGCAACTACTTACAGTCAACCAATCCAGCTTTAACTAACACAAAATACTTTACTTACGAGGTTTTTGATAAAAAAAAAGGGATGAAAATATCTGGAGTGAAGTTGTTTTCTTAAAAAGATGTTTGTTGCTTTAAGAAATTAATATAAAATATTCTCTAGGTACACTACTTTTCCGTTGAAAATCATTTAAATTATTTCTTCTTTTTCTTGCTCCTTGATAAGCCTGCTGGCGTTTGGTTTTTGCTGTTTTAACCTCTTGGGGAGCTGATTGCCAGCTATCTCTCCAGCGTTTAGGTGGTCGTGCTCGATTATTGTACGACCTTAAGAAATCAAAATACTTGTTTTATTAACAACAGTTTTTATTTATTGTAACTAGCTTTATTGTAAACTGTCTGAAGAAGAAGACCTCATATTATTACAAATGGGTTTGCGTAAAATAAATGTGGAAAAAACTTATTAATATTTTGTTTATTTCACCAAGTAAATACACATGAATAACTCCAAAAATACTTGTCAATTTGAAATTATAATGAAATGAAATGATCAATCAATCAAATTATATCAGAAAAATACCTAACAACAACAAAACAGAATGTTTGAAACAAACTGTTACAAAACATACTGATTATTTTAATGTGTTGGGGGGGCCGGGCCGTGGCCACGCGTGAAAGTTGCCGGCACCGCGCGGCTCTATACCTGGTGGTGCAACCAGTGGTAATGGTAGGAAAACAGCTTGGGGACTAATTATGTAAAAACTCGGAAAGAATTCGATAGAGAAAAGAAACTGATTTGCTCAAGGACTCTTTCCTTTCTTTCAACATTACATTGATAAATAATATCATAATGTCAATTCACTTCGGTATATTTTTGAAATTATTTATATTATAATTTATTGATTTGCTAAAATTAAAAAAAAAAAATCAGTAAATGGGAAAGGCCTAGATTAAACGCATGTACACATTGATATAATGCGGATTTTGTGTCCGCTGGTTATAAAAACAATATTGTTATAGAGGTAGATTTATATCGAGAGAAAAATCTCATGTTTCTTAACAAATTGAATGATAAAAGGAAGGTCCTAAAACCCATTTTTTCTCACTCACACTATTTCTGCCTTACCAGGGGAAATGTATCGATATTGTATGCTCATGACGCGCCATATAAAAATAGTATTATATTATCTAAACCTAAGACAAAGTTGAAGATATTTTGTAACAGACGCTTCGGCTCTTTAACTGTCTATATGAGAGAAAACAAATCTGCTACTTACGTAAATGTAAAGAAAGAAAAACAAAATGCGTCTGACAATTGTTCTCAATAAACAACTACCTAATCAATTGAGGACTGGACATTACAAAAGTGCTAAGCACCATTTTTTTCCAAAATCATTTTATGTTTACAAAAGGTGTAAAATATTAAGGTCTACAACCGTACAAAAATTGAATTACATTGAGTAGGAAAATCAAATTTAATATTGAATGTGTCACCCTTGCAGTAGCTGCTATGGCGCGATCAATTGTTTTTTTTTTTCCTTTTTCTCTGTTTAACCTACTTAGCACCTCCGTAATATCCAGTTCTCAATTATTGTTTTTTTGATATTGATGTATATTCCCTACTTCTAAATTTACATGTTTCACACGTCTCAAGGTCTTGTTTATTTCCATTCCGCCATCCTTTGCGTCGCTGATTATGCATGTTTAATCTTTACAGGATACTAGCAGCTCTCTCGGTAATTATAATCAGCCCCTAAAAGCTCTTCCTTCGATTCCGACTTCTATTTTCTCTTCTTAGACTAGTCCAAGAAATTATAGAATAGACCTCATATACTTCCATAAGACTTATTGGTCTATAAGAAAGACGATAACGAAGAGTTCTTCCTATCTAAATAATAAAATAGTTTTCATAAAATATATATTAAACTATAAGATAACTGAAATGTAAAATTCAGGGTAATAATAGAAGCATTCCAGGCTGGTACTAATAAAGTATCTTCTCATAGGTAGTTCATCTCCAGAGTACAAGATCCCTGCACAGATGTCATGATTAAAGAGACACAATAAATCAATGAAATGGCTTGATTTTATATTAATATTCAGTTATAAATGTACGGCATGGTGCTATTCCATTTTACCTATTACATCATTTTATATTCCATCTAATATTTCAGTTTGTGTTTTCTAGTGAGTGCAATCATTCATATTATTATTTCATCGAATTTTCATTTCATAATATGTATTGATAAGAAGTGAAAATCGATGTCGCAAAAAACAACAACTTACACTAACAAATCCTGTCCAATAACTTGACACCGCTGACAGCTTTGCGGTAGGTTCGATATTCAATGTTGAGATGGCCGTGCTTTGATTCTTGCACCGTTAAACTAATGTATGGTTTTCTTCCTTATAACCTAAAGTAGTATACGTTCAAGTGATCACAAAACTATCCATCAATTGAATGTCGTAAGCTTTCTATGTAGTACATACATACTAGTGCTTTTACTTATACACTTTATCCACAATCCAGGGCGTCATTCCAACCCAAGCCGGCATCCTGAAGATCACAATCGTATGCTTTCTTGGTCTGCCACATCTTATTCTAATACAACAAGGCGTGTAAAATAGGCTTCCATAACTACTATGGACTCGGGGGACATACGTTGGACATGGCCAATATAGCTAGCCACTTTATTAAATAAATGTATTATGTGCAATAATAGTAGATATACTCAATTTCTGCAAAAATCGATGCAGCAATTAGTAAAACTTATGACTACTGCCATTTTTATGCGACATAATCTTTGCATAGAGTGAAAATTAAGTATGTTTCATCTCTTTGAGTGAGCTCGAATTTATTAAAAAAAAAACAGTTCACATCAGTACGCGAACAACGTTTATTCGGATTACATCAGTAATATTTAGTGGGTTTATTTTATCATATACGTATATTTGCCAACAATGTTAGCTAAAATATCAAATAAGGTAACGAAATGTTACACTTCGTCGGGCGAAATACTAAGTTAAAAGCACAATGTATTATTTGATTCGATGTTCGATGAATTTGGTTGCAATAGCCTTCCCTAAAGTTCACGGGGATTACTTCACTAATCCTTTCCATCGCATCCAATCCAACACCAGCTCAGGGTTGTGATTAAACTCCGGTACTTTGGCAGCGAGGCGATGCACGACACCAGCGGATCACAATACACAGCGCCATACCAGTCGAGCCTCGTTTCAAAAGGAATACGTAATAATACGCCATTTGGCTTATTTATTCTTTGAGCGGAAAATCACAACCACAAAATTTTAACAGGTTTCTATTAGAATTAGCAGATAAGTTCATAGGTTTCTTATATATTTTGCATTCATTTACTAACAGCAAAACCTGTCGGACGGCACGCATAAAAAAGGGTCATTAATTGTTTGGTCGTCCTATAAATCAGTTACATCATCCCTTAAAAGTTTACAATTTTACTTAACCACATTGAGAACTGCGGACAATTTGTCATTATTATCTTCCCTAAGCAACAGTTTTATGTAGGAACCTCTGATCAAGGATAACATTAACAATACCTACCTCGGTAGCCTAGTGGCAAAGGCACCGGGCCGACGGTCGGGTCAGAAATTTTCAATGTTTTTTCCGCTTGAGATTTCTACTCGGGGTTGGAATCCTGTCTCAGATTGGACGGGAACGATTGACTGGTAGAGAATGCTTCATGCATTAAGTTCCACCGGCTACATTGACACCTTTGTATTTATTTATTTTAACATTTTGATTTTTTTTCATTTTGCTTTTTTCCAACCTTTGTATGGCGTGTGATCATCTAAACTTTTAGAAGAACATAGATACAATAATCTTTTTATTGTTTATGAAGGTTCAAATGTAAAAATCATCAATCCGACCCTACGAAAATCATCCTGAATAGAATTTATTTTATAGATAAGGAAACATTTTGCGATAAAATATGGATTGCTTTGAATAGGTCATTGTATGTTACACTTAATTTTGTATAAATACAGACGTAGTTTACACTCCACTCCATATAAATACATTTAAGGTTTCAAATTCCTGTTTAGACGTAGGTATTATTTACAGCTTGTTATTTTTTATGTGGATTGCCATGAATCTTAGACTTGAAGCACGTACTAGAAACAGCGAATGATTCCTTTTACCTTTCCCGGTAATAAATCATGACTATCCTCGACGGTGAATTTATCTACCAACTCTCTAAAATATGACCTGGTCACTGTATAGTGTATATTAATATTTCATGGTATACCTACACCGAACTGTAATACAGGGCCCTCGGTTACGACTTCTCAGTGAAATTACGACTTCGAATTCTCAGTGAAATTAGAAAAAAGTTTGTTAAAAAATAATATATACCTACTCTGAATAATTTTATTTATTTTTTATATTTTTTACAACATCTCCCGTAGGTCCTTTACAGAACACTTGGAATCATCATTTTGAATAATAATCGTATATAAAACTATAGGAAGGAAGCTATGAACATACAGTATGCAATAAAAACAAAAATTCACAACAAAAACAAATATTTTTTGGAAATTATAGTACAGCGGAGATTATAGTCATATTAATTAACCAAAGTTAATGCAGTACTAAAAGGATATAAAGGGTCCCTTTAGTACCATGTCTAAGTGTGAAAAAGTACATATACATAATTATACAATGGGAGCATTAGAACAAGGCCATTTCACAAGAACAAAGTCAGGGTTAGACTATAGACAAATTTGTGTTAGTTTACTATTAGAATATTAGGGGTATATTGGGCTGAATCCTCGGTAATTATTTCGTCGATGGAATTTTTCTGCAAATAGCACTTTTGCCATCCTTTTTCAAGCTTTCTCTATCTTAACCAGATCAATTGATATTTTTCGGCTGTCCACACCACGGACGAACGTGGGTTTGAGGAAGCCTCTCTGTATCGTATGTCCTGAGGTTATAATTCCCTGCAGTGTTCTCTTGATATACCTACTTGACAATCTTCATCATGACATCAAGAAACAGATTTCCAGAGTTCTTTTAAGCACTTTAACTAATTCGCGATATCTTGTTGATTGTTTTTTTTTCCACATTGCTTCCTCCCTTCTTTTCCTTCCCTTCTAATTGCACTCTCCATACGTGTTTGTGTTTATCTTTCTCTGTTTTCATATTGTATATGAAGGTGATAAAAAGAATTATTTTCTTTGTTTGAAAGTGACCTGAGAAGTTCCTCTCCGCTTTCCAATGGTCTGATTTGAAAGGTACAACCGAAAACCCTGGATATTATTCCTTCTTTTAGTTTTTCTCAGAAAGGAAGTGTAAGTTCCCCACTAGAGATCATGTGAACTTGGACTCTTTCCAAAATACTTTTCTTGAAGTAGACAAGTCCCCAACAATTTATACTTTAAGCAATCTTCTAAAGAGTAAGTACATCCTTAATATTTATCATTTCGGGGTTTAAAATTTTTAAGTTGACCATTTTCTCAAAACTAAATTTAAACTTTCTTTCAAAACTGTAGTTAAAATACCGACTTTGTTTTTGTTTTATAATCATTTATTCTCAGAAGTTTTCAAGAGAAAATTTGACCTCAAAATTATTATGAAGTTAAGAAATTGTTACTTAGGTGATATAATAATATAATGCTTGCGTTTTAGCGTATCATCCACTATACATTGACATCCTAAAGTTTATAGAAAAACAGAATTGCATGAAAATTATTTTTTTTTTTGTAGGTATGTGTTGACTTCAACGGATTATGACTAAATATTGTAACTGATTTTATAGTAGGTACATAATATTGATTTTAGACTATGATGAAAAACAATCCTAGAAGGTATAACTGAACATTTTCGAGTTTTAACTGTCAAAAAGAGAAATTGATAAAATCTCTATTTCGGTGATGTTACTATTTTATGTCCGTTTGTTTTACACACTGCTTTTCATAATAGGTATGATAGTTACAATGTTATCTCATTCTAGCTGGTTGCCTTGGAATATAAAATAATATGGCTTGGAAAGGTTGACCATTATTCTCATAGTAAATTTTACCATATTTACTGTGCGCAATCAAGTGAAATAATATGTCAAGTCAATAAAATGAAACTATGTTGCATTTCACATCGAAATTCATATCGTACGTGTAATATGGAATAAAATAATGTAACTGAAAAATGGAAAATGTTCCATTCAAAAATAGACCGGATACGGAAGCTCTCCCGTCGCTTTCCTATTGTTGGGACCTTTTTGATTTTTCTAACATTGTCATATTATTATTTCTATCTATCAAATAAAATGGAGTTATCTACTATTAGATTACGTTCAATCCAGCAACGCTTTCAATAGTTTTATATTTGTGATTCAAATCATCGTGTCCTTTCTCATATCACACCAATGACATAACTAAAAGTTTTTTTACATTAATTTCACTAAACGAATTACATTTCGTTATAATCATGTAAATTTAAATTCTATATTTGAAATACAAGTTTAAAAAAAATCGATAAATAAATTAAAACGGAATAATGGTTATCTTAGGTACATTATTTTGTTCTATTACTAATTTTGATTTTATAAAATTACAAAGGAAGAAGATGGCGTGTACTTGAATTAACCCTAGATACCTACATTGTTTTATAAAGTTTTTTATTTATTTTTTTGTTTTGCCCAAGGCAGCCTTTGAGATTGACACTCTTTGAGCACATTCTTTAAAAAAAATATGGTTTTCAAAAGATCATTTTGAATATAAATAATTTTTGTATGATTTGGATAGACTTATACAATATAGTCGTGGGCGGTTAAAGACGATTTGATTTGGTCTGTTTATACTGCAAGGATTCTTCCGTCAGATGGCTCAAAGTATTCTTCTCAGCCTTGAACCGTCCACTCCTGAACGTAGGCCTCCTCCATGTTCCTCCACTCCCGTCTATCCTGCGCCTTCTGCATCCATGTCCCACCCGTAAACTTCATCAGGTCATCTCTCCATCGAAGTTGGGGTCGTCCGGGGTTTCTTTGGGATGTTCTAGGGCGTCAGCACAAGAGACGTTTCATCCATTAGTCGTTTGGGGTGCGGCAATATAACCAGCCCACCGCCATTTTAATGTAGCAACTCTTTCGACCAATGTAACGTTGCATGCATCGTATCAAATTTACATCGTACGCGTTTCGCTGTGGTTCGTCACGAAATTTGACATGTTACATGCTACGTTACCGCGCGTGTTCAGATGTGTACAGGCCATAAGAAGGTAGGATTGTGCATGAACCTTAAAAAAACAAAGTTATGGTATCTGCATAAATAACACACCCATTGAGACCGTAGGAGAATATAATATACATATATCTCGGCCACAAAATTATGTTGGGTAAAGAAAACCAAATCGCAGAAATAAAGTATAAAAAGAATATATGTAATTCTGAATAGTTCTGAAATATCTTGATTGTCGGAAAGCCAACTAATTATCGATTGCAAGTTTTGTACCGAACATGCACACTCACATACAAAAAAGGTGGTAAAACTAGTTATGTGAAGTATAGTAATTTGAAAGTTATACAAAATGTCACTGGTATGCATAGTATAAAATAATGAATATGAGCATCAGCTCGAATGGAGTCTTAATAATTTTAATAGAGAAGTTTAACTTTAAAACACTGTCTTTTGTTTAACTTTTTGGAATTGTGGCTTAAACCTGATAGAGTTGTGGCGGTCCAAAATGTCAACACACGCCACGACATAATCTCATTCATATCGCTCCATAAATCCTGACACTTTATTATTTTAGTGGAGAGCACCTACCTACTCTTTAAAATTTCCTCCATCCGGAGAACGGTTTCCCGTGCGAACCCCCGCTTCTATTGTAATAAATTTTATGTAAGATTGTATCTCATGAAAAATAAAACGGTATTTTTATTAAGTAACTAACTTGTTTTTTTTTTTTTTTTAAATTAACATTTAAAATATTACACACAACCGAGTATATACCTTGGCTTGGATGTATGCCTTGGGCATTTAGTAAATCGTTGTAGAGACAATCAAGAAGCGGAGATCGAACGAAGGTTTGGCGTGGGCTGCTTTTGGAAAACTGTCCCACATTCCAAGTCCAATCGATTTGTAAACCACTTAAAGAAAAGGGTATTTGACGCTTGCATCCTCCCAATTAGTAAATACGGTTTTAAACTACCACCTTAGCAAAAAGATCAATGGAGAGAAGGATATTTAGTATCAGTTTGCGAGACAGAAAACGCAACGAATGAATTAGAGACAGGACAAAGGCGACAGATGTGGTCTAAAAAATAGCATCATTGAAATGGAGCATGGCTTAACAACGGATGACCGGTTGACCAAAAGAACCTTGGAGTGGCGACTTTAAACCGGCATCAGAAACCCAGATAGCCACAAGACGATATAAAGAAAGTAATCGATCACCAATGGCACAGAAAGGCTGCCGATAGGGAGCAATGTTAGTCGGGAAGCGAAGCCTACATATGTCTAATACTGGACAGGAGGGCTGATGATGCCGACGATGGTACCTACATGTATATTGTATATTATGTACTCGTATGAGTACATACGTCGCGACTTACGCCTGTATTCACCAAGAGAAACTGAGCGTACTATCAGCTCAAATTACGATCAATGTCAAAATTGGTATTCACCAAAATATTATACACTCCCTCGGCGTGATTTGAGTGAACCTTTCCCTCAAATTTTGATCGGCTATAGAGCTGGCTTACGTTACGCTAAGCGTCCATCTGTCAAAATTATTCTATAGCGTCCGCCATACTTGTTGCCGCCTCCTTCCAATTGTTTGCGTTTTTTTCGTAATTCATTCAATATTTGTAAACAGGCATGTAATAATTTTACATATAAATTAATCAGCTCGACAAATCGACACTTATCAGTAACCGAAAAGTTCTGTTCTGCTGCCTTTTTTTCTCCTTGTGACAATGCTTATGTACATAATACCTATAAGTATTTTAACAATGTAAGAAAGTACTATCTACTTCATTTAGCTTTGGGCTATTATCGATAGGATGGCGTTGATCAAGTTATCATCGAGTTAAACTAAATAAGAAATCGTAATTATATTATATAATATTTTAATAGATAAAAATTATTTATATGTATATAAATAACAAAAAATATACATTTTAGTTACTTTTTTGACTGCTTCCGTAAATAAATGACAGTTTCTTTTCAAAACATTGGCGTTTTATCTATGGATACACACGATCAGTCTAGGCTCAACTAAGTTTTGTAAGTTTTCGTTGATGAATAGCTATAAGCGTTGAGGGAGGCTGAGGGAGACATTAGGCTTATCTTTCGCTTAGCTGATCTTACGCTCAGTTTTTCTTGGTGAATACAGGTGTAAAAACTATGAGTGGATCTTGGCCTCTTCCAGAAGATTCATAGATGCCACCACGATCTCCGTCGTCTCTCACATATTTGATTTTGTTTTAATTTCACGGCTAGTTATTTTTTGAACTACCATGCAGGTACAATACGGATGATTGCCCAATTTTTTCATGAGAAAAGGTTAATTGATAATAGTAGCAACGCGATCTTATAATAATTTGGGTTTATGTTAACAGCATAATAATGTCATTTATGTAGTATTAATTATTATTGTTTTGTAAGTTTAATACAAAATACAAAACTTTATCCGAAAGACGTTCATTATATTAAGTAGTGTTGTAGGTTAGTTTATTTTATAAAAGTGTAGACTGTACATAGAAGATATCGAACAGAAAACGTCCCATCATAACCTTGAGAGTACGCTGCTCCCAGCAGTGTAGTGTACAAACTTCATCCACACAAGAAAATGTCTCTCGACGTTTATTTTTATAGGAATTACACTTCTTCGTACACACAATCCCCATGTGTCGTTTATATAAATTGGTTATGGGGTCTACGCCATGCCCTTTGATGTCTGCCCGCATGTGTTCCATATCAATAACAGGTCGTTCGATTCCACATTTCGGTATCTACAATATTCTTTCAGCAATTTAATTTTTTTTATTCCAATTTTATTCTACGATATCATCTACTTGCTGGTCTTCCGAGAACCGAGCAATAACACTATCAATATTGGTATCATTTTCTTAAGTGCACGCTTTGACCCGTGAATTTGAAGACCCACAAACTGTTAGATATAAAGGCTTTTATTACAACTAAGTTCATTTATTTCATTCTCCCGTTACATTATCTTGAAATTGTTTAATTCTATACATAAGAGATAGCGATATGTTATAGTTAAATATTAGTGAGCCGCCAGAGTGCAGTCTCTTTCTGGATTTCCGGGATTACCTATATTGACAAAAACCTATGATTAGTGGCCTTTGAATGAACTATTTGTTGTCAAATCTAGAACTGTAGAAAGTAAAATAATATGTTTCGGACTTGGCCTATTGGATCCTAAAAGCGATTGATAGACATAGTAAAACGTCGATCTTTAGTGTAAGTACTTGTAAATTTTCTCTAAGATAAATCAGTGCAATCAGTGCAAATTTGGGGCCAAACGCCTTATAAAATGTCACTGAAATAAAAATGACTCTTTTAAATTATTGTAGGTATGTTTTATTCTAAATGTTTCGACAATTAATTATTATGAAGCATTAAAATTATTATCATTTTAAAATCGATATTGGACTGATCAACCCCCATATTTTATGAAATTGAGTTTAGACGCTGACCAAATTATGTAGTCTGTGGGTTTAATTGACGTAACTCTTTAGTCAAAGTCCAAAAATATTCATTTGATTAAATAGTCAAATTTAGGAGCGCCGGAGATTTGTGGTTTGATTATGACAGACTATATAATAAATTAAGTTTCTACTATGATTCCTCAACTATTTTAGATGACTACAGCTAAAAATAACGTCTATCTATTGAGTAAGTGTTCTTCATTTCGTGAATCATTTTCTAAATAATGCTGAAGAAAAACCCTGTGCTAGCATCATTGGTAGGGTCCCTTCACTGAATATTTTATGGGGTAAAAACGGTATTGAGTTCGATCCCAAGCGCCGATTGTCTACTCTCACAACACAACCTTTGTTTTATGCAAAAGACTCCTTCACTTTTTTCTTCTGTCGCTGATTCTGTGATATCACTATCAGTGAACACTGTGCGTGGTGTGTTGAACGCAAAGAGCTACCTAAAAGTTAGAAACCGTTGGTGAATCTCACGATGTCTCAACGACAATACTGAGATACAGAGGATATTTTTAGTACACACAAAGTTTTCACAGTCGTTAGCGAGCACAGGAAGCACACGTGCATTAAAGATCTTTAAGTATTTGGACACTGTGATAATGACACTTTACCAATCGCTTTCCATACCAGTCCTCACTTTCTATGTAGTTCCGTTCCTTGATTCTCTCTTCCTTGTTTGATAATAATGCTGTAGTACTTTTTTATCCATCACGCCGTTTCCCAATGGGGAGAGACAGAGAGTACGGACTTCCATTCTTTCCCATCCCAACAAACCTCTTTCGCTTCCTCCAAACGCATAAATTTTCGCCTACATGCTATTCTATTCCTTTTGCTCCTGATTTGGCCCTCTTGTAAGACGGCACCGATATGGTCGGACCATGTCATTCGAGGTCGACCTCGTCTGCGTGCATCCATTCTTTCAGATTCATATTTTAAGTTATTCTCTCTTCGTTCATTCTCTCTACATATCCAAACCACTTTAATTTATTTATTTATTTATTCACTACCCTAACACCCACTCCACATTCCTTTCTAATATTATCACTCCTCACCTTATCAGTCAGTCTCTTTCCGCATATGCTACGCAGTGATCTCATTTCCACAGCATTTATTCCTACTTACAGATTTTTCGTCCATGTCCAAGTTTCACTCCCAATACTCCTATGCATACATCATGGATGGTATCAGGATTGCATTGTGATTCAACTGTTTTGATTTAAGAGATACCTTCTTATTTCTCATTAGAGGTCTTAGTGCACCGCCAACCCTTCTACCAACCAGTTTTCTTCTTTCTATCTCCTTTTTACACCTTCTGTAACGCTGTAATACTTAGGATTCATTATTAAGTGAATAACTACATTATGTACCTGATGTTTTGAATTGTTTTATTGATTAAACCAGCGGTAAACATCTTTAGAGTGTTGTTTTTCATTACGTTACGTAAACATCCTTTTTTCAAAGGAAAGAAAACTTTGTTTGTTGGTAGCGTTTTGATAAAAGGATTTCAATATAATTATTTCCATCGAATAAACTCCAAATTTGTTTAAATCAAGAGAAACTTTTAAAATAATTTCGGAGCTTGAATACTTGCAAAATTCATTATAACACGCTATCAAGTTTTCTTGTTCTATACAATGCTTAATGTTATCACAACGCTTGTTAAGTGAGTTCAATGAACAACATCATCTAACGAAATAATGTTTCAACTCTTCTAAGAAACTTAATCTAACGAAATAATGTTTCAACTCTTCTAAGAAACTTAATCTAACGAAATAATGTTTCAACTCTTCTAAGAAACTTAATCTAACGAAATAATGTTTCAACTCTTCTAAGAAACTTAATCTAACGAAATAATGTTTCAACTCTTCTAAGAAACTTAATCTAACGAAATAATGTTTCAACTCTTCTAAGAAACTTAATCTAACGAAATAATGTTTCAACTCTTCTAAGAAACTTAATCTAACGAAATAAAATCCTAGCGATCTGTGTGCTCTGTACAAATAATTATTACTTATCTAATCAGTGGCTCTACAACCCAGGTCGGGTCTTGGCCTCCTCAAGAGCTTGCGTCCACGCCTGACGAACCAGCGCGGCACTCCGCCAGTTGGAGATTCCAATCTGTCGGGTGTCCCGCACTACTCCACCCAGCCACGGTCTTCGTCTTCCGCTCGGCATGCCGTCCAAGATCTTCTTCGGCATCTCCTCGTCAGCCAATCTTTGGATGTGTCCAGCCTATCGTAGTCTGCCAATATTTATATCTGCAGTGATAGTTGAGTCTTTATAGAGGCAATATAGCTCATCGTTACGCCCTATTATACGCCATTCTCCACCATCACAAATGGGACCATATCATATACTATCACAGATTTATGGAGAGTGTGCTCCGGCAGAAAGAAGAGGATGAAAGACGTGCCCGAGGGATGTGATAGGAGAAGCTGACAAGTTCGCAGTCCAGGTAAGACCGAAAGGTGGGAACCGGGCTGCGAAAGAAGAGGGGAGGGTTGTAGCTTAGATGGGACCAAAGATGCTGCGGAGCACCTTTCTATCAAACCTTTCCAATGCTCTCTCACCTGACTTACTTATAGTCCAACACTCTGAACCATATGTCAAAACTGGCCGATCCAGGGTTTTATATAATACAAATAATTGCTATAGCAACCTTTTTGTTTAAAAAATAGGGCATCGTATCTTACTTTAATAATTCGGTAAAATTTGATTTTAATGCAGTCTATCCTTTCACCAACATACCTATACAATAACGCAACGTGTTTCATATATTACTTATTTTCTACTACCCCGCCACCTCTTGGATTTTTATAAAGTTATGCAATAATTGTTTTTATAACAAACTTATGGCCCGTCGAACTTCTTCCTGCATCCGAATCAACAATAATTATTACATAATGTAATAAGTCAAAATTATTTTATTTAATCTGGGTTTGGTCGAAGTTAGACGGGCGGGTCAGCTAGTAATAAATACACGTGATATTCTCACTACATCCACTTCTCCTTTCCTCCTTGGAGCTCACGTGATTAGTGGACGGCCTCTTAAGACAGACTGTTCTAAAAGCCGTGTAAATTTAACGTGTATTTACTTTATGATGTAAGAGAAAATGTCGTCAATAAATGATTTATGTCTGCTTGTTTCTGCTTACTGTCCTGACACTCATGGAGATACTTGAGTAAGCTTTGAGTAGATTACCTGAAGTTATCGCCGTATTTGCAAAACAAACTCTTATTTGAAATATAACAACATCGCAGTATAGAACCTTTCTGCTTTTCAAAACACGGCCCTTACTTTTAGGCTATCCTGGTTAGAAATGACTCTGCATTCTGGTATGAAACCTTATTATAATATCTATGTTGAATTTTCTTAATGCAGCGAATCCTGGACTCTATGAGCACGAGACCAGGAAAGAATAGATGCCTTCGAGATATGGTGCTGGAAACGAATGGAATATTGGATTTTTTTGCTCCAAAGAGATTTAAGTACCAAAACACATAATAAGGCCTTGAAGAAATAAAGCAGAATGATTATGTTTTTCTTCCAGCCTTTGAAAGCCTTGTTAGTTTTTGAGGGAATATCTTAGGTGGCGAATAGTGCCCTATAATGTTTAAAGTAGGTACAGCGGCTTAATATCTGAAAAGGGTTTCAACTGATATGTAAAAGTAAGTAAGTACTCCTCTCTAGGGATATTCGTAATTCTCTTGTAGCAGACATTTGCTAGAACGTTTAACAACCTTGCCTATAAAGAACAAGTACTTACTACCCCAAATATACAACACTTCGTTTAAATCTGTGAAATATTTGTACAATTGCTTGAGGTAATTTATTTGTTGTCTATCTAAGATACACGGTAATCATTTTTTTTAATAAATTACTTGACTTGACATTACACTGCTCCTTTTTCTATTTAATTGAACCATTTAAATCAAACCAGCTCCTAATATATCTTAGCAAGATGAACAATCCTATAATCTTTAATTTGTTGGTGCATTTTTCCTAACCTGTCCACTCATCCTCTGCCTTTTCTGGCTAAACCAATACAACTCTTTTCCCATGCGTTATATTTTAAATATTGATTAACACCGAGAATCGCATCGCCTAGGTACTACGCTAATATTGACAATAGTAACAATATATTTAAGATTATTTTTCTTAAGGTCGATTATGTAACAGTTCCGTTAAAATTTTGCATACATAAACTAATATTTTTACTTTCAAGCGATTTCAACCAAAATAAAATACCTAACCCGAACGATATAACTATCATAAGACATTGACAAATGTGATATAACTGCTTGTCATTTCTACCAAAGTATGGCCAAAAGCACAATTCTCGTAATGATGCTGCTCAAATTGATCGAAAAGTGGGTTATTTTAAAGAAATTTTGTCAATTTTACGAGAACTATCAGTTAAAACGCTCTTTTTTAACAGTTTTTTAGAGGATTCTAAGCTATAGCGGAACTCTTAACAGAATCGACCCTATAAAAAGTGTTCGACAGTTATGTAGGAGGTCAAATACAAATCTTCGAAATTCTCAAAGCCTTTTGCTGGACAAATTTTTGGAAAAGTTATATTTAGCCAAGCAACCTCTGTAAATAAGAATATTGACCTTACAATATTATAACGTCGCATAACTTTAAAGATACTCTAAATGAACATTTTAAAAATTTTAACCTCTCAACTAAATAAAAGCTTTTGATCCTTAATGTTGAAGTGAAAAAAACTCGAATTACTTTTCGCACAAAAAATTAAAACAAAAGGTTGTTTTCAAGTCTCGGACAAGCTTCATAAACGCCGTAGTAAGTACATAATATATACTTTTTGTACTTAGTAAGAGTGGAGTAGGGAAATACCGTATTGTTATACCGTAGAAGAGAATAAGGTTTTATATAACCCAGTCATGTATATATATATATATACCGTCTACGTTTCTCTAAACGCAGCTAGAAACTGATAGGCTTTATCTTTACGGGCGAGCCTTGTTTGTACCGAGATACCGAAGGATATCCGTCATTCATGATTTAAGGGCACATTTCCGTTTCCGGAATAAAAACAAAACAACAGAATAATAATTTTAACGTTTGAATTTTTTTCTACTCTTTTTTTGTGAAGTTACTAAAAAATGTCTTCTGTTATTTTGATGATTGAATTAAGCAAACAAAATGAACTCTTTGTGCAGCCAAGTATAACGCATTTGCATTTGTAAGTACTTAAATATTTTTTTTAAGATGAAAATATAACAGTTTTTTTTGTATTGTGGACCCATAAATTTAAAATCATAATAACCTCCTCTTTTGTGATATTATCACATTTTTTCTTATGTTGAAAAATTTTTTTTGATCTAGGTATACCTACTTACATTTAACCTCTCTTTTTTTCTTATTTAAAAAGCTTTTTGGAATATAAAAGTACCTATACCTATTTGTTTTCGTTAATAAAAGAGTGTTTGTAGTTTTCCGCTGATGTTTTCAATTATTTTTAGAAAACTGACTTCTAATTGATCATATAAAAAGTGATTCTGCGAAACAAATATTCAAAATATATATATTTTTTAATTAAAACGCGTCATACTTTTGTATAAAAATGGAATTCGTCTTACAATGATTGTGACTCAAAAATAACACAATATAATATGAGTATCAAGTCATTTAGGATGTTTAGTAACAGTTGGCCGAGAACACTCGTTCCTTAAAAATAGTCTTTAGAAATCTTGAAGTAATGAGGGAGGAGAGCGCAAAATGGAGCGCGTTATATTGCCTCCTTAAAGTGAAGATATTTAAAAACGATCATGCAATAATTTTGTCCTCAACAACCCGTCATGTTGGAACAACTATCAAATAATAATAAATAATAGCTAGTAACGGTATAGGCATGTTACCCCGGGGTACGTAATGTTTCGGTAAACAGCGATGTAAACGGGTATGTTATAAATGTTATAATGTCGTCAACGCGAGTGAAAAATTACGGTTGTTATCCATCTAAAAAACCGCGTATAATAAAGTATCCTGGATCGTTAATATCCATCGAAAAGAGATAAAACATAACGCCCACGGAGTGGGGAAGAGACAGTAGTATCATCTCGGTACTATACTAGGACTTGTTTTTATTTAAATTTTCTCATACTTACCTATACTCAATCCTCCAAAATTCCCCATAATACAGTATAGAGTAAACATGCATTGTATGAATATCCATTTTCTTAAATTTCTATTTAGTCAAATTTCAATATTATTTTTCCATCTTTTTCTATTTTTTCATTTTCTTTCTCTTTGTGACCCTTCTTGTTGTAATATTTGCTTTCGGTAATGGCTTTATTTGTTGCGGTGTTACACTGTTTTTTTTTAAGCCCACTTGGTCCTGGCTTACTGTTCGTTTGAAGTATATTTGACCCTGAATCAATGATTGGTTCGATGTCATTCGGTGATAGCATAGATTCTTCAAATTCCCTACTTTCTGCAAGAGGAATATCTGTGACTTCGGCTGATGCATAGTCGACATCACTGAAAATGTTTCTGTCGTATGGTTCTATGCCACAAGCCTTGAAGCCGTTCACTGCTATCCCAATAGACGCACATTTGTAATAGGCCTTACCGAAAAGTTCCCCAAGATTCTTATCTGTTATGGTTTTCCCTGGATTTGAAACCATAAAATCGTCACTGTATTGATTATATAACTTTTTTAAGGGTCCAAAAAATGCCACGTCTAACGGCTGTAACCTATGAGTTGTGTGTGGAGGAAATCCTAACATTATAATCCCATTTTCTCTACAAAAGCTTATGGCTGCTAATGAAACATGCGACGCATGATTATCGAGAAGAAGCAACACTGGCGATTCTTTTGATGACTTTGAACATTTCGAAAAATGTTGCAAATATAAGATGAACACCTCAGATGTCATCCAACCAGTTTGTTGACAAACAGCTTGGGTTCCGAATGGTGTTCCTTTCAAAAGTTCAGGAAGCATCCTAACTCTTGGAAAAATTAAAAATGGACTAATGTACCCTCCTGCAGCATTCATTCCACATACTACAGTAACTGACTTTCCTCTTTCTGCGGAGACTATTTTTGAGACTCTTCTTAGGCCCACGGGTGCTATGACTTTCGGCAGTTTAGTCGGCACTGTAGATAATGACGATTCGTCAATGTTATAAATGCTACTTGCTTCAAACTTGTACTTATCTCTAACATCTTTCAGCAAATCAAAAAATTTATCAACTTGCGTCCTATTGAATCCCATAAGTCTTCCTATTGAAGTTGCCTCCGGAGTACGCATTGATAATTTGTATTTCTTCATGAAATTTCGAAGCCAATCAGCTCCCGCCATTTTTAATTCTTTATTGAATCTGTGTTCCATATTATTAGCTTCAACGTACTCGTATATTAATTTTCGACATTGTATACTAGTTAAACCAAATGTTCTAGCATTTATGTCTTGAATGTATTGTGAAAGTTCCAAGCATTGAATCTCGTTCAAAGTTGTCCTAAAACGCCCCCCATGCACTGGAAAATCTTCAGGATTTTTTTTTAAATACCTCCTCAATGTTGCCTCCGGGATTTTATATTCATTTGCTGCTTTGTTGCAGCTGTATCCTTCGTTTTTAACCTTTTCAATTGCACGTGTCATGTTTTCTTGACCCCACTGTCCTCTTTCCGTCTTTCTTTCGTATGTGTACGGCATCTTATCTAAAATAAAAATGAAATATTAGCATTAAGTCAATCAAGAATACAAACAATAATTTTATAAAGAAAAATATGTTAAAGATAACTGTTTCACTAGACAGAGAATGTTCCGAAGCAATTATAACATGTATATTGATCAACCTTAACAATAAAAAAAGTTCACAATAAAAGATTACAACCAAAAATATAATTTGCATTATGCAGGGTAAGATGACAAATTCGTCAACTTACCCGTGTCATCTTTCCCGTGAGTTATATTTAAAAAAATATACAAATATAGTTCATATATATAATATTAATGATTTAAATTTACTTACATGATATAGTAAAATACACCTTTATTTCAAATATGTAATCAGTTTTTATCTTAAATATACGGATATTCTTTAAAACACTATTTTGAAACACTGTTTTTTTACATCAAGGACACAAAAAACAGAAAACCGCAGTTCACGTGCAAACGCTTTGCCGACACGAGGCAAACTGATTTGATCCGTAGTCAGTATATACTATTCTTGATTCTTTTCGTCGTATAGTGTGTTCTCACATTTCACAGAAAAAAAACAGCATTCGTCATCTTAGGCACTTCGCCAACTTAGGCTGGTCTCCCCTACTCTATGAATATCCATTTTCTTATACTGAATTAGAGGATCGTTTTGTTTTACTTGGCAAGCAGCGTAACAAAACATAAAAATCTGATACATTACGAGTACCTATTATATTGTAAATAATTTATTACCTATATTAAGGGCCGTCCATTAATCACGTGAGCTCAAAACAGGGAGGGGGGTCTGTAAAAAAAATCACGAAAGATCACGTAGGGGGAGGGGGGTCTAATAAGAAAATCACGTGTATTTATTTTTTCTGGTGAATTTAAAGAAAAACAGCTGCACTTTAAAAAAATTACCAATTTTTAAAAGCCAACTTGATAAATTCTTTGTGCTAAAAAAGTACACGTGATTACAGTTAGTAATTACTATTTGACAATAAAAACTCATCTTTGTTACCTTGTTAAAACCTTTTCAAAGTAATCTGATTACTAATCGTTGTTATCGAATCGAGAAAATAGCTTTCTACTTGGCTTTCATCGACCCGAGACATCGCAATAACCCTCTTCGCCTTTACACGTGCAAAGTAGTGAAATGACGTCTCAAAACAACATCATACAAGACAAGAAATTTCGTTAAAGTGAGGTACGATTAAAAATTATCGCTAAAACAAAAATTTCATTATTTTCACTAAAATTATCCAGCTTCAAGCGCAAACATTGATGTTATCGTATAAAATATACTAACAGATTTTAAAAACTGACTTTTTTAGCCCCTCTCCACTAAGTACCTTATCACATATCATGCCATATATTATTAAATCTTATCTCCCTTGATATTAATTTCTATTCGCAACATCTTAAAATCACTTGGGTCCCCTTCTTTTTTTAATATTTATCAACAATATAGGCGCAAAATTGAGATGCGATTACCTTATGTACGCTGACGACCTCAAACTATTTACGAGAATACACAACGTTGCCGACTGTGCGAGGCTGCAGACTGACCTGGAAACATTGTTAGAGTGGTGTAATAATAATAATATGTTACTGAACACTAAGAAATGCTATTCAATCAGCTTCACTCGTAATAAAAAACGAATTAATTTTACGTATAAATTGGACTCAGAAGACATAAAGCAAGTGCAGGTTATAAAGGATTTGGGACTGATATTGGATTCTGAGCTTACATTTAGGAATCACTATGAGAGCATCACTGAAAGATCTTACAGGTTGTTGGGCTTCATATTTAGGGTCACTAAGCCATTCAAGAATTCAGAAAGTATAATCGCTTTATATTATTCCTTGATTCGTAGCATACTAGAGTATTTATCTTTCATATGGTCGCCCTATTACGCCTGTCACACGGAAACCATAGAACGTGTTCAAAGGGTCTTCACAAGACTCCTCTCTTACAGAATAGGTCGAGGTGGGTATATGACTTACCGGGAGCGCTTGTCCTTCTTCGGCATCGATAGGTTGTCTGATAGGCGTGATGTTGCTGAACTAGTATACCTCCATAAGCTCATCCATGGAGATCTCGACTCGGCGGACATACAACTGCTGAGATTCCATGCTAATAATAGATTAAGGTGCACCGACTTATTTAGACTAAAAATACACAACACCAACATAGGCTATTTCCGTCCCATTGACAGGATGATGAGATCCTATAACAACATGGCAAGGGCTTTGCCCGATCTAGACTTATTTTCTGGCACGACTAGAGTGTTCAGGTCGGCAATTCAGGCTGGCATTGCTTCGCGGTCAGTCACTGACGGTATTACGTAGTCGCATGATATGTGCATCATTTTTTATTAATATACCTATAACTACTATTCAGATAAATATGTGTGTGTATGTGTATGTTTGTATACATGTGTGTGTGTATATATATGTATGTATTGTTTTTTGTATGAAATATTTACCCTTTTTTATGCATAGTCTTATTAACATGTTTCCAGTTCGTGATATTGTCTGCGGCACGCATTCACTCGACTTTTGTAATGAGAAGGTACCTTACCGCCCGCCTACAGCGGCTGGCGACGAGCTCAGTATTATGTAGCAATAATATTTTTTACAATGTTATTATTTTGTTCTTAGTTCAGCGGTGCCTGCCTACTATTATTTTTATTTGTTTTTATTTAATTGTATTCCTGGATTCGCGCGCACTTCGCATTGCGCCTAGTCCACTCGATATAATATTCTTTTCTTTTCGTGTGTACTTTTTTTGTTTTGTTTTTGTTCGAACTGTCAAACTTAACAATTGACCTAATATAGTATATAAGCGAAATAACTTAAATGATACGTACCTATACTCCAAATGACTTTTGACAGATGATACAAATATTCGCATGATTACGTTAATTATGTTACAGACGCCTGTTATTGGAGCATTGGGGGGTGCATGTGTTTTATAATATTATAATTAACGAATTGAACGTGCATTCTTGGTGGAATTATTTAAATAAAATAATTTAAATGAAACAATTGATTTGTTATTCCACTATATTTATTTACCTGACTAGTTTCGCAGGAACAGGTCCTGCATGGTCACAGTTTCTAAGTCACCTGTGACCATGCAGGACCTGTTCCTGCGAAACTAGTCAGGTAAATAAATATAGTGGAATAACAAATCAATTGTTTCATTTAAATTATTTTATTATAATATTATGTTTATCTTTGTATGTGTTATCAATGCTCTGTTGGTGTCTTTACAATAAATAAATAAATAAATAAATAAATAAATAAATCTCAGAGACGAATGGCACATTTTCATCCCCTTAACCCACATTTTCCAATACATTTCACGTTTAAAAGGTAATATCTTTCTAAACTAAACTATTTTCAACTGCGAAATATTCAATTTTCCGCAATCTGATTCTCGTCGCATATTACGTAAATATTTAGTTATGAAAGCCAATCTCTAAAAAGAATTGTCGCTCTAAGAGGTATTTGCTTTATGCTGGTTGAACACCCATCACTTTACAGTTATCTTATACTATAATATTCTGTAGCATGGATCTAAATAATGTTAGAAGAATCGGACAAATACTTCCCACAGCAAAGGTTGAACGTGTACGACTGTACGTGTTAAACTATAAAATGGAACGTTTTGCACGATACAAAATAATGTATAACACACATTGGTTGGCAGTCACATAAATGATCGCACAAATTTAAAACTCTCACGCTTGAAGAGAAAGCTCTTTGAATTTTATAGTTTTTGATGCATTCGAAATGGTGATCGACGGAAGCGCACGAAATCTAAACAAATAAAATTTTATTCTAAACGATACATTCGAAATAAAATATCGCATTCTTGGATTTTTCTTCTTTAATTTAAATACAGACAATGTTGAATACCAAGTATGCAGGGTTTTTTTAGAATTCTTCCGGTTTCTTATAAATAGTTTTGATTCTGCATTCCAATTTTGAATTTTCAAATTAAGGCTTAGTAACCTTTCAGAAGCAAAACATTTTTTCGGATTTATAATCTGAAATGAGCGTAGATAGGTACTAAGTTGTCTTTATGAATAATAATTTCTTACAATAGTTTTAATTTTACATTTTATTTCATTTCATTTATTCATATAAATTAATTTTGCTTTTTCTACGGCGTGTTTACTGACACTTCTCTTTCCCACACCTTAATATCCAAAATAATGTTGGTTTGATAATCTATCATTAGCCCCGGGCAGCATGATATCACTTTAATGCGATGCAGATAACGAAAAGATCTACCGCATAAACACAGGATGGCTTGAGGATGGATGGAAGAGTTCCTCTCTGGAATGTGAAAATGCCACTGAGAATCAAGTATACAAGACCAAATGCCAACAAAAATGCACACTGCAGAGATGAAGATGCTCAGATACTAGAGTCGACAGAGTAAGAAATGTCAATGTCCAAAGAAGCTTATAAGAAGAGGTATATTACAGAAAACCATCTACGATGGTAGGGGCGAGTTACATGTAAGGCGACCACAGCATAAGATGATCAGGAGAGCTATGGACATATAAACTCCATCCAGCACGGCTACTCTTGAAACTCGATTCCAATCCTAAAATCGTAAAATCCCAAAATGGTACTCTTGAAATGCGACGCTAGCGCATGATTGGATTCAAATCGAGTGGTGATTTGAAGAACATGTGAAATCGTGTAAAATTTGAAAATTGGTACTCTTGACGTCGTTTTGACAACTACTCGATTCCACTGGAATCGTCTAACTGTCATTATTTACAAGATCGCAAGAAAGTAACTTTTTTGAAATCGAGAAGACGTATTTTAATTATATTACTTAAAAAAAAAGGCTCGTCTTGTATTATTTTTTAATATTTTGGAAAACACGCATCGTGTCGATATGCGTCAACGAAATAACTTGCGTTAAATAGCAAGATATTCGCAAAATGCGTTTAGCATGAGTAGTGGGGAATTTATAGCAAATAGAATATCAAAAAAGGTGTATGAAGACTTGTACGGAATTTTGTAACCTCATATGGCAAAACCTATAAAAGACGAAGTGATATTTTGTGTGCACAACATGCAACTCGACATCATTACCATTGAAAGTCATGAAAATCATAATATAACCATACCCATAGTACCAAAAGTTCTTTCTGCAGCTCATGACTTAGAGGAATGCAAGCCAGATATGATTTAGTTCATCAACTGTGGAATTCACATAATAGACGAATATGAATAATTTAACAGAGTTTAAGAAATAACCATTTTATTATAAATAGCTTCTGTATTGTGAATTTTATTACAAATTTCACGTATATAATAGTAGGTACATTATGTAAATTGTCAAGGTTTGTTAAAATAACAGAATTGTAATTTAATAATAATAATAATAATAATAATAAACACTTTATTGGTAAAATAATAAACCAAAATTGGCGGGCTTATTGCCTGGGGCAATTTCTTCCAACCAACCTATTATAAATTACATTTTAACAAGTGTTGCTTTTTATATATATATAAAAATAAAATACATACACATACATAGACAAATACATACATAAAACAATAAAAAAAGATACATATATGAAAAAGAAGATTAAACCATATTATAATGCATTACACACTCAAGCATAGCGAGGAAGGAAAGGATCAGGAGACAGGAGCAGGAGTAGTAGAGAGGAAATGACGTTTCAATCTGTTTTTGAAAGAAAATAACGTTGGAGCGAGTCTGATGTCATCAGGTAGTTGGTTCCATAACCTGGCCGCCTGTGCAGTGAAAGATGTAGTGAAAAATGAAGAACGATGTGATGGGATTTGCAGGATGCCACGTGCAGCAGACCGCAGAGGAAGGCCATGAGATGCTAATGGAGTGAATAGAGACCTCAGATAGTTAGGAGCGTTGGGGTTAGAGAGTATCGAGAAAAGTAATGTGAGAATGTGTAAGTCTCGTCGTTGTGACATAGTTAGCCATTTAAGTTCCGAGATTTTTCACTTGGGAGCTTAGTTTGACTTCAGATCCATTCAGACGCAAAGTAGGGAGAGTGGATGTCTCGATTTTGGAGAGTAAACGTGAACTGCCAATTAAAATTGCTTGTGTTTTACTAGGATTAAGCATCAGTCCATTTTGCCGAGCCCATTGTGATATGCGATCCAGCTCAGAATTCATGTGAAGAATAGCACTCGCTGCCTGTTGATAGTTAAAATGAGAATAAATTTGTAAATCATCAGCATAAAGGTGATGTGGGACATTAAGGCAGTGAACCACTGGGTTGATGAATACCGAAAAGAGAAGTGGGGAAAGAATTCCACCCTGAGGGACTCCCGCTCTTAGTGGTAACCAATCCGAAGCACTGCAATTAACCTTAACACACTGTGTTCGATCTCTGAGATATGATTCGAACCATTCAATAGCAGTACTGGACAGATTAAGATATTTGAGCTTTGCTAACAATATATCAAAATCAACTGTATTGAAGGCGCTACTGAAATCCAATAGTACGAGGAGAGTGATTTTTCTGTCCTCCATTGCATTTCGAATGTCTTCAGTGATTTTTACCAAAGCTGTTGTTGTGCTGTGGCCTGAACGAAAACCAGATTGGTATTGAGAGAGAATATTGTGATTTTCCAAGAAACTAGAAAGCTGAGAGTGTACCACCTTCTCAATTATTTTTGAAAGTACTGGTAGAATAGAAATTGGTCGGTAGTCGCTCTCAGCAGTCGGGTTCGGTTTCTTTGGGAGAGGGATGACATATGCATTCTTCCAGATGGAGGGAAAAGATCCTGAAGTTAGTGAATAATTGATTAGGTGAGTAATTGATGGAATTGTGTATTCTGTAATTAGTTTTATGAAAGATATATTGATATTGTCTGCTCCGACAGAAGTTGATTTGATGGATTTTAATAGATTTAACACAGCAGTCTCAGTAACAGGGACAAAATTTAGAACAGGCAAACCACTAGGCGGCTGATCGTTAATATGACTTAGGGCTGAGCTTCTCACAGACTCATTCATTTCAAAGGGTGGCGTAGAAAAATGTTGATTCAACTTATCAAGATCAGGCATCATGAGTGCATCGTGACTGTCATCGCGTGATCGAAAATCCATTGCATTAAGGCTCTTCCAGATATCTGCTGAAGAACGATTTGTAAATATGCTTCTGAAATGTGCACGTTTAGCATCCCTGCACAAGCGGTTACACTTATTACGGAGGGACCGATAAGCCTCCCGATTGGAGTCCGTGGCAAGTCTCATGAATTTAACCCTAGCGCGGTCGCGTTTCTTCATCAGCGATCGGATCTCCCGAGACAGCCATTCGGCCGGAGGCCGTCTGACTCTGGTTAATTTGACTGGCACGTGCTTGTCAAACAGACTTTCAATAAATGCATTAAAGGATATCACCTTGCTGTCCATGTTTGGCGCCTCGAGCACATCCGCCCATCTGATTCGTCCAGCGTCCGCGAGAAGGTCATCCACGATAATGCCTCGGAAGCTTCGCAATGGAATTAGCTTAGTTTTGAATTTGGGACACTTCACTTTATAGGAGGTGTAAATGAGATCATGATGTGAGAAAGAGGGAGCTGGAAATTGTCCACTTTGTATAATTTTGTTGAGGTTTGAAGTTAAAATGAGATCCAGTAGTGAGGACGCATCACCAGAGTGATGGGTAGGCTGAAGTGGGAGGTAGGAGATATTCAAAGAATGTAATATAGCTCGAAGTGTGGAGCAGCGGGTATCATCCCTCAGGAGACATGTATTGAAATCACCCATAATGATAACATCCTCGAAATCTGGGAGCAGAGTTTGTAACACGCACTCAAACTTGTCAAAGTAGTTGATGGTCGGTGGGCAGTATATCACCCCAAGGAGAAGAGAAATATTTTTTATCAGGATTTTTAAGAAAATGTACTCAGGGTCACCTGCGTGATTGGATAAAGATTTTTCCAGAAGTTGAAATTTAATGTCATCACGCAGGTATATACAAACTCCACCACCCCTCCTTTCGGTTCTGTCATTTCTGATCAACCGAAAACCAGGTAAAGAATAATGTGAGGACGGTAAGGAGGGTTTGAGCCAAGATTCACTGATCAGGAGTGCGTGTAGATTAGTGTCAATAAAGTGTAAACATAGGTCGTCATAATGCGCAGGAATACTCTGCGCGTTTATATGACACACGTTAAAAGATTGGCTTGGTTTGTTTACAAATACTGACATAAGGTTTTCCTGAAGACTTGGACAATCTCTGAAAGAAGAAACATCAGATTCTATCGAAGATGAAGAGAAACTGAAAGAAACGTCAGGACAGTCGGGGGAGGAAGGAAAAGAGTAGAAGGATTCTGTGTCAGAGGAAGACATGTTCGCCATGCTTTGAATATATTAAAATACCTATATATAATAAAATAAATACGATATATGTACCTATATAAAAGAAAAATATATAAAAATAAACAAACAAAATAAAAATATGAGAATATGAGAAAAATATGAGAAAAAGAGCAGAAGCTCACGAAAAAGTTCACACAGAGCAAGCTCGTAAATAAAGCAATAAATTATAGTGCAATTGAAGAAAAAGATAGACAGATTTTGTAAGCAATTAAAAATCAAATTCATAAGAGGAAAACATTTAAACGTTCAGGCAGTAAAGTTTCAGAGCCGCAAGTTATAACAACACAATATACATACAGGTGTACAAGCGAACACGCCACTCGGCCGCACACACACATACACAACGCGTCTCACTCCATTTCTCAATCGGTGTAGCGCGTCAGCAATATTATTGTTTTGGCAGTCTCTGCTACGCATGCGCGGAGCACCGACGGCATGAAGCAAACTTCACTATTGTTTGTTAACGGGCCAAATGACAGTACAATATTATTGAGAAAATATGTATAAAACTTGAGACCGCGAGAACACAAAAATATAGATCATTACCTTAATATTAATATTTAAACTAGTGTAGTGCAGCTGTGAGTGATGTATTACGAGTGTTTCTTAGACCGCTGTCGCAACTTCATTGGTTTAGGGTTCTTCTCTTCTGGCACACAGTCCAGGTCAGTCAGTCTAGATATTTTAATTATGACACTATCCTTATTTTTGCAAAAGACATTACCATTCATGGTCCAGGCATTACGGTCTCCAAACCTTTCCCTTGCCCCCCTCAAGAGTTGCAGCGCTAGCGGTGTCAATGACTCAGTCAACAGCCATTTTGTTTTCTTCAGCTTCGACTTTTCCTTCCAAACATCCCTCTTCCCCCCAAAGGAGGTAAACTTGATTACGATAGGCCGTGGCCTTTCTCCCTTTCTTCCGATCCTGTAACTGTCTGAGATAGCGGCGGTTTCGATTTTTAGTGGCGTTTCCCGAATCGCTGCGTCTACAGACAAGTCCTCCGGTGCGCCATGTAGTAACACCATTTTTCGCCTTTTAAACCGCTCCATTTGCTCCAACCTCTCCTCCAGTCCCGATATCTTGGACTCCAGAGCCCGGATTCTCCCATAGAACTCCTCTTTGAGAGCCGTAATGTCATCTGCTATGTGGGCGGGGGTAGCTCCGCACTTACAATCACTGACTTGGCTCTCCAGAGCTGTTATTCTTGTTTGAAACATATCTTTCACTGCTTCTAAACTATCTACGTTCATTTTTAAATAAAAATTTGAGCTACTCCGTGTGAAAATTGTTCAAAATTAATTACTCATGCACTAGCGAGAAAAAACGCGTATTGTCGCAACCAGATTTTGACAGTTCATGATGCGACAGTTCATGTTTTAATGTAATACATAATAATTTTATTGACTATTTATTTTAGATATTTAAATTATAAAAAATACAAAATAAAAAAAAATTAAAGCTATTTTCTGTTGGAATTTATTTTTTTCCTTTGCAATCTCCCTCATGGCTGCCGCCGCTACAGCAGACCGTGAACGAATGGCAGCATTAGTTCGGCACACTGTCCCAATTTTTCTGCAGCTTCTTTAAAAGCATTTTTTAAACCCGTTTTTCTTCCATTAATGTGAGACACTCTCGTTCTTAAAAAGTATATACTATTTTGATATTAAAATAAATCAGCAAATAAATAATGCTAGCATTTTTAATAATTATAATAAAATATAAGTAAACAAACAACGCAACACTAATACAGAAACGTCAAAATGTATATTTGAAATATAAATGAGTGTTTCCATTTATAGAAAACAAATCCTTAAATATTATAGCAACGTCAAATTATTATATTTGTTAAGTAGGACAGTTATTAGTAAATCGAATTCGATTTATTTTATGTTTCAAAAAATATATACCACTCACGGGTGTCAGGTTTACTTCCTTATAGTTTCTTTGAGAATATCGCGACATAACAACAATTATCAATTCCCAAATAACAGCGAAAATATTTTAATATTGCAATAACAAACTTGAAAGGAAAACGTTTTCACGGCTTGGAACGCCAATCTCAAATCCGATTCCAATCGCACGGAATTTGGTTCAAGAGTACCGTTTTGGAATTGGAATCGAGTTTGTGATTGAAATTGGAATTGGGTTCGAATCGAGTTTCGAGAGTAAGCCTGCAGGAGACCCCAAGGAAGTCGAAATGGAACCAAAGCTGGCGCTTGATAGAGATTATTGGCGAATAAGGACTAGGAGAGCCGACAAGGACAAAGGCGAGGGCAAACAAGAAGAAGAGTTTACAAAATCAGGTTTGTCAGGAGGGGTTACGAAGAAACAACTATCCACGCTGTCCCATGGGATGCCAAGAAGAGTTAAAAAATCTCTATTTTCTCCTCCACATGTAAACTTTATCAACCTGAATTTACCTACGCAGTCCATAATACATCGAAATAAAGTCACGTTTTCAGGATTTTGAAAAAAAATCATGCCTCATGATCCAGTTCAGTTGATGGAAAAAATTAACATGCGTATCAAATCGATTTATTGGCATTAAAAAAGCTCCAAGGGTTCAATTAAGGGTGAATTTTGTAAATCTTGTTACGACTGTCAATTTAATTACCCTCTATTATACTGCCTGTACACGTACATAGCCCTCCAATGCCTGCCATCATCACTGCCTAAAGTTTAATACTGTCACAAGGCTAAAAATATATATGTAAATTATGTTGGTAGTTATTTCACTTACAATATTTTAAACCATACGTACATACAATTTCTCTTTGGACCCCACTCAGGGGCATAGGGAGGCAACAAGAGCTCTCCATTGCGCTCCCATTCCTTGTCAATCTCCCTCGAAGGAATGAAACACGGTATGAGAGGGTCTTCCACGTCTTCGTAACCCTGATGGGAGGAAGAACATGGCTCTACTCGGCCAACTGTCCTTAACGCATTTTAAATCTGCACGAACAATTTTATCCATCAATACACAAATCTCTTAATTTCAAAGTAATATTGATGAAAGTAGATACTCAAGATACATAATTAAAAAAATATCATGAAAGTTTGAATAAAATACATCAAATAATATGAATATGTACTTGTAGGTACATCGTTTTAAAAAAAAATCTGCTGAATTACCGCGGAGTTGCTGGTAAAAAATGAAACTGTTTATTTGCTGATCTTTCGAGAGGTCCAAAAAGTAAGGTCGGAACCATGAGACTGTCAACGCCATGTCATCAACTCAGTGTTCACAAAAGACTTCTTTTTGCCCCAAGTGGTGTTGCAATGAGATAATTGAATGCTTGATGGTTGTAGCCCTAGTATAAGTTTTCGATGAACGAATATCGAAACGATCATCGAAAAAGTTTCGAAAATTTTCCATACAAAAATGATCGAAAGATTCGATCGTTTGATTTTAGAAAACTATTTGTACGTTTATAAGCGCTTAATAGCGTGCAATAAGCTTTCGATAAAACTCGTACTAGCCCCACTGATATTAAAAAAAAAACAATTGTGGCACAGTTAAAATTGACCTGTGATTTAACCGGCTATTGAAAAGGTAATAATTCGTATCTGTATAATTTAAATCGCATTCTGTTTTATTGGTACACATAAAAATTTATGAGCCATTTTTGATGTGCTGAAATATCGATCAACCCCGCCCAACACACCCCAATAACGTATAAATGTTTCAGATTGAAAACTATAATATTCCCTTTGTGTCCACGGGGGGAGGGGGGGGGTTCTAAAGGAGAGTTCAATAAAATGAATATGTCTTTGCTCCTTGTGTGAAATACGCTGTGAAATACAATCTCGTGTCAAATAATTGATTCATGCAATGATGATTGATATTCCCTTTTCTGTTCTAAAAATATCTATTTAAAAAAAAATCATTCAAGCGAGATTGACGAATGCGGTCTGGCTAATTATTTTTACTACGTTGTTTAAACCTGTTCAAAAAATCATTCACTTTTGTAAAAGTCTTACATCAATCCTTTTAGAATTCTTCTTATCGGGATATTATAAAATTTATTTTTTCCCTATAAGGATTGTATAGAAAAAAGAAGAAGTAAGTACCTATTCTGCATCGAACTCGATCTTAGACTCATCGTCTTCTTCAGTTATTCTTCAATAGAATAGAATCAATTTTTTTATTGATATTATTTAAATGTGTACCTGTAAGTACAGTGTAGGTACCTACACCTTTTTGAGTAGGTGTTTCAAGTGTAAAAAATCAGTTCACCGTTAATATTTTTATGGTCCCCATTTTTTGCCACAGGACTGTACAACATTATTTTATTCCCACATGACAGATTTTAATGATTCTAACTTAATATTTTTTACGACTAATAAACTGCTTTATATCTTCATATATCATAATAATAATATATTATTATTATTATTAAAGTTTTTATCGAGAATTTTCTTGTAATTTATTTATTATTTTAAAGCATGCTTTTCAACTCCGGTGTCTTGGATTAAGCTGATGTAATTCTCCTTTCTTCTTTTTTTATGAATCGCTTTTTTTCAGGCAAAACACTTGATACATATCAACTATATTGGTCATTGCGCAGGATTGACTGAAATAGAAGGATTCTGTTGTCTTCGATTTTTCAAGTGGATCCTTTAAAGAAAAAGACATATTATTACATTTAAGCTTAGCATTTTGGCATGTGATGAAATGTAACATTGACTATAAAATTAACTTCGTAGAATTAAAAGTTTAAATGAACATGGATTACTTAGGCGTTCCGAAGAAAGATCTGGAAGAAAGATCGCCGAACTAATCAGGTACCGGAGAAACCCCCTTTAAGTACATTCTTCTAGTATTAAATAAATACTTTTTACATAAAATGTAAAATTTGATAATACTAATGTTCATTATTATTTGGTTTGGTTTTGGTTTCTCTAGTATTTTACATTAAAAAATTGTTGTAATCTGTACATAAATGTTTCTTACAAAAATTGAAATTGTATTTACACTAGGAGAGATACTAAAAAAATAACTAAGGATTTGTGGTGGATAATATTCAAACATTTTTCTCTTCAATATCCTAAAACCGGAACATATTTCGCTCATATTTTGAAAATGTTGAAAATACCCATGCATTATTTGAGAAAATCGAAGCGAGTGCAGACAGGGGCACCCGTTCAGCTCATTTATCACCCCCAAATAAATCCCCGGAGAATCGTTAGACGGGATTTGCATAAAACGCGAATAAATGGACGAAGCCATTATTTGGCTAAGCAACACTCACTCCTTAATTTGTCTTGGCTAAAAACATCTGTACTTCGGTAAGTCCCAACCAATTTAATACATAATATACTTTTTTTACCTCTACATTCCTGACAAATTTGAAAGCTTTACATAAATTACCCAACATTTGAAGTGCGGGTAGACGAATGCTTTTCTAGACAAAACAATCTTTTATTTTTTTAGTTTCTTGTTCCGTTGTGAAGAAATATCCTTTTAGTGGGTGATTTTTATCTGCAACTTGTTCCATCAATACCACCAATTTTTCCGGCTTTCGACTTAGTAATATGTTCGAAAAACTAGAAGACCCGCATCAAGCATAAGGGGTGGATGTTATCTTTGCCTGTCTTAGAATAGACTCATTGGATCTTCTCGCCGTTCACGGAATACGAAGTTAGCGTCTCCAGCATATTATTATGTCAATCAATTTTCTGACAATTTTTTTCTCCGCAATAGAAAAATATTTGAATGATCAGTACTTCTAACCAAAGGAACTTTGATGAATCTAGATACGCCTACGCTAAAATCCTTCCATTATTTGCTTTATTTCCTCATTGCATTTTTAGTCATTTCAATCCAATGCGCTTCTGCAACACAACTATCGTTTTTCAGAAGCAGGTAATGAAACTTGTACTCTGCTCTGCCTCTAGAACAATTATTGCGATTTTTTTGTTTTGCTGTATCAGTTCTCGGACATTATTGTGACCTTTTTGAATCTTGTCCAAAATGAATCTGTGCTCAGTCAAAGTGAGCACAAATACACTCTTTGACTCTAGTCTACTTAAAGCTTGTGTCCTAAAAGAGAAAAATGGCCGGCACCTGGGATCGAACCTACGAGCTCCGCACGAAACAGTACGAAAGCCGGCGTCGTAACCGCTAGTCTACCAACCACATCATAAAATAATTACAGAGTTATATACAAAAACTCAGAACCCGGAATTGTATTCTAAAAGTACTCACGATGAATTTTACCTGCGATGAATTAATTGTACATACGATGAATTGTTCGCGACGAATTTTCCTAGACCCCACTTAGATAATAGGTATATATTATTTTGATATCTCGTATTATAATATTTTGGTATCAATATACTTCAACCTTAAATTTTGACACCACCAATGCCTATTTCATGTTGTCCTATTTATCATTCGAATCAATACTATATCAATATCAATATAATATTATACTCTTTCACGTGCAACCAGTAATATTTTTAATTTATATATTATATTTTATATTTTTTGTTTTTTTTTTTTGTTATAATTTTATTTCTATATTCTTAGGTATATTCTTTTCATTTGTATATTTTTATGTAAAAGGCTTTTTTAGGCCGTTAATGAATGAATAAATAAATAATAAGGTGCTTACTAATAATACATTAAAATAAATGGTGTATTGTGTACATAAATAGAAGTGGTTGGTAGCCCATAGGTTTATCAACGGCTTTCGTACGTACAGCGTACAAATAAAGGTCATGGGTTCGAATCCTGATGCCAACATTTTCACTTTCACAGGCTTTGATTAATGTGACCGACGTCGAAAGTGTATTTGTGTATCCCAAATTCGAAAAAATACCATTTCTATGCTACATTTTTTTTTCATTGGCATTTATTTTCCCCTTTACTGTTTTGGATAGAGTCGGTAGACTAAGAAATGAGTTTAAAAAAAAATGTTAATTAGACGCATAATTGAATGGTTGACTTTTAGAAAATTTGTTATTCAATTTCGAAAACAAATAAACCGATATAAAAAAAAAATAAAAAAGAAAATTTGATGACAGGAATAAAAATTCTAGTCTCAAAGGAATTTTTGAGGCACGTAACGAATTTATTTACTTGGCGATAAGGCGTTCTTATCCAGAAGTGGATGGAAGGAAGACAGCAAGGGGTGGTGAGAGGAAGAAAGGGAGATGTGGGGGGAAACAGGAATACAGAACGTGTCTGGAGAGGTCGAGCCAATGATTCTACGCGACAGTTATACTCCTGTCTTACATGGCTTCGTAACATGAAACTCTAATACAAGACTCGAACCAGTAAGTGTGCGGTATATTTTAATAAATGTGTAATCTTGTTAAAAGGTATCCATTCTTACGGTAATTGTATCAATTTTTCTTAATGTTCTGTACCTACGAACCGGTCAGTTTACTATCTTCTTATTTTTCTTCCTGGTTTTCAAATAGATCCATAAAACGGTTTCCTGATACCCTGTGCTCCAAATGCCCTTCTATCATTCTAGAGGTCTTATTTCTTCTTCTTTGTTCTCTTGAAATAAATCCAAGGATCACATTTCCAGCTATCCCTGAATATTTTTGGGGGACTTCCGAGTTGGTGACTGTCCTGTCCGGCATATGTTAGGGATTGGTCTATCCACATGGTCGCGCTAAAAGTATCCTCTCCTTATCCTATCCCATCTACCAATGCTTTCTGTGTTGCAGTTCTCTCCGCCGATTGTGTCTCTCAATGATCTTCCCCTTCGTTTCAGGTATTCTGAGCAAAACTTTGATTTTATTTGCGTCCGACAAGGATTCAATTCCGTATTATATTCCGTCAAGGAGTCAAATTTATTTTTTTGTTGTAGAGTTGTAATGAAACTTTGGTTACGTATGCCGTATTGATAAATACGTAGGTACCCTCCGACGTTTCTTTATGGAAAAAAGACAAAATAGATAAAAAAAAATATCAGATTGGCCTTGGCAAAGAGAAAGTCTAACCTTATAAAACGAACACAAAACCTATGAAAGAATAAACGTCCAGATATCATACTTTCGTCTATAGTGACAGAAGCGCTGGTTAACCCAAGCTGAAAAAGAAGCGATGATACTGGATCTTAATGAGTGGATACTGGCTAAAGCTTTATACCATTGTTCAAATTGTTTTTAAAAACATGTCAAGATATTTTTAATGTCCTATATGTAGCTAATCTTTCACCAGTAGCCAAATATACCTTTTTTCATTCAATCGTCATTATTTTTTCAAATACCAGGGCCATCAAGAATGGATTGCCCACGAATTAAAACTATTCCCGTTTAGAACTAAGGTAGCCATGATACTCCACAAAATCGGTCAGTTCTAAAGCCTACCTAGATTATTTCTGTTATCGTCCAGTAATAGAAGTTGGTAAGAGACCTTTTTCCTTGGATTACATTTAATTTTATTTATCCTTGTTGGCTTATTTTTAGGATTTTTTCGAAAGCGACCTTAAAAATAATAATTGCTATTATTCTTTTTTCCTTTAAAGTATGACGGAAACAAATTTTTTTTTTCGATTTACATACATCGTTTTTTGTCAGATACGCTTTCTTCCTATTATTTACTCCATATTATTATTTTTCTTTGTAAAAATTTTTTTTTATACTTTTATTATTATTATATTTTCTATTTAGAATTTACAAAACACGTGTTTGACCTATCATAACAGCTCGATGCCCTTGCAATAGAAGTTATATTCCAATATCTTCAGATCTTTTACATCTAGCGGAATCGAGACATTCATTTTATGAATGACTCGTTGCAAAGATGATGAAAGGGTTTCAGACGCAATATTTGTTTCAACAATGTCAATAATTATCATTATGAAATCAGGATAAAATCAGTCAAGATTCGCAACATGCAACTTGCTCGCAATGCTCAATTGTGTCACACTTTTGTAAGTAGAGTAGGTATTAAAATAATCCTCCCACTGTTTATAAAACTACTCTAGGTCAATCACAACCAGGCATCTGTTTTCTTATTTTTAACCGACTATAAGGCAAAATATTGCGTGCAACTCATAAGTAGCTTTTAATTTAAAGCTAATCTTGATATGTCAGGCACAATATACCTAATATTATTATAATCCTCTACCTGGGTGAAAATCATCTAGAGGGGTTTACTTCTTGTCTTATGACAGATTGAGCAGTCAAAAATTTGTCATAGATAGCCTTTACATTAGATACTTTTCGCTTAATTACGTACGATTCAATTAACAGGGGAATTCATTCATTCATAGGAACACATTTCTAAAGGCTTCTTCAAAGGTGGATAACTGGCTTTACCCATTTACACCAGCTCATAAGAATCGTTCCAAAAAGGGTTTCCAAGAAGAATTAATAGCGGTTGACGGGGGAATCTTTCACCCAATCTCTCTTCAATTTTCTATCCTGCTCATTCTTCATTCGCACTGTTTTAGACAATACCGAATTCCAATTACTTAACGAAATTTTCGAAATTTCTTCTTTAAAATATTCTAGATTCTCTACAACGAAACTGATACCAACCGGCAGCCCCTAAAATACATTTATATTTCGGACTAGCGGATACCCTGCGTGTGCTCCTACGCTTAAAAACAATTACCTATCTAAAAAATTACCATAAATGGCAAAATTTTCTGTTAGGAACGTTTTTGTGTTCAGAGTTTGTATTATGTGCTAACTTCAAATTAGGAGAGAACAGACCTCCAATCTTTTCTATCTAAGCATACTTCTTTCGCTTCTTCCACCGACATAACATTTCTCATACAGTCTCTCCTGGCCTTCCTTGAGGACAGAATCGATGTGTTTGATCCACGTCATTCTCGGTCGGCCAACCTTTTCTTACACCTTTCCTTCCCATTAGTTGCGCTTCTATGGCATTTTTTGCTGTCTTTGTTAAAAAGACCCCTCAATAAAACGGCAAAACAGCTAGGTTTCTACCTCAAAAGAGAAATTTCAATAGAACAAGCCATTAGTCCTTTAAATCTTGTCAGTTTCTTACATATACCTTTTATGATTTAAATAGTTGTATGAATAAATACAATCTAGGACAACCCCCACATATCATTCTAACTAATCTCTCTACTGTGTGAGCTGTCTCGTGTGGCACGCCCCTGCGTAGGCCCTAATTCCTAAAACACACATCGTTACTCTCACAAACGAAACCTCGGCGGTAGTTGGGGAAATAATTAGAAAAATCTGAATATTAATTGGCAATATTTAAAATAATTGAAATCCATGACAATTATTTCATACTAGTGAAATGAAGCCTCATTGTTGATTTTTAATGATGAAAGTAAAGATAATAATATTGTCTCTTAGTATAAAACTATTAGCAAAATTGAAAATATGTTTGTCTGCATTTAGTGTTGTCTAAGAAATAAGATATCGTCGTCGCATTCTTTTCCGTGTTGCGCCACTTAATTTTTAGTTTCTACTTTGGTATGTACTTTTTTGCTAAGAAACCTTAACATAGGTACTATAAATAAACTAATAAAAAACATTACACAGTAAACTTAAAATAATAATCTTAACTAAAATGACAAGACAAAAATAAACAGCCTCTTTTAGTCCTAAATAAGAGTCCACTGCACTCCACTTTACAAACAAACGACAATCACAAACAATCATCGGCATTTCAGCGCAGGATGTGTGTCAGTACCCTCTCGCCTCTCGCATTCCCAAATATAGTTTTATAAACTGAATAAGTTATTTTTATGTTATATAGGCAGCTGAGATATCTCTGAATGTAAGGTCTGGGATGCGCAAGGTGTTTTTATGAATGGAAGAGGATGTGCGGACCAAATTTTCTCTCTGCGAATGGTAACAGAGAAGTTAATGAACAAACATCAAAAGCTTTTCTGTGCTTTCGTAGACTTGGAGAAAGCGTATGATAGAGTCGACCGAAAGAAATTGTGGGAGGTTTTGTCATTTTATGGAGTGGATAGTCAACTGATACGCGCTGTTGCTTCCCTTTACTCTGATAGTTCTGCTTGTGTCAAGGTGAATACTCATCTGTCACGGGAGTTCCGTCTTACGAGAGGGGTGAAGCAAGGATGCGTGATGTCACCTTGGCTGTTCAATCTTTTTTTTTTATTTTTGCGTGCGTGATATAAAAAATAGTACAGTGGGTGTAGATCTGAATGGGATGAATTTATGCGCTCTGATGTAGACGACCTAGTATTGATGGATGAAAGCGAACGTGATTTGCAAGAACTTGTGACGCTTGTGTATCGAAATTTTGAAATGAATGGTCTTAAGATGAATGTCAATAAAACAAAGGTGCTTGTTTTTGAAAGAGAAGATTTAATAACGCAATGTTGTGTGAATGTGCATGATGAGAACTTGGAACAAGTGGATGAGTATGTTTATTTAGGTAGTCTATTTAGCAGAGATGGAAGATGTGAAAAAGAGATTGAAAGAAGGAAACTGGCTGGTAGAAGGGTTGGCGGTGCACTAAGACCTCTAATGAGAAATAAGAACGTGTCTCTTAAATCCAAACAGCTGATGCACAATGCAATCCTGATACCATCCATGATGTATGGGAGTGAAACATGGACATGGACGAAAAATATGGAAGTTGGAATGAATGCTGTGGAAATGAGATCACTCCGTAGGATATGCGGAAAGAGACTGATTGATAAGGTGAGGAATGAGAATATTAGAAAGGAATGTGGAGTGGATGTTAGTGTAGTGACTAATGTAGAGAGAATGAACGAGGAAAGAATGACAAAAAGGATATATAAATCTGAAAGAATGCATGGGTGCACGCAGACGAGGTCGACCTCGAATGTCATGGTCCGATCATATCGGTTCAATCTTAGAGGAGGGCCAAGTCAGGAGCAAAAGAAATAGGAGAGCATGTATGCGGAATGTTATGTGTTTGGAAGAAGCGAAAGAGGTTTGTTTGGATAGGAAAGAATGGAAATCCGTACTCTTTGCCTACCCCCTTCGGGAAACGGCGTGATGGATGGGTATGGGTAGAGTTATCTATAGTTATGAGTTAGATACCTTTTGATTTTTTCATATGCTTGTAGGTGTTCGAAGGGTATGTAAGGTCAGAGTGAGCTGTTTATTGCTGGAAGATGAAGGTCCGTAAAGTTCTGTGAAAACTGCATTACAACAGTAACACTCCTGGCTATTACGACTCGTTAGCATCTTCGTGGCGTATATTATGAAACACAGCAGATAATGAGAAGGTGAAAGGCGAATTTCTGGCGCCTCTAAACCGGGATCATCCAGCTAATGAAAGGTATCAACCCCTAAAATCATTCTCAGAAAATCATCATTGCAAGGATTCTGTCCTTTGGTTGCCAACGTCTCAGGATCGGAGTGACGCTTTTTGGCAATCTCAGAAGAAGATGATGATATGAGTGTCCATACCAACACTTTTAATAATTGACCTATACGTATACCTAATTTGGTGTCCCTTTATTCGCCCAAGTGTTTCAAAGTGTTATAATTAAATTTCATTTAAAAGCTCTTCCTTATTTACAAAAGTTTATGAAACATGTACGAGAAGCTTGAATTTTACATAATTTCCGCTATTCTGAACCTACGTGTCTTTCTAATCGCAATCGTAGTTAGGGAAACATTTTGAAGACATATTAAGGGTGCGTTAGTTTGAATAAGAAAAGAGACACGGGCTTTGACTATCGATAAGGGCCTTTGATGACATTATTACACACAACCTACCGCTACTTGTGCCCGTGAAGAGGACACCACAGCCTCCAGCCGCAACACTGAATTATTCATAAGTTCTGGGTGTTGGGTAGCTGAATTATTTAATCCTCGTGCTACATTAAGAGGACAAAGATTAGCCTCGGCTCCTGCGGCCTCTTCATAATCTGATATCATAACACTCCCATCACGCACTCCATGTTCATTTACCTATATCTACTTTATCCTTGAAAACAGACACCTACATTCCTATAAAAGAAAGAGTTCTACATCTGGTTAAAGCATGTTGTTCTAGTTTGGAGATTATGCCACCAACCGCAGCTTCCATGGATAAACATACTGACGTCCAATTAAAACAAATATGAGGCTTTTTAACGGCCGTAGTACATAGAAAAATCTAACTAAATTGGGCATTAGAATTTGAACTTTATCTATTTGCATAGTTTATGCATTTTATTTTAGTAGGCATATTGTTTACTGCAGTATGTAGTCAAGCTACGCTTAATGACACTGCATATACAGCTTTCACTGTCTCTTTCGCGCTTTCATTATTTAAATACCGGCGCAGTGAAAGATACAAACAAAGAATATTTCGTACCTACTTGTCTTAAAGTATACTGCCTTGTTAATATAACGGTCGCTTTTCTTTTACCTTAAATCTCTTATTTCTTTTTTTCTAAATCCCTTCTCTTATCTAAAGCGGATATTTGTTACTATATTTATTCATACATTTTGTATCTACTTGTAGCTGTTCTTTACTCTTCTTCACGCTACTACATATTAAGTATATATTTTGCTAAATCCTTTATTATAATTTGTTACGTTCATCCGGTTTTTGCGTTGAAACACTCTAAGCCCACGCGAAATAGTTTTCATACTTACATAAAACCAATCCAACTACATTTTTCATACTTATAATTATTTTTTGTCGGTCAATCGATATGCATTGCTATGACAATAATAAAAATCCCAGGAAAAATATGTGATACTTGATCAGAAGTTCCTACATACAACTGATGCTACGGAAAAAAATGATAAATAATAATTATTGTACTTACGCAGTCCTCAACGTGGTAATGTAAAATTGTGACACTATAAGGGACGATATACCTAGCTGATTTCCTTATTTCCTGACTCTTTACTTTGCCTGTCGCCTGACGGTTTTTTCTGCTAGTATACCTAATAATATAACTACTGTTCCAAAATATATATTTTTCTCTTGTTATTAATATTGTATTTATTTTGATTCGCTACAACATTATCTCGAATACATAATTTATTATGTGAGCGAGAACTTTTCTAATGGAAAACCCCCATGATACTATGTAGGTATATCACGCCATACTAACATAATAATTATTACTTTCTTAATACTTTCTAACTTAGTATCATAAAACTCTAAATAATATTCTTTGTCTATTCTTTCGACGTAGTAGGACTACATACGTTCTATCTATCTTAATCAATATCTATAAAATACAAGAAATAAATGTTTCTATGTCAGTTATAGACTCAGAATCCATCCAAGCGATAGGTATGCTGAAGTCTATACCTATCCTTAAAACACTGTAGAGTACCTACCTATTCGTGAGAAAGTTTAGTTCAACTTAAGTTATTCTTTTACTTAAGGGAAGGGTCATTGTAAGGCTAAAAAGGAATCATTTTTTTAGGTAAATGATACAAAATCCAATTATTATTAAGAAGACTAATCTTCATATTTAGGGCATCTTACATTTCTATAAAATATTATTTTTTTGAGTTATAGATCAACAAAAAAATTAGATCGACGTAAAAAAAGTGCTAAAAAAAAACATCCTAAACCAGCTATTATTTAATTAGAAGGTACTATTATTTATCAGGTAGGTACTATTATTTAATTAGAGTTCATTCTGCAATAAAACAAAAATTTCACTTTCGTATGTCGTAAGACTCGCGGAAAATCGATAAAGTAAAAAAAAACGGGCGTTTACGTGCAACGCACCCTAAAGTTTCAAAAAATATTTGACTTGTTCTAAGCTTAAACTTCTTTCTTTCTTGAATTATCCTGCAGTAGGTACAAGAATTTGTAAAATCTTTTTTTTTTTTTATTTTATTAACCTCTTCGGCAATTCATCCATTAGGCTGTTTTGTGCCAAAAACACTATTTCTTTAATACAACCTTTAAATAATTGAAAATTCAATATAATAATCTTTACAAAACAACAAAATTATTATTTATTAAACCAATTAAGGTTTTATTAATTGACGAAGATTTTAAAGATAACAGATATTGAACATTAATTGGGGTTGTAAAATCTTAGAAAGCTGAAATATTGAAAGCATTTTCAGATTGTGTACCTACCCATTTAAAACATTAGGTGTATTAACGGCCATTAACGGCCGCGTGGATTTTGACATTAGCCGGGAGGCATAAACATAAACAAAAAGTTTAAGAGTTGGTATTAGTGTGTTTATACATAAACCCATCACTATGGTTTGTGTATCTGGGGTGGGTGTGTGTGTGTCACCATGGCCGCCATTTTGCATCCAGCCTTATGTCAGCCTTTAATGGTCTATTATGACCTCGAAAGTCTAGTTACCTATAGGTACAAACGTTAAACATATAAACCGAAAAATTTGGAACAATTATTGCCGTTTAAACTGTATATTGTGTAGAAAATTTTAAAATCCTCAATTGGTACCTACTTCAAAACAATTTTTCAGAGAAAATTTGGGATTTACAATGCATTTTGTTACGGTAATTCATCGCTTGTTACATGCAAAATACTTGCATAACCCTCAGTAGTTTACAAAGAAAATATCTTCAATTTCGACATCTTGCGATACTTTTCAAGTAGATTTTCTGATATAGGTACACTGTGGCTGCACAGTTTATACAACAAAAGAATACAAAATAATTTACATAAACAGGAAATGCATGCAAAACTTTCGACTTTCGAAAGCGCAACGGAAGTTGTGGTGGTAAATCGTTAAATTAAACAACAATGCCGGATAAAATGCTCTAAAAATTTACCATATTTTGTACTCCGCTCTTTTGTTAAAGCAACTTCTTGCAACAGTATGTTAATTCGATTAATTGTGCAGTTAATATTTTGCATTTATAATTTATGAACAGTAGGTAGAAATAAGACAATTAATTATTCAACAAAAGATTCGCACAGCTTATCTATAACACCTAACTGCTTGTTATTTATTATCTTTATATATAGGTAAATTTATTTTGTACATATGACTGAACTATAAGGATCCATCTACCTACACCAAACATACAGCCAGAGCTAGAAATATAAAATAGTATTCTTCATTGATAGTTGGTGTTGGTATTGACACCAAAAAACGAGCAAGAACTAATAATGAATGGGCAATGACAGATGATGCGCGTCAGAGTTCTAGTTCTTGCTTGTTGTTGTTCGCTTGGTGTCAATGTCGACCAAGAAATAATGCTATATTTTTCTAGCTCTGACTCTATGTTCGTTGGGTGAAGATCGAGCTTTACAAGACTCTCAGAAAAGATTGACTGAGTTGATTAATTAATACGGTGGACATTGAATAAATAAATTTACAGTTCATCTATTAAGGTGTCAGTATATCCGGCGGAATTTATTGCCTGAGACAATTGTTTTTGCTAGTCAACCGCTCCCGTCCAATCTGAGACACGCCAACTCCGGGTAGAAGATTCAAGTGAAAAAATCACTTAAAAAAACTCTGTCCCGGCCGGAAATCGAATTCGGGACCTCTTAAACTGAAGTTCAAGCCTAGGTTACCGAGGTCGATCGGACTTTACATAGATGTACCTATACGTGATTATTTGCATGAGATTGGAGTGCAGTTTGATGAGTGTAGTCGAACCTTCAATTTTCATGACTCTCAAGGTTGGTTTTCCTGTTTGGATAGGTGAGCCGCTCATTTTGAAGAGCATATCTGGCCATCTGGGATGCCTAGTTTTCCAAGATTCTCTTTAAGAGATTTTGGAATAACCCCATTCGCGGATGTTCGGAGTATAAGAACCACATACATTTGTCTTAAATTTCATGAGCAACATCAAGATATTATTATATAATCTTGTATTGCTGCCTTTTTTCAATTTTCATCATACGGTGCAGTGATATCCACGAGATATGTTATTCTCTTCCTACGATCAACCAATACAATGTCCGGACGATTTTTGTTAATCGTTCGCCGAGTTTGTACCTATTGTATGCAAATCCCATACCTATAACAATAGTATTACTGTTTGTGCATTATTATTATTATTATTGTTTAGCAATTTAACCCTTTGGTGTTTCACTTGTTTCAGTATATGTGTGACGGTGGTGGTTCTGAACGTTCACTTCCGTTCACCGCAAACACATCGGATGGCGCCCTGGGTAAAAAGGGTGTTTATTCACATACTGCCGAGACTGCTATTCATGAAGAGACCACAGTATAAATTTGATACCACCAGGTAAGCAAACAAAACCTCAATAAACTTTCCAGTATCAAACGATTGTATCTTTTTGTTATCGTGGAAGCCCCATAGGATATTGCATTCTGTTGGTTATGTTACGGTAAGTAGACTATAAAACCCTCACGGAGCTCCGTTTACGTCAATAAAATATTTACGTTCAGGTTATAAGTAATATTATTATTTTTATGAATGGCCATGGAATCTAGCCTGCTTGAAGGGGTTAAAGTTGTTCTGTGAAATAGGAATATAAAAAATATCAAAAAAATATTTATATCTATGAAAAAAAAATAGACTGACGCATCCATCAAGCGAGTCTCGCCTTCAACAAAAAATCAAAGATTTTTAAATCCAACATAAAATTTCGACAAACAATAATAGTTAGTTTCCAGTACCTATTGCTAAATAAAAAAAAAGTATTATCTCGGTACAGGCATTTGCCTAGTGGGCTAGTGAGATAAATCCTACTTCTTACAAACATCTTACCACAGTAATTTGGGTTTAATGGAGTCTATTCATCCAACAAAATATACCTACAATAATGTAACACGCTTCACATGTGACTTATTTCCTATTACACCGCCATCTCTTGGATTTTTTAAAGTTATGCGACTATTTATAGAGGAATTGTTTTTATTACAAACTTACAACCCGTCGAAATTCATCCCGCATCCGAATCAACAATAATATATTATAAGTTAAATTCAATTCAATTTTTATGTCATAAACTGTATTTTAATAATTATGCAATAAGTCAAAATTATTTTTTTTATTCTGGGTTAAGTGTTAGTATTATTATATCTATTGAAGGTCAAATGACCAAGTTTCTAAAAAAGTATTTGGATTTTTGTCAAAAACTAGTAGATCCATATTGACCAAGCATTTTTTCAAAATTCTGTATTTAATGATTTCCTTTCAGGTTCACTTCAGGTCGAGTTATGTTGCGGTCTGTAAGGGGTAGCGAGGTCCAGCCATGTTTTTACCCTTACCAAGCAACAGCACAAGACGAAAATGATATCTTCAGTCCAAGAGCGCCAAGCAGAACACCTTCTAAAGATGATTTGACTCAATTCAGGTTAGTTATCTGTGATATAGTTGATCATTATTTTCACACAGAACCCACGCGCCACTGTGTAGATGTATGTATATTTAGGGCCCGCGAGGAACGCTTCGAGTAAGCGGCGCTAGTCGAGGATCAGTCAGTGTTGTGCGCTATTCTAATATAGATATTAAAAAGGGAATTTTGCCAAATGTTTAGTTCATGGAAACCTGTCTTAGATTGGACAGGAACGTTTGAATATTAAATATTGGCTAAACCTAAACTTACATCTTTGTATCAATCAAATATCAATATTGGAAAGATGCCCCATTGATAAGCACAAGAGTTCTCCACTGCGCTAGACCTCCTCCCACACCGTTTCCAAATCCCTCAGCTCTGTTCGAATGAACGAAATACAGTATTGGAGGATCATCCTCGTCTTCAAGACACTGATCGGAGCAACGGCACTCTCCTCAACCAACTGTCATTCGAGATACTTAACACATGACCCAATCATCTCCTTCTCTTCTCCATAATGGTAGAAATGATAGTAACACCTATCCCCAATTTTCTTTGAGTGCCCTGTCAGGTCCCCCCGACGTCGGAGACCAATTCTGCAAAAGCCACTCGGTCCTGCACTGCTCTAAAAAGTTCATTATTTGTATATTAATTTGTTATCATGTGGAATCCATTTTTTTTTCAAGGTTTGCTAAGCTAAAACTAATTAAAATGAAAATGTATCTTATATAATTTCAGCAATTTAGGAGAAATTGGACCGTTTAGTGGGAGCTGTCAAATACATGGTCCTCCAACTTCGATGCAAAATGAAGAAGAAGAAACTGTGGATATTGGGAATCCGGAGAATGAGAGGAACGAAGATGAATGTGACGGACAGTGCAGTCCAGTTCTAAGACCACCAGCATTTCCTCACGCTAACTGTCCTCCAGTTGTACACAGGACATGCTTCTGTGTTAGATTTATAGCTGAACATACTAAAATGCTAGAGGATTCAACCAAGGTAAGAAATTATTGCATTTTTTGCTCTACTAAAATTCCTTTTTCTACTTCTTCCTTTTATTATTATAGTCCATGACCTGTTTTTTCAAGACGGTTTCCTCTCAGGACCTCAATGACCAGTGTTGGTTGTCTTTCTATTGTAAGCTGACCATCTAGAATTTCTTTGGAGACAATTTTGGAAGTACTGTCGCGTCCCAGTTTTTCCACATGATCACTCCAAAAGCATCTTAGCTCTCTACCCCATCAGACAATGCATCGTCGTCTTATTGTCTCATTCCAAACTCTATCCAAGAAGTTACGCTCACTTAAAAGAACAGAGTTAACATTTCTGTAATTGAGAGAAGACTTTTAGTCCTTGTGGTCTCATCTCTGGCTTCCATGGAGTATGTCATTGTGGGTGTAAAATAGGTTTTATATATCCTTCCTCTTCTCTTGGTCTGCATATGTTTGTTTGACCAGATAGCGTCTTTATATAACCGGCTGCTTTGACTGGAAACGTTGCCTCCTAGATATTCTGAAGGTTGTGTTGTGACCTATTCGATGATTTCCCCTTTTCCACTAGTTCGCATCTTATGAGTATCTTTGAGATCCTAAGAGATTTTGTTTCTTCCTATGGACAGTAACATGTTAAATCTCTTGGACACTTGGTGAAAGGCGTGTATAAGACCTTCTGATTTTCATCAACACTAAAGTTAGCTAGGTACCAGTCCAAACTTCTACGGGTACCTACCTTTTTTAGGGGTTGGTTTTGCAAAGAAATTTGAGGTAGTCTAAATAGCTGCATAGGCACGTAACGATTTATCTTTACGATTTGTCCGATAATCGTAAAGATAAATCGTTACGTGTGTATGCAGCTAATAAGTCCATTCACACCAGAATCTTCCTCATTGCTTTCCCTATCTTACAATATCATTCATGCAAATTACCTGACCTTTTGCTTCTAACTCTATGTCTGGGGTCTTTCAGCTATAAAGTTCTTGAGAGTTTTTATTACTTGGAAACTCTGAGAAACTCTCCCTATATTAAGTTAAAAACTGAAAACTAAATAGCTTTGATGTTGGGAATGGTTTCAGGTGAAAGAAGATTGGAAGTACGTAGCCATGGTGCTGGATCGCCTGTTCCTTTGGATCTTCACTCTTGCAGTGCTCGCTGGTACTGCCGGAATCATTCTTCAAGCCCCCACTTTGTACGACGATAGAGTTCCCATAGACAAGAAATTTTCAGAATTTGCTACGACCACGGTCGTGAGATGTCCGCCGCAATAGCAAAAACTTTCTTTTCCTTCCATTTTAGATCTGTACAAAGTTTTCTCATCACTCAGATTTTATTTCCACTGAATTATTTTATTCAAACACAACAACAACAAAAAGATTGATAATTTACATTTTTATCGTAAATGTATTGTTTAGTTGTAATGAAAAAAAAATTATTGTACGCTAAGAACTGAACTGATAATTGCGCCAAAAAAAATGTAGATTTAATAATTATTGTCCGGTTTCATAAAGAGATAATTAGAATATTCGATTTAATTTTAAAGTCCAAGATTATCTTTTTATAAATCCCATCCTTAATAAATTACTTTGCGAATATAGAAATATATATACCTACCATAATCAAAATGTATATTATAACATAAAACTTTATGTAGGTATTTAAAATTAGCTCCAACTAAAAGTTTAATAATTTTGGTTTGTGCATTTGAATTACTACAGGGCAGAATTATTAATATTATATTGTTATATTCTAGAATATCTGGTAGAAAAATAAATAAATAAAAAATATTAGAATGAAATTTGTTAAACCAATATTAAAAAAAAAAGATAATATTCATAGATAAGAAAATACCCCTCAAAGGGAAGAATTACTAATATTAGGATTTTTTTTATAAAAATGTCATGTTTTAATAACAATAATGATAAATTATTATACGCCAACGAAATATATTAAATACATAAAATAAAAATATCAATGTTACAACTTAAGGAATTAATGTAATAAATATTATAGCAACAAATTGAAGATAGGAAATTTTTAAGAATAGAAGCCGTAAAGACCTACCTACTATAAGTTTTTCAAAATGGCAGTGTAAGTTTTACCTTATATGTTATTTTCTATTCTTTTTTTTAACAAGTTTATAATAACATTATTTACTAGGTCAATTGTTTTTATGATTGATAGGAACTAAATAAATTTTTTGATAATTCGAATTCAGTCACTAACATCGGATTGTAATCTCAATGGTTCTTCGTTTAGATCTTGGCAGTTGTTTTAAAAGCCAACAATATTCCTCGCCTTTTTTCTACCTTAATCCTTATTTGTTGAAACTGTTTAAAAAATACTAAATTTTTGGGTGCTTGAATAAAGAACAAAAAAGTATCAATTTGATAACAATATAAATAATTAAAACCACGTACCTAGTTGCACTTTCAATATTAATTATATGAGATCGAGTAAACCTACCTAGTTGCTCTTCAATATTAATTATATGAGATCGAGTAAACTTACCTAGTTGATCTTCAATATTAATTATATGAGATCGAGTAAACCTACCTAGTTGATCTTCAATATTAATTATATGAGATCGAGTAAACCTACCTAGTTGCTCTTCAATATTAATTATATGAGATCGAGTAAACCTACCTAGTTGCTCTTCAATATTAATTATATGAGATCGAGTAAACCTACCTAGTTGCTCTTCAATATTAATTATATGAGATCGAGTAAACCTACCTAGTTGCTCTTCAATATTAATTATATGAGATCGAGTAAACTTACCTAGTTGATCTTCAATATTAATTATATGAGATCGAGTAAACCTACCTAGTTGCTCTTCAATATTAATTATATGAGATCGAGTAAACCTACCTAGTTGCTCTTCAATATTAATTATATGAGATCGAGTAAACCTACCTAGTTGCTCTTCAATATTAATTATATGAGATCGAGTAAACCAGTTTCGTGATATTCGATTGTATTTCCATGGCCTCAATTCCAAATCTTCGTATTTTATGATGTTTGTAATGTAATACCTTTATATTTTTAGGCTTGAAATTATGATCCTGTCTCATGCAATAGTCCACCATTTTGTAGGTTCAATCAATCAATACTCCCTTTTACACCCCACTAAGGAGTATAGGGAGGCAAAAAGAGCTCTCCATTGCACTCGATCTTGCGCAATGTTTATGACCTCCTCCAACACCATGTCCAAATCCCTCAACTCTGCTTCGAAGGAGCGGAACACAGTGTGAGAGGGTTTTCCTCGTCTTTGGCTAAATGTCATTAGGCATCCTTTACACATGTCCCAGCCATGTCCATCTCCTCTCCACAATGGTAGAGGTGATGGGCCCTCGCTGGGTGCGCCAGCGTATAGCGTCGTTCGTGATGCGGTGGTACCAACTTATACCTACCCAAAATTCTCCTGAGGCACTTCATTACAAATGCAGAGATTTTTTGTGCCTTACTTTGGTCAGGTGCCAGGACTCACACCCATATAGGAGAATGGGCAACACACACGCATCAAACAGTTTACATTTCATCTCGACACTAAACGCCGACGCTTTCAAAATCTTGGTCAGTTGTTAAAGGCGCCACTTGCCATACCGATACGTATCAGGAGCTCAGCCCCGAGGTCACCACAGGTGGTAATGGTTGCTCCCAGGTATTTAAATTTATCCCCCATTTGTAGGTTAGCCTCATGAAAATATCAATATGAGACTGACAAAAGCGCTTGAGCTCACATAATTTATCGTGAAAATGCAACTATCTCATTTTAATCTGTTTGAATGAACTTTTTTTTCTTAAAAGCATTAATATATAAATTTAATAGCAATAAACTGTAGGTATCTTAATCAGTTGGAAGAGTTTTGCACGGTTCTGCAAAGAAAAAAATCTATAAATAATAAAAGGTTGTTGTATTTTGTAATAAATATACACTGTTCAAGATCTGAAGACTTATTGAGATAGTTTTCTAAAATTACATATCTAATTTCTTCACCTCACATCAGGATAGATTATTTCAAGGCCGTAGCCAGGGAGGGATCAAGATGGCTTCGCCCCCCCCTCCCCCTCCCGAAATGAAGATATTTCATTAGTAAATACTTAACACCAATACAACCACTTATGTTTTTCTATTGTCCCACTACGCAACCCCACTAAGCCCCCTCCAAAATGATGTTCTCGCTACGGCCTTGGATTATTTTTAATATAGTTTTAACCATAATTTTTGTACCAATTAATTTCATAAAACAGAAATTGTTTAAATGAACTTAATGAAGTAATAAGAAACATAATATTAGCAATATTTATGAAGGCTAAATAAATTAAAAATAGGAATCTATCTTTATTAAATTAATTTTGTAGATCATTTGTAACAAAATAATATTATTAGAAAATAAAATTACAATTGTTTTAAAAAATAGGTACTTATTATCAAAATATATAATAAAAATAAATTTATATTACTATTGTACCAAGATATGTGATTTATGAAAATAATAATATTGTAGAAACATTTATGTAGAATCCCATTAAAAAAATATTAGGCACAAAAATATTTCAATTGTTTCTTTAAAAACTAAATTTTGTTTTGCATTAACAGATGATTTTAGGTTTTCTTCATAACGATGAATACATTAATAGTAAAAAAAAATATTTTGTTCCTGTTTGAATAGGTATTGTAAGGGATACTTTGGAAGAATATTGTTTTACTATTTGAATCTTTTACTCTACTGTTTCATTCCTGACTACAGAATTAGGATTCTCAGTGTGCGTTTACACCAAAAGAGCATAGAGCTGAATCTAGAAACAGAGTATATTTTTTTTATGGTTAATATTGGACACCATGGAACCAAGAACTAATTAATGGACGAAATCAAATCAGTTTCCATATCAATGATCAAAAAAATATACACTTCTTCTAGCTCTGGTTCTATGTTTGTTTTTGGTTTAAATACACCCTAAGAATAGTTCTCATGTAAAACTGACAAAGATTATAGTTTATTTCACTCTCAAGAAAAATATGAATATTTAAAAAAATAAACATAGACTTTTCTTACACACAATCCTGTTCAATTGTTTTAACGTATATGCATAGTGCAACTTCATTTTTTTTTTGTTTAACAGAAACAAAATATCATTTCAATTTATGTACCTACTTAGATACATAGAAAGAACATGAATAGGCAATAAAGAATTAATAGCTTTAGACTCTTTCTAATATTTTTTTTTGAGTACCTAGTCACTTTTATTTTGTACTATTAGGTAAACAAATGCTAGAGCACAAAGTAATTATAAAAAAATTATTAAATAATTAAATAATATCTGTTTTTAATTTTTAAGAAGAATACCTTAACAGTGTTACAGTAATTATAAAAAATAATTACTATCCATAACAAAAACTATAAGCCGTTTATAAATTGACGCAATAAAATATTTACTGTAAATTTTTCCATTTACTACAGCCTAAATTTTGATCAATGATTTAATATTAGGTAATAGCGGTGTTTGCAAAACTTCTTTATGTTAAATTTAACGAATCGAAAATGCATTCTAAGAAAAATTTTTGACATTATTTTATATTGCCCTTATGTTATTCTCTATGCACCCTGGATATCTCTTTTGAGTTGACTTCTTCTTCGTCTTTTCATTGATATTGATGCTACAGCGTTGGGAAAATCCTAGCAGCCTCCAAGATTGTCATTGTCAACATTGTCCTGCCATTCTTTCCTATCCAAAAAAGCAGACTTTCATAGTTGAGTGCTCTACATTTGGCTACCCATCAAGCCATTAAATCATCACATAAATTTCGGCTTCCCAACTGTCCAAATTCAGAACAAACAGCTCCTGTTGTGTCGTTCTCCACTCATAGGATGCGCTTTTCGAAAGTATTTTGCACCTTTCAATCTGGTTTGGTTGGGTTCCCTGTAGAAACAGATTTCAAGCATAAGGTTTGGAATTCATTTATCTTGATTCTTTTGATATCAATATTAATGATTTCTATTTTAAAGACCATAAGTCAATTATTTATATTCAAAGGTCTTTTTTTGTAGCAAATATTATCATATTATGAAGGAATCCATTTAAACTGCAGATCATTTTAGATAAACTAATGGTTTTTCGCTTTAAAATATACTTACCTCTAGTTTTTTTGTTATTAGGTAGGTACAAAGCTCAAAATTAACTGCTCATTACTATTGTCGACTCTTCTCACTCGATTGAGGTTATATCTTTATTCTTCGTAAATACTGTAACAAAAATAATAATAAATAAAATTTATGTAGATAGATTTATATCATTATAAGTAGAAAATTTATCGACTGTTTCAATAATCACACATTTTTATCCAAACTTATAAATATGGGTTTATTTTAGTTTACTTTGTAAGCTATACTTTAGTAGATATTTTAATTTGACGTAACTTACTTTTTAAATAAAAATTTCTATTATAAAATGTGTGCTTTAAAGTATGTATGTAGATTCCTCAAGTAAAATTTACAGATGAAATGGATAATGCAACATTTTAAGAAAAATAATATGTTGATTGTTGAATTGTAAGTTATTAAAAATGTACATTGATTATAAGATTGTTTTTCATTTCTTCCCCAACCCCTAGTTCTTAATTTAGGTATTCTGATAGATCGGAATCTTGAATGTTTTATTAAAATTTGATGTCCTTTATTAGGCACCATGACAAAATATTCAATGCTTATTCTTGGCTAAAATAAAAAGTAAAATGATCTGTAAACTGGAAAATGATATCAACATCTACGAAGAAAATACCATGTCAATGTGTGTCTTTGGCATCATCATAATAATATGCAGCAGGTGTCTAGTCATAAAAATAAATAATCTCAAAAATATTAGATGGAAATCCGCCTTCCAGGAACATGGGGATATGAAAGAACCAGACGCAGTTGTAACAGAAGTATAAGAAAAAATACACTATTAAATAGAAAATCAGCAGATCCATCATAATGTTATATGACGTTGTCAGCTCTATCCTACTTGTATCGGAAAGACTATCTAGAAAAGCGTTACAAACCGGAAGACCGGCATATTAGCTCGAGTAGTCCATCCAGTTATGTATATATGTAAATCTATGCTTATTTGTACAACCATATGCTGAACACGAACGAACCATTTTTTCAATAATTAATACGAATTATAATATGATGAAATTTTAAAAAGAAATCGAGCACCGCTAAACAACAACACACCAACAGAACAGCACGATCGTCTTTCTACCACCTCTACAAATGGCGGACGCTCGTTTCCGGTGGACCGGGTAAAAATTCTCAATACAAAGAGAGTAGTCCATCCAGTTATGTATATATGTAAATCTATGCTGGTCAGTATCTTGCTGGCACAGACTACTTATACTTGCTGGTTTGTTTTGTGTTTTCTATCTGTTATGATCGGTTGAGGCGTTCAAAAATCTGTTCTGAGAAGTCTCACAGGTTGTTGTTGAAAGAGTAGGCTTAAGGGTCCGAAAGATAAGAAACAATGGATATGGTTTTTACATAGTTAACGCGGCGACACATTGTCCCTGACAAAGTCTTTTGTGTATTTAAAAATCTAAAGAATAGACATAATTCTCGCGAAATGGGTTTTCGATGCTTCGAAGTAGGGTAGATAACCTCTTGAGTGCATATTATTGTTTTGCGAATTGGACTAATGAAAAAAAAAACCATTGTAATAATAAAATATAGAATATAATAAGGGGTTGTTATGGCAAATATAATTGTTTAGATTGTATTGTATTTTGATTATCAAATTATGTACCTATGTAGTTGTAACTGTAAATTAACAGAAGTAGGTATGTTGTTGTTCTATAATAGACTATGGTTTAAACAAGACTTAAATACTGAATAAATAATGTGTAGAGATTATAATGTTGTTTTGAAATGATAAATTATAACACATATGCTTAAGGAGTAATATAAGATATTATAAGACTATAAGATTAATTATTGATTAAGGCACGTTAGTTTAATTACTGATAAGCATCTTAATTAAGAAGGAATATACCTATGTGTAGGTTAAGAATTACCTAAGATAGAATTGATTAATGGCCAAAATTTGTAATAAGATTAATAATAATTAATATTAAGAGAATTATTGAACATGTCTAGTATATAAGATTTCGATGTACTATTATATTCACAAGGTTGTAATTAATTTTAAGAGATAAATTAGCATAACATGATTAGAAGATTGAATTAAGCTTTCAAAAGATTATTACTAAGAGATGTATTAAAGTTAGGTTTATGTTCAATGTAGATAAGACTAACATATCGGTTAAGAAAAAATGCTGTATAAAGAAAAGATTTATTAATTACTAGGTATATGAAAGATTCATAAATAAAAACTATGTATAATTATTTCATTATAAGTTGTTCGCGCGTAGACATTTTCTAGTGGTCACAAAAACAATTACCCTGTCTCATTCACACACACACCGCTGACATCACCACCAATAAGAACACCCTTTGACTCCATTTTGTCCCCCTTCCTTGTCCTGACTCCGCCTCTCGGAAGTTTTCTTAAAAATAGCTGTATTGCAAGGCGAGCCCTCATAACCGCTTATACGTAGCTGCACGCATTTAGACTTACACTGCTAACGCTTGCCTGAGTTGTTTAGAGTTTTGACGTAGTGTTTTGATTCGACAGTATACGTAGATTTATTGTAAAATAATTAGTTATTCGGTGGAAGTGATTTTGGTTTATATTTTTGGAAATAAGCGTAGAGAGGTGTCGGGAATACTGTAATCGCGTAGTGACGTATTAAAGTAAACAAGTAGAGATCAATAGTTATTAGTGCTTGAGTGTGTTTGTTTGATCTTAGTGTTTAAATAAATAATAATTGTTGTGTAGTGATACCTACTGGGATTAATTGGCTGGTTGCAGTAGAGGTTTGAGTATCTTAGTTTACTAACCATAAAATTTGTTCATACCCAAGTTCGTATTATATGAGGATTTAAATTTTGCTTGTTTTGTTTTGCTAGTTACACAGTCGTGTGACAATTAAATTAAATTCACTAGAAGTGCCTCTAAATGTACCATCCTTAGAGGGGATCAGGGAGGGAAATATCTCATATAATACCTCCCACGGGTTTTAGTTTGTTCTGTTGGTGTGTTGTTGTTTAGCGGTGCTCGATTTCTTTTTAAAATTTCATCATATTATAATTCGTATTAATTATTGAAAAAATGGTTCGTTCGTGTTCAGCATATGGTTGTACAAATAAGCATAGATTTACATATATACATAACTGGATGGACTACTCGAGCTAATATGCCGGTCTTCCGGTTTATAACGCTTTTCTAGATAGTCTTTCCGATACAAGTAGGATAGAGCTGACAACGTCATATTCAGCTTAGGATTATTCTATAGCTATATTTAGTAGCCCTAGCTTTGCAGATGGTCTGCTTTGCTCGTAGGGCTTAGTAGTTGCATATATATTGTGCAATCGATAGTTTAGGTATAATGGGGTTGCGACATTTTTTTTTATCCCAGTGTGAACATAGCTTAATGATCGGTGGTACTGACCATAGAATAAGTATTTACTATAATATTATCTAATTATCTATGTAAATCAGTGTTGCCAACGTGGGCGATTTATCGCCATTTGGGCTACTCGGAACGAGAATAATAATTGGCGACGAAAAAATCTAAATGGCGACCGGTCGCCATTTGGGCTACTTCCATTTTAAGCGAATTTTCACCTTTCCGGATACAAAATAACCTTTTGTTGGTAAACTTTCACTTCTTCGGATATTAAAATTTTCGGAATGACCTTTTTTTAGCTACATTTCATCTTTCCGGATACCAAAATTTTCGGAATGACCTTTTTTAGCAAAATTTCATGTTTCCGGATACCAAATTTTCAGTTGGGCTACTCTTTGGGCTACCAAATTTTCAGTTCGGCGACTTTGGGCTACTTTTTTTTTTTTAAATCGGCGACATCGGCCAAAATCCGTTGGCAACACTGATGTAAATACTGACGTAAGTGACGTAACGTAACCCATAGATAATATACGTAACCTAAAAACATAAAACAAGCGAAGCGATTGTTTTTGTTTTGTTTGGTTTTGTTGGTTGTTTTACCGGTTTGCGCTCCATTGGCCATTTGTATTAAAGGATTTAATATTCATTGATAAAATTGTTTATTTGTTGGTATAAAAGGTAAGATATTTAAGTATGATAGTTTTTTTGGTTTGCAGTGTTAAAGGATTTTGGGTTCCTAATTAATTAGGATTGTCGAATCCTAATGTCGCCCTTGTTTTAAACCACGTGTTTTATTATTATTGAGAAGTATCGAATATTATTTTTATTATTCGTTTGAGTTTCTTGGGTTTAAAGTTGAGGTATTTGTTACTACACTACATGATTATGTATAAATCAGTAAAGTTTTGTTTTTGTAAACAACTAAGGAAGCTCCCTTGATGTCTTGTGGAGTTGATTTAACCAGATACGGTGGTACTTACTCAGTGTTTTTAACTTAAATGTAGATGCTTCACTCTCGTTCACTTCCTAACAAATTTTCATTTTAAAAATTGTACTTTTTTCGTTTCAGATGAGTAACCAGTCATCTGACGATATAAGGGTTTGTCCTTACAACAAAAGTCACCTGGTTCTGAAATCTCGCTTTCAGAACCATCTGGTGAAGTGCGCAAAGGCAAATCCACATCTGTATGTGTGTGTTTACAATGCTACACACAGGATGCCCATAGCGGATATGCTCTCGCATTTACAAATTTGTGAATCCAAAAAGAATTTGGTTCTGCTGGCAAACAAGAAAACCAATTTAAGACCTATATACCATGATAAAGAAGATGCCATTGTGTCGGAGGAAATCTGGGACTATTAATATGGAAATAATTCTGTTTTCTCAATTTTTTTATTATTGATATAATGTGTACGATATGTTTTTAAAACATAGGTTAATATTTTACAAATTTAAATGTAAGTGAACTTCTATAAGTAGATACCTAATGTAATATTCTTTGTTATGGTGATTTCATGGGAAAAGGTCAACCAGAGTGTTTTCCCGCTGCCTTCCCAGATGAACAAACTTCAGTTTTTGACTGCCTATCTTTTTACCAAATATGATCAAATTGAATTCTGTACCTTAGAGCATAAAGTGTGGGAGTCGCATTTTAGTAATTTTGCAGGAGAGAGGATTTAGTGAAATTTGAAATTTCAAAACGCAAACTTTTTTTCTATATGAAAAATATTAAATCTGAAAATATTTTTTTTTCACCAATTAGACCATGTTTTATGTTTAATTAATACAATTTTCAATATTCTTTATAATAAGAAATATAATGGACTCCCACATTTTATGCTCTAACAAAAATTGGACTTAAACATATTTTTAATTTCAAAAGTCACCTTTTTTAACAAGTGGTGACTTCAATATTTTGACCACTTATAGAACCTTCAATTGCGAATAAAACTGTATCATTAAGTCAAAATCGCAAAAAAGTGGACTCCCACACTTTATGCTCTAAGGTACAGAATTAAATTTTAGAAAAATTGAAAAAAAATTACGACGGCTCTACAGGATAAATTTCTCAAGTTACTTAAAATCAAACTATATTATTCCTAAAGCTTGAATATCACTTACAGGTAATGAAAATGAGAATAAATAAACAGTGACATTGACGTTATATTAAAAAAAAATTAAGAATGACAGAAAGTAGATATTTACTGTTTTGGTGTTGTATCAAAAAATTCAAATTGCTTCATGCATTCATGAAGTTAAAATGAGTATTTTCTAAGTCTTGCACACATTTCCGAGACTAATAATTAATGCTCGTTTTTAGGTTATGTCACAAAGGTAAATTTTAGCCACAACTATATTGTATGTTGTGGTGCATGATATTCTTTTTTTTTAATGAATCTGAGCTCATGCAAAAGGAACACAAATAGACTTTAGTCATCTTGCACATATAGCAAAGCCTATGTTCAAACATTCGGGATTCAAACTCACAGAGTTGGTTGCTGGGGTTCCAGGGAGCTGTGAGATAGTGCGCAAATATTATTATATTTTTTTTAGAAGTATTGCCCCACCAAACAAGAGGATTTTCTTATAAAACAATATTGTTTTCCTTAGAAAAACTCTTCAGCTCGAATTTAATTATTGTGTCAACACTATAATTCTCCACCACTTCACATTTTTCATGATAATAGTTTGTGATCTTCTATAGGTGACTCTCTCATCCTTTAGTCTTGCTTGAGCTGGTATACGATTTTTCGTCAATTTCATCCCTCTGTTGTCTAATTAATCAACTAAATTTGTTGTTGTAAAGTAGGGGTTGAAATATAATAATATAAATACTTATAGAATCTCTAACTTTGATAAAACGCTCAAATATGTAAAATGTGCTATTCCATCTGGTTGCAGTCTTGAAAGATTGATAATTTAGCTTAATTTAGCCGTTCTTTAATGTTATGAATCTTATTTTGAGCTATCGTAGAGTAATTATTAACGCTTCAGACGTAAAAATTTTTTTTTGAAACTGATTTTCAATATTGTTTTTTATGAACAAATAGACCTGTGTTTCAAGAAAAAATGAAATTTTGTACATGTCAATAGGTTTTCCCAAAGAAAATTGATGTGACCATATGACCACGCTCGTCTTTGTAGGGTACGTGTGTTATTGAATATGTCTTTTATAGACTTTTCTTATTACTAAACATGATTTATTTTAAAATAAGAATAATATATAGAACATAATTATAGATAACTAATTTTAGAACTTGGTTTTATGTGGGTTTTCCATGAAAAATGCACAGGCCGACATTACATTTCAGACATTTAGTCCGCACAACAGATTTACAGTTTGTCCCTGCACACCTTTTTTTCATATCTGAGGTCAGGAAGGATTCTTCTGTCAACTGAATTCGACATCGACAACCGCAGATTTTGATAATGTTTTGTACCTCATTAGGTATACTTGGGCAACATGTCTCCGAAATTCTAGCTTTGTCACATTTTTAACAGACTTTCTGTAAAGCAACCACACATTGTTGATAGCCACATCAATCAGCCATATAAATATTGGCCACCACCATTTCTTCCCTCTTATAGAAACTCGGTACGTGTTGACATCCTCATCCATTCTATCTGTACCTCCCATGTATTGGTGAAATGCTGATGGCTGAGGAACGGTGATGAACTCCTTTTCTTTTGTAAAATATCTCCTGACTTGATGCAGAGGGGTCACTCCGTGATTTGTAGACGCGATGGTCACTGCCGAGTTATCCATCCATCTGCATATAAAAATTCCATCCTCCCACTCAATTTTGCCGTTGTATGTTCCTCTTGCAGTTTTTTTATTGAAGGCACACTTTTTATCGGACAGTCTTTTGGCAATCGGTTTGCACGTAAAGTACCTGTACAACTTAGCCCTCTTTTTTTAAGGTAGCTGTGTGAATTTAGCCCTGTAAAAAGATTATCGATAAATATCTGAAATCGCTTCTCCGGTAATTTATCCAGCATATTAATCAAAGGAGCAGCACATTTCTCAAATGCACTTTCATGATATGCCCGTTGGATTTTTTCCTTGATATATTTTGCATACCATTTTGTTATGTACATTGTCTTGCGTATCCCAGTAATATTTTTAGCCAGTTAATTTAGTGTATCCTGACAAAATTAAAATACCAAGAAAACATTTAAGTACTTCAGGGTTGACCGATGGGTTTGGAGAGTTTTTAAACGCGGGATATTTTTCAGTTTCCTTCAAAAGATGTGCAATCATGTTTTCATCAAAAAATAATTCGAAAAAATCAAATAGTAATTTTCTTCAAACTGGTGACTGTTGCTTACGTGTTCCAGATCTCTTTCAATCCACACCCGGTTGCAGGTCGCCTTGAAACTTTCAAAGTTTTCCTCTAATGGCCTCTTTGGCAAAGGGAGCGTTCAAGTATTACGTAACGCAAAAGGGGGGGAGGGGGGGTATTCTTGTAAAACGTTACTACTCTATTACCAGCGCCACAATAAATGTATTTAGTTGCTTTCCAGTAATAATTGTGATTTGAGGCATACATAGTTGTAATATAAGCGTTAGGCAACGTTTAGAGAATGGGAAGAGGGGTAACAAAGAGCGTTACGGTGCATCTCGGGGGGGGGGGGGGGGGTCAATAATGTTAAAAAAATGCGTTACGTAATACTTGAACGGTCCCAAATGCAGTTCTGATTGTGTCTCAGCCGCAGAGGTGGGTGGTTCGCCAGTTTTGGTAACAAAGTCTTGAGGGTTTTGGAGCAAAGAAGGCGACTCCTCACAACCATCTGACTCATTCATATCAGTCCATGGCACGCTGTTGGAAGATTGTGGTTCTAGACCGACAGTACTTGTTTCCGTATTAGGTGGCACATTTACGCAATTATTTGAAGCATAGACATCAATGGGAGCGAAATCTACATCACTGAAGGCCATTTCATTGAACGGTCATATACCTGGCTTTTCAAATCCACTTGTAATATTTTTTCAGTAAATAATTCGAAATATGCAAGTTTTACCAGTTTAGGAATATTATGAATGTTGATTGTTTTGTCAGAATTCGACATAATATGCCAATTATTGAACGCTATTTTCAACTTTCCCTTGAATGGGCCGAACACTCCCAACGGCTAAAGGTTGCAATCGATGACTTGTGTGAGGCGGAAAAGACACGAAAATGATGCTATTATCTCGAGCATATGTTATAGCCTGTAAGCTGATGTGGCTTTCGTGATTATCACATAGCAGTAAAATTGGATGCTCTTTAGAGCTCAGTGTGTGTTTCTGAATGTGATTTAATACTAAAACAAATATATCAGCATTAATCCACCCACTTCTATTAGCAGCTCCGAGGCTTCCTTCAGGCGCACCTTCAAGTGAAATGGTCTTTGTAGTGCACCCGTGGAAATACAAATAGCGGAGGAATAGTATTTCCACTTACAGAAATAATAGCACCAAATTTTATCAATTCGCCTCTTTATCCCACTTGTTTCTGTGATTTAGGAGCCAAAATTTGAGGAGTTTCTAAAACAGTAGATACGCCGGACTCGTCAAAGTTATGTCACTGTAACACAATCAGCCAAATTATTATAGAAGTCTTGGACTGCATTCTTATTAAACGCGAATGATCGAGCAGCGCTATGTTTTCTGGCTTTCGCAGACTGAGGTTGGCGTTACGGTCTCTGTACTTACGCATCCACTCTAAACCAGCAATTTGATTTTCCTCCCATTTCGCTGGATACTATAAATTTAACGCTTTCGCGTATTCGTAGGCAAGTTTCTGAATTTATACTGTCGTTAACCCATAATGCATTTTGCAGCAATTAGTGATGTAGTCATTTAAACGTGACTGTTCTTTCAAGGAGAAGACTTGTAGACTGGTAAATTTTAGGTGTAAAGTCGGAACAATTTTATATAAACTCTAACTAATTTTTTAATATTACCTACAGTAAAGTAAGTTAAGTACATTTAAAATTACATATCTCAGCCTATGGAGGCCTACTAATGGCAATTAAAAGAGTGTGGGGGTCCATCGGCGTTAAGAGCGATTTTTAAATTTCTTTACTCTGCGTTCCAACGTTGATGGTTTGATGTTATATTTTAACGCGGCTTTCCTATAAGACAACCGTCCTTGTATAACATCATTGATTGCCAAATTACTCTTCATCAACTTCTTGACTACGCGTACCCTTTTTTATATTTTCTCACCATGATTCTGCAATAAAATATTAAGTATGGTTACCTAAGTTTGACTTAATAAAAATATTTCATTTTGTTAGAAGTATAATACGTCATAAAGAAAAATATTTTATTGTGCTGTCTGCAAGATAATTTTAAAAGGTAATTTGAAGCTATATTTAATTTCGTAAAATATGAATTTTAATATACTGGTGGTTAATAAAATCTAAAGGGGAGCAATGTGCCCCCTGTTTGGCTGTCCGAATGCACCCCATGCCTTTGCACAAAATTAAAATACAACTTTATACAAATTTTGATTTAGTTTGAGAAATATAACAATTAAAGCTCAAAATAAACAATGTTAACATAAATTAATCATCACCATTTTGTCAAAAACATAACAATTCTACTTACAATTACAAAATTAAGTAAAAAAATATACTCGCTATGTGCGAATACACGTTACGTCTTTTCAGCTGACACACCACAGTGGGACTGGCGCAATATTCCACTAGCAACATGGTGCCCGGTATGTCTGTGCACACAAGCAAAGGCGTGTTTGTGTGCCGTTTAGTTTTTCTGTTATACAAACTGTATGAATGTACCCCTCGTAGGAATAGTGACCACTTTCCCCTATTTTTTTTATTTATTTATTTATACGGCACTATGTGCCTTTAACAAACTTTACGGCACTATGTGCCTTTGTACCCTTTCAAATATAGCCTCATAGTGGGAAATGAGGCCAGACATTGATCTTGGCGATCAACCCTTCCAATACCTCTGGTGTAATCTATTACAACTTGACATTTGGACATGGGTTGATTTGTTTTCTTGTCAGTCTTTCCTGTTTCCATCAATACGGAAGAGTTATGTATGGTGAAAAGCAGTGACTGGCTTCCTATCCATCCACTGCAACGCTAACACACAGCGACTGCAGGTACTAAATGCATCCCCCTGTTTCATTCGCAAGTTTTTGAATATCAGGGGCATGCTTTTTCGATTTTGCCCTTACAGTGCCTATGCAGTTAGTACCCCTCGAGCCATCAATTGGTTGAAAAGTGCAAGAGATGAATACCAATTATCAGTCCCTCCTCGTTGAAGGTGTTCCACAATGGCCTAAATACTAAAGTCTCATAGTTTATAAAACTTTGTGCCGAATCCTGCTTGTTTGCTTTGACTGAACTGTATATAAAATTCTTTCCTATGAGCTTTTTGTTCACTACGCCCAAAAAATTATCGATTTGCTAAACAGTTTCAAATAAATATTGCATATCATTTACCTCTCTTACTGCATTTTTAAGTACTAGATTTAAGTGAATGTATGTCACATTTGGCTGGATATCTTTTATGAGTTTTTGCAGTTTAGCAAGGGTGACCAGTTGATCACTCTTGTACACTATGTTGTTCATTTTTGTTAGTCGCAACACAAACTCGTGTCTACAGTTTATTTATTCTCATTTTCGTGATAAAACATATTATATTGTATCAAAAAATATTCTTTGTCTGGTGTATATGAATAAAACAAAGAAACTGTTTCACATTTATATATATATATATATTGTATCAACCAAAGCATTTCTTTACACAATGGTACACTGTATATTTGTCTAAATACAGGAATGTTGCAATACATTTATATAAGTTATGTTACATTATCTAATAGAATAGAATATCAATACTGTTACAGAACTTTACACATTTGTTTGTTATTTAATAATATATAAATAATACAAATTTGGTTATAGGTTAGCAGATTTTTCTAATTCAATCTATGAAGGGCTGTGTATTGTTAAGTGCAGGGTTTCGTTTAATATTTTTTTAATAAGTAATATAAAAAATAAAACAATATTTGAGCAAAAAATTTTGATGTGAATTTTATTTTCAAAACTAACCTAAAATATATTAGTTTCACTTATCTGGACAGAAACGCATAATATTTAAGAATATAAAGACGGCAAACTTTTATTTAAAAAATGTTATTATTTATTTTATTGCACAGGAATTTTACAAGTAAATAATAATGGAAGATATTTTGGAAGATCTGTTGTCAAATTAAATAAATGTTCAAACTCGCATATTGTATTGAAATAATAGCTTTCCCAACAGACGTCCTGTCTTTAATGTGAATATGAATTCAAATTTGTATGATGATCAATTTATTATTACCCTTTTACCTACTTAATTTCCACTGATGCGTCTGTTTTAAACATTGTTTAGTCACATTATGACAATCGCATTAACCATCACACAACTGACAGATGTGCAGCGCCAACTAAAATTAAAATATAGGAAAAGTTTATATTGTCAAAAGCAGTAAAAAGTTCACCTGCGTTAAGTTTTCTTAAATTTTCTTATGGTTTGTGTAACATTCTTATTTTCCTTCCTTTAATAAGAACCTTCTCCTGACAAATAGTAATAACAAAAAAAAATCGGCGCAATTAGTCCAGCTGTCCTTGCAAAATGCGACGACCGAGAGAAATAGGACTCGACTTCAATAAATCAGAGATGAGGTGATGATTTGCTAAAGAATTTTTTCACTAAAAACAAAAAAATAAAATCAAGGGATCTAAACTAAATTATTTTACATATTAAGATTACGGTATCAAAATACATTAACCTACTTAAAATTATTTAATTACAATATAGGCCAATCATAGCATTTTTAACATTCAACCTTTTTTTGTTCATTTTATACTAATCAGTCTACCGCAATGTTAAACAGTGCAGTAAAAAATTAAACCATTTTTAATTAACAAAACTGCAAATGAGAAATAAATTACATATCTACAGTGGATTAAAAGTTAAATGACTGACAGGAATATTTTTTTATTATGAATGTATTTGCTGCTATTTTGTAGTGATACATAAATTGGACTTTCAAGTTTGTGATTGTGACACCAGTCGACATGTTTACATAATGGTTTAAAAGATGGGAAGGCAACGAAGAAGGTTCTGGTATGCACGTGTGAGGAGAATGGACTCTTCCAGACTCCCTCGCATGGCATTGCACGGCCAACCCCGAGGAAGACGGCTCCCGGGCAGACCACCAAAGAGGTAGACGGACAGCTGGAAGTCGACCTCGCAAGAGGTAAGCCCCACCTCTTGAATGACAGGCCAAAAGGCCTAAATTAAGAAGAAGGGGTTAAAAGATGGAAGTCTATAATATTGCTGAAGAACAATAATCATTGCTGTGTTGTATGGATTGAAAATTGACTCCAAATATCAATTATGAAGAAAACTAAGGCATTTGAGGTTTGGTTGTATAACGAATTATTGCCTAACTAAACAGTTGAAGGTGTAGGGAATTCTTTCCGAAGTCAAGAACCATAAGCTATTGTTCTTTTATGATGAAGGTGCCCTAAGTAAGTCTTCTACATTCAATATGACATCGCCTAAATTGCGGGAACACGTTTTTGGTAAATGTATTTTTTTTTGTTTTTTACCATTGATTGGTAGTCACATTGCATTCACAATTACCTTCATTTTTTACTCTGAACAATTTTTATTTATATTTGCAACACCCAAGCGTGTTCATTTTTATGACATCTGAAGTTTTTGTTAATTGAGAAATCAAGTTACTTGTTCCTGCAATATTGGCGACGATGATTTGGTGACAAAAATTTCATACTAAGGTTTTGGATACATCGTAGCTCATTCGCTTGGGACATGATTGATATGAGTTCATTAGAAACCTGTTGTTTTATGAAATAAAATTACTGAAGCTGCAAAAGTGAGACTTAGAATATTTCTTATAGAGCTTTAATTCTAATTACAAAAACAAAGGCTTGGGGTATTGTATTCTACAATCATTCAGCTAAAATACTTAAAAATAAGAACTAAAATTTACATAACTTGAAGTTAGAAATGACTAGAAAATATACATCATCGTATGCGCGAATATACAAGAGGGAAGTTGTCATTGGAAGTACTACATTGTCTATTTGAAATGCTCTACATATCACTAGTAAATAGAAAATCAACCCACAAGTTTTAACATCCATTATCTGCAACATTTCATAGTATCGCGGAAGGTATGACTGGCAGTCCCTTTTATAGTCCTACGTAATATTCAGTGAATGTTTGGTATATAATGACATACTTGGTTTTTTGATGCCTCCGAATGAAAACCTACATTTATTACAGAATGATACTAGCGCCCTTTCTGCAATGCTTACTTTCTGTATTCTTAACTTTTGCCAAACGCCATACAGTGGACCCCTGCAATCCGACACAACCACCATTGTTGATTTACGTAAAATTTTCGGCAAATCTTCAGATTACAAGAGAAATCTGCCTCTCTGACAACTGTATATAAAGATCAGCCTGTAGAAAAAATGTTAAAAGAACCCAACACGAGAGATCAAGTTTTTGCTCTTTGTCGATCTTGCAATGTATTGACCCCGTCATGGTCATGGAAAAAATTGTGGGTCTAACATCCGACAAAATCGATAGTCTAACACGGTCTTGCAAATTGTTGGTTGGACTATCACAGGTTCACTGTATGTTGAAAATAAACTGGCACCTTTTTAGAATTAAGAAGTACTTAACATTTAAAATATGGCGTTTAGGTAAATCTACCAAGGATTTGATGAAACTCGCTATATTTCAAAGGTAACTGGAATTTTCGTATGTAAAATGGTGTCGCTAGATTACAGAACGGATATGAATAGACAGTGACACAGGTATGCTATCAACATGAAAGCTTACTCAAGTGAATAATAATCAAATAATGGTTTATTGTTTTGCCAATGTAACTGAAGTCTTCTTTGATATGTTTGATATCATTTTTTTAAACATTATAATCATATCTAATGAACTTGTAATATCAATATAAAAAAATTATAATATATTGGACTTAAAAAATCGTTAGATTATAAAAAATATTAACAATGTATGAACTTATATTGATCTTATTTAACTCAAATGACTTCATTTATTTAACAACGATAAATATTAATAAAATACAAAATATATTGATGCCTTAAAATGAGACTACGCCAATTAATTATTGAATCTAGGTTATGTGACAAAAAGTATTAGTCGGTCCTTTTCCTCCTTCCTCCGTATAATTGGCATCGTCTCATAGGAGCCATTATAATAATATGACATCAATATACATCATAATAATATTCTGTGCAACATGTAACATCAAAACATTACAAGAAACATTAAAACAACATATAATATTCTAACTCTAAATTATTTTGTACAAACAATGATTAACTTTTGTAGTACAATAATTACATCAAACATTTAAACAATTAGTATGAGCTTAATGTTTATGTGCCTTTTTTCAGTATACATTAAAACATAATACAATATAATATACTTAAGTACAAAATTTTTCACATTCTTTACACCAACGTAACAAATTTAAAACAACCATATTTTTAAGCCAATCATTAAAAATGTTTTCATTGCAACAACCAATTGAAAAATATTTTATTCAAGCTGTTTTGAAAGTAGGAAGCTCACAACAATTATAACAATAATGTGTAAGTTCAATAAAGACAACCAGAAAAGTCTAAGAGACCCAGACTTAGTTAGATAGGAAAAATAATGAATACAAAGGAATGTCTTTATGAAGTGGACAAAACCACTTAAACGAGGTAGTCAGTGCCATCTGTAGAGATAGGTCAGAAACAATATGATATTATATTGGTGCACTATTGATAACAAACAAATTCGATTTAGGTGCCACCCTGTTTTTTATATTAAATATCATTATTTATTGCATGAGAACAAAATTTACTGAAAATGCATTCAAAAGAATGTCTTATTGTCTTCATGTACTGAGCTGCTATTAGAATTCTATTCTATCAACTGACTACTCAGAATGCTGGTTAAAAAGACAAAAAGAAAAATTAGAACAAAACTTAAAAAAAAGAACAAAGTAATAATCAGATTTTATGTTCATTTTAATGCTGCATACAATGTAAATAACAAATTAAGGTAAGTATATATTATTTTAAAATTAATGGTTTAAAAATGATGGATGAACTTTGTACAAATAATATGCGCTACGTTTTAAAGCTTTGTGGACAAATTTTTGTAACTATGAATACTTAAATAATTAAAATATTTTTTAACTTAGCGAGAAATAAACAATATTGTAACTATAAGAGCATTCATGGCTAGTTTATTGAGCAGACATTTCATAGTTCTTTTCTTGTACATATTTTTATGACGTAAATAAATTTTTCTGTTAGGTAGTCCGAAAGAACTGGTCGCAAATCGAAATGCATACTTCTCAAAAATACATGAAACACTAAGTACAATTAAAATAACATTTTTATATTATATTCATATAACAAATAACAATAGTTTCCTGTATAGTTAATATTTATTTTACTGTAGCTACCCGATGATGATAAATTAACAACACACTTAATTATCCACTACAAAAGTCCATAAATTAGGTATTACAAAAGTAAAGTTTTTCTGTATTTTATAGTAACAAAAATCATAAGAACTTGTCAGTAAAATCATAGTTTACTCAAAACTTATATTTATTTATATAGAAAGCAAAGTTTTTCATTGATTTATAATTACCTACAATATACCCTTTGTCTTTTTTAAGCTTAAAATTTTCAAAACCAAAATCGTCGTTAAAACTTAAATAAAAACATTATTATCTATAATGGATAGAGGTGCTGTTTATTTTTTAATGATTCCTGCGATCCATAAATAAAACAGTAACTGTTAAGATAACGGCAATAAACACATTTCACGAATTAAATTAACACTTTTAGGTAATAATATTGCAAAAAGCAAAAATATGACTTTAATAATAAGTATTTTCCGGTATGCGCTCTTCTGATCACTCTAGCCTCGCTGTTTGCAACTATAATCAATTTCAGACTATTCTCCATTTGATTTATTCACAATATAATTCACCATATAGTTTTTTCTATAGCACTAGATGTTGCAATAATCATGATTAATATTATTTCTATTCACCTACAAACATACTTCAATTTTGAGAAATATACTTATACTGGTAGACATAATGACTCAGTCAGTTTTAATCCAATTTTCTTCCTGTTTCACTGTTTATTTTTTTTATAATTTTATTCCATACTCAAATATATTTCGCACATTTCATCACAGAATCTTTTTTTTATTATTAATATTAGAGTTTCATTATTCGTTAAACATTGTAAATATTTTTTGTTTTAATGTTAGTCTAGTTTATAATAATAACTTTGCGTTAAAGCTGGTACTTTTGTTAAAAATGCACATTATTTGATTATAATATGAAGAGCTAGTTAAACAATGGTATCAGTAAGAAGTTCCAGATGATGAACAAGGTCCTATGATGCCGTCTATACTCGGAGAATCGCATTCGTCCATCAATGGAAACTGCGACAAGGACAACTGAAAAAAAAAAAGAATATCATTAAGATGGTAAGAATATCGTTTGAAATGTATGTAGTTAGTTTACAGCACCAAGTATTGGGAAACGCTTTATCAGATCTTAGAAAGTAGAGATGTAGAAAAATGATAAACATCGAAAAAAATCTTAGAAATCAAGAACATGGATGTAATCAACACCACCTATATAAGAAGGCCTTAGTGCAGGCGGCCATTTTTGGCCTCCCGCGTCACGACTGCCTGTGTGTAGACAGATATCATAGTGCACAGGTAAGTACATACAGATATAGGTGAGTGAATGTTGGGCCTCCCGATGTGACGCAGCACTAAGGCCTTCTTATATAGGTGGTGTTGGGATGTAATTAGCACTTGCTTCTACTGTCTGAGAGACTTATTTTCTATGATGAGTTTGTTTCACAATACTTTGGTTTGAGGACAATAGTAAAATCAATGGATAAGACTTTAGAAGGTACATTGTAATATCAATAATATCTTGATCTTGCTCACGAAATCAAGGATATTTGGCATACGCCAACCACCCACATAATACCTATAGTGATATCGACGAATGGAGTTTTTTTTTTCTTTACCCATGACGCCGTGTCCCGTAAGGGGTAGGCAGAGAGAACGGACCTCCACTCTTTTCTATCCAAGCATACTTCTTTCGCTTCCTCCACCGACATAACATTTCTCATACAGCTTCTCCTATTTCTCTTACTTCTAACCTGGCCTTCCTTGAGGACGGAATCAATGTGTTCGATCCACGTCATTCTCGGTCGCCCATACTTTCTAACACCTTTCCTTTCAGCCTTATGAATTCTCTTTGTCATTCTGTTTGCATCCATTCTTTCCACATGCCCAAACCATCTCAACTTATTAACTTTCATCTTTGTCACAACACTTACTTCCATACCACATTCTTTCCTAATATTTTCATTCCTTTCCATATCCCATAAAGTTTTTCCACATATTCTTCGTAGAGATGTCATATCTACTGTATTTATAAGTCTCTTAAAGACAATCTAGGGAAACTTGGCATCTAATAGTAGTCTCAGATATGCCATTCAAAAGGCAGTTCTGTTGTCCACATGTAGGATATTAAGAAGGTTCCTTTCTCTGTAGTTCGAAGATCTCTCATGATTACATTACATTGTGATGTAATGGCCCCACTCAGGGGCATAGGGAGGCAACAAGAGCTCTCCATTGCCTCCTCCCACACCATGTCCAGATTCCTCAGCTCTGCTTTGAAGGAGCGGAACACAGTATGAGAGGGTCTTCCTCGTCTTCGGGACCCTGATGGGAGGAAGAACAGCGCTCTCCTCGGCCAACTGTTATTCGGCATCCTTAACACATGTCCCAGCCAAGTCCATCTCCTCTACATAATGGTAGAAGTGATGGGCTCACCCAAAATTCACCTGAGGCACTTCGTTTCGAATGCAGATACTTTTTGTGCCTGGGCTTTGGTCAGGTGCCAGGACTCACACCATACAGGAGAATGGGCAACACACACGCATCAAACAGTTTACATTTCGTCTCGACACTAAACGCCGACGCCTTCCATATTTTGTTCATGTTGTTAAAGGCGCCACTTACCATACCGATACGTACCGGGAGCTCAGCCCCGAGGGATAGTACCTATATTTTTATATTTAGTATATAGCATTGTATTTAATTTTAATTTAATTTTTTTTATTAATTTTTATACAATTATGTATGATTTTTAAGTAAATATGCCTTCTCTCGCCTTCTTGGTTGGGAACCTGTTTCTGACCGCCTGATGAGTGCGTCCTTCAAGATGACAGGCGAAACACTGACGGTCCTCCTATGCTATGCTCCCACTGAGGATGGGGATGCGGCTGCCAAGGACTGTTTTTATGACAGTCTGGATGCAGTTGTGTCCCATGTCCCAAGGCGCCACCGCTTAATAGTACTGGGGGATTTTAATGCCAAGGTTGGCAGTGACCCCCAGTATGGACCAGGCGTCATGGGTAGGCATGGCATGGGAGTGATAAATGATAATGGAAGCCGTCTGATTGGTTTCGCCACACTCCATGGACTCTTAATAGGGGGAACTTTGTTCCCCCACAAGGATATCCATAAATATACTTGGACCTCGCCTGACAGGAGAACAAAAAACCAGATTGACCATCTTCTGGTAAGGGCCAGCAACCGAACTGACCTGCGTGATGTCCGCACCTACCGAGGGGCAGACATGGATACTGATCACGAACTCCTTGTGGGTTCGTTGAGATTCAGATTTACCCATTTCCAGCAGGGGCCGTCTGCCTCTCGCCCGCTGGACATACGCAGGTTAGAGAGTGCTCAGTGTCGTCATACGTACGAGGCTGAGTTACGCACCAGGTTTGCTCCCTTGCAGGATTCACACGGAGCTGTTCCGATTGAGACAGCTTGGAATAGCTTCCGTGACGCCGTTATGGAATCCGCACGTTCTTCTGTCGGCTATAAGAGCAAAAAGAGGCCAATATGGATGTCCGATGGGTCCTGGAGCCTCATCGAAGATCGCCAGAAGGCTAAGACCCTCAGAGACAGCGAAAAAGACCCTCAAAAACTGGCTGCTTTGGTGTCTGAGTACAGAGAGCTGAGCCGCAAGGTGAAGCACTCTGTACGAACAGATAAGAGAAGACACCTGGACTCTCAGATACGGCGAGCGCAGTCTGCTGCACTCGGAAATGACTCAAGGACACTTTTCGAAATCACCCGGGAGGTCGGGGGCAGGGGTCAAAAAAGACCCGTGACGGCAATACGAGATTCTCGTGGAGCCACTGTCACTGCCCCCGAACTGATTAAAGGGAGATGGAGGGAGTACTTTGAGTCAATATTAAACCGTCCCGAGCCCTCCTCACCTTACAACTTTGAGGAGGAGTTGGCTGGTCTGAATATACCTCAGGCAACTGGGATATGTGAGGACCCGCCGACATACAGTGAGATGGTGCTGGCCGTGATGAGACTTAAGAACAACAAAGCGCCAGGAGACGATGGAATTCACGCAGAGCTCCTCAAACAAGGCATAGACACCCTTGGCCAACCACTATTAGATATATTTAAAATGGCGTGGGAAGAGGAGAGGTGCCCAAAAGATTGGCGGAATGGATCCATCGTCGCAATATTTAAAAAGGGGGACCCCCTTGAATGCGGAAACTACCGTGGAATTACTCTGCTGAGTGTTCCCGGTAAGGTATTATCTCAGATATTACTACACCGCATTCGGGGGCCTGTCATGGCTGTCCTGAGAGAGCAACAATGCGGCTTTGTACCTGGAAGGTCCTGCACGGACCCAATTTTCTGTGCCAGGTGCATCTTTCAGCAGTGCAAGGAGTTTAACTCTCCAGTCGCTTGTTGCTTTATAGATTTTGAAAAGGCCTTCGACAGCCCACATAGACCATCGATATGGAAAATTTTAGCTCTGTACGGTATACCTCCGAAGATAGTTAAAATGGTGCAGTCCCTGTACGAAGACTCCGAGTGTAGCGTGAAAACGCCAGGTGGTCCTACTGAAGCTTTTAGGATCACCACGGGAGTCAGACAGGGCTGCGTACTGGCTCCTTTTATATTCATAATTGTCATGGACTTCCTGTTGAGAAAGTCCATGCAAGGAGCAAGAGGTATACCGATAACACAGAGAGATGGTCTAATGGGCGAACTGTGCGATCTGGAGTACGCGGACGACCTAGCGTTGTTCAGTACGACAGTGGAGGAATTACAGCGCAGTGTTTCAAGACTCTGCGACGAAACAGCACGCCTCGGCCTTCGAGTCAATGCCAGTAAAACGGAGCTCATGGCAAATAATGCCTGCCCCGATAAACAGCTACCGATAACCATCGATGGTCACCAGGTCTCCATCGATGGTCACCAGGTCTCCCGGGTGGATAAATTTAAGTACCTGGGAGCAACCATTACCACCACTGGTGACCTCGGGGCTGAGCTCCCGATACGTATCGGTATGGCAAGTGGCGCCTTCAACAACATGACCAAGATATGGAAGGCGTCGGCGTTTAGTGTCGAGACGAAATGTAAACTGTTTGATGCGTGTGTGTTGCCCATTCTCCTGTATGGGTGTGAGTCCTGGCACCTGACTCTGGCCCAGGCACAAAAAGTATCTGCATTCGAAACGAAGTGCCTCAGGAGAATTTTGGGTATAAGATGGTACCACCGCATCACGAACGATGCTATACGCCGAAGCACCCAGCGTGAGCCCATCACCTCTACTATTACGTGGAGGAGATGGACTTGGCTGGGACATGTGTTAAGGATACCGAATGACAGTTGGCCGAGGAGAGCGCTGTTTTTCCTCCCATCAGGGTCCCGGAGACGAGGAAGACCCTCTCATACTGTGTTCCGCTCCTTCGAGGCAGAGCTGAGGAATCTGGACATGGTGTGGGAGGAGGTCATTAACGTTGCGCAGGATCGAGCGCAATGGAGAGCTCTTGTTGCCTCCCTGTGCCCCTGAGTGGGGTCTAAAGGGAGTTTGGATTGGATTGGATGTATGATATATAAGTAAGGTATAATTATGTAAATGATATATTGTGATTTAATGAATAAATGTTTTGAAGTAATAATAATGTCAATGTTTATAGCGCTGTTTAGCGACAACAATTGTCACCTGATGGGCTATATAATACCTTTGGGGTATTAAGAGTTATTTGCGAGGGTGGTATGAGAACCTGCGTTGGGGTAGTCGGATGCTGCGAAAAGGGCTTTCAATATGTCAATTATATCCCGGTATTTACTGTGGGATGGCTTGCAACCTAGGATGGTTTTCTCTGTAAATCTTACTATCATAAGACGAATATATTTCCCAACAATGTGCCCAGTCATTTGGCAAAAATATAACAGATATTGGGAAAAGAATTATCAAACCAAGTTCATTACAACTGCAGTTATTGAAAGACTATTTTAAAGAACTAGTTCTTCAGTTGTGAAGCAATTTATAAACATTTTAGAGTCAAAATTTAAAGACACAGACATTTTAAAGCAATTTTTTTTCATTAAAATGCATTATAATGTGAAGGATATACTTTAAATATTAGACAAATATGGAGGTTTTACTTTATTTCTAACAATACCTCTTATCAGTGGCGTAACGTGGGTTTTCGCCGCCCGGGGCGGGACTAACATTTGGCGCCCCCCCCCCCCTATCTAATAAAGTTTGGCGCCCCCCCCCCCCTAATCTAATAAAGTTTGGCGCCCCACCCCCGTATATAAATGGAAAAAACTACTAGCTAGCTTACGCTGAGACAGGTTAAAAGGAAAAAAACCTTTATTTTATCAATTTTAAGATTTTTTTTTCTCATTTATTTTCCGTTCACAAACTCGGGGCCCCGATTTTTTTCTCAGTTATTTTCCCTTCACAAACTCGGGGACCCGATTTTTTTTACTCATTTACTTTCCCTTCACAAATTCTCGTACCTATTTAAGTTTTGTGTTTTTTACCAAGTTTTTTTTTATTTGTCGGCTCATTTTGCCGCCCCCTGAAAAGTGCCGCCCGGGGCGGACCGCCCCCCCCGCCCCCCCTTAGTTACGCCACTGCCTCTTATCTTTAATTCTTACAAACATTTCTGCATTGAATATGATATAGATATGACATATGGCATTATAATGCCAATTACTTCTTTGTGAGAATGTCCTTTCACGGTAAAAATGATCAACCATTGTTTGTTTTTGGGTGGTTTCTTGGCTCAAATCGATCTACACCGAAACCAAATAATAGTGCCCTATGCCCCACACAGTCAAGTCCCTTTCTAAATACTTATTAAAAGTTAAGAATAAATTAACAGAAAGTGCTCACGATAATGAACACTCACCTCTCTAGTTTCATTTACCGAAGGTAAGAGGCCATCTGTTGAGTTCGGTGTACGAGGACTGGTTGCACTTCTCATGGCACTGCTGGAATCTCCAGTCATGTTAGCGTGTAGCTGCGCCAGTCTCATCTGCATCTGCTGTCGTTTCTCCTTCTGCTCTCGTTCTCGTTCAAACTTTCTCATACTGAAGCTTCTTACTGAGGATGTACTGCTCTGCAAGGATGTTAGACTTGGACGTCTTGAACCTGATCAGAATGTGAAATATTAGAGCATCTGGCTTCCTTTACTACGAAATTAAAAATCTACTTTTTTTATATACAAGGATACAAGTAAAATTAAGACAAATGATTTCTGTGTTTATCTAAAAATATTACTTGAATTTTTCATTAATTAAAACTACCTAAACTCTATATCCTACAAATAATATTGAAAAAGGTATATAATAAGTACTTTTATAATAAAAATTATCTTTTTTTATAAACAAACTATAAATATTAGGTAAGTAGATGAACTAAAATTTTATTTATTTATTCGTCAAACGCAAATTGCCTTAAAAAAAACAATTCAGAAAAGAATAAAATAAAAAACAATATAATAATTAACAAATATCAATTTACTGACTGATTCAAGTTTTGGTGGAATCCTTGAATAACCATATCATTACCAATAACCATAAACCGTACCATTGACATGAAAAAACTTGCAGAACAAATTCAGTATTGCTATAATAAAAAATGTTTACTATTTTCTGAAAATGCCAAATTGCTTAGTAATTAAAGACATTTTTATTTGCGATAAATAATTATCGTATTGAGATAAATCTTAGGGCTTGTGTTGTGAAAGATGAAGATGTTTAGACCTGGCATCGAACCCACAACCTTCAGAAAGTCGGGAACTTAACTGCTGGGCTACCAACTATTCTCAAATATATAAGATTTATTTTTATTTTATTTTATTAAACAAATATACAAACAGTGATATTATAACAGAACAATTACACAAATAGTATGGACAATAAAAACACTAGTAAAGTAGTATATACATAGAAATTAACAGCGAGTAGGTTAGAAGTAAGACAAACAACAGAAAAAAAGACTTATGTAACAATATGTGCAGGCTCGGCTGGGGATAATGGGAAGAAGGATAAGGGTGAGGGATAGAAATAAGGGGCAAGAAAGAAGCAAGAGGATAAAAGAAGTTATTGCTCTGAAGTCAGGGGTGTTCTTACGTTTTGCCTGAAAACCGTAAGAGAAGAGTTATTCAGGTCTATGTTATTGAAAATGAACTAAAAATGCCCGTAGAACGGTTTAAGAATGAATTCTGTGCGTAATTAGTTCCGCATCTTGGCATCCGAAATGTAATAAAGATAAATAATGAGTCTTCACTTTGTGCTAATAAAATAATATGGTAATAAAATATATAGGGTAATAAAATAATTTGTAGTAGCACAAAGTGAAGACTCGTTATTTATTTTTACATCAGTGAAAATGGACTTGGCCGAAAGTATCAACAGTGTAATAAAGATAAATTGATTACTTAAACAAAATAAGTTTTCTTCACATTCCATAGGATGAAATTAAATTTCATTGACAATGCCGAAATTTCAGCCATGTTGTAATATGAAGTCAAAATAGAGGCTACTGAATTGGGTATATTACGCAAGTTTCTCACTGATTAACAAAATAAATATGAACTATAAATTTCTATTTTCTATAAACACTCAAATCTTGGTAATTTTTAAATCAACTTACCTAGTCCTTGAATTTTGTTCAAATATTAAACCAAACAAAATATAATAATATATAAACTATTATAAACCTATTGATTACGTGCATACATTATAAACAACACAATAACAATATGACATTTCCATTTATATTTTTCATGCATCATGCTTTTTGGTCTGTTGTATAGTAATAATTGGAAATTGCTTCGACCATCTTGCTTTATATTACCACATCAATACCAGAGCAACAAAGAAAGTTCCCATATGCGTCATGACCAATATCTCACTAAATGAACTATGGTAACCATTTATACGCATTCCTTAGCAATATTCATAATTTTAACACATGCAATCATCATACCTTTCAATGGTCCAAACAGTCATACAAAATAATTTGGTTTTGTATTTGACTTCAATGATAAAAGTTCTAGTTCTAGTACAGAAACATTAAAACCCTATTTTGGGCAGCCTGCAAGGAGAACTCTGTTTAAAACGTCTCGGACTCAACTATTGTCCCTTCCAAATTTTTCTGGACATTTTCTGTTTTGTTTTCATTATCAGTTTTGGCCGAGCAGCCTAGGCTGATGGGTTAAGGACGTTTAAAATACATTTCCGTGTCTACCTGGGGGGCGGGCAGATCGTTAATGTGTGATCCCTCCACCATTTGAAACTCATGCACGTTTTTTCGTACAATTTTGACAGTGGAGAATGAACTTCAGTCGTGAAATGGCATTTGGCATACAAAAAACCGAACCACGGAGCATACTTCAAGCCTGGCAAGCGATGCAATCCATACCTCCCTTCTTTACATCTGCCAAACTGACACCGAAAGCTGCAGCGAATTTGGTTGGGTGGATAAGTGGTGGGGAAAGATCAATGTATTATCCAGTGTTAGCGGATAATAGCAATCCGCGCGCCCGTGGCAAACAATGAAACTTATTTTACGTCTTATAATTAAAGTGAAATTTGCTTAAAATTTAGACGTCTAATTGACCTGATGGCTAACTTTGAACTATTTGAAATTAACTAGATATCTATGTCGAAGTACTTGGATGTACTAAATTCGTTCGTAATAAATAGTAAACAGCGGAAATTCGCTTCAAAATTTGAAATGTTTAGAATTATTGACTATTATTCTGAAATGAAAAACAGATGATTGAGTTGCGTCGTATCCAATTTTTATTGAGACTTTTAACATTTCTGTATTCTGAAAATGTTTTATTCAATACATTAGATGCCAACGCAGTTGGAACGTGAATTTGAGAATAACAGTCATTATTATGGTATTCTAACACCAACGAATGGTTGATGTCAGCGTTACAAGTCAGCGACTTCAACTATTATATTGGATAAGATGAATATAATGATGAGCACTTACATTTTGATGGAATTCCCAAACATTGCATCCAAAAAATAACACACAAACACTAATAGCTGCTATAAGGCACACCAAGCTAATTACTTCCGTGCTTGAGACTCTGATAGAAGAACGTTCATTGATTTTTTTCCATTATTAAAGTAAATTCCCTTACAGACAGCCAATAGATATGAGTTCTCTCAGAGCTCATCACAGAGAAATTAGAATATATTGATTATAGAACACACAATCTTAATATATTAGATAACAGATAGATATACAGTATGTAACATTGTTACAACGTCAATACTTCAGTGAAGTCACCTGCCGCGGGCAAGCTAAGTGTTCGCCTCTCCGGCATGTGGCATGATATAAGCAAGATGGCCGCTGCTCGGGCCGCACCTGTACGCGACGACGGCCCCAAGGGTGACGGAGAAGATTGTCTGGAAACCACGCTGCGTTGGGATGAACGTGATGATGGACGACCCCGCATTGTAAGAGGAACACCTGTAATTACATAACCCATATTGGAAAAAGAGTTAATATTTTTTAGAAATTAACTTATTCTGTATTCCACCCTCAAACAGTGATTTGTGTTTAGAAATTGAACTTATTATATCTAGGGGTTCAAAGGGCCAGTATGGTCACAAAGAATAACATCATTCTGGAAGATGTGGATCTTTGAAAAATGCTGTGAAACACCAAGTTGCATAATATCAACAACACTAAATGCCTACGCAGTGAAAGGTTTTTTTTTTATAAGTTTTATTTGAATGTTCAGACGTTGATTGAAAGGTTTTTTTTTATAAGTTTTATTTGAATGTTCAGACGTTGATTGTACCCACCTAACTATGTACAATAGATATGCGGGAGATACCTGTTATTGGAGCACTGGATATTCTATGTGTTATTTATTTAGCGTATGGCCATTTCATCACAATTTATATTATATAATTCAATTAATAAGTATATTTTTGTTTTTCTTGTTAAATAGTCAATATAATAAAAAATGGTTAGGGCGCAGGGGAAATTTTTCTGCTTGTCAGATGGTCAAATCCAGATCTCGAATGTAGTCTTTAGCCCTGTCTGTAAGTATGGCAAAGTCCGAGAGACTACCCTCGTATGCCCTGTTGCTGCATTCCGATAATATGTGGCTGATGGTCTGCCTTGCATTCCGATAATATGTGGCTGATGGTCTGCCTGTCAGCTCTGCAGTCGCACTCTGGAGACTCCCGCCATCCACACTTGTGGGCGAAATCGGCGCACATGCCATGGCCTGTTCTGACCCTGTTTAAAGCAGACCATGTCTTTCTTGGTAGATTGAATCCAGGCGGTGTTTCAGTGATGCAAGGCAGAAGATACATAGGTGACTCCGCCATGCATTCGCGCCACTCAGTGCTCCATGCATCTAATATGTTAAATGCATTGTTATGAGCCATTTGTAGGTTGGAGGCTGTTCGCAGTGGAGGGTTTCTGGACTTCAATCTGCTGCTCCGGTTAAGGTTGTTGAGGTCTATGTTGGTCAACATTTCATAGTTTTTTGAGATCTTGTCATGTTCTCTGGTCAGGGCGTGCAGTCTTCGCAAATGGGGAGGAGGAATGTGGCTCAAGACAGGCAACCAGTGTACAGGTGTGGGTCTTATGGTTCCGGAGATTATGCGCATGGTGCAATTCAGCTTCTATGTGTTTATTTCTCGTGTTTATTTTGTTTGTGTTGTTCAGTGTTCTGTTGGTGTCTCTTTGAAATAAATAAACACTAGTGGTTAGTCCCAACTCATTAGCAGGCTCGTTGCATGGCCTGGACAATGTGTGAACAATGAAATGATGAAAGGTATATTTCTAGTTCCTTAAAACCAGTACCAATCAGCTAACGGACAGCAATCCCTATGTTACATTGTGATGTAACATGAGAGACAAGACCAATAATTTTATAATTGGTTTACAGCATTATATTTATTTTTAATTATTTTTTTATACTGTGATGTAAACTTCTTGCGATAATAACTATATCTTCTTTTTCTAGATCTTGCGATCCGCGGACAATGACTGCCAGCCGTCCTTCCACTTCTTGGGTGTTCTGCCTGGCAGTCTTCTGTCTTGTGGAATACCGTCAGCTGCCACCTTGGCTATGCGGTCATCTCCCATTCTGCTGACATAATCCCTCCAGTATCTTCGCCTGCTTCTTTCACATCTCATGACGTCGTCTACAATGCATATATCCTAATAGTGCTGTTTCTGACTCTGTCTCTTAGAGTTTTACCCACGATGGAGACGATGGAGCCATGTGTCCTCGTTTCAGTTTTTTTTTTACCCATTACGCCGTTTCCCGAAGGGGGTAGGCAGAGAGTATGAACTTCCATTCTTTCCTATCCAAACAAACCTCTTTCGCTTCCTCCAAACGCATAACATTCCTTTTGCTCCTGACTTGGTCCTCCTCTAAGACGGCACCCTCGTCTCAGTTGTTTGGAGAATAGACTTGGTTCTGGAGGTATCAGCCTGAGTCTCAATTGTGTATGGGTAAGAACACGTAGAAAGCCGATTCCGATCCGCGCCGACCGGCGCAAAGAATGTTACTATGCATTTGAATGGGGATACCCACAGAGAAAGCAGGAACCCGCTTTCCGGCATGCCCATTTAAATGCATTGAAACCATAGACAACAATCTATGAGCCGGCCGGCGCGAGTCGGAATCCGCTTTCTACGTGTTCTTAGCCTATGTCATGACAGGCCTGACACATGTCTGATGGATATGCACTTTACTCTCTTTTCTCATATACCTACTTATTTTCCCACACAATGTCTTTCAGGCATCCCGCTATAACTGCTACTTTTTTTGCCTGATGTCTAACTTCGTTTTATAGATCATTGTAGAGCTCAATGCCTATGCAATGCAATTTATAAAAGACAATTTGGTGATAAAAATGGTCATCTAAAGGGCATTTTTGTCTTTAAATGGGACTGTGTGAGATTTGGAAGATATATTTTCATTTGCAAAACAAGTAATTAAGATACACAAATGTTGAGACATTACCAGTTTCATTAGTAAACAGAACTGGAGGTGAAAGGCTGGCATCTGCAAAATGTCCCGGAGGAAAGGTGTGCTGGATCCTGCCCTTGGTGTAGAGATGCAGGACTAGACACAAGAGGCCAGCTAGTAGAGCTATACCAGAACACACACCCAGCAGTGTGTGTACGTCGGATGTCAGCAAAGCCATATCTGCAACATATTACAGTAACTGTTAGTAGTGAAATAAAAAGCATATCATCTAAGACAACTAGAGGTTCTTCTTAAAATTCTAGCTCTATTGGGCTGCGGATCTTTCATTGGTTGTTGATGTCGTCATCCTTCCATTATCTGCTGGGTAACGCAGTATGCACTACACACTATCTCTTACAGGACCAGGGTTGCCAGACTATTAAACACATCGAAGGTTGCTTATAATTAACACATAACCATCGATAGTCACCAGGTCTCCTTCAAGTAACTGGGAGCAGCCATTAGCACCAACGGTGGTGGCCTCAAGGCTGAGCTTCTGATACGTATTGATATGGAAAGAATTGGTGTTTACTGTCGAGACAAAATGTAAACTGTTTGATGCGTGTGTGAGTCCCAGCGCCTAAACAAAGCACAGGCACAAAAAGTCTCCGCATTTGAGTGAAGTGCCTCTGCACAATTTTGGGTATAAGATGGTACCACTGCATCATGAACGACGCTATATTATGGCCAATCCTTCTATCATTATTATTAGATGATAGGCAGGCAGTATAAAATACTGATATGGTCTGTTTCAAGGTGTCTGTCCAGCTTGTTCTTAAACATATTCACAGATGTTGATTCCACAATCTCCTGCGGCAGTGAATTCTATTTCTATCAACTACTCAAAACTGTTTGTCAAAAAATGCTTTCTGAAGTTTGTTGAGAATGATGTTGCCGACAGCTTCATTGTGGAGGAGGTGAATATTGCTGGGATATGTGTTAAGGATGCCAAATAACAGTTGGACTAGGATTAGATTAGATTAGCACTGATGAGGAAGACCCTGCCACACCGAGTTCCATTCCTTCCAAGCAGAGCTGAAGGATTTGGACATGGTGTGGGAGGAGGTCATCGCAACTGTGCAAGATCAAGTGCATTGGAGAGCTCTTGTTGCATCCCTATGCCCCTAAATGGGCTGAAATTGATTCCTTATACTGTATAGTTATTGAGTCTAACAAAATAATAAAAACATTCCTTACCTTCAGTGCAAAACACCTTTCTAGAAGGCCTATTGTAGGTGACACTGTGGTAGCCGGACTGGCACTGGCATATTGCGTTGTGATTGATTTGAATACAAGATGCATGGCTGTCAAAATATGTACAAGCCTGTGGGTAAAAGCACTGCTCGCCCAGGTTTTTGGCTGGAAACAAATTAACCATTAAAATACAAAGGTACTTGATTAAAAAAAACTAAAACTCCAATTTTTTCCTTCAAATTTTAAATTGATACAAGTAGTTACCTATTCATTACAATTTTGTGGATGAAAACAATATTCATTTAGGTACATAATTATAAAAAAACTCTTGTAGAATCATTTTAGATCAGAAAAATCTTGTGCATCATAGAAAATTATCTCAAACTCATTAGGAGTGGTGATTCTGGAGTTTCCCCAATTTGGTATTACGAAGTTCAAAATATTTGAGAAATCTATAGTTGAATTATTTTTCTATTGAAATTTTTTCTTTCATAATCTTAATAAATAGATTTATTATATTTCAAAGGACATAATATTATAATATTCTATATAAAAAAATGAATGTATTACATAAGATTGGGTTAAATTGATTTTTAGCGGCGTGAACATTTCTATTCGAATTACCCACAACTACTGTCATTTCTTATGACGTTTGTCGTTTCCATAGATTTTTATATATATAGGTATTTTTATATATTGTATTACTTTAAATAAATTCGGGGGAAATCTTGACAAGGTATGGGCTAACCCCCCCCCCCCCCCCCCCCCTATAATTATAACCTAACCTAACTCAATCGTATAAAATAGTAGAAAGCTTGCTAACGCTAACGTAAAATAAAATTGAACACTAATAAAATCAAAAATCTATGGAAACGCCATGTCATAAGAAATAACAGTTGTGGGTAATTCGAATAGAAATGTTCATGCCGGTAAAAATAAATTTTACCCAAGATTGTTTATCAGGGGAATATAATAATTACAACTTCTTGCATCAAATCCTTCAGTAGCTTGAACTCTTGCTAAGCAATTATTGTAGAAAAAAACCTTTCTGTGAAAGCATTTTTGAGAATCTTAATTTTTTCACTATTATTTTTTTAGATGTTGTGCGGCGTCCCTTAAAGTGTAGAAAGAGAGAAGGACCTCCACTGATTTCTATCCAAGCACACTTCTTTCTTACCATTTCCCATACAATATTTTCTATTTCTTTTCCTTTTGACCAGGGCTTCCTTCAGGACTGAATCGATCCACGTAATTCTCGATCATCCACGTCTTTTTACATATTTTCTTTCAGCCTTATGTTATCTTTGCTATGCATCCATTCTTTCAAGATGCTCAAATCATATCAACTTATTAACTTTCTTTAAGTGTTAGGAAATTAGCAATAGTGTGTTTAATAAGATAGACAAAGTTTTAGATACGTAATATTTTATGAATTGACCAGGTACTTACGTTTGGCACATCCTTTGGAAGGTCCCAGTTTGACAGGGTATTTCTTCTCACACTCACAGCGTCCAGTAATTGGATCGCAGAAGACATGGTGAAGCTTTGGGTTGCAGGTGAACTCGCAGGGAGCTCCAAGGAACATACCAAATGCTGAAACAAATTTGTATATTGTCAACGAACATATTCAAGACACTTTATACTTATTATTAAGTTCGAGGGCTGATAAGATTTTTCACGATTTTTTTTATACGAAAACACATATTTAATTTCAATACAGATTGATAATGACACAAATATATTATGAAAACATATAATAATTGGGTTGTTTAATGCAAATTTGAGAACATAAATCTAAAAAAATGTGATAATATCAATGAGATATTATAATCGGTTTTTTGACATAAACATACCGCCATTTTTTAATCAACTTGAAATTTTCTAATATTGGACAATATTGGTGTTGGTATACATGCACAACTATCGTATGAGAATGTTGCTTGCATTTATTTTTGCTTTACTTATTTTTTAATATTTTGATTTGGTACCTGTGTACAAAAATGAATTAAATTCAGAGTTAATTTTGTTGGACTCCAACCAAATAAAGTGAATGTTATCAGTTATCACTCGAGAAAGTGGCCACAAAGGCCCCTCAAACTAGGTTCCAACGTTAACCTAACCGTCCTAACCTGTTCAAATCGTAGTGATTTCTTTCGGGGAGGTTACCAAAGCCCTTAACCTATCCAGATTGACCAACTCAGCAATCGGTCATTATTCATTAATAATACCTACTACAATATCAGCTAACCATTATCTAAAAAATGACGGGAAATATGTTTGATGATGGCAACATTTTCATAAACAAATGACACCAACTTTAGAATCGAAAAATAAAAAGTCCATGTGTTCATGTCATGGACGTACAAGTTCATGTGTATGTATGCGATTCCCGCATTCGATACGTATAGACGTTTTTCATACAAAATATATCGCCTAGTAGTCACTTTTTTCAAGTGACTACCCTACATTTGCTACAGAATAGGGGTACTGCATCGGTTATTAGAATAGTTAACACTTTTTCCGCTACAGCGTTTGTGTCGCAGGCTATCACATCCCGTTTCATTTTTCTAAAATACTAAAGCTAAATTAAATCTAGGTATTTTGTTTAGGTATATTTATATTTCAAATTATTCGTTTAAAATATCATAACAGTGAGGCTGGTGAAAATTTTATCGAAAACTCTTATTTGCGTGCACATAGTGTTATAACATCAAAATGATCGAATCATTTGATCATTTTTGTATGGAAATTTTTCAAAACTCTTTCATCTAACTTGAACACTTGAAAACTTTTATACGACCGATGTCGACAAAATGTGAAGCCTGATTCGACCAAGACAACATTGTTATAATAATAATTTATCGGGACCATAGTCGTCATGATAATGCCAATAATTGGTGTATTATCGGAATTATAATGACCTATAATAGGAGGTTATGCTTGTATCAGGGTTGTTGCTGATGTAGGTTTTTTCAACATCAGCGGATGCTGATTCCACGTAAGATCGAATCATCCGTCAGTGCGTGCAAGACCTGCAGTCCCTTGTTAAATGCGTATTTATTGATTTATTATAGTATATTCAACAACGAAATTTAAAGTAAGTAAGATAGATAATTAAACACAATATTTCACCCCTCTCGTTTTTAGTTAGGTACATAGAAATAATCAGAATTTAAGTTTAATTAAAGGCAAATTAGTATATTTTAAGAATAACAGCTTTACAGGATTTAATCTGTTACATAAATAGGCATGCGCAATTTTTTTTAGGATTTAACGGCAAATCACGGTCTTAGAAGTTTGGTTGCTCTGTAGTTCCCTTTTTTTTAATCTCTAGGGGGGGGCACACAAAGGGGGGCAAGGGGGAGGGGCAGGGGGGGCTGCCCCCCTTTAGCGACGCCCTTGGGTATGCGGTAGATAGGTAAGAGCTGGAGCCCTAAGATTCTATGTAATTGTGTCATGATTTGTTTTGTTCATGTTGTTCAGTGTTCTTGTGGTGTCTCCGTTTGATAAATAAATAATAAAAAATAGTTATTGCACCACTAAACAATTGTTTGCTGGGAAATCTGGCCGATGGGAGTGCCAGGTACCTACTTGCAGGATAGTGCACAAAATATTACCTTAATGTTATTTTTTTAGACGTTTGATTGATCGAAATTTCTCGTGAGAATATTCGACAAGTCCCGTCTTAAGCAGACAAGACACGAACTGCATATCAGCAATAAAATCAGCAACAATCAATGCGGATGCTGTTGCTGATAATCAGCTGATGCTGATATTCGCAACATCCCTGGCTTGTATGTATACCTACACTGTTTGTGTAACGGCATCAGTAGTGGACTAATACCTGAAACAAGGAGATAGATGAGGACCTCAATACCTATCGATTTAACCCCCATGTATGTTCATTATTTTCGCTGAAATCTAAGTTCGTAAGGTTTAGGTATGTACCTAATATTTATATAAAAAAAAATAATGTTTTACATATTGATGTTAGCTTATGTTGGCTTTTAAAATACTTGTTGTGTTCCGATAAATAATAACACTTGTATTTCATTGTGTTCTCCCGGGAAAATGATTATTTCTCCTTCACAGTCCTACAAGCACAGTAGTGGGGTATGAAATGGGGTTCCCCATTGAGACCGAGCTCATTTGCCTTTTCCCACAACTCCTTATAAATTGTGCGTTATTATGTTAACAAATGCGTGTGGGTGCTTAAAAAATAACAATACAGGGTGCTTCAAGCGAGATGGAAAGATTTAATGCAATGTATAATAAAATAACTTACTGCTTTATTTAAAAACTACGATCAGTGGAAAAAATAGCTCAGCGATAGAAAATATTACGATCAAACTGGGGACCGTTCAAGTATTACGTAACGCATTTTTTAACATTATTGACCCCCCCCCCCCCCCGAGATGCACCGTAACGCTCTTTGTTACCCCTCTTCCCATTATCTAAACGCTGCTTAACGCACATATTATAGCTATGTATGCCTCAAATCACAATTATTACTGGAAATTCACTAAATACCTTTGTTGTGGCGCCGGTAATACAATAGTAACGTTTTACAAGAAAACCCCCCCTCCCCCCCATATTGCGTTACGTAATACTTGAACGCTCCCCTGTCATCGAGATAGTTTAATGCATATCGCTTGATTGTGAGCTGATCTCTGTAGATTTTGCCCCGCCATATTGGATTTAATATCAACTGACAGTTTTTTCGAGTAGGATACAAGAACGCTTTTTGTAATAAATACACTGTATTTAAGTTTTTTCCCCGTCCAAATATGCGCTCCCTCAAATATTTTGGTCCATTGTATTTTTTTTAATGAATCTGTGCTCACTCGAAGTGAACACAAATACACTTTTGACATCTTTCACACTAAGCAAAGGCTTGTGTCGTGAAAGCGGAAATGGTCGGCACGGCCGGGATTCGAACCTACGACCTCCGATACGCTGTGCGCATGAAAGCCGCCGATTGATACCACAGGACTACCAACCATCTCTCATCATCATTTTGGTTTATCATTTTAATAAAAGGAAATTTAAAAAAAGTAATCATTCAAGGGCTTACAACCATGATAACCATGATTGTACCTACTAACTAAATTTATAAGAAATATTCCTGATAAAATGACGTTTTGAAGAAATTATTCAAAGAATATTTTTTAAGAAGGAAAAAATATTAAAATTGAAGAGTTCAAACATAAATTAGTTCATTTTGGCTGAAACACAAAGGTTTCGTATGATTTAATAAGGACAACGATAATTTGATATAAAATAAATAATAAAAAAGGTATATACATAATATAATGATATGTATCAATAACTCGAAATCATTGAAATCTGACATAGCGCACCTTGGTTGTAAACACTCGCGTTGCCCGACTACTATTTTGTTTGTTTACAAAATTTTGTATGAAATGTCGTCTTCATACATAACAAACGCGGATATATTTTTTTTATAAATAAAATAAAAACTGATCAGTGAGTTATACGTACCTAATCTTACGATTAACGATTTTTTTTATAAATAAGAAGTTTAAAGTATCCATGGTGTGAGTGCGGATTGGACATGGAGTCGATGGACCATGTTTTTTTGGGTTGCCCTATTAGGGACGCATCACCTATATACTTTAATATCCCTGATGTCCAATATCCGATAAATATTGCCCACCTTCTTAGTATTAATTGTCGAAATATTTATAAAATCCTTCTAAATTTTGTAGAACAAAATATGATTTTAATCTGATTCTTTTTTTTTGTCTTTCCTTAACTCTTGGAGATGAATTTTGTCTATTATTTTGCTAACATCTATATAATTTAAACCACGGCGCAATATGTTCGCAAATGAATGAGTCGCCGGTAATCTAGAAAAAAAAAGTTTAAAGTAGATCTTTGCAAAGTAATCCTAAAAGGGATCCCAATGTAACAAGGTGCAGTAGGTAGTTGTCTATCCCATTTCGTCCTTGGTTACACGAGAAAATATGATCCAGACACCATATTGTAGGTAGGTACGTAGTTATTTCTAAATTTCGTCTGGGCCTTGTTCGAATTAATCTTGTTGAGTCTCCCAATTGCGAGGACATTTCAAATCATTGCACCCTGGGTTGTCCAATCACTGGCGCCATGGAAATCTGTTTCAAGCTGGATAGTGTCGAGTAGCCTAAAATGGCAACGCTGAATATTCAATACGGACACACACCACCGAGTGAGAGCTGGACTCAGGACTGGGTCTTTCCAAAACTAATGCACGATGAGTTCCTGCAATAGATGTAAGATGTAAGGAAACGAAGAAGATTTGGAAAGTGGAGATGGGCTGGAATTTTCAGTTGTGGGTTACAAACACCCTGTAAATAACATGTAATATCTTGAGCTAAGCTCCCTTCTCCCCAAATATTAACCACATTCAAGTACACCCTTATGGGCATCTATTATTATAGAATAATTCCTTGAAAAAATATTCATACTTATAAATACTTATTTGAGATACCTACCTATAAGAGCTTGTGAAATAATTTTTTAACGTTAAAAAATATTTTGAACGTATAATTGTATACCTACCTAAATTACTAATTTGAAACCAATATTCATAGTATAAGGACTACACGAAAACGTCTGTCGGGAAAGCTAGTTGATTAATATTGTTTGTCTTTAATAATAATTGGAAAAACTTTGTACATATCAACATTTCAAATTTGAGGTATCCATCCATGTAATTGTTTTTGAAAGAAAATTTTAAAATAGCTCTCGCTCAACCTTTGACAATTGAACCTTAATAATGTAATAATGTTCAAACTTATAATTCAAATAAGTTATGGTGGAATATCGAGTAGGTACTGGTCGACCACTCTCTCTCTCTCTCTCTATCTCTCTCTCTCTCTCTCTCTCTCTCTCACTCTCTCTCTCTCTCTCTCACTCTCTCTCTCTCTCTCTCTCTCACTTGTTTGAATAGAAGGGATTCAGACCAAGTATAGTATACATCTATAAATTGTTGGTACAAAATAAATTACCTATTAAAAAGTAACATTTTACGGGAAAGCTAAAATGTAATATACTAACACTTGCATAGCCTGTGCGAAGGCAACTCCGGCCGGCTGAGGTGAAGGACGTGTGGTGGTCAACCTCACGGTCCCGATCTGATTTTTCGATTTCCTACCTCAACCGTTCAGAAAAGGCACCATAGGCCTCAGTCGCCTTCGAGCGCAATGGAGAGCTCTTGATGCCTCCCTATGCCCCTAAGTGGGGTGTATAGTATATGTGGAGTTTTGATTCGATTGCTTAGAGAAAAATTGTTATGTAGGTGACGTTATGTTCATGTGTGTATGTCCTTTTTAGACTATACGTATGATGCTATGATCATGTGTGTATGTCTGTTGCTCAGTCACTACAAGAAAGCTTTTGAGATGAGTATCTCTGCTCTTGTGTGTATGTAGTTAGCCGACGAAATGGGAATTTCGGTCTGAAAATGCGCGGTGCATTGTACTAGACGTGGCGTGAAATACATAGAGCTTTTTTTAGTACGTGTGTATGAGTACATGTGTATAAGTATTAGGCCGTATTTGCATATGTAAGTTGACCTCGAATTGAATTCGGACTGAGATTCTTGAGACAGAATTTCTCTAGTCGCGGAAAACGTTAATAGCAATTGGCTAGTAGATGGTAATATAAGATGGTAATATAATTGTTTTACATTGACAATTTAGATAGAATATATTTATAGACCATTGAAATGTTTGTATCGTTGATAAGTTGATACATAATTAATAATTTATTGACCAGAATAAAATAAGAATTGGTAAAATATGACTGAAATGTTGGTAAGATATTAACTGAAGGAGTCTGAATGTCCTTTATGTGTTTACCAAATATCAATGTGACAATATACAAATGTACCTATGTGAAAAATGCGATTTAAATTTCTTGTTTTTCTTTAAAATGCAATAATGCGCTATGAAAATCTAATAAAAATGTAGGTATTTGTTTCGCTTGTTGTTTATGCAAAATATAAAAAGGTTACCTCAAAGTTTGGCAACATGAAAACAATGTACTTGTAAATCTGCAATCAGATAATTAAAGGTTATTCTTTTGTAAAAAAATCATTTAAATTTGCAATTCAGCATGCGATTATAGATAGTTAATGTATTAAATTAAGTTTTATCAGTATTTAAAGACATGAAAAGTTTTATGAAAAAATCTCGATGTGACATTGTATCGTGAAAAAAATTTAACCTACAAATTATTGTTCACAAATTTTAAGTTTTTTTCTTTTTTTGAAGATTTTAATATCGTTTTTACAAGGTTTAGGCATTATTGATTAAATGTTTGTAATAATAAATAGAAGGCAGAAAAACAAGAGGCTTTTAAATAATCCGATAGGTTGAAAATTGTTTGGAAAAAATTATGCGCTGAATGTCGTTTTACAATGGTATTTTTAAAGATTTTACTTGCCTGATAACCCATCGGATGACTCATCCCTTCAGAACCAGTTGAATTTTAGAGTTTGCACAAGATTTTACCCTATAACTTCATATATTTTGTCGAAAATTTGAAAATATTTAACGCGAACAAAGCGGCTTGTAATGCTATTTTGACATTTGTACTCGCAGTGGAGTGAAGTTGCGTCGAATGGGAATGTGAGAGACGCGCTTAGTTTTGAATGTAGTATGCGATATGAAAATTTTAAATTGTGGGACAATGTTATTTAGATGGCTTTGTGAAAGAGATAATTTGGAATGAATGTATAGGGTGTTAAATATTCGAGATGGATTAGTGGACGAAAGTGTACATGTGACAATTTTGTTAAGATTGTTGAGAAAATTTTGTTTGAGAATGTTAATGGATTGTTGGAGATTATTGGAAAATGATGGATTAAGTAGATAATTGAAGCAAATTATTATGGTAATTGATAGAAGGGTGTTCGAACGTCGTAGGGTCACCAATTTATGGCATTCAGATTTGTCGGATCTGATCCATAAGATGAGATGAGATTGAGATGAAGAAGGAGTACTGATTTTTTTTCTCAAGGTCAAAAGATATTGGGGAAAAATGGTCTTTATCAGAAGATGAGAAACTCTCTTATGAGTTTTGGCAGGATTAAGAATATCTGGAGTACTCACCAAGTTTCACTATTTCTTTATGAACTAGATTAAACAGTAAAGGAGGAACTCGACTAACTACCAAAAAGAAACTCGATTTTATATTATAAAAAACACAAACACTATATTAGAGAATTCAAATAAAGTATCACAGAAAAATATATTTTAACTTAAAAACTAATTACAATAATATGCACTGGTAGGTTCTGAAGGGAAGAGTAATAAAATTGTATACTGAAAAAGCTTTTATAGTAGGATTATTCACGCAAGATCTTTTTTCCAAAATAGGTGGTGTGTTCTCCCTCTGGTGTGAAATATCCTAAGTTGGTTGACTTGGTACAGACGGTGATGAATCTACATTGTTGATAAAATACGAGATGTATTCGTCGTATTCCGCTAGATGGCTCTTTATTCTGGATGGTTCTATATACACGTTGACATCAGATAGAAAAATAAAATGTTGCTGAAAGTTCACTGCCACATCATAGCATCATGAACGTATAGTCTAAAAAGGACATACACACATGAACATCCTACTATAAAAGCTTTTTCAGTATACAATTTTATTACTCTTCCCTTCAGAACCTACCAGTGCATATTATTGTAATTAGTTTTTAAGTTAAAATATATTTTTCTGTGATACTTTATTTGAATTCTCTAATATAGTGTTTGTGTTTTTTATAATATAAAATCGAGTTTCTTTTTGGTAGTTAGTCGAGTTCCTCCTTTACTGTTTAATCTAGTTCATAAAGAAATAGTGAAACTTGGTGAGTACTCCAGATATTCTTAATCCTGCCAAAACTCATAAGAGAGTTTCTCATCTTCTGATAAAGACCATTTTTCCCCAATATCTTTTGACCTTGAGAAAAAAAATCAGTACTCCTTCTTCATCTCAATCTCATCTCATCTTATGGATCAGATCCGACAAATCTGAATGCCATAGTAGGTATAGTATAAAATAATAATACACACAATTTTCCAATATTATTATGTACCTACCTATTATATTTATTTTCTTTGATAAATACCTAGTATATAAAAACTACACTCAAAAAGCTAAACAATAGTAAACATACCTACTTTATTAATTTATAAATATATTATGATAATACTTAACCTTTTGTATTAATGCTTTAGCACCGCATTCGGTTTTCGGTATGACAAAAATACCGAATTATAGGCTGTTTGGTATTTTTTCCCGATTAATTTTACTCCCTAAAATAAACCAGTACCAAATTTTCGGAATGATTTCTTTCATTTTTAAGTGAATTTTTAACTTTCCTGATACCAAATGTTGAAAATGACTTTTTTTAGTGAGTTTTCTTCAACTTTCCAGATACCAAATTTAGAGAATGACCTTTTTTTGGTGAACTATTATCTTCCCGGATACTAAGTGGGAACACTGGTTCGGTATTTTTTGGGAAAAAAAATCTGGCAACCCTGGATTACGGTAACATTTTACACCACGAAAAAGTTCACGATTGAGTATTCTGCTGACAGCTCGATGATTTCACGATCGGTTAACATGGAAATCGGGATTGAATTTCAAGAGTAGCCCTCCTGGTCACAATAAAATATTTTCCAGGTCATTTTATTCTCATTACAAAATAGATACACTGCTTTATCTTCACCTTTTTTTTAACAAAATATATTATTCAAAATTCTGTATCTTGGGAAAACATTCTACTGTAAAAATATCTCTATTTAATGTGTGAAGATGAAATCCAGTTTGAGATGTTTACTTTCTATTCTCACAAACATCAATACTTCTTCTTTTTCTTCTTCTTACCTCCCATCCCATCCGTTTTAAATTCATCGGGTGTTTGCTTACAGCTTTATACACACTATAAGAAGGGACATATCGACATTATTCCTGAGTAGATATAAATACATAAAGAAAAAAGCAAAAAATGTTTACGTATATTATGTAGATTATGTATACCACTTCTTATGAGATCGGGAAACATCTAGGTATACCTACAATGTGCGAATATCCAATCCAATCCAAACGCCCTTTACGCCCCACTTAGGGGCATAGGGAGGCAAAAAGAGCTCTCCGTTGCGCCCGATCTTGCTTAATGTTTATGACGTTCTATGTGTGAATGTGCGATCATTTTTTTTTCAAAATTTCCTATAAAAACATACCTAGTTTTTACTACATATTATGATTCAAATGACATAGTGTCTATGAGAGTTAATACAGGAAATCAATAATTATTATTTTCAATACAAAGGAACTCATTGCCTGAGTCAGTTTTTTGTAGACATGCGTCGCGGTCCCGTGCAATCTGAACCACGAGGCCGAAATATCTCGATAATGAGTCTGGCGTTATAACTTATAAGCCACTAGGCTTCTGAGTTCGGTAAATGAAAAGAGCCGACAAAAAATAATTAATATACGTGTTCACAAAAAAATGGAGCGTCTATTTAACCGGAATAAATTTTCCTGTTAAAGGTCACTAGATACATTGACATATACCTATGCGTGTAGTGGGGCATTGATTGTGTGTAACATTATTGCTGAAACACTGAAGGATTTTCCAATGAATGGTTTTTAAATACCTACTGAAGTTTTGATGAAGTGTTTTTTTACTGTGAATGAAAAGATAGCATCAGTTGTGAAAAAGCGGAATAGGATGGGCATACCTACATGTGCTGGAACGGAAACCATGGAGAGAGAAGTGGAATTTACGTTTTTTAGATTCCGCTGGATGCTTGGTGTTCAGGGGAACTGACAAAATACGAGCTTATGATGAAGATGAATGGTTCACCAACTTAAGTTCGGATAAATTTTAGGAGCGTTGTGTTGAACTGAATCAAAAAGCAATAAATAAATAAAGATATTTGATGCTTGCATCCTGCCAGTAATCACAAACTTGTTCAAAACTATCACAAGCGCAGAAAAATTAAAGTAGATCCAAAGAGCAATTGTCCAAAAACTAATAAAAAGGAGCGAAATTGGAAAACACCACATCAAAAACTAGAACAAGAATTTCGGACATTATCGAACGAGTGGCAGGGTTAAAATGGCGATGGGCCAGTCATGTCGCTCGAATAGATGATAAATAGACAAAACGTCCTCTATGCTGGCGCCCTAGGACTTCTATAAGAAATCGTAAGACGAGATCGGAAGCACCAATAGGTTGTACAGGATTGGAAGAAGTGGAGGATTGTGGAGGAAGCATTTACCGTGGGGTCGTCGGCTAAGAATCTCTGCTCTTTTTGCTGATTTTTCAAGCATCCTGGAATTCAGGCTGTAAAGCAGGAAATCGAAAAATCAGATCAGGAACGTGAAGTTGACCACCTTACGTCCTTAAACGCCTAAAGGTCGGAAAAGGCGCAAGAAATAAGACGCCTGGAGCTCATAAGGTGGAGTGGGTCAGGCGGTTGGTGTCTCCTCCCCCTCCTGTGATGGCGCAACATCCAGCGCAATGGTGAGCTCTTGTTGCCTCCATATGCCCCTGGATGGGGTTTTGAAGGGAGAATGTATATACATGGGAAGGGAGAATGCATGTATGTAATTGTCCAGGACTAGACTAATATGGCTCTCTGTACATGCCAGGCTGAGTAGACTGAGATGGGCCGGGCATCTGCAGAGAATGCCATCCTCACGGGTCACTAGGTGGATTCTCGAGGGTCACCCAGGCGGAAGACGATGAGTCGGAAGACCTAGGCTCAGATGGGAAGACGAAGTTAGGAAGGATGCGGCACAATTTCTGCAGGTGACGGATTGGAGGACCGCAGTGGAGGACAGGAGGAGTTGGAGGCGTTGTCTACAAGAGGCCAACGCTCGATTTGAGCTATAGCGCCATCGAAGAAGAAGAAGATCAATAAGGGCCAAGAAGAAGACAGCTTTTATACACGTATTACGAAGGCATAAGCATCGGATTCCAAATTTTGACTACCTACCTCAATGGCGAGGTGAATGAGTCCCATTGACAAGCCATTTAAATGGCTTAGTGGGACTCATTTCGCTTGCTGAAATGATTATTTTTCAGTGTTGTTTCTCATGTATTTTATTTGCTATTTTGTACTCAAAATATTGTATTTTGTACCTATAAATAAACAAATTAAAGCCAGCCTTCGAAACAACAGTAGAAGATGGTCGTCATAAGCCCGTTCTTGTTCAATATTTGAAAATATTATATTTTGAAATCCAACACTAATTATTAATTTAATGATTTCATGAAATACTTCCGGATGCACGACTTCTATAAGCGCGTTCTCCGTCGGTGGACCTAATTATTGGAACAGTCTTGCATATGGGATGATGCATAAAGATTTTAGATAACTTCCTTTCTTTTTCTGCCCGTCCCAACTACCCTCAACATGTGTGTGTGTGTGTGTGATTTTTTTCTTGGCTGCAACATTTTGCTACGCTTTAAGCCTCCCAGAGCTCTGAAGATTTTATTACACATTTTTTTATAGTAACGTATATGTTTTATGAATAAAAATAAAACAAAAAAAAAATAAAACCATACCTTGACATTTCAGAATATTCCGCTTAAAGAGATATATTTCACAATTTAACTCAAGCGGTAAACAGTAATAATTCATGTTGAAAAAAGTAATTAAACTTTGTGCGTATATTAAATTATTAATCGCTCCCAATGGAACTCGGTAAAAAAAAATCACTAAATTTACATATTTTAACAATATCGTAACACTAGTGAACAAAATAGATAAATTTTTCAAAAAAAAAAATTAGCCGTATCATTATAGCTTACTACCTAATTACTGTAACAAATTTTGAATGTTGGAGGGATAGTTGAAACGACAAAAGTTCAAATATATGCAATATAGCGAGAGAACAAGCTATGAAAAATGTAATTGATGAATGAGGTGGTTGATAGACCAGCGGTTACGACGCGGGCTTTCGCACTATTTCGTGCGGAGGTCATGGGTTCGAATCCCGGCCGTGTCGACCATTTTCCGCTTTCACGACACAAGCATTTGCTTACTGTGAAATATTTCAAAAGTGTATTTGTGTTCACTTCGAGTGAGCACAGATTCATTTTAATTAAAAAAAAAATCGGAATAAATTGACTAGATAACGAAGGTTCGTTCGTTGCTATGACAATAATTAGATCTTATTTGAAAGAGACAAAATATTTAGTTTTTTCCACAATATTTATTAAGCTAATCGGTTAAGTTCGAATTATGTTCCACCAAGTAGCCACAGTCGAAAGGATAAATTATCAATAATTAGATGTCTGCGGGAAGAAGTTATATGATCAACATATTTAAATAAATAATATTTCACGTGATTATTTTTAAGAAACAGTTGGTACATTCGTAGGTAGGTGCATATTATAGCAAATGGACAAGACTGCAATTATTTAGTTGAGGGATAATTTGGAAAATAAAATAAATAAATAAAATTGCTTCCAAATAGATTTTTTGAATGAATCTGGGTTCACCCAAACACTATCGACTATCGAGATCTTTCACATAAAGAAAAGCTTGTGGTCGGTCGGCACCGGTACTCGAACTCGTGACCTTCAATACGCTGCACGTACGAAAGCCGTCGACTGATACCACCGGTCTACCAACTACTTCAAATGTGAGTACTCATCTATTTCTTTTTGAATGTCGTGTCAGATTCACACGGCTCTTAAAATGTGTACCTATTCTTTTACAGGGCATTTTCAACTCATTTCAGACAATATGTTTGCTAGCAAATTAAATTTATTATTTATGAAAAATTAATAAAAAATGAATACATAACTATAATGTATTTTACCTTTGATGAGAGTATAAAATATATAGTGGCTCAAATCTCCTTTACGATAACGTAGCACATATCAAAAATTAAGAAGTTCTATAGAAATTTTAGCCATGTTTCTGCGACGTACGTAACATTCTTCTGTTGACTATACTTTCAAGGCTCAAAATCGGTTTAGGGTAGGGCAATTTTCCACGAAGAAAGACTAAAAGAGTTTATGATTCAAGAACGTAGATTGATTTTCCAAAGGTATTCTTTAAAAACGGTTGTTGTGAAAAATAATCTGATTCGAAATAAAACCTGAAAAGGTATTTTTTGTAAATATATTTTTTTTCAAGAAGGCTTATAAATGCGATGTTTTATATTACGCAGGAATAAATTAAATAATAAAAACAAGCGGTTATATGTACAATTTCTAGAAAGAAATTATATATTCCATCCATTGATAATACACTACGTTCTAGAAATGGCATCGCCTCATAAAATGGGGAAATTAAATAAAAAGTCTTGCCGTCACCCTCGCAATGGTCTTCGTTCGATAAAAAGTTATTTTCAAATTTACCTATTGCCATGGTCTTAACATTTTTTATTACCCATCACGCCGTGTCCCGTAAGGTGTAGGCAGAGAGAACGGACCTCCACTCTTTTCCATCCAAGCATCTGTACTTCTTTCGCTTCTTCCACCGACATAACATATCTTATACACCCTCTCCTATTTCTCTTACTTCCTACCTGGCCTTCCTTGAGGACGGAATCGATGTATTCTATCCACGTCATTCTCAGTCGACCACGCTTTCCTTTCAGCCTTATGAATTCTCTTTGTCATTCTATCTGCATCCATTCTTTCCACATGCCCAAACCATCTCAACTTATTAACTTTCATCTTTGTCACAATACTTACTTCCATACCACATTCCTTCCTAATATTTTCATTCCTTTCCATATCCCATAAAGTTTTTCCACATATTCTTCGTAGATATTTCATCTCTACTGCATTTATACTACCTACATTTCTCTTTTTTCGTCCATGTCCACGTTTCACAACCATACATCATCGATGGTAACAGGATTGCGTTATGCACTAGTTTCTTTGCTTGTAGTGATACGTTGTTGTTTCTCATTATAGGTCTTAGTGCACCGCCCACCCTGCAACCAGCAACTTTATAATATTCTTCTTAGTGGTATAAGTATATTAATAAAATATTAGCAAGCTCTTTGTTTATTTATGTTAGATGCGTGCAGATAGGTCTTCTAAAATAGGTTTGTGTATCTATAATCCTTGCGAAGTGAATTCGTAAAGTGTTTTGAAGTGAACATAGGTAGATATGTCAAATATTTGTTGAGGAACCAGTCTGGAACATAGGTTTACCAGTGTCTTTCAACATTCAGGAATGTTAGGGGTTTGCGGTTGACATGATCGGTCGATCGGGGTTAATGTTGAAATGAAGGTCTATTAGTTGACGATTCTTGTTCGTGGCTTTCTTCATCTTATAATATAAATGAAAGTCGGGTTAGTGCGAACACTTAACTCGAGATCGGCCGAACAGATTCTTTCAATGTTTGATTTATTGAATTCTTCTCCCGGATAACATAATAACTAATAAAAAGTTGAAAAATGGATAAGAAATTATATAAAATATAATATTAAAATTAGTATGGAACGGATTTCCTGCGACGCCGACGCCACCTATGAAAAATTCTATTACAACAAAATTATTGTTTACTTGACAACCATTTACATTATATAGGTAGGTACGCAGATTTTTGATGGAATTTTTATCGAGCTTTCCGATATAATTGTTTAACATTCATAAATATTTTAAACGTATTTTCGTGTTACATAATTACAAATTTGAAATCAATATTCATAGTAACGACTACATGACAACGTCTATAGGACAACGAAAGCTAATAATGAATAAATTATATAGGTTAAACTTTAAAACGTGTAAAAACCCGTTGTGTTTTCGGTGCAAAGATGTAGGAGCTATGACTTAAAATTTTGTATTGTGAGGGAATCGAATAATTTATTGAGTTTTGTTGGCCTATCTCAGATTGGATGTAACCGGTTGACTGAAAATAATTTCCTCATGCAATAAGTTCCACCGGCTATATAGCATAGCCTGACACCTTATTATAGAAAAGAGTAGAATTATTTATTTATTTTAAGTTGTCAATACTTTTCCTTCCACTCTATACCTCTTCACCTCCGTACCTCATAAGCAAAATGTGAGATAATATTTGAAAATGATGTTCCAAATGCCGCATCTAGTACGTGGTACATTTCAATCAATGATTCCATCTATTCTAGTACGCAGTTGACTCAGATATAACCGAAAATAAATTCACCATTAACTGAAGATAATCGATCCAATAATTTACCGGCTCTAAGCTCGTACAGAAGGTGGCTGAAATATTAAATTTTATCGCTTTCAGAAGGTATAAAATATGTCTCTCTGTTATCTTTGAACAAAATAAATCATTGCCTTTCTTTATCCCGTATTAATCTTAATATATAAAGGAAAGTGTCTCGACTGACTGACATACTCACTCATCAACGCACAGCCCAAACGGCTAATCGTAGTGAAGTGAAATTCGGAAAGCATAGGCTTTAATACAAAACCTTCCACTAAGAAAGGAGTTTCGAAATTCCAACCCTAAGGCCCAGCGCATCAATATGTAGATAAATGTTCTTGGTAGCCACCTATAAGATAAAGTTATGTAGTGGATAAAGTGATGGAAAGAATCTGACGGCCGCATCAATTGAAAACTATCCAATCGATGGATATCTAGATGATAACAGTGTTGCTATGCGGAAATCTATTGATTTCTATGGATTTACTTTTTTGCGCCAGATTCGATGTCAGATGAATTAATTGTTTTGACAATTAATGCGTATGGAATCAAATATTTAGGCTAGGTTCTAATGTTGTTTTTTGTTTCGCATATTATAATTATTGTATAATATTATTTCTAAAACTTGAAATTTTACAATGATTTAACAGAAAGTTTGAGAATATAACAACATTTCGATCACAATTTAGATTTTTTATTCCAGATTGTTTGTTTGAAAACCGGAAAATTTGTCGATCGAAATAGAAGAAAAATATGATTTGTTCGAAGCTTCAAAATGATAATTCATTATAATATGTATATTTTCTCGTTATGTTTAATGAGGATATATATTATTATCATTTTGGTTTATGGAAAAATAAGTCGAAAGTTCATCACATTCACGGCGTTACGGGAGTTTATAAACGTCAATGAACGCTATTTTGACAGAATCCTAGACCTAGAGATAAATCGTTATCCAACAGAAGGTATTTCTTGTTAAAAATGGCGTCGGATATCCTAAACATAAGCGATATCTACACATTGATGCGACAAATATCTCAAAGAAAGGCTTTTCTGTAAGATATATTTATCTATCTACTGATTGAAGCGTTGGGCCTTAAGGGAGTGAGAAATAGAGATTAATGTTTTCAAAAGTATACGAATATCTCGGAAACTAGACATGGTGCGAACTTGAAATTTGGCATATTAATTCTCTTATATAAATTTGGCATATACTAAAAGGGATGAAATGGGCACATAGAAAAATGGGGTGATTTTTAAGTGGCTTAAAATTTAAATTTTTTTTAAATTTAGTCCGAAATAAGGGGGTTTCTCCGATTAAAGTTACTGAATAGAATGGATACAATAGATGGCCTCAGGATTAAATGAAATCCATTTTAAGTTACCTCTATTTGTTATACTTTGCCATGAACCCCTAACTTCTGTATTTTAACAAATACTTTGCCCTTTCGGCCTGTGCCAAATGGTCGGTTACATCAACGAAAATATATATCACTCAGAACTTATATCAGGTGGATACCTGCCTATAGCCATTTCCGTTAAACTTTGCTGGCACGAACCGCCTATAACTTCCAGTATTGATTTTGGAGTTTTTCCAGTTTGCACAAACAATATTGCATTTCCCCACCGACCATGCATGAATGCATTTAAATAATCTACCCAACTTGAGTTTGGGATTATCTGAGCTGAACTAACAACTTACATTTTTAAACAGACACGTTCAGAAAATTCTATGGCACGTCGTCTGCAATGCTTCATTTTGAAATATATGAATTTCGTGTGAAAACTTTCAAAAATGAATTGGATGTAAGTGCGGTTTTCTGCCAGAAAACAAACATATTTTAAAGTAATTTGTGTAACTTTTTCTCAACGCGGAAGCACAGACATGTAATAAAAACTTTGCAAACTGTATAAATCAACAAAAATATTTTATTATTAAAAGTGTAAATGCAATTTAACTTCCATAATGGTAGCTATACATGAAAAAGAATTTTAGAACGGGCCCAAAAAGCTCGATGAGTTCAGCTTCAAGTACCTAAAGCAAATCACTTAATTGTGAACATCAAGTCTGTAATTTGGCTTAAGAACTCATAGACGATTTGACGAGTATTGGTTGACAGAACCAGAAAGATTCACAATGAGAAAGGTATGAATTATTTCTCTTTTTTTTTTTATTTTGTCAAAATATCACGAAGAATAAAATAATAGATTTACGTAATGTTTAAAGGCAAATAATATGATATCTTTGACCAATATAAGATACATAGTTTAACGGGCACAGAGCATACATACATACATTCTCCCTATAAGCCCCCCCGCACACAGCAAGTCAGCCCGGAGGGGACCAATCCGCAGCGAACCCGACCCGCACGAAACCGGCCCCCAGGCTCGATCGAAGCAATCAAACCAAAAAGCCGGCCTCGGTCAAATCAAGCCCGCCGCGAATCACCCCCAAACCAACACGCAATTCGGAGTACCTAAGCCCCACTCGGGAGCATACGGAGGCATCAAGAGCTCACCATTGCGCTCGAAGGCGTCCGAGGCTCATTGTGCCTTTTCTGACCAGTTGAGATTTAAGGACGTGAGGTGGTCAACCTCACCGTCCCGATCTGACAAAGCCTTTGCCATAGTGATGGTGAATATCTAAGTGACTAAATGAAGGAGAAAATACATTTATTCCATTCTTTAAAACCTTTCGTTTCGAAAAAACAGTTAGCCTAGTTTATATACAAACATCCTTTCAAAAAGTATCCCTTAACTGGGTTTAACTGTTGCCCCAGATACACAACCTTTTTAAGATATAGCTACATGGGCAGGTATCCTCAGGCATGTTTTTTAAGGATAAACGAGGATATGAGAATAGCTAACAAATACACAACAACACGATCAGTCTACGAAGTGTGGTTTGAACTTTATGAAGCTTATTTGAAGTAAAGATTTGCTTAAGAAAACTAAATTACCAACGATTACTAGGGCAAGTAAACCTCCAAGGACCACCGGAAGTGTTTAAGTAAAATGTATACAGTTCAGTTAGAAGTTCTTCTATTTAAAGTGCAGCCTGTCACATAGGTAATCAGCAATAATACTCGTAGTAACGACACTTTATAACTCATAATTTTTCACGTTATATTTCGTGCACATCCTGTCTTCAGAAATCACAGAAGTCTGAACGTGATATACCTATGCGAGGGGTAGTTCGCACTACAACGCAACGCTTGCCAAGCGGGCTGGCGAGGACGTCCTTCCACGAAGGCCGTGGGTCTACACTTGCATGCATGGTATCCAGAGGAGACCAATGTCGGGGAGGTGAGATCAAATCAATCCCCGCGTAAATCATGGACACCAAATAATGGCATCTTATGCTCCACACATAGAGTCTTCCAAATTCTTCTTCTTCTCCACACCAAATAATGGCATCTTCAGTCTTCTAAATTACCAACGTCTTTGTTTAAGCTTTGTTTAACGGCATAAAAAACCAATGTATTAGGAAATAATCTCACCAGACAATGAGTCTATCAGATCTTGGACAACAGAGGTGTGGGCTTTCAACCACATATGCAAGGTTAAAAGCGCTTTTTATTCCAATGATTGCTCTGTGATTTGATTACCTATGTTACTAGGAAAAATCCAGTCTTCAATCCGCGAGTATACAAACAGAATGAAGTGCCTCAGGAGAATTTTGGGCATAAGATGGTACCACCGCATAACGAACACGCTGGCGCACCCAGGGGCCCGTCACTTCTACAATTGTAGAGAGGAAATGGACTTGGCTGGGGCATGTGTTAAGGATGCCGAATGACGGTAGGCCGAGGAGAGCGCTGTTCTTCCTCCCACCAGGGTCCCGAAGACGAGGAAGACCCTCCCACACTGTGATCCGCTCCTTCGAAGCAGAACTGAGGGATTTGGACATGGTGTGGGAGGAGGTCATAAACATTGCGCAAGATTGAGCGCAATGGAGGGCTCTTGTTGCCTCCCTATGCTCCTGAGTGGTGTGTAAAAGGGAGTATTGATTGATTGTTTTGTTAAAGTGTTGTGAAAGAGGAATATTTTTGGTACTAGAGTTAGATAATGATCTTCGGTATGTGTATCGATAGAATATGGTATAGTTATGTACTAAGCATTTCAGAGCTATCTATGTATGGTTTTGAAGCGGTTGGTAGCCTATAGCGGTTACGACGCCGGCTTTTGTACTGTTTCGTATTGGAGGACGTGGGTTCGATCCCAGGTGCCAAGGATATTCCTATTTCACGACACAAGCTTTAAGTTGCTTACTGTGAAAGAGTCAAAGAATATATTTGTGGTCACTTTAGGTGATTCATTTGATAAAATCTATATGTTTCATATTATTTAAAGTTTTTTACATGTTTTAAATTATCCAGTATAGCCTGTCAACAAATCCTCAAATGTACAATTGTATTTTAATTAAATGGATCACAATAATTACTAACTTCAATATAATTATAGCCTTCGACAATAATCCCTTCAATTTGATTAATAATGTGGTAACGGTATATTAATATCCTGTACAAATTTGTAATAATAATTATCATTAATAAAAAGGTTTTATTCATATTGGACAACATCAAAGAATCGAATTATTTTCATGTTGATGTTTGACCAATATTAGATTATAGGTGGGTACACTGTAGATCTAACATATCGTAATATTTAACTGACAAAGGTAAATTGACTTTGTAAAAGAGAAGTTGAAACATGTCATAATAATTCAGTTACATGTGTGTTTTCCTATTTCCGTATGTTTCCATATCAAGCCAAAAATACAGACGTTACGATAGATTGCATATATTTCAAAATAAATTTAATTTCAATGACTCAACAGTTCGAAGAGCTTTAAAAAAATGAAATTTTTATTATCTTTACAAAAACAGTAAAATTTCAGCAAATGAGGTAGTCAACAAAATTACTCATGTACCTAAATATTACTGTGTCTGGTTGCCTGGACACTGTGGAGTCATGGGCAATGAAAAGGCTGTTGAACTTGCCAGAGCTGGCGCAGAAAAACCCGCATTTGCCCAGAGCCCATCTGCGGACTACCACGTAACGCTCTCAGAACCAGCCTGAAGAACTGGGTCAAAGACAAAAGTTACGAAATTTGGGCAAACAACCTAGGGATGAAACATACAAAGGAACAAATGATAGGGTACTCGCAGAAGTTCACTTTTGAAGCACTCGAGCTTTCCAAAAAAACAAATAAGGATCCTGACGAGGAGCTTAACAGGACACTGCAGACTGCGCAAGCATATGTCCATAATTGGACTCTCATACACTCCAATCTGCAGATTCTGCTCAGAGGACTACGAAACACCAATTCACATCCTCTGCAGCTGTGAAGCACTCGCTCACAAAAGAAGTCGTACACTCGGTGGGCCACTACTGAACGCTGAGAAGGTAAGACTGCTCGCACCTAGACAAATTGTGAGCTACATGACTCACATAGGCCTGGATAACGAGTTGTAACATTGAGGGAAGTCACAATAATATTCCTATTCTGGTCGCAGTGACACAAAGGGTACATTGGTCCCTTAACCCTCTTTCAAAAAAAAAAATATTACTGTATTTTCGAAATTTTACATTCCTAAACTAAAAAGTCGGCCGGTTAAACAGTATACCCGTTAAATACAGGAAATGGTGTTAAGAAGAATCAAACGTTAGAGAAAAATTATTAACAGGCCAGCCATAAATAAAAAGCAATAAAATGTATTCGTAGGTATAGGTAGCTAGAAGTAAAACAAAAAATAGCATATTGTTGAATTGTGAAATTGAGTAGTGTTATGCAATGGTTCCCTAGAAAAGCATGCTCGCAATTTAACAGTCGTAGTAATTATCATTATTCTACTAACTAATATGGCAAAAGTTTTTGAATTTAACCTTTTTACTTACCCCTTACCTATCCACGTTCGCTCCCAAGGTGGAGCATGTGGTCGCCACTAGGTCCCTCCATGCACTTCTGTCTTGCGCCAGCCGCTCCGCTTCCTCCCAAGTCAGTCCGATATTCTGCAGGTCGGCGCTGTAGGCTCGCGCAATAGTGAGGCACGGTCTTCCTCTTCTTCTTGTTCCGCCCGGATTGTAAAATAGGCTGGCTTGGCCAACGCTGTCGGGAGACATACGGAGGACGTGCCCGAGCCAACTCAGTCTGCGATTTAGGATGACTGAAGTAACGAAGGGCTGTAGTGTTCTTTCTCGGACAGAGTCATTGGTCACAAAATCATACCACCTGATTCCCAGTATTTGTCGCAGGAATCTGTTTTCAACGCTGAGAAGTTTCTTTTGCTGGGCCTTTGTCAAATGCCAGGACTCACAGCCGTATAACAGAATTGGCATAATACACGCGTTCAATAGACGACATTTGGTTTTGGTGGAGAAATTGTTGGACCTCCAAATCTTTTTCATGCCACTGAATGAAGAGCTGGCTTGGGCTATTCTTATAGAGACCTCTTTTCCGCTGCCACCATCCGGTGTTAAATGCACTCCCAGATATTTAAAGTGGTCGACGTTCTCTATAGAGTCACCTCCCAGTTGCAGGCTTGCCTGGTTTCTGCAGAATTCATTGAGCATATTTTTGGTCTTTTTAAAATTTATTTTTAGACCTAAGGATTCTGAGCAGTCTTTTATTCTCTCCAGAACTTCCGCCACAAGTGGGACTTCCCTCCCAAGGATGACCACATCGTCGGCAAACTCCAGGTCGCTCAACGTGAGGTTCTCAGTTAAGTTTAAGCCACGATCATGGGGCACAGCAAGGCGAAGAGTGTAGTCCATTATTATCACAAACAGGCAGGGTGCAAGTACGCAACCCTGTCTCACTCCCGTTGTGACTCCAAACCAGTCAGTGTAGTCGTTTTCTACACGTACACGGCATTTGCTATCATGGTGCAGCGACTTTATGAGGCTAACTATTTTAATTGGCACTCCATATGCTTGCAGTATATTCCAGACAGTGTCTCTATGGGGACTGTCGAATGCCTTCTCATAGTCCACAAAACAACATGATAATGGCGCTCGGTATTCCTGGTGCTGCTGTAGGATACAACGGAGGCTATGAATATGATCGGCGCAAGATCTACCCTGCAGAAACCCCGCCTGATTGCTTCTAAGAATGTATTTGAATGGTTCTTGGATTCTGTTTAGCAGAACGTACGCCATTACTTTGCCAGGAATACTCAGAAATGTTATACCTCGGAAGTTGTTGCAGTCTTTTGGGTCACCTTTTTTGTGTATCGGAATAATATTTCCATTTACCCAATCTTCAGGGCATCTCTCTTCTTCCCAGATTTTCAGAATCAAGTTGTGCAATGTTTGCGCTGCAGTATCGATGTTGCACTTAAGATATTCCGCGTAGACTTCATCCGGTCCGGGGGACTTGTTGTTTTTGAGCCTTAGAATGGCTGTTTTTACCTCGGCCAAGTTTGGTGGATTGTCACTGATTTGGGGCACCTGGGGAGGGCTATATTGCAGAGTTCCCATATCAATAGGGTTTGTAGGACTAGGACGGTTAAGAAGGGATTTGAAATAATCTGTCCAGACCTTGTTTATTTCATCAGAGCTGGATGCCATTACTCCATTTTGGTTTCGCATAATACTAGGTCTCACTGTGGACTTGTTGCATATTTTCCTGGTTATTTGGTATAGCTTTCGGGAGTTGTTCATTTGTGCTGCCTGTTCTGCGTCGGTAATCTGGTCATCAAGATAGCATCGTTTATCTAGTCTAGCCGATCGCTTTACATCTTTGTCAGTAAGTTTGTATTCTGCTATCAATGACTCCTTTCTAATTTCATCCTCTTCACCGTCCTTTTGGATTTTCAATTGGTTTCTACGATCTATCAAATTCCATGTGTGGTTTGACATCCATATTGGACGGTTGCTTTGCCTTTCGCCCAGGGTCGATTTCGCTGATTCATTTACAGCGGTCTTGAAATTTGCCCACATTTCTTCGGAAGATGGTGAACTGCTCTGATTTGTCAGCTTTTCGTCCATTGCAATTTGGAATGCCTCCCGGTAACTGGGTATATTCAGCTTTTCCACATCAATGATGTTTCTTTTGATATGAGATCCCGCATGCTTTAAATTTAAGCGAATTTTTCCGACTAGCAGTTCGTGGTCGCTATAAATGTCAGCTCCTCTACAGGTTCGTACATCTAGAAGCTCTTTCCTTTTTGGGGCATTGTAGAGGATATGGTCGATCTGGGTTTGAGTTTGACCGTCTGGGGAGGTCCACGTATACCTATGTATTTCCTTATGAGGAAATAACGTGCCTCCAATAACGAGGTTATTTACCACTGCAAATTCTACCAGTCTTTCGCCATTCTCATTAATTTCACCCATTCCATGCCTACCCATAACTGTTGGGCCGTAGGTTGCATCATTTCCTACTCTTGCATTGAAGTCTCCCATCACAATCAGACGTTCTCTAGTTGGCGCCGCGGAGACCACTGCGTTCAGAGCACCGTAAAAGGATTCCTTTTCTTGTTCAGAAGCTGCTTCGGTCGGTGCGTAGCATTCCACTATTGTCACGGAGCTGTCGCGGGTTTTGAGAGTTGCCGTTATGATGCGCTCACTGATGGGGTTCCACTTTGTAAGACATTTTGCAGCCCTCTTTGATAAAAATATAGCAACTCCCTGTCTGTGGTATCGGTCTTGGCCAGAGTGTAAACAAAGGTATTCATCAATTTGTCGTTTGCCAGATCCCTTCCATCTTGCTTCGCTTACTCCCAATATATCCAGTCTGTAGGAACTCATTATTCTTGTGGCGTGTATATCCTTACCATTTGTTCTCATGGTCCTCACGTTGTAGGTGCCCACTCTCAACACACATTTGTCTCTGAGGAATTTTCTGTTCGATGTTTTCTTCTGTGCAGGGTCCGAAAAAGTTGATATGTTCTCCTTTTTACTTAGTTTATGTATTTTATTTCAGTGGACGTCTTGTTTACTGCGGTACCCAAGCTGCGTATAATGACACTACAAATATGGCTTAAGCCTGACTATCTGAATCACCAACATAAAGCAAGAAGAATATCAGCTGCTAGTGATCAATAAGTTGATATTTTAACAAATCATGTTTGGTAAATAATGATAATATCGTAACATTCCAATTTGGGTTTCATCATATCAAAGTAATGTCTATTGATATTGTTACGAGCCACTATTGATTTTCCTTTATATTTGAGACATATCACAGTTTAACAACTACATAAGTAGCTGAGAGTTGAAAGAGGGGAAGACAAGGAGAAGAAAAGGAAATAGTAAGAAATTTCCGATCGCTATTCACGTCTTTGTGAAACTAAATATCTCCCTGGAAACGTCATGTAGAACTACGTTTCCCCAAGCACGTACCTACCCAATACTCGGTAATGCCATTATGAATACGTCAATAGACACAGCTTTCGACATTTAAGTATAGCGTTGATGGAATAACACTATCTATGAAAGCTATCTAATGCAGAGACATGTTATAAATATGTTTTTAACATATCACTGATCTAATGGCGTTTTTCAAAACTAAACTACAATAGTTTTGTTTTTAGATCTTTTTATGATAAAATGACGTAAGTTTATATATTTGATTAAATCAATTATTGTTTCGATTTTAAGGGGCAAATTTTTCAACGGCGCGCGGCGCTAGAATCCACTTATGTCTGAAGCGTTTCAATTGTGGGTATGACGAAAAATAAATGGCATTGCTTGGTCAAATATACAGAAAACTTAGTTCTGAGCAACCTAGCTGTTGTTAAATATGCACAAGCTTAGTTCTTAACAACTTGGCAGTAGTAAAATATGATCAAAATGAGTTCTTAACAGTTTTCCTATAGGCTCATGTTGCCTCCCCATGCCCCTAAGTGGGGCGTAAAGGATTAGATTAGGATAAACGTTTATTTCCGATTGTGTGTTAGAAAGTCCGAGTTTGTCGTAATATCCAGGTTATGAAACCAAGGCACATTCTATAACTTTATCAGAAGTATTACATATATGTATATAGGAATGAATGCTGACATTCTCCATTGGTTTAACATGGATCTTTTCAACATTGCTACAATGTTCCCAGTTTTATTATCATGAACCTATATTATATTCCTTTATACGGATTTTAATATTATGTTTGATGGTCTATGAACCTTATGCGGATAGGACATTTCTAGGACAAGAAGAGATAAGACATAATTTTGTATAGATATCTAATACCCCCTATTCTGCTTTTGGTTCGGATTAAAATAAGAACGTTCCGAAATTCTGTACGTCAGAGGTGAGGTGTGAAGTCCAAAATTTTCAAAAATGAGTTTAAATTTTTAAATTTTTGATTTTTTTTGACTTACCACACCTCTGACGTACCTACCTAGGTACATAATTTTGGAATGTTCTTATTTTAGTTCGAACCAAAAGCAGAATAGGGGGTATTGTGGTATTAATTATTTAATCAACTCTATTTGACTATATCTTGAGAAGCCTCGTGTCCAATCAATCAAATTAGATGCGGTTAAGATTGCATTGTTGCTTCGAACGTAAGTACAGCACCTATAGGAAAGGATGGATTCACCACAACAATTGTGGTACCAAATTATTGGTACGATTCAGGATAGATTTGAGAAGTTTTAATACTTGGTCATCAAAGCTTGACACAATCCGCTAACCTCGTTAGATTGAGGTGTGAGTTTTCGAGGAAAATTTGAAAGAAATTATTCCTAAATTGGATATTAATTTTAAAGTAGGTAGGTACATAAAAAAGTGACAATGGTTATTTTTGGCAGCATTCCCTAAATATAAGGTTTAAATAGATGAAAAATCAATGATTTATCTAGCCTCCCTTTCTGATTCCATCCAGGGGCATAAAAGGGCAATGAGTTCCAAGTTCCAATTGTTTCGAAGGAACGGAACATTGCATGTGAAAATATAATTTTTTATCGAAAATCTAATGAGGGGAAAGATAAATAATAAATTAGTTAAAATCTCCAGCAATTTCTAGAAAAGATAATTATTCAAATTATTTGATTTGTCTGAAAGTGTAAATATGTATAGAAAAACATATAATAATAATAATTAATGTTGATTAATAATGTATTACATATTTGAATAATTTTTAATTTATTCAAAAAGCGAACCTTTTGGAAGGGTCGATGTACTTAATAACAAAATGTGTTCTATCCTTTCGCGGAAGTTTGCTTATGCCGGTACATAGATACCAACTGTAAATTGCCGAGATTAAATTAGGGACAATCATTTAGGTTGTCCCCAGTTTGAGCATACTATAACTCCATAATCTACACTATTATGAAGAATATTATTTATTACCATGCGTGTATACAAATAAGGACTACACTATAAAGGAGTGTTTTATTTACCACTAGCTGTAATACCCGTCCCAGGTGTAGACCATCGATCTTCCTCTTTCACGACACATGCTTATAGTATCGTAGCTAACTGTCAAAGAGTGTGTCTATTGTGGCTAAGTTTGTCAGAAGAAGGTAATCATCTTCGTATGCTCTGTTGCTGTATTTCACAGCGACTTCGCCACACTGACAGATAGAGCAAAAAACTACATTAGAGATCTAGATTTGACTATCTGACAAACAGGAAAATTATTTTGTGTCTACATTGTGTCAGCACATATTTATAATTATTATGAAAAAAAAAGTGTTGTGTTCAACATAGCCAATCTAAAATATAAAAGAAAGTCGGGTTAGTGCGAACACTACTTATAACTCGAGATCGGCTGAACAGATTTTTATGATGCTTGGTTTATTGGGTGCTTCTCCGCTCCGGACAACAGAATAACTAATAAAAATGTGAAAAAAAAATTGATGAAATTGTGTGTGAAAAAATGATGAAAAATTATAAATGCAAGAATAAGCGATTATTAAAAATCGACCGTTTATGTGATTCAAGGACAAGGATTCAAGTAGGGATTGCAAACCGGTGTCATTTTGAATCCGGCCGGATCCAACCGGATTTTCGTCCATCCGGCCGGATACGATCGGATTTAACTGACCTTGATTAATTAACATTTTCAATAATAATGAAGGCTAAAAAATAAAACGGCACGCATTAGAAATTAATTTCATTAGGTATGACTATTTTTAAACAGAGAAAACTATCAAATTTTTAGTTTCAAAACAAATAAAAATACGAACTAGATTACGTACCTATTTTAAAAGACAAATTGATATTTAACGAAAATAAATAAATAACATATTTATATAACCTGCTTATATCGATCATGATTTACGATGTGGAAACCAGAACCGAAACCACGAAAAAGAAAGATTCTCGAAAACTCTACATCCAACCCATTGTGGAATAAACAATTAAAGGAAGAGTAAGAAACTCCGCCTCGAATGCGGTTATAGATAACGTCAGGCAATGGGGTAGAAAGGCAATACTGAGAACATTACGTCAACAGAACGAATCCGGTGATTCCGATAAATATAAGGGGATGAAATCACATCAACCATCAGACCCTTGGATGAGCACCAAAGAGATGGATGGGCAATTGGACATCCGCATCCTAGGAGCAGTAACTATAAACGAGAATAATAAGAGACACTCGTATATCAAGAATAGGTGTTTGAGAAACTGCGCACACATTAGGTATGACAGACTACCGAACTAATCAAATGAATAGCGGATAAAATTTTTGCTTTGAAATAGGTTAATATTTGTTTTATCGGCTATTTGCAAAAGATGTCTTCTCATTCTATAGTCAATACAATCAGTCAACATTACCTTTAAAGCCCCACCTTGGGCACGGGAGGCAAAAGCAGCATTTTACTGCGCTCAAGTTGTAAGCATTTGCCTCCTCTTCTCTTTGTATCTTTATGAGTACCTTTAATTTTACCTACAATGACCCTGTGGAATTGATAGGGATACGGGTTCGCGTCCGGTTCATGTTGAGTATGTCGAAAAATCCCTTAATATGATTAACCGGATCCGTCAATTTGTACTGGATCCGATATGAGCATTTTGATGCCGGAATCGCCGGAATACAGGATCCGGTTTTCCGGATTGCAATCCCTAGATTTAAGGATACGAAAATAAGTAGGTAGGTAGGTACATGACTTCCATTATTATTATTTAGATTGAACATCGCTTAATGTCCCAGCACGTGCAAGCTAATCCCACACAATTTCCTCAAAGCCTCGAAGTGTCTCACAACAAAGTTTTATTTTTTAATCCATTCAATATTTGACAGGGTACTTGATTAATTATTGCACAATGTCTTCTAAATTCGAACTTGACACAAAGACGAACTAATCGATAAATTATCTATTAAAAGGTTTCTTCTTTATATTATTCATTTCTTTTTACCTTATTTTATACAGAGTTCTTCAACTCTGGGCTTCTTCTTAGTAAAATAAATTCTAAATAGTAAAAGATCGTTTTATTTTACATACTATGTAAAACTGAAAAACTACGAACTATTGAGAAATCCTCTAACTTGTCAAAGAAATAGTGACGAAAACGGTTGAGCTTATAAAACACCGTTTAATTGCAACTACCGTGTAAAAATTTGTTTATAATTATACAAAACACAAAATTTCTCTCAACTATACAAAATATTATGTGGCTTTTTAAATACCTACTAGGTAGGTATGTGTATTATTAAATATATTATGCATATTAAAAAGGCACAAAGTATTAAAATTAGATAATACCCCCTATTCCAATTCAAATTAAGTGCGCACTAAACTAAAATAAGAACGTTCCTACTTTAGTTAGCCGGATTGGTATTCGAGAAATTTTAGAACGTTCCTTTTTGTTCCTAATTGGATTTTAGTTTGAAATTAGTTCATTTTGGTATTCGGATTTCGTATTTAAGTCAATTTTAGTGCGTTTATCTGTCAAAACGTTCCTAATCTTAGTTCACACCTAATTGTATGCGTCTAAAAAGATATCTGATGATATTTTTATGATAAACGTTTTTTTTAACCAAATATGTAATTATAAAACAAGTTTATTTTAATTAAAAATATTAAGCATTTCCCCCGAATTTATTATAAGTAATACAAATAATAGCATCAAAAATTATTATCATTGAACACCAATGCAATCATACAGTCGTCTTCGTTACACTTCGGGTTGGTTCGGCAGTTTCCGGCGACCATGTTACTTGGAACTTGCTTGGAACATGGAACTCGTTTGAATTTGTCTTCTCCGATTGGCTGTCCGCTTATCAGCATCAACCAATAAGGCGCATGGTCGATCCATAGACAATTATAATTAAAAAAATATATTTATAGTGAACTAATATTAGTTTTTAGAACACGGCAATAATTCCGAATACGAATTTTAGTTCGAGTGAACTTAATTCTAAATAATTTGGAACGTTCTTAATAAGAACGTTCCAAAATCCGAATAGGGGGTAATGTATATTCCAAAGAGATGTTAAACCGGCTAAAAATTAGTTAAGCTGCATACGTGATGTAAGCAATATGCAGTACCTAATAAAAAACTATGTCATAACTTCTGATGTGAGGGATTTATTCAGATGTGTTATTCAAAATATTGTTGTCATTATTTGAAAATTTGGGAACGCGATGGTAAAGAGTTTGAAAACCAGTTGCTTGTTTGTTTATGACAGATTAGAAGGTTTGCTATTTTTACATATTGAATGGATGTACGGGGAAACCATTTTTAGAAAAAAAAATTGTTTAAAGGGATTAGTAGAGAAGGCAAGGCTTCTTTGTTTTGAGATAGTATATTTGGCCCTCGATAGGACAAATAGTTTTTTTGAAGTTTAGTCTAGATCCACGCTCCGATGGGAGACGTTCTTAAATTTTGTGTTGAAGTGTTTGAGTAATTTTTAATATCCTTCGCATATTTCAATTGTACATATTATGTATGTACCTACCGGGGTGTGTCCGAGTGTGTTGTTATTAATACGGGATTTGCGTGCGACTTGATTGATGTGTATCTTTGGAGGTTGAAATATCACATTTGATAAATTCGCGTTTGATAAAACTTAGAATCTTCGGTTTTGGATTAAGCCTTCTGTTTAATGATTATAATATATTATTTTTTATTGTTCGACTGGGCTAACCAATGAGGGAGGATGCGTGGCGGATCGTTAGATTGGACAGCCCCGTGGTAATTCAACCTCCAACTATGAATGTGACGTGTTTATTTTCGTTTTGTGCTTTTTTGCTGAATATTTGAAGGTATGCAGAATTTTGGGTGAGTGACCAGATTTTTTTGATATTAGAATTTGTATGGACACAGAGAGATGTTTTCTTGTGTGGTATTTTGTTTGTTGCTTGGTTGCCCCGCCAAGCATGCTTATGAGCAAGTTGCTCGATTGGTTTTAGCTGAGAGATATATGGCCGATGCGTTACGGCATTGTTTTGAATATTTGTGATCTCTGTGTGCCATTGGGCTTATTGTATTGCAGCATGTACCTCCCTGTATTGTTTTCACACGTCACATGTCAAGCACACGTCGCGAATTGTTATCTGTCATTCGCGGGTTACCCCATTTTCCGATACCAGTGATGTGACCTATCTTTAATGTTTATTTTTGAATCCGGTTAGGAATTTGATATTTAGAACCTTCTAGTAAGCTTAGTGTAGAATTTTCATTTGTAAAATTAGGTACGTCGGCGTGTTCCCCGAGAGAGTAATTTTGTTATGAATATCCGGTCGCGATAGTATGATATTCTGAGCTTGTTATTGCCCGCACATAAGATAGATTAATATGTATTTTGATCGCGCCGTTGTAAATATATTACAGTTATAGTTACGGAACCCGTATGATAATATTTAGTATGTCAGGAGGGCTGTGGACTGAAGATATACCTCACATGACTCTCCGGGAGAATGGGTTGACTGAATTGGACGCTCTTCAGCTCAGCTCAGGAAGTTCTCTTCGAAAAAGCAGTGCACAAGCCCAAGATGGTGAGCCACTCGGAATCCTACTGAGGAAAACTTGCGGCCCGACGAACAGCCCACGGATAGTACGTAATTTGACTAGAAGGTTGATTTTTTGTTCGTCTATAAAGTAATTGAACGTTCATTTTGATATTGAGATCGATAATAATTAAATGCACGCGAGGTAGACATTAAAATTGTTAATAGGCAGGATCGTTTTGACTGTAGCTAGTCGTGGCATATTTTCGGACCTTCGGAGTTTTTTTTTTGCCTGAATTTTGGCAAGAAGGTTCGTTTGACATGGAAGGCCTTCTTTCGGTGGCTAATTCCTCCCATGGACCTCGAGCATGCTTATCACTTCAAATGAAACTTAAAATGAGGCTGATATCATCTTATCAGTTTTGATAAACAAAATGTGATGAAAACCCAATAACGAAGCTAATGCACATGAAAGTTCGCATAATATGCATCAGGGACGAGATTTTATTCGTGCCGTCTCTTTCTGCACAACACTATCCTTTACCCGTATCTAAGTTATTGGTGAGGATGATGCCGTTAAGCCACGGCTAGACTATGGCCCATGCTGGCCAAATAGAGGCAAGTAATGTGGCCGCTTCACCAATGACCAATATCGCCCAATATTTGACATTGGCCGTTACTTGTATACTTGTCGATCGAGTCCGCAAGTATTCACCAATATTGGACCAATGTTGAAACCTGCATGTCTTCCATGCTGTTATTTTCATAGTTTTTCGTACATTTTTTTTTAATTCAGATAAAATAATGGAAGTTGACAATATGACATTTATTGCAGCATCCTATTCAGTGATACATGCAGCATCTGCTTTTCTGTTATTAAATAATGAAAAACGTAAACGGCAAAGACGGTGGTGGATGCTTTCTTTAAACCACTCGAGAACTAAGTATGTACCCATGATTCTTGTTTTTTTTTATCAATATCTTTTATTTTCATTCATGTTATAGCCGAAATCAACCTGTAAGAGCTAAGTAAATATATACCTATTGCAAAACAATAAACATCAATAAACATTGAAGATTAGGTTTAATAAAATTATGAATGTTTCTATTGTGTATATTTGTGAATTGGAAATTATATTAAAATATTCCTTTTTGCCCAGGGAGATAAACTCTATTGAAATTCCCACTCAGATAGGAGTATACAGTGAATAATTGGAGAGTGGAATGTAAAATGATGAATAAAAGCAAGAATTAATCAATTGATCAGTAAAAGAAACATTGTGTGGCAGTCTAGCCTCGTGCCAGCTGTCAAAGTTGGGCCAATAGTATAGCCGGGTGTACAAGTATATTTGACAAATATTGCTACTTGCCAATGCTTGGCCAAAACCCCTATTTGGCCAGCCTGGACCAGCATGGGCCATAGTGTGGTTACATTAAATAATTTGGTTACTATATTGAGCTTTTCAGACGGAGAGAGAGAATGTCATGAAAAAGCTCTAAGATTATTTTAAAAGCTTTCGTGTACTTACTTGTCGTGTTAGTGTCTGAGTATTCATCGTCGTCCTCGATTTCAGACGGAGGAGGATCTTCATCTTCGGGCAATACTGGCGGAGGCAAGGGAGGTGCCGAAGGGTCCAAGTGGTGTGGAGGTGGCTGTAGCGGGGGAGGAGGTGGTGCCAAAGGTGGCAGCCCTTCCGCACCACACACGCACAGCAAAACACTGACTAACACCAGCAAACTTGGCCTCATGACTCCCGTCTCCGAGAATCACGCATCGCAACACTGAAAAGAAAAGAAAAAACAATTGAAATTATTAAACTAACCAGATAAAAGTTCAACATTAAATTGGACCCTTCATACATCCCAAATATTCCAGCAATTGGATAAACATTTTTACTCGGATTTAATTCTGATTGAATCTCGAACATTAAATTAAATTTCTTTGGACATAAAGCACGTAGAGAGGAGGACAGCCTTGACAAGCTGATAATGGTTGAAAGAGCGCCAGGTACAAGACCACGGGGCAGATCTCCTGTAAAGCAAAACATCCACGCGACGACACTTCATAGAGCCGTATATCTGGCAGAGGACAGAACATCCTGGAGAGCAATGGTTCGAGAAATAATTCGTGATGGTTATTGGGTTAAAGAAGAGAGCTAAAGAAAATACCTAATAGGCGACATAGTGAGAACGGGTATTAACTGACTCAGAGAGAAGGAGAAACTTATGGACCATTCATAATGACTTAAAAGACAAGACCCTTGCATCCCTTTTTTCCATTCCTTCCCCCTAATACTAAAAAGTATGTGAAACAAAAAAGTATGAGATAGGTACTCAAAAATGTGTGATGAATAAAATACGGGAAACATGTAAATGGTGGTGTAGGTAAATAAAATAAATAAATAATGACAGAAACCTGGCTGATTCATGTGACGTGGTCAGATGAAAAATCAAAGATTGTTGGTGCCATCAAATATTGACCAGGACGCTATGGGGAACAAATAAATAAAGCCAAACATAGGGGGATATGAGAAAAAGAATTAGATTTTTTTCATCTAATGTTAGCCTTAGATTTGACAGAGGCATGTTTGCGGGTGGATAAATGGACTCACCAGCTTGCAGATGTTCAAACTATCAATCGACTGACAGACGAGAGCCCAGATCAAGACTTCTTGTAGTGCTCGCAATTGCTAATGCTGTAGATCAATTTTTGAACGACCATGACAAAAAAGATCTAAAAGACTCGACGAACTAATGTCTTAAGGCGCGTTTATATACCAAACGAACAAAGACCCAGAGCTTGAAAATAGAGTATAACATTTTCTTAATCGTTGATACTAGACACCATGGAAACAACAACTTAATAGCGACCATATCAACGATTAGGAAAATATACTTCATTTTCTAGCTCTGGGTCTTTGATGGTTTGGTATAAATGCACCTTTAAACTAAAGTATTATCATAGGTAAAAACAAGCCTCGACTACTACAGTAGGTAAAACTTATCAAAACTAGATATTAATGGTCAACAACTTCAAATAATGCCGGGGAATTGTTTCAAGTTGTTGAATTGGTTTGAAGCAAGCTGGCCTTCGTCAAACGACACAATCGTGCATATGACGCTGCCTGTACTCTACGCCGAACTAACAAAGCCACACTGAACACAAAGGGAGTCACGCCGCCCCTAAGCCATCAGCGGTGTCACCTCGAGTAACAATACAAAGCCAAACAGGTTAATCATCCCTCAGGTTTTAATTGATTTTAAATACACATCTTTTTACCATTTTACCATTCTCTGTCGCAGTTTCTGATTCAGTTTGTCATTGCTGAAAAGAGTTCTCATTTTATTAAATGCAGCTCTTGCTGCCTCTATTCTGCATTTTTGACTTCCACATCTGGGTCGAGAGTCTCTGTGAGAAATATGTATTTCATTTATTCGATAGGCGCAATGTATGAAACAGATGGTTTGAAAAACAAGAATGAATGAATGGTAACACATTCTGAGGCCCTGTGCTAGCTGGTCGCATGATCGCACGATCGTGCGACTGCGATGATCGTATGAACGCGGATGCCCTGTTCAAACATATAACATTTTTGTCTAATAAAACTTGACATAGAGGCTGTATTTCGTACGATAATTGAAAAAGAAAAAGAACGCATAAGGGGATAAAGGTCAGTTAACTACTTGACAATCTTGACATAAAGGATGAATGTCACTTATTATAGCCACCTAGCGAATGTTTTTCAAAACTTTTGAATGTTAATATCAGAACACTCTATAGTATCCTCGAAATGAACTGGCAGCCGGGGCATAAAATTAAAGGACCCTAAGTATCATTTCAGGATACTATAGTCTAGTCTAGTTCATCATAGAATATCTCAAAACATACATTTCTGACATTCAACCTTTATCAATCAATTGTTCCGAGCAGCCCAGGACAGAGAAGGATTCACCGCAGTGATCGCCGACATTGGGAATACCTGACATGGCACCAAAAGAAGAAGAAGATATTTCTCAAATACGGTTTGATGGTGTTTTTTTTTTTTTACTTAATATTCTTATTTTCAACCGGAAGTTAATTACATTGAATAGGTACCCATTAAAAAAATTATATTCAAAGAACCTGTGTAAGCTCGCAAAAAAATCAAAGTAATTCTTAGCCTTTTTGATTCCGCTGATACCATCATTTTCAGGCTGTAAATGCGAGCTTTTGAAAACATCCCTTAGGCTGATTATAAATTCCACATCAACAACAAAAGACAGGGATTTCTTTACCCCATTAGACGTCCCTTGTTTACCATTGAGTCTACTTAAAAAATAAAGCACGATGTAATTGCGTATTTAAGTAAGAACCACCCTACTATTAAGGGTTGAAGAAAATATCAAAGTACAAACGGAATTCCAAGCGTAATCAGTCTAAAGACAGAATTATATGCAACTTAAAATAACGGAATAGACAGTGTAAGTCCGCTGGGTGCTCTGCCATTTCACTGCAGCAGTAGACCGCAGCGTCACCCTGCTCTCTTTTATGTGGAGCCCTCCAGAACAAATTACCACCAGAACACATTCATAAACAGAGCATGCAACAGTTTCAATAGAAACTGTATGGATGTTCCTGAATTGGATCCCTTTTGTAGTTCTGTTAAGAGGTTCAGGAATAGGTTGGTGGCAAGGTCCATTCAGGGAGCATCCCAAAGTGAACCTCGTGAGAGATGATCGCTGTCATGGTGTACCGGCGTGTTATCGACCTATTCGCAGACTTACGGACGAGACAGACTGTTTAGTACAGACTATCCGACACTTGACCCCTTAGGACAAACTGACTGACGAACCCATACAGACATTGACTATACAAAATAATCTCCTAGCCCTCCTTCCTTCCCCCTCCATTCCCCACCCTTCCTTCCCCATTAATATGAAAGTGAAATCATACATCAGCGTAAAGACAATGTAATAATAAGAATTGTAATTAGTGTGAATTAATGTAAATAATTGGGATACACATAAATGGCATTATAAAAATGTAAATGAAATATTGAATATTGTAAACTTAATAAAGCTCTCTGTATCCAATAAATAAAAAAAAAATAAAAAATGGCTGAAATTTTCACGCAACAAAATCGACGTAAATTCCAAAATATTCAACACTAAATCATTAAAAAACTGTTATATACCTATACCTACTTAGTCTTTTATGTGAATTATTATTTGTATTCGTGTGCATATGTATTTATAATTTTAATCATAATTGTATCTACTGTTTCTGACACTGTGCCTGAATGGGCCTATATGGGTGGAAATGTAAATAAATAAATATACAACGAGTAGGTTTTAGTAGAAATATGCAATATTTGTATGCGAATATGCAAGTAAATATAATCCGGTTCTGGTAATCGTATTGGAGGCTAGTTATGGAATATTTGGGAATGTCATTGCATCATTTCCATTCCGAGATACCAGAACCAGACATTCAGAATTCATCTAATTTTGTAATGGATTAAACACCTTTTTTCAGTTACACACACATTTTAGATTAGTATTAATATTTTCATATCCGAAAATATATTTTATTCACATGATTTGAATTCAAATAATAATAATTATTATTGCCAGTTACATTTTACAAAAAAATTAATTTATACAGTAAATATTGTGGAAATTTTTACCATTTAATTTACTGTCGCAAATTCCACAAGCTACAGTCAAATGAAAGGAAACTAATGGATCACATAATTCTGAATATGAGGAACTTTCAAGAAGATGGTCTGAAGACATTGTTGTGCAATGGGTGTTTCCAGAGCTTCCAGGACAGTTTGTAATGGAAAAAATGGGAAGAAGTAGGTAGGTATATCCAGTAGTAGACAGAAAAAGTTATGACCAAATTCGCTACATTTGAAATAAATTTCCTCGGTAGAATTCTGGAGGTTTCACCGCATCACGAACGATACTATACGGCGGCGTATGATATAGAGTTTGCTGAAATAAGTGTAAGGGATGATTTAGGAATTAGGGTCCCATCAAGACAAGACACTCTCCTACTGAGTCCTTCCAATCCAAACTCCCTTTACGCCCCACTTAGGAGCATAGGGAGGCAACAAGAGCTCTCAATTGCGCTCGATCTTGCGCAATGTTTATGACCTCCTCACACGCCATGTTAGATTCCTCAATTGTGCTTCAAAGGAGAGGAAGACAGTATGATAGGGTTTTCCATGTCTTCGGGACCCTGTTGGAAGGAAGAACAGCGCTCTCATCCGCCAACTGTCATTCGGCATCCTCAACATATGTCCCAGTCAAGCCCATCTCATCACCATACTAGTAACAGTGATGGGCTCACGCTGGGTGCGCAGGGATATAGCGTCGTTCGTGATGCGGTAGTACCATCTTTCACCCAAAATTCTCCTGAGGCACTTCATTTCGAAAGCTGCGACTTTTTATGCCTTGGCTTTGGTCAGGTGCCAGGAATTACACTCATACAGGAGAATGGGCAACACACATACATCAAACAGATTACATTTCATCTCGACATTAAACGTTCCAGTCTTAAGAGCTTAAAATAGTCGAAGGATTTGGACGTGTGGTGTATTGACATTGCCCAAAAGCCAGAATATGTGTTGGTATGTAGAAAGAGAAAAGACAAAAAAAATATATAAATAATTGCTGACTTCTCATGGATTTTAATAAAACTTTATAACACACTGATACAACTTCGTCACCAACAATGTAAACCCATTTCCCGAAACAGGTTTTTAGAGTTTTTTTTATATATAAAAAAAATCTAAAAACCTTTATTAATTCTGTAGACTAGAGGATCCATTGTTTGCATCCTTATTCGGGTAAACACATTAGCTGTAAATTAAACAAATAAACCCACGTGAGGCTGCGTACAAACAGGCTGTATTGTCTCTACTATATAAAATTGAAACGTCCACGCGTGATGTTTGAAAGTTTGTCCACCTACTTCCGTCTCCTTTATTTCCCTTGAGAATAAAAACATATCGTTTTTGCTGGATTAGGGTGAAAACACAAAGAACGCCGATTTCGACAGGCGCTGTTCGGCGCAAAGAATGTTTCTATGCATTTGAATGGGCATACGCAGGAACATGAGCAGGACATGCCTTTCCGGCATGCCCTTTAAAATGCATTGAAACCATAGACAACTTGTTTGCGGCGATCGGCTTCGGTCGGAATCGGCGTTCTTTGTGTTTTCACACTTACTATGAACATTTAGGAAATTCTGCAATAGAGCTCAAAAACCTTTAAAAATATCAAAAGGGAATCGCGAAAATAATTAAGTCATTAAAATTCAAGCATTATCCACCAGTCAACCGGTTCTGTCTAATCGGAGACAAGATATTGGCTCCAGATTAATTTTTATAATAAAATGGAAAAAAAATTCTCGTTAAGATAATATACTCGATCGTATGAACATACGTTTAAACCGCATTGTTTTTTTTTCATGTACTTATTCAAGAGATTTACCTATTTAGCTTATACGTAAGTATGTTTTAACTATCTTCAAAGAACTTCAATGAATTAACCGGTACTCTAAACTAAGCGCTGGTTAACTAATATATTCTATAATATAATAATTAGTAAGTTCGTCCGTAATTCGCTATTTCCGTTAAAACACCAATATTTTTCATACTAATCAATATTATTCGTATGTAAGTCGATAGTTGCTATGACAATTATTAACAACGCAAATCCTACATACAACTTGTTGGGAAAGAAATGTCAATCGGTGGTCGGTTGGGTTGGAAAAGTCTCAACTTTTGAAATGAAGTGCCTAAGGAGAATTCTGGGCGTAAAATGGTACCACCACATCACGAACGACGCTATACGCCGGCGCACCCAGCGTGAGCCCATCACCTCTACCATTGTGGGGAGGAGATGGACTTGGCTGGGACATGTGTTAAGGATGCCGAATGACAGCTGGCCGAGGAGAGCGCTGTTCTTCCTTCCATCAGGGTACCGAAGACGAGGAAGACCCTTTCACACTGTGTTCCGCTCCTTCGAAGCAGAGCTGAGGGACATGGACATGGTGTGGGAGGAGGTCATAAACATTGCGCAAGATTGAGCGCAATGGAGAGCTCTTGTTGCCTCCCTATGCCCCTGAGTGGGGTGTAAAAGGGAGTGTTGTTGTTGGTTGGGTGTTCGGCGATAATCTAGAAAGAATTTTGGTTTGTGATTGGTAGAATAGAAAAGAGAAAATAAATATTTCTCACATATAAAATAATCAATATTATGTTCACATGAAATTTAAAAAATAAACATAATTTCAGCTGATGAAAAAAGGTTGAGGCTATATAGATCCTACTTTAAGGAACGATATAAATTATTCATAAAAGAAATCAAACAATCAACAACCCTTTTCTGTACTTGTCATCCGACAAGTTTTTCCGCTAGTTTTTATATAAAAGAGATGGAATATTTTTTCAGTTTTTTCCTTCGAAAATAAAATGTGAATTTCAGCGAGAATAAGTCGTACGGTTGACCTAATTTTAAACGTTTCACGAAGTACAGAAATGTCCTCGTAATTTAATTCATTTTATGGGCCTTGATAATAATTAGAAATTTTTTTTTTAGGAATATGTAGGTATTTAAAAATATTATGTCCCACGAATTCTGCGTCTGGGGTTCAGATAATTAATTCGAGGTGGTGAACGCTTATTCTATTGGAAAACTTTTTTTTACTATGCACTATGGCCCAACGCATCAATATGTAGATAAAAGTTCTTGGTAGCCATCTACAAGATAAGGTTATGTAATGGATGAATTGACGGAAAGAATCTGACGGCCGCATCAATTGAAAACTATCCAATCCATGGATATCTAGATGATAACAGTGTTGCTATGATTTCTATGGATTTGAGTTTTCGCGCCTTGTTTTGATAATTAATGCGTAATGAACCAAATATTTAGGTTAGGTTCTAATGTTGTTTTTTGTTTTCCATGTTATAATTTTGTACCTAATCGGCTTTTATCAGGAGAATGTCTTTTTAGAAGAAAAAAAAAGTAAAATGCATGGAAAATTAGGTAATTAAAGAAAACTCTATGCAGACAACCTTATTAGTACTTTTACCCCTATAATTTTTATTCCAATTATGAAATTTTGACAGAAACTGTCAATTGGTGCGATTGACAGAATGCGGATGGAATATACGTGGTTTAAAACAGACGCATCGTTCGGAATCGCATTGGTCAAATGATAATTAATTCATCACCATACAAATTGTCAATTGGTGCGATTGACAGAATGCGGATGGAATATACATGATTTAAAACAGACGCATCGTTCGGAATCACATTGGTCAAATGATAATTAATTCATCACCATACAAATTGTCAATTGGTGCGATTGACAGAATGCGGATGGAATATACATGATTTAAAACAGACGCATCGTTCGGAATCACATTGGTCAAATGATAATTAATTTATCACCATACAAATTCGAATTCAATATTCATAGTTAGGAACACAGGACAACGTCTGTCGGGAAAGCTAGTATTATTTATAAAACATGAAACTGGGTTAGAAATTTGGGTTGGCTGGAAGAGATCCTGCGGGATAAGTCCGCCCTTTGACTCTCGTGACAGGATTATATCAGGACTGCATTTTTGGAACAATAAAGCATTATTAATTATTTATTATTTAAACTTTACAATGATTTAACAGTAAGTTTGAGTATTTAACAACATTTCGATCACAATTTAGATTCTTTATTACAGATCGTTTGTTTGAAAACCGGTAAATTGGTATCTTTTTATGATTTTTTTGTTCGAAGCTTCAAAATTATATTTCATTATAATATGTATATTTTCTCTTTACGTTTGATGATGATGTATATAATTATCATTTTGGTTTATGGAAAAACAAGTCGAAAGTTCCTCACATTCACGGCGTTATGGGAGTTTATAAACGTCAGTGAACGCTATCAGCCATCCTAGAGATAAGTCGTTATCCAACAGAAGGTACCTCTTGTTAAAAATGGAGTCGGATATCCTAAACATAAGCGATATCTACACATTAAGGCGGGAAATATCTCAAAGAAAGGCTTTTTCTGTAAGATATATTTATCTATCTACTGATTGGTGCGTTGAGCCTATAAGTGCCAGAGTTCTTCTTTTTTTTCCGGCAATGCACCCGATCTCGAGTGATTTATGCCCTAATTGATTCATAAAAAACAAACAAAAATAGAAAAATTAAATAAATTAGTTATAGTAAAGAACCACACACCTCAGTAAAAAAACAAATCCCCCAAAAAATATGGACAGAGAAAGAAATTACCCAAGAGTTGTTGGAATATTTTGGGTGGAAAGAATCAGAAACGGCTAATAATCTGCAGCGGATTGTGTAGTAACTAGTTGCATGTAAACATGAGATCCAACTGTCGATGGCCTGAATCGGTATGTTTATTGTATGAAACGATGTCGTATAAATTTTTACAAAAATTGTTAAGAAAAGTTTGAGATGTACTGCCATAATGTATGTATTTTTATAGAAAATTAAATTATCTAGTTGATGTGTTTCGGCGTTTTTCGATATTTTTATAAAATTCTGAAATATAGGCACTGAAACTCGTAAATTTGTCATAAAACAATATTTTTCTTTATAAAAAAAGTTTGAGAAACCCTGGAACGTTTTCATTAAATGTGATTTGAGATATTGTATTTTTCTATATACATACACATTTTTAGGGTTCTAGCTTTTATTGTTTTCGAGATATATGAAAAAATTAAGTAAAAATTCAAAGGTTATTACCCCTGACTGAAAGAAAATTTCAAAATTCTAAGTATACAATTTTTGTAGACTTAAAGTATTCAATATTTTCTGAAATTTTAGGATCTGTGCATCAAGCGAATCAAAAGTTCTAAGGGGGGGGGGGAGACACACCCTGACACACACACAGACACACCCTCTAAATGTTCTCCGAATCCTGAGTAAGTCCATATAGAACATATATGCTGCGAAGCCTCTAAGTTGGTGTTTTTTGTCGTCGTTTTTGTTTCATTAAATTATTGTATGGAACAAGCAAGGCATTTCGTAAATGGGCCTTAACGCATAATGTTGTATTATGTTGATTTATTTAATTGTTTTTAAAATTATTATTGAAAATGCTTGAACAATCAATTACTAAGTAAATTAACGGAAACAAATCCAGAGGATTACACAATCCTCTCCACGCACAACATGACATTGTCTATCGATCGTTTTGTTTGCGCAGTTGACATTCTCAGTTTTATAAAATATTACATAACTCAGTTCAAATGATATTTTGTAGAATGTCTCTTTATAATTAAAAATATTTTACCTCTAAAATATCCCGGAAAATTATAGTATTCGTCACGTACCATTGCACGATGAGATTGTGTGTGTAATGCGATACACGGTGTATACAATGTAATGAAATAATATTGAAGTGTTTGTGTGTCTTTACGTAGTGAAAGTTCATTATAAAAGATTAAAAGGACGTAAATGCACTTCAACACGAGATTGACGAAAGCGCTCGAGCTCAGATAATCTATCGTGAAAGTGCAACTACATCGTTTTCAATTATTATTGTTAATGCGATGAAATATATCCTATGCTATGAAATATATAACTTTGCTAATATCACTTTATTTAAAAACCAAAGTTTGTTTTAATTAAAATACATTCTAAAATGGAGAAATATCACAAAGTTCTGGAGAAAAAATGTATTGAATTCATATTAAACACGTTTTGTATCTACGTAGTGTGTTTGCATTTTTTTTCATCGCATTCAGCTAAAATATTATGGTGGATGGAATAAATTTTATTCTAAAAGCAAAAAATAAAAAATTCATCAAACAAATTCTTGCTTGCATACCTACATATAAATATGCATACACATTTTCGCTTCTGAAGGTTCTATGGAAATTCAATGTTCGTTTTGTGAAATTTTGTTCTGCCATCTCGTTAAGCTGCAAAATATTTATTGCTTGGATGATTTCAAATAATAGATAATACAGTATGTAGGTATACCTAATATTTTAAGAGCCCTGTGCCAGTGTACAAGTTTTTATTATCTAACAAATTTTGCGAAGTTGCATGACTCCGTGTTTACCTGACCACCGTACAGAGTCTACATTATACATCTACAACAGACTAATGCTAGATACAGACACATGGTACCTACGTAACTAAGTACTAGCAAGGCGACCTTTTTCGTCGATCAAATTTAATTTTAGTTTATAAATTGGTTGTCACCTTCCACAGAGTCTTCCCAACAAATTATTTTTCAATTTTGCGTCGGAGAGGGAACTATAATTAAAAAGGAATTTCTAGACATCTTTTAAGACGGCAGGAATAAATTGATTGCGAATTCATTTATTTGAGTTATGAAGATGTATTTTGATGGGGTCCTAAATTTATTTTCTGAAATGAGCATTTAAGATGTGGTATTACCATGGGTTAGAGCAACACCATCTATATAAGAAAGTCTTAGCGCTAGGAGTGTGACGTCACATTGTAAGGCCCAATATGCATATGCCTTATATCTGTATGTACTTACCTGTACTCTATGATATCTGTCAAACAGCACAGTCGGCCTGGATCTCGGGTGTGACGTTAGAGGAAAAATGGCCGCCAGCGCTAAGGCCTTCTTATATAGGTAGTGTTGGTTAGAGCTTCTCGAAGATGAGTATGTTTACTCTTTCACATGCTTTCTTTAATGTTAAAGATTCGGATGAAACAAGGAGAGGAAAACCAGAAATCCCAGGAAAGTAATATTAGGATGGACTGCCTTTGGAAAAACGAATCATCTCATTGGACTCAAAAATAAAGACATACCTACACATATATTTGAAAAGACGAGCCTATGAACAATGTATGGTTGACTAGACAAGACAGTTTGCAGAGTTGCTAGAAAGGACGAGGTTTCCGTAAGTGTGTTCCTAGATGGCGTTCCCCCTTTGAAAGTTGAATGAGTGGATTGGTATATTTCGGCAGTAGAATTTCCCAAGATGGCCGCTCAAAGGCAGAAAATAAACAGTAGAGTCCCTCAGCCAAGATTCGCCTTAAACAAAAGATCAGAAATATTAGAAACCCCCGATATTGATAATAAGTGAGAAAGAATTCGATCAAGACTGCAGTTTATTGCAATGTGGACAATAATTAGATAGACCAAGTCCGGGCGTCTAGCAGCTTTTGAAATGTGGTGCTACACTGCTATAGACGCCTACTAAGGATCCATTGGTCTGAACATACACTAAATTACAAGGTACTGGTAGAGCCGGCGAAACATAAGGCAACAAAAATAGTTGTCCAACGACGTGGCAATGGATAGGACATCCAGGCACCCGAGTCTGCTCTTTACCATCGACAAAGGAATGATTGAGGGCAAAAATCATAGAGGTTAGCCCACAGATAACTATATAAATACCAGATGATCGGGGACATGCTCTGCAGCACCTACCAGAAACTTAAGTGACAGAGAGGAGTGGAGGAACGAAGTCAACATTCTTGGTGCATACCGATCTCAGGAATGTGAGAAGAGAAAAAGGTAAACATTGTATAACTTATGCTCTGGAAAACATTACGCCCACTGTCAATACATGAGATTATTATTATATATTCTCAATTTAAAGAGAACAATCTCCTCTGATCTAGCACGGTAACAATATGACCTGCCTTTCTTCAGAAGAACGGAACACAACATTATTAATTGGCATATGTTTACAATATCAATCGATATTTATAAAAAAAAAGCAATGCATACAAAACAGTTATATTACCGAGCACATTAAAATTAATATTTGTATACAAACTCTAATTATATTATTAAAACGTACGCATTTTACACACTCGAGTTGTGTTAGTTATTACAATTAACTATTATGAATGGAAATAATCATGCATCTAACTACACATGTAGATGTGACAGATACTACACATTAGCGGACGACAACATTTGGCACGAGTATTATCAAATAATAAAAAATGTGTTGCTATATAAAAAATGGAGCCCTCTTTACCTTAGTCATTACATTACGTGTGAACGGCTGGAACGATTTCGCTTTTTCTTTTTTTTTGTGTTTCTCAGGTTATAATGAATGAAAAAATTAAAGTTGCGCAACATTAGAAAATAATTTAAGAAAAGATAACGTAAGTTACCCTTCTTAGTGCTTTGACAATAAAAACTAATAATTTCTCGATTGAAATTGGCGTTTGATGTGACTGTCAGTTCTTTTATAGTTGGTGTGATTATAGAATCTACCCTGCAAACATTGTGCAAAACAGATGCACTTATTACCTAATTAAATTACATGTACTTTTATACTTATTTGTTGCACTGTTTCTGTGTAATATATTGTGTAAATAGGTTTCTTATTGTATCTTTCTGTTTGCTTGTGTATATTTGTTTATATAATAAAAGTTTAATCATTAACTAAATTATCATTCACAAATTAAATAGTAAAGACGGGAAAACCTCTCCGGGGAAAGCTAATGATAGATGAATGTGAATGACATCCTATTTTTGTAGAATATTGTGTCGTAATAACAGTTAAAAAAAACAGTTCAATTTATTTGTATATTTGATAGAACTAGTAAACATTTTTTTATACAAAAATGGATCTGTGCTCACTCAAAGTGAACATAAATATACTCTCTGACTCGTTCATAGTAAGCTACATAAAGCTTGTGTCGTGAAAAGGGAAATCGGCAGCAGTTCAGCCGTACAGGGCCATGTATGGCTGCGCTGAAGTCAACTAGATTTTCTGTATTTCACACAATTTTGAATAACATTGCTATTTTTTATGGAGACGGATACCAACATTTTTAAAGCCCCTGAATATAATATGCGTTGAAATAAATTAATAAAATATTGTATGACAGGTTAGGCGAAAAATCTTTCTACCGTTTAAAATTTAATATAAAAATTACAACCGTCGCCGGCTAAACCGTTAAATTATAAATGATGAAAACTTTTGATGAGAAACGTCCATTTCAATAATCCATGACGAGCACGAAAATAATAACTTTTGACCCACATTGTAATTTGATTCGTCTGTTACTGACATGTTCGTCTCCCGAATACCTTCAAATACCATCTTTTTGGGACTCTTTTATGTTATTTGCCGCAGTACCGTCTCTTATCTTGAGTTGTAATAAAATTGGTGTCCTCTTTAGAACCCAATACATATTTATAAGTTAAACGAATTTGAATGCAGATGTTTGCGAAAAAAATATAGGTACAATTTTGTTCAGACGAATCTCTGTGGAATCAAAAAAACAAATTGGAAATTGACAGTTTGGAAAAAGCTTCTGAAAAAACCCTCTAAGGGGATTCTCTTAGAATAACTAATTCAGTCAATAACAGAACTGTTACATTGGAAAATTTCTACATCAAAACCAATGACGCATCAGTAAAATAATCCCAATGTTAAAATTATTCAGATTGTACCGCATATATTGCGCCTTTTCTGACCTTTCTAGGGGCGTGACCTCACGGTCCCGAATTGATTTCCTGCCTCTTACAGGATGCTCAAAACAGTCAGGTCAGAAAAGGTGCAAGAAGTAAATCTTGGGCATCCGGAACCCATCGGAGGGGGTTGAGACAGCTGATGTCCCTTCTGCGATGGCGTAATATCGAGCGCAATGAATCTCTTGTGGCCTCCCTATGCCCCTAAGTGGGGTTCAAAGGGAGAATGAAGAATAACTGCTAATATTACGCTTCCAAAAATATAATTATTATTAGACTGTTTGTAGGTAAAGATTTATCACATTAGCGTAACTGTTGTACGTTTATAAAATGAATTACTTACGGCATTGTAATTACGCCACTGCCTCATACAAAGCTACTGCGTTATTGATCGACTTGTCCCACAATTGTTGGATTTAACTGGCTGTTTGAAGGCAGAATAATTGAGGGCGGAAAGACCTAGTTTGAAACTTGTACCCACTAGACACATACCTAGCGACTAGAGGATTGGTATATAAAGGATGGCAGCTTTTAGATTTATACACTTTCGTTATATTGCAGAATTAATATGAGTCTTAATATCTTTGTCCAAAGATAATCATCTATAAGAACTAGTGTCTGATGTGAAATACATAGTTATTTTTTTTCTAGTATTGTTCTGTTCTATTTGATAGTAAGCTTGTGAATGTTTAAGATATACCATTAAACACCCCAACAAATAACTTGTGTTACATATTTCAGTGTATTCTTCAATGTATATAAGTAATTGAACGGCCGTTAATTGGCAGACGTTTTTTCACTCCACACACATATGGTAACCAAATTATTCAAACGTTTGAAGAAAAATTACATACACTTAATAACTTTTTTTTACATCGTGTAAACAATAGTATATAATCAGAAAAATGTAGTGAGATTTTCTCATGCTTTCACATCAGGAGAACCAGCTAAGGGGTGGCAGCCCCTACAGAAAACTCACTAAATTCATCATCATCTTCATCGGTCCCTCACTTCTGAGGATCATCATACACCAGCTCCACCAGCCTGCCCCAGAGCCCCCGGTCCACTGCCATGTGCAGTGCCTCCCACAATGTTCCCCACGTTTCTTCCCTTACTCAGTCACTCCATCTCACCGGAGCCCTACCCCGACCCCTGGTGCCCTCGATCTTCCCTGTTATGAAGAGCCTTTCCATGCTATCATCTCCGCGTCGCGCTATGTGCCCAAAGAATTGTAGGATACGCAATTGTAAATCACTAAATTAAGCAACATAAAAACCACTCTGGCAAATGAAAAAGAATAAGAAGACGTAAAGATTTACAGTAATCTCAATCACACAAAAAAAACACGCAAATCAATATGAAATCAACGGAAACAGATTGGTATAAAAACGCATATAAAGAGGTCTTTCTATCTGCATATTTTATAGTTTTTATATAATGGAGGAGCAAAATTACTCTTGTAACATTTTAAAACTATTGAGGCTAATTCAGTTAAAAACTTATGCGTAGAATTCATGCGTATTGATTGCAGTTCCACTTTTTGAACCATACAAAAGCCGTTCCATGTAACTACACAAGATACTATCTATAATAGAGGTATCATGTTACCGCTCTATTTTTAAATCACCAGCCTAGTTGGCCAAAACACGAATCGATTCCATTTCACAAGGTGAGGAAGTTTGAATAATTCAAAAACTTTTTCGGCACTACAGATTCGGATCGAGGGTTGCTCTAGAAAAAAATGTTTGTAACAACTGAGCGTGCGGACATAGACGCACGTAGCACGCAACACTTAGTCATTTCATTACACATTAAATTAGAATAATTATTTATTTACCTACGTTAATTTCATAATTAAACCGTTTTTTTTATTTGTAAAAAGTTCTATAGAACTTATAAATAAATACTAAAACTTATAATTAAATACTAGAGTATTTAGTCAACTTATTCTAAAAGAACAAAATGTATCGAGTTTATATTTCACATCACCCGATTTGTAGTCTTTTTTTAAAATATTTGGTTTTAAGAAAGTTTTATCTATCTTCTTTTCCTAGATTACCGGTGACTCATTCTATTGGGAACGTATTGCGCCGTGGTTTACAAAGTTTTATCTATCTTCTTTTCCTAGATTACCGGCGACTCATTCTATTGGGAACATATTGCGCCGTGGTTTAAAAAGTTTTATCTATCTTCTTTTCCTAAATTACCGGCGACTCATTCTATTGGGAACGTATTGCGCCGTGGTTTAAAAAGTTTTATCTATCTTCTTTTCCTAGATTACCGGCGACTCATTCTATTGGGAACATATTGCGCCGTGGTTTTAAAAGTTTTATCTATATTCTTTTCCTAAATTACCGGCGACTCATTCTATTGGGAACGTATTGCGCCGTGGTTTAAAAAGTTTTATCTATCTTCTTTTCCTAGATTACCGGCGACTCATTCTATTGGGAACGTATTGCGCCGTGGTTTAAAAAGTTTTATCTATCTTCTTTTCCTAGATTACCGGCGACTCATTCTATTGGGAACGTATTGCGCCGTGGTTTAAAAAGTTTTATCTAGGTATGTATTATGAATTTGACATAATCGACGCGATAACCACAAATGATAAGATTTTCTGGAGAGCGTGACTGATTAGTGTTTTTGATTTACATAAGAGTCTGAAATATGCGCTGATTTTACACCAACGCGGTAAAAATAAAAGAAACATAATTAATTGTACCGTACAAATTACATAATTAAGCTTTTTTTTTATTTGTAGGTATACCTATGCGAGTGACGCTACTTTTTGTTGTGGTTTTGATAAACATCTAAACCAACTTCATATAAGTGTATTGTTTCTATGTATAGAGGTGTGTGTATGTGTTTCAGAGGGGTCGAATGCCATTTGCCAATATTGAAAAAAACTACATAGTGTAATGTTCGTTTTTGGGTTTAATTTGAATGCTCTGGGACCCAATTCTCGAGTGTCTATCGATGGGTTTCCTAATAGAATTTCGCCCGTTGACTGTACCTATCGAACTATGTACAATAGCCATGAAGGAGATAAGTGCCTGTTATTGGAGCACTGGAACACATTTTACGTTTCAAGTTTTTTTGTTCAGTATTCTGTTGGTGTTTCTTAATAAGACATCAATTCTGATTATTGATGTGTACGAGTTACGTAAAATATTGTTCACATACTATAATAATTTTGAATTTTATTGTTTTTTTTTAATCAAATTTTATTATAATAATTACATAATATCAGCAAGACTGGGCATGAAAAGTTTGCATAATAATTTTAATAAGGATGGAAATGTTCGAGAAGAAAAAATAAATGAATAAAGGTTCAACAACTATCGTTGCCTCTCTCTGATTGATTCATAGATATGTTTCGATGATAACGTCAAAATACTCCGCGCTTTTAAGGAGAGCAGAAACTAATCTTGACACTACGCAAAGAGAAGCTATGTTTCATTCTATTTAATTTTGAGACCAAACACTACGGGCAGATACGTGTATGTCTACGTTAATATAATCAATCGTGATTATCATCAGGGGAATCTAACAGTGATCGATGAGCAAAATTCAAGGAAAAACACATAAACCACAATTAGGGTAAGGAGAGGCCATTACGAAGGCTTTCAATTGGACTCCATGGTGATGTTCCACGTCTTTACAATACACGAAACAATGGGTGTAATGTAAGGGTTTCTTACCCCATTTATTTGTAGACTAATGTCTGAACCTATGAAGTAAGACTCAGAAAAGTAATAGTGGCATGCCGTTTTTGGTGTAAATTTCGACATTTTATCTTCCATTACGTTGTTGTAAGTATATTCACATTTTTCTAAACGTTTTCTGAATGGTGCAAACAGCTGACCCCTGTTATGACTACGGCGCACAATAACAAAATCTTCAACACAGTCATTTAATGTAATAGTATCTTACTATAATAAATCGGTAAAATTTGGTTTTGAATTTTTGGTTTTTTCCTTCAACAACATATAGAATATCGTAACGTGTAACACATGTGATTTATAAATTACTACACCGCCATCTCTTAGATTTTTTAAAAGTTACAATCTATAGAGGAATCATTAATTGTTTTTATTACAAACTTATGACCCATCGAACTTGATTCCGCATCCGAATCAACAATAATTATTATTACATACATAATGAAATATATTATTAGCTAAATTTAATTCAGTTTTTATGTCATAAACTGTATTTATTCTTGCAGTAAGTTAAATTTTTTTTTCTGGATTATGTCGAAGTTCGACGGGCGAGTCAGCTAGTATTGTATAATATACAAGTTCGGTGGTACATGGGGAACTTTTGAACAATATTGTCCGACCACAGTCAAATATTATCTGGAAAAGCATTGCAGTTTTGTGACTTAATATTTGACCAGAGCATGGAAAATTTTGAATATTATAATATAGGTAGGTACCGTCAAATTATGTATATTCAACGTTTTCTTTGCGATGCGTAAATGGTATATAAGAGCTAGAAGATATTACACATTAACGGCGCCTTTTATCCGTTCATTACAACAGGTTGTAGTTTACAGGCGATAGGCGATCCCAGGACTTTTCAGAATAGCAACCCCACTACTGACCGCCTAAAAACACCCCGGGGAACGGATAAGAACGTAGCAAATGTTGGCTGAAAAAATGGAAAACACTATCTAAGATTTTTTGCTGAAATTAATGAGACCACAAAACCGGTAAACTGTCAGAAACTTCCTTAAATCAATGAATTCGCCAACTCAACTGGCAGCTTTGTATAGAAAAGTGATAACTAGAAAAATAACAAAATATGTATCGTAAATAAAAAAAACACTTAACTCTAGCCTCGTAATATATTTTATAGAAATACTGGTAATAGTAAAAGAGAACTTCAAAAACAAATTAAATCTCTCTTTAAATATAGGAATATTTTAACGATACCAACAATATGATTCCCACATGCCCATCTCTCGGAACAATGACTTCTCTTAATTTAGGCTGAAATGTTTTCAAATTTGCGGCTTTGAACTTAAACGTATCTCTACTAACTTTACCAAACAAACAAGGCCTATAAATAGAGTCGGTAAGTTGAAGAAGGGTCATATTATTTTGCGCTTGACTGGAAATACTCGCGCAATAAATTTCCTTTTTATCGGAATCTTCTCACGAAAGTTACAGAAGGCTGTTATCGGGCGATATAACAAAACCTTAAATCAAAAGTTACATGAGACAATGCGAAATCTGATCGGCCCTTCACGCTCTCTCCCTCTTAAGCAGTAGAAAGAGAGAACGGACCTCTACATTTTTTTTTTATCCAGACGTACTAATTTCGCGTGTTCACCATTTTTCATACAACCTCTCTATTTCCTTTGATTCTGACCTGGCCTTCCTTGAGGACGGAATGGATGTGTACAACTTTCCTTTCAGCCTTAAGACTTTTTTGTTAACCGATTAGCATATCGATATTTAATAATAATTAATGAGATATAGAGCCAATAATTGGGAACAAGTAGAGCAACCAAATTTAAAGACTGCGACTGCTGTCATGTGTATTTGGCGCCAGGATATGAATTTATCCATTTTTGTCTCATTTTTTATCCAATAGGATTTGTTGGTGCACAACGTTCTAATTAACTCAACTATTGAAATTGCTAAATATTTTATCTCAAGCGGACGAAACCAACCTGGCAACGCTTTCTTGTAATATTTTAGGTATTTTTATATTGTCTGTGGTGTATTTATTGCCAATGGTTCACCCATTACGCACAAATAATAATTATTGTGCGGGTGCCTACCCAGCCTTCTTACCGTACAGCGGTATGTGTGAGTGGTACGATGGTATGTCGGCGTGCCTCGTTGTGTTTCCTCCGTACACATTTGACATAACGTAGATGTGAATTTTACATGTTTTGTAGTTATAATTTAATGGCCTATGACCGTGTATTATATAAATAAATCAATCAATAATTGATTACTGATGTTCGATTTTAAATGGTATGAACAAACCACTACGAGCTTAAGACAGTCTTCTACTGTTATTTCGAGGCTGGCTTAGTGTGTTGTAGTAACAGTAGAAGACGGTCGTAAGCCCATAGTGGTTTGTTATTTACTTACTTTACTTTTCGTGCGGCATTCGGATAGATTTCTTCTTCGCCCGTGCAGGCTGCGTCGCCTGCGTTTGTTATTTAAAGAGTACTTACGTGCGTACCATTGGGACAGAGTGGATGCGGGCGGATGACCGGAGACAGAGACGAGTGGCGTGAACATGAGGAGGCCTATGTCCTGCAGTGGATGAGCACTGGCTAATATGAATGCATGCTAAGGACTTTCGAAACCGTTAAGTAAATTCGATAAAGTAAATGTAAAAAAACGGGTTTTAATGCGCAAGTGCAATGCACCCTTAAAAGTCTCAACTATGTGACAAGTTCTAAACTTAAACTCTTTAATAATTGAAAAATTTGTGTATTCACGTAGTGAAAGTTCATTTTAACAGATAAAAACGACGTAGTTGCACTTTCATGATAAATTATCTGAGCTCGAGCGCTTTCGTCAAACTCGCGTTGACATTATCATCCTGCTCAATACATATAACTAGTTTTTGCCGACAGATGTTGTCTCGTCTTTAGGTAGCTTCTACTATATTTATGTTTTTCTTTTATAAGAATCTTCTCCTGACAATACCAAACACAACAAAAAAGAATAAGCGAAATTCATGCAGCCGTAGAATTATTCATGTTCAATTCACTCTGTAAAATTTATCACTTTCAACACTGAACACTAAAAACCAAAAATGATAACGTACTTCGATATTAAGTAATCTCACATCCTTTTATTCAAGCCGTTTTTTGCGGTTTGCCAATTGATACAATCACATAGGTACTTCCGTGGCACCGAGGTACATTTATTCCTTTTCCGATAGTATATCTCTCCAAGTCTGTCTGTTTCAAAATTCATTACTAAAACTACCCATGAAGCACTTTCAAAGAAATCAAACACGTCGAGATGCAGATTGTTGTTATCCTCATGACTGCTTGATGTCAACAAATATATGAAAACTGATATTTGATCCACTTGTATTTTCGCCCTTGTGTGTGACATCACACAACATGGGATAAACGCATCAATGTTTGTGTCCCAGAAGTTAAAAGGAATAAATGTACATTAGTACATTGTACATTACTCTTTGAAAGTTCCAAAACTTGAAGGCGGCTACGAAGTAGAAGGATACAGATGGATAAGATGAATGATCCATTCTCACAATTCATTCATCTTTATCGTTACAACCATAATCTTCGCCATCCTGAACTTTCACCGGCTTCCACTTTTTCGGTATGCTGCCCCAAATCACGACAGTCTACGGTAGCGCCATCCAATCATCGTAGCTTAAGTCTTCAGACACTTCTTCTACCAATTAGGTCAATATACAACAACTTTTTTGAGAGCTCCAGATCCTCCAAAACAGCCAATTTGCTAATTTCGCTGATGTCCTGGCACATGGATGATCAAAGAGCACGGTGTTGTATCTTATAAGGCATGACTGTCATTGGTTGGTTCGTGTTCGTATATTCTGCTAAGATTTTTCTTTCAAACGCAACACAGGGAGGTGTCCAGGACTCTGATGCGTACGTTTAGAGTGGAATGTCTTATTCAGTTTCCTAAATAAAAGTTGTTAATTTTCTGGAAGTACAGTACCAGCTATTAGCCAGTAGCCACACACCCATTAATTGGCTTTCTTTTCAAACACATTTTCGCCAAACCGTGAATATAATTATGGCAATCAAGTTCTTCCGCATACAGTAATTGCTCACATCATTAGCAAAATATAAATAGGTACTTTCAATTATGCTACATGCGCTACGATCTCGAACTACAGCAACTTAACGAAATGTTCAAAATCGTACAGCTTATAGAAGTAAGCCGAAAAGGACTGGTTGGGACACGTCACATTAATGAGTGATCCAAAAGAGATCCTATAAGCAGATAGCAGAATTAGATAATATAAACCCATTTTAAAATGGCTAGAAGACGTAATGACAAAATTGAGGACAAGGAGGGCTTGAAACAATTCCTGAAGCAGTCAAGTATCTTAAACTACTGCATTGCATCGCATGTTTTTTTGTCGGGTGGAGGATGCAACCATAACATTCGTCTCCCACATATTTAGTTATCTTTTTGTTTACGTTTTTTAATTTTGGAGTTGTTACGTTGAAAGATTTGCATTTTGACGTAATCACTATTTTGAGAGTGGATTGCTATCTTTAAGACAGAAGAAGAACCTATAACAATGAGCTGTAGCACCCAATGATGATGATAATATCTTGTTACATTTAAAGATCCACTGCAACTTCTATATTTTGGAACACTGACGTTTAGATTAAGAGCATGAATAAAAAGTCATGAAGATGAAACATTTACATTTTGCGATTCTACTCGTAAATTCGACCAACATGAATGAAGGAATCGTAAATTAGTAAGTCTAATGGCTAGAGGTTAAAAGATAACAAATCCGAAGAAAAGGAAAAGAACAAAAGAAAAGTTATTATGAACAGGAAGAATGTGAAAATTATGTGAGGGAAATGATATTATATTAAAAGATGATAAGAAAGATATTGAACTAAAAGATAAGATGGGAACATTCACAAATATCAATTCTGATTAATGATATATACAGCCGATAGATAAACTTTTCAATTATTCTGAAAAGCAATTAGCAACAGAGTTTATGTAACTTTGTACCAAATATATTTTATGGGGAGAAGTTTTAGTCAATTCACCCCTTGGCGTGAATGCATTGATGAGTCAAACCATGAATGTCAAAAGTTTAGCATTATCCACATGATGATTTTGGCAATATTTTATATCAGCCAGACGTGGTGAATTGGTGATGTATTTTAGAGAATATTTGATTAAGATTGATGTTGAATGTCCCATTTAAGGTAAAGTCAAGGGATATTGACATGCTACGTTCTGAAATGGAGAATGTGGTATGAAAACAGGCCCCAAAACAGGTAAGCAGATGGAGTTGTTCATATATACTGGGGGAAAATGGAAAAAAGTCACCCTAATGCTATCACCAATGCAAAAACCTTGTGGTCTTGTGCTGCTCTGAACAGGTTATCCAATGGACTATTTATAACAGTCAGTTCTCAAATATTTCTCAGCTAGGACATCAGTTGTCTCCATGCACACTCCCAGTCATCCTTCATCTTTCTCTTATCAGTATCAATCGGAGATGGCGATGTTTTTCTCCTCTCGGAACTACTGATTTAATGAGAATCTTTTTAGTTAGCTTTTGAAACGAAGTGCCCCAGAAGAATATTTCTCACCACCGCAACACGAACGACGCTATACGCCGACGCATCCGGGGCGGACACATTATCTGAAAATGGTTTAAAGGATGCCGAAAGATAGTTTGCGTAGTTGAACGGTGTTCTTCCTTTTATCAGGGTCTCGAAGACGAGGAAGATCCTCTCACGCTGTGTTCCATTCCTTCAAGACCGAGCTGAGGTATTTAGACACGGTGTGAAAGAGTGAGAGTAAAGCCCAGAGGAGCGCCCTTGGTGCTCTCTATGCCCCTAAGTGGAGTCTCAAACGGAGTATAAATACTCTGTTGCAGGATGCAAGACTTCACAGGAAGGATATTAGGGTTCAGGTTATTAACCTACATATAAAATGACACATTAAAGTCCAATTTGGGCTTAATTATGCCACTACTAATAATTTATTCCCCACTCTTCGTGACGTCAGAGGGAGGATGTGTAAATAATATGCAATATGCATGCTCGGTCCTACAACGCTAGCGTCACGAACATAATAAAATTCTCTTAATAAACTGTTGCATAACTCAGTGATATCGTTCCGTGGAGTTCCACTTTACAGTTCCTAATGGAATGTGGAATAGCGAATAACAGCACGGCTGCAAATATAAACCTGATTAACTATATGAAGAGTGGAAATGCAGAAGGTTCCACTTACATAAATGCCGTTAGGGTCGTCTCACATATAATTTATAAGTGACAGTATAAATACGCTAACTGTCTTTGTTAAATGCACGTTAAAATAGGAACTACTTGGGTACTGACCTACTGTATTACCCTCCATAATACGAGTAGGTATACAGCATAACTAGTAATTCGACCAGTCAATTGAAAAGGAATTTAAATTTTGTTTTCATTAATAATTAACAGAGGAGATCCTGCCATTGATTTTTGAGAAAATATTCCAGATTTCACCTACTCTAAAATTGTCAAATTATGAAAAAAAGTATTCATTTTGTGATCATAAATAACATTTTGATACTCGAAATAGTTAACGAAGGAGAAAATAATGTTTTTAAATGTAATGCTAGGCATTGATTCACTCTGAAATAAATGGGTCAAAAATTAAAAAAATTAGATAATCTCAACCTTATAAAGCGATCAAAAGATCTTTATAAATTTTTTTCGATAGTAGAAAATTATCAGTTCGACGTTAAATTTTTCGGAGGTCTTCGATTCGATCCCAAGTGTTGACCATTTTCCTCTTTAAGTAGCTTACTCTGATGTATTTGTGTTCACTTTGAGTGGGCACAGATTCATTAAAAAAAACGGCACCATTCCATTCAATACCTTCACCTTTTTGGAGCGAATAATCGTAGAGTAGAGAACTCTGCGAGCTATAAATAGAGACAGAATTAACGTTATCGAGATGCGAAATATAATGCTGAAAACACCCTGGATAGAAAGAAGAACAAACACGAATATGCATGTAACAATAATAATTGATTACTGATGATGTTCGATTTTTAAATGGAACAAACCACTACAACTGGAACAAACACCCCAATTCTTCGATAATTCCGCATCCTAGTACTAATGTCGATTCTCTTCTTCGAACGCATATTATTAAAGTTTTTTGGACACAAAAAGTTCGTAAAGGGGAAGACAGCCTTGAAAGCTTTTTATGGTTAAAAGCTGTACCCCTATTCTGTAGCAAGTGTAGGGTAGTCACTTCTTGAAAAAAGTGACTATTAGGCGATACATTTTGTATGAAAAACGTCTATACGTATCGAATACGAGAATCACATATAGACGTTTTTCATACAAAATGTATCGCCTAATAGTCACTTTACAAAATGTATCGCCTACACTTGCTACAGAATAGGGATCCTGATAATGGTTGGAGGAACGCCAGGTACAAGACCAAGTCACAGATTGCCGACGCGCTGGACCGAACAAAATATATAACCATACATTTGGTAACAAATAGGACATCCTGGAGCGCAAGGATATGAAGAAGAATTCGTGATGGCCACGACCCTCAGCAATGAGGAAGACGACTGGCAAGGAATAGCTTATTCACTCTCCCTTTAAACCCCACTCAGGAGCATGAAGAGGCAACAAGTGCTCACCATTGCGCTCGATTTTGAGACATTACAGCGGAAGACTGACTGCCTGATGCCTCCCTGATGGGGTTCAGGCGTCTGAGGCTTATTTCTTGGAATAGATCCTTAATGCGGGTTAAATCGTGCCCGTTTCAGATTGGATCTACTAAAAATAGAAACTGCCTATCGGCTATATAGAACCTTTAGAAACTGTAGTTTATTTAAACCTCTAACTAAACTAATACAATATGATTGCTTTTAAATTCAAAAAGATAAAAATCATATCCAGAGCATCCTAAGTTAACCCTCACCAACACATAAATAACTTAACTTTTAACTGCATTGCCATGTCGAGTGGTTGAAAGTAATGACCAAGATAGAATATCCAGCAGAAATGCATCACACAACAAAATAGAGTCATTAACAGAGCAAGTTTACAATTATTTTCAAGTACTACTTACTTGAAGTTCATTTCAAATAATACAGTATGATTTAGCTATTTTATAAAGAAAGATAGCCTCTTTTGAAGATTTTTTTTTAATGGGAGCAACTATATCATTTCATAACGAACTAGCTTCATAATTGAACCTTCTCCTGACAAAAGGAAACGAAATCTCTAATATAAATTAAAGTCGGGTTAGTGCGAACACTTATAACTCGAGATTGGCTCAACAGATTCTTCCGATGTGTGATTTGTTGGACTCTTCTACACTCCGGATAACAGAATAATTAATAAAAAATTGAAAAAATGGATAAGACATAGTACAAAATACAATATTAAAGGTAGTATGGGACGAATTTCATACGACGCCATCTTTGAAAAATCTAACAACAAAATTATTGTCTTCTGCACCTCCACACCTCTCATTCTCGCATACGTAATTGCCACTCTTACAGTAGCCCATTTCACTTACTCCACCGTTTCGGGCGTTTTAATTTTTTTTTATACAAAGTTAACCAAATTGCGTGCATGTTATTATATTATTCTCGCATTGATACCGTCTGAGCTTTGTATACGAAAGGAATATGGATGTTTTAGAATTAATATTTTAATGTTATAATTTTATTAGTTTATTTTTGTTTCTGTAGGCGTAGTGCACAATGAACGGCCTGCCTCTGGTTAGGACCACAGGGTCCACAGGACAACGTCTGTCGGAAAAGCTAGTAAAGGAATAAACGAACTTGATCCAGCCGTTAATGATGCATGAAGGGATGATAAAAGGGGAAATAGGTCTCCATTTTTATACAGGTGAATGGTAATTCGACCAATTCCTTGAAAGGATTTTTACTAGAGCTTATTTGCGATAATTTTGTTCCCATTAACTAGGGGTCTTATGCCAGTGGTTTACGAGTTATTCAACTTTTTAGAGTTTTTTTTTTTCAATATTCCATCTTTTGACCTAAAAAAAGTACTTCACTTAAATAACTAAAAAAACATTTTTCTAATAGCTGTTGAATGAAAATATTGGTTTAAGTAAAAAATCAAGGAGAAAATTTGGAAAACCTCAGAAATAAAACGTTTTGAAATCACAAGATAAATTATAATATAATTGGCGGAAAAACTTCCCCAATAAATACGCATTCCCAAAAAGTATAAAAAATGTTGTCCATTTTACTAGTTTTGAAAAAGAAACCTTATTGAACGAACATCGTTTTAAGAGTATCAGTTCATTATACCTTCTTAAGCGCTCCAAAAATCATATATACCGAAATGAAAAACCAACACCGCTTAAGCTAAAAAATGGTCTCCCTTTACACTCGCAAATTTCCTATAGAAAGTATTCTAGGATAAACGGCAAGTGAATAATTTACAAGGAATTTTATAATATTATGTTAAGTTTTTTATTGCTGATAAAATGTCAGAATTTTACAGAGCAGAGAGACCCAAATTATTTATTTTACGTAATGCTGTTTTTGTCTTAAATAATAAATTGTGTATTGAGATATCCTCATAAAACATATCGCAATTATAGGTAGGTACCTATTTATTTAATCTCGTTTTGGATTATCCAGGTAGGTATAGGTATCTATGTTATAAATATTATATATAAAATTGACTAAGAACAATTAAATGAAAATTATCAATAAGATTTACTTAACCAAATTTTTATATAAATAATATCAATAATGAATGATTGTAGATTTTTACATGAATATCAACTATAATTTTAAAAAAAAACGACTTATTTCTTTTACCTATAAAGATCCAAATTTTACTTCAACGTGAAAAATATTCTTTGAATATACCTACCTACATTGTTTTTATTTTTTAGGAAATTTATTACGTAGGAAGGTGTATTAATAAGAATTATTATTATATATATTATATAATTGGATAGTATCAAAACTGAATATCACTTTATCGAATAATTAATTATTGAAGTAGTGTTTGGGATAGATTCAAACGCCATAGTTGCACTTTCACAATAAAATATTCTTTATCTTGAAATTGCGATTACATATTTAAAAACTTTCACCGTCGTCCTGTTGAAAAACAAAAGAAAATGTTTATTGTCAATAATACTGAGATATCTCCCAAATTGGTGAAATAGCAAGCTATTTGAGGTTACGTAAATAATTTGTCACACGTAATAAAAAAAATATTTTGTTAGAAAGAAAAACATTCATCAAATAAATAGGCATGACTCATGTTCGAATATTCAAGACAAAACAATGAATAATGATCTGAAAAATTCCCTAGTATTATAATATAAAAATTTGCATGCAGCGGCTTTTCAGTAAGTACCTATAGCCAATGATATAAAAACCATACACTAATTTACACAGCATGAATGACGAACCCTTTTTTGTACCTCCGTAAGGTTAATGTCTTATACACAGGCAACGTAACGATTAATATATCGTATTACTTAATGAAAATTAATACCCATATATAAATCTAAGGTGTTTTCTTTCAAGAATGTTCCCCACGAGGAAATGCTGTGAAACATAATAATGTGTTAAAATAGATTTGTTTTTTCAGCTTACCTTTGTAGTTTCAAAATGCGTTACGATTGTTATGGGGGAGTTATGCGAAATAGGGTTATATGTAGACTCCCACGATGAATGTCAAAAAAAAATCGATTAAAACAACCTCAATTTTCAAGATTTTTCACACTTAAAAACACAAAAGCACACCAAATTTTTAGACACGTTCTACAAAATCAATGCACTAATATCTATTTCGTTTATTTAATAATGTGTTACGGTTAGAAAAGTATTCGTGTAAAGAAAAATTAAGCGGTCGCTGATGCAATGAAATTTTGACACATAATATAACACTTGAGTGGGACTTTTTAATGAAAGATACGCCAATAGAAAGGATTTCCACACAGATGTTAACTTAAAAAGGAATTTGTTTCATTCAAAATAAATGAGAGAGTGTGTGTAGCCTGAAGAGCGAATGCATGGCGCGAGGCAGCGAGCACCCCCTGTACTACCGATACACTAAGGGTGGAAAATACGGAGGGGAGGAAAGATCGGTATGGACAGAGCCATATTCAGACTTACTCGCTTGTTAACATTTCAATTGTACGATTTTCAAGTCGTTCGAAATTTAAAATTACAAAACAACATTCTGACAGATTATAGATGAATGAATTGAGAAAGGAATGTGTGGAAGTTGTAAACAGAAAACATTGTGAAATTGTGAAGTATTCTATTGGTAAGTTCGTCCGTAAATCTTTTTTCTTTTTAACACTAAGACCACGAGAAATATTTTTTTTATGAATATAAAAAAGGAATCCTATTGCGTAAAATATTATATCGACTTAATATGAGATACTTGAGCAGCTGTTTTTACATTCAACTGTTGCTTCAGGAAGAAAAAAAAATCGAATTCTTCGCAATTTCCAAGTAAAGTGAACATGGTGACGATATAACTGATTCAACGGACAATAAAACAATAAAAGACTATTCAAACAGGATCATAAAATCGATTTTTAGGCCGAAAACGAATTTTCAAGCTATCTGACAACAAATAAACAATATACCTACCGGGCTGTTGAACTTAAAGATTCGAAAATGAATACATTCTAAAGTGATATCTGAATACACCCCTGCTAATATCCCAGGTTACAACATCGTAGTTTACCGATCACAGCCGAGGATTCCCGAGACGACACGAGATGTTTTCTATTATTCGGACCAACCCAACAAAACGCGTACATAGTACAAGTAACCAACATTTTCTAAGGACACTATATTGTACTACCCCCTATCACAGTTTTGTAAACATGCACATCAAGAAAGTATGTAGGCCGGTACCTTATATCGTAAATCTAAACCATTTACTTCTGAATATATGGAAGATAAATGAACTCCATTGAATTTTTGTCTGGTGGGTAGGACACCTTACTTATTTTGATGGTTTCTACGCTATTGAGCTTATGGGTTGTTTTAATTCTGGTGTCAATCTTTTTCCTCTCTACATCGGGTTCCTAACCTGCTTGCAAGAAAGTCATCACTTACCTATTGTCATGGCCATTCATTTTATTGAAATATTGTAGTTTATTTTATAAACTTAAATACTAGTTTATGTTAGTCTAATATTAGTAGTGACATATTTTACTTAATTAGGGATCGAAGTCTTCCAATTTATATGTGGAGAAATGATTCGAACACTTCACATATAATCTTGATTGTTTGGAACGCTTTTGGATGGAGTCATGAAACATTGACTGTAGATGGGATGCGAAGGATTTTGTATTAGATAAATTATGCGACTGAGTTCATCTCGGGACAGTTCGGTTTGCATCGTCGACGGGGATGTAGGGGGCTCGTTCTCGTACGAAATCCTTTGGATAGCCCTGTTTTCAGTTAGTGATTTTTATTGATTATTTTATTGAACATTTTATAACATATTAATTTTGTGTGCTCCTGGGTGGTGAAATCTATTTGTAGTAAATTCCTTTTAGATTCAAGCATAAATTTAAATTCAGTGTTGCATTTTTAATTAGTATTTTACATAATTAAGTGTTATCTGGGAACCGATTTGAATTAGAATCTTTTAAAACATAGAGTCAGTGTATTCAAGAAAGAAATAGCAACTCTGGATCATTGATAAGTCTTACTTTATTTTATTTAATTTGTTTGCTTAGTTTGGGGAGGGCTTTGTGTTTTATCAAGAAGAACCATTCACTGCGAAAGTGTAATGGCGAACGTTGTTAACATAAAGCGCGCATAAGCCAGCCTTCGAAACCAAGTAGAAGACGGTCGTAAGCCCGTAATGGTTCTATCTTGATTTCAGGGGGGGAGGGGGTTGGTAAAGTTTTATGATATCATGGTAGGCTAGGGTTGATTGCATGCTTATCTACTAATATTTCAGTTATCGACGACCACCATTTGTGAAAACTTTCAATAATGTTATAAACTGTCGAATATTTTGTTTCGTCTTGTTTTGAATATTTCTCATGTCATTCCACAGAACCGAGGATGTAAGGTAAGTAGCTCTTTCATCTCATTATTACTAACATCACAAATGGTGGGGTATCCTGCGTTTGATTTGTTTACGTAAATGTGTTCTTTTATCACCTTTATTTCAGAGTTGACCAAATGTTTACAGGTTTACATATATAGTTGAATGATTGTTATAATTAATTCCGTACACAACGTATTGGGTCCTTAAATTTAGGTTACTAGACGATCACAATATCATCATGGCCATTAGATTCCACGTAGCGATCAGAAAGTCTTCTTGAAAGCACATACGATTTCCTTAACCGTGATTTCAGGTGCGTATCATGAAGGTTGTTAACCCCTTCATCTTGGGTTCGTAGATATTCGTCTTAGAATCATCTACCTATTATATAGGTACATTGATGCGTTCTTTCAGGCGACTCGGTTTACACGGTTTTGTTAAACGTTGATTTAGCTAGATTAGTGTAGACTCGAGTTAGGTAGTTTAGTTTAGAGGAAATCTAGTTAGTAGTAGTCCCGTTTAGGGGATCCCGTCACAGAATGGTGCCTCGTGACCGTAGGATTCTTGTCTTTACCCCTGTAAAGACAAACCTGATTTACTACGTTTTTTCTTTTCTTTCTCTTGTTTATCGTTATTATGGAGTTGTCATCTAGGGGAGGTTCAGGAAATTTTGGTCAGAAATTTGATTAGCAGAGCAGGGGAGGTAGAAAAAATTCTATGGTTGGTTGAATAAATGGTTTAAAGTTCTAGTCAGTTATTAGAAGAAGTTGTTAGTTTCAAGAGTTAGAATTAGATTGTAAGTTTGTCTTATTAAACTGTATAACATTAATTTTAAAGAGTAGGGGAGGTCTCTTTTATTTAGGGATTTTATGATTTTTTTTTCTTCCTTGTATATATTTTGTTGCTGTTGTTTTGGATTTAATAATAATATTAAATATTTTGTTAACCTCGAGGGGAGGTCTCTTTTGGTAATTTTGTAGGATTGAAGTAAATTATTTTCTAGAGAATGCAGGGTTTTATTTGATATTTTGTTCAGCAAGGAAATGTGTTAATGAAAGAATTTCGAATGTGCGATGTCGAAAAATAAGCGTGAATGATGAGGTAAGTTTAGGTGTTTTGTTTTAAATAGTTCAGGTTAAATTTTCAATAATATTCTTTGGTTGTTTGTGAGAGACAAATAATATTTATTTTGTTTGGATCTCCAAATGTATTAAGTGTCTGTAGGTGTGAAATGATCAGGGTTTGTCCGTACTTTTGGGTAAGCCACTTGACATTTCGGGGCATCGACATGTGTATAGTGGATCCGACATGTATCCACTATACACAATATGAATTATTACATACATTCTGAATGTAGGTACCTTGAATAGGGTCACATGTTTTATACAGGGCGTTCTTTTTCGTAAGGATGTGATCTTCTGAACAGTTTTACTGTTTAAGAAATTCTTTTGCTTTTGGTTTGTGGTAATTGTTTGGTAGTGTGTAGGGTAATTGGAATCGAATTATATGTAAGTTTGTTAGGTACTGTTTCGGGAAGGGCAATATTTTAATTCATATATAATTTATTCTCAGTTTTGGGGTCCCGGGTTCGATTCCTGGTCGGCTCACATTTTCGACTTTCTATTTTTATTTTTTTTTCTTCTCTCTATCAGATCCTTTCGTTTCACACGAAATTCCTGACCATGGTTGCATTGTTTCAGATTAGAAGAAACCGGTTGACTAGAAAAAATTGCCTCAGGCGATAAGTTCTGCCGGTTTAACTCATAACTTGTTATGAAAGGGATATATTTATAAAATCATTAGGTATTTTAGGGTAGTTTAGCTTTAGGTACTTTTCTTTCTATTGTATTTGGAGACAAAGTCGGTTGATTGGAAGACATCAATTAATTGATAATATCACCCGACTAGCATATTTATATTATTTTAATTTTCTGCAAGACGAGACACGGTTGTGTGTTCGTGTGTACCCTGTATATTTTTTTATTCAGGTGGTACCTACTCGATGTTTTTTTTTCTGGTATTATTTTTGTTTGGTCCTAGAGGTTGATTAACTATCTTTGGAAAGTATTGTGTTAGGAATTGAGACTAATAAAGATGTTAAATTTATGGTCACATTTCAGGAATGCGTGAAGTGGTTGTCTAGAGTAGGGATATTAATTTATTTGTGTGTGCACCAGAGTCAAGATGTTAAATATTATTGGTTTGTCAGGAATAATAATAAAATAAAGTCACATTTTTTTGTTGAATTGAATGTAGGTACCTAGAGTTTTGTATGTTGAGGTTTGATATTATACTGTTTTAATGCATTTCTAAAGCTCTGTTAATATTTAACTAATTCAGCTGTTACTTGGGTGTCACGTAGTTTTTTTTATTTCTTGTAATAATGGTTGATAGAAGTGGTTGGTGGCCCAGCGGTTACAACGCCGGCTTTCGTACTGCGGACGTCGTGGGTTCGATTCCCGATGCCGACATTTTTTTTTTCTCTTCTCCTTTTACACCAATTCAGGTCAGTGGGGTGTCAGGTTTTTTTTTGTTCACTTTGTGTGAACCCAGATTCATTATTTTTGTAAAAGAGATAGGTACTTGGTGCTTTTGCAAGGTATGTGTTTTCTATGATTTATCATTGCTTATAAATATTTGGGACTGAAGTTAAAGGTCGTATTCTTTTCTGCTTGGTACAGTTTAATATTCCAAAAGGGAAGGTTGTTTTGTGTGTAAGATAATTATAATAATTAGTTATGTTCGAGTTTAATTTAAGTAGGTATATTTCTTCTTCAAACACTCCATTCCTTGGGGAAGCCTATATATTAATTTTTCAAAAATTTTATCATAGAGAAATAAAGATTAAGTAGGTAAATGTTTTCGTCTTTCTAATATGAATATTTTTTTGTGATAGGTACTTTTTTGTCCGCGGTCGTCATCATATTTGTATTAGGTGGATAGATTGTATTTCAGGGTTCAATAATAATAATAATGTTTTAGGTCTCACTGTGTTTTTCGATTTATTACTGGCTTTCATTATTGAACTGTGAAATATTATTATTAAATTTATGAAATGTTAAGTGTGTCTTCTAGGTCCTAGGGTATCTTATGGTTGAGAGAGATATTTTTTGTCTGTTTGTATTTGATATAGGTATATTTTGTTTTTGTTTATTATGGTGTTTTTTTTTGTCAAGCACTATATGTCACTACAGTATTTTATTATTGAGTGTTCGGTCGAGCTTTACCTCGGATTGGTGAGGTACCTACTTCAGGATTTGAGTCGTAATTGTGTCTTTGGTTTGTTTCTATAATCTTAGTCGACAGAGCCGTATTTAGGAAGCTTTATATTTATTAAATTATTTTTTTTATATTTTATTATAATTTAGTATGAGTTTGGGTGAATGAATTGTGATCTGTGTCTCTGGTTAAAGAATTCAGGACTACATAATTTAAGTTTTAGTTATTTTAAGATAATCATTCTCAATTCGATTAAATTAAATAAGTTCAAAGTTTTAGTTACCAGACTATTGCAGCAGGACCAAATTCAGCCAGGCCTAAAATTTAAAATTAGGTACTTATCTATCTTTATAAATTTTCATTATTCTGTATTGTGAAGGAACTGAATACTTTATCAAGCTTTTAATATTTCAATAATTTATAAAATGTGTTGACTATTGTTGTTTACTAACGACTCCATTGCATTATTTATCGTATTTATGTATTTATCATTATTTTATTGTATCTTAACAAACTCCTCTTCTTTTCTTTTCGTAACTTAAGGCGAAAATGACTCACAACCTTGTATTTATTATGATTTATTTTACAATATTGCATGAATTTATTATATACAAAATATTATACATATTTTTAACAACTCCAGTCCTTGCCTCAAACTTTGTCTGGGGGAAAGTTCCATTCTTCGTATATGATCCTAGGAAAGGCTCGAAGGACAATCCCTTGTGTCATCGCCGCTAAGGTCCTAATATGGGTCATTGCTTAACACCATAAATTGAATCTGTCATTATGAGAGGGCGACCGAGGTGTGGTTAAAGTTGTGACCATATTTGGGTCGGTTTCGGGGGTGATTGATTCAATGCCTATTGTAAAACCTTAGTTTATGTATTTAAGCATGCTTTGTACTCGTATCTTAGTTTATATATTTCGCGTGCGCGTTGAAGGTTAGTCTAATCGCATGAGGGACTCGACATCCGAACAGGCCGGTCGAGATCTAAAAGCAGCGGGACGTGGGGGCTGCTATATAGCATGAAAAAAAAAGAAATATATGTATATATGTATATATATATATATATATATATTTTTTTTTTTATACAATTCTAAAATCAAGTCAACAAAATGGTTCAGAAAAAAAAAATCTTTCTACAAAAATTTAAATTCCTTCACGATACAAATAACATTACTGGGTTTCTACATTGACTGTAGTTATACCAAATGGTTGATTGGTATGGCAGGCGTTTAGAATGAGTGTAGAGGGATGGGATGATTGCGAAGGGGGTAGGTACTTGTATGATTAAGAACTTACATCCATAGCATTTTGAGGAAGGCTCACATGGTAGGTGCAAATAAGCCAGGGTCATACTGGGGTGTCATAAATTGGTATTCATTTTCGAATTGATATTTTTATTTTTTTGAGTTTGTGAAAGAAAATCATGAATCTTTAGCAAGCCCATGATTGTTCTTTCAAGGGGAGGATTGTCATGGCCATTCATTTTATTGAAATATTGTAGTTTATTTTATAAACTTAAATACTAGTTTATGTTAGTCTAATATTAGTAGTGACATATTTTACTTAATTAGGGATCGAAGTCTTCCAATTTATATGTGGAGAAATGATTCGAACACTTCACATATAATCTTGATTGTTTGGAACGCTTTTGGATGGAGTCATGAAACATTGACTGTAGATGGGATGCGAAGGATTTTGTATTAGATAAATTATGCGACTGAGTTCATCTCGGGACAGTTCGGTTTGCATCGTCGACGGGGATGTAGGGGGCTCGTTCTCGTACGAAATCCTTTGGATAGCCCTGTTTTCAGTTAGTGATTTTTATTGATTATTTTATTGAACATTTTATAACATATTAATTTTGTGTGCTCCTGGGTGGTGAAATCTATTTGTAGTAAATTCCTTTTAGATTCAAGCATAAATTTAAATTCAGTGTTGCATTTTTAATTAGTATTTTACATAATTAAGTGTTATCTGGGAACCGATTTGAATTAGAATCTTTTAAAACATAGAGTCAGTGTATTCAAGAAAGAAATAGCAACTCTGGATCATTGATAAGTCTTACTTTATTTTATTTAATTTGTTTGCTTAGTTTGGGGAGGGCTTTGTGTTTTATCAAGAAGAACCATTCACTGCGAAAGTGTAATGGCGAACGTTGTTAACATAAAGCGCGCATAAGCCAGCCTTCGAAACCAAGTAGAAGACGGTCGTAAGCCCGTAATGGTTCTATCTTGATTTCAGGGGGGGAGGGGGTTGGTAAAGTTTTATGATATCATGGTAGGCTAGGGTTGATTGCATGCTTATCTACTAATATTTCAGTTATCGACGACCACCATTTGTGAAAACTTTCAATAATGTTATAAACTGTCGAATATTTTGTTTCGTCTTGTTTTGAATATTTCTCATGTCATTCCACAGAACCGAGGATGTAAGGTAAGTAGCTCTTTCATCTCATTATTACTAACATCACAAATGGTGGGGTATCCTGCGTTTGATTTGTTTACGTAAATGTGTTCTTTTATCACCTTTATTTCAGAGTTGACCAAATGTTTACAGGTTTACATATATAGTTGAATGATTGTTATAATTAATTCCGTACACAACGTATTGGGTCCTTAAATTTAGGTTACTAGACGATCACAATATCATCATGGCCATTAGATTCCACGTAGCGATCAGAAAGTCTTCTTGAAAGCACATACGATTTCCTTAACCGTGATTTCAGGTGCGTATCATGAAGGTTGTTAACCCCTTCATCTTGGGTTCGTAGATATTCGTCTTAGAATCATCTACCTATTATATAGGTACATTGATGCGTTCTTTCAGGCGACTCGGTTTACACGGTTTTGTTAAACGTTGATTTAGCTAGATTAGTGTAGACTCGAGTTAGGTAGTTTAGTTTAGAGGAAATCTAGTTAGTAGTAGTCCCGTTTAGGGGATCCCGTCACACTATGCTTAAACTAAGTACATATTATGTTCCCGCCTTTAGAACGAGAGCACACAGGTCATTTCCTTCAACTGCTTTATATAAAAAGGGCAGATACTAGTTTAAAAAAATACAGGCGTACATCGTTAACACTAATTTTTAATTTGTGAATTCTGTTCATAGAAAATATACCTACACCTAACTGTATGTATTTAAAGAAAATAAATTACGTGATGTTGCGTATACTATATTCTTGGAGAGAATGGCCAAAAAGTAAACGAATTTGAAACTTTTTGATTAATAAAGGTGGGTCTTAGCCGCTTATCAAACACCCATCATTGAAATTAGATTATTCAGAATCAATGGGCGAAAATACGACAAAAAGCCTTCAATTACGCAAAAAGTTAAATTGCGTAAATTTATTTGCTCCTTCTCTCCATAAATAGAGAATAGGTATTTTAGCTAAAAATTAGCGCGTTTTAAGAATTGCCTTAACAGAAAGATAATGGGTGAGGATCCACCATTTTTGGACAGCTAGACACTATAGATAAAGAAAAAGAATCACAAACCCACATATAGTATAAACACACAGATACTATAAACCCACAGATAGAATATAAACATGGTATAAACCCACATATAGTGAAAACCCACAGACAGATTTTCAGGATATTAAAAAACGACGACATGAGATCTTCAATTTTTTGAAAGCCGCGTAGTGGATGGTGGAATAGGATAGAAGAATAAAAAATATAATCAACTGATGTCTTTTAAAATACGAAGCTTTACCTCCCAAAAATGAGTATAGACTCTATTTCGGGAGGTAACTTATATTTTATCAATACGACTATCTTTTTTTATTGATATTGGTCTGATATTATTATTTTATATCATACTAGGCAATTTAGATACATATTTTGTCAAAATAAAAATAGATTCACGTGGATTGCTTTTAGTACCTATCTTGTTACGCCATTAATATTTACACATCGTTACCGGTTAAATAAAAAAGCGTATTTACACAAAAATTACATTGAATTAAGATAATAAAATTAAAAACAAACATCAAATTAACGTTTCAAGCTCATAAAGCAAATATTCATTTGGGGTATTCCAATTTGAATCAATCAATTATTTATGTATAGACAATGTAGAAAAACCGTAAATATTTATTTCCCGTCATACAGTTGTTTTGGTCATAATTATTTTTTTTTTGTTCTATGTCATCTATAGAGTTCTTTCTCAGGCCTTTCTGGACCACTGCTGGACCTATGCCTCTTCGCACTCCACGCTTTTCCACCTACGACATCATTACGTCGTCACGTCAGCCATCTCTATTTGAGTCCTTTTATCAATTATTATCTTGTCTTGCTACATGACCAAACCCGAGACTATCTACCCGATCCATGAAGTCTGTTAATTTTGTTCGGATTCTTCGATGGTTATTTTATCTCGAAGATTGACGTCCAGAAGTGATGTGTCCTTTCATGGATCGTGGCGTGACTCTCAGAATTTACATAGGTATTCTTCTTTGTATGGGTCGTTATATCATTACAGATTAATTGCTAATAACAATAACACCTTTATGGCTTAAGTAGGTACTTACTTAAGTCCTGTGATTGATTCTGGATCCGACTATATTTGAATAACGTGATGTGAGGGATTTATGAATATGTGTTGTTATTCAAAATATTGTTAAGTCATTATTTGAAAGTTTGGGAGCGCGATGGTAAACAGTTTGAAAAACAGTTGCTTATTTGTTTATGCCGGATTAGAAAGTTTGGAATTTTTACGCACTGAATGTATGTCCAGGAAACTATTTAAATGTTTTATTGTTTACAGCGATTAGTATAGAAGGTAAATTCTCCTGTTTTGAGATGAATGCTTTGTTTTTTTTTTTACTTCAGTTCAATATCAGATCTCGTTCAGAAAACATCTCTCCATAGTTTATCGCAATTTTGTTTCCTTGTTAATCAATTTATAATTTCCGTCGCGTTTTATAGTTTCTGTAGTCATTGGGAAGTGTTTGACGATTGAGTTATGGTGTGTCACATATTTAGAGTTGTTTTGTTTAGAGTCTCGCGTTTGTTGATTAAACCTTCCGTTTAATTATGGTTTATTATAAATCGAAGATTCCCGATCTGAGCGGGTGGCGAGGTTCGAGGTGGAATGGGACAAGTGACACACCATACCTCATATGTGTGAATGTGACGTGTTTATTTTCTTTTTGTGCATTGTGCTAAATATTTGAAGGTAGGTATGCTGAATTTCGGGTGAGTGACCATATTTTTATTAGAGTGTTTTTGTTTCGTCGCTGGCAGCTACCCCCAGGACGATGATAGGGCACAGAGATATATTTTTCTGTTGTATTTTGTTTGTTGCTTGGTTGCCCCCCGCCAAGCATGCTTATGAGCGAGTTGCTCGATTGGTTTTAGCTGAGAGATATATGGCCGATGCGTTACGGCATTGTTTTGAATATTTGTGATCTCTGTGTGCCATTGGGCTTATTGTATTGCAGCATGTACCTCCCTGTATTGTTTTCACACGTCACATGTCAAACACACGTCGCAAATTGTTATCTGTCATTCGCGGGTTACCCCATTTTCCGATACCAGTGGTGTGACCTATCTTTAATGTTTATTTTTGAATCCGGTTAAGAATTTCATATTTAGAACCTTCTAGTAAGCTTAGTGTAGAATTTTCATTTGTAAAAGTAGGTACATTGGTGTGTTTGTTCCCCGTGAGAGTAATTTTATTCAGTCGAGGTATGAATGAGTTTACTAAAAGTTCGCGTCTGTCCGCGCACAGATAAAGTTTGTATTTTAGTTTTCGCCGCCGTGATAAACGTAAAGTTATAAAACCGGTATGTGTAGGAGGGCTGTTGGCGCAAGCTGAAGACCTTCCCCACATGACTGTCTATGAGAATGGGCTGTTGCTGATTTGGACGCTTTTCAGCTCAGTTCATGAGGTTCACTGGCGAAAAGGTCGCGCGCTAAGACCGAAGCAGTTGAGCGATTTGGAATTCCAATGAGGAAGAACTTGCGGTTTAAATGACAGCCCGTACGTAATGTGACTAGAAGGTTGATTGATTTGTTCGTTTATAAAGTAATTGAACGTTTATTTTGATATTTAGATCGATAATAATTAAATGCACGCGAGATAGACATTAAAATTGTTAATAGGCAGGATCGTTTTGACTGCAGCTAGTCGTGGCATAATTTTCGCGTAGTTAAATCCTGTCCTATTTTGAGTCTCTGCCGGAAGTACGTTTAGGTATTTAGAGTCAAGAGTTACATAGTCAAAAGATAGCTTTCATCCCCTGTAGTCTGTACACCATCAGGAACCTTTTTCAGTTGTATATATACACTATATCTGATAGCCGAATTTCGGCCCCTTTTTGGTACCTGTTCGAGGCGTGAGGTCGCATCGAATTGGGCCAGTCTCGGACCTTCAGAGTTTTTTTTTTGCCTGAATTTTGGCAAGAAGGTTCGTTTGACATGGAAGGCCCTCTTTCGGTGGCTAATTCCTCCCATAGACCTCGATCATGCTTATCAAACGAATATGTAACAACTAATGACTCTAACAATTCATTAGATACTAATGTTCGATCTTTAAACAACCGTCTTGTACCTACTGTTATTTCAAAGGCTGACTTGGTGTGATCACTTTACGTTAACAACGTTCGCCATTAGGTGGTAATGTTTAACTCTCCGAAACTCCTAATCATGAGAATTCTGGACATGTTCAACATTTCGAAAAATCTCATGTACCTATACAACAAGTAGATATTTAATAATAATTATTAATGAAATATAGAGATAGAAAGTTGGAAATTATTGAGAACATGAGAGCAACCAAATTTACTGCGACTGCTGTCATGTATTTGGCGCCAGGATTAATACTAATTCATAATTGCTAAGTTACATCATTTAGTTTGTCAAGGCTTCTTTTACATTGTTAAAGCATGGAAGGTAGAATAATTATTCTTCAATGAACTAGAACCGGATGATAAATCATAATTCAGACCTACGAACCAATAAAATGAATCAAAAACAATTTTTTTTTTACCCATCACGCCGTTTCCCGTAGGGGGTAGGCAGAGAGTACGGATTTCCATTCTTTACTATCCAAACAAACCTCTTTCGCTTCTTCCAAACGCATAACATAACATTCCGCATACATGCTCTTCTATTTCTTTTGCTCCTGACTTAGCCCTCCTCTAAGACTGAACCGATATGGTCGGACCATCAGGGTCATTCTCATAGCGCTTGAAAGAGGGAGTGTCTACAATACGATGTAGCCAATCGTGGAACGATCATGACACTCCCCCTTTCTCTCTGATTGGTCAGATCCTTATCCGAGCCGCCCTTTAAGATATCTTTTCAACTATAGATTGCAATTCAAGCGCTACGAGAATAACCCTGCATGTCATTCGAGGTCGGCCTCGTCTGCGTGCACCCATTCTTTCAGATTTATATATCCTTTTAGTCATTCTCTCCTCGTTCATTCTCTCTACATGCCCAAACCACCTTAATTTATTCACTTTCATTCTAGCCACTACGCTAACATCCACTCCACATTCCTTTCTAATATTATCATTCCTCACCTTTTCAATCAGTCGCATATCCTACGCAGTGATCTCATTTCCACAGCATTTATTCCAACTTCCAGATTTTTCGTCCATGTCCAAGTTTCACTACCATACATCATGGATGTAATCAGTTTGCGTTGTGCATCAACTGTTTGGATTTAAGAGATACGTTATTATTTCTCATTAGAGGTCTAAGTGCACCGCCAACCCTTCAATCTCCTTTTCACACCTTCCGTCTCTGTTAAATATACTACCTAAATAGATATACTCATCCACTTGTTCCAAAAACAAGATTGATTAGAATAATTTTTAACTAATCAGTCATAATAAAAATTAATCGAAAATAATAAGAGTCAATTATATCCTAATAAAATAATAAGCAACAGTAAACATACATGGTACATCGAACAAACATCAACAATAACAAAGATTAAACTGACATATTAACGAAACTTACAAAAGTTAAAATTAGGAGGGATACCTACGCTATCATAGCGAGCGAAACATGGCATGCCATGGATGTGATGTGATCCAGCTTTGACACTAATTTTACTAAATTCGAAAAAAACATCGTTTTGTGAATCTTATATTTGCATCATTTTGCTTATTTGTATATAATTATTGTGTGCACTGGAAGAGATTGTTTAGTTCGTCGACTTCATTCAACATTATCTCAAATGGTGGTCTATTGTTGTGATATTGCATTGTGTGCGCTTATTAAAATTGAAGAAATTAAAAGCGGTTTGTGGTTTCTTGTTTTGATTTTATTATTATGTTTCGATTGCAGCCTAACGGTTTTTTTATTATTTTCATACCCACAATAATTGATAAATAAAAAAAACACATTATGTAGTGCTTTTAATAGATATTTTGTTGTTATGCTGTTTAAGAAAATTGAAAATTGACATGTCTGAAAAATATTCAACTTCAATACCTACTTTACTTCTGCCAGCCAGGATGATTTAATATTTAAGGTTAATTCTATCCATTTGAACTGGAAGCTTTCAGTTTTCTTAAAATCACACTGAGTACTTTTAATTGTTTTGGAAATAAATTTGGAAAGAGGTGAAGAAAAAACAAGAAAAGAATTTGTGATATTTGGGTGAGATCCGATGATAAGAATTGAATGCAATAAGAAAAAACAAGAGAAAATCAGCAAAAAATTTTGAGAAGGGCAATATTTTTTGTTCAATATAATTTCTATCTGCTTATATGTTTTTGGAAAATAATATAATCCTTACCTTTAAGCCAAACATTCACGATCACTCCATGAGTCCAAATGGAGCGATGTCACTCCAAATGACCGCCAGTGGGGAAAACCAAATGGATGATGTGGAATGATAGGGTGAGTCGGATAACTAACAGTCAAAAATTCAATCGCGCCAATTAGATACTCCAAACGGATCGTCAATGGGGAAACTCGGGTGGACGTGGTCCAATCACTCGATCGTCAGTATTAAAAACTTGGTCCAAATTATTTATCTCATTTTGTCATCATCCTCCCATCAGGGTAAACATATGGCCGTTAAAAATTGTATAACAGCAAAATCTGTCAAAATGGAATGGAATCGATCCAAATTGTACGGATGAAGTGCTCGTTAATGGGACAACTATTTTGGATGTCTGGGGAGATGTAGTGAATGGGGGGGCTATAGAATTTCTATCATTTTTGCAAACTCTGAATAGTTAATTTAATGGAAAATTTTGTAGGAAAAAAACTCAGCTGTATGATCGATAATAATGCGGTCTATCGATATGAAACGAAGTCAGAACACTACCGTACTACGTTGTTGTGTTAGCAGAAAAACGAAACTAATATTCAATTCGATCAAATTATTGGCTTTTAAAAAATAAAGTTAATGACACTTTCATTCAGAATAGGTAAACGATAGATTAAAGAACAGGGGAATACAGAGTAAGGAAAAACATGGATATGGAAAAAAATCAGAATGTTCAATGTTTCCGTGACATTTGCGTTGGCGTGAAGTACTAATATTTGTATGAAAACGTGTGTATTGTCCTTACAGAATACTTCGGAAAGCTCTATAAAATTCCCGTTTCTCACTTCCGTTAATGAGTAAAGATTTAACCCGTCTTTTTCTCAACTACCACCATGAAGATAACAGAAGACGCGGTAGACCCTCCAAACTATAAGAAGACTCTACGATAAAGCAGTGGGGATATCAGCAGATAGGGCAGCATGGCGAGAACTTGTAGAGATCATATTATGCTCCACCTAGGGAGCGGACATCGAAGAAGAAGGATCAACTTGATAGCTTGAAATCCTCAAAATGACATCCAATTGAGAAGTCTTGACAAAGCATATTATTATGTCACACTAAATACATAGATACTAACCTGTTCTATAAAGAATTGGCGGGAAATTACTAGAACTTTTATATACTTTTATAACAAGCCGGTTATCTTAAATATATAACGGCAAATTTAAAAAACAAACCGCTGCTGGAGATAAGAAAAACATAAAAAATAGTATAGGTACATACAAATATGATAATAAAAACAGTAGAATATGCATTTATGTTAGTAAACCGCAGGACTCGTGATCTGTATAGTTTTAATTAATCAAAGCTAGCAATCATGTGAGAAAAAAATCGCTGGGAATTTCCATGCTTTTCATAGTAACGGTATTTCAATAAAAAAAATAGTTAGGTAATTCTAAGAACACATTTTGTATGAGCCATTCATTTTAGCTAGAACTGCTAGCATTTTGCTAGTTAATGTCCTAGATTGAGAATATGAGGATATACTAATGAAGCGACACTATTTTAATGCCCGTTGCCTGTGAATACGAGCATAAAGAGCACAAAAAGGATTACTTAAGTCTCCTCCGCCATCTCATATGGCTGTATTCTGGAAGGACAGACTAGACAGGCCTCGCCTTCTCTGTATCTCGGTACCCTGACTTGCGATTTTCCTCCATTCTTTCCTGTTGGTCCCTGGTTGTTCCCATCTGCTTGTTAGCACTCTATAAGGATGTAGGTAGGTTATACTTGTATCTCTTACGTTGCCTCTCATGCTTTCTTTTTCTTCTTTCTAGCTCACTATAGAGGGTATTTTTGCAGAGTCCATTATCTTCCGCTTGAAACAGGGACTAACGCAATATAGCACGTGTCATTAGAGTTTCTATGGTACATAGTTTGGTTCTTCTTGGGACTTCAACGTAAGAGTCTTTATGGAGCCAACTTATACGGAGTAATTAATTAGTTGTCGTATAAGTCGTTTGATTTCATGATTTACCACAACGCTTTACGGTTATTAACTGTGTCAAATGCCTTAGTCAGATCTAGAAATGCATTGTAGTCTATTATTCAGAAACTTTTTTCCTGGAGGTGTCCTATAAAAATGAGGTCAGCTGTACCTCGTCTCATTACAATAATAGTGAGACCTCGCTTCTGTGTAGGGACACATATCATCATTTGCATCTGAAAATCCATCCAGAGTTCAGGAAGACACAAAACGGAACAAGAAGAACCCTTCTATAATAGTAACCTGAATTAGTCTGGCCGTCTTAGCATGGCGTCAAAATTAGTCATATTATTGTGCATGTTCGTATTCAAGATTAGCCGATCAGATTTCCATATAACGTATGTTTTTGCTTCTGACGAGATACCTCTTATTCAAATAAAGTGACACACAATCATTATCTAATTAAGTTTCTCAATTTGTCAACACTCTGCACATTTTGTTGTGGATATTCTAGCTGATTTAAATTTCTGCTCGATACTAGACTGGAATGAAATTGGCTGAAAAAATTCACTTTTACCTTTAATAAGGCTTTAATAAAATGGAAGAAGTTGTATGAGAAATAGGATAGGTATATAAAGAGCGCAAGTCTATTCTCTGTTAGGACAGAGGTGCCGATTAACTGTTGAGCTCTATCAGGCAAGAATAGGCACTTTCTATCTAGTATCTAAATTACTCTAGAATTACATATACCTACACTAAATAAAATAACAACAAAATAAATACTTTATTGAATAACAATTGGCGGGCTTATTGTCTTAGGCAATTTCTTGTAACCAACCAATAGCCAGAGCCATGTATATTATAGTGCTAAAGACTAAAGAGAACAGCGAAGAACCGAGACGAGTGGAGGAGGAAATTTTTGCGCTTGCTGGCAACCAATCCTCATTATTGAACCCGTAGAAAAAGAAGAGCCAAGTAGTATAATACTAGAGCCAGTAAGAGTACTCTAACGAGAGTAAAATTTGTTTTACTATAATAATCTATTAACTGTTTAATCGTGAATACTATAATATTGCTATAACCTAGATTTAGACCTAGACCTTTCTGCTACGGCGCGGCGCTAATCTCAAACCGATCGCCCTAGTTGGATTGACTCTAGGTAGCTGAAAAAAATCTTATGTGATAGTGCTTTAACTTGACGATTAAACATAATATTTAGCTCCACGTGAAAATACCTCAACGCACCAATACGTACTAGACCGTTATCAAATTGTATACATCCGGTGTGCGAAATCTCTTTCAAACTGCCGGCAATATTTCTTCGTATCATGGGATGAAACAATAAACTATATATTTTTTTATTTACTACTAATCAAATTAGAACTGATTTATCAATAAAATTCGTCATAAGTTTGGAATAGGTCATTAGTGGAAGGGGTCTATATCGTAAATTATTTATCTTACGAGAACCATTGTTGACATTTTATATAGGCTACAGATACCGATGGGCCATGTCAATTTCCTGTCATATTTTAGTTCAAAAACTGTGAGAATTTTGAATTAAGAATATTTACATTCTCCGAAATTTCTCCAACTTCAGGACATCTATTTTGGGAAATTTTTGAGCGCATTTTTTAGAAGTGGTTGGTAGACTAGCGGTTACGACGCCGGCTCTCGCACTGTTTCGTGCGGAGGTCGTGGGTTCGATCCCATGTGCCGACCATCTTCCTCTTTCAAGCTTTAAGTAGCTTACTGTGAAAGAGTCAAAGAGTGTATTTGTATTATCTTTGGGTGAACGCACATTCATTTTTATAAAAAAAAAAAAAAAAACTAAACTACACAAGTTGTGTTGTTTACAGTGTGAGATTGAGAAAGATCTTTTTTTTCACTCTTTTAATTTTTTTAACAGTTTCATTAAAAAAAACAGTTTGAGAATCTCTGAACACAAACAAACATGTGGTTAGTCAACAGAGTTTCGTTTTGTTATCATTGTGTTTTGTTCTGCGTTGAACGATTGTCAAATGTTGATTACAAAATTAAAAGCACGATTAGAAATTGAATAATTTCAATTACAAATAAATGAATTATTGTGATCGGTCTAATGAAAAACTCAAAATATGTGGCCGAAAAGCAAATTTGTGATGAATTTCAAATGGAACTGTGTGTATTTGGTGTTAATATATTGCATTCCTATTATATTGATGGAACTTGTGGATGCAGCGGAAACGATCGAAACTGGTGTATGCAGTGACCATATCAAAGTGTGAGTTTTTTTCAACAGTTTGTGCATTTTTATTTTTTTTATAAGTGAAAAAGATTGTGGTTGTTTTTTATTGCCCTCTTCTTTTTTTTATTACCCATCACGCCGTGTCCCGTAAGGGGTAGGCAGAGAGAACGGACCTCCACTCTTTTCTATGCAAGCATACTTCTTTCGCTTCTTCCACCGACATACTATTTCTCATACAGCTTCTCCTATTTCTCTTACATCTTACCTGGCCTTCCTTGAGGACGGAATCGATGTGTTCGATCCACGTCATTCTCAATAACTAATATTTTAATAACTAATAACTCTAATATTTTCATTCCTTTCCATATCCCATAAAGTTTTTCCACATATTCTTCGTAGAGATTTCATCTCTACTGCATTTATACTACATTCTTCTTTTTTCGTCCATGTCCACCTTTCACAACCATACATCATCGATGGTAGCAGGATTGCGTTATGCACTAGTTTCTTTGCTTGTAGTGAGACGTTGTTGTTTCTCATTATAGGTCTTAATGCACCGCCCACCCTGCAACTAGCAACTTTCCTACGTTCGATTTCTTTTTCACACTTTCCATCACGACTAAACATGCTTCCTAAATACACATACTCATTCACTTGCTCAAGACATTCATTTTCTACGGTTACTTTGCAATTCGTTCTTGCTTCATCCCTTTCAAATACCAAAACCTTTGTTTTGCTTACATTCATTTTTAGACCATTTTTTGCACAATTTTCAAACACACTTGACACAAGTTCTTGCAAATCATTTTCAAACTCAGCCACAAGTACTAAATCATCTGCATACATAAGCGCACATACCTTTATTCCATTTAATTCAACCCCTATATTTATATCTTTTAACCCACTGAGGCAAAAATCAAAGAACAAATTGAACAACCAGGGTGACATGACGCACCCTTGCTTCACACCTTTCGTAATATAGAACTCCGGTGAAAGGTGACTGACTGTTCACCTTCACACACGCAGTACTTTCCGAATATAGCGAAGCAATGGCACGAATCAACCGGTTATTCACTCCATAAATTGATAGAACTTCCCATAATTTACCCCTGTCTACCCTATCATATGCCTTTTCCAAATCTACGAATGCACAGAAAAGCTTCTGATGTTTACTCAAAAGCTTCTCCGTAATCATCCGCAGAGCGAAGATCTGATCGGCATTGCCCTCTTCTCCTAAGCATAAAACAAGTTCTTCTGCTTTTTATTTTTTGTCCTGCCCTTTTGTCTCAGTTCCACCACGGTCTGGCCTTTGTCAATAGCTACCAGGATCTTTTGTCCTGGATTGTCGAAGGAGGGACATAGAAATAGGACTCTTCTTTAACTTTAAGCTTTTTTAGGATTTTAATTACCAAAGGTAACTTCGTCCATCTGAAAGAGACAGCATTTTTCTCCAAAAATCGGTTTAATAAATGTAAGCTTACAAGCCATTTTATTCAAAATGTTAAGCTTTTATTTTAGAAAATGAATCTAAGCTCACAACACAACAAAAATACATACACTCTTTGACTCTTTCACAGTAAGCTTCTTAAAGCTTTTGTCGTGAAAAATGAAGATGGTCGGCACCTGGGATCGAACCCACGACCTCCGAATTGCTTTCATCTGGTGGGAATAGGTGATGATTATCTCATATAGGCATGGATCAAAATCACTCGATCTCGGGTGGAGGTCTTTTATAAAAAAAAATAGGCATGGGCGTTTGATATTTTGTATGAACTATTTTCGAACAGTTTCCAATTAACACGTCTATAAGTTTGTCTTGTTAAAAATATTACTATTACAATTTTTTTTTCAACAGCCAACTCGTGCAAAGACCAACACTTCAGAGGATACCAAGCAAAGCGCGGATTAAGAGCGTTTGTGGAAATGACACAGAATGCATTAAAAATTTTCAATCTGACCAATATCAAAACTCTGCGAAAAAGGTAGGCCAAAAATCCTATCAATTTTCATTTGTTTATTAATTTTGGTCTTTTGAGTTGTTGCTATTATTTTCATTTTAGGAGCCGCAGTATATAAAGAAAAGAGTCATTGAATGCTGCCCTGGTTTTACCTTGGACTACTCGAAAAACAAGTGTGTACCCATATGCATTACGCCCTGCAGCAATGGGAAATGTTTCACCCCGGATACCTGTATTTGCAATAACGGCTTTTATAAAAACCCTAAAAACGAATTCGAATGTTTCCCTTTTTGTTCAAATGGATGTGAAAATGGTTACTGCTCTGCTCCGAACACATGTACCTGTGATAATGGATACGAAATAATTAACAATAAATGTGTTCCGAAATGTGAAAAAGACTGCCAAAACGGAGAATGCGTAAGACCAAATGAATGTTCTTGTAATGAAGGGTATATGCCAAATAGGGAATATGCATACAGGTGTGAACCAATTTGTGACCCAGAATGTATTCAAGGAGAATGCGTTGAACCCAACACTTGTTCCTGTAATACAGGGTATGAAACGTCTAAGAACGAAAGTAATACATGCTCTCCAAAATGTGATAGGCCTTGCTTAAATGGGAAATGTTCAGAGCCGAATAAATGCAGCTGTAATGAAGGTTATTTGAAAAATTCAACAGATGAATTCGTTTGTATACCACACTGCAAAGAAAGTTGCCAACATGGAATGTGTATAGCCCCAAACGTATGCTCATGTGACAAGGGATATAAAAATAGTTCTGATAAACCAAATGAATGTGTTCCAGTGTGCTCTCTATCATGTATAAATGGAATTTGTACAAAACCAGATACATGTTCGTGTAATGATGGTTATGAAAAAAGTTCTGATAAACCACACGAATGTGTTCCAATTTGTTCTCAACCTTGTATAAATGGAGTTTGTATAAAACCAGATACCTGTTCGTGTGATGATGGATATGAAACGAGTTCTGATAAACAACACGAATGTGTTCCAGTTTGTTCTCAACCTTGTATAAATGGAATTTGTACAAAACCAGATACTTGTTCGTGTGACAACGGTTATGAAAACAGTCTTGATAAACCACACGAATGTGTTCCAGTGTGCTCTCTACCATGTTTAAATGGAAATTGTACAAAACCAGATACATGTTCGTGTAATGATGCTTATGAAAAAAGTTCTGATAAACCACACGAATGTGTTCCAATTTGTTCACAACCGTGTATAAATGGAATTTGTACAAAACCAGATACTTGTTCGTGTAATGATGCTTATGAAAAGAGTTTTGATAAACCACACGAATGTGTACCAGTGTGTTCTCAACCTTGTATAAATGGAGTTTGTATAAAGCCAGATACCTGTTCGTGTGATGTTGGATATGAAAATAGTCCTGATAAACCAAACGAGTGTGCTCCAATTTGTTCTCATCCGTGTATAAATGGAATTTGTACAAAACCAGATACATGTTCGTGTAATGATGGTTATGAAAAAAGTTCTGATAAACCACACGAATGTGTTCCAATTTGTTCTCAACCTTGTATAAATGGAGTTTGTATAAAACCAGATACCTGTTCGTGTGATGATGGATATGAAACGAGTTCTGATAAACAACACGAATGTGTTCCAGTTTGTTCTCAACCTTGTATAAATGGAATTTGTACAAAACCAGATACTTGTTCGTGTGACAACGGTTATGAAAACAGTCTTGATAAACCACACGAATGTGTTCCAGTGTGCTCTCTACCATGTTTAAATGGAAATTGTACAAAACCAGATACATGTTCGTGTAATGATGGTTATGAAAAAAGTTCTGATAAACCACACGAATGTGTTCCAATTTGTTCACAACCGTGTATAAATGGAATTTGTACAAAACCAGATACTTGTTCGTGTAATGATGGTTATGAAAAGATTTCTGATAAACCACACGAATGTGTTCCAGTGTGTTCTAAACCCTGTATAAATGGAGTTTGTATTAGGAAAAATACCTGTTCGTGTGATGATGGATATGAAAATAGTCCTGATAAACCAAACGAGTGTGCTCCAATTTGTTCTTATCCGTGTATAAATGGAATTTGTACAAAACCAGATACCTGTTCGTGTAATGATGGTTATGAAAAGAGTTCTGATAAACCACACGAATGTGTTCCAATTTGTTCACAACCGTGTATAAATGGAAATTGTACAAAACCAGATACTTGTTATTGTGACGATGGATATGAAAACAGTCTTGATAAACCACACGAATGTGTTCCAGTGTGCTCTCCACCATGTATAAATGGAATTTGTACAAAACCAGATATATGTTCGTGTAATGATGGTTATGAAAAGAGTTCTGATAAACCACACGAATGTGTTCCAGTGTGTTCTCAACCCTGTATAAATGGAGTTTGTATAAGGCCAGATACCTGTTCGTGTAATGATAGATATGAAAATAGTCCTGATAAACCAAACGAGTGTGCTCCAATTTGTTCTCCACCGTGTATAAATGGAATTTGTTCAAAACCAGATACTTGTTCGTGTGACAACGGTTATGAAAACAGTCTTGATAAACCACACGAATGTGTTTCAGTGTGCTCTCCACCATGTATAAATGGAATTTGTACAAAACCAGATATATGTTCGTGTAATGATGGTTATGAAAAGAGTTCTGATAAACCACACGAATGTGTTCCAATTTGTTCTCAACCCTGTATAAATGGAGTTTGTATAAGGCCAGATACCTGTTCGTGTGATGATGGATATGAAAATAGTCCTGATAAACCAAATGAGTGTGCTCCAATTTGTTCTCAACCGTGTATAAATGGAATTTGTTCAAAACCAGATAATTGTTCGTGTGACAACGGTTATGAAAACAGTCATGATAAACCACACGAATGTGTTCCAGTGTGCTCTCCACCATGTATAAATGGAATTTGTACAAAACCAGATACTTGTTCGTGTAACAATGGGTATGAAAAATATTTTGATAAATCTTACGAATGTATTCCAGTTTGTTCTCAACCATGCATTAATGGAATATGTACTGATCCTGATACTTGTACTTGCGATCCTGGATATTCTGGTGACCTTCAGAATAATTTTCAATGTAATCCGATTTGTGACATGGGATGTGTAAATGGAAAATGTGTCTCACCAAATTACTGCATTTGTGACTCTGGATTTATATGGGATAACCAAGACCTCTCAAAATGTGTACCAAATTGCGTCAATGGTACAGTTAATGGCTCCAATAGTTGTAGCTGCTGGCCCAATTATATACCTGATGGAATGTCTTGGAATAAATGCAAACCAATGTGTTCCCAGCCATGTGCCAACGGTGAATGTATATCGGAAGAATTTTGCAAATGTTTTGAAGGCTATCAACCTAATGCTGATCATAAATTCGAATGTACGCCACTGTGCAACGATTGTGGTAACGGAATTTGCATTTCACCAGGAGTTTGTCATTGTAGCGAGGGATTCATTCTGGATACTTTCAATTCGACATGTGTGCCTTTCTGTGAAAAGAGTTGCACTCATGGGTTTTGTTCGGCACCAAACAAATGTGAGTGTTATCCTGGTTATGAAATGGACAAAAATGAAAAATGCAAGCTTTTTTGTAATAATACGTGCATAAATGGAGAGTGTGCTGGACCTGATGAATGTTTCTGCAATCCTGGATACGTCAGAGATTTAGTCGACAAGTATACATGTCAACCTTCATGCGAAATAAATTGTACGAATGGATATTGTTCCAGTCCCAATATATGCACTTGCGATATTGGTTTTGTGAAAGACAAACATGATAAATGCGTCCCTTTGTGTGAAAAAGAGTGTGTAAATTCGACGTGTGTGGTTCCCGGAATTTGTAAATGCAATAAAGGATTCACCGTCGATAAGGAAAGTTCAGAATCTTTAGTGTGTAAGCCGTTTTGTAGTAATGATTGCATCAACGGAATATGTGTTGCACCAGAAGAGTGTGAATGTAAACCCGGATTCCAGAAATCAAACGAACATTATATTTGCGAACCAACATGTAAAAACGGATGCTTAAACGGAATTTGTACTGATATCGATGTGTGTACGTGTCCAAATGAATATTCCCTGAACTTGGTGAATAATACACATCAATGTTTACCGGTTTGCGAGAAAGATTGTGGAAACGGAAGTTGCATATCGCCAAACAAATGTGAATGTCACGCCGGGTATCATTACTCTATTTCATCATCGTCATGTATTCCGATATGTACTAAATGTGATAATGGGACTTGCTTAGCACCTGAAAACTGTGAATGCAATACGGGTTTTATGAAAAATATTGCAGGCGAATGTTCCCCGTTTTGTGAGAACCCTTGTGGACAAGGAGAGTGTACTAGTCCAGATCAATGCTCTTGCTATGATGGCTACCACGTGTCGCATAATATGTTTCCAGTCTGTCAGCCAGGCTGTTCCTCTTGTGAAAATGGATTGTGTATCGCACCAAATATATGTATGTGCGACGAGGGCTTTGAGCGACATGGTAACCAATGTATTGAATCACATTTTAAAAAGTGTGAGAATGGATTTTGGAACGATGCGCTGCTCACATGCGAATGTAATGAAGGGCATATCCGCTTAAATGATAACAAATGTCTGCCCCAATGTGACGAGGAATGCGATGAACAAAGATGCCACGATCAATACTTGTGTCCATGTTCAAGAAGAAATGAAAACAACAATACATTTAAATGTTTTGTAATGCCCAAGAATTTGTGTATTTTTGGAGAATTTGATATGAACGGCGACTGTAAATGCTACGAAGGATACTCTGGCGACGATAGTTCGCTTGAAACACTCCCTGAAATATCCGTTCAAATGGCTTCGATATCAAAAGTTATAAGGTACATTAGTATAACAATAAGTTAATCAATCACTATAGTTTTAATGACTCTTTGTCAAAGTTTTTGATCGTATTGTTGTTATATTTTCAGATTCGACAATGCATACGCGATTATCTACATAATCATTATTGTACTGATTGTTGGGATGGTCTTAACAGGAATTCATAAGTACATGAGGTCAAGAGACCATCCAGATGATCTTGAAGGGCCTCCTAATAGTAAGTAGTTGATCATCCTTACACTTTTGTAATGCAGCCATGAAGTTTTAAATTTTGGCTTGATTATAATTTTGTCCTTCAGCTTTCTTAAATTATAAAACTTTTAAAATGGCTATCTAAAGGCCATTATTTTTGGTCTTACTTCATATTAAATCTTTAAACCCTCAGGCATAAAGTTACCTAGTTAATAGTCATAATCACGTTTTTGTAAAAAGATGGTCCTATCGTATAACCTTGAGGGATTCCATTTGATAATCTTTTAAAAGGAATCTACAAAAAGTTGTTTATGTCTGGAGTTTATCGAAATTTGGCCAATTGAAAGCGAAGAAAAATTTCGAACTTGTTTGATTTTTCTTTTTATCTCGTACGATCAGCGCTTCTTATTTTAGAAAATGATGTTCAATACATCCACAGGCCGTGTATTTCGATATACAATTTTTACATAATCTATGCTTTCCTTCTGGATAAGTCAGGCTAGATGTCAATGCCTTTTGCCTGCCTTATTCTATAGGAATTGAGATCAGCAAAGGCACTATAGCGCTAGTGGGCCTTGGTCTCGTCAACAATCTTTGTTTTGTTTCATTTCCGCCTTTTTCTCTCAGGTCTGGTTTAAAAACTTTTTTTGATGAACCTACCTTCAAAAATAATTTTTGTTCTTTATTTTTAGTTTCCGAGTATAAAAACAACAACTTATACATCACGGCATTTCCACCCACGGAAGGAAATGACTTCACCTATGAATTTCCAATGAAATACAATCCACTGCATGTAGACTCATGACGTACGTCCGCGCATCCTTTGCTGTTGGATGTCAATATAAACTAAAGACTGAAGAAACGTTCAATCAACAGGCGTGTTGAAATCGGAAACTAAAAGTTCCATATAAAACATTTTTATCCTAGTCTAACCCATTATGGTTTTTAAGAGTGAATATATCTCAAAAATGTACTAGTCTAAAATAAATAATTAAGAATCTTGAATTGAAGGACTCGCTTATAGCAATTTAAGCCTAGGTAATAAGTTTTGTTTGTTTCCTGGAAAAAAATAACGTATTTTTTTTTATCTAAAGAAAATATTGAATTATAATCCAACTGTCGATTTGTTGAAGAGAAATTATTTCTCGAGACAGATCGGCAGTATCAAGCCAAGATACGTGAGATTTGTATGGCCAGGTCTACATTTTAAACGGTTTTTCAAACTTTGACGACAAAAAACACCAACTTAGAGGCTTCGCAGCATATATGTTCCATATATGGATTTACTCAGAATTCGGAGGAGAACATTTAGTGTATCTGTGTGTGTGTGTGTGTGTGTCCGTCCGTCCCTTATAACTTTTGATTCGCTTGATGCACAGATCTTAAAATTTCAGAAAATATTTAAGACTTTAAGCCTACAAAACTTGTATACTCAGAATTTTTAAATTTTCTTTCAGTCAGGGGTAATCAACCTTTGAATTTTTACTTAATTTTTGCATATATCTCGAAAACTATAAAAGCTAGAACCCTAAAAATGTGTAGGTATGTATATAGAAAAATACAATATCTCAAATAAAATTTAATGAAAAAGTTCCAGGGTTTCTCAAACTTTTTTTATAAAGAAAAATATTTTTTTTATGACTAATTTACGAGTTTCAATGCCTATATTTCAGAATTTTTAAAAAATATAGAAAAACGCCGAAACATATCAACTAGATAATTTAATTTTCTATAAAAAATATGTACATTATATCCTTACCTTACCAGTCGTCGTCCTCACTGCTGAGGGTCGTGGCCATCATGCACTCTGTTGTAGACCATTGCTCGCCAGGATGTTCTGTCGGCTGCCAGATGGACGGCTCTATGGAGTGTCGTGGTGGGAATATTTTGCTTTATTTGGTCGGTCCATCGCATCGGAGATCTGCCTCTTGGTCTTGTACCAGGCGCTCTTCCGACCATGATTAATTTCTCAAGGCTGTCTTCCCCTCTACGAGCTATGTGTCCAAAAAACTTAAGTATGCGTTCGAGACAGAGAGACGACAATCTCACCGTGATGTGGAGTTCTTGAAGAATTGAGATGTTAGTTCTTCTTGCTGTCCATGGGATTTTCAGCATTCTTCTCCAGCACCACATTTCGAACGCGTCTATTCTGTCTCTATCTCTAGCTCGCAGAGTCCACGATTCCACTCCGTAAAAGAAAATCGAGAAAACAAGTGTGCGCACGATCTTAACCTTCAGGTTTCTGGATATGTTCCTGTCCCTCCATATCTTATTGAGACTGGTCATTGCACTCTTTGCCATACCTATCCTTCTCCTGATCTCGGTTTCACACTCGCCTAGGTTGGTAATTGTGGACCCCAGATAAATAAATTTGTCAACTATTTCCAAGTCCGAAAGTGCATCTGTCATTTGTAAGGTGTTCGCTCGGTCTACAATCATTAGCTTGGTCTTCGACTTATTAATCTTAAGTCCCAGCTTCAGGCTTTCCTCCTCTACTCTATGGAGTAGTTCCACCATTTCAGCCTCGCTGGATGCAAATAGGTTGGTATCATCTGCATACCTAAGATTTGACACTTTTTTGCCTCCGATCGAAACTCCTCCGTGCCAGTTTTCTAGAGCTTTTCTCATTATATATTCGCCATATATATTAAATAAATCGGGGGACAAAATGCACCCTTGGCGTACTCCTTTGTTAACACTGAATTCACGTGAGGTGTTTTCTCCTATTTTAACAGTTGCTGTGCCAGAATTGTACAGACTCCTAATCAATGTGATCAGATGGTGTGGTACGCCCATATTATTTAAAACTCTCCAAAGTGAGTCCCAGTTCACACAGTCAAATGCCTTGCTATAATCTAAGAAACAGATCAGCATTGGGATCTGAAATTCTCTTGATTTTTCTATGAGCAGTCTTGCATTTAATATCTGTTCTCTGGTCCCCTTTCCCTTCACAAAGCCTGCCTGCTCCGGTGGAATTTGAGCATCTGTGTAGTGTTTTAATCTTTGTTTAATTATTTGAAGCATAACCTTGCTAGGGTGGGATATGAGGGCAATTGTTCTAAAGTTTTCACACTTCATCGTAGATCCTTTCTTGTGTATCGGGATGAACATAGACTTCACCCAATCATTCGGCCATTTCGATGTTTTCCATATTTTCTGGCATATATCATGGATTTGTTTCACACCCAAATCTCCTGTGTGTTTTATAAGTTCCGCTGTGATGCCATCCGAGCCTGGGGATTTGTCGTTTTTCAGTTTATCAATTGCTTCTTCTACTTCCCGCAATAGTATATCTGGTTCACGATCATAGTCTTCTATCCCTTCGATGTTATCATCTGTCGGGTCATTGTACAAGTCTTTGCAGTATCTTCTCCATCTTTCTAGGACCTTTTCGTATTCATCCAGGACTCGCCCATTTTCGTCTTCAACGCAGCATGTTCTTGGTTTAAATTCTCGTGTCAGAAGTTTTATTTTATCAAAGAGATCTTTGGTCTGGTTTACATGGCTGTGATTTTCGATATCTATGCACACATTCTCAATATATTCATTTTTATCTCTTCTGCATCCAGACTTTATTCTCTTCGACAAATCCGAGTATGCTCGTCTCTCTTCTGCACTCTGTAACCCTTTTTTTAAGAGATCCTTCCTTTCATTGATCATAAGCCAGGTGTTATCGCTTAACCAAGGTTTGCGTTTTTCTCTTCTAGATGATCTCGCACATTCTTCTGCCGCTTTGTTAACGATACACTTGAAGTTCAGCCATGAGCTCTCCGCACTTTCGTCTGGGGGTATTTGTATATTACTCAATTTCTCTTTCACTTCTGTGCCATATTTTAGGAGTGCCTGTCCTTTGAGTTTATATGTGGGTTTTTCCGGTTTTTTAATTACTTTAAATCGCAATCTGCAGCCAGACACGAGAAGTTGGTGGTCTGAGCCACAGTCAGCTCCGGGGTAGGTTTTGACATTATGTATAGAAGACTTCCATCTATTTCTTACGATAATGAAATCGATTTGGTTTCTATACCTCTCTCCGGGTGATCTCCACGTATAAAGACGTCTGACGTGGTGTTGGAATTGAGTGTTAGTAATAATTAGATTATTTTCTACACAAAACTGAATCAGTCTTTCTCCTCTCTCGTTTCTGGTACCTATCCCGTATTTTCCCACCGTGGGACGTAGATGTTCATCTTTTCTAGTGTCTCCTATTTTAGCATTAAAATCTCCTAGAATGAGTAGCATTTCTTTGCTGGGAATATCATTTATCGCGGTTTCAAGATCCTTATAAAATTGATCTATAATCTCATCTTCGGAATTTGCTGTTGGCGCATATATCTGAATAATATTTAATTTGCATGGTTGAGTCATCATTTTAAGATGTATAATCCGATCGCAGATCGCCCTATATCCAACAACTGATTTGCTGAACGTTGGCGGGACTACAATGGCTACCCCTCCCGTGCTAGTGTTCTCAGGTCCTGTAAAGTAGATAGTGTTTCCATTGGCCGTTGTATAGTGGCCTGTTCCTCTCCAATGTGTTTCGGCGATGCCCAGTATATCCATCCGGTGTTCTTTCATTTCTCTCTCGACAATTTCGACCTTTCCTGGCTGCAACAATCCGCGCACATTCCATGTGCCTATTCTGCTCTTTTGCCTGATGGACGGGCATTTGTTTGGACGTCCAGTCATGTTATTTCCGCGTGGAGCCTGGTTGCCCACCACCACGTGGCCGGTAGTCCATTTCACACCTCCCGGCCCGGACCCGGGTAAGCGCCGAGCGTCAGTCGGATCGCATGACATATCCATATCTCTGTTTTCTATCATGATTGGCTTTCTTGGGAGATGTTATAGTGTAGTGGGTTCCCCTTTCCTTCTACACCGCAGTTGTTGATCGGGTAATGTTATTGAGATCAATTGGAGCAGAGAACGGTATTCGCACAGCTGCTGCCCTGTGCAGGTTGAAATCCCGTTTCCCTCGTTAGCTCTGGCATTTAGATCTCCTCCTAGTGTTCTTGTGCAAATAGTGCACAAGAAGACCGGAAGAAGAAGCCCCCACACCTCGACAAGGTACATCCAGAACACTTCCCCTCAGCGTCATTCCAGGTGCACTCCTCCCATCCTTTGACCCATCGCCCTTAAGAGCAATAGGGAGCAAATAGAGGGAAACGCATCCACAACGGACGCTGAGGAACGCGGGGGTACATTATATCAGTACATCTCAAACTTTTCATAACATTTTTTGTAAAAATTTAATTTATTGACGACATCGTTTCATACAATGAACATACCGACTCAGGCCATCGACAGTTGGATCTCATGTATACATGCAACATGCAACTAGTGTTATTTTAATATTTGGGAATATAGGTAGGTAGATACCTATTTATATTACAAAAAGATATCTACATGTACCTACCTAAGAAAAAAAGGAAAAATATTTCATTGCCAAATAATGTGGATTGAAAAACAAAATATTTTTTAGTAGTCTTCTTAACGCATATCAATATATTTTTTAAAGCTTTGTCCATTATTTTTTTTTTCAATTTTTCTATAAACTACCTGTGTGTGCGATATTTCATACTCCTCTAGGTACGCACAATTTTCGTAAAAATAGTCACAAAGTTTTTCCTTCGCGTATTAAGATAAGTGTTTTTTAGTTTGTAAGTTAAATTTAACAATGAATTATATATTATGATTATGTACCTATGCTCTCATAATATAGATGTAATATCGATGTAATAAAAAATATAAATCATAGTCCACACATACCTAATTAAATTATAAATACCTACTAAGTACTTAAATGTTTTTGAACAGATAAAAAAGTATGAACGCCAAATAAATTTTGTTTTATTATCAATTTGACCTCAAATCTCACGGTTTGGAATTCAACAATAATGTATTTATTTGAAAAATATATATATCTACCTAATAATTATATAGAAAAGTCATAAAATTATAAAAATTACACAGGTAGGGATTGCAATCCGGAAAACCGGATCCGGTATTCCGGCGGATCCGGCATCAAAATGCTCATATCGGATCCGGCAAAATTTTACGGATCCGGAGATCGGATCCGGTTTATAATATTAAGGGATTTTTCGGCATACTTAACACGGACCGGACTCGAATCCGTATCCCTAGCAATTCCACAGGGTCATTGTAAGTACCCATAAAGATACGAAGAGAAGATTAGGCAAATGCATCACACTGAGCGCAGTGTAAATGCTGCTTTTGCCTACTTGTGCCCAAGGTGGTGTTAGGTAGTGTTGACTGCAGTGGCGGATTTGCCCTAAGGCCCAGTAGGCCCGTGCCTAGGTCGACCAGATTTCAGGGGCGGCCAATCGTAATCATAAACTCTTACTTGCATACTTTATGTGCAATTAGTCCTGAAACCGCTTTTATAGTTTACTAAACTAAATTTATGAATTGATTTCGATAACAGTTGGCAGTAAAGTGTAATTTCATGATGTAGTCAAATAAAGAGTTCTGAAAAATTGGCGGCTACGTATGGCCTGGGGCCTAGGGCGGCCGAGACTGCAAATCCGCCACTGGTTGACTGACCGTATTGATAGTATTGACTGTCGAATGAAAAGACATCTCTTAGAAAAACGATGAGAGCATTTATGCCCCTACCACACGCTCCGTCTTACCTGTGGTCTTGCCTGCGCAAGCCTGGCTTGTCACGTAAGACGGAGCGTGCTGTGTACTGTTTTATACCAACCACACGCTCCGTCTTACCTGACAAGCCAGGCTTGCGCAGGCAAGACCACAGGTAAGACGGAGCGTGTGGTAGGGGCATAAGTAATAAAATTCCAATCCAAATCCAAACTCCCTTAAGACCCACTTGGGGGCATAGGGAGGCAACAAGAGCTCTCCACTGCGCTCGATCTTGCGCAACGTTAATGACCTCCTCCCACACCATGTCCAGATTCCTCAGCTCTGCTTCAAAGGAGCGGAACACAGTATGGGAGGGTCTTTCTCGTCCTCAATAAAATAAAATTAGCAAAAAAAAATATAATAACCTATTTAAAAGCAAAACTATTGTGATTATTATCTGGTATTCATTAGATTAGTTCGGTCATAATGTGTGTGCAGTTATATTTATGGATAAAACTGAAATAATTTCTCGAACACTTAACTTATCATCTGTACATCCATCTCTTTAGTGCTCGTCCAAGGGTCTGCTGGTTGATGTGATCTCATCCTCTTATAATTACCAGAATCACCGGATCCGTTCTGTTGACGTGATCATTCTAGTAATGTCTTCTATTGCTACCCCATTGTCTGGCGTTGTGGATATCGCAGAAGCTCCGAATCCGGAGTTTCTAACTCTGCCTCGAATGTTTTATTCCAGAATGGGTTGGAGAGTTTTCGAACATCTTTGTTTTTCGAGGTGTCGGTTCTCTGAGAATCTTTCTTTTCAAATTATGATGAATCAAGGAGGTCAAGATAAATATTTTCGTTAAATTTAAATTTGACTTTTATAATCCGTAATCTAATTTGTAATTTTATTTCTTTTGAAACTACATTTTTTTATAGTTTTTACCATTTAAAAGTAGCCATACCCTAATTAAATTAATTTCGTGTATGCGCTGTTTTGTTTTTAGCCTTGATTATTGTTAAAAATTTCAATTAATCAAGGTTATTTCAATCCGGTCGGATCCGATCGGATCCGGCCGGATTGGCGAAAATCCGGTTGGATCCGGCCGGATTCAAAATGATACCGGATTGCAATCCCTATACACAGGTCTGCAAAAAAAAGTTTTGTTTTTCAGCTGGATGAGATATTTTTGCTGAATTAGGTATTTTACAGCGTTTTAAGCTACGCTGATTTTAAAACTACAAAATTACTCTCCATCACGTATAGTTTTTTTTTGCAAAATAAAAACAAAAATGAGAAAAATCAACTAGGTATTTAGTACCTACAACAAACACAGATCATAATATATTTTTTAAAACCCATCAACCATTGTTTTTGTTATTTAAATTTATACACAATTTCATGTTTACGCTTTTTCCTTGTGAAACCTCTACTTCTTTTCTTTGATGCCTCACCGAACTCGTTTTTGGTTTCCCTCATAAACACCCAACAGTATTATTATTTATTTATCGTATGGTCATATTATGTACATCACATGTTTACAAGTTAATACAATACAGAAAATTATATTAAAAAACAAACAAACTGTATTGCCTTGTAGTTTCTTGTCTCTGTGATGTGAACCCAACAGTAGTCTGCTAACATACCTACTGACATCCCACATCCTATCTTTCTTGATAAGGTCTCTCAATATCTCGTACATCATGGTAAAATCTTTAACCTTCTTCTTCACTGTAGGCACCCAAATTTCAGGAAAATATTCAATATGGGAGAGAAAAAGTGAACTTTAAAGCTCATCTTGCACCCTTGAGCTTTATACGCTGTCAGCATGCGATGTACAATAGATACTTTTAAATTTGTAATCCTTAGTATTGCCCAAAAACTTCTGCACTACATTTTTTAAATTATCCCATGCTTCTTTTTTTATTTCTCCATTGAGTCAGAAAAGAGGGGACCACAAAAAAGTTTTCATATGTCGGGGCTAGTGAAAACTCTTTCTTCAGACAATTTCGGGAACTTGGAACATACAAATTATGTATCTGCAAAACGTTGAAACATGTTCTTTTCTGAAGTTCTCTACAGAAATTAGGGTAAGAAATCTTAAATTTGAATCTTAAAAATAATAAACACAATTTTAACTAGGTAGGTATATAAGAATTTTACACAAAATAAAAATATATAAATAAGTTTTGTAAAAAAATATTGTACCTACAATGGAGTTTTTTTTTTTCGGTTTTACTAATTTAGGGCATCTCAATAGTAAAGAGTCATCTGTTGGAATACGTTGGAAACATTTTAATAAAATTGACACCTGTATGTCGTATTATCAGCTGTTCAAGTCATTGAAAACATAAACCGGAACACTTACAAATATTTTACATAGATGGCAATTACACGATTATTATTCCACTGTTGAAATTAAAATTCGAACAACGCTCCATTGAACCAATTTTATAAGCGCGACTGCGTGGTACCTAGAAATTACCCAAAATATATAAAACTAGCTGACCCGTCGAACTTCGTATCGAAATAAAAATAATATGGGTACTCTAGGTTTTATGCAACAGAGCTCAAATTCGTTTTTTTTTTAGTTATTTAACACGAATGACTATTTACTGGCATTAGCAAAACCTGCATACCACGCTGCATTCATTTGGTCTGAGTTTATTTTTACATCAAAAACTTATAACCTATGTTAATATGACGTGGGAAGAGGTCATCATTGCGCAAGATCGAGTGCAATGGAGAGCTCTTATTGCCTCACATTGCTCCTGAGTGGAGTTCAAAGGGAGTTTTAATTTTGATTGATTTGATGTTAATACCTATGTAAAAAAAAAGATTTTAGGTATGTCATTATATTCGATATTTTAATAGTTATTTTGCTCAGTTAAAATAATATTGATTGATTAATCAAAGTACGATAAGGAACATCTCCGTACCGATTCAAAATACACATTGAGGTGTCAATAATTTTTTTGCCCATCATCGCTAGGCAGAGAGTATGGACTTCCATTCTTTCCAATCCAAACTCATTCGCTTCCTCCAAACGCATAACATTCCGCATACATGGTCTTCCTTTTGCTCCTAACTTGGCCCTCCTGTAAGACGGCACCGATATGGTCGGTCTATGTCATTCCAGGTCGGCCTCGTCTGCGTGCACCTATTCTTTCAGATTTATATATCCTTTTAGTCATTCTCTCTTCGTTCATTTTCTTTACATGCCCAAACCTTCTTTCTTTATTCACTTTCATTCTAGTCACTACACTAACATCCACTCCACATGCCTTTCTTATATTATCATTCCTCACCTTATCAATAAGTCTCTTTCCGCATATCCTACGCAGTGATCTCATTTCCACAGCATTTATTCCAACTTCCAAATTTTTCGTCCATGTCCAAGTTTCACTCCCATAAATCATGGATGGTATCAGGATTGCATTGTGCATCAACTATCGATTTCAGAGATATCTTCTTAGAGGTCTAATTGCACCGCCAACCCTTCTCCCAGCCAATTTCCTTCTTTCAATCTCTTTTCACACCTTGCATCTCTTCTAAATAAATTACCTAAATAGACATACTTCCAAGTTATCGACATTCACTTTCACACAACATTGCGTTCTTAAATCTTCTCTTTCAAAACAGTGGAAATAATATTTAAAAGCTCATTTAATGCAGTATCTGTGATTTTTTTTCTAACTTCTATTACAACTAGGGATTGCAATCCGGAAAACCGGATCCGGTATTCCGGCGGATCCGGCATCAAAATGCTCATATCGGATCCGGCAAAATTTTACGGATCCGGAGATCGGATCCGGTTTATAATATTAAGGGATTTTTCGGCATACTTAACACGGACCGGACTCGAATCCGTATCCCTAGCAATTCCACAGGGTCATTGTAAGTACCCATAAAGATACGAAGAGAAGATTAGGCAAATGCATCACACTGAGCGCAGTGTAAATGCTGCTTTTGCCTACTTGTGCCCAAGGTGGTGTTAGGTAGTGTTGACTGCAGTGGCGGATTTGCCCTAAGGCCCAGTAGGCCCGTGCCTAGGTCGACCAGATTTCAGGGGCGGCCAATCGTAATCATAAACTCTTACTTGCATACTTTATGTGCAATTAGTCCTGAAACCGCTTTTATAGTTTACTAAACTAAATTTATGAATTGATTTCGATAACAGTTGGCAGTAAAGTGTAATTTCATGATGTAGTCAAATAAAGAGTTCTGAAAAATTGGCGGCTACGTATGGCCTGGGGCCTAGGGCGGCCGAGACTGCAAATCCGCCACTGGTTGACTGACCGTATTGATAGTATTGACTGTCGAATGAAAAGACATCTCTTAGAAAAACGATGAGAGCATTTATGCCCCTACCACACGCTCCGTCTTACCTGTGGTCTTGCCTGCGCAAGCCTGGCTTGTCACGTAAGACGGAGCGTGCTGTGTACTGTTTTATACCAACCACACGCTCCGTCTTACCTGACAAGCCAGGCTTGCGCAGGCAAGACCACATGTAAGACGGAGCGTGTGGTAGGGGCATAAGTAATAAAATTCCAATCCAAATCCAAACTCCCTTAAGACCCACTTGGGGGCATAGGGAGGCAACAAGAGCTCTCCACTGCGCTCGATCTTGCGCAACGTTAATGACCTCCTCCCACACCATGTCCAGATTCCTCAGCTCTGCTTCAAAGGAGCGGAACACAGTATGGGAGGGTCTTTCTCGTCCTCAATAAAATAAAATTAGCAAAAAAAAATATAATAACCTATTTAAAAGCAAAACTATTGTGATTATTATCTGGTATTCATTAGATTAGTTCGGTCATAATGTGTGTGCAGTTATATTTATGGATAAAACTGAAATAATTTCTCGAACACTTAACTTATCATCTGTACATCCATCTCTTTAGTGCTCGTCCAAGGGTCTGCTGGTTGATGTGATCTCATCCTCTTATAATTACCAGAATCACCGGATCCGTTCTGTTGACGTGATCATTCTAGTAATGTCTTCTATTGCTACCCCATTGTCTGGCGTTGTGGATATCGCAGAAGCTCCGAATCCGGAGTTTCTAACTCTGCCTCGAATGTTTTATTCCAGAATGGGTTGGAGAGTTTTCGAACATCTTTGTTTTTCGAGGTGTCGGTTCTCTGAGAATCTTTCTTTTCAAATTATGATGAATCAAGGAGGTCAAGATAAATATTTTCGTTAAATTTAAATTTGACTTTTATAATCCGTAATCTAATTTGTAATTTTATTTCTTTTGAAACTACATTTTTTTATAGTTTTTACCATTTAAAAGTAGCCATACCCTAATTAAATTAATTTCGTGTATGCGCTGTTTTGTTTTTAGCCTTGATTATTGTTAAAAATTTCAATTAATCAAGGTTATTTCAATCCGGTCGGATCCGATCGGATCCGGCCGGATTGGCGAAAATCCGGTTGGATCCGGCCGGATTCAAAATGATACCGGATTGCAATCCCTAATTACAACATGGTGAAAGTGTAGCAATTTTTATTTTCAAAAAAGAAACAAATGCTAGGTTATTAGCAAATAATATCCAGCTTTTTTAATATATTAACGATGCAGATTATATTTACGTTATATGTATGTACTCATCCTCTCTAAAAATCAGCCCATAAACGAAGAATTGATTTTCAAACAAACGAAAAAAATATTCTACTTGTTCTTCAATATAATCATGTATTCCTTGTGTTAAAACTTATCAAAACTCCTTATAAAATGAACTTCAATTAAGTATAACTCCTTAATAGCAACGTTATATACACGATTCTGTTTGCTGGCGGTTTTAAAAATCTCTCTAAATAAATAAAGTTTTCAAAATTCCTTACACTTCATTACAATAATGTATTCCTTGTATTAAAACTTACCAAAACTCCTTATAAAAATTAACTGCAATGAAAATTATATGACTTATCCAATCAATCGATGTCATACGATATATTTTACATTCGCATTCTATCAATTGCAAAACAGTCAATCCACTGACAGTTCTTTCAAATGTCAATTAATAAAAATTCAAAAGTAGAACAAAATTTTATTGTAAAAAGTACTAAAAAGATTACCTACTCTCTCTGTTTTCTTAAATTTCCTAATTTTCCATGAATTTTTTTCTTCAAATACGACCTTCTTCTGATAAGAGCCTACACGCCAAAAAAAGAATTAGCGAAATCGGTCCAGCCGTTTAGGCGTGATGCGATGATATCGGGAAATAAATCTCCATTTTTATAGTTTTCTTAAATTTTCTAATTTCACATGGATTTTTCTTTAATTTTTTATTCTAAAAGTACACTCTCCTGATAAAAGCCTACATGACAAAAAAGAATTAGCGAAATCAGTCCAGCCGTTTAGGCGTGATACGATGATATCGGGAAATAAATCTCCATTTTTATAGTTTTCTTAAATTTTCTAATTTCCTTTGCATTTTTCTTAATTTTTTTGTTCTAAAAGGACACTCTCCTGATAAAAGCCTACACGACAAAAAAAGAATTAGCGAAATCGGTTCAGCTGTTTAGGCGCCATCCGATGACAACGCGAAATAGCTCTCCATTTTTATATATAAGATGAAAACCTTTTTTAAGAAGTATAGCCGGTGCAACAAGCAAACCTAGTAGAAAGTTTAAGGAAATCTAAATATATAAAAGAAAGTCGGGTTAGTTACTTAAACACCATTTATAACTCGGGAACGTTTGGTTTGTTGGATTTGTCTCCGCTCCGGATAGCAGAATAACTAATAAATTATCGAAAAAAAATGATAAAAATAAAACAAAAAATAATATAATTGTTTTTATGAAATGGATTTTCCATGATAACGCCAACCAAGATCACTCGAGCTAGAGTGGATGTCTTTAAACAAAATAAAAAAAATATAACTACGCCATCTGTGAAAAAATCTTTAACAACTGTTTTGAAAATATAAAAAGTAGGTACTTATTTATAATAACACACACACACACACACACTCGCTTTTACACCCCACTCAGGGGCATAGGGAGGCAACAAGAGTTCTCCATTGCGCTCGATCTTGCGCAATGTTTATGACCTCCTCCCACACCATGTCCATGTCCCTCAGCTCTGCTTCGAAGGAGCGGAACACAGTGTGAGAGGGTCTTCCTCGTCTTTTATAATAACATGTACACAAAATTAATTCAGTTCAACTTCGATCGAATGCAAATACGTGAGATAATTGGTTTTTACAGCAGTCGGCTACTCGGTTCGATCCCCGATGCCTATTTTTTTATCTTCGCTTATTTTATTAAATAAAGGCGGGGCGAAGTTCGACGGTTCAGCTAGTTACTAATAAAAAATGCTATAAGATGGGGTGCTTGAAAAAATGAGCTAGGCGCATATACCTACTAAGAATTGCCACAGAAAATGGGACAAAGATACAAGACATAATATTTTTATTTTAAAATAGCGTCAGTATCAGAGAAGGCCAAACAACTGGTTCTATGTAGATAGGTTTGACTGTTCTAGTCAATGATTCACACTTCACAGCAAAACAATTCATGTTATAATCTATACTAATATATAAAGAGGAAAGATTTGATTTTTTGTTTGTTTGTTTGTTTGCATCGAATAGGCTCCAAAACTACTGAACCGATTTGAAAAATTCTTTCACTTTTGGGAAGCTACAATATCGGCGGTGAACATAGGCTATATTTAATTTCCAAAAAAAAGTGGGTAACCTACGAAAACTTCAATAATGTAACCCAAGGTGTAAAAAAATTACCTAAAATATTATTTTTATCGCGAACGCTGTGAAAACTAACGATGATAGAATAAAACAATGTACCACAATTTTGTAGAAGACATCATTATTTACAAAAAGTATCGCGACAGCATATGTCTAACTATTATAGTTATACCACAATAAGTGTTTTTTTATTTTAAAAAAATCAATAAAATATCACCTATAGAAAAGGCTCTTTATTAGTATCTCGGTATTACTCCTTATTAAAATAAATTAGTTCATATTCAAGTCTGCTTCAATATGTTTGTATAACTTTTTGAATTATTCAATTCGGACATTCCATTCGAAAGTTATCACGAGTTTAAAAATGTGAGTATTGGAAAAAAAAGCATAGTCTCTTATCATCTCAACTTATCCGATGCAGAGTGCGTACGGGAGCCCGGGAGGGGACTGAGGGGAGTGATGTCAAGGTTAGTAGAAATACCGCGCAAAGTAGTCACGGTGGTAAAGTGACGTGACACGATACATTGCAATGCAATTATTCCAGATTAATATAATATGCTATAAAATATTTTGAAAAAGTTAGGGATCTTTATGAAAACTAAATTATTTTTAAGTATCTATCTACCCGTGCGAAGCTGGGGCGGACCTCTAGTGTAATATATAGTTACATAGTGCATGAATAAAAATAAATAATGTTATCTGTGTTAGGTATATTATATTTTAGCGATAGTGATAGAGATAGCGATTCAGCTAGTCGTGTGGGATACAGTCACATCCTGAGTCCCTACGCTTCTGATAAACCACCATTGAATAAAAATAAATAACATTGCAAGCTCTATCACGAAATTTTGAAAACTTAAGCAAAATCCTGTGAATGAAAATTACCTACTCAAATTGATTTCAATAAATCTCGAGAACTTGCTTCAATCATCTGTGGAGTTAATACAAGATCTTTGGACAGACTAAGAGCAGAAGTGACACAATCGAGAAAACCAGTCGTATAACGAGAGAATTTTACGATATACATCGGTGTTACAGGAGGGCCAAGTCAGGAGCAAAAGGAGAAGAGCATGTATGCGGAATGTTATGCGTTTGGAAGAAGCGCAAGAGGTTAGTTTGGATAGGAAAGAATGGAAGTCCGTTCTCTCTGCCTACCCCCTTCGAAAAACGGCGTGATGGGTAAAAAAAATATTCTAACAAAATTCAAAGTGCAGGTTTTAATTGTGGACCAACTTCGAATGACGAACGATCCCGGTTTTATCTTGACGTTTTGAGTTCTTTTATTTTTTCTTTTGATAATTATATTTAGGTACTTACTAACTCTTTATTTTTTCAAACTTTGTAAATATTCACCTACATTTTTTAATTCCTAGACTAAATGACATTAATATAATTTATATTTTTATAAGTTTTATACATAATTTATGGGTTGGCTGAAAGAGATCCTGCGGGATAAGTCCGCGCTTTGAATCGTTCGAATGTTTTAATTAATAAATTTTCTTTAAAAAAAATACTTTCTTTATCTATAATCTATAGCTGTGCCCTCAGTAAAAAGTATTAGCTTGCAATCGATGTAAATATGTAATAGCCTCTCCTTAAGAATCGTAAGAGTGAAAGCGAAAGCAAGTGGGAACGAGATAACAACGGTTTTATGGCCCCGACCGTCAGCTCATAACGAGCCCAGTATACCCAGTACCCATGTCACATTGTGTGAGGTAGACTCCCACGCTATGGCGATGATGCCATATTCCCATGCTACATAGATATTATTGTAGCAGTCACACGTGCGCATATATTGTACACCATAAAATACTATAGCAAGCAGGCGAGGCCCCACCATAGATATCTATGGAACACGATGCCATGGAAACTCACTCACACGCTGTTGTCGGTAAAACTCTATCGTGCATCTATGTTACTATAATACAATAATTTTAGCCGTGATAATAATGTTCTGTGCCTGTTAGTTCGCGTTCGATTTCCACTGCAATGGAAAAATCAGTAGAAAAACGGTGTAGAAAGATCAGTGCTAGTTGGAGTGAAGAACAGGTGATTTTATTAATTAGCGAAGTAAAGGACGTGGAATTACTGTGGAATCCACGGCTTCCTGAATATAAAAATAAATCGATGAGGGAATCCGCGTGGATCGCGATAAGCGACAGATTCCCGGGAATTTCTCCCAATGAAGTAAACAGTAAGTGGCAGAATCTTCGCTGCCAATACAAAGATCTGAAAAACAAAATAAGAAAGAAAAAAGGTGGGCAAGGCGGAAATGAGTATGTTGCCCGGTGGAAATATTTTCAGGCGATGAGTTTCCTAGATGCAGGCAAAACGGACCGTGTGAGTATGCCTTACATTTTTTGTATCAAATATTTTATAGTTAAATGATACTGTGGATATCATTATTCAAATGACAGTCTAGGAAAGTCTCGCTACTGACTCATTCTACCTTTAACATATTATTTTTACCTTTGTCCTTTACAGCCTGAAACTAAAGGACGCTATGAAGTATCGCCAAAGGAAGAACCAACATTCTCGCTACCTACCACATCACAACAGCCACGGAAAAGGAAGCAAAGCGAATCCGATTTTGTTTCCAAATCGGATGAAATTTATGAGCAGATCATCAAAGTAATGAAGAGACAAGACGATACACAGGTTTTCTGTGACTACATGGGTACGATGATTCGTAACTTACCCATAGTTAAACAGAATGAATTGAAAATGAAGTTAAACAGAACGCTTTTGAACTTTTTAGATGAACAGAGGAGCGAAAGCACAGTGAGTATCATTATTTTTGCTTTAAGTATAACTGAAATATAGTATTAACCAAGAGTATACAAACTCCTGTCCGGGGCCGTCTTTTTGGCTTGCTTTTGATTGCTTCAATGGCTTGGCTTGGCTGGCTTGCGGTGTGCGGGGGGCCTTAAAGGGAGAATGTATATAATGTATGTATGTACAGTTCTAACCAAGAGTATGCAAACTTCATATAACTGAAATACAGTATTAACCAAAAGTGTGCAAACTTCTCTGATGATTACTGGTTTTCTTCCTTTTCGCCGCGAATCAACCAGGTTCTTGGGATGCCGATGACCAGCTCTCCATCCATCTCTTTGGTGGTCTCCCCGGCGGTCTACGTCTCTCTGGTAGTTCTTCCATTACCATTTTCGGAAGTCTCTTCGCACCCATTCTGCTAACGTGGTGTCTTGAATGTTGCAAGTCCTGCTGATTTCCTCATTCGGGATTCTATCTCGGATTTTCTCATTATTATATTTTTCTTTTCCAGTAGATTGAAGGTAAATGCACTAATTTGAATGTGACATTCCATGTCGAGGAATTGTAATTTACCTACTTATAAAACCATGGAAAGAAATATTTTTGTCTGCATCAAAATGTTGTTAATTATGTGTGTATTTCGAGTTGTTATCATAATTTATTATTTTGTTACAGATAGGGTAGGCAAGGAGGATTAATCTCAACTCAATACATCTGTTACCAGATATACATTATTTTCCTCAGAAACAATGATGATATTTTTTGTCATACATCCTCTGAAACACTGTAATAACCAAGAATATTATGCAAAATATTCTGCTGATCTACTCTGATGAGATACTCCATAATTTATATTATTATCATTTTATATGTTTTGAAATAATGGATGTTTTTTGTTAACCTCCACCTAAAATTTCACTAATTATATATATTTTTTTCTACAAATCCGTTTGATTTCTATACTATATGCTTACTATATTGCTGAATAATACTAAACATGTTTGTATTGCCATGGTAATTCACCGTCGGTAACATAGTAATTTTCATATTCTTCACGAATACATTTCGCACGAGAGGGGATACGTAACTATGCCCGGTGGCGTGTGACCATTTTTATACCTGTTTGCTATAGAAAAAGTGCATGTTTGCCACCAGCCTGTCACTTTTCGGATCATCCGTGGCGCTTAAAAGTTTCCTTTCTTCCAGTACTTACCTTTTGTTTGACATCGCATGCATGTTCCTTAGAGTTTATAATTTGCAGTTCTGGCAAAATATTTATATTTAGTACAAAAAATGTATTTTGTACCTGCCACCAAAAAATGTCGAAATGGTCACAGATTCTTAGTACGGCAATGCATAGAAGTTACGTATCCCCTCTCTTTCCTAATCTAAGTTTCGCACTCTCGGCGATGGATTATTCGGCATTCTTTGCAATGTCATCAATGATCGTGTTACCGTCTGACTGATTTGTCCTCTATCTGAGTTTACTTACCTTCATGACGTAATCATCTTTGAGCACTTGGTTAATTGCACCGCACACTTCTGGTACTATATTGCAAATTGTATTCGCAGGAATTCTGAACAAATACATTAGCGAATGGTAGCTGTCTCCCGTCGCCAAATAACTCAACGTAACACATAATCTCTCTTGCGCTCAAATTGATTTCCTCATCACGGTGTCCTGTTTCCGAATTAACGGAGATACTTTTTCTAGTAAAAAATAAAAATCCTCACTAGGTACTCTTCTTTCTTTCCGATGGCTCTACAACCCATATCGGGTCTTGGCCACCAGCTTATTTGTCTGGTTTCGTAGTTTTTTTTACAGTAAGAGGTTATTGGCCCCTTGCCCAACCCCCAGCCTGGAGGACCAGGGTTTTTTTTTTTCAAGGTTTCCTTCCTTTAGATGGATGGCTCTAAATCTCGATAATCGAGGACGCCAGATGATAGGGCTTACTGGTTTTTATGCTATGTATTGCGCAGGCATATGTCAGTATTTATTAACACTCTCTGTCCAGCACAGTAGAGTGTCACTGGCGCCACCAGTCTTCGAACCCCATCCTCACTACTCAACCTCTCAAAATGTTTGTAAACATTTGGATCTTCGTTTTTTAATTCCTTATACAACATTGCGGAAAATCCTAGATCGTCTCGTCTCCCTATCCAATCCCGCACCCACATTCTACGTTCCCTTTAGCAACATTTTTGCCATTATTTTTTAGTTTTTTGTACAAAATAAATAAGGCAGTAGCTGCAACAATACGCGCAATCAACACACATTGTTACGAATACTTACTTAAATGTACTCAGGCAACTCTCAGCTCAACAGAATCCGTATTGACGGCAATATTGATGCAAATGTCACTGCTATTCTCCTCCAAAGACAGGATAATATGTCAAACAATTTGGACATATTTACTCCTATGCCCATAGACGAGCAAAGTGGACATATACCTAATCTATGGCTCACGTGTGAGTGGTGCAGTCACACGTGAGCCATAGATCCAGCATATTCATATGACAAGAGTATATGGTGCCATCGATGACTGATACTAGCGCAACATAGCCTAGTCACAAGCTATGATCATGATCATAGAAAAGTGAATAATAGGTATATGGCGATATTGCTATAGCGTGGGAGTCTATCTATACCCACGATAAAATATTTTATCCTATTTATATCAATCAATCAATCAATCAATTCTCCCTTTTACACCCCACTCAGGGGCATAGGGAGGCAACAAGAGCTCTCCATTGCGCTCTATCTTGCGCAATGTTTATAACCTCCTCGCACACCATGTCCATGTCCCTCAGCTCTGCTTCGAAGGAGCGGAACACAGTATGAGAGGGTCTTCCTCGTCTTCGGGACCCTGATGGGAGGAAGAACAGCGCTCTCCTCGGCCAACTGTCATTCGGCATCCTTAACACATGTCCCAGCCAAGTCCATCTCCTCCCCACAATTGTAGAGGTGATGGGCTCACGCTGGGTGCGCCGGCGTATAGCGTCGTTCGTGATGCGGTGGTACCATCTTACACCCAGAATTCTCCTTACGCAATTTCAAAGATTGAGACTTTTTGTGCCTGGGCCTTGGTCAGGTGCCAGGACTCACACCCATATAAGAGAATGGGCAACACACATGCACGCATCAAACAATTTACATTTCGTCTCGACACTAAACGCCGACGCTTTCCAAATCTTGGTCATGTTGTTAAAGGCGCCACACGCCATACCGATTCGTATCGGGAGCTCAGCCCCGAGGTCACCAGTGGGGCTAGTACGAGTTTCATCGAAAGCTAAATGCACGCAAATAAGCGCTTATTAGCGTGCAAATAGTGTTCTTAAATCAAACGATCGAATCATTCGATCATTTTAGTATGAAAATTTTTCGAAGCTCTTTCGATCATCGTTTCGATATTCGATCATCGAAAACTTATACTAGGGCTACAGAGGTGGTAATGGTTGCTCCCAGGTATTTAAATTTATCCACCCGGGAGACCTGGTGACCGTCGATGGATATCCTTGTGGGGGAAAAGAGTTCCCCCTATTAAGAGTCCATGGAGCGTGGTGAAACCAGTGAGATGGCTACCGTTATCATTCATCACTCCTAAGCCATGCTTCCCCATGACGCCTGGTCCATTCTGGGGGTCGCTGCCAACCTTGGCATTAAAGTCCCCTAGAACTATTAGGCGATGGCGCTTCGGAACATAGGATACAACTGGATCCAGACTGTCATAGAAACAGTCCTTAGCAGCCGCATCCCCATCCTCAGTGGGAGCATAGCATAGAAGGACCGTCAGTGTTTCACCACTCATCTTAAAGGACGCACTCATCAGGTGGTCAGAAAGAGGTTCCCAACCAAGAAGGCGAGAGAAGGCATATTTACTTGACAGCGTCACTGTGCCCCGAACCTGGGATGCGTGCCTCACTCAGCCCCAGGATATCTAGTCCATAATTTCCCGCCAACTTGGCAGCAACAAGCTCCCCGCCCGCCCTCAGAGTGCGGACATTCAGAGTCCCGATTTTTAAGCTCTTGTTCCATAATCGAGCCGTGGTCAATACAGGGGGACACCAGCTGCCTGAACCCCTCCCTGATGGGGTCCAGGCGTCCGAGGCTTAATTCTGTTGCCTTTTCTTACCGATTGTTTTAAGGACGTGAGGTGGTCAACCCCACGGTCCCGATCTGATTTTTCGATTTCCTGTCTCTTACAGGATGCTCGAAAAACCACCAAAAAGAGCAGAGGTGCTATTCTAAGCCTGCAACCCCACGGCAAATCCTATCATCCTATTTATATATACCCCCATCGTATTTATATATCTACTAGCTTTTCCGACAGACATTGTCCTATCTTTACTATGAAGCTTTTAGTAGCTTACTGTGAAAGAGTCAAGGAGTGTATTTGTGTTCACTTTGAGTGAGCACAGATTCATTTAATAAAAAAAAAAAAAAAAAATCGAATTTGTATAATGATACATTAATTATTAGGTACCTATTTAATTCCGATCAATAAATCTGTCTTGAACGATGTTTACAGGTCACATTCTGTATATTGTTTTTTTTAATATTTAATTATTAGTACATGAATTGATTGGTTGGTTGCATGATTTAATTTGAAGTAGTACTGCCCCAGAACAGACGTTGTCTAGTGGGGCAGTAAATTCCAATAATGATATGTATTTACTGATTGTTTTACTTGTATTGATAATAGAATTAAATAAATAAATAAAACATTCTAATAAAACGATGATCAGTCCAGATTCTTCAAAATTTGACGAAAATGCGTCATGGCAAATATTTTTTTTTAATATAAATGAATCTGTGCTCACTCGAAGTGAACACAAATACACTCTTAACATCTTTCACACTAAGCAAATGCTTGGGTCGTGAAAACGGAAATGGTCGGCACGGCCGGGAATCGAACCTACGACCTCCAATACGCTGTACGTACGAATGTCGACGATTGATACCACTGGACTACCAACCATCTCAAATTAATCATCATTTAATAAATTTGCCACCTCCCTATTATGGTGAAGCTATTCAATAATTTTACAAGGGTGGTTTGTGGTTTTTCTCCGGTAACATTTTTTCAAGGATAATTCTTCTTGTTTCAGCCGTCCCTGCTGGATGGAGGCCTCTTCTAAAGTTTTCCACCTCTTTATGTCCTGTGCAGTTTTTAACCAGTTTTTCCCCGCGACAGGAACCACATCACCCACCCATCTCTTTTGAGGTCTCCCAAGGATTGAAAAACAAAAGAGCACTAAACCCGATCTAATGCTCAAGTGAGCGGAAGATGAAGCTCACAAGTAAATCTGAAAACGGTACCACTAGCATAAGTTTTCGATGATCGAATATCGAAACGATCATCGAAAGAGTTTCGAAAAATTTCCATACAAAAATGATCTAACGTTTTTTTTTTATATATAAAAATGAATCTTTGCTCACTCAAAGTGAACACAAATACACTCATTGACTCTTTCACAGTAAGCTACTTAAAGCTTGTGTCGTGAAAGAGGAAGATGGTCGGCAGCTGGGAACATTAATTGCACGCTAATAAGCGCTTATTAGCGTGCAATTAGCTTTCGATTAAACTCGTACTAGCCCCACAGGTGAAACCTTCAGTGAAACTCGAATTTCGTACTCGCTATACGAAATTTCGCTTGTTAGGGGAGCAAATTTTTCACATTTTACTTTGCTCATTATGAAGGGTGTGTTATCAAAAGTACTAAAAAGTTTTCCTACATTATGTTTTCTTAAATTTTCTAACGTACCACGCAACCTTCTTAATTTTTTTCATTCATGTTTTCGCATAAGTTTTCGATGATCGAATATCGAAACGATCATCGAAAGAGTTTCGAAAAATTTCCATACAAAAATGATCTAACGTTTTTTTTTTATATATAAAAATGAATCTTTGCTCACTCAAAGTGAACACAAATACACTCATTGACTCTTTCACAGTAAGCTACTTAAAGCTTGTGTCGTGAAAGAGGAAGATGGTCGGCAGCTGGGAACATTAATTGCACGCTTATAAGCGCTTATTAGCGTGCAATTAGCTTTCGATTAAACTCGTACTAGCCCCACAGGTGAAACCTTCAGTGAAACTCGAATTTCGTACTCGCTATACGAAATTTCGCTTGTTAGGGGAGCAAATTTTTCACATTTTACTTTGCTCATTATGAAGGGTGTGTTATCAAAAGTACTAAAAAGTTTTCCTACATTATGTTTTCTTAAATTTTCTAACGTACCACGCAACCTTCTTAATTTTTTTCATTCATGTTTTCGCATAAGTTTTCGATGATCGAATATCGAAACGATCATCGAAAGAGTTTCGAAAAATTTCCATACAAAAATGATCTAACGTTTTTTTTTTTATATATAAAAATGAATCTTTGCTCACTCAAAGTGAACACAAATACACTCATTGACTCTTTCACAGTAAGCTACTTAAAGCTTGTGTCGTGAAAGAGGAAGATGGTCGGCAGCTGGGAACATTAATTGCACGCTAATAAGCGCTTATTAGCGTGCAATTAGCTTTCGATTAAACTCGTACTAGCCCCACAGGTGAAACCTTCAGTGAAACTCGAATTTCGTACTCGCTATACGAAATTTCGCTTGTTAGGGGAGCAAATTTTTCACATTTTACTTTGCTCATTATGAAGGGTGTGTTATCAAAAGTACTAAAAAGTTTTCCTACATTATGTTTTCTTAAATTTTCTAACGTACCACGCAACCTTCTTAATTTTTTTCATTCATGTTTTCGCATAAGTTTTCGATGATCGAATATCGAAACGATCATCGAAAGAGTTTCGAAAAATTTCCATACAAAAATGATCTAACGTTTTTTTTTTATATATAAAAATGAATCTTTGCTCACTCAAAGTGAACACAAATACACTCATTGACTCTTTCACAGTAAGCTACTTAAAGCTTGTGTCGTGAAAGAGGAAGATGGTCGGCAGCTGGGAACATTAATTGCACGCTAATAAGCGCTTATTAGCGTGCAATTAGCTTTCGATTAAACTCGTACTAGCCCCACAGGTGAAACCTTCAGTGAAACTCGAATTTCGTACTCGCTATACGAAATTTCGCTTGTTAGGGGAGCAAATTTTTCACATTTTACTTTGCTCATTATGAAGGGTGTGTTATCAAAAGTACTAAAAAGTTTTCCTACATTATGTTTTCTTAAATTTTCTAACGTACCACGCAACCTTCTTAATTTTTTTCATTCATGAGAACCAGTATATATGGAACAACGTTGTTTATATTAATTATCAAAAATAAGTAGATACCTTTTAATATTTTCTTTAATAAGACTACACTATCAAGTTTACAATATTGTATATGAAAGGGCACACTGATGTATATTATTTTATAATTAGACAAAGAATTCTGACGAGTATTGCATGAAACTGTCACAAGAATTAAGAACACTGATAAAAATAATAATTATATCATTTCGCTCATTATTACAACAGTACAATGTTTCTCAACTAGTTTTATTTGTTGGATAAACAAAATATTAAAAACTAATTGATATTTCTATACCAAAGTTACTAGGTATTATAAAGTTTTGATTATCAAACAATTTAAAGAAGGCTTACTCTGACCTTTCATTTTTTTTATTCCTGTCTGTAATCTGTCAAAAAGAGTTCTCCTACTCTTGCTAATGAACCATGGTGTTTAAAACTTTTTCTCCATCCGTGGAACAATCTTTCGACTGTGGCGAGGCTTTCTAGACATCTAAGTAATGCAATGGTTTTCTAGTAAAGTGGATCGCCCATCTAACAGCAATTCACAGAAATTCAAATTCACAGAAAAATCTAATTTTCAATATTACTTACTCGTATATTGGAATAGTTCAAGAATTTAATATTTTCATAAGTGGGTGTCATGTTTACTTTGGTATCCAAACAACGCTTAAAGTCACTAAACGTTAATCTTACACTGTCTCTTTCGCGCTTTTTCAGGAATATTGTGGGGGTGAGGAGCATCGTCACTCAAAATCATGAGACGAGATTCCCTAAATGTGAGCAAGCTTCAATAATTTTAACAGAAACAGCTTGTATTTTGTTACCTTTAACCATGATGGCAACTGTACGTTGTCCAAAGCCACATTTTATAATTGATTTATATTCGATTATCCATAATGTTAAAACTGACGTTTCAAATAAAAAAAAATGAAATATCGAAAAAACATTTGAGAACCAGTGATCATTTTTGTCGAGATCCTAGTCTATCACAATGTCCAGTATTCTATTGTCATTTAAACGTCAGATCATTTGTTAGTATTTTTCGCAATAATCCATAAACAATACAAAATAATATTTAACTCATAAAATATGTACGCGATCTCTGGGACTATTTCGTTGACCATCTTACTCATAAACTGCATTTACTCGGATATAACATCCGCAGCGGAAGTTGGAATGTGCGGAAGTAGAACAATATAGTAAGTAGTTTCTTATTTTAAACGATTTTAAGTTTCAGTCGAGGTTCAGTCGACGACTTAGTGGTTTACTGGTGGTCGATATTTCGAGTGCGCTTTTCATTTCAAGAGAAAATTGTTGCTTTATCTCAAACTTTATTTGGGGTTCCTTTTTAGGTGAATCTAAAAGTTCGTAAAGAAATATAATATTTAAAAATTTTCTTTGTGTATGTAAACACAAAAACAAACAAAATAAATCTTAAATTATTCTATAATGACAAATGAAAAAATAAATAATTTTCAAAAATGTAGGTACTTAATGAAAGCCTGTTATGAGAGAAATCCTTTGGATTGTAGGTACATCAAAATGAATTTGGTAATGATTGAAAATTATTTTTGAAATAATAAAAAAAAGTTATACCAAATTTTTTATTTCCGTTTTTTTTCTTATCAGTGAAATAAAAAGTCGTCGCGTAACCTTCACAAGATTGGAAAGGGAAAAATATGACGTGAACAAAGTGCGCATGGTGCCCAGAATAAGGACCAAACTTCAGGTAAATTTTGTTTTTTTTCTCCACCTGTTCTATATAATTCAGACGCATATGAGTAACTATATAGTTGAATAATTTTACATTTGCAGCCTTATAGAGTATCATCATTGAGAAAAACCTGTTGTAAAGGATACAGTTTGGACTTCGCTCAAAAAAAGTGCGTCCCTATTTGCAAAACACCTTGTATACACGGAACATGTTACGCACCCGACATTTGCACATGTAACATTGGATACGTAAAGAACCCTTCAAAGAATTTCGAATGCCTGCCACATTGTGACGAACGGTGTATTGATGGTTATTGCTCAGCACCCAACGTCTGCTCCTGCAATGCAGGTTATAAGCTGGTAAGCGGCAAGTGTCTCCCAATTTGCGAATCTGGATGTAAAAATGGATTCTGTCATAAACCAAACAAGTGTCTCTGCAATCCTGGATATGAATTTGATGAAAGCAAGCTCGCGTGCAAACCACAATGCTTAGATGAGTGTCAATATGGAAAATGCACCTCTCCTAATGTCTGCACTTGTGACGAGGGCTACGAGAAAAATGGTAACAACGTTTGTATGCCTAAATGCCAGGAAGAATGTATAAACTCCGTATGTATAGCTCCAAACGTATGCGGCTGTAATCCAGGCTTTGAAAAAAATTCATTGAATGAATATAGCTGCGATCCGGTTTGTACATCGGGTTGTCCGAATGGAATATGTATTGGTCCGGATGAATGCAGTTGTAATCAAGGATATGAAATCGATATTTATAAACAATGTCATCCCATTTGCTCCCATTCTTGCATAAATGGAATTTGCACAGACCCTGATGTATGCACATGTGATCCAGGCTACGCCATAGATGGTGGTGAATATTACTTATGCAAACCTCACTGCGATTTGGGCTGTGAAAACGGTGAATGTGTTTCTCCTAATTATTGTAAATGTGACTCTGGTTTTGTATTTGATGACCTGAATCGGTCTGTGTGCGTTCCAAATTGTACTAATAGCACCCCAAACAACAATACATGCGACTGTTGGCCGGGATACATCAAGGAAGACAATTCTTGGAATACGTGTAAGTTGATGTGTTCAGAACCTTGCGTTAACGGCAAATGTGTTTCGGAAAATATGTGCCATTGTGATGTGGGATATAAAAAGAGTTCACAATTTCATTGTGAACCGGTTTGCGAAAAATGTATCAATGGATTGTGTAACCATCCAGGACATTGCGAGTGTTTTAAGAATTATTTACCAAGTGTTATGGATTCAGGATTATGCATACCTCAATGTGAACCGGCCTGTAGTTTTGGATACTGTTCATCCCCAAACGAATGTACCTGTCACGATGGCTATTCCAAAGATAACGAAACTGGTGAATGTCGACCACAATGCTCTGGTCCTTGTATAAATGGAAAGTGTGTAGAGCCAGATAAATGTTCTTGCAATGAAGGGTATATTCGTGATAAATTTGATAAACATGTTTGTAGACCGTTTTGTGCAGAAAATTGCCAAAATGGATACTGCTCATCTCCAAATAACTGTACTTGTTACAAAGGATACTCAAACAGTTATGGGGAAAATATTTGTCATCCCATTTGCTCAATGGGTTGTATTAACGCAACGTGTGTTGCACCAGAAAAATGTAAGTGTGAAGAAGGGTATACAAAAGATAACAGCGATGATTTCGCTTGTTATCCAAAATGTTCAGGGGGTTGTCAAAATGGAAGCTGCATCGCTCCAGAACTATGTGTTTGTGATAATGGCTTTGAGAATGACAACGAAAACAAATCATGCACACCTATCTGTTCTCAAGGGTGTGTTGGTGGAATGTGCATCGATGTAGACGTGTGCATTTGCGAGGAAGGATACAATGGTCAATTTGATGAAATAGGAGTTTACACTTGTAATCCGCTGTGCGTTCAAGGATGTGACAATGGGACGTGTATTGGTTCAAACATTTGTGAATGTGATCGTGGATTTATTTTTCTCAATACTTCACTTACTTGTGTTCCTGATTGTGGAACTTGCCATAATGGATTGTGCAGCGTTTCCGGAGAATGCCAATGTTTGGATGGATATCAAAAGAAAGAAAGTGGATCTTGTGAAAGAGTCGTAAACCAAACTTGCCATAATGCCTTTTGGGATGAACACAATGGTGAATGCGTGTGTAATGATGGGTTAGGAAAAATAGAAAATAATCAGATCACATTATGTTTACCACGATGTATTGATGATTGCAACGAAGAGAATTGCCAACAGCAATATCCCTGCCCGTGTCCGGAGAGTGTTCAAAAAAATGATACGATGTTGTTATGTTTTGTGGATGCAAAAAATTATTCTTGGAAAGAAGATGAAATTCTGCCAAATGAAGTGTTGAGAACGCTTGAAGAAATGGACGACATTACAAAAGAAAATTTGTTCAAGTAAGCTAAACTCAAAATAATCAATAAGTAGGTAAGTAGATATTACAAATGTATTTTATGTGTAATCTTTAAAAAAAATTTTGTTCTAGTCTACACGAATCTTACACCATTATATACATCGTGACGGCCGTTCTGGTTCTGGGAATGTGTCTGATAGGAATAGACAAATTCGTCAGACCCAAGATTTTCCCAAGTTCTTCTGTTGATGATTTTCAAGGTATGAATAAGCATTCAACTTTTTCAAGGCAATTCTTTACTAGTCGTCATCTCCGATGATATAATATGTTTGTTTGCTTTCAGACGATTGGAAACTCAACAGCACTGTGTACGTCACATCCTTCAGGAGAGACACAAACAATAGTGAGTTTGAGTACCACCAAGAAGATAAGCAAACGAGCGCTGCGTCTTCCAAGAACAACCTGGCCTCAGATGATATACAGAAGGAAGACGCATATTTGGATTGCAAATCTTCAGAAACAGATCCGACATACGCTAGCATAAGAAGTTCTATAAACAGTATATTTAAAAATAACGCAGGAACATACCGACTAGATTCGGTTGTGTCCAAAAAATTCTCTGATAAAGACTGCTGAATGTGTTTATTTCTATTAAGCCCCCCATTCACGGTCACTCCATTTGGATGTCATCCATTGTGACAGGTGTGAAACCTACCAATTTATAAAGAATTTTTTTTTTTACCCATCACGCCGTTTCTCGAAGGGGGTAGGCAGAGAGTACGGACTTTCATTCTTTCCTATCCAAACAAACCTCTTTCGCTTCTTCCAAACGCATAACATTCCGCATACATGCTCTTCTATTTCTTTTGCTCCTGACTTAGCCCTCCTCTAAGACGGCGCCGATATGGTCGGACCATGTCATTCGAGGTCGGCCTCGTCTGCGTACACCTATTCTTTCAGATTTATATATCCTTTTAGTCATTCTCTCTTCGTTCATTCTCTCTACATGCCCAAACCACCTTCATTTATTAAAGAAAATAAACTTTGCAGTATTACTATAGATTATATTTCGGAAATATATGTTCGGCCGACTAAGCGACCATCTTCAGCGGAGTTCAAAAAACTCTCCGCTGAAGATGGTCTCTTAGTCAGCCGAAAATACGAGTATATTTCGGAAATAAAATTTAACGTATTACTGCAAGGTTAGTTATCTTTACAAATTGGTATAATGGCTAAGTATAACGACAAATGATGTGTTTGAAGATGTGAAACTTCATTTTTTTTTGTTCAATGATCTTACCATAAAAATTCGCTGAAATTTGTTTTTGATGGATATCTATTCTTTCAACAACATATAGAATATCGTAACGTGTATCACATGTGATTTATTTACTACTGCACCGCCATCTCTTGAAAATTTTTAATAGTTACCTACTCATCTATAAAGGAATTTATTGTTTTTATTAATAACATATGACCCGTCGAACTTTATCCCGTATCTCGAATAAACAATAATGATTACATGCAATAAATTATTAGCTAAATTTAATTAAGTTTTTATGTCATAAACTGTATTTGATTCATGCAATAAGTCAAAGTTATTTTTTTATTCTGGATTAGGTTGAAGTTTGAGGGGCGGGTCAGCTAGTTATATATAACGAAATTTCACTACGCTTAATATACGAATTTTGCCATTGTTAAATTTAAAACAGCAACAACCCTTGTGGATGGATGATGAAAAAAATGAGACAAATTTGGACCAAGTGACGGGACGACTTAAACCACGTCCACTCAAGTTTCCCCATTGACGAGACGTTGGCATGATGGCAAAATGTCTTGACGTGATTGAATTTTGGACTGATTGCTATCCGACTCCCCCTATATCACTTCACATCATCCATTTGGTTTTCCACACTCACGACGGTCATTTGGACAGATGGAGTGATCGTGAGTGGGTTGTCGTAGAGCTAATGCAAATAGTTTTAATGTACATATTATTATCTACTCTGTAAAAAAATTGTCATGACAAATGTGTTGAACAGAGTTACTTCTCAATCTTACTCTTTAATAATAATCACTAATCAGTAAAAATGTTTTGACAGCTGTACATCAGGGCTCTATCCTGGGGCCAATAATGTATATTATTTTTGTTTCATGTATGAAGGTTTTATTCTGATGATACTGCACTTGTAGTTTCGCATCATGATGAGATGGAGGCTCGTAGGTTATTGCAATTATATGATTATAATAAATTGATAAGATGGTCCATGAGTATGGACTAATAATTAATGCAAAAAGACTAAATTAATGTATAAGATCTCCAAATTTAGCAGTGATTAATCCTATGCCGAAAATAGTTTCTCATGATCATCCGTGTATACACAGAAAAAATGTTGAGTTCCTCATCACCTGCGACTGTCCTATGTTATGTATACCTAGGTTTAACTATAGATACCTACATAAGTTTAAATGGGACCTTCATGTAAATAAAATATGTCTAAGAGTTTACGATCCATAGCTGGTAAGTTGTATAGAATTAAGTACTTCGTAAAATAATTTAAATGAAACAATTGATTTGTTATTCCACAATATTTATTTACCTGACTAGTTTCGCAGGAACAGGTCCTGCATGGTCACAGGTGACTTAGAAACAATGTTTAACATTGCGAAACTAGTCAGGTAAATAAATATTGTGGAATAACAAATCAATTGTTTCATTTAAATTATTTTATTTAAATAATTCCACCAAGAATGCACGTTCAATTCGTTAATTTTATTAAGTACTTCGTGCCTAGAACCACACTAAAAGTAATATACAAGTCTTTCGCAGAATCTTTGATTAGATCAGCTGGGGTAACTGTACTAATACAAATTTGAAAAGGGATTTAATGATCGCACAAAAATCGATTTTAAGATTAATAATTGTTAATAAAAATGTATGCACCGGCCGCGGCGCGTAATAATATTTCTTTATACTTCTTCTTTACAATGTGGCAATTCACTCTCGAGAGAGTGATCTATGCTTCTTTATACTTTAAAAAGCTGAATATTTTGTCTGCTAAAGGCTTGTTTTGGCAAAGGATTGTCCTTGACCAGTTTTAGAAGGATGGATATAAAACAAGAACGCGAGACGCTCATAATACTAGATTTAAATTAAATGAAGGATATAATACCTATAGTACCAAAATATAATAATAAATAGGTACCTACGGTAAGAAAACTTTGGAATATAATGTGCCTAAATTGCTTCCTATGTCGACATCTATTAAGAAATGTGGTAGTAAAAGTGCAACAAAAAGACTTGTCAAGGAATGGCTCTTGAAATGTGGATTTGTTTATTAATATTTTGTTAATATGTTTGCTGCTATTGGTTAGGTTTTAAGATGCTATTTCTTAATATTGTTTTTTTTTTGTAGAAGAACGCTTTGGCGCGACTTTATTATAGTAACTATATTTAAGTTTGTAATATTTTTTTCCAATAAAAAAAAATTTGGTGAAAAACATTTATTAAGTCTTCCGAGTTGGCGACTGCTTGATAATCTTGATATAACGTTGTTTGCAAACACGTTGGCAATTTTGATAACATGCAGTAGATCTCTTGTGATACATGGGAATAATAATACATCAAATTCTCCAACTTTTGACCTAAAATTGACAATTCTTAAAAAAGTACTTTGGGTACACTTTGGGAACTAAAAATACATTTTTCTAATAGCTGAAGAATGAAGGAATGTTTTAAATAAAAAAAAACCAAGGTTAAATTTTCAAAAATTCAGAATATACAGAACTACCATTCATACCTTGGGCGTTTTTACTGCGTCTAGATTCTAAAATACCTACCATAGTTATCGAATAAAGAGGTTTTTGCAGAACTACATACGTCAAAGAACAAAACTGATAAGATACAAGAGAAGGTCCAAAAATATTACACATAATAGTTATTATCAACATTATTTTTTTTTGTAATTAACACAATAAAATAAAGGTATAAATAATAATACAGAAAACACTCTTTAACATTGGAATGCCTAATTAATTTAAAAATAATAATTAACAGTTTATTGCGGCATTCGTAATTTCATTAGATACTGCCATCTATTGTAAAACTATCATAGCATAAAGATGATGAACGCGGCCATATTTGATATGATTTCGTCAAAGTATTACTAGTATCACAAGAGATGGCGCTTTGATGGAATCTATACAAGTGATTATCAACCAATTTACTTTGAGATGTACAGCTCTGCGTAAAAAGGTTACATAAAATCGTATCGAGTGTGAGAATCTAAAAACATATAATATAACATTTTTACTATTATGTTCATTTTATTGTACGAGATACGTGTATTTTCGAAGACGGGTACGTTGAACTACAGATTGTGGAGGTAAGAAATCTAAAAGGTAAAACTTTGTAAACACGAGAGTGAAGTTTAGCGGTTTGAAACGTGAGTGGTGCGTCGCGTTTTCTCTTTAAAAATAAAAACATTTGAGAGAAAATTGTCAAACAATTTGTAAACAAATACAAAATTGAGTGCTTTTAAAAGTTTTTGACAATATTTAGTTTTTTGTTTGTGTTATAAAGTGAAAATTCTATAAATTTTGATTAAAATAAGAATGTTTTCATCCGCTGTGACACTTGTTGAACTACTTTTTTCTTAAGATTTACCAAACATTTTGACGTTCATATGTGTTGTTAATCCTTATATGGAAAAATAGAAATTTTCTTGACCATTTTGTTTGTTATAAACAGTGAGGATTATTAGAAGTGTGTAATGATTATTAACTTTTACTTGTGAGTGATTTAAGTGCTGTTTTCTTCGAATTAACAAGTTGTTTTGACCTACTAACACTTAAAAATATTTTCCCATTAAAAGGATTATTTTCTACATCAAGGAACTCAGATTGAATCCACAAAATATTGGTAAGTTTTTCTATCATTATTTTAAAATGTCGGAATTAAAATTCAATAGATGGTACCGGTTATCTGAAATGGGTTCGTGTTAGATTCTAACTGGAATAATTTTGAAATTAAATTTTTGTGTGCCTACTTTAGACATCTTCTCTATCAAAACTTTCTAAAAAAATGGAAGTATGTTATAGAAAAATGTTTGATAGGTTATATCAAAATTAAAAATTGACCAGGTTACCGGCATACATAAAAAGCTGCTAACCTAGGGTAGCCCAGAACTCATAGTATATTATAACAGCCTTTTCGTGTAAAACATATCTTTGTATAAAAATTCATAATTTTACGATTAAAATTAATTTATCCTTGGAATTATTATAGAAACTTTAAAATGATATCGACTATTGGAGCTTTTTATTATCTGCTTTAGACCTACATATTCAATATTAATCGGTACTTTAAGGGGGACTCACTGAAGTTACGGACCTCAAATTTTACGTGCTTGTGTAGGAGCATAAAACCAACCCGTATACCAAATTTATGAAAATCGAAGATTTTTTTTTTCTTTTTTAGCCCTTTTTCTAGAATAAGTGAATTTTTTGGATAATTTAAGAGGGTTCCCCTGAAGGTACAGATCTCAACATTTTACTGACTCATCTACATCGAGGGGCTAACCGTTCTACCAAATTTCAATCAAATCGGATAAGAATTACTATGGTGCGCACACATTTTTGGCGTACGCGTACGGGTACGCGGAAATTAAAAAAAAAATTGCACTTTTGGAATCTACACCCTCGAAAACGTCGAGAAAATAAATTTCAGCGAAATCTATTTTTTTTTGAAATCATATTTAGGAGCACATATTTAATAATAATTATAAATTAATTAATATTTTAATTTAATTTTTCATAAACCACTCAATTGTTAGTGGAATTGCAGAAGAAAATAAAAATTAATTTTCTCGTAATATGGCCATTAGACTGACCTAATCTTATATGTATGGCCATTCGATGTTAGGTATATATATATATTTTAAATCAATTTATTTTAAATACCTGGTCCAATAAAATTGAACTTTTTGAATGGGTCGATTTTTACAAAAACATTGCTTCTCAATGCCTCCCCTTTAATAAAAAAAAACACAGTTGGCATGAAGATAATAATGTTATATTCTCTCAAAATAATTTAGCCGTGGCGACGGCTTTATGTATCCACACGACGACGCGTCTACATTATCTTCAGATTGGGCACTCTGATGATGTCAAATATATCGCATGCATTTTTCAGAAAATATACCAATACGGGTAGATACTTGATACCAACTCAATCAATTTAGCCAACATTTTTTTTTACTTATTTTTATTTTTTTTAAATTTTGATACCTATCTGCAGCCTAGGCCTTTCTACCTGTTAATCATTACACAATATTGTACAAAATAAAAAAAAGACATTCTATTAAAAACACCAACGGTTTAGTTATGTAGTATATATAATATAAAATTTAGAAAAATAGTCACGATACAATTTACTAATAAACCTGGCTATTTTTATAACCATGAGTGTAATGTTTGCGATAAAATTGTTATAATAGGTATATCAATAATTCATGCGTATTATATAAGTGCTTGCCTCATTAGTTGTAAGACCGTTTATAGATTTGGTCATACTCGTAGGCGTTGACCACATCGAAAACACATACACAATATTTTATTTGAGAATTAAAATAAGAATATAGGCTGGACTGAACATCCAAAATTATTATTGGGTGTTGAATTTTGTGTATGAGGATTTATTTTTTCAGATAAGTTACCGCGGTCAATGTCCGTCGAGTATAATAGCCTTTTATATAATCCTACAAGCTTTCCCGACAGACGTTGTCCTGTGATCTAACTATGAATATTGAATTCGAATTTAAAAGAATGATAAAAATGACCTTTAAACAATGTCATTCCGACCGATGCATCTGTTTTCAACCAAATATTTTCCATCCGAATTCTATCAATCGCACCAACTATCAAACAACTGACTGTGTTAGAAAAAATAACTTTAAAAATCCATAAAAAATCTGCGTGCCAATATTTTTAATCTCAATCGTTGTCAGGTAAATAAAAATTGTGATTCTATAGGAATTTTCACAGACGGTGTTGTTGTATCGAAATTCGTTACCTATATTAACTTTAGTATTATGTTTTATATAATTTGCTATTTATTTTTCGATATTTTATTAGTTATTCTGTTATCCGGAGCGGAGAAGAATCCAATAAACCAAACATCATAAAAATCTGTACAGACGTTCTAGAGTTATAAGTGTTCGTACTAACCCAACTTTTTTATACCTTTGGATGGATACTCTAATGAGATTAATAATGAGGTAATTTCGCATTTAATTCATAGTAAAAACTGATTTTCAGTTCTCACTACTATTACATACTTATTATGAATGAATATTGATGTCTATCATCAAGGTACGTCACGGCTGTGATTGTCAGAAAGCAGTTCCCTTTGTCTACCCCATTTAGATTTGGTATAAACGGACCCTTATATCGTATATCTAGGTTAAAAATCAACCACTTTTCTGTAGTAGGTATAAAGGGTATGGAAATTAGGTAAGTTCCATACCTATCTAATAGTCTTGGTTCTTTGAACTTTTTTATCTCTCGTACAGCCTATTGAAGGTCGTGGGTTTGATCCCGGTGCCGGTCATTTCCACTTTCAAAATGCAAGCTTTGCTTTCTGCGAAAGCTGTCGAAAATTATGTATTTGTGTTCACTTTGGGTGAGCCCATATTCATTTAAAAAAAAAGTATATCCATCCATCAGTCGTCGTCCTCACTGCTGAGGGTCGTGGCCATCATGCACTCTGCTGTGGACCATTGCTCGCCAGGATGTTCTGTCGGCTGCCAGATGGACGGCTCTATGGAGTGTCGTGGTGGGAATATTAAAAAAAAGTATATGAACTGAACATAAAAATGGTACATAGTTGTAGGTCAATATTTTAAAACAAAAAGCTTATTAACAAAGCGTGTTAACATTAAATTTTAGACAATAAAGAAGAGATAGTTCCAATTGATAAATTTCTATTTTTATGATGAAGATTATTTTTGTGTTATTTCTCAGTATTCAAAGATAAACTCCAAAATCTCTTGTATGAATTTATTACAATGTGTATGTTGATGCGAATAATAATAAAATGTGTGTGTTTAAAGCGATCTAGTTATTAACCTTAATTCAACTGAACTTTATGAAAAGTTCACGCTTAACGGGAACTCAGATCTCCAATCTATAAACTTATTTTATACTTATACTGTTTATAGAAACCAACACTGTATACTTAGTATAGGAATCAACTTTATACCTTTATTTAAGTAGGAACCATTAATTGACCAATGCAGCAAACTGAGATCAAAATGCGTTGTTAAGATGCTGTATACTAGGTATTAAGTAGGTACAATATAAGTTTTTGCATTTCATGTGACTATTTTTCTTGCGGATACTATATGAAACCCTTGGAGGGTATAGGTATGTGTCAAACTTATCTCTCACATTCCAGTTTCTCCTTCTCCAAAGCCCTGTCATCCAACCATCGTAAAACCTTGGCCTTCCAACGGTCAAATCTTCTTCTTCTTCTTCCCCTGACGCTGTAATCTCTTCCGTTCGGGGTTATCTTGAATAGTTCTTCCTCTAGCTTAATTTCAGTGCATTTCCTGATATTTTTAGCAGGAATATTTACGATCCTCGACTTCCATAAATTTTCCTGTACATCGTGTTGCGTAGTACATAATATGTGCTTCAGGCATAACATTTTTCTTCTCTTGATGCTAGCCAACAATTATTGACTATCTGGTCCAGCTCTTCGAGACACCTCCGGGTTAGCGAACTATATCAGTTCACGGAATACGAAGATTTCTTCGGTTGAGAAAATGCTTAAATATACAACGAAATATCTACCAAGCATATAATATTTTTTTTTTTTTTTAAATGAATCTGTGCCCACTCAAAGTGAACACAAATACACTCCTTGACTCTTTCACAGTAAGCTACTGAAAGCTTGTGTCGTGAAAGAGGAAGATGGTTGGCACCTGGGATCGAACCACGACGTCCGCAGTACGAAAGCCGGCGTTGTAACCGCTGGGTCACCAACCACTTCAAATATGATGCTTGTAATATTTTAACAATTTAACAAAACAAGCAACTAAGTCAGCTTTCAAAAGAACAGAAGAAGTTCATAAGCCCGTCAATCATTTGAAACTGAAGCCTTGTATACCTACATTTTTTTTTGTAGAAAATTTGTAAAATAGAATTATCTGTTAATATATTCCGTAATTGTTTAATCATCAGCAAAAAGATGATTAACACGTAGATGGAAATTCAATCCTAGGACACACCCCCTAGAATCAGAAAAAAAAAACAGTTATCTGGATGACGTGGTTCAGATATTATAGAGCATTGCCCATTTTGTTGATGAATCATTCGAATTCAATTCAATTGATACCTATAACTCTATTATAATCAGTCTGGACTCAACAAAATTGAATACAGATACACTTTTGACATCTTTAAAGCAAAGCTTGTGTTGCGAAAGAGAACTTCTTACCCTCAGAACGAATGTCGAGGACTGAACCGTTAAGCTACCAACCACTACGTTTATTTTAACAGTAAAGGTATGAGTAACTAAAGGTCTTTTTCCCTAGGAATACGATACTGTTATAAACAGCGGTGAATGTGACAGTGGAGATTATTTTCTATGTGGTTACTGTAGATAAAAAAACACTGTCGCGATTTTCAAAAAAACACCCGTCGTTAGGTTTTGCTGCTAGTTGAAAATAAATACATAAGTACGTTACAACAAAAGTGTAACTAATATTTATTATTATTAGGTATTCGTACGGCTTCGCCTTTTTTTTTCAATATCAATTTGTATATTTTTAATTTTAACTCTAAATGTTGAGGTCAACCACCGCACCGAAATGTAGAATGTAGAATAAAATAATGTAATGTAAAATAAAAAAGTAGAATGCATATTGTAATGTCTGTTTAAAGTAATTTGTAAGTTTCTACATGTATAGTTCATTTGATATCTGAGCGAAAAATGCATATAAACGTAGTGGGGAGACTACGAAACAAAAATGTTGCATTCATATTTTTGATTTCTTTATAGAAGTGAAATACATAGTTCCACAAAAGTATGGTCATTGACAAAAAATGGTCATGCTCTCGACAAGGCAAGTAGCTACCCCTACTTCTACACATCGGTGTGTGTGTATAAGAGATAATCTTACCTACCTATACAAAAGCGATTTTAGTTTAGATTTCAAATGGAGTCTACTTACTTCGTCTATGTAAGACTATAATAGTGATACTCTTACACTGTTGTATCTGAGTGTAATATTATTATGAAATCATGGAATGTATCTTTGCAGTCGTGATCTGGAGCACTATAGAGAGTTCACCGTGTAATGGTAATGTGATACCACAAACAAATATTATTAACTATTATTATTATTACACTGATGTGTTCATACGTATTATCAACTTCTTGAGTGGGATGTAAGTAATATTCTAAGACTTACAGGTATTATAATTTATAGTGTACTAAACATTGCAGTTTGAGCGTTCTAAGAATGTCCCGGAAAAAGAAACGCGAGGATAAACCAATGAAGGAACTGGTGGACGCTAATGATTTGTTTTCTTTGAAAAGAAAAGCTGCAGTAACACTAAGAACGCTGCATTCATTGAGACGAGTACAAAGTATGTTTATCTCTTTCTCTGCCTGTTGTAAAATAAGGAAAGCGCGAAAGAGACAGTGTAAGCTTGACGTTTAGTGTCATTAAACGTAGTTTGGATACCGCTATATAACAAAACGCCCCCTGAAATAAAATGTAAAAATGTTAAATTCATAAAATTTTCTGGGTATAGTAGTAATGAAAATTAGATTTTTCTTTGTATAACGGCTGTTCAATTATTGGGGGTTCGCTTTTCTAGAAAACCATTGCATTGCATATTCACACATCTTGGTTACGTACCTATCTATTTTCTAGTACCTTATCAAAGCCATGTAAAGAGGGAGAGAATACTTAACCGATACTTGAGTGCAGGACATTCTAAAATAACGATATTCCTACATGAATAAATAATATATCAAGATGTTTTGATGGTAGATAATATCATTGTTAGTTATGTTTTTAGGCACTAATTTGATTTGAGTCTCAAAGTTGATGAGTTGAGTGTGCATTAACTTATTCTTCATCTTGTGTCAATGTTACATTAAAAATGTCATTAATATCTCGTAATGTTTTTTGACAAATATAATATTTAACAACAATGTCGATTATTATGACGTAAATAAAAACAACTTTTTAATGCATACATTACATTAACACTATTACATTCTTAACGGGTTTATTTCAAGAATAATTTGTATAAAATAACTTGGAAAGATTCTGTCTCGATCAGGGATCGATTCTTGGGCCTCATGTTCAGAAGTCGTCACCTACATCTAGTTTAACCAAGTAACAACGTCGATTCGTTGCACACAATATAATATGAGTTACCCATTTCAATATTTTTATGTAGGTGTACGCAAAATTAGACTTCATACACAATGTTTGAATTCGCAGTTAACTTTGCTTGTGCTAAAATAAAATTATGACACGACTCAAATTTGTGGATACACAAGGCCTAGTTTTAATATAAATTTTCTGTTATCTGCAAAAAAATTCACCAAACTCAACGCCCATTCCATATGCGAGTACCTACCTACTGTCACTATAAAAATAGGTAACTTTTTGTGAATCATAATTTTGATATATTTAAAAAAATGATGAAACTTCAACGTGTACTTTTTTCATCCACAGAATAAGATGTGGATGTAAACGTCCCAACGAGAAGAATTCTTTCAACTCAAAAAAAAAAAAATTCACCAAACACCAAACTCAACGCCCATTCCATATGGGAGTACCTACCTATTGTCACTATGAAAATAGGTCACTTTTTGTGAATCATAATTTTGATATATTTAAAAAATTATGAAACTTCAATGTGTACTTTTTCATCCACAGAATAATAATATGTGGATGTAAACGTCCCAACCAGAAGAGTTCTTTCAACCCATCATTTTATTAGTCATTACTCATCTACATAATATTTTAGTCCGTTTATATTTTTGAAGGCGCATCAATCGTAGAAAACAGACGTTAAGGTCAGATATTAATATGCCCAGAGCCGTACAAAATGCTGTAGAAGGTTCTTAAATACAATTTGCTGCATTAACTTTAATATATTTAGAGCTATTTAAAAAACTCAATTTTTTTAGGAACTTCATACAAATTTCTCAAAAAAGACAGTAAGCCATTATTTGGAAACAAAATTGCTCATGTAAAAGTTGAATGGATTCTTGGTACTACGGTATGAAAATGTAATAAAATAATTGTAGATTGATTTGTTATACATATAGATGTTATTCAAATCTTATTATTCTCAATAAATAAAGATTTAATGAAAAAAAAATGCAAAATAGTTCCTCCATTTTGAAGTTTGACAGCTGCATTTATCACACATAGCACAAATCACCCTCTATGGGTGGAATGCCTAATTAATTATCACAGGGTGTAGGGAATGTAGCTAAGATTCAAACCACAGAGCGCTCTCTATGAAAACTTGCAAATTATGTCGGTAGGTTCGTATAATATTATGAGGTCGGTAAAACAGCTACATTATAGAGGTCTGTTAAGCAATGGGAAGCTAGACTAGAACCTGTTTAATTACCTACCGATCAAGCCTGACAATCGGAATCAAAAACGTAAAGCAAGACGGGTATAAGCTAGTTATACAATATTTTAAACTACGCGAAATATAATGGTTATTATCAAATACAACATTTATTGTTTTTCTAAATATAATATGTAGACGTCTAGTGATGTTAAAAGCATCGATTCTATCATTATAATAATATATGCAAGTTTATTTGAAGATTTACAAACACTCGAAGTCGTGATATCTCTAAGGCGAAGTTCATTAACAGTCTATGCTAATTATTCACGTTTGCATCGTAAATTATTAAATAATGTATTTTTTTTTAATTTAGCGTCTCTTCGATGTTTTAGAGAGTGTGATCAAAAAGTTCACGAAGTTTAGTACAAAAAGATATTACCTACCTATGTACATTTTAATTTCAATTACTCAAAGATAAAATTACAATTGTTATGGCATTTATGAGTTTTTAATTTAAACGAATACCACGGTGAATTTCGTATAGGTACCACTGTATAAAATAAATATTATTGTCGTTTATATTGATTATTATCTCCTTTATCTGATGGTATGAATATGGCGGGTCTGATTGCTTACGATAAAGGGTTGTTTTTTTTTACATTATAGGTATTTGAGGAAAATTGAATAAAAATAATATTTTGGAAATATTGAAGCAACAAAGTTTTGTAAGATAAATCGTCACCATATATTATAGCTATACTTCCACAAACAAAAAGGTTGCTCGGTTAACTATTCTTCATACATCAATTACCTTAAACGACAAATATGTTTGATATAAGTTTTACTCCATTTCACTGTGAAGAGTCAGGCAGAGAATTTGCTATGGGACGAGGCTCGGCCCATCACCAAAATATGCGTTTGGATTCGTCAAAAATATGAGGTGTTTCGTCAGGACCATCTCAGGACAAAATAGCCTACACATCGTATAATCCGATGAAATCGGGGAGCACAGCGTAACATGAATTACTGTGATAATCAAGAGTTTGTCACGAACGAAATAGATGAATGGAGCACGTATCGGGGACAAATTGGACGGATTTTGTAAGTGAAGATTTTTACTATGCAGAATTTTAGGTATTGTAGGAACTTTATGAGAACACATTGAAATTTCTTCCAGTATGATTGTATTAACATCTAACTCTAATATAAGGTCAGTGTCTCTACTTTCTATAAATGAATACGTTCTAACTATTAACTGACTTATAATTTACCATCTCTAGGCAGATAATGTAATAAAGAAGTTAAAAATTTGAGAGACTTTTTAAAGTTTCTACGCATATTTTTTTTAGCCTCTAATTGAGTCTAATACAACCCTTCTTAAAGAAAAAAAAACAATGCGTAGAAAAAATCACATTTTACTATTTTTTACCAGAATTGAATTTACCATAATGGATCGACTCGACCAAGTTTTAGCTGATGATACACGTTTTGTTACTAAATTACCTACTCGCCACTGTACAATACCATGTGATAGGCAGAGGCATTCAGAATAGTTCAGTCTCATTTCCAACGATTTTTATGTTTTCTTCAATTATTTTAATAATCATACGTCATTCTTTCAGCAACATTTATTTTTATTATATTGTGTAAATATATTTGTCGTAGCATTAATGTTTTGTTCTGAAACAAACATATAGGTAGTTTAAATTAAAATTTGCGCCGATATCGCATTACATCGTACGGTTTTTTATACTCTGGTGTATATTTCAACCATATTATATTCTTAAGCCATAGGTATCAAGTATTATTCACAGTATCCTAACAATATAAATAAAAACTCCTACATTCAGATGTATATTTTTCCACTATATTTAAATAGGTACATATAGAGTAAGTTATAATTCGATATCGACTTCTTATTCGATGATTAATTAATTCGTGTTGTAGGTACGATTGATATTTGTGTGTGACGTTTGAAGTATGTTTATCTCTGAGATTAACATCTTCATCTTCCTGGTGCACAATAATACCTACTTCTGAATCAGGAAATCTTCACCTCTTATTGTACTATGTTCCATGATTCCCCCATCCAGACTCAGCATTTCAATCACAACACTGATCCATTTTCAATAATAATAATGATGTCTTTACCACACATAGATTTTGGTTTATTTGCATAAAAATAGTTCCACGTAGGTCTATTTTAAATTCATCACTGCTTCACGAAGGGGGGGGGGGGGAGGGGGTGAAGAGGGTCACGTGATTAATGATCGAACCCTATCAGCACATATTTGCGGATCATTTTGTTGACTTAAAGTTTGGTAAATATGTTGATTATTCATCCTACATATTAATGTATGGGTGTGAGTCCTGGCACCTGACCAAAGCCCAGGCACAAAAAGTCTCAGGTTTCGAAATGAAGTGCCTCAGGAGAATTTTGGGTGTAATGGTCTGTTTTCGTACAGATACGCCGCTGCTATTATCAGCGGTGAATATGTCAATTTTGTTTCCGTAGTAACAAAAAACATTGTCATATTATAATTTTGAAAGAGGCCGTCTTGTCAGACGACGGACCGTTTCCTAGGAACCCATTGCATAAGATTGTACCACCGCATCGCGAACGACGATAAACGCTGATGCACTCTACGTAGGCCCATCATTTCTACCATTAGGATAAGATATGGCTGGGACATATGTTAAGAAGGATGCCAAATGACAGTTGGCCGAGGTGAACGCAGTTCTAATCCTCCCATCAGGGTCCCGAAGACGAGGAAGACCCTCTCATAGCGTGTTCCGTTCCTTCGAAGCAGAACTGAGGGACTTGGAGAACTCTTGTTGCCTCCCTGAGTGGGGTTTAAAGGGCGAATAGAATAGAAAAGACATGTAAAGGTTGTATCCGTGCGAGGAGCAGGCTTTCAATCTGGATATCATTATCATCAACATGTTGATTGTAGACCGAAGCCATTGGCACGAGTCGAGCCTCGGGCGCATTGATCTCGGTGTGAAAACACAGCCGTGCATAATCACAGAGCAACTTGCTATGTTGGTAGCTACCTATTCACATAACATCATTTAAATATCTTACTATACGATCTTGGTTTTATTTCAATGCGAAAAAGCCGGCGAATAACCTATATCGATTAATGTTACAACTAGAAGGTCTGTATATGAAATTGAAATTGTTGTTACATTATTAACCGTGTCAAGTAATTTCAATAATGTAGATTATTATAGTCTGTTATATCTTTTATACTTGAATTCGAAATAAAATGAACTAAATGTTTGTTCATAGAAACTTTATGAGAATTTAGTTAATTAAATTCCTTCTAGAATTTTTGAAATAGAAAAGGTTTCGTCCCCATCAATAATTGTTATAAGATATATAAAAAGATTTTTATATAACTTTATAAAATTAATAAAATAAAATAAATAAAATCAAAACTTTACATACTACAGTAGATAGATATACCTATCTTATATATAAAAATGGAGAGCTAATTCCCGATGTCATCGCATCACGCCTAAACGGCTGGACCGATTTCGCCAATTCTTTTTTTGTCGTGTAGGCTTTTATCAGGAGATTGTCCTTTTAGAAGAAAAAAATTAAGAAAAATGCATGGAAAATAGAAAATTAAAGAAAACTCTACGTAGACAAACTTATTAGTACTTTTTACCTTATAATTTTTATTCCAATTTTGAAATTTTGACAGAAATTTTAAATTTTAAAACAGACGCATCGTTCGGAATCACATTGGTCAAATGATAATTAATTCATCACCATACAAATTCGAATTCAATATTCATAGTTACGAACACAGGACAACGTCTGTCGGGAAAGCTAGTATTTGATAATTATATTCTTCTTAAATATACTCATTAAATATGTTTTCTTATACGTATTTCTATCAAAAGTTTGTCATACTTCTGATTATTTTAAATGTCTAATTGACAAAAAGTTGCACGGAATAAATCAACATATAAAGGTATTCCAAATTTCTTTATTTTGTCTAATAATGACTTTATATATACCTACGTCATTACTTGTTTACGCCACTAAACTAATAATTTAATTTTTTTTTTCTTTTCGGGTTTAGGGCTTCTGTGTCATGTTGACATTTCGTCATGACAAGAATCAGATTACAGAAGTGGTGTATTATCATCTCTCTTTAATGACAATTTGATATCTTCATAACCGTCTTTGTTATTTGTTTTGTTCTACAAGTTGAACCTTCTAATAAGAGTGTAGGCATATTATTTTTATTGGATACAACTAGGTACCTACTGAGTTAATGTCAAAGATTTCTATAGAGACCGTCTTAAAATATGAGGTACCCAACGATGTTTTGTAGGTGTGTACTGTGTACCTTAGTTTGGCTTTTATACTTTTTTTTTATTAACTCTAGATTTCTACATTATTTCTTTTGCACAACAAGCAAACAAAGCTTTCTTTCCATGCTGGCTTTCAGAATGAATGACAAACCCCGTTTTACGTAATTGAGGATTTTATATAAGTCAAAATTTTAAAATTCAGTATTTAGTGTTTTATCAATATGATGATAAGTACCTGCGTAGCGAAATGTACACATTTTACAAAATGGGGTTTGTTGAAAGCCAGCATGGAAAGAAACTTGTTTCAATCCATTAAAATATTTAAATACAGTAACTAAAAATTTCCTCAATTTCAGCGTTGCTAGCTACATATATGAAAGGGTATAAGTTGAGATGGTTTGCTCATGTTGCAAGAAGGATGTAAATAGAAATGTAAAAAAAAAAATATAATCCCTGAAGAAAAGGTGTAAGAATACGTGGTCGAATGAGAAAGTTGAGGATCTAATACATTTATTCCATCCTCAAGAAAGGCCAGGTTAGAAGCAAATGAAACAGGAGAAGTTGTATGAGAATTGTAATTTCTGTTGAAAAAACGAAATAAGTGTGAAAGTCCGTTCTCTTTGCCTCCCCGTTAAGGGACACGGCTTGATGGGTAAAAAAAACTATCTTAGTTCTTTAGTGTGTATACTTTTATTCTTTGTATCCTTGGGGGAAAGCTAAGCTTTTCAGGCAGCGAGTTCTAACAAAAGGCGGCATTTTTTCTTCTATTCTACCAACTAATTTTCTCTAAATTCCATACATTTTATTTTAAACTTTTCGAATACCCGAATGTACCGTTTTAACCTTTGACTCTCGATACAATAAAATTTAAATAACCTAAAAAGTTGTCAGCATATAGAAAGCCTGATTTAATAGTTAACTATAATTTGATTAATGTTATAATACGGTCTGTCCTCTCTGCTTTTCCTCGTAGGGGGCATAACTCGATTATAAAAATATGTTCCCACTTACGCAACTCCCAATTAAAAATATCAACTAAAAAGTACGGCAAACTTTAATATTAAATTTATTGAGGTAACCATAAAAAAGTGTGTCTATTTTGTCAATTAATTTTTCACACCTTTCAATTTGTTTGGAAACTTCATAAATCTTTACGACTTATTGAACTGTAAATATATACCTATTAGTATCTTATATATAAATTTCTTCTGTCCGTTCGTATATGACTAAAGTGGCTAGACCGATTAATTCGAAATTCCGTGTGTGTAATATGTTTGATTCGATGATGCGGAAACAAGGTGTTTTGTCTATTTTTGAAGACTTCAATCTTTATGTACCTACTTAAATTACTAGGTAATTTTTTTCTAAATTAATTTCAATACCTACCTACAGTTCGAAAAATAAAATAATTTGCTAATTATGATATGGTTCAGCTATCATAATGATTTTCATGACTTAAGTTATCAATTATAGACCCAAAAATATTGGATGAGTCGTCGACATTCCGGTAGCTTTTGGCAGAAATATGTCTGTAGCTAGTTATACCTACACAGCTTTACGAAAATAAATAATAATAATATATAAATCATATATATTATATACCTTATTTTGGTTATAAATATTGATGGCTAGGGACTAAAATACCGATAAATTGGTAGAAATATTAGCGTCGTTGCCTTAACAAATCAAATTTTTTTTATACTTGCGTGTCTGTCAATATGTATGTTCGTAAAAATATCTCTACGGCAATATTTTAAATAGGTATGTGTGAATAAATGAGGAACTACACCAAAAATATTTTATCTGTCATTTAGTTTAATTAGTGACGCTGGTTTGTGTAGAGTTTAAAAAAAATATCTACCGAATGGTAAACGTTCTTGGTTCGTATACCTATAGTATAAAAACAGTAACCTGACTTTTGAAAAGCTCAGAGTAAATTGAAATTTTCTTTTGAGTTGTTGAATTGAGGTATGGTGTATTTTTAACATCTAATTAGATGGCTAAAAATAAATCAATTAAAACCGTAATAACTTATATAAACTATGATACAGGCTAAGAAAACTATGGAGGCATTTTTTAAAAAAAATCACAAAATGAGCCTCTGAGTTATGTTGCTTTAGCAAATAATTATTATTCGATATAGATTGATTTTTTGAAACCGAATAATATTTTAACCCCGTTTTTGTATATAACATTTCAAATATAGTTTCTAATTAAACATTTTAAAATGTGTAGTTTGCGAGAACCTAAACGTATTTTCCGTCTCTTCTCAGAAACTTCAGTAGCAAACTTTATTATATCCGGTTATCACATTTTCTCTACCTCTCTACCACTAAAAATACGTCATTAAAAGTTAATTGTTTTTCAAGTCTTCTTAGTTTTTAGGTGCAAAGGTAGCTTATTTATTTTAGATAGTTTTATCTCAAAATGTCTCATCTAAAAGTGTAAGGTTTGTCCGTAAAAGCGTAAAGTGATCTTATTACATCTCCCTATGGTTAATGATTACTTTCAGAATTGTCCCATTTCATGTGACTTATTGAGTTGATCTACAACGGGTTTGCCAAATCCGAACAATTAAATACTCATATTAAAAAGAGTGCGACTTAGAACGGAGCCCTGTGGTAGACCGTTCCTGATCCCCCTATATGAGTTTTTCACATTTATTAATAGTTGATAAGCATGATCGAGGTCTATGGGAGGAATTAGCCACCGAAAGAAGGCCTTCCATGTCAAACGAACCTTCTTGCCAAAATTCAGGCAAAAATAAAACTCCGAAGGTCCGAGACTGGCCCAATTTCGATGCGACCTCACGCCTCGAACAGGTACCAAAAAGGGGGCCGAAATTCGGCTATCAGATATAGTGTATATAGACAAACGGAAAAGGTTCCTGATGGTGTACAGACTACAGGGGCTGGAAGCTATCTTTTAACTATCTGACTCTTGACTCTAAATGCCTAAACGTACTTCCAGCAGAGACTCTAAATAGGACAGGATTTTACTTCGCGAAAATTATGCCACGACTAGTTGCAGTCAAAACGATCCTGCCTATTAACAATTTTAATGTCTATCTCGCGTGCATTTAATTATTATCGAGCTCAATATCAAAATAAACGTTCAATTACTTTATAAACGAACAAATCAATCAACCTTCTAGTCACATTACGTACGGGCTGTCATTTAAACCGCAAGTTCTTCCTCATTGGAATTCCAAATCGCTCAACTGCTTCGGTCTTAGCGCGCGACCTTTTCGCCAGTGAACCTCATGAACTGAGCTGAAAAGCGTCCAAATCAGCAACAGCCCATTCTCATAGACAGTCATGTGGGGAAGGTCTTCAGCTTGCGCCAACAGCCCTCCTACACATACCGGTTTTATAACTTTACGTTTATCACGGCGGCGAAAACTAAAATACAAACTCTATCTGTGCGCGGACAGACGCGAACTTTTAGTAAACTCATTCATAGCTCGACTGAATAAAATTACTCTCACGGGGAACAAACACACCAATGTACCTACTTTTACAAATGAAAATTCTACACTAAGCTTACTAGAAGGTTCTAAATATGAAATTCTTAACCGGATTCAAAAATAAACATTAAAGATAGGTCACACCACTGGTATCGGAAAATGGGGTAACCCGCGAAGGACAGATAACAATTTGCGACGTGTGTTTGACATGTGACGTGTGAAAACAATACAGGGAGGTACATGCTGCAATACAATAAGCCCAATGGCACACAGAGATCACAAATATTCATAAATATGCCGTATCGCGTCGGCCATATATCTCTCATCTAAAACCACATCGATCAATTTGCTCATAAGCATGCTTGGCGGGGGGCAACCAAGCAACAAACAAAATACAACATAAAAATATATCTCTGTGCCCTATCATCGTCCTGGGGGTAGCTGCCAGCGACGAAACAAAAACACTCTAATAAAAATATGGCCACTCACCCGAAATTCAGCATACCTTCAAAATAAAAGCACACAGCACAAAAGCAAATAAACACGTCACATTCACACATATGAGGTATGGTCTGTCACTTGTCCCTTTCCAACCACGCCACGCCACCCCGGATCGGGACATCTTCAATAAATAATAAACCATAATTAAACGGAAGGTTTAATTATTGACAAACGCGGGACTCTAAACAGAAAAACTCTAAATATGTGACACACCATAGCTCAATCGTCAGACACTTCCAAATTACTACAGAAACTATAAAACGCGACGGAAATAATTATAAATTGATTAACAAGGAAACAAAATTGCGATAAACTATAGGCGGAGAGATGTTTTCTGAACGAGAACTGATATTGAACTGAAGTCCAAAAAAAAAAATCAAAGCATTCATCTCAAAACTGGAGAATTTGCCTTCTATACTAATCGTTGTAAACAATAAAAATTTTAATGGTTTCCTGGACATACATACAGTGCGTAAAAATACCCAACTATCAGCTAATCCGCCATAAACAAATAAGCAACTGTTTTTCAAACTCTTTACCATCGCGTTTCCAAACTTTCAAATAATGACTTAACAATATTTTGAATAATAGCATACTATAAATAAATCCCTCACATCATAGTAATTTTCCTGTCATAATATAATTTGTATATGATTTTGGTTTCTGTAAACTTAGTCATAATACGCTGCATTAACATCTATATTTTCTGCTTTTATTTTAAAGGCGAACGAATTAAGATGTATCTATTGTAGGCATATCAAATTAACGAATTGACACCATGATGAATTATATAATTCGCGATCAATGAATAATATTTCCATCTTCACCATAATTAATTATGGTGAAGTTTTAATAATATATAAGTTGTCGATACTTTTTTGGTATACAGCTTTTTTATAAGCAAAAGTGTTACTCGGTGTAGATGTATATTCTGGTATTACTTGCAGGTCATTAACAACTGTCTTCGAAGATGACTAATTAAGTAGGTAGGTATCTAGGTAGGTAAATATTAGGCTAAGGTACCTGCAAAAAAGCAAAGATAGTCCCATAATGTGCTCGATCCGGCGAATGACCAACTGAATTGGAAAAAGAAAACTGCTTTTTCCACCTCTTCTAAAGGTTTTGTATGACAAAAGTGTTATAAAAGTATTTTCTCTATTTTTACATAGAGAATGTCCAAACTCCAAACATATATACGAATTGATTTTTTTTTTATTTAGATTATGAAGTTACTAAATTACATATTTTATAACTTAAAAATAACAATATTATTCCACTTATATTATACAGATTTAGACGTCACATTTCTACAATATTCACATTACTAATCTATGCTTATCATTACTCTTTAGAATTTTAGATATTCACGACATTTCACACGAAAGATCGCAAGCGCAGCCGCGCTCTTGAGTTCCGCCGGCAGGTCGTTGAACAGCCTAAACCCCTTGTAGAAGAGACTGTTCTCAGTACCTACCAGTGAGCCTAGCACCCCGAAGCCTAAACGCATCGCGACCCCTCGTGGGATAGTCGTGTATCTCATAATTATATCTAACATTATTCGATAATGATGATTAAAATTAAACACAGTTGCACTTTCACAATTTTTTTATGAATCTCGAGCGCTTTCGTCCGACTCACGCAGACATTGTCAAGAGACTAAATTAAAACAAGGGTAATTCTATTGTAGCCCGACAAGGGTAATTCTATTGTAGCCATAAAAAAACAAGAATATGACAACAAACTCCATGAGGTGCTAATTAAGGATAAATGTGAAAGATTGCCGAAAGACCCAACCAGCACATACCAAAACCGTGTTAAACAACTACTTAAAAAAGGAAAATATTCTCAAGCGGACATCTGGAGTCTACTAGTTCAAAATCCCCAGCCACCACGTTTATATGGAACAGTCAAACTTCACAAGGAGAATAACCCGGTACGGCCCGTCGTGTCCTACCTGAATGCTCCGGCAGTCAAGATAGCGCAACACTTGAACGCAACAATACCGAACCTCATAAATTTCAACCCTACATACAGCGTTAAAAACTCCATAGATCTTGCCGATAAATTAAAAGATGTGGTACCACCAAACAATGCCATATTAGTGTCATTCGATGTTAAAAATTTGTTTACAAATGTGCCAGTTGGTGAAGTAATAAGCTCAATTAGTGATAAACTCTACAGTAACAATATAGACAATAACGTAATTGATAAAACTCTAGATTTAATTAAGTTATGCATGGACCAAAATTATTTTAAATTTAACGATTGTTTTTACAAAATTTTAGACGCACTGCCCATGGGCAACCAACTATCTCCCCTATTGGCCGAAATATATATGAATGACTTTGAAAATATCCTATTTAGCTCCAACAATAGCCTATTAAATTGTGTCTCTAAGTATTATCGATACGTAGATGATATATTCTGCGTATGGAATGGTACGAAGAGACAATTAGATTTATTCCTTAACTTTATGAATTCAATCAAACAAAACATTCAATTCACCCTAGAAATAGAAACGAATAAACAATTAAACTTCTTAGACCTTTGTATCAGCATCATAGACTCAAAATTTAAATTTAGCATTTATAGAAAAGCATCATACACAGACGCAATCATCCACGCTTCTTCAAATAGTCCGCGTTCACATAAACTCGCATTCTTCCACTCCATGATACATCGCTTATTGCACATCCCATTAGACAAAAACGAATTTGATAAAGAACTTAAAATAATAAAAACTATTGCTAGAAATAACGGTTATAATGATGAAACAGTTGATAATATACTCCAAACTAAACAGCTCAAAATGATAACTGCACAATATATATACCCATATGTCCCACAACAGAATAATAAAGATGTACCATGGAGAAAAATCTTGTACACCGGGAAAGTCTCTGACACAGTAAGCAACTTCACTAAGAAACATTATAAAAGTGCTTTTTATACGCGTAATAACCTTAATAAATTACTATTCAATAATAAAGATAAAAAAGACAGCATGGATGAAAGCGGTGTATACATGCTATGGTGCAGTGACTGCTCAGCAAAATACGTTGGAGAAACAGGCAGATCCATTACTACTAGAATAAAGGAACATCATAGAGCGTTTAGAGGTCTATCTGGTTACTCTGAGATGGCGGACCACTGCATTGAACATAACCATTCTTTTAGTATGAACAATGTGAGGGTATTGCACTCAGAAGATCACAAGTATCGTAGATTAGGCCTTGAAACGCTCGAGATACATAAAAATCGCGATTCTATTGTTAACATTCAAGTCCCTGCACCATCTCCTTTATTATCATAGATATGTATTGTATTATGAATAAGTAATTAGTTGTATTTATTTTAAATTAATGTATCACTTTATCACCTATTCATAATTTCGGTTAACCATCCTATTGATACCTACTAGTTAATTTCTTAAGATCTAGCCTAAAAAATATGTATACAATAATAATAATATCTTGTCATCTGTTAGTTATAGTATCCTCTCCCGCCATCATTGTACCATACTTTTCTTTGAGTTTATATTTTTAATTTAGTCTCTTGACAATGTCTGCGTGAGTCGGACGAAAGCGCTCGAGATTCATAAAAAAATTGTGAAAGTGCAACTGTGTTTAATTTTAATCATCAAAATGAACTTTCACTATGTGAATACACAAACCTTACAAAAATTATTATTCGATAAATAGCATGGCAATTTTTAGCCTAACTAATGGCTCGTCGTTGCCCTTTCGTCCAATAAAACTGCTAGTCAGTCAGATGCCAATGATGGGTAAGTGATAAGCCTTGTGACCCACCTTTATTTGATCAAATCGTTTCAAATTTGTACACTTTTTATCCATTCTCTCCCGAAAACGACTACGGTGAAATACTCATTATTAGTGAGTGTCCCTCACCGCACTTTGTATGCAGAATTTTTTTAATTAATCTAGCCTCACCCAGAGTGTACACAAATATACTATCGACAAATGGTCGGCACCTGGATTCGAACCCAAGACCTTCAACCCGCTGCACGTACCAAAACCGTCGCCCTATATTAATAATAATATAACACTTTTCTATACAAAGGAGTCAGTAAAGCCGGCGGAACTTATTGCCTGAGGCAATAACTTCCGCCGGCTTTTTTTCCAGTCAACCGGTCCCGTCCAATCTGAGACAGGCCAACCCCGGGTAGAAATTTCCAGTGAAAAAGCACTTAGAAAAACTCTGACCCGACCGGGAATCGAACCCGGGACCTCGGATCTGAAGTATATACTACTATAATATAGGTACTGCTGGTCATTTTTAATAATGGATTATAATAGGAGTTTTATTTACTTATAAACATCTGTTAGTCAAACGTTTTAAGTTAATATTATTTATTGAAATTGAAACCATGGAAATATTGAGAGGGAAAAATACATTTTACTGTTATTTTTAAACCACTGAAACCACATTTTTACACTGGTTGTAAAAGTTATACGTATAAAACTTCGACCTAATGTCGGCTTTCGGGTCAAACGTATAAATCTATTAACAATACATTTCATTACACCATGACCCGTAAAATTGTGTCGGTATACAATAATATTATCTATCAATGTGTATACCGCAGAATTACCATGGTCTGACACCACGAGGCGGCATCTGTGTTGTCAAGTCAACTGTGTTGAAAGTAGTCGTCGTCTATGTGAGATGCGGCTCGCACGTAGCACACAAAATTTGAGTAATGTATCAGTGTTAATGAAAGCAAAATACGACTCAAGTATACAAATTTAATAAAAAAATATTTCAACAGAAATTTATTCTGGACTAGATGACTCGGTAAACTTTGTATCACCTTCGTATCCTAAGCAAACCAAAATTTATAATATCCTTAGCAACATATATTATATCTTATCCTTAGCAACATATATTATATCTTATCCTTAGCAACATATATTATATCTTATCCTTAGCAACATATATTATATCTTATCCTTAGCAACATATATTATATCTTATACATATATTATATAAATAACAGTAGAAGACGGTCGTAAGCCCGTAGTGGTTTGTTCCATTTAAAAATCGAACATTAGTAATGAATTGTTAGAGTCATTAGTTGTTATTTTTTCTTTATATATTATATCCATTCACTAACATAAAAATAAGGCAAAATAAGACAGGAAGAAAGCGAAAACAAAATTGTTATTTTTCTATTTTCCCCGCAATTTTTTCGATATTTATTTACCTGAGCAAATCAGGCCAGCGGTTATCGAGTTTTTAAGCCAGATATTTGTTTTATAACGATCAATTCAACGTTCTTTAAAATGTGCACATAATTTATATTTTGTGTGAAACTATGTAGGAAATGTTTGTGCAAGGTTTGTTTGTGTGACTAAAATGATTAACGATATACGTAAATATTTAGAAATGCTTTGCCAAATATACGCGTTCTTTGTTTACACTGCTGGTAAATAACGTTTCTTGGATTTGACACGGTTTGTCTTGACCAACAATTTTACAGTTAAAACAAATGTGGCCAAATTTAAAATTGTTTAGTTAAATTTTGAAAAACTAATCTACTTTAAGTACTTTATTTAGTTTTTCAAAATCATGTTAAATCTCCAAGTAGTAAGACCTTCGAAATTCGTTCTTCTTCTAAGCAAATTAATTCCTTTATAATGTTAATCTCTGATTTCCTAAGAAAACCGTGCCATCGTATAGCGAGCGTAATATTACGGACACAGCTAAAAATAAAACAATCACTTCTTGTCAATAACCTCTATCTTACTATAAAAGCTCGCCATTTTCTTTACATATAAAATGTTCAAAGTACCACGGCTTCGTATTCCGATGAAATCAGAGCTCAAGACACGATACGTGGTCTTCTTTTTATGAAATCTACATATTTGGGTTGTTCCGCGTTTGACAGGATATGAAGTCGTAGGTAATTTGTTAATCAGTCCTTTGGTACCAATAAAGATGTCCTTAATGTGGCATCCCGTAACTCAGAAGCATTCAACAATATTTCTGAAACATGACAACATTTGATCGGTTTATATTTTTAATTATAGTGGCCAAAACGTCAACCATCCTTCCATCCATAGAGCTACAACCAATTGTGCGTCTTGGCCTCCTCAAGCAGTCGTCGCTATTCCGGCCGCACCTCGACGCCAGTTTCTCTTTCCCAGAGATTGCAGGACCCCTATTCTGTAGCAAGTGTAGGGTAGTCACTTGAAAAAGGTGACTTTTAGGCGATAAATTTTGTATGAAAAACGTCTATATGCGATTCTCGCATTCGATACGTATAGATGTTTTTCATACAAAATGTATCGCCTAATAGTCACTTTTTTCCAGTGACTACCCTACACTTGCTACAGAATAGGGGTACAGGTCTCTACTGACGCAATCGAACCATCTCAACCTCGGTCTGCCAATATTCCTTCTTCCAGTCTGCCAATATTCCTTGTTCGTCCATTCACTCCATGAGCCAGAACCTTATTGTGAAATTTCTATTTGATTGACATTTAAACAGTAACGTCTCGTAACGCCTTATTCTCACATCAAATTCTTGAATTATTATTTTTTTACAATCCAGGTAATTTATGTCGTTAGATACGCCAATTTATACATCATATTAAATAAATAAGAATTGTTAATAAAACCAACTTTTACTTTTTAGCTAGACAAAGAAATAATTTTAAACAAATTATGATTTTTTTTACTTCTGTTCTAAATTAGACAAAAATTATTATTTAGATAATTTTTTGTCTAAATATCACACCTATAAAATACCAATACAATTCATTCGCTACAAATTATTGAGAATCATTACGTTTAATTTTTAGAATTTTCCCATACTGTTGTCTATTTTGGGAACAATGGTCTGTTTTTTAGACCAATTAGCGTTGTTGTTATTATTTTTATCGAGAATTTGAAGAAAAAAAAATCGTTTACATAATAATTATTCGTATTATTATTGGCCCATTTTAATTATAGATATTTTCTCACATTTTGTGAATTTAATAGCAGGTAACAATTATTTACCTAATAAGATATGTACGCTTAGTTAGAGGTTAAACTAAAAAAACGTTTTTTTTTTAAGTATAGGTACTTGTACGAAGTTTTTCGCATTCAAGGCTAAAATGGTAGGTTAACTATAATGTAGGTATCCGTGTATTTTTCTAATATGTTTTAAAGATATAATTACTTTATGCAATTCCTGTCCAGTAATTAGTGGAACAAGATATATTTCTCTACTAATATTAGTTTTGACCTTTTTTCCAATCAATTCTTGTACAATTAATAACCATTACTTTTGACAACGTAAACACACATTGCACAACAAATGTTCCAAATCGATTCATGACACGTTTTTGTGAAGGTTCCAAGTATGACAAAAAAGGTATATTATGTATATTTCCTAAATATTACTTATTTTCTCATACTTACATATCATTTATTTTCTAATCAATTTTGTTCTCTTTCTTTAAACTCTGAGACAAAATTATCATGTTTCTGTGGGTCCCGCGTTCGCATCCAGGTGGCTACCAACTTCCTCATTAGGATAAGATTTGCATAGTTCCTCGTAAGAGTCATAAGGATAAGATTTGTATGTTTCCTATACCTATTAGTGGACCCCGAATCATTAAAAAAAATAACAAATCAAACTCAACATATAAGTTCCTACCTACATACTCCTGTTATTTAAAAAAATATATTGCTAGTATTTTTTATGAATAGAAATTTCAACTAAAAATAAAATACCAACTGCATAAGATACAACTTGATCTGAATGATGCTGATCATTTCGTTCATCAAATACATCGTTTCACCCATATCTCACCTACTCTACACGATCTTCATTGGCTGAAGAGTCCGGAACGCGTAGAGTTCAAAATATGCCTCTTAGTTTTCAAAGCACTCCATAATATGCCCCCTTCATATTAGTATGAATTATGCATCCAATTTTAGCCCAATGACAGGCAAGTCTCACAGATCTCAAACACGTACTGATAAATTAGTTGAAGCCAATACCGCAAATAGACATAAATGCATGAATAGAGCCTTCAGGGATTTTTGACCGAAAACCTTGAACTAACATCCATTTAATATTGTCATAAGCTCAACATGACTAAAAAAACTTCGTGAACTTATTGAAATACTAACTCATTTGCTTGTCTCGATAAAATATTTCAAAATTGATGCTAAGTATATTAAAAAATCTTATTTATTTATTTATCGTTTGGCAAGTCGTCGAATTTTTGTCACAGCGTTAAAGTCTGACATCCAGCGCCGCCATCCATTCAAGAAATTCTGGGGACAAGCTGGCAGCACTCTCGATGGTACCGGGGTAAGCGCAAAAATCTTATGTAGGTACATTATGAATATCTTTTTACAACGCTTGAAATATATAATTTTTTGTTATGAGGATATTTCTTATCACACTGCAGGAATTTTTCTTTTTACGCATTAACTTAATCAAATTTAGTAAGATGTTTTAATATAAACCATAAGTGTTACCTTGAATCATTAAGACTACCTATTTCTGGTCTGATTGTTGAACGAGATTGACCTTCATGGGGGCAACCGCTCACGACAATACACAGATTCCACATACAGCACTATTGCTTCAACTCAACAATCGCATTACCAAGGTACTCCAACCATACATTCTGCCATAATACAGTCAAGTTGTTGTTAAAAGTCATAAATTCGTGCCTTAGTTCAATGCCATTTAATATGAAGATTATCGTGTGCCGTAGGGACTAATATAATAATACTAGCTTTCTCGACAGACGTTGTCCTGTGAACCCTTTGGTCCTAACCACTGGCGGCTCGTTCATTGTGCACTGCGCCTCCAGAAACAAACAAAAAAACTAATTAAATAATAAAATTAAAATATTAGGTAATTCTAAAACGTCCATATTTCATTCGTATTCAAAGCTCAGACGGGATCAACGCAAGAATATAATTATTTGCGCGCAATTTGGTTGACTTTGTATGAAAATTTTCTAAAACTCCCGAAACGGCGGAGTAAGTGAAATGGGCTGCTGTAAGAGTGGCAATTACGTATGCAAGAATGCGAAGGTGCAGGCGAAGAAGACAGTAATTTTGTTGTTAGATTTATTCAAAGATGGCGTGATGATGATGAAATTCGTTCCATACTAACTTTAATATTATATTTTATATTATTTGTTATCCATTTTTCAATTTTTATTAGTTATTCTGTTATCCGGAGAGGAGAAGAATCCAATAAATTACACATCGGAAGAATCTGTTGAGCCGATCTCGAGTTATAAGTGTTTGCACTAACCCGACTTTAATTTATATTAGAGATTATACGTATTTTTTAATACTAACGCATGAAGTTGTCCCTGAGAGTCAACATTTTTTTAAAATATTGACTGAGTATATTAACTAAATTGTTTATAGTCTCTTCGTTCAATAGTATTCAATATTCAGAAATAAAATCTGTACGACCATGAAGTTAAGTTGTTGTACTATTAAAATATTCCGTTTATGCGAGTTTGTAATGTTGCTTTAGACGTCCATAGAAAATAGAGTGCTTGATTTTAAATAAGAAAATAATATTTTCGTCATCAATAAAAGTAGGTACCTTATTTCTAAAGTTATTGACTTGTAGAACAGCTGTATAAAAAAAATTAAAAAGTTTCAAGCAAAAAGAATCAGAAATTGTTCCGAGTATCCTTATTTACTATTTAGGGAGGGATGTTGTCAATTTTCGTCTACTTGAAAATAAATATATAGTCTTAAAATGCTTATCATTCGTAACCCGTAGGTATTTTTTAAACTTTCAAGTGTAAGACAAGGTAAGGATCCATAAATCTTACAGTCTCACTTAAATAATATGTTTCTACTTAATCTGCTTGAAATTTTTCATACAAAAAAATTGTTGGAAAATATTGTTTATATCGAACATTTTTTCATGCAGAAACCCCATCAAAGCTGCCCTACACTCACGATGACGCCATAATTCTAAAAATAACACTCATTCAAGACGTTTTTTAGTCATAAAATAACTCAATTATTATTTTTAAATACATAAAAAAATTAATTACTAAAAATACTCACAAGTGCACGAGTCGGAATGTTTGTCCTAAACCACTTGACTTAACCGTTCCCTAATGGATCGACGAGTCTTTGGGGTAGGTACTCCCTGTTTATATTCATCCACTTGAACCCGAAATGACATATTTATTATGAGTAATAAATGAATCGTTTAACTCTGTGACAAATTTAGTTTTGTGAGTCATCTTAGTTTGATTTATGTTTGTAATTTTTTTTATAATAGTTATATTTTGTAGAAAGACTATAAGGAGTGGCTCTGAACGAGTTAAAGGGACCTTCTAAAGTAAATGTGGAGGTAGTCAATAGTCATGGCATGCAGGAGACAGTTTGATGATATGGAAACCCGATAAAGAGAGACTATCTTCCCCTTACTTTGTGTGGGTAGACCCCTTATAGAGACCCGATATACACCCTATGTATTTCGGATATTTTTCAGGTTAACACACTCATTGTTAGAGATACTAGTACTACAACAATTTTAGGTAGAAGTTTAAAGTTTTTTTTAGTTTAAAACTTGTGTCGTGAAAGAGGAAGATGGTTGGCACCTAGGATTGAACCCACGACCTCAACCAATTCGAAAACGACCTTTATTTTTACCTCATTTTTTATGTTCTACATTTTTTTGGCACGATGCTGTCAGAGAGGCCCATAATTGATTTGTCTCGGCAATGTAAACTAACTATTCGCCTATTTTAGAAAAAAGAAGATTTGTACTTACCTCAAATATTAGTGTTTCTGTGACTACTAATGACCTGTAAGCTATAAAGCTTCAAAACAGGTAAAAATAGCCATGTAATAATGGCAACTCTTCAATACATAGAATGTCAGCATTTTCTTCCAATCAGTTGTTCCCTTCTTATCTGAGACAGGACTCCCAACTCTAATTTCAAGTGAAAAAACACTTGGTAATATCTGATCCGACCGGGAATTGAGCCCGGGACCTCTTGATCAGAATTCGGAGCCTAAGCAACTTGGCTACCGAGGTCGGGGATCGAGAAAGAAGAAGAAAAAAATGTCAACAATAATGTACCTACATTCTTTTAAACTACATAAGTATTAAACATGCATGTGGAAGGTAGGTATGAAGGTAGGAAAACAAGATGTAACAGAATTATTTACAACGAATGTAATTATCACACATTAATTATATTTTTTTTTCATAATATGCAGCTCTGTACCTAATGGGGTATAATAAAAAAAAGTAAATTTCTTAAAATGACAATGAATCATTTCTAAAAGCCACACAGGACCACCCGTAGAGTCTACGAAAATTTAAGTTTCTCTTATTACATCAAAATTAAAATTATGAGGTTTGCATCGGTATGAGGTTAGGCGGAGGTAGGTACACAATGAACGTGCTCGTGTGAAGAATGAGGATGGTTGTAATGAGACATTCACATGTAAAGGGAATTAAGAAAGAGAAAAGAATGCTTTAATTGTTGTTAGCGTAATGAATCGACTGGCTTGTACGTGATTCTAGATCAGGGGTCGGATAACTACGTCCCGCGGGCCATGTTTCATCCTCAGAAAATTTTTGAAAATGTATAAGCGCTATATAGGTTAAGACCTAACAGAGGTTACTTTTTTTTTTTTTTTTTGAAATCATTTATTTGAAAATAAATAAATGAAATTTGTACATACATTTTTCATTTCAAACTTATAACTACGTTATATTAACAGTAAAATTGAAATGTAGGAAAGGTAATAGGTATACCTACCAATTCCCCAAAATTTAATCTATATTCAGCATTTCCGTTTAACTCTCTTTCGAGAATGTTTTATTAAGACAAAAATGGTCAAATTACTTAAAGTAAATTTTGTGAAAACGAAACTATATGTTTCTTTAAAATTCAGCATAATTTATTTAGATAATTATCTAATACACACACACATACACATACTCCCTTTATGGCCCCCCGCACAACGCAAGCCAGCTCGGAGGAGACCAATCCGCAGCAAACCCGACCCACACGAAACCGACCCCCTAGCACCCTATCTCGATCAAAGCAGTCAAACGGAAAAGCCGGCTCTACACAAATCAAACCCGCCGCATATCCCCCCCAAATAAACAATGCGGGATATATAATTATCTAATATATTAGAAAAAAAAAACAGTTACATTCTTCATACCTAAATATAATTTTAAAGCCATTAGTAACAATTTCCCAAAATTTCGTTTTTGATTTCGGCAATTATTATAAAACGTGTTTTTTACCGTCGCATTTTTTATTATAGTACTTTTTTTTTTTTTTTTTATTTATTAAAATTAAAGATTTACAAAGTATATAAAATTAACATGAACATGACACAATACATAACATTTAAATAAAATAACACTCCGTCGATAGAGCAAAGCTCGTGTTCGACAGAGGAGCACAACCAACAGACATCACAACTTACTTACACATTATTAATACATATAAGACAATACAAACATTCTTTCTCTCCATTCACACCCTCCAGCACAAACAAATCTTCACACTCTTCGCTCACAACAATGAAATCTTACACAATCACACATCCACACCAATAATCCAAACCTGAACTGCGGCCTTGTAATTTTCATACCTCTCTATCACTCTAATTCCTGGTGGTAGGCTATTAAAAAATTTCTGTCCGAGGTATACATAATGGTGTTGGGCAGTTGATGTTCGAAACCTGTCAACATGGAAGCTTCCCAAAAGGTTTGCTCTCATGCTTCTCACCGGTGTATACTCGTGTTTGTATTTATGAAACATGAGCAAGCAATTCTTCCGGTATATTTTTTCGATGGGAAGTACTTTGCACTTCTCAAATAACTCTTTTGTTGGGAAATCCCTTCTTTTTTTTAATATAATTTTAAGTATCAACCTTTGTAGGGTCACCAAAGGCTATAAAATGGATCTATTTTTTACAGAATAATAGTAGGTACATAATTTTCAGTTGGCTTATCAATCCTATCGATATCCTAAAATTCTTATAATCTTTATTTCTCTTAAAAAGTTTACCGAGCCCTGCTCTAGTTGAACGATTATAATCTTTATATGAAATTTGTTAGCATTAATTTCATCTCAAGATGTAGTACTGGCGCTCTTTATGAGATGAGAAAGTATTTTATCTCAAAAATGCATCATTTTTTATGTACGTTGTTGTATGCTTGTCGTTTTGTTAAAAAATTTGTTTGAAATTATTGTCAAAATACCGACTTTAAAATTTTGCTTTTACGACTGAATCAAAATGCTTTTTAGTAGGTAATCAACGACATTATGGCCACATTACGACCATTATGGAAAGACACTGTGGAATATGGAAAGGAATGAGAATATTAGGAAGGAATTATGGAAGTTAGAGTTGTGACTGATAAATTATGGGATTTCTGCAGAATAAAACAAGGTCAGTTAGTAAGTCCCAAACACACTTCTTTAGCTTTATTATCACAACCATAAAGTAAACAGGAAAAGGAAACAGAGGCCAGTCTAAAATAACACAATATGACAGATGAGCTAAAACCATGGATAACTACCCAAATAGACAGATGTGATTATATATCAACACCCTCCCTTAATCACATCAATTTAAACATTAAAAAAAAATAACACTCTTTTAAATAAATATATAAACTGACACCAAACTATGTAAACAAAAAAATAAATAAATCATAAGTTCCATACAAAAAAAAAAAAAAAAGCATGTTTTTCTATTCCAATACAATATTACATTTATCTCTAAGCTTATTGAACTTGACAAATGGTAAACTTTTTGTAAATAGATCTCCCAACTGGTTTTCAGTAGATACATACTCAATATTGATTTTATACAACTTAACAACTTCCCTTATATACTTTAACTTGATGTCAATATGCTTAAGTCTCCCATTAAAGTTGTCATTTAAAACAGCTTTGATTGCTGACTGATTGTCTTCGTATACACAAATGTTAATATTACAATTTACAATATGTTTTATAAATTTATATAAGACAATCAAGTCATGGATAGCTTTAAACATTGCTACTATTTCAGCTTCAGTAGAAGAGACCGCTACTGAAGTTTGTTTAATAGTTCTCCACATTATTGGACAATCATTATATTTTATTATATATCCAGATATTGATTTCCTATCTGTAACATTAGAAGCCCAATCTGAATCAACATACACATTTATAATACACTCATCAGATTTAAGTAAACACAATTTATAACTGATAGTCCCTTTTAAATAACGAAGGATTCTTTTAAGACCTTTCCAAGCAGCTTCAGTAGGCTGCTCTTGAAGTTGACTAAAACAATTAACTGAAAATAATATATCTGGTCTGCAACTTAACGACAAATACAATAAAGAACCAACTAATTCTCTATATGGTCCATCAAACTTATTACTGTCAATAAAAACAGCGGACGTTGCCTTCGGTATCATAGGAGTATCAACTGGATTACTATCATTCATATGAAATTTAGATAAAATCTTATGTATATAAGATTCCTGACTTAAATACAAACATTTTTCAGAAAATTTAATATCTAGTCCCAAAAACTTTGATGCAACTTCAACTTTAGACATATCAAACTCATTTTGCAACTTATCTATAATAAAGTCAATTTTTATCTTACTACAACTAGATATCAGTAAATCATCAACATATAATAATAAAATAGATTCACATTCACCATTGTTGTGTTGAACAAATGCACATTGTTCAACATCTATTTGTTTAAAACCTAATTTTAATACAAAATCACTGAATTTCTTGTACCACTGATTTGGAGATTGCTTCAGTCCATATATACTTTTCAAAAGTTTGCAAACTTTATTACTACCATCCTTGAATCCTTCAGGTTGTTCCATATATATGACTTCGTCCAACGTTCCATTCAGAAAAGCAGCCTTTACATCTAGTGTATATACAATCATATTTTTCTGCAATGTGATTGCTAGCATCAGTCTTATTGATAACGTTGATACAACAGGAGCATACGTTGATATATAGTCAATGCCCCACTTTTGCTCAAATCCACGCGCAACCAGACGAGCTTTATATAAACCATTTCTTTTCTTATTTAGAATCCATTTACACGAAATCAATGTACATTCTTTCGGTAAATCAACCAATTTCCATACATTATTTTTATTCATTGATTTCATTTCTTCTTGCATACTCGTATTCCATTTAGCTTTTTCAACTGCAGACAAGTTATTTAAGTCTTCATATGAGATAGTCATGTCAGCCATGTATGCCTCGTACATATGATAATCATTGAACCTCGTAGGCGGTCCAACAGTTCTCTTTGGGCGTTGCTGTACAACACCATCATTATCATTGCTTATCAATTGATCATTATCTGAGTTGCTGGATTCATTATGACATATATTATCTTTTCCTGCTGAAAGATCAACCGTCCCATGGTATGAGTGAGATGAATTTGAAACACATATCATTTTTCTATCTTCGTTAAATTTAACATTTTTGGAAACAATAACTCTCCGAGAGACTGGATCGAATAAACGATATCCCATTGGTGAGTAACCCACAAATATTGTCTTCTTTGATTTAAAATCCAATTTCTTTCGTTGACTCTCATCTATTTTCATGTAAGCATCACATCCAAATATTCTGATTTGACTTAAATCAGGTAACTCTTGATATTTCAATTGGTATGGTATTTCTCCAATACTTTGACTATACATTCTATTTTTCAAATATGCAGCAGTCTGCACTGCATATCCCCAGAAGGCTTTATCTAATTTTGCATCCCTTATCATAGCACGAGCCTTTTCCAATAAATATCTATTTGCTCTCTCCGCAACTCCATTCAATTGAGGAGTGTAGGGCGGTGATGGATCAATTTGCACTCCAGCTTCTTTACACAAACTTGCCATTCCACCTGACACATACTCTTTTGCATTATCGCATCTAATCTTGTACACATTTGTATTTTCCTTGAAAAACTGTCTAAAGACACCTACTATGTCTCCTCTATTCTTAAGCAAGTGCACTTCCACAAAACGAGAGTAGTCATCTACGATAGTGACGAAATATTTTTCACCACCATGTGCCACATCAATCGGTCCACATACGTCAGAATGTACCATTCTCATTGGAGCAGTTTCTCTTTGCCTTGGTCCCTTACCCACAGGTTCATTTGTTTGCTTTGCCATCACGCACTCTTCACAGAATTTGTCATCACAAGGTAGACCCATTTTTCTCAATACTTCATTAGACGAGTGTCCCAATCGCCGATGCCAAAGATTTGCATCTTGAACTATGTTTGCAGATTCTCTTGCAGGTGTGAATTCCACCATGTATTGGCCCTTCTGGTTCAACTCGGCCAGTTTGAATGTTTCACCATTCCTCACAACCGTAGCAACATTTTTTGAGAAAGTTATACTATAATTGTTCTTTTGTATGCTTTTCACAGACATCAAGTTTCCATTCAAGTTAGGTATGTATAGCACATCAGACAACTTGATCAATCGATTGTTCACAAATCCGGAAATAGAACCGATTCCCTTAACTTCTAAATTGGTTTCTTTCGAAGCACAAGAGACTAAAGCCGAATATGGTTTAAATTCATCAAACCATTCCCGTTCTCTTGACATATGAGCTGTAGCTCCTGAATCTAAGATGAACTGATCATCCACGTGTCCACCAGCCATAAAAGTTACTGCTGATGCCGCATTGTTATTTCCTGATCTGCAGAATTTCTTTAAGTGTCCTGTTTTCCCACATCCAAAACACTTGCGTTTCTTATAGCACTGTTTCGCCACATGTCCTGCCTTTTTACAAATAAAACATGTCATTTGTTTCTTATTCACATGAAATGCCGCATTGTCACTAGTTTCCACAACTTCACCATTTTCCTTCATCATCGCTTCCGCATTCAATAAACGTTGTGTCACGAAATCAAAGTTCAACATGTCATTAGGTAAATTTTCTATCGCCGATTTCACTGTATTATACTCATCTGGTAATGACATTAAGATATATATGATCATATCCGTCTCGCTCACTTCTGCACTACCTTTTCGCAGTTCGTTTACGATTTTCATAAAGTTCTGTATATGCTCGTGCATGCTGATGGTTGCTGCTTTCTTCATGGTTACTAGCTTCTTCCTACACAACACTTGGCTTACTGCTGACGAAACTCCAAACGTGTTTTTCAACTTTGTCCACACTTGATATACCGTTTTCTCGGAACTCAACAAATTCAGTATGTCATCATCCAAGAAAGACAACAAAATTGAATACGCATGTTTTGCATTTTTAACTTCAGAATCCATCGCAGGATCTGGCTCTCTGGTTAAGTGTGACTCCAAATCCTTCGCAGCAAAAACGGCTTCAACTCTCCTACACCACGCGGTGTAGTTTTTTCCATCTAACACTGGAACCTTGATTTCCATATTTAAATATGTATAAACTTTAAACCCACTGCCGAAAACGATCGAACCACGCTCTGCTGATAAATTATGGGATTTCTGCAGAATAAAACAAGGTCAGTTAGTAAGTCCCAAACACACTTCTTTAGCTTTATTATCACAACCATAAAGTAAACAGGAAAAGGAAACAGAGGCCAGTCTAAAATAACACAATATGACAGATGAGCTAAAACCATGGATAACTACCCAAATAGACAGATGTGATTATATATCAACAGTGACAAAGATGAAAGTCAATAATTTGCGATGGTTTGACAATGAGAATTTATAAGGCTGAAAAGAAAGGTGTCGAAAAAGACGTGGATCGAACACATCGATCCCGTTCTCAAGGAAGGCCAGGTCAGAACTAAGCGAAATAGGAGAAGTTGTATAAGGGATGGTATGTCGGTGGAAGAAGTGAAAAAAATGTGCTTGGATAGGAAAGAGTGGAGGTCCGTTTTCTCTGCGTACATCTTACGGGACACACAAAAACTCATCATTGATAAAAATATTAGTTAAATCCTTTCAAAGTAAATACCTATTTAAAATAATAAAACTCGATTGGGAATAGCACAAATAAATTCGGTTAGACCAGACCATTAAACTACGTGATCCGCTTATTCCTACTATCTCTTAGAATACATTAAAAACACCAATGATTTCAACTATCTCTTAAAATAAAAAAAAATAAAACATCAACTCAACTTCAATCTAACTGGAATCCAACTAGCGTTTGTTTGGTTAGGTACATTTTCCAGACTTACGGGATCATATTTTTCTAAAAAATGTTGTACGAGTAGGTATGTGACAATTCTTCTTACTTCCTCACTATTTCATAAAATCTAAACATTTTAAAGTATTTAGCCTGTAAACAATTCACAATCTGTTCACATGGTAAGAATACTTACGGTAAATTGATATGATTTCACGTGCGATTTGTTATAAATACAACATAATCAATCATAGTTGGACCAGACTTGTCAGTCAAGTCATTTTGACCACGTTACAACACATAATATTAGGTTTAATTTATAGTTTGGTAAAATAATACATCCATTATTTTTCTATAACGTATATGGACATATTATTAAAAGTGTACAATATTGGATTATTATTAAATTCTTCGCAGATAATCCGTCTCAGTCATCCGTTTCAAAATGAAATTCATACTAATATTTTTTTTTTATTATAATAGATCATAGAAAAGACCGACTTCGATAGCTTAGTGGTTTTTCTAAGATAATTTTCACTAAAAATTCGAAAAACGGAATCTACTCGTAGGCTCACTCAAATGCACTTTGAAATGATCGGTTTCGGTGTTCAACGAATTTACGTACATCAATGTAAAGTCAGCGATCAACCAGTTCAATTGAATTGTAACTGCGCGTTCTTGAATTACATTTCAGAGGATTTATTTCAACAGTGTTTTCTTCATGTCCATTCATAGCTTTGTCGATACTTGTTATAACAGTGGCAACAGTTTTGTATCTTATTTTGAAACTTTTTTCATGGGATCGACTGAATCGGATGGTGTGTGTTGATTCTTATTTAAGTGAAATATTTAATGAACAGTTAACTCTGAAGAGATTATACTTTACGACAAGGAACACATTGTGCTCCAGTATTAAAAAGATAATGTATGTTGTGCCACACCCACTGGCACAGCACAGACGTGCCTATTGTGGGCCGTCCGGACCTGTGCCAGTCGTTTAAACTGTTTCATCCAAAGTAAATGGCGACAACCAAATGTGGCCTTTTAAACACATAGAACAATAATTTTTTCGCCATAGAACCTCTAAAAACTCTATTTTCATTACTGCATTGGGGAATCCATCAACAGACTCCCTGTCTAAACCCAATTATGGGGAAAGGGAGGCAACAAGAGTCTTCCACCACGCTCGATCTTGCGCGACTTCAATGACCTCCTCCAACGCAACACGGTGTGAGAGGGTTTTCCTCGTCTTCGGGACCCTGATGGGAGGAAGCGCTCTCCTCGACCAACTATGAAGTGGTTGGTAGACAGGCGGTTATAACGCCGGCTTTCGTACTGTTTCGTGCGAAGGTCGTGGGTTCGATCCCAGGTGCCGACCATCTTCCTCTTTCACGACACAAGCCTTAAGTAGCTTACTGTGAAATAGTGAATTTGTGTTCACTTTGAGCGAACAAATTCATTTAAAAAAAGTATCATTCGTCATCCTTAACTTGTGTCACAGACAAGTTAATTTCCATTAAGTGTAATTGGGAGAAGGTGATTGATATTTCACAGGATTGAGCACAATGAAGCTGCATTGTTGTTTTCCTCTCTAGTCACGAAGGTAAAAGTTAGTTTGATCATCAATCAATCAATTGAGCCACTATGAGGCTTACGAGCGTCTTCTACTGCTGTTTTGTAGGTTGGTTTAGTGCATCATTGAACATTAACAACGTTCGCCACTTAAGTGGTCATTTTCGACAATATATCCGAAATTCCAAATCTTGGGAATCTTAGACATTTTGAGTAAGTCGCGCCTTTTAAAATTGGCAAGAAATATTCGTCAGGCTTTAAGAAAGTATAGTAGTTCACGCGATACAATAATATGAATTATGAGTGTTACTATTGTCTTAAGCATATACAACGCGAGATAATAGGTATCTAGGTAGACACTAAATCATTATAATATAGTGTTAATTTCTGACCGTATTTTGTATAATGTATTATAACAGTTCATTAAAGTTTTCTTTTAATTGCCTATTGCTTACTCTATTATTAGCTAGGTTGTTACAGTATAATATATTGTACGAAGGTGAAAAATGTGCCACAATATTTCCGACACGACCAATACGTTATGAATTGCTTGCAGATTATATTGCTTTTGTTGTAAGCTTCATATTCTTGGGAATAATCATCTTGTAGATATTAAAATAGATATAAACGACGTAGTTACACTTTTAGGTACGTTTAATTATATGAGTTCGAATTATCAATGAATAAATTTTCACTACGTTAATACTCAAACACCTTTAATTATTGAAATTGATTTTATAAAATAATTGTTCACCTTCTTCTTTATCAACTTTATCCATTCACTGCTGAATATATGGATATTTTTTCATGGGATATAGGATGGCCTACATCACATATTATGTCCAAACAATCCTGAACAGTACATGCCATTGTTTTGTGCGGGGTTTTTCATTTCAACACCACATTTTGACAAACGGTTTGACAAAATAAGTCCTTCCACGTTGGAGCATGGATCGAAATTACCCACTGAGATTAGTATGTAATAAGTATGGCATAGCTTCCAGGATAAACCAATGCAGAAGAAGAGTGGATGGGTAGTACACACTTAAGATCAAACCAATATTCGCGTATGCCGTAAAAACCAACATGATGTTCTATCTGATGTAAAGTTCCATTTCACCTATCACAAAATTACTCAAGAATCACAAATTGCGAATGACTTTCAGCACCATAAAGCTTTCTCATTTTGTTTTCCATTGCTGGTGGAATTTCCTATATAAATTGTGATAAAACATTCTTAATACATAAATAATAAACTGTCAACGATAGGACCATAAAATGCTTTTAATTGCCCTTCTTCTTTCAGAGCCTCACATATTTTCACTGCGACATAACCATTGAAATTAAAGGGCGATCAACATTGTTCACAATAATGAGATCTTTCGGATGCTGGTTTGAGATTTAAGCATACGTTTTTCTCTTGTTTTAGGCTCGTTGAAATGACATCATTTAAACAATGATAGTGGTAGATGTTGCCACACCTTAGAATTTTTTCGTTAACATTAAGGCTAAAGTTGCAAATGAAGCCAAGAAGAGGCCGTTCTCTTTGTGGTAATTTAATGGGTGTAAGCAATTTGTTAGGAGACAATAATATTGTAATTTCTGACACAATGTTTAACAATGGAACGACGACGTACGATTTGTTCATTCCTCAGTTTAATATTGTGAATATTAATTGTTAGACAAGTAGACAACATGCTATGACAATATTATACACTATGTAAATCACTGCGCATTCTTCATAATGTTATTGTTGTGATATTAATGTCAGTCAGTAGGTGAATGAATGTACAAAACATACAAATAATTGTTTATACTTACGTGCTAGAAATGTCACTTTCCATCGACGAGCCTAGTTACATATAGGTATTTGAGTGCAACTTTTTTTCTCCAGTTTGTTATTATCCAATGCTGAATATAGTATTGACCTCTTCTTTCGCACACGAGGCTACCCCGATTCTCCACATTTTTATTATTTTTCGTTGTTTATGAACTGGGCACGTTACGTACGACATGTGCAAGTTCAAGTAACCCTACACTAACTTATCATTCGTGATCGACTATTCGTTGGAAACAGTATCGAACTATCGAATGCGCAGGATTCACCTAAGAAGTTTGTTTTCAAACCAAAGTACATTTCTTCGACCATGTCCGCTCCCTAGTTGGAGCATATGGACCTCAAAAGTCCTCGCCACGCCACCCTGTTCCCTGCGGTCCTCACCGCCTCATCCCAGTCGATTCCCGGCCGGCAGCCCGGAGATCAGCCTCGTACAGCCTCCTTGAAGGGGCCTGCCGCGCCTTCTGTTGCCTTCCGGGTGGTAGTCAAGGCTCAGGCGCGTAATGTCATATGTAGGCTTCCTTAAGACGTGGCCCAGCTTGGTCAGTCGGCGGGACCTTATGGTAGAGGTGACAAGTGGATGACTCGTCAGGTCTCTGATGGCGGTGTTTGGTATGAAATCGTACCACTGGATACCCAGCATTCTTCGGAAGTACTTGCTCTCGAATCCTGCGATACGTGTATTTTGAGCACACGTAGGGTGTAATGTTTCACAACCATGCTGTAAAATGGACAGAACACAGGCAGTATACAAGCGAACCTACTTACTTTTTCCAAATAATTTGAAAATGAAACATGAAATCCGTCAGATCTCCGGCAGTAGGGTAGAGAGTCGATAACCTATATTTGCTAGAGTTTGAGGCTTTTTAATACTTTGCAATGATGTTCCCCTTTTTCATGGTGTCGAATAACTTATTGTTGGAACTTCAGTATAATTTAATACATTGTATACGTGGATTACCTATAACAATAATATTTTTTACTATGCTAGATATAGCACAACAAAAGTATGTTTTGATTTGGGTAGGTACACTTGTAATTAGGAACAATGAAATCTCCAATAAAATTTATTTGTTTGCATTGATTGAAGTTTATTCGTTTGCGAATCCTAACATCAGTGACATTCGTAATATGTAAATTGAGTAGAGTATACAGACATTCATTTTTTATAATAAACTCTTGATAATTTTAAGAAGTCTGTTCTTTTAACTACTAATTAGTTTCCATTATGACATTTACCAGCCTTTAAACATCAATTTTGTTATCAGTTTAGATCAGTTTGATGGATTCAGGTGCAGCCCAGAGACTCGACTTGTAATACCTGATCCACCTGTTGTAAATTGCGGCCCCGTGGCAAGCTGCTAAATTTCCTCATTATATTATTTGGCGCGCGACCAGCCAGGTGTACTTCCAGGCGTCCTGTAGACACCCTCGTCTACAACTGATAAGACGCAGCGGGTTTTTTGTGGAGCTGTTTATCTCAAGAGACAATATCGTCTTACTTACGTCACATTTCCTGTGCGAAGCCTTTCGTGTAAGAGATGTATTCAAAAGGCGGTCATTGTTTTAGGTCAGTGTTAGTATAATGTTGATGTTGACATTGCCTTTGACAACTTCCGATGTTTGGAACAAATCTCTCATTCAATTCGACGAACCCCTTTTTTTAAACACACCTATTTCTTTGTATTTTATGTTTTGTTGATTTGTTCAACATTTAAGTATATTATTTTACCGGATAAAGTGTAAAAAATATTATTATTAATCAAATATAACTGACATCAAAGGTTGCTTTCCTTGAATTCAATGGTTTTTGTTATCTGAAAGACAGTGTGGTTGCCTAGGACTTTGTTGTAAGGTTGCTTAGAAATGTTTCAACAGTATTGATTGAGCTATTTAAAAAAGTTGCTTATATCTAGCTTGTCAGATTATAGTTAAAAATTGACTGTAAGATTTTTCCCCTCAAATACAAACAAATTTCATGCTAGTGTTCGACTAAATATTTTCATTTGGAGGATCTAGAATCTAGTTGACATCGAGTGATTTTGGGTATTCGAGCTTAAAAAAGGTCCAATAATAATGTGTCGGGAAAGGACTTTTTAAAAGACAAATGATTGGTTCCAAAAATATATTCGTACAGTTGCTTATTACTATTTCAAATGAATATAGGTAGGTACCTACTGAATATTTTTATTTTTCTTAGGCAACCCATCCTGAAAGAATGATTTGTGTATTACCTACTGAATATAAAAGAAAATAAGTTCAAACGTACTTAATTTTCACGGGTACATTTTATTTTATTTTATTTTATTTCTCTCTACGCAACAATTGTTGCTTTTACATTAAAAATATATTATACATTTTGATACGCCATGGTTATTATAAGATGACATAAAAAAAATCACAATTTCACATTAAAACAAACAAAAATAAAACCATGCAAGAGGAGCAAACACAAAGGCCTCGCTGCCCTGAAGATAAAGGGAAAAAAATTAATAGTATGTAGATACACGAGTACCCACCTATATAAATTTGTATAAAAACTTTATGTAAAAACAAACACAAAAAATATTGTTTAGTTTAAGTATTTGAGATTTTTGTTTAGTTTCAATTTATCTGCACTGATAGATAAACATTTACTCTGAAAATGAAAATTTCGTGTTTATTTGTACTAAGAACTCCATTATTATTGTTAATAAAGGCGAAATCTGTCCGGTTATTTTAAAAAGGCAAAACTTTCATTCAATAATAATTATTGTCAAAATTGGTTTCAGCAAAATGACAAATCATAATTACAGCAGGTCGTTCAAGATCAACATTTTTCAATATAATTATCTCAACCATGAGCCGGGAGGGAGCAACACTCGAAGCCAGTTCCAAGTTACATAAACTGCCTGTCCATGTCTCGTTACATCAAATGAAAATAATATTATGTTATACAGTTTCAAAATAACTGAGTGCAATAATGTAATTAGCAGACATACGTGATGTTATTCTGTGTTAGAACTTTATTCCTTATAGAACAGTTTAAAGAACCGTTGAAATTTGGAGAGCCGCTTCATATAAATATACTTTACTTGTTAGAGTAATCAGATCTTTGATACATCCACATAATATGTAGATCTTCTTGGACGATTTCTTTAAAATTTCCGATACCAACTGCAGCGATTGTATCGGCAATCGTCGATTCTAGTTCCGCCATTTTTGATTCGGTATTCAAATTGAAGTTTTCTCGACTTTGCTTATGATTATCAATATTTTTTCAAGGCTACTGTTTCTCACCGGACAGTAGAATTAGTTATTTCCGTCCAAGTTTGGTCTCCAACACTACATCTCAAATGCTCTGCTTCTATCAGGTTCTAATTATTGTCCATGTCTATAGAGCCTTAAAGGAATATGGGAAAGACAAGAACTTATAATAATTGTAAGATATTAACATAGATAAATTCCCAAACCATCCCCCCTGGGGATGCAATCTCAAAAAAGGAAAAAAAAACATAGGTTTAACGTAGACTGTGAGTGAAAGATTAAGGTTAAATGAATCTCCGAAATTTGGGCACCTGCATAACTGACAGTAAAATCCTGGTTGACCGCGAAATATCTTGCGACAGTCACCTTTAAACTTGCCTATTGGTGGTTTAAGATCGGACCTTGAGGGTCTGATAACGGCAAATGACTATAGACGATATCTTTAGAAGTATAATAATGACTTTGGGTTACTCTTACCTACACTTTATTTCCAGTTATGGAAACATAGCTTCTGAATAATTTTTCAAATTTTGTAATTATTTCTCTTTTGTGTCGACGCATCTTTTCCATTTCATGGTTCTGCATGGTATTTAGTATTGAAGTCCTGAGGGCTAAAGCTAAAATTAAACAGATGACTCCAATTTGATTACTAACAGCACCATGCGATCAATAATTATTAATTATTGTTGTCCTCAATGGAGTAATATTAAAAAAAAACATTTGATAAGATTGTTTTCGACACCGTGAGTTTTAGTTGGTGGTGTGATATTAAAATGTAATCAGTTTGATCAAGCGTTTGAAATTGATATATTTCCACAGGAAAGATGTTCTGCAAAATCATTACCACCTGCAGGACAGAGGCAGGTGTAGCTAAAGCAAAAAATATGTTTGAGGATAGAAACGTCTGGATCGTAAAACATTTATTTTCATTTGAAACAACACATAATATATTCAGTTTTATTAAATACTCGCTTGGGTCAAAATTTTGCCAAAAGTCCTAAATTATTTTTTTTACTCAGGGATATTGCCCTGTCCCAGATTGAACTCAACTGGATGCAAAAAAAATGCCTGGTATAAGTAGAATAATTTCTTCTGGTTATGCTAACTATAGTCAATCATTGGAAATGAACCTTACGCTTTTCGGATAATATTTCGATCCCATTAGAGTAGATTGCTTCAATTTTTTTATTCTCCGCTTGCATGTATGCTTGTCTACAAATGGATTAATTTTTAGTTACATATTGTGCGCACTCGCAACTATTACGCAACTGTTATTTTAGAAAGTTTCCTAAAAACATACATATTTCTTCATCAAATTATTGTTACTTTGAATGGACGTTATGTTAAAAAATCTCTCGTAAAATAACCATATATGCAGTGGTGTCTCTTATGGCATGTTCTAAGAGTCGGTTATCTGTCATCTCGTTTGACATAGAACACCGTCATTAAGAGCAAACATAAAATTATGTGAAAGATTGTGTTAATGTTAGATAGTAACAATACACTTAGTTATCTTGTTGGTTGATGATGAACCGACGGATAAGAACTCGGGACTTTGTCGTACTACCGTTTGTTTTAAAAGACCTATAAAATTATCTTAAATGTTTTTTTTACGTTTAAGATTTATAAAAAAACTACCATTTCAAAATGTTAGAGGTTTCCTTGTATATTTCCATAAGTATACAGTGTTACAAACGTCTGTATGAGTAAAAATTTGAAGCCAAGACCTCTTCAAGAATTATAAGAAAAAATGCGTTTTATAGACTGATCTAAACTATCAAATTATAGACTCATTCCGAGAAGCAGATGATCAATACTTTAATGGTGATGTTTTTTTGACTTTGCATTTTGAACTTTTGTTGTCTAGTAGATATATTGCTATTTTCTGTATACCTTTCAACCTGATGTGATCCATAATGAAGGCAGTTATTTGTTTTATCAACATTTAGCACATAGTGCATCTTTTGTTTAAATATCAAGCATTGTAAGGCGTAAAATGCAGCAATATTCACGATGAAAGATACACAAAAATAAAAAATAAACATTTCTTAACTCACACGATTTATCATTATTCGATAAATGGGGTAAAATCTAAAATAGTTGGCATGAAAAGAGTAAATAAACATTGTGAATTGTCTTTTATTCATTGTAAGAAATTGCCCAAAATCGTGATGATAGTTGATCGATATTTCTTTGCAGACCTACCTCAGAGTAGTTGGTAGACTAGCGGTTACGATTTACGACGCCGGCTTTCACACTGTTTCGTGCGGAGGTCGTGGGTTCCATCCCAGGTGCCGATCATCTTCCTCTTTCACGACACAAGCTTTAAGTAGCTTACTGTGAAAGAGTCATATAGTGTATTTGTCTTCACTTTGAATGAACACAGATTCATTTTTATATTAGATAAAAAAAATGATAAAGAAAAAGGTAATCGTAATAAATATTTTTATTTTATAACCGCCGACTTTCTAAACAAGAGTTTTCAAGTTCAATTCCAAGTCGTGTTTTTACTTGAAGTTTCTATCATAAAACGTATTTATAAAATAACCAAGATTTTTATTCCATTTTGTTTTTTAATTACTTACGTTCACATTTAAAAAAAAATCTTCTTAACTTTTCTTAATAAAAAAAAATGACAAAATATCGATTAAATTTAGTTCTAAATTAAAATCTTTCTTATATCCTACATATATTATTATGGTGATCGGGTGCATTCTTATTTTCATATAAGAAGACGTATTGAAAAAAAAAAGTTCAACTAAAAATCTCATCAGTGATGGGCGTGGTTTGATTTTATTCGTATCGAAATAATGTTATCCGTATTATGGGGTATTAAAACGCTACCTTATTTGGTTCGATGTATGAGAATATTGTATGATGTTCGATGGACTGTATATGTACAAATTACATACAAACTAATATGTAAGTCTCTATCTACTTCACTCTAAATAACGTCTTTTACAAACACTTCTACTACTGGTCGAAAAATGGTTACTTAAAAGTTCTCAAAACTTCCAACAGATATCTTATTAGTTTTAAAATAATAATTTGTTATGTCTACTTACCAAAATATTTCAGCTTTCAGCGTAGGCTGTTACAAGTTGACGATTTATTTACATCATATTTATTAAAGTGAATATATTCTATTATATTGTCTATAGATGATCCTTTAAGCTCAAAAGAACACTTGAGATTACCAAAAATCGATTAAGTACCTACATAAAAAACCTCACTATCGATAATTTTGAAATATGCACCACTTGAAGAACGAATTCTAGAAATATTGATTAAAATATTTGAATAATTTGTTCCACTTAGCAATAAGCAAGAGCATATTTTTTAAACATTCTACAATCCATTAGTAAGTTTTAAAAGAATATGATGTATTTATATACCTAATCATTTGATTTTTTACATCAACAAAGAACTGGAGTACTTCACTGGATACTCAGTGAGAACTTCTTTGAATGTTTTTTGATAATAAATGGTATTGAAATAAGTAATCTTCTCCATTCTTTGAGATTTTTTAGAGTCTTTTTAGAATAGGATAAGATAAACGTACCTAAGTATTGGATTGTAAAGTAAATAATATTTATTCTTACTTAAGTTCTCTATCTGCTTCTAAGTTTTTCTCGTATATTTAATCCGATATGTTGAGCCGTTATAGGTTTTTCTGTTGATCGAAATTTCTTACCTACTTATTCATTCTTTAGCTCCTCATGTACTAACATATTTCTTAATCAAGACAGTTTTCCTTCAACTATTTCAAGAATCATTGGAGGATAACGTACTAAAATCCATCTTCAGAATATAATATATGCATTTCTGCAAAATGCAAATCATTAAAATAATTTATCGATTTCTTAGAAAATCAATTGCATTCCTTGCGCATCTGATTCTTTGTTCAATACGTTCTTACGGCAATGTTCAATCAAAAACAAACATACGTTACAACAAAGTATTCAATTCATCGGAAATAAATTGTTTTAAAATAAAAAGGCCGCTGCTCTATGAAGCGTGAACTATCTTCAATCTCAGCCAAGATTATATTCATTACTATTTATTATTTGTTTATTTGTTTGTCTGTGATCGACACAAAAGGGGATAAATTACCTAACCATGAATACGCATTATTCAAACCAATCAACAATTTGATATGTGTTTTTATTCATTTAGTTTGTTTATTTATTTGTTTATTCATCCATATAAGTTTATATGTCTATAAAACGTTTTATTTTATTACAAATTTATGAGATCAAACCCTTTTATGCGATCAAGGTTCGTGGGATAGAGAAAACGTTATTTTTAAGTTACTCTTTTATTGAAGTACATTTGAGACTGTTCTTTTTGAAAATTTATTAACAATAACATTTTATGAAAGTTTAAAGGGCTTGTAATTTTTTTAATATTTGACCTTCTTTCTTTCTTTATAATTTTGATAATGGAGGTTGTTTTCATTGTCTCTTCATATAATCTATTCCTGATGAATTCAAAGTTCAATAATGTTAAAAAGTATGAATGTGCAACTGTGTGACTCTAAAATAATCATAATGCAACTAAGTAGGTTCTCAAACCTTCCAAAATGTGTTTAAATTTTTCTACTCCGATCTTAACGTTTTCAGATGAGACGTTCAGGATTACTTAGCTTAGCTTTTTCCTCAATGCTGATAGCCGACGTTGGTTTTTTCTTAGATAGTATTTGAAGATACATACCTATGTACATACTTTTGAAATGTCCGAAAGAGTTCGTTTATTCGATCGTTATCTGGGCGTACTTCATCATTCTCTTCCACTCTATTTGTCTTTCCAGTGTTGGACGTTGCTGGATTCATAATTCTTGTAGAATCTTCAACTTTCTCCTATTCTGTATCATTTATTCAATTTCGTTTCTGCGAACGAGCTACAACAAGACTTTGACTTATTGTTCTTGCTCCCAATGTCACAATTTAGGGATTCTGTAGGACATTTTTTTCATTTTTCTATCTTAAAATGAATGTATCTCCGATAAAGGTTTGAAAAACATAGGATACATTTTATAACATCAAATGGATACAGCGATATAGATGCAACGAGAAACTTGAATGGTGGTGCCTTCCTACATCTGAGAGATAAATAATGATGACAAAAATAGGCAAAATACATTGCTATAAGCGCAAGATTGATTGTGCCATGAATCATTTAGTGAAGCACAGGATTCATTTTATACACCCATTTTATTTTTATCATACAATAGTTAATAACTTAATACTAAAAGATATTCACGAGCAATTAAAATCATCGACATATAATAAACTTATGATGATTATTATTCTTTACTGCCTATACTAATGTGTTGATTAATAATATATTATTCCCAAGATATTTCATACCTGTATAACACGAAATTAGTGATTATCAAGACATCAATTTTAAAGACAATAGTCAGGGCGATGTATGTATACGCTGCAACTAGACCAAAATTTTGTTATTTAAAAAAAACCTTTTGTAAATTCTTAAGCATCTTCTTTAACAAAAATGTGTTTAAAACACTTTAAATTTTAATTATCTTTCGTTCATTACATGGACATTGTAGGATAGGATTTTGTGAATTATTTTTATTATTCATTTCAATGGTTTGTCAGCTAGGACCTACCTAATAATGTCCTTGAAAGGTTTATGTTATGACTCGTCCCTTTCTCAAGGAGAAGGCTTCGAATAAGATGGACTGTCTTTCAACGAAAACGAATTAAGCGTCTTCACGGCCTACTGTGTGCCCGAGTAACTAACCTAGGGTTTACTTTTTTTTATTGTTAACGCGATACAACCTTCGTGCAGTTAGATTTAAAGGATGGACCTTTTGTGGGTGGATTTTTGGAGGGTATCTCAAGTTCATTGCATCCTTTTCTGAGTAGGGTGACCATGATTTATATTTATCATTGAGTTTTTTTCTTTTACAAGACGTCAGTTTTTGTTAAGTGGGGTAAAGTAACGTATACTTTCTTTCTATTAGAGAATCTATATGGACATTATTAAAATTGAATGATTCATAAGTTCGCAACATAAATAAACATTTCATTGTTCTAAATTTAATACCTCGTAGAAAATAGCTTCCTTGAAAATGACATTTTAAAACACATATTACTCAATCATAGGGTGAGTTTATCCCGAAGCATCTCTTCCGGTCATTTAAAATTTTATATGACGTTCAAAACTACAAAATATTTTTATCAATTAATTTATTTGACATGTTGTGTCGATGTGAAAGTTTTCCGTTTAAGTCAATATAAACCAACAGGTATTTATTCCATTTTGTATTGTGGTGTTTTCAAAAAACTACGAATCGTGTGTAAATTTTAATACATACGCATAGATAAGGGAAGTTTTTTACAAAATGTTATGTTACACGAATTTATTCATTACGAAATTCTTAACATTACCACTAGACAAAAGTCCACGATGAGGTGATACTATACGTGCTGAGGTTATTAAGTCAAAAGGATGCCATACAAGCTCTTGGATCACAAAATCGACGGGTCACCAAAGGGTGGGTATACCAAGGACTCTTTTCTGGAATGTCGGTCGATTGGTTTTCTAATAGACTTTTTTATGGCTCGTATGTTTTCTTAAAGAACTCATATGAAAGTCATAAAAATCTTATTAGGAAACCCATCGATCGACACTTAAGAGTAGGGTCCCAGACTCAGATGGGAGGATGAGGTCAGAAAGATGCGGCTTAGCTAGAAAACACCATTGGATGACAGAATATGGTTTTGGCTCTAGCACCATTGAACAAGAAATAGGAAAACATATTATATTTAATGGAAGGCGTAATAAAAACGATAAATTATACTTACATAATATGCAAAAAAAATCGTTAATAGCTTGACGCAACGTGTGGTCATTGGTCACCCTACACAACTGGGATTCTCCGTCCCATTACAATACATGGAGAAACACCTGCATCCACTCCTCAGACTTACCTGTCTTGCTATCTCGGACTTACGTGTATACCTACATAAGTACCCTCCTCATATTGTATGTAGGTACATCTTCACCGCGTATGTATAAAAATGTATCTTTTATTTCCATGTATGAGTGTTATAAAACTGAACAGTGTGCGTACAAGTAGACGAGTTGCATATTGAATGTTCGACTATGTCATTGTGGTTGTCAACCATTTTTAGAAATGAAAAAAAAGTTATACCTACTCTTTATAAATACTATTTTATAATTTATCTTCGATGTGCAATTCACTCAAGCGTAAAATATAACTTATTTATTAAATTAGCAATTTATTACTGCTATTTAAATAACACTCTGAAAAATGCGTCTTTGATGAATTCAATTGACATAAAAGTTGCTACGTAGGAATAAATAAAAATTTGTTGTTTTTTTATGCCTAGCTCATTTTAGCAGCTCTCTTCGATAGAAATTAGCCTCCAAAGTTAACTATAAATAATTATCGGTTTATATCTTGTACTTTCTTCTTCGACCATACCCGCTCCCTAGTTGGAGCATAATATGGACTCCGCACTAAAGAGAAGTAATATTTTTTTGTAAAATTCACAGTTCAATGTTTGTCGATCCCTGAGCGAGTGAATAGAAATAACTCTCCACTGTTGTTTCTGAGCCTTTTTTTAAATGGTTTTGTTGTATTTTCTGTATTAGCCCTGTATTTTACCTTCATTATATCCAGCGCAGCCTCCCAAGTACTGTCCGCTCTGTCCATTTAGAACCTGAATGCGGGCTACTATAAATTATTATTTAGAATCATTTTAGGCGATTCGTTTAGGGTTGTAAACGACATTTTTTTTATGGATTATCATCGAAATTCAAACAAATCATCGACATTCTATGTTTAGAATTAGTAAGTACATAAATCTTATTATAAAAATGATCGCTATTCATTCTTTTTTTTTTACATATTTTGTCGTTTATATCGATTCTTATTAATTTATTTGACTGAAATACGCAGTATGTAGGTGACACTGAAGAGTTCATCATCATCACTGGCGCTACAGCTCGCTGTGAGCCTCGGCCTCCTCCAGAATTCGTCGCCATTCCCTCCTGTTAATCACCCGCACTCTCCAGTTAGTCACACCAACAGCCCCAAGGTCCTTTTCCACACTATTCATCCATCGAAGTTTGGGTCTGCCCACCCCGCGTCTCCCATCTGGTCGTGTATTGAGAATCTTCTTTGGTATTTGGTCACCCTCCATGCGCTGGACATGACCAGATCATCTCAGGCGGTGAACTTTAACCAATTTTATTTTGTTGGGTTCTTTCTACATTGCTTCCAGCTCATAGTTATACCTTATTCTCCAGACTCCATGTTCAGACACTGAAGTGTTATATCAAGTTCTTACAATGTTGTTGCGCTCTTACAGCAATAACTAAAAATGCGACCGCATTAGTAAATCTGCCTTCAATGTTGACCAAAGATATTAAGACGTCCTAGCTCATTATAAATTAAAGTATATTGACATAAACTTAAATATTTTATTGATTTATAAATTATTTAAGAAAAAGTAGGATTATTTTGTTAGAAAGATTCGAACAAGATGGTTTGACGACAAGGATGCTGTCGGGGGTAAAAATTGGTTGCAAACAGCAACTGACGGGATGAAATGAAGAGGCCTATAATATAACAATCAGAAGACGAAGAATTAGTTCTTTATTTTTATAAGAAAATCGGCTTATATTCACCGAACCTATAATTTTAGTTTAGTTTGCGAAAAATGTGTTGCATTTTGTTACACATCGATTAAAAAGTCCACAATATTACTTTTCGATGTTGTTTCGTTGATCATTGCCATCACTTCCAACCTCCCATCCATCGATGGAACCTTACGTTGTTATAATATTATGGTTTGTTCCCGGATTGAGACGTTCAATTATCATAATAAGTGGATCAAATACAATAATGTGTAGCCAACACGAGAAGGAAAACTAAATCACAGCACAGTATGTGGTTGGATTCTTTCTCTGTGACGCCAACCAAAAATTAATAATTACCGAACAAAGAACCACAGTAGCTCTGAGAGGACTTATTCCCCTTAAGGCTACTTGTAATGATCTGTTGGCTAGAATTTAGATTATCATCAATTTCTTACATCGAATACACTGATGCTTTCCGGTTCATTATGATTTTTTGAGAAGAATACACAAGAGTACCTAATGCATCCAGCAAGTTGCGCAGCTTTTGTTAGAGTAGAATCCACAAACTCCTTTTAAAAGTCGCTCTATTTCTAGGTATTTTTTTTATACGAATCTTGACTAACCCAAAACAAATATTAATATTGGCACGGTATTTTTATAACAGTTTTTGACAAATGAAGTTCGATTCATTATTTTTTATTTATTTATTTTATTTATTCGAAATCACATTATAATCACAATTTATGCTTACATAAGTTATACTAACATGCACAACATAATTTTTACTGGAGGGTATACCTATACAATTGTGGATATTGGCATAGATCACTCTCTTGAGAGTGAATTGCCACATTGTAAAGAAGAAGAAGAAGAAGAAGTTATACTAATCAACATTACAAAAACCTGTATCGAGGATAGCGAATATAATACTTTGAAAACTTTGAGAACGTTCGCCAGTAGGCGGTCAAGTAAAAAATCTGCGAAATTCCCAGTCGTGAAAATCTTCGCTATGTTCAATTGTCGGCCCTGTGGGCTTATGACTTAACTTATGACTTTCAGTATGCTGTATGAATTGAGAGGCTACCAATTCCTTATCGTACTTATTACTGACATTGTTGTGCTGCTTCATAAATTGTACCATCAACTTAGTTCTTCCAACGACATACCATTTCTTATTCAACCACTTCTATTTCTCTTGCTTCTGACCATTTTTTCCTTGAGGATGGAATCAATTTTTTGATCCACGTCACCCTGTGTTGCTATTTCTTTTTTCCTATCAGACTTATAGATTTAGAAAAATGTGTAACTAGTTAGGTACCTACATAATATCTAATTTTAGTCAAAAATTAATTCAACTAAGTACCTTATAATATTTCAGACATAGAATGGCGTGATTATTTATATAAAATGTTTAGTTAAAATCCTGTTTAGCAAAGTATCAAAATATTATAATTTCCACGAATAATTTTCGCTATCGAAATTTCTATATTTTTATAATTTCGAGAATTTTTCGCAAATCAAACAGCTTCTATGATGACCAACACTCAAGCGATAATATATAATTATTTTTATTGATCATTATTTCTATCCTAACCTTATTTTTTTTTTACTTTCAGTTTCCAGTTCTATATAAAACAACTGGATTTCGACGCTTTGAGTAAGCAGGTAAGCTCTTTAATTACAAAAAACCTTCAAATTCATAAGTAAAATTTTATACATTTAACTGGAGACATGGGGGTAAATCCATCCGCCATCATGCAGAAAGAATGCCAAAGATTCTGTCATTTAGGATCTTTGGCATTCTTTCTGCATGATGGCGTACATAGTACAATCGATTTCGATACCGTTAACACGTACTTCGGAGTTCCATAATAAAATTAATAATTTTCGCGTAAACTGAGATTAAACACAGATATCTATATATCAATCGGTGCAGAATTTTCTGCTCTCTTTAGTGAGCATAGTGCTTTTTGTGTATAAGATCTGCAGTGAGACTTTTTGTGACGTTTTGTGAAAATCTGTGAAAGCTGAGAATCGAAAGGTGAAAAGTGAAAACCCTGTCCCTTCTAGGGTGCTGATCGCCGGGATTCAAACGTAATCCTGTAGATGACATCTGGCCAGAGAGAAAATCTCGTGGCAGCACCTCTCTATCTGGAACGGTTTTCTCGGAAAAGTGATTTTTCTAATGTGAAAATTTTTAAGTTTTTCCAAAAATTTTCTTTTCTTATCTTGTTAGACCCTACACAAAAATCGATGTGAATCTGTGTTTTTGTGATCGGATTTGGACCTGTCTGGTGGAAGTTATGCCGTTTTGAAGTGAAAAATAAACTTTTTTGTGAAGTGCCATCAACCTTATAAGCTGGATCGAGTTTTGCCACATACCATTCGAAAGATAATAAAATTTACTACAAAAAACCTCGTGGTGGTGCTTCTCTATCTTCAACATTGTGGAAACTGTGAGTAGGAATAACATTTTCTCCATACATTTTTGCCGATATAAGACATCACTACCTACACACAACTGACTGATTGCAATCGCCCGGGTTCCGCCTCATACACACTTTGAGGTCATCTATTGATCTCTATTACATTTCACTCACAGTGTTTTTGATTCATAAAGAGGTTCTATAAAATTAATAAAGTTGAACTCTCCACAATGAATACCCACTGTGATGATATGAGTGACGGCGCGGGCGAGGCAAACACATACAGTGGCCTGCCACATATACCGAGCGACTCTCCACATGATTTCATCGCTAGTATGAAGAATGAGGTACAGATGATATCAACTGTAATGCTGGATGACAAGAGCCGTCTTAACAATGATTTGCGGCGACAAGTAGTTACCGCAACAAACAGTATTTTGGCAAGTGCTGGTCACATCGGTGTTGTTTTCTCTGCCATGCAGACGGAGATATTTCAGCTAAAAATGGCCTTACATGAATACAGGAATCGTTTTACTGCCACAGATGAGTTATCGAGTATAAAAAGCAAAAATGACCGTCAATCGAGAATATTGAAAGAAGTTTTGACATCGCCCTCACGCAATGATATTGAGGTTTGTGAGCGGCAAGAACTGTCTCCAATGGCTCCCAACGATTCAAGAGAGCCCAATATTTCTCGATCAAGGGGACTTTTGACTCATAGTGCATCATATGCTGCTGCTGCTGCTGCTGTCCAGCCGAGGGTTCTGACGGAATCTAGTGAGAACAAGCATAATCGGCCCAAGAGACGAGCAATAATCAGAGGTGCAGGTGAAAGAGATAACATGCTCATTGCTGTTGAGCCGAAACGATTCATTCATCTTTTCTCTTTGCATCAAGACACCTCAGAGGAGCAAATTAAATCTTATATGGTTAGGAAGAAACCCATGGCTGACAACGATATTATCGTCGAAAAAATGGCTACGAAGAGTCCACACGCTTCTTTTAAAGTTTCAGTTCCCGCGGGTGTGTTTGACTTCTGGTTGAAAGCGGAAATGTGGCCTCCACATACTGGTATTAATGAGTGGACATTTCGCAAGCCACGTCCGGCCGCAGTGTCCTCCGCTTAAACCTACTAGTTGTATTAATATCAAGTGTACCTATATGAATGTTCGAGGACTAAATACGAAGACTCATGTGTTTAAATGCAATGTACTTGCACAGAGTCATGATTTATTGGCCTTTACAGAATCGTGGCTTAAACCTGGTGTTTCAAATGAGGAACTAGTTGATAAGCGATATATTTTATTTCGAAAAGATAGACCGACACGAGGAGGAGGAGTGGCGTTGGCTGTCAAATCGGGGCGACTTCATTCAGCGGAGAGAGTGCCCTCATTGGAGGGAGACGGAGAGAATATTTGGGTCAAAGTGCAATTTAAAAGAATAACCATATATGTATGTGTTGTATACATTCCCCCGAACAGTCAACGTGAAGTGTTCTCCACTTTTTATAAAAAAATCGAAAGTGAATTCAGTTTTTTGTCTGATAAAAATATCTTGATATTTGGTGATTTTAATTTACACTCATCGAAATGTGATGAAAACGAATTAAATTATTTTAAGACTTTATTTAATTTACAACAGTTTAATCAGATATTTAATTGTAATGAACGTATTTTGGATTTGGTTTATAGTAATATGTCTTCAGATTGCATAACGGTGACCAGGGAGGAACACCCTCTTGTACCAGAGGATGCATATCATCCAGCACTTGATGTTGATATAATATTAAAATATAAAACTCGATATAGAGATGATATATTAACAGCTGATCCCTCAAACCGTGTTGCAAGATGGAAATTTGATCGTAGAAATGTGCCAATATTAGAGAGTGTTTTGTCAGATTGTTCATGGTCGGAGGTCCTGGATGCGGTGAATGTGAACGATGCCGTGGATGCCTTTTACGATGTTCTTTACGATGCGTTTGATCGATCTTTCCCTACAAATAATGAAGACTTTCGACTAGGGTTTCCTAAATGGTTCTCGTGTAAGCTAATCCACGACATGAGACAAAAACACCTGTTTCATAAACTATGGAAGCAAACTAAATCAATTATAGCATATGATAGGTTTCGTATTCTTAGAAAGTCCGTAAAAGAACAGATTAATTTTGAATATAAGCGCTATGTTGAAGGTTGCGAAGAGAATATAAAACTTGATCCATCGCGTTTTTGGAACTACGTAAAGGATAAAAAATCGAACAATAGTGTACCGACTACAATGAAACTGTATGGCTCTTCTTACTCAAATCCTCATGATGTTGCGAACGGTTTTGCCGAGTACTTCGCTTCGGTGTTTGGACAACCTTCAGATCCAAACACAAACAATTATGTAAATGACTGTAGGAGCATTATTGCGGATGGTATATCTGAGGAGGAGATCATATATAGCATCAAAAAGCTCAAACCAAAACGTTCCTTTGGACCCGACTTGGTCCCCTCGTATATATTCAAGGAGGTGGGTTTGCAATTGATTTATATATTACAGTATATTTTTAATTTATCGATTGTATCTAGTATATTTCCTGACAAATGGAAAGTAACGAAAGTAACCCCGATACATAAAAAGGGCGATGTATTCGATATGCAAAACTACAGACCAGTAGCAGTAGTTTCAACACCTGCCAAGTTACTTGAATCTATTATACATAAAAGACTTTGGAATGAATGTAGTAACTTTTTAATTGACCAGCAACACGGTTTTCGTCCATCGAGATCAACTGTTACAAATTTGATAAATTTTCAATCATATATTGGAAAATGTTTAGATGATAAACTACAGGTTGACGTTAATTACAATGACTTTGAAAAAGCTTTTGACAGAGTGGACCATAGTTTATTAATTGAAAAGCTAAAACGACTGGACTTGTCTCGGTATCTCATAGTTTACATTAATAGTTATCTTGAGAATAGACACCAGTATGTCAGCTATCATGGTTGCATGTCTGACAAATATCAAACCCCGTCCGGCGTACCGCAGGGATCAAATTTGGGCCCTCTGCTCTTCTTGATTTTTGTGAATGACATAAAAGAGGTAATAAAATACTCTGAATGTCTGTTGTACGCTGATGACCTGAAAGTTTTTCGAAAAATAGAATCAAGAAATGATGCTGAAATGCTGCAAATGGATGTTGATTCACTGGTTGTATGGTCTAACGAGAACAAACTTGCCTTTAATGTTCCGAAATGCAGTATCATGACATATACCAGGTCACACAATCCCATTCGCCACCAATACACCATGAATACTTTAGATTTAAATCGAGTAACAGAGATGAAAGATTTGGGTGTGACATTTCAGGATGACATGACTTTTCGTAAGCACATTTTAGGGGTAGAGAGTAGAGCCAATAGAATGTTGGGATTTGTTTTGAGAAACGCGTCATTTTTTAAATGCGGGAAAACACTGAGGGTTCTCTACGAGGCCCTAGTGCGATCGATTCTTGAATCCGGATCTATTATATGGGGTCCTGATGATGTAACATATTCGCTTGTGTTAGAAAAGGTTCAGAAAAGGTTTCTGAGATATTTGTACAGGGTGGAGTATGGGTATTACCCCTACCTATATCCCTCATTGTTTGTCATGGGTTGTCTCGATTACTCTACACTGAGCATGAGAAGAGCCGATTACATCTGCAGGCACTTCTATAAGCTTATTTATGGAATAGTGCACAATTCGTCTCTTCTTTCAGATATTAACTTGTTTGTGCCGGATAGCTACGGGCGTACACGATCCCATATTTTGTTCTACCCACCCAGAGGTAGAACAAACATTATTTACGTTTTGCCTGCGTCCAGGGCTGTTCGATATTTCAACATTCTGGCAACGCACCTTGACATTTTTAATGTAACTTACAACGAATTTACAGAGGGTGTTGGCTTGTTGGCACATTTGCTTGTTTAGGTGTTATTTTATTGTTTCTGGCTTTTCTTTGTGTTTATTGTACTATTATTAAGTGATATTTTTTTGTTTTTCGTTTGTTTATGTCTGTACTCTGATTGGCGAAAAGGTAATTGTATACTGTAATGCCAATTAGAGATATATTAATTAATAAAAAAAAAAAAAAATATCATCTACCTTCCACTCTTCAAATATTTTGCAAGATCGTCTCACTTCTCTTTCTCGACTCTTTTTTGGAATTCAAGTATTCCTTTAAAGAAATCACTTCTGTCAGTATTCTCATTTTTTTTTATAATAGATTCTAAAGCCCTTCTTCAGATGATTCCATCCATAACTGAAGGTATCAGGTTTTTCGAAACGTTTTATATAACTGACACCTTAATTACCAAACTTTATTATAAAACAAACAAACTCGTTTTAGAAATATGATCCTTTACGTGTCTATCGAAATGTTTTCAAGAGTTTCTTTCCGAACGGTTCGCTAAGAAGTACAAGAAGTTGAGATATTATGAAGATAATCTTATTGGACAACTTTTTTATGGGCACAGATTATTAAGATAAGACATTCCATCTCACGTGTAAATATTTCTCGAGCAACTTATAAAAATTTACGGAACTAGTTTTGGAGGTTGCCATATTAAGTCAATATAAGGTAGATAGTTTGATTAATTCTAGCTAACAACATTCCATCTGTAGAATATTAATTACAAATTTTGATCTTGTGCGATGGGCAACTAAATATATATAAGTATATATAAATTACTATTTTTTTTTTTTATATGAGAGAAGTTTAAGTTTTATCAAAAGTAAAGGTAGATAAATTTGGTGACGGTTTTACAATTTTTTATATATTTTCTAAAAAGTCAGTTTTCAAAATAATTTGACGGATAGGTACAATGACAAATCCTTCGAATTTCAAAACAATGAAATGTTGGCCATCTACTGATGGAAGCTCTATACTCTAAAGGCAGTCATATTATCGAGAGAAACAAAAATAAAGATATAACAAAATACGTTAAGTTATCACACTAAGCCAGCCATCGAAACAACAGTAGAAGAGAGTCTTAAGCCCGTAGTGCGGTTTGTTAATACCATTTAAAAATCGAACAGTATTAGTGAATTGTGAATCATTCAATAACCAAATATAAAGGTATATGTATATCACCGAATAAGCTACTTCTACCCTACATCAAAGTCGTTGACATTGGTCTTGTTTTGTCAAACGCAAAATGTTTTGGCAGGACATGAACCTGGTCTTGAATAAGTATTAAACAAAAATATACCACATATAATTAATTGGCCGAGGAGAGCGCTGTTCTTCCTCCCATCAGGGTCCCGAAGACGAGGAAGACCCTCTCACACTGTGTTCCGCTCCTTCGAAGCAGAGCTGAGGGACATGAACATGGTGTGGGAGGAGGTCATAAGCATTGCGCAAGATCGAGCGCAATGGAGAGCTCTTGTTGCCTCCCTATGCTCCTGAGTGGAGTTCAGAGGGAGATTTGATTTGATTGATTGATAATTAATTGATATACCAATTTTTTTTTAAATATTTTAATATTGCATGACTATATGTGGGATTGCTTTGTATTTAAAACAGTTTATTATGTCTGCATTAGAAATTTGAACAAAATTTTATATTTACAAAATCATTTAGGTACCTACCTAACGTTTTGGAATATGAAAGGATATTGAATATATTTTTTTTATAACACATCCGTTTTTTAGGATCTAAAGACGTATCCCAAATGTGAAAATAATAAGTGATTACCGCTCAAAAGATCGTTGTTTCATTTCAAAAGAGATTAACCTTTGAATTCTTGGACGAGTTCCACATTAGATAATTTTGATCTATCGTCGATGCTTAATCGCATTTTAATGAGTTTGGAAAGGATTCTCAAATTCCCGGACAAAGCGGATTATAGTAATGCAGGGAATCAAAGAATCTTACTTATCTAATTGGATTTAAATTTCAATTAAATCCGAATCTCACGATTTGTATGAGAAGAATCTAATGAAAAATTGTGAGATTTAGATTTTACTCTAAACGAGAATGAACCCGTCGCATATATAATTGGGAAGTTCGTCTGTAACTCGGTATTTTCGTAGAAACACTAGCCCCACACAGAGATTAAGCTCGCGAAACTAGAGGAAGATGCTTGGTTTATAGTGATAATTCTTCAACTACTAACTATTCCCATATACGTGCTCGCGAAACTAGAGGAAGATGCTTGGTTTATAGTGATAATTCTTCAACTACTAACTATTCCCATATACGTGCTCGCGAAACTAGAGGAAGATGCTTGGTTTATAGTGATAATTCTTCAACTACTAACTATTCCCATATACGTGCTCGCGAAACTAGAGGAAGATGCTTGGTTTATAGTGATAATTCTTCAACTACTAACTATTCCTATATACGTGCTCGCGAAACTAGAGGAAGGTGCTTGGTTTATAGTATTCTTCAACTACTAACTATTCCCATATACGTGCTCGCGAAACTAGAGGAAGATGCTTGGTTTATAGTGATAATTCTTCAACTACTAACTATTCCCATATACGTGCTCTCGAAACTAGAGGAATATGCTTGGTTTAGTGATAATTCTCTCACTACTAACTATTCATAAAGTACAGTTGTCCCGCGACTTTGGGTAACGAGTATGCTTGTCGTGTTGACTTCTTTGACACCAGCATCAGCCGCCTTAGGAAGACCACCAAAAAGGCCTTCTGATAGTCCATCCTTTACTTACGCATGCACTCATCAGACTGTGCATTTTTAACTAATAATTGTTCGTCCTACTTGCCTTCTTACTGTTTAGGCGTAGAAAGATATAAAGATATTTCATAAAATGACACAAACAACTACAGGAAACATTTTTCCTAGGTAGGTACTTATACCTACTTTAAAAGGAACGGTATGACTGATTTATAGGAACAATTAATTTATGCAAACAATTCATTACCCTTTTCTTTGCATGTCGTCTTAAATATTTACCTGCTCGTTATTAATAACTATGCAATACTTTCAAAGGTGGATAAGTGCCAAATTTTCTTTTTTTATTCATTTATGACGGTGAAAAACAATATAACACATTCGTTGTAGAGGAGACTTTTGCATCCTCTCTTTCATAGATAATTAATTTAACTTAGTTGAACTAATTAAAATATAAAAGTAAAATATCTTTACGAAAAAAAAATATAGACGTAGGTTTGCAGTGAAGTGAATCAACGCGTTTCTGACCCGGCCGGTCGGATGCAGGAAATGTCTAATCTGTGAGTGGAACAGGTCAATTAATTTATTTTTATCTCTTAAAAATCTCATTCATACTTAAATCTATGCTGAGGTGAATATGACGGATAGGAAACTATGAGCATTGAAGCAACGTAAAATGATTATTTTTATCGAGACAAATGAGGATTTTAGCCCTACCTATACTATCAAAAAAAATAATTTGATATTGAAAGTGGTTAGATTGTACCTATAATGGAAGTAATCTCCAATATCCCATCGCGCCGTACCTAAATGAAATAAAGCATTATAAAATGGTGATTGTAATATATAAAAATCGTCGTATTTATGCTAATTTAGTTACAAACATATCGGTATATTATTATGCAATTGTTTTATCTGAGACGTTGATTGATTTCAGTTTATTCTAAAAAAAACAGCGCAATTTAAACCATTCCACATTCACACACCATACACAACATGCACTCTAGTAGGTAATGTTATTATTTCGCACAGAAACAATCGAGTTCGGTACATTTGTTTGAATTTGCAGCAGACGCGATAGGTACAGTATGATCCTACAGATGCAAAGGTTTTTAAACTTTAGGAGGCAGGTTCTGTTCTATTTTCAAATTTAAAATTTTAGTTTTATGAACACATCGTCGGAACATATTTTCAAATTGCATTTTTTTAAATGCTTTTTATAAGACTGTCTCTTGACTGTAGAAACAGCCTACGTCATATAAACTTATAGGTATTGTTAGATACTTTTAGTTTCTGTTGCCTTTATTATTGAAGTTGTCATTCTTAAAAACGTGAGATGAATCTGGGTTCACTTAAAGATAAAAACTTTTGACATCTTTCACAGAAAAAAAGCTTGTCTTGCTAAAGATGAAGATGGTCGAGACAGATCCAGTAAGAAACTATGCGAAAGTGGGCGTCCTTACCGCTGGGCTACCAAATATTTCATACAAAAGCTACCCCTGGTATTCTTTTTCGATAGTTTTTGAAATTCGAATTCTTATTTTGAAATAAGCAATAGGTAGGTACCATAAAAATGGATCTCCCTTACTAATGAATCCATATAGATTGTTTAAAATAATTTATAATTATGTTTGAAATACTGCGCACACGCAAGTCCGCTTCCAATAAACGATAACCAATTCAATAATAGTCTGACAAAATTAACTGGCCAATTGTTTTGGTTTCGTGTTTATGAACTCGCCATTATAACAATACACTCTGATTAATGAATGTTATGTTTACAGTTTCCTGGTGGCGTGTGCAGTAATTATTGTGTATCAAATTTTGTATAAGAAATTAACAACTAGTAAGCTATACCCAATCTCTAAAATAACAGATTCTGCATTGAACAATAAATTACACAAAATATTAAACGACACAATCCCTTCCGATTTTCAAATGAAAGTCAAAATCTTGTCATAGTTATACTTATAGTTGAATAATGTACGTATTTTGTTTTCTTAATAAGTTGATTTTGAAAATACTCCATTGCACATGACATTGATTTTGTTCATAGTTATTACAGCTTTTTTTATTTAGAATTCTCTGACGCTTGGTTTTCATTCCAGTGAACTGAAATTTTTACTAACTGACGTACAAAATAATGAACACACATGCGAATGTGAAAATAAAGTTTTTTGCAATTTCGTACAATTTGTAAACTAGTTAAGATTTATATGAAAGATTTCTCTATATACAATATGTTTTGTGTTTATGAATTAAACGTTAATTAACATATTATTATATTGTTCTTTAGCCTATTTCTCAGGTAATTATATCGTTAATCTATTTATTATACTTTATGACGTCTAGAAAATTTTGTGTTTATCAGATAGTTTTTACACTGTCCATATTGCTTTCACACTAAAATATTAATTTTACGATCATCTCACAAGGTGAAAGAGTTTCGCCAGGGCTATAATAACCTGCATTAACGAATAAACTAGTCAAAATAGACAACATCATCCTTCTTGTACTACCTGTTGAGATATATTAAATTAATATTACAGATTTTTATTATTACTTACATAAATTTGACCCTTTTTACATAAGTGATGTCAGTGAATCGAATTACTATGCGCAACTTTCATATTTGTAGATGATTGAGCATTCATGATGCAGACGATTTAGTTTAGACTTTATAGCTAAACCAGCTTTCCCGACAGACGTTGTCCTGTGGACCCTTTTTAATTCTAAAACCTCCATATTTCATTCGTATTCAAAACTCAGGCGGGATTAACGCGAGAATATAATTATAATATGCGCTCAATTTGGTTGACTGTATGAAAAATTTCTAAAACGCCAGAAACGGTGGAGTAAGTGAAACGGGCTACTGTAGGAATGCACAATTACGTATGCGAGAATGAGAGGGTGCAGGTGCAGAAGACAATAATTTTGTTGTTAGATTATTTCAAAGATGGCGTCGCATCATATTCGTTCCATACAAACTTTAATATCATATTTTATATTATTTCTTATCCATTTTTCAACTTTTTGTTAGTTATTCTGTTATCCGGAGTGGAGAAGAATCCAATAAATTACACATCGGAAGAGTCTGTTGAGCCAATCTCGAGTTATAAGTGTTCGCACCAACCCGACTTTAATTTATATTAGAAATGTGAAAATGATTTCCAAGAACTTGTGTCAAGAATGTTTGAAAATTGTGTAAAAACAAAAAAAAACTTATAAATTGTTGAACATGCACTTTTTCGTGGTGGAAGTAATTTAAATAATCAAATTTAAATAAAAAACTTTTTAACTCTTCCACAATTTTATTACACCTGACATGTATCGAAGGGGCACTCCCTTTATGGTCACAGGCGTAATAAAATTGTGGAAGAGTTAAAAAGTTTTTTTACTTAAATTTGATTAAAAAAAATATTTGTTTTCATCCCTGAGACAATCATCTTTCTTTTCCAAATTGCTTATTCGAACCCTCCAGCATTCAATATCGCGAGATGCCCTGATCGTTTTTCTTCGGCTTATCATTGGATTACAGTAGGTACTGTACAGATGGAGAACTTTCTCGCTTATTATGAAGAATGTCTATTAGCGATGCGAATATCGGGAGTGAGGGCTGGCTGTGATAGGCCGTTGTTGAGTTCCTGTGTAATACTTCGCATGTATGCTTCGGATCTGTTGGGATTTTTTATTAGATGCTTGTTAACAGCATCTGATGCCATCCATCTTTCCCTCCATTCATTTTCCAGGCTAATGTGTTCAGTTTCAACTGTACATAAAGGCTTTCGGGATTTTAGTCTCTTGTGACATGGTTGAAAATCATCTTCAAAGGCTGGCAGCAGGATATTTGTATTTTAAGTTTTTCTCTGATCGTGGCGTTGGATCTACGCAGATCTGAGGGCGCAATATTAGACAGATACTAAATTCAATGGATGCAGTTTACGGTCACTATTATAAATGAAATCCTCAACCCAGCCGACCTATAAAACTATGAATTAAAAATTCAAAACTAACCATAAAGATATTATACGTATTCTTATTTTCCCAATGCACTTAGATATATCCAAAAAACACAGCAAGCATTCATAAAATATCAATAAAGCTTTAAACAAAAAATGTCTTTTCAAGAATATACGCCATCATGAGCAATAAAAAATTTATAAAATTAATATAAACAAGTGTTTTCTCTGATAGAGTGGTTATTGTAATTTTAATGTATGTTATTTATTTCATACAGACAAGGGCATCGAATATTAGGTGTCCAATCATAACGGTATACCGTCATTTCAATTTTAATACGATCGGCCAGTTATAGTTTTTGAATAAATTAACAAAAAGCCATCAAATGTTAATCTTTATTTTATGATTATCCGATTGTTTATAAGTAGTTATGCAAAACACGTTAAATTATCGAAATTGTCTTTTTAATAATTTGACACTTAACCTGTTAGTAAATAGTGTGGCTATTAAAATTTTAGTAGTAAAAATTTGATTTCCAACTAGGCCATAATTACTTTTTTATTTCAATATCGAATGACAATAGTTTATTTTCTATTTTTTGTTTTTCTTTTATTTTTTCCTTTAAGGCAAATCATCCACAATTTTATGTCATTTTTTTGAAGTATTATTTGCTACCTCTTTGAAATTGCGACCCTCAGACGGTGTTTTGGATCGCAATGGGTCTGCTTTCCTATGATATACTCGTAATTTTTTGTCCCTAGCAGTTTTGAGAGTCTACATTATTTCCTAATATTTTCATTTCATTCTATGTTTCACAGAGGTTTTTTCACATAATTTTTATTTTTTTCAATTATCTATTTTCCATTTTTACTTTACTTCTTCCAGCAATTGACCTGGCCTGGCGTTTACTCTGCATTTCAATCACAATACCATTCAAATTTCAATCTTAATAACGATGTCATTATGACATCAAGATTTTGGTTGCTATGCATGAAAATAGTTTCCCGTTGGTCTATTTTGAATATGGTATAGATTTATAAAAAAAAAATGGTATAAATAAGGATTTCTACAAGTACCTACTTTAAAGAATTAAAAGTATAGACAGTCGGCATAGAGATAGGCATTGAGTTCCAAAAGTAAACCCCCAGGTCAGAAGCAAAAGAAATAGGAGAGGCATGTCGATTCTTTCTCTCTCTCTCTCTCTCTCTACCCTTTAAGGGAAACGAGGTGATGGGTAAAAATTCACGCATTTATGGAAAATTTCCAAGTTATCTAAAAATAAGCCAAATAACTCAAGAAAATGTGATTTTTTACCTATTAAAAAATTTGATTGAATTTTTGGTGATGAAATTAACTAATTATTAGATATGCATAACTATTTTCTTTTAGTATAATGTTAAACCAGCCCCCGTAGACAATTTTAATTTTTCGTCTTACTATTTATTCAGATTAAGAAAACTCAATCAATCAATGTAAACACTTTGCTGGAATATGATGCAAATATGTGGAGATTTTACGACGAGCATTAAAGTGAGTAAAAATAATATTTACTTTCTTTACGAATCGTCATCGGCTTAATAATACGAAAGCCTTCGTTAGTAAACAAGCCGACAAAAACAAGTTTAATGTCACCCAGCGCAGCCTGTTTTGAAGCCTTTCATTGGCCAAAATATTTTCGAGATTCTCCGTTATTTCGGGCTCTTCATATTATACTGTAGTAGTAAATAATAATATTACCTACATAAAACCAGTATCTCTGGCAGACGGAAGACAGCTACCGGGTACAGTGTAGTTTAACTCTGGTAAAAATAAATAATATGATATGCAGAGTTTGTATGGTTGTTTTCAAAAGTTTAAAAATATCGTGTTGATTAGCTCAATATACAAAGTTTATCGATCCTTTGATCGTAGTGAAAACATTGTTATCGCCCAATACTGCCGTCCAATATCTTGAAAATTTATTTTTCTTTGAGATCGTTCCCTATACGAATTGTTTTTCTTAAAGGGTGTCCATTTGAAGCAGATTAGTTCCAAGTCCTCTTCGCGTAGTCTTGTACCCGTATTTTAAATTTTATCGGAAGGTAGTCACGGAAGTAAAGTGAGTATTAAACGATACATTTTGGAAAACGTGTATAGCGCCGCCACAAGGAAATTTCTAAAAAAAAACAATCGATTCGTATACACGTTTTTCATACAAAGTGTATTGTGTTACTTACTGTACTTCCGTGACTACATACCTACATACACATACATACATTCTCCCTTTAAAGCCCCCCGCACACCGCAAGCCAGCCCGGAGGAAACCAATCGGCAGCAATCCCGACCCCCTAGCTCGATCAAAGCAATCAGACCAAAAAGCCGGTCACACAAATCAAGCCAACCCGCAACGCGGGAAGCCTAAGCCCCGATCAAGAGCATAGGGAGGCATCAAGAGCTCTCTGTGCCTTTTCTGACCGGCTGAGGTTTAAGGACGTGAGGTGGTCAACCTCACGGTCCCGATCTGATTTTTCGATTTCTTGCCTCTTACTACAGGATGCTCGAAGAAAACAACAATAAGAGCAGACGTGCTATTCTTAGCCGACAATCCCACGGTACTTCCGTGACTACCTTACGATAAAATTTAGAATAGGGGCTCTGTAATTGGTGGTTCTCACCGAATCGTCTCAGTTAGCATCTACGCTCAGAAAGTCAGATTCGTACGACAAAACTGTTTGATGTGGTGTACAATATTTTATGCTGCCACTGAAGAGAGTATGAAATGTCTCGTTTTCATTGCAACCTACCAGATTTTTTTCTTTGTCGTGGAAATAAACCATCACATATTCAAAGGCCTAACCATGTAACTCCACGCTATTCCTTGAACCCTTACTTTCAGGAGCCTTTCAAAGTCACATTCGTTCAACAACAACTCGCTTTGTCAGTTGATACAATTTTCCCATTCTTTTCTTTCAGTGCATTCTCAGCTTATTCTTAATGGCCATCAAAAACTAATATCACCTCTTTGTTAGACATGAAGACATGTCCCTCAAAATGGGATTATCTGAAATTAAGGTTAATTAAGCAATTAAATATGTTCAATCTTCTTTTGAACCTTAGTCATCCACTGCTGGTCTCCCTCGTATTTGTTATCCATATTTAAGGTATTTCACAATTTCACATACACCAATAGTGTCGTTTTATGATCCACACAAAGAGTTACTAGGAGCCCCCTTTCTCCCTTAAAAAAAAAACGGGGAAAATTTTCTAGGTTAGTGTATTTTGCACTGTGAAACTAACAAATAACGATTATAATAAAATAAAAAACGAAATGGATACACTGGCGGGGCAACTAGTTTATTAATAATCTTTGCGGTTTGTCCGACTAACACAAAGTTTGATTGGTAATAAAAGTAATAGGTACCTACTTGAATGGGTTCCAACTCGGTACCAGCACTTTGTGTGTCCTATATACGTGGGACGTGACTTTAAGCTACATATTTGTATAACAATCACAAACAATAACAAAAACATACCTACCGTAGAAAAAAAATAGTTCTTAACACCTGGAATATTCAAGTATGTACCTACCAACCTATTTGTCATTTTACTGGAATTTTTCTCATAATAAAGTATGCATTCCACATAGTTGATTCTTCAAGTCAAAAATATTGTCTGCTAAATCTATTGTCAATTTTGACCATATTCTATAAAAGCAGGATCGATGTTTTGGTCAGAAAGAGAGAATACTGACGATTCGTGAAAGAGACAATACTGATATAAAGATTCACAAGTTTTGGTTCAATAATCAGGATCCTATAAAAAATCGGAAAGATAGTATCCTATACAAAAATAACCACAGCTTCGAATTTAATTACAGAGGTGCAAAAACTGCTTATTTGCCGATACGAGAAAATAAAACCTCAAGCAAACTTGTATAATTCTTATTCGTATGTTCTTTTCTATATGGATGAAATCTGGACTTTTGGGCGGAAACCTAGTCAATAACAGAAAGAACGTATAGTCTGTGTGACAATATTCATTTAGCAATGTTTAAGCAATCTATATCTATTCTATATATATATATATATATACATATTAATACGTGAGGCAAAAACTTTATGTCCCTTTTTACGAAAATTGAGCGGACGGAGGAGTATGAAATTTCGCACACTTACAGTTTATATAGAGGAAGGATAGCGAATGCTAATATTTTTATTAAAATCATACATAAAAATGGATTAAATCAATAATAAAAACATTACGCACACTAATGTAATGCTTGTACACTACTACTCACACACACATCGATGTATTTGACATTCTGTGGCTAAATAGAGAAAAGATTAATATTTTTTGTCGCATCACGCCTAAACGGCTGGACCGATTGCGTCAATTATTTTTTTGTCGTGTTGGCTTTTATCAGAAGAAGGTTCTTATGAATGAAAAAATTAAGAAAGTTGCGTGGAAAATTATAAAATTAAAGAAAACTCTAAGTAGGTAACCTTTTTAGTACTTTTTAAAATATATTTTTTATTCCAATTGTAAAATCACTCAAATTGGTGTATGATAGGAACTTTATTTACTTGGTAACGTGTTAGCAACGAATTTACCCTGATTGTTGACATAATTTCATTCAAACGTTATTTATGTACCTAATATGTTTTTCATCTGATATACCTTCCACTGAATGGATATTATTGTGCATTTTTTTAAATACCTGCTACCTGCAATAGAGTTTTAAGGACGTAAGCTGATATTTTAAGATTTTACAAATATTTTATTGCGCAAAGTGAATACATAGAGGCGAGCTAAGTCTGACACACCTAATATTAATAATTAATTATTGTGAAACGTGTGTCATGTGTCATCGGAAATTTTGAAGATTGTAGATAAATACGAAAGTGCATTGAAAGAGATAGTGTGGCCGATCTTCAAGCATCACAATCACATCAACAAGGGCAGAAAGTTGGCAATAAGAATCTTTTTTTCAATGCGCAAGAAGAAATGCTTCATGTGTTGACTTCAAACAAATTTCAAGGTAAATGAAAAACAAAACTGTAAGTGATGAAAATAATGTTTTGTAAAATTGTTGTACAATAAATAAATGAAACAGAAGTAAAATTATTTTATTGACAGACATACTTTTTTTATTTTTAACTTTGATACCATATTCCTTCCTAATATTCTTATTTATATCGATATCCCACTTTATTTTTCGAAGAGCTCTTATCTCTACGATTGGGGAACCTCAGAACATGCTTTATAATCGCTTCTTCGGTTGTCAAAAACTAAAATTTATGATTGTATAAATTTTCTTTGGAGTGTTTCCTGTACCAATCAGTATTTTTTTTTTTTGAATTTGCTTTTATTTTTCAAATGGTATCCAACACATTGTGTGGGTGTCATAGGATATTTTAGGGAAGTTTTAATGAGATTTGAAGAACCTGATCTTTTTAGAAAATCATAAACTCACCACCGAATGGGAAAATTGCAAAAGCACTAGAAGATACACAATATAAATGGACATAAATTATATACTTTACAATCAATACGTTGAACTACACAAAAGAGAATCGGATGAATAGGTTCCTTTAATTTCAACATCAAGAGGTTAAATAAGTTGAGATGTGAGTATGTACCGATACACACACACTCCCTTTTACACCCCACTCAGGGGCATAGGGAGGCAACAAGAGCTCGAGATCTCCATTGCGCTCGATCTTGCGCAATGTTTATGACCTCCTCCCACACCATGTCCATGTCCCTCAGCTCTGCTTCGAAGGAGCGGAACACAGTGTACCGATATCAATCAAAAATAATAAAAATAAAATACTCTAAGCTCTCAATCAAAGCAAATCAAAACTCCTTTTGAACCCCACTCAGCGGCATAGGGAGGCAACAAAAGCTCTCCATTGCGCTCGACCTTGCGCAATTTTCATGACCTCCTTGCACATTAACTCCCTCAGCTCTGGCTCGAAGGAGTGGAACACGGTATAAGAGGATTATCCACGTCTTCGGGACTCTGATGGGAGGAAGAACGACGCACTTCACAGCCAACTGTCTTTCATATTCCAGCTATGTCTATCTCCTGTACCGATATGATTTTTTTTAATAAACTTTATCACCTCAACGTGTCAATAGTTTGATTTCATGATATAATTTTAGGCGAGGAAACGACGGAGAAGGTTAGCTTGATGAATTTTCACGCATAATAGAGTTTAAAGATTCTTTACGGACAGTTCTTTACTGATGGGGACAGGAATAAAGGCCATGGAAATGGTAGTATCGGGAATATGGGCCAAGATTTTTTTTATTTGAATTCGAATTACAAAGATTGTCTTTTATATTTCGGGATCTGTATGAAAATACCACAATTATATTTCCCAAAAATATTGGTTTTTCGTATGTCTAAGTTATTTCCAGGAAGACCAATGAATATTCTCATAATATGATTGAACTAATCTTTCAAGCACTTTTCATACATTGATTGGGCATCCGTAAAAACATTTTTTTTTTCAATCGTATAAATCGCTTCTTCGGAGTAAACCAAGTGTTAAAATGTCAAAACAGAAACGTTAGTTTCTAGAGTCCAAGACTAAGTTAAAAGAGAATCCCGAAATATAAGAGGCAATCTTCGATGTGAAAATATTAGGTACGTAAAAATATAAACCATGAAATTATTTTTTACTGCTGTTTTGTTAACCATTAAAACAGTGCAATATTTTTTTTTGTATAATCACTGTCTTTATATCTGTCTTTCAAAAAATATAACAAAAAAGTCAAATTCATAAAATGTATCAGTTTTGATGTTTTTGTTGAAATTGAATCAAGTAGGAAAGTTAGTCGAATTTATTGAATATAAATATGAACCCTATACTTAATTTATCCCTCACAGCACGAGCTCTGCTCGATTTTGGGGGTAAAATGTATATTAAATATATTATGTATAAGTTTGTTTATTGTAGGTACCTATATGCAAGGGTTTTTTTTATTTATCAATAAAATATTTGATTTTACAAACACATTATTTGTAACACTTATCTATATATTATACTAACACTGCAAAGTTTGTTTAATTTATAAATAGGTAAAATATGTGAATTTGAATTTTAATTAAAATTCATTATGGTCGAATTTCGACCACTGGGCGACCACTAGTATAGATAAATCAGCATCGCCCTCTGCAGTCCAGTATTGGATGGCATGTTTCAATCCTGTGGATTAATTTGCAGAAGGCTTCCACTCCTCTCGGTTCTTTGTGTTTTTTTTTGTCAGTTCGATGTATGAACTGCACTCCATGTTCTAACATATCTGTTGCAAATATTTCAGACGCGGGCGTAACTAAACAGCGCAAAAAGCTAAATACAGTGTAATTTATGACAATTATTATTAAAATTCTTTCGAAAATAATTACGAGATTCTCAAAGGAAGCATTTTGTGCTAATGACAACCTTACCTTCGTTACTGTAAGACGAGGAATGCTCTTGAGTCTTGACATTTCGCTGTTGAATAGACCTGTGATTAAAATGGTTATAAAACAAACTGCCGACATCATGCCCAATTACGTAGCTACTCCAACTGTTCATAGAGTATTTTATTCTTGTTTTTCAACTCGGAGACTTGTCTGCAGAATGTGGTGGGATCCAACAGACGCATTATGAACTTCTTAGCGGCGCGAAGACAGGTTCGGTTCTCAGATACCGTAAGTGATTTCCAGAAGGCAGTGTATGTGTTCTCTAGGTCTTATTGTGGCAATTCTTTGTTTTTCTATTGATTTTTCTCGTTGTTACAGCTATTGGTGACCGCATTCAGTTCACCTCTATGACGGATATCGACAGTAATAATTGTGATGTGTAAGCATCATTGTTGAAAATATGCCAATTATTTTTGTTGAGTTCGTTAAAATACCTGTCCTCATTTCTAAATTACAATTTATGGTTTTTGTTGATTAGTAATTTTGTCTAGGAATTATTTACGGTACCGGATAACTATCCGTCGAAGAATGACTAACACTTTCATACCCTTTGGAGAGGAGTTGCTTTAGAATGGAAATTGGAGATGGAAACATTTTGTTAAAATCGTCGGCATCTATCTTAGTGGCTGTTCCCAATATGCAAAAATTCTGGAAAGAAAAGCAAATATCTAAAGTGTCCCTGTGTGTCCCAGTGAACTAAAGAGGTCTAAAGAGATTTTTTTTAGTAAAATGATCTGAGATGGTTAATAACATTTTGGAATCATCATAATCAACCTTCACTCGCCCAGTATTGGACAAAGAACTCCTTTTCCGACTTCTACAATAATTCTATGTCTCTCGCCATTCTGTGCCATTGATTTCCGGTCACTCTCCTAATTTCGTTAGACCACCTGGGTTTCCATGACCTGTTTTTGGCCTCTACTCCAGAGTCTCTATACATGTATGGCCGGCGGGAACTCTTTTATTCATCACATTGGTAACTTTAATTCTTTCTCCAATCCATTCATTTCGCTTTCTGTCTCTCAGACTAATGCCCCATCCTTAACATCCTTTTCTCCATCGCTTGTCGTGTGATTTGAAATTTTTGTGGCGGTAATTTCAAAACCATAAGTCATTACCGGAATAGTACCTTTTTCTTGAGATGGTTTGATATAGGAAGTTTAAATTAATATAACAACTCATTGATCAAATAATGAAAAAAAGATCTCGATTCCGGATGGAAAATAACGAACTTCTCTCTTGTTGAATTATTATGTATTACTCACCGTAAAATGTGTATCTACAATGTATGTGCGTGTTAACTGCACTGTTCGTTAGAACCTCAGTGTAGGGTATAATATGTTGTTTGTAGTCGTATTTGTATGAATATTTGTAATACAATGGTGTTAATGTACGAACGTTTTGTTAATATTATTGGAACTCAATGGCAACATATCAGTGTACTTTATTATACCAATGAATCCATTCATACAATGCAGTGATTATTCAGCATGTATCATAATAATGTATGTATAATGTATGCTTTGTTTAAGTATTAAAATATATGTGTCATGTCGAAGTGGTCGACAGCCTAGCGTTTCAGTCGCTGACATTCGTTCTGATGGTCCACAGAGACGATTCCCCGTGCACACCATCTTCCCTTTTCACATCACAAGCTTTGTATACTGTGAAAGTTGTACGGAATGTATTTGTGTTCACTTAAAATGAGCCCAGATTCATTTTTAATAAAAAGAATTTCGAATGCCGTTCAACATACAGTCAAACCGTCAAATTTGTTTAGAATTTCTGTCTTTTTATTATTTATTTGTATCATTTTTTCTTTTGTGACTGGATGCATTCCACATGCTATTTATTGGAAATAATTTACTAATAGGAGGCTGACTTGTCTTTAAACGCCTTTCTAACTCCCGATAATTAGTTAAATTTATACTTGTTTCATTAAAAAAAAATATAAAAGGTATTGAGCTTACACAAAATGCCTCTAACATCTACATATAGCAAAGCTTTTAAAGAACCCACGACCTTCAAAATGTCAGCGACGCAACCTAGGTAAGGCAGCTACCAAACATTTGATGCTATCTCTTTCAGCAGACAATCGAACTGCCAAATTCATATTGTTTAGAACTTTTGTTGGATTTTTTCGCCCGTTTTTTGCAACGTTGAATTTTTTTAACTCGTTGCATCCAAATGATCGTTTTTGTAATACTTTTTTCAATTAGATCCCTTTGTCCTTTTCCTTTGCATATGGCTTTTGATATGTTTTTTTCTGTCTCGGATAGCTCAAAGCAGTATTTGTATGCGTTTTCCTCCCACCCAGTCGCTTCTGATGTTCAAATTAAGCTGCTGGTGCTTTCCTCCTCTCAAAATAGGGCAAATTTCGGATTTTAACTTTAAAAACAATTCTGTATATGAAGAATTCTGGTATTGCAGACCATGCTGTACCCGTATTCTAAGTTTTATCGGAAGGTAGTCACGGAAGTAAAGTGAGTAACATGATACATTTTGTATGAAAAACGTCTATACGTATCGAATGCGAGAATCGCTTTTCTTTCTAAAAATATCGTTGTGACGGCGCTATACACGTTTTCCATACAAAGTGTTGTAGTCACTTTACTTCCGTAACTACCTTCCGATAAAACTTAGAATACGATTACTAAACTGGTCTATGGTGTCAGAACAAATAACACATACCATGAGTGCGTTCGAGTATTTAACATTTCACAATAAATTCTTGGAAATCAAAGTGTCCGCTACGTCTCCCAGCTTTAAGCAGGAAGTACGTAGACGAACGAAGAAGAAGTGGACTGTATTTGAAAAGGGACTCACCGATTGTTTGCTGGCTCTTTCCTTTACTCCTGGTTCCAGTAATGTACTTGATGTGCACAACACTTATGGGACCGCCGACCGTTATTTGGTTATGATGGTTTTCCGAGCGTAATTTCCGAATTTGACGTTTTGCAAGTAGGCGAGTCAGAAGAGAGAGAGAGAAACGAAAAGACGAACGCTTTTTGTTGCACTCAGTACGCATAGAATACTTTTGAAAACGACGTAATATTCGTAAACTCAATTCGATATACGTACCTAGCGCCTACCCATATTGTATATCGAACATACACCCGCCCCGAGTAAAGAAAAAGAAGAAAAGAAAATGAAAGAAGTTCATCATTTGAACCCTTGTACCCAATCAAAAGTATGCAATATACAAGCCATCCTGTTTGAAGTATATGCTTAACCTAGAAAAGTAAAGAAAATGAAAGAAAGTTCACTTATCCAAAGTGAGAAAAAAAAAATGAAAATAAACCTTTTTAAAAGTATGAAACAAAAAGAACCAAAATGTACCCATTCTAAACAAAGATATACACCTCGAAATCCGTTCAAGATGCAGCTTGATGATTTCACCATACTTTCCATGAGCCCGTTTATGTGTGGAGAAGCTGGTGAACACTGATGTAGAACAATTTGTTTCTCCAACAAATAAGATTTTAATACCTTTGAATTCGATTTATTGTGTAAGATTTGTCCAAAGTAACTATCTGCGCCTACGAAATTCGTTCCCCAATCCAAATATAAATCTGAAAATAGGCCCCGTCTAGAAACGAACCTGTCTAGAGTAGCTATGAATGCCGCTGTGGAGAGTTCTGAAACGACCTCTAAATGAACCGCTTTTGTAACCATGCATACAAATTTACACAGGTATGCCTTTTGGATCTTTGCCTTTCGTAAATTGGAAGATTTTATGTAAAAGGGACCACCAAAATCCGTCCCCGTTTTAAGAAAAACTCGATTTGGCCTGACTATGAAATCCGGAAGATTTCCCATCATTGGTTCCAGAGGCTTTGGATTGATACGAAAGCATTGAATACATTTGTGTATAACACGTCGCACTGCATCTCTACCTGAAACGATCCAGAACTGTTGTCTAGTAAAAGACAGAGTAAGTGCCGGACCTGAGTGTAAATATTTAACGTGATAATACCTAATAAGTAATGAATTAAAATTATGATTTTTAGGCAGTATCATAGGATGCCTTTTGGAACTACCTGATAAAGTATTCTGCAATCGACCGCCAACTCTAAGTATACCCTCACAATCGATAAATGGATTTAATCGATGCGATCTTGAATTATTAGATGATTGAATATTTTTGATAAAATTCCAATCTCGTTGAAACTCGTTGTGTTGTACAATCCTAACTAGTGAATGTAGCGCTGATCTCCATTCACTCAGTGAAATAAAACCTATCCGCTTGTTTCTTTTATTTTTTAAATTGTGTATAAACCGTTTACACAACGCAGTAACCCTAATTAATTTTTGAAAAGAACTATAATGTTGAAAAATATCCCAAGTCCCTTCATTGCGTACAACATTCTTCGGTAGTACCTTTGAATTAACTGTTACATTGTTATTTTTACTAGCCAGAGTGGCGACATGTGAAAATGCCATCCTCTTTTCCGTGTTACAGCTTGAATTTTGTTGATATTTCCCTATTAACACCCAGCCGAATATTGTTGCATGAGCAGTTGGTAGATTTGGATGTATTGTAACTTTACCGCTTATGGAAATATCGTTATAAATATCTCCCCCAAGTAAAATATCTATTGGTTTTGAATTGAAACAATCTGGATCCGCCAGAGTAATATGTCTATATTCCCTTAAGACATCCGAAGAAATAGAATGTGCAGGTAAATTTCCCGTGATGTTACCTAACACAAGAGCTTCAAATGAGATGACTGGACCACTAGATGTAACCGGTTTTACATTGCAAGTGACCTGACCTCTTGCACCATTAGAAGAGTTTCCGCCTACCCCTGAAATATGCACATCAGCTGATTGCCGTTTCAACCCGAGACGCTGAACGCACGATTCAGTGACTATACTGCATTGAGAACCTGGATCTATTAGTGCGCGAACTGACTGAAACTTGCCATAAGAATTTTTTACATGTATCATCGCAGTTGCGAGTAATACTGTACTGAATTTTGAATGTGTTCTAATGTACGAAGTACAAGCAATTTGGTTACTATTATCAGCATTCGATGTTGAAGGTTTATCCTGATGTAAGAGTGTATGATGTCTGTTTTTACAGAGTTTGCATGAAAATTTAGAATTGCACTGTTGAACTTTATGAGTACTCATACAATTCCAGCATAGTTGATTTTCCCGTATAATTTCTCGTCTCTTACTAACACTCAACTCTTTAAACTTATGACACGCATATAGATTGTGTGTCTCTTTGCAAAATAAACACTTTTCCGATTTCACATGTGTTGTAAGCACATTGTGATGCTTTTTGGTTACCGAGTTTACCTCCCGAATATTCGATACATTGCATGCCTCTAAAGCCCTACATTCGACCTCCAGAAAGTCGATAAACTGAGAAAATGTAGGAATCTGAGCATTAGAATATTGCAACTCAAATCTTCTTCTAAGATCCGAAGTAATTTTCTTTAACATGATATGTAACAAAATGAAAGACCATTCATCCACATTGAAATCCAATGACTTTAATGCCGCTAAGTTTTCTATTAAAGTATTAATAAAGTATCTCAACTGCATATTTTTATCTGTCAAAGAAGCTAAATTTAAGATTCTGTCTAGGTGATTTTCCGCTATAAGCCGTGGATTGTTATAACGCTTATGTAAAATGTCTATCGCCACGTTATAATTTTCATTAGAAATTGTAAGATGTTTTATCAATTGGTTTGCTTCACCCTTCAAACAGCCTAACAGGTAATGTAATTTTTGCACACTTGGAATTGACTTCTCGTTATGAACCAAACTATCGAAAACATTCCTGAAACTTTGATATGACGTTAAGTCACCTTCAAATACAGGCAAATGCATTTTGGGGACCGACAACTGTTTTGAATTATTAGTCACATCAGCTAGACCCGTACTAGGATTTGTGACAGAAAGCATTGTGTTGTATAATCCTTTAATTTCGTATATAATAGATTCGTATTTAATATACTCCTTCAAATGCATCTCTGCATCAAAGTCCTTTGGTTTTGCTGCTTCCATAGAGACATATGATTCAACAAAATTATCCCATAATTTTTCGACATCATTATATCTCGTATTAAACTGAACGAGTAAAGATAAAGAATCTTTATTGGATTGTGCATCTTTACCTAATTCTAATAAACTATCAATTGAAACTTTACTCAAATTATATTTAATGAACTTTGCCATGATTGGTTTTGTTTACATTAATGTTATGTCATAACAAACAAGATGGCCGCTATACTGAATACCGGCTGACCGCAATCGTTCTAACTTCAGGTATATGAACCGAATATATACGAAGCTAGGAGCCGAAACGTTCCGAAAGAAAAATTAGTATAAGCGTCCCTCGTAATGAATCCTACCCACAAAATTAATATAAGCACAAGGTACATATATCGAATCCGACCGCAATGAAAATTTCCGAAATGTTGTAACGTACTGAATGCAACTCACGATTCTTGAAATAGGAATGGAATAAAGGAAATTTGGGGAGAAGGACCAAAATATGTCCGCTACGTCTCCCAGCTTTAAGCAGGAAGTACGTAGACGAACGAAGAAGAAGTGGACTGTATTTGAAAAGGGACTCACCGATTGTTTGCTGGCTCTTTCCTTTACTCCTGGTTCCAGTAATGTACTTGATGTGCACAACACTTATGGGACCGCCGACCGTTATTTGGTTATGATGGTTTTCCGAGCGTAATTTCCGAATTTGACGTTTTGCAAGTAGGCGAGTCAGAAGAGAGAGAGAGAAACGAAAAGACGAACGCTTTTTGTTGCACTCAGTACGCATAGAATACTTTTGAAAACGACGTAATATTCGTAAACTCAATTCGATATACGTACCTAGCGCCTACCCATATTGTATATCGAACACAAAGATAAAAAATAATTATTGCAGTTAATATTGTTTTGTTTCGGGATTAATTAAACTTCGTATTATTATTATAATTAGTCGGTGAACTCAAAGCTCCGTCAAATCAACGACAATAAAACCAAACGTAGGAAATTATCTGTAAGATAATAATTATTGATAAACTATAAAAGATGACTATTTCACTACATAACCAATAGATGGACCGTTAAGATTTAAGAATTTGTTTAATTGCAGCATTGTCAGTCGTTGCTACTTAAAATTTTACGATTATTATAATTAAGTGCGTCTATAGAAATCTTAATGTTTATACTTTTGTTATTATTTCATATTCAAATTATGTACTTTTTTATATAATTCGTAGCTTAGTACCTACTTAAACCATAATTCAAGTTATGCATGCACTCACATACTTTTAGTCAAACGAACCGATACATACATACCAATGTTATTAAGATTAACATGAAATAGCTTAGATTCTCTGCTTGGGATAGTCATTATATCAGTATCCCAAGCAGAGAATCTTAGCAATCATTTCTTAAATATTTTTCTCATTTTTCTATCTGTACTTTGTGATCGGATGAACCGTTTCAAACAAGAAAGATTTGAAAGTATATGAAGAAAAAACTGAATTAGATTTGTTTAAATTAGATTTGTGAATGTTCAAAGTTTAGTCCTTCAGAAAGGACAATGGCAGCTAATAGGTTAAATGCAACTGGTTTACGATCCTTTTACGAAGAGTGTGTCAATAGTATGGGTGACTGGTCACAACTACCGTCATACCTCAGGAAACACATGACTTTAAAAAGCCTTGATCATAATTTACAAAAATACAATTTACAACAACAAAAATAGCCAATAACAATAATCATTAATCAGTTGATTTTCCGAGGTAATTAATCAATATAAAACATACATTTTACCTAGAGGATTGCGTTTCCAAATATTTTTTTAAAGATCCATTATTAATAATAAATCTGACCACCATAAAATTGTAGTGCTGGTATGTACGGGTTATTCTGGTTCTGCGGCATCTTAGGCAGCTCTCTACGAGTTATCATTGAACTTCACAGGTATGTAATTACGTATGTGATATTGCCATCATCCATCATAGTATTGCTGCAATAGCCAACTTTTATACTGGCTGATAACATAGACCAGTGCTCCGTAACCTTTTCCATCTACTCACCATATATTTCACAGAATCTCGCGACACACTAAATGCTTGAATATTCCCGTCGTCGCCGGGTGGCAAAACATTCATTCGTCGCGAATCGGGAGCTACTATTTCGGAATTATGCCCGAGACTGACTTTTTTCGACCTACCTTCTAAAGAAGTTAGAAATTATAAATAAAGGGTCCAATGGGAACTTTCGAACTTTAATTAGCAGTTGATAACGGCCTTATTGTTGAAGCAGCGTATTTCAAAGAAGCTGCCTCCTATTCAATCTATTTTGCAAAATTATAAATTATAACTGAGGCTTATGGGTGGACGGAGTGGAGAGAGACCTGGGACTGCTGGGGGTGGACGATTGGCGGAGCATGGCGAAAGACTGGGTGGCATAGAGATATCTTCTGGAGGAGGCCAAGACCCACACAGGGTTGTAGCGCCACGGATGTATGTATGTATGATAAATGAATATAGCGTTTAACAACGGGCGAAGAGCGCCTGAAACTTGCTCACACTTCTCGGATGCCACTCAAAAACACATGACCAGCCCAACTCCACTTTTGTTTGGCGTTCTTTTGAACCACATCGGTGAATCCTTTTTTCTGTCTTATCCAGGTATTAGTCCTCGTATCACTTAACGAGATATCTCGCATCCTCACCTCTATGGCTCGTGTATTGTGAAATGTCAAATATCTAGGTTAAAATTTAACTGCGGCACACCCGGGGCCGGCTCATGGCACACCGTTTGCGGAGCACTTCTATGTCATATACGCCTTAGACGTAGGTATTGGAAATTCTTCTTTCATATCAATGTTATTATTTTCTTACAGGCATGTAATTATGAAGTAATAGTTATTAATATAATATTTTGACTAATGATACCGCTAAGGAAGGTATTGGTTCGAATCACAACTATAATTTTTTATTATGCCTGTGTGCAGAATGCATATTGAATAGCTGGATCAATCGCATTTTATGCGTTCTTGTGGTCGAAATTATCGACAAATAATATACCTGCACAATCTCCAACTCAAAAATATTAATTTTAATTTCTCAAATCTTGAAGGAACTAAGTAGTTTTTTTAGTAATGTAGCATAAGTTTATAAAACTTCATTTCAAGCTGAATTATTTTGTTAATAACTATACCTACCTGCCTTAGATTATCGTACTCTTTTATTGTTCCACAAAATCCAAAATGAATCTTTTAACAAACTCTATTTCCATAACTTCTGCTTTGGATCTCAATCAGCCGATTGGTCTGTCCCAAAACGCCTTCTGCAGTTGCCACCCTCATGCATTCTTTCGTCTTCTTTGCTGGTCTCACATCTAGAATTTGTTCGCTAAAATTATAACCTATCATTTTAACAACTCGCTCCTTTAAAAATGCTTTAGACTTCAACATAGGAAGCAACGTCTGTCTACGGGAGTTTGTCACTTGCATTGGTACTAATCGAAACTGCGTTATAACACCGTTATGACGGGAATAGTTATTCCGGCATAAATCGCTTATACCACGCGCTACTAATAATCATCCCTATACCGTGTTATAACTGTACTGCAGAATAGTTTGGCAACCTCACGTTTATCAATGAAGCTTGTGGTTGTTCCATACTACGGGATTGATTTCTAAGAATTCCGTACGAACCCGATTGGACCCTCGAGAAAGTTCGTGTGCGGAATATCGCGAGTAGGTACTTATGTCGGTACGAATATTTCCGAAGGTCGATTCGATTCATTGACAGCTCGGACTTGTTGCAAGTCTTCGTATGTTTAGTGTCAAAATGCAGTGGTAGTCTGTCTCATTATACGTCGCTATTACTTCTTTATACCTGGGGTAGCCAGAAATAAAGGTGGGATGGAAATTATTCTTGTTATAGCTTATTACTTTTGCGTATTCTGCGTGTATTTGAAGAATAACGTTCTAAATAAGGCTGCAAGTGTCATCTCCTCAATGATCTTACTTACCTATTCATGGTGTATCACGTGTTCTATCTATCTAGTAATAACATCCCTATGGACCTTTGATTATGATAAAATGCAGAACAAAATGCCAGAGGTTTAGTTTACCTATCTTGTGCATTATAATATCCATTTGATGACTTTCGAAATTCTTTTCTCCTAAAACTTTGTTAATTAAGTGCATTTTATCTTTTTGTCACCATTTCAACATTGACTTTTTAATGAACCCTAACATCCGGTTAATCTAGCTGGAAGATATTTTTAAATTTATAAATAGGTAGATAGGTACATTTTAATAGTTGAGTATTGAATTTTTGTATCACCAAAACGAGTTTAACACCAAAACAATATTCAAAAAGGTGCTGTAGTCTAATTATTAAAGAAGATATGTGACACTAAGTCTCGTGTACATCGACAAGTGTCGTGATACTGGTTTTAAGTACACGATGATATATTATCGTGTTGAATTCTGATAACCTGCATGTTTCGACACCCTAATTAGACGCAAGGAATTTTCAATACAGATATCAAATACTACGTGATGACGTGTTTGAAATTATTGAAATTATGTATCAACTTACCGTTGACAACAAACTAGATCTAGAAGTCTCGCTTTCAGTACCCCTATTCCTAATTTCACTTATTAACGTATGTGAGAAACTCACGGAAATATTGTATGGGCTGCGGAGCTTTCCGAATAATTCTGCAGAAGCGCTATAGACGTTTCCATACAAAATTTTGTAAAATCAAACTTAGAATAGGAGTACCTACAGGTCAATGTATTCTGAGATGTCACTAAAATGCTAGATTCTGCCCAGCATTGACAGAATGTTAAGCAGAGACGCTAGTCATTGGGCCAATCGCACTTAAAGCCACGGCTACACTTTGGACCATGTTGGCCAATTAGAGGCTCTGGTCCAGCATGGGCAAGTAGTGTGGCCGCTTCACTAATGTCCAATATCGCCCAATATTTGACATTGGCCATTACTTGTATTACTTGTGGATCGAGTCGGCAAATATCGCCCGTACTGGTTCAAAGTTGTCGTGTCTTCAATGTTGTTATTTTCACAGTGTTTTCTACATTATTTTTTTGATGTTGATGAAAAATAAATAGATTTATCTCGTTATGTATTCACAGCGGAGAAAAGCTATACGAATGCAAAGTTTGCCATAAAATTTTTACCATATTATCAGGATATTTAAGCACACATGCGAATTCCTTGCGGAGGAAAGCCATATGATTGCAAAGATTGCAATAAAAAGTTTACCATATCAGGATATTTATTTAATTTTGCATTCGTATGCATTCATTCATTTGTTATTTTTTACAATATTCTTTACATATCTTGTTTTATGTTACAGTCCAAATCAAACTGTAAAGAGCTAGGTAAATATTGGTAAAGAAATTTTTCTAAACATCAATTGAAATAACTACAATAATCTATAATTAAGCAAGCCAACTGTCAACGTTGGGCCAGTAGTGTAGCCAGGTGTACAAAATACTTGCCAAATATTGCTACTTGCCAATGATGGACCAGAATCATCCCTGTTAGGCCAGCCTGGACAAGCATGGCCCATAGTATAGCTGTGGCTTTACGGAAATACCTACGTGTATTTTAGCATTATACCTGTAGAGACATCTATTGGTAATTATTGAGTACATTTAGCTACATTTTTTCAAATTAATGCTTGATCAAAACTTTGAATATAATGTATTTTTGATAATTTAGTATACCTAAACCTAGCCGGTTGTTACAGTTTTAAAAATATTTAAAACGCTCTTCAATTTAAATTGAATCTTATCTGATATCAACTCCGAATGAAATTAACAACCAGATACAACTAGATTAAAATCGTCTATTTATTGTGTTTTTTATTGAGAGTATCTTGTAATTAAGTTCGTGCGGTAGTTAGTGGGCAAGAAATAGTCGTTAAAGAGTTGAACTCCATCCTGTCACGTGCTGAGACGGAAACATAATATTTTTTAAATCGAAAGGTTTATCTCAAAACTAATTAATCATTCAAAGGCATAATTAAAAATATCAATTAATGGATTCTATTTTTACAACATGGCAACGGATGAAAAAAATAATTTGCCCGTGGCCATTCGATGTCGGAATATTTTTGTGGTATTGTGTTTCATATCGGTTAAGAAATGTGGGCTGATGAAAGCAGATACGAATAAAATATGTTGCATTGAAATATCACTTGTGGTTAAGAGTTTTAAATTTTAAGAGGCATTGTTTTTACCATAAGTAGTATGCTGCGTACAACCTATAATTTTTATCAATAATTTGGAAAAATTAAGTTTCTAGCTTGAAACTATGTACCTACACACAATTTGGGCAATTCTTAGGACTCACAAAACTAGAAACTTTATACGAAATATAGAAAAAGGACACCTATCTATCTACAAATCTACATATATAGAGAAACTTCTCAAAACTGGATTGTAAATCGTAAAGAAATAATTTTAACCGATGAACGATTGATATACTTATGAAGTAACAGTTTTCGATTTTTGAAAGCAACTGAATCGCTAGGGTGGAATGCAATTTTATTCTTTTAAAGCAGATTAAAGATAGATGTAAGGATCGTCACTCACTTGCGCCACGGGCGTGTAAGGCCCGGTACTCACTAGCGCCGCGAACGTGTGACGTAGCATCAATTTAATCGAAAGGTTATTAAGTATGTACGTGATTCGAAAAGCGAACGCGAGCGAAACACATATCCTTTTGATAAAATTGATGTAACGATATACGTTCGCGGCGCAAGTGAGTACGTAGTCTAACGTTGCAAGTTTGCGGCTCAAGTGGTTGTTGGGCCTTTGCTACCCATTCCATGGACCTGGAAATATATTTTCATCATTAGCGCTACTACAGCTCTGCATAAACCTAGGTATCCTGCAGAATTCTTTGCCTGGTCTATTGCCTATACATTTTCTAGTTGATCAAATCAATCTCTCTCCACACCTCCTTCTTTCTGAAGACAAATTTTTGAAGATATTTATTTATTTCAGTATCAGTAGGCCTTTAATAGAAAAATAATCATAATCATAACACTTTAATTAAAAATTAAGAACATAAGTTTATGCCATAGAAACCAGTGCCTTTTAAATCATCTCTACTATCCATATAATTACAAGAGCACTTAATGTCAACATCACAATTACAATATATTATGTGAAATAATGTTACTGTGGTTTCAATGAGAGCGACAAATATACGGTTCCTGTTTACACACCGCAATCTTCTTCTTCTTCATTATTCGCCATGTTTCCAATTCAATAAACAATAAAAATTTATTGAATTCTTAATAATTGTTTAATGTTAATAAATAACATGGATCTTGGCTGTTTAAACAAATGAAATGGATGTTAGTTATATTATCAAACAATGTACATGTTGGTTAAAACAATAAAAGTTAAACAACAATTTTAATAACATGTTTTATATTTATGGATGGTGGATCAAATTACTTCATACATTCTCGTTACTTACTAGTACCTATATGAACATTTATCATATCTTTGAGATATACCTACCTATAGTTATGTCTTGTAACACATGAATGTGCGTATTGCGTAGTCGAATGAATTTAAATAATATGTTAAAAATCAATATTTATTCACGTGGTTCTTTCTGTAAAAGTATCAGTAGATAACATTAGTCACCGCATGTTTTTTTTTAAATCATATTGAAGATTATCCTCATGGTTCGCAAATTTGATATTATACCACTTAATGGCGAACAATGTTACCGTTAAAGTGATCACACTAAGCAAGTTTTAAAAACAGCGGTAGGAAATCGCATTCAGCCGTCAGTTGTTGTTCCGATTCAAATTTGACAATTGAAGGTTGGTTTCAGTATCTCGAAAATTCTCTTGCAGACAAAATCTCAGAACTCAAAAATCCAGACACTTGTTTTCAGGAAAACTACCCGATACAGAAACAGTACGCGCTATTATATTTATTTATTTTATTTCCCATACCAATAACATGAGTAAAATAATAAGTACAAGTACTTACAATCTATATATATTTATTTATTTTGGGATTTATTATCTCACTAGGCAGACGCCTGTGCCGAGATAATACTTTTGTTTTTTTTTTAGAAATACTAGAATTTTATATAGAAATCTAATAAAATATAATATTGAAAATAACAAAAAAAAACATAAATAAACTATATTTTTGAGACTAGTTGCATATATGCAGGATAACAGTGCCATTCACTCCGATCACCTTTCATTCAAAAAAATATAAAAACTCACAAGTGCAACTCAGCATCGGAAATGCAGGGAAAAGGTCCACAAGAATCCACAACAATGGAAAATGCTATTAGGTATATTTAAAGTTTATCTATTTGTGTAAAACAGGCTCATCAAATGAACACAATTAACCTAAAATAAATTCACGTCAAGGGATGTACAAAAATACGACTCCCTGTGTTTTTTATTAATCACCCTCACCTCTATCAACCCTCCGTGATTGGACAATCGCTTTCGTATTTTCCAAAATTTATTTCCACCCAAATTTTGGTTGTTTGTCCATTTCTCCGCACATTTTATGCATATCTTCCTGGATTATTTTTTTCTCAATATCAACCAATTACACGATAAATGATTTTTCTTTCATGAATTATGTTCAATAGAACCAATTTTCAAATCGGATAAAGGCAGCTTAAAAATCATTGATCAATAAATAAAGTTTTTTTTCATATAATTATTATGGTGTTGTACTATTGTGAACATTCCAAAGTGATTCGTGACCAGCTTCTAATGATAACAACAATAAAAATAAACAACATGGTGTTATACGCAATACTTTACAATAAACCATATTAACAATAATACCATACAAAAAGCAAACGCCCCTAGTAGTTAGTTAACTTTACTATGGAATCATACGAATAAAATCCGAAATTGTTTGTTCATATGTTTGCATCATATGATGTAATACTACTATATTACATTGTATTATGTAATATTGAAATATGTGATATATGTATCAGTTTTTAGAAAAAAATTTAGAGACCTTTAAGCAATAAAATGATGACATATCGTAAAATTGGAAAAAATTTATGTTTTTTTTCCACAATTATGGTAACCGCTTTTCGAACACCATTTCTTTTCGTTCGAATACTGGTTAGAACAGTGGTTTTTAACCTGGGTACGATCGAACACCAGCTGTCTTATTAATAATCAAACGCTTAATTCATACTTAAGTTTAACTTAATTAATCGTGACTTAACTCGTTAATCTTTTGCTACCCTTTCTCTTATCATCCGTCCTATTAATAACACAAGATTAAAATTTAAGTAAAGCTTAAGTCAGAAATTTTATCAATAAAAGATGCTTAGCCAGTGATGCATCTTAATCTAGACAAAAAGTTAAGCAATACCTTGAGCGACTGCAGGGGGTAGTTTAAAGTCTACTAGGGAGTGTGGATAACTCATGCGCATTGTGCTGCTTTCACCAATTTTTTTATTTAGAATCATAAATCATAATCATGCCAATTGACATACTACACTAGATATATTTATATTATCTTTGATTTGACATATCGGGATTGGTTATTTGTTTTCAAAAAGCTATGATTATGATTTTAAAATAATTATTTTTCCAATTACTTACCTATTTAAAATTTTAAAATGAAAAAATTATTATTTTAATTAAATCTCTAGTGCAGTAAACATTGTTTATAAAAATGAAAGAGTCTTGTACACTGTACTGTCACAATGACATATCAAAAATTTCTGATAGAAGATTCCCGGAAGAAAGGAAAAGAGTTACAGAGAATATTTGTTTAGTAGTGAGGGAAATTGTGAAAAATAAATTGAATTACTGTCTTATTATTAATCACACGCATAATTAATACTTAAGTTTGACTTAATTAATCGTGACTGAACTCGTTAATCTTTTGCTAACCTTTCTCTTATCAATAATGTCCGATTAGACAAGACTTGCTGAGAAACAACTTAATTTGCAACAATGGCGGAAATTTGTATAGTGAAATCTGGGTAGGTATGTCAAAAGAGTAGAATGATCCATCTTAAAATAAAAATTAAAAGAGTGTTGTATAGTTCTATCAGAGATTTTTTATATGTGATAGAACTGTACAAGACTCTTACTCATACGTAGCTTTTTGAAAACAAAAAACCAATTCACGATATGTCAAATCGCGAAACCGGGACAATGCGCATGCGTTATCCACACTTCGCTTAAGGTATTGCTTAACTTTTTGTCTAGATTAAGATGCATCACTGGCTAAGCATCTTTTATTGATAAAATTTCTGACTTAAGCCTTACTTAAATTTTAATCTTGTGTTATTAATAAGACGGCAGGAGTTTGGTGGGTCAGTATCGTCGGTTCGGCAGAGGTCAAGATACACATTACACACCCGACTCAGAAGAACTTATTACTGAACCCCTCTTCAAATCAAGAAGGGTTGAGTGAAGAATTATCATGAAATTGGTGTGGTTCAGTACCTCCAAAAAGGGTTAAGAACCACTAGGTTAGAATGAACTAAAACTTTAATATTTTTATTGACATTTTCCAAAATGGGTTCCACCAAGCAGTCATGGTCAAAACAAACATTAGATTTGTAGTTCTGCAATAGGCACGATATTTTAATTCATTAATCAAACAGGTATGTGCAAATCCACTTAAAACTATTTGAAACATATATTCAAACCATAAAGGGCCTCCAGCTTTGCACTGTGGTTTCAAAAAATATTTAAGTTTTTAATCGTACACGAAAAATTCTAGCTGGATCCTAGTTCTCTAAAACCCAAACTGTAGGTATTCTCAAATTCAACTAAAAGCCTCAATATGTTTAGGACTTGATTCTACTAGAAGATGTGCTCGTATTTGGTTAAACATTTTAATAAACAATTTCCAAATAAATGTATTTTCTGTACAAGTAAATAAAAGCTAGTTAGTATTATTAACTAATCAGTTATAGATAAATTGACTCTAAAAAGATGCAGCGTGTTTCATCAGATTCATCACAAATTGAAATATGTTGTTGCAATTTTGAAAATGACTGATTCTCTACAAAGTTACCTACTATCATCATTTTATTTGCCAAGATAGAAAACCTACGCAAAACTTTAAGGGCTGTCAATGGAATAATCATGTAAAAAATAGTTTTAAGTCTATACGACATATTATTCGTTATAACGGGCTTTTACTAACAAAAGACGATTCCATATATTTGAAATAAAGTTCCAGATATCAGTATTCCGTTGATACTCGCTGTATAAAATATTCTTTTGTACGTATCCATTCTTACGTCAGTCCTATTGTTATAAAGCCTACCCATTATTAGAATTAGTATCTATTTGACCTTATTAATCAAAACACCTATCGATCAAGTGAGTGGCATTGAAAATTTGACTCTTTGGTCTGTCAAATAAAGTCAGGACACATTTTATAATGACTGTTTATGCTAAGTATAATCCGACATTGAATAACGTACCTAGTATAAAAAACTTAAATACAGACTTTGGCGAGACTTAACTGAGGCAACTAAAGTCTTCCAATTGTACGATAGAAGCGCACGTAATTCTGATTGTCTATACTCTAAGGCCGTAGCCAAGAAATGAAGATATTTCTTAAGTAACACCCACCAATGCGACTGCAGTTACATACGACTTTCTTAATTATTCTGTTCCATTACGCCACTGACCAGTAACCACCTCCTATTTTATGGCTACTGCATTGGTTTTAAAGTCAATGATTGAAATGAATTCTGTCACTGGCTTGTTTAGAAAGAAGAAATATTATAAGTATAAGGTATCACGCATGTATGCTTAAAGACTTCATCCGGGCATAATATGATGGTTTCTCTAATTCTCCGCCCCCATAGTCACACCCAGGCGAAACCAATCAGTCACACTTTTGGAAGATATCGGCATACGGTAATTTAAATAAAACATTTTTTTGATATTCCACAAATTTAATAACCTGACTAGTTTCGCAGGCGCAGTTCCTGCAGGACTCCTGCATGGTCACAGGTGACTTAGAATCGGCATATCTGCTATACCCTTGATCTTGTTCAAAAAGAAGGATATTTTTTAATCTCATTAGCCTTCAATTACAAATCAGCCAATTCTGATCAGAGGGTCGAAGTATAGTGCAGTAGAACAAAACGTGAATTCATTAATTTGATGGGAGATAATACATCCTATTTTCTTAAAGGAAAAAATGTAGGAAAAATAGAGGGAAGAAGGGGTAATATGGCTGAGGTGAAGAATTCAAAGCGATGGTCGCCAAAAGGCATACGAAGAAGAAGATATTTTCATTTATTCTCCCCTTACACAAGTTACAAACTTTTTACTACCATTAGTCTATTTGGTGATGCGGCATGATATTTACATAAGAAAATATATTAAGTTCTTTTTTTATACCATCAACAAAAACTCATTTTTATTTTTTGGTTGTTTCAGGTGACTACAATGGAGCTATTCTCCAAACCTTTTTTCTTCGTTGGAAGATCATCGGATGAATTCTGAGCGTTCTGGTAAAACCATGGTCTCTACCATGGCTGGTGGTAATACGAACCACCAAATCATCAATCAACCAACTGTGAATCAAACCGGTTTCGGTCAGTCTAACCTGATTCAACAAAGTTTGAGTGTTAGCGGTTATGGACCTCCTCAGCAACCGCTTCATCAACAACAGCAGCAGCAGCAACAACAACAACCGTCTTTCAATCTGCAAAATGCTGCTCAAGAGGCTGCCCACGCCAGGCATGCTTCCAGGGATTCTGGAAATTTCACCAACACCAAAGGATTATTAAATGCTCCGGGCCAAAATAACTGCTTCCTCAATAGTGCTGTTCAGGTAAGTCATTTTATCTTCTCACTTTTTTAGTTTTTTATCGCCATCTTTGGAAATATTTTTATCGACTATTCAATCAATCATTATAATATGATTCATTTCTAGGAAGTTAAAATGCACTTCTTAACCTAACCGGGAACTCACCCCCTCGTTTAAAAGTCTTGTGTTTTATTTTTTGAGCAAAATAACGCAGTTCAAATAATATGAAATCTCGAAATTTCATACATGATAACAAATTCTCGGTAGGTTTGGCTAATAAATTGCGTTGTATTAAAAAAAACTTACAGCAAAGGTCATGAATAAATTGACCTCCACATCCGATAAAATATTTTTGTCAACAAGATCGGGTTTTGTTAGTAGGTATCTATCTAGATAAAAAGTAGTTTTCTGTTATCAACATTGTCAAATTGTCGCCCGTGCGAGAAAAATATTCGGAGAACAAATGTAAATGAGATGTTTTCTATTTAATGGGGTTTCACAAAATTAAATTTATACAAATTTTATTTTATAAATATTCGTATATTTTATTATTGAAATGATTGTTCGGATGATGTTCGGCTCGTTTTGTCACTTTTTATTGTTTTTATGGACACATTTGATTAACATAATATTATTATAAAAAAAAAACATGGAAATTTTACTCAATCCGGCTTGATATTGTCATTTTTATTCATAAAACTATCTTGATTTGTTGAAATTTTCGTTTTTTTTCTCTCTACGTTAGATATCTATGTACCTACATTTATTTCGATTATTCCTAACCTTTAAAACGCATATTAATTTTTCTCAAATTAGAATTCGAATGGTATTCCTTGTTTTTTTTTTCTTCTAGATTTCTTTTATATATATTTTTTTAAACGTCAATCAATATAAACCAGGCTTTCTGAACACGAAACATTTTTTGTTTTCTTTTCTAAAGTTAACCAAGGTATCCCCCGTCCATTTAACTTTACTGCTGCTGACTCCAGCTTTCGTTAAGATGCGAGACCTTGCTGATTTGCGCACTGAATTATACAAATTCTTTTAGAATTACATTTAAAATACCTTTAATTCTACATAAAGTACATTTAAAAAGCATAAAAGGACCTAAGTAGTAAATTCAACTGGTGTTTCGTTTGTTTGCGAATAAATTAAAGGTTTTGATCCAAGTTTGTATAAAAATTGAAAGAAGAAGTATTGTGAGTGATTTGAACTTATCATACCTACACATCAAGAAAAATAAAATACCTGCCCATTTGTGGTAGCATGCAGTCCGAAATGATGCATTTTGTAGAAGCGACTAGCAAGAAAATAATATGTTGATGTGGCTGTCATCAACTCTTTCTTGAAATCGTTAATTTTATTTTGAAGACAAATTATTCTTTCTATAACAATTCGAGTCACCTCGCGCACTTACAGACTTCACCAGAGACTTAGAAAACTCACCTAACTACATTGTTCACACATTCTTGATTAATTATTTCAATCCATAGATGAAAAATATTCTTGTTAGATCTAACACTGCGTGTGTTTGGAGAATGGTGTTGTCTAGTTGGGGTATAATTTATCACCTATATATACTCGTCCTATGACCTTTAGGGTAACCTGTGGTTTACAAAGTACCAACTGCATCCACTGGAGCGTTAACTATTATATTGTTTAGACATGTTTTTATTATTTTTATGAGGTGTAGAATAAATAGTCATTAGTTCTGGAATTCTGTTGGAGTCTTAGGTACGTAATAGATCAAATAAATAAAAAGGGCTTTACGTATTTTTAATTTTCTTTGGATAATTGGATAAAATTCTTCAAAGTTTTTCGATGTAGGTATGTGGATATAAAACATTTAACAATTATATATAGGTATACTAAATTTTAATCACAATAAATAAAAAAATACTTTCCTATATAAAGGTGACAGAAAAACAGGCGGAACTTATTGCCTAAGACAATTTTTTAGTCAACCGTCCTATCTCATTCAAGACAGGCCGACCTCGGGTAGAAATTTCATGTGAAAAACACTTGAGAAAGTCAATATACAAAATGTATTGCTGAAATTCTAATGGGACTATTGTGAACTTTTTAAAACGAAATGTTTTTTTATGTAGCAAAAATTTTACCCGCGATCTTAGTTTTAATTTAAATTAATTTTGAAACATCCAAAATTGTATTGTTTGATACATGGATATAATTCAAAATTCACATCAAAAAATTTAACCCTGGATAGCTAACCTTCTCGAGTACCCTGTTAAAGCTAACCATCCGCCTAAACGACGGGCATTAGAAAAACTATTTTTTTTTGTAATAAGTTGAAATCTTTAGATATTTATTTCTTTATATTACGGTTATTTAATAGGTTTCTTAATTTAAGAATAAAAATTAATTAAATATTTTTATTTATTTTTCAAATTATAACGGTTTTTCTTAGACCTCTAAAGAAAAATACCCATTTTTTCATCAAAATGTTTATAATGCTCAAGTTACAATTTTTTTTTTAATAAATCAGTTTTCTGGCGTTGCATGGCACATGGAAACATAAAACTTTATTTTTTAATACAAAATGAACTGTTTTATATAGCACATGTGACACAAAAAATAACTTCATGTTCACCACATATTGCTACCTTAGAAATACTTACTGTTATCAACTTTTTCTTCTCAAAAGTATTTTTTAAACGTTTTTTTCTCTGTAATGACTCATTTTCATTTTCTTAAACTTGAAGAGAACCTTGACACGAAGGTTGCTGCTCTTGGCTGGTGGATAGGTGCCCTAAAAGATCGCTCTCGATCTTTTCTTTGACTTACCATAGAGCCAGTCTTACCATAGAATATGATACTGCTTTGTGAGGTTCCTGAAGGAGCAGCATCCGAGGCCAACCCGCTGACAAGCGTGGCCTTGTATTACCAACTATCCCACGCATATATCAAGTTCAATTCAGAAATGGTCGGATATAATATACGAGGGAGGCCGTCATCCAGCAGTGGATGCTTAAGGCTGAAAAGAAGAGGAAGAAGAAGACAACATTCTTTCACCGTCTAAATGTATGAGATAGTGGACTCAAATGTCTTTCTTCAGAGACTGATGGTTCATAATTTTCGTCTAAACAGACGTCTAAAGAGATGTCTAAAAGGACATCATCTTCCGCCAAAATGTCTTCGGTTTCACTTTCAGAATCGATATTCAGATCATTGTCACTGTACTCCTGGCTTATCACAATAGTTATCGTATCTTCACTTACATAAAAACATCGAAAAAATAAAAAAAGAAACAGTTTACAATTAAAATATGCACGCGTAGTGAAACTAAAATACTAACGTTAAAGCTAACCATCCGTCGAAACGACGGGCATCAGCTACATATACCTACCTCAAAAAAGTAAAAAAGTATGCCACCTACCCTATCGGCGAGTATGCTATTAGGACAACCTCATCGCCGGCTGAGTTGACTAGCCGAACCAAGATGATCGGATGCATCGTTAAAAAGAGACAGCGATATTACTATGCGATGCCCGTCGATTCGACGGAGGTTAGCTATCCAGGGTTAATGACAAAACATATGAAAATATAGATCGGTTCATATAACAATGCATTCTCGCAAAAATTCAATTTGACAAAACTACTACATACTGTTCTAATACATACGAGTGTGTGCGATCTTCATGAAGACTTGAATTTATTTATGCATATATTAAACTCAGAGGGCACAAATCGGGCCAGTGGACTGGAGTGCTGTAAAACTTAATACATACATAAAACTCAAAGATGTAACATACAAGACGTTATTTCAATGTGATTTATTATTTAGGCAAGGCTCTTTATTCACAGCTCATGTGCAATCTTCATCGATAAAATGGGTATTGTATTGTTAGTAGCAGTCTTTAGTTTTGGTGTAATAGGACTCCTTGTAGGAAGATAGAAGCATTATCCAAAATAAATTAATATATTCCGGACACTAGGTATATCCTTTATTTATGATCACTTCCCTAAACAACACTAGCGTACACTCTACTCGTACTAAAGAAATATGTTTATAAGTGTGTCATATTTTATCTCGAAATGATTAACTTTTATTTATGCCTTTTATTAGAATATCGCTGTTTACACATGTATAAAATGGTTCTCTCGTGCTATTATTATCAGATAAATAATTCTTACATTTTCATTTTATTTTTATATGAATAGAACTAACACATAATTTTTATACGTTTTTTAAATTATATTTTTATTACTGCGTTAATAAATTTTAATACAAAGGAATCCTTAACCTAAATCAATGAGTAGGTATTCATACCTTTACATAGGAACACAAATTCTAGAGTATTTACTTCAATTTAAAGATACGTTTCTATGATGTCCATTTTTAAAGGAAGGATAATCCAATCCAATACTCCCATTAAGACTATTTAGTTAAGTGTTATAGGGAGGCATCAAGAACCTTACACTGAGCTCGGTCCTGGAGCCTTATTCCCGTAATCAATCGCATTTAAAAATCACTTAACGATAAGATTAAGACATGATCGCAATCAGGTCGCCCTTGAATTTGATGTTTGTAAGATAGTTACGGGAATGCCGATTACATAGAATTTCATACTAATATTTCAAACATAACGAATTTTTAAGATATCTGCTAGATATCTTGTTTTGTGAATACCAATCCGCCATTTTAATATTGTCAATCAAGATAGGAGCGTATTAAGACCGCTACGAGAATAACCCTACTGCTCAGCTACAATGACCTCATCCCACAGTATGTCCAAATCTGCTTCGAAGGAAGAGAACACGGCGTGAAAGGGTCATTCTCGTCTTTGGGTCCCTGATGGGAGGAAGAACAGTTCTCTCTTCGGCCATGCACCTATTGTTCGGCATCCTTAACACTCCTCTCCTCACCTACATACATTCTCCCTTAAAGGCTCCCCGCACACCGCAAGCCAGCCCGGAGGAGACAAATCCGCAACAAACCAGACCCGCACGAAACCGGCCAAAAGCCGGCTCCACACAAATCAAGCCCGCCGCAGATCCCCCCCCAAACCAACTTGCAATACGGGTGCCTAAACCCCACTCAGGGGCATAGGGAGGCACCAAGAGCTATCCATTGCGCTCGAAGGCGTCTGAGGCCTATGGTGCCTTTTCTGACCGGTTGAGGTTTAAGGACGTGAGGTGGTCAACCTCACGGTCCCGATCTGATTTTTCGATTTCCTGCCTCTTACAGGATGCTCGAAAAACCAGCAAAAAGGGCAGAGGTGCTATTCTTAGCCGGCAACCCCACGGCGATCCTCATCTAAGTGGTAGAAATGATGGGTCCGACGTGTGCGCTAGCGTAGGTATAGCGTCGTTCGTTATACGGTGTAAATATGAAGATGTAATTTAGTATTAAAATTAGCAGCCAAACCTATCGGACGACAGGGATAAAAAGGGTTTTATTGTACAATTGTCTTTTAGCTTCATATCACTTAATGAAATTCCTAGCATTTTTTATGAATCTGGGCTCACTCAAAATGAACACAAATACATTTTCAACAACTTTCACATACAGCAAAGCTTGTGTTGGTCTGCACCGGTATTCGAACCCACGACCCAAGTACGCTGTACGTACGAAGGGCGCCTACTGATACCGCTGATCCACCCACCACTTCGACTTCTATTTGTATTTCGTAAAAACAGGCAACGCATCCAGTCACCCGTCAATGAAATAAGTAAAATACACACAATTAACATGTAGTAAAATATTATTTTAACTTTTTTCATACGGTGGGTACGCCTTTCTTCAAACTTGGTACAGCACAATATTCTAAAATCCGATTATTTCAATTTGTACTAGTACTGTGCATTGTTACATAAAAATGTTATACAAACAAAATAACTTCGATTGTGTTGCCGCAAAGTATTGGGGATTAACCTTTGTGTACCAAGTAAATGGTACTTCGGCTACATACAAATACTTGGATTATCATTGCTGTGTGAGGGAATCTAAAGGAATGCGTGCCCTGGTAGTCGGGGAATATAACGAGATTATAAACGGTAGCGAGACCAAGATAAAAAAAAACCTTCACAGGTAATTTTATTTTAATGCAAAGAATCCTAGAATCCTGCGTAAGAAAATGAGGGAGATCAATTTTTTTGTTGAAACAATTTGAACCCACGTCATTGTAGGATCTTAATCTTTACGCTTCACGTCAAAGCGATCATATTTATGTGACGTGTCTTGTGGATTTTGAAGGCTTCAACTTTTATAGTTGATGGTATTTGATCCCCACGCACATAATAAGCTTTGACGTAATTATCTTAAGTAGATTATCTATGTAGAAGTTGATTTGTAAGAGGTCACATTTAACTGTGGCTATGGAATTATATCAAAGAAATATTTGGAGAACTATTTTTTACATGTATGTATGGAATGAAAGTAGGTACTTGTGTTAGTAATATTTTATTAAAACTAGCCATACCGGCAGACGTTGCCCTTTCTTTACCGTGAATCTTGTATTCGAATTTGTCTTATGATACCAATACAATAATATATTTGACCGATGCATCTGTTTTAAACAATTACAGTGGTACGCATTTGGTCAATTGCATACACTATCAAACAACTGACAGTTATGACTAACGTCAATTAAAATTAGAAAAAATAGAAAAAAATATATTAACAAAAACACTAAGAAGTTTACATACTGTAAGATTTCTTAAATTTTCTAATGTTTTACGCAACTTTCTTAATTTTTATTATTTTTCTTTGTGTATTTACCTACATGCATAAATGAACAAATCTTACATATCAAAAATATTAAATTTATGGTAACTATTCCATATTTATTAGTTTATTTTATGAATGAAGAAAAAAAGCAACTTCTACAAAAACCACTTTTACTTTTCAAGTGCAGTTTCATTAAAAATGACAACTTTGAACGACAATATTAGACTCTTGAATTTTTTTTATAATGAAATTGCTCTTCTAAATTTAGACCTCTTAAAAATTTAATTTGCATTTTGACCGCTTCGTTTTGAAATTCACAATCGAGACTAGTGTCAAGGCCGCAATTTTTTATTAGCAGATCCCGCCCATCTACATAGACAAGAAATTACATCTGAGGAATTTGCAATCAATCGATCCCTAGACTAACAAACTGCTTGGAGAAATATCTAGCATTATTTAACCCACCGTGAAACGGATGGAAATAGATATTTAACTCCATTTAGTGGGCGTAACTTTTCAATAACAGTTAACCATAATAAACTCAATATTCATACACAGAGTACTGTGACATTGTATCGCTCCACGTACTATGTGGTTGTTCTGGTCTGATTTTGTTAACACTTTCCTTGGGTTTTGCGTCAGTTAGTTATAAAAAAACAGTATAGTAGTTGAATCATTTGAATAAAAGTGGGCTGAGTTATTATTTTCATCAGAAAATCTAGTATTAGATTTGATGATCAAAAGATAGTACTAGAAAGTCACTGTGTTTTGCTGATTTCGACGGTTATATGACTTTTCGCTAGGCTTGCGAAAAGGGTTATGTTCGTACTTAAATTGTTTTCATTATCATGTACTTTTAAAAATTTCTATTTAAAATCTATAGATACTTTTTTATATCTTTTTTTTTTACCTAGGAACAAGGAAGTCTTTGATATTGATATTTACTGCTACAAACTGTTTGTAACAAAATATCTAGCCTTTGCCTTTTTCGATTTTTTGCATACATTATGCGTTCTATTATAAGTGAAATATTTAGATGCTGAAAAGAATGGCAATTATATGGAACATGTAAATAATTGGACTGTGTCATTAAACATAAAAAAATGAATCATGTGTTTATAAATTCAGTACAAAAATGGTGTCTTTATAATAAGTAGGTACTCGTTAAAAGTATTGGGATACGAATAAATGAGGTGAACTTTTCGAAAATATCAACAACTTACTTACATAACTTAAAAATTAAAAAAAAAATCATCTTTCCAAGTTTGACTGTATCTCGCTCCTATAATAACGCATGCTGATGCATGTATGTATATAATAACCGAGGCAGTAACAATTTTTCTATTAACATTCCTAAGTATAAACACACGTGGATAAATTGTATGAGGAAGACCTACATAAGTATATGTACCGACTTGAATAAGGTAATATAGTTAGTTATATGCCTATTACATCTTATATACACTACATACAATATACGTGATGCAATCATACTTTCACATATGTGAGCACCTGATAGAAAGGTTCTTATAACTACTTATATTCATCCAGTCAATCGTATCTGTCTTTATTTTAGTGTTAACCAAGTTTCTACTTATGAAAACAGTGTATCACATGCCTAAAATCCAGAGGACTCATTGAATGAACATTTTCCCTTACTCTCACCGCCTAGTTCTACTCTAAAAGAGCAGATCAAAGTATTTTGAAGTATTTCATGACTAGGATTGCCTTACGTCTAAATATTTCCGAAAATAAAGGTCTGCACAAGTAGAACAAAATTTCTCTTTAATTGCGAGTGGCGCCATCTTGTGGTAAACTAAGAAACTAAAAGCGTTAATGATATCAGTCAGTCAGTGAGGCAGTGACAAAGACAATATTATTATATTATAAGATATGTAATTATTAATGTCACAAACTGAAATAAAAAGGAGAATTTCGAAAGCTCCGTATGTTTGGATGTCTCGATTATTTTCAAATTTGAAACAAATTTTTAAAAATTTTGTAGCTTCCCTTGTGTTATAGGTACGTCTAAATTGATACGTGATGATACGATTTATTCACAACACTGCTGGTATATTTTCTATCTACTTTTATATAATAAGATACATAAAAGAACGTACAACTGTCGAACCAAATTCAAATTATCTTATTTAAAATAAATCTATCACTCAGACTTTTTAATACTTAATAATATTTTCGTGACAGTGTTTAGATACATAACTCATTTCTACGAATGACTGTTAAAATACCACGTCTTACTTATGAGTACCTACGTGGTTTTTTTAAAGATAACATCCTCCACTTAACGGGTTCAGTTTAGACAGAATGAGATCACATATTATTTATCATATTACTAGCTGACCCTACACACTTCGTTCCGTTCCGAAACGTAGCGAAATAATAAGGAATTTTAGTTAATTGCAAAGTCTATTAAATATTATAATTGTCTAACTTGAAGTCTATTGATTTAACGTAAGATTTCAAAAGAAGTCAACAGATATCATGCAATATTGTCAATAAAGTCACAACACATTTTCTATCGTATCGTATTGTGAAAGTGAAACTCATTAACCATTCTCAAATCACACAAAACAAAAACTCATAAAATTCGGTCAATCTGCTAAGAACACGCCCATTAATTACGTGAGGTGCAGTGGAGATTCTTGTTTCATGTTTTTTATGTGTTGTTCAGTGTTCTTTTGGTGTCTCTATTAAATAAATAAATTATAGCATCATACCTTATTGAAAAAAAAATCAGATGAGAAATGTGATAATATTACATTTTTGTATTTTTTCGCGTTTTTTTAGTCGAAAATAAACGCGTGGTCTTCGAAGATTGTCTAAATTTATGCACATAAACCAATGTTATTTTAAACACACGGGATTAAACGTAGGGGCAAATTTGCAACCTCCTAAAACGTTGCTTTAAGAAAGTAACCTAATGTGGAGCTTGGTCAAATACACACGGACAGAAGAAAATTTTATTTAAAGATTACCTGAACTATCTTTAATATAAATAAACATTTGGAACTGTTGGACGATTTCTCTAAACAACAATTTAATGGTACTGCACCATTAGAAAAAAATAGTAAAACGTTTAATCAAATTACGATCAATAATCGTCTTTATTATAAAGCGTTCCTATAAGGCACAAAGCGACTAGATGTTTAGTTTAGATGACGTGTTCAAATCTTTAACGCACTTCTGAGAACCGATTTATTATTAAACTGTGTTTGGTTTTTAAATTTTGAGATGTTTGTTTACTATTTCAAAATTTCTGATTGAATTCTTTGAATCAGAGATTGATCTAGAATAAATTGTTCAAAATTGATAAAAAAAATTATTTCAAAATGTTTCTTAGAAGCCTTGGAACTTGTTGTTTTTTATTTGACCGTTTGCTACGGTCGCCAGCGCCACATGGTTAGGTTTATTTTACTAGATTTTTTGTTTTTTTTTATCCTCGTTTGGAAGTTTTTGACTGAGAGAGATTGCCTTTATCTTTATACTTCAGCATGTAGTATTGTCGGCAATTTGTATCAGAAAATGTCCATACTATGTCAAATCAGTCAAAACTCCCTTAACATTTCATTCAGGGGCGTTTGGATCAACATGAGCTCTCCATTGCGCAGGTCTGTTTCTAGAGTCAGTATGTTATGGTAACGTGCAGATTGTGGATAAGAGTTAAAACTAATTTTTGATCTAAATGTTTTACTAGTTTGTTCTGTACTCGTTAGATCCTGTTGATGTTAGTAACGTACTGGGAGTTCCATACAACAGTGGCGAAATCCAAGATGCTACGTATATATGTAAAGAATAAAATTTTGATTGTATTTATTGATTTGAAAGGTTTAGATATTCTGATAATAAAATTTAACTTCCTAAAAGCCCTATCGACAATGTTATCTATATGAGTCTTGAGTGTCATCTTACTATCCAGCACGACACCGGTATGAGAGGATCTTCCTCGTTTTCGGGACCCTGATGGGAGGAAGAACAGTGCTCTCCTCGGCCAACTGTCATTCGGCATCCTTAACACGTCCCAGCGATCTCTCCATAACGGTAGAAGAGAAGGGCAAACGCTGGGTGCGCCGGCCGGCGAATAGCATCGTTGTATTGTTTATTTTTGTTTTCTCGTTTTATTGTTTTCATCGTCGTTCGTGATGCGGTGGTACCATCCTATATCCAAAATTCTCCATAGTATGTAAGGTATCTACAACTGATGCATGTTTTCCTATACTTTTTCACAACCATCATTTTAATTTATAAATCTTAACTGTATAGTAAGAGGCTGTCATAAATTTTTGTATGAAAAACGCAATTTTACAAAACTTTGGACAGTTACAAAATTATTCAAATTGAACTCAAAGTATTTGTTTGTTCATTTCTAATCTCAAATTAAATATAATTTTAAATTCCACAGTTATATTTTTCACTTTAAAACCAACCATAATTTAAATAGGTCCTAACTCTTAAATATCTTTCGACACTTTGTGAGTAGGTACTTTACTACTTCAGTATGCGAGTAGCATTCTTAACTATGTTATCTCATAATATCTTTAAATCGATACGTCTTGTGTATTTTTTACTATAATATTCCGTATAGAATAACACTTCTTTTGTATAATCTCGAAGTAACCTACCTAATAACGAAGCGCGCTGGTATCAGAACCAGTTTTTTTAAAGACGATCAACAGATAGGAATAATAATAATTTGGGTAGTCTAATTTAGATAAGTGTTTATCCTGATAAAGCGATCCTTTGAAATCTTTGGTGGGCAACCGTTGGTTTTGTAAACGGCTTAATTTTTTTTTAACTTATTACCTAAATTCTTTTATTATATTTCATAATGTGCATATTATATTATAATTGTAGTAAAAATTTACTGATTTCTTACCTACTCTTTCGTACTGGAGGACGTGGACGCCATCCCAGATGCCGACCATCTTCCTCTTTCACGAAGCAATCTTCCTCAAGTTGTTGACACCAAAAGATTTTTATTTATAATGAAGAAGTATATATTCATCTGATTTCCCCATTCTTTCGCTAGATACGACATGATTAACGGAAATATGGAGTTGCTATGAAAATTTTATTTTTTTTAGAGAAGTTAACATAAATCACTAAATCATCTTACATACAAGGCAAAGTTGTAGAAAAAGTTAGATTCGGGCTTGGAAACAACGACCTAGAGATACATACCTACACTAAAAGAAAAACCATGGCGCAATCTAAGTACCTACCACCTTAATGGCGATCGTTTTCGCATTAGTGCTTTGTTTTCCTATAGAAAAGAAAACTGCCGTATCACTAAGAACGCAGATAAGTACATAGTATTCTATATTTACCTCTTTCACTGCCTGTAGTAAAATAATGAAAGTGCGAAAGAGATAATGTAATTTTGACATTTAGTGCCAATAAGCGTATCTTGGACACCATATTAAACAAGATGCCCACTGAAATAAAATGTATGAAATTAGTAAAAAGGTTAAATTCAAAAACTTTTGCAATATTAGTTAGTTATATTGAAAGAAAGACTTTTCTTTGTATAACAGCCGTTCAATTGGGGGTCCGTTATATTAAATGTTATCTTAAATTTTGTACTCTTAAAATTTCTACTATTCTAGATTACTTCAATGTTGTTAATCCCTGATTTTCTCCATTAAATACATTCACGCCACCAAATTAACAGGTGCTAGAATCGTGTTACTACATACTATAGGAGCAACTCAAAATATCGAATATCTATTTTCCTTTACAGGAATAAAGGCTTGAATATTGTTCCTTAAGGTTCTATGATATAATATGGAGGATATAATTAAGTGTGTTTTATATCAGATATTATTCACACTTTAATCGTTCAAAATGCATGGTTACTCTTTTTACATCAATCCAAATTCAATATTTATCGATCTTCTCCACTATACTTTTATAATAAGCTCCGAAATTAGGTGAAATTATCGATAATTTTGTTGCTTAGTTTTGTGTTTTTTTAAGTAGGCATCCATATATTTTTTTAAGGATTTGTTGTTCTTCAACAATAATTTACGAGTTTTTTTTGTATTATTTTATTTATTTAGATTATTAAGTTACAAAAATTATATATTTTATAACTTAAAAATAACAATATTATTCCACTTATATTATACAGATTTAGACGTCACATTTCTACAACATTCACATTATTATCTTTTCTCTATTTATCTAAAACATAATTCAATTATTTAAATAATTTCCTGTCTCTAAATGGAGAGCTCTTGTTGCCTCCCTATGCCCCTAAGTGGGGTCTTACGGGAGTTTGGATTGGATTGGATACAAAGACAATTTCACCAATTCCTTTTTAATTTGGTTTTAGATTAATAGGTGTAAAAAAATGTTTTTTTTTTCGATATTCAGGTTTTTTTTTAGTTTAATTAACTTCTATTTTCATTTGACTGTTTTTCCACAAGTTTTCACTGTTTTTAAAACCGGTAATTGCACATTTGCAGACAATTTGATTTTACTGCATTATAAGGCGCTGTGTGGGAAAAAAAGTTTTGGGTGTAATAATATTTAACATTGAAAAAGTTAGTGTTTATAATATAGCTTTATAATATTAATTACGTAAATTCAAGAGTTGGCAAAATCTAGACGGAAATCGTAACAGACTTGTTATAGTTTTTTATTTATTTCCCAGTCATTCATGTCAGTATACGCATTTTGTTTACGTCTGATGTAGGTACTTATGCTAGACAGTTTTATGATGCTATTACACCTTTATTACGACTTCTATTCAGACTGAGGTGTTTCGATGTAATCTGATCCCAGGCGAAATAGTCATATATTTCGTATTTTTCACCATATGTAATTCCAGTTTAACATAATATAGGTTTGCCAATCATTTATGCCGTCTCTTAAGTTGTTTATTAGTTTAAAGTAACTAATAATAAAAGTTAAGTAAGTAGAACAAACCCTAGTGCTGAAAAGACGTAAAAATAAACAGAGTGTCATCAAAATACCTGAGAAGTTCATAGGTACCTACATAAAATAGAAACATCAAAGAAGATAAAAAAGATAAAATAACGGGAACACAACTTGTTAAGGGTCGTAAGGTCTCACAAATTATCAGAGAAAAATTAAAATTTCTTTATATATCAGAAACTATAATAATGTCAATGATCAGTCCTATACTCTGCAGTACCACTAGTATAAGTTTTCGATGATCCAATATCGAAACGATCATCGAAAGAGTTTCGAAAATTTTCCATACAAAAATGATCGGATGATTCGATCGTTTGACTTTCGAACACTATTTGCACGCTAATAAGCGCTTATTGGCGTGCACTTAGCTTTCGATCAAACTCGTACTAGCCCCACTGGTCCGCGGTATAGCCTCGTACAATGCTAAGACACCGTCTTCCTCTTCTTCTTGTCCCGCTAGGTCCACGCTTTTAGTGTAACAAACATCACTATTTAGTATTTTAGTACTTACATTGTGAAGTTTTAAATACTGTCATTTTTTTTAGTGACACTGATATACAATATATCTCAAATTTTTTTGTGTTATTATTTATGATGTGATGTAATAGATGACCATAAGATAAATAAATAAATAGTTACATAGGGTTTAATCAAGAAGAGTTCTAGGGTTAATGCAGTTCGAAACAAAGGCCTGGCACGGAAACACTTTATTTAGGTAAAAATCTTAATTTGCCGATCTAAATTTTGTCTATTTCTACTGAAGATTGAAGAATTATATAGTTTAATTTTTCACTCATGGTTATGAATAACACTTTTTTTCTACTTATATCAAGCAGCGCTGATTCTAGACAAGTTTTAATTACGAATAAGTAACAACTACATAATAACTCTAACAATTAATTACTGATGTTTGATTTTTAAATGGAACAAACCTCTACGGGCTTACGACCGTCTTCTACTGTTATTTCGAAGCCTGGTTTAGTGTTATCACTTTAAGTTTAAATAGTTTGTAGTTTTCTACGGTATCTCTTGGAAATAATTTTAAATCAGTTTGTTTTCCTGAAGACCATTTTAATGGCTGGATAAATAAGGAGTCCCTTTCAATCGGCTGTTGTAAGTATGTTATCCCATTTATAAACATCTGGGTTATTAAAGAACTGATGCCTTCAGTCACTGATGGACAGCTTATAGACGAGGATTAAACACCTTCAAAGTATTTAATCCAACCAGAGATAACTTATGCTTCTCGTACTTTGTAATAATCTTTTAAGCGCTTGAACTCTTTCCAATATATAGAGGTGTTATAGCCGGCGGCGGCATGAATTAAATAGGATGCTACAACGGTAATCTCAATATGAGTCATTATTGTAAAAAATATTCTAGAAGAACTAAATCGTTTTAAAACTTATTTTATGTCGATATTGTTTCTCAATGTTTGATGAACAAAAGTAGCCATGAAAAAATCTAGCCATTAATCCGAATATCTTATAATATAAATTAAAGTCGGGGAAATGTAAACTGTTTGATGCGTGTGTGTTGCCCATTCTCCTGTATGGGTGTATAGGAATCCTGGCACCTGACTAAAGCCCAGGCACAAAAAGTATCTGCATTCGAAACGAAGTGCCTCAGGAGAATTTTGGGTAAACGATGGTACCACCGCATCACGAACGACGCTATACGCCGGCGCACCCAGAGCAGGCCCATCGCTTCCACCATTACAGAGAGGAGATGGGCATGATGGGACATGTATTGAGGATGCCGAACATCAGTTGGCCGAGGAGAGCGCTGTTTTTCTTCCCATCAGGGTCACTCATACCGTGGTCCGTTCCTTCGAGGCAGAGCTGAGGGAGTTGGACATGGTGTGGGAGGAGGTCATAAGCATTGCCCAAGATCGAGCGCAGTGGAGAGCTCTTGTGGCTTCCCTATGCTCCTAAGTGGAGTTCAAAGGGAGTTTTGATTTGATTGATAGTGCGAACACTTACGATAGTACGAACTCGAAATCGGCTGAACAGATTCTTCCGATGTTAGATTTATTGGAGTCTTCTCCCTCCGGATAACAGAATAACTAATAAAAAGGAGAAAAAAAAATGGATAAGAAATTATATAAAATGTAATATTAACGAATTATCGGCGACGCAACCGCCATCTATGGAAAATTATATAAAACAAAATTATTGTTCACCTTACAAACATTGAAATAAAAAATATTGATACGTACGAATATTTTTGATGGTACTTTTTTTCAAGCATTCTGAAATAATTTTTTTAACATTCAAATATTTTAAATGTATTTTTGTATAAATTACAAATTCGAAATCAATATTCATAGTAATGACTACAGGACAACGTCTGTTGGGAAAGCTAGTTATAAATATTAAAAATGATAAAAAGGCCGTCTTTATTAAAGAAAGGAACGAATTGAATTAGTTTCAATTCAGAAAGGTGACATCTTTGCAAAAACTAAATTATCAAGGTAAGTAAGCAATGAGTATACATACCTACCGTCTTATTGAATTAGCTTCAATTGGAGATTACCCTACAAATAACGCTGACTTACAGCCGATCTAGAATAGGTTAGGTCACGTTGGAATTACATTAAGATTATTTTTATGTTTTTGCACTTTTGCAGGTAAGTACTAAGCTTGACAACAGTATTTAAAATATTTCCATTGTAATCTAATGTATTTATTATACTACAAACGGATTAATTGATTTTCTAGAATGTTTGTGAGGTGTTAGTTTTAGCGCAATATCTTATTTCTATGATGAAAATTTTGTAAAAAAAAAAATAACTGGAAAATACACCTATTTAATTTTGTATAATAAATCATGTAAATATTAAGTTTTGTCATTGTGTGTTTTTTACCTATATATACCTATATTATTTCATGATTCTTCTTCTGCAGTCTCAATCCTACGGATTGGTTTGCAGCAAAGATCTGCATCTATCTTTCCATCTCGTCCGGTCCTCCGCAGCCCTCTTCAGCTCCATGCAAGATGCGCAGCCCATATCCTCAAATAATTGTTCAAGGTACTCTCGACGCGGACGCCCCCTAGCATTCGTACCCTCAGTCATGCCCTCCATTATGGTGTGCAGGAGATTGTCGTGGCGTAGTATGTGGCCTATCCACCTGGCCCGCCTCTCTGATAATGTTTTAACAAGGTGCCTCCCTTCTTCGATTCTGTCTAGGACCTCCTCATTCGTGATGTGGTCCGTCCAGGAAATTCCTAGAATTCTTCTATACGTCCACAAATCGAAAGCCTCTAGTCTATGATTCTAAGAACGTTCAAAATGTAGTTTATGGTGCATTTACACCTAACGAACATAGAACCAGATCTAGAAATGGATCATTCTTTCTTGATAATTAATACCAAGAAATAAACAATGAGTATAAGAGCTAACACCAGAAACTAATTAATTGGTGATGACAATATTGGCGCACCGAATTTCTAGTTTGCGATAGTTGGTGCTTGTTTAGTATCAATAAAAACGATCAACAAATAATGCTCTATTTTTACCTCAGCTTCTAATTTGGTGTGAACGCACCCTTATAGAGCATGTGGTACTATAAAACCTCCAAAATTTACAAATATTTTAATCGCATACATCAAAATTATAAAGTACATATTGGGTAAGAACACGTAGAAAGCCGATTCGACCCGCGCCGACCGGCGCAAAGATTGTTGTCTATGGTACGGAATCGGCGTTCTACGTGTTCTTATACCTACCCATTCTCATGAATTTATGAGAGTCTAGAGTCTAGACTCACGTATGTCTCTGAAATTATACCCAGGTACCTAACTTTATCATCTCCTCAGGTGGCTTAGCTTAGTTAGGTACCTTATATCCGAACTTCAGACTTAAGAGGTTTATAATGTTGTGGAACATTTCGACAGAACAGTAGGTATGTATTTCAATTCAATCAAGTAACAGACCTGAAAGCTAAAGGAAGAACTACCTACAGGTCATATACATCTTTACGACACCATACTGATTGCCAATATCGAGAAATTTTGACAGGTCACTTAAAAAAAGAAAGAAGTTCTCAAAAACCAGAGTATTTTATGACCACCTAGTATGCACTGTCATATATTTGTGTGTTATGTACGAACAAAAAACTCCGAATAGAAAAGAATAGTAATGTGTATTTTGGTCATTTCGCAAGCCACGGGATGTCTTAACGAGTAAGGTGTAATTGCGACACTTAAAACGTGATCGCCGACCGATTAATTGCCCATTGATATTCGACTCTGCTTTGTCAATAACAATCGCATACTGTCGTGCGACAATGGTCTGTCAAAGAAATACCCATTACCTACCAGCAGTCGTACAGACCAATTATTGTTTTATGCATACATACTTACACGTAATTTATAAACATAATACATTCGGCACGTCTGCCATTGAACTAAATGACATACCTATGGTTGTGACAGAAAATCAGGTTTCTACATAATATAATTTTGTCATTTTGATATCCCAGCATGAACTGTTCTACTTTATTGCATTCAGGTAACACTTTCTACGCTCTTGATGGGTATTATTTTTCTAAGGTCTGATTTTATGGAAGATGAATCATTCATGAGTTTGAGCAACGAATAAGATTATTAAAACAGCAATTTCCCACTGGCTTGCTCAAAAAGTTCTTTCAACCTTCTACAAAATACTTCATTTATCTTCATATTATAAAAATGGAGAGCTCTTTTGCGTGTCATCATCATTTGTTTGATGGTTGGTGCGATTGCCAGAATATGGATGGAAAATATATGGCTTAGAATAGATGCATCAGTTGATATTACATTGGTTAAAAGGTAATTAATCTATAATCATACAAATTCGAATTTTCATAGTTAGATACACAGGACAACGTCTGTCGGGAAAGCTAGTGTAAGACAAAGTTGTCAGCATAAACCTGCATATTATAATTTTATCTGCCCATTCTGTTATTGAGCACGACAAATATATTTTGACCATTAAATAAACCGTCAAATCAATTGCCTTGGATGCGGTGCAAAAATCCTCTTACAAAAGAGCGAGCCTAATCTTCAATTGCATGATTGTCAATGATTAAAAAAATAATGTTGTCATTGTCTCGTTTTGTCGGGTATTGTAAGATTAATTTAGTACCTTAATTAAGAATATCGCCTCAAAATGAATCTTTCGAAAATTCTTCCCAATATTTTATATTGTTTATAAAAAAATAATTTGAGCTCTCTGAAAGTGGAAACAAATTTTCTTGATGTAAACAGGTATTATTCTTTTGCTAAAATCATCTTCTTAACTTTTTATCACTTTAACCTACGTGATTAATTCTTTCAAGAAACGCCTTAAAGGTCACGTTAGTTAGTAATGCGGCGCCGTCTCGTGTTGGTTGTCACTCCAAACCTTTGGTTCATCCTTCTGAAAGTTCTTATATTAGTGCAAAAACGTTATTCATCTTAGATTGTTGTGTCTTCTTTCTTACTCTGAAATATTTGATGATACACAAGAATTAGAACAGGCTCACTGTAGCCTGTGTTTTTGCGTCCAAAATGACTCAAAATCACGATTACTTTGCAATCGCTGTGACCTTCTCTAAATAACATATAAGTAGATTTGAATGTTTAACCCAAAGAACGCTTTTTAATCAAGATTCATAAGTCGTTTCCTAGAGATTCATTTAATTACAGTGAATTGAGATTAAAAAGTAATATAAATCTATTCAATTCTCACGGTTTTTTGGGACATTTAATTAAGTAAATAAAACTTTATCAACATATTATAATTATATGGATGATGAACTTATTTGTTATGGAACAATCTTAAAAGTAAATACGACCTCTTTTCGCTGCTTTAATTGACTAAATAAGCACTTTTAGTGAGAAAATTATTGTATTTCTTTCACAAAATGGTTTGAAATTTTTAATTGTATTTAATTCTATATTTTGGTATTTAATTATAGTCTTACGAGCACGATAATTTAAAATTTGCATTGTCGTTCTCATTTATTATAATGATTACGATTTTAATAATTGATTAATAGGTACTTCTTTAATTTATTAATTTTTATATGATTTTTTATTGTAATAAAATTACCTTTATATAAAAAAAAAACTGTTGTGCTGATAGGCACATATTTTTGGTTTTACCGATCAAAATAAATAGTTTTAATGAAGATTGTCAAACCAAGAATTGAAACATAAGTAATTAAATTTAATATCAAATTAATATAAATTAAGTCCAGAAATTTAGCGTTTACTGATTATAAAGGTGCGTTTAAATCAAATGAACTTTGTTACTTAACAATTTGGGAAGTCCTTGGTGTCCATATCAACAGAACTATCAAGAAAATAATAATATTATACTCTATTTTACATCTTTGGCTCTATATTCGTTTGATGTGAACGCACCCTAATTAGGTATATTAGATTTTGTACGAAACCATCATTATACTCGGGATGTCTGTTGTAGCTTATTTTTGGGTAAGTAAACAGTTTTCAAATGTCAATTTTTTCGTTGTTTACCCAGCTGTGAAATACTCTTCTCTGTCGGTTTTTCTTAATAAAATAATTATTGCAATTCTATAGAATTCAATCTATAAACGTCATTGAAGCAAAGCATGATTCTATCGTACAAATATGTACCTAATGTGTTACGTTATGTTCAAAACAAATAAATATGTAAGATTACTGGCACAAGTACTGATTGTTATTATTTACATAATAAGCGATATTGTTAGCTGAGAGTTAGCAATGCCAGGTATGTCAAGGTTTTTTGGTTGAAATTACTCAGGAACATAATCACGAAGTGAATCAATGACAATGGATAAATGAAGGTGTTGTCTTCGTCCAAGTACAGACCACGTATGAGAATGACGTGATTGTCCAAAAGTCTATGACAAGCAGATTTCTTACTGAAAAAGAAAAAATAACAACTAATGACTCTAACAATTCATTACTAATGTTCGATTTTTAAATGGAACAAACCACTACGGGCTTACGACCGTCTTCTACTGTTATTTCGAAGGCTGGCTTAGTGTGATCACTTTACGTTAACAACGTTCGCCATTAGGTGGTAATGTTTGTCTCTGAAACTCCTAATCATGAGAATTCTCAACATGTTCAACATGTCGAAAAATCTCATGTATGCAACAAGTAGAAATTTAATAATAGAATGAAAAATAGAGATAAAAGGTGGAAATTGTTGAGAACAAGAGAGCAACCAAATTTAAAGACTGCGACTGCTGACTATTTTTCTGAATAAAACTGTATGCAAGTTGAAAAAAATCCAGAAAATATGCTGGTTGAAAAAATCCAAACACGTAGGTAAATCTAATTAAAAGGTTCGAGAACATTTTCTAATTGAACTAATCGAGAAAAATGCCCTTTGAAAGAACCCATCAGACACTGCCTTGTGGAATTTTTCGTTCATGCATTATTATTCCCTATTGATATTAATGTTTCAATCATCTGTGTAACTTTTATGCAAGAAATAAAGAAAGATTTTATTTTATTTTATTGTATTGAAAAAAAAAACTCAATAAGTAAATCTGGGTTAAATAAAAGGTTAGATACATTTTCTGGTTGAAGTAATTCAGAAAATAATAATATGTTAATTGAAGGAAGCGAGACACTATGTTAGTTGAAAAATCTAGTGGAAAAAAAACGAGAAATTATGCTAATTGAAATTATCGAGACTGTATTATGCTAGTTGAATGAAACGATAAACTATGTAGTTGAGATACTGTGCTTGTTGAAAGAATCGATAAACTATGCATTCTGATAGTGGTGCATCTTTTGCATAGATGCTAATAATGATATTTTTCCAAATGCTCCTTTATGGACGAGTTGATTCTACTCTGATTTTGTCTTATTTGTTGCCTTTTTTAATTGTTGTTTGTTGTGGTATGTTTTTAATTTCTTGTAATGTTTTATTAATGTTATATTATTGTTATCAAATCCATTCGTTTATTTATTGTTTGGATGAAAGTTTTTGAGATATGTATTATTTTGTTTGAGATTGAATTAATAATTTTGATTTTGTTTTATTTTTTTTTTTTGTAGTTGATTTTATCTGTATGGTTTTTTGTATTTTGTGTAATTTTGTTGGTTTATTGCTCTTGATAATGAAATTATCTTAAATATTATGTAAAAGGCTTTAGCCGTTAATGTGATAAATAAATAAATAAATATAGTTTCCGACATGGTAGGTACCTAAGCCTTGTCGAGTGCAGAGTAGATTCCCGGTCGGGTCGAAAATTGCATGTCTTGTGATTGATTAAAAATGATTGACGTAAGCAATATATTTTGTAAAAAAAAACATTAATTTATCTAAAAGTTAATTATAGTATTATATATTATGCTACACTTTCAGATTCTTCTTGTTTAAAGTTTGCAAAGATGGTGACATTTTCTTCCGAATTATTTTTGTAATGATGATGAAACTATATAGAAATTAGAAACATATTAAATTAAATACATATCCTGTCTAGAACATAATTTATTCTTCCTAAAAACAGATCTAATATTTTCCATTAAACGTACATACTGAATGTATGGATAATGATACAAGGTTCAATCGTTATAATAATAATTATTTATGCAGGTGTACACCAATAAACTCTGTTCCCCGCTATGTGTGATATGCGCTCTGAAACAATATTCGAACACTCCCATTTAGGTGTAAAATACACACGTCAAATAATATGTAATTATGTGTTTGGGTTCATATAGTGTCTCGCTCCAACAAAGAGAAGCACAAATTGTTTTTGAGTTGTCTTCGCTTTACACTGACATAACTATACTATGCTGTTTAAATGTCACAAATCCGTTATTATTCGATCTTCCTATTCAAACAAGTTTTTTGTGCATTTTTTAATGAATTTGGAGTCACCCAACGTGAACCTAATCGGAATTGGAACCTTTCGTAATCTTTAGCAAAAAGCAAAGCTTATGTTATGTAATGAAAGAGGAAGATGGTCGCCCCGGGGATGGAACTACGAACTTCAGAACAAAAGTCGATGATGGAACCGCTAGCCCTTTAACCACTGTTATGATAGCTATTTTATATTTTTTATATTTCGCAAAATCAGTAATTTTATTTTACTTTTCACTCTCATGCACTAGAGAACTTAGCGTTATTTATAATCTGCGGCATTTATGTCAGTCCATCGCTTTCATGTGTAAAATTTTCATGTTATTGACACCTAAAAATCTTGTTATTGCAAGAATATTTTTTGGAGTAGAATGAACTCACTCAGATTGCACAGCCAATCCCGTAGCATATTCCAGACAGATCACAAAATAGGTGGAAGGATTCGCGGAGGCAATATTCCAAGAAGTTGTTGCAGAACATTCTATATCTCTGATTATAAAACAACATAACCTTACCAATTTACCACTCTATAGCGATAATCTATCTAACCAATCATCGAAAGGGAACATATTATAATATAATCAAAACGATTTAAGTTAAGGCAAGACAGAAAAAGTTCGATATTTTCCGCTGCCTATAACGTAGATATTGTATAGAAACTAATAATATATCACATTATTTATTGATATACCTGCTAACACCTGAGTCTACAATGAACTATGCGTTCACGCCTTCAATAATAATCAGGTTTTTATAATATTTAGCCATATTCAAAATTGTTAAAACTCGACTCCAAATATACGACATAATGTTATAATAGAAAATGCGAGATGGATCATCATTATATCACAATGCACACTCACAAATTATATGGAAATAAATAAACAGTTTTTGATGTAAGTTTATGTTCCCTAATGCTTAGTTGCAGGAGGTTGTTAAAAATTATGACGATGGATAATGGTTAAAGTGATTTGTTTTAAATGTTGTTTTCCAGTATCACTAAAATACACCAATTCTGTGAATTTTTAATATTTTTGAGTTAGTCGAACAACGTTCTGAATTGTGTGTCTTTTAAAAAAAATCGTTTTGAATTGTATCGAAAAGTTTATTTTTTGCACAGAATATCCTCAACCTTTTTACAATAGCTTTGGAAACACCTGTTTTGGAGTCTTAAATTACATATCCATTTATTTCCACGGAAATAATTCGGGCTAAACCTTGCACCAACAAACCGTACGTAAACCAAATATCTTAAAAATGATATTTTACAACAAAAAATTCGTTTTTCTCTGTTTGTATTCAATGTTCTTCTTAACTTTTTTCAATACAGCTTAACTATAGTATTTTAATAGGCGAGCCTTCGCCACTGGTGGGTACCTACCTGTCTTAAGATTAATAAATGCTTTGAGTTCCAAACTTATTTTCATAGAAGGTATACATTCATCCACTACATGTTTTCGAATTCATTTTACCTTCAAATCGAACAATAATAAATGTAGTCGCATTAAAATTATATAAGTTGGTGATAAGTTACGATACGTGATTTCAATTTTGATATATAACATTTGTAGCACCAGCCACGTATTTATATATTTCCTACACTTTTTAAATAAGCAGGTATCTGTTTAAAGAATATGTAACAACTAATCACCATTACTGACATTCATTACTGATGTTCGATTTTTAAACGACTACGGGCTTACGACCGTCTTCTACTGTTGTTTCGAAGGCTGGCTTAGTGTGCTTAGGTATATGTTTGTTTGTTATCTGTTTGTTTTAGCTGGCTTAGGTATCTGTTTAAGTATACTTAGTTAGTCGTCATTAAAAGAAATATACTTACAGATTGTTAAGACTCGATGAACTTAAATTTCGTTTTTATTGGTTTTAATGATTTAATTTGGCGTGACAGAGTGGATTGGATGACCGGCCGTTTGTATAACAATGGCTAATCAAATCTGATTGTACTGCTAATTTATTATTTAACTGGTTGGGTAGTACTCACTACACTTCTTTGCGACTACAGAAGTACATAGTTTAGTGTTGGGTGTTGCCTGCTCAGTACAACCACTTGTGGATATTCTTTCCCGCGCTTCTGAGTTCCGGTTGATGCTCTTGAAGGAAGGAAACGATATATCAAGTCAACATCTCAAATTAAAACATTTTTTATTAGATATTGCAATGTTTCAACGAAAAAACTAATCTCATCGTACAAGTATATAAACCAAATAATGGTAACATTAAGACTACAAGGAAAACATTCAAAATGGTTACTTTTTTACCGTCGACATATTTTGCATATTATATTATTATAGTAGCTTTTTAAATACACCTATAGGTGTTATCCCTCACAAGATAACCTGAGGTGCTGGCGATCTTGCATCGGTGATCTAAGCGTATCACCTTTATGGGACTTTCTCCATGATTGAAACTTGACATTAACATCTATAGTAGCAAAAACTTTACTGGAATTTTAGGGGGACCCGTTGTTCAGTAGTGAAAGAAGTGGGCTGGAAAAGAAGATTATGAAAATATCTCAGGTAATTCCTAAATACAATATAGGTATAGTTAAGACTTGTTTTAAAAAATATCAATAGGTAGCGTAGTGGACTAATATTTTAGTTTGATATTTGATTTTTGACAACAGGTATCACCTTCGAAGCCTTCTAGAAAAATTTTGAGGCTTTCTAGTTCACAAAGGAAGTTTCTCGATAATTCTAGATATAAATGAATATTCCCGGTTTTAACTGAAAAACTAAAAGTTCTTTGTTCGTATAAAATTGATTTCCAGTTGAAATTCGTTTGAAGTTTCTATTACTATTCTGTCTCAGATCAGACTTTTATCTAATTGACTCATTTTATCATTATCCTTAAAGCCATAACGTTGATTTCATTTTACGATTCAATTCTTAGACAATAATCCTGGAAGTATTTTTATTGTTTATAATAAGAAACAGCCCCGAATCCTTTTAGAAATGCTTCTTTATCACGCAACACGCTCCCTTCTTGAGCACGTGATGTGGAGGATCACGGATGAGTCGGCAGCCCAATGATGAAGGTTCTATTACGTCTATAGAATGCACAGAACCTTAATTATTATTAAAAACGCCAGTATCTATACAGTCGTTCGTTTCCCCAAAAAGTTTTACCCTTTTATTTATTTATTTGATTGTATGAAATTATTCCATTTAAATATCTTTCGATACTTCTTTCGTGACTCCACTTAGCGGGCGTAGGAAGGCAATCTCTCCATCTTCACTGTGCTCTTCACCAACCTCGTTTTCCTTGTGATTTTGAGAGTAAGAAACACGAGGGTAGGGAAAGTAAATAAAGCGAGATTTGAGGAGAATGGACTCATTCAGACTGCCTCACATGGCATTGCACGGCCAACCACATGAAAGACGCATCCCAGGCAGGCCACCAAAAATTCAAGTTAACTGCTGTAGTCTTAGGCCCAAAATTACAATACAGGCTTAAGGTCCACCTTAACGGTGACATTAAACTTCGCTTACCAAAATTATGCAAATTACAATGTCTCCTTAGCATGAATTATCTTTTTTTTTAAATAAATACAGTTTCGAACAAATTCTCAGCAAACACTGTACAGAACAAATCAAACATTTTAAAAGAAATGACAGTAAAAGATATTCCATATCAGAAGAATATAAAGGTATCTCCAATACAGTATATCTTTTTTGAATTAGTACATTTTTTTCTTCTTTCATAGTGTTCTTTCTTCAGTTTGGGGAAAAGGTTGTTAGTTTTTAATAAAACTTCTCGGAGCGTTTTATAATGCGTCTTGTCTTTATTCTGATAATGGCGGAAGAGACCGCTAGCGGATATACATAGATTTAACAAACAAAACATATCCATAGATAATAATTAGATAGAAGTGCGGCATAGAGCGCTACAAATCGCCTCGCTCTACGACGCTGAAGTCCTGTGCCAACTCATAGAACGATGACCAATAATTTGTCAATATAAATTGAGTTTGTTAAATTCCAAGGCACATTTGGTTGCTCAGAGGATTTCTAAATGATATCAAATCCCAGGTTCACGGAAGCTCACATTGGTTATTATGACCCATGTAATAAAACTATATAATTACTACGATGAGATTTTTTTCGCGTGAAAATATGTCATTACGTACCTAATTATTGTTAAACCACCGTGACATTTCTCATAAAGAATCCCTTGTATTATAGGTAGGGGCATCTTGATGGCGCTGATTTTTTGTTCCTTCGTGATTATAAAAAGGGGCTACTCCTTTAATGATCGGATAAACGCGATGTTATCTTCCTGGTGATTAAGGGACTTGCCCTTCATAGAGTAATATGACATTTTCATTGCTTGTATCCTGTCCCTTCAATAAAATGTTTGACAAAGTCACGCAATGCTCAAACTTATTATTTATTGTAGTATATTTTCTAAACCTTCAAATATTTGCAGGAAAAAATGTCAAATCACACTCACTGGTCTGTACTATTTTAAACCTATCTTTTTTTTTTTTTTTTTTTTCTGGCGGCTCATCCAACTGGATGTTATGGCCCTATTAAATCACGAAAATCATACATTCATAAGAAAAGAAAAAAAAAACGGACAATGAAACAAAATTAAATTTAACAAACACTAGAATATATACATTCATAAGAAAAGAAAAAAAAACGGACAATGAAACAAAATTAAATTTAACAAACACTAGAATATATGACTATATTAGGATCATGTTCATCTGGACACTTTGGAATATAAAACCTATCTTACAAACAAACATTTTGTTTTTCCATGTTGAAAGATGCATCGATAGCTTTAAGTCACTCTCGCAAAGTGTTTACTTCAACTTTTGAACAACAGCCGCCTTATTCACAATACACTTTAGTTCGAGCTAAACTTTATTATTTATTTATGCCGTATAAGGTGTCGCTTCCTTAAAAAAATAGAATTTCAATCGTTATTATTATTATTTATTTTCACATTTTTCCGCAACCAAACCACCTAAACTAATTGAAGTTCATTTTACAATAAAACGTAAATACCAGTTTCCTGTGTTAATGAAACTCAGATTCATTTAGTATAATCGATTAAGAAAATGTGCCAAAAACAGAAATTTTGAGAGAATGGTCCCTTAATATTCAAATATTTGACTACATAAATTTTTCGTGAATTGAATTCACCTTGTTCTAAATACATATACCTACCTAGGTATTTGTATATTTTTCAAAAAACATTTATAGAACGCAAGTGTAGGGTAGTCACTTGAAAAAAAGTGACTATTAGGCGATACATTTTGTATGAAAAACGTCTATATGCGATTCTCGCATTCGATATATATAGACGTTTTTCGTAAAATGTTTCGCCTAATAGTCACTTTTTTCAAGTGACTACCCTACACTTGCTACAGAATAGGGGTACAGGTCGCCCTTGAATTTGACGTTTGTAAGATAGTTACGGGAATGCCGATTACATATAATTTCATACTAATATTTCAAACATAACGAATTTTTAAGATATCTGCTAGATCTTGTTTTGTGAATACCAATCCGCCATTTTAATATTGTCAATCAAGATAGGAGCGTATTAAGACCGCTACGAGAATAACCCTACTGCTAGGAAATTAAGAGGATCAATTATTATTATAAAACAAAATATAAGTTATTACCTTAATATAAATATTTAATTATAGTCCGAAAAGTGTTTTGAATAAATAATTAGTCACTACCGGTTTTTCTAGATCTAATTATTCACGAATAATAATTGTAAATCCTGACTGCATGGAAACTAATCATTTTTATGACTTATTATTGTGTGTGCTAAATTATCATTATGGTTTTATATAAAAAAATGAATACCTGCACGCACATGGGAACCAAATCTGGCGCCAGAAGTAGACGAACAAGTTCATAATACAATCATATATTATTGTATCAAACAGTTTATGATATACTTTCTATTGTTAAATATTATTTTATTGAATTAATGATGCTCGGTATAAGAATCTGTGTTATTCACAAAACAAATAAATTTTGACCATTGCTTTTTATATCCCTTATATCGATTGCAGACATCAGTGTCTATCTTAGTTGGTAAAAACCTTACGCACACCTTCGTATTAATCTTGTCATCTTTTGCACAAATAGAAACAAGAGTTTCTTAGTTTTTGTTTGTGCATCATGGCTACTGTTTATTTTACTACATAGATCAAGGTCCTCGTCATTCTAAAGCTGAATGAGCGAAGAATGAACTTGAAATCAGAAGAAATTTATTGGAATTGAAACTTTGGTATAAATAACACTCTTCTATATATTGGTTTCTTCTATACACTGAAGGTATTCGCTACCAGTCAACCGGTTCCGTCTTATCTGGGACAGAATTTCAACCCCGAGTAGACATTTCAAGTGAAACAGAACATATAAATGTCTTACTCTACCTGGAATTGTATGGCGCGTATGCCACTAGGCTACTGAGGTAGCTTACAAAGTTGTTAATACATTCAGCAGTACAACATTGATTCTTTAATTAAATAAATATGTAACAACTAAAACTCTAAAAATTCATTGCTGATGTTCGATTTTTAAATGGAACAAACCATTACGGGCTTACGACCGTCTTCTGGCTTAGTGTGATCACTTTACGTTAACAACGTTCGCCATTAGGTGGTAATGTTTCAGTCTCCGAAACTCCTAATCATGAGAATTCTCAACATGTTCAACATGTCGAAAAATCTCATGTGTGCAACAAGTAGATATTTAATAATTGAAATATAGAGACGAATGTTGGAAATTATTGAGAACAAGAGAGCAACCAAAATTAAAGACTGCGATTGCTGTCATGTATTTGGCGCCAGTATATGACTATATCCATTTTTGTAAATGTCTCATCTTTATTGCCTATTGGCTTTGTTGCTGCACAAGGTTCTAATTATGTCTAGTTTCTTGTGACCTTTTTTCAGGACCAGATCTTTAAACTATGCCCGCAAGTAAAAAAGCGATCCCATTCAATACGAGGCAGGATGTATCCCAGGAACCGAACCCAGGGAACTATTTTAAAAAGAATCAGGCATCCAAAATCAGATTTATAATTCTTAACGTTTTCTTTTGATTCAATTAAATGGACAATTTTGACGCTAAGAATTCTTTAGATCGTTTTGTAAGGCATCCAGAAGTTTTGTCTAAATTAGGAAAAATCTGCGGAGAAATATTATTGTATTGAAACAAAACGATTGCATTGTTAGCATTTGAGATATCCTGCAAAGGCGAAGCTTGCACAACCGCTTTAAAATCCACCTTAAACATTCCTGGTTTAAAGCTACTTGTAATTTGTTGAGAACTTTCAAGGATCGAGAATGAAGACGAAGGTGGAATTGAAAATAGTTTTAGAGTTCTACACCACATTTTTAATCTAAAAGTTTTGCTTTGAAGAAAGTTAACCTCGTGTAATAGGTCGAAATAAAAAAATTTGCAACATTTTTTAGAATGAGAGGGAACTACCCGCGATGGCGTGGGCGCGTCGCAGGTAACCGTTCCATACTAACGTAAATATTATATTTTACATAATTTCTAATCCATTTTTTTTTCAACTTTTTATTAGTTATTCTGTTATCCGGAAATCAAACATCAGAAGAATCTGTTGAGCCGATCTCGAGTTATAAGTGTTCGCACTAACCCGACTTTAATTTATATTAGAGATTCCTTAATTTTGTTCTTTTTCTCCCGAGTTGAGAGAAAATGAGGTTTTCGTAATATATTATATACTATTTTAAATTGAAATTGTTCAATTTATTATAACTCGTTCATAAATCACTCAACACTTGACAATTAAATTCTAATCAACTGTTAATAAAATATGTTTGGTTAACAATAATATATTTCAAGACCATTACACCTATGTATGTGCATATCTGTACACTACGATCGAAGAATCTAGTCTTGTGGAACTTACAAGCCTGGAATCATACACCATAAAGTTTACAAGCGCAAAGCTCTTAATTTCTATAGAATTCATTTTCTATGTTCCTGTTGAAGTAATTAATACTAGAGAGAGTACAATAATAATTAGCGATTATCGAAAGTTGATGCTTGAATAAATTCCAAGTTTCCGATAATTGCTCGCAGGAATACGAGTTTTGTTGTATTTTATAATGTATGGATAAATTAATATTTTTGCTTTCATTCTAAGTAGTGACGATTCATACACAACTGAATGATGAATATAATATATAGGTTCAACACAGCACGTTGTCTCGGACGCCTGGACCCCATCAGGGGGTGGGGGTGTTCAGGCTGAAAAAAAAAATTACAAATCCAAACATTGAGATTATTAGTTTCAATAAGGGTAAGGGTGTAGTATAAATGCAGAAAAGATGAAATCTCTACGAAGAATATGTGGAAAAACTTTATGGTATATGGAAAGGAATGAAAATATTAGGAAAGAATGTGGTATAGCCAAGGAGAGGAAGATGTTGGGTATTTCTTTAAGAGACAGGAGAACAAACACATGGATACGAGAGAAGACCAAGGTTGTTGATGTGGTGGAGAGAGTTGCCACCCTGAAGTGGGGATGGGCGGGACATGTGGCCAGATGCCCGGACGACAGATGGACCAAAAGAGTAGCGGTGTGGCAGCCTAGACAAGGCAGAAGAAATGTCGGCAGACCCCAGGCCAGATGGGCGGACGACATCGCAAAGGTTGCAGGCCACACATGGATGAGAGAGGCTCAGGACAGGAATGATTGGAAGGAGAGGGGGGAGGCCTATGTTCAGCAATGGACGGAGACGGGCTAAAGAAGAAGAAGAAGTGGTATAGAAGTAAGTGTTGTGACAAAGATGAAAGTTAATAAGTTGAGATGGTTTGGGCATGTGGAAAGAATGGATGCAAACAGAATGACAAAGAGAATTTATAAGGTTGAAAGGAAAGGTGTAAGAAAGCGTGGCCGACCGAGAATGACGTGGATCGAACACATCGATTCCGTCCTCAAGGAAGGCCAGGTAAGAAGTAAGAGAAATAGGAGAGGGTGTATGAGAAATGTTATGTCGGTGGAAGAAGCGAAAGAAGTATGCTTGGATAGAAAAGAGTGGAGGTCCGTTCTCTCTGCCTACCCCTTACGGGACACGGCGTGATGGGTAAAAAAAAATAAGGGTAAAAGTGTCTCAAACAAATGGAGAAAACTTTTACTAGATTGGAGTCTACATACGAGAGATCTTAAAAAGTAGGCAAAACATTATTTTTTGCAACCATGCCCATCCATAGTTTTTCGTCGTATAAGTGAAAAACTCTTCTCAACTAAGCTCAAAAATGTTTGCTTTTTGGGCAATGTAATTAGATTCTATACTAAAAACACGTACACATTTTCGTGGTATATTACATAAAAATATCTCGGCTTATACCAGTATCAGTTTTGGTTGCTTTTTGAAAGTTTAACTTACTAAACATTTTGCCATCTAAAAATGTTTTATGTTAAGACGCTAATTTCTATTTCCACACGTGTTTTACAATTTTTCGTTTAAGTATCAAGTGTTTATTTTACAACTTATCTATATAAAAAATGACCACACACACGCTATTAAAATGCTGTTTTTTCACATAGGCTTCTTGCTGTATTTTTTTATTGATCTGCTGTTGTTCTCAGCCACTCATTGACCACAAAGTATTGATCAAAACGTACATTGGTTATTTGATATATATTACAACATGGTCATTTATAATGGTTTTTTGTTATAATATGGTTTAACTAGTATATTTACGTGTTAGGTATAGTAGCAGCAATTGAAATAAATAAATAAATTTAAAATAGATACTTATATTATGTTTAACCACATTAATTATCTGATATGTGTCAGACAATTTAGTGCTAATATTTAGGTTACCTACGTTTTTTCTATCTAGTATGTAGTTAAAGGTTTGTTTTTTTTTTCTATACTCCAACAAAATATGTTTATAAGTAGTGCTGTTAAGAATGAAGAAAAAAATTGTTTTATACCACACAAATTGACATGTGCTTTTTCATTTAAAAAAACCAGTGGTTTTCATTATAATAATGATAAACATTTATTCAGTAGAATATCTCAGTACAAAATAATATAATAATACGATAAATCTATCCACTAGGCCAAGCCTGTCTCGGGGAGACTTAAATATAGTATATAAAAAAAGAGCAAGACACAAAAGGCACAAAAGGACCATTAGACCTATTATTATGAATTTCTACGCGTCAAACTCCAATAATATTGATTTATATTTTCTTCTATGATAAACTTTAAGCATTTCATTCTTAGCAGATGATTGAATTTGTAGTCAAAATTAATATTAAAATTAATATTTTAATCTATCCATTTGTGTATAATTCACATATCCACCTGTTCGTCTACTCAAAGCGCCCATGTAGAATATACTATAATAGTTGCCCAACACGTTTATTAATATTTATCTCATTTGCTTTAAACCGTTATGTCGACTCGTGGTTCTTCTTTCAATATCTCTATGCGATAACTCATTAACATCTGGTCAATATCCCAAAGTAAGCAGAGTAGAATCATGGACACGCGAACTTGCACATGATTCATGAAGGTATACATAGGTTTACAAAAAAATAATATGAACGTTTGTACTTGGATGTTGTGATGAATATAACTGCCAGGAGATCAATGTTTGTCAAAAAATGTACCTACTTATTAATTGTATTAAATTATATATGAATTGTGATGAAATGACCAATGGTCATACGCTAAATAAATAATATAACGTTGTGATTCGTGCTGTTTTGTGAATTGTGTTTTACTTTAAACTTCTACCCGGGCTTGGTTGAAGCTAGAGAAAATGCTTGTAAATATGTCCGTCTGCCATAGTTTCTCTTAAAAGCATAAAAAAGAATCCTTACCAGTCGTCGTCCTCAATGCCAAGGGTTGCAGCCATTATTGGCCTATTCTTCATCGAACCATTGCTCTTGAGGTGTTAAATTTGATCGGTCCAGCGCATCGGCGGCCTGCCTCATGGTCTTATAAAAACCTTGCGCTCTTCCAACCATTATCATCTTCAAGACTGCAGTTCTTGAAGAATTGAAGACTTAATGAGGAGATTTTCAGCATTCTTCTCCAGCACCACATTTCGAAAGTTTATATTTCATCTTTATCTAACTCGTAGTCTACAACTCCATTCCATAAGAAAATCGAAAACACAAGGATGTTCAGATTTTTATTATTTGACATATCTTTCCATATTTTATACAATCATTTCTCAAAATCTTCTTCCAAACTAGGTATATGTTACATTGTCATTCCATTGTTTTATTGTAAAAATCACACTTCGTGTAGTTTACGAACTAAAAATAATTTGTACTCGCATTAATGTTGGAGCTTAACATTATATTTGAGCTTTTGGTATTGAGTCGGGCGTCAATAGTTAAAAATATAGTTACCTATTTTGGTAAACTTTGAAATTGTTTTTTTTTAAGAGCAGAACCATAATAACAATAAATAATATGTTTAGTAATGTGCAATAAATTATAGTTATATGAATGTAACACGACTTTTTATGTTATCACACCTAATAAAAATATTTTTCTTAGTATAACAATGTACTTGAATTCTTTATTTTATTAGACGAGTGGGTGGATCTTTAGGTTGTGACTACAGATTATCAATATAAATAATATTATAGTGCCGAAAATATCGATTAATAGCTGATATTAAAAAATGGAGAAATGATCGAACTAAAGAAATTCACTATTTCTTACCTAATATTTCATATATTATGGTATGTTTGGTACAGGTTTAATCGCATTTACTGTCAAAATAACACAGACAACACTTTTTGTGATGTCCACCATCAGACTCCCAGATATGAATAATATATACAAGCTTTAATGTGCGATAAGAGTTTTTGCACTACCTGTCTTATCTAAAGCTGTGTACTCACCTGGTAACGTTACCTTGGTTCAGATGTGTACGCGTGTTCGCAACGAACTTGGTAACGTTGCATGTCACGTATCATGCAACGTTACCAAGTTCATAGTAAGTACGCGGTGGTTTGGTTCGACACAAATTTGGTAACGTTGCATGATACGTGTCAAATCGGTGTCTAGTCGGATCGCTGCGTTCCGTTCGCGGTAGTTCGAGGAGGAACAACCGCGTACTATGGAAATTTGACACGACGCAGGTTTTCTAATGGTTGATTTTGATGATTTTTGGGTTTTTCAACGTCTGAGGTGTAGCTACAAAACACTCGCATCTATTCATCCCATGTCTTAATTATGTCCTGGTATTGCACGGAAAAGAACAGATGGAATCATTTCATAAAGGTTATTTTTAAGCGCTTTTAACCAAATAAATAGCATTTAAATTTCTTGAAATTTTAAACAAATATATCACATGCATCATGCAATTCATATTTTTAGTTTTTCTAAATCTGTCGTCATTATGTTGGCAAGTGCTTAAGCTTAAACAGGGATATTTTTCTCGTCTGTCGATCGTATTTTTGTGACATTCGTATGTTTTCTTAAAACAAAAATTCTATTAGAAAAACCCATTGATCGACATTCGAGAAAACATTCCCAGTATTTTTCCTCAATTTTATAAAATGTGAACTAAACAGTCCTGGGTTACCGAATATATAACAACTAATGACTCTTAACAATTCGAATGCTGGCTTATTTCGAAGGCTGGCATAATGTGTCAAGTTTCGTTAACAACATTCGCCATTTGGTGGTAATGTTTGATTCTCCGAAACTCCTAATCATGAGAATTCTCAAAGTGTCAAAAAATCCCATGTATACATACAACAAGAAGTAGATATTTTGAGAACAAGTAGATCAACCAAATTTGAAGGCTGCGACTTCTGTCATATATTTGGCGGCAGGATATGAATATATCCATTTTTGTTAATGACTTCCTTGGTTACCCTTGAAAGACATGGTTGTACACTTGAATAGGCTTGGTGACCCTCCGAAGACATGACGGTACTCCTTCTCGGGTACCGCGTGGACTCACCTGTCCACGGCCATACATTAGCGTCACTCATTTACATAATAACACACGGTGGAGTGAAGAAGAAGTGTAGGTAAGTATAAGACATTATAATGTATGCAGCCCGTAGAGTTCACCGGGTTCGGTATCGGTAACGCTCCGTAGAACATTCCCACAATATCTAATACTACATTATCAGGTGCCTGCTTTAGTACTGTGTTTGGGTGTACTACACTAACATAATTGAATCAGTGATAGAATGCATATTTGACTAAGAAGATAATCTCGAATTCGGTTGCTTATTTATTCTCAAAAGCATAATGTGATGGAGATGTTTTGGTTACGGTGTCAGTGGCGTACTCCCTACTATGACACAGAGACTTGATCTCTTTCATTGGCGGCAAAATAATGAAAGCGGGAAAGAGACAGTGTCTTATTGACGTTAAGGCCCAAAATTACAATTTGTAGCTTATCCTGGAGCTTTATTGAGGAAGCTTACAAGTTAAGTGGAGCTTACCGCTCAACGAGAATATCAATCAAAATTCGACTGCAGCTTGGCTAAGCCGTATATCTGGTTAAGTTGGTAGTCCTACTAGGCTTTTATCGTGGATTTATCTATGCATTACGCTCCACATCTGTCATGTTCACCGGGACGCGCGCCATTGTTTGTGTTGTTATTTTGGTTTTATGGATGCTCGCTCTTTAACTTAATTAAGATACAGCTACGGAAAGTGAAAGATGTGTTCAATAATAAACATTACCATATATCATAAATTCAACTAGGTTAAAGCAAAACGATCTTGTAATTATTATCAAACAGAGCGAACAGTGTATATAAGTCAATGTGGTGGTCAAATAATCAAACAAAGGGTCACGAATAAATCCAAATAGAATCGCTAGTGAAACAACTAGAGAAAAAAAATAACTGAGTTAAGCGAGCTTTACGCTGTTGAGGACACCCCAGGGTATCCCTTAACTCAACGAGTAGGATAAGCCCCAAATTCGTGCTAAGGAGACATTGTAATTTGCATAATTTTGGTAAGCGAAGCTTAATGTGCTCCTCACCGTTAAGGTGGACCTTAAGCCTGTAATTGTAATTTTGGGCCTAAGTGTCGTTAGGCGTATCTTGGATACCGCACTAAACAAGATGCCCATTTAATTAAAATGTATGAACTTGGTAAAAAGTTTAATTTAATAACTTCTGCAATATTAGTTTTCTTTATATAACGGCCGTTGAATTGGCGGTCCGCTTTTCTAGAAAACCATGACATAAGCCATTTTTGGTAACAGCCTTAGAGGACGATCGTTAGCCCGTAGTGGTTCAAAATTACCTTTTAAAAATTGTGTGATATGATCCCACCAAGAGAGGTCGCTAATGCTTATAAACAACTTTCAAAGAAGTGACATTCCACTGTAGAAAAACATCAATGTTCCTAAAGGGATCTTTATAAATCGAGCCAAAGGATGTCTTAAACTCCCAGGCTACATACTATGTGATCTGAAGGACACGTTGGTCCTTGAAATAGTTTCAATCGCCTAGTTATACGAAAAAATCCAGTTCATTATCATTAAGAAATATTTCGAAATTTAAAATTTAATCTTTTTAAATTATGGTTAAAAACAATACTATAGAACTTGTACCGAACCGTCTTTATCACTTTGTATGCGCGTCATTTATATACACGGGGAGTCGGAGTACTTATTCCAGAACCCACATCACACCCGTTAGTTTAATATTCAAGAAAGGTGCTGGTAGCATGTGAACGCGATACCCTGGACTTTGGCATGTCATCCTACATACATATCATCAACATCCACGGCATCTATATATTTATCTCAGGATAAATATTATATCTTATTTTAATTTCTTCTATATTTTTAGTGTCTTCTATAAATTAAAACAATTTCGTAACATATTATCTATGTGAGGAAATGGCTACATTTTTTCCAGTTATTTTTTATTTTTATTGTTTACCAGTTTTGGCTACCAATCATCATCAGACTTAATTTAAAAGTAGGTAATGTGCACATTCGAAAAACGTGATGGCTATAACTTAATATATTTTTTCTAGTCGGCTGGTCTCAAGAAATAATGCCAACGTTACAAACTCTTGCTAAAAATGAAACCAACAAAATTGTCATCCAATCGAGAGTTGTACCGAGGACTACATGTTCAGAATTCGGAGCCTAAAGAGATAGCTTAGCTAAGAAAAAAATATAAGTATGGATTAAGTTTTAGATTTTTTTATAAATAAACATAAATCGTCACTTAAACTTAATAATAAATAATTGATGTCTTAATTTTGACAAGTAGTCAACGCAAAGTTAATTTATTTATAAGAAAGTATGGGGCAACAATTTTCCTTTAACAGATTCAAAGATAAACAATACCAAAATATTTGGTAGAAAAAAGGATAAGGAGATAAGTAAATAAGAAATTTAAGTGTTAAAATAAACAAAATTAACAAACGTTTGGTGATTTGTAAAATAACACTTTGCTAACCATGCAGATTTGTAAGGACGTAATTTAATCCACCGAATGTGTAGCGTCTACAAAGATTAAAAAAAGACTCATATCAAGGTATTAACATTTCTTCGTGCATTGGCTTTGCCATAGAATAGAATAGAAAACCAATATGATTCCTATTTAAAAGCATCAAACATAAATTAAGATAAAAAATGTAAAAACACCTACTATCGATGGGTAGGCACTTTTTTATTATTATTATTATTATTATGTTTATGGCATCCCATCCCTAGAGGGACGATTTGTGCCAGTTTCAAATATTTGATGATTTGCAAAACAAAAATATTATGCTCTAATTTATTATTTTTCTTTTATTTTATATAAAGACTTACTATTTTTACATTCACACACGGCCTTACATACTTACAATCACGCCCTTACATACATACATTCACGCATTTATATAAAAATATATACATACACGCACACACACATACTGTTTATATAATTATATAATTCTGTTTTACTGATTTTAAAATTTTTTTGTAGACAGAAAGCTTTTCAGAGTGTAACAGACAAGACATATTAATGGGGAACTGAATTTCATCGATTTCGTAATAAAGTTCATATGAATCTCTTATTGGGCAACCGAGGAAGACGTGGTCTAATGTCTCCATATCGAGTTCGCACTCACAGAGTGGAGACGGGGCTAAATTTATTTTAAATAGATGACTATACAGTCTGTGGTGATTAAATCTCATTCGAGTCAGTGTGACTATTTCTGATCTGGAGAATTTGAATTCATGGTACCATGGCTTTCTGGAGATAGACTCCTTAATGTCCCGATAAATCGACCCCTTAGCTCTACCTACCTCATCCCAATGATCGGTCCAGGCCGACATTGCTCCGAGAAAGGCAGAACGTTTTATATCACTCAGGGGGAGTTCAAAGTTTCGAGGGACCAATCCATTGCTGGTGGCCTCTTTTGCCAATGCGTCTACGTCCTCATTGGGTGTTATACCACAATGAGCCGGGATCCAAGCGATGACAATATCTCTCCCTTTTACTTTATGACTATATAGGTTTCTCCTAATGTCTAAGATAATACAGCTATCAGTACCTGAGCCGGACGCAAGTACATTTACTAGAGATAAGGAATCCGTGAAGATGATTGCTCTTTCCAATTCATGGTGATCGCACAGAGTGAGAGCCTGGTGCAGAGCAGCACACTCTGCCGTGAAAACGGAGGCTTCCGGAGGAAGTTTTAGCATTGATTTTATTTTGAGTTTGGGGATGAGAACCGCCGATCCAGAATGATCATTGGTAGAAAATTTGGAGCCATCGGTAAAAATTTGGATGTGATTTGGCCAAGAAGAGTCAGCTTTTGAAAAGAACGTCTGATTTATTCGATTGGAGGACATTTTAGGAGTTTTACCGATACCGATATTTTCAAAGACGGTTGGGGAGAATTGCAAGACTTCCAAAGGAAGGTCATAAACAGCGGATGGAAAGGGGTAACGTTTAACGCCAAATTGAGTCATGTAATTACTGTAACTGTTGCATAAATAAGGACTCGATTTATTTTTCCAGTAACCGTTAACGTGATATAGGTTACGTAGTATGGGTAAATTTTTCAGCAATGGATGATCAGTGAAAGTCCGTTTTTTAATAAAGAAGGAATCAGAAAGATATTGTCTTCTAATCTTTAGTGGCATATCAACACATTCCACCTGGAGAGAGTTGTTTGGAGTGGAGGGCATTGCGCCAACCAAGAGCCTTAAAGATTTTGTTTGTACAGCGTCCAGCTTGTTCACCAAGGCTTTGGATATTGGAGTCAATAAAAAGCTACCGTAATCTAAGTGGCTGCGAATTAATGCATTGTATATGTTCTTCATAGAGGAAGGGTGGGAGCCCCAATAGGTGCCAGAGATCGCTCTAAGTATATTTAAACCTCTTTCGCATTTGGCCAGTGTATGAGTTACGTGAGGGCTCCAGGTCAATTTCCTGTCTAAAGACATACCCAAAAATTTAACCTCTTCGCACTGAGGGATTATATTTCCGTTAAGCTCTACAGAAATAGATGGATTCACGTGCTTTCTGGAGAACGATACAACTCTCGACTTTTGAGGGGATAGGAATAAGTTATTCCGTTCCATCCATGAATTGACAATATTTAAGGCTCCTGTCAAAGCTCTTTCAGCACATACATTATTTTTATTAGTAGTATATATTGCAATATCATCCGCGTATTGAATCAATTGACAGTCATCAGGTATCTTGGGGAGGTCTGAACAATAGACGTTAAACAAGATAGGGCTTAAAACTGACCCCTGAGGAAGGCCCTTCCAGACCACCCTGTGGTCTCCAGGGACGTCTCCGCTCACTGAAATGCTTCTCTCCGTAAACATGCGAAAGATCAATGTGGCAATTTTGTGAGGGATACCGAGGCTTACAAGTTTATTGAAAAGAAGAGGGATAGAGACATTGTCGAAAGCAGATGTTATATCAAGGAATACAACCGACATCGGATTTTTCTTAGTAAAAGCAATCTGGATATCCGTGATCAATACACTCAAATTATCTACACAAGACAGTGACTTTCTAAAACCAAACTGTGTAGAAGGTAGTATAGAGTTGTGTTCTATATACCAAACCAGTCTGCTTTTCAAAATGTGTTCCAGAATTTTCATGGCGCATGCGGACAAGGCTATAGGCCGGTAGGAGGAAGCGAGTTTAGGATTTTTTCCAGGTTTTAAGATGGGAATAATTAACTGGTGTTTCCAAGAGTTGGGAATGTTTCCCGAAGATAGTATTTTGTTGAGAATGTCGAGAAAGGATTCGATAAAGATGTCAGGAGCTTTCTGAAAGAAAGCGTACGGGATTTTGTCTTCACCAGGAGATGAGTGCCTTACCGATAGTAGGCAGAGCTTTAGTTCATACATATTTACTTTTTCTAACAATCTATTGTTATTTTGAGGAAGATTTCTGTTATTTATACAAGGGGGAATTAGTTGGTCCAAGTTAGGGGCAGTAGGAGGAGCTAGATTATTTAAAAACTCTGAAAGCCAGTCGGAAAGAGGAGCAGAAGCTCTGGAGGTCTGGAAGGAACCCTTGAAGCGTCTGATCATATTCCAAACATGTGAAGGGGGAGAATTTGGGGACAGAGAAGAGCAAAAGATCTGCCAACTGTGTCGCTTTTTAGCTCGTAGTTTTTTTTTTTTACCTTGGCTTGTATGGCCTTTGCCTGTATAAAGGAGTCTGAATCAAATTTTTTCCTAAAGTTTCGCATAGCTTGTTTTCTTTCAGTGATAAGATCAGAGCACTCCTGATCCCACCAAGGGGCATTTTTCGTGTTTTTGCTGGAATTATTTCTAGAGGGAATGCTGTTATTAGCCGCCTCGTAAATAATCTGTGTCAGGTCATCATAATGCTTTTGGACAGGAGACTTGGACGTATCTCCGATTTTAGACATTGATTCCTTTACGATTTCGGCAAATCTCGCCCAGTTTGCCCTTTTTGTACTGTACAATTGTCTGCTGTAAGAAAACTTTCTGGATGGAGCTACGGATAGAGTAACAAAAATTGGGTAGTGGTCGCTAGAAAATGGGTCGTCTAGGATACTCCAGCTTGATGAACAAGCCAAATTGCCAGTACAAATTGTTAAGTCCACTGCACTTGGATTCTGATTAGGGGGAGACAGTCTGGTTGGTGAACCGTCATTCAGGATGCATAGGTCATGCTTATCTACAAATGACAGTATTTGGTTACCCGCTCTGTCAGTTAGGGTATTTCCCCAGGCAACGGCATGGGCATTGTAGTCTCCGAGCAAGAAAAATGATGTTGGAAGTAAAGGGACAATCGAGTTGAAATAATTACTGTCAAATCCACCATTTGGGGGAATATATACAGAGACGTATCCAATACCGTCAATGCAGACAGCAATTATTTCTAAGAAGGGATTGCTTGGAATTGGAATGAGATCACAATGGAGAGATGATTTCACCAATATGGCTACTCCACCTCCCCTGCCCTCAACTCTGTCATTTCGAAAGACAGAGTAACCAGGAATATTATAGGTATAATGTGGTTTGATCCATGTTTCGTTTAAAGCTGAAAGGTGAATAGAGAATTGATTTAACATATGTATAATATCTGATTTGTTGGAGATTGCGCTTCTGCAGTTCCACTGAAGAATATTCAATTGATTATTATCTGACATATTGAATTATTAGTAGGTAATAAACGTTTAGTAGAATAAATAGTTTGAATTCGAAATAACAAATAGCATTCTCCAACGAAATGTTGAGAATATTGTCTGTTTATTCTTTTTCTATAATTGTTTTAATAAGAGGAAGTATTTTTGAAGTAAACATATCAGATTTGTTAAAAATAATATCAAGCAACAGCTCTAAGGCTGATTTCAAAGAATTTGTCTCATCGGTAGAAGATTTTGAAATGTAATTTTTGAGAGATGAGGAACTCTCATTTGAGATTTCGTTATCAGATGGTGATGAAGTGGATGACTCTGGAGTTATAAGAGCACATCCAGGAGTTAGATTCCCAGCCTGCCCGTTAGTGTAAAAAAGGTTATCTATGTAAGATTTATCATTATACAGAGGTGAAACTTTTTTGAGAGGAGCTGAGTTAGCTTTAGTCGAGATTGTAACTCGTCGACTAGAGTTTAGGGAATTATTAGGAACTTGGACTGAGGGGAGTTTCCCTTCTAAGGGCTTGACGATTTCACTATAGGGTTTGCTAGATTTCGGGAAGAGCTTAACAGCCTGGGCGAACGATAAGTTGTCCGCAGCCATAACTTTTTTTATGTCTCTTTGCCTTTTTAGTTCGGGACAACTAGAGTGCAGAGCACTATGATCTCCATGACAGTTAGGACACTTCACCTCTTTAGAGGTGCAATTATCCTTGTTATGTTCAGTGGAACTACAGATTGCGCATCTGGGTTTGGATCGACAATTTTTCCTTAAGTGCCCAAATCTAGCACAAAGGTGACAAATTATAGTTGGTTCAGAGTATAGTTCTACTGGTAAGGAGTTATAAAATAAGTAAATGTTTTTGGGCAAGATTTGCCCGCGGAAAGTCAGAATACAAGTAGTTGAAGGGACCCATGATATTTTATTAGTGTCTTTGTCAACTTTTTTCCTATTAAGTCGGCGGGCTTTTAAAACTTTAATCGAGGATCCAAATGTGGAAGAATTTTCCACGATATCAGATTCAGATAATTCCAGGGGAATATCTCTTACTAGTCCTGATTTAACCAACTTATAAGTCGGAATAAAGGCCTTCAATTTGTTTTCAGAGACAAAGGTCGATTTAACGAATTCGTTTGCAGATAAATAATTATTAAATGTTAGAGAAATTTTATATCTGTTTTCGGCTCTAATGCATTCAGGTTTTATGCAGAGAAAGTTTCTCCTGTATAAGAAATTCCCGAATGTTAGCGGATGCAAATGAGTGTCATCAGCGTTCTGAACAAACACGACAAACGGCCCGGGAATATCCGGTGTATATAACAATTCATTTTGGATTATGTTGCCCGTGTTCTGAGCAAGAGAAACATCCTTGTCATTAATTGTGTTTTCAGAGTTAGTTTGAGCAAGTTTACGTTTTTTCCCCGACTCTGGAGGGTCAGAGACCGATGAAATCACCCCAATGTCAGGGGGGATCTCACCTCCATCACGTTCCTCCATTTTTTAACGTCACATATAATAATATTCACATGTGATTTAAATACAAAATAAAGAAACAAAAATAATAAAGAAATAATAATGACGTATTTACGTACCGTGCCGTCCCGATGCAACAATAACGTCGCACGGGACAAACAAAACAAAATAATATAAAAAAATAAATGTACAGTAATTTATATGGTGTTAAACTAACTACCAAAATAATATCTAAATAAATAAAAATATAGTAGGTAAGAATTAGTCAAAAAGAAATAGAAAAAAAAAAAGCTTATCGAGTGTAGAAAAAATCAAATTCCAATAGTATGTAGTTGAATTCACGCAGCACAAAACACGTCCAGCGGGGAACTCGTTTCACCGTACTCGGGCACTTTTTTAATTGCCTCAATAAAAAAAAGAACTTTCGATTTTTACTGTTATTTTATTTAAACAATTCATAAATAAATTTTGTACGAAGAAGCCGTTGTCGGTTTGAGGAAATTCGAAAACAATAGGAAATAAATAAGTTTTAACGATCCCCAGTTGCCATCCGAAATGTGTAATTAATAATATTTATGATAAGTAAAACACACAAACCTTCTATCAGGCCATTCGGAGGCTGCTCCGAGCAATCCTATGGAAAATCGTCTCAATAGTCGTAAAGTGTGTTAAAAAAATACCTGGACATAATGTATTTTTTTTTAATTACAATATGTGAAATAACACACATCAAAAAGAGTAAATGGCGGACTTATCACGCAGGATTTCATCCAACCCACCAATGCAACATTTTGATACGAGCATTTTTTGACAAGACGCGTTTTGCCTTACTTACAACAACAAACAGACTCGGGACGTTTAATAAATAGTCTGTATCGAGTCGAGTATATGCAATCTTGAATGTGCGTATTCAGTAAATATTTGATGTGAGGGACATTCAAGCTTTTAGCGCGTGGTCTTAAATTAAGTGGAACTCTTAACTGATACCCCGATGGAATGAGGCAGTATTGGCAGATCCTATTCTTGAGGTGACAAATTTACGATGCTGCGTCGCAGGGCGACTCACAAGATAAAATGACGATGACTACTTGAATCTATTATGGGCTATAACCTGTGAGGGACGTAGATGGATAAATTAATGATTTACACAATGCCTTGTAAAATTGATCAGTAATTTACTCGAAATTCACGATGAACAGTAAAAATCTTTGTTTCGGCCAAAGATTGTGATACCTCCCTCATATTTGAAGGTTTTAAAATACACTATGAATAAAGGGATGAGGTGTCTGTAGAATGGGAGATGATTGCATTGCCATAGTGGCAGCTGATGGTATTTTACAGGACAGATTTATTGCAGGCATACCGCGTGTCTTCAAGAGGTGGAAGGACGGCTGGCATTCAGTATTCGCGGTGAGGTTACCCGACTATAACAGTACTCCTACTCCGAATAATCCTATTCACTAACGTAAGTGAGAAACTCACCGGAATTTTGTATGGGCTGTGGAGCTTTCCAAAGTATTTTGTATGGGCGCTATAAAAACATGTTTCCATACATAATTTTGTTACTTCACGCCAGCGTAAATGTCACGGAAACTTAGCATAGGGGTACAGATCACAAGATTTAGAAGAAGAATAAGTAAAAGATGTATGTTGGGGTTAGTTGTTAGAAAGTTGTTTATAAGCTCGCCCTCTGTATGTTGATTCTGTGATGTCTTTGTTATGTTAAGTTTTTATGTATTACTCTACCAATGTACAGTAGAGTATGAATAATATAAATAAATAAATAATAAATATGTTCACAAACTTTTTGGTCGTACCTGATCACATCTTATAGGTATATGCGAGACAGACCTCCCATCTATTGTTCTAAATATTTGTGGGTTTAGATAATGTACAGTTAGTAATTGCTGGTGACCGATCTTTGGATACGTTAATGATATTATTACGTCTACCACGAAGATTAATAAGATACATTATTTGGATAGACAAACAAATACCCGTAATTCCAATGTCTAAAATGGAGGTGTCTCTTTTTATTTTAAAACAATACAAATTACGGTGATTTAATATACTTTTTTACTATAATTTTTCTCTTTCATGGTACAAAATAAACCTCGCATGGTACAAAACCAATTGATTGGGAGACAGTGGGAGAAAATTGCAATAGGTTTTAAATTAAAAGTGTATGTCGTCATTCAAATTTTCATTATGAATTGCAACTGTGCTGTTTAAATTCATTATAAATGAACTATCACTACGTAAATACACAAACCTTACAAAAAAATTAACTTTTCTTTGATTTTTCAATAATTCATTCAGCATTATTTATTGATTTACTCTTATATGTGTATTATATTGTGTTGATTATAAACATTGCTATTTTCCTTTTTACAATTATTATAGAATGAAGTTTAATTTTTCACATAAATCCATAAAAATATTAGATTAATTCGAGCTTTAATCTAATGAAATATATTTCATCAAATATTTTAATATCCTCCCTGTACAAAACAGCCATAAAATGTTTGATGCAATCGTTACACTCACGTCCATTTTAACAGTTTTTTGAGTAAATTGCTACATAGATTTGCAGACTCTTCAAGTGTTTTCGAGAAATAAATGAAGTAGTGTGCTGTTTTGAACGTGAGTAAAATCTTGATCAATTTAGTCGCACACATACGTACACGGGGAACTACTGTTTACCTATGAATAAGTGTCTTCATTTTGCAAACATGTGGGAAGATTATGACGCGGTGAAAATATGATTTTATCACCTACATTTAAGTGTTCTTTGTTTATTAATTACATCATAACACTGTGTCGAAATTCATATATTAGGAAATGAAGTTTGTTGGGACAATAACCTTATAGTGATGTCATCTACGTTTTACTCCAAATAAACCATCTCCAATACATATGATTGTTTTAGACCTCCTTACTCTAAACAGCGTTCCCACTTGTCTTGTTGTGTGAGTCGGGGAGGTCATTGCCGGGTAAGTTTGAACAGTTCCATGCAAAATGTAATGTCTAACCTTTTGTGATTGTTATTGTAAGTAAACGTGTTAAATTATTTCTAAATGTTTTTTCTAGAAGTGTTTTGCGTTCCGATCTGTTGTGGTCTATTGTGCTTCCCCTGCTTTCTCGTGGTATCTCCCAATAAGAGCTTCCCTACTTATCCTGTACGCTCCAAAAAGTCCAGCATTAGGAGGGGATCCAAGGCGGCGAAGTCCTTCACCTCTATCCTGTGTTTACCAAAACTTCTCGCATAAACTACTGCATCGCAGACTGTAAGCAGGTGGTGAGGCGTTTCTACCCCTTCTTTGCAGAATCTACAGGTTCCATCGTCATCAGTTTCTTAAGGGCTTAAAGACCTATTTTATCAGGGTTTTAAGACATGTTTTACTTAGTCACAAACATGTTTTGGTTAATTATCTGTACATACGAAATGTCATCTTTTTAAGAATCCTTTGTACAATTAATCACATAGTTTTACATCAACTAAATTTTTACAAATAATAAAATTTCTATTTAGATTATTTATTAGAAAATTCTTTGAGAATTAATCCGATTTAAAAATAAAGTTTTCAACAGTTAACTATACATCCTAAATAATATTCAAATTTATTTAAATTCGTTTATTTTTCTAGTTTAATATTTTTATTATTTTGTTCGTGAGAATCTACAAAATTATTGTGGTTGGGTCAGATCAACTGAACCACAAAATTATGATAAATAATGAATTTTCATATCAACACATTAAGATTTTTATCATTTTTATTACGGGTTCGCGTCTTGTCATTTCAATACGTTTCTTTGCGTACATCCATCTTAATCACACACAAAACCGTTTTGAATAATATGTTAATCTATGATAAAAAATATATTATACGCCTTGGATGATAATTACATACACCCTGTTATAAATCTAGCATTAATTTACTTTTCAATTAACTTGCTAAGGAAACACCTGAGGATAGTAACATTTTACATAATATCTTAAGTGCTACTGGTTTTTTTTATTCATGATTGTTTTATATTAAGGGGGGATAATTTTAATAATTACATATTCTAATCATGTGAGAATGCGTGTTTTTTTTTGTCTTTTAAGAACTCTTCTTTTGTGTTAGATTATTAGATTTTCAATCTAGTTTATAAGTTTGAAAGAAAATAAATAATATGATCTTTTATATGAACTATCTGTTTTGTAGCTCTTGTTGCCTCTCTATGTCTCTAAGGGGGGCATAATGGGAGTTGGATCTGAGGATCTGTTATGAGAAATATTAAACAACCAAATCCCCCTTTACACCCTACGAAGAACAGCGCTCCCCGTCCTACTGTTATTCGGCATCCTCAACACGACATGTTCCAGCCAAGTCCATCTCCTTTCCATAATGGTAGATTGGTACATAGATATGTGCTTACGCTGGGTGCGTCATTGTATAGAGTCATTCGTGATACGGTGGTACCACTAATACCCAAAATTCTTCTGAATCACTTTATAAAGAGCCAGTAAATTTAAAAAATGAAAGAAGTGAAAAGATTTTCAAATGCGTATAAATTATAAAATTCTGTCCCAACTATTTCCTAAATTGAATGCATTGAAGTTATGGCGATTCACACTTTCGAATATGAAAAGAGAAAATGTCATTGTGTAAATAAGTAAATTCAAGAGAAATGACACTTTCATAGAACTATCACTCAAAGTAGACAAAATATAATATAATTATCATATTACATACTCAATACTCATGCACACATAGATTTATTCTCACGGTTTTATACAGTCCAGTCCCATTAAAGTAATCGCAATATTATAGTGAATATCGGCTTACAATAGACTGGTAAATAGTGCAAAAATATACTTAATCATATAATCGTAAAGTCACGATAGTTGTATGTGAGTATGCATAGAATCCTCACGTCTAAACAGAAGTGAATCATCATAGTAGAAAGCTCTCCATGCGTGGATTTAAAATTAATACAACTGTGTTTTTTTGTAGATATGTTTGTTCTGAATACTTTTCTTAGAAACAATTTTTGATATAGTTAAACCATTTTGTTATTACATTAAAAGGCTCCATTTAAGGTGAAAGTTATTGGTAGTTTTTAATGGCAGATTTTATCCTAATTATTCGACTTTTGACCCAGAATCTTAGACGAGCTGTTTAGATTATCACAAGAATATAATATTCATAAAGACATATTAATTTTTGTGAAGGCCTAAACGTTTAAATAATTGGTCCTAATGGGAAGAGTCTAGCTTTGTTTTATTTGACTTGTTTTGTAAGTAAAACAAAGCAAAACTTTTAGAATATTATTCTCTATCAAGCGTTAATAAAAGCCAAAATGTATGTCAAAATACACTTGGACATAGAAGTCGCCTATACATTTTGTAATTTACAAATCATTAAATAATTTTAGTATTTCTACAAGAAGTAGTGAAAATTTAGCAAAAATATATAATGGTGTGTTTTGTGAGCAAGGTCTCAGTTCAAATAATATTAAAAGAGCTAAATATAAAATGAACATGATCAACTAGTAGATTTATATTAATTGCCTCGCTACAAGGGAACACGAAGTAAAGTGAACAGCATCGGTGTTAGCCACTTGCAGAAAAGAAGATTCCTTTTAAATGATTGATTCACGATTTCCATTCTAGGTCGTCCATCTTCAATGCCCTGTGGGTAAATTATTAGTATTCTTCAAAGGGCAAAAGAAAGAATAAGCAGCGAGAGTTTAAAATGGCTCATTTAAGGAAAAATTAGTAGTTTCATCCTCATGTCTTGTACCAAAAAATATAAAAGGAACCTGCTTTTTTATTGACGGACTAACAAGATCATATACCAATAAATGTATCTACATCATTTATTTCAATTTGCACGTTATTTGAATGTCGCAGCATTTGTTTTGGCTACTGCTGATGACTTCCTCTACTATTATGAATAAGGTATTATCGACGCGGGCCCATCCCCTATGAAGGGTCTATGTAGGGTCTTAAAGGGATTTAGAATTTAGATGGATAGATAGGTAGATAATCTAACGCTTTTAAAATAATCCAAGCAAAGGAACATACATATGTATATATATAGTTAAGGCCTGCCGATTAATTAAATCTTAATCTTAAACACCATTCACGACTGAAAAGCATTTGTTTCTTCGTACAAACAAAAATTCGTTTCTTTCAACAGTAAACCAGTAAATTCGAAACCCTCTCGAGAAAATTTCAAAGTATAAAACACAAACATTGGTTTAGATTTATATAAAAAGCAACAACACTAATTAAATTAGATTGATAGTCTTACAATATCTGCAATAGGTACGCTTTTTACATTGTAATGTTTTTATTGAAAGAGAGATATGTATGTAGGTACCTAGTTAGCGTTAGACCGGAAATATGCATACGGAGTTAGTAGCATGGGAAAATTTATTATCAGAATTTGAAATATGTTAGCAACACATGCTCTAGAGTAGTTTACGGTATTTATAGGAAATGTTTTATTGCTCGGCTGATAACTTGCCGTACAATGTTTTGTGGTTTTAGTAGGTACGAGTACACGCAATATGAATCTCCCGATTTAAAAGTCCAACATCGCCATAATAGTCCATGTCGGAATGTATCCCGTCAGATATTTTAGGAAACCATAAAAAATTGCGTGTCCAAAATTACCATTAGCCTTTGACTTCTATTGCACTTGATAACAAAAAAAGGCATTAAGATTACTGAAAGTTATAGTGCATGCAACAGAAATTCCAACAAGCAGTCACAGGCACTCACATCCCCATCGTTCCATATTTTCACCGCAGACGGTTCAGAGTTACAGATTGCCCAGTATAGTTTACACCTCTAGTAGTGACATGGTCTTCACGGACTTTCCACCCACCTAGGTAAACGAAGGAGCAAGGTCTTGTGATGAGAATGCGGCGTTTGAAAAGGATCCTTTAAAATTAAGACGTGGCGTAACAGGAGATATTTTTATACTTATAGGAAGTGCTTTCACTATTGGTTGTTTACTTCGTCGGATATTTTGGGAAACGATTTCTGTTCATCCTAAGCCATCATATCCCCAATAGTGCAAGCCTTGTTTATGCTTCTCCGTGTTCTGTGTGTTTTTGCCAATACTGTAGATCAGTGTGTGGTTAGTTTTCCGGGTTTCGACACGATAAGGAATAGTTATGTACAGAACGTTAGGCAAAACGATAAAATAATTATTGGAATTGAGACAAACTTTTGTTTGAGAACGAAACCAATTCGGCGCGACCAATTGACTAAGATGTAGGAAGTCCGTGTAATATTGTTAACCAATTGCCATTGTGTCGAACGTAATGACGTTAAAATTAATTTGATTTTGGAGGCGTCGCGTCGTCTCTTCCAAAGCCCACGTCCCTCAGGTCTCTGCCAGTTCTTATAGGCTGCCACTCGTTTGGCCATTCCTCCCACAGACCTAACAAAATTTTATTAATTATATTTCTTTTGCATATGTGACGAGTCTTAATTGAAAATGTAATAAACAACAATATCCATAAAAAATATTTTTTCTTTGTTTGGTTTGAGGATCTATATATTTTGCTCAATTATTTTATTACTGTCATATTTTAATATTCAAATAGGACGAAAGTAAATATTTTTTATTGCGGCTCCTCTTCTCCTGTCGTGTATGTCGGCAGATGTTCAGCTATCCCGTCATCTTTTCGAAGGTCGTCCCGGTGGTCTACGTTCCTTTGATTTCTCGCCCATCACTACTTTCAGCAGTCATTCAGAACTCATTTTGCCAACATGGTCTCTCCAGAATCGCTTTCTACATCTGCCCCATCTAACAGCGTCCTCTACCTTACAGCTCTGTGGATTTCCTCAATGGGAATTCTATCTCCAAGATTTTTGTAGACTGAAATTTGATCATTGTTCTTTTTACTAACCATATATGCTGCCAAAATTTCCTGCATTAATATCACAAGTCCTCGTTCCCTTGGTTCCAGACGATGATTGGCACCCCGAAAACCAGCCACGTACTTTTTGTTTCAGCATAGCTAACAAGTAATTATGATAAGACTCCATAATTCATGATTTTTTTCATGAAAAACTCGTCAAACCTCATTTAGATAATATGACAGTTATACTGAGTAAAATTGTTCAACATAATACTTTAGTATTATTAAAAAATCTCATTTTTTTGTGAAATTCTTTCGTCATTAATCTGACATGCCTAGTGACGTACCGATGTTTTAAAAAATAGTCATTTGTTTTAATTTTTAACACTGTTTACTTATTTGTGTTTTACATTTCCTTATAATAACGGCTATTCTGAAATGAAAAACAGACGATTGAGTTGCGTCGTATCCAATTTTTATTGAGACTTTTGACATTTCTGTATTCTGAAAATGTTTTATCCAATACATTAGTTACGTAACTACTGCCAACCGATTAAGTTCTAAGCAAGAGCTTCTTGCGTTGAGTTGGAACGTGAATTTGAGAATACCATTGTCCATCGTTTTATTTTTTTTGTCTATTAGTTCAATTATTGCTGTCAGTACTTATTACACCAACTACGTTTTAACTCATTTGGTTTATTTTCCTTGAAACCCACGTCTCTATTTACCTATGGGTGTAACTTTAATTATTTTATTATTATTTATTTTTAAATATATTTCCTATATAATATTCACCTACTATAGAATTCAAATAAGATATTTGTTGTATTATAATGAATATTTTATTACCAGCAATCTAAAATATTCAAATATTTTATTTTATAATTAATTTCTCATACAATAAAAGTGGAACAGGGAAAGATTACTTACCTATGTGAAATATATCGTTCAGTTTATTTTCTATCGTAGTACAATAGTGCTAATGACTGTTATTATAAATCAATTATTTAGAGAATTTTCATACAATATTTATCTACTTTTTTACAAATTATTACAACAAAAGAAGCAGTTTTTTTTCCTTTGACATATTTAAAAATAAGGTGCTAAATATAATATGCTTTTACCTAGTCCCTTTGCTGGAGTTTTTAAATTTCTAACTTCTTAGTTTTCAAGACGAGGAAGACCCTCTCACACCGTGATCCGTTCCTTCGAAGCAGATCTGAGGAATTTGAACATCGTGTGGGAGGAGGTCATTACCGCTGCCCATCAGGATTTAGTGAAGTAGAAAGCTCATCATGCCTATATTTGCCCCCAAGAGCGAAAAGATTTTCAGATTGATAATCTATAATATAAAAGAAAGTCTTTTATTTTGTTTGGTTTCTGTTTTATACTGCACCACTTAATCGCGTGGTGCCAGCGACTTTCACGCGTAACTTCGACCCCTCACCCGTAACTAATAAAAGAAAGTCGGGATAGTGCGAACGTTTTTAACTCGAGATCGGCTAAACAGATTTTATGATGCTTGGTTTATTGGATTCTTCTTTGCTCCGGATAACAGAATATTTACTAAAAAATCGAAAAATGGGTGGCAAATAATATAAAATAATATAATACTAAAATTAGTATCGAACGGATTTACTCACTAGAACGTCATCTGTGAAAAATTCCATTTTTATTTACTTGACAACCATTGAGTTTCGAAACACTGGTACGCAGATTTTTTTATAGAATTTCTTTCAAGCTTTCAGAAATATTTTTTTTAACAATCAAACTTATTTTAAACGTATTTTTGTATAAATTACAAATTTGAAATCAATATTCATAGTAAGGACTAAAGGACAACGTCTGTCGGGAAAGCTAGTTGAAGATTAAACTAGAAAGTGTATATCTTTAGTGTGATTCCTTGTTGATGAAGATTTTTATATCAACTTCTAATCGCCAACAATATACACCAACGATGTTCCAAAATTTGATAACCAAAAAAGAATATTTAATTGTTTTGTTTTACTTAATTCTATTTTGTAAGGTCATATTGTGTATTATTACAATCATTACAAATTGATTTGGTAAGTGTTGATTGATTTCCACAATTATTATATTCATATGCAATCAAGATAAGATTATCAATCAAACACCTTCATCGTACACAAGATATTCTCATATGAATTATCTATAAACATCCATGCTAATGTTGGAAGCAAAATAAATACAAAAAATAGGAAGTGATGTTAGATGATTTATTATCGTGAATTTTCACACATTTTATAGGCGCTAGGAAATAATTATTGTTTTGTTTTGTTTTTTTTCCTAATCTACATCAGATAACTTTTATAATAAAGAGTTTGTTTTATCGATTAACTTATTGTTTTAATTATTAAAATATTTATGTTTATTCTAACAACGTTTATTCATGTTTATAACTGTTTTACATGGGAAACCGTTGATTTATACTTGATGGTTTATCTTTTTTTTTTCATAGATAAGGAGATTGCAAATTTAGTGTATTATGATAATATTGTGCAATCCTAATAGTTTCTGGCACAACAATTAATAAAATTTAACTCACCTCTTTTTATTCACTTTTTGCGTTTTAATGTACCTTTACAAAAATACGCTTAAAATATGTGTGAATGTCACTAAATTATTTCTGAAAGCTTGAAAGAAATTCTATCAATAATCTGCGTACATTGTTTTGAATCTCAATGGTTGTCAGGTAGGTAAATAAAAATAGTGTGGTTAAAGATTTTTTCACGTATTATGGCGTGGTATCACGTATTATGGCGTGGTATGGACGTATTATGGCGTGGAAAATCAAAGTTCCATACTTACTTTAATATATTTCATACTATTTTATATCAATTTTTTCGATTTTTCTTAGTTATTCTGTTATCCGGAGCGGAGAAGAATTCAATAAACTAAAAATGATAAACATCTGCTAAGCCAACCTCGAGTTATAAGTGTTAACTAACCCGACTTTCTTTTATATCTTTGGATTCCATTTTTTATCAAATCTTAATTTATCATACTCCGTGTCCATACTCTATAAGTAATTTTATTAGAATATACATTGCATACTAGAAAAGATATAAAAATGTGATTTTTTCCGCATGGATTCCATTATCGTGTTTTAAATTGATTTTTTTGGGAATTTTTTTTTCGCATAACGATTAAGAAACTCGTGCGAATTATGCTCGTTATGGGAGGTTCCACTGTATGTACGTTACTTGTATGAACTTTATTTGTACGGATAAATGTGATTGGTACTAATTATGTGATTTTATCGGTCAACAACTTTAAATGATTCTAAAGCATCTACTTGTTCGTTTTTATGAATGGTTTCGCGTGGGAATTCCATTTCCTGTATACCGCCAAACTATTGATTGTGTATTTAGCAGTAGTTTACATAATACAATATATTGTACGCTGAGTATTGAACAACCTCTGGACAAGAGGCATAGCTTGTTGAGCCGTACATAAAATTCGCTCTAATTGATCCGTACTTTTAAAATGAGTAGGTTTTGGCATTTGCTTACGTATCCTATTAATTGATTATATTATTTTCCATCTTGCTTTACATTGTTGATTCGGATAGTCAATCTTGATCACTATGTTATTGAACAGGTTCTAGTCTAGCTTCCCATTGCTTACAGACCAAGATGAAAAGACTTGTGAAGTATGTAACTGTCATATACACAGAAAAATACTATTAAGCATGTTATTTTCACTGTTTAATTTGTAGGTGATTTTGAAGAACATGTCCATAATTATTATTTATTGTATTCATCACATCTTAAGCATCTACAGTAACATGCATAAAATAACATTCACATCTATATCTTTTACACTACTCTACACAGAATTATATGTCACAAAACTTCTGTATTTTTTGGCTTGATGTGGCACCATACGAAATACAAACCTAACTGAATAATTATGTGGAAAAAACACTAAATGACAAATAAAAAATAGACTGCAAATACAAATTCTGACTCCTCTATCAAATTCAGAATCACCTTCAGCATTGAAACATCGCATCTATTTAAACATTATTTTGGAATGTGAGAGGTAAAACTGTGTGATGCTTAGATGTATATTTTTTGCATATTATAGATATTATATTATATTTCTTCATGAAATTTTACAAAATTATAAAAAAAATCTGAATCATAGAAAAATAGCCAAAGATTTTATTAGATTTTTGTATAATACGGTAGATACGTAATAGTCACAGTCAAATCATTTTCGAACTGAGGACATTTTAAGAACTCTATATTCCGATTTATGGTGATTATATTTATAAAAAATCAATAGAACTTCGACCACAATGCCGCGTATAAGTGAATGAAAATTTGTACAATCGCGATGTGTAGGAAGAGTAACAATACAATGTAACAAAGAGATTTTATATTCATACAAATTGTCCGCTAATATGAACAAGTGAATCATTGGAGTTTCTACAAAATACGTTCCGACTATCTCTATCCGTAGCATCTTCTAATTTCTATATTTGTTGAGGTCGGTCATCGTTTTTTTAGTCATCGAATTATTGCTTTTTCACGATGACATTATAAAAAATCCTACGTTGTATATTGTCATGAAAGAAGGTGTATTTTTCTTACAGTGGCCAAACCGAATATGGCTAGTATATCCCACACATTAAACCTTACGACAATCCGGCAAAACGCGTTTATCTGTTATCTGTCAGAAATGTTAAATAATATTATTTTACAGACTTTTTTTTAACTTTTAATGAATCTGTGTTCACTAGAAGTGAAAACAAATATACTTTTGCTAGTTAACATCTACTAGCCTGACGAAGAAGACGTACGGTCTTCGAAAACCGGTTAGCTGAATAAAATTGTGGAAAAAACTAAATATTTTGTTTCTTTAAAATAACTTTTGCTAGTGGTTATACTAACAACCACTTCAACTGACTATATTATTATACATAATAAATAATTTTGTCTTATTCACCGCCAATTTTTAATCGGATGAAAATTTCATGAAAATAAACCAACTCAGAAGATACGAAGAATAAGAAATCTGCTTGTAGTCAACAAGACTACCTGGATTACTAACTAACTCTTTCCTTTTTGACCCCACTTAGGGGCAAAAGGAGGTAACAAGAGCCCTAAATAGGTTTGTGAAATAATCGTCTAAAAAGCCAAGCAAATTGTTTTCACTTTTAACGGATTTTCTTTTAATAACTACTACATAGTGTTATCTTCTATTTTCTTCCGCATGTGGCAATTCTTTGTTTATAAGTCGCAGCCTTTTAAGCTAAGTATTTCTTGTTTGATTTATTTGAAGAACTTTAAAAATATATTACACAGTTAAATTCAATACATTCCGTGTAGGCAAAAATTCCTAATGATAATTTATTTCACCGATTGACGCCGAGATAGGTAACTCTTTTTTAATTAATATCTTTCGAAACTTGTTGGTCGGGAAATTTGACAGTTAATTTATTAGCTGTTTACCACATACATACTATATCAACAACCATTATTTACCATAGAAGAATACTTAATACAATGCGACATAAAATAGCGTTTTGTCTTTGTCGAATATTCGAATTAGGCAATCTGATGTTATTTGTATTATTTTTATAAAAGAATTTATTTACAAGTTTCGTGTGGCTTGGATCACACTACATGGCTCGTGCCAAATATTTATTAATGGCTATGGAATGAGTTAAGATTGTTTTGTTGCAAAATATAATAAGAGCATTGAACGTTATAAAGAAGTGCTGACACCTATGTGGGAGACTGAGATCCTAACATATTCTCTGTATAACCTCTATAAAGAAATGTGATTTTATATCATTAGAATATACATTTTATTTAAACACAACATTTGATGCGAAAATATTTTATACTAGTCATTTTAATAAACAGAGATCAGTAATGAATTTGACATCAGTTAGTATAAAGATAATTGCATCTGTGTGCATCTATATCAACACATTGATGCGACAAAAATGTACTTACTAAATTATCGCAAACTAAAAATGTTAATTAAAAAAACATTCCAACCGTGAATGGATGATTTCAGGAAGCTTAGATGTTTCAACTATAATCAAGATCTAGAATAAATCGATGTTGTCCTTCCTTCTAATTATGAATACCTTCTAATTTTCTCGACCAAATTGTCTAGAAAAAAAATAGACGGATATTTTATTTAAATATCGGTCTATTCTCTATGGAACTGACCCATAAGACGAGGTTCCTACCTAGTTTTTAAATAAATTAACGCAGTTTTTTTGGTGTCGTGTTATCTTGTAAGTTACAATCTATGTTCTTATTGGAATCACGCACTTTTTTCCGTTTTTTTTTCGTATCATTTATCGTTATAAACGTCCATAAGCGACGCCCACTGTACACCTTCAAGTTTTACCATTTATAGTTTGGTTACCGAGATGCGTAATCAACAAATCGGACGCACCAAAACAATATTTTTTATTCTTTAATTCCATTAAAATTATTATTGTCCATTAAAAAAGAAGCTTTAACGACCCATCTGTGTGTGATTTTTATTAACAGTAACAGCGCGCGTCAATCGTTCGAAGAGCTTAACGATTTCTTGCACAGATGGCGGTAAACACTAGTCGTGGGCATTATTTTTTTTTAATGACGTTCACTATGAAAACTCGTTTGCTTTATATCAGGAGTTTTGTATAATTTAATTATTTTCTGTTTTCTATAGAATTCGGATAGAGAATGACCTCATTATTTTAATACCAGCTTATTATGATATTATTTGTAGGTAGGTACTTTTTTATATATTTTAGGTTAAATGTTAATTTGCGTGATTTATGAAATTTTAGACCTTTTTAATATATTTGGATGAATAATTTAAGCAGATGTAGTTATACCTAGATATTTTCGGTGATGTGTTTTATGCAGATTTATGTTTTTTTTTTATAATATTCTTATCTAGAACTCTTTTTAAACCTGTTAGCTAATCATAAGATTTTATTTTGATTGTTTTTATTCGCATATAAAAACATTTTCATTTAATATTTCACTTCTAAATCACCACTTTAAAAATAATAATCATAAAATCTTATAACATTTCAAACATTTTGCCGTTCATTTGATAACAATTTAAATAAAATTATTAAAATTTTGTAGCAATATTTTGCATAAAATAATATTATTAAAAATGGTGACTGATATTGCTGGACTACCAATCATCTCTTTGGTGGAAACTATTTACAATGTACTTTGGTATTTTTTTTTATTTAGGTATATGTAGGTATTTTAAAACCTAGTGCAGATAAAAATCAATTTATTTTATGAATTTAAATATCATATTGTGTTAGGCATCTCTAATTGTCTCTAAAAGTTCTAAAAGCAAAACAATATTAACCACTTAAATATAAACAAAAACAATATTACCACAGCTCTTAAGACGAACATTCTAATTCTGGCGAGTCATTGTTATCCTTTTTAGGTTTATATTGGATGATTTGATGATTACATATTCTACGAGACAAAATTGTAGGTTGTCTAGAATTGTAAAATGTCTGTCTCCTAATCGATTAAGATATAATCGATGGTCTTGTGATGTACCTTCAAATATTTCTGTAACGAAACGTGATATTCTTTTTTTGTTCGCCATTGTTTGATGTCTTCATTATTATATCAGAAATTTAATCTTTTTACTAGGGATATTTGTTGAGGCTTCGTTTTTGACCGATCGTTGATATTTTGTCCATATAAGAGCTCGTTCCCACTGTGTCGCATCGGACTTCTAATCGAATGTCGTCTCTAGTATTTCTTGTTGACGACAAAACATAGTTTCTGAAGAAATTTGAACACCTTATAAGGAATATTTTCAGCTACCAAAGCATATTATGACATTTTGTCTGTTCCGACATACAAGACTAGTGTGACATAATTGGAATTTAAGTTAGAGAGAAAAAGTGTTTCTACTATGAATACCTATAATCTTTCTAGAACCTCTTTTGCTACTTAATACGGCCTTCAGCGCAGTGTAGAAGAATAAAAGAAAAGAATTAATTCTTGTTCTTCGTCCTTCCTTCTTGTTGAGCTCCTTCGAACAACATACATGCCTCGAAAAGCGTAACATGTGATTTCCATCACACCATGTCCGATCAGGAGATATTTTTAGGAGACAACTCATCTTATTGTTTTTTGGGGACACTTGTTGTACTTTTTGTAAAATCATTTTAGAAGCAGGTTCTCTTATTACTGTTATTTATTATCTGATCTTTGGACAACGGACCTGAAACATTTTTCTTAGACGTAAACATCTTCACACACTCTTTATATTGTTTGTTTTATCATTTTTGTTGTTCATCCTTGATCAACATTGACATATTTTTCCCTATGCTTACCACTTCCACAATCCGCAGAGTTAGACGAAACTCCTATCATAGTTCATATCGAAGAAAAATTTTATAACTTAAAACAACGGATGTAATAAGAAACGCCAATTTAGAATTTAATTAACAATAGTCAGTACAGTAGGTATCTACTCCCAATATATTGACCTTGTAGTTGAACTACCTCTTAAAGAAATATTGGAAGTTACCAGCAGATTTCGTATATTTTTTATTGTTTCAATGTACCTACTGGTGCTGGTATAGTCGCGTGCCATCTGTGACCAATCTGTAAAGCCTTTGTAGCTAATGTTTGGACGCAGCGCGATATTGCTTTGTGGTTAATTTATTGACGGCAATTTGTCGTTTTTTTTTCGCAGAAACCAGTTATTTTATTAATTTTTATTAATATTGTTTTCTTAAAAATGAGGCCATTGTTACCGTGTTATAAGGAAAGATCTGATTAGAAAATATTAGGAGACGTTCTATAAGAAATGGTTATTGAATTGAAAATTTAGAAGAGTCAATCTCTCTTATTCTTGATGTGGAGAACCGGTGTGATACATATACTTACATAAAAATTGCTTCATGAAACAACGGGCTATGATAGTATCATTTTTTTAACGAAATATCGTTCTTCTACAAAATCATTCCACTTCAAAAGATAAATTCGAAAAGTCTGTATTTTAAGTTAAGTATACTTACCCAGAAGACGTTAACAGAATTTTGAATATAGAAAATCAAGTTGAAAAACTACCTAGAACATCCTCAAAGAAATGTTTTTCAAACATCCTTAACGAATAGGTATGTAACAACTAATGACTCTAACAATCATTACCTACTTATGTTCGATTTTTAAATGGAACAAACCACTAAGGGCTTACGACCGTCTTCAACTGTTATTTCGGAGGATGGCTTAGTTTGATCACTTTACGTTAACAACGTTCGCCATTAGGTGGTAATAATTAAGTCTCCGAAACTCCTAATCATGAGAATTCTCGACATGTTCAACATGTCAAAAAATCTCATGTAGGTATATACGACAAGTAGATAATTAATAATAATTAATGAAATATACCTAGAGATAAAAGTTGGAAATTATTAAGAACAAGAGAGCAACCAATTTAAATACTGCGACTGCTGTCATGTGTTTGGCGCCAGGATATGACTATATCCATTTTTGTTAATGTCTCATAGAGAGTTAATTGGAAATCGATGACCTTAGAGTCTAAACGTTGTTTGTTACAAACATATCTGCAGGGTCTATTTCCCTAGATATAAAAAGAGAAGAAAACATCAGTAGGTACTTAAAGTTCCACATTTTCTCATAAATGATGATGCGTTGCTAACCAGTTGATGCAAATACCAAAACAACTTGTTTTGGATTTTTATAAGAAACTAGATGTCCCGTCGAACATCGTCCCTCCTCTGAACCCATGATTATTTTTTATTTATTAGCTAAATTGCATTCAGTTTATTGAGTATTCAACAGATAGTACATGCCTACCTATATCTTTCTCTTAATATAAAAAAAAACCTTAACATAATACCTGCTTAGAAAACGAACAAACAATTTTATGACGTTTTAAATAAAACTCAAACGATTCTTAGGTCTTATGTACGCTCTTTAGAAATAAAGTCACCCTTTTTATGAACGTAGTTGTTGAACATTGTTGATATCAGTTGAAATGGGAGCAAAAAACGCAAAAACTAAAAACTTAAATTAAACCCGAAATATAGTAGCTAGAAAGCCTCTGCTTTCATCTAAACCATCCTTAGGTAACCCTCGACATCATTTTCATCGAAATCCGTCCAGTAATAAAGGAGGAGTTAGGTAACAAAGAATACGGCTAGATTTTTATAGATAAGATTTCAACCTCTAGTTACATTTTATACTTTACTAGCTTTCCCGACAGACGTTTTCCTGTGGACCCTGTGGTCCTAACCAGAGTTCATTGTACACTGCGCCTCCAGAAACAAAAATAAACAAACTAAATAATGACAAAAAATTATTTCTAAAACGTCAATATTTTATTCGTATTCACATAGCTCATACGGGATTATATCCGCGCAATTTGGTTATAATATATATGCGCGCAATTTGGTTGACTTTGTATGAAAATTTTCTAAAACGCCAGAAACGGTGGAGTAAGTGAAATGGGCTACTGTAAGAATGGACAATTACGTATGCGAGAATGAGAGGGTGCAGGTGCAGAAGACAATAATTTTGTTGTTAGATTATTTCAAAGATGGCGTCGCATCATATTTGTTCCATACAAACTTTAATATCATATTTTATATTCTTTCTTACCCATTTTTCAACTTTTTATTAGTTATTCTGTTATCCGGAGTGGAGAAGCCAATAAATCACACATCGGTAGAATCTGTTGAGCCAATCTCGAGTTATAAGTGTTCGCACTAACCCGACTTTAATTTATATTAGAGATTTATTAAGGTTTGAAGTGTTACTTACAAACTGTCAGACACTGCGATTCGGCTGCTTTAAATGAAGAAAAATAATTCATGCCAACGTAGTTCATAGCTTTAGTATACCTACACGATACTCGAAACTCGTTAATCATACTGACACCATGAAGAGCTTAAAGTAAATTATCAAATGTTCAATATCAGCGATTACCGATTAATTGTGTTCTTATAATAGGATAACTCCGCATCTCATATTTTATATTAAAAACTTACAGTAATCTTATCTGAACAATTTGTAAGGATTACGGTTGGCGCTGGATAATTATTAGTAATGAAATTCGGCTGCCGTTCGGGTTTATATTTAAATTTATCGAAGAAATATTCAACATTATTTTGAATAAAATTATGTTATACAGGGAGATTCCTCACACGATGACTATTTAAAAAAAATGTTCCTAGACCCTTTTGCTTTAGAGAAACACTTTGCTTCAAAGACAAGGAAGTGTTTCGTTTTTCGATATTTTGTATTAGGTATACTCCAGTAGACTGTTGGTTATTTGGACGTTTCAAATAAACAGCTTTATAAAAAAATACACTTTTATTATCACTTTATGGCCGTATAACAATTCATTAGATACTTATTGTGTTCTGTGGGGCTAGTACGAGTTATATCGAAAGCTATTTGCACGCTAATAAGCGCTTATATAAGCGTGCAAAATAGTGTTCTAAACTCAAACGATCGAATCATTCGATTATTTTTGTATTGAAATTTTTCGAAACTCTTTCGATGATCGTTTCGATATTCGATCATCGAAAACTTATACTAGGGGCACTGTTCCATCGATTTGGAGTTGCCTACATCATTCAATATTATTTCATAAAAAAATCAACAAAATATTTTGTGTTATTTTCAGTAAGTATTTATTAATTGAATATTTTGTTGTTTCATTAAATAACAAATCTAAAAATATGATAATTTTTTAAAGTTTAGAGCTTGTAAACATACAACCTTTATAACATGGATACTTTTTTATATACCTACATCTTTATGACCCAAAACTTGGAACGAACGCAAAAAAATCACCGAAGATTTTAAACGAAGGTATATATTTTAGACTCTATGTACTATGTATGAGATAAACAATTGAAAATTACCTCAAGTTACATAAATAATATAAAATGTATTTTTAACTACCTTTCTTGGAGTATTCGCATTCATAATTAATTATTTACAAACCAGGATATAAAAAAAATGTAAAGTGAGGCACCGGTTTTATAGCCAACTATAAAAATAATCCTATACATTAAATATTAAAATTATATTTTTCCTTCCTCACCACAAACTGAACATGATCTGTCACCATATCGTAGGTAAATCTTTGGTATGTCGTACAAATTTTACGAACTTCATCAGAATCGTCTACATTCGACAATAATTTGATCCCTCGACTTATGGTAATTCTAACTCCATTCAAAAGACCATCAGGAAAAGAAGCCGTGTGATTGTCAAGCATTAACAAGCACCAAGGAAAGAGAAATGCTTGTCGAAGAAGGACCAACTTCAAAAAATAATGTGCCAGTGACCAAGGAAAAGTTGAATTAGTTCATTTGTAAAATTTAGCAGACCATTTTATTTTGAAAATTTTACAACTTACATACATACATAGGTACCTACATTATCTCTTTACGGTCCCCCGCATACCGCAAGCCAGCCCGGAGGAGACCAATCCGCATCTAACCCGACCTGCACGAGACCGACCCCCTAGCTCGATCGAAGCAATCAAACCAAAAAGCCGGCCGCTCACAAATCAAGCCCGCCGCCGACCCTCCCAAACCAACCCGCAGTGCGGGGGCCCTAAGCCCCACTCAGGAGCATAGGGAGGCATCAAGAGCTCTCCATTGCGCTCGAAGGCGTCCGAGGCTCATTGTGCTTTTTCTGACCTGTTACACAGAAAACATTCGTTACTCTTTAAATAGAAAAATCACATAATCCCGGTAATTAAATCTCATTTTTAATTATTACTTTGGTTCCTAATTACAACTCTAAAACTTTCCGTTGTGTTTTCTGGTTGGTCATTAATAATTAGTTTGTGTTCAATAACATCATTTTTTTTTTTAATGTTAAACTGCTTTGTCAGCTCATTAATTTTGAATCGAATCCCCGTCAAACAGGTCCTGGGCGAATGATTTATTTATTTGTAATAAGAAGTCAGAACTTGATGTATGACTGTGGCACTGCGTGGTGATGAGTTCCTCCTCTTTTTACAAGCTCATAAATTATTTTGATTATCAGTCGAGTAATTCGGGTAGAGCTTGATAAAAACGTCATGTTTAAGCATTTCGGATAGATAGAATAATTATGATTGTGATCTATTTTCTAGTCTATATTATAAAAATGGAGACCTGTTTTGCGTGGTCATCGCATCACGCCTAAGCGGCTGTTTCGATTTCGCTAATTCTTATTTTTAACGTGTTTGCTTTTGTCGGGAGAAAAAAATTAAAAAGTTGCGTGGATAATTAGAAAATTAAAGAAAACTCTAAGTAGGTAACCTTTTAACTACTTTTTAAAATATAATTTTTATTCCAAATTTGAAAAATTGAAATTAAATTAAAGTTTGACAGGAGCTGTCAGTTGTGTGATAATTGGTGCGATAGACAGAATGTCGATTGAAAATATATGGTTTGAAACAGATGCATCGATCTAAATTACATTGGTTAAAAGGTAATACTTATCATGATACAAATTCGAATTCTATATGAATAATAGTGATAATAATATATCATTTTTCTATATAAAGGTGTCAGTAAGGCTGAAAGGAAAGGACTGAGAATGTGGTGGATCGAACACATCGATTCCATCCTCAAGGAAGGCCAGGTCAGAAGCAAGAGAAATAGGAGAGGTTGTATGAGAAATGCTATGTTAGTACAAGAAACGAAATAAGTGTGCTCGGATAGAGGAGCTTGGAAGTTTCTTCTCTCTGCCTACCTCTCGTATCACGCCCTGTCAACAATTCAATGTCTATGATTATAAAAATGAAAAGTTGATCAATATGGCTATGAATTGATTGAAATGCGCGTGCTGTATCTAAGGGTGCGTTTACACCAAACGAGAATAGAGCCAGAGCTATAAATAGAGCATTCTTTCTTAGTATTTGATATTGACACCAAGCAAACTAAAATGAGCAATGAGCGTTCGCTTGGTGTTAATGTCAGCCATCAGGAGGGAATACTCTATTTTTGGGCCTGGCTTTATACTCTCTCTAGAATATTTTGAATCAATTGAACTCTATTGACCCCCATTTAGAATTGCAAAGGAATTATTGATTAAGAAAAGAAGTTTATAGTCTCCAATTTTGAGGCATGACGGGAGATGTAATATGTTGTTGCTTAGCTCCCTTTTACTAAATGCTTTAACCTAAACATGTCCTTTTTTAGGTCTTCACTTGTTTGCGAGTGTTATAGAAAAAAAATGTCCTTATGCTCTGTAAATATTGTACAGTTTTATTTAAACTTGAGGTTGAAGAAGAGTTCTAATAAAATGTGTAGACTATCTTATTTACCAATCTATACCTACTAGATAAAGTTCTGTTAACTATAAACAAACTGTCAACGGTAGAAGCTTGAATACATCCAGACAGTACATGGCTCGCTCCTCAAATAAACAACAAAAAGAGAACCTACTTAAAGCCATGTTAAATCCTCTCTCGTGCGCAGGTCACTAGTCTCAAAAAAGACACGTGCCATGGTGAAAAAGCCTTCGTAAACCAGGTAAACCCGTAACGCAACCACTGTTAAGGTTTGTTATTCCACAGTAGACGATACCTATTATACACTCTTCATAATATTTACTTTGGTTTTGTTGTGTGCTCTTAGCTTCTCTTCACATCTTCCCAAACAGGTTTTGGAGGACTTAACACAGGCCATCTCTGGGTAGGAGCGTGCTTTGTGCAGTCTCGCAAAGTCCAGCTGCATCAGCAGTAACAACATCCAATTTGATGTATTGTTGCATTTGCGTGCAAGTCCAGCGCATAAGAACTCTTTGTCCTTTTACGAGATGATTCCACTCACGTAGAACGAGAATAGTTGTTATAATTATTGCATTTCGCTATAAGTTGCACATTCTAAGGACTCTTGAATACTGCATTGTGTATATAAAGATTATCTGGCAGCGGTATCAATGTCTGAAGAAAGCCGCAAGGATATGCGATTTTACACATCTACAAGGCTTTATAACATACCGCTTCCATTTTTCTTCCGCTTATCATAGAAAATTGATGAAGACGTGAATTTTGTAAGTTTTTAGTGTTAGTTCATACTCGAATATCTATGTTTGCCTTCGCAAGTCACTTGTTCTAATTATCGCAATGGAGAGCTCTTTTTTCCTCCCTATGCGTAAAGGGAGTTTGGATTGGCTCTGATTGAAAACAAAAGTCATATTAACCTGTTACATAAAATAATTAATATGAAAACGTTGGAATTTTAAAAGAGTTATTTCAACTAAGACGAACTAATTTAATTTGTCAACATTAACTTTATAGGATTTGTGTTTATATTGAAAAATATTGACTATAAAGATCAACGCAGTTTTTTAATGTTTCTATAAATGAAGAAACAGAAGGGAAAATAGGTGAAGGTACCTTCAAACTTTATGTTGAATATAAACGATCGGATCTACGATCGTTGGTTGTCCTAAATAGAAGGATGTCTTTGGGGTTATCTATCCAAATATTTTAAATCCATTTTAATGATCCTGTAACCCGAGCCTATGGATGTTTTGTCTTTTTTCTCAAATTCAATGATATAAAACTATGAGAAATCACTTATCCATACAATCCTCTATTTTAATTTATGTTTTTCGTGAAATCCTACGAACGACAAACGTTTAATTTTCCACTTGGTTGAAGCCTTTTGAATCAGAACATTATGAAGTATTAAAGTAACAGATCCAATGGATGCCTCGTCATTCCCTTTCATCGTGCTCGAACTATTTGTGTCGCCGCAAAAGACATTGAACTTCACTGTCCGACTGCTTTGTCTCTAATTAATTACTCAATATTGTTTTTATTTTGTTGGAAAAGTTATTGCCGCTAAATAAAACATCCAACGACAGTATTATACAATACAATATCTCTATTATAATAATATACTTTCTCCATTTGATGTCATACACCAGTTTTATACAAAGTATTTTAAATTATACCCTATTTTGTGTTGAATAAATTATAAAGTCTATCCAGCCTATGATAGTTGCCTAACAGCCTGTTCTCACTTATCATGTGTTGGATCCGAGTTTTAATCGGGTGCTCTGATGGCAGTACATTTCAAATGGAGGTATTCTCACCTATTCGGCCCGATTGTTACCAGAGCACCCGATTAAATTTCCCATCCGACCCATGACAATTGGGAACATGCTGTTATCCTATATGCATACAAAAATAATACAAAATTTTGCGAGTTCGGTACTAGCTTAGGAAATATGTAGATTTTGGGAGTGACAAGATCAAGGATGCCAAGACTTTGAAATATTGAGAGATCAGTGATGTTTGGGGATTGATTTAACTTCTAGATAGTATAGACAGGTTTATATTTCACCAAGTCAAAAGATTAAAAAAGGGACGTAAACTCTTTGTCATCATAATATTATAGAATTTGAAATCCTCCGGACCGACCTGAGTCGCAGGGATGGACGGGTTTCCGTACAAGTGCTGATAGAGAAAGATTTGCCACAGTGGTGGTAGACAATAATTAAGAAACGCTATTATTTTTTTGCTGTTTTTCCTCCAATCAGGGTCCCGTAGGCGAGAAATTAAGTTCTCACACCCTGCTCCGTTCCTTCGAAGCAGAGATAAGGCATTTGGACATGGTGTGTGAGAAGATCAACGTAACTGTGCAAGATCGAGCGCAGTGAAGTGCTTCGTTGCCTCCCTATGCCACTAAATGGTATCTTAAAGGGATTAAAGATGGATAGATTCGTTTTTATCACTACGCCGACAAAATGTAAACAATATTTATAATAAAAATAATAGTACACGGTAAATAAAAACATTTTCGCACAATGTTTTAACATCTTGATCATTACACGATTTAAAAATGGACTGTGAAATCATCGTTCGTACAAATCCATTAAATCAGCACGTTTCGAGGTATGAAATAATAAATTTATATAGAGACATAACAACTCACTCTGACAAGATGACAAATCGCCTTCGAAAATAGCACAACAGGCGTGCATTTAATTTTTACCTGTTACATCAAAATTAATCTTAAATTTCTACCTGTCCGTGACGTTTTGAAGAAAATAATTCTCTTCCCAATGTCATAAAGGATAGCAGTGCTTTGTCCCAATCACGCCAGACCTCATTGTGTTGTCGCGATCCCCTTCAAACAACCCAAAGACCAAGAATCACCCACCGTGAAGTCCTACGCCAACCTAAAGGATATGAAAACAATGATAATATAGTTTAACAAAAAAGGTAGTTATTATTATGGACCACGCTTCAGTAAAGAAAAAAAAAACAAACAATCAGTTTTAAATAATAATATAATGTCCGCCCCCCTTAAAAATAAATAAAACAATAATCCGCCCAAGTTTCCTAACAACTTGTTTGACATTTTTAAATCGATTGATTTATATTATGTAACTTCTGTCTGTCTGGGTGTGTTTTTTTCGTTACATTCGTCTGTCTTTATATATATTTATTTCATATATTGCAAATGTTATGTTTTATTTTGATCTTTATTTGTTTCCTCTCATAGCGATCTTTAGAACCCTCAATCTTGTAATTTTTATTTCGCTGTTCCTTCGGTGTTCTACCTCCCTCATCGATATTCGTATTGGTTTCTTGCTTCACTTTGTTATTAGACAGTCTTTCAGAACCCATGAGCTTACCAGAATAGCTTCGTCACTCTGTTCTATCTCAGATAGTTTCCTTTCTTACAAATTCTGCGGTTTTCATCATAAAGATTACTACCTCAAAAAAGTAAGCTACTTCATTATGAAAGATATAATTAGGTACCTAAAAAGACACATACAACCAAGAAAATTCTAAAAAGTTACCTATTAAAATTAAACACTAATTAATTAGGTATATGATCAAATTGTTGGTTCTGTAATGTTTAAAATTCAGTAAAAAACCAGTTAAGGTGTACGCAGACTTGTTGATAAAAGAGGTTCCTTTCTCGAACTTTAAGGAGATGATTTGGCAAATTGAAATAAATAAGCCACCTTATGAGAGCATGCACATTGCTCTTATTATTGCGCAAAGAGGAGGACCTTTAGAAATCACCTTGTTTCTTATGGCCACAGTCGTTCGAACTGCAGCAAACTTGATAGCAGAAATTAACTAAAATTTAGTCATTTTCACAGTTGAACTTTTGAAGACACAAAGCACAGACTATCTCATAGGATAATAGAATAGGATTCTGAAATAAAAGAAGTCAAATCAAATAAAACAACCGAAATTACAGTGCCTAAATTACTGCTAAATAATTATAATTTATTCTAATTGTTAATATTTATGCACCCTGTATAATCTACCACTTACCTGTAGAATGTTATTATTCAAATTTTAGTACCGACCTAATTTAACCATTAGAACACTTTTTGACGTTTTACCTGTTGAGATTGACAAATTGATTATTTTCTTAATGGATTGGTTTATGTATTGTATAACACTTTCCTGAGTTGTCAATTTGTAAAAGAGCGTCATTAATTTAAGGATCAAAATAATAATAAATTGAAAACTTTTGATATTCATTGAGTATCTATAGGTAGGTGTAAAGTGACAACTTCAAAAAGAAAAGTAGGTACTACATATAAAACGCATTTTTTTCATTTCTCTGGCGCTCGTCCACTTTTTGCTATATCGTTCAATTTAAACAATCATCCTGAACGTGTGTTGATCTCATTAAAAAAATTAACTCAAAACTGTGGTAATTAACTGTAGGTTCTGTTGTGATAGTAGAAGATGTTTAGAACCGGGGATCTATTTTAAGCCATGAAAGTCGGCGACAGAACCTTAGGCTACCAATGACTTCAATAGCAATATTCCCGTTAATTTTTAACCTTAAAAGTATGTTCTTCATAGTATGAATCCAAAAGTCCGTTAAAATTTAAAAAAAAAAGTTATCTATTGGCCCCATCTTTAAAGCAAACACATCCACCCTCAATTATACCAAAGACAGAGGTCAGGTACCTGTTCGTATAGTGTTATCAAAATCTAAGACATTGTATGCTCAATATTAGATATCAAACTAAACTAAGTAAATGGTACGCTTGGCTAACCACTGGCCTCTGTTTCTGTCTGTTCCCCTACACGAAGTGAGCCCCTAGCCATGTTAGGGTTGTCAACTATCTTCATTTAATCGGGATTGAGTATTAGTATCCGAAAAAAAATAGTGTGAAAAACGTTTTGTCGTCAAAGAAAAACAGGATCTTACATGTAGTTAGTTACTGAAATACTCTTGTTGACTTAAAATATCTTCAATTTTTATTTAAGTGCAGGAAGTCAGTTTTTCTTACTGTGCCTTCCTACGCTGTTGTCTTTTATTAGCCTCTTTTTTATTTATACAGGATTGATTACACACGGATAATTATTGATTAATACGTCCAATTCACTAAGGTCACAGAGATGTATATAGTCATTTTGCCCAAATATCGTTAACTTTTTTATTTTAATGAAACTGTTCGTTAACAGTAGGTACCTATTGTCGGTAAAAAAGTTATGATTTTACCTACAACTTCCTTAAAAATTCACAGAACCAAATAATTGGCCTCTTTCATGCTTTTTCGAACGTCGCGTCGCTTCTATGTCTTATGTAATCATTTCCTTGTTGTTCATTTGAGCGATGTTCATTTTATCTATTCTAAAGACGCCTCTTTTCCTAACCCCTATATAATTTATTTCATGTTCATTTGAGCATTCTATCCCGAAATTATTACCATAGTGCAAGTTGGCAACCCTACTTCCTAGCACTGACTACACTCCACGCAACAATCAGGCAGGTACCACGTATTTTGATAGTCGCATTGTCTAGCCCCGTAGTAGCTCGCTGCACTATTACCAGAGCATCACCATTCGTGGTTATAACATATTCGTTGTCTCTATGGTGAAGCCTGGTACATAGTACTTAGTAGGTTGGCGCATTATTTTAGTGGAAGGGAACTTTTTCATTTTTTTCAATGGCGGCTCGTCAAATTTTTATTTTATTTGTATTTCTGTATCTTCATATTACTTTCTGGATTTGTCCATCTGTGTAGTCTCTCAAAATCTTTCTGTCATCTCCACTCCATCGAACGGTATGTTTCTCCCACATTAATATGTTGTCTACCGCCATAGGATATTCCTATTATATGGTGTGGGAGGAGGTCGTCTAAGCTGTGCGAAATTGCGCGCATTGAAGAGGTCTTGTTGCCACCCTATGCTCCTATATGGTCAAAAAGGTATTACATATATGTAGGTAGATAGACAGTTAATAGATATATTATTAAAGTTGTTAAATCCCGTTTCATATAAGCGCTTTGAAAAGGATAAAACTATAAGTACCTAATTATTAAAACTGAAAAATATACTGAAGAAAATATGATGCATTTAGCCTTGGCTTCTAATGAAGAAAAACTTATTCCTATATTAAATTTCAAGGTTGTAGCAAAAATTATCATTTCTGACTTTCATTTTAACATGTACCTAGTCCTAACTTCAAAGGTAACATTTGCTTTCTCCATCTGAATAAGCGATTTCTTATCAAGTTTTCAAAATATATAAAAAATCAAATTTGAAATTAAATAAAATAAACGCACGAGTGACCCGTGGTTCCAATACGTAGATCGGTCCATTGCCTTTTTAAAACAAAATGGCCGCCATGGTAACTTAGTTCGTGTTTCCGCCGCACTCCCGCGTTAGCGCTTTGGCGTCACATCCGCTCACAACTACAACACAACACGATATTATAATACTATTCTCATACTAAAGCCTTCGGGTAAATAGTAAACACATCTTTTACTATGGTGCTTGAGTTTTTTTCTGTTTTATCAGTGAAAAGTGGATGAAAACTTGAATATTCTTTATGTGAAGTGTTTAATAAACATATAGGGACATGTGCTTGAGTGTTTAAAGTGTATTTGGGACCTTGTTCAAATATGACGAAAGGAAAAATGCCTTCTACGACCGCCCTGTACCAGACGTGCAAGGTAAAACTTTAGTTAAACCCACCTGTAGCTGTGATTTTACTTATAAGAGCGAAATCTTTTAATTTACCCCAAAAATATTATTCTTATTATGTATCCATTACTTTTGTATTATATTTAATGAACATAAATATTTATTTTGTTTATTTGTCATATTTTTCAAACAGAGTAATCTGTCAATATTGTCTTCCAGTTTTTGCGTCGCGTTTTCTTAAATTTATTGTTGATGACTTATATGATTTGTATACCTATATGTAAGATTCCTTAGTATTGATTTTTTTTACAATTTTAAACTTGCTTGTAACCAAAACTATATCAGGGAACGTAATAAATGAGTAGATTATAATTTATTATTTATGCAACTTATTATAAAATACCGGTATAAATCACTAAATTGAGAGTGGAAATGGAAAAAAATACCTGTCAATTTTTTCAGCATCCAGTAGACGTATGTGAAGAAGGATTAAATCTACATGCCTGCTTTATTTAACCTCTAGATTAACCTACCATGACTGAATTATTTTCTGTATTTCATTTCGCGTTAATTTTTTTTTAATTTTAAAATAAAATGTAATTTTTTTATTTTTATTTTGAAATAAAAAAAATATATTATAGCTTTATTTTTTGATAAAAACAAACAAATTAGTTTTTCCTAATACTTAATAAAATCTGAAAATTATCCTTGATATGATAATGTCTTTGTTCTCTGTACCTATTAAAAATGTTTTATCGATACCCAGTTGTCTCAAAAGTACCTGGAGTGTTTGAAAGCATAAAGCTTTTAGACACCGCACTTTGACTATAAGATACTATAATAGCTGTATAGTTATAATTATCGCTGTAAACCTAAAAGTACCTATGTTCCTATCTGTACCATAATAGCTAAAGGTCCATTATGAGTCACGTTGGTACCACCAGAGTCTATTGTGGTTGCTACAGTTATTGTCCCAAGTAAGTACATCTTGCTTTAGCTTACTGTCGTAGACTTATCTCGTGTTATTGTACCGTGGAAGTATAAGAAAAGTATCTACTTTAATACTGCTATCATAAAGACAGAGTTGTACCTAGATATTAAAATTGGTGTAATTAGAAAAACTTAAAAAAGTGGCCCGGTTTGCCAGTTGTTGCAGAATTTGTAAGATTACCACAGGATCAAACGAACTATTCAATTACGAGTTTCCAACATGAAGAAGCTTCTTAATCAATGCATTTCATGATTGTACATCATCATTTTCCATCATGTGTCAAACTATGACTGTGTGTTTTGACATTAACTGCATAGAAATTGTAGTCAGTCGACGACTTTCGCACAACGTGAGTTCAAACTTAGGTGCTAACCTACATGCTCTTTCACTCTTTTTTTGGAAAGTGTAATTGTGTGCACTTTTGATTAGCCCACATTAAATCATTTAAAAAACATCTCTTCGTCCTTCTCAGCGATATCCAGCACGTAGTTTGATATTTTCCTGCACTTTCTTAGATTGTTAATTGTCTAACATTGCTGTATGAAAGTATTGTTTCATTTTCTTTGCACATCGACCATATAACCTATTTGATGGATGTAATTAGAAAAATATGCCCATATGATCAATTTCACAACAAATTAATTAGTGTCCATAAATAGATACTTCATGCCGTATAACTATATCATTATCATCCCAATTTTATTTTTTTAAGTACTCAAGTCTGTCTGCAAGTAATTACGTTTTCGCAATTTATTATTTTCAACACTTAGATCACGATTCTAGCTCTCATTACATCAGTCAATACGCGGGTACTCGAACTTCGATACGAAAGATCCATTACGGCGCACGTATAATATAATATAGATAGCCTCGTGGTGCCTCTCGACTTGGCGCTTTTCTCCCTGCTTTGACCTCCGCTTTTAACCGATCCAAGTAACAATACGTCACGATAGTGAACAGTAAGAGCACTGTCTTAACTTATACGGAAAGTAAGAGAGACAATATGCAAATCATGACATTGTTTTACAAACTCTTAGTTATGATTTCGTGATAAACAACAATAAGAATATTACTATCATAAGATCAGTACCTTTAATTCAAATGGACTACGTGAGTAGTATCATTTGTGAAAAACTCTTGTTTTAAATCCCTGATTTTCAAAGTATAACTTTAACTGTATATGAAACATCTGATTTTAAAAAAAAACTAGATATTTTTATGGCCTTCATTTTTTCGACCCAAAGTCTTTACTATTTAAAATAAAAGAAACTTAAAAATTTCTCCTTAGAAATTCGTCCAAAAATTAAGAAACAGATATTTCACCAAACAAAGTAGCGAACCCCAAAGGATTCTTCGGCACATACATAGGTACATAGAAAAATTGCTTCTTGCTTCAGGAACATCATAAAAAAGTTGAAAAACAAACTACTTCAATCGAGATTATCTTAAAATAAGCCCAAACAGGCATGTGATATATTCTCGTTATGTATAAAAGCACGGTATTATTATTGTTCATGGACAAAAATCTACGATCCTGTACCTAGTCACATAAATCGTAGAACAAACCAAGCTTTCATTTAATACTTACATTCTTTTCGTATTACTCTGGGAAATTTTTCTCTGACGTTCTAGGCTACGTCAATTTCAATCTTAAGCAACTTTGAAAACCTTGAACCCTAGGTTCAGCGTCGGAAGCCGGGTCAATGCTTCTGTTCTTGTATCGTCTCAACAAACTCATACATTAGGTCTAGGGGCTGACAAACTCCATAGGATTGCTTAAAAACCTTAATTAACCATTATAATCATCTTAAAATGATCACAAATATCAAACTTCAATATTAAATTTTATCAGTTGTTTTGTTTAGTAACCCTTAAGAAGAGTAGACTGGTGGACAACGAATGGCGCCACTTTTAACAATATACATCATTATTCCACCAAGGTATAAATTTTCTTTGCAACTCAACATCCACCTCCAAGTCGTTCGCATTATCCTCTCTTCAGGCCAATCACCGTCTAACGCAGATAACTTGCGGCACGAGTTCGTAAGACAACATTAAGAAACATTTTTTATTCTTCAACAGCATCCAAAGCGGTTGGGTAGGTTCCCGGGTGTACAAGCAACCAGTTTCTGGCAGCGTATATCCCTTGTCTCAACTTTAAAGTCGCTTTTCAACGAGAGAGAACGGGATGGGTGTATGGATATTAAAATAGTATTATATTTGACCGCAAGGGTATCTAGGCAATTTTCTTGTATTATATAAGTTTATATCATGATGCTATCTTGCGGTCTGGATAAATTAAGTCTTGGCGGGAATCTGTTGGTTGATTTTGGAGGGAATTTCATTTCGAACGCGACACGCACCTACCGCGTCTTTTGAAATCCAACGGATAGTCGTTTGTTTGTTTTGCTTTGCGGTTTTATTAAATTGGTACATTAAATATTTCAAAATCGCTTTTGTTGCTTATCAGATCAAACTAAAAGAGTCATACACAAAACATCACTCAAGTTGATTTTTTTCCTCTTGAAGACAACAAAAATACCTCGATGTTTTACAACAAATACAAAAATTTATGAGTATCTTTCGATAACAAAATTAAGACGACAATAAAATGGCTTTAAATAATATGTACCAGAAATAAATGTACCTACTCTTACTAAAATTTCAGTTGGTATGAAACCATGATTATATGCATTTATATATTTATTTCTTAAATCCAACTTCAGAATGTAGGAATGCTGTCTAGAAAAATACAGTGAATAAAGAACCTCTTTTTACAACAATGACTGATTCTTGTATCGTTCCAATCCCTAACTATCTGTAATACACTATTTCATGTAAATGACAACACTTAATTACACAAGTATAATGAGACATCTTTTGAATAAATCACGCAACACTTTTGACAAATTGAATATTCCCATGATTCACTCCGTTTTTATTCTAGAAACTAAACAATACTCTTCAGCAATAAATATTAATAAAGCAACGAAAACATTCTTCTAATTACGTATATAAGCTGAGCCACTATCGCTGTTCTATCTTATCTCCGCAATTAATCCGACACATACACTTTTGATGTACGATTTACAATATGCAATTTCTATAATATGCATTGTCTCGACAGAGGCGCGATAAACTATTAATTGCTTCCGTAATTCATGTCAGACTTATTGTCTTCAATTGAAACAGCAATAGAAATCACTAGTAAAACGTTAGATTGATGTTTTTGGTAAAGGAAATGATATTGTCTCCCATAAATTCAAATTAAAGGTTTCGTAGAAGATCACTAGACTACATTCTACATACTTCAGACTATTTCTACGTGGACCTATTTCAATATTTGCCATTCGTCAATTGCATCTAGGGCTTTTTGGAGATCTTATTACACCATTTTATAGGCGGTTGACCTACGCTACTACGCCTATTATGGGGTTTGAGTACACATTTCCCTATTGAGGGTTTTTCTGAAGTAATGAAATTTTGCCTTATTTTTTCAAAAAACAAAAATTGTCCATATAGGGATATTTAACTGTTAATCTCAATTCTAAGACAGCGTGTCAACTCTAAAATTGGTTGTTGTGACAAAACTGAAATATGCGATCCATATGGGAATCGAATATGTGATCTAGATTCTAAAAAATAGCCTACTTTAATTGTCTAATCGAAAATATCAAATTTTACTAAAGCGGTTTTCAAAATATCTCAATCATACAGTAACGGTGAAAAATAACAGATTGATTTTCTCCACAACTACAGTCAAGATGTTTGAAAAATATATATATATGCAACGTAGATTAAACATAAATGATTTCACGCCTCATATTATATTAGAAAGATATAAATTTATAATAATTTATTGAGATTCACTGTAATAATCAGAGCGACTGATTTGAGTCATACAATGTTTTGCCAGCAAAAATAATAAGTAAACGGAATTGATAGTCATTGTTCCATTAGGCGGGGAAATCACGAGGCATCATTGGTAATAGATTTAGTTTTGTACACATTTAGCCAATTTGTAAGTAAAATAAAATGTTTGAATATGGTCTCCCGATACATCTCCTACATCTACATTCATTGTAAAGGCTGGTTACCTTGAAATGGGATTATTTAAATCTGAACAGAAGCGGAAAACTTCGCTTCAGAGTCACAGGTTATCTGATCTACAATTATATCTTAATCTGTAAAATTTAAGGATAACTATTAGGTGAATTCATCTTCACAATTATAGGCTCTAAATCCCAATGTCGACTTGGCTTCACTAAGAGTCGACGACGTTATCTTCTCCAGTTTACTGAGACCAGTTTGTGAAGTCACTTTCGCAGGAATAGACCATCACTCTCTCATTGGGTTGTCCTCTCTCTTTCGTCTCCCCTTTGGAACACTCTTTATCACTCTTTATAGAGTGTTTGGATTCACTCATAATGCTCTCATTCCTCCAATTTTTATTTTCAATACACGGTATAGTATTTATACAATTTTCTTCATAATAGTTTATTGTTTTGTAAAACAAAACCTTACCAAGCACATTCCAGAACGCTAATACTATGTTATATTGAAGGCTTTATAAGAGTTTCGCAGAAACACGATATTTTTCACCACTTATTGTGAAAGCGTTCTAATAAGCTCTGGAGGGCTGTTGTTATCAATCAACCTGCATACATAATAAGCATGGATTCATTCATAGCCGGCTACTGCTTCTATTACTCCACACCCAATCATAATAATAACATAGGCTATCATTACTTTCGCATTCCACACTATGTACAACCGCAACTTGTAAGTCGGGATACGACTACATTATATCAGTTTTAATCACTCGTTTCCTGTGACATGCGCATACGCACGTTCAGCCATCCGAGCTCAAATAGACTTTTTGTGGTCACAATTGTATTACATGCTGCAATACATTCATTCATTAGAGCGCCTGCGATACGTTCTGAATTTTAATGAGTACAAATGCCTTCATTGACATTGTAAAAGTACATTTTCTGCATCAATCGGTAAACAATAACTTATTACATTTTATCACACAGTAGCTTTGAGTACTCTTTACTAGAAGTACAGAGTTTACGATTCATTTACGTTGTCATTCGGTTCTATTTCATTCTGCACTCAGAAGACGGTTTTTTCTTTTGAGTCTTCAGAAGGTCATATATATTTCATACCAGTCCTTTTTCAACCATAAGTTTCACAAATTTGACCATCCATACGATGGACCTTTTTAATTTTTTTCGTTTATGATATCGTTACAAACCGTATGTTATCATCCTTAAGCATCGTACTCACTTGCGCCGCGAACGTGTGACATTTAATCAATTTAATCGAAAAGTTAAGTGTATACGTGATTCGAAAAGCGAACGTGAGCGGAACACATGTAGGTATCCTTTTGATAAAATTGATGTAACGATACACGTTCGCGGCGCAAGTGAGTACCGAGCTTTATTGTAGGTACCATTTTTTAGTTTTAAAATAACTTAGTTTTAATAAATGTCCCGTTTTTATATGTCATAAGTTTCTCTTTCAAAGTAAATATTCAGATTTCGTTGTTTCATTAGTACTTACGTAGCCTTTGATTTTATAGATTTAAACACAAATTATAAAAGTTATGTAGAAAATAAACTTTCTCGTACATTTACTTAAGAAATTTTATCTTACATATACTTTGAATTAATGTTAACGCCTCAAGACAGATAGAAACACAAACTTTGTATAAGTATATCAAAATTCTACAAAAAGTCCAAGAATTTGCATTTGATTTTATGAAACTCATTAGTGTATTTCTAGTATCAAATGCGTATAATTACGTAGCAAGTTCGTTTGAAACGCCCTTAAGCTTCTCAACGCCATTAAAATGAAATCACTAATGTAGGTACTAATCGTATGTATGTCTGTATGTCAGAAGTGAGTCAAAATCATCATAATCGTACGCAATGACAAAATTAGATAATGACAATGTTCGTGTATGTCTAAGTTTATTAGAAGTTAGTCTGTGGAATTTGCTGATTCTGATTGTGAGTTGTTGTGTGTATAATATTATCATGTTGTAGAAATTTCATTTTAATGACTTTTTAATACCCGATGCATAAATCGGGTACTTATGTTTCTTTTCCTAAGACCTCATATTCACTTACTTTGGAGGTTTGCTGAGACCCTTTCATAAAGAAGATTTCATGCTTGTCTTAGCACCCCCTTTGAAGGTTCTTCGATTCGAGTCTTCTTTTCCACTGATTTTGAATGCTGTTTTTGTAGTCCTTTCTCGTTAACAAGACCCCATATCATCCATTTATTCGCGAAGTGATCATAATGTATTCAATTTTGATGGTATAACTTCGTTATTATTTGAAAATTTTCAATGACTTTTTTATGTTTAATATAGAAAATTCTTTTCTAACCTTACCTTACCAGGAAAAAAGTTTGATGCAAGTAGAAACTAAACGAAGTTATCCTTCTAAGAATAACACCAAACTTTTTTGCAGTTATCTATCTTTTTGTATTCTAGTAGATAACAGTTATGCGACAATCGATTAAACAATAATAATTACAGCGATCGTACAGAATGCGAAGCACCCAGATGTTCCTTTTTATTTTTCATAGTTTTTACTAGGGATAGACAAACATTCCCGCTTCTCAACCCATCTAGACATAATTACAAGGCATTAAAATAAGCACTACGCACTAAGTCACATTCCATTCCGTTCTCTACCAGCAGCAATCTGTTTACATCAGGTTAATGTGGATTCTGGTGAGATTTAGGGTAACCATTGTTTCATCTCGGACAAAGCGTTACTACAATAATTTTTCATACGTGATTAGTAATTAATCGAGATCGCGTACAATGATTCACTCATTAAAAATTTGCATTTTATTAATCTATTAATTACTTAGTATGTTAGTGGGACAGTTTAAAAAGATTTATATAGGCATTAAACAATAAAACGAGCGTGGAAACTTTCATTGATAAATTTTGTCTACTACGCCTGATTTCGCTTCAATGTAAACTGGTACACCGAGAAAGTGAAATAGAAAAAGTAATATATTAGGTATTGAATTTCTGTTGTTTGCTACTTAAGTACATAAAAGAAATATTTTATTTCTAACAACACACCCTTTAAAGTAATGTTTTCCACAAGTAACACAACCATTTATACATTAGAATTTACAGTCAACCAATTTAGCATCCTTCTTTTCCTTCATAGTTGCAGATTAAAAAAGATAAATTATTTCTGTAATATAAGTTTAAAAAAAAAGTTTGTTTCGTTTCACAGATTCCTTGAAATGATGGTTACCCTCAATTTAACTAACGCACCTGTCCTTAAATAACGAAGGCATACCTTTAGTCGCATTGCGTGTTACTCAATAACTCTAACCTACATAGTATGAGTTGTACTGACATCTTACTTCTAATCATTCCTGTGAGCCGTGTATTTTCATTATAAATCTCTGTATGATATGAATTATTGCTATTTTATACATTCCTTCGCGTAACGCCCAAAGGTGCCATTCACAAAATACCAAAATATTGTTACAGAATTTGCAAATGATTTCTCTATGATTGTACGGTTGCTTTTCAGCTTCGATTATCATTGAAAAACTTTTCATGGTATTTCCTGATATTTTAAACATTTTCCATAGAACTACTAACTACATCCTCTTCGTCATGCTCTTTTGATTCTCTTACTGCGCTCTTGACTTTCTCCCTCTTCAGCCGTTCCTGCACTGTGCTTTTCGGGTTGTCTCAAACTCCCATCTCCACCTTGACCTGATCGACCCATCGTGCCGGGGAACTCCTTCGGCACGTCCCACCATGATGGCGAGTTGTCTTCACACCATTCAATATGGCTAAAAAACTAAAAATTCCCTCAGCTCCCATGGCTGAAAATCTGTGTTCCACACCAACTCTCAAAAGTATCGACACAGTGGTCTGCCTAGCTGTCCACGGAATCCTCAGTATAAGGCTCCACCACCATATCTCCTGGCATCCATTGACCGTTTGCTGTTTATCTCTCGATTTCATCGTCCAGGACTCAGGACTGCAGAGAATTTTCCTAGTTTGGCTTTAAACGATATGGTTATGCATCTATTCTTCCATATCTTGCACAACTTTTTAATTGCATTTTTGGCTATGGTAATACGTCACTTCATTTCACCCTGACATCTATTTTCACTGCACAGCTTCGATCCAATGTAGACCCAACGTCAGTCAGACCTTCTGATTCGTCAAAGAGTCTCCATTTCAATAAGTATTATTTATTGGTATACAATTCTCTATTCTAGCAAGACCATCAAGCTGCTCATCTCATCTATGTAATTAGACTGGTGGCATCAGCATGTTAAGGTTAATAGAGATTTGCTCCCGTCCTGATTCTTTCTTCCCAGCCCTAAGTTACCTTCTTCAATCTCCTAATATAATAATTGTGAAGAAGGAATATGTACATCCTTTTCTTACACTTTTTTGTTTTGGACTTGTAACATTAAAATGAAGCTAAAATAAATTAAAACAATCCGGAAGTAGGTATCTATCTTCCCACATAGTTTTTGAAATACTTCAAATAAAGTTACAAATCCATTGTTTTAAACAGAATCATGCGTACAATTTGTATCAGGGATTCATAAAACTGCGATGGTTGTAAGTAGAAAATTTCATAATAAATGATAATCCAAACATGCTACATACTGGCACACTGTAATTTACATACCCAAGATAATAATATTGACTTTTATATTGCTCTATTATTATAACCATGCGAAAATTTGTAATGAATTGTTACATTTTCCATCATTATGGTTTCCTGATACAACTTCCATTCATACAAAACGTTTGAACCTGTGAAACTAGTTTACTATGTCTGTTGTTAGTTTGTTGTTCGTTACATGTTCAATCTCCACCGTTTTGTTTGAGAGAGGAAACGATTTATAATGACCAATGCTCAAACATTTCGCAATCCTTCTTGCACCGCGGATTCCTACTAACACGGTAATAATTTCACGGCTTATTAAACTTTTAATATAAAAGGGATTCAAATTATCTACTCAAAACGTTGTAAAATTGTATCTAGATATTTAGATACTTTATAACTGTTGCAAATAATGTGTATAATCCAAATGATTTTCTATTATGATCCGTTCATAATTTAAGGCTTCAATGCAAATCTCGATAAGTATCCGTTTATGGTCTATGGCCTATGGGGTATTTTAGGGCAATAATGCAGGTATTACGAACCTTATCAATTTTTTGCGAAAAAACTAGTTTTTTTCACGAATATAAATCCTTATTGAACAGAATATTTTCACTGAAATTAATAAACAGTTCCAGCGGATTACCAAATTAAACTCACGTGTTCCGAATGAGTCATAGGGTGTCGTTTCTGTTGGATGAGCAGGGCACACGCTGTCTGCGATAGGCAGACATCCACTGCATTTACCAACTTCCAAAGGGGAGCGTTGCACCCTAATTTCTACAAAATTTATTGCTGTTAAAATTTAATGATGCACACACAAACGTCATCGGAGACAGGTGTCTGCGTGTCTTCCAAATATTTAAATTAGTTCATAAATTTAATTTGCCGCCGGATTCCGGAGGGATGGAGAGGTAGGCAGAAAGTACGGACTCCCATTTGCTGCTATCCAAACAAACCTTTATTACGCTTTATTCCGCATACATTGTCTACTATTCCTTTAAATCCAGACTTGGCCCTCCTTTAAAACAAATTCATAATACAAAAATTCAATAGAATCTTAAACACATCGTCTGCTTGTACGTACATTTTACTTCTTCTTTCCCTTTTACTGGGCCTGTTTTTTTTTTTTTTAAATAAATGAATCTGTGCTCACTCAAAGTGAACACAAATACACTCCTTGACTCTTTCACAGTAAGCTACTTAAAGCTTGTGTCGTGAAAGAGGAAGATGGTCGGCACCTGGGATCGAACCACGACGTCCGCACCAAACAGTACGAAAGCCGGCGCTGTAACCGCTAGTCTACCAACCACTTCTTTTGCCTGTTACATTCTCGCTGTGTTTGCCTCTTGTGACGTAGATTTCTAGCTATCCTTCCTTCTTTAGGGTGGTCATCCTGAAAGATAAGAGCGTGCCATTTCAAGCCTCGTTATACAGATCTTGTGTCTGCCAACCCAAACTCACATGTTCCAAAACCTTCTCTGTCGTCCTCGTCCGAATATATTTTCAACATCGCATACCCTTCGATTTTCTGTGTTCCTCACTCGTTCTGGCTTTGCCAGCGGTATTTCTAAGTAGGTACCTTCATTTTGCTGATGTGGAGACTTTTGCTTGTGAAAATGTCGGTTCTGGACTCAATTCCATATGCCATAATTGGACGGACACAGGTCTGAAAAAGGTCACCGTTTTAATTATCGGTCGGGTCAGAGGTTTCTATATTTTTTTTTTTACTTTATAATTCTACCAGATATAACAATTGGTGTTAAAGTTAATCATAAATTATTCTCTATCGAAGTCACGTCAGAGAAAAATCACAAAAACCCAAATATTATCTACACTGGCTACTATTGGACGGTTTTTGTTCAAAGTATTGACGCCCTAGCGATTCATATTGTTTATAGTTTGTTCTAGCATTCAATCTACTAGATAAAATAATGCACACCTGTCTATTCGATCATTAATTTGAACAACCGTGAACTATTATTATAGTAATTGCAATTGAGGTGCGTTACTGCATTGTGTCAATATAGTCGCAATTTGCGTGTGTTCTATCAGTGATAGTGCAGTATGGATAACAATATAATTATTTAATAGTTGTAGAGGTAGCATAAATGCACAATTGTTTGTCTGCGCCAACTGCACTCCCTGTCAATAATACACAATTCCAAAGCCTACTATGTTACATACATACGGTTATTTTATTGTATGATATGAGTATGGAGATTATATTTAAATCATAAAAATATTATAATTGTTGTTGCATTTTATGCATATCTCATGCACAATAATACCAGCCTCGTCATTATGATCAATGTGAAAATATGATTATGAAATAGGACGTTGACTGTAAATAGTAATATGCATAATGTGTATTTACTTTTGTAAGTAATTATAATTATATCATTCCTGTACATTTACATCACATTGTGACGACTGTTACATATTATTTCTAATTACTATCCATCAGGTAGGTACTAAACAGTGCTTTATTATTAGCTCTGTACTAGTTTATTCAGTATATTTTTATAACGTCCGCCAATACCTATTTGTATCTTACTAGCTGATCCGGCAAGCGTTGTTCTGCCGTGTAATTTATTTTATATAATTTCTATTTATTCCCGAGAGCGTGAATCGTCAAGCACATTTAAGACGCGCATGTCTCGACACTCTATAGCCATTATTTATTTATTTATCGTGTGGTCTTATAATGTATGTCACATTTCATGTAAGTTAATATTTTTTTTAATAAATAAGTACCTATACATAAAAACAGCAATTAAAATATTTAATACTTATATCTCCTATTGGATTGTCAGATCAGTAAAATGAAAGTAAATAATTTAAAAACTAAAATAAATTATAAATAATTATGGTTAATTTAAAAGGTTAAAAAAAACAATGGTATATTGGAATTGTGTCTATGATAAATATGCATTTTCGCGCCGTGTGTTTTTTCTTCGTAATGAACTCACAAATAATGTCAAGATGTCATAATGTCAAGAGTTGTAACTTGATTTTATATAGTCTAGAACATTCTCCAAGAAATAGGATGTCAAAAGCAATGATTTTTTTTTAAAAATCCGTTGAATATTTTCTGGTCTAATACGGTCTCAGCTGTATTATACGTATTAGTAGATATAACATAAGAATTTTAGTTTTAAAAAAATGCATGTTTTTCTACAATTATTAATACATTCTGTTTAGCATAGTATTGTCAACAGGATATTTAAAAAAAGCTATGTCTCGTAATTTGTTATAATCCCGCCTTAATATCGTTACAAAATGTCATCCACCAAGTCATCAAATTATAAGTTAACCAATTGTTAAAAAAAAAGTTAACCATCATCCCATTTTCTTCTTATTAATAAAACATAAAACGTTATAGTGCCAGCTAACCATATTGTACACAAGGGTGTTGACACACGACCCGTTATTCACTGAACGGAGGCACGTGTCATCAAAATCGCACCGACCATATGGCATCTTTAAAAACGGGAGGACGATTTTGTTAACATTATTTGGATCACAATCTGTTTATGTAACTTCCATATGCTACTGTAACAGGATATTCTATTAGATATTCATATGTTTTTGATTAAAGATCTTTTCATCTTAACCTTTTAAACCGTTAATCTAATCAAGTGTGAAAATTATTGTGTAATCAAATTAGACGCTCCAAGATAAAGGAGGTGGTACCTAATAGTGAATAAGAAACATAATTTCCTCTTGAAGGCACCTTTAAAACGAATCGTCCTAACAGCATGTTCCGCGGAATATTATGACAGGATGTTTCGCTGATAAAATGTAGGGCTACCCAGCAAATAGACACCTTACCTTTACCTTACCTTTCAGCCTTCTTCTTGTGTCCAGAATTGAACAAAGGCCTCCCTCTTGGACTTCCATACATCTCTGTCGGACGCCACCCTCTTCCAGTGCAGGCCCGCCACTCTTTTAACGTCGTCGGACCATCTTGTCTGGGGTCTACCCACGCTTCTGCGCCCTGTTCTAGGCCTCCAGTCCAGCACTTTCTTCGTCCACCTGCCATCAGACATACGCGCCACATGACCTGCCCAGCTCCACTTCTGCTCTGCGATTCTTTGGGCCACATCTGTTACCTTGGTCTTTTCCCTAATCCATGCATTCGCTTTTCGGTCCCTAAGTGTAATATTTAACATTCTTCTCTCCATTGCTCTTTGAGTAACACGAAGTTTGTGCATGATTCTTTTCATTAGAGCGGATGTCTCGAACCCATAGGAGAGCACCGGGAGTACACATGCATCGAATGTTTTCTTCTTCAGATGGATGGGAATGTTTGGGGATTTTAGGACATTTGATAACTTTCCAAATGCGGCCCATCCTAAAGCTCTTCGTCTTTCCAGTTCGGCTTCCATGTTATCCCTTCCCAATTTAACAGTGTGACCCAGGTAGACATAGGACTCAACCCTTGATATATTTTGACCTCCAATTGTAATCGGTTGGGATAGATTTCTGTTAGACATGATTTTGGCTTTACTCATGTTCATTTTTAATCCCACTTTACCGCATTCATTTTTGAGGTCAGCCAACATTATAGTAATTTCTTCTTCTGTGTTGGCGAAGAACACGATGTCATCTGCGAACCTCAGGTTTGTCAATCTTTCTCCGTCTACATTGATACCATAATCATCCCAGTCCAGTTTTCGGAATACGTCTTCCAACGCCAGTGTGAACAGCTTTGGAGATATGGTGTCCCCCTGTCTTATTCCTCTCTGGATATAGATTTTGTTTGATGGCTCATGGAGTTGGATAGTGGAGGTAGCACACTTGTAGATATTTTTTAAAAGATTCGTGTATCTATGATCAATTCTACAGTTATCAAGACCTCGCATACATACACAATTTCCTTTTTCTTCCAGACCTTAGCAAGTTTGTTTTTGTATAGAATGTGAAGCGTCAGTTTTAGATTCATTAAGTTCTATCGCCAACAGAGCGAATCAAAGGTTATCCTGATGTATCAACATGTGACTGAATCTTTTTACTGACCCAGTAGTTAAGCTTTCCCAATTTAATCCCGGTCATTTAAGAAATGCTTTAAATTATCATGTCATAGAATGTATGACCATTGACTTGAAAAAACTGTCTTCTAAGACATAGAATTCCGTCGGCTTTATTGACTTCTCAGAATAGAGAAGTGTTAAATTATGATTGTTTGTTCAATTTTTGCGTTTATTTATTTGTCTATTTTCTTTCTTTTACAGGTGCTATGGCATTTGGACATATTCCGCCGAAGTTTCAGGGAGCTCTCTGGACACGCCTGTATGGGGAACGCTTGTATATTCTGCGCTCTAAAGGTACGTTTCTATTATATTACATTAGAATTAAAGGCACGTGTCCACATATCCAAACATCCTACATGTCCATTTGGACAGAAACGAAACCAACTCCCACTGGATCTGCATAAATTATACGTAATTATGAATAAATTTAATGATGTTGTGTATGCTGTTATATATTTATTCATGTGATGTGTATGATGTTATATATTTGAGCACAAGAAGTAATTACGTGGGTGGACAGAATTACTTTTCTCTTCCAGTTTTAAATACTTTGTTTATACATGTGTAGGTTTTCACACCTTGTGTGTAAATAGAGTCTGTTCGTTGAGTCTGTGATTCCCTTCGAAAAATAGCATTAATTATTATGATATAACCATTATAGTTTTGAAATACCATAAAGAATAGTGGGATATTCTCACACCGCCCTAATTCGCTTTTCTAAGCAATTCCAAGATCGTCTATACACAGACATTTCACCCTCGTTCTGTCCACATTTTATCGCCCTTCATGATTGTTTGCAACCGTCCACTCCGTTTGTGATCGTCCACTGCAGGACATATAGTTCACGCCAATCCACCCTGTCTCTGGTCGTCCCCATTCACTCTGCCCCAACGGTTCGCACGATGTTGTCGCTCCACCTCATCGGCTGTCTTCCTACATTTCTTCGGCCAGTCTCTGGTCTCCAGTACGTCTCTCTCCTACTCCGCGATTAGTCTGCAGGATACATGATCACTGATCAGCCCACCTCCATTTGAGTCTAACAATTACATCACCACATTGCGTACCTCCTCACATTTAATCCTGAATTGAACCTATGGTGTAATAAATCGTTGTTAGAAAAGTAGGTACCTACCAATGTCGGATTATTCTCATTTCTAAACCACCCGAAACCATGTTCCACGGTTTAGACACATATTTTTCCATGATGTTCCACAGGCAGCCTTCTACCAGCTTATGTGACTACATGGATGCTTATGATGCTTCTAACTATTGAGTAGGTATATCAGATTTTAAGACTCACAACAGTCGAAATACAATCAAAATCGCAGGTAGTCACCGATCAGACGAATCCGCAACAATTTCCATACTCATTCATAATTACTATTACCTACGCAAAGTACTTACTTGGAAAAGTTATGAATGAAATCATAGTATTATGCAAATGTCAATGTGTAATGGCGTTATACACGCACATGTAGGTATGTGTGTGGTTCGCCATAGTATTTTAACCGCCATACGCTTAGTATCGCCGCGTAGGTCCACCTACTAATCAACCTGTCACCAAGCAGCCGGATGAATACTTCCATATCAGACGTTGTACTTTTGACTACGCTACCAGGGCTTTTGGATTCGGCATACTTAAATCATATCGCGTGTCAAACTTCCAAATAATTCCATTCCATTAAGTTTTTTTCCCTTTAACAATGTACGCTTATTCCTTACTTGACAAATGGTTACTATTAAAAGTAAAATAGTCACATATAGACATAATTAGAACGTTGTGCACCAACAAAGCCAATAGGCAATAAAGATGAGACATTAACAAAAATTGAAAAATTCATATTCTGGCGCCAAATAGATACAATATGATCGCAGTCACAGTCTTTGAATTTGGTTGCTCTCTTGTTCTCAACAATTTCCAGCTTTTATCTCTATATCTCATTAATTATTAAATATCTACTTGTTGTATACATGAGATTTTTTGACATGTTGAGAATTCTCATGATTAGGAGTTTCGGAGACTTACACATTACCACCTAACGGCGAACGTTGTTCACTTAATGTGATCACACTAAGCCAGCCTTCGACATAACAGTAGAAGACGGTCGTAAGCCCGTAGTGGTTTGTTCCATTTAAAAATTATGAAATATTAGTCAATAGTTGAAACATATTCGCCTATACTATTTGTTAAGTTCTCCCTTCATGGCCCTACTTCGGGGAATAGGGAGGTAACAAGATTTTCAAAGGAGTAGTATGAGACGAAAACTTTTTTGGTTAGTTGTAGAAGAGTGTCTCTCTTGACCTACCACCTTCCTCTTGTTTTAGATGCCCCGGTAGGATTTCATTTCATTGCTGTATAAGTGTGGCATTCTAGATTCGTCCATTCTGTTTGACGTCGTCCTTTCAGAATCTTCGTTTAACTCTGCCCGATATAGACGTAGCGACTTTTACATCTCTCAGCGTCCTCCGTGTAACTGCCTTTAAGTCATTTCGGATGACCCGTTAACATTCGGCATTATTTTTCTAGTCACAAAACGTATTGCTTTTTTTACTAAATCAAAGCTACGATACGCATGCATTCAGCAGCAAATTTTCTTGAAAAAATACACACGCTTATATCATTCTTCATACAAAACTACATTTCCAAATTGCAATGTCCATCTAGTCTCCACCCGTACCCCTATTCTGTAGCAAGTATAAGGTAGTCACTTGAAAAAAGTGACTACCCTACACTTGCTACAAAATAATAGGGGTACAGGTCTATCAATCATGTGCAACCTGCGTCCATTGAGAGCCAACGGTTCGTACGACATAGCCCCTTAATCGTTGCTGGGGACATATAGGATTGCAGTCTTAGGGTGTCAGAACAGAAAGCGTTTTGTCCATTTATCATCTTACTAGCTTATACCCGTCTTGCTTTACGTTTTTGATTCCGATTGTCAGGCTTGATCGGTAGGTAATTAAACAGGTTCTAGTCTAGCTTCCCATTGCTTAACAGACCTCTATAACTGACATAAGCACAGAAAAAGAAGAATGACACTTTTACAATTTTTGTTTTACCGACCTCATAATATTATACGAACCTACCGACATAATTTGCAAGTTTTCATAGAGAGCTCTGTGGTTTGAATCTTAGCTACATTCCCTACTTTGATAATTAATTAGGCATTCCACTCATAGAGGGTGATTTGTACCTGTCAAACTTCAAAATCAAACTGCAAATTTTTTCATTAAATCTTTATTTATTGAGAATAATAAGATTTGAATAACATTTATATGTATAACAAATCAATCTACAATTATTTTATTACATTTTCATACCGTAATACCAAGATTCCATTCAACGTTTACATGAGTAATTTTGTTTCCAAAAGATGACTTACTGTCTTTTTGAAAAATTTGTATGAAGATCCTACAAAAATAGAGTTTTTTAAATAGCTCTAAATATATTAAAGTTAATGCAGCAAATTGTATTTAAGAACCTTCTCCAGCATTTTGTACGGCTCTGGGCATATTAATATCTGACGTAGCATTTGTATTTTGAGCGTGATGTTCACATATAAGGTAAAAGTATTGTCAAAGGCAAATAAAAAAACAAACATTTCTGAATTATTATGTAGATATATCGTCGATTCTTTAAGAAAATATACGAAAGTCTTAAAAATTATACTAGAAAACGTATTGATCGACATTCGAAAATAGAGTCCATGATCGACATCGTAGCATCGTAACATTGTTGTAATGTCTTCTTATTCTGTCCAAACAGTTTCATCTAATATGAAGGTTTCAAAAACGCCCTTTTTCATAATCCAATTCAAAATTTGCCATAGAATACTCTCATTTATGTTTCGTTAAAGACAAAACATAATATGGGACGACTATTGCGAAATAGTTTAAAACCTCTTGTCTCTCGTGAAACGTTCATAGATAATAGTAAGTGATTTTAATTTAATTTTCAAACACGTATGTATTTAGCCACACGTAAATAAACCAATCGTCCCACACATCTAACACCTTTATTTATATGAGGTTAGTTTAAGAACCTACAAACTAATAAAAATCATAATAATATAAATTAATAAAAATAAATATCGTTTTATAAAGTTTAAGCACCCACTAGTTCTTTGATATAGTTTTTGTTTTTATAGTTTTTATGAAAATAATTCATTATTTATTAAATGCTATTCATTTTTATTGCATTACGTTTGGTTTATTTTTTAAATAAATAAAGAATAACTAAAAAAAATATATTATTACAGTCATACAAAATTATAAATTTTTATTTGAATAAGAACAATAAATCATTATTTTATGTCCTTTTATCTATATAATCTTATGTGGTTTTATATTTCGTCTCAAAAGTCAATATTCTGTGATTTAAATGCTATTTTTCTTATGCTTTTTTTCTTTTATTGCAATCCAACTAATTTCGATCTTTTGTTTCCAACATTGGTTTCCACTTCAAAAATTCTTCGTTTTAATTTTCTCGGTGCAAGTTTGATGGACTAATTGAAATTTGTTCTCCTCCCAAAATAAAATAAATCGATAATTTTCGTGGATTGTTTAAAGGAATAAAGGTGCCCAGTTATCTTCTGTAATTACCATTAGCAGCATAGAGAGACAACAAGAGCCTCTTCATTGCTATCGATCTTGCACATGGATATTGACCATCGAATTCTATCACCAAATCCTAAATTATTTCTAAATATCTTTTATTATGCTGTTTTTTACTGTTTAAGAGTTTGTCAAAATGTGATTCAAAGTTTTAATAAGCTGTCGATAGCATTGTAGGCTTCACTTTAATCTATGTAAGTAAATCTATATCGTGAGTAGATAATCCAATTATTGTGAAATAGAGTGAGTGGTCGTGAAAATTAAGCATAAAATAAGTTGCTCACGATAATAGCGAACTGGATCAGATTGTCTATTCGTAATTAATTAAATATTCACGTCGCAGTCATGTATGCAAAACGGGTCATACGTAACCGAATGATTTATTGAACCAACTACCTTCCACTACTTTAACGGTAGGAACAAAAAGCATTATACTTAGTTAACGTATAATTTAAAACTTTTCTAAAAATTATTAGACTGGAGGATAAAATCTGATATAAATAACTTCCCTTATCAACAACCCAATTAAAATGCCAAGTTTAGTATATCAAACCCATCATGGTAGTACTGTACTCCTAAACGGTTGGTATACTTTGAGAACCCGGTTCCTGCTTTTCGATCTAATCAGCATAGAAAATATTGTATTATTATTAAATAATCTTCCTTTGTTTGAAAAAATGCTTTCGATAAGTTAAAAGTTGGGGAACTCGAAAGTGCTTTTTTTGCAACATTTGCACAGCTGTGTTTCTTAGGTTTAGAAAGCTTAGTAAAGTTTTCGAATGTTCTTAAAGCAAACCGAAAAGTAAGTATAGTTTGCTTATGAAATCTTCCTTGTGTAACTGATTATCTCTGTTTATCCTTTTGAACGTCCCATATGAGTTAGTATCTGGGTCAGTTAGAAAAGCAATGTCATCAAAAAATGAGTATCAGATCCCGGGGAATATAAGCGCTTTTTATGGTGACATAATATGTCAGTTCTTACTAGTCGACATTTTTTATTGATGATGAATTTTTTTTCTTCTGTTCTTGGTCTATTACAAAATATCCCGTTTTACTCAAAGTATTTAGTTTTTTTCTGCCCACGATAAATCGCCTCTATGTCTTAACTAATTCAACGTAATGTTTAATTTGTTACGTATTTTCTTTTACCAAAGTCTTGATAAATAAAGTTGAAACAATAATTTATGTAACTTCACGTAACTAGCTGTAGTTGGCTTTGTATTGTAGAGATTGTCTATCAGATTAAGATTACAGTTACGCTGTATTTGTTTGATATCAGACTCGTTAATTGATTCGTGAACTGTATGTGTATATTTTATAGCAGTGGTGATAGTGATTAATTATATAACCATTTCGCGTACTGAACTTGTGTACAAATATAAAACAGTTAATAAGTCTATTGTTTTCAATATTCAATTACATAGGTTTTGACATGGTCACCTTTAAAGAATGGACATAAAAAGACTTCCCAAATTTCCAATACATTACGAACGTGATTCGTAATGATGGACTCCCAAATGGTGGAGGAATGTTGAAATTTAACCATATAAAAGAAGCACACCGAATATGTTAAAACTTTTTATACAACCTTATAATATTCTTAAAAACTTTTCACAACCACAGTATCCTATTAGGATAAATTAATATAATAACACGAAAAGAGGATGATTTCTAAGGACAGAAGTGCGATATGGAAGCAGTGCCTAATATCGTCTAGAAAACTTTCAGATACGAAGGTATGAAAATAGTAAAATCCTAAATATTTGCATTCAATGAGATGTGAAGTATTCAAACAAAATTCAAAACAATATCATTAAATACATTGTTAGCTATGTTTTTTTCCAGATGCTTTAAGATTAAAGCGATTCTTTATAAATTATTATACCTAACTTAACCGTGCTTTAATTAATTGTTTTAAAATTTTACAGCAAATGTTTAAATTCTGGCAACACTAAGTCACGTCCAACCATAAATAATTCAAGAAACTGTAATTAGTTGGAGTGACAACTAACATTTTAATACAAACAGTTCGTTTGATTTTAATTTAAATGTTACTCTATGTTGTTGTAGGTTAACAAGTGGAATACCTGATTTTAATGTTAAATAGTGCGTTCTTTAAAAAAAATCTAGACTAAAAGTACGATTAATGAAAAATTGGTTTGTGTATGCCTATTTTGGGAAAAGCATTTCTTACCATTCTCTTGATGAAGACGTCTTAAAACTCAAAGCTCTTTTAACAGAATGCTTCCATCTTGTATTGCATGAATTTTTTCTGATATTTTTAGAGCTTAAACATTTTTAATCTTCTACCGTCTGTAGAAGACGGTCTTGTTAGATTCATTAGTAGGTAGGTATATATTTTTATTTTCTGCTGTTTTGAAGATTTCTTAAATCTGACCACATTACGTCATAATAACATTTGATTATCTTTAAAAAGTAAAAAAAATCATGCCCTCTACCGCCGCTTTAGAGATTTGCTGTATCTTTCAGATCAGCCATCTTGACGGTCTCGTCTGTGTCCCTATTCCGAATATTACTCACTAACGTAAATGAGCTGCGGAGCTTTCCGAAGTATTCTGCAGGGGCGCTATACAGATTTCCATGCAAAATTTTGTTAATTATTTTCTTTAATTTTTCCGTTCTTTTAAACGGATGTACACTTTTTATTCTAACCTCGTACGAGTAATTTTAGTCACTCGCAGTTATGAACCATGCTCATCGTCATTGTGCAACAATTCGGTATTAAATAATATTTTCCTTCATTTTAACACAAATTTCGTTATGCCACTTAATGAGGTTTTTTTTTAATTGATGCGTTCTGTAGCGATTAATTCAATTAAATGCGTACGAAGCGACAGTGTTGCGTAAAAAGTGTAGATTTTGTAATGTTGCGAATAAACAATAATAATTTGAGTCCGTTGTTCATTGTATTTCTTAGAAGCATCGGAAATCCACTTGCTTATAATTTGTTTTTACCTAGAAAATATAGGTTCTAAGAAATTGTGTAGACGGCTTATATTTTGTCATGAGATGTCTATTTTATCGACTTTAAACGCGATTTGATCTCCAGAGATCGAAGCCGTTGGATCGCATCGTTCGTTAGTGTGTGCAAATCCTACAGTACACTCCTTTATCCATTGATCGATGGTTTTTGTCATCTCAGATTCGCATGCTGGTTAGCCCATTCAACCTTATTTATGTAGATTGGAAGCGGGACAACCTACATCACATCTTATTCGGTTGACCATATCTTTCTGGGTTGTGTTGAGTCAGGCAGTTATTTAGTCGAGTCAGCTACTAGGATCTGGTTCCTTACTTTGGCTTAAATAACTACCGTTGTATGTTCATAACAATACTTAGGCATATATTTTTAAAGCAAAGCATGCCTTGAATCACAACGCTAGCATAAATACAAAATCAAGGGCTCTTGCAAACGTTTTACATCTTTTCATTGATATTTTAACTTATGGTTACCTAATAATACTACAAAGTAAATCGTAGTAATTCGACTTCTTGTAAGAAAGTTTGTTGCCTATGCTCCTTAATTCTAGAATCGCCAAAAACTTAACTGATTCTTTTCTATCCTATAATTTGATTAATCCATCTTTCCCTGACGTTTTTACTAGGGAGGTACCGATGCAACGAAATTTTTCAATGAACTGGCCATGACTTTTAAAACAGTGTCTAACTAGACCGGCAAGTAGATAATATAGTACCTACCTGCTTACAATAATACTCATACACTAACTTCGACAATCAAATTGCTTGAAATTTGTTACCATCATTGTTTGACGGTCGTACAGTAAGAGATAGTAGACATTGCAATAATTGTCGAAGTGTTCATCCATTTTGAGGTCACTTATAGAAAGGAAAATTCGTTTGCTAGTCACTCACCAGTACAAGATGGTCACCTCTGTGAACCTCAAGTGTCTACTTCTTTCATAACGTTCGTTACATTTCACCCACAGAAACTCCCACTTATTTTACAACTTGTCATTGCGATAATGATATCTGTGGGTAACATTATTCCTATTGATTTTCTTCGAAATCTTAAGCAAAAAAATTTAACCTTACAATAATACTTCAAAAGTTTCAGAATACAATTCTATTACGAATATGTCGTAACAACTAATGACTCTAAGAATTCATTACTGATGTTCGATTTTTAAATGGAACAATCCACTACGGGCTTACGACCGTCTTCTACTGTTATTTCGCAGGCTGGCTTAGTGTGATCACTTTACGTTAACAATGTTCAAAATAACAGTTGAAGACGGTCGTAAGCCCATAGTGGTTTGTTCCATTTATAAATCGAATATCAGTAATGAATTCTTAGAGTTTTTAGTTGTTACATATTCGTTAAGATCTAGTCCTGAAAAAAGGTCACAAGAATCTAGACATAATTAGAACGTTTTGCACAATTCTATTAGCCAAAGAAGTTTTTTTTACGTATATTGGCAAAGAAATATCGTGATTTAGGTTATTATGTATGTATACAACTTATTTAAAAAAGATCTGCTTTTGTAGAATACAGTTTATGTTATGGTTAAGTTTTTTTTTTTTAATTTTCTGCAATTCCACTACAAGTTTAATCCTACTTGAAAATCCGAACCAATGTGTGAAATTACTTAAATATAGGAATGAGGTTTTTTTTCTTTTCCTTTTAATTTACTTTCACTACAAATTACTTTATATAAAGTTTTTTTAAAGTAACTAAAATGAAACCCGTGTTTTAGTCTGCTTCTGCTTGATGAAATAAATTATGTCATAAATTCGCGAAACCAAAATGTTAATTACACTTTGAACATAATATAATAAAATATGTTCGAAATTGAACAATAGAAACCCACGCTAATCAAATAAATGTCATTTATATTACCTTTGTTTCTACAGATCAATTTATTTATCGATTTTCATAGGTGGACTGTACTTTTGATTCATTACGTACCTATTAAAATTGATTTTTATTCACTCAACAAATTTAAACTTTAATAAGTATGCAGTACTAAAGTTATTTCGATATTGTTATTTAATTGACATTTCGTAGACGTCTAGTAAATAAACCTTGTAAAATATCACGACTTAGATAACAATATTAAATACAATCAGGTTTTCGCGCAATTTTGTACTATAGAGTGCTAAAATAACCAATCATTATAGACTCTGACTGACAGCAGAACCATAGATAAAGATAAGTAAGGCTTATCGATTATTATGGAAAAAAAACAACTCTAATTCTAATGACGTATCCATGACATAAAAATTCAAATTTTAAAATTTTTCTGTTCTGTTTTTTTTTAATTTTGTTAGAATAACAATGTTCGTATTAATCTCGCGGATTTTCTGCCCAATAGACGCTTGTATTGTAAGTTCGTATACCTCATGGCCTCGCTTGTGATTGGCTGACCGGTTTCCCGCTCTTCATGTCGTTTGTGTTTATTGTTTTTCTTCAACAGAGGCTCGGAGTTCTTAAGGCTGCCAGCTTTCGTATTTTGTAGCCAGACCTGTTCTAGAATTCTGTCAAAGTTCAAATGTCTGATGATTTTTTATGAATAAATTAAGTATTATTCTTCTTAATTATTATATTCCGTTACTTACTGATAATAATATGATAACATTTCATTTGTTTTTTTATATATATATTTATTCAAATTAAGAATACTCAAAGAAGTCGTTCAAATCTAATGGAATGTATCGAATGTTCCAATGTTTGAAAAATTTTGTGGTAAATTTGAAATGAGATCTGTCATTTTGTACTAGCTGACTCGTCAGATTTTCTCTCCTTCAACTTTTAAGTAATTAATAATAATATGTTATTACATAGACCCACCATTAAGAAAATATGACATTTGATTTAATATGGTTATTTAATTGAAACAATGTATTTTATTTTCACATACCTGTTTAGTTGATATTTCATCTGCTGCCATAAAAAAATATTTAAATATATACGCACACGAATTGAAAAAAGAACATAGTCAATTAAATCAACTCTATCAAACTCAAAAACTTAGATACATAAAAAATCCGTCAAGCAGCTTAGAAGGAGTTCAGTCACCTACTTAAACACGAACAGAAGAAATTTATATATAAAGATATGAAACTTTCATAATATAACATGACATGAGGTCAACAGTCAAGTCGAACTGATACTTTATTAGAACGCATTGTTACACCATGCCGAGTACACACTTGGTTTGGTTGTACTATACAGTCAATCCAATACATTTACATACATGCATATAAAATATTTTTTTATTGTCATCTTAGAAGAACGTGTCCCTAAGATTAAACCCGTGGCGTGGATTGTATAGGATCATATAAATCTGGGTTTGTGTGTATATGTTTGTGTGTGTGTTGTGTGAGAATGTATTTGTGTCGGGTCAAACCGGTTCTGAGCATTTATATGGGTGCTTTAAGCACGTGTGTTAAAATATACGAAGGTTTATGTATATGTATGCGTTTATAACAATATTATGTATGCATAAGGCATAAGGCTGTATTCAAACAAGTATTGAAGCTTTCGAAATTGTGGTACTAACAAATTTTGTGTTTTCAATTTTATACTTTTTTTTATTTGAATGGGGTCAGCTTCTGCAAAGTCGAATTCATTCTGTCTCTCTGCGGTCCTATGGATTGGTTTGTATCAAAAATCTGCTTACAACTTAACTGTTCTGTGTGTAATGCAATTTGAAAATGTCTGGATGAAGCCATTCTCCTCTCATGTCATTCATTGTCTCATCATTTTGTGAACACTTTTAAACGAAACTTCAAATCATATCTTATTCAAAACATTTTGTCTGCAAATGCAAACAAAAAAATACTGAAGTGGAACTTAACAAACAGTATTTAAAACGTAGGTTTTGCTGCATAAAAATCGATATTGTATAGAAAAAAAGTATGGTCGTTACGGATAAAATAATGAAATTTTATAGCTCAGAAATTTAAAATACCTTTCAACCAACACTACCACCATTTCAATAACACTAGATTATTTCTATATAGGACTTGTCCAATATAATATGAAAAGATAAGTATCGGTGCATAGGTACATAACATATAGATACTTTATTTTATTTTTATAATATCTTATAGGTATAGCATAGAGCCTTTACGAGATATTATAATACCTATATAGGTAGGTATATAGTTATGGTATACCAATACAGAATATGATGGTTGTAAGACCAAATTGTATTTTATAGTACCCACTTTGCCTGTATTTTATAGTAAGTACCCACTTTGCCTCTATACGTAAGTATCTTGTTTGCATAGGAACACAATAGTGTTGTGAGTAGTGTTCCTAGAGTAAACGCAGACCAACTGTACCTTGAGTAAATATACAATATACACATAGAGGCAAGATAAAGGCACAGTAATATACAACCGTAGACAATGGGACTTAAAGGTTCCTAAATCAAAGCTTTTTGCCTCAGTCATATCAGATTTGAGTAGGTAGGTACCTCAATCGTGCCTCGTGAAGTCCTTAAAAAATATGACTCTTATTTGGACGCATATTTTGTTGGTCGCACTAAGTGGGGCAAACAGCAAAGATTATAAAAAATCTAATATTTTCTAAAAAAAAAACATTTTACTTTTTCTCTTCAAGGTCGTGAAGTCGAAGAAGACCTTTTTATACTGCATTCCGTTCTTTCGAAATATAACACACAATGCATTTGAGCATAATGTGTTGGGAGTTAATTGACACAGCATAGAATCGAGCGCAATGACGGGATCTTGTTGTCTCCCTATGCCTCGTAATTGGGTCTTATTATATATACTTCTTTCTGTGATTATGTGTACCATTGTACCATGAATTCACTTTTAATTTACCAAAATACTATGCTAAATACAATACAATTTTACACTTATTTTATGTTCTTGGTCGTTTTCCCCATTTATGATGGTCGTGACCTAATGCTAAATCGGTATCTGCGTCCCTGCAATGTCTTGTCAACCCTGCTCCAAAACTTCAATAATTGGCTTAGACAAAAAATTCGAATCTATTGCAGCTTGGGCCAATATAAGCTTTTTAAGGTTGTGCCCAAAGAATTTTTTAAAAACCTTTAAACTCATATATCAGTGAGGCTTTTAAAGAATTAATAAGTTCTTACTTGAAATAATTGGTCTTCACAAGCACTGAGAGTGATTGAAAGTTCATAGCTTTGATTGTAGCGTAGAAAATGTTAAAATATGACGTATATTTAGTTCCACATGTCATCCATCTATTACAGCAATCAGTTTAATATTATATTGTATGCGTTCATATTATTTAGCTTGATGAGTTTAGCCCGAGTCCATACATATGTATTAGAATTATTTCTTCACCAGCCCAATACTGATACAACATAATTATTATTATCGTTGGAACTAATACAGATCGCGCAACACATAGGCCAGCTTTCACTGATCACATTATAAATTTCATGTAATCATTCATGTGGTATTAAAACATTATAATGCGGTTGTCCAGATAACTTTGATGCAGTGGGTTAATCTTGATTTTTTAAGGATTCAACAATTTGAACTTTTGAAACCTTAAACTCCTTGCAAAACTTGTGTCTTGCTTGAATGTAGAAGTTATCTACGATTGAAACTCTAACCTACCTACTACTAAACTTGAGAAAACTAAAGAGAATCGTGTCGATTTTTCCTCTTGAGATATTGAGTCAGAATAATAGACCCACTTTTTATGTTAGATTTTAACTGTCCTGTAAAAATAACATAGAGTCGAATTCTAAGGTCAGTGATTGCTCTTACCTATATGAATCAATCAATCAATAATCCGTATAACACCCTATAGTTAAGGTCATAGTGAGGCAACAAGAACAAGCTCTCTTCATCTAGCGCATATGACCTCTTCACACACCATGTCCAAAACCCATAGTTCTGTCTCCGGGACAATGATAAGAAGAAGAGCAGCGCTCTCCTAGGCTAATGTCATGTAATGGTAGAAGTGATGGGTCTAGGTGCGCCGCCGCAAAGCGTAGTTCGTGATGCGGTGGTACTATCTTACGTCCAATTCTGAGATACTTAGTTTCAAAAGCTCGGATTTTTTGCCTGGGATAGGCTTATAAACCTCTAATCCCCAGAAATAAATCTAAATCCACTACTAGGATTCAAATATCATCACATAATTGGATCTTAGCAATAATATTACACTGCTGTTTTGGATTCGTATGAAAAAAAGAAAGCTTTTTTATATGCTTAGTCACAATAAAACCGTACAAATATTTTGACCACCTAAATGCTTACTATATATTTAGTAATAATATAACGTAATAAATATAGGTAGGTTAGTATATTATTTCACAAAGATAACCTTTGAAAGAAAATACCTTCACGGCCTGATGGAGGTGCCTACTATGTTCGGGCACCCAAGATGGCCCTCACGCAGGGAGTTCCATTGGGCAACAATACTACAGAAGAAGATTATCCATCTCACATTTTATAACACAACAACTACTCATCTTTTATAGACAGCCGTGCGCAACCTTTTTGAAAAAAGAACAATCAACAATACTTTTTGCATTCTTTATCAACATTGATTTCCTACACTATGTTATTGTTACTACAAACTCTTGCGCTAAAATCAAAACGCATCCAATCCAATCTACTCCAGAATTAAAGCAAATAACCTTTTGACAGTCAAATTTGGAGTTTTAAGTCATACTAGTGTATGTCCTGGATTGTAAAAAGAGATCGATGCACGAGATAAGACCAAGCAACCTATGTCTATATTCAGTGCGCAGTCATTTTTAGCTGAAGCTTCAAGTTACAAAATGTGTATTTTATACTATTTCTACGCAACAAGAGTTGCATTTACATTTCAAAATATAATTTACAAAACATTTCATAAACAACGCCTTGGTAACACACGAAAGAGCAATCAAACAAAGAAAAAAGCTACATACAAAAATAAAACTATAAATAGGATTTATCAAATCTCACCATGTCAGAGGAGCAATCACCTAGACCGCAAATTGGAAAAATGGTAAGGAAAAAATCGCACTTTTTTCTTCATTTGATGTTTTTTTTTTTTTTTTTTGATATGTTCTATTCTCAATCAGTCTCTGGCGATGTTGTCCAACTACACAAATCAAACTTTAGACGGCCTATCACATTTAATCTACATAGTGAAAAATATCCAAATATTGAAAAGTATTGATAAATATTGAAAAATATCCCAATATTGAAATATTGAACACCTTTAATTTATTTATAGTGAAATTTTAACTACCATTGCTATCTCATACATAATAAGCTTTATCTGAATGTCAAATATTACCTAATTTAAAAAATATCATAAAATAAAATTTTTTTGTTAGCCGGTTTCGTTCTCCAATCGTTGACGACGGGTTCGTATTACTCGTATGATTAATGCATTGAGATCAATCAAGTTAAGATATTAAATTATTTTCATATAAAAATATGTTTAAGGAATTTCATGGTTAATCATTAATATAACACCATTATTGTGTATTACATTATATGGAAAGTAGCAGCGCTCAGTTCCCTGACTTCACATATTTTAGTGTCGACTTTTGACGCTTTTGAGATTTATTTTCCTCATGATTTACAACCATCTGGTAATAAGTATGTATTGACATTCAAAACTCAAAATAGTTATACAAAAAACTCTGTGTGTGTTGAATAGATTAATGTATGGTGGACACGTTTTTTGATAAAAAGAGATTATCGACAATCGTGCGTGAATTTTGTATGCGTAATATTTTGATTTATAATTTATTTAATACTAATGTTTTTTTATCAGCTAAGCTTCTAGATCTACTTAACATTACTAATATGTTTTTTAAACCCTAATGAGACGACTAAAATATTTGGCCTTTTCCGCCCTGGTCTTCAGAACCTGTTTGGAAAATCCAATATAATATTAATTTTGGCGCCATATTTTTTGTTGTAGTTACTTGCAAATATTAAATTACTCGTGGGTTAATAATTTAAAAGGCAAAGTTATGATTAATTGCTTTTTTTCTAATAATTTTAATAATGAACATTATTCTTAACCTCACTTAGCTTACCCTTAATAATTGACACATGACTCAATTTTAATGTGCAACGGTGATTCGATATTTAATTTCCTATCCTTTTATCTCGATGTTTGGGTCAGAATGATAAAGTGAGCCGGTACCATATTATGGAACAAATACGAGAGCGAATATTAAATATTTCTCTTCGTCTCCTACAGGAGGAGAAACGTACTTCTCATAATTCTGACCCAATTAAAGCAATAAAAAATATTGTAGCATTTGGCATATCGAAAACTTTCACCAAAAACTCTTACCATGTCCACTATTTCCCCGTCTCTTTGTTTATTTGCTCATGTTTATAAGTCTCATTCCCAATTATTGAATAAGTCTTATAAAGATTTCTCAGATGTAATTTTTTGTATCAAACCTTAAATTGTTTATTTGAAATTGTTATTGAAGATTTTTCTCGTTGCTGTAAAAGAGTAATAAATTATTTAGCCTTAGTGTTTTTATGTTCGCTCTCGCCGTATATTCCAATAAGCGAAACCATTGTAGTGCATTGTCAGGCAGAAGTGCATGTCGTGGAATGTCCAAGAGTCAGTCTTTGAGATGCGCCATTGGTTTTGATATAAACACAAAGACATCTGAATAAGATGGGGATATCTTTTATCTGATGTTGAATTCGTGAAATGTGAAAGAGCCCGCCCTTTCTATAGGTATCTTATTTTCTTTGTATCAAAAAATCGGATGAACCCAAGCTCTTTATTATTTAATAATTCAATTTTTATGAAAAAGAATCTGTGCTAACTGAAATTGATTTCTTTCATAGAATTATGTACTTAAAGCTTGTGTCGTTAAACTGGAAGATGGTCGGCACCTGGGATCAAACCCACGACTTTGCAGTATGAAACAGTATGATAGCCGACATCGTAACCACTAGGCTATCAACAGCTTCACATACCTCTTTAATACACCTCTTTCATTGTAGAAAAGGGTAACAATTCTTTAACTACCTCTTTGAAATACGTGTGTGGGCATACTTATAATAAAATATGGGATGTTTTGTAATAGTTAATGTATTCACCAATAATGATATGAGTTATGTACACAACAAACAAACAAGGTCACATTCCTTAAAAATGCTAGTATTATTCAACATTAATTGGGTGATGGAACGAGTGTAGGGCATCCAAGTAACATTCATCACTTCTGACGTAACAACAGATTTGTAGGAACTTCTTTTAGACCAAGTCAGTTAAGAGCGCTCTTTAGACGGTCAAGAATCATAATATGATGCAAACTATGATAGTTGCTTGAGCATTCCAATAATTACTTTTTGTAAGGTTTGTGTATTCACATAGTGAAAGTTCATTTTGATGATTTAAATGATTACACAGTTGCACTTTCACAATTTTTCGAAAGTGCAACTGTGTAATCATTTTAATTATTCCAGTAATTAAAGAAAAATTCGACAACGGGGAACATGTCAGTGCGCCACGACCTGAAAATGCCGACTTATGGAAATATATTTGAATGTTTGTTAAATATTTAAATAAAAATTATTGTTTTATTTATGTTTTTTTTTCATCGCATCACTTATTTAAAAACTATAGATATTAGCAGTATTTTTTATGCGCAAAATATGCAGTTTGTGTAGTGTATTTTGATCTCAAAAAAAAGAAAAGAATTAAATTAAAAACTAAAAGTAATTTTAACATGGAAAAAATTAATAATTGGAGATTTTTTAAACTCACATTTTTTAAAAACTATCTAAACTATTATTCTATTCAAAAAGTAAACGGAGATAAGTAAAAGGTTTTCGTATTAAGAGGCCCGAACTCGCCCCTGATATTGATTTTATGACATTCATTTTTAAAAACGAATGCTAAGAACCTATATAAAGAGCCTTTTTCAAAGTGAAGTGAAAAGCTAGTATTGTTATTTAAAAAAAATTCAAATCAATATGTTCATATCCTCGACGAGTTTTGAGATTAAGAGCCTCAAACTTGTTGAACTATTGAATATTTTACAATTTTCATTAAATGGAGGCCTTGAGTATGAAAGTGAGTGCACACCCAAATATTCCGTCTCACAATAGCCAACGTGACTTGGTACTGATGTTATCTCACTCTGGATCATCATTCCAATCATATTTTATTACTTCCGATTTCTAATTTCCAAAATGCCTCAGACGAATAACTACCACTAGACTAGAACTAGATACAATAACTTCTATACAATCGAGTGATTGATAAGGGTTAGACTGAAAAGAAGTCTTCATATATTTTGGTACCTATGTGGTTAAGAATTTATTACTCATCAGTCTACCGTATTGAAAAGAGAGAGAGAAACTATTCATCGTTCTCTTTTTTTGGTCATCAACTTTAGAACCGTTCACAACATAGTTTCTTGTACTGTTTTGATCCTCAAACCTTATTAATAATTATCACTTTGAATTTGACTCATGTCCGTCCATCTTACGGCTTCGAAAATTCCTTATACAGTATACACTGTCTCTAGTTTCCGTTCGTTCCATAACTAATAAGACACCACGAGTACTTACGTAGTTGTTGTGCCATTTTCCAGACTAAGACATCTATCTTGATACAAGTATTAAATCAATTAATTAGTGTTTTATTTTTAAGTGGTGATTGTTTCAAATTTGAACAAACTACTGTTTAGAAGGCTGGCTTAATGTGATCTCTTTACGTTCAAACGTTCTTCATTATTTGGATGTTCAAATTAGTCGGATCCCCAATTTACAATGAAGAGAGTCTTCAATATTGTTGAAAATATATCTTTAAAGACAAATACTTTCTTGTATTTTTCTTGGGAGGAATAACGTGTTTTATTCCCGTCTCTATTCATTTGCATTTTACTTTCTTGTCAATAATTGTTTCTTTCAAGCAATGCGGTTGTAAAGAAAAATATACTTGAATACTTGAAAAAAATTTACGGCTAATTAAAAATAAAAAGTTGGAGATTTTGAAGTGAAAGCTCAAAATCAGAGACTTGCGTATTTAGTAACACCTACACAATAATCTTTTTTTCCCGATGATTTATTACTAGTATATTTGTTTGTTTACAAAACTGTATCTTAGTCATAATAATATGCATGACGAGGTAATCCTTGAAAGTTCTTTATAAATTATCAGATATCGAACAAAACAATATATCGATCGTTAGCAAATTTCTAACAAGCGCCACTTCTTTGCATGGCAATGTAATGTCCGTGGTATAATATGCCGTCATTATATTCACTATACTTAGTAATAATTCTGTGACTAATCCATTTTGCCATTTAAGTCTGCAGACTGGGCTAATATAGGCATTGTTCTGCGATATCTTAGACGCCAGTGTCAGCGAATTACTTGGACAAAGGAACTATGACCAACATCTGTTTAATTCATAAATGCTATACCTAGTAGAAAAGCTGCAAAGGGCTTAGATGTAGTTTTCGTGTACTAAAGAGATGATATTCCTGCAATAGAGGAGAGAAAATATCCTATTCTATATAATAATTGAGAAATGTTTGTATATTTGCTTTTTATCGTATGTCAGAGCATCACGCCTAAACGGCTGAACCGATTTCACTAATTCTTTTTTTGTCATGTTGGCTTTTATCAGTAGAAGGTTCTTATGAAAGAAAAAATTAAGAAAGTTGCGTGGTAAATTGGGAAATTAAATAAAGCTCGCATTAGCTCCTCCTTCTCTATCTGCATAATAATTCAGAAATGTTTTTTTATTAGTTTTTTACCGTATGTCATAGCATCACGCTCAAAATACAAATGCTACGTCAGATATGAATCTGCACAGAGCCGTTCAAAATGCCGGAGAAGGTTCTTTAATACAATTTGCTGCATTAACTTTACTATATTTAGAGCTATTTAAAAAAACTCTATTTTTAGGATCTTCATACAAAATTTTAATAAACATTAAAAGAGTCATTCTTCTCTCTTTTTATGAATTGTGAATGTTTCATTCTTCTTTTTCTGTGTTTATGTCAGTTATAGAGGTCTGCAAAGCAATGGGTAGCTAGACTAGAACCTGTTTAGTTACCTACCGTCAAGCCTGACATTCGGAATCAAAAACGTAAAGCAAGACGGGTATAAGCTAGTATAATAATAATAACTAGGATGATTTTTATAGCGCCGTTTTGTGACATTAAAGCCACGTCAAGAGCGCTAGGAATAATCATTGGTTAGTTCGTCCGTAACTCGATGTTTTAGTCACGCGATTTTTCACATTTTTTTTTGTACAAAAACCAATCCAAACACGGTAAAATTCATACTTATAAATTCGACGGCCAGTCAATGGATTCTATTACAAAAATAATAAGGGGTCCGCGGCAAACATTGTTCCTACATACAACTGTTGCCACTGGAAGAATTGTCAAAAATATTGTCCGCAGTAATTGGGATCTTTCAAGTGACGATATAGCTGATATATAGGACAATAAAAATAAGATGAATTTTTAAAGATACCTATGGTAAAACCAATCCATCTATGGAAACATCAATCAATTCAATCAATTCTCCCTTTTACACCCCACTCAGGGGCATAAGGAGGCAACAAGAGCTCTCCATTGCGCCCGATCTTGCGCAATGTTTATGACCTCCTCCCGCACCATGTCCATCAGGCTAGCTTCGAAGGAGCGGAACACTGTGTGAGAGGGTTCTCCTCGTCTTCGGGACCCTGATGGGAGGAAGAACAGCGCTCTCCTCGGCCAACTGTCATTCGGCATCCTTAACACATGTCCCAGCCAAGTCCATCTCCTCCACATACCTAATAGTAGAGGTGATGGGCTCACGCTGGGTGCGCCGGCGTATAGCGTCGTTCGTGATGCGGTGGTACCATCTTACGCCCAGAATTCTCCTTAGGCACTTCATTTCAAAGGATGAGACTTTTTGTGCCTGTGCCTTGGTCAGGTGCCAGGACTCGCACCCATAAAGGAGAACGGGCAACACACACGCATCAAACAGTTTACATTTCGTCTCGAAACTAAACGCCGACGCCTTCCATATCTTGGTCGTTGTTGAAGGCGCCACTTGCCATACCGATACGTATCAGGAGCTCAGCCCCGAGGTCACCAGTGGTGGTGGTAATTTATCCACCCGGGATACCTGGTGACCATCGATGGTTATCGGTAGCTGTTTATCGGGGCAGGCATTATTCGCCATGAGCTCCGTCTTACTGGTATTGACTCGAAGGCCGAGGCGTGCTGTTTCGTCGCAGAGTCTTGAAACACTGCGCTGTAATTCCTCCACTGTCGCACTGAACAACGCTAGGTCGTCCGCGTACTCCAGATCGCACAGTTCGCCCATTAGAACATCTCTCTGTGTTATCGATGGAAATATACCTACTTTTATATATACTTAATTCGTTCTAAGTCGATAGTTGCTATGACGATTAATACCATTAGTTTTGCCTCATCCCTCAAAAGAGATAGCTGTAGAACTAAGTAGGTATTGTAAAATTTTCACATACCAACATAAGACAAATTTTATAATATTTATGTACCTAATTCGCACAATTATGGCATATCTACCTAATATTAGTCGAGTTACTGGCATTGTTGATTCATGTCATAACCAATAAGGAAGTAGCGTTGTACAATAACTTAATTGTGTTTTAATTTATTAAGGCGCCAAAGTGTTAAAATAACTACTTTCATATGCAGCAAAATAATGGCAAAGTTGTAAAACAATAAGTAGTTAACCTATTTTAACAACACAACTTACCTATTTCGATTCATGCAAATGACATTTGTAAACGATCTCAGTGCAATAAATTACTATTCTGTAACCGATTCTGTAAAAATACAATCCTTCCTCTGTGACCCCACTTAGGGGCATAGGGAGGCAACAAGAGCCACTCTCCGCGCTCGATCATGCACGGCTTTAATTACCTCCTCCCATACCAAGAACATGTACATATATGTAACCGGCCGGTAATTAGGATTCACTCCAAAAAATATATTATAATGAACGTACAGGTCTTGGCTTAGATTTAACTTTACTGCAACTGAAATAAGGTCTAACGACAAGAAATTTAGCGACGTGGGTTCAAATTCAGTCTCATCTTGCGGGATTTTTTTTTATGACTAAGGGAATATAAATTTGAAGACCTATTGGTGTAGTTTATATGGTGCACGTGGTTTATGTCAATCACCGGTATCTTTTTTAATGTCTCATTTTGGTTTTAAATTCTCACCTAGGTTATAAGTGCTTAGGTGTGAAGAACTTGGTTAATAAGATTCTTTGTAATATAGAATACCCATCATCTTATAATTATTACAAAGTATAATCATCCATAGGTCATTTGTCAGTATCTGGCATATGGTAACAGCTAACGTTAACGGAGGTGATATATGTTTTGTATGGAACTAATCAGTAGTAAGGTCAGAGGTAGACAAGAAAGAATACACTGTATCATAAAAATATAACCGTAGAGTTGTTGTATATTGTGTAACTAATTGGAGAAACTTTTTTGTTTTAAGCTGTCTCCTGTTAGATCATTGTTTCATGTAACAATACCTTGAATCTATCTTCGGAACGTTGGGATTAGACCTGCGAGTCTAAACCTATATCTAGTGGGTGAAAATATATGAAGAAAAAGTCAAAGATATTCAGACGCTCGTAAAACGATGAGGCTCTGTGCGGTTGCTAGCTACAGTTCCCATTCCTGTCTCATTTCTTTCAATATTGTCGGTGGCCTAGCTAGCAGTCGAGTCGCCGACTTTCGTTCTAAAAATCGTGGGTGTCTATCCGACTGGGTATCCCCAGTGTTAACTAGGTATATTCCTATTTTACAACACAAACTTTTCTTTCTGAAAAAATATGTCAAAAGTGTTCACTTTAAGTGAACCCTGTTTCATTGTAAAAAAAAATACATTTAGTTTATTACAAACGTCAACTAAAATATAATTTTAATATTGTGTTAAATAAACTTGGTAGATTAAGATCTTATTTTCTTCCTTGGCTATAGAGTTAAATATTTCATAATTCTACTAATTATTAACCCATAATATACACTTTTGTGTTTTAGTAATATTTCCACACATGTACAAGTTTTCAACTACGTACCCATAGTTTTGATAGATTTATGCCGTAATAAAATTTGCCGTTAGCTTATGTATGACTTTTCATCATCAAGGCATTAGAATTACAAGGTTCATACATAGAACTAATCGGATGTAGGTAAGCATAAAGCTGTTTGTTTTTATGCGACTTTAATTGAATGACCAGAAACCAGTATTTATGCATTGGAACTAACTGTATCTGTGGCTACTTAAGCCTTAATGAGCAGAACAAATCAGTGATTAATTTCTTCTTATTGCCGATTGCCGAAATTTTATTATTATTTTAGTCTTTTGGCTTAAAACTTTTTTAGTTCATAGATTAAGCTTCAATTTCATAGATTTTTATGAAATTCTACTTAATGCGTATTACAATTTGTATTTCACTTATCAAATCTTCCCACCGTTGGGAATTACTTATTCGAAGCAGCTCAGCCATTTTTAAAATTGATATATTACTAAATATTTATTTGGGGCGAACTCGTTGCCTGGTTGACACAAGTGAGACGTATATTATAGATTAGACTTCTTCATTTTGATCTATCTTTGGTCCACTGTTGGACATAGGCCTCTTCAAGCTTCTTCCATCTCTCTCTATCTTTCGCCAATTGCACCAACGTCTTTCCACCCACAACACCCAAAGTCATCGGCCCGTATGCACTTGGTCTTTAATCCTGTTCCTAGACGGATCCTTTTGAATCCTGACACTCAAAATATCAATACAGAATTAGGATATCAAGGTTCCTTTTTTGCATTTTGCGAGTCCTATACTCTGTCACTCCAATATGCGGCAACAGAGATCGTCTTGTCGTTAGTCAAAATCAAGTCATCAGGACTGCAGTTCTCCTCAATCAGTGGGTAGTTGAGGAGGTGGCTGCTGTCCTGGATTCCTTAAAAGGTTAATAAGCCTTGTGTACCACTCTTAACATTGTTCGATTCCCGGTCGGTGTTGAAAATTGTTCCATCTAGTACGATTCTGTTAAAATCTTTCATTATTTCACCTATTCTTCTTCAAATTTTAAGCTACCTCTAGCTCAAACCACTCCTCTCTAAAAATCATAAGGATGCTATAAAATCAAGACAATAGAATCTCCGAACAAAAGTTGAACAAAATATTTTAACCCAAGTCGTCACTAATCGGAAAAAGTCCGGTTTAAGGTCAGACGTAATAATATATCACAAAACAAAAGCTCTCCAAATGGCTGGTCTTCTGTCTAAACAGTTGGCGTGTATCCATCCATCATCGTGGTATCATCCTCACGACCCTCCTCCGACCTCTCTTCCACTAGACCTCCGCCGGGTCACGAATCACGACTCTTAAGAAGGTGTTGCAACAAAGCCACATTAGCGCTACAACGCTAAGCGTTTATTTTTATCCTATCAGTAATTCAATATGACATTTTCAAACAAAACATTTTTATGCAAACAGATAGAACCGATGGCTGTTTTTTTTTTTTTTTTTTTGTCCAACCATCGCATTAATACTTAAATCCCACAACTTTACATAACCATCCAAAGAGAGATGTGTAGATAAACTTCAGACAGTCAAAGTCAGATTTTTTTATCCATCTCGCCATGTCCTCAAAGGTTAGAGAAAACGGACCCCACTACTGGTCTTTCAAAATACCTTGTTTTTGGTTGACAGATATTTCATAACAGCTCATTGCAGTTTTCACTCCATTCCTTATCAGCTGCAGGGAAATTAAAAGGTCTAAACATCTACAGCCGTACTAATAGAACGCTATTCATCGAATAAGCGCGGAATAAACAAATTATCTTCAACGACAGCGTCCCAAATGAAATGTCAAACTAACATAGTACTGTAAATTCTTATGAATATTTTTTTAAATGAATCTGTGCTCACTCAAAGCGAACACAAATACACTCTTTGACTCGTTCACAGTAAACTTGTGTCGTGAAAGAGGAAGATGGTCGGCACCTGGGATCGAACCCACGACCTCCGAACGAAACAGTACGAAAGCCGGCGTCGTAGCCGCTAGACTACCAACCACTTCAAACTTTGGTGGAGTATTCCATTGGGGAAGCTAACGTGGAAGATTGGCTTGTTCTGCGCTTATTCGACGAAGTCCTATTAGTATCTACGGCTGGTAGCATCTATTTGTTTTCCAAGAGTAATAAATATGATAGCATTATTTTCGACCTCGGCCTCGGTAGCCTAGTTGTACTGGCGTGGACTTCAGATCGCGGTCCCGGGTTCGATTCCTGGTCGGGTCAGAGTTTTTATAAGTGCTTTTTCACTTGAAATTTCTACCCGGGATTGGCCTGTCTCAGATTGGATGGGACCGGTTCACTGGAAAAAATTGCCTCAGGCAATAAGTTCCGCCAGCTATACTGACACCTTTGTATAGAAAAGTTTCATAATGTTTTACACACAGTCAGAAATCAGAATGCACGCTTTTATTAAGTACTGTCATTGAATATTCGCGTAACCGACATTACGGTACACAATTCCAACAATTTTAATTCAAAACTTTTAATTCATTAATTCAGAAACATTTTTAATAAAAAAAATTGGCTCGATTATTTGAGATTGCAGTAAGCGAAAAAAATATTACGTAAATAAAAAAATGACATTATAAAACGCCATCTGTATGAGTTATCGGTAAACATTTTAAACATCAATAAGTCAGCGAAGAAAAATGCTTCACTAACCTCTTCTACGCACGTGATGTGCGCAGTCACGTTATAGCGAGAGTCGGCAGCCCAACTATTCACAAGATCACAAGTAGTAATTCTACCTGTGACGATCATTTAAATCGATCCATTCAAAAGTGGTCGTTTTGTGAACAACATTCAAATTATCGTACCCACTGGTAAATAAACTGTCCTTGTCGAGTGCCGTGGATGGGAATTGGTTGACAGATAGTTCTCACGAACTTATGACGATTTTCACACAATTCCTTATCTGCCACGGCGAAGTTATAAGGACGCAAAATCTAGCAAGTGCCTTTATTATAGGATATCAAAATAATGATACAATTACTTCCCATTACAAGACTTTTCAGATTTTATTAAAAATAACTAATACCTATTGATTTTGAAGAACAGCCATTTAAAAAAAAACGAAATTTTTGAAAACTGTTGTAATACATCTTAATCATTACACCCGGAATCCATATTAGTCGTCGAGATAAAGTTCGAAATTTAAAATTTTCAAAATTTGAATTCGTCAACAAATGAAAATTGCAGCCAATTTACAAAATATCAAACCTTGTTTGTAACGAATACGAATATTCTAGACCAACTTTATATTCGGTACTTGGTGAATTTCATTATGCCGATATTTGGGGTATGTTATATACCTTAAAAATTAATCTTAGTCTAGAAGATAGAATACAAAATTTAATGCAATCTTCTTGGGCCATTACAATTACAATTTAAACTTTTCGGTGTAAAATTTGATTGACAATCACTAAACTATGACTTCATAATTATTTTGGTGGTTATAATAATGCTAGAACCGAGGTAAAGTGCTCAATTTGAATAGTCTGACAAGTCGTTAATTAATCAAAATAATTTGTCCGTCTCGAGCCTAACAGGTACAATAATTAAGATTACATTGTATTAACAAGGTGTGAACTCAAATTTATAAAAGATAATCGAATAAATACCCAAACACTCGTATTAACTTGACTGTTAAAAGCTAGTCTTACTTCTAGGGAGTTCAATTGCTTACATTCTGATCATCGAAATATTTCACATTAATTTCGATGATTGGTCATAAGCCACATTATCTCATATTTCAATCTAATCTGTAGTATAGAAAGTCGGATTAGTGCGAACAGTTATAATTCGAGATCGGCTGAACAGATTTTTTGATGCTCCGTTTATTGGATTCTTCTCCGCTCCTGATAAGTGAATAACTAATAAAAATAAGAAAAATGGATAACAAAATAAATAGTATAAAGATATTGAAAGGATTTACTGAAAACAACGCTGTCTGTGAAATTTCATTTTCATTTCAATTTCAAAAATTCCATTACAACACATTTTTTGTTTACTTGGCAACCATTGAGTTTTAAAACATTGGTTAGCAGATTTTTGATAGAATTTCTTCAGAAATAAGCATTCAGTAATATTTTTTTAACATTCAAATATATTTCAAACGTATTTTTGTATAAATTACAAATTTGAAATTTATATTCATAGTACCTAAGGACTACAGGACAACGTCTGTCGAGAAAGCTAGTGACATATATTTAAATCTTAGAATGACTGTCATCAACGCAATTTAATGTATATCCTAGCTTCCTAGGGATAACTTTAACATTTTCAATTCAATCCGTTTGAATACTAGGTATATCGTAAAAAAAGAAAGAGGTTGCAGACTTTTATCTTGCTTCTATAGAACTCCAGGCTAGGTATGCAGGCTTTATTCTTTTACAATCACTTTTATTTCTTTTTACCTTACATTTTCTTCTAAGATATTCACTAAAACGTTGCCGATAATTTAACATTTTTTTGTTGATTTTATCCTATCTTTATCAAAAATTCACCAGAAATACATTTATCGAAGTTGTTCGATGTAAATTCCATCCCTAAAATCATGTCCGTGCTTATTTCGTGTGAGAAAATCACGAAGATGTAATAACATGGATCTAATATTGCCTTCAGGCAACGATCACCTAACCTAACCTTAGTATGTATCATTGTATTCTATTCCATCTATTATGACTACTTCTATAATATATATACCTCTCTATCCACTGTCATACTGAACTCATCTATCTAAGCCTATGAACTTGTCTTAAAACTATCAATATCATATGATTATTCCCAGTGCAGTACCCACAAAGAATTCTGCTTGAACTGTTCTTGATTCATTGATTCTGAACACCTCGAAACGAAAAGCTATTATTATAGCAAGCCAACATTCGAGGCATCAGTAGAAGACGGTCGTAAGCCCGCGGTTCAAATTTGAAAACTTAACCTTTTAAAAAATCTAACATTCATTGATAGCTTAAACAAAGTAGTACATTTTCCTCCATGTGGGCATATCCAAATTAATTTCAAATACGTTTTAAACACCATTACGCTATGTAAAGCTTATTGTCTCGTTAAAAGAAAACCTTTAGCTAAGAGTCCAAGCTAATTATACTTTTTTAGGCTGTACGAAGGTTTTCATCCAAATTACTAGGCTGCCAACCAATTCAAATAGAGGTTATCAGATTGCGAAAAGTTTTGTTGATATAAAGCTATATCCTCTGAGTTTTTCGATATTTTCCGCATGCTCTATGTAGCTATGCTCAAATGCGAAGTTTTTTTTAGAACAATATTAAAAAGGTAAGGAAAGCATTTGAATGTTGATGTTTAACGTAACAACAAGAAAAGTTAGTTGTTGATTTTTGTTATTAAAAATCTTTTAATCACGTATTTTAATACAAGTATACTTACACAACTTGACTTTCAAATTAATCAAATCTTATGTTTAGATAATATCGGAATTAATAGCGGTTTGCGTATTAATATCCATTAAAATAGATTACTTAATTTTATAACAATTACCATTTACTTATTAAAATATTCCTTAGTGGTTCTTCCACGATGAGTATGAATAGTTCAAGGTTTACTACATGTATGGAGATTGGAGAATGATGATATTTTCTTGTGATTGGATACCACCACCAGGCAACATCAACAACAACTGTCGTTTACAACATTATACTGATAATATTATTAATATTGAAGCCTCATCTAATAATGTGGTCGTTTATTCTCCATCATCACTCTGTTTTATCTGAAATTATTTATGATGGTTTACGAGATTGTTGATGGTTTATGATTCGATTATGATAGATTATCATCACCCCAACTTTCACATGAACGTTCATTGAAATTTAAACAGTCATTTTTTATTTATTAAAAACACCATTCAGCTACGTATGATTGATGGTTCTCATCTAAATACTTTTGATGTGACCACACACTTTTCCACGAGATCAACGCAATTGTATTATTTATCAAAAAGTTTGCTTTTTTGTTATTTTTTTTTTAAATTGTTCGCCCAATGTTAACATGAATTTCCTTATCTTTTTTCACACTAGCACATTTCCATACCATTAAGGAAAAACACGCCGTGGGTTTCAGAAATGAAAACTCACAGAAACATAGCCGGGAAGATCATCAAAGATAGAGTAAGTAAAGAGAACTATGCGAGGTCGAAGATATAGTAAAATGGTGAAAGGTAAGCACATCTGAAGAGAATGGGCTCATCTGGACTTCTGACTTTGCGTTGCACACCCAGCCCTATGGTAGACGGCTCCCAGGCCATTGAAGACGTAGAAGAATAGCTGGGAAACGACCTCGAAAGAAGATACTTGAAGAAGGTTTGCGCAAACCCCCGGCATATCTTTTCTTGTTGAGCGTCTCACCACGTAAATAACAAATGATGTTGGACTTTTTTATATACATCTGGCCTCCAACGCAAACACACAAGCTTGAAGCTTCAAAGCATAAAAGAGAAAAATGGTCAATACCGGGACTCTAATCTACAACGTTATCTCTATGATAGTAGTCAATCATCAAAGCTACCGCGTAAAATCTCTGTTGAATGAATATTTCAAAATAAATATACGAACTGTTCGTACACAACGTTTGTTTAATGCTTGAACTAAATGTAATCTTAGGAACGACAGCTTATCCTCTATGATTCCTTTAAATCCTGTACGCAATCCATCTGCTTCCGGTTTCTTTCCTGCCTTTCATTTCAAATATTTAGTTCACACACAGTTCTGAGCCACGCTATCCAATATGTTGTTCTATTGAATTTCTATTTGGTACTAGCAATAAGAAATGTCGCGCGCTGATTGCGTAGTCTTAATGTAATTGTAGGGCACTTTTATATTTTTATGTGATCGTCTCTAGCCTTCTCTACCCAATCTGCCCCAACGGCCCATACATACTTTTACGTAATCAAATTCTTCTATTTACAGTGGCTAGTATCTGCTTTGATATTGAAATTATTGATAGTTGCTTAAAAATGTAGGTATCCCATACATAAATAGCTAAAATAGACAGTGAACAGCTAGCTTTTTTCTAAAAAAATAGTATTTTTATGTGCTCTATTTATTATATTATATTTTTAAAATATAATATAGCAGTCGCAGTCTAGCGCCAAATACACGACAGCAGTCGCAGTCTTTAAATTTAGTTGCTCTCTTGTTTTCAATAATTTCCAAATTTTCTCACTCTAAATCATTAAGTATTATTAAATATCTACTTGTTGTACCTATACATGGGATTTTTTGACATGTCGAGAATTCTGATGATTGGGAGTTTCGGAAACTTAAAAATTACCACCTAATGGCGAACGTTGTTAACGTAAAGTGATCACATTAAGCCAGCCTTCGAAATAACAGTAGAAGACGGTCTTAAGCCCGTAGTGGTTTGTTCCATTTAAAAATCGAACATCAGTAATGAATTTTAGAGTCTTAGTCGTGACATATTCGTTATTTTTAAAATGTTTTTGTTTCAATTGTCATTCAAATACACCAAAATCTATTATCATTTTTGACAAGATCAAAACTGATACAAATTACATTTAACACTGTTTATAAGCTTTTGTTCGTCCAAGTGGAATAATTGAATTTAAACTCAGATCTCGGGTGATAATCAAGGTGCACACGCATCTCATTTGCATATCACAATTGTTTCTTTTTTGAATCGGAAAATTAAGTAATATTGTTCTTCCACCTATAGTATTTGTTCAGTTTGACCTTAAGCTATGGTTTACAATGATAATAATGTGTTAATTTGCTTAAAAATTTATATTTTTAAGAAGAAAATCTACTCCTGACATTGACACACATTAAAAGATTTAATTCACTATAACGTACTTCTGTGGTATATTACTTCTTAAACAATGCCCAATCGAATTTATCATTGTTTTAGATTTTTTTTATTTAATTTTTAATGCCCAATTACAGTTTAGTTGTGAATTTTATTAACGATCGGAATTAGTGAACATTTTGTTTTTTTTTTAGGTTTTTATATTTTTTTCCCTATTTAATCAAATTAATTTTAATCGGTTAGATAGCGAAGAACAAAACGATCATAAACTCTTGAGAGAATTTATTTAATTTAGATGTTAAATTTTATCGCACATTGAAAAATTTTGAAACAATTGAATCTATTTGTTCGATTTTATGTGTTTTAATAGTGAACACCAAAAACTACTCAAATATCTGCATCAAGGCGTGTTCTCATTTGAATTTACAATACTATCTGGGTACTAACTTCCCCATAATATACGAGACAATATACTGTATAAAACAATAATATAAGACAGACACAATGAGTCACATCCTGTTTCCGGTGCGCTTTTATCTACCTGCCAAAAAGCGCCACCTGCTTATAAACCGTAGTAACAAGGAGAGACCTCTCCCTTCTATGTTCTCCTAATTGCGTTTTAAGAACATTTTATTGTTATCCAATTGATAAAAAATTGGCTTCTTATATTTTTTATCATAATATACATAGTTAGGGGATGAATAATTTATTTTGAAATTTCTTGGGGTAGAATTTTGTAACAAATGTCTTTGCTCATCATATTTTTGACGCATTTACCCATTCTAACGACCAAAATTAACGGTTGATTTATAGGTACACCAGGATAATTAAATTGAGTTTTTATTAATAAGAAGTTACATGTGGCATCCATGGGTAAATTCAATACGGATAGCCTATTTTTATACATACATACTTTTTTGTAACATAGGTATGTAATTGCTGCTTCAGAACCCTGTGACACATCGCTTTAAAATAGTATCTCTTCTGTAAATACAATTTTCAACTTTATACATATTTATGTGCGATAAGAACAACAGCAAAAAAAACAAAAAAACCAAATTTGTTCATTACCCGCTAAATGTCAACCTTTCAGTCGTAAGCAGATTAGGTAAGGTAACTCAAACCCACGCTCAAAAACATCGCGTCTAAATGGCTTAACTGAAGATTTATCATCGAACTTACATTTACATCGATGTTTTAAACCGTGTATTTATGTTATTTATGCCCGTCATACATTAATGTTATTATACTATACAGCAGTAAGTATAGTGTATTGTTTTTAGTACATAATATCTTCTTACTTTGAGGTGTGGATAGGAAGATGGTTAAACATTTTTCTCGTTACATCTTAAAATGTCAAGGCAGCGACCTGCTACGCGTTCTTCTAAGAACTTTCAAAAGACCGATATACATCGCGTCGTCAGTGATCTGCATTTTATTCAAAGTTTAGCAACGTTTGAAAGATTAACTGCCACAAAGTTAATATTCTCGATTTATGCATTTATTGAGTTTCCCCGAAAGACAATTTCCTATCCTAGCTATGAATATTGTATTCGAATTTTTATAATCATAATATATGAATTTAATCAATATAATTCCGTCCCGTGCATCTGTTATTAACTATATGTTTGCAGAGCACATTCTGCCATTACCACCAACTATCAAACAACTGATAGTTAAGAAAAGTTTATAGGTACTGTTATTCTTAAATTGTCTAAACTTCCACGCAACTTTCTTCTATTTTTCTTTCATACAACAGCAAAAACGTCAAAAAAAAGATATAACAAAATTGGTCTAACCGTTCACAAGTGATGCTGGGAAGAAAAATAGGGATCCATTTATATGGGACGATATCATACTTTGTTTTTTGTTTCCTACAATACAGCTTTAAGGTATTTTGACATGGTTAGATCAAGCGCAATAAATAGCTCTTGTTGCCTCCTTATTTTCTTTATTTAATGGGAGAATCAAATTAAACTGCTGTTATTATAAGTAGGATCATAGTGGAGAACAATCTAATTCCAAATGAAAAATATATCGTGCAGTAAGATGCCTTGCTGTCACGGTGGTATGTCGACGTACTTCATTTACATCTGCTTAGTATCACTGTTTTAACTTTGTTTTATAAAAAAAATGAATCATAACTTTGTTTTATAAAAAATGAATCATACCTAAAGGTCAATGGCCGTGTTTGATTCTAACCAAAGAAAATATATTATGTCCTCGTTAGAATCTGTAAATCTTTAGCCTAATTTTACTTATTTTTCTGTATTTTTTGTTACAGGTAAGCATAAAACATTGAGAAGGTCCATAATTATTTTCATCTAAACAGCTTAAATCAAAGGTAAGTCCTCGTAGGTATATAAACTTAATTAAAAACACATTCTGTATTTTCTTCATAACATGATGAGATCCAATCTAATAGGTCAAAAATAATCTATTTAGATCAACACGTAGTCCAGTTGAACACCTTGTAAGTGTTAAATTAATTTATTACAATCTAATTATTAATTGGGTTTCATGTCCTACGAAAACTACTCGTTCAACTCTATAATAATAATATAATACGTGACTCAAATCTTATCAGCAATTTTTAGAATCTTGATTATCTAAAAAGTGTAGGCAACTAATAAAAAAGTCGCCATAGATTCTTCTAACGTATTTATACCAAGAAACAATTTATCAACATCTTTTTAATGAAGATCTATAGATCGATTCAGTCAAATTATATTTTGGTTTGAGTGATCGTGTTATAATATTGGATCTTGTTTTTATTAGCAGGGACCAAAAGTTCTTTTTGACGAATTATTCACATAAGAAATATGCACGCATTTCCTGTCTTTAATGTGACTCATCACGTGGGCATATAAGGCTTTTAGCGTCTATTATTTTCTACCTTTGTACATATAGGTATGTTTGTTGGTGAACAATCACTATAAAAACCTTGGTTCTATGGCGCCGACTTCTTATGGTCAAGAGCTGCTGATTTTCCGATCTGGTCGCATTTTTATAGTATTTTTTTTATTTAAAATTTCTACTTTCGGCTAGAATCCCGTCTTTAAACACACCCATGTGTAAAAGAGTATTATTAAATTTTATACACTTATTTGTATAGCATCTAGGTAGATCTTAACAAAAAAAAAACATTTTCTTAATTGTGTATTTATTCCAAGATAAGTAAGTAAATCTAATAAATATTTTTTGAATAGAAATATCCAGGCTTTGTCAGTTAAACAGGCGGATTTTTAGCTGGTATAATTCTTTTTATATTCTCAAATTTTGTAATAGGTAATACAATTCGGTACCTACTTTGAAAAATATAATCGTGAACCCAATATAGGTATTTAACATTAAAAATTTTTTTAATACAATATAGATAAGTAATAGTTTGTTTTGAATTACAATATAGAAATGATTTTTTTTTAAATATGAATCCTTTTCCTGTCTTTTTATGATTATTATAAAATTACTCACATATTATGAAGGACAATGAAAGTCAGACAGTTCATTGTTAGAATGTTCTCAATATCTACCTGCAAGACCTGACATATGGCCGTGTCCAATGTGTTGTTGGTTCATAGATCATTGGACGTTATACAACGACCATGTCAGATGGGTCTTTATAGCACCATTATCTGTGTCTATGATGTCCATCCAATACAACAGTCATCCTATAAAACGGCCCAATATACCTGACTCCAGTTTCTTCCCACGATATTTTTTTTTCTCTTCTTCACCCTTGTCAAAAATTAAACGGACTTTAATAAAAATGAGAAGTAACTGCTTTTTTACACAATTAGGTGGATTAGTTTGTAAGGTTGCGTTACACATAACCAAAAAATGAAACAGCAATCTTTTTTGCATTAATATTACAGTATTTTATTTAATGAGACCGATCTAATGAAAATATTGTAATTCGCATCTAGAAATCACCCCGATATTCGAGCATTTCAGAAAACTTTGTGTTGATGGTTATATATTTAAATACATCGACGACTATGGCTTAGTGGTATAGGTTAATAAATAAAATATATAGGCGTCGACTTTTTATAAAGACTACAAAAGGTGCCAGATTCGAAACCGAATTTTCGTGTTTTTACTTGAAGTTTCGGAAACTTTGGCCTCAAATTGGACAGTACCGATTGATTAACTAGAAAAAAAATTCCTCAGTTAAAAGTTCCAATGGTTATATTGACATCATTTGATTTACAGAAAAATTGTTAATTTATTTATTTACTATAGCGATACATCCCTTGCTATACATCTTCAAAAGCTAATTTATTTTCAAAGATGGATATATTTTAAATTTAAATATATTTTAATCTTACAATGAAGATACTGTAGATTTATAAAATGTATAAAAACTTTATAAATATTTGAATAAATTGAATAATTTGTATCCAACAATACTACAATTATATCTGCAAGGATCACTGACGACAACCATTGAAAGTAAATTCTACTGTTTATGCGTGATATCATAAGTAAATAGCTAACTGAATATGCATAAGTCATCAAAGCTGAATTTAAAAAAAATATTTCACTCTGTCCGCAGTATATTCCAGAAGGACATTGTTTAATATCTTTACCATTATAAATCAATAAACGTACATTAATAATACATACAATATCTTATATTTTGGAATAAACATGAACCCAAACCATTTGTATAAAAATATGAAGTGTGAATCAGCCACGGGGAGTCCAGGGAGCACCTTGCGTAACTCAAAATACCCTCAGGGCAGGTCTTTATGTCTACAATAATAATTATATTATGAAATATCCTAGTCTACTGCCTTAACGTCCATAGTATAGGGGTACATCTGACTACCTATAGATTATCTAGATGTGTAGCATAATAGGGCTTAGGTAGCGTGGGAGACATTTCTTACGTAGTTTCCCTTATTTCAGACACCTGCGCCTTGTGAGTGGTTTTCGTTATCGAAAACATTTCGAGCGATGAATCTAACAATGATAATACCCGTATACAAATCCCTGCATTGTGCCATCAGGGATTTTGCTTTCTTTAATAATTGTACGTACGAATGTATTGTTGGTGCAAGGCCCGAATGACATGTGTTCAACACTTACCTACTCTTAGGTGTTTTTTTTTAATTAAATGTATGACAACTGTTGAGTGTTGAGATTTTTTTTATATGAATCTGTGCTCTCTCAAAGTGAACACAAATACACTCTTTGACTCTTTCACAGTAAGTTTCTTAAGAATTAAGAAAGATACACGTTTCTCGCGAGCCGCGCTCGAGCGCTCATACATGCATGCAATCATTCCAATTTCTTCTACGGGTGTGTTCGATCCACCACCACATTCTCGGAATAGGTACTCAGTGTTTCCCATTATTCTGTTAATGAAATTCTACCAGGAAATACACATCCTATCCGCTAAAAATACGAGGCTGGCGAAGAAAAAGAAATGTTTTGAGTTTCTCAGGACCAGCCAGTCTTATATGTACACTGCGTAAAGCTTTTATTCAAAGGAGAACTACAGTTTCGAACATTTTTTTTTATTGAAATTATTGACATTAGATTGATAGACGCATCGACATTGAATATTTTCTCTCGGAATCTAGGACTCCTGGTGTAAATCACAACACCGAACTATGTAGGCAACATCGTACGACCTCAGATCGGACCTGTGAATTAGGGTCAATTCACAGGCCCCGGGGTTCGGCCCCGTACGAATCTCGTATAACCAGATGAGCAACTCCATGTGTATTCTTCATCATACTAATATTATAAGTAGATATGTATGTTTAATCATATTCACAGTCACCTTGCTGTACCAGTGAGCACCTAACATTTTATTTTTTGAAAAAATGGGGCCCATTTATTATAGGAAATAAGAAAATTATGATATGGGTAGGTACTGTTGTTTAATTTTGAAATTCTTCTTCATACTTGATTCCTAGAAGTGGACTACTGGACAACTCTCAGGTCTGTTATCTTATGGTATATTCTCTAATGTTTATGCCAGTCTTTCATGATAGTTCCACTTTGAAAGTAAAAACCTCTTTACATTCTGAATTTCTATTTATAGAACATGCATTCGAGCCTTCTATCATCAGGTACTCGACGCCTCTTATGACTCCTCTTAATTGTTCAGATATTTCTGAAAACGTGTATGTTTTTGATTTTACATTGACTCTATAATAATTTACATCGAAATTTCGATTAAGCTAATCTATTTTTATTAACCTAAACTTTTGAACGTTATATTTTTTATTTAACTACGTATGAACTTTCAAATAAACTCACTAAAATCTGAAATCATCATTATTTTGTGTACTTACTCGGCACGGCAGAACGTAATATACAAATATGGGATTTTATAATCCCTTAATACGATCATTTTAACTTTTATATCACGTACTTTCATGCTTCGTATATTTTTATTTGATTCTATCATAAAATTTGCGATCGGTGAAATTGTTATGAACTATAATAATAAGGTATTATTTCTGCTCATTTTACAACATTATAGGAATCATCTTTTTATAGTGAGTTATTTAAGGTGCGTACCTATGTATGTACTTCTGATTTCTTTCCACGGGTAGATATTATATCTTCATAGAATTGTTGATATTGGTCTCTGGATCATGTTGTCCTGTGCCCGCCACATTTTAACTGTAGTCTCTATTGCAATTTGTTTACTCTAGTTGTTCTCAAAAATTTACAACAGATGGCTCTATGTCTCATTAAATATTAAAAATTCTCATGATCGGAAGTTTCGGAAATTTGAACTAATTTATTTTTTATATTGACGCAAAAAATGGAAATGGCGAAATTTCTTACATAAATTTGATAACACCAAGCCAGCCTTCCAAATAACATCAGAAGACGGTCGTAAGCCCGTAGTGGTTTGTTTATACCATTCAAAGCCGAACATCATTTGTGAATTGTTAGAATAAGTAATTGGTTGTTGTATGTAAGATCTACTCCTGAAAACAAGACACAAATTTAGAAATAAAACGTTGTGAATATAGAGATTATTCTCTCCAATCCAGGAATTTCTTGGAGTTTATGAGTAGAAGAATCATCTCTACGCTGAATGCCGACATGGTCCATATTATTATTGGATCGTGCAATATTATTTGTATTGCCTACTTAAATATAAAAAAAAAATGTTATTGTATCTTGCCTTCAATAGTTTAAAACAAATACGTAAAGATTGCTTCCTGGATGATATTTCATTTGAAACTACCGGCGTAATAACGAGAAGTGATTCATCAACTACCTACTGTCTAATGATCAATATTCCTTTGATTTTATTACATCGGTATCCATTTATATTGGAAAAATATTCATTATATTTTATTGATTCATAAAAAATTATTACTTATTACTAGTTGCAGTATGTTTATATTAAGAAATCTATACTGATTTTGCCTAATACAAAAGGGAATACTTACTTAATCCACGTTCACTCCTATGTGTTCGTCACAAAGCCTTTCCAAGCATCTCTACGTCATTCCAATCTAAGCCGGTATCCCGAAGGTCTTCATCGTAAGCTTTCTGGATGGTGAGACTTGGTCTGCCACGTCTTCTTGTACTACCCGGTGTGTAAAATAGGCTTCCATAATGTATGGACTTGAGAGATATATGGCCGAGCCAGCACAGTCTCCGATTCAGGATTACCGTTGTCCGTTGGAGATTGCATCGTTCGTGATTGGATGAATCATCAAAAGAGAAAAGGATGGATTTTTTTATATAAATAAATCTGAGCTCATCCAAAGTGAACACAAAAATTAACATTTTGTATCATGGGATGAATCTGGACATGGTGTGGGAGGAGGTCATAAATGTTGCGCAAGATCGAGCGCAATGGAGAACTCTTGTTGCCTCCCTATGCCCCTAAGTGGGGCCTTAAGGGAGTTTGGATTGGATTGGATTGGATCATTACAATAGATTTAGATTTTTAATCTTTAGCGACAAAAAAAAATTGACAGCTTACTTTCTTATTCTTTTGTTTCATGGGTTAAAACTCTGGAGCTCTGGACCATCTTCCTCTTTTAAGGACATGAGTAAAACTTAGCCTAAAATATGTCAAAATGTAGTATCTCTACTCTTTAGATGAACTCAATCTATTAAAAAACAAAAAAATCGGTCATGTTTTTAAAACAGTTAACTAATTTGTAGTGCATATAATGGACTTAACTACATATTATAAAAAGATTTCATATATAAATTGATATTTTCTTCATCACAGCAATATTACAACACGAGGATTTTACAATGAGATCATGTCTGACGAACTGATTCTCCGAACTATCGAGTCACTTTCTCTACGTCCACGTGGTGAATTATGTACACTTACCTACTCATTTATTCAAAATCCGGGTGTTTTATCATATTCGTGACCGGTCCTTGATAACATTTGGTCTTGTAACTCTTATCTAAAATCCATAAAAAATTAAAAAATTTCGTAATAGTTATATGTTTATGTGCTTGACAGTCATATGCTATTACTGTTTGGTATCCAACTGCTTTATTTAAAAACTCAGATCAGTGGAAAAAAAGAGTTCAGCTGTAGAAAATTTGCGATCAAGCCGTCGTCGAGGTAGTTTAACCTATATCGCTTGATTGCTAGCTGATCTCTGTAGATTTTAGCCCGCCATGTTGGATTTTATGTCAACTAATTTTAGAGTGTACAACAACGCTTTCTGTAATAAATATACTGTTTTTTCCCGTCCAATTAGGTTCTCCCTTCATATTTTGGTCCATTTAGTTTTGGTTTATCATTTTAATAATAGAAATTTTAAACAAATAAAGCAAATATTGCATTCCTGTAATCATCGAGGTCTTACAACCATGATGCACCAACTAAATTTATGATAATTATACTGACGTTTTGAAGAAAATATTCAAATATGTAGTACTTTTAAAGTAGATAGGTACAAATATTAAAATTGAAGTGATCAAACATAAATTAGTTCATTTTGGCTAAAACATAAAGGTTTCGTGTGATTTTATAAGGACTTAACAATATTTTGATAATATAAAAAAAAAAAAAAAATAAGGTCTGGTGACAGATTCTGCACTTACTCGAAATCATTCAAATCTGACATAGCGCATCTCGGTTGTAAGCACTCACGTTGCCGGGCTACTATTTTGTTTGTTTATAAAATGTCATCTTCATACATAACAAACTCGGATCAAACATATTTTTATAAATTATGTAAAAACTGATCGGTGAGTTATACGTAATCTTACGATTAACGAATTTTTTATAAGTCAGACGGTAAGATGCTATTTTTAATCTTGTAAAACTTACGGCCGGTTTCAAAAAAAGCGACTAAATAACTATTTAGCTAAAGGAACATTTAAAATTTAAAGAATCCTTTAAGTTGACGCGTTTCCCAAAAAAAATATTTGAAAGTTGGTAGCAGTTGATAGTGTTACTATGGAAAACATAGGTTGTTTACTAATATTTTCGCGGAATTTCTGTTAATCTGTAAATTTCGTTTCTCAATAAAGAATCAATGTGTCGTTACTGTTGTTAATTTTTTATTACGATTTATGAATTAGTAAATTAAGTCAGTAAAACCATAATATTCTTCCCGTTTTGCCATGTTTTTCACCCTATTTCAGTAATTATTGTGCACAGTGTCACCGTATACAAATGTTCATAATTTGTGACAGTTAAGTGCCACGAAATTTTCTATGAACACCGGTATTAAAAGATTGAATGTCGACTTTAGTGCCAATAACGAGACTTTAACATAAAGTCGGGTTTAAAATGTTATTTTGTTATTATGCAACCCGTTATTTTTTAAAGGAAACTTAGAGTCTCCTCTATTTTTTATGAAACCGGCTGTTACACTTTTATTAACAGAAAGATTCTTTTTTTCTAACTTTCCCCTAAATAAGGTATTCAGAACGCAATGTGTTGAAATTTTTTTTTCACAGTGATTTCATATTTATTTTTAACTTCTTCTTGTTGTTTCTTCTGTTTGGTTTCTATCAAGCCCAGCTCAATCCCATTTCTCTAGTATAACTTCTCTCCAACGTATCGCAAGCAAACCATAATTTGCCCCATGGCATTCTCTCAATTATAATTCAAAAGCTAGGCTTTCTTACATTTCTGCCCTAAATCCATTTTAAAATACCTACTTCAGTGAAATGTGTGAAAAGAATACAGATAGTATACCAGAACTCAACAAACAAAAAAACTTACTTCCAGGTTTTAGATTATAGTGCGTTGATATCTATTCTTTTATAATGAAATTTTTTATACTGTAAGATCATTTTTTTGCTCCGGAATAAATTTTCGCCCGACTGGTACCTACCCTATTTTCGAATGTCAATCGATTAGATTCTAATATAATTTATATGACTTTCATATGTATTCTTGAAGAACTCATAAGAAAGTCATAACTTAGTAACTGAAATGGTAATACGATTATTTGCAACAATATGTCAACGCATTATATATCCAATTATATCTATGAACAGGATAATTTTATGCAGTAGCATTTATGTAAAAAGCGTGATGCGATTATCCTTGATGTGCACATGTCTCCCAACTATAAAAAAACGTATAAACACAAGAAGGAAATCACCTTATATGTCAAAACATGTTTTGCGCGCGAAAACAACCGGCGTAAAAATATACGAAGCAAGTCTCTTTGACTCTTTGCAGAACAATACTAGCTTTGTTTACATTTTAGCTTATTCACTACCGTAGTACGAACTCGCGCGCCTTTTACACAAAGATACGACGATAGTCGATACGAGTTTTTCATCTAAAGCCTTATATCAGCCTTACATTCTAAGTGCAAAACCGAACACAATCTCCACTGGTTATGCGTTTAGAATATGAGTTTTGTACCAAGCTAGCGAGCGACCCTAAAGTTTACGAACGCTATAACAGGTAATACAGCCTTATTCCGCGTGGTACACGCTTGTGAGGCACTCAGTCACACATAACTGACTCACGATATAATTATCAATTTTATAGCCATACCGATAGCCTACACTTTTTTACACGGTGTATTAGTTTTGTTTGTATCGAAATGATATTATACCTTATGTGGTCGGATATTGTAGAGCGATTGCTTCTACAAACAGCTTTTACTTACCGAGACAACATCTTGCAGACGATCAACGAATGTTGCTTGATTCGGTTGGTTCGCGTATAGTTTTTCTTTTTTTATTTCCTCTCGACGAACGACACCTTAGCGTTTGTGTTTTTTTTTATCTCTCTTCCGCTTGTTGTGTATGAACGAGACGAAATATTACGAACATTTCAAATTTACTATATAATCTTTGAGATTGTGAAAATTTGTGTGTATGTTTTTTTATTCAGTGCTTTCAAAGTGTACATGGATTTATTTAAGGATAACATAACGCATTACCAATGGTTTGTTGTTTTATTATTTTGTGATATACATATGAAATAATTCGATATTTTTAAATCAAAATGGGCTCGATATTTCAAATTTAATGATCGTATTGTAAGTTATTCTCGTCCATTCCATGCACCATTAGTTTTCTTTATTTGACAACAAAAGTTATAAACTTATTTACAAAAGAGTTAAAACAATAGCGTCAATTTACGTTAAAGAAGCTTTTAGCACATCGGCTTGTAAGTACCTACACAAATGTTGAACCTATACTTGTTTTTTTAAAAGCGATATTTAGCAAATACTTAGCGTTGTTATGTTTTTAAAGCATAAACAAAACGCGGATATTTTCAATCAACTTCCATTGTTTTTTTCAGAACATCCGTGATTTGTATTATTTCCATACTTAACGGTTGTTATTTCAAAACAAGTTTGTTTACGTTATGCTTTCGTGTCATGCAGTACGGGACACAAGCTTATCCACACATTTATATTACCACATATTATAAATTATTTGTTTTCTTAAGTTATTCCGTCAGTGCAAATTGAATTATCTTAAATTAAAAAAGTACACAATATGTTATTAGTTTAGCAGTTAAGACTCACACTTTTGCTAAAAATAATTCAGATATCGCGCAAAACTCAGAATGCTGATTTTGTATTTTTCTCATGTTTACTTCTAAGGGTCATGACCCATTGTACCTAATCATGGGTCTTAAATACCTCCAATCTTCTATCTTTACTCCATCGTCTGAATTGTCGAGTTTCAAGTAGGTATAAATGGTTGGTAGCTCAGTGGTATTAGTCGCCGGCTTTCATACGTACACAGACTGAAGATCGAGGGTTCGAATCCCGGGACCGATCATTTTTAATCTCACAACACAAGCTTTGTTTTATGTGAAAGGTGTTGAAAGTCTATTCGTGTTCACTTTGGCTGAGTCCAGTCATTTTTATTAAAAAAAATATCTGAGTTGTTCTCATGATCTTGTCATATCACCTTGCAAACAATTTGCTCTTGCCACCTAGCCTAGATTATTCTATTGGTTTTCTTACCGAATATGGCACATGTTTTGTATCAAATAAATATTGACTTAACATATTTATTCACCATAATGCGAGATTTTGCCAAAATGTTAAATCATCAAAACACAGCGCAATATTCAACCGGTTTTCTTGCGCCATTAAAGGCATTAAAAGATGGGTAGTATGGTTGCTATAATAAAATATGTTTTTATGTGCCTGTTTTGTATTTTTACCTTTTGTATATACGGCTTGTTAAGACGACTCAAAACAAATCAAAAAGAAAGATTGAAAACACTGGTATATAGGCACATCCACAAACGTTGATATTCTAGTTTTTCTTATATCCTTCATCATTTATTTTGCTCTCATTTAGTTCTATTCACTAATCATTTTATTCACCAAGGATCTAATATCTCTTAGATGTATGTGCATTCTACTCGGGTATTTTATTCACCTACCCGCTTCCTGGAAATAGGCAACGTTTCAAGCATTCTGCAAGTCCTGTCAACATCCAAAGCCTCTTACACATAGCATTATGGCAAGTACTCCCCCGGCAACCGGTATTATAAAACAATCAATTGCCAACAGCAAGTTGATATCAAGAAATAACCTATCTCGCTAGCTACTCCTAGACTCCCGGCAAGAACCTATCCAACGTCGTACATGTTTTGAATTTTAAATTCACCATTAAGATTCTACTAAGTAATTTATATATGGTGTTGTAAAGATTTTGAAATCAACATTATAAACCCCTTTGTGAACAGCAAAATGAAAAAACAACAGACTTTTATCTAGGGTACCTACTTGACTGATTACATGCGTACCGTTATGCTTTAAAATACTGTATTATAAATTCAACTAGGTACATACAAGGATTGTGAGGTTTAAAGTATTCGAATTTCACTTAGATTCTCATATATCAGTAGTTAGGGTTTTTTCTTGTAGTTAACATGATTTTTGCCAACATTCAAATATACCAGGAATTATAACATGATTTTTGCCAACATTCAAATATACCAGGAATTATAATGTAAAGTTTTGCACGCTATTCAAATATTCGAAATGTCATAACGGCAAATCTGAGATTCAATGATACGTTGTTTTTTAAGAGATTTTAGCTTAAATACACTCTATTCTACTCTTAGATCAAATACTCATAACAAGTCAAAAGTGTGAGGTCTTCTATACACAATATACAATTGAGAACACAGCTTCCGTAGATAATTAGTTGGATAATGCACAATAATTATTATAGATTGTCCACCTTATCTATCTGCGCACCTGTCCAGATGTCTCCTATTTCACAATTCCCTTATGTAAAATTTAATAGACACGTGGGCCTATTAAATATATTTTTGCACTACACATTATATTAATAAATGGGTCTTAATAAGATAGTCTGTACTGGTCTTAATATAAAGACATATTGTAGTCTGCAACAGGTGGGCCAGCCATTTAAACATGATAATATTATTTCTCCTTGAGACAACTATAAATTGCATTGAACAGGTGAATTGAAAGTACAATCATACAACTTGCAGAGCGCTGTTTTCGTACTTGCGCACAAAATAATTATTATGGAGGTGCGCAACTACTTAATAATATTCGATGTCGCATGATCACAAATTATATTCTTGCGTATCTGCAACAGGTGATATAAAGAGAAGCTGTACCGATCTGTAATTGATGTAATTTGCTGTCTTTCCTCTGGGGGTATATTATTTCGATTTAGCGTCTAAATAGAGCCATGAGCATTGTGCAGGTTATATTATAACCAGTGATTGCTGTGTTTTTAAAAACTATTACATCTTCGAAAAAGCACCTGGATTATGACACCTTGCCTTCACGGAATAGTTTAAAAAATTACATCATGTCAATCGTAATACCGTGTAATCGTGGCAATACTCTTAAATCTTTAAGCACATTGTAAGCCAATGTTTTATCATAGTTTTCAAAACTATAAATAAACACCCTGTTTAGTAGAAAAGCGCGTTTTCAATTGTGCGTACAGCCTGTTTAGCCTGGTACTCACTTAACAGTACGACCGGTTCTCAAACATTTATTTAGATAGATACTTAGTTACGCCGGCATCGTTGTCCACTAAAGGTGTAGTATCACAACTATACCTATAAATTTATGGCACCAATCGGTTATATTAAAGGGGAAAAAAACACTGCTTTAAAATTTTCCAAATAAATAATACGCAATGACACGTCAATAAAATTTGAAACGCCTCAAAACGTGAGTGTAGAATTCGTCACAAATATAACCAAACAACATTATTTTACCAACAATAAAATATGTATCCAATTACAATAACAATTGGCAATTGCATTACAAATTGCCCATTGAAAATTTTACAAGTAGGTACTCAATTAACTGAATATCATACTGGCTTGCTAGCTGAATGTAGGTAGGTACATAATATGCAGAAAGTACAAAATGAAATCCTGACGCAATTTTTGGTGAATTTACGCACAACTTGTAAGGTTTCATTTATTATGTATTTTTGTTGTTACATCCAGGTCACATCCCATTTTAAATTATCAGTAATTTAAACTGTCAGTCTTCATCTTTCATGACCAATTTTGATGAGAAAATGATTCAAAGAACTCTTTAAAATTATTCAAGTTCACTTGTTTAAATGACGTTATTTTTCCACTAAAGATATAAAATTTCAACTTTTTAAAAGTTTTCATTTCATAATAGGATTTTTTATTTCATTCAAACAAAAAAAAATCATGGTCAATTTGCTTAATTAATATTTACGAAATTTAATATTTGATAACGACTTCCACAACGCTGTACGTAGATTCGTTACCCAGAAGCTGCTTATGAAATAAATTTTTATTATACGTATTTATTTAAAATCGCTGTGCTATAAACATGTTAATATAAATTTATGTGATCGTATACGCGTATAGATATAATAATATTTTCGGAGAAGACTTTAACATGTCTTGTCCTTGAAGAGACACAAAGTATTTTGGTAGGTAGGTATCGACATGTTCAACAAGCTTTTAGTATTAAAAAAAACCTTTTATCTTTTTATAAGTAAATTTAATGTTTTGAGTACCTACACACGTAAGTCACCATTAATTTGAATATACTGTCGTGAACATTACCAGAATTTAAAACTAACTCCTTCAAGTTTTAATTTTTTTAAGTATTAAACAGACACGCATTTAATTTGAAGTACGTGATTATTTTACGATTTATAATCGATATTCAAGAAAACACTTTTTTGTACATATTACGCCGTATCCCTTAACGGGTAGGCAAGGAGAAAGGACCTCCGCTTTTTTTCCATCCAAGCACACTTGTTTCTTTCGCCAAAATTACGTTTCTCATTGAGAAACGCCAATCTAAGAAAGTATCCAGCATACCGTCTATAATTTTAATATGTACTCAAAGTGTTTGTATAAATCCTTGTTTACAACTTTTTTCGCAAATCAATACCGAATTCAGGTAAAAAAGGAAAAAAGGTAAAACTATTTTAATACTTAGCAACCAAAATCTAAATGTCATAATGACATCTTTATTGCGAAGGAAACGCATAGTAACACCACCAGACCTCGTTAGAGGCTAACTTTACTGTTTTGCAATCCAGATGGCCTAAATTAATACGATTAATATAATATTATGTTGAGCACAATAATCCCTGCTATTTTAAACTTTTACTGGTTTCACCAAATGGTTAATGATGGAATATTATTTGTCATATCATAAAATGTTTGAGACTACTTGTTGTCAGTCCAGAGATTGGTACTGTTGTCAGTCCTATTAAATATTCATAACATTTGCTATTGTCATCCTCAATCTTCCATCAAGCACAGGAGATCACGCCATGCATGGTAATTCTATAAGATGCCAGATACACACCATGGGAGTATTGTGTCTCCCTGGAATAATATTATGCATTTTACATACAGTGACATTTAACTACATGGAAGAAGTTCGTTGCGACAATAATAGAATCCTAAATGAACATCTCGACTATAAACACATCGCACGTATCCCCCTGTAAGAACCTCGTATTTACATAACCAAACGATATTATTAATTTGAATTCAAATGGAATTGTAATCATTGGTACTTTATCTGAGAAATGTTTTTATATTCATTTTTTTATTAAAAAAAAGTAATAATTTTCATTTATTAGTTAAGGATTCGATTGAATTTAATAGTCATCAATATTATGTAAAGAAGAAAAAAAAAGTCCTTAAATAATGCCGGCTTATTGTACTTACAAGATACTTATACGTAAATACTGAGGTCATTGGTTACCAAGTGTTTCGGTCGACGAATTTCGTACTGTTGGTCCTAGACAAATTGCATTTGGCGATCGACTACAGACGAATTCTTCGACAATGTAGAGTAGGATGAAAATTGGCTGTCCACTTTTTACATTTTTATACAAGTGTCTTTGTTTGGTTTAAATAATTGTTTATATGTTCCAGTGGACAGTTCATTTTTTCACACTATACATTGGCGAAATCTTCGTTTGCAGTCGAACGCCAATTTGAATTGTTCTACGGGGGTTGGTCTCGATGGGCTCAAATCCCGATGCCGAGCCGACCATTTCCACTTTCACAGCATAAGCGTTGCTCTCTATTTAAAATATGTCGATAGTGTATTTGTGTTCACTTTGGGTCATCCCAGATTATTTTAAAATAATATATTTGTTTCCATCACAGAGAACGTCAAAGTTACAAACTGTACTGACACCAGACGAGTTGATTATTCTTGTAAACAACTTATTTTGTATATGGTCGTTAATCTTCCATGGCAAATTGGAAACCAAATTTCTGCTCATTCTTCATATTAGTATGAGAATCAAATCAATCCCAAACAAGGTTTTCTATAAACCTGAAACAAATCTAACGATTAAATTCGAAATGAGATACTTTCAGGTTTTGAGGGCAAAACTAAGTATTTTAAGTTGACTTTATAAAGGCTAAATTTGAAACACTTTGGGCGTGCATTACTGTTTTTATGAAGGCTGGCTTAATGTGATTACTTAAGTCATGTATAGTGAAGGTTTCTTCTGCATTCGACCCGAGGGAGACGAATCTAATTATTATGATGTAACCCACACAGTCTTAGTATCGAAGTTGTCCACTCAAAAAGACATTAGCAAAATTTCCATGTTTAACACTTTTTTTAATTAATTTTATAGCGTCATTTTAACATTTCTAATTGGGTATTAATCACAAGTTATTAGTCGACAGTTGCCAAAGATGGTAGTGAGACATTAACGTCGATGGGTTGAGAACTCTGATAATTACAATTAATAAGACATTATTAAATATACAATAATTATAAGTTCGAAAAAACTAAACATCGTAATTTAAATGAAAATATGGTAAATAACGCCATAAAACTCCATCAATATTGTATTTAGAATTGTAATTATTAACTTTTATAAGATATCGTAAAAAGTCGATTTGCATAAATCGACTGTAGCCCACGCAGGCAACTTTGAACCGCCTGTCTTGTTTTTCGAGTGTTCGGTAAACACCGGGGTACCAATCCTTATAATTACTAGTCACACAATGAGCAAAAAATTTACTTCTTTGAAATTTTGTGTTTACATAAAATTTAATTTTCGTATTCAGTGAGTTGGCGTAGTATGTATGTTATGACGTTCTGTCCATTTCGTGAAATATGCTATTCATAATTTGTGATAATGTGTTGAAAAAATGTGTAGTGTTTGTTTCATAATTTGTAGTTATGTGTTTCCTCAAAAAAGTATTACCGAATATTTTAGTTGTGGTCTGTAATGCAAAAATCATCTTACTTACTCATAATCTACTTGATACGAATATGATAAGTTTGCTTTAGAACCTAAGATTATTGGATTTTTTCTTACTAATAAGTGTTTCTTCAAAGAATTGATACTCGTGTGTTTGTTTGTAGGACCAACTATATCTTTTTAGAAATTTCACAAGTTGTTTTTCTCTCTGAATGTTTAATTTTATGTGACGTAGCAATCGAAATTAATACAATAAAAATGGAGACAATCTCAATATCCCTACATTAGCTGTTTTTTATATTACGAATATCCACCTTACGGCGTTTTACACAAAACTTGAACCATATTAAACAAGCAAAGTATGAAATCGTTTTGCAAGCGATGCAACAATGTTGTTGAAATGCGCTTTTTTCTCTCTCTCCACACGTATGGCAATCAAAGATTTTATTCGAATGATCCTGGAGAGATCGTAAAAAGTTGCAAATGACAGAGCAATACGATCCGTATTTTAATACAACGGGTTCATAGCACCACAGTCTGTTCAAATACGTTATGTAAATTATTATTATTACGAGTGTAGTGGGCGGTTTATGATTTAGACCAGATCTCGTCGTATGATGTAATGATATTGTTCGTGAACGATAAATATCAGGCCCTTGTCTGGGGGCGCCAAGACAAATTATCGTGCACCTTAATTATTTACTATTGCACCTAGAACATTATTTAGTCTAATTAAAAGTGGTTTTATCACTGGCACCTACAATCTTTAATTGCTATTCAATGCTCTTTTGTCTGGTTCTAAATTTCGTTGTACTAAGTTTATGATTGTTGTTCACAAACACCTCCACAACATATTAAAATCTTCCATAAGAATCAAGTTCGTTTATATATTTCATTCGTCAAAAAGACGCCAACAAGTAAATCGACAGATACAAGTTTGATTTCGTTGGCCTTTGTTCTAATGGCATTGTTTTGGGTCCTTAGATTTCCAACAAACTGTAAATGTCTTGCTCGATTTCAAATCAAGCCTCAGTTTGCCATTCAGTACTGCTTATTGAAATCTTTTTCATTTTGAAATGGTTATGTTGGTCGTATACAACTGATTTTATAGCTTAGTTTATTTGTGTTGCGGTGGTATGTCGGCGTCCTTCGTTGTGTTTCTTTCCGTACATAATATTGACATTTGACATGACATATTGATGTTTTGACTTTAACATGTTTTATGAATATATTTTAATGGCCGTTTGTGATTATAAATAAATAAATATTAAACGAAAACCACATCAAGCTCAACTCGTGGAAAATAATTATTTTTCGATACTTTGATTGACAGTCAAAATCTTCGTTATGAAAATCTGAAATACTACTAATTGAAGTATCAACGATTTATAAATTCTGCATAAAATGACGGCTTTACAGTTCCTCCAAAAAGTTTTCTCAGAGTTCGTAAATAATGTGGTGCTAACTTAAACCACAACAATAATAATTAAGCTCTACCAATCTCCTGCAGAGCATTTCTGTTGATAACACCATTTCATGTATATTATGTAGGTAGTTTAGTTTACATAAAAAAAAAACAATAGATGAAGAAACTTTTGATTGTTCAAACCGGAAAAGAAAAAAGTTATTTAGTTTTCTTCGTATGATGATTATGTATGTTTTAGTTTTTATAAAACCTCTTCCGAGGCTTTGATGAAGTCATTTTAATACAAAAAAACTGCTCGAGTTTATTCGAGATTATATCTCATTCACGATTACTTCATTATACACATTTTGTTAAAAAAAAAACATAAACAACTGCGAATTGGATTCGGTGATTTAACCTATTTTCTGAAACTTTCACTGAATTAATATTTAGGTATATATGTGAGCGAATTGTTCTTCATTTAGAAAAACTGTCTAATACAACAGTTGAATTTTCCTTTACAAAAATACATAAGAGTAACCAAAAATAAATGAACATGTGTGCCTTACCGAAACCTGGATGTACCTACTCTTTTCTCAATATATTATGTACTAGTTTTAAACTTATTAGGAGCCACTTAAAAATCATCCGTTTTAGTAAAATTTTGGAAAAATGGTCAGACAACCTACTACTCATTTCTAAAGGAGAATTCATTAGGCCAAATCTCAAGTTCGTACCATGTCTAGTTTCACAGATATTCGTATACATTTAAAAACATTGAACCCTTTTTTACCCCCTTAGGGATGGAATTTCCAGAAATCCTTTCCTTGTGGAAGGTTTTGTATTAAAACCTACATGTTTTCCTAATTTTAACTTCTCTACGATTAGCCGTTTGGGCTGTGCATTGATGAGTGAGTATGTCAGTCAGTCAGGCACTTTCCTTTATATTATAAGATTAATGTCTCTAATTCTATGACTAAAACGGGTTATTAAACAATTTTGAAACGAGTTTTATTATTCAGTGTTTAGTACTAGTAACAAATGTTGAACAAATTTGCAGTAGGTACCTACACATAAAAAAATCTTTCAGAATAAGTGGGGACTCTTTTTCCTAACGATTCATACGATATCATATTATTTATTTATTTATTCACACTTCTTCTCTAATGAAGCATGAAAAATAAGATTCAATTCATAAAACCCACAACCTATGTCACGTGGGATGATTCAACGCCCACTATCTCCTACTGTTTGTTATACTCGATAATACAGACACATTAATAACCTTTATTTACAATAGCGGCATTTGAATCCAGACACTTGTTACTCATTTGTCAATAGATTATAATTTTATTTAGCTCTTAGTGCGTACATATGTATTTTAATTGAAACAAAAACATGCGGCTTAATAAAGGCAACAACTTTGCTTGTGTTATTTTTCGAAGTATTTATTCCTTAATACATGTACAATTTGCGTTAAATAAACCCTATTTGCTAAATGAGTAAGGTTTTCACATATCAAATTTTGTATAATATCTCGTATCTCGCTAAAACTCAAAACGGCTGGACTTATTCGTGTAATTTTGATTTTTAACGATGTGAAAATTTCGAATAACTGATGCGAGAAAATTTCGTATTACTTTTTTCATACCAATACAAAGTTTTACCATACACTTACTTGTATGGTGAGATCCTCAATTTTGGTACTACTCCTTAAACTAATGTTGTTGTATAAAACGTAAAAAAGATGATAAGTCAAATTATGAAGGTTATTTAATAAATATTAAAATTTATGATGCAAATGATTTCCTAGTCTGATTCGTACAGTTCTTCCAAACGAGTTGCCTGTGTAAACCAAAAGGAATTAATTAAATCACCACATGCAGTCTACAAACAGACGCCTTCGATCACAAAATGACTTAACTTAAATAGCTCAACACAATAATAATTAATAATTCGCCATTAAACTTCGTACAATAAAATTTAACATATAATTCGGCATTGTGATTCAAAGTATTTTTAAACAATGGAATATAAAACAATATAATAAACGTGTTTGATTCGACATACGTGGGCATTATTGTAATGTGTTGGCAAATCCGTCGATACCTGGAATTCATTTTGAAGATTGATCAACGCGTGTTATATCAAAGAGCTTATTCGCCGAACTTTTTGAACTAAAGTAGGTACCTACCGTTCATTCATTGTTACGTACGCGTATTCTTTGATATTCAAGCTTATGGACTAGCCGAATAAATCAACGACCAAGTACTAAAAAAAGCTTAGTTTAAAAAGAAGAAGAATATTGATCACCTGTCATTCTGAATCGTTGTATTTGCATGAGCAAACATTTCCCTACAGTTTTTATTTTTAACAAAAGTAGGCCCTTTCACTCACTTTTCGTGGGTGACAACATTTCATATTCAAAAGATTCTGTTTCAAACAAGTAGATGATAACTCTAAAAAAGAAAAAATAATAGAAAGATTATGTACTTGTACACTAGATATTCTGTATTTAGAAGTAGACATATCATAAAAGAGCGTCTAAATATATGCCAAAAATTTCCCGTGCAATAAATATATACGAATATTATGAAGTTGAGACATATGAAATGGTTTTTGTTTTTACTCTTTTGGGGCATTTTTTTTAGAATTATGGTCCTACTTTATTTTGAGTCGAAGTCTGTAATCTTTAGATTATCCGCAAAAAGGAAAAAACGGGACTTAAACTGAGTTTTACAGATTGTTCAAACATATACTTAATTAGTTGGTATACCTACAAATTCTTCTCAATATAGTTAACTGCAGATGTAACCGTGCAATTATCATCATTGCAGTCGATCTCCTACTGCATTCTTCTTGAAACGACGATTATTAAACATCGCAGTGTGTGAATGTTATGTGAAATATTCGGAACCCGGCCTCGTATATTCTGTCCAAAGGGATAACTTACGGGAGTTTCGCATTCCTAAAGAGTGATTCATATTATCATCATGGCTTGTATAAGATTACACATTTTGTAATACAAAGCAGACTATAAAATATTTTTGAGGAAACATTTGGTTTATAATGGACGCAGTAATATTTTGTAAGATGTAAAAACCTCATATCTTAACATACAACTGTCCGAAGGATACCAAACCTTTTGAAATCATTTCCATATGAATAGGGGGCCGATGGGGTTTTTTTAAGCATCACTCGTTTAATTAAACAGTTAAAACATTTTTTTACGAAGTGAAAACAGATCTCCACTCTTTTCTATCCAAACACACTTCCTTCGCTTCTTCCTACAACCTCTCCTATTTCTTTTCTTTCTCATCTGGCGTTGCTTGTCTTATTTTGGTCCATTCTGCAAGCATGTACTAGATTTATATTTTGTACCAATGCTAACTTTCGTACCAAATTCCTTAAAATAAAAAAGACTAGAATTTAATTATGCAAATGGCAAAGATCGTTTCTAGCATTTGAAACTGACTAAAGCTAGATGTTTGCTCATTTTTATTAATCAATCCAATAGAAAACAATTTTGTTTCTTTATTTTCAATTCAAAAACTTCACGTAAAAGAGTTTAAATTCTTATCTAAGTATATAAACATTTTATGTAAATTTATTGAATATCTACTATTTTAGAACGAAACAAATTAGTAAGTCTTTATTCGAAAAATTCCAATCTACCGAATTTGTAGACAAAATTAAGCGTCGTATAGGCTTTTAGGAGATATTGTAGAGGAAATAAGATTCAGATAACGAATTATCTCGAAATTCCGATTTGTTTTAAAAATATTTTGCCCAGTCTAGACTAAAGATTTTATCATGGAATGCAAAAAAATCTTGTTTACACGTCATTTTCTAAATTTTATTCTTTGTAATAAAAATGTCTAAAGAAACTAAAGGGAAAAAAAATATTATTATGGTGACAAAATTACAAACACATAAAATCTCGCATTGTCTAGCTAGAAGATACAAAAAATTCTATAAAAATAAAACACCATAAAATTACCCATCAAATAAACACAATATTATTATTTTTTTCGTCTCTATTTTTGTAACAAAATGCACGTGTTCCTAAGGGTTTTTTGTGATAATATTTCTGGCGTTATTTTCTTCTAGCGGGGGTCCGTACCTTTTTCTAGATCTAAAAGGGTCCATGGTTTTTAAATTGGTTTTACCTGGATGCTGCGTTTACCTGTTCGTAGGTGGTGATTTGAATTGGTTCTTGTTGAGTTTAGTTGAGTTGCGACTTCGGACGCGCAATGGTGCGTGGTTAGTGACTTCGCGTTCGTTGGTGTTTTGTTGTTGTTATTATAAGCGTCATATCTGTGCTTGTAGAGTGGTCAAGCAATCGTTTTCCTCAATGAAAATTTCCTTACAAAATCACGTATGTTTTTTTTGATAAACTTGTATAATTATCAAATTTAAAAAGCGTTAAAAGTTTCTAAATTGTTCAAATTTTAGTGTAATATGTACTTTGGAAAAGCTTTTTGTAGCGGTAGACAAACTAATATTTAAATATTGGAACTACAAACCAATATTTTCATTTCGTGTTATTCCATTTTCAAAATAAGTTTTGGCGGTATTGAAGTGTATCGTAGTACCTACCTGATATACCTGTTCGAATCGTACAATCAAGAGCGAGACAAACATATTATAATCTGCGTGTGTGTTAGAATGTGATGGAACGAGTCCGTAACACAATACAACCTTACCTTGCGTTCGCCCACAGGGCACAATATCGAGCCCATTTTGTTTCGTAGAAAGTTGAATTTTGTGTTATTTTAATATTGTTGTACCTGTCCCTTGCAGATATCACGCAGTGCGGGATTGAAAATCTAAAGTGTTGTTAAAAAAAACTCAAACCATGTTTCTTTACTCAAATAAGTTCAAAAACAATAATTATTGTCGAATTGTGAAGTGAATTTCAGTTCAAATTCATCAACCATCAAAATGATCAAATTCCGATACAAGCGAAAGGAAGTGAATGATGGCGTTACGTCATTGCCGCCAAAAGGTGCGTCACCAAAATACCAAAACGGCGCGCCAAAATCATCACCAAAATCGGGATCGTTGACGGAATTGAAGAAAAGTGCCATCATTAGCGGACTCAAGAAGAACGGAATAGCCGCAATCACATCAAGAAGTCCAGAATCCAAACAACAAACTGCAGAAGATAATTCTGCAAAGCAAGAAAAGAACTCTCCTCTGCAAAAAGTCGGATCAACCGGTAGTCTACCTAGAAGCGGACGCACAACGCCGGTGCCGCAAATCATAGAGAATGGAAAAGTTCTTCCTAAAGCGCCGAGAGTTGCTGTATCCAAAACCAGCACTTTACCCAAGAGTTCATCATCGTCTTCCTTACACAAACAAGGGAGTCCGTTGAAAAATTTCGAAATTTTGCCATCGAAAGAAACATACCCGAATTTCATTGAAGATTTCGCAACAAAGAAAAACAATACGCTACCACGAACAAAGAACGAAAAGGCTTCTATTATGAAGGCCAACGAATTGATAGACAAGGAGGAAATGTCCAAGAGCTACGAAGTAAGTAGAAACATAATATATTTTTACCTACGCCCATATCTGACTATAATAGTTTATAGCGTTGTAATATGTATATACCAGTCCTGTATTGGTAGGCTCTATTCCAAAAATGATTTCTCTCCTCATAGGTTGTCACGAGATCTTCAATCAAATTTAAAATGTCAGTTATGTTGTGTCCGTCGTTGTATTCTGTAATTTAATCCATCTTCAATCACCATGCCAGACAATCTTATCGTCAAATGTCATCTTGACTTATTTTTATATGAAGAACACGTTTCATCCGTCAATATGAATACAACAGAACAGCCTTCCTATAATAGTAGTAACGTTCTACCCAAACCTACGTGAGTGCTGTCTCTTTCACATATTATATGTATGCGAATGAGAGAGACAGCAGTCACGATGGTCTCGGTTCTACCGAGCTTTTCTATTTTTGAGAAGTAGGTAGATGATATTGATACACATATTATGAGATATTACATTTTCAGCTATCATAATAATATAAGGACATTGTTGGTTTTCTCTATAGTTAAGTCATGTTCTAAGAAGTTTAAAAAACATGGTCATTTCTGAAAATGGGTGTGAGATTTATACTATGCAAGAACCAAATTCTAGGAAAATTTTCGACCTCTCCCATTATAAAATATTTCCTTTTGTATAGATGAAAAAAAAAACAAAGTTAAACGCCTATTCATTGATTATATTTCCAATAATTTATACATATTTATCGTTCCTTTTTATACGCATTAGTTCAAATTCTAAAAAACCTATATTTATTGGCGGATGTGTATGTATAACCTTTCAAAAAATCCGCAATTTTGTCAATAATCTTGCGAAATTGTGATTTTTCCCCATATCTTCTTACGTGACAACATGGTCTGTGTTCGTACAATAAAGCTCAATGGTATATAATACTTATAATAGTTTTTTTTCCTAATAAGAGTGACTAAGCCAATAAGTCTACTCAGTTCATTCATTCGTTACATAATGTAATGTAGAGATCTACCTACAATGATTCAGCCATCAACGTATTGCTAATCGCTTCCCAAAACCGCACGCTATAGATAGACGATAGGACCGGTAACCTTTTGGAGATTGTAATGGTTCAGTTAATATTCTCATAGCCCATATAATTTAATAATGATAATGCAAACTTTTCTTGGAAGGATTGAATAAATTTGCGAATATAAAACAGACAAGACTATGTTAATAACTTCCTTTACGAATAAAGCAATATAGATTGTTGTAAAGGTGGGTTTAGCTACACGACCAAAAAAATAGAATGAGCATTCTTTCTTCATCTTTAGTGTAAACGATGGGTCTTTTTTTCGGCGTTTTTTCAACTAGAATTCTGGGGAAATGTTGATCATAATAAGTTCTAATTAATGAACATCATTCTTCAAGAGCCTTTGGTCGGTAGTACAATATTTCTGAGTCTGGGACCCTATTGTCGAATGTCGGTCAATGGGTTTTCTAATATAATTTTTACGACATTCGTACGAGTTCTTTAAGAAAACCTGCGAAAGTCAAAAAAAAATCTACAAGAAAACCCATCGTTTGACGTTCATATGAAACGTGCTAGAATTTTAAGAACATTCCATATAAATATTCGATAGAATCTGATAGAATGCTCTCGTTTAGTCTAAACCTAATTTTTAATTGAACCAAATAAGGTTCTTGTAAGAACGCGTTGAACTTTTTTCGTAGTGTATTCGCTCGCTAAACTGGTGGTTTCTTGACTAGTAACTAAAGATTACATGGTAGGTATCACCTTCCGTGAGAAGAGACCAACGAGTCGTTCTATATGACTTGCTACACTTTTTAATAAAACAATATTCATACGTTATTATAATATGGAGTTACTACCATATTAACATAGAGTAGAGCAAGCTATGTACCTACTCAAGTTAGGACTTTTTTTACACGGTCAAGCACCATCAAAAAACCTTGTTGAAATAGATCGCAGGAACTATGATAAATTATTATGGGGTTCAATTATTATAGTTCTTGCTGACAAAAACTATTGCTTTTAGCAAAATAAGTAGGATGGTAAAAGATTATGTCAAAAATTTCGTCACTGCTGTTTTTATCATGAAATTTCCACCCTGAGTAAGTCTGATTCAGGTTGAAACGACTAGTTCCTCAGGCAAAAAGTTCCGCCGGTATGTTCACTGACACCATTGCATTTCATAAGAAAGGCCTACCTTTAGGCTACAATCCCTTATAGATTCTTATGTGAGGAAAAATAATATTTAAGTGTTTCCTCAGAATCCTCTAGTCCGAAACGGAAATCTATATAACAATTGTAAAGCTATGAATTAGAATTTCTTATAAGAATAAGATACCTAAACATTTACTTAAAAGAATTTTTCTAATTTCTTCTCTATCATATCAGATTTTTTTCGTGTATGTATTAATTTGTTGTTTAAATTGCTGTACCTCTATTTAAATCGAGACTTCTAATACCGTGCTATTTCAAATACGTGTAAAAGAAGTACTACCAGCTATATTACAATGGTGGACGTTTCTCCCACGCGAAGAAGTTCCCACTGTCTTCTTTTCTTGCTATTGAACTTGATGTGTGCGCAGTGACCCTTGATTCGGATGGCTTGCGACTTGCGCAGAAGGTAGATCCTCAGCCATAATATATTATGTTATGAGTATCAACAACTACCTACTATTGATATCATAATGTCGCGAATGGTTTTTTTCGCACACTTGTCTTTATGAATGGAAGCTTATTGACAATTAATTATTAATATCATTCATTTTGATAACTTCAAGAGAGTCGGTTTTTTTATTGATTATTATCTTACAAATTAGCAAGTCCCAGATTTGATTTTAGATATTATTTATTAGGTAAGTAGTATACAAAATAAATCTTTATATGGTTTATTCAAAAGAATAATATGAAAATAGCTACATATCATAGTGAACAAATACATGAAACGACTATTATTTTAAATTAAACTTCATTAAAAAACGTCTTGTTTAAATATTTTAATAGTTGATAACATTTTAGTTAATAAGAAGAAAAAAAACTTATCATAAAAACCAACAGATCATTATAACGAATTCGTACGAAAGTTCCTAACAAACACTGTTATCTGTTTGTTTAACATCCAAAATAAATTATGTATTTAAACACTATTTCCGTTAGACAAAGTCCTGACACTTCTTGTAGTTTTCGTTACTTGTTTGTGACTAACACCTGACAAGTTAACTTACTATGAATATTATAACACCCATTCAACAGTGTGATTTATTCAGGAAATACGCGTAAATTTTCCACCTGAGAAGGCGATATAATTATCAATTAAATGGTCACTACTCCTAGGGCGTTATAAGGAATAACCTTCTGCAAATTGCTGTTCAGTATGTACATTTATTTTTTGCTAATGATTATCGAATCTGTGGATCAATCTTTTTCAGTATTGCGCAATGATCTAATCTGAGAGGAAATCTTTGACGTACAAATTACATAAGCACATAGATAGAAGAGGCTGATTGTCGAATTATGGCTACTGGCTTCCGTTTTTGTTGTTGTTTTGTATTCATCGTGAAACACATATTCACAATAAACTTCTAAATGCGTTGTATCATTATTATTTCTTTATGTAGCTCTTTCTCACGGTTAGCGTCTTAATTACTTCCTTTTGTTCCTTGTATTAAATTATCAATTGTACCATTTCTTACGTACTAAATAAACCTGATGATAAAAAGAGTATTTTATACGTGTCGTTTATGCCCCATGTTTGCTAACAAAAGCAAGAAATATAGGCAAATGATTGACTTTAATTGACTGTTCTTTTTTCTTATTTCTCTGCATTAGGCTCTGCATGATATGAATTATTGATGCTATTACTGGATAAGTTCCGGATTAAATCAGAACACCTTGTAAGGATTCATCCTGGTTTTACCAAGAAACATCTTCACTCTAAAACAATTTCCTCTTCTCTTTAAAAGTGTCACATAGCAATCTCACAATTGTCTTATTTTTGAAAGACCTCTTGGTTTACTGCCCTCTGGTCTCTTCGCTATTGTAGAGTTCGGGTCCCTATTGTGATCCTAGTCTATCTGTCTATTGTGTTTCTTGATTTGCATTCCTTTTCTGGATCTACGAGCTGTATAAAGATTTCGGATTTACTTTAAAGTACAATATTTTCTGACTGTATAACAGTTCTGTTCTAATATATTCTAGCATATAAGATCCACGACTCAATACTGTACTTCATAATATACTTACGAATGACTTGGTGAACTTTAACATAATAGTCTTTATTCCAAATTATGTGTTGTTTAAAAAAAGAGATATCCCATCTTTATCGCCTTCGTGGGAAAGGAACCCGTATTTATATCTAACGAACCGTGAACTCTACTGTACTTGGTCGAAAGAAAACAATACCAATTACACATGCAGCCGTGGAGACTTTACGTCGTATTTTAACTTTTGAACTGTTTTTTGGAAGCAGTGTTTTCTTCCTCGTTGAGTCATTGATGACAAAAACACTGCTAGCTTTTCACCGAGGCATATTACGAGGAGATGCCCTTCACGATCTCTTGCATAAATTTCTTTCAGTTGTCCACCTGTGCTTTTATACGACATAACCTTAGTCGCTGCACGCTGTCTCCATGCCTCACGAACTTCTTGTGGTACTTACTCAACTTTTCATACCAATACTCGTAAGAAATAAATTGGTATAGGCACGTCCGATGTTGTTGACGCTAACCTAGATTTCAAAGAACGTATTTTGCCCAAAGTGTGCCAAGCTACGAGGTTGGTAAATCTATAGTCACGCGGCGATTGTCTGTCTGTACATGGTAAAATGCAGACTCTTACTAGTGGCTATGTAGGTATCTACCCATTTGCAGACAAACTGATTTGCTATCGTTCATAACGTAATTTGAACGCAAAATTTACTGTCGATACTGAAAATTGACAAAATTAGGTAGCTTTTTTATTAATTGAAGTAACTTAAAGGCACCTTTTTCCGCGCTTTCGCCTCAATTCCATACCTATTTTCAGACCAAACCAGTAAATCACTGGAAGTATGATCTCATTAGTATAAAAAGGTTATATTTTTATAGTATCCACTGCCCTCGATCCTGCGCAGTTGCAACTATACTAAAGACTTTGGAATCTTTGACAAAATAGCGAAACAAATAAATAAGATACATAATATTATGGTAAGATTAGGTAGGTACCTACCCATAAAAAATCCATGATCTACTAACGACAATGCAAGATTAGGGTACCTGCAACTTTATGTTATTTCCTGCTCAAGAATAATGTCTCTATTTTTTTCTTTTAATTGGAAATCGAAAGATTCAAAACCAACACCAAAAGATGAAATACGCATTTTAATCGTGATCCATTTTGATTAACAGAGACATGATCCGTGGAAATGACACGATATCTCGAATTTCATGATGCAATTAAGCCAAATCAAAGTGCATCTTATTTCTCAACCACGTCGACATAAATCCGTTCATTTCAAATACATATATCTACCTCCGAGTTTAGTGGATAGAAATACTGCCACAACTGCAGACTACTGTGTGATGGATGAAACTGATAGTGATCATGCTTTCCTTATTCAACCAAAACGTGTTTATACGGATTAAAAGTGAGATGGGTGATAGCACTCGCGTCCATATATAAAATCTTCTACGTAACGGTTTATCAACGTACTTTACTCATGCGGCCATAGGAATATCGTGTATCAACTATTATAAGGCTGTATGCTCAACTCTTTACCTGCGAGGCCTCAAACTGAGACCCAACATTAGGTATATTATAGTATATTGTGTATAGATCTAATATGCATATATGTGCACTCATACACTCATATAGCTAAACGATACCTCAATTTTTAACCTCTCTTTTTGGGTTGCGTTGGTTTTTTTTAAATATAAAAAAAAACTGGATTATTTGTTATTAGCACCTGCATTTGAGTCTTTAAAAGCGCTGCAGTGATTAGTTTTATCTTTAAATTTGAATTATTTTCTCATATACATACCTGCTTTGAACCCGCATCATTTTTAAAAAAATAGATACACTCAATACTTCAGTGATTTTTGTTTTCAATTGTTTATATTATCTAAATTAAAACGAAAAAACCTGGGTTAATTTACAAAATTTGAAAAGAATTGGGAACTGAAAGATTTGATCATGATGTAAAAATAACGGTTAAAATATAAAGTAACGAGAGAAAATGAAAAAAATTGAGAAGACAAAGAAATGGAACTTTTGAAGTTGTTAGTAGCCTAGCAGTTCAATCGTCGAGTTTACTTACGAAGTTTGCAGGTTTGATCCTCGCTGCCGACCATTTTCTTCTTTCACAACACAAACTTATCTTTCTGTGAAGGGTGTCAAAAAATGGCATGTTTAATGTCATTCCTCAAGTAAGGCTTATCTTTATATATATATAATTGAGGGATCTATTCTCTCACTGTCTGTTGGCTGATAAAAACTCCACAGTTTTGTTGACTAAAATTAATTTGAGGCTAAAATATCTAAGTTTATTTATCTGTGTTTTTTCATAGCTTGAGGGTTGCAAAATAAAAACTCTCCAGTCTAAATTTAACTCCAAAAAATCAATTACAATGTTGTATTTCGTTCACGCTTATAATATTATTTTCTCCAATATAATAATATTCAAAGATCTCACTCACAACATAATATTTTCTATTCAATATTAGCAACGAAATGTATTTAAATTTATTCATTCATTATTCAAATGCGGTCCAAAAAAAAGTTTAAAAATCTTTCTGCAGAATTTAATTTGCGTTTTAAGACGATAAAAAAATCCGTCTCATTTATATTATTAAAGAGAGAGGTTGTTTTGTTTCAATAATGTGATGGGTCTATGGGGCCCAGAGCTACGTTGATTTTAAATCACAGAGACAAGAATGGTAAATTTATGGAATTATGCTACGCTAGATATACGTAAAGTGTTCATTGCTTTGAAATTAATGCTTCTAAAATTTTCTAATACATATTACGCTGGCAACCTATTAAAATGTATTATGCAGTTCTTGGAAATTGTTTAGTGTAAAGAAATTATAAAAAAAGCAATACTACTACATAGATGCTGTTGCATATTTTTTTTTTCTTGTTAGAATGACCGGGTTGTCGTTTTAATTAAACAAATTCGTTTAAAATCTTGTTAGAATGCCCTTCATTTTATCCCTATAACTGCTAAATATCTAGATTCTAAAAAGAATGCCCTTCTTTTTATCCCTATAACTGCTAAATATCTATGAAATTTATTGTAAAAAAATATATATCAAATAGCCTTCCTTTCAACGATCCGATCTATGCAATGCGCAAAGAACACGCGCGCAGAAGAAATTGCGCGAAATCACGCATCACTGTGTAACAAGTTTTAAATCAAAACGAGTTCCAATCCAATGATCTTATTTTTGACAAGATAGTTTCGTACATCGTTCATAGTTTTTTTTTTATACTTCACTAGGTAACCTGTTAACACGATATGAATTCAAATCACTGCTCCACAGAATGTGATACTAAAACTCTAAAGAAAAAAAATGGTGTCTGCCTTACAAAATAAAAAAACAGGTAGATTATTATACTTACACGTAACTAACCCAGTCCAAAATGTATGAACACCTGTGCTCTGGGGCAGTGTAATCGTACGATATTAGGTACCAGCGTTTTTTTTATATCTCTACTGCATGCTGGTTGGTATGTTTGATCAAGAGTATTGTAGTAAATGAATCAAGAAACGGGTTTTATATTCAACGATTAATATGATAATTATTGGAATTCTTTCATTACTTCTGGTCTTGGGAGGAGCTGAAAATTATTCCATTTCGTCTTCTTCTACTTCTTGTACTATTATAGTTAATATGATACCAGCAGTTGTTAGACTGAGTTGGACCACCTTCTACGAAGACATTCCCCTTGAATTAGATCGGTTTACGTAGTTTTAAACGTAGAAAGACGTCTCCATAAACATTTGGTAAAAATGGCGTTGTTATGCCAGCAACTACTCTTACATCGTTTTTAGTAAAGAACAGACTAGAAAGGGTGAAGGGTTTCAAAGGTTGAAGAAGAGGGATGGTTTAGATGTAAAAGAAGTAAAAAAAGTATGTGTATGAAACAGGACTTCCACAGGGTAGTGTTCCAAGACTTTTACAATAATATTATACTAAGAATAAAGTCACGCAATGAGTGAATCACGGGTTTTGAAAACAAATCTCTGTGTTTATGTTTGTATCTCCGATTGATTTCAAGCCTTGCAGAATACTAACAGAATCTCATTCCTTCATTCGCAATTAGAAAGGTAGCTTTTGATTAGCTGTCTTTTTCTTGGATGAGTTCACTCACTAATAGAACATTTTCTTCTCTTCCAGGAGCTCTTCTCTCAGCTGCAGTTTTCCAGAGAACGCGCCTTGCCTCCAGATGAAGTGCGTCGTGCTCTTGCTGCTCCATTCTGCGGTCAGCGCAGATTCCGTTTGGGTTGCATGGCGGACGCGGCTGAATGCTTTGAGAATATTCTCCTGAGAGTGCACGCCCATGCGGCTCACGCAGAACCTGAAGACGCTTGCAGGGCGCCACATTGCATACCACACAGGAAATTCGCCATGTCTTTGATTGAGCAGAGCGTTTGCGGTGCCTGTGGTGCAACATCAGAACCATTGCCATTTACTCAGGTTAGTTCAAAATATTAAAAAAAAAACACTCCCACAAGATGAACATTTTCGTAAATAATTACTATAAAGTACAATAATCTGTCATCGCTTATCTGATTACGAAAAGAATAGGTATCTAGATATTTGTCAAATTAATGTTACCTACTGAAAAAAAAATCACATTGTGTTTTTTTAATAGCGCCCACACTATACAGATTTGAATCAATTTATTATTTTAGACATGTCACATTAAGGTACCTTATAGTACCTACTTATTAGTCTACACCTACGTGCATCAATCTTCTGACCTTTTTAAAACTGATTTTATTATTTTTAATATATTTGGCTTTCACAACCAGCGTTAACATAATATTTGTATAGATGTATTACTTTTTAACGTAGGTTTTTCTAGTTATTTCTGGGCTGTAGAAGAGACAATTTCGATTTTGCGCGTTTTGTAGTGACAAGTTTTTGACATTTTAACCTATCCTCACTATGTCCCCGTGTGATCTATAGGGTATTTGACTAATTTCCAGAAACCGTTTTAAATTATTCTACGATACATTATAAGCACATTCTCTTTATATTTTCTGAAGATATGCCATATTTTATATGAAAATCATGTTTAAAGTTTAAATATCCAAAAACGCGCATAAAACGCTGTCTTGTATAATGGCGCTGGTCACGTGGTGCATTTTACGTCACACTTCTGTATTGGTATGAGATTGATGACTAACATTTACCATGGGGTGACGTCACCTTGACGTCACGGGGACCACAACTAATCACAAGGCGTTTTCATCGGTGACTAGTTCCATAGAAATAAAAAATAAGCCTATTTAAGTTGTAAAATAAAAGAAATAAGCTTTCTTGGGCCATTTTCAAACAGGATGACCACGATCTGTATCTTATTTTTCATAGTGTCAAATACCCTCCTATTCCGCTACTAGGTACTTATTATTACTGCCGAATATAAAAATAATCGTATGATTTTTTCTAAAGAAACATCACTTTTTATTCATCGGCATTCTTTTTGATAAAATTTCTATGGGCTTAACTGTCACTTAATTCAATACAATAAATCCATCGGTGATTAGAATGCTCACGTTCACACGTAGTAATAAAACGCGCCTCAAATTTAAAATATCGAATGAATATAAAAAAATGCCGCTTGAACTTTTATTAACCTTTTCAAAAGGATTCCAATGCAAATATTTAGCTAAAAACATTCTTTATTCAAAATCATAACCATAGATAATAGAATATTATACTAAGTTTTAATCAGTGATATGTCATTTGAAATTTAATCCTTCCACTATTGTTGTAACCTAAATTAAAACAACGGTAGGTAGGTATATTATTATGTTAACAAATCTTGGCTGCACACTATAACAACGGACCAAGATACGCGTTCCATCTAACAGTAGAACGGTTCAATAGTGATTTGCCTTGAATTTTAACACCAATCACATTCCTCTATGATCAGACTTTATATTGCATACATGTCGCTGTATCTACATACGTAGGTAATTCACATCGGTCTGCCACTTGGAACAGATATCGACTTATTAGCTTTCATATCGGCAAACGAACTTGTAATAGTTTGTTGAAATATTGTATGAATAATGATTCAATGTTACAATGTGTCTTTCAGATGGTCCACTATGTTTCTGCATCGGCACTGACAACGCAAGCGCGACAGAATAGCGTCAACATGAATGGAAATGGAATGCACATTCAAAACATGTTTGGAGAACTGCTCAAAAGAGCCGGAGGAATGGGAGACATCAGAGATTGTCCGGTAAATACACATTTCACACAATTCTTCGATAATTCTCTTTCAATGCCCAATGACTAATTGTTTTTTCTTTATTTGCAGAGCTCATGTGGAGCCAAAACACAGATATGCAGATCGTTGATGAATCGTCCCGAAATCGTATCGATTGGAGTAGTGTGGGATTCAGAGAGGCCAACTCTGGAACACATAATGGATGTCTTTGGAACAATTGGAACATCTTTACAAATGAAAGATATTTTTAACACAGTGATAGACCAGCATTGGGCGAGTCAGACGTCACATAATCTAGTTGGTGTTGTCACATATTACGGAAAGCATTACTCCACATTCTTCTTTCACACGAAACTGAGACTGTGGATTTATTTTGATGATGCGACTGTAAAGGAAGTTGGCCCCAGATGGGAACAAGTGGTGGATAAATGCCGAAGAGGGAGATATCAACCCCTTCTACTGCTTTATGCCACACCCAACGGAGCACCATGCAACACAGATACAGCTCCTAAATCCATCATACCATTCCCTACCACAAACGGTGGGAATATACAAGCGCAAAGTATGTTGAGGCGTTCAGTGACACCAAGTCCTGAGAAACCAAACATCGGAAATACAAGACGTGCCATTACTCCAAATCCTGACAACCATTTGTTAAATCAGAACAGACCACCTTTAAATAGACCCTATAATGAATATCAAAACCTTTCTGTCATCCAAGACAGTATTTACAACAAACAACATTCTTTAGATGTGGATACTGTTGATGGAGATATGACTAAAGAATCAGATTACATAAGTCGCAAAACAGTAGAATCTGTGTTAAATGCTCAACAAGCAAAGAAGCAACAAATGCAATTGCATAGAAGCTTGAGTACAGGATCAACATCTACCAACATTTTGGATAACATTGTTATCCCTGACCATTTAAATGTACCACGTCGCAGAGATTCTGGTAACTGGAGTGGAGACAGAAATAGCACATCATCATCATCTTCAACAACAATGGAAAACCCTTACTTCTATTTAGTTGGTAAAATACAACAAAGGAATGGAAGTTTGCCAGGAAGCCCTACAAGAAAAGGTGAACTCTCGAGTGGAAGTAGTGGACGATACGATGCAGGCTATGATTCATATTCACTTTCTTCCACCGACAGTCTTCCATTGCAGCAAAGCTTAAAGCATAATCTGCAGTTAGCTCAGATTCCAGAATACCAACCACAATCTAGAATGTTTGGTAAGCCAATGATGAACCAAGATGACTGTGAGAGATTATGTTTAGAGGCTGATCAGTTATTGGACAAGTCAAGGCAGACTGAAGATGCCAATGATCTGGAGACAGCACTAGTCTTATGTAATGCTGCTGCCACCAAAGCAAGAGCTGCTATGGATGCACCATACAATAACCCACATACAATGACTTTTGCCAGAATGAAACATAACACTTGTATCATGAGAGCAAGAAGCCTGCACAGGCGAATGTTACAAGAACAAGGGTTCACAGACAAGGAAACTGGTGTTCCTGATATCAGACATACACGAGAAGGTAGCAATTCAAGCGCCCGACACTCCAGGCAAAACTCTAGAGATAAATCAAATCACTCTAGACAAAATAGTAAAGAAATGTTAGCTCCTCCAACCCAAACTACGGAGAAAGCGAACACTTCAAATAAGAATATTGAAATATATGCTACGCTGCCTAAAAAGAAGTCTCCTTTCAAGAAATCTCCTCAGCAAAATAATGCAATTGAAGATGAGGAATACATGATTTATGACAGACCTGTCAGAGAAAGTCGAAGTATTTTTGGAAGATCCAAAAATAAAGATGACGACAAAGCTAAAGAAAAACGGTCTAGAAGTGAAGATAGGAGTAAAATCTCAAAAGATCTATCAATCGCTCCTGATTCCTTAGCTAACGCAAAAGATACTCTGAAAAGAGATAAGAACAAAGATGAAAAAGAGGATAAAAAATCTGATAAAGATGGCAAACCAAATAAAAAACAGCATAAAATCAGAAGGAAGCTTTTGATGGGTGGACTTATAAGAAGAAAAAATAGATCAATGCCAGATTTGACAGAAGGGAATGTAGATGATGGAAAAGTGCCTGAAATCAAACCTCTCAGCTCAGTGGACGACAGCTCTGTTGGTTTGAGAGGGGCTGATAAAAATTTATCTGGTATGAGTGGGTACCTGTCTGAAGGACATTTAGAATACTCTGGAAATAGCACTAATCCTAATTTAGAAAGAAGTAAATTAATGAGAAAGAGTTTCCATGGTAGTGCTGGAAAAATGTTGACTGCTGCAAAAGTTCCACCACCACCTCCTCTTCGTACAACTTCCCAGCTTAGCGGGTCTAAGCCAGGAGCAGAAGTTAGCAATGAAGTTGCAGAGAGGCCACCATATCCATTACCCATGGAGTTACCATCTAGCAATAATTATTTTGCGCAGCCAACATACAGCAATCAAGAAAACCAGCAAAATCAAATAGACCAGTATGATAACTGTGATCATGAGCCACAATCTTTGCCATTTTTACCGTCCTATAACCAAACCCCCAATAACACTTATGTTCAATCACATAAAATGGACAATGAAGAAAGAATAATTAATCAAGGAACAATATATGATTCCTGTTATAATAATTCCAACTCCAGCAATTATCACACCGTCATCACAAAAGCAGATGTTCACCAAGAAAGAAGCCCTATCAAGCATGACCCTGTTGTATCAGGACCAATTTCTCAAGCACGTGTTCAAAATCTTTCCACTGCTTTTGATGATGGTATTGATGAAGTTGATTGCATTGCTGTACCTATGGCTAATTTGGAATTACCTCCATATCCTAGTCCACCAAGTTCAAATACACATTCTAGGCAAGCGAGTGAAGATTTCCCACCTCCTCCACCACCATTAGGAAATCCTCCTAATGATGACGAAATAGAAAAACCAGCTGATGAACCTGTAACAGGATTGCTTGCCCAGTTACAAAAGAAACGTCAGCAAATATTGTCTCAGGAACCAAAGAAAGTTGTGGAAGAACCACCTCGTTCTTCAGGTGAAACATGGCTAAAGGAACTACAAGCCAAACAGGCTGCATTACGATTGAAGAAAACAGGTTTATCTGAATCTGCAAATAAACAGAATTTGGATAATATTAACACTATTGAACACTTCCCAGCAAATGATAATTCTAATATGGTGAGAAATCTAACTAATAGATTTGAAGTCTCCAATCCTGCAGCAGGCGAACATTTAAGTTCTAAGATGAATGCACCGTTGATGGATGGAAGCACAATCAATGCTTTCGCTACTCCATCTACACAGAACTTTGATGTCATAAATACATATATTGCTGATCGTTATCCTAATAGTCGTCGATCATCCGAATCTTCTATAGGAAGAGCACAGATTGAAGAAGAAATGAGAGAAGTAGAAATGGTCAATGCTGCCGTTAATCGACAACTGAGTAAAACCTCCTTGCATAACAACTCTACAGATACCCTCAACAGCATTGAATCAAAAGTCGATCAGATTTTGAAAACAAAAAAGAAATCTGTTTCTTTCTGTGATCAGGTTATTTTAGTTGCAACCGCCGAAGATCAAGGAGATGACAGCTTTATTCCAAATCCTATTTTGGATAGAGTTTTGAAATCAGCAATGAACAAAAATGAGTCTGCTTCTCAAAATGAAAGGCCATCTCTTCAAAGACATGATTCCATGGATAGTCAGAGATCTAATATGTCTGCTCTATCACACGCTTCAAGTCATAGAGAATTGTCTTCTCAAAATGAATATGTTAAACTGCCGACCAATAACTCTCCATACCAACATCTTCCAAATATTCAGATGCACAACGGCAACGACAACGTAAGTATTTCCAGACAACATGAAATTAACAGAATTGTTCCAAACCTAACAATGCAACAGCCAAGAACTGTTAATGACTCTCCATATCAACATCTTCCTAACACAAACAATTTACCTTACGCTAACAACAACATGATGCAAAATTCTCAACCTAATGTGGCCTATAATCCCAATCAAAGACAACCAATGATTGCTAAAGCCATTCCTCAACAGTATCCTCTGCCACAAATGACTCCAACACATTTCCAAACTAACCATTCATCTGGACCTAATGGGCAACAAACGAACCCATCATATCCTTCGAATGTTCCATTTTCCGCACAGAACTCATCTTTACCGAGACAAATCCCAAATGGATATAATCCAATTCAGAATCAGAATCAACAAAAACAAAATCCTATGTATTTCCCTGTTAACAGAACACAACCTTTCCAAGGGAATGTTCCACAGTACAATCAGCAATCTAATCTTAGCACTTCTCCTTATCAACATGTTCCCATTCAGGCTCAAGCACATTTAAATAACGAAAATAACATGAACGCAAACTATGACAATAACAGTGAATATAATGGACAGAAAGTTCTTCCAAATGGTCACTTACAGAATTCTACATACACAGCTTCTCCATACAATAACACAAATAGTAATCCGTCTTTACAACAACTGTCCCAGTCTGCTTACAATTCCCCGTATCAGCGTGTTCCTCTTTTACACGGAGATGGCATGATTAACCATACCCAAAACAATCAGGTGTATCAGAGAATACCTCAACATTACAACGGAGACATCCAAATGTCTAGTCATAATGTCCCTCAGTACCAAGTCCAATCCAAGCCGATACAGCCTCCACAACCTTCATATTCTGATCCAAACAAAATGAATCTGCAATACATGAGTCAACAACAGCAGCAGTATGGCAATTATCAACAAGGTTATAATATGTTAGACAATTCTAATAACAACATGACGAATGGAAATTCTCCCTATCAAAGTGTGCCAATGAATAGTAAAGCGTACCAGCAGCCGCCTACCTGTAAGCAGCCTCAGAAGAAGTCTGTCTCCTTCGAACCTGGGACGAAAGGTGGCGCCGAATCACCCGTGCCTAAAAGTGTATCTAATGGACCCGTAATGAACAGTAATTTTGTGAATAGTGCATCAATAATTAATAATAACATGAATACTCAAAATATGCTAGCGAGTAATAATGTAAATAGTGTAAATAATAATGTAATTAGTAGCAATAAGCAATCTCCATGTAATTTATGTAGGAAAAAACAAGTTAATCCACCGGCTATGTATTGTGTAGATTGTGACTTTTATATGTCAAGATTTAAACCCAAAACATGACAATAAATTTTATATTTAGATTAATTTAATAATAATTATTAAAAGTACAAAATTTGTTATATTGAGTAATGAAATTATTAAATTTGATTTATTTCGATAATGTTTAGTAGTTCTTACTACGTATAGTTTATAGGTTGCATATTTTGTTGCCAATATGAAATATTTTTTGCCTTTGTTAACCTGAATTTAATATATTTTATTTATTTCATTTTGTAATGAAAATGTGATATAATTTTTAAGTAATTTTATAATAATTATTTTTATTGAATTAAAGCATTTTGCATGATCTCAGTATTATGAATATTATTTTATAGCTAATATTATTATTAATAACATTGATATAATGCTGTAATTATTATGAATTTGTATATTTTTTGTAAAATCATGTTCAAAAGATTTTTAAATAAAGGAAAACAATCAATCCCCATTGAAATTTTTTATTTTATCACATAAGTAGGTACCTTTTTTATGACATAAGACATAAGATACTAAGAAAGAGATTGATAAATGAGCAAAAATACATAAGTGTGGTGTTGCCTCACTTATGGTAACGCACATTGGTTCAACACTGACAAAATGCTATGGTCTTATAGATGAATGGACATTCATAAAATGATGAAGATATAAGTTTTATTAGTAAGTCATTTCAGAAAAAGTTAATAATGCCAATGAATACAATATTTAAGGACAGTCTTAAATTCAGGACATTGATGAAATCATTTGGACAATTTTTGTCAAACTTGGAAAATTTTATTTTTCTTTGTTGCTGCCTGGAACATCCATTGACGGGATCGCTCTTCTCTAGCACTAAATTATGAAGCCAGTCTATTTCCTGATGGGTATTCCACAGCCAGGAAATGTACTTTCTTTCAACTCCTCGGAAAGAAGCTTACTTATTTGGAAAATTATAAGTATTAATTCTCAGAAATTGATATTAAGATATTAAAAGAAAGTATCTATGGCTCGCACCCATTTCAGGTGATGCAACCTGATATTAAGATTGTTTTTGAAGCTCTCTTAAATTATTTAAAAAAAATCTGGACTCTATTTAGTATAAGAAGGTAGAACAATCAAGATATCTGGATGCCTACATATATTATATTTCTAAGTTTCTCCGTGCTGCCTAAGCACCTATTCCAAAAATTGGGCATTCTTTACTTTTCCTACTTTATAAATAGTAAAGAGTAATAAACTCAAAAGTTGGACAAAAGCTTCTGCCTTATAAACCCCAACCTGACACAGAGATTGCAAGCCCAGAGCACGGAGACACATCATTCAAACCCAGAGAATCCGGATCAAATTTGGGAGGTGGCAGCCCTAACCTCCCTACTATCAGGTCAAAAAGAGCCCTGATACCCACTAATGCTGTCCTTTTCAATAAAGCTCTGCAAAGAATTGTTGTCCCTTATTTATAAGAGACTACGTATGATGGCAATATGTAGGTACTCTATATAGACAACAATCATACTTCAAATCTAAGTAAACAATAAAAGTTAGGTAGGTATTCACTATTCACTACATTCTTCAGGCTGCGGAACCCTTACCTTTTCTTTAAGAATAAACTTAGATAAGTATAGGTACTGAATGTACCAAATCAAGAGAATTTTTTTTATGGAAAAGATTATATTAATTTGAGAAACATAGTATGCGAGACCTCTTTATTTGAGAGATTTTTATTTTTTTTCTCTGGCTTAGTGTGATCACTTTACGTTAACAACGTTCGCCATTAGGTGGTAATGTTTAAGTGTCCGAAACTCTTAATCATGAGAATTCTCAACATGTTCAACATGTCGAAAAATCTCATGTATGTAACAAGTAGAAATTTAATAATACCTACATGAAATATAGAGAAAAAGTTGGAAATTATTGAGAACAAGAGAGGATTTAAAATAAAAGTGACATTATTTGACTATTTTTCATAGAGGAGATGAAGAGATTTAAAATAAAAGTGACATTATTTGACTATTTTTCATCAACCCCCCTTGCCCCTTCCCTTGCGGGCGCCCATGACCTCAAACCATTGGAAATTTTGAGTAAGTAACTACAATAACAAGGTTCTTACCTACTAAACAATTTCATGATTATTTTTTGTAAGCATAGATTATAATAATACTGCTTAAAAAGGTTTATGGATTTCGCAGTGAAGGCGCATTATGATGAATAAAAAAAATGTAGTTGCAATTTCATTTATTTTGAGATTCATTAAAAAATTGTGAAGGTGCAATAATTGTTTTGTTTTCAATTATTCATAATCAATTTCACAATAAATTTAGAAACAAAGATCAGCCATTTTAATATCTATGTTGTCAGTCTTTGATTGAATTAAGTACCTACTTATCTGAAAAATTTATCCAATTGATTGCTACTATACGATAGACAAATTGCCATAATTTCATTTACTTTCTATAGGTCCAAAAGCGGCTAAAAAAGATTAATCTCCCATAATTCCCTAAGTTGAAGAATGAAAGTACGCATAATGCGTACAAAGATCTTGGCAATATTATATTATTCGCTGAGTTGCCGAGAGAATTTAAGGTATATTATAGAGACAACAGTAGAATGTAAATTTTGACCCATTGAAATAAATTATGTCGAGGAAATAAATAATTAAGGAAAAAAAACTCAATTGTAATAATAAAGTTTCATCAAAAAACAACTCGTCATTCAGATGGGAGTGCATAATAAAATAAATTTAAAAAGAAATACCCTCTGTTGAAAAATTGTATAACCAGGTCCTTTCGCTTTTTCGGTGTACTTGGTTACAGAATTGAAAATTAAAGAGCTTTTAAAATATTATCACAGATGTCTCTTCATCACATATTTTTGCTGCGTGAGTTGTACAACATCTGCGCAATGAACTCGTTTGCGGCGAACTTCAGTTTGCTTATTTAATGGCGACTGTCAGTGGCGGGTTGTTAGGGTTAGCGTAAACATTGCAATTTGTAAACATGACATCCACGGGTATTTTGCCAACTTACGTTCGTTTTGTGAACGGTGTTCCTGTCCCATCGTTTTCGAGAAGGTCCTTCCGACCTCGTGAAAAATATTTGATACTACTTGTGTTTTTGACATTTGGTGTAGTTTGTTTTGGAGCATTCTTCTTTTTGCCCGAGTTTAGAAGTTCAACTAGTACAGTGAACAGTAGTATGTATAAAGTTTATCAACACATGCAGAAAGCGGGGCCTGAGCTTCTCATACCGGCTCCTCCACATCTAGAGGACTCCAACGATGTTCATCATGTGATTAGACATGATGACAGTAGGGGACTGGATCCTCATGTTCTGGATGACAGAGACCGATTGCAAGCTAAAATCGAAGAAGACCCCGCTTTGAAAGTGTTGGAGAGACCAGATGTCGAAGATCCTGTGAAGTTTTCACCTCCTGCTGAAGTTCCAAAAGGAGGAAACGGATTTCTAGAAATGCCAATTGTAGATAACGGTATCGACCAAATCGTCGACGATAATTCCGTGGATAGTTTTCATATAGTGACAGTTCCTTCGGAGAAAAGTAACAATTACCCCATCGTGAATAAAGGAGAAGACAAGGATCCCATAGCCAGAGAACGAAGGAATAAAGTCAAAGAGGTGAGTGACATTTTAGTTGGCATTCCTCCGCAGCATACGCACATTATTCCGTATTGTTTACTCACCAGTATTGTCATACCTGACCACTCTGTATCACCCACGTCAAGACATTTTTAAATGTCAAATTTTAAGAGGCCCCTTATCTCTTTTTAACAATATTATCTTTATTATTTTTAAATCTCAGCAATAGTTTGAATTTTTTCTAAATACTTTCGTTCGTTGCATTTGTTGGTTATCATGCTATTTTGTCATCACTCAAAAAAACTTCAAACCTACCCACTAAATTAATTCATGGTCAGTGTATGTTCCTACCATTTCTAAAGTACTTTTTTTGTATCAGTGGTGTGTACAAAGAAAAAAATATTTTATTACTGTATATTTATTTATTTTATCCAATAGTAATGTAACTAATAAAAATAGCCATTTTTATTTATTTACTTGATTGAAAAATAATGATGTTATTCAGGACATCATTATTCAGTTGAGTCATAGTATGATTTGAAGGATGCATCACATTACGACATTTTTTTATTTTTTTTTTTTATTTATTTATTTATTTAACAATTATTTTATAAGTACAAACATTTTTTAATTTTAAACATTTTAAACATTATTAATATCCTTGCGGTTAAAATGCCCTTTATAGTATCTATCTATAATTCTATAAATACCTACAATATTTTTCTAGATTATTAGTCCAGTTATGTATGTAGGTAGGTATACCTACTTTCGCGTGTCATCGCATCACGCATAATTTCACGACTTTAAGTCCGATTTTAAAATCATTGCTGATACTTGCACTTATACCAAATTGTGCGAATTTCTCGTATAATAAACTGAATAAATTTCATTTAGGAGAAGTGTATTTATGTAACAATAATTTATATATGCCGGCACGTTACTATTTTGAATTTAAATTGAAAATAACGAATGTCTCTATATACCTTGAATGAATGAATTTGTGACAGCCCGCTCATTACTAGTTTTATACAATCTAATGAAATGCGTATGACCCGGCTCGTACGAGACACAACTACTATGCTATTAGGTACAAAGAGTGGAAAGACCGAGTTTGTGTTTGAGAATGAAATAATTGAATGGAAAAGTTTTTTAATAATTATTTATTATTCTCGTAAGAAAACCGCACATCAACTTCAATAAAATAGACTACCTATTGTGTTTTGCATATCCATTTAGAAGTACCAACCTAATCTTAGCTGGATTGGTTTTACAATATACAAATATCCTGTTTTTAAGGGCCCTTTCTCGCTCACCGAAGTTTAGATCTTCTTATTAGAACAAAATTTTGTCATCCTAAAATCATGGATATACAAACTGCCAGAATCACAATTGAAAAAAATTTGTAAAAATTGTCAATAATAAAAAAAAGAGACCGCCTATTGGGTAGAACTGAACCCTAACGAGATATGGACATTTCATTTTGTATGTCCTTTTAGAAACTGACAATATGTCTTTGAGTGTGAAAAATATGGCATAGTGTAGACAATATTTTATTTCGCCTTCTGTGTTAAAAACTATTTTCTATGAATGCAATGCATTTTTTACTAAGAACTTTTGTTAGTCTAAATAATGTAAACCTAAAATCGAAATCCAGCTAATGTCTATGGCATATTTACACCTACTTAATATTTTTTAAGCAAAACATATGTTTATATTTTTTTCTGACGACGGTCAATAATGGACCAATTTTTTACTACCTACTGTATTCTCTCTTTCAAGAACAAAATCTGTTCGAACAGAAAGGACACCCGAATTCAGTGAACCAAATAATAATATAATGTTAGGTTTAAACAAAGCTATATAATAATAAGTAAGTACCTACCCATAGTTATACTATAGTAAACTTATTGTTAGGTGTGAATGAAGCATATTTTCTGAATTGACATAGTTTTTTCCACAACTAAATATTATCTTCCGACTTTATTTTTCAAATTCAAACATTTTAAATGGATAGATAGATGAAAAAACAATGTAGGTCGTAGACATATTATTACAATATGTCTATGATGTAGGTAATATTATATTTATTTGGTAAATAGGTGTATGGCTACTGATGGCTACACTAGGAACCATCTGACCCGAAAAAAAGAACAGCCTGGCCCTAGAAAGATACCTAATAATAATATACCCAGTCTAGGTATAATCAATCGAAAACACGTATGTGGATTGATTTGGAGAGAAAGACTCACTATATGCATTTGGATAAAAAAAACCTATCATCAAAGATCTGATACGATATGTCGTGCCCTAATAACGCGATCCAGCAAGGTTTCAAGCCCTGGAGACCTTTAAAAGCAGATGTATTATAAGTAATACAAACAGATCTCATGTGAAGTTTTTTTTAATGAATCTTTGCTCACACGACATCACTCATACAAAGTTTGTGTTGTGAAAGTGTAAATGGTCGGCACCGGGATTCGAACCCACGACCCTCGACTCCGTAGACTGGTATACCAACCACTTCGTTGTTTTCCATTATTTATCTCAGAACCACTCGAGAATGACGTCAAATACACAAACGTCAATTTATTTTATTCCATATTTGTAAAAAGTAGATTTGTTTATAGCTTCACAAAAATAAAGCCAAGGATATTCTCGGTTCATTTTGACTTTATTGCAAAAACTGCATTCACCATGGTAGATAACAATGTGACGCTGTTACATTGTATTTTGTGTCCACTTTTGGTTAGAGCGTGGTTAGAGCAGATTTGTTTTAAAAATTATTATTATTCAAACACGTTTATACAGAAATTCACCAGATCTTCATAGATTTCTTGAAGTAGGAAATATTTTGACAATGTCCTTTACCAGATGGTCCAGAAAAAAAGTACCTACCTAAATAAATTTTGTGACCATAATCGTTTTTTTTATCTGCCATTGTCAAAGAACCGTTCATCCCAAAACATAATATTATAATCGTTGTTATTATTTTAGACGGGTGTTGAAACCTTTTTTAAAACCTCGATAGACTAGTTCTAATGGTATAGGCGTGGACTTCTGATCAGGAGATTCCGGGTTCAGTTCCCGGTTGGGTCAGAATTCATTACTTGATATTTGTTGAACTATTCCAGATTGGACGGGAGGAAAATTCCGCCGGCTATAATGACATCTTTGTATATATTTTTATACAAAGATGTCATTATGTGTTCATGCGATTTTGTGTTCATCAATTTGCGTGACATTCGTAAAAAAATATTATTGGGTATTCAAAAACATGTTGTATACCATATACATACATAATATTATGTTTTGACAAAAAAATTGTATGTACCTACCTAGGTACTCCAGATGGTGAGATTTTTTATCCCATTTTCTAGGATTCCATTTTTTATATTTTCCAGATTGGTGAATGCCATCTCTAGCTGCTTTTGCAGATCTTGTGTTCACCAATCTGGAAATATGCTCGTTCCAGAACCTTCTTTTCTGTCGACCCTATCTGACAATATCTTCGAATTCGCGTACCCTTCGGATTTCCATAATTGTTGATATAATCAAATCAATCAAATCTCCCTTTGAACTCCACTTAGGAGCATAGGGAGGCAACAAGAGCTCTCCATTGCGCTCGATCTTGCGCAATGCTTATGACCTCCTCCCACACCAAGTCCATTTCCCTCAGCTCTGCCTCGAAGGAACGGAACACGGTATGAGAGGGATAATAATAATCAATTGTTGATACACATTGATTAAATTTATATACCTAGGTGTATAATAATTATTTTAGATAGAATACAATTAATAAATTTTACAGCCCCGTGTTTCACGGTAGGTAGGTACTTACTGACACTTTTAATTCTGTCTAGTGTCAGTAGCTAAACCGATAAAAAATGATTCGACCATTACAATTCTCTAATATTATAATAACACTCACTCGATATTCAATTAATTATTTCGGCCTAAAATATTTTCGAATATATCCTATATTATGCATTATAAAAAGTATTATTTACGTAATAAAAACCCTTTATGTTTAAAAAAAAACAAATACTATGGGAACTATGCTCTACCGTTCGCACATTCTTCTAGATGTCATTCGAAACATAATATTATTACATATAGAATACATACAAAAAACATAATAGGTACCTATTATTATTATTTTATGTTGAACTAACTTCCACAATAGAACTTACATCGATGCATAAATATTCCTTCAGAGAGAGCTTATAGTGTTCTATGAGCTTAGTCTCCCTCAAAAATCTGCAAAAGAATCTCCATCGCAGTTATATACAAATATAATGGTCGTAAAGACCAAATTGGTATGACGATTCAATATGGTCGTCAGCAAAGAAATTGTCCAATATATTAGAATAGTTCTCGACAATAATCCTATAAGACCGAGCGTTGATAAGAATTTTAATTGGAAAATGATTTTTTGTGTTTTCTGAAAAAACTAAGCAATAAATGAAAAATCCGCAACAACAATGTTTCAAAGAAATTCGAGAACCATCTTTGTGTCTAAACCTTTTTTATCTAAGTCTAATACTTTTCGAGATATTTGTAAAATAATGTCGGGGGAGAGGTCAATAAAACCCGTTATAACTTCTAAAGCATGCTGTTAATTAAAAATCGACGATGTCTATGTTTCAGATAAAGGTTTGATCTATAATAAAACCTCATTTGAAATTCGATTTTTGTAAATTTAGAGTCGGAATTTAATTTGTAACATGGTGAAAAACGGCTATTTTACGAGAAGAGGCCCTTAAGTTCTAAAACTCTCCTGTCAATTATTCACGGTTCAAGTTCCTATAATATGTAGGAATATGTTTTTTGATAGCCTCCCTGGAGAACTGCTTCCCGTAGTTTTTACTTTTTCTTGTATTCTGATTGGTTTCTTCCATGGATAATGATCTTGTGATTTCGTATTTTTCTTTATTCCTATTGAATTGATTGTATTGAAATTTCTCAAAATTGTGTACATAACTTCTCTTAAGGGGTTTCCCGACTACCTATATAGGCCGTGAATTTTCATTCCTGCGGTATGATAAAACAATAATTTATCAATTAAGTTTAGTAATATGTGGTTGGAAATTCCTACTATATACCTACGTAAGTATTCCAGATTTTAAGGGGTTTTTCGATCGTCCTTATCTCAAATCAACACTTCGAAATGATACCCTTCGAAATATAATAATTACAAAACCAGGATAACGATGATAAAATTTAATAGAGACAGAATAGAGACGATCTTTCGGTTTTGCGCTCGCCGCGTAGAATCAAAATTTGAGCGTTTAATGCTGATCGTAGATTGTATCATTTTAGGAAATCTTTAAACTATTTTCTACGACTAAAAAATCATCTAGTTCAGCATGAAAAAAAATGTTGAGAAAATTAACTGAAAAGAGAGTGAATGGGCGAGACTCTGACTATGTCTTCTTTGAATGCCCAATTCGATGAATGGGTATAAATAGGTGTATTTTTCTCAAATCACATTTCACTGTTCAACCCGTCTTTACCTCAACTACTACCCAGAAGACAATCGGAGACGCGGTAGGCCCCTCCAAACAATTAAAAAGCTCTACGAAGCTGACCTCCAGGGCTTTGGTGTTGACTGGGATGCGGCTACTAAGATCGCAAGAGACAGGGCCGCATGGCGAGAACTTGTGGAGTCCATATGCTCCAACTAGGGAGCGGACATGGATAAAGAAGAAGAAGAATACTTCTCTGGTTATCCCACTTTGTGCGCATTGCCGCTCATGTAATTGAAATAAATAAAATATTCTTCGAAGAAACATTCATTTTCATCTCCCAATTTGAGATACAATTCAATGCCCAAATTCATCATAGTTTTCAATCTCTGCTGCAAAAATATCTCGTCTCATCTGTCCAGCATGGCCAGCATTCTTGACAAAGATCACCGCATCTGCGGGACACGAGAAACCACCGATCAAAAAATACCCAAATCATAATTTGATTACTAAACTTGCAATCGAATGAGAAACTTTCCGATCCGACGAGAGTATTTGCAGACTTTTAAGGTCGCTTAATTACTGGTAATGTTATCGCATTGTCTGCTTGTTGAGTTAACAACCTCTTCCGAGTCACAGCGAGTAAAGTGGAAGGTCGGGGTTATTTCAAGGGCGTCTTGCCATAAAATATTCGAGCAGTCTACGTAGTCGCGCACTGCTCGCTTCGATAAAACCTCTCTCTGCTTATTATTGTCCCCCCAAAAGTATAACGACCAACTGGCGGTTAACTGATTTTATTTGCCAACTGTTTACTGCAACAAACACAGTCAAGATACATACCGTAAACCAAGTTGTGAATACAGTTCGTTGTTTAACTACGAACCAACCAATATTACCTATGTATATTGTACAGAAATATCTACTCCCTTATTATCGAAGAAGGCTGAGTGGATTCAACATTCTAACTTGAACTTATTCCATCAGTTATGAAACCTTAACCCATCATTATTAGACGTAGATATCATTTTATATTTAATATTTCCGAAGGAGATTTTTATTTCGAAGTCTCTTTCTGAGGTCTTCGAGAGTTTCTGTACTTTGATGACAATCTATTTTGTTTCGTTTTCATGGGAGGAGGCGAAAGTCCTCATGTTCGTTGAATCAGACTGGATCTCCACACTACAGGGGAACCGCATTACTTCTTAGCAGTGTTGATGTCAATTGTCAACCTAAAAGCTAAATCCTTTCTATCTTTGCATATTTTCATACCTTATTATATCGTTTTACTCGACCCTTAAGGTCTATAGTCTATCAGATCAACGTTAATTAATTATTGTTTTTTTTTTTAATATAACATTAATACCTACTATGATAGACCGTGTTCAATTTTGATTAGTGGTTTATAACGGTCTTCTACTGCTATTTCGAAAGTGGACTGGCTAAGTGTGATAATTTCTCATTGACAACGTTTGTCATTAATATAGAAACAAGCACACTATTCTCATATTGGTAGTGGCCGACCTCGGCTTCTGATTTTTTATTACCGGTCAGGTCAGAATTTTTGTGTTTTTTTTTCACATTTAACTTCTACTCGGGGTCGGGATATCTCAAACTGGAGTTTAACGCATGACTAGAAGAATGCTTCAGGTAATAAATTCCACCGATTATACTGACAAATCATATAGAAAATTGCAGATATCACCATCGCTTTGTACAATTTCCCTTCAATATTAAAAGGTATTGTGTTTCATTAATAGTTTACCGCAAACCTAATTTGGAATTCAATTATCGCACGATAAAGAATACAAATCCACCCAATTTGCCAATAATTCTTATAAGAATAAATTACTCTCCCCTCAAGACTTTTGTTATTAATCCATTGTTTACGTATCCATTAATCTTAATCCGTTGAACCAGCCAGATATACCTACACTGACGTGAGACAAATGATTTTTACCTTACAGCTGATATTTATTATTTTAATAAAAAATATCGTTACATGCGTCGAGTTAAATTCGATTCGGGTGGTATTATGTTTTGTGTGATACAATTGTCGCTTTCTTCTTCATATAATGTGAATAATGATCTACAATAAAGAACATTGTATGTAGGTATTGTAGATACCGCTTCATTTTACTCCAAGTTAGAATATCATGTTACATAAGAATTACTCTTGTGTAGGTACTCACAATTTTAGTTTAGTTCGTGGAACGTTTCGCAATTCCTTTTAAAAGGAAATATATTATTCTTGTTGCAATACCATATATCCAAAGCCTGTGATCTCTTACAATGTGAAGCAACCAGCGACACCAAGATAGGTGTGTATATAGCGTAAAACAAATTTTTCCACACATACCTAGGTATCACTAAACATACACTGACGAAAATACATCGCAAATAGAGATGAGTAGGCGTCATTCGTGAATGACGAAAATGTTTAGGTGATCGGTAGACTAGTGGTTATGTCGACGACTTTAGAACATTGTTCTGAAGATCAATAGCTGGAGCATCGGTGCCAACCATCTTCTTTCATTTCTCTGAAACGGCGCAAGCTTTCCTTCTTGTGAAAGATGTCAAAAGCGCAATTGTATCCACTTTGGTTGAGAATCATAGAAATTAGAAACCATTTTCATAACCAGTAACCTTTTCTTGTACAAATAGTGAGGTAGCATTTTCCTTGTAATTTATTTTTGTAATGTTGATTAATATAATTCATATACGCTTAATATATGATTATAATGTGATTTCGAGTAAATAAATAAGTAAAAATCTGGCATAGAAGAAGAAGATAAATCTTTGCTTTTTTTGCACCTGAAGCCCGTATCTACGGGCAAAGGGCTTATAAGTTAAAAAATAAATAAATGTGTCAGTTTAACAGACCTTGTTACACGAAGGCGCCAAATTCATATCGTTCTGAATTTTTGCTACTTGAAATTTCTTCCCAGGGTGGGCCCATCTCACCTTAGAGACGGTACCGGTTGACTTGAAAAAAATTTGCCTTAGGCAATTAATCCTTTGGCTTTTTGTCTTGAAAAATCTTTATCAATATGCTTCAATCCAACCTGCCAAACGTTGGTGAAAATTCAACTGCAAACTCTGACCCGACCGGAATTCGAATCCGAAAATCTCTGCTTTTGAAACCAAATTGGTTCACAAGTACGTCGCTGGGCTGATGTTTTGTAATTAAACGAGGAAGTTAACAAAATACGAGATAAAAGTACCTAGTTTACGTAATACGTATCAGAGTGATAGCTTTTATCTTTCCAATATTGTAGCTGAATATCTAATGAATAACAAATTTAAATATAATAGCGGAGTTTTTAATTATATCAATGCCAATATGTTTTATCATTAAACTGAAACCACACAAACTAATTATAAGCAGCAGTATTAGTATTAGATATGGCAATGTGCGAAATAGCTCTGAACAGTTGTCTATCTAGGTGGGTATTTTAGAACAAATACCAGAAGGATCCAAAAGTCAAGGTAGACCCCTAACTGCGTGGATGTCCACATTAATAATTACCCCTAAGTGGCTTCGAGCGGAGGATGAGAAGGACTTGGACTTGAATTATGAGGATGAGACCTCACTAAATGGGTATGGTGGGGTCTATCTCGTCTTTGAGACTTTTAACACATGACCCAGCTATTGTTTTGTTTTTGTTTTTAAAGGAATTTTAATGTGTTTTTTTTAAATCTAGGTATATCATTACGTAGAGCAAAAACTTTTACGAAAATTGCGCAGATGAAAGAGTATGAAATTTCACCCACTTATAGTTTACTAGTGGTCCATAACATTATTAAGGTTCCATTTTCAAAGACCGAGCGAGCGCTATTTCAACATTTTCTTTCAAAAACATTGACATGGCTACGTCAACTTTGAAATGTTGATAGGTATGTACAAAGTTTTTCTATTATCATTAAATACAAACAATATTAATCTATTCAAATACGCCAAATACATAACATTACATTAGTGTTTGTAATGTTTTTTTGTTGATTTAATGTATTTTTATGCATAATTTTTAAAAAATATTAACATTCGGCCCTCCTTCTCTATTTAAACAACTATAAGTGTGCGAAATCGCATACTTTCCGTCCGCGCAATTTTTGTAAACATTGTCGCAAAGTTTTTGCTATACTTACTAATAATCCTAATTTTGTGAGTAGGGGCGTGATTTCATACGATATGTAACAACTATCCACTGGGTTATTTTAAAAAATAATCGGAACTCCCTGAGATTTCATCAATATTATAAACTTAGTTACTGGATAGACCACTCGGAATACTGATACAATAGTATGTAATAAAAATAATAACGAAATTGGTCCAGCTATGTAGGTAGGTACCTCTTCTCAAAGATACGAACAAAATCTCAAATTTTATTATTATTTTCTTTCCTCTGATATTGAGAGAAGGAATTGTGTTATTATTATTATTTTTGTTTTCTTGAATTTCATAAACGGACTCGGCTTTCCTGAACCTCATTCCGCCTCTGTTGTCTGTCGTATAGAGAAATCTTCAGATCTCAGAAAGGTAGCTACTACGTATGTATGAACAAAAGGTAGAAAGCCATCCATAGATTTTGTTTTCTACGTCAGGTATCTCTCTGATGTAAAAACTAAATTAATCATTTGTATTTGTTTTTCTTTTTTTTATGTGTTGTTTGTTACTTTTATGTTTACGAGCTCAAATGACATAAATTTTCTAAAATACTGAATAGTATCAATTTCAGTAATATTTTTTATTATTCATTTGTTACAATAATTTAAGATACCTACTTACTTGATAAAACCATAGTAATCTACATGATGTATAACAATTCGTTAATGTACGTACTTATTTACGTATGTCATCACATCACATCATCAGCGCAAAGGCGAAAGCTGATTGTGTTAATATTATAATTTTTTTTTTTTTTTTTTTTTTTTTTTTTTTTTTACCCATCACGCCGTGTCCCGTAAGGGGTAGGCAGAGAGAACGGACCTCCACTCTTTTCTATCCAAGCATACTTCTTTCGCTTCTTCCACCGACATACCATTTTTTTGTGAAATAACAAATAAATAAAATAAATTACTTACGCATAAACAGCAATCTTTACATTCGATTTTTATCTTCGTTTTATACATTTGTTTTTCCATTTCGTCGAACGAATATAATGTTTTTATAAATTTCTAAAAACTACAGGATATTCTACTGGGGTTCGTGGGTTCGAATCGCGGTGCTGGCTATTTCAATTTACACAACATAAGCTTTGCTTTTTTTAAAGATATCGAAAATGTTATGCCCAGGTTCACTAAAAAATGCATAACATAAAAAAACGCTAAACAAACAAAAAAATTGTCATGATTTTTTTGTTTTTGCGTGTTGTTCAGTTTTTGACAGATCAGTTTTTCTTTCTTAGTTTGAGTAATAATTTATAGGTTTTCAATATCAAATATCCAACGTTTAATATTTTATAAATATCTACATAGGTACCTAAAAAATTTTGTTTTAAAAATGTAATCCCTTGACTGATAAAATAATTAATTAATTTGTGGGATCCCAAATAGATTACAGAATTAATGTCTTGAGTTTACCGGTTAGGGAATTTAATCTTCTGTAGAGAAGTGAACAATCTTCTTCTTCAGCTGATGATAACAGTACTTAATTCGTATTAAGTACAGTAAGCAGCAAAATAAACATGTGTTTTGATAGAATAATAAATTTAATATCTCATAAAAATATAATGTATTGTGCATTCTAGTTGACATATTTGCCAATGCAACCGACATGTCGTGTTTGCGGATTTGAAATTCTATCTTATTTCCGATCTTGGAAAAGAGATACACACATTCATAGTTTAAACCTTCTCGATTGCGCTGGAGGGAATCGGCAATTCTTTCAGATGGCTGAATGGCCTTGCAGGGCATCCGAAAGCGGTTGATTTTGTATCAGCCCAGACCATCACTCTGGACTCTTCACGATTATAGCCAACCTTATTAATGGCCTATCCGAACCACTATCTTAGATTATTTAGCAAAGAGACTCTTCCTTCCCCTTTTTTCCTCTATTTTCCCTAAACGGTCTGATGTTGGAGAGAATATTTTTCGAGTATATGGTTAAAGTATGAGGTGTAGGTCTCTTGGCAGTGGTCAGGGATTCTATTTCGTTTTGCATCATGTCCAGGACTCTCTCGTTAGACACCCTGTCGACCACGAGATGCGCAACATTCTTCTATATAACGACATCTTGAATGCTTTACAGTTCACATAAGTATGATCCAGCGTTATGAATACTAAATGCCCTGACATTCCCTCCATAAATAAAATATAATATGCAAAGAATATTCTGCGCAATACAGTGACTGCTTTTGCAAATATGCAATATTGCACAATGTTTTTCGACGTACTTATGTATTCTTTGTGGAGAATATACAATGTCGTAGAAATAAATATTGCGTTTCGCTGAAATTCGTATCGTTGTATTCGTATCGTTGTATAATTTGATGAATGCGCTGAAAAATATTACAATAAAATTTTCTTTTTAACTGGTGACACCTCGCGTTCCGGCTATTTGTATACTATGATGGGTGACGTACAATGATGAATACTAATCAATATTATTTTCTTATGCACTAACCCATACTGTTTCCGAACAAGCGAAATATGTAAATTTGCTAACATATGGAAAAACCTAAACGTGTATTTACGACAAGACTGTGCGTGCAGATACAGATCTGTCGCCGTAAACGAGCAGTCATATCTCTCGACCTTGCACTCGAATCATATATTTATCTCGACCTATACTTGACATGTAGCATATTATTATCAGTTTAGTAAATTTTATAATTTTGCGAGTTTTTTTATTCGAAATTTATCGCTTAAATGGCTAATTTCTACTGAATCATTGTAGTAAAATGTTTGCGTACATACATATAACTATCTGGGTTGGCTGGAAGAGATCCTGCGGGATAAGTCCGCCCTTTGACTCAATCAATGTTTCTATGAATAATTGTTTTTTTTTATTTCACAATAAAGTTATATTTATTTATTTATTTATATAAGGTGTTTACCAACGTAATAGCTTTATGCAACACATGATAAAATGAAAAAATTTGCAAATATACCTATACTTAATATTTTTTTTTATGATAATAGTGCATCGTATCAAGACTCTGTCCCGACTCAATGTCAGTAGAACTGAAATCATTGCGAATTACGCCTGCCTCGATAAACATGGTGTACCCTATAAGTCCAAAGAATTCAGTATGGCTGGTCCAGGCTGGCCAAATAGGGGCTCTGGCCAAGCATTGGCAAGTAGCAACATTTGTCAAATATACTTGTACACCTGGTTACACTATTGGCCCAACTTTGACAGCTGGTATAAGGCTAGACTGCCACACAATGTTTCTATCACTGATTTATTGATTAATTCTTGCTTTTATTCATCATTTTACATCCCACTCTCCAATTATTCACTGTATACTCCTATCTGAGTGGGGAATTTCAATAGAGTTTATCTCCCTGGGAAAAAAGGAATATTTTAATATAATTTCCAATTCACAAATATACACAATAGAAACATTCATAATTGTATTAATCCTAACCTTCAATTTTTATTGATGTTTATTGTTTTGCAATAGGTATATATTTAACTAGCTCTTACAGGTTGTTTTGGACTATAACATAAATGAAAATAAAAGATATTGATAAAAAAAACAAGAATCATGTGTACATACTTAGTTCTCGAGAGGTTCAAAGAAAGCGTCCACCACCGTCTTTGCCGTTTGCGTTTTTCATTATTTAATAACAGAAAAGCAAATGCTGCATGCTGAATAGGATGCTGAAATTAATGCCATATCATTGTCAACTTCCATTATTTTATCCGAATTAAAAAAAAATGTACAAACACTACGAAAATAACAACGTGGAAGACATGACAGCTGTCAACATTGGTCCAATATTGGTGAATACTTGCGAACTCGATCGACAAGTAAACAAGTAGGTACCGGCCAATGACAAAATATTTGGCGATATTGGTCATTGCTGGAGCGGCCACACTTGCTCATGCTGGGCCAGAGCCTCTATTTGGCCAGCATGGCCCATAGTCTAGCCGTGGCTTTACCGAAGTATTATGTGGCAGCGCCATCGTTATCTCACGGAGATTCGGAATACGAGTACTAAACCACATACAGTCACAAGGTCATGCACCAAGGTGCGTTATAAGGTGTGTAAAGTGTGAGGTCATTTCACAGCTTCGCGCTCCAATCATCCATAATCCATACATTTTGTATGGAATCAGTTCCACAAAAAAAAATTGTTTCTTAGAGAGACCAAAAAATAGGATTAATGCTAATCATTGGGTGACACAGCAAGACCTGGTTATGGCAAATGATGTGGCCGTACAATGGGCAAAGGAAAATCTCCACCTGTAGGCTCGCAAATGGCTGCCCTACTTACCTTGTCTTTTCGTTTTTATTGTTTTGAACCTTTGTTTTTATTATTTTAACTTTTTACACCTTGACATTTTATTTTATAATGTTTTTAAAGTAGAATTACATATTGTATACGCGCACAGTATGACACGACAAGAAGAAGAATGCTAATCATTGTAATGGAAACAAACAGGGGCAAAAAACATCTTAGAAACGTCCTTAGTGGTTAAAAAAAAATTAAACAAAAAACTCAATTTCATTTGTATGGGATTTGAAATGTCAGATAGCTTTGTGGAGCGCAGAACTAGAGGTCTCTCAACATTAACTTTACACCTGTATTGGAGTACCTACCTGGGAGCAACCATTTCACGAGATTTCGAATCGAATCGGCATGACAAGTCGCGATTTTTTACAATTTCACATGTCTGAAAGTATGGAAAAAATGAATGTCCATCTTGAAACAAAGTTCCATTGACCCGATCAGGCTCAAACATCCCAAAAGAATCATGGGATGTTTGAGCCTGATCGGGTCAATGGAAGGCTTTTTTGGTCTCACTTAGTCTTGAAGTGCACTTCTGTATAAGGTATAAGGAGAATGTTACATACGTACGCATGATATTTGCTTCTAATTAAATGTGCTTCTTTTTTTATTATATCAACGTTTGATTATCGTGTTATTAATTATTAATAATTAATAGCACGACATTTCTCTAGGAATTGATTACTGGTACGTATCTTCGTCCGTATGATGGTCGGCATACCTCGACCGGATTCCGGTCTGTTAACTTCTTCGTTTGACCACTCGGACGACTCGCAGCATTCACCTACTTTTTATGCGCGCACCTACCTACCTACCCACCTAGCGTGCCTATTTTGTATAGATACATAATAGCCAGTCTCCACTTACATACATTACTAGTACATACTGTATATTGTATGAATGTAGTATCAGGTATCAGATTAGGAACTAAGTATTATTTGCCGTAAGTAAGAAATTCACAAGCAAAATATTATAAAATTTGATAAGTTCCTGAGTACGTTTATGCGTAACTGTTGTAAATGTCTTTACAGAATATTATTGTTCGATTTATTTATTTACCGTATGGTTATTTATTACATCACATCATAATTAATTTCAAACAAAAAATTGAGATATATTGTATATCAGTGTCACTAAAAAATGACAGTATTTAAAATTTAAAGTCAGTTGTTTTCAAAAAGTCAGTCGCTGTCTCGTTTAGTGTATAGATAGAGTGTCTTCAATGCTTCCTTCGCATGATCTGAGGCTGCACTCAAATACAACGTAGCTCACTGTCTGTCTATCTGCTCCGCAGTCGCATTCAGGAGAATTCTGTCAACCATATTTAAAAAAGAAGCCCGCACATCTTCCATGACCCGTGCGTATCCTATTCAGCTTGAATATCCTATTGTTTTAGAAATGGATAGAGGAAAAGAAATACAGTTCTTGAAAGAGAATAGAGCTAGAGTGAGTTTGATTTGATCCGGTTATTTGTTCCTAAAAGTTTAGATATTTTTAGCTCATACTCTTCCATAATATTCATGCATTATCCCTAGCAAATATAATATCTCTTCACTCAAGGATCCGATAGGATCATCTAAATATTGTTACTTCTGTTTAGCACTTTCTCGATCAATCTCTAACACCATCGATACGACATCTTCAGGTTTTTGCGTACAGGACGGTCGGTCTATCACGGATTGATGAAAGAAAACGGCTATTTTTATTGTCACGTTATACGCTGGCTTACTCACTGGTAAAAGCACCCATTTGATATAATCATAGGCTAACACCGTAATAGCATTGTTTGGCCTAGACATTGTACTGTACCCGCCGATTAGCCTGACACACTGAAGTGAATATTATTATATTCTGTTAGATTACGAATATACGGTATATCAACGAATAGTTTTTATATTCATGACCGAGAAAAAGCTATTCGCCGTGTAATTAAAAATTCATCATTCGGCTTTCGAATCAATTATACAGCTATCCGGACTATCCCTTTGATTCATTACATCCGATTTGATAAACAGTTCTACTTGGATTTAGGAGTTAATTTCTTATTCTATACTTGTTTATTGTCCGGGTGAAATTGAAAGTCGTCGTGTAAACTGTTCCAATTATCATCCGTCCGGTTAAAAAGGGCCTTACGTTTTGGTCACTGTTTCATCACACCACATAAAATCGCATGGTGCCGGCGACTTTATCATCTAACTACGCCCCCTCCCTCATTTAAAGTCTATCGGCAAATTATAATTATTCATTTTTAGCCCTCCATTCACTGAAAACAATTAAATTTTTCAATTGTATCGAGGAGAGCGCTGTTCTTCCTCCCATCAGGGTCCCGAAGACGAGGAATACCCTCAGACACTGTGTTCCGATCCTTCGAAGCAGACCTGAAGGATTTGGACATGGTGTGGAAGGAGGTCATAAACATTGCGCAAGATCGAGCGCAATGGAGAGCTCTTGTTGCCTCCCTATGCCCCTGAGTGGGGTGTAAAAGGGAGAATTGGATTGGATTGATAAAAATATTTAGTTTTTCCCACAATTTTATTATCAAGCTAACCGGTTTTCGAAGACAGAACGTCTGCTTCTGCAGGATAGTTCTGTTTATGGTAGCTCAATTGAATTATCTTTTTTATGATAATATATTCTTTTAGTTGCTCCTCCATGAATTTCAATTCAAAGGGGGAAAAGAAGCTATAGTAAGGACAAAATCAATTGATTAACGGTGTCTTAACTTTTAAAGAATCCAAAACCCTTTTCAATTAATGTAAATAATACCACTTTTACATTAAGCCTCTTTGTAAGGATCGTAAAGTCATAAAAAATTATTATTACCCCGTTCGCCAATTTCCTTAGGCAATAGAAGAGCAGTAAGAATCGAACAATCATTAACAAAAATAATATGATCAACATGAACACAGTTTTGTTTTTTTTTTTTTTGTTTTTTCTTTGATTGTTTGTGTTTCTTTCTGTTGTGCACCGTTTGCTCGTCTTTGTGTCTCGTTAATGTAGGGTCTACTTGCATAAAACTACAGTAAATAGTTATTCATCATAATACACCAAAAAATACTCTAATACTCGGAAAAAAAACTAATGCGCAGTATAAATACTTAGTATCACCTCAGCACGGGCTTTTGTATAGTGGGGTTATAAATTCCATTATCTTAATCTGTATTTATATATGTACACATTAATGTATTATTATGTATTAATGTATTATTTGGAAATAAAGAAAAAAAAAGTTCATCATAAATTTAGATTTTATATACTTATTGAACTTGATACATATTGTACCTACTTCGTCGTTACACATTGTATTGCACGATAGGTGTGTTTGTTATTGTTTGTTTTTTTTTTTCAATAATAATAACTTTTATTAATTGAATAAACAAATATAGATACATATACAACAACAAAAATACATTAATGAGATAAAATACAAATATACATACATTAAAACAGCTCAACACATGCGTTTGTTTTCTTTCTACGCAAGACACTTTTATAGGACCGAGGGCATTTTACTCATGACACGGCCCTTTGGAACTAAACAAATTCTTTTAGTACGACTACGTAATCCAAATAAGTTCGTATCATTAAACATTTACTTCAAAATGCCAATACGAACCTGTGCAATTTCTCAGATTTACTAAAATTGATCACAATTTTCCAACGTTTTGAATGGTCAGGAGAGAGGTTGATTGCACCTACCTAACTAATAACTATGCGCAATAGCCATGCGGAAGATACCTGTTATTGGAGCACTGAAGATTCTATGTTTTTATTGTTTCATGCTTTTTTGTTTGTAGTGTTCAGTTGGTGTCTCTAATAAATAATTTAATAAATAATCTTTCGAAATAACAATGGAAAATAATTATAATGGTTTATCTTTATCGAAAAATTTAAAATTTCTGAAAATATATAAACGATAGGTAGATAGATCATTACATATATGTATACAACAATACTGATTTTTTTTTAACTCTGCAAATCTGACATATTATTTTGTTTTGAAAATATTCATTTTTTTTTCATTTACCAAAGGAATCGAGGAAGAATCATCAGAATTGATCTTATTGATGATGTATAATTATTCCGTAAGCCGAAAAACGTTCCAAAAAACCAGAACCTATTGGTATTTTATACGATAAAAAACCTTTTATTTTGTCTATGAGCATTTTTAAAAATCTGTCCAATGCAGTGTTCCAAAGCTGAATTAGTGCTTGCACGTATTGAGACAATTCATTTAAATCTTTTGGTGTTTTATTTTTTTCTCCAATTCTCCCAACATTTCGGCGATGTGGTCGGAAGCGGATCTCCGCTTAAACCGTTCTCTAAATCTGTGTCAGTCTCATTCACTCACCACAGCCTAGTCTAGACTGTCTACCTACATACTCAGTACCTATTATTTATCTACGCTTATAGACATGTTCAATTTGCGTCGCGAATTCGAACGGTGACAATCACGAAATCGATTTCATCGGAACGTTGAGTAGCGTTGGGCATCTTTTTGTTCCTCCTAAAAAAGAAGCGATTGTAAAACATAGCTGCTATGTTTTTATAGATTAACGGAAGTTTTTGTAGGAATATGGTTTGTTGTGTAACTTCCTACTTGATATCTTCATACCAATACGTTTCTTTTTTTCTTATGCAATTATTTTCTAGAAAAGCGGAACGCTAATTAAACGCATTTTATTTCAGTGTGCATATTGTTTAGTGCGGTATCCAATCTACGCTGATTGACACTAAACGTCAAGATCACACTGTCTCTTTCCCCCTTTCATTATTTTACTGCCAGTGAAACAGAGCTATTGAATAAAGAAGATGAGCATTCGTGGGAGAATAATAAAACAGAATTTAAATTGTTTAAATAGTTTATTAGTTTTAGCGCATGTTTTATTATCCTAACAGTTTTCGTAGGCACAATTTGACATACATAATATGGCATTATTTTCTCCTAACTTATCTGAGTAATAAAACACCCGAAATAACAAACAACTCGTTCACACAATTTTTATTGTAACCGATTTGCCTGTTAATACCCTAAAATTGGACAATCCTTTTTTCAAAGAAATAGACTGGGTAATAGAAAATCTTGATAAAGGGCAATGATATGTTATAGTATTACATATCACTGATAAAGGGTCTTTTCCTTGGCTGTCATAGGCTGTTACAAATTCTCTATTTTCGATTTAGGTGTAGATAATATAGCCAGCTACCCACTTTCGTTGCACAAATTAGTGTAACTTTTCATCACCATTGATTTATTAAAAACAATATTCTTCAATGTTCAGCTTGTCTCCTTGATCAAATTTGAAACTATACAGCTATATCTATGTATACCTGGAATCCCCTGGTGGTATTAAGAATCTTATACAATTGTGTTAATTAGTTCTATATATAAACATAGATTTGTGCCCAAAATTTGACCTTGACAGTGGAGCAACGCTTATTTTAATTTCCATCTAGGCCAATAGTGTTTCCGCAGCCTACTACTGTAGACTGTAATAATATGTTGATTTAAAATTTGACATAGCCATAGCGATGATGTAATTTATCCGCTGTTTGACTAACGGGCCGGATCATAGCGCGCAATTACACATCTATGTTATTAAACAAAGGGTATTATAATCATTAACAATCCGCCGGCCCAAAGTCGTACGTATTATCATTACCATTAGCCGGGTATTGCGATCCCATTCAACGCACTGTCATTCGTGTGAATGTCAAGGCTTATTAAACCGTGTGACAGAGTTTTTATTTGGACATTTTGGCGCGGAATTGACATTGTTTGCGGTCGCCTGTGTGATGAGTCCAAGCAATTAATTAAGAACAAACTGTATTGTTTCCGCAATAGAATTACCTGTTTTGGGATATCTTGTTACTTTTGTTGTAAAATGCGTCGTTTTATTCACGTTGTAAGGTCATCGCATTCGTACTAACAAGACGTGGTTACATGCGTTCTGGTCACATCGCAAAAGCGAAAGCTGATTGAATTTTACATTGTAATTCTATTTAATACATAAAACATCAATATGTAAACTAACACTTTCAGGATTAAAAGCAATGTTTATATAAAAACTGACCATACTCATATCCAGAAGCTTTAAGAGAATATCTATAAAAATCATGTTGGTATTATTTAGTTAACTCGTCCTACTAAACACGTCGCATCATCGGATGATACACTGATGAAATAGTCGCCGACATTCATGCTGTCCTCGCCATTGTAATTGACGCTGACAGACGTAAGTGGGGTCAGCCACAGGAACCAGCGCATCTAGCCTGCTAACGGATTCAACGTGATCGATCACTTGTTACGTTCATCGATAATCTATTGAGTGAGTGAGTCATGCATTGTTTGACATGGATCATGTTTAATCTAATATAGGGTATGATGAGTAATCAATCCAGAAGCACTGATTTGTGGTTTTAATCATTGATATGCTTGTATGAGTCTCAATGCGATGTGTAACAAAGGTATATCACTAAAGCTATATTGCCACTCGCTGTCGGGATCTTCCCGTGGTAAATGGTCTCATAGCAATCTCGCGCGGAAATTAGACAATTTCAAAAAATTAACCTAGGTAACCTTACTGCTTGTGACAAAATAAACTTATCTGTGGAGAAAGCTTGTATTTTATACATACATACATACATACATTCTCCCTTTAAGGCACCCCGCACACCGCGAACCAGCCCAGAGATGACCAATCCGCAGCAAACCCAACCCGCACGAAACCGACCCCCCAGCTCGATCTAAGTAATTGCACCAAAAAAAACCGGCCACACACAAATTAAATCCGCCGCGGATCTCCAACCATGCCGACCTGCAATGCGGGAGGCCTAAGCCCCACTCGAGAGCAAAGGGATGCACAACGCGCTCGAAGGCGTCCGAGGCTCATTGTGCCTTTGCTAACCAGTTGAGGTTTAAGGACGTGAGGTGGTCAGCCTCACGGTCCCGATCTGATTTTTAGATTTCCTGCCTCTTACAGGATGCTCTAAAAACCAGCAAAAGAGCCTCTGCTCTTGCACCTCTGTGCATTCTTAGCCGGCAACCTCACGGCAATTGTATTGTATAGGTCTAATTTCAAGTTTTTGAACTCCTCAAAAATCGATTTCCTAATAAAAGGCACCCTTGTATAGCGGTTTCAGTCGCCGCTCCCTAGGAAACCACATCTTTAGAGTTTGAAAATGCAACATTCTAAATTTTCGCTTTCCGACGTAGGTAAGTATGTTTGTTAAATTAAAATTATGAACATAATACACGAAACGCTAAGCAAATAAGTGACTTCAAATAATAAATGTATTACATTAACACACATGTTGTGTACCTACTTCAGTCGTGCCAGATGTCCATCATCTTCGATACGTACGAATGTCTAGATACTTTAATATATACTTGCTTACTGTTTGTTAACATGGAACACGTTTCACAAAACTCGTCATATCCACTTGGTGCCGTTTCAATGATTAATTACCGCTATTAATTATTCCTAATCCTCCAAACACCTGACTTCCACGTAGGCTTTTGGAGTTCGTTCTCGAACTCAATCATTGTTACAATAATAAATAATACACCTATATAATATCTAGCTCGAGATACGAGTTAATTTTTTCATATTACTGTTCGTATCGCAAAGCATTTATTGTCTTCATTGAAATTCGTTAATCGAAATGACATCAATATGTAGCTCGAGATACGAGTTAATTTTTTCATATTACTGTTCGTATCGCAAAGCATTTATTGTCTTCATTGAAATTCGTTAATCGAAATGACATCAATATGTAGCTCGAGATACGAGTTAATTTTTTCATATTACTGTTCGTATCGCAAAGCATTTATTGTCTTCATTGAAATTCGTTAATCGAAATGACATCAATATGTAGCTCGAGATACGAGTTAATTTTTTCATATTACTGTTCGTATCGCAAAGCATTTATTGTCTTCATTGAAATTCGTTAATCGAAATGACATCAATCTGTTTCAGCGCCAGTTTATTTTAATAAAAAATATTATCCTACATAAAAACGGGTATAATGAAGTTTTCCCCTTGAAAATCAGCCGACTAGATCACTAGAGCATACGAAAGTGCTAAATGCCTGATCTTTATATTTGTTAACTGGACGTCAATTAACTAAAATGCTATTATACGTTTTTTTTCTTACCTCCGTTTATTTATTTCAGTGATTTTCTCATCACCGGTCTTGCTTTTACCGCCAGGCTTTCCTCGATGAGGTTTGTGCTTCTTTTTCAGAATGTTGCGTAATGTAAATAATTTGATCGTGAAATTCTCCTTCATATGCCTAAGAACTCCTTTAATCCGCACCTCGTGTCTCAAAACAGAACAGCCCTCGTTCAATTTTTTCAAGTGGCTGATAGCCTTGCGGTTACGCTGCTGGAGGTCGAGGGTTCGATCCCAGATGCCGATTATTCTCCTCTTTCACGAGATAAGCTTTAAGAAGCTTGCTGTGAATTCACATTGAGTGAGTACAGCTTCACTTATATCTAAAAAAAAAACTGTTCGTGTCTCAAAAATCTCGTAAGTCACAACACTCGTATCTCGAGGTATAATATTGTATCCCCTTTTACAACCCTCGTCAGGTAGGTATTACCGTGTCATATCATACAAGAAAGGGCGTCTCTCCATTAGGAAAATCCCAATAATTTATTTATTTATCAATCAGGCTTAACGATATATTATGCCATGCCATTTGTTATGCTGGTGGCAATTAGTTATATTTTATGTTATTTGATGTACAATTTTTTAATATTCTGTTAGTAAGGATCTTATCTGTATGGGTTTAAATAATTTGAACTCTTTTTTTACCCATCACGCCGTTTCCCGAAGGGGGTAGGCAGAGAGTACGGATTTCCATTCTGTCCTATGCAGACACACCTCTTTCGCTTCTTCCAAACGCATAACATTCCGCATTCATGCTCTTCTATTCCTTTTTCTCCTCACTTGGCCCTCCTCTAAGACGGTACTTACATTATCGGTCCATGTCATTCGAGGTCGGGCTCGTCTGCGTGCATCCATTCTTTCAGATTTATATATCCTAAAAGGATATTTATTTATTTTACAACAATACAATATAATAATTACAATAGACTTTTTTTATAAATCTGAAATAAATAATTAGAACGTATGATGCAAAGATCATTAATTATTATTATATTATATAATGATTGTTTCAGGTATTAAACATTATATTATCCTTCAAAAATGTCCGAGCAAAGCTTGATTTACATTTCTCACAACAGTCCAGTTGCGACATAATGACATTTACCTACTTAAGAGAGGACGTAACCCACTAACCCCTAATTAACAGAAAAAAAGTAAATTTATAAAAATAGAGATTAGGCTCTCGAAATGTTCAAGCTTCTTCGTTTCAACAGTTCTGTAATATGTTCCAACGTATGACAAAATTTTCGTCTGCTTTGAGAGAGAATCTCGGGTATATTTAGTAATTTACTTAACGCCCCACTGTTGTACTCCCATGAGAATAAACCCCCATAGTATTTGATACTGTGTTGTATTGTTTATGCTTTTAACAATAATTATGGTATACCTATTCTCTTATCGCCATCTCAGTTATATGAAAATATACTCGAATCGTTTATCGCGGTGTATTATTTCACATCTATAACATCTGTTGATCTTCAGAGCGTTTGTTTACTTTGAACATTTTATTCACACGAGTTCCTTAAGTCTTTACTCACTATACAGTATTATATCTAAAAACAACCTTCCTTTACAAACTAAATCCTAGAAGAATGATATTTTATGACAATTTTATTATTATTGTTGTGATAAAATGTAATGTTATGTTGTTTATTTTGTGGTTGGTAGTCCAGTGGTATCGATCAGCGGCTTTCGTACGTACAGCGTATTGGAGGTCGTAGGTTCGAATCCCGGCCGTGCTAACCATTTCCGCTTTCACGACACATGCATTTGCTTAGAAAGATGTCAAAGCGTATTTGTGTTCACTTCGAAAGAGCACAGAATCATTTAAAAAAATATTTATTTATTTTATGTAACGTAGGTATTTTTGTATAAATTACAAATTCGAATTCAATATTCATAGTAAGGACTACAGAACAACGTCTGTCGGGAAAGCTAGTTTCGTAATAAAACTGTTCGCTTATTTCAATAATTAATTATTATCAACACTTCCTAGTTATTTAGTCTTTATTCTGGTACAGTCCTGTCACCGATAAAAGAAAATGATCTTATCTAATCAATAGTTTCACGCTGTTGACTTTCAATATTTCCACTTCAACTGTAGTAGGCACTCGTGTACCTATAAATTGGGAATGAACGAAAAAATTTCAAGTGCTCAACTATGTCCGTATATCGTTGGGTTATACCGGTACTTGATACCACTTTCTCTACCGCAATTATACGATTGTTATGAGAGTTGGGTTTGTTTACTTCTTGTCTGTCGGATTGTGTGGTAGATAATTACATATAGCGCCAGAAGATACGCGCCTATGCAAACAATGTCGGATGTTATATTCTCGGATGGATGCGCTCGAAATATTATTTAAGTAAGTAACTGTACCTTTCTTCAAAACGTATTAAGCATTTCCCACGTTATAGAATAATCAGCTGGGTGCGTCTTTACTTCCACTGCATTACTAAAATTAACACATCATATGAGTCGTCTGCCACAAAACACAGGAGATCTCTAGAAGTAATTGAAGGAACCTGTTGATATGTTCAAAGTGACTGCAAAAAGTTCCGACTGGTACACTGACACAACACAAAAAGTGTTTATTAATTTATTGATTCAAAAAATTAGTTATGTAACAAATATATTAATATTTCCATCACGGTTCAGAAATCCTTGTTTGAAAATGTTGATAAATCTGCTGGTTATTGGCGAAAGAATCGAATTGGAATCGGAGTAGCAGATATAGAAAGTGTCAATCGAGTGTCCCAAATGGACAGTTTGTCCTTGCCGGAGAGTGATGGTGTTCAAGTGGCCGTTATCCGCTACCACGGTTTCAATTTGTTTTATCTTCCTTCTTAGTCCTCATACCCTCAATTCTGATTCGTCGAATTGGACTTGTGATTTATCCTCGTCATTTCCTACCGTCTCGTCTACAATAAGTTACCAAAGTACAGAACAGAAAACATTACTTGGATTTCGTACCCTATTATTTGGTCCATATTAATTCACGGTTAAAATTGAAGCCCTAATTTCCCTTGTCATCGTATGGACCAAGGGAACGGCTGGACAGGTTCCTATTAAACAAAAAATTGAAAATTGAGAGGAAAACTTAAGAAAACTATACATAGCTAAACCTCGAACCGTCTTACTTATAAAATAAATCGTTAATCGTAAGATTACGTATAACTCACCGATCAGTTTTTACTTCAATTATAAAAACATATTTAATCCGCGTTTGTTATGTATGACATTTTTTCATAGAAAATTTTATAAACAAACAAAATAGTAGCCCGGCAACGCGAGTGCTACAACCGATATGCGCTATGTCAGATTTGAATGATTTCGAGTAGGTGCGGAATAGGTTCCAGACCTTATTTTTTAATTTTTTGTATAACATTATCAAAATATTGTTAAGTCTTTATAAAATCACACGAAACCTTTATGTTTTAGCCAAAATGAACTAATTTATGTTCGATCATTTCAATTTTAATATTTGTACCTACTTTTAAAAGTACTCATTGAATATTTTCTTCAAAACGTCATTATATTTAATATTTATCATAAATTTAGTTGGTGTATCATGGTTGTAAGACTTCGATGATTTCGGGAATGCAATATTTGCTTTGTTTGTTTAAAATTTATATTATTAAAATGATAAACCAAAACGAAATGGACCAAAATATGATGGGAGCACCTAATTGGACGGGGAAAAAACTTAAAAACAGTATACAGAAAGCGTTGTTGTACACTCGAAACCATTGTCAGTTGACATAAAATCCAACATGGCGGGCTAAAATCTACAGAGATCAGCTCGCAATCAATCGATATACTAGGTTAAACTACCTCGACGACGGCTCGATCGCAAATTTTCTACCGCTGACCTCTTTTTTCCACTGATCAGAGTTTTTAAATAAAGCAGTTAGTGATTTTGACAATATAAACTTTACAATTTTTGAGTTTTAATTGGCGTTTGACATCCTGTCTAATGTTGATAGTTGCTGCGATTGACAGAATGACCTGCAAAGAGATACCTATTAGTTTTCTTTGTAAAACGCTTTGTTGTATAGTTTAAGCGAAGAAATTGTATAGGTACCAATAAAAATCTGAATGGCGATTCCTTACCACGATATGACCACATTAGAAACTATTAAAAATAACAAAATTATGCTTGTCGCAGAAATTTGGATGATACCCTTATGTGCCGGAATAAGACAAATTAATCAATATCTTTTTCTTCATCCTATTTCCGCCCACTCCTGGCTGAAGGCATCCTCCATCTGATGTTTCCTTGCCATCCTGTCTTGAGCTCTTTGGATCTATATCGCCCCAGCATGCGGTCGATATCGGCTTTCCATTTATTAACTGTGGTATTCCTACGCTCTTTTTTTGTTAATGATAATATTTTTTTATTCATTTTCCGCTCAAGTTTCCTACCATATGCCTCGCTCACACAAAGTTGATTGATATATCTGCAAATTACTTTTTTAATTCTCAACTTTTCATTTCTTGCACTTTCTTCTTGCTCTTAAGAACAGTCCTAACATAGCTCTTTCCATATCTATTTGTTGTCTCATTCTTCGTATTATGTCTCTACTTGGATGATTCGAAAATAGGTATCTGATGTACGGAGAGCGATTGAAAATAAATGACTATCATTACCTGCTGGCATTTATATAATTTTGTACGCCCTGAATAATTGTGCACTGAACCAGAACATTTTCTTACTCTTAAGAGTAGGTCGGTGGGTACTTCATTGTTCCTTTGCATATTTTTGTAATATATTCTTAGAGCATTAACATATTCTCATTGTGGACCGTGTTCGCGATCCTACTTTAATCTAGTATATAAAACGCTAAGTATACGTGCGCGCCAAGTACCCAGACACAGTGTACCCGTCACTTGTATTCCACGAGCGTAAGAGAAATTGCATGAGAGAAATAAATTAGCGCTACCCGCCGGGCTTTGGGGATGATGCTAAGAAAAAAATAATAATAATCGATTTTGGAATTTTTGTCAGAAAAATTATTAAATAGAGTGAATGTCCCAAGAAATGCTCCAACCCCGTTTTTGTTTTATTTATTTTATCTTATGCGCGAGGTGAAAAGTTGTAAGGCGCGTTTTGCATTATTTAATTTATTTATTTCATAGAGACACCAACAGAACACTGAACAACACAAACAAAATAAAAACGTGAAACAAACACATAGAATATCCAGCGCTCCAATAACAGGTATCTCCCGCATAGCTATTGTACATATGTAGTTAGGTGGGTACAATCAACGTCTGAACATTAAAAAAAAACTCATAAAAAACCTTTCACTGCATAGGCATATTAAGTTAAAAAAATTAAAGAAAGGAAATATATGTGCATACCTAAACATGTATATTCTCAAAAGAAAAAAAAGAGAACAAAAGATATTATTAAAAGATATAAAAGATATTATTCCTGAACCGTGAACGAATTTGAACCATTCAGATTTAACCACCAAAAGCAGGGTTGTTATATAAAGTTGATTCGAGCTTGTCCATTTATAATAAACATCAAATAATGTAGTCGGTAAGTCGGTGAAAATATTATTACCTACACCGAAAACAAATCTCGTTGGACGAAGGATATAATCCAGAAAAAAAAAACAGAGAAACTTTATTAACTGAACACTAACACAATTTCATCAATTTTACAGGTTTTAAAACTCTAAGTAAATAGAATTTTTTAAAGCTGTCGTTTATATTTTGATTTTTTTTTCCTTAGATGCATCTCTAATATAAATTAAAGTCGGGTTAGTGCGAACACTTATACCTCGAGTTCGGCTGAACAGATTCTTCCATTGTTTGATTTATTGGATTCTTCTCCGCACCGGATAACGGAATAACTAATAAAAGTTAAATAAATGGAAAATAAATTATATAAAATATAATATTAAAGTTAGTATGGATCGGATTTTCTAACCGGTACTGCCACCGCCATCTGTTGGGGAAATAGGTAGATGTCGGGTAAAAAGATTCTATATATCAATGTTTTCCCTATATTTCCACAGATGGCGGTAATGCTACCGACATTGTAATTAATTGTATATTTTATTATAACCACATAACTTTTGATTTTTTCACAATGAATAGTCATGTAGGTATGTTATGTTACCCAGCAATATTTTATTGACTTGTGGCAACGCCATCTACCGAGGAATACCAGAAGAAGCCATAGACTTTAAGGCGGGACGAAGTTCGATGGGTCAGTTAGTTTATAATAAAATTACTTCAGCCTTGTACGCCGTGTTCTGAAAATACATAGGTTTCCCTCAATGGTGATATATTTCACTGGTTTGTGTGTCGTTATTCCACTTCGTCTTTGTCACGTCCGTGGTTCTCTTTCTAACGAATGATCAAGAATAAGCCAATTATAAAATGAACTGTGTAACGTCGTATGGCAAACTCTGTGTGTTTTACTCTTTTTCTCTTCCCGCTCAATCACGGTACTTATCATTTACCTCATCTCCTTTTACTTACTTGTACGTCACCTTCCTCTCTGCCTCACCTTTTATATACCTAATATATTATTTTTTGTTTAAAATTTCATCCAAAAAGTGATATCGGGTTTAATTCGCCACATCACCGAGTACTCGCAACCTCTTCGAGCGTCAAATTACATTCTTTTATGGATGTTTGTTAATCGCTTTTTTATCTTAATGCACAGTCGATCGTCTCCGGAGGATTATTAGGTGGGTATTATCGTGAGCAGTGCATACGTATCGTAAGTATATGCCCCTAATAACATGCCAAGATGCGCTCTCATTATGCTCCACATGCCGTCATGTCGTTACATGAAATTCCTTCCCGGTGTTGTCGTCTTAAAACGATCGAGATAAACGGAGAGAGTGTTGGAAAATTTGCAACCGAATGCATCACCGCTATTTATCGTTGTGAGATGCAGTCAAACGAAATCGTTCTTATCGATCAATCGTTGAGAGATACAGTCATGGTAATTTGTCACCCGTTTTTACGTCGATTTTTGATTCGACCCCGTAATGACGGCTGTAGGTGTCTAGGTAGGTACATAAAGTTCTTGACTACATACACAACATTGAAAAAAAGTGACGCGGTACTTGTATAGAATTTGAGTGTGTATCCGCCCGTTTTATACAACAGGACACAAGTACAACTACATATAGTACGCTCCGACTAGGCGGCGTTAGGCGATCACTCAAGTCAGTCAACTCTTTTGGGAGTTCGAATATGTTTATTATAAATCTTCTTCACAACTATGTAGATAACGTATTCGGTTTGTTATTGCATGCAGCTGAAGATGGGGAAGCTTTCTCTCAAATGTTCGTCGACGTCGGGGGGACCTATAGAACACCATAAGAAGAAGAAGAAGAAGATTGCAGAATGTCGCAACTCTTGTAAGGTTGAATCCCAAATTTACTTCTCCCTTTTGGGAGGTCTTTCCCGTGGACGATCGTCTCTTGAGTCTGGTTAAGCCGTTAAGGGAGTCTTGTTGTTTATATTCTTTGAATATGACCTTACTACCTCCTTCGCTTGCTACTGCGTCTTTCAATGTCTTCAGCCTAGCATATTATTATCTCCTTTGTTCGGGGGAACTTAAAGTATACCTACATTTTATGATTGAAAACTGTATTATAATTCATAGGGGTGACATGATAACTGGTTTTTCAAGTTCTGCTGAGGCAAGCACGAAATAGAAAAATCAGATCGGGATCATGAAGCTACCCACCCTACACCGTCATATCAAATTGGTCAGAAAAGGCAACAAAATGAGGCACCGCAACTGCGCAGGATGTAGCGCAGTGGAGAGCTCTTGTTGCCTCCCTATGCTCCTGTGAGGTCTGAAAGTGCGAATACATGTATAGTAAATAGAAAATCATTATCTAGCATGTAGATATGAAAAATGTCTTACTTGAAATACTACCCTACATAATTAATAGAGGGATTTATGGTATTTCCTACATAGGAAGATAACATAATATGTCTTTACATAAAATAGAAGAACTGTTGGCTTAATGAAAGGTATTTCTGACAATTTAGGCAAACAAACATTAATTATTCGCTTACACGTCATAGCGTTTTCAAACAAAACACACTACTCCGCTCGTTCATTCTCTCCCTTCACCCGCGATGACACACTATCTCCTTTCTCACATAGCCGAACAAAAAATGCTAAAAATAAAACGACGAGATAGGTAAATATTTTGGCTAATCTCAAACGTCCCGTATTTTAACGCAACATAACTCATAATAATAAATGTCAGAGTTTATCGTACCGCACAATTTTTTATCTCTTATTAACACTGAATGTTGTAATAATTTTGATATTCGTGTCACCGACCGTTCCGTATTTTGTTGTTGTTGGTCGGGTTATCCGTCCCGTGATTGTATCGTTTTTCCGCACAGCTAACCGCAAAATTATCGTATTGTTGTTGCTGAAGAATTCCTAACCGTAGAAGCCTAAAGCTAAACCGCAGCATACGAACACTGTCAGTCTATCTATTTACATTTCATTCATGCAGGATAAATGTTCTATTGTTTTGTATGAATTCCAAATGGTACGCGGTTGTCGAAAACGTTGTTTGATGGATATTGTGATACATAAATAAGATGTTTTCAGAGGCCGATCTTTTTCTTCGTTGTGGTTGGATTCAATGCTTACGCTTTTGAGTTACAGCATAACATGTTTAGGTTTACGATGCAGTATTTTTTACTCTTTATTTTTCTATGGGTTTCTATATAAAGCTTTCTGTTCTATATTAAATCCCTTCACAGATGCTGATTCTCCAAGCGACTCCATAAATTACTAGTCTGTTCGATGAAATCTGACGACTGGATAAATATATTCAAACTATAATTTATAATAGAAAAGGGTAGGATTTATTTTCAGACGGATGCACCCCTATATTATTGTTATTGGCGAAGCATTAATTGGAAATTAATTTTGCGACCCTTTCTAGATAATATGAATATAACTCACAGGATAATTATTATTCTCGTTAACGAATGCTCATTTTTAGTTTTTAAATTAAACAAATGTTAACGAGCTAGAATGAAAAGTATAAGAACTAGAATTCTTGTGATTATGCTTTAGAGATGTCGATCATTCGTCAAGTCTCCGTGGACGGCAGTACCTACTACCTACACTATGTCTGATTCGAATGAAATTGTAAATGAAAGTTTGCACTTGTTATATCGAGCATTTTTAGCCAATTCCATAGAATTTTTACGAACAAAGATACAGAAGTGAACGAATGATATGTCTTGCTCGTTTTTGTTTGCTTTATGTCAATATCAACCCAATTTCTAGCTCTGGATCTATGTTCGTTTGGTATAAACGCACTCTAATAAGAATATGTACTCGTTGGATTAGTCTAAACCAACCTTAACATCTCGATTCGTGTTCCAAATTTTGTCAACTTCGGAGTTAGTCCTAGAACATGTCCCCTACTACATATGTTTCTAATTTATTATTCCTCTTCCGATGTGTTAGTGTCCGCTTTTCATCTAACTTCCGTGACAGGGTTTATCTCGCTTCCCCGCTCCTGTTATTCTCCTGTCAGTCCTTCTGCAGCCACACGATACATCCTCATTCCTTGTACAACAAACACACACACACACACACACAGGAATCACAATATATTGCTTCCATTCCAGTACAGTCATGCAGATATCTTAATGCATTACATATTTGAAACACGACTCCGATGATACTAGAGACGAGTGTTCATCGGCTTGCAAACGCATTTCTCCATCATTTTCTGCTTTTCCGAAATCATCGTGATGATCCGTAAGTTTATCTTTCTCGGTATCGAAACAATACCTACATTTATAATTTCTCTTTCATTTTTTCGTGTTAATATTTTAACTGAATGTTTTAATATCGGTTTCAAGTAACTGTTACACATATATTTTTATCTTTTTATATACTTTGACATTTTTAAATTTTTTATATATATTGACATTTTCAACATAACAAAATACTATTTATTTTATTATTCTTGGAAGCGCGAAGGGGATCCTCGATTCCGAGGCCCAGCTACAACAACAACAAACATATATATCGATCGTTCCCCCTTTACACGAGACTTGTCTCTATAAGGGGGATACACAAACTATTATGTTTTGTCCAAATTGTTCTTGTACATCATCCTTTATCTGTAAAACATTATATTTGTATTGAATAAATAAAAAAAAAATAAAAAAAAAATATGTTTGAAAAGTTATAGAAACGCAGTGGAAAATAAAATAAAAATATATGAAAAGACTCTGTGGGTTATGAATGGGTAAGAAATGAGAATATGAGAAAGTAAAGTGGTTTAATGGTTGATGTTAGTACAATGATGAATATAAATAATAAGTTGAAATGGTTTAGTCGTATCAACAGAAAGGATTCAAATAGGATTAAAAATTCAAATGGCTAGATGGAAGGAAAGGTGTAAGAAGGCGTGGACCACCGATAATGACGTGAACAGAATGCAACAAAAAATTGTAAAGATATTTTGAGAAACGTAACGGCAATGGAAGCTGCCAAATGGTTTGTTTGGATGGAATAGAGTGGAGGTCCGTTTTCTCTGCCTACCCCTTTAAGGAAACATCGTGATTGGTAAAATTGGTAAAAAACATCCCATGTAAGAGAGAGTATTTTTTTTATTAGAGACACCAACAGAACACTGAACAAGACACATAAAGCGATCATGAAACAAGAACATAGAATCTCCAGTGCTCCAATCCCGCATATCATCATATAAAATCGTCAGCGAAAATATGGTTATTTTTACTAATTTCCTCTTGTCTATCATCATAGTTGTCTAGGCGCCAATTTCTGAGTAGGTAATAGGTCTCGGATTTGATTTCCGGTCGGTCAGAATTTTTCTAGGTATCATTTGAAATTGCTTCCCGGATTGGCATCCTGCCTCAGACTGGACAAGACCGTTTGACCGCATAATATCGCTGTAGGCAATAAATACCACGCCTCACCTCAACAGTCTATGCTGAACCCAAAGACTAGGTATAGCTGGTATAGGTACAAAAAGTCTTAACATACAAAGCAGAATACCGTTTTAAAAAAGCAAACGTTTTTGTCTTATTTGCTACCCAGTTGAACGTGTCCAAAGTCAATATGACATTTGATAAGTTTGACGACGATGTAAGATATCAAAAACGAGTTTTCGTTATCAACTCATATACCTGTAATTATCGTGATAAATAATACGCTTGTTGGAGTTTGTGAATAATTATTACACTAGTGTCTAGGTCAACCAGTACTGGTTTATTACTGTCATATGTTGACTTCATTCTGACTTTACGCTTTCATGATAGATTATCGTCATCATATTATAACAATGTCATAATTTCTGAATGCACTTGTATAATTTACGCTATTTGTAATCATGTTATATTTGTATAATCTGTTCTTGAATGTCAAACATAAAGTCGTTTATTAAAATATGTTTTATTACAATTGAGTGAAAAGTGGTTGAGTTTATAAAGATTCGAGAAACAGTTATTTTTAAAAGAGATTAATTCAATCGATTCTAAAAGTCGCTTTGTGGTTTTATTAAATTTCTTCAAATTCCTCTTTAATTGACACTTAGTTTTCGAGTGATTCGGAATCAATATAATTTAAATAAATTTTAGCCGTTGGAATTTTTTTGGTATAACCGCTGGAACTTATTGCCTCAGTCAATTTTTTCCAGTCCACCGTGCCGTCCAATCTGAGGCAGGCAATTCTCGGCGGGTAGAAGTTCAAACATTATAGAAATTTTTCCGACTCGAGGTAATAAGTTTGTCACTTCAGACTACTAGGGTAGGCAAGGTTGACATTTTTAGATAGACTTTGAAATTTCTTCGAAGATGGTTTTGTATTTTAACATTATACAATGTGTTATCTCGACACTTGATCAAACGCAATGTTCATACAAAAATGAAAAATTATCGATGAAATTGCAAATTTTTTTAGGGAAATTCCTCCAGAATATGTTATTTCAAATATTTTGTAGGACAATCTATAATATGGTAACAAATATTTTACTCATACGTGCCTTCAAACTTGTTTCAGGTAAGTTACAAACTTCATCAATTATTCAGAAGTATGTTCTACCATCAAGCTACCCTCGGTACAAAGCACGTGCGTAAGTATGAAACCTTTTTAGGTGTAACAGGTAATATTTACTATCGTTTTACCATCGGAAATGAAAGGAATTTAGAATCACAGTATTAGCTTTGTGTTGTGACTTAATCAATAGTTTTTCTTTTTTGATCTAACGGTCAAGAAGTCCCGGTTTCGATTTCAGGTTGGGTCTGATTAAGAGTTTTGGAGACAAACATTACCACCTAATGGCGAACGTTGTTAACGTAAAGTGATCACACTAAGCCAGCCATCGAAATAACAGTAGAAGACGGTCGTAAGCCCGTAGTGGTTTGTTCCATTTAAAAATCGAACATTACTCATGAATTATTAGAGTCATTGGTTGTTGTTTTTTCTGTAATTTTTTTGTGTTTTCAACACTTGAAATATGGCTAAATCATACCCCTTGTGAAATGCCAAAAAGGAGAAAAAAAGAAAAACTCTTGAAATTTCTACCCGGGGCTGGCCTGTATCAGATTCGATGGAACCCCTTGACTAGAAAAGATAGCCTCCGGCAATTAGTTCAGCCGTCTGTATTTACACATTACAGACGTACAAAGAAAGTACCTACACGATGGAGAACACATAAGGAGAATAGAATGAAATAAGTCGTCATATCGATACTGGGTGTTCGGTTAATCAAGTCTTAAAACTCAAGCGAAATACTTTGAAGTATGTATGTTACGCGTTATGTAAAACCCCGCACGAGTATAATGTAAGGTGTAAGGTTTGTGTATTATTTTCCCTTAAGGGGTGTGTAGGTAGCCTCTTAGAATACAATATTAAGGCGAGTTACAGAGCCATACAAGATAATGGCAAGGGTAAAAGTGGAAATAGTGCTTCGGTAACACGATATAGCCACGCCGTGTGTGTTATTAGTTAGCTGCTAGATGGTCCCTCCGTTTTACAAACATCGTTATTTGCGACATTAATGGCGACATCGCGGTCGTCGTTGTGATGTGCGACACTAAAAGCAGTCGCTGCGCCACGGTGTGAGGGCCACGTGTGTTCCATTAAAGCATCAACTTCCTTGTCTTCTCAGGTTATTAGCCGCCGTCGACACGTCTCAGAGAAGGAATCAAACGCTTGTTGACAACCTCTATATGAAGTCGATCTATATGCCAACAATATCTTTCTTGGATCTAACCTTTCATATAACTTACATACCTACATAGTTTACCTACCTAAAATTGGTTAAGTAATTGTTTTATTTTTATTACTATAACAAATTACTGTTTATTTCACATATTGTTTTCAATTGGCAAAGGCCTGTCGGTCATACGACTATTCAGTGCCGCAAAAACTTAAACTAAGAATAAAAATAATGAAGTTGATTGCTAGATACATAAACAAAGTTTAAAAAAAACTAGGTAAAATACGAAATATTGTTAAAGAAACATGCGTACCTGCTAGTAGTAACGTAGGTAATTAAAAAATAAAACAATATTTAAACAAACGTTAATGGACGCGCTTCCCCGTTCTCTCTTCGGGGTAAGCGGCCATGGCTGTCTCAGGATGTGCAGGTAGAAAAAGACGCAATCTTCGTGACGTATTTATTGGTCCGATTCTTACGGGCAAGTGATTCTATACATTCAAAATATAATTGATCCAGGTGCATTACCCCGCTCCACTCTCCTGCAACCAAGCCCTTCCTTCAGGACCCGCGCAGCGTCGATACTAGCGCCCCCAGTGGGCTACGGTCTGCATCGAACTACCCTTAATTCGATGCGACCTTGACGCACCGCGCTGAATCCTGAAAGGTGTCAAGCCTGGCGAATTCCTCGACAGATGGCACTGTAGGTATGGTTTATCCATAGCTCCCCCCTTGACGACCTTCGTCAACAGTATTAGCCACATAACCTTGCAGGGCCATCCGTCAAGAACCACTCCGCCTGACTCCCCAGCCGCGAGTCTAGAGTCCTTCAGACCTTACTGTCAGACTCCAAACACCAAGCCAAGTGAGTCAGCGAAGCTGCTCATGGAAGAGTCAGGGTAAATGAGTTACACATCTGGTTAGGCCAGTTCTAAACTAACTTAAATATTTCAGCTTAGTTGGCTACCCCAACTTTACTTATGTATTTTATGCAGTGCACTTAATGTAATCTAAATACATTTCAACTTAGCTAAATGTCATATCTTTTTTGTCAAATGACATTGTACAAAACAAAATAACAAATCAAATCAATATCAGCATTGTTACTTCAAGATCTCTAGTCATCCATGGTCTGGTTGCATGATTCTAGGTTGCAAATATTCTTCCAAATGGTTACCCTTGCACCGCATACTCCTGAAATATTTCTTCTGATAACTGCCCAACATACACTCCAGACAATAAATCCTCTTGATTCATTCCATGTCGCATATTAAATTTTATTCCATTTTAATTTAATTGGTTCAATGTCCCTTTTTAACATTCAATTCACTTTTTAAAGTTCCACATAATGTTTTAAATTTTCTCTTTTTACTCTAATTCATAGTTTTATATTCTTGATGAAAAATATTTTTTAATTTTATTAAAATTTATTTAAATTCTTGATGTCATATTATTATTATTATTTTTATCACAGATTTCAATACTTTTAAAATATTTTGATTATATTTTTAAATCAATTACTTAACTGTACAAAAAAACTATTTTAACTTCAAATTAGATATTATTCAGCTACATACATACATACACATCTCTGGTGTCTTCGGTCAATTTTCTTCAAAAAATATTTCTTCTTGATGACATATTCTTTTCTGTTGGATTACTTCCTCCTTAGGTTTCTTCCACTTACTTGGTTCTTCCCTGGATACTTAAATCTTAAAAATATAAATTTTCAATCTTCTATCAATTAAATCTTCCCTGTACAGCCCTGGTTCTCATACTGCATTTCTAATTACATTTGAAATCATACATTCTTTATACAATATTTTTTCCTTTATAGCCCTGGTTTTGTATATCATGCATTTCAATACTAAATTTGAAATTCCATATTGTTGTGGCAAATAAACTTCTTACATCACAGCACATCATTTTCTGCCTTAAATATTCCTTAGGTATATGTTTGAAACACGACATCTTACTTATCTTGATTTTCAATATCAATTTCTTCTTACAGCACCTTGAATCTTCCCATGGTTTGACATAAACTTCCTTGAACATTCCCTACTGCAATCCTCCCCATGCCGTCTCCAAGAGCAGCGTTCTTAGCCAACTTCCTCCAATACAACTGGTAAATGCCCCATTGGTATAACTTGACTGCTGAACCAGTTGGTTGAGTTGCCACATGTCCTTCCCTTGGTGTACTCAAAATAAAATTCAACTGTGATTTAAGATCAATGAATGTCTTCATGTCATCGTGCCCCGTTAAGAGGTCATCTACATAAAAATCTTGTTCTATTACTTTTGATGCTACTGGAAAATTATTACTAAAATAATTTAATAATTATTACTAAAATAATTTTTACTTAACTCCATGAGACAGCGAATGGCCAAATATGGGGAAGATCTCATACCATATGTTACTGTTGTTAACTTGTAGTGTTCTATTTCTTCTTCTGGGGATGTTCTCCATAGAATCCTTTGGTAGTCTTGATCCTGCTCATGAACCATTATCTGTCTGTACATCTTCTCGATGTCTGCGGTATACACGAATTGATGTTTCCTGAAACGTAATAAAATATTGAAAATGTCCCGTTGTAACGTGGGTCCTGTGAGTTGACTGTCGTTGATAGATAAACCGTTTGCTGTTTTGACTGATCCATCAAACACAACCCGTATTTTCTCATCCTTAAATACTGCGTGATGTGGTAAGTAACACACATCGGTACCCCTAGGTTCACACTTCACCATGTGACCTAATGCCTTGTATTCTTCCATGAATTTAACATATTCTAATTTTAATTTAACATTTCCTTTAAATTTTCTTTCCATATGATGCAATCTCTGTATTGCTATGCCAAAGGAGCCACCAATGTTTGGCTCATTCTTAAATGGAATCCTGACTATAAATCTTCCTACTGTATTTCTAGAAACATTGTTAATGAAATGGGTTTCACATACATCATCCTGTATGCGCGTGGGTGTATCAATACTTTCAACATTCCAAAATGCTTCCAGTTGTGAATCCAAATTATTTCTTGTAATTAAATTGCATTGTCGTACCTGGTTACGTTGAGTCCTGACCTCAGTTTTAAATGTACCTCCTATTATCCATCCCAGGAGGGTCTTTTTTGCAGCATCGGCCTCTCAGGTCCCAGTGACATCTGCTCGCCCTGCAGAATCTGCCAATACACTCCTGCCCCGAGCAGCATCTCCACTGGAAGTGAACGGTCGAACTGCGGATCAGCCAACTCCAACCCCTCAGGTATCCTTAATGATGCTCGATTAACTGAAAATTGTGGCAGATTTTGCGTTATTTGTTCCAATACTAAACATGTTATACCCTGCTTGAACCCTGTGTCATTCATTGACACAATTGTCAATCTAGCTGCTTGGTTAATTCTTATAAACTGGTCATGCAACCCGGACACTGGCGCGTCCAGTGCAAATTTCGAAATTCCTGATTGCTTGCATATTTTGTTTAATATGAAGTTTGTTTGACTGCCATTGTCCAGGATTGCTCTCACCTGGCGAATGCAGCCGTTTTCTAATTGAATTCCTACTTTGACTGTGGATAAGAGGACCTGTGTGTCCTCACTGAACGATGCATGAGCTGCTGTGACGTGTGATCCTTTGATCGACACATCTGTAACCTTTTCTAACCTATCTCTATGCGTTAATGTGTGGTGTTGACCTTTGCAGACACCGCACCTGACCTTGCTTTTGCACTTGAACCTCTTATGTCCTACTTTAAGGCATCTTCCGCATAAGTTAAACTGTAATACTGAGTTCCACCTTTGTGGCATATCCTGATCTAAGAATATCTTACAATTCTCTACCCTGTGACTATTCTTACATATTTAACATTGTTCATTATCTATTACTAAGTGTGTGCGTGATGGTTGTGCGTCTGAATGTAGCAGAGTGTGGTGCTGCTCCCCACAACTCTGGCACACTGCCCTGTTCCTACATTCCTTTACGACATGATTCTTTCTCAAACAATTACTGCACAACGCTAATTTCCTAATAATATTCCACCTTTGGGTAATATTTTTTCCTATGAAACTATAGCAATTCTCTATCCTATGGTTCTTTCCGCACACTAGACACTTGTCTCTAGCTATGTCTGTTGATAAATGTGTCATCCGGACACCTGAATTGCGCAGTGTCGTAGCCTCAAGTACTCTAGATCTTTCATTAAGAAATGTAACGCATTCTAAAAATGTTGGAGTTGTTCCCTTAATTGGCGTAGCTTCCCACAGAGCTCTGGTCTGAGGATCTAATTTGGATACTACAATATATATTAATAATATGTCCCAATGCTCTACCTTGAATCCTAAAGCTTGCAATGCTCTACGGTGCAACTGAACCTGATCGGTCAACTCCCTTATTCTACTGTGTGATTCTTGCTTGATTGGTGATAACGAAAACAACGCATGAACATGATAATCTATTATAACTCTTTCGTTTTGGTAACGGTCCTTTAAGAGGTTCCATGCCACGTCATAATTGGCTTCACTAAGTTCTAATGACGAGATCAATTTCAAGGCATCCCCCTTCAATGAATTTAACAGGTAATGTAATTTCTGAACATTCGTTAATTGTACATTATTTCCTACGAGAGAAAGAAAACTATCCTTGAACTGTAACCATGCTGTGAAATCGCCACTAAAATTAGGTATTTCTATAGATGCTAATTTAATATCTGCTACCGATTTTGAAATACTTTTCTTTTTTAGGATCTCTTTTGCTTTGCCCACGTACCCAAAAAAACTCTCTTCTATTTCTTCTCGGTTCGCGGCTTCATCATCATCTAATTGTTCAATGAGCGTTTGTGTAATGTCGTAATCATCATATACCGACAAAATATTTTCCAATCTCGTTTCTAACTCAAGTTCTTTAACGTCAGCAGATTCTACATATCTCCCAAATCTAGTGATTTTTCCCTTCAAGCAGCCACGTTTCTGTATTAAACCTTTCAAGTCTAAAGACATCCTTTTGCCGAATGTAAAAGTCACCAATCAATTGAAATTATGATAATAAATTGAAATAATCCGCTACCAAATGTATCGACACTAATGTCGCCACGTGCTCGCTTTACCCTAACAATTGATTGCAATTTAATTAAATCTGATGTGATGTTATCGTCGCACACGTGGGTGACAATGCAACAAAGAAGAAAAGAACCGATGGTTTTACTTACAATTTAAATTGTACATGTGCACGTAACTGCAACAATTAATATGCAGAGAACACGTGGTTGGCTACAAAATTATTACGAATCCGATTCAAATAATCTGCAACGAAACATTACAACAATCTCACAGAAAATGCAAATTTCTAAATTGAACAGACTCGCGTGACTTTGACACTATTATTTTTAATTTCGTACACGTGGTTGCCAGATCACTGAATATTTATGCAATATTAATTCAACATCATGCTATTTCTAAACATTGAGGAAACTTCGACACTGCTTTTTACAAAACTTATGCTCTCTACTCTGTCCGACGCCGACAAACCCAAATTCCAACCAAACTAACCTAGCCTTTAAAACACTTTTATAAAATTTAAAATCTGTTCTATCAAGTGAATTCACACACCCGCACTGCACAAAATAAAAGCAAATATTTTGGAAGGATCTGACCTGTTAGATGCGCTTAGCCCCATTTCAGCCCCAGACTTCACAAAGTTACAAAAGTCACCGACCTCGGTAGACTAGTTGTACTAGCGTGGACTTCAGATCACGAGGTCCCGGGTTTGATTCTCAGTCGGGTCAGAGTTTTTCTAAGTGTTTTTCACTTGAAATTTCTACCCGGGGTTGGTCTGTCTCAGATTGGACGGGACCGGTTGACTGGACAAAATTGCCTCAGGCAATAAGTTCCGCCGGCTATACTGACACCTTTGTATACATAGAATAGTGTTATATTATTATTAATAGTTCCCTTTACCTTTTCTCGCCTCAGATCTGCAAATCTGCTTCAATAAAAAAAAAAGCTGTTAACCTAGGGTAGCCCAGAACTCATAGTATCTATATTATAACAGCCTTTTCGTGTAAAACATATCTTTGCATAAAAATTCATAATTTTACGATTAAAATGAATTTATCCTTGGAATTATTATAGAAACTTTAAAATGATATCGACTATTGCAGCTTTTTATTATCTGCTTTAGAACTACATATTCAATATTAATCGGTACTTTAAGGGGGACCCACTGAAGTTACGGACCTCAAATTTTACGTGCTTGTGTAGGAGCATAAGACCAACCCGTATACCAAATTTTATGGAAATCAAAGATTTTTTTTTTCTTTTTTAGCCCTTTTTCTAGAACATGTGAAATTTTCTTTGGATACTTTAAGAGGGTTCCCCTGAAGGTACAGATCTCAACATTTTACTGACTCATCTACATCGAGGGGCTAACCGTTCTACCAAATTTCAATCAAATCGGATAAGAATTACTATGAGTTATGGGTGCGCACACAGTTTTGGCGTACGGGTACGGGTACGCGGAAAATTAAAAAAATAAATTTTTTTTGGAATCTACACTACACCCTCGAAAACGTCGAGAAAATAAATTTCAGCAAATTTTTTTTTTTTTTGAAATCCGATCACAAGACTCGTATATATTCCATATAGGTACTATGAGTAATAAATATAATTTGTGGCTTTGAAGACACATATTGGGTGTATCAGTAACGATTTAAAGCTATTCGACGTCGTCGTTTGTCACTTCAGCTGTCAAAATAAAAGGTTCTATATTTTACGAGACATTTTAATGCAGTTTTCGCCCGCCAGCATTCCGTCTACCTTGCCCTTTTAATAGGACGCTTTCTCTTATATTCGTCTTTCTTTCATAAAGGAGAGCCGGTACTACGCTTTTGTGTTCGAAAGAAAATTCCAAATTTTCTTCTTTTTTTTTTTTAATTTCCGTTCCATACGGTAAGAGATCATCATTTTCTAGAGGGTGAGGAATGCTCTTTAAAGAGGATATATTATATAACCTCGCAAGTAGGGATTGCAATCCCGCACCATTTTCAATCCCGCGGGAATTATGCGGGATTGGCACCAATCCCGCGGGATCCCGCACGGTTAGATAGAATTGAAAAAAAAACCTTTTCTATGGTATGTAATAAGCGAATATTTATTGAAAATTGCAAAAATTGAATAAATTTAAAACACCTCAATGTACATAATTGAATAAATATTATAAAACTTGACTTCTCGTCTACTTATTTAATAAAAAAAATCCAAAAACAATAGCAATATGAATATATTTGGTAGTAGGTTCTTTGATAAATATTTGATAGTGAGTTCTTTGAAATAAATTGTATATATGTACAAAGGTGTCAGTATTATTGCCGGTAGAGTAGGTAGGTATATTGCCCGAGGAAATTTTTTTAGTCAACTGGTTCCGTCCAATCTGAAACAGGCTAGCCTTGGTTTTTTTCACGTGAAAAACGATTAAAAACACACAAAGATTTTAAACATTTGATAGAACAAACACCCAACCAGAAATTAAACCCGTGACCTCTTGGTTAGAAGTCAGCGCATATAACACCAATTTTTATCACCTAGTTAATTAACTAAAAATATTATTTGTAATCTTTATTTTAGGTAATTATAACCAGTGGGGCTAGTACGAGTTTTATCGAAAGCAAATTGCACGCAAATAAGCGCTTATTAGCGTGCAAATAGTGTTCTTAATTCAAACGATCGAATCGTTCGATCATTTTTGTATGGAAATTTTTCGAAACTCTTTCGATGATCGTTTCGATATTCGATCATCGAAAACTTATACTAGGGCTACAGATCAGTATTCTTTATCATATTACCTACTATGCAAATGGTCTTTTTTTCTTACCAATTAATCAATCAAGCTCTAATCATTTTTATTATATTGACAATTTATCAAGATAAACAAAAATGTGCTTATTAATTGAATTATATAAACTGTGATGAAATGGTCATACGCTAAATAAATAAATAATCAATCAAGTATAAAGTATCAAATTTTAAAAGAACAAATAAAAAGTCACTTCTCCTTCTGAAAATATGATCGTAAAAAACAAATAGCATCATCGGTGTTATTTCCCAACCTACTTCCTATGGAACTAATATGTAGCCAACGACCGAAAAGGCACTTTCTGACTCCATATTTTGTTGATTTGATAGTTAATAAATTGTTTTCTGCATTAACATCGTCTGGAACTATAAGTTGAACATTTTGAGAGTCTTCTTTATGACTCGATGTTAATTTTTTTTTCATTTCTTTTAATGAATTTACGCAATTGGATGCTTGCGGATCCGCACTTGCGCTGTTGCGGGATCCCGCAGGCCCTAAAAACGCGCGGATCCCGCGGGATTGCGGATCCCGCATTGCGGGATTGCAATCCCTACTCGCAAGGTTGGTAGGGGTTAAAGTTTTCATCGAGCTTCGGATTCTCTTGAAGTTTTGAAATGCGAGCTTTTGAACTTGAGTAATTTTATACTTTAAAGAATTTCCGAATTCCTTAGCAGTTCATTTGATAGACAGTTCGAACATTTTCATAATTAGGTATTTTTGCTATTTTGAAGCTCTCAATACTTATATATTGGTGAAATATTTTTTTACTTATTCTGAAATGGCATTTTTACTCTAACATCCACATAAGTTATTTTTCCTTTTTCTTCCTATTTTACTATTCCTTCTGTTTTGTTTGCCTCGCTTATAAGTTATTTCCGTTAAAATTACTCGAAGTTGGAATCCTGTCACAAATTTGATAGAAACGGTTGACTGGTAGCGAATGCTGTAATAATGAAGTTCCGCTGATCAGTACATAAGAATACTGTAATTTCTCAACACTTATATCAACCAAATTAGTATATTGTACCTATACTAATTGATATTCATCCCATGAAGCGACTCCAGTATCAAAGTGGATCCAGCGTCTTGATTTAAATTAACCTAGATTGAATTAATTCATTATTACACAATAAGTATTTTTTTATAATGTAATCTGCTACTATTTCACCTGTTGTGCTTCTAATTTGAGGCACCAACACTGACTGTAAGGTCAGACGAAATTCTGGACATCTTTAAGCGAAGGCACTTCGTCGAATCTTTGGACCTTTGATAGAGGGCGAAGAATGGAGCATACGTAACAACGACGAACTGTGTAATAAATTGTTAGAGTCATTAGTTGTTACATATTCTTATTTACCAGAATCCTAAGATCTTAACACACATAGGACAACAAAAGTTGATATGGGTGGGGCACGTACAGAGGACTCTCGGGCTCCAAAGAAAACTCCCAGGGGGAAGAAGAAAGGTGGGAAGCCCAAGTCAAGGATGAGGTTGGTAAGGATGCAGAGGAGTTGCTTCAGTAGGACATCAGAGGACAGAACATGTTGGAGCCGAAAGTTGGAGGAGGCCGAGGCCCGATTTGGGCTGTAGCGCCATTGAAGAAGAAGAAGAGTTAAAGTTGAACAGAACTACGATATGTCTTCGCAGATTTTTATTGATGTTAATTTAATTTTTAATTAACAAAGACATTACTCGACTGAATTGATAGTGTTGTTATTTCAGGGTTTATCAAAAACCACCGCACACGCATGTTGATTAGTGATCTTCTTCGACTGTTAAATGAAAAAGTGTAAATTTATCACAAACAAACATTCGTTAAGTGCTACATTCGCACGATTGAGAATATTACAATTGGTCTTAAATAAATTTACTATTTTTTTAAGACTAGGTACTTGTTACACGAACATTTATTCATATTTTGTTAATTATGCACAAATTATAATAGTTTTTCTGGGCCATCCCGCTGTTGCAGTTATTTCGATTAACAATTATTATCCATTTTATTTTAATCCATAACTTATAACAACCCTATTTTGGATACGTTCGACGGCTTGTGTTAGTATTGTTTGTTTTAATGTGGTATTTTAATTAATCGGAAGATTTTAATGAAATATGTAAATGTTTGTTCACATAATTTATACATCAAATACTGTAGATGAATTGGATGTTATATCATTGGTATCGCAGTGAAAAAAAAATAAATATATTTTTTTATGAAAACACAAGATTTATTCGATTTTTGTAGTCAAATTGGGTTTTGGTGAATTCATAGCATATAGGTATTTGTAGGCTTTATTTGATTTATGACGTCAATACCATTCGCCATTTGGATGTGAAACCTTAAAATCTCCTGAACCGTCATAAGATTTTCCATATTGTCTGTTTTTGTGCTGACATTTCCTACAAGCAAATCACTATACTCGTGCGCTATGAGATAGTCAGATAGGCAGAAGAGCATTAATTACCACAAGAAAGTACCTCACTGTTTATCTGTATCAATAGTTTGTTTCGTTTTTGCTTTTTACCTAATAAAATGTAAAATTACGAGTCGCTTACTCGTTTGTTTTGCGTGGAGGACAATCCGAATCATAAGACCACTGAACAATCTGCATATTTCAGCTACAAATGATTAAACGTACGAAGCTTTTTGAATTATTGATCTCTTTTTGGGCTAACAGTTGTAATGTGATATACATATCTACTCACTTTATAAAGGAAGTTATATTCTTATTTAGGCAACATTTTTGGGTCGAAGTATTCTTTTCATCCCATTTTTCTCCAAACCCTTTTTTTCTAGTCGAGTATTCTTTGAAAGCCTGACTACGAGCGATACATCTGATCGAAAGGCATTTTGTATTGTACGATTGGGGGTAGAGAGAGACAGGGTTGAATCGTAACGACCTCTCACCTCGCGTGGGCCCAGTAATCTGTAACTCTCTACCAGCGATTTTCTCGTACAAATTGAAACGCTTTTTTACTCTTGAACCTTTGAGGTGTTTCTACCTCTCGTTACAGGCGAATATAAATAAGAGGAATCTTTGATTTAAATTGAGACACATTTATTCGTCATTCTACTCAGAAGGTACTTTTCTCTCTTTAAAAGAATTTTTATTTCGTATTTAGCAATGTAAAAATAAAAATATATTCGACCGTTAGGATGTTTTTATTCTTACGTTTTACTTTTCCCTGTCGATTTTTTAATGTTATGTAGCAGCCGTATTTCGTATGACGACATCATCCACCAATAGCGTTTCTCCATGATACCACTATACCCCAAATTTAGTTGATTTAGTGTTAGCCCCTTTTTGGATGCCAAGTTCTGACGATGTCACAAAAGAGTTCTTCATCTTCTTTTTAAATGTGGCAATCTACTCGAGAAAGAGTTTTTGAGTTTATTCGTAGATTTTTTTATATTGTTTTTTCTTATGCAATTTTCACGCCTCTTTTGAGTATGGTTGGTAGGTTGGCGGTTTCGTCCTGACTTTTGTAAATGCACAATCAGCATATCGTCCAGATGCACTTTCACGATTTTTATTGAATATCGAGCGCTTGCGTTTAACTCAAGTCGACATCAAATTGCTTGAGTTTAGTTTTGATGGTTTTTGGGTGTGAGACAGTATCTTGAGTGTTTATTCAGCGTTTCCCTTTCTATGTGGAAAGCTTCGCCAGGAGTTGGTGTTCAGAGTTTGTTGATGTGTGATGTGATGAGTGTTGGATGTTCGGTGTACGGTGCTGTGTACTGCATTTCAAGAGTCTCTTAAGCGCTCCTGACAGTGCAACTGTTTTTCTCTAAATTCACGACTATTTTGGTGATCACTTTGAGTGAGCACATATTTATTATCATACTATCTGACTCTTCGAACTTCGTATCGAAATAAATAATAAAGGTATTTTAGGTTTTATGCCACATAGCTGAAATTCGGTTTTTAGTTATATAACACGGATGACCATTTACTGGAATTAGCAAAACCTGCATACTACGCTGCATTCATTGTGTCTGAGTTAATTTTTACATAAAAAATCTTAACCTACCTAAAAAAAAAGAATTTATGTCATTGTTTTTGATATTTTAATAGTTATTCTGCTCAGTTAAAATGATATTGATTGATCGAATATAGTGGGAATAATTAGCGTGGCCCAGTTCACATGCTCATTCTAACTATAGTTCACATGCCGAACTTGTTTAGTTTGATTTTTGAAAACCATGTGAATTAATTAAAATACAAAATTAGAACAAAATTATATTCTAAAAAGTACTAAAAAGATTACCTTCTTAGAGTTTTCTTAAATTTTCTAATTTTTCATGCATTTTTCTTAATTTTTTCTTCTAAACCGACCTTCTCCTGATAAAAGCCTACACGACAAAAAAAGAGTTGGCGAAATCGGTCCAGCCGTTTAGGTGTGAAGCGATGACATCGGAAAATAGCTCTCCATTTTTATATATAAGATGAAAGAAATGTAACATTTATGAAATCAATACAGGCGCACAAAATAATTACCTATCTAAGAATTAAACTGTTTTCATATATTTCAAGTTAATAAATCATTTCTACCGTTACTTTGTAAACAATTTCTCAAATGAATTGTTGTTCTAGTTTTTGTTGAAATACCTCGCATTTTCCCCTCTCGTCTTAGAAAATATTCGAAATATTATTTCAAGTATTTCCTTTTAAGGAATTGAACTACTTATATAGTGTGCTATTGTTATCGTGCTTTTTGTTTTGGTGATTTAATTTTGTACATTAAATTATTTAATAAAAATATATGTTAAGCAAACGCTCAGTAACATTTAACTCAATATAAATAACTCATTACTAATCTACATATTTATGCTTTAATGTATGTTTATATGCGGAAACATCACGCTCAAAATAAAATCATTCTGCGCAGAGCCGTGCAAAATCTCTCAGCGTTCTCAAAATATAAAATTTACTGAATTTACTTGAATATATTAAAAGCTTTTTTAAAAAAAATCGGAACTGAGAGTCATCTCACGACTTTCAGAACGGAAATCGGTGACTGAACCGATAGGCTACCAACCATTTTGGTTGTAATGAAAGCTTGCAACTCTCTCACCTAGCAAAAAACTCCTATCACAAAACTGAAGGCACTATATTGTTTCATTAACCCCTGTAGTATACATACATAAATTTATATCTAACATGATGAAACTTAATATTATCGAATGGCGTCGGGGTAGGAAATTTCCCTTATTTACCGAGGAGGTTAGCCGATGCCAAGGGGATGGGTGTGGAGTTATACCTGAACTTTCCAAGGTCCCACGGCTACTCTTCATTTAGCCGTAGTTCATACATGGCGGGAAGCACGCGTTTGAGAACCGCGCGGGTATAATGTACCTATGGGAATCATTCATACATAAACGCGGATCCATTCCACCGCTATAAATTAGAATCCTACTTCCTCACCGTCTAGTGATTTCCTAGACAGGAAAAATCGGCCTTATTATTATGACGGCATTGTTCTTTGAAACAAGTTTAAATCTTTCGTTCTATCTCTTTCACTGCCGGCAGTAAATAACAGAAGCCTGAAAGTCTAAGATGTGTGTTGTGTAATTAAGTGTAATTTGGATACCGTAGTAAACAAGACGCCCACTGAAATAAAATGCATGACTACTCCCTTTTTGTTGCCACTTATGAGCATTAGGAGGCAACAGAGCCATCCACCGTGCTCGATCTCCCGCTAATTAAAAAGGTTAAGTTTTAAAGCTTTTGCAACATAAGTCAGTGAAAAATAGTGTTTTTTTTTGTTTATTACGGCCGTCAAATTGCGGGTCCACTTGTCTAGTAAACCACTGCATTACGTTGCGGGCACCGAACGATTAGAACGCTACAACAGGAGCTCGCTTGCCATCATATTTTTTCAGATCTGGAATAATCAATCTTCCCTGATCAGCTGAATTGGTCCATCAAAACGTTTTATTGACATATGCAAATTGTTAAAAAATATTCACTCAAATGTTCTTAGATTGGTATAAAGCGTTAAGAATTCGCCTTGTGTCAGTCTATCCTTAAATATTTGACGCACCCGTTACTACCCATTTCTTCTTTTGGAGCCAGATCGTCTTCGACATCCATCGTTCATTCAAATTGGTGTCACTTTCTTACAATCGCACGATTATCGCTGTGTCTGAACAATCCCTTAATATCAATTCTTGACGAAAGTTCTTACAACTGTGTTGTGTATAAGTATTAATTAGTTGTAGTTATGTAATAGTGGAGTTCAGCATTTAAACTTATTGTAAACTAGTAGCAAAACCTGTCGGCTGACAGATGTAGAAAAGGAATTCTATTGTTTGATTGTTCTATAAATCATTGATATCGACCTTAAAGGGCTTCCAATTTTACTGTTCATATTTGAGGCTGCTGACAGTGGTATTATTTTCAATAGCAAGCAGTTTGTAGAATGCTGCATTGCGTAGTTATTTTTGTTTCAGCAAAATTCATTTCGGTTTGTCTTCTTTTAAGTATCCTGTATTATAATTTGGTCAATTCGTCCGTAGCTCAGTATTTTTGTTAAAATCATTTTTCATACTTATATAATTCGTATGCTAATCGATAGTTTCTATGAAAAAAGAAGGTGTCGTCTCTGGGAAATGTTTCCCTACACACAAATATTGCTATAGAAATAAACGTCAAATTGTTCGTATTCTCGACGTGGTGAAGAAAAATTGCATCCATAATTGCATCCTAACTAGTTTTCTGGACAGTCAAAAAATAAATGTCCCATTTCTATGCCTGTCATCGGACTCGTTTTGTCGCTAGTATTTCGTTAATTGCTCACGTTGTTGTACATACAATCACGGAGTCTGAAATTGTCACGAATCGCCGTATTGAAGAGATTGTCCACATTAACCATACAAATACTCTTTCCCGTACAATTACATTTCACACATGGCACATGCAGAGTATCCATGAAGGTACATCATATATCTATCATTGTTGATGAATATCTAAATATTTAAATCATATCATCATGTTATGGTATGTGTACCCAGACATACACACACAGCTCATGTCAGTTCTACAATACTAGAATAAATATTTGTGTTAAAATTACTTTCAGTTATTAGCTTCAAATACAAGTGAGAATTATTGTGAACTTACTCGCTTGTACTTCCATATCGATTGTATAGCTGTTATTTTTATTATTAACTGGCCATTAAGTTGATTATTTGTCACAATTGTCAGTGATAGGTATACCAACTCGTACAAACTGAGTTGATTGTTGTAAGTCTAAATTGTAAATTTGCTCCGTGTTTTGGTGCCATGTCAGGTAGTCCCAATGTCGGCGATCTCTGCGGCGAATCCTTCTCTGTCCTTGTTCCACACTACGAAAACCTGTCTATATTCGTATATCACTCAAGCAGGACATCTGTATCCTCGATTTTTCCTTCAGTATTAGATGGATCAGCCGATACTTCTCCCCACGCATAATGTGTCCCAGATAGGAAGCTTTCCGAGCTTTTCCGTGCGACTGGAGTTCACACACTGCCCCGGCTATGCACTTCTGAATTTGTGGAAGAATCTTGACTATTCTGCGATGTGAACCCGTCTCAAAATTCTCTAGCCTGTTCCTTATGCTGACCTTCAGAGTCCAAATCTCACAGCCGTACAACAGAGATTTCGAACAGTGCTGTTCTCGGCTGTTTCGTTGAAAAATCATAACAAGAGAGGGTATTCTTCGGTATTCTGGTGGAGGTTGGAACAGCGCTCACTCGGATCAGCCGTCATTCTCCATACTTAAAAAAATGTCCCAGCCATGACCAATAATTGAAAATCTCGGCTACAAGCGGTGGTATTGGCATAGTTTGTATGTACCTCCTCATTCCCATTGTTTTTCTGAGGGGTTTTTAATTCCTAGGTTTTGGTCAGTTGCCAGGACTCGCATGATTGTTTATATATGCATTTAAAGAAACTTGATTGTTAATCAGATGCACGTGTGTGTTTTTTTCCAATGTGAAGGTTCGACGGCAAAATATTAACTTTTAATCGAAAATTACTTTAATGAACCGACGCGACGTTTGGTACAAATTCCCTATTGAAGAAATCCCTTAATCGAATAGATACTTATACACGTTTTTCTTTTTTTTTATATTTCGATTCGCACAGATGCCCTGCCTATTATGTATAATCGTATTAAGGCTTAATTTTTTTTCTGCCATTCGTCACGTTTCTATCGCAGGTAGGTCCCGTACGTCACCTCACGTTCCCCGTGTTTCATTCTCCCGTCATTTCAACCAACTAGTGACAGGGTGACGCTACCTCGCACATCTCCTACGCCATCGGGATTTTAATAAACCCTTTTTTTATTCTATTTCTCCATATGTTTTGTTTTTCAGTGCCTTTTCTATGTGGAGGAACATTCTACAGGGCAATGATGACTGCCCGAGAGCAACCTTCAGCGCTTCCATCCGGGTGGTCAAGGATTTTATTCAAATAATAGAAAAAGCAACTCTTGAAAACGATAAAGCGAGGGTAGAAAATACGACTGGCATAAAAATGTTCGTCCAAAACATCAATGATAATGGCGTTGCGCGTCGTGTAGTTTTTCTTCGTAATGAATTTACCAATAATGTCTCTCCGGGTCGGAAGTGATTTTAAATAGTCTTAACCCTTCTACAAAAAACAGGATATCAAATTCAAAAAGTTTTTTTGTAATTTTGTAATCCGATGGATAGTTTCTGAGATCATCTCATTTTTCTAGGTTATCGCATCACGCCTAAACGGCTGGACCGATTTCGTTAATTCTTATTTTTCGTGTTGGCTTTTATCAGGAGAAGGTTGTTAAGAAAAAAAATTAAGAAAGTTGCGCGGATAATTAGAAAATCAAATAAAAGTAGGTAACCTTCTTAGTACCTACCTTTAACAGTATAGATTTTATTCCAAATTTGAAAAATTTAAATTAAATTAATGTTTCACAATAACTGTCAGTTGTTTGATAGTTGGTGCTATTGACAGAATTTCGATGGAAAATATATGGTTTGAAACAGATGCATCGATCTAAATTACATTGGTAAAAAGCTTATCCTTATACAAATTCGAATTCAATATTCAACACAGGACAACGTCTGTCGGGAAAGTTAGTTTTTTAATGAAACAACCTGGCAACTTTCTGATTATTTGCTGTTCCATTTACATAATAGCTTAAAGCCTTCTCCGAGACACTTAAAATAAATTAGTTCTTTTTTATATACCAACATATTACTTGAAGAAAAAATTTTTTTTTGAAATTTTCTTCAATTTATTATCTTCCGCAATAATTAATCAAAAAAGCATGATGAAGAAAATAAAGAGGAAAAAAAAACCTCTTCCATGGTTGGGTAAAATTTGAGCAAAAGTAATGATTCGTCGTCTGAAATGGAACACGTGCCCATTTTTCTCCCCTCCCTCGCGGCGCTGAAGGAGGGGGGGACACATGTACCCCACCTCTGTCTGTCATTATGATATTTCTTTTGACATTATTTTTATGTAAATACGATTTTATTCTGTTCTCCCAAATGAAATATGAAGAGGAAACTTGATGGTGCGGGATTATACTCCTAAACCTCCGCTTAAAGTTTAAGTAAGAATATTTAACGTAAAACGTGTTATACGTATCTACATACCTACGTTCTTTTTAACAGATTTTACGAAATTCGGAGCTATCTGTTTCAGCTGGTTATTCCAACTATGCGGCGGAGAGATTTCATTTCGGTGCTTCTTGGGACTTTTTGTAGTGTCGGTTCTGGGTTCAATAATAATATGATGTTACAGTAAGGTGACCAGATGTCCCGCGAAAATGTTTCGATTTTCAATTAATTTTCACCGACAACGAGGATGTTTTTTTTTTTAGTTTTCCTATTTTCGTCAAGGTATTTTATAACATTTTCGCGTCAATGATTTGTTGCTTTTAAAAAATTGTCACCCTGGGTACATGATGTCAAAATAGGACTATAAAAAACCACCCTCATTATTTAAAAATGTTGATATACCGAAACTATATTGAAATTGTCCACACCTATATTTTTTTTCCATTTTTAATTTTTGTGTTTTTGTGTTTCCGTTCTTTTTAAGTGAATTCATAACAATGACATACATTATAATATGATTATCTGTCTATAACTCTTCTAAGTTTTGTTTTTTCTAACAAGCATGTCGAAAAATCTCTTTTCGTAGATAGAACTAATGGGTTTCATACTACACGCCATCGGAAAACTGCGATATAATCCGTCACTTGGTGTCGTATAACCTCTTCTAGTAAACGAATTTTAAAAGTGACTCTTTATACCGAGACCGAGATAGATAGACCGAGTATCTTTTGCAAACATTATTTCATTGAGTTTTGAACATTTATTCTGACGTCATATAGTTTATCTCAAAATTCTCTTACATACCTATTTATAAGTGCTCATGATTCTTTGTGGACAAGATGGATAGAAAATATCAGCAACCTTCATATAGAACTCGATTCACTTATCTGCGGACGTACAACAAAAATTTGTATCGTATTATCCAAAATGGTTTGTCATTGTGTATTCACGATATAATATCATATGTGCTGTATATTGTTGCTAGTTTTATTATTACTAAATTCTATTAAATAAATAAGTGAATCTCTATTAAATAAATTCTAAATTCTCTATTAAATTAATAAATAAAAATACTTCGCTTTATTTTGTTTATATATGTGTGTATGTATGTATATGTGTGTATATATGTATGTATATTTTGCGGTTGCGGTTGGATCATGTGTATGCACCGCTTTATTTTATTGTATTATTATATATGTATATATTTTTTTTAGTATTCTCTTGATTTTGGTAAAAAGTGTTTATTTTTAATTTTTATACTTATATTAGTACTGTCCCAGAACAGATTTTTTATCTAGTGGGACGGTAAATTCCAAGAGGGATCTTAAAGATAATATTGATGAATTTATACTATATTTCTGTATGTGTGTTCTTCTTGGAAATAAATTTCATTTCATTTCATTTCATTTCATTTCATTTCATTTCATGTTACTTCGGTAAAAGCTCCCAACTGTCAAACAACCCTGCTATGGAGTTTCTAAAATTGAATTTATCACTGTTACTTTTCTTGTACCGGGTATATTATAATATAAGGTACCGATTATTTTAAAAAGAAACTTCATATGTGTGTGCTGACCTTCTTCCCTTAACCTTTTCATACTGTAGAAATATAATATTAAACCCTAGCGGGAATAAAAAATATAACCGGGTAGATTTTGCCCTTAACCAGCATTCTTTAGTGTGGGAATACCTTTTCATACCTTAAGTTTACACGACATACCTAATGATAAATAATATTAAGCCACATATTTTCGTTTCCCGGTTTTTTAATATTTGCCAGTAATGATGTATTATACGAGTATATTTTTTGTATACATTATTTTGAATGTGATCGTTATCTTATCATTAAATTTTGTTTACTCTAATTCTCTAAAATGTTAAATTCGTTCTGCGAATGTAAAATTTATTACTGACTTATAAAAATCTCACGTTTGCTCTTTCTTATCTTTTATACGGTGAAACATTTTCCATCGTACAACGAACTCGACGAGGGCTCAATCATTTGACAGTAATCCTCCCAAAAGAAGCGTTTAAAAATACTCGAATCGGAGACCGTTTTTGAAAACCTCTCAAACACGAGATGGCATTAGCAAGCAGGCCGTGTTTTGGTGGGGTTTTGAGTCGTTGTGAAGTTTGATTCAGTCTAGAATAATCCGGGATTATAACCTCATTTTACCTTTATGAATGAATGTATATTGCTTTTTTTTTAAATACGGAAAATCTGCAAGCGCTCTGATGTCGTCTTATATGTTATTTTTTCTGCATTTAATTTCATATCTGCATTTTTAATATTGTTGACGTTTTTTTTTTTAACTAGTTGGCTTCATATATAGAGGGATGTGAAATCCAAAACATAAAAAAAATCTGGATATTAAATTGCCATTGTAAAGCATATTCAACCGATCTATCTGGTAGTCCACCTACAACATAGAAAAAGCGATAAGCATTGTTGAAGAAAACCTAAAGCAAGAACTTGTATAGTCAATATATGTAGGCTCCAAGCAGAATGCCGAATTTGATGAAGAAGATGAAATGGTTACTCTCACCCGAAAGAAGGTGAAATTAAATGTCTCTTTAAGTTTCAAGAGTTTTGCATCTGTCGCGTTTTTGTTATGAAGTTAGATGATAATTTACAATTGAAGAATGAAAATACCAGTCAGTATATTCTAAAACATAATATTTTTTATTTCTACAAGAAGTTATGGTGTTTGGACGTGAAGAACACGAAGAAGCGTGTCTTACACTGAACGGCGCTGCTATAGAGAGAGTGAAGAAGTTTAAATACCTCGGGAGCATCCTGACAGAAAACCTTGACCTAGAAACAGAAATTAAGTGCAACATAGAGGCAGCTCGTGCGGCATTTAACAAAATGAGAGCAGTATTCTGTGATGATAATCTTAATTTGAAACTCCGTCAGAGGTTGGTTAAAGTGTTATGTGTGGTCTGTTCTCTTATATGGAGTTGAATCTTGGACTCTCAAAGTTACTACAATGGACTGATTGGAAGCGTTTGAGATGTGGGTACACCGGAGAATGCTCCGCATACAATGGACAGACATGGTCAGCAACACAAGAGTCCTGCAAAGTGCTAGGGTTGATAGAGAGTTGCTGACTAATATCAAGGTCCGGAAGGTGTCCTACTTGGGTCATGAACTTAGAGGGGAAAAATATAATTTGCTGCACTTGATTATTAAGTGAAAAATAGAGGGTCGACGGCAGATATCCTGGCTCCGAAATATTCGTGAGTGGACGGGGATCACGAGTGTTGAGGAACTATTTCGTGCCGCACAGGACCAGGATGCATTCTCCAGAGTGATAGGCAACGTTGGGGTGAGCTGACACGACACAGAAAGAAAGAGAAGAAGTTATAGCTGTTCTTAATCTAGTCTAGCGATTTAGGTGCGAACTTCCGTTCTGAAGGTCCTAGGTTAGATCGCCGCTGCCTACCATCTTCCTCTTTCTCAACACAAGCTATGCTTTCTGTGAAAGATGTCTATGTAGAATGTATTTGTGTTCACTTTGGATGAGCCCTGACTATCTGAAAAAAAAACGGTGGATAAAAATTCAGTATTTGTTAAATAAATATAAAAGCATATTAATTTGTCGAATGTTACGTGGTGTTTTCGTATATTGAACATAACCCAAAGACCATACAAAACATTCTAATTAATGATTAAGTGAAAATTAATAGTTGATTTCTATGGCTTCCGACAAATTCCTTGAAAACATTTCATACGAGGCCATATTAAATTTAGGTAGGTTTAATGTGATTTACTTTGAAATGAAACTAATAGGACGAGTGGAGGGTTTCGGAGGATAAAAATCGGTTTGTCGATGTATAATAAAATTTTATATCCAAACTTCACGATGCGAATTTTCCCCTTGTTGAGTTTTCCATGTGAGAGTTATTGAAGTTCTCCCGACACACAACACATTTTAATAAAAAACTCGTATAATTTTCGTACATAACATACGAGTTTATTATCATGATTATTCGCAAATGTTATGTAACCGTTGAGAAATTTATTCAAAAGAATTGATCGTCGCCGATTTTTATTTACGTAAGTACATATTTTATCCGAAATGTACATTAGTATACAATAATAACTGTTTCTTCAAAATGCTGTTTTAAAAAACTTGGTAGTTTAGTGAACCCAATGGCAAACTTCGTAAATTATGATCACTGAGTTCATTCAAATGTCGGCTACGTTAGAGTTATTATTTCGATTTTGAACTCGGTTTGTACTTGACAAAGTAAATAATTTGTTCGAACATTGTATTATGTGAATCTACATTTTTAATACCTCTCATGAAAAGTTTACTTTTATTTTAAAATCTATAAAACTACGTAACTTCAAAACGAGATACAGATGGTTGTCCTTGTGGCATATCCATTTTCTTAAGGATTTGTAATCTCATCCAAGAGATTAGTGGCTTCCTTCCGTTATCTCTACAATCTCTATCGTCTACAGTCTCAGCAATATCAGGAAATAAAACCAACTGCATTTGAGCAAAGGATGTTCAATCTCACCTGATTGCCAACATGACATTAGATTCTAACCCGCAACACTTTGATATTTTATTCTCAATACTAGCTGATCTGCTCAAAAGTGTCTGAAAGGCGTGCAAGATCGATAGGGGTCGTGATACCCAATCAAGGTCTCCTACATGCATCATTGAGGGAAAGACCGATAGGGCAACTTCCTGTGGAGTACGACCCGAAGTGTTTCTGTACACAAGATTAAATGTTTGTCCTGTGGCAGTAGGTGTTTCTCAAAATAGTAATAATTTAAATTTTCAATTAAAGTATGAATGGTTTTTTACATTGATACCAAACCAAAATAAATGCCATGGAATTACCATTGATTACGTAAATTTCCAATTCTCTCTAAACTAGTTCATAACGCAATCTGTTACCATCAATGATGTATGGATATAGTATACATAGTATAAATGCAGTCGAGATGAGATCTCTACGAAGAATATGTGGAAAGACTTTGTAGGATGTGGAAAGAAATGATAATATTAGGAAGGAATGTGGTATGGAAGTTAGTGTTGTTGTGACAAATATGAAAGTCAATAAGTTAAGATGGTTTGGGCATGTGGAAAGCCTGGATGTAAACAGAGTGACAAAGAAAATTTACAAGATTTGGATTACTCTGTAATGGTGAACAATGCTTAATTTTTGACAGAAAATAAATAAATAAATAAGGCTGAAAGGAAAGCTGTAAGAAAGCGTGGCCGACCGAGAATGACGTGGATCGAACACATCGATTCCGTCCTCAGGGAAGCCAGGTAAGAAGTACGAGAAATAGGAGAGGTTGTATGAGAAATGGTATGTCGTTTGAAGAAGCGAAAGAAGTGTGCTTGGATAGAAAAAAGTGGAGGTACGTTCTCTCTGCCTACCCTTTACGGGACACGGCGTGATGGGTAAAAAAAAATCTCTCTCTTAAAGCGCTCTTCGCAGGATCAAAGAGAGGCGAAAAGATCCCTTCATTGCGCAATGTTTATATTAATATTCTCGATACGCCGTTTAGTTTTGTGGCTTGCTTAAAAAAAAATCGTGTCCTTCAATAAAAATAATTCAAATAAATTATTATGACACCCCGGTGCACGCTGCGCCAAAAAAAATCGCAATTAGCATAAAACATTTTATTTTATAATGCATACTTAACCGAGAGCTGACCGGACTGGGAATAAGAATAACAATATACTGAGATACGGCCGATTGATTTTTAATCATTTCTCCTTTTTATCATTTTATAAGTCATCCAATAAATCAGGAATAATGCGAAGGTTTCCTCGTTAACTCTCAGGTGGGAGTCGAACGTGAGACCACCGCGATTAACGTATTCATTATAATCGTTTTGATATTATGCAAATAAGGCCGGGCTCTCCTCTTATAATTTATCGTCTCCGGGAGAAATTCCTCGTCTCCTCTTGTCTCTCCTACTTCTTGTCGAGGACGAGGAGGGCGTTCGTTAACGACCTGCCATTTCGTAAGCGAGTTGGTTTTATACCCAAAATTAAAGTCACCTGTGGAGGTCGTGATTTACCATAACATCTTCCTGTTGGAAATTAAACTTTTTTTTTCAACCGCACGTACTAGCTTTCCCGACAGACGTTGTCCCTGTATTTAATATATTTTTTAAAAGGAATCTGAACTCATCCAAGCTCATACAAAGTAGCAAAGATTGTGTTGGCAAAGTGGAAACGGTCGGGACTCGAGCTCACGACTTTCAGTGCGCTATACCGAAAGCCGTCGACTGATACCACTAGGGCCTAGGCTATACCGATCGCCTCAAACTATGAATAGCGAACTCGAAACTGATGAAATTAATTAAGTACCTTTGTTTTTTCATAACCCTTCAGACATTTACGAGTGTTCTGTAATACTAGCCTATTTAACCAATATAATTGCGACCCATGCATTTGTTTAAAAGTATGTTTACAGGTCACATTTTGACATTCGCACCAACTTTCTGTAACAACTGACGTACCTATGTCAAATGCGAATTGAAATTGAAAAATGGAAAAGTTTATATTGTCAAAAGAAGGTACAAAGAAGGTTACTACCTACGTAAAGTTTTCTTAAATTTCCAATGTTCAACGCAACTTTCTTGATTTTTCTTTCATAATAACTTTTTCCCGACAGTATAAAATACATCATAAAAGAATTAGCGAAATTGGTCTAGCCACTCTC